>OU342978.1:5000-4805000 GCA_910592155.1 Ypsolopha scabrella
ACCTAACCTAACCTAACCTAACCTAACCTAACCTAACCTAACCTAACCTAACCTAACCTAACCTAACCTAACCTAACCTAACCTAACCTAACCTAACCTAACCTAACCTAACCTAACCTAACCTAACCTAACCTAACCTAACCTAACCTAACCTAACCTAACCTAACCTAACCTAACCTAACCTAACCTAACCTAACCTAACCTAACCTAACCTAACCTAACCTAACCTAACCTAACCTAACCTAACCTAACCTAACCTAACCTAACCTAACCTAACCTAACCTAACCTAACCTAACCTAACCTAACCTAACCTAACCTAACCTAACCTAACCTAACCTAACCTAACCTAACCTAACCTAACCTAACCTAACCTAACCTAACCTAACCTAACCTAACCTAACCTAACCTAACCTAACCTAACCTAACCTAACCTAACCTAACCTAACCTAACCTAACCTAACCTAACCTAACCTAACCTAACCTAACCTAACCTAACCTAACCTAACCTAACCTAACCTAACCTAACCTAACCTAACCTAACCTAACCTAACCTAACCTAACCTAACCTAACCTAACCTAACCTAACCTAACCTAACCTAACCTAACCTAACCTAACCTAACCTAACCTAACCTAACCTAACCTAACCTAACCTAACCTAACCTAACCTAACCTAACCTAACCTAACCTAACCTAACCTAACCTAACCTAACCTAACCTAACCTAACCTAACCTAACCTAACCTAACCTAACCTAACCTAACCTAACCTAACCTAACCTAACCTAACCTAACCTAACCTAACCTAACCTAACCTAACCTAACCTAACCTAACCTAACCTAACCTAACCTAACCTAACCTAACCTAACCTAACCTAACCTAACCTAACCTAACCTAACCTAACCTAACCTAACCTAACCTAACCTAACCTAACCTAACCTAACCTAACCTAACCTAACCTAACCTAACCTAACCTAACCTAACCTAACCTAACCTAACCTAACCTAACCTAACCTAACCTAACCTAACCTAACCTAACCTAACCTAACCTAACCTAACCTAACCTAACCTAACCTAACCTAACCTAACCTAACCTAACCTAACCTAACCTAACCTAACCTAACCTAACCTAACCTAACCTAACCTAACCTAACCTAACCTAACCTAACCTAACCTAACCTAACCTAACCTAACCTAACCTAACCTAACCTAACCTAACCTAACCTAACCTAACCTAACCTAACCTAACCTAACCTAACCTAACCTAACCTAACCTAACCTAACCTAACCTAACCTAACCTAACCTAACCTAACCTAACCTAACCTAACCTAACCTAACCTAACCTAACCTAACCTAACCTAACCTAACCTAACCTAACCTAACCTAACCTAACCTAACCTAACCTAACCTAACCTAACCTAACCTAACCTAACCTAACCTAACCTAACCTAACCTAACCTAACCTAACCTAACCTAACCTAACCTAACCTAACCTAACCTAACCTAACCTAACCTAACCTAACCTAACCTAACCTAACCTAACCTAACCTAACCTAACCTAACCTAACCTAACCTAACCTAACCTAACCTAACCTAACCTAACCTAACCTAACCTAACCTAACCTAACCTAACCTAACCTAACCTAACCTAACCTAACCTAACCTAACCTAACCTAACCTAACCTAACCTAACCTAACCTAACCTAACCTAACCTAACCTAACCTAACCTAACCTAACCTAACCTAACCTAACCTAACCTAACCTAACCTAACCTAACCTAACCTAACCTAACCTAACCTAACCTAACCTAACCTAACCTAACCTAACCTAACCTAACCTAACCTAACCTAACCTAACCTAACCTAACCTAACCTAACCTAACCTAACCTAACCTAACCTAACCTAACCTAACCTAACCTAACCTAACCTAACCTAACCTAACCTAACCTAACCTAACCTAACCTAACCTAACCTAACCTAACCTAACCTAACCTAACCTAACCTAACCTAACCTAACCTAACCTAACCTAACCTAACCTAACCTAACCTAACCTAACCTAACCTAACCTAACCTAACCTAACCTAACCTAACCTAACCTAACCTAACCTAACCTAACCTAACCTAACCTAACCTAACCTAACCTAACCTAACCTAACCTAACCTAACCTAACCTAACCTAACCTAACCTAACCTAACCTAACCTAACCTAACCTAACCTAACCTAACCTAACCTAACCTAACCTAACCTAACCTAACCTAACCTAACCTAACCTAACCTAACCTAACCTAACCTAACCTAACCTAACCTAACCTAACCTAACCTAACCTAACCTAACCTAACCTAACCTAACCTAACCTAACCTAACCTAACCTAACCTAACCTAACCTAACCTAACCTAACCTAACCTAACCTAACCTAACCTAACCTAACCTAACCTAACCTAACCTAACCTAACCTAACCTAACCTAACCTAACCTAACCTAACCTAACCTAACCTAACCTAACCTAACCTAACCTAACCTAACCTAACCTAACCTAACCTAACCTAACCTAACCTAACCTAACCTAGCCTAACCTAACCTAACCTAACCTAACCTAACCTAACCTAACCTAACCTAACCTAACCTAACCTAACCTAACCTAACCTAACCTAACCTAACCTAACCTAACCTAACCTAACCTAACCTAACCTAACCTAACCTAACCTAACCTAACCTAACCTAACCTAACCTAACCTAACCTAACCTAACCTAACCTAACCTAACCTAACCTAACCTAACCTAACCTAACCTAACCTAACCTAACCTAACCTAACCTAACCTAACCTAACCTAACCTAACCTAACCTAACCTAACCTAACCTAACCTAACCTAACCTAACCTAACCTAACCTAACCTAACCTAACCTAACCTAACCTAACCTAACCTAACCTAACCTAACCTAACCTAACCTAACCTAACCTAACCTAACCTAACCTAACCTAACCTAACCTAACCTAACCTAACCTAACCTAACCTAACCTAACCTAACCTAACCTAACCTAACCTAACCTAACCTAACCTAACCTAACCTAACCTAACCTAACCTAACCTAACCTAACCTAACCTAACCTAACCTAACCTAACCTAACCTAACCTAACCTAACCTAACCTAACCTAACCTAACCTAACCTAACCTAACCTAACCTAACCTAACCTAACCTAACCTAACCTAACCTAACCTAACCTAACCTAACCTAACCTAACCTAACCTAACCTAACCTAACCTAACCTAACCTAACCTAACCTAACCTAACCTAACCTAACCTAACCTAACCTAACCTAACCTAACCTAACCTAACCTAACCTAACCTAACCTAACCTAACCTAACCTAACCTAACCTAACCTAACCTAACCTAACCTAACCTAACCTAACCTAACCTAACCTAACCTAACCTAACCTAACCTAACCTAACCTAACCTAACCTAACCTAACCTAACCTAACCTAACCTAACCTAACCTAACCTAACCTAACCTAACCTAACCTAACCTAACCTAACCTAACCTAACCTAACCTAACCTAACCTAACCTAACCTAACCTAACCTAACCTAACCTAACCTAACCTAACCTAACCTAACCTAACCTAACCTAACCTAACCTAACCTAACCTAACCTAACCTAACCTAACCTAACCTAACCTAACCTAACCTAACCTAACCTAACCTAACCTAACCTAACCTAACCTAACCTAACCTAACCTAACCTAACCTAACCTAACCTAACCTAACCTAACCTAACCTAACCTAACCTAACCTAACCTAACCTAACCTAACCTAACCTAACCTAACCTAACCTAACCTAACCTAACCTAACCTAACCTAACCTAACCTAACCTAACCTAACCTAACCTAACCTAACCTAACCTAACCTAACCTAACCTAACCTAACCTAACCTAACCTAACCTAACCTAACCTAACCTAACCTAACCTAACCTAACCTAACCTAACCTAACCTAACCTAACCTAACCTAACCTAACCTAACCTAACCTAACCTAACCTAACCTAACCTAACCTAACCTAACCTAACCTAACCTAACCTAACCTAACCTAACCTAACCTAACCTAACCTAACCTAACCTAACCTAACCTAACCTAACCTAACCTAACCTAACCTAACCTAACCTAACCTAACCTAACCTAACCTAACCTAACCTAACCTAACCTAACCTAACCTAACCTAACCTAACCTAACCTAACCTAACCTAACCTAACCTAACCTAACCTAACCTAACCTAACCTAACCTAACCTAACCTAACCTAACCTAACCTAACCTAACCTAACCTAACCTAACCTAACCTAACCTAACCTAACCTAACCTAACCTAACCTAACCTAACCTAACCTAACCTAACCTAACCTAACCTAACCTAACCTAACCTAACCTAACCTAACCTAACCTAACCTAACCTAACCTAACCTAACCTAACCTAACCTAACCTAACCTAACCTAACCTAACCTAACCTAACCTAACCTAACCTAACCTAACCTAACCTAACCTAACCTAACCTAGCCTAACCTAACCTAACCTAACCTAACCTAACCTAACCTAACCTAACCTAACCTAACCTAACCTAACCTAACCTAACCTAACCTAACCTAACCTAACCTAACCTAACCTAACCTAACCTAACCTAACCTAACCTAACCTAACCTAACCTAACCTAACCTAACCTAACCTAACCTAACCTAACCTAACCTAACCTAACCTAACCTAACCTAACCTAACCTAACCTAACCTAACCTAACCTAACCTAACCTAACCTAACCTAACCTAACCTAACCTAACCTAACCTAACCTAACCTAACCTAACCTAACCTAACCTAACCTAACCTAACCTAACCTAACCTAACCTAACCTAACCTAACCTAACCTAACCTAACCTAACCTAACCTAACCTAACCTAACCTAACCTAACCTAACCTAACCTAACCTAACCTAACCTAACCTAACCTAACCTAACCTAACCTAACCTAACCTAACCTAACCTAACCTAACCTAACCTAACCTAACCTAACCTAACCTAACCTAACCTAACCTAACCTAACCTAACCTAACCTAACCTAACCTAACCTAACCTAACCTAACCTAACCTAACCTAACCTAACCTAACCTAACCTAACCTAACCTAACCTAACCTAACCTAACCTAACCTAACCTAACCTAACCTAACCTAACCTAACCTAACCTAACCTAACCTAACCTAACCTAACCTAACCTAACCTAACCTAACCTAACCTAACCTAACCTAACCTAACCTAACCTAACCTAACCTAACCTAACCTAACCTAACCTAACCTAACCTAACCTAACCTAACCTAACCTAACCTAACCTAACCTAACCTAACCTAACCTAACCTAACCTAACCTAACCTAACCTAACCTAACCTAACCTAACCTAACCTAACCTAACCTAACCTAACCTAACCTAACCTAACCTAACCTAACCTAACCTAACCTAACCTAACCTAACCTAACCTAACCTAACCTAACCTAACCTAACCTAACCTAACCTAACCTAACCTAACCTAACCTAACCTAACCTAACCTAACCTAACCTAACCTAACCTAACCTAACCTAACCTAACCTAACCTAACCTAACCTAACCTAACCTAACCTAACCTAACCTAACCTAACCTAACCTAACCTAACCTAACCTAACCTAACCTAACCTAACCTAACCTAACCTAACCTAACCTAACCTAACCTAACCTAACCTAACCTAACCTAACCTAACCTAACCTAACCTAACCTAACCTAACCTAACCTAACCTAACCTAACCTAACCTAACCTAACCTAACCTAACCTAACCTAACCTAACCTAACCTAACCTAACCTAACCTAACCTAACCTAACCTAACCTAACCTAACCTAACCTAACCTAACCTAACCTAACCTAACCTAACCTAACCTAACCTAACCTAACCTAACCTAACCTAACCTAACCTAACCTAACCTAACCTAACCTAACCTAACCTAACCTAACCTAACCTAACCTAACCTAACCTAACCTAACCTAACCTAACCTAACCTAACCTAACCTAACCTAACCTAACCTAACCTAACCTAACCTAACCTAACCTAACCTAACCTAACCTAACCTAACCTAACCTAACCTAACCTAACCTAACCTAACCTAACCTAACCTAACCTAACCTAACCTAACCTAACCTAACCTAACCTAACCTAACCTAACCTAACCTAACCTAACCTAACCTAACCTAACCTAACCTAACCTAACCTAACCTAACCTAACCTAACCTAACCTAACCTAACCTAACCTAACCTAACCTAACCTAACCTAACCTAACCTAACCTAACCTAACCTAACCTAACCTAACCTAACCTAACCTAACCTAACCTAACCTAAGCTAACCTAACCTAACCTAACCTAACCTAACCTAACCTAACCTAACCTAACCTAACCTAACCTAACCTAACCTAACCTAACCTAACCTAACCTAACCTAACCTAACCTAACCTAACCTAACCTAACCTAACCTAACCTAACCTAACCTAACCTAACCTAACCTAACCTAACCTAACCTAACCTAACCTAACCTAACCTAACCTAACCTAACCTAACCTAACCTAACCTAACCTAACCTAACCTAACCTAACCTAACCTAACCTAACCTAACCTAACCTAACCTAACCTAACCTAACCTAACCTAACCTAACCTAACCTAACCTAACCTAACCTAACCTAACCTAACCTAACCTAACCTAACCTAACCTAACCTAACCTAACCTAACCTAACCTAACCTAACCTAACCTAACCTAACCTAACCTAACCTAACCTAACCTAACCTAACCTAACCTAACCTAACCTAACCTAACCTAACCTAACCTAACCTAACCTAACCTAACCTAACCTAACCTAACCTAACCTAACCTAACCTAACCTAACCTAACCTAACCTAACCTAACCTAACCTAACCTAACCTAACCTAACCTAACCTAACCTAACCTAACCTAACCTAACCTAACCTAACCTAACCTAACCTAACCTAACCTAACCTAACCTAACCTAACCTAACCTAACCTAACCTAACCTAACCTAACCTAACCTAACCTAACCTAACCTAACCTAACCTAACCTAACCTAACCTAACCTAACCTAACCTAACCTAACCTAACCTAACCTAACCTAACCTAACCTAACCTAACCTAACCTAACCTAACCTAACCTAACCTAACCTAACCTAACCTAACCTAACCTAACCTAACCTAACCTAACCTAACCTAACCTAACCTAGCCTAACCTAACCTAACCTAACCTAACCTAACCTAACCTAACCTAACCTAACCTAACCTAACCTAACCTAACCTAACCTAACCTAACCTAACCTAACCTAACCTAACCTAACCTAACCTAACCTAACCTAACCTAACCTAACCTAACCTAACCTAACCTAACCTAACCTAACCTAACCTAACCTAACCTAACCTAACCTAACCTAACCTAACCTAACCTAACCTAACCTAACCTAACCTAACCTAACCTAACCTAACCTAACCTAACCTAACCTAACCTAACCTAACCTAACCTAACCTAACCTAACCTAACCTAACCTAACCTAACCTAACCTAACCTAACCTAACCTAACCTAACCTAACCTAACCTAACCTAACCTAACCTAACCTAACCTAACCTAACCTAACCTAACCTAACCTAACCTAACCTAACCTAACCTAACCTAACCTAACCTAACCTAACCTAACCTAACCTAACCTAACCTAACCTAACCTAACCTAACCTAACCTAACCTAACCTAACCTAACCTAACCTAACCTAACCTAACCTAACCTAACCTAACCTAACCTAACCTAACCTAACCTAACCTAACCTAACCTAACCTAACCTAACCTAACCTAACCTAACCTAACCTAACCTAACCTAACCTAACCTAACCTAACCTAACCTAACCTAACCTAACCTAACCTAACCTAACCTAACCTAACCTAACCTAACCTAACCTAACCTAACCTAACCTAACCTAACCTAACCTAACCTAACCTAACCTAACCTAACCTAGCCTAACCTAACCTAACCTAACCTAACCTAACCTAACCTAACCTAACCTAACCTAACCTAACCTAACCTAACCTAACCTAACCTAACCTAACCTAACCTAACCTAACCTAACCTAACCTAACCTAACCTAACCTAACCTAACCTAACCTAACCTAACCTAACCTAACCTAACCTAACCTAACCTAACCTAACCTAACCTAACCTAACCTAACCTAACCTAACCTAACCTAACCTAACCTAACCTAACCTAACCTAACCTAACCTAACCTAACCTAACCTAACCTAACCTAACCTAACCTAACCTAACCTAACCTAACCTAACCTAACCTAACCTAACCTAACCTAACCTAACCTAACCTAACCTAACCTAACCTAACCTAACCTAACCTAACCTAACCTAACCTAACCTAACCTAACCTAACCTAACCTAACCTAACCTAACCTAACCTAACCTAACCTAACGTAACCTAACCTAACCTAACCTAACCTAACCTAACCTAACCTAACCTAACCTAACCTAACCTAACCTAACCTAACCTAACCTAACCTAACCTAACCTAACCTAACCTAACCTAACCTAACCTAACCTAACCTAACCTAACCTAACCTAACCTAACCTAACCTAACCTAACCTAACCTAACCTAACCTAACCTAACCTAACCTAACCTAACCTAACCTAACCTAACCTAACCTAACCTAACCTAACCTAACCTAACCTAACCTAACCTAACCTAACCTAACCTAACCTAACCTAACCTAACCTAACCTAACCTAACCTAACCTAACCTAACCTAACCTAACCTAACCTAACCTAACCTAACCTAACCTAACCTAACCTAACCTAACCTAACCTAACCTAACCTAACCTAACCGTTTCTGCCGAGCTTGTTCTCCAGCTTGCTGCGGAGGTCTCTAGCTCCCTCTAGCGTGGGTGTCGTCACCAAATCCCCTTCAGCATTGAAGTTGTTTATTACCCAGGTTGTTTTTCCGCAGCCTGGGACCCCGTTTACCCATTCCATGTCTAGTGTCGACATTTGTGCAACGGCTTCGGTGGATTCGGAATCCCATCGCAATGTATTTGCCATTTTTAGGATTCTTTCCTCCAACATTATCCGCGTGCACTTGGCGACGACGACTATGGAATCATTCGGTGGGGTCATGAAAACTGGTTTCCCAGTCCGGGTTGACTCGTTTTCGTCTAGTTCCACAAAACCACTGGTACCGTTGAATGCGGCCATGTACTCTCCCGCCATGGTTCCCCCCAGAACTTGGGAGGTGGCGTTATTGTACACCGCCGCGCCGCACTCCTCCAGTTTGGAATTTAGCGATTGCTTGTTTCCTCGATGATAGGCTCGGAGGATTGTTCGGCACGTTTCTTGCCTAGAAACTATTGTACCTTTGAGCATTGCTATGTACTCAAGGAGTGCGTTGGACAAGTGGTCCGATGGAAAGACGGGTGTTACAAGTTCCGGAAGGTCGACCAGTCCCCGATCGGCTTTCGTAGGGGTAGTGCGGGAATTTCTTCCGTCAGTTTCCGATGAGGTTGCGATTGTTGGGGGTTCTTTTGTTTGGGCGTGTTTCTGCCTTTTGGATACTATGTGTGTGAAGCAACCGACTGCTGCTCTGGTCATGGACGACAGTGCTCCCTCAGACTCCATTCGGCGAGGGGATGGCTGTCTCTCACCTGCTATCTTTTCTTGCAGCCTTTGCGAACCGCTAAGCTCTGGACTTACTATTGGGTGGCCCCAGCTGTCAATGGGAGTGGAAGCTTCGTCAAGACGGTACGGTCTCAAATGACTGAGGTTTTGGCCCCTGTCCTCATAGACCACCATCTCGTGTTTACTGGAGGCTCTTATGATCCCCGAGTAATCTTCCACTTCGGCTTTGATGTATGGTGATAATTCAAAGTGCGCACAATGGCCTCACTGCAGGTAAACGGCGTAGGCGAGGGCGAGAGCTACGGTCGGTTGATAATCGACGAAGCACTCATGAGCCATTTTGGAGCCATTGTCTTAGCATCCAGAATAAGCGGAGTCAGCAAGATTCTCCTCCTTGGCGATCAGAACCAGGTCCCTTTCATCGACCGAGAAAACCTTTTCCCGATGAGGTACCAAAGTCCCAGCTCGTTTGGTGGAATAACAAAACAACTGCTGTGCACACATCGAAACCCCATGGACGTTGCATATGCCCTAAGGGAGATCTACAGTGGCATATACTCGTCCAAGGCTCAAACACGGTCCCTGACACTGGAAACATACGAAGAGACGCGACTCCCTAAAAGCGAGCCCAACACGCTCTACCTTGTTCACACCCAGGCTGAAAAGGAACTCCTCAAAAGCATGGGTTACGGGAAGCAACAAGGATCGCGTCTCCACACAATCCATGAAGCTCAGGGACTTACGTGGGAGAGAGTGGTGATAATCAGAACTGCTAAAGTCAACCAGCAGCTGCACAGCAGTGTCCATCACGCGGTCGTGGCGGTGTCCAGGCATACCGGCAGCTGTGTATACTACACAGCTCGCCGCGAGAATGACGCGATAGTACGCCTAATAATGAACGCCCTGGCAGCCGAGACCGGTAACATAAAGGAATATAACATCAAGATGGCGTGGAGAAACCGGGACATGTCAGTTGTGGACGCAATGCTGAGGGGTGGCACAGGCGGTACTTCACTCGTCTGAGTCACGGATGGCTTAGCGTCCATTAATAAAATTAATATATATTTTTTCTTTTTTTGTATTTCAAATGTCTCTCAGATTAAATGTATATTAATGAATAATTAAATCTTAATTGTGTGAAAAATTTGTAGTATATATTTGTTTTTTATACATTGCATGTAGTAAATAAGAATATTATATTAAAAAAAAGAAAAAAAAAAAAAAAAAACCACAGCTTTAAAATGGGTAAATAAAAAAGCAAATAAATTAAAAAAAAAGCAGAACAAAAAAAAAAAAAAAAAAAAAAAAAAAAAAAAAAAAAAAAAAACAGCATGTATAGCCATAAGCCATGTATAACTAGATATATATAATTATTAAGTATATGTATACTATAAGAGTCTTCCTACTAAAGATGAATTTAAATTTGTTTTTAAGGAGCGATAAAGAAAAATGTTACTAATGAAACTTCAATAAATTAAACAAACTTGAAAAAAGTACGGACGATTTATATTTGTCCGTAGAACATCTTTCTTTAAAAAAAAAAAAAAAAAAAAAAAAAAAAACCTAACCTAACCTAACCTAACCTAACCTTACCTAACCTAACCTAACCTAACCTAACCTAACCTAACCTAACCTAACCTAACCTAACCAAGAAGGCAAAGTGGTCAGACTTCTCGACATGCTTCAAATCCGGCCTAGCAGAAAAAGCCATCAGCCCCTGCAGAGTGAAAGCGGTTACGAGTCCAGAAGATTTGGAAGCCATTCTAACAACCTACATACTCAACATCCAGGAATCGTGTGAGAGCTCGATTCCGAAGGTAGGAACATGGAAAGGCGACTCAAAACCTCCTTGGTGGTCCAAGTCTCTCGAACTTCTCAAAAGAGAAGTCCTCAAAAAGAAGAGACGAATACGGAACGCCGCCCCTAGTCGGAGACAGTTCGTTTTAGATGAATATGTCCAGGCCAAAACAGAGTACGCTCTCCAAGCCACAGAAGCTCAGACCAAAAGTTGGAAAGAGTTTTGCTCGACACAGGAACACGAGAGCATGTGGGACGGAATCTACAGAGTACTTAGGAAAACAGCCAGAAAGAAAGAAGATACACTCCTACGGGATGCCGGAGGCAATACTTTGAGCCCCGAAGAATCGGCGGAACTTCTGGCTAAGACCTTCTATCCTGATGACTCTGTGGAATCTGAACAGCTACACCACACGCACATCAGGGAACTTACGGATGGGCTGGCACCGGTGGAGATAGAAGAGCTGTCCGCTGACGATCCACCTTTCACATCTGCGGAGCTGGACATGGTCCTCAAAGGATTGAATCCAAAGAAAGCCCCCGGACCGGATGGATTAACAGCGGATATCTGCATAGCGGCTATAAATTGTAACAGGGAAGTATTTCTGGAGCTGGCGAACAAATGTTTATCGCTAGCTTACTTCCCCAAGCAATGGAAGCTCGCCCACGTGTGCATACTCCGAAAGCCGGCCAAGGAAGACTACACCGATCCTAAGTCCCACAGACCAATCGGCCTGTTGTCTGTCCCTGGAAAGATCGTCGAAAAACTCTTGGTTGGAAGGTTGCAGTGGCATATCCTCCCCACCCTCAACGCCAAACAATATGGGTTCATGCCACAGCGCGGAACAGAGGACGCCCTCTATGACTTAATGGAACATGTACGATCGGAAGTAAGAGACAAAAAGATCGTTCTTATGATATCCTTGGACATAGAGGGTGCCTTCGACAACGCGTGGTGGCCGGCACTCAAGCACCAGATGATCTCAAAACGTTGCCCCAAAAACATATACGCCCTGGTAGCCTCTTACCTAGAAGACCGTAAGATCCAGGTAAATTACGCCAGAGCGTCTAGCAAAAAGGGAACCACGAAGGGTTGTGTCCAAGGATCTATCGGCGGACCCACCTTCTGGAACCTTATCCTGGATGCATTACTCCATAAACTGGCTGATCAAGGAACCTACTGTCAGGCCTTTGCGGACGATGTGGTCCTGATATTCTCTGGGCACGTAGTCGAGACCCTGCAACAGACAGCAAACTCAGTTCTGGAATCCGTGGTGGAATGGGGATCTCAAAATAAGCTACGTTTTGCCTCGCACAAGACCAATGCGATGGTAATAACGAAAAAGCTTAAGTATGATCCCCCGGTAATCCATATGGCAGGAACCAGACTGAATCTCGTCGAAGAGATCAAACTGTTGGGTTTAACGATCGACCGCAAACTCACGTTCAACGCGCATGTGGCCGCCACCATTAAGAAAACAGCGGACATATATAAACAGCTTGCATGCGCAGCTAAGGTAACGTGGGGACTAAACAGAGAAATAATCAGGACCATATATGTGTCGGTGATAGAGCCAATCGTGCTGTATGCCGCAAGTGCGTGGTCCCCCTCTGCGGACAAGCTAATGACTCGGAATCAGCTTGACGCTTTGCAGAGGGGCTTCGCCCAAAAGATATGTAAGGCGCACCGCACGGTGTCTCTGACATCGGCATTAGTCCTATCAGGTCTTCTGCCCCTTGATCTAAGGATACAAGAGGCTGCGAAATTTTTCAAAATTAAAACGGGCCACTCAGAGGACTATCTCCCTCCCGGAAGAGAGGTGGAATGCAAGGTAGGCTTTTTGGAAAAACCCCACCCATCACTACTCACAACAACCGAGTACGAGCGCCTAGAAACAATGGACCCCGAAACCCTCGAAAACCTCCACGTTGTCGGACCTCAAATCTATACCGACGGTAGCAAAATAGAAGGAAAAGTTGGTGCTGCCCTAACGTGGTGGGAGGATGAAAGGGAGTCCAGGTATTCCACCTTTCGCCTGGAACCACACAACACCGTCTTCCAATCGGAACTCTACGCTCTCTTCAGAGCCGTTAAGATGGTGAGAAAGAGCAAAAAGGCCTTGGTAAATATTCTGAGCGACTCAAGATCATCGCTCGATTTACTGAGAAGCCCTACAGTCTCTCACCCTCTGGTCATGGAGATCAAGAGCCTAGTAAGAGAAATCCGAAGCGAAAACAGGGAAGTCAGATTCTTCTGGCTGAGAGCCCACGTCGGCACTCCAGGCAACGAGAGGGCAGATGAATTGGCAAAGAAAGCAGCCTTGACCAAAAAGACGGCACCAGACTACAGCAAAGTCCCATTGTCGTATGTCAAAGCGGAAATACGAAAAGAAACGGTCCAAAAGTGGCAGGTGCGCTACGAATCCTCCAGCACCGGCTCGGTCACAAAGACATTTTTGCCAGACGTCAGATCAGCAAGACGCATTCTAAGGGACATGAATTTAACACCCACGCACGTCCAGGCAATGACCGGCCATGGAGGCTTTGCTGCGTACCTACACCGATTTAAGCTAAAAGACAGCCCCTCATGCCCATGCGATCCCGAATGCGATGAATCGATAATACACATACTATGCGAGTGTCCAAGGTTTGGTCTGGAAAGGATGGAACTGGAAGTAAGAATCCAGACTACACTAATTCCATCAAATTTTCCGAAGATCATGGAAAACAAAGAATCCAACACCTACTTTTGGGCATTCGCATGTAAAGTTGTTCAATTCGTTGCAGCCACGAACAAAACCTGCAAACCGTCCGTAATCACCCCAGCACCGTCGCAAGGATCCAGTACGACTCCCCAACCGAATTCTCCATCAGGAAACCACCTCACAAGTGAAGAGCAGATTAATTCTCTTATGAGACACGGAGAGAGTGGCACACCTGGCATAAAAATTCGTGGAGTCGCACTCTTCATGGATAATGAAAGAGAAAAACTGGGTCTTAGTTTCTGTAATGCAACCGGAACGGGAAAGGTTACTATCTCCCCGGGAATTGCCGCACTTCTGAACGGAAATACCTCCAAAACGAGCATAAAACGCGCAACATACAGCGCGCTACCTGAGTTGACCGTGGCCGGCGCGGGCTGTCGACTAATGCGAACACAAAATAAGGTGATCGCTCTTTTTGACAGCAACGCGCAAAGCACAAGGTTTGCCCTGGTTAGCTCACTGCTCACCAAGTTTAGAAGCGCGTGTTCGAACGCAGCGGTTATCATTAGCATCGATTCCATGACGGTGGGTCCAGAAAAGGGTAGGGTCCAGGACTATCTCGGGTGTATACACGCCACCGAACAACATCGGGTGGTTGTATACGAGGACAGGGGCGAAAACCTCAGTTTCCTCTTGCCTGGGGGCACCGGCTCTGGTACCGACAGGACTACATCCACCGTCATGCACTCGGAAGCAGTGAGTGGCTCGGAACGCCTACAGAATAAAAGGGCAGAGGAGGAGCGTCTACTAAAAAATATGGGAATGCACCGGCAGTCACTTCAAGGAGCTGGACTGGATGTGGCGATCAGCGCGCTGAACGCTTCAGTAACCAACGTCCCATGTGACCCGAAAACGATGGCCGAAAGAGTTTCTGCAGCAATGTCAATGCAACGTATTGAATCTGCTGTAGAGACTTTTACAAGAAGCGACCCGGGAATGACTCCACGAGAAACCCGCAAAACCCGCACCAAAGCGGATAAGGGTTTAGTGGAACCACCCCGGCTCAGGCAGGCCACAACCACCCTGGATCACATGGTGAATGCTTTCCTTGAGTTTCAGGGTGTCCTTAAAGCAAATAAGGTCATCAACACCAAGACCTGCGAGGACATCCTGCAAATATACAACCGAGGGAGCACGGGACTACTGAGTGTCAAGCTTGAAGAAGCGCAGGCAACCATCTATGACAACGAAAGGGGAACGGTCATAGCGGGTGCCCCAATGATACGACACATGGTCGCTTATAACTCCAGCAGTGGGTTTGTCGCACTGGATGAAGAAGACTCACTACTTTCCACCAAAATCAGGTATCAAGCCCCAGAAATGGATCCCATAGTGGTCACAACACGGGAAACAAAGGTGATGTTAGACGACAGGGTGTTGGAAATGGCGGAAAAAATCGCCAAAGACCCTGCAGGAAACGAAACCTTTGCAAACTGGGAAGTTCCACACTTCACATGGGTTAACGGAGTACCTGGCTGTGGAAAAACAACTTGGATTTTGTCTCAGTGCGACATAACTCAGGATGTGATAGTCACCCAGACTATTGAAGCGGCTAAAGATCTTAGAGACAAGCTGGTGACCAACTCAAAGTCCCACCTACGCACAAGAGTGCGCACCCTGGCTTCTGTATTGGTGAACGGCGTGGGTGCTTCGGGAAAGAAGAAAGAATCGTGCAAACGCATATTCTTTGATGAGGCTCCCATGAGTCACTTCGGCGCCATAGTTATAGCGACACAGATGTCGGGGGCCGGAGAAATACTCTTGGTAGGCGACGTAAACCAGCTTCCCTACATAGACCGACAGTGTCATTTTGATATGTATTACAACCGCCCAAATCTGGTAACAAGAATCAGTCTTGAGCTATTGTGCACACACAGGAACCCGATGGATGTGTCATACGCCCTAAGCGAGGTGTACAATGGCACATATTCATCCAAAACGCAGGTGCGCTCCCTGAAGCTGGGAAAGTATACGAATGCGCTAATACCCAGAGACCTTCCAAGCACACTATTCCTCGTGCACACCCAGGCCGAAAAGGAGTCCCTTGGAGGCCAAGGCTATGGGAAAGGGAAAGGGTCACGCATTCTTACTATCCACGAAGCACAGGGACTTACTTACGCTAAGGTGATTATCGTGCGCACAACGGCAAGCAGATCGCACTTACACAACAGCATACCGCATGCAGTGGTGGCATTATCGCGTCATACAGAAAGCTGCATCTACTATTCAGATGACAGTGGGGACGCGATTGCCGCCTTTGTAAAGCGAGCAGAAGGTGTGACAGATGCCCAGATCAGCGAGTACAACTTCAAAATGGCAGTGCAAGACCGGAATACCGCGGTGACGAACCAGCCGATATAACAACCAAGATAGCGAAAAATGGACCGATTTTGGCGGCTTCTGAAGTGGGAATATTGATTTAAATGTAGAGTAATAAATCTGATTTAAGAACAGTAATAAGAAATTTGAATATTGTAAAATAAAGGAAATTAAATTAAATTAAATTGTGTACTAACCCTCGAAACAGCTCTCTCGTCTAGAATAAAATTAACATAGATACCTAAAAGGATATGGCATGTTTGTAATTAAGTAATTAAAAATATGAAAATTTGTTGTGTATTTATTCTGTATTTTGCATGTATAAATGAAAAAAATAAAAAAAAAAATAAAAAAAAAAAAAGTGTCATAAAAAACGAAAAAGCATGAGAAGAAAAATAAATAAATAAAAATAAAATAAAAATGTAATGATATGAATAATAAAAAAAAAAAAAAAAAAAAAGAAAGAATTATATTTATTAAAATAAAAAAGTGCATAAATTAACAAAGTAGTATTAGATCATATTTAGATC
Source organism: Ypsolopha scabrella (assembly GCA_910592155.1). NCBI lineage: Eukaryota > Metazoa > Arthropoda > Insecta > Lepidoptera > Ypsolophidae > Ypsolopha > Ypsolopha scabrella. The sequence continues at coordinate 22,156 of OU342978.1, forward strand.
ATAGATATGTTTAGATCATAAGAAACGATAAAAGATAAAAAATAAAAATAAAGAGAGAGTTGTTTCGAAACCCCCATCCCCTATCCCGGAAAATAAAACGGGAAAGCGATTAAACTTTTCAACGCAAAAAATAAAATTATAAAAGCAAACAAAAGCATTTGGCTCAGCCTATGGAAAACCAGAGATATAATATAAAAAAAAAAAAAAAAAAAAACCTAACCTAACCTAACCTAACCTAACCTAACCTAACCTAACCTAACCTAACCTAACCTAACCTAACCTAACCTAACCTAACCTAACCTAACCTAACCTAACCTAACCTAACCGATACATATATCAGAACGATATAGCGGTTGTCGAGCCGATCGTATTGTATGCAGCAAGTTCATGGTACCAATCCACGGAACTCCAGATGATCAGAGATCGTCTAGATGTACTGCAACGAGGATTTGCCCAAAAGATCTGCAAAGCGTACAGAACGGTCTCGCTTACATCGGCACTAGTTCTTTCGGGCCTTCAGGAAGCCGCAACTCTGTACATGGCCAAGCGAGGTATCAGTGCAGACTACCTACCACCAGGAAGGAAAATGGAGCAAAGGATAGGCTACCTAGAGCAGCCACATCCTTCTGAACTCATAACAACTGAGTACGAGCTCCTTGAAAACATGGATACCGAATCTCTAACCTCCCACAATATTGCCGGGCCACAAGTATTCACTGACGGCAGCAAGATTGAGGGTAAAGTTGGAGCAGCCCTCACATGGTGGGAGGATGGAAAGGAAACCAGTTTTCACACCTTCAGCCTCGACCCCGCGTGTACTGTTTTCCAGTCAGAGCTATACGCACTTCACAGGGCGATTGACTTGGCCAAAAGCAGCACGAGTGACCCAATTAACATCTTGAGCGACTCAAGATCGTCACTTGAACTGCTGGGAAATCCCAAGTCAACACATCCCCTAACGAAGAACATCAAAGAGTGCGTAGCGGAAATCAGAGCACAAGGCAGGCAGGTGCGGCTCTTCTGGCTCAGAGCGCATGTGGGGACAGCCGGAAACGAAAGAGCAGACGAACTGGCCAAACAAGCGGCCTTGCAGTCAAGGGATGCCCCAGACTACGGTGAAGTTCCCGTGTCACACGTCAAGAGAAAAATCAGAGAGGAAACTGTACGCAGATGGCAAGATAGGTACAGCTCCTCCGGCACTGGTTCCGTCACGAAAGTTTTCTTCCCGGACGTGAACGACGCGTTCCGCATCGTCCGAAGAACCAGACTGACGCACCGACAAGTGCAAGCCTTGACAGGACACGGAGGCATGGCGGAGTACTTACACCGGTTCCAGCTGAAAAGCAGTCCCGGTTGTGAATGCGACCCCGACACTAGTGAGTCGATATGGCATCTTTTACTGGACTGCCCTCGTTTTGCAGTTGCCCGAATGGAACTAGAGTACCGGCTCAACACAAAGCTGGAAAAGGCTGAACTGCGGAACATCATCGCAGACAAGGACAACATAACGCTCTTCCTTGATTTTGTAGAAACCACCATGCGAATTGCGGCCAAGAGGAACTCGTCGACAGACCCAACCCCCACACTCACACTCACCCCTACTACACTAACACTAACACAAGTACAGCAACCGACAACAAGTAGCCTGATGCCAGCGGAGTACCAGCTTCTAAACTTCAGTGAGGCGGGTACCCCGGGCATAAGACTCAAAGGAGTAGCGACTTTCATGGACGACAGCACTGAGAGACTCGGTATCTGCTTTTGCAGTGCGAAGGGAAAGAGTACTGTCACCATCTCACCCGGCCTTGCTCTCCTTTTAAAGGGGAGCAATTTCAGAGCAACCATGAGGCGGAAAGTATTCGAAGCACTCGGAGAAGCCACAGCAGCAGGTCAACGCTGCCGAATAGTGCGAACTAAGAACAAAATAATTGCACTATTCGTGGCCGGCGACGACGCATCCGAATTTGCCCAGGCGTGCTCAATGCTTTCCAGCCTGGCAGCCATTGACGGACCACCTAAGAAAATCAGTGTGGACGCTATGGTAGTGGCATACATCAAAGCCGAAGTGGAAGATTACTCGGGGATCATAAGAGCCTCCAGTAAACACGAGATGGTGGTCTATGAGGACAGGGGCCAAAACCTCAGTCATTTGAGACCGTACCGTCTTGACGAAGCTTCCACTCCCATTGACAGCTGGGGCCACCCAATAGTAAGTCCAGAGCTTAGCGGTTCGCAAAGGCTGCAAGAAAAGATAGCAGGTGAGAGACAGCCATCCCCTCGCCGAATGGAGTCTGAGGGAGCACTGTCGTCCATGACCAGAGCAGCAGTCGGTTGCTTCACACACATAGTATCCAAAAGGCAGAAACACGCCCAAACAAAAGAACCCCCAACAATCGCAACCTCATCGGAAACTGACGGAAGAAATTCCCGCACTACCCCTACGAAAGCCGATCGGGGACTGGTCGACCTTCCGGAACTTGTAACACCCGTCTTTCCATCGGACCACTTGTCCAACGCACTCCTTGAGTACATAGCAATGCTCAAAGGTACAATAGTTTCTAGGCAAGAAACGTGCCGAACAATCCTCCGAGCCTATCGTCGAGGAAACGAGCAATCGCTAAACTCCAAACTGGAGGAGTGCGGCGCGGCGGTGTACAATAACGCCACCTCCCAAGTTCTGGGGGGAACCATGGCGGGAGAGTACATGGCCGCATTCAACGGTACCAGTGGTTTTGTGGAACTAGACGAAAACGAGTCAACCCGGACTGGGAAACCAGTTTTCATGACCCCACCGAATGATTCCATAGTCGTCGTCGCCAAGTGCACGCGGATAATGTTGGAGGAAAGAATCCTAAAAATGGCAAATACATTGCGATGGGATTCCGAATCCACCGAAGCCGTTGCACAAATGTCGACACTAGACATGGAATGGGTAAACGGGGTCCCAGGCTGCGGAAAAACAACCTGGGTAATAAACAACTTCAATGCTGAAGGGGATTTGGTGACGACACCCACGCTAGAGGGAGCTAGAGACCTCCGCAGCAAGCTGGAGAACAAGCTCGGCAGAAACGCAAAATTCAAAGTGCGCACAATGGCCTCACTGCAGGTAAACGGCGTAGGCGAGGGCGAGAGCTACGGTCGGTTGATAATCGACGAAGCACTCATGAGCCATTTTGGAGCCATTGTCTTAGCATCCAGAATAAGCGGAGTCAGCAAGATTCTCCTCCTTGGCGATCAGAACCAGGTCCCTTTCATCGACCGAGAAAACCTTTTCCCAATGAGGTACCAAAGTCCCAGCTCGTTTGGTGGAATAACAAAACAACTGCTGTGCACACATCGAAACCCCATGGACGTTGCATATGCCCTAAGGGAGATCTACAGTGGCATATACTCGTCCAAGGCTCAAACACGGTCCCTGACACTGGAAACATACGAAGAGACGCGACTCCCTAAAAGCGAGCCCAACACGCTCTACCTTGTTCACACCCAGGCTGAAAAGGAACTCCTCAAAAGCATGGGTTACGGGAAGCAACAAGGATCGCGTCTCCACACAATCCATGAAGCTCAGGGACTTACGTGGGAGAGAGTGGTGATAATCAGAACTGCTAAAGTCAACCAGCAGCTGCACAGCAGTGTCCATCACGCGGTCGTGGCGGTGTCCAGGCATACCGGCAGCTGTGTATACTACACAGCTCGCCGCGAGAATGATGCGATAGTACGCCTAATAATGAACGCCCTGGCAGCCGAGACCGGTAACATAAAGGAATATAACATCAAGATGGCGTGGAGAAACCGGGACATGTCAGTTGTGGACGCAATGCTGAGGGGTGGCACAGGCGGTACTTCACTCGTCTGAGTCATGGATGGCTTAGCGTCCATTAATAAAATTAATATTTTTTTTTGTTTTTGTATTTCAAATGTCTCTCAGATTAAATGTATATTAATGAATAATTAAATCTTAATTGTGTGAAAAATTTGTAGTATATATTTGTTTTTTATACATTGCATGTAGTAAATCAGAATATTATATTTAAAAAAAAGAAAAAAAAAAAAAAAAAAAAGAGAAAATAATAATAAAAAAAATAAAAAAAAAAACCACAGCTTTATAATGGATAAATAAAAAAGCAAATAAATTAAAAAAAACCAAAACAAAAAAAAAAAAAAAAAAAAACAGCATCTATAGCCATAAGCCATGTATAACTAGATATATATAATTATTAAGTATATGTATACTATAAGAGTCTTCCTACTAAAGATGAATTTAAATTTGTTTTTAAGGAGCGATAAAGAAAAATGGTACTAATGAAACTTCAATAAATTAAACTAACTTAAAAAAAAGTACGGACGATTTATATTTGTCCGTAGAACATCTTTCATTTAAAAAAAAAAAAAAAAAAAAAAAACCTAACCTAACCTAACCTAACCTAACCTAACCTAACCTAACCTAACCTAACCTCAGTCGCGTGCAGCTCTCCGACCCGAGCGCATCATTTTTACTCTGCTCCGCACGCGAAAATTGCTTAAAAATCGAAAAAGTGACCTAGAGTGGAAATAAAAGTGTCTGTGTACAGAGGATTTGCAGTGCCTGAGTATTGTTGGATTTTTTTTTCCAAAGGACATCATTTCGTCTTTTTCGGACAAAAGGGGAGTAAAAATTTCAAGTTTTTTATTAACAACAAGTGATTCAGATCGATGCCCCAGGAGTTTTTTGGGCTTTTTGGATACGTCGCAATGGTGCCTTCAATTTAAATTCAAAATTTTGTTTTTCGGTCCATGTTTGTGGAAAATACATAGAAAAAACCGAAAACCACGTGTTTTTCAACTTTTCCCAGAGAAGAGGCAGAACAAATCTAGAAAGCTTATCACAAGGATAACAGCAAGCCATTATTATTTCATTACAGTTGAAAAAAGAATTTCAAAAATTTGGCCGACTTAGACTCTTTTTATCGTTTTTGGTAATTTTTAGAAAGTTTCCTCATCACTTTTCCTGAAATTTCAAGCGGTGACATATACTTTTTTTCGACTGACGAGAATCGTCATCTAATAAGGAAGAGATCGAGGTATCTTCGGGATTTTTCGGATGTTTCTACGTGGAGATAAAGAAGTTTTCACCAAAATTGAAACCGCGGAAAAACTGCACAAGTAACTTTGTTTCCGCGGTACATATATTTTCAACTTTTCAACTTTTTATACAGAAGAGGCAGAAGAAATTTAGAAACTCCACTGGAAGGATAATAGCAAGCTTTATATATTTCAAATCAATTTTTAAAGAAAATCTTGAAAATTTGGGCCATTTAGACCCTCTTTATCATATTTGTTTGGAACTACCCTCACCACTTATATCAAAAATTTTGAGTGGTGACCTGTACTTTACTCCCGTCTAATGAGGAAGAGATAGAGGAATCATTTGACCTGGATTTAACTTATTAGCATAGTTTTAATTTTATGGCTAATGCCCATCTAGATTTAGTATTTACTCTCATATGATAATTTACAAATTTAAAAAATTTATTGCTCCTGTTTCACTGTTTTGAGGTTCATCTCCAATATGACACTATAATAATAGCAATTGTGTTGAAATTATTGATTTGGTTACTTTGATTGACTTTCAAATCCATCTTCCCATCATTTACTTTTATAATTTTATTTTGCCATTTTATTCTTTATTATTTACATTTTAAGTCTTTTTACAACATTTTAATCTACAATTTATGACTTTATTTTTAATCCTTAATTGATTTTGTTTTTTTTATTTTGACTCTGTTCTGTAGTCATCTCCATTTTGTCCGGAGGTTACCCTTGGAGCAAGACTATTACGGCCAGTCTTGACTGATCCCTTATTTTAATTTTTGCATTCTTTGATTTACATTTTGATTCAACACTTCTGACCCTACCACAGTGACAAATTTTAGTGACATTTTACATTAACTGGAAATAATAATTTTACAACTTAAACATTTCACTTTTGATTTTAACTTTATTTAATTGGACTCACTTTATTCTTATTTTTTAATTTTATTTTGTTGTTGTGCCTAATTAACACTACTTAACTAAGTCATAATAAAAATATTTTTTACTGTGGTAGTAGAAAAGTTGTTGCGTTTTGCCTTTAACACATTGGATAGGAAAGGGAAGAAAGAGGAAATTAGTTGAAGTAAAATAAATCAAAATGTCGTCCGCTGGCAGGTCCTCCGCGTCATCGGCTGGCTCGGGAAAGTCACGCTCAGGGGCTGCGAGTGTCTCTGCGAAGACTAAGCAACCGCCCCGGCAACTTCGTAAGGAAGTACTAAAAATAAATGCGGGGGCGGTTGAAAAGCCCAACGCCGAGACGTTCGCATCTCCGTTCCCCTCCGACATGTCCGAGCTCGATCCGCGCATTGACTTCTGGAGTGCGGGTCCGGACTCGGCCTCGGATGTGTCGGTTGGCTCCCGCGACAGCCGTCTCAGCTTCCTCCCACCTCGCGACCGCAAAACCCCGGGGGTCTCGATGGACCTGGCCACCAGAGAGGCCAACGAGCTCCTGCTCAAGGGGAAGTCGGCACTGGAGGAGGCTGGGAATATGAAGCGGGAGTGCAAAGCCGAGGCCCTCGACAGCCTGGAACGGCTTTATATAGCCGTGCTCTCCCTGTCCGACTCCCGTTCTCGGCACAAATTGAACCTGTCGAAAGAGCAGAGCCGGCATGCGAGGGAGCTGGTGGACGTTGAGCGAGCTCACGCTCAGGTGCTCAACGTGCTCCACACTTCGCATGCGGCCGAGCTCAATCAGGCAAGGGCCGACATCTCGAACACGCTGGAGGAGGCGAAAGCCATTCGGGGTTGGCTCGCGTTCGAGATGGGCGGTCTGTTAACGCACATACATAAATGTGTGTGTCGCTGATGGACACACACACAAGCAGGCGCGCGGCGGCGACTGGCGGCGAGCGGGGTGAACTATTATTCCGATCTTGACAGGCGACCGAATGCCTCGATGTGTTTTTTATAATTTATACATATGTTATTTGTTATCACCTTGGAACCCAAATTAAACTCAGTTGTACGTTGAAGTCTCGCCCTTCATTTAAGACGAACCTAATTGCCACCTTCCTCGAACTCTCATCATAATTTCGAGCCGGATACGACTTTGGAGAATCATCGCGGTACAGCGAGAACAAAGAACGTAGCGGTGAGGTCGAACGGAGGACGCCTTTGGTTCGCGGTAGACGAAACATCGAGAAATATCAACAATCAAGACCACAGGATCTTCACAATCCAGCTAATGTTACAGATTCCTCTTCAACAACAACGATTAAACCAAGAAAAGGGTCTAGTGTACATACATTTGTGACGTAAGTTCGTTCCAATCAATATAACAATTTAGTATTGTACCTATACACCTATCCCTATTTTAACAAACCTAAAAAAAAAAAAAACAATATTCCTTATCTAAGAGTAGTGCAAATTTAGAGCAGTGTTTACAATTAGTTATTTTCACGATAACAACGGTATAATCCCGTTATTTCAACCTTTCAAACATTTATAACTACCTCCAAACAAATTCTTGTCCGATATTACGCATTTGTTTATTTGCTACATGCGCATTTAAGATAACTAACTATAATACATTCCTCTGTGTACATCATTCCAGCCATTTACCGAAAAAAACGGTGTAGGCTGCGTGTTGCATTGCACAGCCTTAGGTCAAAGTTCAGCTGATCATTTTGCTGGACCACCATTTAGCGATGTAGTGCTAGATTGTACGATTGTTGCTAAACCTCCAGCTTCACATTAAAATTGAAGTATCTTTCCAATAACTTATTTTTAAATTATCTATATTTCAGCTCATATTACACACATTTTATATACATCATTTATAGTTGATTGTTCAGTATGGATTTACCAACACTAAAGCGCTCCAGAGCTTCAGTCAAAAGTAAACTTACAATATTTAAAACATTTCTAAAATCACTTACGACTGATAAAGCGCTAAATACTTTGAAACTAAATGAATTGAATGCCCGATTTTGCAAAATACAAGACTGAATTTGATACCATCCAAACTCAAATAGAACAATTATGTGAAATTCCAGATGATGAGCACAAAGAGCGTGAAAACTTCGAGTCCGTATTCTTTGTTGCTATTGCTGTGGCACAAGAGTTTTTGGATTCCAGTGCTGTCAACGCTGGTCCTGCTTCTACGGAGCATGATGGTGCTTCAGTGACGGGTTCTGGTACTGCGATGCACATGGGCACAGGTGGGCCTAGCGTTAAATTACCTACGATTCAAGTACCTACATTTTCCGGGCGTTACCAGGACTGGCTCGAATATCACGATACTTATAAGTCTCTAATTCACACCAACACAAGTATTTCTAATATACATAAATTCCATTACTTGCGTGCTTCACTTAAGGGTAGCGCATCGTTAATTATACAGTCATTAGAGTTTTCAGCAAATAACTACGAAGTTGCATGGCAACTGTTGTGCGAACGATACAACAACAATAGAATTTTAATTAACAATCACATACAAGCGTTATTTAGCATTGATGCTATCACAAAGGAATCATCAACGGCATTACGTAACACAATCGATGCCATTAACAAAAATCTAAGAGCACTAAAAACATTAAATCTACCTACAGAACACTGGGATATTCTCATAATACATATGGTTTCTACCAAGTTGGATGCAATTACATTCCGTGAGTGGGAAACACAACGGAATCTTTTCAAAAATATACCTAACTTAGACGATTTCAGTTCGTTTCTAAAGAACCGTGCAGACTTGCTAGAAACTATGGAGGAATCACAATCAAGTTTTGTACGAAGACACAACGATACACAAAGGCATTCTAAGGCATTCATAGCCAATCAGACCACGCCAAAACAATACACGTGTCCTGTATGCAAACACATTCATTCTATATACCAATGCCATCAATTTAAGGCCCTACCAATCAAAACTAGAATACAAAAAATAAAACAATTGAACTTATGCACAAATTGTTTGCGTGCAGGTCACGACGAAAAACGTTGCAGAATGGGTCCCTGCAAATTGTGTGCCCAACGACACAATAGTATGTTACACATCGAACATAAATCGAAACCGGAGCATAAAGCAAGTACATCACGTGACTGCGTAGTGTTACCATCTTTCGAAAATCAAAAAATGAACGAATCACAATCTAACACGTCATGTTCAAACACAAAATCAAACAACAATATTACACTATCTTCCACACATTCAAGTCAAGTCTTACTATCTACAGCTATTATCAATATCCAAGATCGTTACGGCCGTCTTCACAAGATTCGTGCGCTGCTCGACAATGGCAGCACCTCGAGCTTTTTAAAGGAAAGTACACAACGGGAATTACAACTACCAAGCTATTCTACTTCTATATGCGTTCAAGGATTGAACCAACAATCATCTAATATTACAAAAAGATGTGACGTTTCAATATCATCACACACAAATAGTGGATTCACAGCAGATGTCAATTGTTTTGTTGTACCACAAATCACTCAATTCATACCTACGACCAAAATTAACTGTGAGTCTTTCAACATTCCTCACAACATTACTCTGGCAGACCCAACATTCTATGAGCCGTCAGAGATACAGATGTTGTTAGGCGCAGATCTATTTTGGGAGGTTTTACTAAATAATAGAATAACCCTAGGCAACAATAAACCTACTCTAGTTGAAACAACACTTGGATGGTTAGTCTCTGGATCTATACAGACAAATACAAACAAAACAAAAAATACCTATACTACAGTCCACTGCCATTTACTAAACAATATTGATCTCGAAGAAAAACTTAATAAATTCTTTGAGTTAGAATCAGTCTCCACTTCTCAGCAGACCCACACTAAAGGTGACACTGATTGTGAAGCTATATTCACAGAAACTACCGTTCGTCAATCAGATGGTAGGTTCGTGGTAACGATACCATTCAAGGAGTCACCTGAATGTTTAGGTGATTCTAAAGAACAAGCATTAGTCAGATTCCAATCACTTGAAAGAAAATTCAAACGCAATCCAATATTTAAACAAAAATACACACAGTTTATGGAAGAATATATAGCGCTAGATCACATGTCTGGAAATACAGAAACACACGATACCGAAATTTCATATTTTCTTCCACACCATGGCGTCCTACGTGAGGATAGCCTTACAACCAAATTACGCTGTGTGTTCGATGCCTCGGCTGTCACAAATACCGGTAAATATTTAAATTTTATACAATACAAGGGCCCTAATGTACAAGACGAATTAATTAGTATACTTTTGCGATTTCGTCAGCACAAATTTGTTGTCACTTCCGATATAGAGAAAATGTTCAGACAAATACTTGTAAATGAGAAACAACGAAATTTGCAACAAATATTTTGGCGGTCAGATTCGGAACAAGAACTCAAACAATATAAATTGCACACGGTCACTTATGGAACTGCTTCGGCGCCATACTTGGCTACTCGGTGCATATACGAACTAGGCCAAACCTGTTCAGATAAAAATGTAAGTGAAACAATCTTACACGACTTTTATGTGGATGACTTAATTACCGGAAGTGACCACGAACAAACACTAATACAAACATGCGAGGGAGTCATATGAGAGCTAGAAGGTGCTCATTTCCATTTGCGTAAATGGCGCTCAAATATGCCTCCAATTCTAAATAAAATCGTAGATGAAAACAGTAGTGATGATTTACTCAATTTGGGTAGGGACGAGTACTCAAAAACACTAGGTTTGCTCTGGGCTTGCCAAAAAGACACATTGTTGTTTTCATCACAAGATATTTTCACAGAAAGGCACAATTTAAACAAACGCTCAATACTGTCCACAGTGGCACAGGTGTTTGATCCACTGGGCCTAATAAGCCCATGCATGCTACAAGCAAAATTAATCCTACAGACGCTTTGGGCGAAAAATATTTCATGGGATGGTAAACTACCCCCAGATGTTGAAGCACAATGGAATAACTTTATAAAATACATACCTGAGTTATCCACTATACAAATTCCACGACGTGTCTTATGTGACTCATTTATTAGAGTTGAACTACACGCCTTTAGCGATGCTTCAATTAAAGCATACTCAGCTTGTGTATACGTACGATCAATCTCAAGCAATGGCAATGTGACAGTACGTCTGTTATTGGCAAAAAGTAGAGTTGCACCACTAAAACAAAAACTGACAATACCTAGGCTGGAATTATGTGGAGCTTTACTTGCTACACAGCTCGCTAAAAAAGTTTTAGATTCAATGCGAATCGAATTCCACTCAAGGTTTTACTGGTGCGATTCCACAATAGTACTTGGTTGGATTAAAACCTGTACAAAACAAAACTTGAAACAGTTTGTTTACAATAGAATAAATGAAATAACAAAAAACTCAGATTTGACTACCTGGCATTATGTTCCAACAGAAATGAATCCTGCTGACATCGGATCCCGTGGGCTCTCCGTAAGTCAACTCAGGAACTCATTTTTGTGGTGGGCAGGACCACATTTCCTTCATCACACAGATATACAATGGCCTAATCAACCTCAAGAGACAAAAATTGAAAATTTGCCTGAAATCAAACTCCAATGTCATAACCACTCGTTAAGTGAAGTTAATTTTATAAATACCTTTTCTAATTTTGGTAAACTGCTTCGTATTTTGATTTACATTAAAAGATTCATACATAATACACGAAACCCAAATAATAAAATAATTGGATCTTTAAAGACATCGGAATTTGATTCAGCAACTAAAACACTCTGTAAACTTGTACAAATTGAATTATTTACAGCACAATATAAAACTTTAACTAAAAAACAACTACTACCAGCAAAGGATAAGCTACTAAATCTGAACCCCTTTGTTGACGACACAGGTTTAATGCGAGTTGGAGGCAGGCTATCGAACTCCAACTTCGACTTTAATACCAAATATCCAATTTTATTACATGGAGTACATCACATTACAAAAATACTTGTGCAATACTATCACAACACACTTTTGCATCCTGGACCTCAGTCACTGTTGGCTACATTGCGTCACAAATTTTGGATCATTGACGGAAGAAATCTTGTGAGAAGGGTGACTCATAACTGCATTAAATGCTGTAGATTTTCAGGGAAGACTTTCCAACCAGTTATGGGTAACCTGCCTCAGCAGAGATTACACGTAGGGTACCCGTTCACAAACGTGGCAGTTGATTACGCCGGGCCAGTCCTGATAGCGGATCGTAAGGGTAGAGGATCCAGACTAATGAAAGCATACATCTGTGTGTTCGTGTGTATGGCTGTTCGTGCAGTGCATATAGAGCTTGTCACTGAACTAACCACTCAAGCGTACATTGCTGCATTAAACAGATTCATTGCCCGTCGTGGCAGACCAGAAAATATATTTTCAGATAATGGAACCAACTTTGTTGGGGCATCAAATGAATTAGCGAAATTTCTAAAGAATAATTCCATTGATATCAGCTCCAATTCAGCTGAAAAGGAAATCAAGTTTAATTTCTATCCCGCATTTACCCCCCACTTCAATGGTTTAAGTGAAGGCTCAGTTAAGTCTATAAAACACCATTTGAAGCGAGTCTTATCTTTAGCCCATTTATATTACGAAGAGATGAACACTGTTCTTGTGCAAATTGAGAGTATCTTAAACTCCAGACCTTTAACCCCCCTATCAACTGATCCATCCGATTTAGTCCCTTTAACTCCATCTCACTTTTTGATTGGACGACTACCCACTATGTTACCAGCTCCCCAGGTGGATGAGATTAACATAAACACGCTCAAACGATATCAGCGGGTTCAAGCCTTGAAGACACACTTCTGGAATCGATACTACAAAGAGTATATTTCGGAATTACAAAAGCGAAACAAGTGGCTTAAGGACAGAGGACAACCACATCCAGGAGACCTGGTTCTTATTAAAGATGACCGGCTACCACCCAACAGATGGCTACTTGGACGAGTCACTTCAGTGTATCCGGGTACAGACGGCATCAACCGCGTTGCAGACGTCAAAACTTCGTCGGGAACCCTCAGGCGGGCCTTCAACAGGCTCTGTCCACTTCAAGGGTTGGAACAGAACGTTCCAAGGGCGGCAATATGTTAACGCACATACATAAATGTGTGTGTCGCTGATGGACACACACACAAGCAGGCGCGCGGCGGCGACTGGCGGCGAGCGGGGTGAACTATTATTCCGATCTTGACAGGCGACCGAATGCCTCGATGTGTTTTTTATAATTTATACATATGTTATTTGTTATCACCTTGGAACCCAAATTAAACTCAGTTGTACGTTGAAGTCTCGCCCTTCATTTAAGACGAACCTAATTGCCACCTTCCTCGAACTCTCATCACGGTCCGTTCAAGGCCATTGAACAGATCAGGGAGAGAGTCCTACAGCTGGCGGATACAGCGGCACTACGGCCATCAACGGCCGTGGAATCATCAAAACCCGACCCAGCTCTGCTTAAGGAGCTGGAGACATTGTCCGGAAGGGTAGCCGCTGTATCCAATCAATTAGATTTACTCAGGCGCCAGCTGGAGGACTCCGAGGCGAGGGCCCAAACCGTTAGCCTAGAGTGCAGGTCCCCTCCGAAACCGGTGGCTTCAGATCCCCGGCTTGATGACATCTGCGATAGCCTGGATCAGATGAGGGCAGCGGTCGAAAGCCTTCAGCAGAGACCGCTGTGCCAGGTGCAGCCGGCGGGGGTCGGTGGCGACAGCATGCGAGCCTTATTGGAACCCGTGCTGGGCAACATTAAACAGGTGGGCTCTGATGTGAGGGCCATAGGGAGGGCGGTTGACGACAACAAGACGGAACCGCCTTCCCTCAATATAGAAATGGCCCTCACGGACGTCAGGGACGCCGTCAAAGAGCTAAAAAATGATGTGCTCAGCCGGGAGCCACAAATGCTCGCGCCACTGACCTACGCACAGGCTGTAAAAAAGCCGGGGCAAGATAGGCCATCGCACTCCCTAATTGTCTCGTCGGAGGACCCCAAACTTACAGGGGACCAGGTGATGAGGGAGTTGGGGAGGGCGCTGGACCCCAAAGCGACCGGAGTCAGGGTGGACCGTTGCAGAAGAGCGGCAAACAGTAGGGTAGTGATCAGTTGCAACGACAAGGAGGATATTGATAAAATATCCTCCAGTCTAAGTAAGAGCGGACGCGGATTAATCATAAAGGAGGCCAAAAATAAACTGCCTCTCGCCTGCATCCGTGACGTCCTGGAAATCAACACGGACAAGGACGTGAGGGATTCCCTCCTTGGAAAGCAGAATAAACACCTGCTGCAAGGAGTGGATCTCTCCACGGAGTCCCTCAGGGTTGTGTACCGCCGAAAAGCGCGAAACCCCCACGAGTCTCATATAGTCCTGGAGCTTACCCCTCTGCTGTGGCAACGCTTCACAGGTGCGGGTACAGTCTACGTAGGTCTTCAAAAGCGACCCATAGTGGACCACTCACCGCTAGTGCAGTGCACGGGATGTCTGGAATACGGCCACCCCAAGAGGGTGTGCAAGGAGAAGGACATCTCGTGTAGCCACTGTGGTGGGGCGCACACCCGCGCGGACTGTCCCCGCATAGACTACACGCCCAAGTGCGTAAACTGTAAGAGGGCTAAGCTCCAGGGAGCCGATATTGCACACAATGCGTTTAGCGCGGAGTGCAAGATTAGGCAAAAATGGGACTCCATAGCGAGGTCTCGCGTGGCGTATTGCTGAGGGCACCGAGGCGAGCGGCAGAGGTGTCCCCGCTCTGGGCAAAACTACGGACAGCAAACTACGTATCATCCAGGCCAACTTACAACGCTCCAGGCTGGCGACAGCGGAACTCATGTGCAAAGCGCACACAGCCCGGGTATCTGTCGCCCTGGTACAAGAACCATAGGTCGGTACCAAAGGCGAACTAAAGCAGTACCCGGGCACAAGAGTAATCCAGCTGACGTCAGCCCGCCAAAAACCAGTCAAGGCCGCGGTGGTGGTCTTCGGTGGGGAGCTGGAGGTCATTCACGACCCTCAGCTCGTCACTGATAACATCGCTGCGGTACTGCTGAAGGCAGGGGAGCTAAAGTTGGCCGTGCTGTCCGTCTACCTAGAGGGGGACGAAGATTTGGATCCCTATTTAAATGTGATAAGAAGTGTCCGCTCAAAGTTGCAGACTGATAATGTCATCCTAGCCGGCGACGTCAACGCGTGGAGCCCCTGGTGGGGAAGTGATTCCGAGGACCACAGGGGCTCAGCCTACAGGTCCTTCCTTGAAGAAATGGACCTCCAGATCCTGAATACAGGCGGCACCCCCACTTTCGAGGTATACAGAGGAGGCCGTATGTGCACAAGTCACGTAGACGTGACAGCCTGCAGCCTCCAGCTCTTGGGCAACATGGGTGGATGGAGAGTGAACCGGGAGCTGATCAAATCAGACCACAACGCCATTACCTACCACGTGTGTCTGGAGAAGGAATTAACAGTTTTGCCAATCCAGACCACACGTGTGTACAACACAGCGAGGGCTGATTGGTCGGCTTTCGGTCTCTCCATCCGCACAGGCCTGGAAGAGAGCAATCTGGGTGCGTCGAGGGTGGGGTTGGTTACCACGCCTGAGGAGCTGGAGTCCCTCCTTGACTCCTATCTCTCGGTTGTCTCTCGTGCATGTGAAGAGACAATACCGAAGATGGGAGCCCCAAAAGGAAGGAAGCCACTGCCGTGGTGGTCCCCCGCTCTGGAGCGTCTCAGACGAGACGCTAATACCAAGAAGCGGCGTTTACGGAATGCCACGGCGGCTAGAAGGCAACATGTCGTTGACGTATACCTTGAAGCGAAGCAGAGATATAAAGACGCGGCGCAAGAAGCGCAAACAGCTAGCTGGAAACAATTTTGCTCAAAACAGGATAGGGAAAGCATGTGGGACGGATTCTACAGGGTCATCAGGAGGACGGCAAAACGGCAGGAGGACCGGCTGCTGGTGGACTCATCGGGGAACACCCTTGGTCCCGAGGAGTCCGCCAAGCTTTTGGCTCAAACGTTCTTTCCTGATGACTCTGTGGACGACGAAACCCCCGCTCAAAAACTAATTCGCGAGAGCTCGGAGGTGCCAGTCCATCAACTCTCGGACCAATTAAAACCATCTGATCCGCCCTTCACAGCCGCGGAGCTGAACTCAGTCTTGGGCAATCTGAACCCAAAGAAAGCTCCGGGGCCTGACGGGTGGACGGCGGACATATGTGAGCGAGCAATCCGAGTTGAGCCGGGGGTGTTCCTGGAGATCGCCAACAAGTGTTTGGAGATCGGGCACTTTCCGGTGAGATGGAAACTCGCTCACGTATGTATACTCCGCAAGTCCGGGAGGGAAGACTACACCACTCCGAAGGCGCACAGACCGATAGGTCTCCTTCCTGTTATGGGCAAAATTGTGGAAAAGCTCATGGTATCGCGGCTGGGATGGCATATACAACCCTCGCTGTGCACTAGGCAATACGGTTTCATGCCACAAAAAAGCACCGAGGACTCCCTCTATGACCTTGTGGGCCATGTCCGCTCTCAAATAGAGAGCAGGAAAATAGTTCTCATGGTCTCACTGGACATAGAGGGAGCTTTCGACAACGCTTGGTGGCCGGCTTTGAGGACCCAACTCCTCGCGCACAGATGCCCGGCTAACATCTACGGACTTGTAGCCTCTTACTTAGACCAGCGGACGGTAAAGATCAGTTACGCAAGGGAGTTTTGGGAAAAGGGTACCAATAAGGGGTGTATCCAAGGCTCAATAGCTGGACCCTCCTTTTGGAACCTTATTCTCAACACCCTGCTCGTAGATCTAGAGCAGGAAGGAGTGCACTGTCAAGCCTTTGCGGACGATGTGGTTCTGGTGTTCTCCAGTTCCACAATACCCCCTCTGCAGGCGAGAGCCAACGCGGCCCTTCAAACAGTGCTGGACTGGGGTCTCAGAAATAAGCTAAAGTTCGCACCTCACAAGACCTTTGCGATGGTGCTGACACGGAGGCTTAAATTTGAGCCTCTAGTTATCTGCATGGGCGGAGTCAATTTGCCGCTAGTGCGACAAATCCGCCTGCTGGGTGTCATTATTGACGACAAGCTCACCTTCAACGCGCACGTATCAGCTGTTTGTAGGAAAGTCATTGACATCTACAAGCAGCTGGCGTGCGCTGCAAGGGTGAGCTGGGGATTGAACCAGGAGGTCATCAGGACCATATACGTCTCGGTGGTAGAGCCCATCGTGCTGTACGCGGCAGGTGTGTGGGCCCCTGCTGCGGAGAAGCTGATGATCAGAAACCAGCTGGATTCTCTGCAGCGTGGGTTCGCACAAAAATTGTGCAAAGCGTACCGCACGGTGTCGCTGTCGTCTGCACTGGTTCTGGCTGATGTGCTCCCCCTTGATCTTAGAGTCCGCGAGGCTGCAGGTTTGTACAGGGCTAAGCGAGGAGTAAGAATTGAGCAGATTCCAGCAGATCGACCGGTCGAACTGCGTGTGCCCTTCGCGAAATTTCCACATCCGGCTGGAAAGCAGACTCTGGGTTTCGAGTGCTTGGAAGACCTAAAACCCGACACTGTGAGTGCTCACCAGATCACTGGCCCCTGTATCTATACTGACGGCAGTAAGATACAGGGGAGGGTGGGCGCGGCGCTCACATGGTGGTCGGACAGCGGGGAGACCAGGTGCTCGAAGTTCCGTCTGGAGCCTTACTGCACGGTCTTCCAATCGGAGATGTACGCTATGCTGAGGGCCGTTGAGCAGGCCCAGCGAAGCAAGGAGCCGATAGTTAACATCTTAAGCGACTCCAGATCTTCGTTGGACCTGCTCAAAAGCCGAGCTTCACTCCACCCTTTGGCGCACAGCATCGAAAAAAGCGTGCGGGAAATCCGAGAGGAGGGCCGTGAGGTGAGGTTCTTCTGGCTGAGGGCCCACGCAGGAACGCCCGGAAACGAGCGAGCCGATGAACTTGCAAAGAGTGCTGCTCTCCACAAGAAGTCTGCAACGGACTATGATGCCGTCCCCCTATCGTACATCAAAAGGACTCTGCGTGAGGAGACTGTCCAGAGGTGGCAGGAGCGATACGGGTCCTCCGGTACGGGAGCGGTTACGAGGGTCTTCCTTCCAGATGTTGCCACTGCGCACAAAATCTTGAGGAAGACCAAACTTGGCCCCTCCCATGTACAGGCCCTCACGGGGCATGGAGTGCTCGCATCGTACTTGCACCGTTTCAAGATCAAGGACAGCCCCTCTTGCGTATGTGATCCTGAGATAGAGGAGACTGTATGGCACATAATGTTCGACTGCCCCAGATTCGGCTTGTGGAGGGCAGAACTCGAAATGCAACTCGACTCTTTTTATTGCAAGGACAACCTGCCAGCAATAATGAAGGACGGAGCCCAAAGGGAAGTCCTACTGACGTTCTTAGAAAGAATCATAAGACGTGCGGCAATACGCAACAAATGATTGGGATGTTTAATTATTTTGGCCATTTATTTCATTTATTTTATTCGACGATATTTTTTTGTTTGTTTTTTTCGTTTGTTTTAATTATAAGGTTTTTAATGATAAAATTTTAATGCTTTTAATTGTATTATTCAACTTTATATAATAGGTATATATGGGACAGATTGAAAATGTATTTTAGATTAGTGTTTTAATATTGTAATGTTTAATGCTTTATTATACTGTTTTGTAATATGAATTAATAATGATAAATTTAATACGAGTGAACACAAACAGGTTGACCAGAATTTTGATAATTAACTAAGTTTTTAATGTAACAATACTGTATAAGGGGAGACTCTTCCGTCCAATAACATAATTTTTAAGATAAAATAAGAAAATGTTTATAGTTAATAATGATGTACATAGAATAAGAATGATCAAGAAAAAAAATAAAAATGGAAAGAGACATACTAAAAAAAAAAAAAGAATAAAATAGGATGGTATGTTTAAAAAAAAAAAAAAAAAAAGAGAAATAATTTTGTAGATCAGTTTTATTTCATTTCGAAAGATACTGCATGACTTAGAATTAATAACAACGGAAGACACTCCCCAACTACCCAATATAAAACGGGTCGCTTTTTAATAATTTAATACTTGATTGAAAAAGCACGGCATATATAGCCGTGCGGGATTACGTGAATCAGAAAGATGATTTAAATTAAAAAAAAAAAAAAAAAAAAACCTAACCTAACCTAACCTAACCTAACCTAACCTAACCTAACCTAACCTAACCTAACCTAACCTAACCTAACCTAACCTAACCTAACCTAACCTAACCTAACCTAACCTAACCTAACCTAACCTAACCTAACCTAACCTAACCTAACCTAACCTAACCTAACCTAACCTAACCTAACCTAACCTAACCTGTATCCATTTGCAGGAAATAATCCATCATATTTTACATCCACCTCCCCTTGTTCTGTAGTAATAAACCTGTACAAGTCCCTACCGATCACTTCCTTCTTAACCTTTGGTGCATTGCAGCTCGCAACCTATTCTGTGTATTACCTGATAGCGACGAAATCACGAATGCAACAACATTCTTCTTTGTTAATGTATAAATGTTGTATAAATGCAACATTCCTAAAATGCAAGATAGTGCAATAGATAAGTAAAGTAGTGTATAAGTTTTACTGTTGCAAATGCAACTTTATTAGTTTGTTAATGTTTAATTTTGTTGCAAATGCAACATTCTTAAAATGCAAAATACAATCTTATCAATAGGCGTGTCTCTAGTGCATTAATTTAACTGTTGCAAATGTAACCTTATGATATTAGTTAAAGTGCTTTTTAGATATGTATGTATAAGTAGTTACTGTTGCAAATGCAACTTTATAAATGTACTTAATGTTGTTGCAAACGAAACAGTTTTAAAATATCATCTTATTGATAGGTCTAGCTCTGGAGCACCAATTCGACCGTGCAAATGTTACCTTATGAACTCAATTAAAGTGTCATAGACAAATATGGATAAGCAGTTACGGTTGCAAATGCAACCATTTGTGTCTGTGCAATGTTCAATGTTGTTGCAAACGCAACATCCTTAAAATGCTAGATATAAACTTATCGATAGGTATGCTCGTATGTCTGATGCATTATTTAGACTGTTGCAAATGTGTCCTCATGACTTTAAATAAAGTGCAGTAGAAAAGTATCGATAAACAGGTAGTTGCAAAAATTTAACTGTTGCAAATGTAACTTTATAAATGTACTGAATGTTGTTGCAAACGAAACAGTTTTAAAATATCATCTTATTGATAAGCCTAGCTCTGAAGCACCAATTCGACTGTGCAAATGTTACCTTATGAACTCAATCAAAGTGTAATAGACAAATATGGATAAGCAGTTACGGTTGCAAATGCAACCATATGTGTTTGTGCAATGCTCAATGTTGTTGCAAACGCAACATCCTTAAAATGCTAGATATAAACTTATCGATAGGTATGCTCGTATATCTGATGCATTAATTAGACTATTGCAAATGTGTCCTCATGACTTTAAATAAAGTGCAGTAGAAAAGTATCGATAAACAGGTAGTTGCAAAAATTTAACTGTTGCAATGCAACTTTATGAGTGTTTAAATGTTGTTGCAAACGCAACATTCTTAAAATGCTAAATATAAACCTTTCAATGGGTATATCTCTAGTTGATTGTTGAAGATGTTCCCTTATTAGTTTAATTGAAGTGCAATTGATATTAATAGATAAGTGGTTACATAAGCTTGACTGTTGCAGCTGCAACTGTACGAATTTAACTGAATTGTAATTACTTTCTCTTTGGCTTGCATGCATGTGGTTGCATTTGTTGCAGTATTGTATAATACACCCTAGTACGAAACTAATTTCTGTTAAACTAAGACTTGTGCAGTTTTTACTACATAGATTAATATTGTAAACCTCATCAATAAACTCCCTTTGAGGGCGGCTAACCCTTGGAGGAAATACTAAAAAAAACCTAACCTAACCTAACCTAACCTAACCTAACCTAACCTAACCTAACCTAACCTAACCTAACCTAACCTAACCTAACCTAAATTTAAATGTAGAGTAATAAATCTGATTTATGAACAGTGTTAAGAAATTTGAAAATTGTAAAAATAAGGAACTTAAATTAAATTAAATTGTGTACTAACCCTCGAAACAGCTCTCTCGTCTAGAATAAAAATAACATAGATACATATAAGGATATGGCATGTTTGTAATTTAGTAATTAAAAATATGAAAATTTGTTGTGTATTAATTCTGTATTTTGCATGTATAAATAAAAAAAAAAAAAAAAAGAAAAAAAAAAAAAAAGAAACGATTCATAAAAAACGAAAAAGCAAGAGAAAAAAAAAATAAATAAAAATAAAATAGAAATATATAAATAATATATAAATATATGAATAATAACAAAAAAAAATTAAAAATTAAAAGAAAGAATTATATTATAAAAATAAAGAAGTGCATAAATTAACAAAGTAGTATTATTAATATGTTTAGATGATAAGAAACGATAAAAGATAAAAATAAAGTGAAAGAGAGAGTTGTTTCGAAACCCCCATCCCCTATCCCGGAAAATAAAACGGGAAAGCGATTAAATTTTTCAAAGCAAAAAATACAATTATAAAAGCAAACAAAGGCATTTGGCTCAGCCTATGGAAAACTAGAGATATAATTAAAAAAAAAAAAAAAAAAAACCTAACCTAACCTAACCTAACCTAACCAACAATCGCAACCTCATCGGAAACTGACGGAAGAAATTCTCGCACTACCCCTACGAAAGCCGATCGGGGACTGGTCGACCTTCCGGAACTTGTAACACCCGTCTTTCCATCGGACCACTTGTCCAACGCACTCCTTGAGTACATAGCAATGCTCAAAGGTACAATAGTTTCTAGGCAAGAAACGTGCCGAACAATCCTCCGAGCCTATCGTCGAGGAAACGAGCAATCGCTAAACTCCAAACTGGAGGAGTGCGGCGCGGCGGTGTACAATAACGCCACCTCCCAAGTTCTGGGGGGAACCATGGCGGGAGAGTACATGGCCGCATTCAACGGTACCAGTGGTTTTGTGGAACTAGACGAAAACGAGTCAACCCGGACTGGGAAACCAGTTTTCATGACCCCACCGAATGATTCCATAGTCGTCGTCGCCAAGTGCACGCGGATAATGTTGGAGGAAAGAATCCTAAAAATGGCAAATACATTGCGATGGGATTCCGAATCCACCGAAGCCGTTGCACAAATGTCGACACTAGACATGGAATGGGTAAACGGGGTCCCAGGCTGCGGAAAAACAACCTGGGTAATAAACAACTTCAATGCTGAAGGGGATTTGGTGACGACACCCACGCTAGAGGGAGCTAGAGACCTCCGCAGCAAGCTGGAGAACAAGCTCGGCAGAAACGCAAAATTCAAAGTGCGCACAATGGCCTCACTGCAGGTAAACGGCGTAGGCGAGGGCGAGAGCTACGGTCGGTTGATAATCGACGAAGCACTCATGAGCCATTTTGGAGCCATTGTCTTAGCATCCAGAATAAGCGGAGTCAGCAAGATTCTCCTCCTTGGCGATCAGAACCAGGTCCCTTTCATCGACCGAGAAAACCTTTTCCCAATGAGGTACCAAAGTCCCAGCTCGTTTGGTGGAATAACAAAACAACTGCTGTGCACACATCGAAACCCCATGGACGTTGCATATGCCCTAAGGGAGATCTACAGTGGCATATACTCGTCCAAGGCTCAAACACGGTCCCTGACACTGGAAACATACGAAGAGACGCGACTCCCTAAAAGCGAGCCCAACACGCTCTACCTTGTTCACACCCAGGCTGAAAAGGAACTCCTCAAAAGCATGGGTTACGGGAAGCAACAAGGATCGCGTCTCCACACAATCCATGAAGCTCAGGGACTTACGTGGGAGAGAGTGGTGATAATCAGAACTGCTAAAGTCAACCAGCAGCTGCACAGCAGTGTCCATCACGCGGTCGTGGCGGTGTCCAGGCATACCGGCAGCTGTGTATACTACACAGCTCGCCGCGAGAATGATGCGATAGTACGCCTAATAATGAACGCCCTGGCAGCCGAGACCGGTAACATAAAGGAATATAACATCAAGATGGCGTGGAGAAACCGGGACATGTCAGTTGTGGACGCAATGCTGAGGGGTGGCACAGGCGGTACTTCACTCGTCTGAGTCATGGATGGCTTAGCGTCCATTAATAAAATTAATATTTTTTTTTTGTATTTCAAATGTCTCTCAGGTTAAATGTATATTAATGAATAATTAAATCTTAATTGTGTGAAAAATTTGTAGTATATATTTGTTTTTTATACATTGCATGTAGTAAATAAGAATATTATATAAAAAAAAGAAGGAAAAAAAAAAAAAAAAAAAAAACCTCAGCTTTATATTGGATAAACAAAAAAGCAAATAAATTAAAAAAAGCAAAACACCAAAAAAAAAAGAAAAAAAAAACCTTTCCCAGCCATGTTTAACTAGATATATATAATTATTAAGTATATGTATACTATAAGAGTCTTCCTACTAAAGATGACTTTAAATTTGTTTTTAAGGAGCGATAAAGAAAAATAGTACTAATGAAACTTAAATAAATTAAACTAACTTAAAAAAAGTACGGACGATTTATATTTGTCCGTAGAACATCTTTCATTAAAAAAAAAAAAAAAAAACCTAACCTTACCTAACCTAACCTAACCTAACCTAACCTAACCTAACCTAACCTAACCTAACCTAACCTAACCTAACCTAACCTAACCTAACCAACCTAACCTAACCTAACCTAACCTAACCTAACCTAACCTAACCTTTTTTTTTTTTTTTTTTTTTTTTACATGGGGAAATCCATCATGGATACCTTCCGGCTCGGGGGAGCGCGAACGGTTATGCCGGACTCTTACCGGCTAAAACCCCATGGTGGCCATCCTCCACGCCAATCAGGGGACTCCGGGATCTCCAATGGAACGCACCGGTGCCCCCCTGACGCAACGCCGCACCTGCGGCCCACCTCGGGGAAGCATAGCATTGCTTCCCTCTTGCACCCTCACGGTGGCAAGGCAGCACGAGACCACAGCGTGCTGCCCTCCTCCCGGGGCTGTTGAATGGTTACGTAGGGCCCCCGCCCCGCGCATCCACAGCCCGGGATCCCCTTTTAGTCGCCTTTTACGACAGGCAGGGGATACCGTAGTCTTATTCTATGCCCGGACTACTGGGCCCTGTCGAGGCGGTTACCCCTTCCGCCTCGACGCCTCTGCCTTCGAGCGGGATCGGCTCTCTCCCTCTCCCGCTCCGCCTCCTCCTTCCGCACCATTACGCTTTCGCAGAACCTAGTAACGGCTTCCCAATAGCTCTCCCCTCGCAGCATAGAACGAACTAATACCGGAGGGGAGAGGTCCTGCCCAACCTGACTTACCAGGCTCTGCCGCTCGGAGTCCCAGGCAGGGCACTCCGCGAGCGTGTGCTGCGCCGAGTCCAGGTCACCATCGCAATGGTGACACTGGGCCGTCTCTTCACGTCCAATTCGACACAGGTACTCACCGAAGCAGCCATGCCCAGTGAGAACCTGCGTCATCCGGTACGTGACCCGTCCAAAGCCTCGCTGTACCCACGTCCAGAAGTTGGGCAGTATAGCCCCCACCACGCGCTGGCGGGCACTTTGCGGCTCCTGTAGCCTTTCATGCCAACTCTCCAGCGCGGCACGGTGTTCCCGCTGCCTCACCCTCTCTGGCGCCTCCGGGGGCGCGTTTCCTCCACGGGTCAAGGCAAACACCCTCTCATCCATGTCTGCCAGGATGTCCAGCGGTGGGAAACGTGCAAGGAGCGTCGCCGCCTGAAACGATATCGTGCGATATCCGCGGGCGATCCGCATTGCCATCTTGCGCTGCACGCTATAGAACATAGTTCTGCAGCGCCGGATCCTCAGTCTTGCAGACCATACAGGAGCTCCGTAGAGGGCAATGGATCGCACCACCATCGCGTACAGACGACGGACTTCTTCCCTGGGCCCCCCGAGATTAGGCAGCAGTCGGTGAAGTGCACCGGCTACCTTCTGAATCCGGAGGACCTGGCGGTTGAAGTGCTCCTCAAACCCCCAACGGCTGTCGAGGATGAGGCCTAGGTACTTCATGTTCCTTCCAATCTGGACCTGGGTTGTGCCGACACGAACCGAAAGGCTTGGAGGTTTCTTGCTTCGGGGAAGTTTGTGGAACCATATAGCCTCGGTCTTCTGGGGTGCCACTCGTAGCCCAAGTTCGGGGATTTTGTCCACGATACAGGCCACCCCATGTTCGGCGCTTCGGACGGTATCCCCGAAGGTGTCCCCCTCAGTAAGAACGAGGGTGTCGTCCGCGTAGCAGACGACCGAGACACCCTCGGGGAGAACAACGCACAGCACCGCATTGTATGCGATGTTCCACAGCAGGGGACCCAACACTGACCCCTGGGGAACACCGCAGTTTACCTCCCTGCTGTGTACTGACCCGTACTGACCCGTATACCTAATTCGCCTATCGCTCAAGTAGGCCCCGACGACTTAACCTAACCTAACCTAACCTAACCTAACCTAACCTCACCTAACCTAACCCAACCTAACCTAACCATTATCGCGTCATACCGGAAGCTGCATATATCACAGCGATTACAGTGGAGATGCGATCGCGGCCCTAGTAAAACGCGCAGAGAATGCTACAGACACACAAATAACAGAATATAACCAAAAGATGGCTCTACAAGACCGGAAAACTAACAAAATTGGTCAACCTTAAAACCAGCTCATTAAAATAAATTCAAATGTAACCTTAACAAAAAAAAAAAAATGTAATCTCAGAAAATAGTGACACAAATTCAGCAACACACAATTCACGAAAATGTAATTTTGGAAGAGGTAAAAGAAAAAGAAATTTTTAAAATAATGCAATTTATAAATATTTGTAAGACAAAAACACTGATTTGCAATGTCAGTATAAGTAAATAATAAAAAAAAAAAAAAAAAAAAAAACCTAACCTAACCTAACCTAACCTAAACTAACCTAACCTAACCTAACCTAACCTAACCTAACCTAACCTTACCTTTTTTTTTTTTTTTTTTTACATTGGTAAATCCATCATGGATACCTTCCGGCTCGGGGGAGCGCGAACGGTTATGCCGGACTCCTACCGGCTAAAACCCCATGGTGGCCATCCTCCACGCCAATGAGGGGACTCCGGGATCTCCAGTGGAACGCACCGGTGCCCCCCTAACGCTACGCCGCGCCTGTGGCCCACCTCGGGGAAGCATGACATTGCTTCCCCCTTGCACCCTCACGGTGCTAAGGCAGCACGAGACCACACCATGCTACCCTCCTCCCGGGGCTGTTAAATAGTTACGTAGGGCCCCCGTCCCACGCATCCACAGCCCGGGATCCCCTTTTAGTCGCCTTTTACGACAGGCAGGGGATACCGTAGTCTTATTCTATGCCCGGACTACTGGGCCCTGTCGAGGCGGTTACCCCTTCCGCCTCGACGCCTGCGCCTTCGAGCGGGATCAGCCCTCTCCCTCTCCCGCTCAGCCTCCTACTTCCGCACCATTACGCTTTCACAGAACCTGGTAACGGCTTCCCAATAGCTCTCCCCTCGCAGCATAGAACGAACTAGGTTAGGTTAGGTTAGGTTGCAAGTAATATATTCCTTGCAACCTAACCTAACCTAACCTGACCTGACCTGACCTGACCTGACCTGACCTGACCTGACATGACCTGACCTGACCTGACCTGACATGACCTGACCTGACCCGACCTGTCCTGACCTGACCTGACCTGACCTGACCTGACCTGACCTGACCTGACCTGACCTGACCTGACCTGACCTCACCTAACCTAACCTAACCTAACCTAACCTAACCTAACCTAACCTAACCTAACCTAACCTAACAAAAAAAGAAAAGAAAGAATTATATTTATAAAAATAAAAAGTGCATAAATTAACAAAGTAGTATTATTAATATGTTTAGATCATAAGAAACGATAAAAGATAAAAAATAAAAATAAAGAGAGAGTTGTTTCGAAACCCCCATCCCCTATCCCGGAAAATAAAACGGGAAAGCGATTAAACTTTTCAACGCAAAAAATAAAATTATAAAAGCAAACAAAAGCATTTGGCTCAGCCTATGGAAAACCAGAGATATAATATAAAAAAAAAAAAAAAAAACCTAACCTAACCTAACCAACCTAACCTAACCTAACCTAACCTAACCTAACCGGCTATAAATTGTAACAGGGAAGTATTTCTGGAGCTGGCGAACAAATGTTTATCGCTAGCTTACTTCTCCAAGCAATGGAAGCTCGCCCACGTGTGCATACTCCGAAAGCCGGCCAAGGAAGACTACACCGATCCTAAGTCCCACAGACCAATCGGCCTGTTGTCTGTCCCTGGAAAGATCGTCGAAAAACTCTTGGTTGGAAGGTTGCAGTGGCATATCCTCCCCACCCTCAACGCCAAACAATATGGATTCATGCCACAGCGCGGAACAGAGGACGCCCTCTATGACTTAATGGAACATGTACGATCGGAAGTAAGAGACAAAAAGATCGTTCGTATGATATCTTTGGACATAGAGGGTGCCTTCGACAACGCGTGGTGGCCGGCACTCAAGCACTAGATGATCTCAAAACGTTGCCCCAAAAACATATACGCCCTGGTAGCCTCTTACCTAGAAGACCGTAAGATCCAGGTAAATTACGCCAGAGCGTCTAGCAAAAAGGGAACCACGAAGGGTTGTGTCCAAGGATCTATCGGCGGACCCACCTTCTGGAACCTTATCCTGGATGCATTACTCCATAAACTGGCTGATCAAGGAACCTACTGTCAGGCCTTTGCGGACGATGTGGTCCTGATATTCTCTGGGCACGTAGTCGAGACCCTGCAACAGACAGCAAACTCAGTTCTGGAATCCGTGGTGGAATGGGGATCTCAAAATAAGCTACGTTTTGCCTCGCACAAGACCAATGCGATGGTAATAACAAAAAAGCTTAAGTATGATCCCCCGGTAATCCATATGGCAGGAACCAGACTGAATCTCGTCGAAGAGATCAAACTGTTGGGTTTAACAATCGACCGCAAACTCACGTTCAACGCGCATGTGGCCGCCACCATTAAGAAAACAGCGGACATATATAAACAGCTTGCATGCGCAGCTAAGGTAACGTGGGGACTAAACAGAGAAATAATCAGGACCATATATGTGTCGGTGATAGAGCCAATCGTGCTGTGTGCCGCAAGCGCGTGGTCCCCCTCTGCGGACAAGCTAATGACTCGGAATCAGCTTGACGCTTTGCAGAGGGGCTTCGCCCAAAAGATATGTAAGGCGCACCGCACGGTGTCTCTGACATCGGCATTAGTCCTATCAGGCCTTCTGCCCCTTGATCTAAGGATACAAGAGGCTGCGAAATTTTTCAAAATTAAAAAGGGCCACTCAGAGGACTACCTCCCTCCCGGAAGAGAGGTGGAATGCAAGGTAGGCTTTTTGGAAAAACCCCACCCATCACTACTCACAACAACCGAGTACGAGCGCCTAGAAACCATGGACCCCGAAACCCTCGAAAACCTCCACGTTGTTGGACCTCAAATCTATACCGACGGTAGCAAAATAGAAGGAAAAGTTGGTGCTGCCCAAACGTGGTGGGAGGATGAAAGGGAGTCCAGGTATTCCACCTTTCGCCTGGAACCACACAACACCGTCTTCCAATCGGAACTCTACGCTCTCTTCAGAGCCGTTAAGATGGTGAGAAAGAGCAAAAAGGCCTTGGTAAATATTCTGAGCGACTCAAGATCATCGCTCGATTTACTGAGAAGCCCTACAGTCTCTCACCCTCTGGTCATGGAGATCAAGAGCCTAGTAAGAGAAATCCGAAGCGAAAACAGGGAAGTCAGATTCTTCTGGCTGAGAGCCCACGTCGGCACTCCAGGCAACGAGAGGGCAGATGAATTGGCAAAGAAAGCAGCCTTGACCAAAAAGACGGCACCAGACTACAGCAAAGTCCCATTGTCGTATGTCAAAGCAGAAATACGAAAAGAAACGGTCCAAAAGTGGCAGATGCGCTACGAATCCTCCAGCACCGGCTCGGTCACAAAGACATTTTTGCCAGACGTCAGATCAGCAAGACGCATTCTAAGGGACATGAATTTAACACCCACACACGTCCAGGCAATGACCGGCCATGGAGGCTTTGCTGCGTACCTACACCGATTTAAGCTAAAAGACAGCCCCTCATGCCCATGCGATCCCGAATGCGATGAATCGATAATACACATACTATGCGAGTGTCCAAGGTTTGGTCTGGAAAGGATGGAACTGGAAGTAAGAATCCAGACTAGACTAATTCCATCAAATTTTCCGAAGATCATGGAAAACAAAGAATCCAACACCTACTTTTGGGCATTCGCATGTAAAGTTGTTCAATTCGTTGCAGCCACGAACAAAACCTGCAAACCGTCCGTAACCACCCCAGCACCGTCGCAAGGATCCAGTACGACTCCCCAACCGAATTCTCCATCAGGAAACCACCTCACAAGTGAAGAGCAGATTAATTCTCTTATGAGACACGGAGAGAGTGGCACACCTGGCATAAAAATTCGTGGAGTCGCACTCTTCATGGACAATGAAAGAGAAAAACTGGGTCTTAGTTTCTGTAATGCAACCGGAACGGGAAAGGTTACTATCTCCCCGGGAATTGCCGCACTTCTGAACGGAAATACCTCCAAAACGAGCATAAAACGCGCAACATACAGCGCGCTACCTGAGTTGACCGTGGCCGGCGCGGGCTGTCGACTAATGCGAACACAAAATAAGGTGATCGCTCTTTTTGACAGCAACGCGCAAAGCACGAGGTTTGCCCTGGTTAGCTCACTGCTCACCAGAAGCGCGTGTTCGAACGCAGCGGTTATCATTAGCATCGATTCCATGACGGTGGGTCCAGAAAAGGGTAGGGTCCAGGACTATCTCGGGTGTATACACGCCACCGAACAACATCGGGTGGTTGTATACGAGGACAGGGGCGAAAACCTCAGTTTCCTCTTGCCTGGGGGCACCGGCTCTGGTACCGACAGGACTACATCCACCGTCATGCACTCGGAAGCAGTGAGTGGCTCGGAACGCCTACAGAATAAAAGGGCAGAGGAGGAGCGTCTACTAAAAAAGATGGGAATGCGCCGGCAGTCACTTCAAGGAACTGGACTGGATGTGGCGATCAGCGCGCTGAACGCTTCAGTAACCAACGTCCCATGTGATCCGAAAACGATGACCGAAAGAGTTTCTGCAGCAATGTCAATGCAACGTTTTGAATCTGCTGTAGAGACTTTTACAAGAAGCGACCCGGGAATGACTCCACGAGAAACCCGCAAAACCCGCACCAAAGCGGATAAGGGTTTAGTGGAACCACCCCGGCTCAGGCAGGCCACGACCACCCTGGATAACATGGTGAATGCTTTCCTTGAGTTTCAGGGTATCCTTAAAGCAAATAAGGTCATCAACACCAAGACCTGCGAGGACATCCTGCAAATATACAACCGAGGGAGCACGGGACTACTGAGTGTCAAGCTTGAAGAAGCGCAGGCAACCATCTATGACAATGAAAGGGGAACGGTCATAGCGGGTGCCCCAATGATACGACACATGGTCGTTTATAACTCCAGCAGTGGGTTTGTCGCACTGGATGAAGAAGACTCACTACTTTCCACCAAAATCAGGTACCAAGCCCCAGAAATGGATCCCATAGTGGTCACAACACGGGAAACAAAGGTGATGTTAGACGACAGGGTGTTGGAAATGGCGGAAAAAATCGCCAAAGACCCTGCAGGAAACGAAACCTTTGCAAACTGGGAAGTTCCACACTTCACATGGGTTAACGGAGTACCTGGCTGTGGAAAAACAACTTGGATTTTGTCTCAGTGCGACATAACTCAGGATGTGATAGTCACCCAGACTATTGAAGCGGCTAAAGATCTTAGAGACAAGCTGGTGACCAACTCAAAGTCCCACCTACGCACAAGAGTGCGCACCCTGGCTTCTGTATTGGTGAACGGCGTGGGTGCTTCGGGAAAGAAGAAAGAATCGTGCAAACGCATCTTCTTTGATGAAGCTCCCATGAGTCACTTCGGCGCCATAGTTATGGCGACACAGATGTCGGGGGCCGGAGAAATACTCTTGGTAGGCGACGTAAACCAGCTTCCCTACATAGACCGACAGTGTCATTTTGATATGTATTACAACCGCCCAAATCTGGTAACGAGCATCAGTCTTGAGCTATTGTGCACACACAGGAACCCGATGGATGTGTCATACGCCCTAAGCGAGGTGTACAATGGCACATATTCATCCAAAACGCAGGTGCGCTCCCTGAAGCTGGGAAAGTATACGAATGCGCTAATACCCAGAGACCTTCCAAGCACACTATTCCTCGTGCACACCCAGGCCGAAAAGGAGTCCCTTGGAGGCCAAGGCTATGGGAAAGGGAAAGGGTCACGCATTCTTACTATCCACGAAGCACAGGGACTTACTTACGCTAAGGTGATTATCGTGCGCACAACGGCCCGCAGATCGCACTTACACAACAGCATACCGCATGCAGTGGTGGCATTATCGCGTCATACAGAAAGCTGCATCTACTATTCAGATGACAGTGGGGACGCGATTGCCGCCTTTGTAAAGCGAGCAGAAGGTGTGACAGATGCCCAGATCAGCGAGTACAACTTCAAAATGGCAGTGCAAGACCGGAATACCGCGGTGACGAACCAGCCGATATAACAACCAAGATGGACCGATTTTGACGGCTTCTGAAGTGGGAATATGGATTTAAATGTAGAGTAATAAATCTGATTTAAGAACAGTGTAAAGAAATTTGAAAATTGTAAAATAAACGAAATTAAATTAAATTAAATTGTGTACTAACCCTCGAAACAGCTCTCTCGTCTAGAACAAAATTAACATAGATACATATAGGGATATGGCATGTTTGTAATTAAGTAATTAAAAATATGAAAATTTGTTGTGTATTAATTCTGTATTTTGCATGTATAAAAAAAAATAGAGTCATAAAAAACGAAAAAGCATGAGAAAAAAAAA
Source organism: Ypsolopha scabrella (assembly GCA_910592155.1). NCBI lineage: Eukaryota > Metazoa > Arthropoda > Insecta > Lepidoptera > Ypsolophidae > Ypsolopha > Ypsolopha scabrella. Next base: position 54,251 of record OU342978.1, read on the forward strand.
ATTAAATAAAAATGTAATGATATGAATAATAACAAAAAAAAAAAAATTAAAAGAAAGAATTATATTTATAAAAATAAAGAAGTGCATAAATTAACAAAGTAGTATTATTAATATGTTTAGATCATAAGAAACGATAAAAGATAAAAAAATAAAAATAAAGAGAGAGTTGTTTCGAACCCCCCATCCTCTATCCCGGAAAATAAAACGGGAAAGCGATTAAACTTTTCAACGCAAAAAAAATAAAATTATAAAAGCAAACAAAAGCATTTGGCTCAGCCTATGGAAAACCAGAGATATAATAAAAAAAAAAAAAAAAAAAACCTAACCTAACCTAACCTAGCTATAAAACGGGAAAGCGATTAAACTTTTCAACGCAAAAAAAATAAAATTATAAAAGCAAACAAAAGCATTTGGCTCAGCCTATGGAAAACCAGAGATATAATAATAATAAAAAAAAAAAAAAAACCTAACCTAACCTAACCAGTCGCGTGCCGCCCCCCGACCCGAGCGCATCACTTTTACTCCGCTCCGCACGCGAAAAATCGTTAAAAATAGCAAAAGTGACCCAATTTTGCCGGGGAAAGTTTTAACCGCCAAGTTTTACCAGTGCCAAGGATCGTGCGAAATAAAAAGTGAAAAAGTGGGAAAAAAAGTGAATTTTTCACCAAAAAAGTGAAAAATTTGAAGTGTTTTTGTCGATTATCTTGAAAACGAATCGAGTGCCCCAGTAGCATTTTTTCGCGGCTGGAGTCGTCTGGCGAGGCCCTATCCTGCGACACCTCATTTGTTACTTTCGGCCCAGGTTCCTGGCTTTTGGAGCCAAAAAAACAAAAAGCACGTGGGACCCTATCTCCGGAACCGGAAGTGATACCATTCGCCTGATACTCGCCCAAAAGGTTTCATATTTTATTTTGAACATTTGGCACCATTTTCTTCTTAAATATCGCTGTTGGTAAATTGGCTCCCATATTCCCGTCGAGCTATCCCGGAAACAAGATCGACAGCATATTGTTTTTATCAACCTGAAAGGAGCGCCAACTACTACAGAAGCGATCGCAATCCAGATTACATTTTTCCGGCGCTTGATTTTTGAGTTACGAATTTTTTACTAATAGTGGGACCAAGCGGCCATCGGCAAAAACCTTGGTAATGCTAATATCTCTGGAACCAAGCGTCTTAGAAGAATTCTAAGGAGATTTTCTTTCTTATAAGACCCAATAGTAGGGGCAAGACACATTTTGGGATAGTTTTCATCACCACCCCTTAATTTTTTTTTTCAAAAATTGGGATTTAGGGGAAGAAAAATATTTGAGTTGAATTTTTCACCCCTGGAAGCTGGAGACCGTCGAGTTGTGCAAGAATAGACATTTTGTTTTGTGAAAATCCAACGGGAACAGGTGTCTCTTGTAAATTTTCTTCTTATTTTTAGGGTATTTGTGTTTATTAAAAAAAAAATTGTGGCCTGTTACAAACATCTTGTTCCCTTTACCGCCACGTAGCCACATTTTGGCAGCTTAATTATACTGTTTTTCATCTTATTCTAATTTTAATTTTATTTAATTAATTATTTTGAGGAAATTTTTGTTACAATAATCCATAAATTTTACAATACCTTTTTGTTTTTGCACCACTCTTCGAGAATATTTGCACTAATTTTACTTTAACAAAATTATTTATTTTACATTACATCTTCTGTTAGGCTAGGAAAATATATCTTCACAATTAAATTTTGACATTAAGTTTGATTTGTTTCGTCCCTTATTTTATTTAGAATAATCCATTGTACAGTACTTTTTATTCCTTTTCACACAACTTTTGAAGAATATTTGCACTAGTTACTTTTAAAATACCATTTTATTTTACATCAAATCGGTTGTTAGGTTAGGAAAATATATTTTATTTTTAAAATTTTAAATTGACATTAAATTAATTTCTTCTGTTTGATCTTATTTATTAATTATTTTGTGGAATTTTTTCTACAATTTTAATTCCACAATATCGTTATTACTTTTTACACCATATTGACGTCAAGTTAGGAAAATATATTTACTTCAACATTTTAAACTTTTGCCTTTAATAACATATTTTGCGTTTTACTTTGCCGCACATCAAAATGTCGTCTGCTGGCAGGTCCTCCGCGTCATCAGGTGGCTCGGGAAAGTCACACTCAGGGGCTGCGAGCACCTCTGCGAAGACTAAGCAACCGCCTCGGCAACTTCGCAAGGAAGTATTAAAGATAAATGCCGGGGCGGTTGTAAAGCCCATTGCTGAGACGTTCGCATCCCCGGTCCCCTCCGACTTGTCCGAGTTCGACCAACGCATAGACTTCTGGAGTGCGGGCCCGGATTCGGTCTCGGATGTGTCGGTTGGCTCCCGCGACAGCCGTCTCAGCTTCCTCCCATCTCGCGACCGCAAAACCCCGGGGGTGTCGATGGACCTGGCCACGCGAGAGGCCAACGAGCTCCTGCTCAAAGGGAAGTCGGCACTGGAGGAGGCTGGGAACATGAAGCGGGAGTGCAAAGCCGAGGCCCTCGACAGCCTTGAACGGCTTTACATAGCCGTGCTCTCCCTGTCCGACTCTCGCTCGAGGCATAAATTGAATTTGTCAAAAGAGCAGAGCCGGCACGCGAGGGAGCTGGTGGATGTTGAGCGAGCCCACGCTCAGGCGCTCAACGTGCTCCACAGCTCCCATGCGGCTGAGCTCAGCCAGGCTAGGGCCGACATTTCGAACACACTAGAAGAGGCGAAAGCCATACGGGTTTGGCTCGGGTTCGAGATGGACGGTCCATTCAAGGCCATCGAGCAGATTAGGGAAAGGGTCCTCCAGCTGGCGGATACAGCCGCCCCGCGGATATCCACCAACGCCGCAACATCTAGTCCCGATCCAGCTCTGCTTAAGGAGCTGGAAACCTTATCGGGTAGGGTCGCTGCTGTGTCCTGCCAATTAGACACACTTAGGCGACAGCTGGAGGAATCCGAGGCGAGGGCCAAAACCGTGAGCCTGGAGTGCAGGTCCCTCCCGAAACCGGTGGCTTCAGACCCCAGGCTAGACGTCATTTGTGACGGCCTGGAAAGGGTGAGGGCAGCGGTCCATTGCCTTCAGCAACGACCGCTGTGTCAGGCACAGCCAAGGGGGGTCAGTGACGACAGCATGCGTCTTATCATCGAACCCGTGCTGGGGAGCATAGCTAAGGTAGGGTCTGACGTGAGGGCTATTGGCAAGGCGGTGGAAGATAGGAAGACAGAGCCGCCCAACCTTAACTTAGAAATAGCCCTCTCTGACGTCAAAAACGCCGTTAACAACCTAAAAAATGATGTCCTCGGCCGGGAAAAGCGTCCTGCTGCGTCACTGACCTACGCCCAAGTGCTTAAAAAGCCGGGGCTTGACAGGCCAGCGCATTCTCTGATCGTCTCATCGACAGATTTATCTCTCTCGGGAGACGAAGTTGTGAGGCGGTTGGAGAGGACGCTGGACGTCCAAGCCACCGGGATAAGGGTGGACCGATGCAGAAAAGCCGCGAACGGCAAGGTAGTACTAATCTGTAACAAAAGAGAAGATATTGATAAAATATCCTCCAGCATTACCAAGAGTGGACAAGGTCTGACTGCGAAGGAGGCTGTCAATAAGCTGCCGCTAGCCTGCATCCGCGACGTCTTGGCCTATCACCCTGACCAAGACGTCATAGGATCCCTCCTGAGTCAGAACAAACACCTTTTGACAGGAGTGGATCTCTCAGCGGAGTGCCCTAGAGTATTGTATCGTCGCAAAGCGAGAAACCCGCTGGAGTGCCACGTAATAGTGGAGCTATCTCCAACTCTCTGGAGGTGGTTCACGGAAGCGGGAACAGTCTACATAGGATTACAGAGACGTCCAATTGAGGACCACTCACCGCTAGTGCAGTGCACGGGATGCCTGGAGTATGAACACTCGAAACGAGTGTGTAAAGAAAAAGGCATCACGTGCAGTCACTGCGGCGGGTCTCACACCTATGTGGACTGTCCGCAAAAGACTAAAACAGCTGACTGCGTGAACTGTCGAAAGGCTAAGCTCCACGAAGCCGATCTGGCACACAATGCCTTCAGTAGCGAATGCCAGATCAGGCGTAAGTGGGACTCCATTGCAAGGTCTCGTGTTGCGTACTGCTAAGGGCACCGCGGTGAACGACAGAGACACCCCCTCTCTAGGCAAGACAACGGACAGCAAATTACGTATCATCCAGGTCAATTTACAGCGCGCCAAGCTGGCAACTCAGGAGCTCTTGTGCAAAGCGCACACCAACCGGGTATCTGTCGCCCTGGTGCAGGAACCGTACGTCGGAACCAAGGGCGAACTAAAACAGTACCCGGGCACAAGAGTTATCCAAATGACGTCAGCTCGCCAAAAACCAGTGAAGGCCGCGGTGGTGGTGTTCGGTGGGGAACTGGAGGTAATCCATGATCCCCAACTCGTCACCGAGAACATTGCCGCGGTACTACTGAAGGCAGGGGCGCTTAAATTGGCCGTGCTGTCCGTTTACCTGGAAGGGGACGAAGACTTGGAGCCATACCTTCGCAGAATCGGACATATCTGCTCTAAGTTACAGACTAAAAATGTCATCCTGGCAGGGGATGTCAACGCGTGGAGTCCTTGGTGGGGAAGTGATTCCGAAGACCACCGGGGCTCAGCCTACAGATCCTTCCTAGAGGAAATTGACTTCCAGATCCTGAACACAGGCAATACCTTTGAGGTATACAGAGGGGGCCGCTTGTGCACTAGTCGAGTAGACGTGACAGCCTGCGGCCTCGAGCTCTTGTGCAGAGTGGACGGATGGAGGGTGGACAGGGAGCTGATCACATCAGACCACAACGCAATTCTTTACCACGTGTGTTTGGAAAGGGAACTTCAACCCTTGAAACCCCAGAACACACGTGTGTACAACATAGCGAAGGCTGATTGGTCAGCTTTCGGTCGCTCCGTCAGCTCCGGCCTGAAAGAGAGCAACTTGACTGCCTCGAGGGTGGGAACTGTTACTAGGCCTGAGGATCTGGAGTCCATCCTTGACTCCTATCTTTCGGTTGTCTCTCACGCTTGTGAAGAGACAATACCGAAGATGGGAGTCCCAAAGGGAGGAAAACCATTACCCTGGTGGACCCCGGCTCTGGAGCGTCTCAAACGAGACGCTAACACCAAGAGACGGCGGATTAGAAACGCCAGGGCGGTTAGAAGGCAACACGTTGTTGACCAATATCTAGAGGCAAAACAGCTATATCAAGAGGCGGCGCAAGATGCGCAAACCGCCAGCTGGAAGCAGTTTTGCACAAAACAGGATAGGGAAAGTCTGTGGGACGGAGTGTATAGAGTCATCAGGAGAACAGCAAAGAGACATGAGGACCAACTTCTGGTGAACTCGGCAGGGAACACCCTTAGTCCGGAAGAGTCCGCCAAGCTTCTGGCTCTTGCGTTCTTTCCTGATGACTCTGTGGACGACGAAACTCCCACTCAGCGCCAATTACGCAGAAACTCGGAGGTGCCAGTCCAACAACTCCTGGACAAACTTAAGCCCAACGATCCACCCTTCACGGTGGCGGAGCTCGACTCGGTTTTGGGTAACCTTAACCCGAAGAAGGCCCCGGGGCCGGATGGGTGGACAGCGGACATATGTGAGCGAGCCATTCGTTGCAATCCGGAGGTGTTCCTTGAAATCGCAAACAAATGTTTGGCGATTGGACACTTTCCGGTGAAGTGGAAGCTCGCTCACGTATGTATACTCCGCAAGTCTGGAAGGGAGGACTACACCACCCCGAAAGCGCATAGGCCTATAGGACTCCTACCTGTTATGGGCAAAATTGTGGAAAAGCTTCTGGTATCCCGGTTAGGATGGCATATTCTACCTTCGCTGTGCCAAAGGCAATACGGATTTATGCCACAAAAAAGCACCGAGGACTCCCTCTATGACCTTGTGAGTCATGTCCGCTCCGAAATGGAGCACAAAAAGATCGTTGTCATGGTATCACTGGACATAGAGGGAGCCTTCGATAATGCTTGGTGGCCGGCTTTGAAGACCCAACTCCTCGGTCATAAATGCCCTGCGAATATCTACGGACTTGTGGCCTCCTACCTTGAACAACGGACGGTAAAGGTCAACTACGCAAGGGAAAGTTGGGAAAAGGGTACCAGTAAGGGGTGTATCCAAGGCTCAATAGCCGGACCCTCTTTCTGGAACCTCATTCTCAACTCCCTGCTCGAAGACCTAGAGCAGGAAGGGGTACACTGCCAGGCTTTTGTCGACGATGTGGTCCTGGTTTTCTCCGATTCAACAACACCCCCCCTGCAGGCGAGAGCCAATGCGGCCCTCCGTAAAGTGCTGGACTGGGGACTCAAAAATAAGCTAAAATTCGCGTCACATAAAACCCATGCTATGGTGTTGACGCGAAAGCTAAAATTTGACGACCCAGTCATCAGCATGGACGGAGTAGCACTCCCGCTCGTGCAGCAAATCCGTCTGCTGGGTGTTGAAATCGACCACAAGCTCACCTTCATGTATCGGCTGTTTGTAGAAAAGTCACTGACATCTACAAGCAGCTGGCATGCGCGGCCAGGGTGAGCTGGGGTCTCAATCCGGAGGTGATCAGGACCATATATGTGTCGGTGATAGAGCCCATAGTGCTGTACGCAGCAAGTGTGTGGGCCCCGGCTGCGGAGAAGCTGATGATCAAAAACCAGCTAGACTCTCTGCAGCGGGGATTCGCACAAAAGATGTGTAAGGCGTACCGCACAGTTTCTCTATCGTCGGCACTCGTCTTGGCAGATGTGCTCCCCCTTGACCTCAGAGTCCGTGAGGCCGCTGGTCTGTACAGGGCAAAGAGAGGAGAAACAATTGAGCAAATCCCACCCGATAGACCAGTCGAACTGCGCGTTCCATACCAGAAATTCCCGCATCCGGCACTAAAACAGCCCATAAGCTTCGAGTGCTTGGATGACCTAGAACCCGAAACCGTGAGGGCTCACCAGATTACCGGCCCTTGTATCTATACTGACGGTAGTAAGATACAGGGGAAGGTGGGTGCAGCCCTGTCTTGGTGGTCGGAAGGTAGGGAAACCAAGCACTCGAAGTTTCGCCTGGAACCTTATTGCACGGTCTTCCAATCGGAGATGTACGCTCTGTTCAGAGCCATGGAGCAGATCAAAAACAGCAAAGAGTCACTGGTCAACATCTTAGTGACTCTAGATCATCGCTGGACCTGCTCAAAAGCCGAGCGCTTGTGCATCCCTTGGCTCATGGCGTGGAGCAGAGCCTGTATCAAATCCGTGAGGGGGGCCGTGACGTGAGGTTCTTCTGGCTAAGGGCGCACGCCGGAACGACTGGGAACGAACGCGCAGACGAACTCGCTAAAGACGCAGCCCTCCACAAAAAGACGGCAGCCGACTATGATGCCGTCCCTCTCTCCTACTTAAAAAGGACCATACGCGAGGATACTGTCCAGCGGTGGCAGGAGCGATACAGGGCTTCCAGTACGGGAGGGGTTACAAAGGTCTTTCTACCTGACGTAGCCACAGCGCATAAAGTCCTGAGGAAGACCAAATTAACCCCCACACTCGTACAAGCTCTTACCGGGCATGGAGGGCTTGCATCGTACCTCCACCGCTTTAAGATCAAAGACAGCCCATCTTGCGTATGCGATCCCGAGAGAGAGGAGACAATATGGCACAAAATGTTCGACTGCCCTAGATTCGGATTATGGAGGACAAACTTGGAGGTTGAACTGGACTTACAGTTCAACAAAACTAACCTGCCAGCTATCATGTCTGACGGAGATCAACGACCGGCTCTCCTAATTTTCCTTGACAAAATTATAAGATGTGCGGCAAGGAGGAACAAGTAGAAAACGGCCAAAATAAATTACACACGCCTAGAACATTTTCATTTCATTTTTATTTTTTACCTTATGCCAAATTATTTATATAAATTAAATTATCATCATTGTTATTTTTATTTGGAAATTATTGGATTATTTGATTTTATATTAACTGACTTTGATGACGCATACATTATAGCCTTAATTAGGAACAGCTTTAATTCACCACACGACCTGTTAGTATTAATAATCGTTTAGTTATTGTTTTGTTTTACTTTGATTTATTTGAATTATTTTATTTTATTTGATTGAATTTTGACTGATTTTATTTATACAGTTTTTTTCCGATGTTTAAGTTTAAGTAAGATTGAAGCATTTTAATTGTATATGATGTTAAAATTTGACCACTCTGTTCTATTTATGTTTACACTCTAATTGTTAAAAAAAAAAAAAAAAACTGTTTGTATATTCTTTTGTCACTAATCATAATAACTGTATAGTATAAGAAAATTCATTCTGTTTTAATTACGAATAATTCGATTTCTTTGGTAATTTTAATCATGTTACATTATATTACTACGCATGCATCGTGGGGAGCTCCTCCGTCCAATTATATTAACAAATATAACTGTATTATTATATTATAATATTGTTTAAATAAGATGTTTAGAAATAAGACAAAAAAAAGGAAGAAATAAATGGAAAAAAAAAAGATAAAAAAAAACAGATAAAAAATAACCAGATATCCATTAAATATACACGTAATTTAATTTCTATTTAATCAAACTAACATCGCCTAGATTAAGCAAAACTAATATCAACAAGTGTAAATAGGACGGAGGACCCTCACCCACAAACCCTACAAAAAAAGGGTCACTTTCATAATTTGAAAATAAGATAAAAAGGCCGCGAACACTCGTATTCGCGGAGTAAGTCAGAAATCAGAAAGTTGATTAATTTAAAAAAAAAAAAAAAAAAAAAACCTAACCTAACCTAACCTTTTTTTTTTTTTTTTTTTACATGGGGAAATCCATCATGGATACCTTCCGGCTCGGGGGAGCGCGAACGGTTATGCCGGACTCTTACCGGCTAAAACCCCATGGTGGCCATCCTCCACGCCAATTAGGGGACTCCGGGATCTCCAATGGAACGCACCGGTGCCCCCCTGACGCAACGCCGCGCCTGCGGCCCACCTCGGGGAAGCATAGCATTGCTTCCCTCTTGCACCCTCACGGTGGCAAGGCAGCACGAGACCACAGCGTGCTACCCTCCTCCCGGGGCTGTTGAATGGTTACGCAGGGCCCCCGCCCCGCGCATCCACAGCCCGGGATCCCCTTTTAGTCGCCTTTTACGACAGGCAGGGGATACCGTAGTCTTATTCTATGCCCGGACTACTGGGCCCTGTCGAGGCGGTTACCCCTTCCACCTCGACGCCTGCGCCTTCGAGCGGGATCAGCCCTCTCCCTCTCCCGCTCAGCCTCCTCCTTCCGCACCATTACGCTTTCGCAGAACCTGGTAACGGCTTCCCAATAGCTCTCCCCTCGCAACATAGAACGAACTAATACCGGAGGGGAGAGGTCCTGCCCAACCTGACTTACCAGGCTCTGCCGCTCGGAGTCCCAGGCAGGGCACTCCGCGAGCGTGTGCTGCGCCGAGTCCAGGTCACCATCACAATGGTGACACTGGGCCGTCTCTTCACGTCCGATTCGACACAGGTACTCTCCGAAGCAGCCATGCCCGGTGAAAACCTGTGTCATCCGGTACGTGACCCGTCCGAAGCTTCGCTGTACCCAGGTCCAGAAGTTAGGCAGTATAGCCCCCACCACGCGTTGGCGGGCACTTTGCGGCTCCTGTAGCCTTTCATGCCAACTCTCCAGCGCGGCACGGTGTTCCCGCTGCCTCACCCTCTCTGGCGCCTCCGGGGGCGCGTTTCCTCCACTATGGCTGGTGCCACGAGTCAAGGCAAACACCCTCTCATCCATGTCTGCCAAGATGTCCAGCGGTGGAAAACGTGCAAGGAGTGTCGCCGCCTGAAACGATATCGTGCGATATCCACGGGCGATCCGCATTGCCATCTTGCGCTGCACGCTATAGAACATAGTTCTGCAGCGCCGGATCCTCAGTCTTGCAGACCATACAGGAGCTCCGTAGAGGGCAATGGATCGCACCACCATCGCGTACAGACGACGGACTTCTTCCCTAGGCCCCCCGAGATTAGGCAGCAGTCGGTGAAGTGCACCGGCTACCTTCTGAATCCGGAGGACCTGGCGGTTGAAGTGCTCCTCAAACCCCCAACGGCTGTCGAGGATGAGGCCGAGGTACTTCATGTTCCTTCCAATCTGGACCTGGGTCGTGCCAACACGGACTGAAAGGCTTGGAGGTTCCTTGCTTCGGGGAAGCTTGTGGAACCATATAGCCTCGGTCTTCTGGGGTGCCACTCGTAGCCCAAGTTCGTGGATTTTGTCCACGATACAGGCCACCCCATGTTCGGCGCTTCGGACGGTATTCTCGAAGGTGTCCCCCTCGGTAAGAACGAGGGTGTCGTCCGCGTAGCAGACGACTGAGACACCCTCGGGGAGAACAACGCACAGCACCGCATCGTATGCGATGTTCCACAGCAGGGGGCCCAGCACCGACCCCTGGGGAACACCGCAGTTTACCTCCCTGCTGTGTGCTGACCCGTACCGACCCGTGTACCTAATTTGCCTATCGCTCAAGTAGGCCCCGACGACTTGCTGTAGATAATGGAGGGACATTGTGGCGAATCAGCGCCCTCCTAATGGCACTCCAGGGCAAGGAGTTGAAGGCGTTCACAATGTCCAAGCTGACCGCCAACACCACCCCGCCCTGAGACATCACCCGGTCCGACAATTGTCGGGCACGCAGAATCGCGTCAATCGTCGATCGGCCCTGCCGAAAGCCGAACTGACTGTCAGACAGGTCGGGGCCCTCTCTCGCCAGGTGCGAATTTAGGCGGTAGGCAACTATTCTTTCGAATAGTTTGCCCACTTCATCCAAAAGGCATACGGGTCGGTACCCGGATGGAGAGTCCGGAGCCCTGCCCTCTTTGGCTAGCAGCACTAGCCTGGCTTCCTTCCAGATGGACGGAAACTGGCCAGAACGGAGACAGTTGGTAAATAGCCGCCTAAGCCTGTCTCCTAGTTCCGCCATGGCGAGCACCCATGCCCGACCCGGGATGCCGTCCGGGCCAGGGGCGGTGTTGCGCACTGCTAGGCGTCTGACGGCGCAGGTCAACTCCGGTCCCGATACCTCCAGATTGTCGCACCAAATGGGCAATTCCACTGGGGTCACCGGCATAGAATCGTCCTGGGTTCTAGGGAAAAGGGTATTGACCACTGTGTTCACCAGATTCGGATCCAGTGTTTCCGTTAAAGGTGGAACCCAGGGTCGTAGCTTCCCCATTACCATCTTATATGGTCGGCCCCATGGATCCCTGTCCAGGTCCTGCAGCAGCTCGTCCCAAGACCGGGCCTTCGCCTCGGTGATGGCGATCTGGAGATGCTTCTTGGCACTCCGGTATTCCTCGTAGGCCGCAGCCTTCTCGTCTGCCGTGGCAAGTCTCCTTCTCCTGGTTCTGAGGCACTGGCGTCGGCGTCGCAGGCATACCTCACGCAATTCTGCAATTTCTTCTGACCACCAGTACATTGACCTCTTCTGAACTGGCGTGGCTCGGGGCATGGCAGCATCGCAAACCATCGTCATGGCATCCCGGAACCATGCCGCCTCATTCTCCGAGTTTAGGTCGATTCCATTGCCAGGAAATTCCGGCCAGGCTGCCACAGCAGCGGCAGCTTTGAGCCTATTTTGGTCCAATTTTCTCAGGGACCACCTCCTTGGAGGGCTACGGCTCCTGGAAACAGGACCGGGAAATCGGAGTGCAACCTTGAAGACTATGTGGCGATGGTCAGAGAGTGTAACCATCTCCTCCGCGACTCTCCATCTCGACACCATGCGTCCAGCAGTAGAAGTTGCCCACGACAAGTCGACAATCGACTCCCCTTGCCAACGCACGCAGGTGGACACCGTCCCCTGGTTAAGTAGGTGGATGTCGAGCCCCGCAGCCCATTCTAGCAACGTGTCTCCCTTAGCGTCATCCCAGGGGTTCCCCCACGCTCTGGAGTGAGCGTTGAAGTCCCCCAAGACAAGCACTGGACGATTGAGGTATCCGCGAATGCAGACCGTCAGCCCATCCAGAAATCCCTCGTAGTCGGCGAGGGAAATATTAGGGGAGACATAAATCCCAACCACCACCATCTGGCCCCACTCGACCGCGACGAAACCCTGTCCCTTGTCCAGAATTTTGCAGGGAGGGTCTCTTTCCCTGCCTCTCCAGTACACAGCGACCGAGGCGGCTCCATCGCAAATCCAACGGGGGTCTTTCGGAACCCTGTATGGTTCCGAAATTACTGCCAGTGCAATCGAATACTCCACAATGGTTTGCAGCAGCAGGTCCTGCGCACCACGACAGTGATTCAGATTGCACTGAAGGACATTTACTACAAGGCCTGTACCGTGTCCATTTCCTCCGTTGGTGGCGGCTGGGTGCTAGGAGCCGCTGCTACTACGGGCGCTGTTGGGCCAGGAGCAGGAGGAGCCTGCTTACTCCTCCTGTTTCTCGGGGCACACAGTTTTGCTCCCAGCCTGTGATTGGCTGGGCGACCGAGATCCGAACACAGGGGGCACTTTAGCACCTTTGAAGTGCAATGCCTCGCCCTGTGACCTGATTCGCCGCATGCATAGCACCGGCCACTTCTGTCCTCTTTGTTGGGACACTTGAGTCGGACGTGTCCCAATTCGAGGCAGCGGAAGCATTGTAGGGGCCTAGCTTCCAGTACCTCCACAGGTACTGCGCTCCATCCAACGCGGAGATGCTTAGCCACTGCCATCTTTTGAACCGCTGTGGCTGGACATCTCACCCACACCGATCCTACCTAACCTAACCTAACCTAACCTAACCTAACCTAACCTAACCTTTTTTTTTTTTTTTAACATGGGGAAATCCATCATGGATACCTTCCGGCTCGGGGGAGCGCGAACGGTTATGCCGGACTCCTACCGGCTAAAACCCCATGGTGGCCATCCTCCACGCCAATAAGGGGACTCCGGGATCTCCAGTGGAACGCACCGGTGCCCCCCTGACGCTACGCCGCGCCTGTGGCCCACCTCGGGGAAGCATGACATTGCTTCCCCCTTGCACCCTCACGGTGCTAAGGCAGCACGAGACCACACCATGCTACCTTCCTCCCGGGGCTGTTGAATAGTTACGTAGGGCCCCCGTCCCACGCATCCACAGCCCGGGATCCCCTTTTAGTCGCCTTTTACGACAGGCAGGGGATACCGTAGTCTTATTCTATGCCCGGACTACTGGGCCCTTTCGAGGCGGTTACCCCTTCCGCCTCGACGCCTGCGCCTTCGAGCGGGATCAGCCCTCTCCCTCTCCCGCTCAGCCTCCTCCTTCCGCACCATTACGCTTTCGCAGAACCTGGTAACGGCTTCCCAATAGATCTCCCCTCGCAGCATAGAACGAACTAATACCGGAGGGGAGAGGTCCTGCCCAACCTGACTTACCAGGCTCTGCCGCTCGGAGTCCCAGGCAGGGCACTCCGCGAGCGTGTGCTGCGCCGAGTCCAGGTCACCATCGCAATGGTGACACTGGGCCGTCTCTTCACGTCCAATTCGACACAGGTACTCACCGAAGCAGCCATGCCCAGTGAGAACCTGCGTCATCCGGTACGTGACCCGTCCAAAGCCTCGCTGTACCCACGTCCAGAAGTTGGGCAGTATAGCCCCCACCACGCGCTGGCGGGCACTTTGCGGCTCCTGTAGCCTTTCATGCCAACTCTCCAGCGCGGCACGGTGTTCCCGCTGCCTCACCCTCTCTGGCGCCTCCGGGGGCGCGTTTCCTCCACGGGTCAAGGCAAACACCCTCTCATCCATGTCTGCCAGGATGTCCAGCGGTGGGAAACGTGCAAGGAGCGTCGCCGCCTGAAACGATATCGTGCGATATCCGCGGGCGATCCGCATTGCCATCTTGCGCTGCACGCTATAGAACATAGTTCTGCAGCGCCGGATCCTCAGTCTTGCAGACCATACAGGAGCTCCGTAGAGGGCAATGGATCGCACCACCATCGCGTACAGACGACGGACTTCTTCCCTGGGCCCCCCGAGATTAGGCAGCAGTCGGTGAAGTGCACCGGCTACCTTCTGAATCCGGAGGACCTGGCGGTTGAAGTGCTCCTCAAACCCCCAACGGCTGTCGAGGATGAGGCCGAGGTACTTCATGTTCCTTCCAAATCTGGACCTGGGTTGTGCCGACACGAACCGAAAGGCTTGGAGGTTCCTTGCTTCGGGGAAGCTTGTGGAACCATATAGCCTCGGTCTTCTGGGGTGCCACTCGTAGCCCAAGTTCGTGGATTTTGTCCACGATACAGGCCACCCCATGTTCGGCGCTTCGGATGGTATCCCCGAAGGTGTCCCCCTCGGTAAGAACGAGGGTGTCGTCCGCGTAGCAGACGACCGAGACACCCTCGGGGAGAACAACGCACAGCACCGCATTGTATGCGATGTTCCACAGCAGGGGACCCAACACTGACCCCTGGGGAACACCGCAGTTTACCTCCCTGCTGTGTACTGACCCGTACCGACCCGTATACCTAATTCGCCTATCGCTCAAGTAGGCCCCGACGACTTGCTGCAGATAAGGAGGGCCATTGTGGCGAATCAGCGCCCCCCTAATGGCACTCCAGGGCAGGGAGTTGAAGGCGTTCACAATGTCCAAGCTGACCGCCAACACCACCCCGCCCCGAGACACCACCCGGTCCGACAATTGTCGGACACGCAAAATCGCGTCCATCGTAGATCGGCCCTGTCGAAAGCCGAACTGACTGTCAGACAGGTCGGGGCCTTCTCTCGCCAGGTGCGAATTTAGGCGGTAGGCAATTATTCTTTCGAATAGTTTGCCCACTTCATCCAAAAGGCATACGGGTCGATACCCGGATGGAGAGTCCGGAGCTCTGCCCTCTTTCGCCAGCAGCACTAGCCTCGCCTCTTTCCAGGCACACGGGAAATGGCCGCAGCGGAGACAGCTGGTAAACAACCGCCTTAGTCTGTCTCCTAGCTCCACCATGGCGAGCACCCATGCCCGACCCGGGATGCCATCCGGGCCAGGAGCGGTGTTGCGCGCTGCTAGGCGTCTGACGGCGCAGGTCAACTCCGGTCCCGACACGGCTAGGTCGTCGGACCAAATGGGCAAGTCTATTGAGGTCAAGGGCACAGGGTCATCCTGGGTTCTGGGGAAGAGGGTGTTGACCACTGTGTCCACCAGATTCGGTTCCAGGGTTTCCGTTAAAGGCGGAACCCAGGGTCGCAGCTTCCCCATGACCATCTTGTAAGGTCGACCCCATGGATCCCTGTCCAGATCTCGCAACAGCTCATTCCAAGCTTGGGCCTTAGCCTCAGTTATGGCGATCTGGAGATGCTTTGTGGCAGTCCGATACTCCTCGTAGGCATAAGCTTTTTCCTCTGCCGTGGAAAGCCGTCTTCTTCTGGTTCTGAGGCACTGGCGTCGGCACCGCAGGCAGATAACACGCAATTCTGCAATCTCGGCCGACCACCAGTGCATCGACCTCTTCTGCACCGGTCTGGCCCGGGGCATGGCAGCATCGCAAACCATCGTCATTGTGTCCCGAAACCAGACCGCCTCTTGCTCAGGGTTAAGGTCGGATGCGTCACCAGAAGTTTCCGGCCAGGCTGCTACAGCAGCGGCAGCTTTAAGTTTATCTCGGTCCATTTGCCTTAGGGACCACCTCCTCGGAGGAGTGCGGCTACCAAGACCTGGAGCGGGAATTCAGACTGCCACCTCGACAATTATGTGGCGATGGTCGGAGAGAGTGACTATCTCTTCCGCAACTCTCCATCTTGACACCATGTGCTCAGCTGTGGACGTCGCCCATGACAAGTCGACAATCGACTCCCCCTGCCAACGCACGCAGGTGGGCACCGTCCCCTGGTTAAGCAGACGGATGTCAAGTCCCGCGGCCCATTCCAGCAATGTCTCTCCCTTAGCATCGTCCCAGGGGTTCCCCCACGCTCTATAGTGAGCGTTGAAGTCCCCCAAGATAAGCATCGGACGAGTGAGGTATCCGCGAATGCAGACCATCAACCCGTCAATAAATATCTCGTAGTCTGCGAGGGAGATATTGGGAGAGACGTAGCACCCAACCACCATCATCTGACCCCACTCAACCACAACGAAGCCTTGCCCCCTGACCAAGATTCTGCAGGGAGGGTCTCCATCCCTGCCTCTCCAGAACACGGCGACTGAGCCGGCTCCGTCACACATCCAGCGGGGGTCTTTTGGAACGCTGTAGGGTTCCGAAATTACCGCCAGTGCAATCGAGCACTCCGCGATGGTTTGCAGTAGCAGGTCCTGCGCACCGCGGCAGTGGTTCAAATTACCCTGAAGGACCTTTAGGACAAGGCCGATGATGTGTCCATTTTCTCCCTTGGTGGCGGCTGGGTGCCCGAAGCCACTTCTACTTCAGCCGCTGCTGAGCCAGGAGCGGGAGAAGAACCCTGCTTCGTCCTTCCGCTCTTTGGGGCACACAATTTTGATCCCAGCCTGTGATTATCTGGGCGTCCGAGATCCGAGCACAAGGGGCACTTAAGCACCTTCGCGGTGCACTGCCTCGCCTTGTGACCTGGCTCGCCGCAAGCGTAGCAGAGGCCACTTCTGTCCTCTTTATTGGGATATTTGAGCCGAACGTGTCCCAATTCAAGGCAGCGGAAGCACTGTAGGGGCCTAGCCTCTAGAACCTCCACAGATGCTGCTACCCAACCAATCCGAAGATGCTTTGTTGCCACCATCTTCTGGATCGCCGTGGCGGGGCATCTCACCCACACAGATCCGAGAGTGGAGGCCGAGCGGCGGATTTCTCCCACCTTCACGTCCGCTTCGGGACAGTTCCCGGCCTCAGCCACGGCAGCTGCCACCTCTGGTGGGGTGATCGCATCATCCAACCCCCTCACACGCACCTCACCCATCTTCACCGGCCGGGACACACGAACGTCCATCTCGGCCAGTACTTTCCGCATTCGGCAGGCCAAGATATCCGCCTTTGCGGAGCACTCTGTGCCAGATATCTCCAACACCAAGCCTCCCGTGATGGCCCGCTTTTGCTTGACCGTTTCGATGCCAAATTCGGCCAGCTTAATGCGGCTCTTTGCAGCGGCCATCACTTCAGCATAAGTGTTGGAGGACCCCTCCGGTACCGTCACGGCGATGGCTGCGGATGCTGGGGCCCGAGGCGGTCTCACTACTCTCTTGGCCGGCTTTTGGGCTAGTGTGACCTGCTTCTTTGCAGTCGCAGGTTTTGCCCTTTTGCGAGTCACAGCTGCATATGACTCGCTCTCTACCCGTGGAGTCGGGGCCGGCTGCGTTGCGGATTGGCTGAGGGGAGCCACAGATAGCCCCGGCTTGACCGGCCAACTAGACTTCTGTTTTGGCTGCTTTGGAATTCCTACCTGAGCAGTAGTTTCCGTCGCAGCCAAAGCCGCACCTCTCAAAGGGGGCTTGAGGGCCCTGTCGGGGAACAGTTCCGACCTAAATAGGCTCAACTTAGCCTCAATAAGTGAGCCGATCTGCTCTAGGGTGACAATGTCTTCCCTGCGTCCTCCGTTTGCAACGGGGGAGGACTCCGTTCCCTCCGTCTGCAGGCGAGACTTCTCCTTAGACAGCTCGTCCACCCGCGTCGAGAGATTATTGAGTTGAAGACGCAGCTCTGCGTTCTCCTGCTCCAACCTCTCCACATTGACCAAGGCGACCGTCCTCTTCTCCAATTCTGATGTTGCCACCCACAAGGTGCGAGCGGCGACCCGAAGGCTGCGTACGTAGTTTCCTTTAAGGTTGCCGGACGTACTTGCAACCTTTTCTACCTCAGCCAGCTGCTCGCTAACGCGATTGGCCAGCTCTGCTGTTGGCAAGTCCCCCATATCACTTGCCAGGTCCTCCGGTTTAGGGAGGGACCGCATGGAACGGGTTACAGCTGTCGTGGTTTTTGGGGGACCGAACATCCCATCTTCAACAGATAAACCCGACTTTTTCTTCCCGCGTTATTCCACTCCTGCAGGCTTTACTTTTCCCCCTTTCCTTTTTCGGGAAAGGTCCGAAGCTATCGACATTTGCGATGTGACAGAGAGAAAAGAATTAACGCTCTCCTCACTGTCACTGTCTCCTATATTTTGTTGGCGGTTGTTGCCCTCCCCAGAATACGAGGGGCTGCCCGAGCTATGCTCGGGGAGGGATTCTCCGGCTAGGCCGGTACCCTCCTGGGGTAGTGTATTTTTACAATGAGCCTTCATGGATGATTTTATCGAAAATTCTATCGCCTTTTCTGAAAGGGGGACGGTCCCCCTTCCCACTTGGGACTGAAATCCTTCCAGCCATTCATCCCATCGGCACGGGACACCTTGGGATTAGGGTAATTATTTTAAAGAGGTTTTCTTCCTCGTGGCCCGAAGGCCTCCATTCCCACATGTGTGGGCTTACGGATTGTCCGACGGTGGCCGAAGCCCGCACCTGCCAGTTGTGAGCAGAGGAACAGGGAGAGCGATTCCCCGCCCTGCTGGTTTTGGTCCGCGCCGGATAAACCGGTGTCCCCCATATCTGGGAGACTTTCCCCTATCCGCCACCTGGGGACGCGCCCGATAGAAGACCAGCAACTCCCACGGGAACCTGACCTGACCTAACCTAACCTGACCTAAGGAGCAGGCGAAACCTCGGGTACTCAATCCTCCGCTATAAAATGTGTCCGCGACAAATATTCCACTTAACCATAAAAAATAAGTCATAAGCATTAAGTATTAAATCAGTAAAAATAGTGTATTAATAAAAAGAATATTATGTAAAATGTGTATAAAAAAGAAATATATATATAATAATGTAAAAAAAAAAAAAAACAATGTGAACAACAAACATATACGCATCAAAAGAACCGACAAATAAAAAAAAAATTAATATATATGACGGAGAAACAGCCTTGGTTGTATTTTTAAAAAGTGTGACGTCAGCACTGCTGACGTCACGAATATTTTCTTGGTGATCACTCATCTTCAATTTTCAAAGAAAACATTGAAGGTATTACCAAAGCTTCGTTTATTCAACCGACAGCGCAACAACTTATTAGAGAGGTCCGCACTGTCCGACGGCTCGAGCAAGACTGCCAGAGCGTGGGCTGTGCGGCCGTATTTATAGTGTGCAAGCACGTGTTTACAATTTTAGGTTAAGTATTGAATGTGAAGGCGCGAGGGGTCCTTCATCAGAACCATCCGTAGTTAGGGCGTGAGTATGCGGCCGAGGAAGATATGAAAATATAAGTCGGTAGTCGGAAAATAATTTACACCTTCATTTATGAACAAATCATAAAAATTAAGTCACTGATTAGACAATCACGATAATTATATCAAGCTACGGTAATTTCAGGAAACAAAACTATCGGATCACGTAGATCGGCAGCGATCCGTCGAGGACGTGGTGCGCGGCCCGTTGCTGGTTCCAAAGTGCCGGCCGATCCAATATGGCCGCCGCGCTACCACCGATACGACGTTCCGCTAGAGTGTCTCTTACACTCTCGATCTATCATACTATTTTTTGAACGCGCCGTCACGGCCAGACTGACGTTCGACCGTCCTCGGACGTGTACCTTCATGAATAATTCCTGTAACAAACATTGTCAATCACCGATGCGTCCGTTCGTCCATCCTGAACATTAAATGTACGACTACTCATCAAAATCACGAAGCATTTATCGCATAAATATCTTCCTCTTAATTCATAATAACTCCTAGCAAAAGGTCATTTCAAGAGTTCCAACGAATTCATTCATCAACATCTGACACTGTCAAATAAATCCTTTCGACTGAATCACACAGTACAGCTTGGGTGTCATTGCCACGTTATCAGGCTCAACCATAATCATCTGGTCCACAAGACCAGGCTAGACCCCAAGACTGAAAACACCGTTCATCTGGCCCTGACCATTGAATCCTTTCAACCATCCCCGCGGGGACTGGCCTGGATGTCAGCGTCCATGTGACCAGGATAGACAATCTATTACAATTACACACACAACTCATCTGGCCCTGACCATTGAATCCTTCCAACCATCCCTCACGGTATGGCCTGGATGTCAGCGTCCACGTGACCAGGATAGACAATCTATTACAATTACACACACAACTCATCTGGCCCTGACCATTGAATCCTTCCAACCATCCCTCACGGTATGGCCTGGATGTCAGCGTCCACGTGACCAGGATAGACAATCTATTACAATTACACACACAACTCATCTGGCCCTGACCATTGAATCCTTCCAACCAACCCTCACGGTATGGCCCAGATGTCAGCGTCTACGTGACCACGATAGACATAACTACACGGAAGAATACAGAAAGCTCATAAAACAACAACAAGTTTAAATATCAGCATGAACTTCAACTTCACATTCGACTTCTCAAGTCTCAGGGTTAGAGCATACGGTCAAGTCGTCGCAAATACTCAGTCTACTATCGCGATTTGTATCATCAAATACACCTTCCGGATCATCAGCCGCCGTCTCGGCCTCCTCATCGTTTGCTAAACTACTGACTATCTCCACCAAACTCTCATGTCCCCGGGGTACTGAGCGTAAGTAAGTAAGGCATACATATAAGTACGATGAGAACTAGACTTTTAAGTTCGTAATGATCACTATCCAGAACCACAGTGATAACAAACAGACCCCTAAATTTTCTGTCCAGATAAGGGAACGTGAAACTACCTGTAGCCATGAGGTAGCTTTGCTACCAGAAATTTTCCTATACAAAATGCTGCCTCTGACGTCATAAGTTTCAGTAACTGTATCAGGAAGACATATTACATTTTGAAATAAGGTCCTGTATATCACTGTCACGTTCCTGCTCAACACCTTGATGGAGTTCTACGTATTGGACTTTCCTTGTTTGAGCATTCCTAGTGGATGTACTCGCAACGTTATCTAAATTTGGTAAAGGATTTCGCGACAAGAAATCTGCGTGTCCCATTCTTTTTCCTTTGCGGTAAACTATTTCAAAATCGTAGGCTTACCAAAAAACCCACCAGCGATGTACACGTAGTGTAAGGTGTATTTTGGATTTTGAGGCTTTAAGCGAATCGCAGTCCGTGAACTCTTTAAAGCGTCGATCGTACAGATAGTAATGAAAATGCTTTACCGCCCGTACGACTGCTAATGTCTCCAGCTCATACGAGTAGTAACGAGATTCCACTTCAGACGTACGCCGACCAAAATACTCAATTACATGGGGCAAATCGTTTCTCTTCTGGATAAGAATTGCATCATAACCTTCAAAGCTTGCGTATGTGTGCACTTCAACGGGCAATTCGGGGTCGAAAATCTTTAAAACTGGTTTCGAGGTTAGGACAGGTATTATTTCATTACGTATGTTTGTTCGTGACTTTCAGACCATTTTATAGGCCCCTTAAGTTTTGTTTGTGGATATAGTGGCCCGACCACACTAGTGTAACCCGATATAAATTTTCAAAAATGGGAGGCCAGTCCAAGAAATTGACGAACCTGCGTAGCCGTTTAAGGTTGCGGGGAGTTTATTAAAGCCAAATTTTTTCTCGAATTAGGCCTAACCTTGCCATATTGGACCGTATACCCTAGATATTAAATTTTCTGCTTCATAAATTTACATTTTACTAGCTTAAATGAGAAACCTGCATTTGCTTAAGCACCTAAAACCTCACCTAAACGCTTCAAATCGTTAGAAATATCAGAAGAATAAGCCAAAATATACTCCCTGTAACCTACACACATCCTATCTGAATTGTTCTTTTTCTTGACCAATAATATCGGACTAGCAAAGAAGAGGTACTTTCTCGGATTACTCCCACATTTAACAGTTTTTGGACTTTCTATAACTACCTGCTTTTCTACTGGAGCGAGGCGACCTTTGCACTGTTTTATGCGAGTCTATCAGATTGATTTCTAGTTTTCCAGTTGTAACATGGCAAATGGGAATACTCTGAGTAATATGAGCATTTGGTCTGCATATTTATGTAATATAGATATCAACAAATTCCTATCTTCTCCCTGTAAATTCGGGTCAATTACAGTAAAATCATGGCTCGCAAAATTGGGAATGTTATTTAAAGTGAAAAACAAGGCTATCATTATCAATTGTAACCAAAACTTCATTCCTTAAGATATCACTACCAATTATCACTGGATCAGAAATAGCACAGTCGGACACTACGTGAAAAAAGCAATGAAACCGAAATTTCACAATTTTAATCAAGCTTTCAATTTGGGTCTTACTATGAACGTTACTACTTTCACCGCCAATACCGCTAAGATAAACAAGATTCTCACGCATAGTACCCGGAATCTTGTCTGAAATTGTTTTCTTCTAAAGCGAGCAAGGTGATCCACTGTCGAACAAAAAAGAGACCGACTCACCGGAAGATGTTTCCAGAGTGCCCTTTGATGGGCGATGTCCACATTGGTTAACTTCCTTAACTTCCGGGCAAGCGGATGTGACGTGACCAGGTTGGTTGCAAGCGTAGCATATGACCGTTGAAAGTTTCCCTTGCATACTAGTTAAACTTGAAGTTTCCTAGTTGGCAGTACCAACATCATCGCGGCGCATCATCCTGCATTCCGACAACCGATGTCATAGTAATCCGCAATAATGACATCTGCCAGTGAATTTTTCAGTCATACGCTGTCGCTTTGGTTCGAGTTCTTGCGTTTCAGTACCATCCAAACGTTGTTTCAGAGATACGCCACCGAGTATGCGGAATAGCTGCGTTCTAGTTGTAATGGTGTGAGCGTTTAATTCGTGACGTATCAGATTATCTTTCAAACACAACACCGAAATAACAAATCCGGTAATTACTTCTTCGGGCATCACAGTCTTTGGTATTCGCTCAATAAGATTCCATAAACGAAGAGCAGATTCAGAGGCTGTTTCTTTAATTCCTATTTAAAATCGTATAATGTCATCAAAATAACCTTGAAAGAGCCTTGGCCTTGAAAATCTGGCTAGTAAGGTTTGCTTGATTAGGGGCCCAGGACAATTCGATGAGATTTATTTTAGTGAGGCAGGTAGCAGGAGCGTCCTTTTAATGCGCTTGATAATGCCATGAGTAAATTGATCCCTTCTAGATGTTTACTTTGTACAATAATTTCTGTCACATTACACCAGCCCTCTTTATCAGCATCTGGGTCATCCGGGTTAAATTGTAATAGTTGCGTAGAAATACTCACGGTTGGTATCTGGGGCACAGCCAAAATTCGAGATAGTAATGCTTCCATGTTTTCCAACAATTTCGTAGCACCAGTTTCTTCAGGTAGCTTCTCCTCATTACTTGGCCCATTCGATCCCACTTCTGATGAAGGCGCGAGGGGTCCTTCATCAGAACCATCTGTAGTTAGGGCGTGAGTATGCGGCCGAGGAAGATATGAAAATATAAGTCGGTAGTCGGAAAATAATTTACACCTTCATTTATGAACAAATCATAAAAATTAAGTCACTGATTAGACAATCACGATAATTATATCAAGCTACGGTAATTTCAGGAAACAAAACTATCGGATCACGTAGATCGGCAGCGATCCGTCGAGGACGTGGTGCGCGGCCCGTTGCTGGTTCCAAAGTGCCGGCCGATCCAATATGGCCGCCGCGCTACCACCGATACGACGTTCCGCTAGAGTGTCTCTTACACTCTCGATCTATCATACTATTTTTTGAACGCGCCGTCAAATGTATGTGAATTAACGTTAATTTTACATTCCAATAATCACAGTTTAATTAATTAATGGCTTATGAACTAGTTTTAATCTAATCACATTATTAAACAGAGTTATTTAATTAATAATCTTCTTTTATCAACAATGAACCATTGCTGATGCGCCGATACGGCCATACTGACAGGCGGTGCGCGCTCTGCACCAGCCTCGTTGATTCTGGTTCTTATTTTTATCTGTAACAATAGATTGGACTTCTTTTGAGTCGGATATCTGTAAGCAACCTGAGTTGCAATGCAAATATTTTTATCTTTGTATGTTTGGTAATATTAATGTTACTAAGTTTTTGGGAATATCATAAAGGGTTTTTGGAGTTTCTCGTAGGGTTCTCGAAGTGTCTCGACGGTTATCGTAGGGTCTCGGCGATTCTCGTAGGGTCTCGGCGATTCTCGTAGGATCTCGGAGGTTCTCGGAGGGTCTCGGTGATTCTCAGAGGTTCTCGTAGATACATAAGTGAAAGTTTTTCTCGTGGAATTAGTTTCGGTTACTAATATTGAATTTATGTAGTGTAGTGTTTCTTTGTAAGTATTTAGTTATATTGAACTAAGTTACTTACAGTTTATTCTGCTGAATTGCCTTCATTTCGTAGGTCTTGTCTTGTTGGAATTTGCAGCCCTTCTCGTGATGTCGACGGGATGGGCTCAATTGTAGCAGAGTCTCGAGGATTAGGTGATAAATGTCCCGCCGATACGGTCAACTGCTCACCAGGTTGTGGAGCACGACGCAGCTGGTCATGAGCCACCTTGCGAGGTCGCCCTCTGCCGACCACTTTCTTCACCAAATAGCGGTCGTTTTCCAGTATTCTGGACACTTCATATGGCTCGCTGAATTTTAGGTCAAGCGATGTTTGGTTGCGAGGGTTATTCTTAATCAACACGTAGTCTCCTCGTTGGAAATGATGAATTTTTGCTTTACGTAAATTGAATCGTTGTCGGTCTTGTTCGCTTGAACGCAACATTTTCTGTTGTACTTGATGAGTAAGCGCTTCAATGTCCACGGTCTGATCGTCAATATTCACCAAGTTGAGGAGCTCAAGAGGTACACAGTGCTTTCGTTGTGTAATTAATGTCAATGGAGCAACCCCCGTGACACGATGACTTGTACAGTTCATTGCCAGTTGTAGTTCCTCAAGCGCAGTGTGCCACTGCTCTACTTCGTAGTTTTTGATCATCACCAACGCATTTTTGAGAGTCGCAATGACCCGTTCTACTTGGCCATTTGCTTGGCTAACTCCTGGAGCTATGGTATGAAGATCTATTCCAAAGTGGTCACAATAGTCTTTGAACTCGCCAAGGAATTCTCGTCCTCCATCGACTATGATTTGAACTGGCGCACCGAATAGATGCACAGTGCGTTTCAGGGCAGCTAATGTACTGTGTGGGTTTTTGTTGCTGGAGAAGTACAGTAGCACGTACTTCGAGAAGGCGTCGATGGTAACTATAACATACTGCTGATCATCTGGAGTACCCAGCTTCCCAGTTATGTCCATGTGAATAACTTGGAAAGCAGTTGTTGGTTTTTGTATGGGGTGTAATTGAGCTTGAATAGCCCCAGATCTTCCTTGAGATGTTTGGCATGTAACACAGTTATCGACGAATCTTCGAACAGTAGAGCTCATTTTGTCGAACCAATAAGTTTCTCTGATCTTTTGCAATGTCTTTTCCCAGCCAGGATGCTTCAGTGTGGTGTGAAAAGAATTGATAATGCTCCACTGGAAGGACTTCGGGACGACTGTGCTAAGCTGCTGCCCGAATACAGGATCAGTAACTTGTCTCTTAAGGATATTATCCTCCAAGACGTAGTCCTCGACTGGGTCATTATTACTTAGGCTATCCATTATAGGTCGCAGTTCATCATCGCGTCGCTGTTCAATTTTGAGCCAGTTCAAGTCTCTTGACATAATATTAACTGCTAACTCAGTTGGGTTCCTGCTGAAAAAGTCAGCATGTTGGAGACGTTCACCTTTGCGGTACTCCACCTCGAAGTCATAATTTTGCAACCAACGATGAATTCTTGGTAAAAGATCCTTCTTGTGTTTGGACGCTTTCAATGCATTGCAGTCCGTTATTACCGTGAATTTTCACCCGTACAAGTACTGGCGGAAGTGTTTTATAGCACGTACCACTGCTAAGGTTTCCAGCTCATAGGAGTGGTAGCGGCTTTCTGCTTCAGTGGTCCTCATACTCATGAAAGCAACTGCATGTTGACGTCCATCAATCACTTGTACAAGTACCGCACCAAATCCAAGGCTGCTGGCATCTGTATACAGTTGTATAGGTGCTTCTTCTTGGAACAATATTAGTACTGGAGAACACGTTAAGCACTCGATGATTTTGTTACGTGCTTCTTCGTGTTTGTTTGTCCATATCCACTTTGCACCTTGTTTCGTCAGTTCATACAACGGTACCATTATACGGGAAAAGTCAGGAATATATTTCCTGAAATATCCTGCAAGCCCATTGAACTGTCTCACCTGCTTGACATTCTTAGGTACTGGAGCCTTTACAAGAGCCTCCACTTTACGTGGGCTTGGTCGTACTTGTCCATCAGAAACTATATTGCCAAGATATTCAATTGATCGTTTAAAGAAACTGCACTTGTCGGCGTTGATGGAAAATCCAGCATCTTTTAGTGCTATGAGAA
Organism: Ypsolopha scabrella; assembly: GCA_910592155.1. Lineage (NCBI taxonomy): Eukaryota > Metazoa > Arthropoda > Insecta > Lepidoptera > Ypsolophidae > Ypsolopha > Ypsolopha scabrella. The sequence continues at coordinate 80,599 of OU342978.1, forward strand.
TCCGCTCCAGGTGCGATATTCCTTCTGGAAAATCTGCACATTTACTGAGCACGTCATCCACGTAGACCTGTGCAGCTGTCCCTAGCAATGATGCCAGCGCTCTGTTGATGCATCGCTGGTAAACGGAACAAGCGTTACTCAAACCAAACGGCATGGTGAGGTATTCATACAGCCCATCTGGTGTGACGAAGGCGGTCTTCTCTATTGAGTTCTCAGCAATTGGTATTTGATGAAAACCAGCTGCCATATCAAGGCTTGTGTAGAAATGACCATTTGCTAGCTGGTCAATCTGATCAGAAATCAGCGGAAGTGGGTAATGGTCACGCAGAGTATTCGAATTGAGCTCCCGAAAATCAACGCAGAGTCGGTCATTCCCATTCTTCTTCTTCACTAAGATGATAGGGCTTGAGTAAGGAGACTTGCTCTCGCGTATTATGTTGTTTTCCAAGAGTTCTTCAATTATGGTGCGTACCTTTTCCCTTTCTACTGGGCTGAGACGATATGGTCTTCTTTCGACGAATTTATCTGGGTTTTTCAGTCTGATTTCGAGCTTTCCAGTATTGACCCGAGTTTTGGGATAACCACGAATAAACAAATGTTCATATTTATTCAGAAGTCCACGTAGCTGCGTGATTTCATCTTCGTTGGTCAGATCGCAGTCCAAATTGTTGAAGAGAGGAGAATTCAAACTTACATGATTGACACGTGTGTTGTGAACCAGTTTTGTCCCATTGGATGTGATAACCATACTCAAATTGGTATCATGAATCAGGTTCATACCCACTAGGATGTCTGTTGACATTTCATAATCCGGTAGTATGTAAAACTCCAGCTCAATACGGATGGTGTCTATAATACATACAGTTGTAAGCTTGGCCAACGATAGTGCGGGAAATTGTCCGATCCCCTTCAAATAATTGACTGCTGGGCTTCTTTGACCTTGGAGAACTGCAGCAACGGATTCTCGTATAATAGAGCATTCTGCCCCACTATCGAACACAGCCTGCAAAGTCTTCTCACCAATTCTGATGGCGATAGGTGCTAGCCTGTCACTTGACACATAATTGACGTTGGATGTCAACAAACGTTCCCGTCTGAAGCAAGTTTCATAAGTGTGGCCTGTTTTTTTTTGCAATAGGTACAGGTAGATATGGCTTGTGGTTTAGGGTCCTTATCGGTGGCTTCAGGTTTAGCCTCTGGTGGTTTAAATCTGCAATCATTGGTAGAGTGATTTGTCTTCTTACATATGCGGCAACTTGATGTTGATTGTTGATTGTCCGTAAATCTTGGACGCTTGTGTAGCAATGTGGAACTTGAGTTAGGATGGGAACGCTTCTTCCGTATAGACGTTGCAACTGAGATCAGTTCAGGCACACTGGTTGCTCTAGCGTTCAGTAATTCAATGCGCAGACGCTCGTCGTTAACGCATCCAATCACCGCCTCAACGGCGTGCTCATCTTCTAACTTGTCCTTGGTGATCCTTCTCCAAAGGAACCAGGCTCGTGACAAGAATTCCGCAATATCTTTCGACGAGTCGTAAACGTGTTCCCTGAACATCACAATATCTCGGGAGTACCTGTTCTCAGGTTCAAACGTGGTGATGAGATTCTTCCGTAACTCTGCCCATGTATTAGTAGTCACCATCCAATCATCAATCCACATTTTTGCACGCCCTTTCAACAGGCTGCAGACTTTCATACGAACGTCGAAATCGTTCAGTTTGTATGCTTCAATTGCTTGATCTATATGCTGACACCATTCTCGTATTCCGACGTAGGCACCCGGGTCAAATGATGGTAAGTAAATGTCTTTGATCCTTATTTTTGCCTCGGTGGGTGGAGCACACAAGCGCTCTGACATTTTCTGCATCATTTCCATCATTTGCAAAAGGTACTGTGGTGGTACCCCATCCATCCGCATACCTTCATAGGGGTAGGTATGTGGTCCTGACTGTGGTATGGCTTCCATTGGTGCATTGGTAACCAGCACATGCTCCTGATGCTGGGTATTGGCTGGTTCCAGTTGCTCAGGTGGTAAACGAGCTGATGAGGAGGTGGCTTGGATCGGAATCCCTTCCGATCCCACTTCTGATGACGGAGAAACAGCCTTGGTTGTATTTTTAAAAAGTGTGACGTCAGCACTGCTGACGTCACGAATATTTTCTTGGTGATCACTCATCTTCAATTTTCAAAGAAAACATTGAAGGTATTACCAAAGCTTCGTTTATTCAACCGACAGCGCAACAACTTATTAGAGAGGTCCGCACTGTCCGACGGCTCGAGCAAGACTGCCAGAGCGTGGGCTGTGCGGCCGTATTTATAGTGTGCAAGCACGTGTTTACAATTTTAGGTTAAGTATTGAATGTATGTGAATTAACGTTAATTTTACATTCCAATAATCACAGTTTAATTAATTAATGGCTTATGAACTAGTTTTAATCTAATCACATTATTAAACAGAGTTATTTAATTAATAATCTTCTTTTATCAACAATGAACCATTGCTGATGCGCCGATATATATATAGTAAAAATAAATATATCTCTATCTCTATCTCTGTATTAATGTAATTTTAAATATGTCTATTCTGTAAGGTCTCAAAAGAGTAAGCACTTTTTTATATTGTTAACAGAGCACTAAGAATCTACGCAGGACTTGAAAACAAATAAACAATACCTAAAAAAGGTATGGACGATCTAAGCCCGTAGAATATGTTTCATTTAAAAAAAAAAAAAAAAAAAAAACCTAACCTGACCCGAAGATCTAGCGGTTACGGAAGCACTTCAGAGGGGTGGAGCAGGCGAAACCTCGGGTACTCAATCCGGGGACGGTGCGTCCTCCGCTATGAAATGTGTCCGCGACAAATATTCCACTTAACCATAAAAAATAAGTCTTAAGTATTAAATCAGAAAAAATAGTGTATTAATATAAAGTATGTAATATAAAATGTGTATAAAAATGTATTAAAATATAATTATGTAAAAAAAAATGTAAACAACAAACATATATGCATCAAAAGAACCGACAAACAAAACAAATAACATATTCCAAAAAAAAATATATATATATATATAGTAATAATAAATATATATCTATCTCTGTATAAATGTAATTTTAAGTATGTCTATTCTGTAAGGTCTCAAAAGAGTAAGTATTTTTTATATTGTTAACGGAGCACTAAGAATCTACGCAGGACTTGAAAACAAATAAACAATACCTAAAAAAGGTACGGACGATCTAAGCCCGTTGCTCATGTTTCATTTGGAAAAAAAAAAAAAAAAACCTAACCTAACCTAACCCCTAACCTAACGTCTCGAATCGCTTACGTCAGAAGTGCGAATGCTGCGAGAATCCAAAGCGCGACCGCCGCAGGCCGCCTCCAACTTGGAAGCAGAAATGACAATGGTAGAGGTTAAGGAACAACTAAAGCAAATTGACAAGGGAGTTAAGGAGCTACAAACAGACCACCCTTACACGTACGCTCAAGCGGCCAGGAAAAAACCACAAAGCCCACCGTTATCCTCACGTCTACACACAATCATAGTATCATCCAGTAATCCCGAACATTCTGGCGAAAAGGTGATAAAATCGATAGACGAAGCGCTACAGGCCAACAAAACAGGAGCCCAAATAGACAACATAAGGAAAGCACGAAACAAAAAGGTGCAGCTGCAGGGAGAAAGACGAGATCGAACGAGTGTCTACCAAAATCAAAAACAGCGGACTAACAGTGGAACCTGCAACAACAAGAAATCCTCTGATCTGCATCCGCCACCTTCTTGCATACCATACAAATAACGAAATAGAGGAAATGCTAATCAATCAAAACAAGCATCTACTATGGGATATTGACCCGGATCAAGAAACGGTCAAAACAAGGTACAGGAAGCGCACAAGAAACCCTCTCGAGTGCCACGTGGTGATAGAGCTCTCCCCCCACCTATGGAAAAGATTCACGGAGGCAGGAAGGGTGTACATTGGCTTACAGCGCATACCAATAGAGGATCAATCCCCGTTGACGCAGTGCATGAGGTGTCTTGGCTACGGCCACACTAAAACCATGTGTAAAGAGAGTGAGGACATATGCAGTCACTGCGGAGAAGCACATACCCTCAAAGAATGCTCTAAAAGGGATGCCGGAGCGAAACCAACTTGCGTCAACTGCATGCGAGCACAAAAACCAGAAGACCACCAGCAACACTTGCAATGCTTTTAGCGAAGACTGTCAGGAAAGGAAAAAATGGGACTATTTAGCAAGATCACGCATTGCGTATCGCTAAGGGCACCCAAATGGACACCAGCTCTTCTCAAACGAACCGACCTATAAAGGGCAAACTCAAAATCTTACAAGCCAACTTGCAACGATCGAAACTGGTTACAACCGAACTACTGCAAGCCGCAAGACAAAGAGGTGCATCACTGGCCCTAGTACAGGAACCTTATGTTGGCCGACTGTGCGAAATGACACGATGTCCGAACACGCGTATCATACAGAAAGTAGCGAATCGCATAAAGCCAGTGAAATCTGCGATTTTGATCTTCGGAGACCAGTTAGAAGTAATACATGACCCCCAGCTGGTTAACAAAAATATTTCGGCCGTATTAATAAAAACAGGTCAACTGTCAATTGGACTGATATCAGTATACTTTGAGGAGAATGAACCACTTGAGCCTTACTTGCGAAAAGTCCTAACCATAAACGAAAAGCTTAAAGCCTCCACAAACCACATAATAATTGCAGGAGATGTTAATGCATGGAGCTTTTGGTGGGGCAGTGACTCAGAGGACCACAGAGGGGCAGAATTTGGCTCATTCTTGGAAGAAAACGACCTTCAAATCCTAAAAACAGAAGAAGTCCCCACTTTCGAAGTATAAAGAAATGGGAAGCTCTGCAAAAGTATAGTTGATGTTACCACATGTAGTCAATCGCTGATTGCAAGAGCGGAAGACTGGAGAGTGGACAGAGAACTTACAACCTCACACCACAACGCCATCACTTTCTCGATAAGTTTGGACCGGCTACTGGAAAATCTAAAATCACGGAAGGTTGACTGGATGAACTTCAGATCCACCTTCAGAGCGACGCTTGCGGCCAACAACCTGACACCGCAAACGGTGGATAACATCACCACAACACACGACTTGCAGAAAGCGATTGACTTATATGTAAACAACATCAAAGAAGTATGCGAAAAAGTAATCCCCAAAAGTGGGGTATTTAAAGGGAAATCCGTGCCATCTTGGTGGAATCAAACCCTTTCTCTTTTACAACGGGAAGTTCTAAAAAAAAGAGAAGAATAAGGAATGCTGCCCCTTCCAGACATGCATTCGTGGTTGAACAATATAAACAAGCCAAAGAAGAATACGCGCAAAAAGCTCTTGAAGCCCAAACAGCAAGCTGGAAGGAATTTTGTTCCACTCAAGATAGAGAAAGCATGTGGGACGATGTGTACAGAGTGATACGTAAGACTTCGCGAAGATCTGAAGACCAATTGTGGCAGAATACATCCGGCGAAACACTTGGACCGGAAGACTCTGCAAAACTCCTGGCGGAAACCTTCTACACGGAAGACATGGCTCAAAATGAAACAGGAAAACAAACACAGATCCGGGAAGCAACAGAGGGAAAGTCTCTGGAGGAAATGGTGAACCTGTCAAACGAAGATCCACCCTTCACTAACTCGGAGCTTGATACAGTCTTACAGGGCCTCAACCCAAAAAAGGCCCCAGGATCAGACGGAATAACAGCCGATATATGCACAGCTGCGATAAACAGCGACAGAGAAGCCTTCATGGCATTGGCAAATAAATGCCTATCGCTGGCGCATTTTCCAAATATCTGGAAAACAGCCCACGTGTGCATACTCAGGAAACCAGGAAAAGAGACTTACACAGACCCCAAATCCTATAGACCAATAGGACTGCTTTCAATCCTGGGAAAAATAGTAGAGAAGCTCCTCATAGGCCGAATTCAGTGGCACCTTTATCCAACCATGAGCGAAAAACAATATGGGTTCATGCCTCAAAAAGGTACAGAAGACGCCCTCTACGATCTGGTGAGCCACATTAAATCTGAGATCAAGAAAAAACAAATCGTGATCTTAGTCTCGCTGGACATAGAGGGCGCTTTTGACAACGCATGGTGGCCTGTAATGAAGCACCAACTGTTACAGAGACGATGTCCAAGAAATCTTTTCACAATGGTGGCGTCGTACCTTAAAGATCGGAAAATAGAGGTCAATTACGCCGGGGCAACCTGGGAGAGAAAGTCCACAAAGGGTTGCGTCCAGGGATCAACAGGCGGTCCGACTTTCTGGAACTTAATCTTGGACGATCTCCTACAAGTACTGCAGGATCAAAAGGTATACTGCCAGGCGTTTGCGGATGACGTGGTCCTGGTCTTCTTGGGACAGGTGGTGACAGTTCTGGAAGAAAATGTAAACAGCACCTTGCAAACAGTCACAGATTGGGGCCAAAGCAATAAGCTTAACTTCGCTGCCCATAAAACTAAGGCAATGATAATGACGCGGAAGCTTGTTTATGACACCCCACAACTTCAAATCGCAGGAAAGAACCTCAGCCTAGTAGACCAAATTAAAATTTTAGGACTAATAATCGACCGCAAGCTGACCTTCAATGCACATGTCACTGCAACATGTAAAAGAGCTGCCAACATCTATAAGCAGCTGGCATGCGCGGCAAAGGTTAACTGGGGCCCAAACAAAGAAATAATAAGGACATTGTACATGGCGGTAATAGAACCGATAGTGTTGTATGCAGCAAACACATGGGCACCAGCGGCTGAAAAAATAGGAATTGGAAATCAGCTTGACTCCTTGCAAAGAGGTTTTGCCCAAAAAATTTGTAAGGCGTACCGCACGGTATCCTTGACATCGCACTCGTCCTTTCCGGCCTTTTGCTACTCGACTTGCGCGTGCGCGAATCAGCTTTACTATACAAAGCTAAACGAGGAATATTAGAAGATTTTCTACCCCATGGCAGGCAAATTGAACAAAGAATAAGCTACAAAGAAGAAACCCATCCGGCCAAAACCACAACAGTAACCTATGAGTGTCTCGAAAGCATGAACGACAAATCCCTCAAAGCCCAACAGGTAGTCGGCCCTCAGATATTTACAGACGGAAGCAAGATAGAGGGCAAAGTTGGAGCTGCTCTCACTTGGTGGGAGGACGGAAGGGAAATCCAAAGCTCCACTTTTAAGCTTGAGTCCTTCTGCTCAGTATTCCAGTCGGAAATGTATGCTCTCCTGAGAGCAGTACAGACGGCGAAACGCAGTAGAGAGCTGATTATCAACATACTAAGCGATTCAAAATCCTCTCTGGATCTACTCAAAAATCCCAGAGCAAGTCACCCTCTGGTAAAATCCATAAAGGAATGTATCCAGGATATCAGAGCGGAAGGACGTAACGTAAGATTCTTTTGGTTAAGAGCACACATAGGAACCCCGGGGAATGAAAGGGCAGATAACCTGGCAAAAACTGCAGCGCCAAAGAAAAAAACCTCACCCAACTACGATTCAGTCCCACTTTCGTATGCAAAAAGATTGATTCGTGAACAATCCATTAATGAATGGCAAAGCCGATACGAAGTATCCTCAACCGGAAATGTAACCAAAACCTTTTTCTCAGACGTATCCAAGGCATATAAAATAGTACGAAAAAACAAATTAAGCCCAACACACGTGCAGGTGTTAACAGGTCACGGTGGATTCGCGCATTACCTCCACCGCTTCAAAATTAAAGACAGCCCGTCGTGCATTTGTGACCCACAAAAAGAAGAAACCATATGGCACATACTACTAGAATGCCCACGCTTTGGCAGAGAAAGACTCGACCTAGAAATTGTCCTGAACACCAATTTACGGAAGGAATCCCTTTCTATGATAATAGAAGATCCAGAGACGAGCAAAACTTTTCTGACTTACGCCAGTAATCTGGCAAAAAGAGCTGCAGTAAGGAACAAATAGTACAAAATCTAGAAATTACAGAAATAAAACTCCGCCCCAATTGTAATGTAATTTTATGGGGAACAAACATTGTAAATATTAAAATATAATTAACATATAGGTTGCTTTTTCATCACTCATTAAAATAATGTAAAATAAAATAAATAAATAAAATAAAAATTTTCTTTATTCAGGTAGCAAGGACCCATGAAAATTAATTTAAAAACACATACACGAATAATATACATTAAAATAAATAAATAAGACACAAGTTAAATAGATCATTTAAAATTATTTACAAATTATCATTTTTTATTGCGTACACAAAGTTTGACAATCCAATGCTTAAGCATAGGATTGTCAAACTTACTAGAAAATGTCCTCAGGATGTCGCTGTCACTGCCACTGGTTCTGTGGATAATGGACGCTATTCGTTTGCGCATGATCGCAAAAAAGTCATCGGTATGCGCCTCCGCAAACATTGTCGATGCACTACAGAACCGCGGCAGCCCCATCAACATCCTGAAGGCGTTATTGTACATAACACGCAGGGCGCTATAAGTCCTCTGCGTATAGCTGATCCACAGGCTGCATGAGTAAAAAGTTTGGCAGTACGACTTAAAAAGTGTGAGTTTTACCTGGTTGGAACATCTAGCAAATCTGCGGGCCAACATATTAGCTTTGACTGCCAACGCCCTACGTGCTCTCTCAATGTCAAGGTCATCTTTGAGATCATCAGATATAATATGTCCAAGGTATTTAAATTGGCTAACTCTCTTTAGACTGCTTCCGTTTAAAGTGATAGGAGGAACATAACTAGGAGTTTTTTTGCCTGATTTAAATACCATTAACTCACTTTTGACTGTATTATATCTGAGACCGTGATCCCTGGCATAGTTCTCACATTTAGTTAGTAGGCGGCGCATTGCACTGATTGAAGGGCTAAGCAGCACCATATCATCGGCATAGCTGATGTTATTAATACACCTTCCATCGATTGAGCAACCGATATGCATGCTGCTCAGCTCCTCAATCAGGCTATTCATGTACAAATTAAACAAGGTCGGTGAGGATAGGCCCCCCTGTCGGACCCCACTCTCTAGAGTGTAGCTATCTGATAAAGCATTTCCCCATTTTACACTATTGGTTTGGCTACGGTACCAATACCTAAACATGGCTGTGATCTCGGGAGCCATACCCAGTTTATCTACCTTTTTCCAGAGCAATTCATATGACACGAGATCAAAGGCTTTGGATAGGTCCATAAAGCAAGCATAGATAGGTGTTTCTCTATCTGTATAATATCGGACTACATTTTTCAGGGTTAGAATCGCTGTTTCAGTCGATAAACCCGAGCGAAAACCGAACTGTGCTTCATGAAGCTTCACACATTTACTCAAACGAGTATTAAGAAGACAATCAAGTACTTTTGCCAATATTGTTGCTAGAGAAATGGGCCTGTAGTTATTTTTATCGGATATGTCACCAGTTTTACTTTTTAATATAGGCACAACTACAGTTTTTGTTAAGTTATCTGGTATGTATCCGTGCCCCAAGCATAAGGTAAATAACATAGATAATAATCTCGGCAGATGGACTCCAGCGAATTGTAAATGCTCAATGCTGAGGCCGTCATGCCCCGGTGATTTTCCTCTTGTCATGTTTTTAATAACAGTAGCAATTTCCTTCGCTGAAAAACGTTCTTTGAGTTCACCGGTAAGACACTTCACTTCAGCATTGCTCACCCCACCCGCAGGTTTTAAGGAAGACACAACCTTAAAATGTTCCCTAAAAATATCAGCTATATCTTTCTGATCCACCTTATTCTCTACTTTCTCAGCTAAGCTGGGCTTGATATTTAATCTATTCGTTGACTGCCAGAATTTCCCAAAGTTGTTTTTAGAGCGATGTTGGGAGATAATGTCCATCCTTATCTGCTCTTCATGCTTCTGACACCATTTCACTTTAGATTTAAATATCTTTTTTCTTTCACGCATCTGCTCATACACATCTCCTGACGTAGGTTTACCGTACAGAACCCATATCTCAAACGCTCGTTTAGCCTGTGAGTGCGATTCTCGTACATGATTATTCCAACCTATAACTTTTCTTTTCCTACCTCTTGTTACATAAAAAGATTCAATGGCCGCTTCTGTCATGGAGGTAATAATATGTGCATATAAATTGTCAATAATTTGCCTATGTTCTAAAGTGTGACAGTATTTATCAGCACATGCCGTAAACTCATCCGGAAAGTCTAAATTTCTTAGTTTGCTATTGCATAACTCAGTATACTTATGAATATATTCAAGCTGTTTTTCTCCCCATATGACTCTATTTCGACTAGATTCGTTAACAAATTTCTTAGATCGCACTAGACTAATATTACAATTTATTTCTAAAGGTAAGTGATCAGAGCAGAAAACGTTATCGTAATGAACTCTAATATCCGTTATAGTTAACAAAGCGGATGGTGTAACAACACAATGGTCGAGCCAACTGGTTGTTCCGTATACGTCACTAATATATGTATAAGTGTCCGAATCAGTGCCAAGCTTTTCATAATCAGCACACACCCATTTGCAATCGGAACAAAAGTTAAGTAGTTCGCTTCCAAAAAACTTTCCAGGATGAGCATTAAAATCACCGAGAATGTACACTGACTCAACATCACTATTTTCTACGATTGCGTTGATTTCACTCATACATTCATTAAAATCAATCAAGTTCTCCGCCTTATCAGTAGGTAAATACGCACTAATAAACATAACGGTGGTGTTATTATGTAACACCGCCTCTATGGCCTCAATACGCACGCTCTGACACTCAATCGTTGACACAGACTGGAATGCACTCTTCCTCCATAGACAAGCTACCCCCCCGAACGGGCGCCCGACCAAGATAGACGCCGTCGTGTCAACGGCAGATTTTCCAGCATATCCAAAGTCTTGATCAATTGTCCCCAAAAACGGTATATCGTGAGGTAGGAGCCAATGTTCTTGTAATGCTATAATATCTGCGGTAGCACACAATGATCGCACACATTCGACGGAGGTCTTTATATTCTTACAGTTAAAAGTAATAAGTTTGCAATTATTTAACTGACTTGACATTTTGATTGCGTGAAAGGTTATTATCGCTTAACGCGTTTGACATAAATGTTTTGTTTCTGTTCATACTGAAAAACCGTCGAAATATAATTTCTTCAGGCCATAGATTATCATCTAAAAATGTTGCTAGTTTGTGCCTTGATACATATAATTTGTAGGCATTATATTCCTTTACTTTTTTCATGTTTATTTTCAAAAGTTTTATTTTTTCCCCTGTCTTGTTCAAAATATAATCTTCAATGTCCTTCTCAGATGTTTCATTATGAACGTTCGATAAATACAGTGGAATTTTCGATTGCGCTGCTTTAAATTTACATTGCGGTTCAAGCTTAGCACGCCCGGTTCTATAAACATATTTATTTTTCGGCTTATTACGCTGCACCAAGGTCCAGTCACCTTCCTTCGTAATATCAGCCATTGTTTTATTTGTGTTTTCAATAAAACTCTGGCCGTAATCAAGTAAAGAAAATCAAGTAAAGAAAATCAATTCTAAATTAAAAGTAAGCAGTGCTAATATAAAAAAAAAAAAAAAAAAAAAAAAAAACATAATAACACATAGAGCTAAAAAGAACACTAGCTTTAAAAAAAAAAATATATATATATATAATAATTATGGCACTTAGTTCTAGAATAGAATATAAGTTAAAATGATATTAATTAAACCATCTCAACAAGGTTCATATTGTTAACTAACAATTTCATTCAGTAAATAATTAGATGTTTATATTGATAGGATATGGAAAAGCAACAAATTAAATACCTCTTCAGGGGACACAGATATAAAGAAATAAAATCATAAGCACAAAAACCAATTGCAAAACAGAGCACGGACTTAAGGTCTGTGGAGATAAGTAGCAATGGAACCAGAGCTGAGCCTAAATCGGATAGACTTGGGTAAAGCCCTGGGCTCCAGAGCATTAAATAAAAAAATAAAAAAAACCTAACCTGGTTAGCATGCACACTAATAAGCGGATGCATGAGATCAGCACCTCCCGCAGCACAAGACATCTTATTAGGACTCACACCACCACACTTGCACATACAGCAAGAAGCGATGGTAGCAGCCCTTCGTGTCAAATCTACTGGCCATTGGAAAGGTAACAATATAAAAACCAATCACTGTCGAATCCTTGAACGGGCATTAGAGATTGTTCCGGAAACAGCGACAGGAACTGATAGGACACCGAAATCCTACCTAATGGATCGCAGGTACGAGATTCACTCTCAGGGGGAACCAAGCTCCCATCGAAAGGTACTGGCTTTTTACACTGACGGCTCCAAAAGGAAGGACGACAGGTGCTCCACCTTTCCTTCACTGGACCAGTTTTTGTGTCAGCATGCTGAAGCTGTTCGGCTCTACTTCAATGAGCTGTCCTGGCTGGGCTGACTGAACGGGGGTAAGTGCACAATACTCACGATCACGGAGAGTCAGTGCAGGACTCATCGGCCCCGCTACGAATTTAGAAAACTTTAAATTTAGAAAACTCAACCTTTTGATTAGCAAGCTTAAATGCTTCGCGGGTTCTCTTGTCAAGCTTTGTTAACAAAGAGTGGAACTATACAAAGTCCCAGTAGACCTAATGTATTTAAAATGGAAAGATTTTCTTCAAAAGTATCGATTAAATTTCTCAAGGGTGCTGCTGTGCCTGCGGTTAATGGTTTTGAGTTGGTCATTTCTTCCCAGCATAAAAAGGCTACATAGCGTTTGTTGCTATATTTATTTCTTAAGAGAATTGTATGTTGCCAGATAATTTTGATCAGTAATTGGATAACAAATAAAGATAGAATAAAAAAAGGCTCGCTACCTGCTCTACTATGCATTGAACAGAGAATATTGACCTAAGGAAACCTGATTACAAACAAATTCTATGCAACAAAGTTACAAATTTTCACGTTTATGGACCACATCAACAAAAACAAATGTTTAATTTGAAATAGATTTTATTTAAAACATTTGATGGAAGGCCTTATGATAATAGATACAACAGATTGATGTTATTTACAATTTTTGAATTATCTTTACAAACTTATAAATATTTCGTTTATTAACATGTAGAATTTTTTGAGCATTTTAATATTTTTATAAGTACAATCACTTACGGTTAGGAGCCACTTGTTTAACTCTGCAAGGAGCCAAGGAGGACAGGCCCAGCTTTCGACGGGATTATGGCTCATTCATAATTCAGAGTGTTTTGGGCTCTGTAAAAGTGATGCTTAAATGTGATGTTGAATTTCTTATTGAATTTTAAATGTTGTTAGTTTTTTAAGTTTTTACTGTCATTACAGTGTCTGTCCATTTAACAACATTTTGTACAAAATGTTCTAAAACTCTTTGGGAGTACAAGCGCGCTGGGCGTTTGGTCGTGTTATCTTACGGAGGCCAAACATTTCTCCTTAGCCGGTATGGTGGTTGTATCAAACCGAATGTAATGCCAAAACCGAAGAGTCCTGATCATATTGAGTCATAATCTTCACCGACGCTCGACCTGTGCTTCCTCGCACAGTTCAACAATGGAGTCCTATCCATAATTACAACTTTAATGATGTCAACTTATTCAAATTTTAATGAAAGAAATACGACTCATATACTGGGAGTTGACGACCTCAAAGGTCAGGTAATTTTATCGTCGAAGACACTCAGGATAATATTTTCCTAAGACACCCATTTTTCCAAATTCGTTAAACTGGCAAGCCACGCCTTTAGGGTTCAGGTGTTAAAGGAAAAAAACCGAACAAGTGCGAGTCGGACTCACCCACCGAGTGTTCCATTCAATACTTTATTTGAATGATTTAATTACAAATGTGTATTTTCAGATTTTGACCTATGTTTGTAGTATAAGGCGGTATTACTTGCCAAATTTCATAGTTCTGGGTCAACAGAAAATACCCTATAAATTTTGATTCCCTTGAGAGTGTCGAAATATATCTATAAGTTATTTGCGGCTTAAACGGCCGTATCTTTTTTTACGTTAACTTAGAAGTTTGATTTTTCACAGCTTCAAGGAACTGTAGGCCTGAGTAATAGGTAGTTTTAATTTTAACTCGATACCTGCACGCGTTTCCGAGATAAATGGTCTTGACAGACACACGGACAACAAACTCTGCTGTCTGTCCGTCCGTATGTCATGGATTACAGATTTGAAATTTGATCTGAAATTCAAATATGTAGGATATTGACCCAAAACCGAACATTGAAATAAAAATAAAATGAATTATTTTTCAGGTTGGGTCCCATACATAAAAAGGGGCAATTTTTTTTACACTGGATGCTGGTGTTTCCTTGTCTAGAATTTATTATTTAGAATAAAAAGAAAAATATTACTTTCAGGGTACCGCGCCCAAAGGGCAATACGGAGCCCTTGGCTTCGCCACACCAAACGCGTATCGTGCGCGACACCGTAGCAGATGTAGCGCGTAGCAGATGTAGCGCGTAGCAGATGTACCGCGTAGCAGATGTAGCGCATAGCAGAAGTAGCGCGGCAGACGGCAGATTGAACGTGTATCGGAGGCGTAGCTGTTTGAACGCGTACCCGCTTTAGAGCCGCGTTCGGGGAAGCGCGCTAGCGCGGTTCGAGTGCGGCACTTGACACCAAGATGTATGTTTATTTATTGAATTTATTTAAGATTTGTAAAATATGTATATATATCGTATCTGTTGTAGTACAGGTGTGACTTTAATTTATGCAGCCAAATTCTTAGTGAAGACTCGGTAAGTAACAAGGTTCGATGACCCTTTTTGTGAAATTCGTAAATTATTCTTTTCGTGTTCCTTACAAACGCGAGCCCAGCCCCGAGTCAATTACTATGGGATGTCAAGATTTTATTTATTTGCGAAATTAACAGAAAGTGGTATTGATCCGTATTACCGATCACTTACCAAGCCTCCAGTATGAGTTTGGTTGCATAAAGTCGCCTTATATATTATGATTATTTATTTTAATACAATTTACCTTTCCCACTAAGGTTTGCTGTAAGAAATCTCTTTTAGAGATAAGCTGAGCTCTGTACATACTTTCTAATTATTCATGTGTCATTAATAAATTGTCTGTGTACAATAAAGAATAAAGACCGAAGCGCTTGCGATCTGGCAATTTTCTTCCACAATGTTACTTTGACTTTGTATTCTCATAATATTTATCACCTCGGTCGTATAAATCAGAAGAAAAAAAATAGAATACAACCGCCCGCGACACACAACGTAACACAACGAACGCGGGCCCCGCGACACACAACGTAACACAACGAACGCGGGCCCCACGACACACAACGTAACACAACGAACGCGGGCCCGTTTGTCGGCCGACGCGTAGAGGGCGTATCGTGCGCACAATACGCGTTTGATGTGTCTTGTTTCATAGAGTTCCTTGTATTACAACTTGCGCGGGCCCCGCGACACACAACGTAACACAACGAACGCGGGCCCGTTTGTCGGCCGACGCGTAGAGGGCGTATCGTGCGCACAATACGCGTTTGATGTGTCTTGTTTCATAGAGTTCCTTGTATTACAACTTGCGCGGGCCCCGCGACACACAACGTAACACAACGAACGCGGGCCCCGCGACACACAACGTAACACAACGAACGCGGGCCCGTTTGTCGGCCGACGCGTAGAGGGCGTATCGTGCGCACAATACGCGTTTGATGTGTCTTGTTTCATAGAGTTCCTTGTATTACAACTTGCGCGGGCCCCGCGACACACAACGTAACACAACGAACGCGGGCCCGTTTGTCGGCCGACGCGTAGAGGGCGTATCGTGCGCACAATACGCGTTTGATGTGTCTTGTTTCATAGAGTTCCTTGTATTACAACTTGCGCGGGCCCCGCGACACACAACGTAACACAACGAACGCGGGCCCGTTTGTTGGCCGACGCGTAGAGGGCGTATCGTGCGCACAATACGCGTTTGATGTGTCCTGTTTCATAGAATTCCTTGTATTACAACTTGCGCGGGCCCCACGACACACAACGTAACACAACGAACGCGGGCCCGTTTGTCGGCCGACGCGTAGAGGGCGTATCGTGCGCACAATACGCGTTTGATGTGTCTTGTTTCATAGAGTTCCTTGTATTACAACTTGCGCGGGCCCCGCGACACACAACGTAACACAACGAACGCGGGCCCGTTTGTCGGCCGACGCGTAGAGGGCGTATCGTGCGCACAATACGCGTTTGATGTGTCCTGTTTCATAGAATTCCTTGTATTACAACTTGCGCGGGCCCCACGACACACAACGTAACACAACGAACGCGGGCCCGTTTGTCGGCCGACGCGTAGAGGGCGTATCGTGCGCACAATACGCGTTTGATGTGTCCTGTTTCATAGAATTCCTTGTATTACAACTTGCGCGGGCCCTACGACACACAACGTAACACAACGAACGCGGGCCCGTTTGTCGGCCGACGCGTAGAGGGCGTATCGTGCGCACAATACGCGTTTGATGTGTCTTGTTTCATAGAATTCCTTGTATTACAACTTGCGCGGGCCCCACGACACACAACGTAACACAACGAACGCGGGCCCGTTTGTCGGCCGACGCGTAGAGGGCGTATCGTGCGCACAATACGCGTTTGATGTGTCCTGTTTCATAGAATTCCTTGTATTACAACTTTCGCGGGCCCCACGACACACAACGTAACACAACGAACGCGGGCCCGTTTGTCGGCCGACGCGTAGAGGGCGTATCGTGCGCACAATACGCGTTTGATGTGTCCTGTTTCATAGAATTCCTTGTATTACAACTTTCGCGGGCCCCACGACACACAACGTAACACAACGAACGCGGGCCCGTTTGTCGGCCGACGCGTAGAGGGCGTATCGTGCGCACAATACGCGTTTGATGTGTCTTGTTTCATAGAGTTCCTTGTATTACAACTTGCGCGGGCCCCGCGACACACAACGTAACACAACGAACGCGGGCCCGTTTGTCGGCCGACGCGTAGAGGGCGTATCGTGCGCACAATACGCGTTTGATGTGTCCTGTTTCATAGAATTCCTTGTATTACAACTTGCGCGGGCCCCACGACACACAACGTAACACAACGAACGCGGGCCCGTTTGTCGGCCGACGCGTAGAGGGCGTATCGTGCGCACAATACGCGTTTGATGTGTCCTGTTTCATAGAATTCCTTGTATTACAACTTGCGCGGGCCCCACGACACACAACGTAACACAACGAACGCGGGCCCGTTTGTCGGCCGACGCGTAGAGGGCGTATCGTGCGCACAATACGCGTTTGATGTGTCCTGTTTCATAGAATTCCTTGTATTACAACTTGCGCGGGCCCCACAACACACAACGTAACACAACGAACGCGGGCCCGTTTGTCGGCCGACGCGTAGAGGGCGTATCGTGCGCACAATACGCGTTTGATGTGTCTTGTTTCATAGAATTCCTTGTATTACAACTTGCGCGGGCCCCACGACACACAACGTAACACAACGAACGCGGGCCCGTTTGTCGGCCGACGCGTAGAGGGCGTATCGTGCGCACAATACGCGTTTGATGTGTCCTGTTTCATAGAATTCCTTGTATTACAACTTTCGCGGGCCCCACGACACACAACGTAAAACAACGAACGCGGGCCCGTTTGTCGGCCGACGCGTAGAGGGCGTATCGTGCGCACAATACGCGTTTGATGTGTCCTGTTTCATAGAATTCCTTGTATTACAACTTTCGCGGGCCCCACGACACACAACGTAACACAACGAACGCGGGCCCGTTTGTCGGCCGACGCGTAGAGGGCGTATCATGCGCACAGTACGCGTTTGATGTGTCCTGTTTCATAGAATTCCTTGTATTACAACTTGCGCGGGCCCCACGACACACAACGTAACACAACGAACGCGGGCCCGTTTGTCGGCCGACGCGTAGAGGGCGTATCGTGCGCACAATACGCGTTTGATGTGTCCTGTTTCATATAATTCCTTGTATTACAACTTGCGCGGGCCCCACGACACACAACGTAACACAACGAACGCGGGCCCGTTTGTCGGCCGACGCGTAGAGGGCGTATCGTGCGCACAATACGCGTTTGATGTGTCCTGTTTCATAGAGTTCCTTGTATTACAACTTGCGCGGGCCCCGCGACACACAACGTAACACAACGAACGCGGGCCCGTTTGTCGGCCGACGCGTAGAGGGCGTATCGTGCGCACAATACGCGTTTGATGTGTCCTGTTTCATAGAATTCCTTGTATTACAACTTGCGCGGGCCCCACGACACACAACGTAACACAACGAACGCGGGCCCGTTTGTCGGCCGACGCGTAGAGGGCGTATCGTGCGCACAATACGCGTTTGATGTGTCCTGTTTCATAGAGTTCCTTGTATTACAACTTGCGCGGGCCCCGCGACACACAACGTAACACAACGAACGCGGGCCCGTTTGTCGGCCGACGCGTAGAGGGCGTATCGTGCGCACAATACGCGTTTGATATGTCCTGTTTCATAGAGTTCCTTGTATTACAACTTGCGCGGGCCCCACGACACACAACGTAACACAACGAACGCGGGCCCGTTTGTCGGCCGACGCGTAGAGGGCGTATCGTGCGCACAATACGCGTTTGATGTGTCCTGTTTCATAGAGTTCCTTGTATTACAACTTGCGCGGGCCCCACGACACACAACGCAACACAACGAACGCGGGCCCGTTTGTCGGCCGACGCGTAGAGGGCGTATCGTGTGCACAATACGCGTTTGATGTGTCCTGTTTCATAGAGTTCCTTGTATTACAACTTGCGCGGGCCCCGCGACACACAACGTAACACAACGAACGCGGGCCCGTTTGTCGGCCGACGCGTAGAGGGCGTATCGTGCGCACAATACGCGTTTGATGTGTCCTGTTTCATAGAGTTCCTTGTATTACAACTTGCGCGGGCCCTCCGACAATCTGCTACGCGTACGAAACGCGTTTGGTGAGACGAAGGCTTCAATGTCATTCTGCTGTCTATCGGTCTGTCTGCCTGTTCGTATATCCGCCCGTTAGTCTCCACGGGTCTCTAGCTTGCTGACGGAATGAGTTACAGATCTGAAATCTGAACATGGTTACGTAGAATGTTCACCCAAAACCCAAAAACAAATGTTGAGTTTATTTTTAATAATATTTAATTTTCTAATCACATATTTTCCAGGGAGGGTCCCATACATAAAGAGGAGCACTAGAACTCTTTGACTAGAGTACAAATGTATACTTATATGTTTTTATTTTATCTCTAAAAATAATTAATCAAATTTGTCCGTCTTTTTATAAAGTCTATCTCAAAAACGACACTAGTTAGTAATTCAGAATTTCAGTTAGTGTACCATAGACTGTATTGAAATAATAAATACTGAAACCATCGATTTTTAATATAAAATTAGGGTTACGTACCCGAATACTCGACCAACTTAATTTTGCAATTTCGTTTCATACATTTTGTTATTCTGATAAATTTGTAATTTTTATTCAAATAATTCAAGTCTATTTAAATGGTACGGAACCCACAGGGCGCGAGTCCTACTCGCATTTGACCGGTTTTTTATTTTTTAACCTAAGCTACCGGCACGCTTCTGCACTGAAGAGTTCTCGACACAGATGTCTCTGAAATGTAGGAACAGTATAGCTGAGATCAAGGGTCTAATTATTCCATTCCGCTTAAACAAATACGCACTGCCTGGATCCTTGATACCAAAGGATGCCTTTGACTAACAGTAAGCCATAAAAAGCGTAATTTTAACATTTAATTAATTTACTTATAAACAATTTTTACATTGTATTTGAAATTACAGACATATGATAAGATGTTAGACTAAAAACAAAAAAGAAATGTTATTAAGACAATCAAATAAAGAGCAATATAGGTAAAATGTCGCATAGCAGAAATAAAAGTCAACCACAAAGAGAGCTAGGTACTTATTTACATGTACATAAAATCAGTAAAAGCAGTTTGTCAGCAGATACCATTCAATTCAATTATCATTGAAAATACTTTATTGCACTCAATAGTTATATAAATCATGATTAACAAGTAACAGTATATAGTCGAACAGTGTATGGTGATTATCTTGAGTATATTTGAGTTTTCTCATAGATTCCTGGAGTTACACATGTTTTGATGAAGACTTATTTGTATTATAACAACCACATTTTCTAACTTATTGTAGCCTCTTCGTCCGTACTTACGATTTGTTCAATTGACGATGAAATTACCTAAACTTTGAGGTCGTCAGCTCCCTTTTTTACAAAATTGTATTTGCAGGATGGAAGGATATCATATCAATATAGGTGAGAGTTGTGTTGCTTTTCCTGTTTGCTACTTTTATTTAACGTTGTATACGACATAGAACTATATTACAATTAAGTACCGCGAAATGGGGTTAGATTGATGAATGTTGATATTTCAAGCGAGTCAAAGAGTGCGTGCGTCACCTGTCGGCGCGACACTTTTATCGGTTCTATATTATGTGTATCTTATCGTTACATCCAGATTTACTTTTCTTCTGCGTTCATCACAATGAAAGAAGTTTATTTATATCTTCGTGCAACGAAAATATCGCTAAGTATAATCATATTAGAAATGTGTTTGGAATCTATGCTACCATGCAAATCAATCTATTTTAGAAACATGAAATAATATCGTTATGACAACACAATTCCAGAAATAAATAGGTTGTGTTAATTTTCGTACTTCTTTACTAATGATCATAAACAAAAATAACCTCTTATACAAAATTTTATTATAATCTCCCCATTTTCGATACATGATATTTGTATTGTTTGTTTACTTGATTAGTTTGAGCTTAGTTTGTTGATTTATAAAATTACAAAGTTTTGCTACTAAAGAAAAATCAGTAGTATCATTCGTTTGGAGGAAATAACGCGTTTTGTGACGTATAGAGACTATACAACCATGGCCTAATGCTCGGTGGTGGCATAGAACGTCTCTCTCAACGCTTCGGCACTAGGGCAGAATACTTAATGCTTCGTGGTGACGTAGAGAGTTTTCTGAGCGCTTCGGCACTGGCAGGAAACTTATTGCTACGTGGTGACGCAGAACGTCTCCCCCAACGCTTCGGCATTGAGGCAGAAGACTTAATGCTTCGTGGTGACGTAGAGAGCTCTCTGAGCCCTTCAGCACTGGCAGGAGACTCAATGCTCCATGGTGACGTAGAACGTCTCTTTCAGTGCTTCGGCACTGGGGCAGAAGATTTATTGCTTCGTGGTGACGTAAAAATCTCTCTGAGCCCTTCAGCACTGGCAGGAGACTTAATGCTCCATGGTGACGTAGAACGTCTCTCTCAGCGCTTCAGCACTGGCAGGAGACTTAATGCTTCATGGTGACGTAAAGAGCTCTCTGAGCGCTTCGGCACTGGCAAGAGACTTAATGCTCCGTGGTGATGTAGAACGTCTCTCTCCGCGTTTCGGTACTGGCAGGAGACTTAATCGACGAGAGTTATATTTACAAGGAGATTTAAATTGGTTATATAAAAAAATGGGTACTGAAATACAATTGATAGAATTTTTTCGATAAAATATTTAAAATGTAATCGTAGTATGTTGTTATAGGTATGTGGTAGAGCGGATGCCGGACTCAACTGTGGAGGTACCACCATCCTATTTGCGAACCCTCCCCAGGGGAGAGTAAGAGGACAGCTCTTAATTAGGCATAACGAGGTATTCCACCATGCTTGGGACCAATTGATTGCAATATATTCATCCCCAATTGTCAGCCCTTATATAAAACAGATTAGTGACGGGCAGCTGCGTCACCGGTGCGAGCGTTTTGGCAGCGCATTTACCAACCCGCCTGCCCAGTGCATCTGTATATGTGGATTTCTTCCGGGCAGTGGACAAACCAGGCTGATGAATTAATGGATGTAATAATATTTTATTTCATATTATGTATTTTAGTCTTCCACATTATTTCCCCCACCAGTTCTGATAGTGTCTGGTTTGAATTGAAATATCAAAGTTATTTCCACGGAGCCAATTTCAAGTTTTTCCTCATCATAAAACAACCTCAAACGTGAGGTATTTACAAACAATATGCTGTTGTTAACTAACTATGCCGTTATGACACATCTATTCGATGGAGTTACAGGATAAAGTATCACACGCATTTCTTCATTTCATTTATAAATCGTGTATTATATACTAATAAATAAATTATTTTACAAGAGTCCATTACTTGTTCTTAACTTTTTTGAAGTCTTTCAATGGCAACGAGCTCAAGCTCTATAACACGTGTCGCGTCAGCAGCACAAACAACATGAGGGGCGCGAGACGAGCCTGCGCAGCGCCCGCGCTGCGGCTCAGCGTCGCCGCCATCTTGTCACCTGCAACAGATGCAACGTGCCGGTGAGCCGTGAGCCGAACGTCACACCACTCGCGCCTACAACTGATACTCACTGCCCTCGGAGACGTAGACGAGTATCCTGGCAGGCTCGGTGTTGGCGGCGCGGCACGTGTAGTTGCCGGAGTGGGCGGGGCCTGCACGTCGGATGGCGAGCGTGCTCTGAGTCTTGGGGCCGGGCTCGGTCCGTACGGTGACGCCGCACATCGCGTCGTAGTTGATCATGCGCTCGTTGTGATACCAGAACAACTGATACTCACTGCCCTCGGAGACGTAGACGAGTATCCTGGCAGGCTCGGTGTTGGCGGCGCGGCACGTGTAGTTGCCGGAGTGCGCGGGGCCTGCACGTCGGATGGCGAGCGTGCTCTGAGTCTTGGGGCCGGGCTCGGTCCGCACGGTGACGCCGCGCGTCGCGTCGTAGTTGATCATGCGCTCGTTGTGATACCAGAACAACTGATACTCACTGCCCTCGGAGACGTAGACGAGTATCCTGGCAGGCTCGGTGTTGGCGGCGCGGCACGTGTAGTTGCCGGAGTGCGCGGGGCCTGCACGTCGGATGGCGAGCGTGCTCTGAGTCTTGGGGCCGGGCTCGGTCCGTACGGTGACGCCGCGCGTCGCGTCGTAGTTGATCATGCGCTCGTTGTGATACCAGAACAACTGATACTCACTGCCCTCGGAGACGTAGACGAGTATCCTGGCAGGCTCGGTGTTGGCGGCGCGGCACGTGTAGTTGCCGGAGTGGGCGGGGCCTGCACGTCGGATGGCGAGCGTGCTCTGAGTCTTGGGGCCGGGCTCGGTCCGTACGGTGACGCCGCGCGTCGCGTCGTAGTTGATCATGCGCTCGTTGTGATACCAGAACAACTGATACTCACTGCCCTCGGAGACGTAGACGAGTATCCTGGCAGGCTCGGTGTTGGCGGCGCGGCACGTGTAGTTGCCGGAGTGCGCGGGGCCTGCACGTCGGATGGCGAGCGTGCTCTGAGTCTTGGGGCCGGGCTCGGTCCGTACGGTGACGCCGCGCGTCGCGTCGTAGTTGATCATGCGCTCGTTGTGATACCAGAACAACTGATACTCACTGCCCTCGGAGACGTAGACGAGTATCCTGGCAGGCTCGGTGTTGGCGGCGCGGCACGTGTAGTTGCCGGAGTGCGCGGGGCCTGCACGTCGGATGGCGAGCGTGCTCTGAGTCTTGGGGCCGGGCTCGGTCCGTACGGTGACGCCGCGCGTCGCGTCGTAGTTGATCATGCGCTCGTTGTGATACCAGAACAACTGATACTCACTGCCCTCGGAGACGTAGACGAGTATCCTGGCAGGCTCGGTGTTGGCGGCGCGGCACGTGTAGTTGCCGGAGTGGGCGGGGCCTGCACGTCGGATGGCGAGCGTGCTCTGAGTCTTGGGGCCGGGCTCGGTCCGTACGGTGACGCCGCGCGTCGCGTCGTAGTTGATCATGCGCTCGTTGTGATACCAGAACACGTATTGTGGTGGCACTGGACTCTGCGCACAGATTGTTCAACGTTCTTCACTATTCTGTTGATAGGAATAACCTTCAACATAAACAGGAAGAAAACGCAGATTGTTTAGTGGCGTTAATTATAACATAAAAAAAACATTTAAATTACGGAAGTACGGGCCTTTGACATCTGCATACGAACATTTCCAGAGCCTCCACATTAAAAAACAAAACTGTCATTACTCAGTATAAGTATTATTATCTATGGTCAATGCAAAGGCATTTTTGCTCAACAAAAGTGGATTTTATTTCCTTATAAATAAGGTTGTAATTATTGTGATACCATTTTCAAGCGAAGAACGAGTCGAGCGAGAGATCTGTCGGTACTTGTGTGTCCTTGTCTAGTAAGTTGCCAGTGTATATAATATATACAATCTCGTTTTTCGTATCAAAGTGCACAGTCTATTTCTCTATACAATGTCTTTGGGTCAATGTTACTGTCTCAGTATAATAACTAAAGCATCAGCAGTAAAATCGGTAAAAACTTTCTCGTTCCATACATAAATAATATGTATGTGCCAAAAAGGACATCCATAGAGATACTTTTTTGATTGTGAAACATGTGTAAAGTGCGCGCCAGATAAGTCTGCGCGTGGCCAAAATCATAAATCGCAGGCCGCCAAGTTGTTGTTATGTCAGGTGTACCTAGTGAGTGTGGAGACTGTCTATCATTTTTATTAGTTTTCAGTGGTCAAGTTTGGCAATCATCATGTCAAAGGTCAAGTAGTAAAACGTTAGTAACGCCACCAGTCGCGCGGAGACTTATCTGGCGCGCACTTTACCGCTCACTTAGCTTGTCTCTGTCTAACGTTGTGTCAAGTCAATATGGCGGTGGTTTGTTTATATGAAAACTTTAATTTTCCTGATTTTAATGAGATTTAACTGTGTTACATTGATAAAAGTGCTTTAAGTTTCATACTATTGTATTTTATCAGTAGAGAAGTAAATAGAGCGGATATTTTCATCACGAAATGATCTTTAAATGAAATATGTGAGTTGCGAAGCGATCGAAATGATGGTGAAAACGTATACCTCTGTACTCATCTTGCTACTTATTTTAAGTTATTTAAAGGAATTTAAATGTTAAAACATTTTTGTAATCATTATATTTGTAAATTGAATAGTGATGGGATTGTGTCGATAAATCGTAACATTTCCACTAAGGTTAGGGTGTCATTATTTCATCCTAATATCCCAATGCAAAATATTTTTATGATAAAATATATTTTTTATTTGCCTTAAAAAAATTGTGCCTCTGTTTCACTGACAGACCTCAAATAATCATATTTTAGGCTATAATGATTTTTCCCATTACCGCAAGAATGTCTTGTATTATTAATTTTTCTGTCGATTAATGGTTAGTTATAGTTTTTGTGTTATGTATGTATATAATTTATCTTTTCATGTTTTCTGCCTATATGAGTCTCTCAGTTACTTGAAATAAAGTTATTTTTTTTTATTATAGAAAAAAATTAAACTGACAAAATAGTAGAAGCACTTTCCAAAAAAGGTGCCTTGTTTTTTTTTTGAATTACGACATTGTGAGGCTGCATTTTAAAATAATACTATTATTACAGTTGCAAGCAGTAAGTAAAAGTCACCGGCAATATAGACCTCATTTATCTGCCAATAGACAATTTGCACTCATTTAGTCTGCAGTAGTCACTTTGATGACAAACATTTCAATAAGAAGAAAACTCAATTCAAAAAGTCAATCATACCTTAAAATCAACTCAAAGAAGCATCACTTCCTGATGCGATTATGCCTGAGTTTACTTGTCACGTGTATATAGGTACGGATACGTATGTTATTGTATTAAAAATATTGGTTTTTTATTTGGGTAGGACGAAATTTTATGGCAGCCAGATTGAAGTTGCGAAAACTTATATAAATAAATAAATGAAACTTACTTTTTCATAGTTTTTTAATATTATTATTTAAAGTATGTATACGTAATTGTTTTTTTTCTTTTTCAGATCAATCTACTTCAGGGCCAAGTACAAGTCAACATCTTTGCTCATATTTTTGATGTAAAAAGAATAAAATTTATTGAACAGGAAGCTTTTTATTTACTTTTCGTTGAATAAAGATATTCCGAAGACTTCAGTTTCATCAAGAGCTGTTAAAACTATTATGGAAAAACTGTCACATAAACATTATTGAAAGCCCTTAAGATAAAACTGAAGTCTTCGGAATTGGCCTTTTTTATTATAATATACATGAAATTCGTACGGTAAAAATTTTTAATCGATAAAATTTATTACTTCTATAGTACATCCCCACCAACTCTTAATAATGAAAAAAAAATAATAATATTATATACTCTTTGTTAATTACCGACCGAGTTAAATAGAGACCTATTTCATCACATTGCTTATACTAAATTTGCAGCAATTTAAACAATTAGGATATTCTACGCTATTTTGTTCACGTATTAAAACATATTTGTAGTGTCTTTTAATGAAAGAAACCATCAATCAATGAAAGGGCATAGCGTGTGTTGTATTGGGATGCAAATCCCATTCATCTCGGAAAGGAACTTAAGGAAAATACATCAGCTTCCATCGGTAAGCCATTGGAGCACAAAATTTCAATATATTTTGTAGAGTATATCAACAGAAAAACAACATGTTTTTGTTACTAAGTTTTCATAGAAAATTACATTTGAGTCGCATTTTACCAAAGAATTTTATTTTCTGATACATATAAGTAAGGTTATGGTAGGGCACAGGGTAAACCTTGTACTTTGCGAAACATGTTGACAAGCAGTTCTCTCTTTTTGGCACTATAAATAGTGATATGAGAAAAAAAGATAAGAAAATCAAAATAGTTGCTGTTTTAGGACTACTCCTATTGCTTTAGTTTAGTTATTATTCTGGGGTCACTGTTGCCACACAGTAAATATGTTTTCTTAGTTTATATTTGTATACAGCTGCTTATGGACCGCATTTCTGTAAATGTTTTTATTTCTTCATATAATTAACGGCACTAAACATTTTATAGTTTATGGAGAAGGTTATTCCTATTGACAGATATTCAACATATTCGAGCACTTTTAATAATTTCATCCATAGTCCATTGTGTATATATACAATAAATTCAGCTCAGTTACCTTCTCAATGATACAAACGAGGCTGATATCAGAGCCGGCATCTACGTGATGCTCGTCAGCGCCGAGGATGAAGGCCTCCGGAACTACAATGTGCAGTGAGACCTGCCGCGATAGCACCCCCTTGCCGGTGGACACCTGCGCGAAGGGAAATCACAGATTCACTAGAGACGCTCATAGACAGACGGCACTGCGCACGCTCGGCTCAACTCGCACCTGGCACTCGTAGGTTCCATTGTCCCGCTTCTGCACGTACTTGATCTGCAGCATCCAGTCATCAGAACCTTCGCTGTGTAGCACCTGCAACAGAACAAATGAAATAATGCAAAGTTAGCCGTTTGGATAATGTATGAGTATACTGAATGTATTTGTTCACCTGAAAGCGCTCGTCGTTAGTGTACATGAAGAGACCAGAGCTGATTATATGCCAGTCTCGACGGCGCACCCAAGATATCTGGAAATATAAAGGTTTTTAGATTGCTAGGCTATAACCGTGTAATATAGACAGAAATGCCCCTTTTATTAACAACTATTGCTTATATCCGATAATATTGGCGTTAATACTAGTTGTTATTCCGCAAAGTTTTATTGCGCAAATATTTCCACTAAAGCTACTTGTTAATTTTATCTGTGCTTAGCATATATTACTCGTATAACTAATCTCAAAGTGGATTATATAAAAATTACTAAGTTGCGACTCTACGTTTAACTTGATTTCTATTTATGACAAAAGTTTTTAATTATTTTGGTACTTGCGATTCGAGGCTGGACACCTACTTACCAATTTTCGTGTAATAAAGTATAATTTTATACTATAGTACATAATTTTTTGGTTTTTATTAAGTTTTTCATTAATTTATTATTTCTGCAATTCGATTGTTTAAATTAATTCGATTCCACTAATATCGGTTTTCAAGTGGCGACACTAGTAGTGAACGTGGGCCACTGATCTATATATAGGTATATTGATATAGTCGCCGTCAATAGAAGTTGTGGACTATGTAAACAAACCGTTTTCTCAATTTTTCTCAAGGTTCTGTCACGGAGTCTCACTGAACATTATTCCAAATCATGAAGCATCAAGTCTTACCTGCCATTCACTGTATTTCATCATGAAATATTCAATAATCACCAGTTAATTACGGAAAATTATAGAATCAATAGTCAAATCTGTACTGCGACGAGATTTCTGTCATATTTTTTTCTCATCGAATCTGTATTGTCTTTGAAAATTAGTGATGTACGAATCTATTTGAATATAAACCTATTTTATTCGTGATGCAATTTTATTCCGTCTTTTTTTTGATAGCGTTACTTCATAATCTTTGACATAACGTGTGTGTGATTCTATCGAGAGCTGTGTGATCTTCCAGCGTTGCTCTAAAATCTTTTGTGTTTTCGGTATTCTAACGACTTGGCTTCCCTTTATTAACTTTGTATTGGGGTGTTACTCGCGATAACTAATAACATACCTTAATAGATATGTGCTTGACGTTTCGACGCCTCTGTAGGCTTCTCTTATTGATCTTTCTTTGTGATTTGGATAGTGTTTTACCTTGAAACAACGACAGTTGGTTCCGTCATAGTAATGGACAATGCCCCATATCATTCGCGTCAAATCGAAAAGGCGCCCAACATGAGTTGGCGGAAGGAGGCTATCCAAAGCTGGTTGCGCGAAAAAGAAATCAAATTTCAAGAAACCGAAATCAAAGCGAAACTCATAGCTAAGGTAGACAAGCAAAAATATAAAAAAATGCATGTAGATGAGTTGGCGGCATCGAAAAATGTGACAGTTTTGCGCCTTCCACCATATCATTGCGAGCTTAACCCGATGGAGTTGAGTGTTAGAAGGTTACGTTGGAAGGAACAACAAAACATTCAAAATGGACGATGTGAAGATTTTGTTGCTCCAAGGTTTGGCGCGGATCGGGCCAGAACAGTGGGCGAAATGTGTAGCTCATGTCCTAAAAGTAGAAGAAAAAATTAAAGAACTGGATGGGATAATAGATACAGCCACCGACGCTGTGACGGAACCCGTGGGCGATTTGACTAGCGATTCATCAGAATATTTTAGCGATGAATCAAATAAAGAAAATTAATTAAGCACCTAACATATAACCCATCTCTAGATAGTTCACCTATTCATAGACAAAGACAACATGGCGCTTTGTTTACATAGTCCACAATTTCTATTGACGGCGACTGTAGGTGTTCTGGGCTTTGACAGCGTACCGACGTGATTTTGACGTTTTCGAGAGCCACCTACTAGTCAACCAAATAATTACAATGAACATTTCTATCGAGAACAGACGTAATAGGGGTGCGAGCGGGTAGCGGAGTACACCATGTAATTTTGTCAACTAATAGGTGGCTTTCCTATATCACCTACGACGGATGACGCCTTTTTGGTACTTACAGTTTATGAATTTATGATGATGACGTTTAAGTGATGTCCTATTTTAACCTTAGGTATCGGTAACTATCGATAAAATATAATTCAGAGAAACCAAGTTATACCTTAAAACTACTTTATTATTGTCAGTAACAATGTTATATTAATTTTTGTAAAGTAATTAAGTAATTTATTTTCATTATTGGCTTGTTGTTGGTTTATATGTGGTTTCGAACAGCACCACCAAAATAGAAAATATGGAAAGAAGTTCAGAAACAAGAGCGTTTTATTTAGTACTAGATTTTGCCCGCGGCTCCGCCCGCGTCGAAGAGATTTTCGTGAAAATAAGGAAAACAAATGAATATGATTTTGTGAACGACTATATGCAACGGACACCATGTTTAACCAAGGCGCTAATAAAGACAAATCAAGTAAGCCCAAACTCGAAGGGTCTGCTGTTGTCCGTTGAGGAGATCCCGTACCCATCTTTCAGTCCAATCATCAGACCCTGGTTACTATGTTTTAAGCAAAGTGCCAAGAAGTGTGTCAGGATCGTTGTAGATGGAAATCTGTAGTTAGATTAAACTGATACAGTTTTCTCGTATGGGAAAAAATCAACACATAAACCTGGCTTTAATCACTCTTGAAGCTAAATATTAGCAAGAGGTGTGTCCGGGTCGTTGTAGGTCTAAACCTGTAGTCAGATTAAACTGATATAGTTTTCCCGTATGGGAAAAAATCATTACTTAAATTATAGTATTTAATGTATCTGTGCTTAAACCTGGCTGTAGTCACTTTCTCAAGCTTAATATTAGCAAGAGGTGTGTCAGGATCGTTGTAGATGGAAATTTGAAATTGGAGGAACACAATTTGAAAATCAATTTAAAAAAACTAAACTTTTACAATTCAAGCCCTATCAAAAACCAGCTAT
This sequence comes from Ypsolopha scabrella, assembly GCA_910592155.1. Classification (NCBI taxonomy): domain Eukaryota; kingdom Metazoa; phylum Arthropoda; class Insecta; order Lepidoptera; family Ypsolophidae; genus Ypsolopha; species Ypsolopha scabrella. The sequence continues at coordinate 110,949 of OU342978.1, forward strand.
CCCTATAAATTATTCGTTCCAAAATGAAAAAATTGAAAATGTTACAACTTACCCTCTTCTAGGCATTACTATTGACTCCGGCATAAATTGGAAAGGTCACTTGGAAAGGATAAAAACAAAAATTTCTAGATTTACTTATGCATTGTACGAACTAAAAAAATGTACTAATCTAAAGATCGCTATGACCGCCTATTATGCATATGCCAGGCTTCAATATGGTATCGTTTTATGGGGTAATAGTACCAATACTATAGATCTTTTCCGTCTCCAGAAGAGATGTGTTAGAATTATAGTCAACATAAACTCAATGGAAAGCTGTAGGCAATATTTTAAAAAACATAAAATTCTAACTTTAACATGTATATATATTCTTGAAGTAAGCATATTCGTTAAAGAAAACTTTCAACTCTTCCCAATATACTCTCGGGCAGGAAATTTAAGACCACATAGTAGGTTAGCCCCTCCTCTTACAAAATTGAAAATTGTATCTTCCGGTCCATTTTCAATGTGTACAAAAGTCTATAATAATATCCCTAAGGAAATGAGAGACATGAGCGATATAAATAAATTTAAAAAATTTTTAAAAGAGTATCTGTCTGAAAAATGTTTTTACACGCTGCAGGAGTTATTTGATGTTAAATAAATGTAATTAAGCAATGTTATAGGAATATAATATATAAATAGCTTAAAATGTAGAATAACCCAATCAGATAATTAAGTACCTAATAATTTATATGAGACACGTTTTGGTAAATTGCAAATACTAATACACTAATTATATACTGAATCACTAGTTACAATTCAATTTGTTTAAAACAATAATATTATTTTAAAATTTTAATTCAATAGTATAACAATATATTATGGAAAAGTTATCTACTAATATAAGCTGTACACAATTTAACATTAGGTACGTATTTAGTTATAAGTAAACCTTTTCTATGCCCTTGCAGGGCGCTATAATGTTTTTTTCCACACCTGTACTACCTCTGTTAATACTATGTACTTACATTATAGCACGCAATAAATATGTGAACCTTGAATCTTTGTAGTCAGACTAAACTGATTAGTTTTGCCATATGGGAAGAAATCATTACTTAAACCTTAGTATTTGATGTATCTATGCTTAAACCTGGCTGTAGTCAATTTTTCAAGCTTAATATTAGCAAGAGGTGTGTCAGGATCGTTGTAGATGGAAATCGTTAGTCAGATTAAACTGATACAGTCTCCTTGTATGGAAAAACAACCGGTTTCATCACGTATAACTAACCATTTGGTCAGGGCACGCCGATAAAGCAGCTAAGCAGCGTTTTTTCTCCCGACATGGTTCAAAAATACTGAATTTTCAAACTGAAAACTTACTTTCATTTAAATAAAATATAGCTTATGTTACTCAACAATTATGTAGCTTTTTACAAAAGAAAGAATTTTTAGAATCGGTTCAGTAGTTCCAAAGTTCCTCAAACATGCAAACAAACAAACAAACAAATCTTTCCTCTTTATATAATAGTGTAGATGTAGATAGATGTAGATAGATTATAACTAGACCGCGTTATCTTGTTATACGTCCTTTTATATACACTAGGGCCTTGATAATCCGAACACCCAAAATTTATAGCAATTTTGGTAGATATTACATTATAATTTTAAGTATACGAGGTGAAACTAAATTAACTGACCAAATTCATTCTGGAGACTCGGTTAGTAAACAGAAACAAGCTTCGATTACCCTTTTGGTGCAATTCGATGTATATATATATTTTGCTTCCTTACAGCCTAGACTAGGAATTCTACTTAAGCTAGTCCGACCAGTAAGGAAGCAAAAAAAAATATTTTTCGAATTTGGCCAAAAGGATTACTGAACCTAGATCCTGATCACTAACCGGGTCTCCAGTATGAATTTGGTCGACCGATTTAATTTCAGCCTATATAGTAAACATAGTAATATTGTTTTGGTAAATACTGCAATTGTAGTGTATATTCCGAACTTGTACAATTACTATTCACGCAATATTTTTATAATAAAAGCTCGAAACTTGGTGTTTTCAAATTTATTTTATTGGATATTAGATGATATCATACATTTTAATAGATCCGTATTAAACTTTTCTTGATTTAATTTTCCGATTGCTTATTCATCATGCGTTTATGAATTTAATTGTTTTTGTATGGTGTGTTTTTGGTGTGATTCGTAAACAAAAAGTTCACTGTCAGGTACCTATGGATTGCTACTGTATGTCAATGTGATTTGCAGTTGCAAATAAATTCTTTATCTATGGTTATCGCATCGCCTATGACCAATATTCCAAGATATAGATATAAAAAAGTAAACAAAAACAATTATAAAAATATCTTCATGTTTGTGATGATAAAGCCTCAACGGCCAGTTAAATAAACAGACCACAGCAAGATTTATGAAAAAACATATTCCAAAACACCACAAACTCTAAGGTGTACCCATTTTGTCCCCTATCTACCGTTTTGTGAAGTCATTGCGACAAGATAACGGGGTCTAAAATAATTTTGCAATTAATAAAAGAGGATTCTCTTATTACTTCTCTACTTACCTTTAACAACTACTCCGAATAACAAAACCTATTTTAACTGTGAAAAAATCTAAAAAGTGTCGTTAAAAGTAAGTATCGATACTTTAGAGGTAATCATATGACTAGTCTGGAAAACTTATTTGAGTACTACTTATATGGGTAAGTATCGATAACTTGTGGGTATCGGAACATCCCTATACGGAATATGTAAACAAACTCACGCCAACTTGTCAATCTTTTACTTTTAATTTTATATTTTTGACATCTAAATTGTCTTTGATAAAATTCGAATGGGTGCGGAATTTTTGAGGTGTTTCAAGCCGAAATCCAGTCTAGTGTATTAGAATAATATTAAAAGATGTCTATGACGAGGGCCTAGTGTGTTCAGAGTTCGGAGCACGCGTCAAGCAAGTTTGTATCACCTTGTACTCGGGAACATCCGTCATCTTATCTGAAGTTCGTTTCATTGTTGAACAACACGGAACACTGTGACTTGTCAGATAAATCTTTGGCTGTTCTTTACAACTACTGCCGCGGAGTTGGAAGTCCTAATTTATTTACTGGCAGGTCTACTTCTGAGGACCAGAACTGCCAAAGGATTTTTGACGGAAAAGAATACTTTCGGAGTAATTTTTTTTTAAAGATGTTATTTTTCCAATCAAAATTTCGTCAATTCCCAAAAGGAATTCCAGGCCAGAAAACCTTCATAAAAAAATCAATCGTCACTTATTTGATTATTGACCTGAAATAATCTTCTTCTCTATACATATAAAATACAACGTCTGTCTGTCTATTCGTTCGCTTATAACTTGAGAACCACTCAATGGATTTTGATGCAGTTTTCACTGAATGATAAAGCATTTCTTCGGGAAGGTTTAAAGCTATGTATAATCACGCTATGACAAATTTAGGGTCTGATAATGGGACTGGAAGGTGGGTACGCGATCTCCTCAACGGACTACAGCAGATCCTTCGAGTTTGGGCTTATTTGATTGGTGTTTATTAGCACTTTGCTAAAACATGGTGACCAGAGTCTGATGATAGGACTGGATGATGGGTACGGGATCTCCGCAACGGACAACTTCGAGTTTGGGCTTATTTGATTTGTATTTATTAGCGTTTTGGTAAAACATGGTGACTTGCACATAGTCGTTCAAAAAATCATATTCTTTTGTTTTCCTTATTTCCACGAAAATTTCTTTGACGCGGGCGGAGCCGAGGGTAGAGGCTAATTAATAAATAAGTTGATAAATAAACGGAATAGACCATAAATAAATATAATGCCAAACCAAATATATACTAACATATGTAAAAAATGAAATTAATACCTATGTACATAATGCAATAAATAAATAAACTATAAATAGATGTAATGCCTAAATCCACCCATTCGATTAATCTCGCTAAGAAGAAGGGCAAGAAACAAGATCATGTATTTTTAATAATTTTTTTTCTCATCGTATGGCTTAATGCTATTACAATTTTAAAAATACAATAATCAAACCCATACATACATAAAAAAGATAGAAAACAGACGTTAACAAATATCGCCCCATCGCTTTATTACCTACCCTTTCAAAAGTTTTCGAAAAGTCTTTGTGCAATAGAGTATATTCATTTTGTGAAAAGTATAATATCTTTGATAAGTGCCAAAATGGTTTTAGAAAGAAACATTCTACAATAACAACAGTTTATAAATATGTCCAACAAATCCTCAATACTAGCAACAGCCGAGAATACCCTGTAGAAATATTGCTAGATGTGTCGAAAGCCTAAGATAAGGTACAATACAACATTGTTATTAAATAAATTATATGACATAGGAATACGTGGATTAACCCATAAATGATTTCAGACCTATTTAAAAGATAGACAACAATTGGTTCAAATAGAGTATTATGACACAAAAACAAATTAAATTAAAAAAATTAGATCTCAATGTAAAACAATAAACACTTCCATTCCTCAAGGCAGTGTAGTTGGATGCCTACTCTTTTTAATATACAAGCTGTTGATTTGGTCAGTCAATTCCGTCACAGAGGGTAGGTTATATTCACGATACTGTGATACTGATATACGTCAGAGCAGAACTTGACTGTAGCGTTACTGAACATGTTCTCACGGATGCTAACTGCCTAATCCTCAAGTACAAACAGGAAGTGGCCTTGGTTGCAATTTATCGATCACCCCAGATTAATAACATTAGTAATTTTATGATGAGCTTAGATAGATTGCTACCAACGTTGTCATCATTCAGAACTTTAGCCGTAATAGGTGACATAAACATCAACATTATCTCAGATCCCAGTAATCGTATAAATCCTGATGACTATCTCGAACCTTTAGCCTCATTCGGTCTTATCCTTACTCATATGTTTCCCACACGGAAGAATTCCTGCCTGGACCATATTATGCTTAGAAGCTCTTCTGATGCCACTACACTTGTTTTTGATGTCTATTCTCCCCTGGACCACAACCCAGTTTGTTTGAGCACTAAGATTAAAACTAGGACGTTCATAACAAAAGGTACTGTCACTAAAATAGATCAGGCAGCTGTTGTCAGGGATATTGAAAACACGGATTTTTCACGTGTTTTGAACTCTAATGATGCCAACCACGCAGCAGATTTACTTGTATCAATAATTTCGTCTATAATACAAGAACATACTCACATTAAAAATATACCGGGACGAAAAAGGACTATAAACTATGGATAACACCTGGTCTATTAAAGTGTATACGAAACCGTGACAAGCTGTACAAAAAATCTAAAAAAAGTCCGGAAAATATGATCCTACACGTCACTTACACAAGGTATCGCAACTTCTGTAACAGTCTATTAAAAAAGTCAAGTGCACCTACGAAAAAAATGAGTTTAATAAAGCCAGAAATAATCCCAAGGCAACCTGGAACGTTATAAAAAAGTAACTAATATAAATAGAAGGTAATCTCCACCAAAAGAACTTTTAAAAATAAAACCTGATACAGAATCTTCACTTAATGCAATAAATGATTTCTTTGTAAACATTGGAAGGAATCTCGCTGAAAAACTTCAATCTTCCCCTCTTGACATTAATGATTTTTCTATTTCTCTGTCCGACCCTGTCTGTAACTCGCTGGCTATAGTCGAAACTGACGAGCATGAAATCGAAAAAATTATACTTGGTCTTCGCAATGACTGTGCAGTGGGATGGGATGGTATCTCTTCAACCATTATTAAGGCAGCCCGACACTGCATTATTCCTGCACTAACATATGTCTGTAATCTTTGTCTTAGAACTGGCACTTTTCCCAACGTATTTAAAAAGGCAATTGTGCATCCGGTGTTTAAGGCGGGAGACAGAGGCAGTGTCAACAACTACAGGCCTATATCCATCCTAACTACTTTATCCAAAATCCTTGTAAAAGTACTTAATTCACGACTAGTTCAGTTTCTGCATAATAATAACTTAATATCAAAGAACCAATACGGATTTCAAACTGGTAAATCTACGGAAGATGCATTACTTAATCTTACAAACACTGTGACTGAATATGTGGACAAAAAAATAAAGACTATAGGTATTTTTTTGACCTCTTTAAGGCCTTCGACACTGTCTCTGTTCCTCTATTTCTCGACCGATTACATCAAATAGGAGTCAGAGGCCTTGCTCATGATATTTTTTGTGACTGCCTATCAAATCGTTATCAGTGTGTGACTATTGATGGACTTACGAGTAGGGATGAACAGCTATCATTTGGGGTACCGCAAGGGAGTGTCCTGGGTCCAACCCTGTTCCTAATTTATATAAATAATTTGTGTAAATTCCAAATTGTAAAATTATATCTTACACCGATGACACTGCCCTTCTCGTTCAAGGTAAAACTTGGAAAGATGCACATGAGCATGCTGAACACGCGATTGGCAGAGTTATGAGATGGTTTTCCGTCAATCAGCTTACACTAAATATTGACAAATCCCAATTCATTACATTCAGTGCTAGAGCTTTGAACCAGCCTCCTCTTGACTCGTACCATCTCACAGCCCATAGCTGCAATCGCTCCGGCTGGGAACAAGACTGTCAATGTTCCAATCTAAAAAAGATCAATTTGCTTTAAATATCTAGGTGTTTTAATTGATAATACCCTAAGTTGGAAACATCACCTTGAATACTTAAAACCTCGTGTCAGGAAACTTGTTTACATATTCAAGAACCTTAGATCGTGTGCTGACCAATAAACACTTCTAATGGTTTATCATGCCCTAGCCCAATCCATCTTAACATACGGCATTGCTGCATGGGGAGGTGCTGGTGTATCATCATTTCTCAGTATCGAGAGAGCGCAGAGGGCTATTCTTAAGGTGATGCATTCTAAACCTTTTCGATACCCGACGACACTTTTATATCAAGAATGCAAAGTTCTAACTGTGAGACAGCTCTTTGTACTTCAGGTTGTTCTGCGAAAACATGCTTCTCTAGCCTATGATCCGAACTTGATAACAGAAAAGCGCCGCAATGACCTTGTCTGCAAAATTCCTTTGTTTAAAACAGCATTAGCAAATCGCCACTATCCGAGCTTGTGTGGACTGGACGCCTCTACAACAAGATAAACAGAGAAATCCATATTTACCCTCTTCCTCAACGACGATGTAAAATTGCCATCAAGGACTGGATCCAAAATTTAACATACCAGGAGACCGAAGATTTGCTCGACCCACTAGTCTTCTACATGAAAAAGTAGATATGGCGAGATTTATATATTATACTATATTAGTAGTTTAAATACACAAATACACGTCCTCACACACACTACACATTCATCCTCATCCTACGTTTATACACTACACACACACGCTACTCACACATACTATACTCACCCTCACACTCATACACTCTCCTTTCTTCTTTTGTTTGTTATTCTCTAGAATATATGATAGATTTTAGAATATAATATAAGACGATCTACATATCGTCTAATAGTTTTATACTTGAAATTTAAAAAATAATAATAATAAGATAGAAAAGTAAATTAAACCTAAAATGTATACCATTTACACATTTGTGTAAATTTAGTAAATAATTATTACGCTAACACAAACAATTAATTTTGTAAATAAGAGGAGAAACTGGCACCTGAATCTCAGTTTTAACTTTTTGGGAGCCAGTTGCTTTATGGTTTGTATCTTTTTGTTGAAAAATAAATAAATTTTAATTTGAATTGAATCTCCAAACTCAATACAAATTGCAACCCGCTAATTATTTTCATTGATAGATTAGCCGCGTCTTCGCGTCGCGTTAGCAAGCCTGCCTGATGCGCTTCAAGACAGCTGTAGCCTCGTATAACAAAACTCTGTGCAGCAATGTGAGCAACGCTCGTCATAGAGAATGCGATATTTAAAGTATTTAAACCCAATCGGACTTATTTTAACGAGAAGAATGGGTCGCCGTGAATGTGCTACGTTTTTGGACAATCACGAAATGATTTAATGAACAGTTACTTTGTGAGTGGTGAACACATTAGAGAGAGTGTCAGAATCTGGGCTGAACGATTTCCTGCGAGGCTTGTCGTAACGTGGTATACGATTAATACCATCGTCTACAACCTCTGTGAAACACCACGCCACGCTCAAAGAAGAGGTCAAAGTGGAATTTCAGTGGATGTACAGGAGGCTATCCTTGCCTATTTTTACCAACAGCCGCGTGCAAGTACTCGACAAGCAGGCCGTCATTTCGGTCTTCACCACACAACCGTGTGGAAGTTATTAAGGAACAACAAAATGCATCCATTCCACTTCCAAAGAGTTCAGGATCTTTTGGTTCCGGATTACGGCCGCCGTGTAATACTACTGTGATGAATATGAGCAACTGTAGGTACCTTCAATAACTTTATTTTACAGACTCATACAGAGAGGTACAATTTTAAGCACACTGTATTCCAGTTACTGTCTACTTCAAAGTCTCCAACAAGAATGAATATCCAACCGACTGATCTGATGTGTCGTTCCCCAGGTTTTCCGCCAAAACTCGATTGCTGTGGCGTTTTCATTGGTTTATCGTGTTCAACTCTGATTGGTGGATTTTTGAAAGTTAACCAAGTGACAGCGGTAGTGTTGCTATTTAGAAATAATACCGAAATACTAAACAAAATGTTGACGATCTTTTCAAAATCTATTGAAAATCATGACACTACTACTTTGTGAGTGGCTACAAGAAAATTTGAACCAAAACATTATGTGGACCGACGAGGCGTTATTTGCTAGAATACGGTTATTTAACGTGCATAATGAACATTGGTGGGACTTACGAAGTGATGGCGCTGTGAAAATCCGCATATGACTGTTAAGGAGTCATTCCAAACACGATTTTTGTTTCATGTGTGGGCGGGAATACTTTGTACAAGGATTCTCGGTCCATACTTCATCGAGGGAAGATTGACTGGAGTGACGTACCTAGAACTTCTTCGCGACCATGTCATAAGTGAGATGTTGGATGACGTTCCCTTTGCTCTACAACGGATTTTATTTTCAACAAGATGGTGCCCCCTTACATTACGCCCTTGTTGTGCGTGGCTACTTGTCAGCAGTGTTTGGGGATCGATGGATCGGGAGAGGTGAACCTGTACCGTGGCCTCCGTGGTCGCCAGACCTGACACCTTTAGACTTTTATTTGTGGGGCGACAAAAAATGCTTAGTGTACGACGGAACTGATGAAATTGAAAGCGTTGATGTTTTACGTCAAGTGATTGTGGACGCCTTTGAAATCGTACGTAATAATGAAGTGATTTTACTACGTCTATGAGTAAAAGATAATTTGCGGCGACGTATTGGTTGTATATCGGACAGGGTGGCGGACATTTTGAACATTTATTAAAAGTGACTCAGTGTGCACTGCGAAATTTTTTATCGAATCGTTGTGAATAAGTTGATTAACCTTTTTAAATATGCCAAAGAAATTTGACAAGGTGTAAGTAAGCTTACGGTACGGCTTATACCACGCGTATTTTACAAAGTACAGCACAAGCACACAAAAAAAACATTACATGGGGGCCCACGACCAACATTAAGCCATCTCATTGTTGAGATCCGGCTCGAAGGACCAAAAACAACTATGAAGGATGTTAATTAAAGGAAAGTGTTCGCGGCGGTGGTTTAATGAAGTCTAAGATAATGATGCGATAATAATGTACAACTAAATCTAGTGCTAATAATGCAGTTTTGACAATGTAGGTTAATTAATGTTCGCATGTACGTAAGTGCATCGTACATTTCTGGTGAAAATAATATGCCATCAAAAACAAAACTTGTAAAAAAAAACAAATCTCGCAACTTAGTTCTTCTACCGTAAAAAGTTGTGAGATCCATGTAAATCCAAGTCGATTAATTTATTGAGTCCCTACTTAAGGGACCTTCTGTCTTAAGTTATTACATAATTAGCTAACCGAACAACATCTCATAGGGCCAGTTTCTGAATTAAGAAAGTCTCGCTAAGTGGATACTTAAGTGACGAATTGGCCAATCACAGTGCTGCTTTTCAAAGTTAAGCACTACTTAACTAGAAATTCTCAATTGTGAAATCGAGGAATAGTGACCATATCCATTGTATATATTATTTTGTTACTAACATTTTTTTGTGTGTCTTACTAACAAACTGAGCCTTTGTTGCTTTAATAAATAAATATTCTATTCTATATCAATATTAAAAATATTTTATATTTTAAATAAAAAGATTGACTCGGCCATCGCATGAAAATACGATGTATTTCACAAGTAATACATTATTAATACATAATGTAATATATTATTCGACTTGGATTAACATGGATCTCACAACTTTTGACGGTAGAAGAACTAAGTTGCGAGACTTGGTTTTTTTATGAGTTTTGTTTTTGATGGCATATCATTTCTTTTTGTAGATGGTCCTACTTTTTTCTTTTCCGGTACCTTCTACTCACAACTGGAAATGTAACTTTGTAATCCTATATATTTATATGGGATTACAAAGTTATTTCAGTTGGTGTATCAAGAGCACTGGACCGAAATTGCAAAATATTTTAGTTTTTCTTTGATTTATACACTAAACACTAATTGTATTCCTAATTTGAAGCTTCTGTCTGCTAGAAGTGTCTTAGAGTTTTGATGATCGATCAGTGAGTCAGTGAGTGAGTGACAAAATTGAGAAAATTTGACTAGTTATAATTCTTAATTTACTGTTTGAAGTTGAATGAAATTTGAAATATACCGTGTTTATACAATGCTTGCTTGGTAACTGAAAATTCAGGCTTCTAGTTTTATCCACAAAAAAGTGATAGGGGGTCGAAAATTGCCAGAACTGCTTCCAGAAAAGAATGGTACGGGGCGTGCCGCTTTTTAGCTCGACTTGGCGGGGGCACTGCCGATGCCGTGCCCTCAGATTTGCATGCTTTCTTAAATTGAAATATGTTAGATATTTTTTAATTTAATATCTCTTAAGTACCATATTTGAAACAAATAAAATTATCTTTATAATTATTTTTAACGCGTTATTCAGGGTGAATAAAAGTGATTCTCTGTAATAGTGTTATATGTCCTGATATACAATATACAAACATCTGACGGATAGTTGGAGTCTTTTAGTGTGTAGGTAACCCAATTGGTTTTTGTCATACACACTGGGCAATGGAAGCAAGTAGAAGATGATTACCCCACGCTCGCCAAGATCTCGCACCGGACAGTGCAGGAAGGCCACGCCTCCCAGCTGCACCATGATGTCCTCGCGCGTGTTGTTGAGCGTGGGCTCGCGGTGCAGCGCGTCGAGTGCGCCTGCCCACAGCTCGCGCCACGCTGCTGTGTCCGTGTCCAGCGCGGAGTCCGGTGCAGGCTCGCCGTCCGCCGACGCCTCCACCAGCTGCCGCCGCACCCGGCCCGCACCCCCCGCTGATGCCTTCCCCAGCTGCCACTGCTTCAGGCCCGCGCCTACCACCAGCGTCACCAGCAGCAGCAGCGACAACAAGTGCACCGTCATCACCCGCTAGCCACGACGCCACCACCTGCAACATTAAATCGTCTTGGTGAGAACGAGTTAGGTATGCGGCCGGGTGATACTAGCTACACATCCCGCTGACATGTGGGGTCACAAGTCACAAAATCATTAATTTCCTTTCTGTGTTACCGTGTTATTTGGGGCAAAAACCATAAAATCTATCGCCATACCTAGTCCAAATACCTTTTCTGACCCAGCGCGCAATCATGGGTTATACCCGGTTCAGCGTCTACCACCCCTCCCCCCCCCCGGCCGTTTGCAGGACGTCGCTAGAAAACCATTTTTACGTTTTATAGAAATAAATTCATGCGCCATATTTAGTACATGCCGTGCTGAGTCGAAATGAAAAAACAATAACAGCATTAAACGAAGTTGTGGAAGATGATATACGAGTAAGCCTAGACAATATCGAAGAGTCAGCCAATCTAAATGTTTCTTTGACCTGTAATGTGCAACTTTCCATAACTAAACCAGGCTGCCGTCCTTATGAAAAACGCAGTAAGTCGCATTTTGATCGAAATTGAGTTATTCAGAGAACTAGCTAATTTAGTCTCATGTTGATTGGATTATGGAATCCAGAGATACTGTTAGTAAAGAACGCAGTTAGTAGCATATACTGATATCTCAACCTAAGAATGAACGCAGTAAGTATCCATGCTGTACTAAAATCCAGTATTTTTTCACGTAACACCTAACCAAAAACACAGTATGACACTTTACTGTTTTTGTATTTAGAAGCCTTACCTTTATTTAATTTACGTTTACTACACACAAACACAGTAAGTGCCACTTACTGCACTTTTATTGAGTACTCCTAAATAAATTGGTAATTATTATTGTAAGTACTAAACATAACTGCAGTATGAGCACTTACTGTGGTCATATTAAGTAGAGCTAACGATGTATAAATTACCATCCCTAAGAATAAACTCTGTATGTTCGGTACATACGGTTACAGACCCATGGACGATTTTGAGAATCGTATCTCATCGCTGTGATGTAACCCGGACCTCAGACTTCAGCCTCGACGGCAGACGCGAGGACCCGACAACCGTTTATTGTTCACATCATCTCGATGCCGCCACCGTCACGCAGGCGCTTGTGCTAATTGGTTAAGTTGAACTATACCTAGTAAATTCACATCTTGTTTCATTGAAGACAACATCGCCTATGGATTGCAACATTATTTGTTTGAATTACCGAAATCTTTATACGAATACAAGTGAACAAGTAAACTAAAGGCAAGTGGTGTTGAGTGAATTCCTCCCGAACTTCAGTTCTACAGGGTAGAAGTCTTTAGTCACCCCTAATTTACTAAAATTGCAACTGTTATCCTAAAACAATCCATTCAAGTCGAGTTAACTAACGCAGTTAAATTTTGGAGTAAACAAGTAAGCGACTGTGCGTATCTACCTACATATAGTTGCTTTCTCACAATAAATATTCACGTAACTACGGTTTGTATCTAATTTCATACAGTTTATCTTTAAAATAGTAGAATCATTAACTTGCAACCTTTGTTGATACCTATTTCATTAATTTATTTTGCTTGTTTGTTCAGCTCGCTCAGTGCGAATTGAGAAAAACTTGTAGCAAAATGTATTAATGAATTGAACTAAACATACAAATATCTGCATAATTATACTTCACGTGAAATATTTTTATTAAAAACATTCTCATAGCTTTTACAAACTTTTTCGGACAAGTGAAATAAAAGCAGTAAATTAACAAAATAAATATATTTACGATTTGTTAACTACTAGTTAGTGTCAAAACAAACGTATCAAAAGTACAAGCGTAAATTCGCAGGTCATGTTGAGAACTGGATAGCTCAGTTGGTAGAGCAACCGCCCGGTAAGCGAGAGGTCTCGGGTTAGAATCCCGGTTCAGAGCTCCTCACGTCCAGATTTACTTTTCTGATTTTCAATACCGTAATGATATAAAATTTAATTTGTTATCTCCTTGCGATGGATGAATCACCAAGTTTTTAAAAATATAGAAATTTATTTCTATCATAGTTCATAGTTTCAATAGGATAATCCAGTGCCTCAAGATGTCGTTAAATCTTGGTCTAACTTCATGTCAGAGTTACAGTGCCTTAATGCTATTCGCATTCCCAAATATGTTGCTTGTGATGGTGCAGCCGACATACAATTCCATGCCTTCAGTGACGCCTCCAAAGATGCCTATGGAGCTTGTGTCTTTGTAAGATCTGTTGATGGCAGCGGACAAGTCAAAATTCATTTACTTTGCTCAAAAACTCGAGTTGCGCCGATTAAAAGCGCTTTATTCCGCGCCTTGAGCTATGTGGCGCTACGGTGGCTGCAAAGCTACTCAATAAGGTACTTGGAGGAACTGGACCGTTTTCTTTAGTCGGATTCATCTGTGGTTCTCAGCTGGCTTAAAACGCACCCAAATAAGTTAAAGCCATTCGTTAAAAACGGAGTTTTAGATATTCTTGAACAGACTAAACATTATACGTGGCGACATGTTCCTACTGCGTACAATTCCGCAGATTTACTAAGTAGGGGTATTCCATCCATCCATCAGCCTGTTTCGTCCACTGCTGGACATAGGCCTTTTCAGGATTTTGCCACTCTTGGCGGTCCTCCTGGAAGAAATGCCTATACTCACACACGCTGGTCAGGCGGGTTGGTGAGCGCGGTGCCAAAACCCTTGCACTAGTGACGCCGATGCCCGTCACCAGTCTGATTTACATAAGGCCCGGCAATTGGGGATGGATATACCGCCATCCATCGGTCCCAGGCAATGGTGGGCCGCCTGGTTTTTTTGCCTGAGAGCTATCCTTTTACTCTCTCCCGAATAACTTCGGGAGGATTTCCGAGTAAGATGGTGGTACCTCCACAATCGAGCCCGGCATTAGCTCTACCACCTGACTAGTAGGGGTATTAGTTGCACACAAACTGAGAAGTTAGAGCTGTGGTGGAATGGTCCAAGATTTTTGTTAGAGCCAGATAATACGTGGCCTAATAAAACTTTTGAGGAAGTCCAAGTTGTTGCTTGGTCAGACATCTGTATTTGACGTCGATCGTTTTTCAAAATTGGCAAAATTAAAACGGGACGTATGTTTTAAGATTTATATCAAATTGCAAAATTCATCAGTATTGCGGAAATTTGGGAACTTTCACTCAAATAGAACATGAGAATTCATTAAATGCATTATTTAGACTTGCTCAAAAGGAGTTATTTGAAGAATTTGATACATTGACGAACGGTAAACAACTCCCAACCAAAAATCGATTAATGTCTTTAAGTCCATTCATCGCTGCTAATGGCCGTATGAGAGTTTTAGAGAGATATTTTAGTTTTCAAAAGAAACATCCCATCCTAATTTCAGCAAAACATGTTTGAACAAAGTTGTTCTTTGAATACGAACATACGCGTCTGTTACAATTGCTGTTATCTAATCCAGCAGGCCTTCTATGCTGTAATAAAGATTTTCTTTCTTTCTTTCTTCTTCTTTGATTTAAAATAATTATTTTAGTTTATTAATTCTTTTGTATGTATGTTATTTAACTATGTACCAACTATTATTAAGCTACGTTATTAAAACGCGTACCATTTTCACGGACATGGTAACATACCGTTACCAGTAAGAAATCTGAATCTGAATCTATGCATATTCTTCATTATTAACCTCTTGATTGGTATATTACTCCTAATTATATAATATTTCCTTCGTTGTATTACTTGTACTAATAATCTATTTGATGTTAAGACCATTCAAGTTCAGTACCATTACCAGATAAAATGAAAGGTTTAAGATATTTTGACGATATTTTTCAGTCGGAAGCAATGAATTATGCAACAATACATGTGGTAAGTAAGCACATATTTTATCATAAATTTGTGCATTTTTTCTCTTTGAAAACTTTTTATTTTTGGAATTTTTCAAAATTCTACATTGTAAGTAAATATAAATGCTAAATTGTTGTAGTTATTTTATCCACAAGCAATTTTTTTTGTAAACAGATAGACTAGTACGTTTAACTTGTAATATTTGAACGATATACAAGTACGTATATACCGTACATCATACATGGTGTTATTTTTATGAACATCTGATTTCTTTTTGTACCTAATATTTAAAATTTATCTTTTTATGATATGCAAATTACGAAGACTGAAAGGTAATGGCAACTACTTATTTAAAAAGTCTTATTTTTCACAAGAATTTTAAGATAAAATTAATGGATACCAAATTTATGTTTTCCACAAATTAAAATGTATCGTGTATAATAAATAAAAAAGATTGGATTAGCTTCATATTATTGTGAAACTAACTAATTGCGAAATATGATGTGATGACTGTTGCAAATGAAAAGGTATGCTGACTAATTTGATACAGTGTTTTTGAATACATTGCAATTGCAAGGCACTTGCAATACCTAATTGGAAACGGTAGTCTTAGGGTTTCGTAACCAAATGGTACAAAGGAACCATATTATTTGTACCTATTTTTTTCTTTACAAGTGTTTCGAGATTTTTACTTTCTAGAGTAGATCCTATTTTTTACTCTTAAACCCTACCATAGTAAAAACAGACTCGTAAGCTATCTTCAAATCTTCACAGAGATGTCGCCCGCGCGGCTTATATGTGTGCGAGCCACTGCGCAGGCCTGCACGTACGAACCACAGCACGCACACAACGACAATATCTCAGACGGTTTCTGACGGGAGTTGTTCTACTGTTCTGTTTTTACTATGACCCTACCCATTTGCGGAGAAACACTATTCCTACCCAGGGGTCTAGTGAACCCCAATATTTAAATTTCGAATACTATAAGAAATGAAAACAATTTAATACAAATATCTTTTATTTATGCAATAAGGTTCATGATCGATACAGAAAATATGTTTTTAGTTTTGGCTGATACATTATTTATACCTTGATAAAGTGTGTTCTCCGCAAAGTGGTTTTTGGCATATGCTGCAGGAAACCTAAGTCTTCCGGTCCTCCTCCCTTGGGCAGATAGCACACTTTTTTTTTCCTGTTGAAGTAGGACTTGCTTCGACTTTGGAGACATTTTTTTCAAAATTCCTCCCAGGAGTACTTGAAGTTTCTTGGGCAAAGTTGGCCATTTAAATCTTTCCTCCATTTGAGTGGTGATCAGTTCTATCGCAAGTTTCTTTAAGAAAAGGCGCCTTTTTATGATCTTTTTTGTGGCCATTTTGAGCAGCACATATGAGTTCACACCCACTTTATTCAAAAAGCCAAAGAAAATTGCTATTGGCTATCTTTATGTTCACGTTGTACAGTGGAGCCCGCATCAAGCTATACACATTGAGTATAAGCTGACCTCTCATTGTACGGGAAGCCTATACAATGAGAAGTCATCTTAAACTGAAAGTGTTTAGCTTGATGTGGGCTCCACTGTACTTGTTAGGTACATAGTTGATCCATCAAATCGACGCCTATTTTTGTCTTGAAAATTCTACTATCTCCGGTAGTTGATTTCAAATCAAACTTACATATTTAATTATTTTCAACTTACTACCCTGGGGTCTGATGAACCGCAGAAACTGCAAAAACTACGTCTGCAGCGTACCAGTGCTGGTGCACTACTGATTCATAGAGGATTCGCTTGAGTGATGTGAATGTACGTTTCATTTCCGTAAGATATTTAAAATATATTAGACACTGGGGTTTACTGAAACCCAGGGTAGGGTTTAAGAGTTAAAATGAGCTTCGAACATTGATTTAGGTATCATACAGAAAAGGTATAACATTAAAACAAAATTAACATTTTAGTTTGCTCCTTTTGGATTTATTATTAGAAATGAAATGTGTACAATACATTTATTTTTACATCTTTGAGTAAAATTACTTTTGAATAGTTTATTGTTCCGTAGGCATTTGGTTGATGTTAAATCCCTTTTTATTTTTCATTTCCAAGAAATGGTGTTTTGTGTATAAACTGATTTATTTTTCGTAATAACTAATGGGATTTTTTTTCGCTGTAATAATTTTCTCGTTCTACTTTGTTTTATAAATCTTAACAGAAAAAGATAACAGGAATGGGAATTCAATTAAAATTTTACTTTTGAAAGTAATATTGTTGAAGGTACTTAATTAAATTTTCTTTTAACTATCAAAATGTTTACATAATAATAAACAATTAGGTCCGTTGTACCTACATTTAATTGAAATAAATAATTATAGGTTCATACATACCATTTGCGAAAAAAGTTTTTCTCCAACCTAAATTATTTAAATATCACACATTCTTTTTCAACTGCTTATTAATTTAAATTTTATACGAAATTAAAGTTTTGTGAATCATAGGTGTAATTGATAAAGATATTGAAACAAGTTTTGTGAATCATAGGTGTCATTGATAAAGATATTGAAACAAGTTTTGTGAATCATGGGTGTCATTGATAAAGATATTGAAAGAAGTTTTGGAAGATGAAGGATAGCAAGAAATGGTATTAAAGTCTTTTTGGTTAGATTATTAGATCGATTAGTTATGGTTTCGGAAATTGCATTTGTGTTTAGAAGAGGTAAAGGAAATAAACATTCATGAAAGATTATGAGTTACGGATAGTTATAAGAGGTACTAACGGTACATCCTCTAATGTGAGGGGTTGGTCCTTCTTTCGATCATGGTTCCTCGTGAGAAAGTTTGAAGTTAAAATAGATTTAATTATCGTATATGCTATTACGTAGTTTGAAACGATATATACAAGGATGCTAGGGAAATGTATGTTTTGTTAAGAGAAGGGTAAATGGTTAGTAGAGAAGTCTCCTTGTTCTCACCGAACAAGTAAAGTCGGGAATCCTTGGGTTTATTCGTATTTTAGTAATAATAATAATAATAAAATATTTATTGCACTAAAAACTTACTGCTATTTAGCATTGTCATTATTGGGAATTTAGTACAACAAATGGACCGATCGTGACCACCCAAGAGTAAATAAAATTCCCAAAAACTCGAGAATTCTATTAAGTTGAGTTTTGAGTATGGAATATTTTGAGTGGTTCGACTTACTGATATTTGGGTTGAAAATAAAAGTCATCCGAGGCACACAAATAAAAGTACAAAAGGTGCAAGTCCTTCTATTCTGATTATGGTGCGAATGAGATTTCTTCTTTAAATGTATTTAATAAATACAATGTTTTTGTATAAATAGAGTCGACTCAAGTACGTAGTACCCGCCCCAAGGGAGTTATAAATCAATGTTTTTGAAAGGGACCGGCTGGCCCAATAAGTGTGTATTTACCTCGTGAATTGCGATACTGACATTGCGTAATTTCTTTGTTTAGTTTGTCGCTAGTTCGCAAAGTTTGAAAAGGGATTTATTATTAATATGTTAGAAATACGAGTATAACAGATGACGTAACGCTGGTTTGTGAATGTTGAACTAAACTGAGGGTAAAAAATGGCACAAGAAATGAAGCTTATATGATTTTTTTTGTGCTGAATATAAAATTGATGTTACGAAACAAATTATTTAAATATTTTAAAGAAAATAAATATGTTTTTAAGAGATTATTTGCTCCTGCAAGAGATTAAGTGAATTATCTTATTTTGTGTGATTTCTTATATTATAATTGATTCATAAGTTACGAGTTAGTACTCGCAATAAAATCTTTAAGTCATTATAATCGTCAGCAAAGCGTCAGAATCAGTAATCACTAATCAGTAATCAGAATGCCTCCGTGGTCTAGTGTTGAGAGCCTTGGGCTCTCAACTCGGAGGTTGTGGGTTCAATTCCCGTGGGGAACACACATAGTGGAATGTCACTTTGTGGATTGTTCTCAGTTTGCAGGCTGAATCACCTGATTGTTCGTATCTTTTTTGCCGGCGGATACTGTGTCTGCGATAGCTTTGCTCCATGGGGACCTGGAGAGAGTGGCTGAATGGTCTGAGCGGAATTGTTTACTTTTAAACCCCGCTAAAACCAAATATATGATTATGGGTAGCAAGGTTCAGATCAAAAAAATAAGTACATTTAACCCTTTTATAACTATTAAAGGGCAGCCAGTGGACCGTGTATTCCAGGCTCGCAATCTATGTCTTCTAATGGACTGTGAGTTACGTTTCGAGAATCATGTGATTGAGACCGTACAAAACTGTTTCTATCGCTTTAAAGTACTTTACAGGATCCGTCATCTAATTTCTGAAGATCTGCGTGTACGATTGTGCGAGGCGCTGGTGCTATCAAAGCTTAATTATGGTGACGTGGTTTATAATAGTTGCCTTCTTGCCAGATCTAAGGCACTCATCCAATGTGTCCAGAATGCCTGTGCGCGCTTTTGTTTTAAGGTTCCACCACGGGCACATGTGACTCCTTTTATTAATAAAGCAGACTGGCTCAAGATGGCGGCTCGCAGACAACTTCACCTGTCTTATGTTCGGTGTCGTACAGAATCAAAAGCCTGAATATCTGTTTTAGAAGCTGTCCTGGGCACGCGATCAGCACAGACTTAACATGAGGAGTGTAGCTACAAATTTGCTCTCTCATCCAGGTTCCCACTCTGCCGCGTTTTGTGGCAGCTTTAAATATAGTGCAACAAAGTGCTGGAATAATATTCCACCACCAATACGCAATCTTAAGTCACTTAAAACCTTTAAACTTAAACTTAGGCTTCATCTTCTGTCCCTTCAAAGGTCTTTCTTTTAGGTATGATTTTCCAGCACTTCTGTTTTCTTTTTATCTTATTTCCTTCAACTGTCCTGTGTGTTATCATCATTCTTATTTTTGTTCTTATTTATTCAGTAGTTATAATTATGTTCCTCGTGTTTTAAAAAATTTTGTTAGCGTAATGAAATCCGTCATTGGCACTATTTCTTGATGTTATTTTTATGTTATCTTTAAAACTGTACTTGCTGTGGATTTTTGTTTATAAATAAAATAAAAAGTTACGCCTTGGTATATGGGAGCTGCTGGTCTATACTTGTACTATTTCGTCTATGGCCATATGTCATGATAGTGTAAGTTTCTACTGGTTCTCAAATTAAGACGGAACATACATACATATAGACAGACATATATAAATTCTAAAAATTTTAGTTTTTGCTTCTGAACTATGCTAATAACCCGAATCAATTAAACATTTGAACTATTCAATGTACGGACAGACACGACTCCATTACCATTTTATTATTAAGTATTATTATATTAGTATACATTAGCCATTAAAGTATTTCGATATATATTTATTCGAGCTTTATTAATTTTTTTTGTATAGTAGGTAGAGTGGTCAGTTCATTAATGAATTCAATAACTCACTGCAGCAAGAAATTGCACACTCTTGTTACTGTGAAATAAAAATAATCAGTAAACCGAAAAAAATTTACAGCTTGCCAATATTTAATAAAATCGGAATCACGATTAACTGCTCTATTGCTGCATATATATTTAATTTCCTATAACATCAATTTTAGGACTGGCCAATATCGCATCTCTTGCTGATCAATTTAGTTATCTTTTCCGACCACTAGAAGCAGCTTAATTCACTTTGTTTGCTTTAAATACATTTTGGCGCTGACCAAAACGTCTTGAATTAGCTGACCATTTAAATGATGGCCGTTTTATTTTAGCAAATAAAGATTTATTATTTATATTAGTTTTATCCTACTAATATTATAAATGCGAAAGTTTGTGCGTGTGTGTGTGTGTGTATGTTTGTTACTCTTTCACGCTGAAACGGCTGAACGGATTTGGATGAAATTTAGAATGGATATAGCTTATAACCCAACTTAACACATAGGCTACTTTTTATCCCGGAAAATGCATGGTTCCTGTAGGATAGATCAATATCATTGAAAAATCAGGTGTCTAATTAGCGCGGGCCTTAATCGTTTGTGGTGAAATAAGACAAGGCTATGTTATCCCATCACACTTCACACTAATATTATAAATACGAAAGTTTGTGTGTGTGTCTGGAAGGATTTGGATGAAATTTAGAATGGACATAGCTTATACCCTAACTTAACACATAGGTTACTCTTATCCCGGAACAAAGCATGTCGTTAAACCGAATAACACACGGGCGAAGCCGCGGGCAAAAGCTAGTTCTTTATAAATATAAACGACAATAAATCGTGTGCTCCTTTTGTGCGTGTTTGTCATTTAACTTTCGGAAGGATTCTCGATGGCAGATGATCGCAAGTTCACTGAGCAGTTGTGTTTGTTCTTGTAGGTACTTCTTCGTTAGCGACCACAAGGACGTGACCTGACAGTGTACCCATTCACTATAACAAGTCCCCTGTCTTTATTAGGAAATGGCAGCACTGCATATAATGTTGCCAATGGCTCACGAAGCATTCACCCTACTACACATTCCTAATATTTATAATGCTTGGTGTAACGAGAATATTGATCCTAGCCATAATACTACTGTTCGTTAATTTTCTAACTGATTTGTGTTTGTTCTTGTAGGTACTTCTTCGTTAGCGACCACAAGGACGTGACCTGACAGTGTACCCATTCACTATAACAAGTCCCCTGTCTTTATTAGGAAATGGTAGCACTGCATATAATGTTGCCAAATGGCTCACGAAGCATTCACCCTACTACATCTTAACCCAGAAACAATACGGCTTTAGAAAAAACAGCTCAACTTCACTTGCATGTTTTAACCTAGTGAAGAATGTGACTGAAAATCTGAATAAAGGTACACCAACAGTAACGGTCTTTCTAGATATGAGCAAAGCTTTTGACTTTGTAAACCATGAAATACTGCTATCTAAGTTGCAAAGATATGGTATTAGAGGATTAGCCCATGATTGGTTGAAATGTTATCTCAGTAACAGATATCAATGCACAGAGATCTCAAATATTTGCAAGACTCACAAAAAAGCTCTGAAACAAAGCTTTAGATCCGACTATAGGTTAAATGGAAGTGGCGTTCCACAAGGTAGCATATTAGGTCCACTTCTGTTTCTCCTATACATTAATGATTTACCGAACGCTACTATACATGAGTGTTTACTATTTGCGGATGACACCTCGGTTATTATAAAGTGCGAGCAAAAAGATTCATTTGAAAAAAATGTTAATGATACACTGGCTCAAGTTATACAATGGTTACAGAACAATAAACTCAAAATTAATTTAAGTAAAACCAATTTTATGCAATTTAGAACATACCAAGAGCAACATTTCAAATTAAATATCGAACACAATAATGAAAAAGTAAATGAAGTTGATTATACGGTATTTTTAGGTGTAACGTTGGACAAAAATCTAAATTGGAAACAACATATTAAAGCTGTTTGCAATAAACTCGATAAATTTGTGTTTGCTTTGAGGCGCCTAAGAAATACAATATCTCAAACAGCAGCGATTACCGCCTACCATGGGTACGTCTCTTCAGTCCTCAACTATGGCTTAATTATGTGGGGGAACTCTGTAGAGGTTGAAAAGGCATTTAAGGTCCAGAAAAAGTGCATACAAGCAATCTGTGGCGCTTGGTACAGAGATAGCTATAAACCTCTTTTTAAAAAATTAAAGATTCTACCTCTGCCGTGCATGTATATTAAAGAAATTTGTTTGTTTGTGGCACAACATCATAATTGTTTTTTAAAAAATACAGATGCTTATGAAAAGCAGACAAGGCATAAAGATAATCTTTATATGCCAAAATGTAAATTAAATATATTTCAAAAGAATGTTTCTTGCATGGCGATCAAAATTTTCAATACATTGCCACAAGAATTCAAAAGCTTGCCAATAAAAATCCTAAAAAGGAAATTACATACATGGCTCCAAGATAAATCTTTTTATGATATCAAAGAATATTTAAATAATTAAAATGTATATACTTATATTAGGATGTTTACTTTCATATTGTGCAAATTTCATAATAAATATCTAATATAATAAATAATAATATGATAATGTATATACGTACAGTATAATAATTAATAACGTAAATACAATACATATGAGGTAAATTAGCTTATATTGTTGCATGTTAGTTTTTTTTTTAAGAATAAATATTTGCATACTATATAATATGGTAAAATGTGCTGTTTCTAATATTAAGATACAATAAGACCTGTACTTACAACGCATGTTTATGCAAATAAATTTTTACTTTACTTTACTTTACTTTACACATTCCTAATATTCATAATGCTTGGTGTAACGAGAATATTGATCCTAGCCATAATACTACTGTTCGTTAATTTTCTAACTGATTTGTGTTTGTTCTTGTAGGTACCTCTTCGTTAGCGACCACAAGGACGTGACCTGACAGTGTACCCATTCACTATAACAAGTCCCCTGTCTTTATTAGGAAATGGCAGCACTGCATATAATGTTGCCAATGGCTCACGAAGCATTCACCCTACTACACATTCCTAAAATTCATAATGCTTGGTGTAACGAGAATATTGATCCTAGCCATAATACTACTGTTCGTTAATTTTCTAACTGATTTGTGTTTGTTCTTGTAGGTACCTCTTCGTTAGCGACCACAAGGACGTGACCTGACAGTGTACCCATTCACTATAACAAGTCCCCTGTCTTTATTAGGAAATGGCAGCACTGCATATAATGTTGCCAATGGCTCACGAAGCATTCACCCTACTACACATTCCTAATATTCATAATGCTTGGTGTAACGAGAATATTGATCCTAGCCATAATACTACTGTTCGTTAATTTTCTAACTGATTTGTGTTTTTCCAATCGTTTGTTTTTATGTGGATTTATTGTGGTAGCACTGCATATAATGTTGCCAATGGCTCACGAAGCATTCACCCTACTACACATTCCTAATATTCATAATGCTTGGTGTAACGAGAATATTGATCCTAGCCATAATACTACTGTTCGTTAATTTTCTAACTGATTTGTGTTTTTCCAATCGTTTGTTTTTATGTGGATTTATTGTGGTAGCACTGCATATAATGTTGCCAATGGCTCACGAAGCATTCACCCTACTACACATTCCTAATATTCATAATGCTTGGTGTAACGAGAATATTGATCCTAGCCATAATACTACTGTTCGTTAATTTTCTAACTGATTTGTGTTTTTCCAATCGTTTGTTTTTATGTGGATTTATTGTGGTAGCACTGCATATAATGTTGCCAATGGCTCACGAAGCATTCACCCTACTACACATTCCTAATATTCATAATGCTTGGTGTAACGAGAATATTGATCCTAGCCATAATACTACTGTTCGTTAATTTTCTAACTGATTTGTGTTTTTCCAATCGTTTGTTTTTATGTGGATTTATTGTGGTAGCACTGCATATAATGTTGCCAATGGCTCACGAAGCATTCACCCTACTACACATTCCTAATATTCATAATGCTTGGTGTAACGAGAATATTGATCCTAGCCATAATACTACTGTTCGTTAATTTTCTAACTGATTTGTGTTTTTCCAATCGTTTGTTTTTATGTGGATTTATTGTGGTAGCACTGCATATAATGTTGCCAATGGCTCACGAAGCATTCACCCTACTACACATTCCTAATATTCATAATGCTTGGTGTAACGAGAATATTGATCCTAGCCATAATACTACTGTTCGTTAATTTTCTAACTGATTTGTGTTTGTTCTTGTAGGTACCTCTTCGTTAGCGACCACAAGGACGTGACCTGACAGTGTACCCATTCACTATAACAAGTCCCCTGTCTTTATTAGGAAATGGCAGCACTGCATATAATGTTGCCAAATGGCTCACGAAGCATTCACCCTACTACACATTCCTAATATTCATAATGCTTGGTGTAACGAGAATATTGATCCTAGCCATAATACTACTGTTCGTTAATTTTCTAACTGATTTGTGTTTGTTCTTGTAGGTACCTCTTCGTTAGCGACCACAAGGACGTGACCTGACAGTGTACCCATTCACTATAACAAGTCCCCTGTCTTTATTAGGAAATGGCAGCACTGCATATAATGTTGCCAATGGCTCACGAAGCATTCACCCTACTACACATTCCTAAAATTCATAATGCTTGGTGTAACGAGAATATTGATCCTAGCCATAATACTACTGTTCGTTAATTTTCTAACTGATTTGTGTTTGTTCTTGTAGGTACCTCTTCGTTAGCGACCACAAGGACGTGACCTGACAGTGTACCCATTCACTATAACAAGTCCCCTGTCTTTATTAGGAAATGGCAGCACTGCATATAATGTTGCCAATGGCTCACGAAGCATTCACCCTACTACACATTCCTAATATTCATAATGCTTGGTGTAACGAGAATATTGATCCTAGCCATAATACTACTGTTCGTTAATTTTCTAACTGATTTGTGTTTTTCAAATCGTTTGTTTTTATGTGGATTTATTGTGATATTTTTATTTTGTTTTTTTATTATTATTTTGACATTTCTTTTTACATATTGACATGAACATTTTATAACTTAAACTTAGCATTTCTTAGTTGATAATCTGACTATATAAAAAAAAAACTATATGAGACAGATAGATGATGTTTTGCTTAGTATTTTAACTTACTACCTAATTAGATAGGTAGACTAAGATGTATTTTTTTCCCTCATGACACAATTTCCTTCTGTCTTTTATATTTTTATCCTTTAGTTATTAAAGTTTAATACATTATTTTGTATAACTTTATGTAAGTTAAAAAGACTGTAATAGTATTAAGCCAAATTGAAAAAAAAACACTGATAAAAAAAAGACATGATCTTGCTAAGTTTCTTGCCCTTCTTCTTAGCAAGATTAATCGAATGGGCGGATTTAGGCATTAAATCTATTTATAGTTTATTTATCTATTAACTCATTTATTCATTGCATTATGCAGGTATATACAATATTTTAATTTTTTACTTAAGGTAGTATATATTTGGTTAGGCATTATATTTATTTATGGTCTATTCAGTTTATTTATCAACTTATTTATTAATTGCATTATGTATAATAATATTATTATTCCAATAAGTCTTTATTTTATGCACGTGTATAACTTTAGAGGCCCAACTTAAATATATATATTTTTACTAAATATATTTCCCGTAAGTATCGCATTTGTTTCATTATAAATTATTATTTTTATATAGATTAATTAGATTTGACATGTAAAACGTATACTTTATGTATCTATTTTACAAATAAACATTTTGAATCTTTTGAATCTATTTACTTAACTGCGTTTTTTTATATTAATTTTAGACTACTCTTTAATGTAAATAAAATGTACATCATGAAAAAATCAAAATTAACAATTATTTATTGATTTGTATTTCGCAAACAATACGTATTCAAACAATTACGTATGATCCAATGGTATGAATATCTGTACATGTATCTCTGTACTATTACAGTATTTTTATTTCTTGTTCTAGCTCGACGACGTTTGTTCTAAATCGTCGAGCTCCCGTTTTTTACATTTTTTTCCAGGCGACTTAATGTGAACGCTTTTTTCCGATATGCTTGCAAAAGTAAGTGAATAGATCATTATTATTTGCCCATAAAAGTGGCTTTATGTTTAAAGCTGGTATCCTTATTTTATTAACCCGTCATGGTACTGGCACGAGATCGAACCTGATCGAGAGGAATCACGGTGCATTGTTTGCATTTTCTCTTTCACAAAAGGCGTACCTTCAACACAATCTCTTTTGCACTATTGTTCAACGGCTTTGGCAATAATAATACATAATTTATCAAATAATTTTGAAAGATCTGACTGACAGCAAAAGTTTGAGAGGCAGTGATGCCGACATGAATCCAAGGGACAAGTTATGATGAATAAAATGAATGAATGAAATGAATGAATGGTCTGTCCTACATTAACACAACAGGCTACATTTTTTGGAAATCCAAACTGTGACCATTTCCCGTACTCAGAAGGTCAAAATTACGATTGTAGTGAGTGTCGGTTGTCCGTCCGTCTTTATGTCACAGCCGACATAATCAGAACTCTTAATACTTTTCACCTAGTTCTGTATTTTCAAATTTACTGAAAATCATACTAAGTTCTACGACAAACACGAGGTTTTTTCATGTCGTCTCCTATTGATAGCTTTCAGTATTCAAACCGAGCCTGAAGCAAATTTGAGTTTTAAGTTTCATGCCATACGTTTGTTTAAAAACTCTTTTCGCAAATAGTATGTATGAACTTATAATAAAATCTCTTTCGCTATACCATTCTTATCTGGCTGGTTTTAGTATTATTAAAAAGTTTAACTTTTAATAAAGATAATTCTAAATTCAAATTAGGTAAAATGTGTGATTTTCATTTGTTTTTATAACTGTTAAGATGAGTGAATCTAATGAAGAAATTCGATAAATTTTAAAATTTTACTACAAAAAAGGTATAAATGCAACGCAAGCCGCGAAAAAAAATTGTGATGTTTATGACCTAGTGCAGTGTCTGTGAGAGTAGCACAAATTTGGTTTAAGCGTTTTCAATCCTGAAATTTTGATGTCAAAGATGCACCTCGCTCTGGGCGCCCTGTTACGGATAAAATGGGTACCATTTTTGAAAAAGTGGAGCAAGATCGGCATGTCAATAGTTAAGATGTAGCTGAAGAACTAGGGATTGACCACAAAACAGTTTTGGCGCATTTGAAAAAAGCTGGGTACACAAAAAAGCTCGATATTTGGGTGCCTCATGAGCTCACTGAAAGAAACTTAATGAACCGTGTACTCATTTGTGATTCTTTATTACGACGTAATGAAACCGAACCAGTTTTGAAAAACCTCATAAGTGGTGATGAAAAGTGGATCACGTACGACAAGAACGTGCAAAAAAGGTCGTGGTCAAAGGCTGGTCAGGCTTCACAGACTCTGGCGAAACCCGGGTTATCTCGCAACAAGGTAATGCTGTGTGTATGGTGGAATTGGAAGGGCATTATTCATTATGAGCTGTTACCGCCAGGCAGGACTATCGATTCTGGACTCTACTGTGAACAACTGATGAGATTAAAGCAAGAAATTGAAAGAAAGCGGCCGGAATTAGTCAAAAGAAGGGGTGTGGTTTTTTATCATGATAACGCTAGACCTCACACATCTTTAGCCACTCAGCAAAAATTAAGAGAGTTTTGCTGGGACGTATTAATGCATTCGCCGGATAGTCCTGACCTTGCACTTTCAGATTTCCACTTGTTTCCGTCTCTTCAGAATTCTTTAGGCAGTGTCAGGTTAACATCACGAGAGGACTGCCAAAACAACTTGTCGCGGTTTTTTGATCAGAAACCCCAGAATTTCTATAGCAATGGGATCATGTCCCTACCTACAAGATGGCAGAAAGTTATCGAAGAAAATGGCACCTACATACTTTAGTTAAATGTAAATAAACTTTATTAACAAATTTTTTGAATTTTCATATAAAATGCGAAGAAACTTTTCCCCAACCTATTATAATTGTACAGTAAATGAACAACCTATACTATGCTTCAACGACTAATCATTATTTCGAGTAAATAAAATATGCAGTGATTTATATGAGTACATGATTGTTATGCTAGAAATAAAAATTAAATATTTTTATGCAACGACTTACATTTATAAATTGGATGTGCATTCAGCAGGCCGCAACCCGACTCCCGCTTAGCCGAGCCATGCGGCGGCTCGCGGGTGGATTCGTGCTGCGGCGAGCTACGTCACATCACATGCCGCGCCAATCACTGCATCCCGTCACTTCACCACACTCGACGCCACTTCATTCGCAGCATCTCCCAGACTTGTTTATCAGGTGTCGAGGGAGCGGCGACCTGCACCGGCGCGGCGGCTACAGCACGTGTACGCTGCACACTCGGTAGCGAGTTGAGCGAACGAGTAGGTACGTGTGTGGAGTGTCATTCGTTACGTCGCTGAAGTAGCGTGCGCGTCGGCGTGTGACGTCACAGAACAGAGCGCGCGGTGCGGGCCGCGGCGCGCGACTGCGGTGCGGCGGCGGGCCGGGGAAGGGAGCGGCGCGGGGCGCGGGCGGGGGAGAGCATAAGGCTGTATTAAAGCTTAATTTTTTAACGAAACCTAAGTATTCTTTATTTACAAAGATATAACCACTTATGTTGGTTAAACACTGAGATAATTTTGTAATCGCCCAAGAATTTCTCCTAAACAAATTTTCTGCTTTTCCAAGTCCCACAAAACAATTAGTGTTTTCCCAGGACTTAATCTGTGCGTACAATCCTCCAAACTCTGAAAATATTTTAATTGACTTTGCGAGTTGACTTACATAAGGGTGACGTTCGTTTATGTAGCCAATTTCATACTGGAGTCACGGTAAGTGACCAGAACCAAGATTCAATTACCCTTTATGTGAAATACGGAAAATAAAATTTGGGCTTTCTATACAAATTGAGTCGAGGATGTTCTTGAACAAGTGTAGAAATTATTTATTGTATTCCGCAAACAGGCACGTTGAACCTTAGTCCTGATCGCTTACTAACTAAGTAAGCGAGTCTCCAGTATAAATTGATGTGCATACCTAGTATATTTGTGTTCTTACCTAATACTCACCACTTGCTGAACGGTTGAGAATACATCGTGAGGAAACCTGCATGCCCTATGCTGCGTGTATTTGTGCCCGAAGTACGGCGATAGAGTCCACCGCCCATCAAGTCGTTACGTACCTACTAATCGTCGGCGCCCGTTGATTTCGGCCAGGTACGATTACTTGGCCCAACCACTCGGGCTTTTAAAGTAGACACGCTCACTTTAAACCCCAGAGCGTTTAGGCCAACATTGTGGCCCAAACCAACAGGTTATTAGAGTTGATCAATCGGTTTACTCCAACTACAAAAGTCCGAGTGATTCCGCCTGCGTGTGTTTGTCTCTAACAGGGAATTGTAGTGCAGGTATGTTTACTCTAAAACCCAGAGCGTTACGCAAAATTTAATACACTAAGCAAGAGTCGATTTGCAGATTCAAATTCAAATTCAAATTGTTTATTTGTAAAATAGATACATAAAGTATACGTTTTACATGTCAAATCTAATCTGTATAAAAATAATATTTTATGATGAAATAAATATGATACGGGAAATATATAAAAAACTGTATTTAAGTTGGGCTACTAAACTTATATGTACACATGCATAAAATAAAAAGACTTATTGGAATAAGAGTATTATTATACCTACATAATGCAATTAATAAATAAGTTGATAAATAAACTGAATAGACCATAAATACATATAATGCCTAGCCAAATATATACTAACATAAGTAAAAAAATTAAATATTGTACATACATACCTACATAATGCAATGAATACATAATGTTATAGATAAATAAACTATAAATAGATATAATGCCTAAATCCGCCCATTCGATTAATCCTGCTAAGAAGAAGGGCAAGAAACTTAGCAAGATCATGTCTTTTTTATCAGTATTTTTTTTCTGAATATGTCTTAATACTATTACAGATTTTTTTTAACTTATATAAAATAATACTAAACAATATATTATATAAGGATAAAAATATAAAAGACAGAAGGAAATTGTGCCATGAGAAAAAAAATATATCTTAGTCTACCTATCTAATGAGGTAGTAAGTTAAAATACTAAGCAAAACATCATCCACCTGTCTCCTATAGTTTATCACTTTTTTATAGTCAGATTATCAACTAATAAATGCTAAGTTTAAGTTATAAAATGTTCATGTCAATATGTAAAAAGATATGTCAAAATGATAATAAAAAAACAATATAAAAATATTAGTCTACATAAAAACACAAATCAGTTAGAAAATAAACGAACAGTAGTATCAATCAATATTCTCATGACACCAAGCGTCACTATATCATCCAAATAGTCAGATTTATTAATTCAATATGTACGTTTGAAAACGTTCTGCGGATATGAAATACCATACGCGTGACAGAGATAGCGCGCTGTTTATTACCTTCTTCTTAAATGTTATTAGTAGCACGTGTATGTATTTATACGTAATACTTATATATTTTATTTATACACTTTCCTTTCCCGGCACTACCCAATAACGATCCACACCACTAAATTATATAATATTGGACAGACGGATATAAGGACAAACGGACATGGCGAAACTATAAGGTAGTCCTTGTCGGACTACGGAACCCTAAAAAAAGATTGCTCATGGAGTGAAAAAGATAAGAGTCCAACCGACCTCTATTGGAAGCTGAGTTCAAAGAGGTATCCATCCATTCATCCATCAGCCTGTTTCGTTTACTGCTGGACATAGGCCTTTCCAGGATTTCGCCACTCTTGGCGGTCCTCCTGGAAGAAATGCCCATACTCACACATGCTGGGCAGGCGGGTTGGTGAGCGCGGTGCTGAAACCCTTGCACCAGTGACGCCGCTGCCCGTCACTAGTCTGTTTTAAGGATTTAAAATTAGGGATGGATATACCGCCATCCATCGGTCCCAGGCAATGGTGGGCCGCCTGGTTTTGCCTGAGAGCTGTTCTCTTACTCTCCCCCGAATAACTTCGGGAGGATTTGCGAGTAAGATGGTGGTACCTCCACAGTCGAGCCCGGCATCAGCTCTACCACCTACATAGGTATGAAAAGTGGAAATCGAATTCAGTCTAGACGTCCTAATGAAGAAGTAGCCAAAAGAGCTCGCAAAAGGCCTCATAGTATAAACCCAAATATTCATTTAGGACAGCCTAGTGCAAAAAAGTGAAAACTAAAATAATTACATTCGTGTGTTTGATAGTAGATTTGGTATTTTTTATAAAAGTGCAAAATTATCTATAAATTCTTAATTTATGTAGATTTCAGTTGATGTCTTACATTAAATTCATAAATCTGTAGAAATATAATATTTGCTTTATTTTCTTTCAATAAAACCGTCTACACCTGCCTCTCAGGGTTTTGTAGTGGCAGTATTATAAAACGCCGACTTTAATTGCCTGCTGGTTTCGGCCCCTTGACTGGCCGAAACGCTCTGGGGATTAAAGTGAGGGTGTCTACTTTAAAAGCCCGAGCGGCTGGGCCAAGTACCTGGCCGAAATCAACGGGATTTTGTAATCACGCGTCGGCGCCGCGTGAGAACTGTGTTACGAAATAAATAAGTCCTTTTATAGGTATCTATTACTTCAGCTTATAAATATAAAGAAAGACCCTAGAGAACATTGCCTCCTTCTTCACATTATTGTTTTTCTGTGATTCTTTATTACTTTATCTAACCTCGTATCGTAAAATCCTCATTATGAACTCAAAACTACTTGAATACTTAATCAGAAAAAAACAGACCAAGTGCGAGTCAGACTCGCGCACGCAGGTTTAGTTCAGTTCAGTCATCTATAAAAACGGCAAAAAAATCATGTCTGTTGTATGGGAGTGCGTGGGCCCGACTCGCACTTGACCGGTTTTAGTATTTGTTGTTATAGCGGCAACAGAAATACATTATCTGTGAATATTTCAACTGTCTAACTATCACGGTTCATGAGATACAGCCTGGTGACAGACGGACAGCGGAGCCTTATTAATAGGGTCCCGTTGGTTACCCTTTGGTTACGGAACCCTAAAAATTAAATTATAGTATAGGTCTCCCAACAACATAATGCTATAAAATGAGTACATGTGACACTAACTAGGAAGGCAAAGGGATCTTAGCCCATACAGCCATGTCTGAATTGTAATATCAAATACCAATGAGGTTTCTATAAAATATTCTCCAATACGTACAGCACAATATTGTGACCCATCTAATGAGGTTTCAGTTCAACTATATTTTCGGCTAGGTATTGTTTATTGCTAGCGGCCCGCGCTATACAGCACATGCGCATTGGACTCAGTCTGTCAATGGATGGCCATAGTTTACGGGGAACTTTATTTATTATTTACGGTGGTTTTTATTGTTCAAAAGTATTATTTTATCCTAAAATTACTGACAGTAGTGATGGTGATGATAATTAGACTCCACCTGACATTCTGGAAATAACGACGGAATTTACGAACACTTAGAACAAGGTTTTACAAGAATAATCAAAAATGGCTAACGACAAATTCACAAAAATTATGAAAACAGGTTAGTAGGAATGAGTTTAGATAAAGTAGTGTATGAAACTATACATAACTAGGTATTAAAACACTCGTATACTATTAAACTGACACTCGTGTTTTTAATCACCTTTTTATATACCAGTTTCATAAACTACTATAAAAAGATGTATCACACAAATGGTACAACATTTAATTAAAATACAGTTCCAATAGACTGCATAATCTAAGGAAACACACAAAGTCCTAAGAATATGTAGGTATTTGGATAATAATACGTAAAAATATCAATGGACAATGTTAAATATTTTATTCGTTTAAAGTCCATCCATCCATCAGCCTATCATCGTCCACTGCTGGACATAGACCTTTCCGCTATTAAGCCACTCTTGGTGGTTCTCCAGCCTCCTCATCCAGTCGCCACCCGCAACGTCGCTCAACGAGCTATGGAGCGGGCTATGCTTGTCTATGAAAGATAAAATCCGACACTAGGAGATCCACCGGAGATCTGAAGTGACCGACATATCCTGCCGAATCAGTAAGTTGAAGTGTTAGTGGGCGGGCCATATCTGTCACCGACGTGATGGCCGTGAAGGCGTTAGAATGGAGACCACGTACAGCAAAGCGTAGCGTATGCCGACCTCGTGCCCGCTGGACCGACGATCTGAAGGATAGAAGACTTGCTGCCGAGCTGTCGGGCGACCAACACCAGTAACTGCAGAGCGGCTGAGCGAGCAACACATCAGTTGCCGCGGAGAATCCAAGGATGCCACGCTTAAAGGCGAAACACGTGTCGATAAGTGTTCTTGCTTGTAAATTGTAGAGATTACATTGTATTTGTACTCGTATTTTTTGATTGAAATCCACATGTACTTGTCCACATTTCTTTAATTTATGTATCTAACCAGTTTCGCTATTATTGCATTTTCAAAGGTTTGTTTGATTGGTTGTTTACGTACAGCCAACCAAACAAACCTTTGTAAATGTTATAATAGCGGAATCGGTTAGGTAAACAAAATAAATAAATAAGCGCGTGAGTCTACATTTTTAATAAATAACATGATATTAGTATTGCAAATTATATTAATATATCCATAACTTAAAGATGGACTTCTGCAAGATAACGCCCATTCCAATCGATTATCTGAAGGGTTATTTATTTAAAGTAACCGAATTTAATTACTCGTAGCTATAATAGATGTTCCTAAGTGTTTCCATCAGCCATCACTGAGATCCGGTAGCCTAGACCCTCACAAGACCGCACCTAGAAACAACACTCTGGGACTAAATCCAGCCATCGATCCATCAGCCTGCTTCGTCTACGGCTGGACATAGGTCCTTCTGGAATTATTTTTCGTCCGCAATATCAGTCGTTCGACTTTTGTTTATAGTATGATAAATAAGCCATCCGATGTGAAGTGGAGAGACTAAATCTTATCAAATAAGGAACGTTCACTGTATTTCAATAAAAAAATTAATACACATACGTAGGACACTTGTAGAACATCTCTTTTAAGATTTTAAAACGTTCCAACCGTCAGTTCTGTCACCAGTCAAAAATTGCTAGGGCAGATTGCGGGTGATTTTAAACGTATCTATGTACGCTTCTACGGATGTGTATTGTTTTTTTTTATTGAAAACCTGTAGTGAAAATCTTTTATATTCCAAAGATTTAATTTGGTGAGATTTAGCACTCAACTTTACATCGCATGGCATTTATCAAACCTTAAATAAAAGTCGAACGGCTGATATTGCGAATGAGAAATAATGCCAGAATAGCCGTCCAGATTATGAAATGAACAATTTTACGATATGGCCACACACAGACATACCGACATTAATCGGCCTCAGGCACGGCGAGCCACCAGGTTGTGCCTGGTCGAGAGCTGTCCTTTTACTCTCCCCCAAATCGCTTCTGGGAGGTGTGCCATGTACTCTTTATAGAAAATACAGAAAGGTTTAATAAAACCTTACTGAGTTATTGAATAAAAAAAGGGCTTAGTATCTCGACGTGCGAGTTGTGTGCGCTTGCGTGTTGGTGCGGGGAGGTGCGCGGGGCTCGGGGCGTGGGGTATCGACTGCGGGTGGCAGGGCGGGGCGCGGTGCGCGCTCGTGACGTCACAGCTCCGCGCCGCACCGCACTATGTGGCGCCCAACGCGGCTCTGGCTCCCGCCGCCGCTGCCACGCAACCATCACACACCTTTTCCAGTTCTTTAAATATGCCGTAACAAAAACGAGGAAATGTAATCGCTACGTAAATATGAATAAAGCAATATATTTATGGAATTAGGAAATCCATGACACAATTCGACACGGAGCCCCGAGGGGTGTCAAAGGTATTTCCGGATGTTAACTAGCAACAGTGGGATTGACATAATATAAAATACTCGTACAATGGGGTTTACATATAAAATCACTTTTATATTTACATATAAAATGACTTAGTTCAGCTGCATTTGGTGTTAGAAGAATTAGACAGTGCGACTTGTGTATTTTAGCTACCTTCCTACCAGGATTATGTCGTATTGTATCCTGCTTTGGAGTAGAGATTATGGATATTTATGACTTAAAGGATCCACAACTTGTACGATGTGTCTACATTATTCTAAAAAACCATTGTGTGGAACGGAAATAAACTTATTGAGTACTAGCTTTTGCCCGCGGCTCCGCCCGCGTGTTATTCAGTTTAACGACATGATTTTTTTCGGTATAAAAAGTAGCCGATGTGTTAAATAAGGGTATAAGCTATATCCATTATAAATTTCATCCAAATCCGTTTAGCCGTTTCAGCGTGAAAGAGTAACAAACACACACACACATTCTTTCGCATTTATAATATTAGTTTGATTAAAATGACGTGAGTCACTAATGAAAAATTAAAGAAAATAGGAATCCTAACCGTAACTATTCAATTCAATTCATTTATTTATTCAAAACAACAGTACACAACACAAAGCAAAATACAAAATAAGGACAAGTACACTAAAAATACACACTAAGCAAGCTTGTACAGGGAGGTCAACGGTAGCTTGACAAATATCAAACTATATTATATATCTAGTATACATTACACAGTACAATTTTTTCTTAATGGTATGTAAATAGCTTAATGTATCATAAACCTATAAAATGACATGCACAGACTATTATAAAATCAACATAGAAGAAATATTTTTTTTTCGAAAATCTTACTAAATACTGGTAAAATTGAGACCGGTCTATAGTTGGAAGGGTCTTCATTGTCGCCTGATTTAAAAAGAGGGATCAATTTACTCAACTTCATTAAATCAGGAAAGACACCATCATCTACACATTTATTAAAGATTAAAGCTAAATATGGAGCTATTAAAGCAATAATACAGCTTACAACTTTAACAGATAGGCCCCATAAGTCCTCGGTTTTTTTTAAAGTTAAGAGATTTAAATGCTTTAATGACAGATTGTGAATTAATATACTTAAAAGCAAATACAGAATGGCACCGAGGCACGTGATCACTCAAAAGATCCTGTGCAAGTGTTGGAGAAATTGGGTAAATTCGCAGGTTGTGTTGAGAACTGGATAGCTCTGTGGAAGAGCAACCGCCCGGGAAGCGAGAGGTCCCGGGTTCGAGTTCCGGTTCAGAGCTCCTCACGTTCAGATTTACTTTTCTGATTTTCTATACCGCAGTGATATAAAATTTAATTTGTTATCTCCTTGCGATGGATAAATCGCCAAGTGTTTAAAATATATACATTTATTTCTATCATAGTTTCATGTAAAAGTAACATAACGCCTAACATTGTATTATGTACCTATTTAACATTAACTTATATGGCCTAGGCAGCTCAGGATATGCCCAATTCTGCAATGTGGCGACGATATAATACACTTCCGACAACTTATACATTAATAATCACATCGGTTCATATACAAGCATATCATATGATACGTTTACTTACAATAAGCAAATAGGAAGATGATAATACATATAATATAGTGAATCGGCTGTAATTTGAACCATCTTACAGAGACACAACTCTCTATCCATGTTCAGGCGCACGTAGCACTTGCAGCGGGCATCGAATGCGTGTCGTAGCGACCACTCTCAGCACTCGTAGCACTCGGAGTGACGTAGCTGCTCGTAGCTACCATTTTGCTACGCCACCGGGACGCGAAAATACAAAAGCAGATGCAGCACAGACACCCATAGTCTGTACTGCATTACGCCGCCAATAACTTAGACAGTGATAGTTTGTCCAAACCCTGCTGCAATACAGCGGTCTGTAGTGCAGCAGCATCTTTTTGTGTAAGGAATTGAAAAAGCTGATTCAACACAGACAGACACCTAAAAATAAACTATGCAGCATTATCTTGTGATTGATTTTATTAAGATTATGAGGTGTATCATGTACATCCTACTTGAAATTTTCCGCTCTTTTGAATGCGCTTACTTCCATAGCTCTACGATGACTTTGTTGTTTCTTTTGCCCAAGCAAAAAACATCGTTTTCCACGTGACATTTTGGTATAACCGACCGATTTTAAGGCTTTTTTCACCGTAAAAGCGCTTGTGCCCCTGCAAAATAACATCACTTTTGGTTTATAGCCGGCATTGATGTATCATAAACATGGATTCACATTTCACCTCTCAAAAGCGTCTCCGCTAAATGAGCGCCAGACCTCGATTTTGGCGCACCTGCACTCTCAGTATTGCTCGGACTCCCAAAGCGATACAATGCCGAAGTGCTCCATAAAAAGTGCAAAAATCACACTTCTAAAGCGCTAAAATATATGGGATTTATTATTTTCGGTAAGTAAAAA
The DNA here is from genome assembly GCA_910592155.1 of Ypsolopha scabrella. Classification (NCBI taxonomy): domain Eukaryota; kingdom Metazoa; phylum Arthropoda; class Insecta; order Lepidoptera; family Ypsolophidae; genus Ypsolopha; species Ypsolopha scabrella. Next base: position 149,201 of record OU342978.1, read on the forward strand.
CTATATTTTTTTATTTTTCGTACGTATTTTTTGTGTGAAAATTACAAACATAATGTTATTTTGAATTTTATGTTTAAATAATCGTCAACAGAGGTTATATAAACCACCAAACTCAAAATTACACAGCATTATCAGAAGTATCTTGCTTTCCACATTCACTAAATTTTGTCGGGTTTCGCCAGGTTTTGTTCCGATTCAAATAGAGTCGCTTTTTTTTGTTAGGACCATATTTTTTTTGCTTATTTGGGATTGTTTGAGTAACAAAGTATAAATACGTTTATGAATAAGGTGATAACATTAATGAAATAAAAAATATATGTAGGGACATGATCCCATTGCTAAAGAAATTCTGGGGCGATACTAGTAGGGTCCTCATTTTGTTACCACGGAACTCTATCGAATTAACAATCATAGGGCGCCACGCAAGTCGTGCGAGGTCACAACTGGAAATGAAAGCAGTCACGTACGAGAACACGCGCGGGCGACTCTTCCTTCACTCGACGAACGGCGAGTCAGTCAGTTTTGAGCGAGCGCCAGCGGAATCAAGTCGCGAGTTCTCCCGATCCGCGCAACCGAAGGCAGTCAGTCATGTAGCAGTACACGCGGCGCCGCAGAGCTTTGGGGCTCCGAGAAAGCTCGCATCGGTCGCCCAGCTTCCAGCCTTCTACCCCTGGAGTGGTTCCGGCAACTTAGGCAAGGCTTGCCCCCGAAGTATCGCCCCAAAGAACCCTTGAATTATCTTTTGTGACACGCTGGGAACGCTGGCTTCTTGGCGTTTTGGTGCTTATTTTGGTGCGTATGGTGCGGTGACCAGCTCGAGCCCTGATTGGACGTTCGACACGGGTGACATGATTTCACAGTCTTGAGATTGGTTTGCGGGAAGGAAGTCGCTGAGGTGGTATCTGGTCTAGTGTTTTCCTTATAGGCATTTTGTGTGGGGCCTCGTTGAATTCTCTAGTCCATTCACTAGCAGTTGCTTGCTCTCTCCTGAGCTGTGGTGGGGCTATGTGTGCTAGCACCGGTAGCCACGATATCGGAGTTGGCTTGAGGGTGCCTGATATAATTCGCATCACTCTGTTTAGTTGGACATCTATTTTATTTGTATGTGCGCTTTGGTACCACACTGGAGCGCAGAACTCAGCGGTGGAGTACACCAAGGCAAGTGCGGAGGTACGAAGGACGTCAGCGCGAGCTCCCCACGTCGTGCCAGCTAGCCGGCCAATTAGGTTGACTCGAGTCTTCAGCTTTTGGGCGACGTTCTCCAGGTGATCACGGAAGGTCAGAGATCTGTCTAGGATAACACCTAGGTATTTTGGGGAAAAATTATGACGTAATATTTTTCCACAGAATGTCACCCGAAGTTCACATCGAGCCAGGCTGTTTGAGAGATGAAAGGCGCTTACTTCAGTTTTTGTAGGGTTTGGTTGAAGTCGCCACTGCGTATAATATTTGTTCAGCTCACGAAGATCTTCACATAGCACAGCTTCTGCATCTTCAAACTTTTTTCCTTGGAAAGCCAGGGCCAGGTCATCAGCGTATATGAATTTTTCCGATCGGGTGCTGGGCATGTCACTAGTGTACACATTGAACAAAAGCGGGGCCAAAACAGAACCTTGAGGGAGACCGTTCTTCAGCAGCTTGTAAGTACTTTCTTCGGCGCCGAGCATCACTTTGATGTTGCGTGGCCCCAGCATGCGTTTTAGCAGGAAGAAGATTTTCTTACATGGTACTATGCTGCTGAGCTTGTGTAGCAGGCCGTTGATCCAGACAGTATCGTAGGCTGCTTTTAAATCGACGAACGCTACAAACGTCTTATCCCCTCGCTGAAAACCAGCCTCTATGAATGATGTAAGGGCCAAGACTTGATCAGCGCAGCTACGGTTTGCTCTAAATCCGGCTTGTTCCGTCGGTATCGTTGGGTTCACTGCTGGGGAGATGCGATTGTATATTAGGCGTTCAAGCAACTTATAAGTGACGCTCAGCAGGGTTATTGGCCTGTAACTCGCTGGATCGTCCTCTGGTTTCCCGGGCTTGAGAATGGCTACTACTTTAGCTTCGAGAAATATTTTTGGTAGCGTACTTGTTTCCAGGATGTTATTAAAGAAACCTAGTAACCATCGTCTACCTTTGTTGCCTAGGTAGGTAAGGAATTCTGGGTAGATATGATCAAAACCCGCCGCTTTGCCACATCTTACTTTACTGAGTGCCACTGCCAGCTCACGGCCCGTGAAAGGAGAAGTGAACTCATCTCTGGGTTTGAGACCTCTGACGTAATTGACATGTTTTATTCTGATCTGTTTGGCAAATGACTTATCTACCTTCGCACAGTTTGTTAGGTATTGAAGGTGCCGGGCAACCTCATTCGGGTGTATTGGAGGCTCCTTTGCATCAGGTGCTGTTGCTCCTCCCAATTTACGCAGCAGGGTCCAGCTCTCTTTGCTGGAGTGGGTGAAATCCATGCCTTCCACACTTTTAGTCCATATTTTGCGCCGGGATTCGTCAAGTGCGTTCATGAGTTTATGCGCCGCCTGAGGGTCACTTGTGGACTGAAATTCCTGATAGGCTTCTTCCGCTTCTACTGTCCAGCCAGGTATGTATTCCCTGCGAAAACCTCGCGGGATATGCCGTTTGGCCCCACTTAAAACGATCTTGCAGAAACGCCCATAATTTTCGGTGGAAGGTTTGAGCCAGCGTAAGGTGGAGTCCACCTGGTGACTGTAAGCATCCCAATCAGCCTTAGTAAAGTTCCATCGGGATTTGGGAACCGACATAACAAGGGGTACTTCAAGTCCGATTTTTATTAGAGCCGGGCGGTGTTGGCTACGCGGGAAATTAGTCAGAATTTTTCGCGTGGTTGGAAGAACGTTGCCGCAGTGGTCCTGCGACACGAAACAGAGATCGGGGTTTGTGTCACTTTTCCAGCGAGCCGATCGGAATGAGCCTCTATCTTTAGGATCGAAAATCAGATGGATATTCTCTTTTTCAGCCCAGTCAGATAGGATCTCGCCACACGAATTGTTTGAGGAATATCCCCATGATGTGTGGTGGCTGTTGAAGTCGCCAAGGTAAATTGCAGGGTGGGGGAGCTTAGGCAAAGGTGGCTTAGGAAAGACACTGTTTGGAGGCTTATATGCGGCTATCACTGTTATATTGGAAATTTGAACTTTAATTATTTCTAAATTATTTTCGCTTGAAATTTCTAACACTTTTGACTGATTTAAAGAAGACTTCACATATACTGCCGATCCATAAATAGGTGAAAGTGTATAAGCTAAGAGACTGAAACCAGGGATATAGCCTCGTCTATCAAAATTATTAAAATCTGCAATGTGGTGTTCTTGAACAACTATAATGTCCACGTCGTTGTCGTTAGCTAGTCTAGATAAATATTCGCACTTAGATTGCGATGATCCTTCGATATTTATTTGGAGGAGTAGGGCTGAAGGCCCAATCCTTCTTGTCAGAGGGCTCTTAGAAGAACCTTTATCTGTTTGGCACATTGGTAAAGCAGGAGAACGCTGAGAGGCTCTTAAGAAACAGGTTCAGCGGGCCAGGAAAAGTCAGAATATTTCAGCCGTTTTCACAAAATTTTGTTGAAGCCGTTGCCCGGGGTGTACCACTAGGAGGTAAATTCTGACAAAATACCACCCCTAATCATAATAAGATAGTATCGGGAATACAGTCAAAACCGGAACGTTTTCCGAACTTTAAGTTAGTTGATGGAGAATTGCACAGATATTGTAAACCAAAATTTGATCTGTTAGGTTCTTTTGTATGGAAAAAAGTAATTCCTGCTGAACTTCGAGAGGATATCATTAGTAAAGCTCACAATGATCCCCTTAATGCACACCTCGGTACTTTCAAAGTCTTTAAGGCCCTAGCTCTTAATTATTATTGGCCCAATATGTTGAATTCTGTCAAAGATGTTGTAAGTCGTTGTGACATTTGCAAGGCGCATAAGGTGAGAACAGGTCCACCGGCCGGCAAAATGCTATATGAAAAGAAAGTTACTGCCCCAATGCAGGTTCTATCCGTTGATTTAATAGGTCCTTTACCTAAAAGTTATTCTGGACACATGACTTACTATTTTAGTCAAAATTCTGCATGAAAACACTTTCATCATTATTTGTAAAATAATAAGTACAATTTAAGTATAAGTATGTTGTTAATAATATTGTAAATATTTTCTTAACAAATTTTCTTCAAACAAAGGGTTTCGAAAATTCGCCCTTATTTTCTGAATTGTTTTCAACTCTGGCTAACATAAGGAGTCACATTTCGAATGCTGTGCTTTTTCTTAACGAAAAATATTCCTTTTATTATCCATGTATGTGTATTGATTTTTCTTTGGTGAATGTTGTATGTCAGTGGCGGCAAATGAGATTGTATGAAAGATGAATTTTATTTTATATATTATATTACATACGTTTATCTTACTTGTCCCCGAGATTCGTTCGTGTCAGAACGTTTTCTGGTCTACGTAGTTTTCGTTTGTAGAACGTCTGCCTGACCCCCCCTCCCCGAGATTCGTTCGTGTCAGAACGTTTTCTGGTCTACGTAGTTTTCGTTTGTGAAACGTCTGCCTGACCCCCCCCCCGCTCCTTTTTCCCCTGATTTCTTGTAACCCCCTTGTGTATGAAAGTGGAATTTTTAGCCCCTTCTCCGCTAAGAAAATGAAAGCACAGCAAGAAAAGCTCGTTTTTGAATTTCTGTAAAGATTGAATACAGAAATATGTACGATTTTTCAAATTTAATTACAGTTCATTCATGTTCGCAACCCTTTGCAAATATTTTTATTTTTGTCTGGAGCATGTTTTATTTTCTTCATTGTTTAAATTTTGTGCTGTATAATTTTTCGTTGCATAGAAAACTAGTTTATCTATATCGAAATTATGCGTGTTATGCCATCTAGTTTTCCTTTAGAGCAACTTGTTTAAGACGCGTGTCTCGCAATCCCTTCGATTGTTCTGACTTTATTAGTTAACATTTTAGTTCACAATTTTGCCAACAGATGGCACCTCACGCTTCGTTTAGATTTTAAGGCTGTGTTTTATTAGTAGTATGCGCACAGAATTTTAGAGGCGCGTTCGTTTTAAAAAAAGGACGCATTATTATGAAGGTGCGTTTATATTTGAAATATGCGCGCAAATTTCGGTCGCGCATTGTTTTAGAAAGGGCGATTACCCTTGAAATGGGCGAATTGGCTCGAAGGCGCGTTGTTTTGGAAAAAGTGCGCTTTTGCAGGCGCGGTTATCTTTGAACTGAACGTTTTGGTTGCGCATATTATTTTGTAGGCGCGTTGTTTTGGAAAAAGTGCGCATTCGTTTTGCAGGCGCGGTTATCTTTGAACTGAGCGTTTTGGTTGCGCATTGTTTTAAAAGGGCGCGGATATTGTATAATTTTCCCTTTGAGACTTTGGAATTTGGGAAATAGTTTTTAGATATTGGAAGATTTTTGTTCTGACTCGTATTTTGGGAATATGGTTGGGCTGTTGGTTTGTTGTAGTTATAGCCCGGAAATTTTTATGTGGGATTTTGGTACCCGGTTTTGTTCTTTCTGTATGAGTTGTAGCTCATTGTGTTAATATCTTTGAAGCGGTTTTATATGTTTTTGGATTTTTGCGAGTTTATATAACGAAGATTTGTTGTTTGTTCGGTCTGTTATCAGATATTGTAAAAAATAATAGTTACTCGGTGTTTTTTGTATAATATGGATGGTTTGTGTTGTAAGCGATTACAGATGGTATTACACGCCTGTTTTCTCTTGGATAAGTTTTAAAGTTATGTTGAATTTAAATCTTATGATAGGATAATTATTCGAGTTGGTAAAAGTAAGATTATCGTAGTGTGATATTGTGATAGAATTCTTTTGATAGCATTGACTTTGTAAAAGTAGAATTTTGTTTTACCAGTAGAATTTGTAAAATGAGAGTTTTTATTTCGTAACGTTGGATACTATGAAATTAAAATTTGAATTTGTAAGAGTAAAGTTTTTCATTGTAATTGGTGTTGTAAAGTAAAAGTTTTTTTTCTTGTAACATTGGCATAAGCTTAGATATTTAGATTTTAGAGTAGGCAGTCTTTGCAGTTAGCTAGGCCGTGAGCGCCGTGGGTTCGATTCCCGACGACGACTTTCCGACTAAACCGTGACACTTCTGATCAAAAAACCGCGACAAGTGGTTTTGGCAGTCCAAAATAAAAATATTTATTTTTGCTAAATAGATATATAAAGTATAATTTCTACAAGTCAAAGTTAATTCTAACAATATTATATCTTTAGAATATAAAAATATATATAATAATACAGGAAATAAAATATACACCTGCATAAAATAGAGGAATCTAGGAATGAAAATATTATAATACATAATGCAATAAAGAAATAAGTTAATAAATAAAAACGGGAAATACATACAAAGAAATATTACTACTAAAATGTAATAAAGTTATGTTATGTTAACTCGTGATGTTAACCTGAAACTGCATAAAGAATTCTGAAGAGACCAAAACAAGTGGAAATCTGAAGGTGCAAGGTCAGGACTATCCGGCGGATGCATTAATCCCAGCCAAACTCTCTTAATTTTTGCTGAGTGGCTAAAGATGTGTGAGGTCTAGCGTTATCATTATGAAAAACCTTCTGTTGACTAATTCCGGCCGCTTTCTCTCAACTTCTTGCTTTAATCTCATCATTTGTTCGCAGTAGAGTCCAGAATCGATAGTCCTGCCTGGCGGTAATCGCTCATAATGAATAATGCCCTTCCAATCCCACCATACACACAGCATTACCTTGTTGCGAGATAACCCGGGTTTCGACAGAGTCTGTGAAGCCTGACCAGCCTTTGACCACGACCTTTTTTGCACGTTCTTGTCGTACGTGATCCACTTTTCATCACCAGTTATCAGGTTTTTCAAAAATGGTTCGGTTTCATTACGTCGTAATAAAGAATCACAAATGCGTACACGGTTCATTAAGTTTCTTTCAGTGAGCTCATGAGGCACCCAAATATCGAGCTTTTTTGTGTACCCAGCTTTTTTCAAATGCGCCAAAACTGTTTTGTATTCAATCCCCAGTTCTTCAGCTACATCGTCACTACTGATATGCCGATCTTGCTCTACTTTTTAAAAAATGGCATTCATTTTATCCGTAACAGGACGCCTAGAGCGAGGTGCATCTTTGACATCAAAATTATACACTGCACTAGGTCCATCACCATCATAAATTTTATTCGCGGCTTGCTTTGAATTTTTACCTTTTTTGTAGTAAAATTTTAAAATGTATCGAATATCACTCATTCACTCATCTTAACAGTTAGAAAAACAATTCATTTTACCTAATTCGAATTTAGAATTATCTTTTTAAAAGTTAAACTTTTTAATAATACCAAAACCAGCCAGATACAAATGGTATAGCCAAAGAGATATTATTGTAAGTTCATACATACTATTTGCGAAAAGAGTTTTTCCCCAACCCATTATATTTAAAAAAACATGGGTATTATTAAAAAAAAAACGGTTTTCTCAAACAAATTCGTAAAACAATTTATATTATGAAAGCCTTGCGTAACTCAGCTGAGGTAAAATTGTTAAAGATGGTCTACTTTGCCATTTCACAATCCATTATCTGGTACTGTATTTCTGTTTGGGGTGGCTCTTGTAAGACCTCTATAATCACAGTCGAAAGAGCCCGAAGATCTGTTTTGAAAGTGTTGCTCAAAAAACCGTACAGATATCCAACGGAAGCCTTGTACAAGGATTGTGAAGTCCCGATTGTTCGTCAATTATTTATTCTCAAGGTATCACTCCGAGTTCACAAAAAGGTCACTGGCTCCCCTGATTATGAGGATTTACTTGAGCGCAGAGTATTTAAGGTGCCGGTTCCTAGGGTATCCACTTCTTTTGCAAATCGCTTTACTGACTTTCTTCATCCTTTTATTTATAACAAATCCGTTAAAATTTGTGATTTTAAATCTAAACGCATCACCACAGCCACATTTTATTTAAATAAATGGCTCATGTACCTAAGCTATTCTGATACTGAGGATTTGCTATATATTCCCAAGTAGTTTATGTATTTTATTTCTTCTATGTTGATTTTATAATAGTCTGTGCATGTCATTTTATAGGTTTATGATTCATTAAGCTATTTACATACCATTAAGAAAAATTTTTACTGTGTAACTGTACTAACGTGTACTAGATATATAAGATAGTTTGATATTTTCTGTATATGCCGAGGTTTGTTATATTTGTCAAGCTACCGCTGGCCTCCCTGGACAAGCTTGCTTAGTGTTTTTTATTGTACTTATCCTTATTTTGTATTTTGCTTTGTGTTGTGTACTGTTGTTTTGAATAAATAAATGAATTGAATTGATTTGAATTGAAATTTACGGAAGTTTGCAAAAGACAAAAAATTATAATGAAATTTTACAAAACAAAAGGATATTCCAGACAAATTAAAATCACAACTTAAGACACAAACTAAAGCAAATTAAAACCAAAAAAACACACGATCCAGGAAGAACTTGCATTTTATCTTTCTTCTGGCTGCATTCCTTGGATCCGAAAACAGCGTTTCCCTGATTGTTCCTCCATTGGCAATATAAAAGGAGCACTCTTACACACGGGCTGTGCCGCATATATATGGTGCTAAAACATTTTAGTATTGCTAAATAAAACATTTGATTCAAAAACCATAAATGGTGGTTTCAAAAATAAATGCGGCCATACTGCGCTGGAAATTTGTATCATTATACATAATACATTGGAGCGTGCCTCACCATCATCGCCACGTTGCATTGTTCTGTATTTATTTATTTATGATAGGAAAAGAAACTGCTTTAAATCGAATCTTTACATAACATGGTAATGCAAATTAGCCTATCGTTTTCACAATTGAATTGATTCATTGAATACAGTTGATTTGTGAACTGCTTATAAATAAGAAAACACTCAGTGTAATGTAATATAATAAAATATTTATATACTTACTCACTTCCATTACATTAATTCCATTTGTCATATCAAAATTTCATATCATTTATTAATTGCTATCATGTAGTACATTTTGGTCTTATGGTATTCTAGTAAACTTTAAACTTTCGCGATTTTCACACATTATTAACTTTGTATTGGGGTCTTACTAGCGATAACTATTAATCGTGGTCACAAGCTAACTAGTTAGCAAGCTAGTTAGCTTGTGACCACGACAGCCTACAGAGGCGTCGAAACGTCAAGCATTTTAGTTATCGCGAGTAAGACCCCAATACAAAGTTAAATATGGTATTCTACTTATCCTTAGGATCTTTCATGATACCCTAGATGGACACTGCAATATAAAACATTTAGTAGGTACATTTAGTATTGCACTATGTACATAATTACATAGCATTATAATATTTACATAGGTATTTAAGATGTTCACAAGATTGAGGGATCATGTAAACATTCTTCGACCGTGTAATAAGCCTTATTCACTAAAATATCTTTTCGTTTTCTTATAAATATACTGTCTTTTTGTTCCTATGTTAATATGTTAGGAATTTTGTTAAAATTTTAATAAATCTACAATAGGGACTGTTATTAAACATTTGCATATTTGATGTGGGTAGTGCTAATTTATTTTTACTGCGTGTATTGTAATTATGGGTATTTTCAATTTGTTTAAAAACGTGAAGATTTTTTCTTACAAATATAGAGACTTCTAAAATATATATAGACGGCAATGTTAATATTTTTTTTGCTTTAAAGTGGGATGTATAGCTTACTAATTGGCGTATGTTTGATAGAATACGCAGGCATCGCTTCTGTATGATAAACAATTGATCTGCGTCGGTACTATCGCCCCACAGGACTATGCCATATCGAAGCCATGCGTATGCATACGCGTAGTATTCTGATAGTGCAGTTTTATAGTCTGTGCTGGTTTTAATCATGTATAATGCATAAGTGAATTTTGATGATTTAGAGTTTATTTTCCTTACATATGATTTCCAATTGATGTCCAATGTGATACCGAGTAAATTAAATTCAGATACTTAATTTATATTTTCTCCATTTATTTTTAATTTTAAATCTAGCGGTTGTCTTTGATATGGTTTGAACTGCATTATTTTCGATTCTTTATAGTTTATTTCCAAATTATGGTCATCTAGCCAGCTTACTACTGAGCTTAATGTTTGTGAAAGAATGCTATTATTATTTTCTTTACATTGTGTCACGTTTTGTTTCTGAAACCTTAGAACGTAATCCTAAAACTTTAAAATATAATCAAGTCAAACAGTATTATTATAACAATTAACGTAGGTACGCTGTAAAATACTACTGATCGTCACCGGTCGTAAAACTTTGGAGGGGGTCGTTGTTTTGGAGTGACGCGTTCAACGCAACCGAGACCGATCATTGCTACTACCCGGTTCGTTCTATCACGTGCTATCACCGTGCGAGTGCTTTAAAGACACCTACTACCGATACTGCTACGCCTGGCTCGTTTATGATTTATTTATCTCGTGTTATTCGAGTATTTGTGAATATTATTAGTTTAAGTGTTTGAAATCCCATTATCCGGGGTTTTAAGCTACGGTTAAGTAACGGGCCTACTCCCGTCTAGCTTCAAGAGAACCCGCTCTTCCGTGGAAGAACCAGCTCTTCCGTAGCAGAACCAGCTATTTCGAGTCTGCCAGAAGCCGCCCTTTTAGGAGAGTATTGTGCGGTAACCCTTATCTCTTTGTTATTAATTTTGACCGTAATCAGACAAAGGACTGCGACCCTGAATGTAAATATGTAATTATTATAAAACTGTAGTTATGTAAATTATGTTTTATTCCATATACCCAAAAATAGAATGTAACAATTGGAAGTTGAATAAAATGGACACATCATCTGTAAAAATTACACTAGTGTAGTTTATTACTTTTGGTAGATTATTTATGTATACAAGAAAAATAACACATCCCAGAACACTACTCTGAGGAATAGAACATTTTATTTGGAGTTTTTTTTGACCGAATAGATTCCAGTTCATTTATGAGGTTGTTATAGTAGTCTATCTGAACATACTATGCGCGGTTGTATAAATAGGATTTCAACCATTGGTACACTAATCCTCGCACTCCCAACTCGTACAGTTTTGTTAGTAATAGTTTGTAGGATACTTTATCATAGGCCTTACTCATATCCAACAATAAAGCTACTGCAAACTGTTTGTCATTTATGTATGCGTGTATTTTTTGGATAAAATTATAGACTGCAAGTGTAGTGGACCGCTTTTTTCTGAAACCATATTGATTTTCATGAAAGATGTTATTATTTTCAATGAAATTTGTGAGACGATTGGACATCGCTTTTTGGAATATTTTTGAAAATGTAGGATATATCTCCCTTATTGAAAATTGGTTTTATTACAGACGTTTTTAGCTTTTCAGGGAAAGTTCCTTCTAACAAAGATTTATTTATAAGACAAGTTAGGGGAAATGTATATTCTAAAGTACAAATTTTAACTAATTTAGGAGGAATTTCATCAATGCCAAAGCTTTTTTTATTTTTTAGGTCTCGAATAATTAAAAATACCTCTTTTTCAGTAGCACGTCGCAAGTACATTGAATTTTCACATCACCATTTACATTTACTTAACATTACCATTTTGATTATTCTTAATATTTGATGATTCACCAACAATTACAAAAAAAGTATTAAATATGTCGGCTACCTCGAGGGGGGATTCTGATGTGATATTTTGTGTTTTATTTATTTTTAAGTTAACTTTAGCCCTTTGTTTGTTTTTACCTGTCTTTTCTTTGATAATTGACCTCATTGTTTTTGTTTTATTATTAGAGTTTTCCATTTTCTTAATAAATGATAATTGTTTTGATTTACAAACACATTTTTTTAGCATCTTTTCATCGTTTTTATAATAAGTAGATAGTGCATTTGTATCCGTATCTCTCAATTGATTGATTATAAAACTTTCTTTTATTTTTACAGGATTTACGCAGCCCTCTTGTTAACCATGTTGTTCTTTGACAATCTTTCATTTTTATTTTTATTTTGGGATATGTATGTTTAAAAGATTTTTAACAGTACTCAGAAAGATATCAAAATTTTCATTAACATTTTTATTTTCTGATAATATTTCTTGCCGTTTTATTTTAGCTAATGATGTTTTAAAAGCATTGGTATTGTTGTCATGAAAAATTCTTTTATGTTCGTACCACTGTCGATTATCTATATATTTATATTTTTGTATCTGTTGTTTACATATTACACCTCTATGATCTGAAAACCCCAGGTCTTCAACTTAAACGAAAGTTTTGTTATTATTTGTAAAAACAAGATCTATTAAAGTTTCACTTTTTTCTCTAATTGTTTGAAATATCCTAGTTGGTTCCTTAACATGTTGCACATAATTATAAGATAGCATTAAATCTTTTAATTTACGGGAATCAGGTGTATTTTTAAGCATATCTACATTAAAATCTCCTCCTATGATTATATGTTTTTGTTGCTGTTTTATTTTTAGTTTCTTAATTGTTTTTGTAAGACAATTAGAAAATACCTCAATCCTGCAATCACTGCGATAAATGCAAATAACAATTAAATTGATCTTAGGTGTTTCAATGCCACAACATTCGATGTAGAATTCCTTTGTAATATCCAAAATATCTTTCCTTTCCTCAAATTGTATTCCTTGCTGTTTGATACACATAATTACCCACCAAGGCTAAATATACATATACTGGGCCCATACAGAAATGAAACTACAAGTAACCGGCGGCGGTAACTAGGTTTACTAAACTTAAAGTCAAGAACTCAAATATTCACAAAAGCAGAAGAATGTTCAACATTTCACTGACAGTTTTGAGTAAAAGCTTTGTAGGAACCTGTTTCAGAACAGCTTGTAGAAGCTGGTGCCACGCCGACCAAATCACGATCATCAGCAGTTTGCAGGTGTAGGCTAGCACTCTAAGCTCATTATACCTAACCCAAAGCCAGCTTTCCCAAAAGAAATCCAAAATAATAATTTCAGCACAATGTGGTTGACTGAATCTCTCGTCATCATCTCACACAGTCGCCGGAATTCACGAACCTTTCCACGTATTGGTTTCGAACAACAGTCAACACTAACTTAACTGGTTTATTTCACGTTTTTAATCAACGATTTCCGAGAAAACTCAATTATATAAAATCTCGCAACCCGAGTTGCGCAAAGCCATTACCGGAAGCACGTCTAACGTCACAATGACAGTTTAACAGCGCGTGTTGCCAGATCAATTAAAAACACCTTAGAAAATAACACGACGCGTTCCGAAACGGTTTTAAAGCGAACATTTGCTTTAGTAGAATAGCCACGCCTCCTTTTTCATGGACTTTTCTGTCATATGATGGTGCAAGCTCATAACCGTTTATTGAGAGGAGATCAGATTGTCCTTCTGTGATATGAGTCTCTGTAAGGCATATTATATCCAATTCAGGGTTTTCTAGGAGATAACTTTCTAAAATATCAATTCTATTATTTAATGATTGCATGTTTTGGAAAAAACACCCAACGATCTATTGAAATGTCTGGTTACTTATGCGTTGTTTGTTTGACTGATTGTTCATATTAGTTTCTGGTTTAGATAATTTCTGTATAGGATCATGTGTTATGGTATTTGTTACATCTTCTCGTGGTGTAACTTCAATTTATCGTCCTTCAATTATAAGTTTGTTGTTTCTTATAGTTGCTCGTTTCCCATTTTGTCGTGCTTCCCTTAGGTGTCGTTAGAGCATGGTCCTTCTTTGTATGGACTCTTCATCCAGGAACTCTGATATGGCAGGGCCAGTGTTTTTAAATAGGTTTGCATTTCGTAATATACATCTTGTCATCCTCTTACTTCTCAGTTCAATTTCAAGTGGTCTTCTAAAACCTCTTTTACCAATACGGATGATATTTTCAATATAGCCGTTAATGTCTATGTTCAGTAAATCATAAAATATGTTTCCAACTCTTTCATAAAGTTCCACTTCAATTTCTTGATTATGCTCTTGTAGTCCATAAAGCACCAGTTTGCGTTCCAACACAAAAGCATTTATGTTTAAATTCTCTCTAGCAGCTGACTGCATTTCTAGGCTAGGTTTGAAAATTTTCTCAGCATCAGCCAAACGACGTCCTAAAGATTTCATTTCAGATTTAAATTTAATGTTCTTATATTGAAGGACTAATATTGTCTCTGTAATCTTTTTTATATCAATAGTAATTGTGTCAGTAATTGATCTCCTTATTTGATTGATCTTAGCATCCAAAATCTTTTCATGTTTTGCATCCAGTAAGTCAGCAAATTGCTGAAGGGTAATCGAATTCTTCTTCTGATATCTCGAGCGACTTTCCTCGGCTCAGAGCACCTCAGATCTAAATGCACTGTTCTTCTGCGTTTTTATACTTCAATGATATTATGTATTTGAATTTGTCTGAACTCATAATGAGAAAATCGCCAAGTGTACATACGAACAAAGAGTAACGCATATTTTGTCACTATCCGATACCCTAAAGGGTAAAAACAGTTCAGTATGACAAGTTTTGTATCCACCAGCATAGCAGAGGGTTTTAGCAACATCTTTAGTTCTAAATGAACGTACGAGGGGGCGTTTTTAAGTTCGCGGAATCGGGGGTAAGACGTGGAAATAAAAATACAAGTTTATTTTTCCTTTTCAATATATTCACCTGCAACCCTAATACATTTTTCAGATCTTTCAATAAGTTTATCTATACCCTCGAAAAAAATGTTTTTTCTTTGTCTGAAAAATAAGCTGAAACTGCTTCTTTCACTTCTTCATCGCTTGAGAACTTCTTCCCCCGAAGTTCTTTTTTCATTTTTGGAAAGAGATAATAATCACTGGGAGCCAGGTCAGGACTGTAGGGTGGATGAACTAAAATATTGAAGCCCACCTTATGCAGGGAAGCCAACGCAACACGGCTCTTGTGCACAGGCGCGTTGTCGTGCAGAAAGAGGACACCTTTGGTTAATTTTCCCCTTCTTTTTGCCTTGATTGTGTTACTCTAATTATGATCGGCACCTTTTGATTAGTAGATATAAACATAAATGTAATTAGTTAAATATAAATATTCCTGTTTCATATTTCCGTCTCCGTTGATCAAGAAGATTTTAATATTTATTCTTTGATTTCATGACTTCCGTTTCCGTTCACTTGATTATTAAATGTATATGCTGTTCTCTCAAATCATTCCCGTTTCCGGTTGTTAAATGAATTTTATTATTTTGTTTGTAAAGTTTCATTTTTCATTTCCGGCGCTAGTGTAAGTGGTTTGAAATCTAAACGGATGTAAACTTGCCGCGCGATTATTGCTGGGACAGAACGGCGCCGAAACTGGAAAGGGGTATTCATTTTGCATTTTTTGGGCAGAAAGGTGCCTTCGCTAATTTTGAACTTGTTGGTCATAAAACTAATATCTAGTACTATTTCTATAACAATAGTCCAGAGGAGTACGGAAAAGTATTATACTATAAAGTGATCGTTTAGAGCTGTACAGAAAATGTGAAGTAAAAGTGAAACTCATAAGAATAAAGATTGTCAGAGTTATCTGATTGTTTCATTTAACAGTCAGAAGAGGGATTCATCAATTTATTTCAAATAAATTGTTACACCACGCCCAGAGAAAATGTAAGTAACCTTCGTTTTACTTCGATATTATATTTTTGTGTCCATTATTATAACCTTAGAAAGATAATTTGTGCAAAAATGATTTATTGTGGTCTCACGTAAAGGCAACAAAGGCGTAACTGAAGACTAGGAAAAAAAAAGAGGGGCAGATTTTTTTTTTTCCTCGTTTCCTACCCTTAATTATTTTTTATTTTTTTTTCTCTTTGGCAAATAGCAGTCAACATTTTATAGTCCATCCATCCATCAGACCGTGTTCGTCTACTGCTGGGCATAAGCCTTTCTTAAATTACCCACTCTTTGCGGTACTCCGTCCTCATCTGGCCGCCATCCACAACGTCCTTCAGGTCATCGGTCGAGTGGGCACGAGGTCAGCCTACGCTACGCTTTGCTGTACGTGGTCTCATTATAACGCCTTTTTGCCACAACGGCTAAAACGTCTGCGACAAGTATGGCCTGCCCACTGCAGCTTCAACTTACTGATTCCGCAGGCTATATCGATGACTTTCTATCTCCGGCGCACCCGGGTATGAATGGCGGTATATCCATCCCAAATTGACTAAATGGTGATGGACACCGGCACGCTGATGTGTGAATTCTTGCACTGCGCTCATCAACCCGCCTTCCCACGAATGTATTGTAACTTTGCAACACCGTTTTAGTACTGAGAGTATTTATTTATTTTTGTTTTTGCTTAGACGTCTCTCCAATGACTGGAATATTTTCAGGAGTACTTGTTAATATATGTTCTCTTCTCTTTCGTTGTTAGTGTCGCTTAAGTGATGGTATTATAACGATAGATGTCAGTTTCAGAACCACCTGAAATATCTACAAAGCAGTCTGAGATGAGTGGAGACGAAGATATTGATGAGCTTTATCGAGACGATCTGCAAACTAATGACTACAACCATGGGCCAAGGGTGCACCGTTCCAGATCCAGAAGCAGGAGCATCATCCTTTGTCAAGGTAGACGCGTGATGAACGACAATCGTGAACAGCGTTCATCACGTGTGAATAATGATATTTACAACTGTGATGTGAAACGTGATCGTGCAAAACATCTACATTCGAGCAAAACGCATGAGCCCTGCTTGACGAACAGTCATGACAGAGCTAATCCACATTCAGTTCGAACCTATAATTCGCCAGAACGACATCAATCGACTATTGAAAATTTTGAGCAAGAGAAAATTTCAAGGGACACACGAAGATTGAATGCTACCGGCTTTTGTTCCATGTTCAATGTCCAATGCTAGTTGCCCAGGCAAAGAGCATGAGCAACGCCAATCAGCTAGCATTGGATCCCAAAACAGATACCCTTCGTGCGTAGAACAAGAGCAACGCACTGATAATTTTAATGAACTATTTTTAAATAGAAATCAACCTGAAAATTTTGAGCCAGAGAAAATTTTAAAGGACACACGAAGATTGAATGCTAGTTGTGTAGGTGGAGAGCACGAGCAACACCTACCGGCTTCTGTTCCATGTTCAATGTTCAATGCTAGTTGCCCAGGCGAAGAGCATGAGCAACGCCAATCAGCTAGCATTGGGTCCCAAAACAGATATCCTTCGTGCGTAAAGCGAGAGCAACGCACTGATAATTTTAATGAACTATACTTAAATCGATATCAACGAGATAATGATTATGAGTCCATCAGAGGTTTTAGAAATCGTAATAAAAGGCCAAGAAGCCGTTCTCCAACACCGTTAAGACAAAACTATAATTATAATCGCAGGGACTCACCATCATTCTCGCGTGAAAGAAAACGTAATACTAATTCTAATTCGCACTATCATAATGATAGTGATAGTAACAATATTGTCACCCAATTTATAAATGCTATTAGAGATATCAAAAGACCTGGAAATTACAATTTGTCCTCGATGAATAACATCATTCCCGAGTTCGATCCAATGTCCAAAGGTCAAACGGTGCTAAACTGGTTAACAAAGGTTGAAGAATGCACAAACATTTATGGCTGGAATGAACGTGAGATAATTCATTATGCGTTACCTAAGTTAACCGGAGTAGCCAAAGTATGGTACCAAAATTTACCTTCTATATCATACACTTGGACCGAGTGGAAAAGTAAATTGATATCAACATTTCCTTCCAAGGAAAATTATGCGGATGTTTTGTCTGAAATGCTGACGTTTAAAGTACGATACGGAGAACCCTTGCAACCATATTTGTATGCAAAACTAAATTTACTTAACCGCTGTGAAATTACCGGTAGAAAAGCTGTAGATTGCATTTTACATGGCATAGATGATCGAGCAATAAGATTAGGAGCGGAAGCAGCCCAATACCGGTCACCCGAGGAGTTACTAAAATATCTCAATACCGTTAAAGCTGGGCAACCGAGGGAAACCCCAATTAATTCTCATAAAAATAGAAACCATAGAAAGTTTACGCCAACCGAGACATCGAATCAAAATAATTCTACTTACAAGCCTCTTTTGTGTTTTAACTGCGGGCAAAGTGGGCATATAAGTTTTTCCTGCCCTAAGCCGATCGAAAAGTGCACTGTATGTTACAAACTATTAGAGATATCAAAAGACCTGGAAATTACAATTTGTCCTCGATGAATAACATCATTCCCGAGTTCGATCCAATGTCCAAAGGTCAAACGGTGCTAAACTGGTTAACAAAGGTTGAAGAATGCACAAACATTTATGGCTGGAATGAACGTGAGATAATTCATTATGCGTTACCTAAGTTAACCGGAGTAGCCAAAGTATGGTACCAAAATTTACCTTCTATATCATACACTTGGACCGAGTGGAAAAGTAAATTGATATCAACATTTCCTTCCAAGGAAAATTATGCGGATGTTTTGTCTGAAATGCTGACGTTTAAAGTACGATACGGAGAACCCTTGCAACCATATTTGTATGCAAAACTAAATTTACTTAACCGCTGTGAAATTACCGGTAGAAAAGCTGTAGATTGCATTTTACATGGCATAGATGATCGAGCAATAAGATTAGGAGCGGAAGCAGCCCAATACCGGTCACCCGAGGAGTTACTAAAATATCTCAATACCGTTAAAGCTGGGCAACCGAGGGAAACCCCAATTAATTCTCATAAAAATAGAAACCATAGAAAGTTTACGCCAACCGAGACATCGAATCAAAATAATTCTACTTACAAGCCTCTTTTGTGTTTTAACTGCGGGCAAAGTGGGCATATAAGTTTTTCCTGCCCTAAGCCGATCGAAAAGTGCACTGTATGTTACAAACTAGGTCACAAAACTACATCATGTCGTTTGTTGCCACCAGAACGTCCAACAAACATGACCAACAGACCCACAGTTCCAATAAACTCTACCAACAGATCCACTCTTCCAACAAATACAGCCAACACGCGCACTATGGAAAGAACTGAAAAACAAGTTCTTAAAATTACACAAACTCAAACAATTGATAATTTGGATGCTAGTAAGCAGATGTTAGAATTAATGTCCAAAAATAACAATAAAACGAGTAAAGGTGATCTAAACAACGAGATATTAAAGCCAGTGTGTGATGGAAATTCTACAAATAAATATACAGTCACAGTGAAAGTAAACGGCAAGTCTTATTCGTGCTATGTAGATCTTGGCAGCGAGTGCTCGATTATTCGGAAAACCGACGCATTGTCTTTGGATGTACCGTTGCATTCGAATAATTTACCGTTACTTAAAGGCTTGAGGTGCAGGGTGTATCTTTGATGACGGATTTGTACGTAGTGCAAGATGACGTCATAAATGCTCGGTATTACTGGGACACAATTTCACTGAGCACCCTACTATTGTAATCATAAAAACACCGACACAATTGATATTTGAAACTATTGCGCATAGTGATAAATTATTCATAACGGTAGCAAATGACATTCAAATACCCTCTTACGAAATGAAGTCGATGACAGTTAATTCTTGTACGTCAAATTCAGGTCGCATATACGTACATGGTTCTGTAAGAGAAAATGTTGGAGTCAGGTACTACTTATTACCCGGGGAGTATGAACTAAAAGATGGTATGGGAAAAGTTTTAATTCAAAATTTGTCTCCGAAAGAAATTTCCTTTTCCAAAGACACTCTTGTAACACGGGCCATACCGATCCAAAGTACAAAAGGTGTTTATAGCCTTGAATTAACTGAAGCTGATTCTGAAGAGTCTATCAACTTCGGGAAAGCACTTACTACTAAACAAAAAGATAAAGTGCGAAAGTTGCTAGAAGAACATAGTGATCGTTTTTCAAAGTCTCTTCAAGATTTGGGGTTTACCACCATAACAGAAATGGAAATAAATTTAGTAAATTCTGAACCAGTCGTCTACCGTCCCTATAGACTGTCATATGCTGAAAGAGGTTTGGTGCGAGATATGGTGCAGGAGATGATGGATGCTCATATAGTGCGTGAATCATCCTCACCTTACGCTAGTCCTATAGTTCTGGTAAAAAAAAACCGGAGAAAAACGTCTGTGTGTGGATTATAGGGCGCTAAATAAGAAAACTTTGAATACCATTATCCTTTACCTCGAGTTGAGGATCAATTGGACCTTTTGTCAGGTCATTCTTTATTTATTTCATTAGACCTTGCATCTGGTTATTACCAGCTACCAATTGCAGAGGGATCTATACATAAAACCGCCTTCGTTACACCAGACGGGCAGTACGAGTATCTACGAATGCCTTTCGGTCTCGTAAATGCGCCATCAGTTTTTCAGCGCAGCATCAATAAAATCCTTGCTGATGCTAAGGTCAAATATGCCTTGGTATATATGGATGATGTACTAATCCCAGCGCATAATTTTGATGAAGGGATGTCAAGATTAAGTGAAGTTTTGAATCTCTTAAAACTAGGGGGCTTAACCTTGAAATTATCAAAATGTCATTTCTTTTATGATAGCATTGATTTTTTGGGTTTTGAAGTTGGAAAAGATGACATACGACCAGGAAACCGAAAAACAGAAGCAATATCAAAATTTCCCCACCCAAAAAATCAGCATGAAGTGCGGCAATTCATAGGTCTTGCAAGTTTCTTTAGAAGATTTGTGAAAGATTTCAGTATTATTGCTACCCCTTTAACAGACTTACTAAAAAAAATTGCGACTGGGCATGGACTGACAGACAGGAAGAAGCTTTTCAAACTCTTAAATTATCTCTTACAAAACGCCCCGTACTCGCCCTCTTTGACCCACATGCCGAAACTGAACTTCATACTGACGCTTCAAAGCTAGGAATCGCTGGTATACTACTTCAGAAAGACAATGAAGGTAGGCTGCAACCCGTCTCATTTTACAGTCGCAAAACCACACCCGAAGAGCAAAAATACCATTCTATGGAGTTAGAGACTCTTGCAGTGGTAGCATCTCTGCATCGATTTCGAGTTTATCTTATCGGAAAACCTTTTAAAATCTGCAGTGACTGTAACGCAATTAGTACGACCATGACCAAGCGTGATTTGGTTGGTCGTATAGCTCGTTGGTGGATACAGTTGCAGGAATACGATTGTGTCATAGAGTACAGGCCAGGAACGCGAATGGCACATGTAGATGCGTTGAGTAGAAATCCAGTTGGTGATCCATCATCTGAGACTCATGTCCTGGATGTTCTATCCATTGAAACCGACAACTGGCTTAGCACAGTCCAAATGGCTGACAACGAAGTTGAAATAATAAAAGAGATCCTTTCTGATTCGTCTTCTAAAAAAATGATTGAAATTCATAATAATTATTGCGTAAAAAATGGTCGAGTTTACCGCAAAGTCGGCGATAATATTCGTTGGCTCGTGCCCAAAGGTGTAAGATGGCAAATTCTTAAAATGAATCATAATGATGTGGGCCATTTTGCGTTTGAAAAAACGCTACACCGTATTAAGGAATCATTCTGGTTTCCAAAAATGCGACGATTCGTAAAAAAATATGTCGCTGCATGTTTACAATGTGCTTATCACAAAGCTCAAGGTGGCGCGAAGCCTGGTGAGTTACACCCCATCCCCAAAATCGAGATACCGTTCCACACAATTCACGCAGACCACCTTGGCCCATTTGTGAAGAGTAAACGTGGTAATTCATATTTATTGGTAATTATTTGCGGCTTCACAAAATTTATCAACATTACTCCCGTACGTAATACTAAAGCATCGACTACCATTCGCGTTTTCAGGGAACATATTAGCATTTTCGGTACCCCGACGCGCCTAATCACTGATCGTGGCTCTTGCTTTACTTGTCACGCATTCAAAAATTACATTAAAAGTACGGGTATTAAGCATATTTTGAATGCCGTTGCGACACCTAGGGCCAACGGTCAAGTTGACAGATTCAACCGTACAATTTTGGACGCTCTTTCTACCAAAACTCACGGAAAAGATGATAAAACTTGGGACGAATATATACCTGACATCCAAATAGGTATTAATACAACAGTAAATAGTACCACTACTAGAACTCCTGCAGAATTGTTGTTTGGATATAAATTAAGCAACACTACCGAGACAATTTTAAATGACGTCACTAACGATACTACGAAAATGTTCTCTCCGGAAGAAATAACGGAACTTAGACAAAAAACGGGTGAGGTTATTAGACAAAAACAAAAAAAAGACAAGGAAAGGTTTGATAAGAAAAGGAAGGCAAAGACAGAATACCTAGTAGGTGATCTAGTACGATTACAAAGAGAAATTAATAGTAATGATGGGAAGTCTAAGAAGTTAGTACCAAAATTTCAAGGCCCGTATCGTATCGTGAAAATATTACCAAATGATAGGTTCATTGTAGAAGATATCCCAATGTCCCGTAAAAATAACCGTCGATATGAAGCCGTAGTAGCAGGAGATAAAATTCAACCTTGGGTTAGTTTTTCCAAAATTTTTGAGAGTAGTTCAGACGAAACAGACGAAACTAGTGATCATAGCGAATTAGAACAAGCTTTGGACTCTGGTGACGAACGAGAAAATATCTAATTATGATAAAATTAGAGGTTTTCAATTTAATTTAATGATTACTGTATTAAGTTTCTAAAATATCTATACAAAAGTTTGTCACAAACTATATTATTCATATTGTCCTACAAAGTTCTGTCAAATCACTTACAATTAAATAAATAAGATAAACGATGTAAGAACTTTATTTAATTATGTACAACGATCTTCGATAAGATCAAGCTATGTCATGTGTAAATTTGCTTACACAGATATTTTTCTTTTAATGAATGCATTTAGGATAATATTACTTAAGTAGTCTATGTTAATTCATATTCTTATTGATTACAGACATTTATATGAGATAAAGTTAGGGACGAGGTCGTCCCTATAGCAGGATGGTCGAGCTGTTACTCTAATTATGATCGGCACCTTTTGATTAGTAGATATAAACATAAATGTAATTAGTTAAATATAAATATTCCTGTTTCATATTTCCGTCTCCGTTGGTCAAGAAGATTTTAATATTTGTTCTTTGATTTCATGACTTCCGTTTCCGTTCACTTGATTATTAAATGTATATGCTGTTCTCTCAAATCATTCCCGTTTCCGGTAATTAAATGAATTTTATTATTTTGTTTGTAAAGTTTCATTTTTCATTTCCGGCGCTAGTGTAAGTGGTTTGAAATCTAAACGGATGTAAACTTGCCGCGCGATTATTGCTGGGACAGAACGGCGCCGAAACTGGAAAGGGGTATTCATTTTGCATTTTTTGGGCAGAAAGGTGCCTTCGCTAATTTTGAACTTGTTGGTCATAAAACTAATATCTAGTACTATTTCTATAACAATAGTCCAGAGGAATACGGAAAAGTATTATACTATAAAGTGATCGTTTAGAGCTGTACAGAAAATGTGAAGTAAAAGTGAAACTCATAAGAATAAAGATTGTCAGAGTTATCTGATTGTTTCATTTAACAATTGCTTCCTTTAATCGCTCTAAGATTGAAGCGTAGTATTCTCCGGTTATGGAGACACCTTTATCTTTATAATCTATCAACAAGATTCCTTCTGAGTCCCAAAAGATTGTCGCCATGATTTTTCCCGCCGACTGTGACACCTTAAATTTCTTTGGTGGTGGTGTGCCTTTTTGTGCCACTGCATAGAATCTTGTTTGGACTCCGGTTCATAATGATGAACCCAAGTTTCATCCCCAGTAACAATTCGAGTCAATACCCCATCCTGGTCTTCATTACAGAGGTCCAAAAACGCGCGAGAACACTCTACGCGCTGTTGTTTTTGAGGCGGCGGCGTGAGCATTCTCGGCACCCACTTTGCACTGACTTTGGTCATGCCGAGATGACCGTGAAGAATTTTAAATATGGTTGTATCGGATACTCCAACCATTTCTACGAGCTGTTTCTTCTTTAATCTAGCATCTTCCAGTATTAATTTTTCCCCTTTTTGAATGATTTCCGGAGTGGTCACCTCGATCGACCGTCCTGGCCGAGGATCATCTTCAAGTGAGGCCCTGTCTTTCCTAAAAAGGGTATGCCACTTATAAACCATGGTTTTACCGGGGCAAGACTCCCCGTAAACGGATGACATCTCTTCTAGTATGGTTTGAACCGATTTACCTTGCTTGGTAAGGAACTTTATGACAGCGCGGTGCTCGATTTTCTCCATTTTTTACATTGTTCTTCCCAACTGAGTTGTTTGATCGACGATAATTCAAATATGAATATGGCCCGTGTATGATAAACCCCCCTCTCGACAGGTACTATTTACACCTCGCGTGCTGGGCCCATTTCAATATGAAAGAAGGCTAAAACTCTGTGAGAAAGGGGTCCTCCAAACAAGGGGGTCTTATATACTAAATTCCGTCGAACGGATAAATAAGCTCACTCACATTAAATTTCCAGTTTCTCGTCCTAGACGGGTCGTCGGGCTGACTCCGGAACTCACCCTTGGTGGACGGGAAGTCAGTGCTCCTCTCGATGGCTTGGCACGTCGCTGATCTTCGACAAACTACCAGGCCCAGCCAGTAGTTCTCGGATGTAATTATCTAAACACAACCTCTAACCCAGGCTAGCTCACCCAAGACAGCGATCACGATTTCAGTAAAGCGTGGTTAATGAGAATCGTTTCCCATCACCTTCCACCGTTAACAATAATTCACGAAACTTTTCGCGCACACGTTCAGGATCGCAATTAATACTCATTAATTGGATTATTTCACCACTTTAACAGTTCATTTCCTTGAAATATATAATAACCTTTTCAACACTGGTTGACTTGGAAAAGCACAATATGTCCGAGACAATAATTTTTGACAATTCACCGGAAATATCCATGACACTCCTTTTTTTTACAACTCGTGTTGCCATATATTAAATGAAGTGTCTGACACATACATGTGCGTTCCGAACGCTTTTAAACCGAACAATCCCCCGCTCCGGGCTGTTATCCTTATCAGACCGCTAGCTTAATCAACCGGGAGCCGGGAGAGAGTCGCCAAGGCTCGTCGCAGAATCGAACCTCCGATCAACACCTCAGCGACCAAAGACCCCAAATTAGCATCTTTTAATAAGACTAAATCCTCTTCCTTGGGAGGCTCTGTCTTGTCTGTTCACTTCACCTGCTGCTGTAACAAATGCAGATATTCAACCGACCATCGATTCCAGAAGTCTTGGCCCATTTGTTGCAACATTTGAAAACGTGACAACCGGGTTGTACGTTCTTCCCTCCAAGGGTATTCCGGCAAGGCAGTAAGAGGCTGCCCGATCAAGAAATGGCCAGGAGTCAAGACCTCGAGGTCGTTTGGATCAGATGACAGGAGACAGAGAGGACGAGAATTGAGGACGGCCTCAACTTAACAGAACATAGTGACGAGCTCCTCGAAACTTAAAATGGTCTCCCCGATGACGCGGCGGAGGTGGGTCTTGGCCGATTTCACATACTAACCATGACTTAACTTAATACAATTATCTTCTAAAAATTTATATATCTTTCAAGTAATTTGCGGTACCCTTGTACTTCGTGCCTTTGTCTGACCTAAATAAAAAGGCAAACCTCTACGCGATACTAATCGGTCTAATGCAGCGACGAAGGCCTCCGTGGACAACGAGGACTCTAATCCCAAGTGGACGGCCTTAGTGGACAGACACACGAATACTCACAGGTACGCCTTAACAGTCCGAGCGTTGCGAAGGCTAGACGTTCGGACGAGGAACGGTCCCCCCACGTCCGTAGCCACCCTATCAAAGGGTCTCGACTGTGTGATCCCATCAGCTGGCAGATTTCCTATCTGCGGCTGCATCAACGAGGCTCGCAGCCTGTAACAAGGAACACAGGAGAAGAGAACATAGCGAATTACCCGGCGAGTAAACAAAATACAAAATTCTCGCTGTAAAATCGTCAATAACGCGTTTCATGCCGCGTGTGAGTTACGGAACATGTCGGTCGGACAGCAAAAGCCTCATCAAAGGCCCTCCTTGGCTAACAACAAAGGATGGCGACTTGCGTGCTCCAACCCGACGCACACCGTGCCGACGCCACCGTTGCGACGCCCCAGCGTCCCAACGCACGGCGATCCAACGCACGGCGGCCCCGACGCACGGCGGCCCCGACGCACGGCGGCCCCGACGCTCAGCGTCGCGATGCCCCAGCGCTCCGACGCGCGACGGCCCGACTCCCAGCGTCCCGACGCACGACGGTCCCGACGCCCAGCGTTCCGACGCCCAGCGTCCCGACGCCCAGCGTCCTGACGCCCAGCGCCCCGACGACCGACGCCTGGCGTCCCGACGCTCAGCGTCCCGACGCACGACGGCCCGACGCCCAGCGTCCCAACGCACGGCGCTCCGACGCGCGACGGCCCAACGCCCAGCGTCCCAACGCACGGCGCCCCGACGCACGACGGCCCGATGCCCAGCGTCCCAACGCACGGCGCTCCGACGCACGACGGCCCGACGCCCAGCGTCCCGACGCGCGGCGCCCCGACGCACGACGGCCCGACGCCCAGCGTCCCGACGCGCGGCGCCCCGACGCACGACGACCCGACGCCCAGCGTCCCGACACATGACGGCCCCGACGCCCAGCGTTCCGACGCCTAGCGTCCCGACGCCCAGCGTTCCGACGCCCAGCGTCCCTACGTACGACGGCCCGACGCCCAGCGCCCCGACGCGCGGCGCCCCGACGCGCGGCGCCCCGACGCCCAGCGTCCCGACGCACGACGGCCCGACGCCCGGCGTCCAATCAGGAACTAGTTTGGTCCCTAGAACCAGAGCATGCACACACAACCCGGGTAAAATCTGGGCTGTCCTATCCATTAGCTGGACAGGCCAAGAAACCTCTGTTTCTTTAAGCCACTCCGGCCCCCACCATAGATGATGCGACACCAACTCCGGCGCTGTGCAGCCCCTCGATGCGCAGTCTGTGTTAGGATTTACCATCTATGTCTATGAATATTACATACTAAGGTTAAGCTATGGTCTATGGTGATTAAAAAGTATGTTGTCTTGTCTACGACTTCCCTGTAAAACGTGAAATAAAACAAATGGCTACTAAGTAAAACTAATAGTCTGCAGGATTACATTCACCTGGGACTTACCTCCAATTGATTTGAATACCTATATTCTGAATTTGTGAAACCCGGTTTCCTACAAAAATCTCTAAAATACGTGAGGACGCGCGTAGCCATGCTAGCGCAACCTGACTATCCGACCATGCATACACGTCTTGAAATTCAACAGTGGCAGCCAACTCGCTATGTACATGGTTCAATAACCTTACTAAAGGATGAGCTCCACCCAATTCTAATTGAGGAATTGCAAGACAAGTACGAATGGGAGCCACCTTGCTCTTTGCTAAAAGAAATACAACATTGGCATGTCCTTGACAATCAATTGTTCGTATATATAGAGCCCTAGGCACCAAAATCTAAAAGAGCTCTTACTCTAACTGAATCCCCCCTGGGGGGCCCCAACTACTAACTAATATGGTGGGCCGAAGAACTGTCCTCGGCTCCGCACCGGTAGAGGGGCAGACAAATTATTGGGGGCCCGGCCTCTCCAATCCAGGGTGCGTCCATTGCCCCATATATGGTGAGCGTGTACACAATGCCATCCGAGATGGTGCGAAACCCGCTGCCCTACCATATCTAAAATAAGGCGGGTGATACTCTAACCGCGGATACTCGTGCATCGGCGGAGAGTATCGCTGTGGCTCCGCCCGGCAATACTGTCCTACAGTGGGCGCAGGCACTGGTTCGGTAAACTGGAGTCCACTCATATAACCTTGAGTGAGGCCCCCGCCCGTTGAGCCCCCCACCCTCGGGGGATCCCTACTCGGGCCCGCTGTCGCGGAAGCATGAGGTCCACTCCTAATATCCTGAGTGCGGCCCTGACCCGTTGAACCCCCCCCTCCCATGAGGGGTCCCCCCCGGGTCCGCAATATAGCCTCGTACCGCAGGCGCGCGATCCACACCACTCAAACTGAGCACGACTCACGCGAGGGCTCTCCCCACTCTCCAACGGGTGCGCTCCTCGTCCTTGAGAGGGGCCACTCGACGGACGTGACTGATAGGTGGACTGTGACGCGGCTCCCCCGCCCGTAGCGTGACCGTATGCTCCAGACCTGTTCGCACAAATCAAATCATGATGTGGCCGGCCACATTCTCTACACATACGCTGTCTGGAGCACTCGCGCGCTAAGTGGTCTTCTAAACAAAAATAGCACAATCGATTAATTTTAACTAATCGCCGTCTGTCTACTACCGATTGTTAAATGAAACAATCAGATAACTCTGACAATCTTTATTCTTATGAGTTTCACTTTTACTTCACATTTTCTGTACAGCTCTAAACGATCACTTAATAGTATAATACTTTTCCGTACTCCTCTGGACTATTGTTATAGAAATAGTACTAGATATTAGTTTTATGACCAACAAGTTCAAAATTAGCGAAGGCACCTTTCTGCCCAAAAAATGAAAAATGAATACCCCTTTCCAGTTTCGGCGCCGTTCTGTCCCAGCAATAATCGCGCGGCAAGTTTACATCCGTTTAGATTTCAAACCACTTACACTAGCGCCGGAATTGAAAAATGAAACTTTACAAACAAAATAATAAAATTCATTTAACAACCGGAAACGGGAATGATTTGAGAGAACAGAATATACATTTAATAATCAAGTGAACGGAAACGGAAGTCATGAAATCAAAGAATAAATATTAAAATCTTGACAAACGGAGACGGAAATATGAAACAGGAATATTTATATTTAACTAATTACATTTATGTTTATATCTACTAATCAAAAGGTGCCGATCATAATTAGAGTAACAGCTCGACCATCCTGCTATAGGGACGACCTCGTCCCTAACTTTATCTCATATAAATGTCTGTAATCAATAAGAATATGAATTAACATAGACTACTTAAGTAATATTATCCTAAATGCATTCATTAAACGAAAAAATCTGTGTAAGCAAATTTACACATGACATAGCCTGATCTTATCGAAGATCGTTGTACATAATTAAATAAAGTTCTTACATCGTTTATCTTATTTATTTAATTGTAAGTGATTTGACAGAACTTTGTAGGACAATATGAATAATATAGTTCGTGACAAACTTTTGTATAAATATTTTAGAAACTTAATACAGTAATCATTAAATTAAATTGAAAACCTCTAATTTTATCATAATTAGATATTTTCTCGTTCGTCACCAGAGTCCAAAGCTTGTTCTAATTCGCTATGATCACTAGTTTCGTCTGTTTCGTCTGAACTACTCTCAAAAATTTTGGAAAAACTAACCCAAGGTTGAATTTTATCTCCTGCTACTACGGCTTCATATCGACGGTTATTTTTACGGGACATTGGGGTATCTTCTACAATGAACCTATCATTTGGTAATATTTTCACGATACGATACGGGCCTTGAAATTTTGGTACTAACTTCTTAGACTTCCCATCATTACTATTAATTTCTCTTTGTAATCGTACTAGATCACCTACTAGGTATTCTGTCTTTGCCTTCCTTTTCTTATCAAACCTTTCCTTGTCTTTTTTTTGTTTTTGTCTAATAACCTCACCCATTTTTTGTCTAAGTTCCGTTATTTCTTCCGGAGAGAACATTTTCGTAGTATCGTTAGTGACGTCATTTAAAATTGTCTCGGTAGTGTTGCTTAATTTATATCCAAACAACAATTCTGCAGGAGTTTTAGTAGTGGTACTATTTACTGTTGTATTAATACCTATTTGGATGTCAGGTATATATTCGTCCCAGGTTTTTTCATCTTTTCCGTGAGTTTTGGTAGAAAGAGCGTCCAAAATTGTACGGTTGAATCTTTCAACTTGACCGTTGGCCCTAGGTGTCGCAACGGCATTCAAAATATGCTTAATACCCGTACTTTTAATGTAATTTTTGAATGCGTGACAAGTAAAGCAAGAGCCACGATCAGTGATTAGGCGCGTCGGGGTACCGAAAATGCTAATATGTTCCCTGAAAACGCGGATGGTAGTCGATGCTTTAGTATTACGTACGAGAGTAATGTTGATAAATTTTGTGAAGCCGCAAATAATTACCAATAAATATGAATTACCACGTTTACCCTTCACAAATGGGCCAAGGTGGTCTGCGTGAATTGTGTGGAACGGTATCTCGATTTTGGGGATGGCGTGTAACTCACCAGGCTTTGCGCCACCTTGAGCTTTGTGATAAGCACATTGTAAACATGCAGCGACATATTTTTTTACGAATCGTCGCATTTCGGGAAACCAGAATGATTCCTTAATACGGTGTAGCGTTTTTTCAAACGCAAAATGGCTCACATCATCATGATTCATTTTAAGAATTTGCCATCTTACACCTTTGGGCACGAGCCAACGAATATTATCGCCGACTTTGCGATAAACTTGACCATTTTTTACGCAATAATTATTATGAATTTCAATCATTTTTTTAGAAGACGAATCAGAAAGGATCTCTTTTATTATTTCAACTTCGTTGTCAGCCATTTGGACTGTGCTAAGCCAGTTGTCGGTTTCAATGGATAGAACATCCAGGACATGAGTCTCAGATGATGGATCACCAACTGGATTTCTACTCAACGCATCTACATGTGCCATTCGCGTTCCTGGCCTGTACTCTATGACACAATCGTATTCCTGCAACTGTATCCACCAACGAGCTATACGACCAACCAAATCACGCTTGGTCATGGTCGTACTAATTGCGTTACAGTCACTGCAGATTTTAAAAGGTTTTCCGATAAGATAAACTCGAAATCAATGCAGAGATGCTACCACTGCAAGAGTCTCTAACTCCATAGAATGGTATTTTTGCTCTTCGGGTGTGGTTTTGCGACTGTAAAATGAGACGGGTTGCAGCCTACCTTCATTGTCTTTCTGAAGTAGTACCAGCGATTCCTAGCTTTGAAGCGTCAGTATGAAGTTTAGTTTCGGCATGTGGGTCAAAGAGGGCGAGTACGGGGCGTTTTGTAAGAGATAATTTAAGAGTTTGAAAAGCTTCTTCTGTCAGTCCATGCCCAGTCGCATTTTTTTTTTAGTAAGTCTGTTAAAGGGGTAGCAATATTACTGAAATCTTTCACAAATCTTCTAAAGAATCTTGCAAGACCTATGAATTGCCGCACTTCATGCTGATTTTTTGGGTGGGGAAATTTTGATATTGCTTCTGTTTTTCGGTTTCCTGGTCGTATGCCATCTTTTCCAACTTCAAAACCCAAAAATTCAATGCTATCATAAAACAAATGACATTTTGATAATTTCAAGGTTAAGCCCCCTAGTTTTAAGAGATTCAAAACTTCACTTAATCTTGACATCCCTTCATCAAAATCATGCGCTGGGATTAGTACATCATCCATATATACCAAGGCATATTTGACCTTAGCATCAGCAAGGATTTTATTGATGCTGCGCTGAAAAACTGATGGCGCATTTACCAGACCGAAAGGCATTCGTAGATACTCGTACTGCCCGTCTGGTGTAACGAAGGCGGTTTTATGTATAGATCCCTCTGCAATTGGTAGAAGGTAATAACCAGATACAAGGTCTAATGAAATAAATAAAGAATGACCTGACAAAAGGTCCAATTGATCCTCAACTCGAGGTAAAGGATAATGGTCCTTCAAAGTTTTCTTATTTAGCGCCCTATAATCCACACACAGACGTTTTTCTCCGGTTTTTTTTTTACCAGAACTATAAGACTAGCGTAAGGTGAGGATGATTCACGCACTATATGAGCATCCATCATCTCCTGCACCATATCTCGCACCAAACCTCTTTCAGCATATGACAGTCTATAGGGACGGTAGACGACTGGCTCAGAATTTACTAAATTTATTTCCATTTCTGTTATGGTGGTAAACCCCAAATCTTGAAGAGACTTTGAAAAACGATCACTATGTTCTTCTAGCAACTTTCGCACTTTATCTTTTTGTTTAGTAGTAAGTGCTTTCCCGAAGTTGATAGACTCTTCAGAATCAGCTTCAGTTAATTCAAGGCTACAATTACCTTTTGTACTTTGGATCAGTATGGCCCGTGTTACAAGAGTGTCTTTGGAAAAGGAAATTTCTTTCGGAGACAAATTTTGAATTAAAACTTTTCCCATACCATCTTTTAGTTCATACTCCCTGGGTAATAAGTAGTACCTGACTCCAACATTTTCTCTTACAGAACCATGTACGTATATGCGACCTGAATTTGACGTACCAGAATTAACTGTCATCGACTTCATTTCGTAAGAGGGTATTTGAATGTCATTTGCTACCGTTATGAATAATTTATCACTATGCGCAATAGTTTCAAATATCAATTGTGTCGGTGTTTTTATGATTACAATAGTAGGGTGCTCAGTGAAATTGTGTCCCAGTAATACCGAGCATTTTATGACGTCATCTTGCACTACGTACAAATCCGTCATCAAAGATACACCCTGCACCTCAATCACAGCTTGTACACGACCTAGCGGTTGTACTAAATTATTACCCAAGCCTTTAAGTAACGGTAAATTATTCGAATGCAACGGTACATCCAAAGACAATGTGTCGGTTTTCCGAATAATCGAGCACTTGCTGCCAAGATCTACATAGCACGAATAAGACTTGCCGTTTACTTTCACTGTGACTGTATATTTATTTGTAGAATTTCCATCACACACTGGCTTTAATATCTCGTTGTTTAGATCACCTTTACTCGTTTTATTGTTATTTTTGGACATTAATTCTAACATCTGCTTACTAGCATCCAAATTATCAATTGTTTGAGTTTGTGTAATTTTAAGAACTTTTTTTTCAGTTCTTTCCATAGTGCGCGTGTTGGCTGTATTTGTTGGAAGAGTGGATCTGTTGGTAGAGTTTATTGGAACTGTGGGTCTGTTGGTCATGTTTGTTGGACGTTCTGGTGGCAACAAACGACATGATGTAGTTTTGTGACCTAGTTTGTAACATACGGTGCACTTTTCGATCGGCTTAGGGCAGGAAAAACTTATATGCCCACTTTGCCCGCAGTTAAAACACAAAAGAGGCTTGTAAGTAGAATTATTTTGATTCGATGTCTCGGTTGGCGTAAACTTTCTATGGTTTCTATTTTTATGAGAATTAATTGGGGTTTCCCTCGGTTGCCCAGCTTTAACGGTATTGAGATATTTTAGTAACTCCTCGGGTGACCGGTATTGGGCTGCTTCCGCTCCTAATCTTATTGCTCGATCATCTATGCCATGTAAAATGCAATCTACAGCTTTTCTACCGGTAATTTCACAGCGGTTAAGTAAATTTAGTTTTGCATACAAATATGGTTGCAAGGGTTCTCCGTATCGTACTTTAAACGTCAGCATTTCAGACAAAACATCCGCATAATTTTCCTTGGAAGGAAATGTTGATATCAATTTACTTTTCCACTCGGTCCAAGTGTATGATATAGAAGGTAAATTTTGGTACCATACTTTGGCTACTCCGGTTAACTTAGGTAACGCATAATGAATTATCTCACGTTCATTCCAGCCATAAATGTTTGTGCATTCTTCAACCTTTGTTAACCAGTTTAGCACCGTTTGACCTTTGGACATTGGATCGAACTCGGGAATGATGTTATTCATCGAGGACAAATTGTAATTTCCAGGTCTTTTGATATCTCTTATAGCATTTATAAATTGGGTGACTATATTGTTACTATCACTATCATTATGATAGTGCGAATTAGAATTAGTATTACGTTTTCTTTCACGCAAGAATGATGGTGAGTCCCTGCGATTATAATTATAGTTTTGTCTTAACGGTGTTGGAGAACGGCTTCTTGGCCTTTTATTACGATTTCTAAAACCTCTGATGGACTCATCATCATTATCTCGTTGATATCTATTTAAGTATAGTTCATTAAAATTATCAGTGCGTTGCTCTTGCTTTACGCACGAAGGATATCTGTTTTGGGACCCAATGCTAGCTGATTGGCGTTGCTCATGCTCTTCGCCTGGGCAACTAGCATTGAACATTGAACATGGAACAGAAGCCGGTAGGTGTTGCTCGTGCTCTCCACCTAGACAACTAGCATTCAATCTTCGCGTGTCCTTTAAAATTTTCTCTGGCTCAAAATTTTCAGGTTGATTTCTACTTAAAAATAGTTCATTAAAATTATCAGTGCGTTGCTCTTGCTCTACGCACGAAGGGTATCTGTTTTGGGATCCAATGCTAGCTGATTGGCGTTGCTCATGCTCTTCGCCTGGGCAACTAGCATTGGACATTGAACATGGAACAAAAGCCGGTAGGTGTTGCTCATGCTCTCCACCTACACAACTAGCATTCAATCTTCGTGTGTCCCTTGAAATTTTCTCTTGCTCAACATTTTCAATAGTCGATTGATGTCGTTCTGGCGAATCATAGGTTCGAACTGAATGTGGATTAGCTCTGTCATGACTGTTCGTCAAGCAGGGCTCATGCGTTTTGCTCGAATGTAGATGTTTTGCACGATCACGTTTCACATCACAGTCGTAAATATCATTATTCACACGTGATGAACGCTGTTCACGATTGTCGTTCATCACGCGTCTACCTTGACAAAGGATGATGCTCCTGCTTCTGGATCTGGAACGGTGCACCCTTGGCCCATGGTTGCAGTCATTAGTTTGCAGATCGTCTCGATAAAGCTCATCAATATCTTCGTCTCCACTCATCTCAGACTGCTTTGTACATATTTCAGGTGGTTCTGAAACTGACATCTATCGTTATAATACCATCACTTAAGCGACACTAACGACGAAAGAGAAGAGAACATATATTAACAAGTACTCCTGAAAATATTCCAGTCATTGGAGGGACGTGTAAGCAAAAACAAAAATAAATAAATACTCTCAGTACTAAAACGGTGTTGCAAAGTTACAATACATTCGTGGGAAGGCGGGTTGATGAGCGCAGTGCAAGAATTCACACATCAGCGTGCCGGTGTCCATCACCATTTAGTCAATTTGGGATGGATATACCGCCATTCATACCCGGGTGCGCCAGAGATAGAAAGTCATCGATATAGCCTGCGGAATCAGTAAGTTGAAGCGGCAGTGGGCAGGCCATACTTGTCGCAGACGTTTTGGCCGTTGTGGCAAAAAGGCGTTATAATGAGACCACGTACAGCAAAGCGTAGCGTAGGCTGACCTCGTGCCCACTCGACCGATGACCTGAAGGACGTTGTGGATGGCGGCCAGATGAGGACGGAGTACCGCAAAGAGTGGGTAATTTAATAAAGGCTTATGCCCAGCAGTAGACGAACACTGTCTGATGGATGGATGGACTATAAAATGTTGACTGCTATTTGCCAAAGAGAAAAAAAAACAAAAAATAATTAAGGGTAGGAAACGAGAAAAAAAAAAATCTGCCCCTCTTTTTTTCCTAGTCTTCAGTTACGCCTTTGTTGCCTTTACGTGAGACCACAATAAATCATTTTTGCACAAATTATCTTTCTAAGGTTATAATAATGGACACAAAAATATAATATCAAAGTAAAACGAAGGTTACTTACATTTTCTTTGGGCGTGGTGTAACAATTTATTTGAAATAAATTGATGAATCCCTCTTCTGACTGTTAAATGAAACAATCAGATAACTCTGACAATCTTTATTCTTATGAGTTTCACTTTTACTTCACATTTTCTGTACAGCTCTAAACGATCACTTAATAGTATAATACTTTTCCGTACTCCTCTGGACTATTGTTATAGAAATAGTACTAGATATTAGTTTTATGACCAACAAGTTCAAAATTAGCGAAGGCACCTTTCTGCCCAAAAAATGCAAAATGAATACCCCTTTCCAGTTTCGGCGCCGTTCTGTCCCAGCAATAATCGCGCGGCAAGTTTACATCCGTTTAGATTTCAAACCACTTACACTAGCGCCGGAATTGAAAAATGAAACTTTACAAACAAAATAATAAAATTCATTTAACAACCGGAAACGGGAATGATTTGAGAGAACAGAATATACATTTAATAATCAAGTGAACGGAAACGGAAGTCATGAAATCAAAGAATAAATATTAAAATCTTGACAAACGGAGACGGAAATATGAAACAGGAATATTTATATTTAACTAATTACATTTATGTTTATATCTACTAATCAAAAGGTGCCGATCATAATTAGAGTAACACGATAATGCAGCAAAATCATGGCACTGCGATAACGCGTGTCCTGAGCGCCCACACTGGTAGCAATTTGGGCCCTCAGCAACAGCGGCCAGTGCAGCCAAACGTGCAGCAACGCGTCCCCGAAGTGGTTGCACTCCCTGTGGCCCCCTTGGCCCCGATTTACCGGCAGGTTCCCTAAAACTCCCGGTAGGTGGCGCCACCTCCGAAGTCGACGACGATTCCACGGCCCTAGCCTCAAATTCTAAAAACCTCATCAACTCAGCGAAAGTAGGAAGAGCCTTGTCCTCCCTTTCCGCGGTCTCACGTTCGAAACGTGAACGAGTATCAGACGGTAACTTACCCAAAATAATGTGTACCAACAAGAACGACCACTCATCCACGGGCAAACCTAACATTTTTAACGCGTTACAGGCTACTGTAACCGGGGTCAGTAACTGCGTTCGAATTTGAGCCTTATTACCTACCCTAGGCAAACTTAACAATTGGCTCGTATGAGCATCGGCCAACAGACGGACATTACTCGTGTTGCCATATATTAAATGAAGTGTCTGACACTTACATGTGCGTTCCGAACGCTTTTAAACCGAACAGCCCGATTAAAACAAAACATTATATTTATACTAATAATGAGCTACTTAACCAGTTACGACTAAGGAAAGTACCCTCATTTATTAATTACCTACCCATTCCGCGAATATAAAAATGCACCCTCGTACACCTACTGTTAGTGCCCAGTCAGATCAAGCGCAGTGAAAGGGTTGTAGTCAATTATAGCACAATATTACGAGTATATACTGGGTCTTACTATTTATTCTGTGGTCTGGGTACGATTGTTATTTGAATAAAGCTTTTAGAAGATTCCAGCGAGGGTCCTTTCAAAATGTATAATAATTTTTATTTTAACGCAGGTAGATAACAAAACAGTTTTCTCGTATGGAATACGATTTGAATTTGTATTAGATTATTCTGTGCATTATGTATTCAAATTGGCTCATTTCATTTGTCGGAATATGAGATGGCATTCAGAAAAAGGGAATTGTATTAATCTAATTTCCTTGAAACAAGTTTGCATGTAAATGTGATTACGTCATTTGCTGCGTGATACTGAATGTACTGAACATACTTAATTTTTGCGGTACACAATGGTTTAAGTCGCATACTGAAATAACACATCTTGTGAAATTAGATCGATTTTCACGTTTCTTAGACATGGTAAAAGGCACAAACTCAACTTAAATCGTAGTGTTTTATTAAATGCATAACTTTTTGGTGCCATATGGTTTAATTCAGCTTCTGAACGATATATCTCTAATATATTCTAGGGGCTGAACGGTTATAGAGTAATGAAACTTAATGTTGTCTACATTCTACATAACACTTTGATGTTTTTTGACATTAAAATCTCCGAGTGACTATATGGACTAATTAATCTTAGCCTCCCTACTTAGTACATTTGTACTGTAATAGCAGAAAAAGTTTGTTTATGAAACTGGTACATAAAGAGTTTCAAGAAGTTGATTGTTAAGATTGTCGGTACTTGATGGAATTTATCAGACAAGTACAAGTGTTTTCATCACAACAATACACGAGTTATAGTTTAAAAAACCAGCCGTAGGTAAGTTTTTTAATAGTATCACATAAGCATTTTAATATCTAGCTATGTACAATTTTGTACACTTCTTAGTTTAAAACTTGGTAAAATTTGTCGCAAGCTTTTTTTATTTTGCTGTTATAAAATATTCTCGTTAGTCAGTATCACTCGATCACATGTTGCCCAGAATAAAACATCCTCTCTATACATATAAAATACTCCGCCTGTCTGTCTGTCTGTCTGTTCGTTCGCTTATAA
The DNA here is from genome assembly GCA_910592155.1 of Ypsolopha scabrella. Classification (NCBI taxonomy): domain Eukaryota; kingdom Metazoa; phylum Arthropoda; class Insecta; order Lepidoptera; family Ypsolophidae; genus Ypsolopha; species Ypsolopha scabrella. The sequence goes on from OU342978.1 coordinate 187,263, forward strand.
CTTGAGAACCAATCAATGGATTTTGATGCAGTTTTCACTGAAAGATAAAGCATTTCTTTGGGAAGGTTTAGGGCTATGTATCATCACGCTATGACAGAAGGGAGCAGCGCAATGAGAATTTTATTGAGACATATGGAAGGTCCGCCACCGTAGCATTGTCGATCGTCGCGGGTTCAAACCCCGACTGGTAAAATTTGTTTTCACTTTTTATTTTTTATACTTTTGTTTTATTTTCAGAAAAATTAAAGCTGAAATTATATTTCTTGACGGAGCAAAGACCAATAACTAAAATATTTTTATTTTCAAGTCACGTTAAAGTTTGTCTAGACTATTACATAAATCAGAAAGATTTGTTTGTTTGTTTGCATATAATGGGTAATATCTAGAACTACTGAACTGACAATAAAAATTCTTGAAGCACTCAATAAGATTTTTAGTTAATCGTGTGATATGTACGCCTTGCGTAGTCGTACGTATGTAGTCTCATCGTCGGGGTTTCAATCATCTACTGGTAAATGTTTCTTTTTAGGAGACCTCTCAAGTTCAAGTTTATTTGATTGGTATTGATAAGTATTTTTGTAGAATACATGGTGACCAGGATCTAATGACGGGACTGGGAGGTGGGTACGGGATCTCCTCAACGGATAACAGCAGACCCTTCGAGTTTGGGCTTATTCGATTGGTCTTCATTAGCACTTTGGTAAAACATGGTGAACGTTGCATATTGTCGTTCAAAAAAACATATTTTTTTGTTTTCCTTATTTCCACGAAAATCTCTTCGACGCGGGCGGAGCCGCGGGCAAAAGCTAGTAGTAAATATTTAATTAATAACCTACCTAAATTATGGCGTACAAAATCTAGTAGTCCATTTTTATTCGGTACATCATTTGTACAAATCGTAGAACATCTGCTAAAAATAGAATACAATAGTAATGTAAATAATACAGTTGTTTTCTTGACGGAGATAGTATGGATATCACACGCTGTGACCTACTAAAATACTGTTACGAAACATACTCATTAACTAAGAGGTACAAATAAATATAAATTAAAATTACCTAACAATATAAAATAAAATCTTAAACTTATAAAAAATAACTTATCTACAAATAATATAATTGTCCTAAAATTGACTCCTGCGGCATGGTGCCCAGAACGCTGGCCACATTTCCTCTTTGAATGGACAAACTTATACGTTGGCCGAGGAATGCGCCAGCCCTCTGGTCACCCGATGTGTCCACTAAAAGATGAGACAAATCATTTACGAGTTTGTGGGCACTGGGACCCCACGGGGCAAAAGTTTCAACCCCAAACGGCTCAAACATATAAAGGTTCCCAATGAGGCATATTTGCGCCGTTTGGAGTCTTCAGCGGATTCAGCGGCCAACCAGCGGCCCTGCTGGATTGGGAGACACGGGAGGGTGCCACCGTATCGACGTATTTCGCATCCCACAATAGCGGCCTCCCCTATCTCCACGGTATTAAAGTCATACCGTCGGGTCTCTTGCCATCGTCACGTACAATGCCTATTGGTTCGAGAATGGCAGGCATGTAGATGGTAGCAAGAGCCCTTCGGATGATATCATTTAGGGCCGCGTGGCGAGAGCGCCGACCCGCACTCAATCGACAAGAGAGCCCGTGGTGTCCCACGTTGTCAACATTGTGGCTGCAGGGGCAGCTATTTTATAACAGCAAAATCATGAAAAGCCTACGACAAATTTTACCATGTTCTTATGGATTGTAAAATACGTAGATAACTATTGTATGAGTTTAGATAAAGTAATGTATGAAATTGTACATATGCTCCTACTCTCAGCTCATTACTCATACTCACAGCTCACTACTCACAGCTCACTACTCACAGCTCACTACTCACAGCTCACTACTCACAGCTCACTACTCACAGCTCACTGCTCACAGCTCACTGCTCACAGCTCACTGCTCACAGCTCACTGCTCACAGCTCACTGCTCACAGCTCACTGCTCACAGCTCACTGCTCACAGCTCACTGCTCACAGCTCACTGCTCACAGCTCACTGCTCACAGCTCACTGCTCACAGCTCACTGCTCACAGCTCACTGCTCACAGCTCACTGCTCACAGCTCACTGCTCACAGCTCACTGCTCACAGCTCACTGCTCACAGCTCACTGCTCACAGCTCACTGCTCACAGCTCACTGCTCACAGCTCACTGCTCACAGCTCACTGCTCACAGCTCACTGCTCACAGCTCACTGCTCACAGCTCACTGCTCACAGCTCACTGCTCACAGCTCACTGCTCACAGCTCACTGCTCACAGCTCACTGCTCACAGCTCACTGCTCACAGCTCACTGCTCACAGCTCACTGCTCACTACTCACAGCTCACTACTCACAGCTCGCTACTCTCAACCCACGGGCACAGACCAGTCCATTAAATATTCAGATATCGGCTGTAAAACGCGAGAGACAACATCAGTTGTAGAACGCAAAGGAAGCTGAATAAAAATGGGCTTGATACATAATTTTACTTTTGTTTCTTTGATATGAGTACTATGATTATCATAGTATAATACCTACTACCACATTAAGTATTGTAATAACAACAAATTTGATTTTTGTAACTTAAAGCGTATTCAATGACATCGTTTGTGCTTTATTCAAAAACTGCCATGAAAGCCGCGTACTGTATCAGATATAAACGTGAGCTTAATTCCCATTATGCGGATGAAACAAAAGCCGTGCGGTGTAATGTATGAGCGTTTGGTACCTTACACGCAATTTATCCAGTAAATAGTGCTGTCACACGGGCTCATTTACAAATCAGATTATACGAAGCGACGCGCGTGTTTCGAGCACACGAAATCATATCTAGAGTTCCGTTCTTAGTTAAATTGGCTCCTCGTACGTCTTTGCAGAAATGCTCACATTCTTTTTCTTCTCCATAGTGTCTTGAACAGTGTCTCAAGTTTCCTTTTACGTTTCCTTTTTACCAGAACGCGGGCGTGAAATGCGCATGTGCAACAGGGAAAGGTTTAGTGGACATGTTAATTCGATTTTGGTGGGAACCCTGCATTTAACGGAGGAAACCGCTTAGCGCATGTGTACGTAGGGGTATTTCAAGCTGATTTAACCTGGTAGCCAAGAGGAGCCAACTTACAGGTGACCTAAGTCCGGGGGGAAACACATCCGCCACGCTTCACTCTGACTGTGATATAGCATCTAGATCAAGTTTGGTGTCATCTTCGTATAATTCAAAGACAAGAAATTCATTTCTGGAACAAAATTATCACTTGGCCATAGAATAAATAAACTTTTAACAAAAAAATAACAACTGACTTAAAATTTTATAGCAGACATTCTCCAAAAAGTTTAAACAATTACATACTGACCGATGGTACCAACATAACACTTTTGCCGACTTCTTTCTTCCTGAAACATATGTTCTGTAGAAGTTGGCGCATTCCCCATAGTATAAAACACATAAACCAAGGTGAGAGCGCCGACTTCTAAAGAACATTTCAGGAAGAAAGAAGTCGGCAAAAGTGTTATTTTGGTACCATCGGTCAGTATGTAAATATTTTAAACTTTTTATTGAATGTCTAATATAAAATTTGAAGTCTGTTATAATTTTTTGTTAAACATTTATTTATTTTACGTTTTTTTTGTGTTGACGGGATAAATTGTGAAAAATGGGTAGCTCCAGTGAGCGCTTTGATTGCTGTCCCGTGGCATCATGACAATTTTCAAGTTATATCCTGCAATTAGCACACTCACACAAAGCGTTTGCCGCCATTGAAAGTCATGTGCTATCATCCGATAAGGAGTTATATGGTGATGAGGCCAGGATCTAAGGTCGGTGGGCATATTGTCAATTTTCAAGTAAAGATTCAAAGATTCAAGATTAAAATTGTTTATTTGTTAAATAGATACATAGACGTTTTACATGTCCAATCTAATCTTTATAAAAATAATATTAAATGGTTAAACTAATATAATTCGGGAAACCTATATAAGAGATACCTTGGAATGAACACACTCACACAAAGTGATTTCCGAAATCTCGTGTTATGTGCTGTCATACGTTGAGGAATTCTATGGTGATGAGGCCAAGATCAAAGGTCATGTAGCATAATGACAATGTTCTAGTAATATCCTGCAGTAAACACACTAATAACCCCGAAACCTCGAACTATTTACTGTAATCCGTTTAGGAGTTCTATGGTGATGAGGTCAGGATCGAAGGTCAGGTGAACATATGTCAATTTTCAAGAAACACCTTGCAATAAGCATCTTAATACAAAGCGTTTGCCGCAATATTGTATGATATGCTGTCATCCATTGAGGAGATCCACTGCCTATCCACTGAAGACCATCATCCGACCATGACCAAACTAAAACGGAACCTACCTGAAAGCAAATTCTAACAAACCAAAAAAAAATTTTTAATCAGTTAAGAAATGCCGGAAATATTTGCCTCAATATCGAGTGAATGCCGTCACCCGTTGAGGGTTCTGCTGCCTACCTCTGAAGATCGTTATCAGATCATGACCAAACTAAAATCGGATATACCTCTAAGCAAATCCTAATAAACAAAAAAAAATTTTTCAAATCGGTCAATATTTCCCAGAGTTATGGAGTCATCCATCCATCAGCCTCTTTCGTTCACTGCTGGACATAGGCCTTCCTAAGATTTCGCCACTCTTGGTGATCCTCCTGGAAGAAATGCCCATACTCACACACGCTGGGCTGGCGGGTTGGTGAGCGCGGTGCCGAAACCCTTGCACCAGTGACGCCGCTGCCCGTCACCGTTCTGTTTTATTACGGCTCGGCAATGGAGTAACATACCCAAAAAAAGTAAGTGTAAAGTTAAGTTTCGTTTTTATTGAAAAAGTTGCCAGTCTTTTCTCGTGTACCATAAATAGACTTAACAGAAATGAGCTGCTTTCAGTTTGATGCATTTGTAGGCTGCATTGAGATTGATTGACGGATGACAACCGCCTACTACTGACAGCTTGACAGTTGCATGTTATGTCTGAAAGCCTTTTACAGGCCTATTACAACTCACAAACTAGAATATTTTCAAGCAAACTTAGGACTTAAATTACCACATTTTAATCTTCTCCAAGATGATCCAAATGCTCTCTTCGCAGACCTGTTTAACATAGTTCCAAAGAATTTGCAAATACGTTTAAATTGCGGAAAGTTTCTGACAGTAAAAAAATCACTTTTAGTGACTGGGCAACTCCAGATATTTGCAAAAGCAGAAATCATTTATACGAATTGTACATAGGTAACACTAAAAGTTTCCGGAACTGGCCACTTACATAAACAATATTTAAAAATTTATTGCAACATTTGAAAATAGAACTCTTTGGCTGTAGAATGCAGTTTGTTTCATCTGACTGTCTTTTGTTTTACCTTGTGGCGCCATTTAAAAAACTGTGTGTCTGCATCAACATGGATTTAACTCGGGAAAATTTTCGTAGTATGATTTTCTACGATTTTAAGTGTAATTTGACAGCTCAACAGAGCATCGCTCGGCTTGAAACAGCTTTTGGCAATGAAGCACCATGCAAGACGACTGTTTATAGCTGGTTTGCAGAATTCAAGCGTGGTCGTATCAATCTCAGTGACGAATCTCGCGATGGTCGGCCGTCCACCGCTGTGACCAACAAAAACATCGATGCTGTGCGCCGTATGATTGAAACAGACAGGCATGTGACCTACCATGAAATTCGCGCATCCTTAGAAATAGGCATGAGTCAAATACAATCAATCCTACACAAACATTTGGGTGTGAGAAAGCTGTGCTCGCGGTGGATCCCACACAACTTGACCGAGGCTCAAAAAACGGACCGCGTCACTTGGTGCAGTGCCATGCTTACCAGATTCAACGAAGGTGCATCAAATTTTGTGTGGGACATAGTAACAGGTGACGAAACATGGATTTATTGCTACGATCCCAAAACAAAGCAGCAATCGAGCGTATGGGTCTTTCAAGATGAGCCGAAACCAACCAAAGTGGCGCGCGTGAAAAGTGCATCTAAGCGGATGATTGCTTCTTTTTTTAATAAAACTGGACACGTGGCTACTGTTGCTTTAGAGAATCGTCGTACCGTGAATAGTGACTGGTACACGACCATTTTTTGCCGGAAGTTATTGACGAACTCCGTAAAAATAACCGTAAACGCCGTATCATCCTGCACCACGACAATGCTAGTTCTCACATGGCCAGACAGACAAACGACTTTTTGAAGACGAAAAATGTAGAACTCATGAGTCATCCTGCATACAGTCCCGACCTGGCACCTTGTGACTTTTTCCTGTTCCCAAAAATTAAGAACCAATTACGCGGTCAACGATTTTCATCACCAGAAGAGGCTGTCGAGGAGTATGAAAAACACGTTTCAGAAGTCACCACAGGGGAGTGGCACAAAAGTTTTCAAAACTGGTTTGATCGAATGAAAAAGTGCATAGACGCTAAGGGAGATTATTTTGAAAAACAATAAATTAATTTTGTACCTTTAATAGTATTTTTTCATATTCATTCCGGAAACTTATAGTGCGTCCCACGTACGACATAAAATCCTACAATAATAATATTGAATTTATTGAACATTTGAAAATATACTCACGCACTTTCAAATTAGTGTGTTTAAAAGCAAAAAGTATATTTATGAATAAAAACTTTAAATCGCCAATACCAAAGTAAAAGCAGTATGAAATATCATAAATACTGAAACTGGGAAGAGTAACAAACGGAATAATGAACTAAAGTTGAATATTAACAATGAATTTTTTACAGGAGATAAGGAAGTTGCGAAGGCTTTTGGACAATTTTTTACTGATATTCCTTCCTTGACAACTAAAGGCTTAAATTCAAGTCCAAGACTTGCACAGGATCTTTTGAGTGATCACGTGTCTCAGTGCCATTCTGTATTTTGCTTTTAAGCATATCAATTCACAAACTGTCATCAAAGCATTTAAATCTCTTAACTTAAAAAAAACCGAGGACTTATGGGGCCTATCTGTTAAAGTTGTAAGCTGTGTTATTGATTTAATAGCTCCATATTTAGCTTTAATCTTTAATAAATGTGTAGATGATGGTGTCTTTCCTGATTTAATGAAGTTGAGTAAATTGATCCCTCTTTTGAGGGATTTCAAAAGAGCCTTCCAACTATAGACTGGTCTCAGTTTTACCAGTATTTAGTAAGATTTTCGAAAAAATTGTTTTAATCAATTGTTATCTCATTTTAAATTAGATAAGTTGCTTCACAGTGAACAATATGGATTCACTAAAGGAAGGTCAACCACTGATGCAGGAGTTGCTTTAGTCAAACACATATTACCGCTTGGTCAAAATGGGTGTCCCGCATGGCTCCATTTTGGGGCCCCTATAGTTTTTAATATACATAAATGACCTTCCTTACTTAATTAAAGACTTTTCTGAGATAGTTCTATTCGCAGATGACACGTCACTTATTTTTAGTTAGTGAATCGACATGAAGATATCCTTGATGACGCGAATTCAACTCTCTCCCTGGTTCTTGATTGGTTCACTGCAAATAATTTAGTACTAACTGCAAAAAAGACGAAATGTATAAAGTTTACTTTACCAAATGTAATTCAAGTAGATGTCAGTTTATTTTTGCAGGGGTCCAAGCTGGCATTAGTTAACGAAACTAAGTTTTTAGGTATTACTGTAGACTCTCGTCTTCAGTGGGGTCCCCACTAAGAAGCTCTCTGTGGTAGACTTAGTTCAGCCGCATACGCTGTTAGATGAATAAGGCAGATTACAGATGAAAATACTGCTAGATTAGTATATTTCAGCTATTTTCACAGCATTATGTCATATGGCATAATGTTGTGGGGTAGAGCCGCGGATATAGATGCAGTCTTTGTCTTGCAAAAGAGAGCAATTTGGTCTATTTATAACATGAAGTACCGAGATTCATTAGGAGAAAAGTTTAAAGAAATTAATATATCTACGGTCCCATGTGAATTAAATTATCAAGTTATTACTTATGTAACCGGTTGGAATTAACATAAGTACTACAGTATTGTGAAACGAGTACAAGTGTTTTGTCAAGCATGTAACTATGTGAGTAACTACCTTGAAAATTATTGTTTACCTAGGTCTTGTGAAACATGACTAATATTTAGTCGAAAGTTCAAAATTACTGATCAAGTAAAAGCAGTTTCAAAGCAATTTAAAAAACTGCAATTGTCCTTCAGCAACAAAAACCATTTAAAAAAACCAGACCTCAATAGGCCTTTTTTTCTCTAACCAGCCTTCAAAGTTAAGAAGTAACTTTTTTTAAAACTTAATAAATAATTGTATGTAATTTTTCTTCAAATTATGATTTTATTTTATTCAAACAAGTTGATTATGATTCAAATTAATTTATTTACAGCAAGTTTTCGAAGTGCCACCCTCCAACAGAAATACACAACCTACACCTATACAAGAAATTTCGTTTTAATTGTCTAAAAGCTACACTGTTGCTTCTTATAACATTTCCAGCTTCCTCAATTTCTCCCTCAGCTCATTTTCACAAGATGTTTCTTGTGCGTGTGCTATTTCCTTATAATAACCCCAAACAAAAAATCTAAAATACCCTAACAGGTGGATCAGAAGACGCCAACCAATCAACTGGCCTCCACGCTCTCCTGACCTTAACCTCATGGATTTTTTTGTTTGGGGTTATTTTAGGGAAATAGCATACGCACAATAAGCTTCTTGTGAAAATGAGCTGAGGGAGAACATTTAAGAAACTGGAAATGTTATAAGAAGCAACAGTGTAGCGTTTAGGAAATTAAAACAAAATTTCTTGTATAGGTGTAGGTTGTGCATTTCTGTTGGAGGGTGGCACTTTGAAAACTTGCTGTAAATAAATTAATCTGAATCATTATCAATTGGGTTTGAACAAAATAAAATTATAATTTAAAGAAAAAATACATCAAATTATTTACTATGTTTTAAAAAAAGTTACTCCTTAACTTTGAAGGCTGGTTACAGAAAAAAGGCCTATTGAGGTCTAGTTTTTTATGGCTTTTGTTTCCAAAGAACAATAGCAGTTTTTGAAATTAATTTGAAACCATTGACAATATTTCAAACACATTTTTCTATTTTTTTAAATTTCAAGACAACTATGGTTGAACAGTAATTTTTAACTTTCGACTAAATTTTAGTCATGTTCTACAAGACCTAGGTAAATCATAATTTTCAAAAGAGTTACTCACATAGTTCTCATAAATAACCTCGAAAAAACATTGACAAATATAAAACAGAAAGAGTGAAAAAATCAAAACCAATGTCAGGTGTCATATCTCATCATTATTATCTCAATCATATCTCCTAAACTACTAAAAATCGCGGAACATATATGGAGGTGATTCGGATAACCCTAAATGTAAGGCAGCCAAAAACAAATATGGACGTGTCTTTCCCGGCCACCTGTATACAGGCTGACTTTCAAACCAACCCCGATAATTTTAGAGGTTATTGAGAAACGTGAATAGAACACATTTTAAATGTAAAAAAATAAAAGTCAAAATATTATTAAATATTTTATTTGGAAATAAAATTTATGGTTATCCTAGCCATTCCCATACGGAAAAAGTTAAATAAAAATAACTTCGCGCGATCTAGTTATCTTATCCCTTTGGGTGACCATGATTTCTTTGGATTTTACGAAAATCTTCAAAGGGCTTTAACTTTAAAAAAATATTTTGAATATGATTTTGAATGGTTTTAATAAAACCAGTTTTGTAATCTTCTACAAAATACTAAATTATCGGGGTTAGGTTAAAAGTCACCTGTATAACATTTTTATTCCTATATTTCTCTATTTTATGCAGGTGTATAACTTTATTACATTTGAGTAGCCCAACCTAAATATTTTTTGTATGTATTTCCCTTATTAGTATATATTTTTTTTTTATTCTAAAGATATACATATATTGTAAAGATTAACTTTGACTTGTAGAAAGTATACTTTATGTATCTATTTTACAAAATAAATATTTTGATTTTGATTTTTGATTTGTGACCTGGAATGCGCTAGTAATTGTTTCTTTATCGCATTTAGTAATTTTGTGCGCGAGTGAACACACATGCGCTAGTCTCCCACCACTTTCGCCAAGCGCTCATAACTCGTTGCGCGACTTGTAAATAACAACAATATCAATTTATGCCAAAGCAACATCAAGGCTACAAAAAACAGGCGCTGAAATGGTAATACCTGACGCTAAATTTGGCACTGTTTGCGTACGGAACCCTATATTATTATTTTTTGTGTTACTTTCTAGTATGTTCTACAATCTGACTAAATTTAAAATGTGTATGTAAGTATGTCTTTAAGTAAGGGCCAAAACCAATAACGTTTAAATAATGCAACTTTTTTGAGGTCACTTACACTTATTTTTTTCATTATATATTCGTGCATGATAGAGGCCATAGTAGCACGTATTCTGTAAAAATTTCAACTGTCTACTTATTATGGTTGAAGCTGTAAACCCCTGTGACAGACGGACAGACAGACAGGCAGACAGCTTAGACTTAGAAATAGGGTCCCGTTTGGCAACCTTCGAGTACGGAACTCTAAAAACAATCTTATAGGATATCATTATTAGAGTGCATTACAAACCAGAAAAGATAAATGCCATCAAAAACAAAACTTATAAAAAAAAAAACAAGTCTCGAAACTTAGTTCTTCTACCGTAAAAAGTTGTGAGATCCATGTAAATCCAAGTTGGTTAATTTATTCAGTCCCTACATAAGGGACCTTCTGTCTTAAGGGGGTAACTTTTTACCTCGGTACAAAATGCACATCGTAATATTGTTTTTCTTACTTTTGAATAAAAAGTATGCATTAAATGTGTTTTATAGAAATTCGCGCAAACTGCTTGGTAATAGTTGGGTGATCAATTTGATGTGTTACAGCTGCATGACATTACAACAGTTAATACGATTTTAAGTTAATGTAATTCAAACAAAATATAATACATTAAAGTACGTAATTTTTTTGTGAATACTTTATTATTAATAAACTATTTCCGCAAGTTGCTTCAAAACACATTTATTGCATACTTTTTATTTGAAAGTAAGGAAAACAATAGTAGGATGAGCATTTTGTTTTAAGTATTCTGTCTTAAGTTATTACATAATTAGCTAACATAACAACATCTTATAGTGACCATATCGATATTAAAAATCTTTTATGTTTTAAATAAATAGATGGACTTGGCCATCGCATGAAAACACAATGTATCTCACAAGTAATACATATTATATTAAATTAGATTATTTAGTGCGATTGCCAAGTCAATCTATTTGTTTAAAACATAAAAGATTTTTAATATTGATTTGGTCACTATAAGATATTGTTAAGTTAGCTAATTGAGGCGTCTAGTTTCAAAACCCGCTAAAACGTCTTTGAAAAATATTTGACAATTTGAAAAAAACCGTTAGTTAAAATAGTTTCGGCACTAGGCAAAAAAAAATTAGTACAATTCATTATTGTCATCTGGCAATACTAAAAGCGCTTTCGTTTCATCTAAAAGTAAAGGTTATTTTGAGTTATAACTAAAAGCATTTTCATTTTAGCGTACTTTGTTACGAACATTGCCGATTTAAAGGCATTTGAAACGAACATGTTGTATTTTAGCGGGATTTGATAAGAACTAATTCCAGAGTGTGGATGGCGTTCTACAGTAAAGTTGGAACTCAATTTAGCCAAATAATTTAATTATTTTCATTTAGTGATAGGCATTTCTAGAAAGAGACAGTTGACAGACCTGACAATTTTGACAAAGGCGGATTGGACAAATTTGATAGATTTGACTGATATGGCTTTTGATTTGACATACCTAATATATTTGACAGATTTGAGTGTCTGTTTTGTGTGTGTGTGTGTTTATTAATAACTGACTGACTTCGGTGTACGTGTACAGACTGATTTGGCAGATTTTCTTTTGACTTATTTAACTGATATAACTGATATGACAAGTTTGACAGATTTGACAGATATGACTTTTGATTTGACATACCTAATATATTTGACAGATTTGAGTGTCTGTTTTGTGTGTGTGTGTGTGTGTGTGTTTATTAATAACTGACTGACTTCGGTGTACGTGTACAGACTGATTTGGCAGATTTTCTTTTGACTTATTTAACTGATATAACTGATATGACAAGTTTGACAGATTTGACAGATATGGCTTTTGATTTGACATCCCTAATATATTTGACAGATTTGAGTGTCTGTTTTGTGTGTGTGTGTGTTTATTAATAAAAAAACATTAACTCGAAAAGAAGAAAAAAAAAACAATTAAATTATAAAATCAAATGAAACTTTATTTATTCAAACATAATTGTTGACCTCTTCAAAACCCAGTTCACACACATGATCCTCGTCAAGTGATTCAGGGACGTCACCAAAGCTGTACAAATCCAAACCTCGCAGTCGTTCCTCAATATTTTTATAAAACTCCAAATTAGGTAAATTCCTCCAATCATTGCCATAGTGATTTTGGAGAAGTTTGGTGACATCGACGACTTTGGCTTTCTTCGGTGTTATAGTGTTAGGCTCAATGATTTCAGGGGAAATCATCGTAATTTTTTTGTTCCTTTTTGTAACTACTTTCTTAGAGTTAATTTCGGATTTGTAGGCTACTTCTCCTTGAACTAATACATTTTCAGTTTTAGTTCGAGTTAAAAAAAAACGCTTTGAATTCATGAATGGAAAATGCCAGGAAGTGGTGGTTTTGATGATAGTTTCGTAATTTGTTTTCCAGTCATATACGGGTATGCATGAAAGGTCAACGATTGTTCCATGTTCTTTCAGCACATTCACATATTCGGAAGGACACGTAATGACCTCTTTTTTCTTTAAGGTCTTCTCAATTTTCGAAAAAACCCTATCTGGCGGTATAAATGAATGACCGACCACAGGACAAATCAGTTCTACTTTTTTGACATGTCTTGGTGCTTCAGAATACAACCACTTCCCTAACATAGCTATCATCCCGGTATTTTTGTTCTGGCCCGCACATCCATCACAAACCACACGCAGAGTTTTAACTTCATCATCGAACGTGGTATTCTGTAAGAAATGGTACACAGCACTTATGATTTCATTTCCTCCCTTGGTTACGTCTTTTCGTGATCCCGACTGACGATTAAGATGTGTATGTGCTCATGAAAATAAACAAACTTCACCAAGAAACATGACTCAAATTCTTAAAAAAAAAATCAAGTCCCATACATTAATCATTCAGCAGTTTTTTTTTAATTCAGCCAATGTTACCTTTGAGAAAGTCGTAAACATTCATGAATACACACCCTTATGTATCAACAACTAATTCGAAGTCAGTCAATAAATTATTCCGTAATATTAGGTAATTAAATTACATTCGTCTAAAGGCGTTAGGCTAGTAAAAATTTTCTAATCCCAATAGTGATCCGAATAGTAATTCGTTTGGCACACTTTGCATAACACTATCGAAGCCGCTTAAACAGTAGTTTGATGACAACTTTTCCCTTACCGTTTTTGGCACTCAATCTTGCGTTTCCATTCTGCTTCACTGCGAGGTTCCTTCCTTGCCTCCTTAGGGTTACATTTTCGCACAAATTGTGATAAATCCTCCATTATTTATAATGAAAAACAATTAAAAACAGCAACAACCTTTCGTCCGTTATGAAAAAATCGCCATACTGTTTTGGCAGTCACGTGGTCAGAATACCGTGCTATCATTGGTCAATTTATTTTAGCGGGTTTTGAAAGAAACCGAAGGCGTTTTAGCGGTGTTTGTAACGCAAATCGGATTTTAGGAGCTAGTTTTGTAGTATTTTAGGGTATTTTGATGAGAAATGATTGAACAGTCTGATAAGAAAAATGCTCTAGCGTCATTTTGAGATATAAACAGAAATTCTATGTAGGAGCGTTTTAGCGGGTTTTGAAACTAGACGCCTCAATTATGTAATAACTTAAGACAGAAGGTCCCTTAAGTAAGGACTGAATAAATTAACCGACTTGGATTTTCATGGATCTAACAACTTTTTACGGTAGGAGAACTAAGTTGCTAGACTTGTTTTTTTTACAAGTTATGTTTTTGATGGCATCTCTTTTCTTTTTGTAGATAGTCCTACTTTTTTCCTTTCCGGTACCTTCTACTTACAACTGTAATGTAACTTTGTAATCCTATATATTTATATGTGATTACAAAGTTATTTATGCAGTGGGTGTATATAGAGTACTGGACCGAAATTGCAAAATATTTTAGTTTTTCCTTGATTTATACACTAAACACTAATTGTATTCCAAATTTGAAGCTTCTGTCTGCTAGAAGTGCCTTAGAGTTTTGATAATCGGTCAGTCAGTCAGTCAGTGAGTGAGTGAGTGAGTGAGTGAGTGACAAAATTGAGAAACTTTGACTAGTTATAATTCTTAAATTACTAGTTCAAATTGAATGAAATTTGAAATATACCATGTTTATACAATGCTTGCTTGGTTACTGAAAATTCAGACTTCTAGTTTTATCTACAACGAAGTTATAGGGTGGTCGAAAATGGCCTGAACTGTTTCAAGAAAAGGATGGTACGGCCTTGCCACTTTTTAGATCGATTTGATTAAAACAAATGTAAAGACAAAAATTTGAAAAAAAAATTCGGGCCAGGATTCGAACCTGCGATCTCATGTTTCCCAGACAAGCGCGCTACCAATTGCGCCACCGAGGTACTAACCTAGACCGTTGAATTTTCCCATCGTACTTGTCCACCGAATATTTTTGTAACTATTTGATCTAACTAGCTTGTAATGCACATACTGAACGCTCACGAGGGCGTTATGTGATTTCACGCCTTGTTCTTAAGAAACAGATGGCGCTGTCGTCATCAATAGTTACAAAAATATTCGGTGGACAAGTATGTTGGAAAAATTCAACCGTCTAGGTATGTAGAAGCAGTCAGTAAGCAGAAGTAGTTGCAGGTTCGAATCTTGGCCCGTGGAATTTTTTCAAATTCTTGTCTTTACATTTGTTTCTAATTTATCTTTTCTAGTTTGTAATGCACTCTAATAATAATATTTAGAGTATTCCAAAGCGATGGATTTAGCTATAAAAACATAATCTTAAAGGATATTTTTAATGGTTATGATAGTTTATTATGGTTTGGTGTTAATTTTCTATGCATGCAACGCCTATTATTTGTACAGGATCAATGACCCTGCTTACGAAATATGAGAAATTATGTTTGTGTCTCTATGTATATTTGTTCAAGAACAACCTCGACTCAATTATTAAAATAAGTGTAAATTTCATTTTACGTATTTTACAAAAAAGGTAAACTGCACGTTGGTCCCAACTACTTACCTAGTCCTATATAAACGAAATTCACTTCATATATAGGGTGAAATTAACTCAACCGAGCGAATTCATACTGGAGACTCGGTTAGTGATCAAGAACTAAGTTCAGTAATCCTTTATTATTTCTTCTGAGCCTAAAATAAAAAAATGAAAAATAAAAATGTTTTTACCGGTGTGGGGAATTGAGCCCACGACGATCGAATGCGCTACGGTGGCGAACCTTTCAAATGTTTCACTAAAACTCTCATTGCACTGCTCCCTTCTGTCATAGCGTGATGATACATAGTCTTAAACCTTCCCAAAGAAATGCTTTATCTTTCAGTGAAAACTGCATCAAATTCCATCGAGTGGTTCCCAAGTTATAAGCGAACGAACAGGGAGACAGACAGACAGACGTTGCATTTTATATGTATAGAGAAAAAGAAGAAGATAGAGATAGAGATAATGCAAAGAATAAATAAGTTAATCTACATCTACACTATTATCTTCTACACTATATTTGAGGTAAACTTTGGAACTACTGAACCGATTCTAAAAATTCTTCTTTTTATAAAAAGCTATACTATTGCTGAGTAACAAAAGCTATATTTTATTTTAATAAAAGTAAGTTTTCAGTTTGAAAATTCAATATTTTTGAACCATGTCGGGAGAAAAAACGCTGCTTAGCTGCTTTATCGGCGTTCCTTGACCAAATGGTTAGTTATACGTGATGAAACCGGTTGTTTTTCCATACGAGAAAGTTTAATCTGACTAAAGATTTCCATATACAACGATCCTGACACACCTCTTGCTAATATTAAGCTTGAAAAAGTAACTACAGCCAGGTTTAAGCATAGATACATTAAATACTACGGTTTAAGTAATAATTTGTTCCCATATGGGAAAACTATATCAGTTGAATTTAACTACAGATTTACATCTACAACGATCCGGACACACCTCTTGCTAATATTTCGCTTGAAAAAGTGATTAAAGCCAGGTTTATGTATTGATTTTTTCCCATAGGAGAAAACTGTATCAGTTTAATTTGACTACAGATTTCTATCACCAACGATCCTGACACACTTCTTGGCACTTTGCTAAAACATCGTAACCAGGGTCTGATGATGCAACTTGAAGATGGGTACGGGATCTCCTCAACGGACAACAGCAGACCCTTCGAGTTTGGGCTTATTGATTGGTATTTATTAGCACTTTGGTAAAACATGGTGACCAGGGTCTGATGATGCAACTTGAAGATGGGTACAGGATCTCCGCAACAGACAACAGCAAACCCTTCGAGTTTGGGCTTATTTGATTGGTCTTTATTAGCGCCTTGGTTAAACATGGTGTCCGTTGCATATAGTCGTTCAAAAAGTCGTTCAGTTCAGCGTTTGACTCGCTAAGGTGCACACGTCTCTCGGTTAGTACAGAACCAGTTTTGAAGTTACGGAGTGTTGAGTGTAGTCAGCGGTTCTCAAAGTTTTTGAAGTGGACGAAAATGGAAGTCTGTGGAAGATGTGGAGATGAAGTGGCTGACCCCATTCGATGCACTGATTGTCTCAAATATTTCGATTACGGTTGCTCCGGGATAACTGAAGCAGGTTACCGGAAACTAGGAGATCGACAAATAACTTGGCGCTGTGCCTCATGTAAATCTTCTCAGGTACCAAGTCAGGTTAATGCAGTCATCCCTGATGCAGCCTCTCTAACACTGGCTAGCGTAATGGCTGAAATCCGTAAGCTTTCTCTTCAACCGGTTCCCCTGTCGGACGTCGCTGCTGATATTCAACTTATTAAAAATTATCTTGCTGGCCTGAAGAAATCCAACGAAGAGATATCTAGCAAACTTACGCTATTTGAAAGTCGTCTGATAAAAGTTGAAAATGCTCAAGAGGAAATAAATACGTTGAAAGATCGGATCCTGAAGCTTGAGGATGAAGTCGACGAGAGGGATCAGTGGCTACGATCTAATAACGTCGAACTAAAAGGAATTCCGGTGAAGCACGGCGAAAATTAATTGTATAAAATTGGATCTTGGATAAAATTGGTGGCAAAATTAATTTTCATGTACCTAAAACCAGTGTCAATTACGTAGCCCGTGTGCCTACATGCGACTCAGGCTCCTCGAAACTGAAACCTATCATCGTATCTTTTATCAATAGGCACATGAAAGAGGACTTTGTTGCTGCTGCACGAGCATGTAAAAATTTGTGTTTGGAAGATATTGGTCAACATGGAAAAAGCAGAATATTTATAAATGACTACCTTACCGTAAAAAACAAAATGCTGCTATCTAAAACTAAGGCACTTGCTAAGGAAATAAACTTCCTACATACATGGGTGAAGCATGGCAAGATTCTTGTTCGAAAAAGCGATTCATCATCATTACTCACAGTGAAGGCAGAAAAAGATTTGTCAAAAATCCATTGAATATTCTTCATCTACTCGTATTCCTATGCCGATGTCTTATACTTCTAATTATGAGTGCCACCGAATCACAACTTTTATGTTCTAATGATAGTTTGAGTGACACTGGTCAAGCATTTTTTATTCAACAAAATAAAAAAAATATACAAAATCATTTATTTCGCCAACTTAAACATACTGTTCTTACAGTGGTTGGAGTCTCCTTTTAAGTAGAAATATACCTGTGATAGGAGACCCCGCTCAAAGTGATACTTTATATAAATGTATGCTTATGGGCACAGTGCTTAAAGAAAAAAACAGAAAAAAGTATTAAAAAGCAAACAGGATATAAAACGAAAATAACTAACATTACAAAACATTCGCAAAATAACATTTAAGTACTACTAAATTAAATTAAGGCATGCGATTTTGTGGTTGAGGTGAGACCAGGTGAATTAGTGTGTGAGTGAGTGAATGATTGTGTATATGTGCAGAGGAGGATGAGAGTGTAAGTGTGAAGATGAATGTGAAAGAGACTGCAACTGTCTGGTCCTACGACCGAAGTCTTGGGATCAGTGTTCAAGTCTGCTAAGGAGAGGTTATACATGAGATTGTGTTATACATGTAAAAATTTATATGTATAGATATATGCGCGAGTGAAGAGTAGTTATGCAAAGTATTAATATGAACTACATTAATATATTGTTAATAATTGTACAGGATAAATACTCTTTTTGTATATAAAAAGTTAAGAAAAAAAAAAAGAAGGAGATTCACAGACTTTGGTTTTGTAAATTTATTTTGTTATATTAAGTAGATCTTCTGTCTCATCATAGTTTTAGCTTTTAACCAAGTAGTCAAAGTTTTTTTACAATCAAAGTATAGCAAGGGATAGATGTTAATGTGTTTATTGGTTAGATTATAAATTTTATCGTAGTTTATTGTGCTCGCCTCATGTAACATGTATGAATCATAATATCGCTTCGGCTACGATAGCCGTTGTATTATTATAATCACTAATGCGTGGTCAATTAGGTATATTTTGCTAATTAAATACAACGTATTGATGTTTGTTGTTGTCCGTTGAGGAGATCCTGTACCCATCTTCCAGTCCCATCATCAGACCTCGGGTCACCATGTTTTACCAAAGTGCTAATAATGACCAGTCAAATAAGCCTAAACTCGAAGGGTCTGCTGTTGTCCGTTGAGGAGATCCTGTACCCATCTTCCAGTCCCATCATCAGACCCTGGTCACCATGTTTTACCAAAGTGCTAATAATGACCAATCAAATAAGCCTAAACTCGAAGGGTCTGCTGTTGTCCGTTGAGGAGATCCTGTACCCATCTTCCAGTCCCATCATCAGACCATGGTCACCATGTTTTACCAAAGTGCTAATAATGACCAATCAAATAAGCCTAAACTCGAAGGGTCTGCTGTTGTCCGTTGAGGAGATCCTGTACCCATCTTCCAGTCCCATCATCAGACCCTGGTCACCATGTTTTACCAAAGTGCTAATAATGACCAATCAAATAAGCCTAAACTTGAAGGGTCTGCTGTTGTCCGTTGAGGAGATCCTGTACCCATCTTCCAGTCTCATCTTCAGACCCTGGTCACCATGTTTTACCAAAGTGCTAATAATGACCAATCAAATAAGCCTAAACTTGAAGGGTCTGCTGTTGTCCGTTGAGGAGATCCTGTACCCATCTTCCAGTCTCATCTTCAGACCCTGGTCACCATGTTTTACCAAAGTGTCAGGATCGTTGTAGATGGAAATCTGTAGTCAGATTAAACTCATACAGTATACATAATCCTGGCTGTAATAACTTTTTCAAGCTAAATATTAGCAAGAGGTGTGTCCGGATCGTCGTAGATGCAAATCTGTAGTCAAATTAAACTGATATAGTTTTCCCGTATGGGAACAAATCATTACTTAAACCATTGTATTTAATGTATCTATGCTTAAACCTGGCTGTAGTTACTTTTTCAAGCTTAATATTAGCAAGAGGTGTGTCAGGATCGTTGTAGATGGAAATCTTTAGTCAGATTAAACTGATACAGTTTCTTCGTATGGAAAAACAGCCGGTTTCATCACGTATAACTAACCATTTGGTCAAGGAGCGACAATAAAGCAGCTAAGCAGCGTTTTTTCTCCCGACATGGTTCACAAATATCCAAACTAAAAACTTACTTTTATTAAAATAACATATAGCCTATGTTACTCAACAATAGTATAGATTTTTATAAAAGAAAGAATTTTCGGAATCGGTTCAGTAGTTCCAAAGTTGACCTCAAACATACAAACAAACAAACAAATCTTTCCTGAGGTGTAGATAACATTTATGTTACACATCTCAGATAAGTCTGAGGTTACACATTAATCTGTATAATAAATAGTAATAACATTAACATATGTTACAACATAACATATGTTCGTAATGTTAGGCACCCTAAACTGTTTCAGTTACCTAAAGTAAGGACAAAGTATGCTGATAACAGAGTATTGATTCGTGCTTGTAATACGTATAATAAACTTTCTTCGGGTTCGGATCCTTTCTCACTCAATATTTATTGTTAAATAAATTGTTAAAAAGTATTTATGTGGGTTCAGTGCTATGCACATGAACCTATAATTGTATTTTTAATAAGATAGTTATCTCTTAGAATTGTTTTAATATTTACACTTTCTTCGGGTTTGGATCCTTTCTCACTCAATATTTATTGTTAAATAAATTGTTAAAAAGTATTTATGTGGGTTCAGTGCTATGCACATGAACCTATAATTGTATTTTTAATAAGATAGTTATCTCTTAGAATTGTTTTAATATTTACACTTTCTTCGGGTTTGGATCCTTTCTCACTCAATATTTATTGTTAAATAAATTTGTTAAAAAGTATTTATGTGGGTTCAGTGCTATGCACATGAACCTATAATTGTATTTTTAATAAGATAGTTATCTCTTAGAATTGTTTTAATATTTACACTTTCTTCGGGTTTGGATCCTTTCTCACTCAATATTTATTGTTAAATAAATTGTTAAAAAGTATTTATGTGGGTTCAGTGCTATGCACATGAACCTATAATTGTATTTTTAATAAGATAGTTATCTCTTAGAATTGTTTTAATATTTACACTTTCTTCGGGTTTGGATCCTTTCTCACTCAATATTTATTGTTAAATAAATTGTTAAAAAGTATTTATGTGGGTTCAGTGCTATGCACATGAACCTATAATTGTATTTTTAATAAGATAGTTATCTCTTAGAATTGTTTTAATATTTACACTTTCTTCGGGTTTGGATCCTTTCTCACTCAATATTTATTGTTAAATAAATTGTTAAAAAGTATTTATGTGGGTTCAGTGCTATGCACATGAACCTATAATTGTATTTTTAATAAGATAGTTATCTCTTAGAATTGTTTTAATATTTACACTTTCTTCGGGTTTGGATCCTTTCTCACTCAATATTTATTGTTAAATAAATTTGTTAAAAAGTATTTATGTGGGTTCAGTGCTATGCACATGAACCTATAATTGTATTTTTAATAAGATAGTTATCTCTTAGAATTGTTTTAATATTTACACTTTCTTCGGGTTTGGATCCTTTCTCACTCAATATTTATTGTTAAATAAATTGTTAAAAAGTATTTATGTGGGTTCAGTGCTATGCACATGAACCTATAATTGTATTTTTAATAAGATAGTTATCTCTTAGAATTGTTTTAATATTTACACTTTCTTCGGGTTTGGATCCTTTCTCACTCAATATTTATTGTTAAATAAATTTGTTAAAAAGTATTTATGTGGGTTCAGTGCTATGCACATGAACCTATAATTGTATTTTTAATAAGATAGTTATCTCTTAGAATTGTTTTAATATTTACACTTTCTTCGGGTTTGGATCCTTTCTCACTCAATATTTATTGTTAAATAAATTTGTTAAAAAGTATTTATGTGGGTTCAGTGCTATGCACATGAACCTATAATTGTATTTTTAATAAGATAGTTATCTCTTAGAATTGTTTTAATATTTACACTTTCTTCGGGTTTGGATCCTTTCTCACTCAATATTTATTGTTAAATAAATTGTTAAAAAGTATTTATGTGGGTTCAGTGCTATGCACATGAACCTATAATTGTATTTTTAATTGGATAGTTCTCTTTTAGAATTGTTTTAATATTTATAATTATGGTCGTAGTAATTTTCTCTTTTGTAGCGCGCATTAAAATAATTTAAATTATATTAGTATATCTGGATTCGACTGGTATTTCTGTAACACTGAAATTATTTGTATGTCAATAGAAACTTTATTGGACTCTGTATTACCTATTTGTACCTTATTTATAAGCTTTATAATTTGTCTGTTTGTTTCTTCAATAAAGCAAAAACAAAACAAAACACCTCTCAGATTAATAGGAAGATGTATGGCACTCTTCACGAATGAAGCGTCAGAATCAAAACGGAATTATGCTAGCGCAATCATTTCTCCTCCCTATTTTAGATTATGCGGACTCTTGTCACTTAGACCTCACTGAGGAACTTCTCAATAAACTCGAACGCCTCCAGAATCTTTGTATTCGTTTTATTTTCTCTCTTCGCAAATATGACCATGTATCCGAATTCCGTTAGTTAGTTCCGAAGTTAAGCTGGCTTCTTATTCGTCTTCGCAGAAATGCTCACATTCTTTCTCTTCTTCATGATGTCCTTAACACCCCCTCTTCCCCCAGTTACTAGCGAGAAAGATTTTGTTATCTTTCCGATAGCGGTAGAGAGATGCGGCTGTGTAAAAGCAAAACATTGGCACTTCCAGAAGCGAAACAGGTTAACTTTACTTTTCACACTGCCTGGCTCTGGAACCGTTTACCGCTTTCTGTACAAAAGCTAAAAGATGTAAACTCATTTAAAATCAAAGTAAAGCACTTTTTCCATACCGAATACCCGTAAAAATAGAACTTCATCTAAAAAATCCCCCATATTATTATTTAAGTAAGTATGTATATGTATTTATATAATTATATTTATTTTATTTTAGTTTTAATACGTTAATGTTTATTTTTTAAGTATATGTGTTAAACAATAAGTGATATGTATTATGATATTATGTTAATTTTTGTTAGCATTCACATTTCCCATCTTTATTATTAATTTTGTTAATATATTTTTTATTTCCACTCCAAGGTTGCCTGGGAGATATTGCTATAAGCAATAAGTGGCGCCTTTGTACAAAATATATGTCCTTTATTTTAAAATGTGTTGTAAAATATATATATAAAAAGAGTAATAAAAAAAACAAAATGAGTTCAGAAGCGGACTCTGATATAATAGATTGTTGTACTCCACTAATGCTTTGCTGAAGAAATCAATAACAATAAACATGACTAATCGCCCAAATATGAGCAAGTAAGTAACTTTTAATATTTTCTAGACAGTTTATGTTATTTGATATAACTCATTATCATGAAAAACATTAAAATGTCTTGTTTTATTTTTGAGAAAAGCACTACACTTGCTTCGACCATGAATTAGGGGTTCGGACTTTTAACTTACTCGTCCAGGATTGCCTATTTTCTGGTCTTAGCAGTAATGTACTATTCATTATGCCAGTAGTTTTGAGTTCGTAATGAGGATTTTACGATATGAGGTTAGATAAAATATTTAACAACAGTTTGTATGCATATAAAATGGGTCTTTACGCGAGCACTTTCATTGAAAAATACGTATAAGTACTCGTATATAACAAGACACAATATTACAGCAAAGGATAAAATGGCACAAAATAACACGTGACACATAATGCACATTATAATATTATATAAAGAACGAAAATAAGGAGAATGTTATTGAGCTAGACTTAAGAGATTAAAATTTTGCTGCACGGGTGGCGAAATATTCTCTAGTATCCAACACGCCAATAACGCCGATTTCAAATACTTGCATTTAATGGAGAGAGAATCGGCAGCTTCACTCATTCTATAAATGAATAGAGCAATTACAATTCCAGTTTTGAATTCTGTGAATTGCGAGTAATTTTATGAACCGATAAGATACCTACAATGTTATTGACTTATATAAAAGCCAAAAGTCAACAAAACTTAGATCCAAATTTCCATAAATTCGCATTGGAAGTGGTTCAAAGAACCTCTAAGTCAGTCAGGGCTCGCGCCCTTTGAAGTGAGTGTTTAGTTTGGAGGAGGTGCTGAGTTTAGCAAGTCGTTTCCGCAGCAGCAGGACACAGTGCTGTACCCACTAATAGTTACAGAACTGTTAGTACTCAACATCAATAGGCGACCCTCCCCACACCACTCGTCTCATAATTACTTCTTTGTCGTTCGAGGACGAGTCGAGCTGTGAATGCGCTAGAATTTACCTAAATAAGTAATTGCAATTATTATAACTAACATTCTTCATAAAAAAAGGAACTCATCTGTCATATATTCAATTTGACAATAAATTTTTAATTTGTTTCTTTTCATAATTAATCAATTAAACTGGACCTTGGTATTAAATTGTCTTAATTCGAACCATGTCCTGGTATTTATTTCGTTAAAATTATTTAGATTTAGAGAGTATATATTTTAGTTATTTTCACAGCATTATGTCATATGGCGGGATATGGTATAATGTAGGACAAGGTATAAGATTTTACAATAAACTTCCAAAGGAGTTCCTTAGTTTGCCTGAAAATAAGTTTAAACTATACATTAAGCAGGGACTACTTAAAAAAGCTCATTATAAAATCAATGATTATCTGGACGATAATGAAGCATGGTGTAATAAATAATAATAATCTTTATCAAAATTGTGAGTCATAATTAGCAAATTTTAATAATGTTTGATTCCTCTAAAGGCTAATCTTAAGCCCTTTATGGTTAATTAAAATGTAAACTGACTTTGCTCTAAAAGGTAATAGACAATGTACGACGGGTTGACTAAGATCAATTTTTTTTTCTCTCGTGACATGATTCTTATGGTCTTATATTTGCCTTTATTTAAGTAGGTATAAAAAAATTGTATAGATTAAGTTTATGTTACAAATTGTTAGGGATTAAGTATGATAATATTTTTGTTCCTATATTTCTCTATTTTATGCAGGTGTATAACTTTATTACATTTTAGTAGCCCAACCTTAATGTTTTTTGGATGTGTTTCCCGTATTTATTTATCAACTTGTTTGTTCGTCGCATCATTTATATATAATATTTTTATTCCTAGATTTCTCTATTGTATGCAGGTGTATAATTACATTGTAGTAGCCCAGCCTAAATATTTTTTGTATGTATTTCCCTTATTAGTATGTATATATTATTTTATTATTATTTTATTTCAAAGATATATATTGTAAAGATTAAGTTTGACTTGCACAAAGTATACTTTATGTTTCTATTTTACAAAATAAATATTTTGATTTTGATTTTATGCATTACAAACAGGAGAAGATCAATTGAAACAAATTTATAGTGAGAAAAATATTTTAAAAAATGCCTCAAGAATACAAAATTCGAACCTGCAACCTGCTTTCACGGCAAGCGCGCTACCGCTGCGCCACCGAAGTCCTCAAAGTTTAGAATATCCAAAGCGATGGATTTCGCTAGAAATCTTATAATCACAATTAAAGTTATTGATAAAATTTCAAATACTAATAAAGCCATCTCATTTCAGATATTTTGTAGTTTATCATACATTTTAAAGATTTTTTTCTTACTTATCATCTCCGGACCTTGACGAGACTGTTGTCCTCCTAATTGGTACTCAGACCAAATCTAAGAAATATACTGGTCCCACAGCCTGGATATTGTATTGAATATTGTGATTTTGGAAGGGTATTACTGAAAAATACTGCAGGAAGCTTTTCACATCAGTGTGTCTCCACGCCCACCGGGGTACGTAAACAGAGTAGCGTTCAGTTTAAGTGGAACATTTAATAATTCGTTCATTGTTGGTACTCTTAATACTTTAACTTCATATTGGTACGAATATTTAATCCGAATATCTGTAAAGTGAAAGTTTGGTTAGTTAGTGAGTGCGAACTGAGTTCTGCGGCCACGTCCTCTCCTCCCCGCCGACCCCCCCGCTCCCCGGACGGACCCGTGCCCGCAACACATTGAATCAATATTGAAACAGCAGTGGATCCCTTTCACTGAGTGATTGAAGTATTGAGCTCAAATACAACAATATGGGTCGATTCTTTGGAATTGTAACTAAACGTTAATTATACATATATCGCTCAAAATACAACTTTTATCTGAGTTAAGGTTAAAGTTAAGTTAAGGTTGTTCAATCATCCAAACTCGCGAGCGCGGCCCAAACGCCCGCCAGCCTTCGCACGGGGAACCTGTGTGGCCGTTCGCACGTGCACAGATTCCGCGAAACTATTAAGAGGATAGGTTCCGAAAAACCATAATTGATTCTTCCTTGTGTGAAGAATCTAGCAATATTAGATATGGGAAAAAAATTTGCACTTGTGTCAAGAATATAATGCACACTCTTATCGAAACAGAATCTTCAGGCGTCATTCCAAAACTGAATCATAGAAATAGAAATAGAAATAGAAATATTTATTTGTTCCAAACATGGTTTACAAAAGATGTTAAATATAATAACAGTTCAGCATGTTTCACCTGCAGGAGGTATACAAATACTTTAATACAATTAAATTAAACAATCAAAGATGACTCTAAAAAAAGATTTCATGTCTAGTTTTTACATTAATTGAGCAAAATCATATTATATTATTTATGAATTAAAATTCTGTATAAAGTTTATTAAACTCTGAAATGAACAGATATTTGATACAAACTTTAGTTTTTTTTTTAATAATAAAATTCGTAATAAAATTCTTCAATTTGAATTTTTTTCCAGAATTCGTCCCTCTCGAACTGCGGGTCTTTCCGCATGGAGTAACAGCGATCAATGCAATCGGAACCCTTCTCTTAAGTATTTCAATTTGACGCGCCTTGCAGCGAAAGGAAAATGCATAAACAATATTAGGAAAATGCTATGCTATGCTAAATGCAAACACATATATGTTTAGTCGTATCATATCGCTGCACATCACATCAACGTCACCGAGCGTCACGAGACCGAATAATACCTAACACTAGACTGCGAGATTTTGCGTGAGCACCCTTAAGGGCTTTCCTTTGGTTTTTCAGCGGTTTTTGTTTTAATATGCTGAGTCAACAACTTCTTTGATCAATGTAAAACTTGGACACGTGTTTTTGCAGACCTTTATCTTTCCGTTGTCAGGTCGATTACCTAATTGGACACATTTTTACTCGATAGGTAGATTTTTCGTTTGAAAATTATGACTTTTTAAGTTATTATGTGTAAGAGGCCTAAGTTTTATGTCTGAAATTACTGCCTTAATAAGAAAATATGATTTATTTTCCGAAACTCCTACATCAAAT
This sequence comes from Ypsolopha scabrella, assembly GCA_910592155.1. NCBI lineage: Eukaryota > Metazoa > Arthropoda > Insecta > Lepidoptera > Ypsolophidae > Ypsolopha > Ypsolopha scabrella. The sequence continues at coordinate 214,404 of OU342978.1, forward strand.
ACTTTATCGTAAAATCCAAAAATTACTCGAAAATTCACTGATTACGCGTGCCGGCAACGCGCGAAGCGAGCGTTCTAATGTAGACTTTCTGACAACATACTGTTAGGAGCTGGGGTTCGGGATAAATAAGTGTATACCAAATCGCACCAAAACCACTGACTGTCTTTATTTGAAATCACACATACTATTAAAACACAATTTTATACTACACTGAAACTAAATTACAACTGGAATTACTAACCGGACTGTCACTGGAATCACTAATTTAACCGGACTGTCACTGGAATCACTAATTTAACCGGACTGTTATTCACAACCACTCACTAGAATCGTTACCGAACAAAACTTGCAATCACTCCCTAGATTCGTTAGTCGGACTATACTTGGAATCACTTCCTAGATTCATTAGTCGGACTATACTTGCAATCACTTCCTAGATTCGTTAGCCGGACTATACTTGCAATCACTTCCTAGATTCATTAGTCGGACTATACTTGCAATCACTTCCTAGATTCATTAGTCGGACTATACTTGCAATCACTTCCTAGATTCGTTAGCCGGACTATACTTGCAATCACTTCCTAGATTCATTAGTCGGACTATACTTGCAATCACTTCCTAGATTCATTAGTCGGACTATACTTGCAATCACTTCCTAGATTCGTTAGTCGGACTATACTTGGAATCACTTCCTAGATTCATTAGTCGGACTATACTTGCAATCACTTCCTAGATTCATTAGTCGGACTATACTTGGAATCACTTCCTAGATTCATTAGTCGGACTATACTTGCAATCACTTCCTAGATTCATTAGTCGGACTATACTTGAAATCACTTCCTAGATACATTAGTCGGACTATACTTGGAATCACTTCCTAGATTCATTAGTCGGACTATACTTGCAATCACTTCCTAGATTCATTAGTCGGACTATACTTGCAATCACTTCCTAGATTCGTTAGTCGGACTATACTCGGAATCACTTCCTATATTCATTAGTCGGACTATACTTGCAATCACTTCCTAGATTCATTAGTCGGACTATACTTGCAATCACTTCCTAGATTCATTAGTCGGACTATACTTGCAATCACTTCCTAGATTCATTAGTCGGACTATACTTGGAATCACTTCCTATATTCGTTAGTCGGACTATACTTGGAATCACTTCCTAGATTCATTAGTCGGACTATACTTGCAATCACTTCCTAGATTCATTAGTCGGACTATACTTGCAATCACTTCCTAGATTCGTTAGTCGGACTATACTTGCAATCACTTCCTAGATTCATTAGTCGGACTATACTTGCAATCACTTCCTAGATTCATTAGTCGGACTTTACTTGCAATCACTTCCTAGATTCATTAGTCGGACTATACTTGCAATCACTTCCTATATTCGTTAGTCGGACTATACTTGCAATCACTTCCTAGATTCATTAGTCGGACTATACTTGCAATCATTTCCTAGATTCATTAGTCGGACTATACTTGGAATCACTTCCTATATTCGTTAGTCGGACTATACTTGGAATCATTTCCTAGATTCATTATTCGGACTTTACTTGCAATCACTTCCTAGATTCATTAGTCGGACTAAACTTGCAATCACTTCCTAGATTCGTTAGTCGGACTATACTTGCAATCACTTCCTAGATTCATTAGTCGGACTATACTTGGAATCACTTCCTAGATTCGTTAGTCGGACTATACTTGGAATCACTTCCTAGATTCGTTAGTCGGACTATACTTGGAATCACTTCCTAGATTCATTAGTCGGACTATACTTGCAATCACTTCCTAGATTCATTAGTCGGACTATACTTGCAATCACTTCCTAGATTCATTAGTCGGACTATACTTGCAATCACTTCCTAGATTCATTAGTCGGACTATACTTGCAATCACTTCCTAGATTCGTTAGTCGGACTATACTTGGAATCACTTCCTATATTCGTTAGTCGGACTTTACTTGGAATTACTTCCTAGATTCGTTAGTTGGACTATACTCGCACTGTCGCACTATTTGTACTTTTTCAGTTTACTTTTGCGCTTTCTGTTCGTAATAAAAACACTGTAATAAAAACCATAAATTTACGTAAATAAATAAATACAGAATAAACATGAATATATTATTATTTATGTCATTTTTTGACATTTGACAGCTGTCAAAGGTTGCCATTTGCGAAAAGTCATCCAATTCGCTTCAAACTCAATTTATGTTCTACACGTTTTTAAGATCTCCAATCACGGAAGTTTATCTCTTCTTCTCTGTACATAATATAAAATACAACGTCTGTCTGTCTGTTTGTTCGCTTATAACTTGAAAATCAATGGATTTTGATGCAATTTTCACTGAAAGAAAACGAAGGTTCGCCTTTGTCGTAGCGTAGCCGATCTAAAGCGGGTTCAAACCCCGACTGGTAATTATTTTTTTCACTTTTTATTTTTTTTATTTTATTTTCAGAATAAATATTTTCTTTTGTGAAATAAAAGATGACCAGGGTCTGATGATGGGACTGGAAGATGTTTACGGGGTCTCCTCAACGGACAACAGCAGACCCTTAGTTTGGGCTTATTTGATTGGTTTTTATTAGCACTTTGGTAAAACATGGTGACCAGGGTCTGCTGATGGGACTGGAAGGTGGGTACGGGATCTCCTCAACGAACAACAGCAGACCCTTCGAGTTTGAGCTTATTTGATTGGTCGTTATTAGCACTTTGGTAAAACATGGTGACCAGGGTCTGCTGATGGGACTGGAAGGCGGGTACAGGATCTCCTCAACGGATAACAGCAGACCCTTCGAGTTTGGGCTTATTTTATTGGTCTTTATTAGCACTTTGGTAAAACATGGTGACCAGGGTCTGCTGATGGGACTGGACGGTGGGTACGGGATCTCCTCAACGGACAACAGCAGACCCTTCGAGTTTAGGCTTATTTGATTGGTCATTATTAGCACTTTGGTAAAACATGGTGACCAGGGTCTGAAGATGAGACTGGAAGATGGGTACAGGATCTCCTCAACGGACAACAGCAGACCCTTCAAGTTTAGGCTTATTTGATTGGTCATTATTAGCACTTTGGTAAAACATGGTGACCAGGGTCTGATGATGGGACTGAAAGATGGCTACGGGATCTCCTCAACGGACAACAGCAGACCCTTCGAGTTTAGGCTTATTTGATTGATCTTTATTAGCGCTTTGCTTAAACATGGTGTCCGTTGCATATAGTCGTTCAAAAAATCATATTATTTTGTTTTCCTTATTTCCATGAAAATCTCTTCGACGTGGGCGGAGCTGCGGGCAAAAGCTAGTAATAAATATTTAGAAAACTGTATATTTAAGCGCAAAAGCGCCAAGCACAAAAGTAATCTAGATTTAATTGCAAACAAAAATTGTTTTAAAATTAATCTTGCTAAAGTGAACGGTTCCAGAGTCACGTAGGGCGTAAAGTAGCAATTGTTCGTTTTTTTTAGAGTTTTGTAAAAATACAACATTATCACAAGGAAACAATTTTTTATACATGATTGTGTTTTGTGAAAACAAATTGCCATTTTAGTGGCCGGTGGTATGTTAGTGATAAGCCCTTGAAGGAACGACAACCTCACCACCCTCTCAAGGGGCGCTACTTTTAAGGGAAAAGAGGCTTCCACAGGGCTATGCCATATAAACCTGTGGTAAGGAGAAACCCACTCTGAACTAATAAAACTAATAAAAATGTCGAATGTTACATGCGACTCTTCAAATATAGCACTCTCTTCTTCTAAATATTCGTCTATGATGTTCGTGTCCTTGTTATCACATCCTAGGCCTGAGCAATTACCGCATATGCTTGGCAAGTTTAGACCATCCTTTCTGCACTCGCAGTTTCGGACGCATCCGTCTTTGCAACCGCACGATGAGGGAAAGTAATTCCTGGGGAGCTGCAGGACGTGCTGTTGTAATTGGTCTCAGGTGTTCGCCAATCTTCTTCCATCCGTCCCTCGAGTGAATTCTTCTCCTCGTTCAGCCACTGCTGCACCTGGTGGTAGGAAGACCCCCATGCAATAGCTGACGCTGGAAAGCAATGCTTTCTGACGATGTTTGGAGCCAAGAACACTGAAGATCTAGATTGTTTTCGCTACCAGTGTTACTTGCGGGCTATTGAAAAGCAGCCTTTACATACATTGTTCAAATTCGCTGCGCTTTCCCCCACTTCAGCAGCTTCCAGGCATCATTCATTCAAAACCTTCCACCAGGTGCAGCAGTGGCTGACTGGGGTGAAGAATCCGCTCAAGTGGAGGTGGAAGAAGATTGGCAAGCACGTGAGACCAATTACAACAGCACGTCCTGCAGCTCCCCAGGAACCACCTTCCCTCATAGTGTGCACTTGCAAAGACGAATGCGTCCGAAACTGCGAGTGCAGAAAGGATGGTCTAAACTGCTCAAGCATATGCGGTAATTGCTCAGGCCTAGGATGTGATAACAGGGACACGAACATCATAGACGAAGATTTAGAAGAAGATAGTGCTATATTTGAAGAGTCGCATGTAACATTCGACATTTTATTAGTTTTATTAGTTCAGAGTGGGTTTCTCCGTACCACAGGTTTATATGGCAAATCAAATCAAATCAAATCAAAATATTTATTTTTGCAAAATAGATACATTAAGTATACTTTCTACAAGTCAAAGTTAATTTACACAATATAATATATCTTTAGAATATAAAAAAAATAGCCCTAGCAGCATAGCATAGCATAGCCTAGGGGCATAGCCCTGTGGAAGCCTCTTTTCCCTTAAAAGTAGCACCCCTTGAGAGGGTGGTGAGGTTGTCGTTTCTTCAAGGGCTTATCACTAACATACCACCGGCCACTAAAATCGCAATTTGTTTTCACAAAACACAACCTTGTGTAAAAAAAAAATTGTATGAGCTAAGTTTCATTTGCCCTCCCACTATGTACGGGAAAAAAATGAAAAAAAAAAAATGAAAAATACTCGTGCGGTAAAGTTGACTTTGACAACAGATTAGACGCATATAAAACAGAACTTTACGAGCACTTGCATTATTGCAGTTATGATATGATATGACTGAAGGAACCACCATAATAAACCTCGGCGACGACGCAGAGAAGAATTCATTACGCTTGAGGCTTGAGGAAATACGCAGCCCGGGCGGACACATCGCCTGCGGCCTGGGCGGGCGGCGCGGCGGGCGGCGAGCGGCGGGCACGCGTTAACTGAAACATCCACAACTAATTAAATTGTCGTTTCGTTCAGACAACAGCACAAAGCCATTTTTCATCAGTTATTGTTTTCAAATAAATTGTTTCGTTTCATACAATTTCTATCTTTGCTTTAACGGGAGTTTTGTAATATCGTAAGAATACTTGTTTTCCTTCTTGGGATAATGATGTTAGCGACATCCTTTGCTTATCTTTTTTCACTTTTCTAAGCAACTCTTGATATTTCAGCGTAAAAAGATGAACAATTAATCAGGAATTATTAATATTTTTTCCAAAAGATTGTTTTTAGGATTCCGTACCCGAAGAGTGCCAAACGGGATCCTATTACCTAGCCTCAGTTGACTGTCTGTATTTATGTCTGTCTTTCTGTCTGTCTGTCTGTCTGTCCGTCTGTCCGTCTGTCCGTCTGTCCGTCTGTCCGTCTGTCCGTCTGTCACATGGGTCTACGCCATACCGTAATAGGTAGGCAGTTGAAATTTTCACCAAATGTGTTACAATTGTCTCTATCACAAAAAATACCAAAAATTAAAAAAACTAAGCCAGGGTTTGAATAAACAATAACCCAATACAATAAACCACAAAGAAAAATTTTTTTTACGTGATTTGTTTTAGCTCTATCTTAAAGACGATATACATACAGTTTCAAATTCGGCCACATTAAATACTCTAACGTAAAACAACACATAATAAAATTGGGGTTCCGTACTCAGAGGATGCTTAATTGTTTGTCAGGCGCTACCTTTTTATTTTATTTATTTATTTTTGTTCCTTATCGCCTTAATATGTTAATTAAATTGTCTTGTCCGGTAAAGCTGTAAAGACCAGAAGGCCAACAGCAAGGCTAAGTCACTCACAACAATATACCACAGAATACTAGTTAGGAACGTTGTCAGAGACACGATTTACCGAAGTCATAATCAACAAGATATCACAATTAGTTCAGAATACTCGTAGTATTGGACGTTCAAATTACAAGTAACAAATTCAAATTCAAACCAAATACACTTTTTACAGGTCATAATTAATCATAAAAAAACAATAGGAAAAGACAAAGTATGTATCTACTATATACGGGGAAATAAACAAAAACAGTGCGACGAGCCGATCTGCAGACAAGTTCAATAGTACATTACTGCTAAGACCGGTAAATAAGCAATCCTGGACGAGTAAGTTAAAAATCCAAGCCCGTAGGGCGAGGAGTTTTATTGGTTGGGGAAAAAGTTTCTTCGCATTTTATATGAAAATCAAAACATTTTTTAATAAAGTTAATTTACATTTAACTAAAGTATGTAGGTGCCATTTTGTTTGATAACTTTCTGCCATCTTGTAGGTAGGGACATGATCCCATTGCTATAGAAATTCTGGGGCTTCTGATCAAAAGGCCGCGACAAGTGGTTTTGGCAGTCCTCTCGTGATGTTAACCTGACACTGCCTAAGGAATTCTGAAGAGACCGAAACAAGTGAAAATCTGAAGGTGCAAGGTTGGGACTATACGGCGGATGCATTAATACGTCCCAGCCAAACTCTCTTAATTTTTGCTGAGTTGCTAAAGATGTGTGAGGTCTAGCGTTATCATGATGAAAAACCACACCCCTTCTGTTCATTAATTCCGGCCGCTTTCTCTCAACTTCTTGTTTTAATCTCATCAGTTGTTCGCAGTAGAGTTCAGAATCGATGATCCTGCCTGGCGGTAACAGCTCATAATGAATAATGCCCTTCCAATCCCACCATACACATAGCATTACATCGTTGCGAGATAACCCGGGTTTCGCCAGAGTCTTGAAGCCTGACCAGCCTTTGACCACGACCTTTTTTGCACGTTCTTGTCGTACGTGATCCACTTTTCATCACCAGTTATGAGGTTTTTCAAAAATGGTTCGGTTTCATTACGTCGTAATAAAGAATCACAAATGAGTACACGGTTCATTTAGTTTCTTTCAGTGAGCTCATGAGGCACCCAAATATCGAGCTTTTTTGTGTACCCAGCTTTTTTCAAATGCGCCAAAACTGTTTTGTGGTCAATCCCCAGTTCTTCAGCTACATCGAAACTACTGATATACCGAACTTACTCCACTTTTTCAAAAATGGCATCCAATTTATCCGTAACAGGGCGCCCAGAGCGAGGTGCATCTTTGACATCAAAATTTCCGGATTGAAAACGCTTAAACCTAATTTGTGTTTCTCTCACAGAAGAGACTAGGTCCATAAACATCACAAATTTTTTTCGCGGCTTGATTTGCATTTTTTACATTTTTACCTTATTTGTAGTAAAATTTTAAAATTTATCGAATTTCTTCATTAGATTCACTCATCTTAACAGTAAGAAAAACAAATGAAAATTACGTATTTTACCTAATTTGAATTTGAAATTATCTTTTTTTAAATTTAAACTTTTTAATAATACCAAAACCAGCCAGATACAAATAGTATAGCCAAGGAGATTTTATTATAATTTCATACATACTATTTGCGAAAAGAGTTTTTCCCCTACCTATTATATACGAGGTCAGGATTGCTAATTCATGGTCGAAGCAAGTATTGCTTTTCTCAAAAATAAAATAAGACATTTTAATGTTTTTCATGATAATGAGTTATATCAAATATAATAAACTGGCTAGGAAATATGATTTTGTATTGTATATTTTATTTGTATTTAAACTAAAACTACCTAGCAAAAAGGAAAGGAAATATTAAAAGTAACTTACTTGCTCATATTTGGGCGATTAGTCATGTTTATTGTTATTGATTTCTTCAGCAAAGCATTAGTGGAGTACAACAATCTATTATATATCAGAGTCCGCTTCTGAACTCATTTCGTAATTTATTTGCACAAAATACTTTCAACTAAAATTTAAAGTAACATAAATTCCCGCTTTTACGCAATTTTTTTATTATTGCCAGCTGGTTAAAGGTATTTACCGCCACGCCACCTTCTAGCCTTCTTCGTGGACAACGCTATCTAGAGGAACGCTAATAACTAAGAAAAAAAAACAACGCGAAACACCTCCTTAGTCTCTCATAAACATAGACACGGATAGTTTTAAAAAGAAAACATATGAAATATACTCTGTGAACATGTGGTATGTAATGGATTTTCATACGAAATGTGGTAGACTTAGTTCAGCCGCATACGCTGTTAGACGCATAAGGCAGATAACTGATGAAAATACCGCTAGATTAGTATATTTCAGTTATTTTCACAGCATGATGTCATATGGCATAATGTTGTGGGGTAGAGCCGCGGATATAGAAGCAGTCTTTGTCTTGCAAAAGAGAGCAATTCGGTCTATTTATAACATGAAGTACCGAGATTCATTAAGAGAAAAGTTTAAAGAAATTAATATATTTACGGTCCCATGTGAATTTATTTGTCAAGTTATTAGATATGTCAGAAAAAATATTGATAATTTCTCGAGGCTTGGTGTGCACCACTCTGTTGAAACCAGAAACAAACGTAAACTAGCTTTTTCAAAATTAAGACTCGCCAAAGTAGGTACCTCTTTTGTAGGACATGGTATAAGATTTTACAATAAGCTTCCAGAGGAGGTCCTTAGTTTGCCTGAAAATAAGTTTAAACTATATATTAAGCAGGGACTACTTAAGAAAGCTTATTATAAAATCAATGATTATCTGGATGATAATGAAGCATGGTGTAATAAATAATAATAATCTTATTCAATATTGTAATTAATAATTAGCATATCTTAATACTGTACGATTCCTCTAAAGGCTTAAAATTAACTAATATGTAAACTTACTTTTTTAAAGGTAATAGACAATATGAGACGGGTTGACTAAGATATATTTTCTTTTCTCGTGACTAATTCCTGCAGTCTTATATTTTTTTATGCCTTTACTTGAGTAGGTATGTATATGATTTTGTATCATATGTTTTATTTTGAAAAAAGGAATGTTTGCTAAGTTTCTTGCCCTTCTTCTTAGCAATACTAATCGAATGGTGCGTATGGTTAGGCATTATGTATATATAACATTTTTATTCCTATATTTCTATATTTTATGCAGGTGTATAACTTTATTACATTTTAGTAGCCCAACCTTAATATTTTTTGTATGTATTTCCCGTTTTTATTTATGAACTTATTTCTTCATTGCATTATGTAAGTATAATATTATTTTTTTATATTTTTATTCCTAGATTCCTCTATTTTATTTATTTTTTATTTATTTATTTATTTAAAAACTTACGACTATCATTTATTTATGCAGGTGTAAACTTTATTTCCCATATTATTATATATTTTTTTATATTGTAAAGATATATTATATTGTTAAAATCAACTTTGACTTGTAGAAAGTATACTTTATGTATCTATTTTGCAACAATATCTATATTTTGATTTTGATTGATTTTGCAGCACGCCATGCGACATAATGCTGTGAAAGTGACGTAAAGTATACAAACCCAGCAGTATATGCGGCCGAACTAAGTTTACCACAGAGAGCTTCTATGTGGGGACCCCACTGAAGACGAGAGTCTATAGTTATACCTCAAAACTTCGTTTCATTAACTAGCTTCAGCTCTGGGTCCAAGTAAATCAAAATCTACCTGAATTACATTTGATAATGTGAACTTTATACATTTGATATTTTGATTTTGATTGATTTTGCAGCACGCCATGCGACATAATGCTGTGAAAGTGACGTGAAGTATACAAACCCAGCAGTATATGCGGCCGAACTAAGTTTACCACAGAGAGCTTCTATGTGGGGACCCCACTGAAGACGAGAGTCTATAGTTATACCTCAAAACTTCGTTTCATTAACTAGCTTCAGCTCTGGGTCCAAGTAAATCAAAATCTACCTGAATTACATTTGATAATGTGAACTTTATACATTTGATATTTTGATTTTGATTGATTTTGCAGCACGCCATGCGACATAATGCTGTGAAAGTGACGTGAAGTATACAAACCCAGCAGTATATGCGGCCGAACTAAGTCTACCACAGAGAGCTTCTATGTGGGGACCCCACTGAAGACGAGAGTCTATAGTTATACCTCAAAACTTCGTTTCATTAACTAGCTTCAGCTCTGGGTCCAAGTAAATCAAAATCTACCTGAATTACATTTGATAATGTGAACTTTATACATTTGATATTTTGATTTTGATTGATTTTGCAGCACGCCATGCGACATAATGCTGTGAAAGTGACGTGAAGTATACAAACCCAGCAGTATATGCGGCCGAACTAAGTTTACCACAGAGAGCTTCTATGTGGGGACCCCACTGAAGACGAGAGTCTATAGTTATACCTCAAAACTTCGTTTCATTAACTAGCTTCAGCTCTGGGTCCAAGTAAATCAAAATCTACCCGAATTACATTTGATAATGTGAACTTTATACATTTGATATTTTTTTTATTCAAAACTAAATTATAATCAGTGACAGATTTTTTGGAATAATTATTGGAATCTGAAGCGTAAAAGATGCGTTTGACTAATTTGATTATTACACAAGGTTACACAGTGGTTCCAACCATACCAAATGATAAATAAATTATCCACGGGAGCGAAACCGTGGGTAAAAACTAGTTAAATTCTATATATAAAATCCATCCACCATTACACGAGCAACATTTGTATTTATATATATCGTCCTAACGCCTAAGGTCCTACAAGAGGGCCTCCGTCTGTCTAGAGGTTGACGTCCAGCCCAGAAGATTTTTGAAAGCATGTTGACGTGATTTGATTGTTCCGTTTTGTTTGTTTTTTCATGCATAGAAAAAAATTAAGCGAAGGAAAATTTAGCAAAAGATTTTATACATGAAACTAGAATAAATAATAAATGGACAGGCTATCGAAGAGCAATTAAACGGGTATACCGGATTAAATCAGAGGGTCAAACTTTCTAGTTTGTTCATGTTGACGTGAGAACATTTGTTTTTAAGCATGGTAAGCTGCATGTGGCATTTTCTAGAGTGAAAATACTATGACCAGAGAAGAGTCCACGTCATACCCAAAATATTGGGTCTGAAGAGATTTGAATCACTCGCTAGATATTTTACGTCTGTCCCCAGTCGCCCAGGTAATAAAATATTGAACATCGTTTGATGGTCCAAGACTCATACGAGTAAATAACATAATAGGAAATCGCATTTACCAGGTAAAATCTCGAGGGTACTTCACCCTTACCTTTCTCGGGATCGGGTCGTGCGTGACGTCATCAATCAACCGTCTCAAATGAACACGTTTATGCAGGGACGAGGCCGCGCGGGCCGAGCGAGGTGGAGCCGGGCCTTGTGTGATGGATGGAGGTACGCCATCTCAGGTTGCAGTTACCATCTGGAGAGGTTATTAATCTACGTGATCATTTTACTACTACGTGTTTCAAAATATATAATATAATAAATATATAGTTACTACAGGGTACATAAAGAACCGATTTCCTAGTCAAGCAGCATTGAAGACTGCAAAGGAGCAGTCGTAAAACTATCATAACGTCCATATTCCAGAGATTATCTCGAAAATTACTAATTTAAATTACTTATATTTTCTAACGGGAAAATAACTTCTTCCAAGAAATGTTCCGTCCTAACCAATTCACTTTTTAAAAAAATGTATTTGACTTTGACTTTTGGTTCTCATTAAATTAATTTACATGTCTGACTCTATGTACATGCCCCCTATTTAACTGCCTGTCCCCAGGGAACAAACTGTAGCCTATAAAAAAAATGAAAATCTAACCATTAAAGCAGTAAAATAATGTTCAAAACCGGTTTCGTAGTTAAAGTCTCTAGGGAACTGACCACCTACCGCCTACTATAGGCTATATGTCCAAGTAACGAGTCTAAGCATTACAACAGTCGAAGTATTTTCAAAATCGGTTCAGTAGTCCACAGATTGAAGTCGCTTGAAGGTAATGTCCCTAGGGAGCTTCTTGTTTCTAGGGCGTAGTCTAACTATTACAACAGTGGAAGCATTTTCAAAATCAGGTTAGTAGTCATAGAGACTACCCTTCCCCAGGAAATAAACCTTAGCCTGAACACTCAGGCATAATTTCGCTTCCTATTAGTGAAAAACAATTAAGAATCATATCAGTAGTTTTGGAGATTGAAAATCCAAACTTACAAACTAACAAATTCACAAACACCTCCTTTTTATAATAATTATTATTTATTCTATTATATTTATTTTGGATTACAAAAATAGGTAAGTACGTACTTATTGCATGAATTCAAATTCAAATTCAAATTGTTTATTTGTAAAATAGATACATAAAGTACACGTTTTACATGTCAAATCTAATCTGTATAAAGATAATATTTTATGATGAAATAAATATGATACGAGAAATATATAAAAAAACTGTATTTAAGTTGGGCTACTAAACTTATATGTACACATGCATAAAATTAAAAAACTTATTGGAATAAGAGTATTATTATACCTACATAATGCAATTAATAAATAAGTTGATAAATAAACTGAATAGACCATAAATACATATAATGCCTAACCAAATATATACTAACATAATTAAAAAAATTAAATATTGCATATACATACCTACATAATGCAATGAATAAATAATGTTATAGATAAATAAACTATAAATAGATATAATGCCTAAATCCGCCCATTCGATTATTCTTGCTAAGAAGAACGGCAAGAAACTTAGCAAGATCATGTCTTTTTTATCAGTATTTTTTTTCTGAATCTGGATTAATACTATTACAGTTTTTTTTTAACTTATATAAAATAATACTAAACAATGTATTAAAAAAGGATAAAAATATAAAAGACAGAAGGAAATTGTGTCATGAGGAAAAAAAAAATATATCTTAGTCTACCTGTGTAATGAGGTAGTAAGTTAAAATACTAAGCAAAACATCATCCACCTGTCTCATATAGTTTATCTTTTTTTATAGTCAGATTATCAACTAATAATTGCTAAGTTTAAGTTATAAAATGTTCATGTCAATATGTAAAAAGATATGTTAAAATGATAATAAAAAAACAATATAAAAATATTAGTCTACATAAAAACACAAATTAGTTAGAAAATAATAGAACAGTAGAACAGTGAATTTAGATAAAGCGGTGTATTCTCAAACTGCAGATAACTAGGTATTAAAACACTCGTGTGATACTATTGAAAACCCGGCCTACGACGACGTTTCAGTTTTTAAAATTACAATCGTGTTTTAACAACCCTGGTTATGGACCAGTTTCTTAAACTACTATTCTGACATTCATTACCCAGCAAACAGTTTGGTCATGTAGCCAAGCGCCTATACGTCTACTGATTTTGTAAACGTTTTATTACACTAATGTTGCTTACACTTTGCCTTATAGTGATACATAATCGGTCTTTTTAGTTTTATAAGTTTCTTGGCCTGTAATAATGTCTTAAAGACGTCTTTTCGTCTATATTATAAGACACTTATAAACTAGTCCTCACAACGCCGTCTATAAGCCTCGTTAGCGTGTAACGATCACGGCCGTTTCGGTTATAAAACGTTTAATAATCATTATAAAACAAGCAGGTAAAGAGTTACGATTTCGTCTTTTATATGTCCTCCAGAGAGCTAATACGCCCGCTATACGTCACCTAGACCAGTAAACGTTTACAAATAGACTTTTATAAAACTTCCACTATTTTGAATGTGTAATTGTTTGTAAAATGGATCTAATGAAACACTAATGAAAACCAGTGCATTAAATCTTATTATTATAAGATAATGGCTGGTTTTATATTTTTTTGATAAGCCCTAACTTTATTGCACAGTGTTTTCAAAACCCTCGTAATCGGACATTTTTACTGAAGTCATACGTGAAATGTGAGTGGAGGTGTTAAATGTATCATTTTGCTTATTTATTGGCTTTTTGTGTAAATAATGAATTCATTAAATTATTTTAACTAATTTAATTTCCTATTATAACAATATGTAAGTTCGGTATACGTATCAATGATTTTTCATTTTTTTTTGTATCTGAACGTTTTGTAAGGATGATATTTTCTGTTGTAGATAGATTTACTAAGAGATGAAGATCAAATACTGCAGATTTTGAATGAGTCTGACAGCGACAACCAAGTCCTCGTACAGGAACCTGGTGGGCCTTCTGACTCTGATATGGAACAAGTAAAGAAGAGTCTTTAGTCTCCTCCAATGAGGAGCTGAATTTCGTAAGGGGCAACCGAAACAAAAATATGATCATAGACTCTGATAATGATTCTTCCAAACGTTCGCTGCCTAACACACCATGCTATGCCATATTTGGTGAAAGGGACAAATTGTGGTGAAAATGTGCTTCTTGCCACATATTTTGTGAAAAACTTTGTGAGCCTGTCTTCGGGACCAACAAAAAGATAGCCATGGACAATGGCTTATAGTCTAATGGAGCCGGGGTTGCGGGACTTGTGTCTTTGCTCATTGTATCGACGAACAAACAATACCGCGATGCAGGATCGTGCAGTGCCGTCTATTGGTACAATTTCGAATTTAATACTTTAACTTAAACATGGTCTTTTCTTTACACAGTTCCTGCACTCGTCCCGAGACAACGCGCTTCAAATGCTATTTTCATTGGTACTTGGGGTTGGAGGATCCCTTTGCAAAGGTTTAGGTAAAACGAACATACAATAGAAATTTAATGTTTCCGTTGTCACTAGATAGAGCCGAACAGTGACCGTGATAGATAAACAGGCCGGAGAACTAGAACTAGCAACCGCGAGCAGAGAAAGACTCTAGCGCGGGGAAAAACACTGCAGGTGCAAGCAAAAACCTAGCGGCTGGTCATACATTCTATGTAAAAGGTTATATCCTACGATATATGTACAAAAAATAAAAAAGTGAACAAAACATGATTAAACTCTTTGAGTTTTACCTGATCGGATTATTAGTATTTTCTGTTCACGTTTATGTAAATATCAAATGTTCCATTCCTTGTGATTGAGCACGTCCACCCTTTTGTCTTATTCTATTTATTCATGCGTTTTATTACGCTTCAGTCATATCTTTGGCAATAAAGAATATGTATATTAACTCTGACAGGATGACATAAATGTATTCTCTCTATGTGAAGAGGATCGCCCACTCCGCCATCTATTTATCTTTGAGCTCTCCCGACACATTATAACCGCCGATAGCCTCCGGCGGCGGCGACGGCGAGACAGAGATCCAATATCATTTATTTAGTGGATAAGTTCAACACTTCACGACTGAATAACTATGAAATATATTTAGGGTTCCGTATCTCAAAACAGATCCTTTGTTGGATCACTTTGTAATCTGTCTCGTCTGTCTGGTTGTCTCTCTGTCTATGGGCCAAAGATCTTTTTCTCAGGCACATCAAGTTGAGATGAATGTCGAACTCTATGTTCTATAACCTCCACGATCAGACCTAGGATAAGGCTCACGCAGACACTGGGAGAGAGGCGGTAGTCAAACTTTCCAGGAACTTCCGCAAAAATATACGGAAGTCGATAACTGATACTATAAAATAAATAAAGAAATAAAATAGCTTTATTGTTAAAAACAGAGCATTCACTACAAGTTACAAGGGCCCCTCTACTAGACCAGAGAGATACCTGTTATGAGTGTGTGGCCCGCTTTACCACCAAGACAACATTCCGTCGCGTCGGTATGGAATACGACAAGCCACTTGGCGATATGGTTCCGTCGTGAGGGTGGTGCCGAGCAAGATCTGATGACCATGCGACCCCCAATACTACAGGGACATAGATTAGGGCATACCTTTTTATAATCTCATAGTCGCCTTTTACGGTATCTACGATAAGCTATGGAGTGACAGTCGGCGCTCTACTATTGGTTTTCGTGTTATTTACTATGTACGCCAGTAGACATTGACACTAAAAAAGGCTTAAATCGCAAAGCATGATGAAGTTCTGATTTTTTTGTATGTTGTATGTATCAGTTGGGGTAGTGTAAACCCAAATTTGCAACTTCGAAAACCTTGTGCTAGCGACGCGGACAAGCGAAAATCTTCGAAATTCAGAGACCTTTTTCACTTTTTGTCCTGAAAGTCATAAATTTAGCTTTTTTAAACAAACAAATTTATTAGTTTTTCAAGTTTATTAAATTTGCAACCATTTAAGCCCAGCTGTATCTCTATAAACCTTAAAGAGACCAAGCTATGGCCCTTCAAAGATGGTCAATTTTTCTCGAAAATTAACAATTTTAAGTTTTGCTCCTGTCCGAATCAAAATATTAGCAAAATCGCTCGTCTTATGAAAAAAGTTGTAAAATAAAGTTACAGTACATTTAATTTGATTTTATTAAAGTACAAAACGAAGTCACTCACAATTTAAAAAAATCGAAAAGAAGGTAAAAATAGTTTTTTGTAGAATTGAGACAAAGCCCTTTAGTATACCTATTTATGTGCACAGTACCAAAGAAAAAAGCACAAAATCATGTGAAAAGGATAATTATTTCTTCATTTACAGGCTAGGTTAACTAAACAAAAATACAAAATAGTTTTAGTTGTAGATACATGTATATTTGGGAATAATGTTTAGATCAGTCACTCGGCGTTTTCTTTTTTTGGTTGATGTTCAACTTCACGTTTTTTCTTAGGTTCTTCACGATCTTTTTCAGGTTCAGCAGATTCTTCCTCAGGTTTTTCACGTTCCTCAGGTTCGGCACGTTCTTCCTCAGGTTCGTCAAGTTCTTCAGGTTCGTGTTCTTCCTCAGCTTCCTCAGGATCGTCCTCGTATTCGTCTATCGAAATCAGGGCGACGTTATCGCATGATTTCCCTGAGCAATTCAAGCAAGAAACTTAGAAACGAGCATTTGAGCCCAGCTTTCAGACAAGTACGTGCCCCCCTGCACCCCTTCTTACATTTGCAGGCTATGATTTTGAGACGCTATGGTGGGGCTGGCTCTTTTTTGTTGCTAGTGGGATAAGGCCAGAGGAGCTCATTTCCCAACCCCACTCAGTGGGGTCCTTCTCTACCCCCAGCCACTTTTGTACTTGGTGGTAGGTGCGGAACGCATGAAAAGAGGAAGCCTCGGTGGTTGGGGGCAAACGTGCCAGAACAACCTTTGCATTTGCCGCTGTCTTCACGAACAGCTGCAATCTCTGAGTGGCTGGAACTGTTGAATGTTGTGTAAATAGACTATGTACTGTGTTTCATCATTGTAATAACCAGCGCCACCTGGCGCCCTGCATGTGAAAACTCTCTCCGCATTAAAGATGGTGAACCGAACAAACGTGGTTTTACCTATTTATTACAATAAAAGCCCAACAAACGCCTCCACTGCGCTATAATAAGTAAAAATGGCAGATAAAGAAATATTACCAAGGTTGACGCAAAACTCCAACTTCAGTAATTGGAAATTTCGATTAAAACTCATCCTTGAAGAAAAGGGCGTCAGTTACATTTTGGAGGACGCTTCCACAACAGAAGACGCGTTACGTGACAAAATTGTGAAAAGGGACGACGCTAAGGCGAGATCATGCATAGTACAGTGTTTAAGTGATAAACACTTGGAGATAGTGAAAAAATGTAAAACTGCTAAAGAAATGATTTTACAATTGGAAGAAACCTTTGAAAGAAAAAGCATTTTCAACAGACTACACTTGAAGAAAAAGTTGATTACTATAAGATGTGATGAAAATGAAAGACTCCAAGACTTTTTCTGCAGATTTGACGCCACTGTAAGTGACATAGTAGCGATCGGCTGTGAAATTTCAGAAGAAGATCAAGTGTGCCAACTTATTTCAGCCATGCCGCCTATTTATGAAAATGTCATAACGTCGATTGAAACATTATCGACAGATAAGCCAATAACGTTAGAATTTACGAAGGCAAGGCTCCTGGATGCGGAAATCAAGTTGAGGAACCAAACGACAAGTGAACCGAAGGAAGCAGCATCATTTTTAACCTGTTATTCATGCGGAAGGACTAGAAACAAGGCTGCAGAGTGTCAGCAACAAAGAGGATGGCATCACAATCGAGGACGAGGACATACATACCAAAGAAGAGGACAGTCATTTCAACGAAGAGGTCATAGCAGAGGCAGAAGTCGAGGCGGAGGTCAAGGTCAGCAGCACCATGGTCATGCAGCATATGAAGAAGAAACAAGTCAGTATCAGCTGTCATTTACAGCATGTAGTGTGAACAATGCTAATTCAAAAGTGAAAACCAGTGAAATTCGCTTTGTCATTGACTCCGGAGCAACAGAACATTTAGTAAAAAGTGACTATTTAGAGCTTATGTCTAATGTTGAAAACTTAAGCAAGGAAATACGAATTTTCGTGGCAAATGGACAATATTTAGTTGCCAAACAGAAAGGAAATTTAGAGGTTAAGTATGATAACATAAATATAACGATAAATGCTCTTATTGTAAATGGATTATCGCACAACTTGTTATCGGTGCAGAAATTAATTGATAAGGGGTTAAATGTCAAATTTAGCAATAACTCTGTCAGTATTTACAATTGTGAAACTGAGCTTTTTGGTCAAATGCTAGGATGCCTTTATGTGATAGATTTTGAACTCAAATTTCAAGAATGTTTGTCCAGCAGTACTGATGATGATTTATGGCATAAGAGATTAGGTCATGCAAACAGGAAGCACTTAGCCATATTGAAGCTGCCTTACTCGAACACACCATGTGGACCATGTATGGAAGGTAAGTCAACACGGCTTCCATTCAAACCTGTATCAAAGCCAAAGTCGAGATATATAGGCGAACTTCTTCATACGGACATCTCGGGACCTGTTGTAACGCCAACATTGAACGGTGAGATATATTTTCATACCATAATAGATGATTATAGCCACTACTGTGTAGCATACTTATTAAGAAGGAAAAGCGAAGCAACTCAAAATATAATTAACTACATAAGGAACATAGAAACACAAACTGGCAACAAAACAAGAAAAATAAGGTGTGACAATGGTGGTGAATTCAAAAATGAGAATCTTCAGAACTTTTGTAACAGAATGGGTATAGAAATGCAGTTCACTCAGCCATACTCGCCACAGTCCAACGGGATTGCTGAGCGAATGAATAGATCAATCTACAATAAGGCGAGGACACAAATGATTGAAACGGGACTACCAAAAACTCTGTGGGGTGAAGCAGTAAAATGTGCTGTCTACCAGATAAATAGATGTCCATCATCAACGATTAATTTCAAAACTCCAGCAGAGATTATGCATGGAACAAGTGGTTTATCAAAACTGAGAGTGTTTGGATCCAGAGCATGGGTTGTACAAGTACCTAAACAGGGCAAATTTGAAAAGAGAGGAAAAGAAATGAAATTTGTTGGTTATACACTAAATGGGTACAGATTATGGGATCCAGAAGAAAATGAGATAGTGACTTCTAGAGATGTAAGGTTTGATGAAACCCAAATAAAATATAAAGAGAACAGAAAAGAAGAAAATGATGAAATAGTAAAAATAAGATTTGAAAACTATGAAATAGAGAACAACGAAGGTAAAGAAGAAATTGAGAAGGAAAGAAAAGTGACTAATGAGAAGTCAAAACTAAATAAGAACCTACAAAAGGAAAAGGAAGATAAAATAAGTTCAGAAGAAACAAAACAGATGTCAGTAGATGATCAGGAAATAGAAGAAACAACTGAAGACACAACTGGACCACAATTGGAAAGGAATAAGTGTACAACACGATCAGGAAGGGTAATAAACCCACCAAGACAACTCGATGATTATGAATATGAACTAAATATAGCATACTGCCTACTGTCAGGAGAACCACAAAATTTCGAAGAAGCAGTAAAGAATCAAGAATGGAAAGAAGCAGTTGATAAGGAAATAAATGCACATAAGAAGTTAGAAACTTGGGAAGAAGCAACATTGCCAGAAGGAAAGAAAGCTATAGATACTAAGTGGATATTCAAAGAAAAACAAGATGGTACCAAAAAGGCAAGAATTGTGGCAAAAGGATTTCAGCAAAATGAACAAGATCAAATATACTACTCACCAGTAGCAAGAATGTCAACAATAAGAACAATGCTAAGCCATGCAGTACAAGAAAACCTGAAGATAAAACAACTCGACATACCAACAGCATTTTTGAACGGAAAACTAGAGGAAGAAGTATATATAAACTGCCCAAAAGGATTACAAGTAAAGAAAGGAAATGTACTGAAATTAAAGAAAGCATTGTACGGATTAAAGGAAGCTCCAAAGTGTTGGAACTTGAGATTCCATGACTTTATAACAAAGAATGGATTCCAGCAATCAAAATATGATTTTTGTCTCTACAAAAGCAAGATTACATGGGTACTGATATTTGTTGATGACATTTTACTTCTAGGAGAAGAGGAAGAGATACTGGAGAAGATGAGAAAAGAATTTAAGGTGAAAGATTTAGGAGAAGTTAAGGATTATTTGGGAATGGAAATAAATAGAAAGAAGAATAAAATTGAAATTAAACAGACAAAAATGATAGAGAAAATACTGGAAAAGTTTAACATGCAAGAATGTAAAGGAGTAAGCACACCAATGGAATCACACTTTACCGCTTCACATGATGAAGAAATTATAAATGTCCCATTTAAGGAACTTATAGGATGTTTGTTATTCATTTCTACAAACAGTCGTCCTGATATTTCTTATGCTGTGTCTTATTTAAGCAGATTTTTAGATAGACCTACAGCAAGCTTATGGAAAGCAGGCAAAAGAATTCTGCGTTACCTAAAAGCTACAGCAGATAAAGGTATAGTATACTTCAAGTCCAATAATACTAAACAGCTCTTAGCATACTCTGACGCAGACTGGGCTGCAGACAAATCAGACCGTAAGAGTACCAGTGGATGTGCAATATTCTACTGTGGTAACCTTATTCATTGGTATTCAAAGAAGCAGACATCAGTTGCTCTCTCTACAGCAGAAGCTGAATATGTAGCAGGAGCAGCAGCGGTAAGTGAATTAATTTATTTAAAAGGTATTTTGATTGACCTGACTTGTGACAAACCAATACAAACAACTTTATTCATTGATAATCAAAGTGCTATCCGGATGATTCAAAGCTATGAAAACAGTAAACGCTCAAAGCACATTGACATTAAGGCTCATTTCATTAAAGATATAATAAATAAGAAATTAATATCACTGTTTTATGTACCAACTGGTGAAAATCTTTCTGATATATTTACAAAAGCTCTATGTTCAACAAAGCATCTATATTTTCTGGATAAATTAAACTTACAATAAAACACAGGCGTGTTAAGTGTATCATAAACTTTATTAAAAACTGTTACCAACTGTTATAATTATACTATATTAATATAAGAAAGTAAATAAATAAAATTATTCAATAAGTTATACTATGTAACACCTGTAACAACATATTTGCAATTTTAAGAACAATGTCTCTAAATAATAATTACTGTAATTCTTCATTTTATTTGAGAAAAGTTGTATAAGGGTTAAAGTTCTAAAATTGAGGGGGGATGTTGAATGTTGTGTAAATAGACTATGTACTGTGTTTCATCATTGTAATAACCAGCGCCACCTGGCGCCCTGCATGTGAAAACTCTCTCCGCATTAAAGATGGTGAACCGAACAAACGTGGTTTTACCTATTTATTACAATAAAAGCCCAACAGGAACACCTACGTAAAGAGCCACCAGATACTTTTCGCCAGCTTCCGCAATACTCTCATGCGTTGTATCTGTTAGTAGGAAGGTGGAAACCAGGTTTACAGGGTCATTCCTCTTCTGAAATTGATCCCACAATTTCCTTTTTCCCTGCCAGAAAAGGGCAGAGGTGGTGTCACATCCAGTAAAAACGTGAAGAAACAGTTCAAACCCACTGGGCACTTCAACTTCCCCTCGGTTAAATGCACTGGTGGTATACTGAATGCACCCTTCCTCACCTCTGCCACGTCCACATTTCTGAAAGCGCAAGTTGTGGATGGTAGAACATAACCCACAGAGGAGAACAAGGAGGTCCACGTCCTCTCCAACCACAATCACATGATCGTAGATCGTTGTTTTCTCCAATACCATCAGAATGCTATTGGGGTCTGCATCTTTCGTCGCTGTCTTCGATTCAATCCCTTCAAGAGAGAATGCAGAGTACAGATGTTGAATGAGGCGTTCTTAGTTTCGGTCATTCGACAACATCTTCTCCTGGGGTAAAGTAATGATCGTGGAGGAGTCAAAAACAATTTTGCTGGAAGAAGCAGCATATCGTCTCAACCGTTCTGCAGATTTTGTACTCCATTTGGCACTTTCCTGTGGGTACCCGTGGAACACTACTGATACGTTCCTACCAAAATGGTTAAACGTGTGTCTGTGGTAGGTAGCCACAATCGTCTGTATATATGAGTTTCGATGCCAGATTACAGTATGCAGGAGGTATCCCCCATCCACCACTACATATGTGTTGGCATTGATAGAGATGTTTTCAGAGGCTGGGGTGCAAGCTCCGTGAAACTTTGATTTGGTCCCTTTTCGCATTCCTTCTTCATTGAACAACGCCATTGGGTAAGGGGCCAATTCGAATTTGAACTGTTCTTTCAATTCCTTGTCTGACTGCTTCATTATGCACATTCTCTGAAAGACATCTACACGTTTGTTGCGAACTTTGACCGTGCTGGTGACACTCGCCAAGGTTAGCACTTTTTCTTTTCTTTTGAATGTTACCTGTCCAAATCAATTCCCAGTGATTTGTGTCACCCCTTTTAGACTTTCTTCTCGGGCTAAGTGGCTATTTACTTTTGGCCCACCCACAACTCCACTACTGATTGATAATAGTTTGTCTGTCGATGGGAACGGGAGATGACTACGGAACCAGCTGTTAAGTTTGTTCACGTCAGCAGTATCTTGTATGATGTGGGTTGGTTGCATATCAACGTGTAGTTCCGTTGTTCAACAATATCGTTATCCCAATATCGTTCTACCTCTTCACACACGTTTAACATAGATACCATCCCGCCCGTCCAGCGAGCAAACACACTGCTGGAAATCCCTCGACTATGGGTCAATCCCCCCTTGGTCTTCATGGATCTCATCAAAACCTGTTCAATAGATAAGTCGGTCCATATTTTAATCAATACTTTTAAAAAAATTATATAACGAAATCAGACATAAATGAAGAATTTTTAAGTTCAAATTTAATCAACAACCTGAAGACTCGTTTAGTGATCAGGAACAATGTTCAATGACCAGCCAGGTGAAATTTAAAACAAATTTCTACATGGTATGAAAATACAGGTCATGTGCCATATATTCCCTTTAGAAATTAAAAATCATTAATTATGCCGGCCATAAGTCACATCAAAATTGCTAGGAATATTTTCAAGACAAACTGCATGTCGTCTCGAAAAGCGCGGGCTTTGTGCCATAGACAAGGAAGCTAAGTTTATTATTTTGTCTTTTTGGCCGGTACAGTTCGTTTTTTCAAGATTGTGAGTGAACTATTAGTCTCACAGGCTTCGTTTTATACTTTAATAAAAGCAAATTAAATGTGATATAACTTTATTTTACAAACTTTCTCATAGAACGAGTGATTTTGTCAATATTTTGATCCGGACGAGAGCAAAACTTAAAATTGTCAATTTTCGAGAAAAATTAACCATCTCTGAAGGGCCATAGGTTGGTCTTCTATAAGGTTTATAGAGAAGCGGCTGAGGTTAAATGGTTTATAGAGATGCGACTGAGGTTAAATTGTTGCAAATTTAATAAACTTAAAAAAAAATTTGTTTGTTTAAAAAAGCTAAATTTATAACTTTCAGAACAAATAGTGAAAAAAGTCCCAAAACTTTTCCCAGTTTTTTGCGTGGTCCGTAACGAGCACAAGTTTTTCGAAGTTGCAATTTTGGATTCATGCTACTCTAACTGATCCATAGAACATACTAAAAAATCAGAACTACATAATTCTTTGCGATTTTAATGTTGATTCCTACGGGCCTAATGGGGAATACGCCGATTTCTAGATAACATAATGTTTCAGGAAGAAAGAAGTCGGCAAGTCATATTTTGTTCCATCCGTAAGCATATAATTATTTCAAACTTTTTAGTGAATGGCTGCTATACTATTTGGAGTCGGTTATTATTTTTTCGTTAAAATTTTATTTATTAGGTTGGGGAAAAAGTTTCTTCGCATTTTATATGAAAATTCAGAACATTTTTTAATAAAGTTTCTTTACATTGAACTAAACTATGTAGGTGCCATTTTGTTCGATAACTTTCTGCCATCTTGTAAGTAGGGACATGATCCCATTGCTATAGAAATTCTGGGGCTTCTGATCAAAAAACCGCGACAAGTGGTTTTGGCAGTCCTCTCGTGATGTTAACCTGACACTGCCTAAAGAATTCTGAAGAGACCGAAACAAGTGGAAATCTGAAGGTGCAAGGTCAGGACTATACGGCGGATGCATTAATATGTACGTCCCAGCTATACTCTCCTAATTTTTGCTGAGTGGCTAAAAATGTGTGAGGTCTAGCGTTATCATGATGAAAAACCACACCCCTTCTGTTGACTAATTCCGGCTGCTTGCTCTCAACTTCTAGCTTTAATCTCATCAGTTGTTCGCAGTAGAGTTCAGTACTATTGGTGGAAGGAGGCTGAGTGATTCAATCATCTGACACCTGGTTCAAGGAGATTGGTTGATGAGATGGTGGTATGCATGCCGAAAGCACATTTAGAACATAACGGTCGATTTACGCGAGGCTTTCTATCAATCAAGAGTACTGAATGTTTGATCATCATGTTTGGGGAGGAAGTAAAGATGTGAGTAGAGAGTATATTTAAACATGATTTATCAATGTATGTGCTCGTAAAGACCTATTTTGAAAAAATTACCCCAACACTAAAGGAGATCCAGCAAAGTAACAGGAACATAGAATGCTCCATATCCTTCCTCACGGCTCAAAATGAAGAATTTAAAAAGAAAATTGAAATGATGTAAGTACAAACTAAGAAGGACAGAGAGTACATTACAATCTTGGAAAATAATCTTGAGGATATGCAGCGGGGAAGCCGCAAAACATGCTTGGAAATAAAAATGTACCGAAAATTGAGACTGAAACAAAAGAAGACCTGCTAAAAATGGTTTGGTCGCTTTCAAAGAGCATCAGTTGTGACATGACAAAATGTGATATCAAAGACATTTTCAGAGTTCGAGGTAAGAAAGGAGCGAGCGCAAATACACCTATTATTGTCGAAACTTCGTCCACAATCTTAAAGACTGATATCGTAAAGCTGTGCAAAGTCTTCAACTATAGGCATAAAGAAAAAATCTGTGCCAAACATCTAGGATTCACTAAAAATGTTGATACACCCATCTTCGTTTCCGAACAGCTGACTGCTAAAAGCTCTCGCCTATTCTTTCTGGCACGTGATCTAGTCAAATCAAAGATTTATAAGGATTGATTCGCCGGCGGTCGTCGTGACCATACGTGTTGTTTTGTAACTTGGCAAACCGGTTTATTGTTATCGCTCGCTTCGTACGATGTTTGCTATTTTATCTTTAATCAGTACGATCTGTGGATATGATTAGTAGCAAGATTGGAAATGAGCTAAGTGGAGATAATACGGATAAGTCTGCGGGAGATGTGAGCTGTTTGTTAGAAGTGCCGAGAGATAATGAGAATATTGTGAATATTGAGCAAAATTCGGGAAGCGAGATGACAGAAGAACAAGAATCTAATAACAATCGCGGTGAGAAGAGAGGCAGGAACATAGACCAGGACGAAGTTTGGACAAGAATAGGAAGAGGTGGTAAAAGGTTTGCTTTAAACTTTGAGGAGGATGTAGTCATAGTAGCGGAAGAAAAGGTGGAGATATCCTTGACCTGTGAGCAAAAACTTCCAAAGCAGATTGGTTTAGCCCGATTATTAAATGAGGAACGTATCCTTGATATTACGAGAGTCAAATATATTAATGCGTACAAAGCGATAATCCAATTTAATAACGATGAAAGTGCAGAAAAGTTAACGACCAATCAAAACCTTATCAATAGAGGATATAAATGCCAGCGCACTATGGAAATTACAAAATCTTATGGGGTCATAAAAAATATTGAACTGGAGCTTTCTGACGAAGAGATCCTAGCGAGTTTGAGTAGCGAATGTGATATTGTTGCAGCTAAGCGACTAAAGCGCAGAAGTATGGAAGAAGGTAAATGGGAGTCATGTGAGTCTGTGCGGCTTTGTTTCAAAAGCTCCTCGTTACCTACATATATATATGTTTACAACATCAGAGTAAAAGTTGACCCATACATCTTCCCAGTGACTCAATGCTCAAGATGTTGGAGATTCGGTCATTCATTAAAAATGTGTCCATCTATTAAAACAATATGCCCAAAATGTGGCAAAAGTCATGCTAACTGTGAAACGACTGAGTTCAAGTGTGTCAACTGTACGGGTAAGCATATGGCATTATCAAAATTGTGCCCGACATACTCTAAGGAGAGACGTATACGAGAATTAATGTCTGAATTTAACTGTACATATCGCAAAGCTATGACCGTTTATGTGCCACCCTCACCTTCTCCTAGAAACAGTAAACAATATGAATCATCTCTACCAACAACACAGCCGGTAGCAGGTATGAGTACAAATCGGTTAGGTGTCGCGAGTTCGGGCCGTAGTCTGTATTCAGAGGTAATAAAGTCGACAATTAGAGAAAGCGAGATTGTACCGGAGAATATTCAGTCTCAGTCTGCTCATACTAGTACCAACTTGAATAGCGGCTCTAAATCATTGCCGCCGAATGCATGTAAGGAAAACATCTATCGTAAAAAGTATAATAACAAGAAGCAGCCTAAGAAATCTCGAGAGAATTTAGGTATGGAGTGGCAAGATGAAATTTATTCTTCAGACTCAGAAAGGCAGGAAGATACACGCCAAGAAACGGTGAATCGGGATGACTTACAAAATAACCCCTTCTACGATTTGTTTATAAAAATTAAAGATATTATTTTATCAAAAAGATGTGGTATAGAAACAAAAATTCAGGATTGCTTAATCACTCTTTGGAAATGGCTTTTACCCTTCATAGGTAAATACATCACTGCACTGCCTGTTTTCAACCTCCTATTTAAATGTGATGCAGAACATAATAAGTAAATCCAAGTTAAATGTGTTACAATGGAACGCTCAAAGCTTACGTCCTAAATTTGCAACTTTTGATCAATTATTGGCACAAGAGAAAATCCACATAGCCATTTTAAGTGAGACTTGGTTGAAACCTGACAGTTCATTAAAACTTTCTGGATATAATATATTCCGCCAGGACAGAGATGATTCTTACGGTGGTGTTGCAATAGTAACACATATTTCAATTAAATGCCTAATGTTGCCGGTTCGACCCAATAACACGGGAGTTCAAGTTGTTCTTATCAAACTACTGAATTGTGAACATATAGAGAACATATTATCAATATACTGTCCTTCAGATGTACGTACGACTCAAGGAGACTGGGATCAGATATTTTCTATGGTTACTCAAAAAACAATAATTGCTGGAGATTTTAATGCTCACCATTCAACCTGGTCATGCAAGACTGATGCTCGTGGCCGTCTTATATTTGACTCATTAATTGAGAATAACTGTGTTGTATTGAATGATGGTTCCCATACTCGCATGAAGTTGGTTGAAGGTAGGATGCAGACGTCTTCTCCGGATATAACAATAGTAACATCTGACATTGCTCTAAGATTTAGTTGGAAAGTTACCAATGAGAACCTGGGAAGCGACCATCTGATTATCAACTTCTCGACGGACCTGTTGACACCGGGGTTATGTAGAAAGAAGAGAAATTTCAAAAAAGCGGATTGGCTGGGCTATAGATCTAGCATCGATAGGTTGATTTCAACAACGGGTATATCTCTGGATCCACAAGAGGCGTATAATCAATTCATTGAAATGGTGAATAAAGCTGCGGATGGAAACATACCCTATACAAAAATATGTGATAACCCACAACGTCTCCAGAGATTTAGACCAAAACCATACTGGAATCAAGACTTGTCTAAGGCCGTGGCGGAAAGACGTCTTGCCCTTGTGAATTTTAGGAAAAATCCCACCCCACAAAATTTTCAAGTGCTTAAACAAAAGACATCTAGTGCCCAAAAGTTCGTTCGTAATGCCAAAATCAAATCTTGGCAGTCATTTTGTGATAATATTGACAATGTTACTTCCTCTAGTGAGATGTGGCGACGTATGAGATGGCTTAAAGGGTATAGATCCACTGGAACGTACATTGATAATGAAAAGTCCAATAACCTTTTACATAAATTGGCTCCTGATTATGTAACCCCATGTGTACCTAGGTTCGTATCTAAAAATGAACAGCTATCAATGCAGATATCGGCACAGGAATTCCATAAAGCGATTAAATCCAAGGATACGGCTCCAGGCGTTGATGACATATCTTTCTCAATGATTAAAAGACTGCCGGAATCTGGAAAGAGTCTTCTTCTATCTCTATTTAATAGGTTTTTCTCTCTGGGATTTGTACCAGAACAATGGAGGAAAGTAGTGGTCGTCCCTGTGCCGAAATCTGGATCAATAGGTAGATCTCCTGAAGTAAGACCCATAGCACTTATGTCTTGTCCCTGTAAAATATTTCACTCCATCATAAATCACAGAGTAGAGTGGTACTTAGAAAAGAATTTATTGCTTTCGAAAAATACTTATGGTTTTCGAAAATCTAAATCATGTTTAGATAGTCTCACTCATTTAGTTTCTAGCATTCAAATAGGTTTTTCAAAAAAACAAGTCACACTGGGATGCTTTATAGATATAGAAAATGCATATAATAATGTAGACATTGGCAGTTTGCTCAATACACTGGATAGTCTGGGTATAGGTTCGGAAATATGTCACTATCTTTGGAGCTTTTTATCACTAAGATTTCTTCAAATACGCTCCTCCGAGTCTACTCAAATAATAAGAGCTACCGGTTGTGGATTGGCTCAGGGTGATCCAATGTCTCCATTATTATTTAATGTAGCTACTGTAGCTTTTTGCCAGGATATTGTCAATGTGGGCATCTCACAGTATGCAGATGACTTTGTGTTGTATGTTACAAGCTGTAATATTTTGGAGGCTACGTTAAGGATGCAAAATGCGCTAGATATTTTTGTTAAATTAATAAATAATTTAGGTTTAGAATTATCATCTAGGAAAACCAAAGTTTGCCTATTCAGTCGCCGCTTTCGAAGAGAAAATATTAATATATTTATAAATGGACACACAATAGAGTTAGTAGAAAATGTTAAATATTTAGGTCTTTGGTTGGATCGGGCTTTATTATGGGGGAAACATGTAAATGAAACTAGCCAAAAAGCCCTTAAATTTTTAAGTACACTTAAAGTGTTAGCTGGGGCCTCATGGGGTGTTCATCCCAAACATTTGAGACGACTTTATATATCCATAATAAGAAGTAGATTAGATTATGCTGGTTTTTTATATGACTGTAGTGCCAAATGTCATCTTTATAAACTTGACAAAATTCAAAACCAGGCAATGCGGGTCATAGGGGGCTTTATAAGGAGTACTCCAATCCATGTGATGGAGAGTGAGCTTAGCCTTCAACCTTTGAATGTGCGTCGATGGTATTTGGCAGGAAAATTTTGGTTGAGGTCAAGGTCATTTTCTTGTAATGTGAACATAGAAAGAATAGACGAATTAAATAGGCTTAACACTGACAGTTATTGGGCTAGAAAAAAAAAACCGCTTTTATCTCTTCTTCATGAATATTTGAAGAATCTACCTATTTATTCTAGTAAAGTTTTAGAAATGTATAGTTTGGACACATGGGTTGCAAATATCGAGTTATCATCTGTCATTAGACTAGATATAGAGGGAGTTGATCGGTCTAAAAAATGTCTTGGTGCTTCTTATTTAAAAGATAAGTGTAAGATTATGATGCAAGGAGAATATACACAATATTATAAACTTTATACCGATGGTTCGAAGGACAGGGATGGAGCCGGTGCAGCTTTTTATGATCCACAATTGAACACCAATATGAAATTCCAAATTAAATCAAACATTTCAATAATGCATGTCGAACTTTTGGCAATTTTAGAATGCTTATCATATACTAAGTCTCTTGCCTGGGAAAGGATTGTAATTTTTTCTGACTCAAAGAGTGCGTTACAACATTTGGCTCGGTGCACCTCGAATAGTCGAGGTATTCCGATAGCCTACGATGTATTAGATACTATTCTAAAATATAAGTCTAAAAATAAAAGTATAGTTTTGCAGTGGATTCCATCTCATGTCGGAATTAGGGGAAACGAAGAGGTCGATTTGTTGGCCAAACTTGCTACTACTGAGGGCATACCCGTGATATGTACTTCACTCTTTTCAGACATGTTACACATCGTAAGAGATCTATGCTATTGCCAGTGGAAGGAGTATTTTGACAAGAGATCCTTGGAAAAGGGAATTTGGTACAGAACCATACAATGTAACCCTCTTCGTTTGCCTTGGTTCGAAAATTATATTGTTAATAGGAGTGATGTAGTTCTTACTTTTAGAATTCGTTCCGGACATATTCCATTAAATAAATTTGCTTACATGATGCGCAGGTCAGATACACCAAACTGTACTGAATGTGGTGTAGTGGAAGATGTGTATCACATTTTGATGGAGTGTGTGCGGAACGAGGTTCAAAGAAGACAAATAAATTACGACTCAATATTCGAACTGGGTGGATGTAACAGTGCTTTGGCTTGCCCTTATTCGGACGAGGCTAAGGTGCTGATTAAGTTAGTTAAGATCGGGATTAAATTAAGAAGTGTTGTTGTTTAGTTAAGTTTGTATATGTGTACAATTAGGGTGACATGGTCACTACGTGACCAAACCCTTTAAAGTAAGAAGTGTTGTTGTTTAGTTCAGTTTGTATATGTGTACAATTAGGGTGACATGGTCACTACGTGACCAAACCCTTTAAAGTAAGAAGTGTTGTTGTTTAGTTCAGTTTGTATATGTGTACAATTAGGGTGACATGGTCACTACGTGACCAAATCCTTTAAAGTAAGAAGTGTTGTTGTTTAGTTCAGTTTGTATATGTGTACAATTAGGGTGACATGGTCACTACGTGACCAAATCCTTTAAAGTAAGAAGTGTTGTTGTTTAGTTCAGTTTGTATATGTGTACAATTAGGGTGACATGGTCACTACGTGACCAAATCCTTTAAAGTAAGAAGTGTTGTTGTTTAGTTCAGTTTGTATATGTGTACAATTAGGGTGACATGGTCACTACGTGACCAAATCCTTTAAAGTAAGAAGTGTTGTTGTTTAGTTCAGTTTGTATATGTGTACAATTAGGGTGACATGGTCACTACGTGACCAAATCCTTTAAAGTAAGAAGTGTTGTTGTTTAGTTCAGTTTGTATATGTGTACAATTAGGGTGACATGGTCACTACGTGACCAAATCCTTTAAAGTAAGAAGTGTTGTTGTTTAGTTCAGTTTGTATATGTGTACAATTAGGGTGACATGGTCACTACGTGACCAAATCCTTTAAAGTAAGAAGTGTTGTTGTTTAGTTCAGTTTGTATATGTGTACAATTAGGGTGACATGGTCACTACGTGACCAAATCCTTTAAAGTAAGAAGTGTTGTTGTTTAGTTCAGTTTGTATATGTGTACAATTAGGGTGACATGGTCACTACGTGACCAAATCCTTTAAAGTAAGAAGTGTTGTTGTTTAGTTCAGTTTGTATATGTGTACAATTAGGGTGACATGGTCACTACGTGACCAAACCCTTTAAAGTAAGAAGTGTTGTTGTTTAGTTCAGTTTGTATATGTGTACAATTAGGGTGACATGGTCACTACGTGACCAAACCCTTTAAAGTAAGAAGTGTTGTTGTTTAGTTCAGTTTGTATATGTGTACAATTAGGGTGACATGGTCACTACGTGACCAAATCCTTTAAAGTAAGAAGTGTTGTTGTTTAGTTCAGTTTGTATATGTGTACAATTAGGGTGACATGGTCACTACGTGACCAAACCCTTTAAAGTAAGAAGTGTTGTTGTTTAGTTCAGTTTGTATATGTGTACAATTAGGGTGACATGGTCACTACGTGACCAAACCCTTTAAAGTAAGAAGTGTTGTTGTTTAGTTCAGTTTGTATATGTGTACAATTAGGGTGACAAGTTCACTACGTGACCAAAACCTTTAAAGTAAGAAGTGTTGTTGTTTAGTTCAGTTTGTATATGTGTACAATTAGGGTGACATGGTCACTACGTGACCAAACCCTTTAAAGTAAGAAGTGTTGTTGTTTAGTTCAGTTTGTATATGTGTACAATTAGGGTGACATGGTCACTACGTGACCAAACCCTTTAAAGTAAGAAGTGTTGTTGTTTAGTTCAGTTTGTATATGTGTACAATTAGGGTGACATGGTCACTACGTGACCAAACCCTTTAAAGTAAGAAGTGTTGTTGTTTAGTTCAGTTTGTATATGTGTACAATTAGGGTGACATGGTCACTACGTGACCAAACCCTTTAAAGTAAGAAGTGTTGTTGTTTAGTTCAGTTTGTATATGTGTACAATTAGGGTGACATGGTCACTACGTGACCAAACCCTTTAAAGTAAGAAGTGTTGTTGTTTAGTTCAGTTTGTATATGTGTACAATTAGGGTGACATGGTCACTACGTGACCAAATCCTTTAAAGTAAGAAGTGTTGTTGTTTAGTTCAGTTTGTATATGTGTACAATTAGGGTGACATGGTCACTACGTGACCAAACCCTTTAAAGTAAGAAGTGTTGTTGTTTAGTTCAGTTTGTATATGTGTACAATTAGGGTGACATGGTCACTACGTGACCAAACCCTTTAAAGTAAGAAGTGTTGTTGTTTAGTTCAGTTTGTATATGTGTACAATTAGGGTGACATGGTCACTACGTGACCAAACCCTTTAAAGTAAGAAGTGTTGTTGTTTAGTTCAGTTTGTATATGTGTACAATTAGGGTGACATGGTCACTACGTGACCAAACCCTTTAAAGTAAGAAGTGTTGTTGTTTAGTTCAGTTTGTATATGTGTACAATTAGGGTGACATGGTCACTACGTGACCAAACCCTTTAAAGTAAGAAGTGTTGTTGTTTAGTTCAGTTTGTATATGTGTACAATTAGGGTGACATGGTCACTACGTGACCAAACCCTTTAAAGTAAGAAGTGTTGTTGTTTAGTTAAGTTTGTATATGTGTACAATTAGGGTGACATGGTCACTACGTGACCAAACCCTTTAAAGTAAGAAGTGTTGTTGTTTAGTTCAGTTTGTATATGTGTACAATTAGGGTGACATGGTCACTACGTGACCAAACCCTTTAAATTAAGAAGTGTTGTTGTTTAGTTAAGTTTGTATATGTGTACAATTAGGGTGACATGGTCACTACGTGACCAAACCCTTTAAAGTAAGAAGTGTTGTTGTTTAGTTCAGTTTGTATATGTGTACAATTAGGGTGACATGGTCACTACGTGACCAAACCCTTTAAATTAAGAAGTGTTGTTGTTTAGTTAAGTTTGTATATGTGTACAATTAGGGTGACATGGTCACTACGTGACCAAATCCTTTAAAGTAAGAAGTGTTGTTGTTTAGTTCAGTTTGTATATGTGTACAATTAGGGTGACATGGTCACTACGTGACCAAACCCTTTAAAGTAAGAAGTGTTGTTGTTTAGTTAAGTTTGTATATGTGTACAATTAGGGTGACATGGTCACTACGTGACCAAACCCTTTAAAGTAAGAAGTGTTGTTGTTTAGTTCAGTTTGTATATGTGTACAATTAGGGTGACATGGTCACTACGTGACCAAATCCTTTAAAGTAAGAAGTGTTGTTGTTTAGTTCAGTTTGTATATGTGTACAATTAGGGTGACATGGTCACTACGTGACCAAACCCTTTAAAGTAAGAAGTGTTGTTGTTTAGTTCAGTTTGTATATGTGTACAATTAGGGTGACATGGTCACTACGTGACCAAATCCTTTAAAGTAAGAAGTGTTGTTGTTTAGTTCAGTTTGTATATGTGTACAATTAGGGTGACATGGTCACTACGTGACCAAATCCTTTAAAGTAAGAAGTGTTGTTGTTTAGTTAAGTTTGTATATGTGTACAATTAGGGTGACATGGTCACTACGTGACCAAATCCTTTAAAGTAAGAAGTGTTGTTGTTTAGTTCAGTTTGTATATGTGTACAATTAGGGTGACATGGTCACTACGTGACCAAATCCTTTAAAGTAAGAAGTGTTGTTGTTTAGTTAAGTTTGTATATGTGTACAATTAGGGTGACATGGTCACTACGTGACCAAATCCTTTAAAGTAAGAAGTGTTGTTGTTTAGTTAAGTTTGTATATGTGTACAATTAGGGTGACATGGTCACTACGTGACCAAATCCTTTAAAGTAAGAAGTGTTGTTGTTTAGTTCAGTTTGTATATGTGTACAATTAGGGTGACATGGTCACTACGTGACCAAATCCTTTAAAGTAAGAAGTGTTGTTGTTTAGTTAAGTTTGTATATGTGTACAATTAGGGTGACATGGTCACTACGTGACCAAACCCTTTAAAGTAAGAAGTGTTGTTGTTTAGTTAAGTTTGTATATGTGTACAATTAGGGTGACATGGTCACTACGTGACCAAATCCTTTAAAGTAAGAAGTGTTGTTGTTTAGTTCAGTTTGTATATGTGTACAATTAGGGTGACATGGTCACTACGTGACCAAATCCTTTAAAGTAAGAAGTGTTGTTGTTTAGTTAAGTTTGTATATGTGTACAATTAGGGTGACATGGTCACTACGTGACCAAACCCTTTAAAGTAAGAAGTGTTGTTGTTTAGTTCAGTTTGTATATGTGTACAATTAGGGTGACATGGTCACTACGTGACCAAATCCTTTAAAGTAAGAAGTGTTGTTGTTTAGTTAAGTTTGTATATGTGTACAATTAGGGTGACATGGTCACTACGTGACCAAATCCTTTAAATTAAGAAGTGTTGTTGTTTAGTTAAGTTTGTATATGTGTACAATTAGGGTGACATGGTCACTACGTGACCAAACCCTTTAAAGTAAGAAGTGTTGTTGTTTAGTTAAGTTTGTATATGTGTACAATTAGGGTGACATGGTCACTACGTGACCAAATCCTTTAAAGTAAGAAGTGTTGTTGTTTAGTTCAGTTTGTATATGTGTACAATTAGGGTGACATGGTCACTACGTGACCAAATCCTTTAAAGTAAGAAGTGTTGTTGTTTAGTTAAGTTTGTATATGTGTACAATTAGGGTGACATGGTCACTACGTGACCAAATCCTTTAAAGTAAGAAGTGTTGTTGTTTAGTTAAGTTTGTATATGTGTACAATTAGGGTGACATGGTCACTACGTGACCAAATCCTTTAAAGTAAGAAGTGTTGTTGTTTAGTTCAGTTTGTATATGTGTACAATTAGGGTGACATGGTCACTACGTGACCAAATCCTTTAAAGTAAGAAGTGTTGTTGTTTAGTTAAGTTTGTATATGTGTACAATTAGGGTGACATGGTCACTACGTGACCAAATCCTTTAAAGTAAGAAGTGTTGTTGTTTAGTTCAGTTTGTATATGTGTACAATTAGGGTGACATGGTCACTACGTGACCAAATCCTTTAAAGTAAGAAGTGTTGTTGTTTAGTTAAGTTTGTATATGTGTACAATTAGGGTGACATGGTCACTACGTGACCAAATCCTTTAAAGTAAGAAGTGTTGTTGTTTAGTTCAGTTTGTATATGTGTACAATTAGGGTGACATGGTCACTACGTGACCAAACCCTTTAAATTAAGAAGTGTTGTTGTTTAGTTAAGTTTGTATATGTGTACAATTAGGGTGACATGGTCACTACGTGACCAAATCCTTTAAAGTAAGAAGTGTTGTTGTTTAGTTAAGTTTGTATATGTGTACAATTAGGGTGACATGGTCACTACGTGACCAAATCCTTTAAAGTAAGAAGTGTTGTTGTTTAGTTAAGTTTGTATATGTGTACAATTAGGGTGACATGGTCACTACGTGACCAAATCCTTTAAAGTAAGAAGTGTTGTTGTTTAGTTCAGTTTGTATATGTGTACAATTAGGGTGACATGGTCACTACGTGACCAAATCCTTTAAAGTAAGAAGTGTTGTTGTTTAGTTAAGTTTGTATATGTGTACAATTAGGGTGACATGGTCACTACGTGACCAAATCCTTTAAAGTAAGAAGTGTTGTTGTTTAGTTCAGTTTGTATATGTGTACAATTAGGGTGACATGGTCACTACGTGACCAAATCCTTTAAAGTAAGAAGTGTTGTTGTTTAGTTAAGTTTGTATATGTGTACAATTAGGGTGACATGGTCACTACGTGACCAAATCCTTTAAAGTAAGAAGTGTTGTTGTTTAGTTCAGTTTGTATATGTGTACAATTAGGGTGACATGGTCACTACGTGACCAAATCCTTTAAAGTAAGAAGTGTTGTTGTTTAGTTAAGTTTGTATATGTGTACAATTAGGGTGACATGGTCACTACGTGACCAAATCCTTTAAAGTAAGAAGTGTTGTTGTTTAGTTCAGTTTGTATATGTGTACAATTAGGGTGACATGGTCACTACGTGACCAAATCCTTTAAAGTAAGAAGTGTTGTTGTTTAGTTAAGTTTGTATATGTGTACAATTAGGGTGACATGGTCACTACGTGACCAAATCCTTTAAAGTAAGAAGTGTTGTTGTTTAGTTAAGTTTGTATATGTGTACAATTAGGGTGACATGGTCACTACGTGACCAAACCCTTTAAAGTAAGAAGTGTTGTTGTTTAGTTCAGTTTGTATATGTGTACAATTAGGGTGACATGGTCACTACGTGACCAAATCCTTTAAAGTAAGAAGTGTTGTTGTTTAGTTCAGTTTGTATATGTGTACAATTAGGGTGACATGGTCACTACGTGACCAAATCCTTTAAAGTAAGAAGTGTTGTTGTTTAGTTCAGTTTGTATATGTGTACAATTAGGGTGACATGGTCACTACGTGACCAAATCCTTTAAAGTAAGAAGTGTTGTTGTTTAGTTAAGTTTGTATATGTGTACAATTAGGGTGACATGGTCACTACGTGACCAAATCCTTTAAAGTAAGAAGTGTTGTTGTTTAGTTAAGTTTGTATATGTGTACAATTAGGGTGACATGGTCACTACGTGACCAAATCCTTTAAAGTAAGAAGTGTTGTTGTTAAATAAGGTCCCCAGGATGAAGAAAAACGAAATATTTCGGTGATTCAGTAGCCTTTTACTAATAAATTTTGATATGATTTTCGGCACAACATTTGTACAGGAAAAGAAATGGTAAAATGAGAAGGATGAAGTAGCAGAGACAGCTGTCAGATGACAGCTGCGTTCCGATATTAAACTTACGTTCAACATGCTCCCAGCACAAAAATATGCAATGTAATGCAAAAATTACAACAGAGAAATATTAGATTTATACAAAACAAAATTTTGAGAATTTTAAGTCAATGCAAAGATCTGATTTGATGGGAATTTAAAGTTTAAAAATCCTATTTGAAGTTATGTAATAAATTAAATGGGGCATGTGATTACAAAATATAATATGCTACATACATAATCAAGTTGCAAAACAAACAGAGTATAAGTTACATTTTAGTTGAGTGATATTAAGTTACTCGATTTAGTAACAAAAAACAAGAAAAATAATTAAATGTTTTCTTGACAGACTAATTTGAAAACTATTAAACAAAAAATAGAGACAAGTTTTCTTGACAGACTTGTTTGAAAATATTAAACCAAAAAATAAAAACAAGTTTTATTAAGACTAATTTGAAGATTGACTTTCGATTGGTAATCGGATGATCCTACTAAAAGATCTTCGTACGGTCCCCGATGAAGTCTGGATGTCTGCGACGCGAACAATCTTGTCCTTGCCCGGATGAATAGAAGCAACGCGTCCAGTCTTCCACAGCATAACCGGTGCGCCAGGATCACGCAGAAGCACAAGATCGCCCACTGCGATGGACTGCCCCTTGGATGCTCGCCACTTGCCCCGCTGCTGCAATTGGTTCATGTAGTCCCTTGACCAGCTTCTCCAAAAATCTTGCCGCAACTGTTGCAGAAGTTGAAAATACTTTAATTTGTATTCAGGGACATGGGAATAGTCCCAATCTGGCAGTCCTACGAGAGGGCGCCCTATAAGAAAATGAGCCGGGGTTAGGGCGGAAATGTCATTGGGATTGTCACTAAGGGGAAAGAGAGGGCGGGAATTAAGTATAGCTTCAATCTGACACAAAATAGTGCTAAATTCCTCAAATGTTAGAAGAGCATTAGAAAGAATACGCTTCAAATGATGCTTACAGCTGCGAACAGCTGATTCCCACAGACCACCCATGCTCGGTGAAAAAACGGGCTGGAAGTGCCACTTAATACCATCGTTTGCCAGCTGAGAAGCGATGTTATCATTCTGATCTATAAGAAATTTAAATAATTCGCTTAACTCACGTGCTGCTCCTTGGAAATTTGTTCCATTGTCTGAAAATATCGAGTTCATTTTACCTCTCCTTGCTACAAGCCTACGTAAAGCTGCCATAAACGCATCCGTAGAGAGATCTGTAACCAATTCTATGTGAACTGCCTTCGTACACATACAAACAAAAATACAGACATAGCATTTAGAAGTCTTGCAGCCGCGGCCCCTTCTGTCACGGACATAATAATGGCCAGTGTAATCTACACCGACTGAAATAAAAGGAGGTGCAGGCATAACGCGAGGTTTAGGTAAATCCCCCATAATAGGATGTGCTGCAGGAGGATTATGTTTATAGCACGTTAGACATTTGTGCAAGATCTTACTTGCCAGAGCCTTTCCATGTATGGGCCAGAATTTCTGCCTTACAAGAGATAATAACAGCTGTGGTCCAGCATGAAGGTATTTTAAGTGATAATAACTCATCATTAATTCGGTGAAAATATGCTTAGCGGGTAGCAAAATAGGATGCTTCTTATCATAATTAAAATCAGATAAAGATAATCTACCTCCTACCCTAAGAATATTATTTTTATCCAGAAACGGGTTAAGTGGGGTAAGATTACTACTAGGTGAAATTGGTTTGTTGACCTGTAATTTGGAATATTCTTCCGGGAAGCATGCTTTTTGTACTAATTTGACCAAACAGTGCAAAGCGCTTTCTAATTCAGTAGATTGGAGACAAGTCTTGATAGCGTTTTGTGGATTCTTACAGTTACGTTGAAACCGAAGCAGCCACGCAGTCACTCTCAACAAAGTGTTGTAATTTGAATAAAGTTCAAAGAATATGTTGCCACATTCGTTATTATTCTGCAAGGAAATATTGCATAATAATTTATTAGTATTACGTTCAGGGGAAATTGCATTAGATGGCGCCACAATTTGAGATTTTTCATATATTATTGGTTCATAAGGCTGAAATTTGGTTTCAGGCTCTGTACTAACAGATGGCGCTGTAAGCGAAGGCCATAGTTCACAAGGGTTTTTCAGGAAGGTCGGGCCAAACCACCAAATGTTGCACTTTGATAGTTTTGCTGGCTCCACACCTCTAGATAAAACATCAGCTGGATTGTCAGCAGAAGGAAGCCAACGCCAAGTATCTGGCTTGGTTAAAAGTTGAATTTTCTTTACACGGTTAGACACAAATGTTTGGAGTTTAGAAGGACAAATTTTTATCCAGCAAAGTACAACATTGGAGTCCGTCCATAGATAAGTTCGGCAATCATGCCATTTAATGGAGCCTCTAACTTTATCCATCAAAATGGCTAACAACAAAGCTGCACAGAGCTCAAGTTTGGGAATCGTTTGCGACTTTATGGGAGAAATTCTACTCTTTGAACATAGAAGTCTAGTTGAGATATAACCTTTGGCATCGATGGTACGGATATAAATACATGCCCCGTACCCTTTCAAAGATGAATCCGAGAATCCATGAAGTTCTACTTCGACATGACTATCTAACTTGACATGTCTTTCTATTTCAAGCTCATTAAAATGATGCAATTGTGTGGTGAAGTTAACCCATAAATCGGAGACTTCCTTCGAAGGAACTTGATCCCATGGGATCTGGTCTTTCCACATTTGCTGGATGAGTAATTTAGGTATCAATATACAAGGTCCTAGCAATCCTAGAGGATCAAAAATACTAGAGATTATTGATAAGATTTCTCTCTTTGTAACTTTCGGTTTTAGTTTATCTAGATTAATTTGAAATTTCAATTTATCATCAGCTGATGACCATACTAAGCCAAGTGTCTTACTCTGATCATTATCGAATAGATGAGGTATAGATTCAGACTGATGATCCTTAACACTATCAAGAATCTCAGTACTATTTGACTTCCATTTTCTTAGATGAAATGAGGCTGTACTTAATATCTTGTTGACTTCAGTGACAGTTTGACTTAAATCAGCCTTATTATCGCTAGACGTATTTAAATCGTCAATATAAAAATCTCGGTTAATAACAGAAGCCGCCTTTGGGTATTTTTCTTCAAAATCGATTGCCAACTGTTTTAGACAACGAGTGGCCAAAAAGGAACCTGATGTGGTACCATAGGTTATTGTATTTAAAGCATATACTGAAATTGGTTCAGATGGGCTTTCTCGCCAAAAGATGCATTGAAGGTATCGTTGGTCTGGGGAAATCCACACACAGCGGTAACATTTTTCGATATCAGCGCACACGACATATTTGTGTACTCTGAATCGCAATAAAATTGATATTAGTTCATCCTGAACAATGGGACCTGAATACTGCAGGGAATTTACGGAATAACCGGAATCAGAGTTGCAAGACCCATTGAATACTACTCGGAGCTTAGTGGTAGATTTATTTACATTTAACACTCCATGGTGTGGGAAAAAATATTGTACGAGCCCTAAGTCATCAGATGATAGTCTCGTCATGTGACCTAAGGCCTCATACTCCTTCATGAATTCTAAGTACATTGATTTTAAAGCAGGATTTTTGTTGAGTTTAGTCTCTAAATGTTTGAATCTTTGCAATGCCACCCTACGTGAATCACCGAGATATGAAGTAGGTAATTTGAAGGGGATACTAACAACGAATTTGCCATCAGAAGCACGAGTTATGGTGGAAGCAAATATTTCTTCACATTTTTGATCATCATCTGACAAATCCATGCTTTTATTAGTACACTCCTCCAGTTCCCAGAATTTATTTAGTTGAGAGTTTAAAGTAAGGTTGCATCTTACCTTGACTTTAGAATTTTGGTGGTCTGTGTTAAATGGTCCTGAAATGACCCATCCTAGTTTGGTTTTTTGTAGAATTGGTAGGCCCTCACCAAGGCGATACTGCCCAATGCAAAGTAGGTCGTAGAAGAGTTGAGCTCCAATAATTATATCAATATCAGATGCAGTATTATAGTTTTCATCAGCCAGCTTGATGTGCTGTGGAAATTTAAATAGATTTCGGTTACTATCGGTTAGAGTCAAAGAGGATAATTCGCATATTTTGGGAACTATCAGACAATTTAGGTTGGTTTTAAAAGAAGTTGTTTTTGATATTAGTGACAAGTTACACTGTTTGGTTATATTCGATGATTTGTCGTTAATTCCCAAGACCAAAATATTGGTAGATTGAGTGGACAAGTCCAACCCGAGTCGGCTTAGAGCGGCCTGGGAGACAAAATTAGATTGAGATGCCGAGTCAAGCAAAATTTTGCATACTTGTGGCTGTCCCTTACTGTCAAGAATATTAACTTGAGCTGTAGATAAAAAGACATGAGAGTCATTGGTAATGGGCTTGGTTGAATTCAACTTTGATACCATTGAAATGGTATTCTCCGAAGAGATTGGTAGATTTTTGCTGTCACTTACTGTCGCTGGATAAGTAGTGGCCGCATTATTGGTGATAGGTTGCTTGCTAAGATGCAAGAGAGTATGATGACGACTTTTGCATACTCGGCATGGGCTGGCTCGGCAAGTCGGCAACAAATGATTGGATCTGAGACAATTAATACATAGTTTCATACGCTTAACCTCGCGTATGCGTGCACTTACTTGTAGGGCCAAGAATTTTTCACATTGATTGATGAAGTGACCAGCGTTGCAATATGGACACGTAACCCGTGGTTCTCCGTCTGCTTTTCTAAGACCCGCGGCTACAAATGTCTTCTTAACGCTTTTCTGCTGCATGCCGGATGTTGCAAAATCTTTCGAGTCGAGGGTCTCGAGTAGATCGGCTTGCCTCTTGATAAAATTCCTGAAATGCTGTAACGAAGGCAGTTCATTAGAATGGTCACCAGTTTCCTCCCACTTTTTTTGCATTCTTTTATCTAATTTGTTTAGCAGAAGAAAAATTAAAATAGTATCCCAGTCAGCTGTTGGGACATTAAGTTTAGAAAGTGCACGCAAGTGTTTCGAAATTGAATCACAGAAATTTCTTAGGGACTGACTTGTATTAGTCACATTCATGTCTACCAATAGCGCCTTTAAGTGATTGTGCACCAAAAGATTTTTGTTATTAAAGCGTTCACATAAAATTTTCCATGCTATGCTATAGTTTTCCTCGGTTTTGTCAATATCGCTTATCACTTCAAGGGCAGTGTCCTCAAGCTGACCGATGAGGTAGTGGAACCTTTCAATGCCCCTCAAAGACATATTTTTGTTAATCAAGCTATCAAACGTGTCCCTAAATTCCAGCCAAGTATTGGCATCGCCATTAAAAATTGGTAGGGATATATCGGGGAGCTTTACCCGGCTGACAGATTCAGAAGAAGCACTTGCCTGAGGCATGGTTTGAGGTTCCGTCACATATTTGGACAATAAATATTTAAACTTTGACAATACCTCGAAATACGCGTCCTCAAATTGACTTCTTTCCTGTACCTGTTCCTCGATATTCTCAGACAAGAGCTCAATTTTGTGTTGCACTGCCTCAAATGAGCTATACATAGATTTTAGCTTAACTGTTCTGTCCCCCAGTTCCAGCACCTGCTCTGCAGACAAAGGTTCTGTTAGATTTACAATATATTTTCGCGATAATGTTACTCTGCCTTTGAAATAACTACGACTGCGAGTTAAGGCCGCCACGTCAGCTGGAATCGCCATGCTTTTTGGCGGTGCAGTCATTTTTAATTGGGGATTTAAATAGAATTTTTAGGTTAACTTTGCATGTAATAAAAGGTCAAATTATTAGATTTAACTGTGGCTAAGGATGGGGATGAAAGGGAATAGAAGGATACCAGCTCAAAATCAAATAGTATACGTATCCTCTCGTAGCCGCAGTATGGTTCTTCTGCACTCCGGAGCCCAGGCCTGCGAGGATCCTCTGCAGGCAGCGTGTTCAGGTTGATAATCGACTTCTACTCGACGATTTCACGACGTCGACGTGCTGAGATGACGCTCGGAACCAAACCTTTTGTTCGATTCTGATGATCACGATGACGACGTACCAAATCCGCAATTTATTCTCCGATCGTCGATTATTTCCAAAAAACTAGGGGTCACCATGTTAAATAAGGTCCCCAGGATGAAGAAAAACGAAATATTTCGGTGATTCAGTAGCCTTTTACTAATAAATTTTGATATGATTTTCGGCACAACATTTGTACAGGAAAAGAAATGGTAAAATGAGAAGGATGAAGTAGCAGAGACAGCTGTCAGATGACAGCTGCGTTCCGATATTAAACTTACGTTCAACAGTTGTTGTTTAGTTCAGTTTGTATATGTGTACAATTAGGGTGACATGGTCACTACGTGACCAAATCCTTTAAAGTAAGAAGTGTTGTTGTTTAGTTCAGTTTGTATATGTGTACAATTAGGGTGACATGGTCACTACGTGACCAAATCCTTTAAAGTAAGAAGTGTTGTTGTTT
This sequence comes from Ypsolopha scabrella, assembly GCA_910592155.1. Classification (NCBI taxonomy): domain Eukaryota; kingdom Metazoa; phylum Arthropoda; class Insecta; order Lepidoptera; family Ypsolophidae; genus Ypsolopha; species Ypsolopha scabrella. The sequence goes on from OU342978.1 coordinate 258,404, forward strand.
AGTTAAGTTTGTATATGTGTACAATTAGGGTGACATGGTCACTACGTGACCAAACCCTTTAAAGTAAGAAGTGTTGTTGTTTAGTTCAGTTTGTATATGTGTACAATTAGGGTGACATGGTCACTACGTGACCAAATCCTTTAAAGTAAGAAGTGTTGTTGTTTAGTTAAGTTTGTATATGTGTACAATTAGGGTGACATGGTCACTACGTGACCAAACCCTTTAAAGTAAGAAGTGTTGTTGTTTAGTTCAGTTTGTATATGTGTACAATTAGGGTGACATGGTCACTACGTGACCAAACCCTTTAAAGTAAGAAGTGTTGTTGTTTAGTTCAGTTTGTATATGTGTACAATTAGGGTGACATGGTCACTACGTGACCAAATCCTTTAAAGTAAGAAGTGTTGTTGTTTAGTTAAGTTTGTATATGTGTACAATTAGGGTGACATGGTCACTACGTGACCAAACCCTTTAAAGTAAGAAGTGTTGTTGTTTAGTTCAGTTTGTATATGTGTACAATTAGGGTGACATGGTCACTACGTGACCAAATCCTTTAAAGTAAGAAGTGTTGTTGTTTAGTTCAGTTTGTATATGTGTACAATTAGGGTGACATGGTCACTACGTGACCAAACCCTTTAAAGTAAGAAGTGTTGTTGTTTAGTTCAGTTTGTATATGTGTACAATTAGGGTGACATGGTCACTACGTGACCAAACCCTTTAAAGTAAGAAGTGTTGTTGTTTAGTTAAGTTTGTATATGTGTACAATTAGGGTGACATGGTCACTACGTGACCAAACCCTTTAAAGTAAGAAGTGTTGTTGTTTAGTTCAGTTTGTATATGTGTACAATTAGGGTGACATGGTCACTACGTGACCAAACCCTTTAAAGTAAGAAGTGTTGTTGTTTAGTTAAGTTTGTATATGTGTACAATTAGGGTGACATGGTCACTACGTGACCAAACCCTTTAAAGTAAGAAGTGTTGTTGTTTAGTTCAGTTTGTATATGTGTACAATTAGGGTGACATGGTCACTACGTGACCAAACCCTTTAAAGTAAGAAGTGTTGTTGTTTAGTTCAGTTTGTATATGTGTACAATTAGGGTGACATGGTCACTACGTGACCAAACCCTTTAAAGTAAGAAGTGTTGTTGTTTAGTTCAGTTTGTATATGTGTACAATTAGGGTGACATGGTCACTACGTGACCAAACCCTTTAAAGTAAGAAGTGTTGTTGTTTAGTTCAGTTTGTATATGTGTACAATTAGGGTGACATGGTCACTACGTGACCAAACCCTTTAAAGTAAGAAGTGTTGTTGTTTAGTTCAGTTTGTATATGTGTACAATTAGGGTGACATGGTCACTACGTGACCAAACCCTTTAAAGTAAGAAGTGTTGTTGTTTAGTTCAGTTTGTATATGTGTACAATTAGGGTGACATGGTCACTACGTGACCAAACCCTTTAAAGTAAGAAGTGTTGTTGTTTAGTTCAGTTTGTATATGTGTACAATTAGGGTGACATGGTCACTACGTGACCAAACCCTTTAAAGTAAGAAGTGTTGTTGTTTAGTTCAGTTTGTATATGTGTACAATTAGGGTGACATGGTCACTACGTGACCAAACCCTTTAAAGTAAGAAGTGTTGTTGTTTAGTTCAGTTTGTATATGTGTACAATTAGGGTGACATGGTCACTACGTGACCAAACCCTTTAAAGTAAGAAGTGTTGTTGTTTAGTTCAGTTTGTATATGTGTACAATTAGGGTGACATGGTCACTACGTGACCAAACCCTTTAAAGTAAGAAGTGTTGTTGTTTAGTTCAGTTTGTATATGTGTACAATTAGGGTGACATGGTCACTACGTGACCAAACCCTTTAAAGTAAGAAGTGTTGTTGTTTAGTTCAGTTTGTATATGTGTACAATTAGGGTGACATGGTCACTACGTGACCAAACCCTTTAAAGTAAGAAGTGTTGTTGTTTAGTTCAGTTTGTATATGTGTACAATTAGGGTGACATGGTCACTACGTGACCAAACCCTTTAAAGTAAGAAGTGTTGTTGTTTAGTTCAGTTTGTATATGTGTACAATTAGGGTGACATGGTCACTACGTGACCAAACCCTTTAAAGTAAGAAGTGTTGTTGTTTAGTTAAGTTTGTATATGTGTACAATTAGGGTGACATGGTCACTACGTGACCAAACCCTTTAAAGTAAGAAGTGTTGTTGTTTAGTTCAGTTTGTATATGTGTACAATTAGGGTGACATGGTCACTACGTGACCAAACCCTTTAAAGTAAGAAGTGTTGTTGTTTAGTTCAGTTTGTATATGTGTACAATTAGGGTGACATGGTCACTACGTGACCAAACCCTTTAAAGTAAGAAGTGTTGTTGTTTAGTTCAGTTTGTATATGTGTACAATTAGGGTGACATGGTCACTACGTGACCAAACCCTTTAAAGTAAGAAGTGTTGTTGTTTAGTTAAGTTTGTATATGTGTACAATTAGGGTGACATGGTCACTACGTGACCAAACCCTTTAAAGTAAGAAGTGTTGTTGTTTAGTTCAGTTTGTATATGTGTACAATTAGGGTGACATGGTCACTACGTGACCAAACCCTTTAAAGTAAGAAGTGTTGTTGTTTAGTTCAGTTTGTATATGTGTACAATTAGGGTGACATGGTCACTACGTGACCAAACCCTTTAAAGTAAGAAGTGTTGTTGTTTAGTTCAGTTTGTATATGTGTACAATTAGGGTGACATGGTCACTACGTGACCAAACCCTTTAAAGTAAGAAGTGTTGTTGTTTAGTTAAGTTTGTATATGTGTACAATTAGGGTGACATGGTCACTACGTGACCAAACCCTTTAAAGTAAGAAGTGTTGTTGTTTAGTTAAGTTTGTATATGTGTACAATTAGGGTGACATGGTCACTACGTGACCAAATCCTTTAAAGTAAGAAGTGTTGTTGTTTAGTTCAGTTTGTATATGTGTACAATTAGGGTGACATGGTCACTACGTGACCAAACCCTTTAAAGTAAGAAGTGTTGTTGTTTAGTTAAGTTTGTATATGTGTACAATTAGGGTGACATGGTCACTACGTGACCAAATCCTTTAAAGTAAGAAGTGTTGTTGTTTAGTTAAGTTTGTATATGTGTACAATTAGGGTGACATGGTCACTACGTGACCAAACCCTTTAAAGTAAGAAGTGTTGTTGTTTAGTTAAGTTTGTATATGTGTACAATTAGGGTGACATGGTCACTACGTGACCAAATCCTTTAAAGTAAGAAGTGTTGTTGTTTAGTTCAGTTTGTATATGTGTACAATTAGGGTGACATGGTCACTACGTGACCAAATCCTTTAAAGTAAGAAGTGTTGTTGTTTAGTTAAGTTTGTATATGTGTACAATTAGGGTGACATGGTCACTACGTGACCAAACCCTTTAAAGTAAGAAGTGTTGTTGTTTAGTTAAGTTTGTATATGTGTACAATTAGGGTGACATGGTCACTACGTGACCAAATCCTTTAAAGTAAGAAGTGTTGTTGTTTAGTTAAGTTTGTATATGTGTACAATTAGGGTGACATGGTCACTACGTGACCAAATCCTTTAAAGTAAGAAGTGTTGTTGTTTAGTTAAGTTTGTATATGTGTACAATTAGGGTGACATGGTCACTACGTGACCAAATCCTTTAAAGTAAGAAGTGTTGTTGTTTAGTTAAGTTTGTATATGTGTACAATTAGGGTGACATGGTCACTACGTGACCAAACCCTTTAAAGTAAGAAGTGTTGTTGTTTAGTTAAGTTTGTATATGTGTACAATTAGGGTGACATGGTCACTACGTGACCAAATCTTTTAAAGTAAGAAGTGTTGTTGTTTAGTTAAGTTTGTATATGTGTACAATTAGGGTGACATGGTCACTACGTGACCAAACCCTTTAAAGTAAGAAGTGTTGTTGTTTAGTTAAGTTTGTATATGTGTACAATTAGGGTGACATGGTCACTACGTGACCAAATCCTTTAAAGTAAGAAGTGTTGTTGTTTAGTTCAGTTTGTATATGTGTACAATTAGGGTGACATGGTCACTACGTGACCAAATCCTTTAAAGTAAGAAGTGTTGTTGTTTAGTTCAGTTTGTATATGTGTACAATTAGGGTGACATGGTCACTACGTGACCAAACCCTTTAAAGTAAGAAGTGTTGTTGTTTAGTTAAGTTTGTATATGTGTACAATTAGGGTGACATGGTCACTACGTGACCAAATCCTTTAAAGTAAGAAGTGTTGTTGTTTAGTTAAGTTTGTATATGTGTACAATTAGGGTGACATGGTCACTACGTGACCAAACCCTTTAAAGTAAGAAGTGTTGTTGTTTAGTTCAGTTTGTATATGTGTACAATTAGGGTGACATGGTCACTACGTGACCAAATCCTTTAAAGTAAGAAGTGTTGTTGTTTAGTTAAGTTTGTATATGTGTACAATTAGGGTGACATGGTCACTACGTGACCAAACCCTTTAAAGTAAGAAGTGTTGTTGTTTAGTTAAGTTTGTATATGTGTACAATTAGGGTGACATGGTCACTACGTGACCAAATCCTTTAAAGTAAGAAGTGTTGTTGTTTAGTTAAGTTTGTATATGTGTACAATTAGGGTGACATGGTCACTACGTGACCAAACCCTTTAAAGTAAGAAGTGTTGTTGTTTAGTTCAGTTTGTATATGTGTACAATTAGGGTGACATGGTCACTACGTGACCAAACCCTTTAAAGTAAGAAGTGTTGTTGTTTAGTTAAGTTTGTATATGTGTACAATTAGGGTGACATGGTCACTACGTGACCAAATCCTTTAAAGTAAGAAGTGTTGTTGTTTAGTTAAGTTTGTATATGTGTACAATTAGGGTGACATGGTCACTACGTGACCAAATCCTTTAAAGTAAGAAGTGTTGTTGTTTAGTTCAGTTTGTATATGTGTACAATTAGGGTGACATGGTCACTACGTGACCAAATCCTTTAAAGTAAGAAGTGTTGTTGTTTAGTTAAGTTTGTATATGTGTACAATTAGGGTGACATGGTCACTACGTGACCAAATCCTTTAAAGTAAGAAGTGTTGTTGTTTAGTTAAGTTTGTATATGTGTACAATTAGGGTGACATGGTCACTACGTGACCAAATCCTTTAAAGTAAGAAGTGTTGTTGTTTAGTTCAGTTTGTATATGTGTACAATTAGGGTGACATGGTCACTACGTGACCAAATCCTTTAAAGTAAGAAGTGTTGTTGTTTAGTTAAGTTTGTATATGTGTACAATTAGGGTGACATGGTCACTACGTGACCAAACCCTTTAAAGTAAGAAGTGTTGTTGTTTAGTTAAGTTTGTATATGTGTACAATTAGGGTGACATGGTCACTACGTGACCAAATCCTTTAAAGTAAGAAGTGTTGTTGTTTAGTTAAGTTTGTATATGTGTACAATTAGGGTGACATGGTCACTACGTGACCAAATCCTTTAAAGTAAGAAGTGTTGTTGTTTAGTTAAGTTTGTATATGTGTACAATTAGGGTGACATGGTCACTACGTGACCAAACCCTTTAAAGTAAGAAGTGTTGTTGTTTAGTTAAGTTTGTATATGTGTACAATTAGGGTGACATGGTCACTACGTGACCAAATCCTTTAAAGTAAGAAGTGTTGTTGTTTAGTTCAGTTTGTATATGTGTACAATTAGGGTGACATGGTCACTACGTGACCAAACCCTTTAAAGTAAGAAGTGTTGTTGTTTAGTTCAGTTTGTATATGTGTACAATTAGGGTGACATGGTCACTACGTGACCAAATCCTTTAAAGTAAGAAGTGTTGTTGTTTAGTTCAGTTTGTATATGTGTACAATTAGGGTGACATGGTCACTACGTGACCAAACCCTTTAAAGTAAGAAGTGTTGTTGTTTAGTTAAGTTTGTATATGTGTACAATTAGGGTGACATGGTCACTACGTGACCAAACCCTTTAAAGTAAGAAGTGTTGTTGTTTAGTTAAGTTTGTATATGTGTACAATTAGGGTGACATGGTCACTACGTGACCAAATCCTTTAAAGTAAGAAGTGTTGTTGTTTAGTTCAGTTTGTATATGTGTACAATTAGGGTGACATGGTCACTACGTGACCAAACCCTTTAAAGTAAGAAGTGTTGTTGTTTAGTTAAGTTTGTATATGTGTACAATTAGGGTGACATGGTCACTACGTGACCAAATCCTTTAAAGTAAGAAGTGTTGTTGTTTAGTTCAGTTTGTATATGTGTACAATTAGGGTGACATGGTCACTACGTGACCAAATCCTTTAAAGTAAGAAGTGTTGTTGTTTAGTTCAGTTTGTATATGTGTACAATTAGGGTGACATGGTCACTACGTGACCAAATCCTTTAAATTAAGAAGTGTTGTTGTTTAGTTCAGTTTGTATATGTGTACAATTAGGGTGACATGGTCACTACGTGACCAAATCCTTTAAAGTAAGAAGTGTTGTTGTTTAGTTCAGTTTGTATATGTGTACAATTAGGGTGACATGGTCACTACGTGACCAAATCCTTTAAAGTAAGAAGTGTTGTTGTTTAGTTCAGTTTGTATATGTGTACAATTAGGGTGACATGGTCACTACGTGACCAAATCCTTTAAAGTAAGAAGTGTTGTTGTTTAGTTCAGTTTGTATATGTGTACAATTAGGGTGACATGGTCACTACGTGACCAAATCCTTTAAAGTAAGAAGTGTTGTTGTTTAGTTCAGTTTGTATATGTGTACAATTAGGGTGACATGGTCACTACGTGACCAAATCCTTTAAAGTAAGAAGTGTTGTTGTTTAGTTCAGTTTGTATATGTGTACAATTAGGGTGACATGGTCACTACGTGACCAAATCCTTTAAATTAAGAAGTGTTGTTGTTTAGTTCAGTTTGTATATGTGTACAATTAGGGTGACATGGTCACTACGTGACCAAATCCTTTAAAGTAAGAAGTGTTGTTGTTTAGTTCAGTTTGTATATGTGTACAATTAGGGTGACATGGTCACTACGTGACCAAATCCTTTAAAGTAAGAAGTGTTGTTGTTTAGTTCAGTTTGTATATGTGTACAATTAGGGTGACATGGTCACTACGTGACCAAATCCTTTAAAGTAAGAAGTGTTGTTGTTTAGTTCAGTTTGTATATGTGTACAATTAGGGTGACATGGTCACTACGTGACCAAATCCTTTAAAGTAAGAAGTGTTGTTGTTTAGTTAAGTTTGTATATGTGTACAATTAGGGTGACATGGTCACTACGTGACCAAACCCTTTAAAGTAAGAAGTGTTGTTGTTTAGTTAAGTTTGTATATGTGTACAATTAGGGTGACATGGTCACTACGTGACCAAATCCTTTAAAGTAAGAAGTGTTGTTGTTTAGTTAAGTTTGTATATGTGTACAATTAGGGTGACATGGTCACTACGTGACCAAATCCTTTAAAGTAAGAAGTGTTGTTGTTTAGTTAAGTTTGTATATGTGTACAATTAGGGTGACATGGTCACTACGTGACCAAACCCTTTAAAGTAAGAAGTGTTGTTGTTTAGTTAAGTTTGTATATGTGTACAATTAGGGTGACATGGTCACTACGTGACCAAATCCTTTAAAGTAAGAAGTGTTGTTGTTTAGTTCAGTTTGTATATGTGTACAATTAGGGTGACATGGTCACTACGTGACCAAACCCTTTAAAGTAAGAAGTGTTGTTGTTTAGTTAAGTTTGTATATGTGTACAATTAGGGTGACATGGTCACTACGTGACCAAATCCTTTAAAGTAAGAAGTGTTGTTGTTTAGTTCAGTTTGTATATGTGTACAATTAGGGTGACATGGTCACTACGTGACCAAACCCTTTAAAGTAAGAAGTGTTGTTGTTTAGTTAAGTTTGTATATGTGTACAATTAGGGTGACATGGTCACTACGTGACCAAACCCTTTAAAGTAAGAAGTGTTGTTGTTTAGTTAAGTTTGTATATGTGTACAATTAGGGTGACATGGTCACTACGTGACCAAATCCTTTAAAGTAAGAAGTGTTGTTGTTTAGTTCAGTTTGTATATGTGTACAATTAGGGTGACATGGTCACTACGTGACCAAACCCTTTAAAGTAAGAAGTGTTGTTGTTTAGTTCAGTTTGTATATGTGTACAATTAGGGTGACATGGTCACTACGTGACCAAACCCTTTAAAGTAAGAAGTGTTGTTGTTTAGTTCAGTTTGTATATGTGTACAATTAGGGTGACATGGTCACTACGTGACCAAACCCTTTAAATAAAGATTAAAAAAAAAAAAAAAAAAGATTTATAAGTTTTGCTGGACTGCTTACGGAAGAGTATATTTGAGGAAGGATGAAAACTCACCTATCATTCAAGTTAAATCTGAATCGCAAGTACATACCCTCCGAGAATTAAAATGACTAGTTAATATAAATATATTTTTAAGTATATATAGCTCCTATTGCATGTATATTGCGAACTGTTCGTTATCTAGAATTACAAGAAACCTGTCTTATTTACACCTAAAATACAAACTTTACACATTATCCCTGTCACTCACACAACATACACAATGTATATAACATACTTACAAAACAACTCGCAAATAACTCTCAAATACACTTTACATACAAATGCTTTAGTTTTTGATTATGCCGCTATAAATGTTATCTCATATGCTCCGACTACAAACATATACATAAGTAACCATAACATAATCATATTTTATTATTTAGGTACCCTACTTGTGTTACACACATCTAGTAATGACTCTTTATTACTTAAAATCTTAAAATATGAACAGTTCTCTTACCACATTAAAAGAAATAGACGACACAAAAATCGCTGATTCTTTTGAATGCCAAATTGATGACTTCTCTAAACATACGACAATATTACATACAGATTTCACGATAATCTCACAGAACATCAGAAGTGCTAACAAAAACTTAGATAACCTACTTGTAACTTTAGCGAATTTTAACTTCGACGTTGACTTGATGGTGCTGACAGAGTGCAGATTGGACCCAAATAAGCCCATCCCGCAAATTGACAATTACACATCATTTTCCACAACCAATCATGTTAACCAATGCGACGGAATTATTGTATATGTCAAAAAGCATCAAAATAAAAGTCAAAGAAATACAAATACAGCAAGGCTCATGTTTACAAATTTCAATTAATGATCTCATCACACTAGGTATATTTTCAAAAAAGCAAAGAGTTTTATTGATTCATTAAATCTACACTTAGAAAATATAAAATCATGCAAAAATATTTTAATAACTGGTGACTTAAATATTAACATAAAAATAAATTGTAGTGAAAATTCATATGAGAGATTAAATCGATTAAGTTATCTTGACATGTTAGCAATGCACGGAATACTTCAAGGCCATTTGCTGCCTACAAGAAACAACAATTGTTTGGATCATTTTATGTTAAAATTAGACGAAAATTATATGAATACTGCCTCAATTAGTGTTTTTAATACTACAGTTACTGATCATCGTTTGATCTTTCTAAAACTAGATAAAGTTGGAACTCCAAATAAGTACCCTAAAACTAAATTAACTATAGACTATGTTAAAGCACTAAATAGTTTAAAAGAAAGCAATGTTTTAGAACTACTTTCATATGATGACCCTACTAAAGTAACTGAACTTTTGATAAATAAAATTAGAAAAAATGTATTAGACAACACTAAAACAATAATAGTTCCGAGTAACAAACGTATCAAAAAACCTTGGATAACCATGGGTATCTTGCGCTGTATTATAAACAGAAATAAAATGCAGAAAAAAACTATACTCCGACCCAGATAATGAAATTTTAAAAATTACCTACAGAAGATACCGCAACTATTGCAACAATCTTATAAAAAAACTAAAACTAAATTACGAAAGAGAGCAAAAAAAAATCCCCTAAATCCTTATGGAAAGTTTTCAACAAAATATCTCATAGAAAACAAAATAAAAATCTAAGCTTGGAACTTTTGAATGTTAAGGCATCTCCCTATGACTCGGTTAACTTGGTTAATAACTATTTTGCCAATGTTGGCAAAACACTGGCAAAAGACCTTCTCTCTGGTGCTACACCAATACCTCAAGTTATAAATAATACAAAGAATACGCAAGTCTCTTCCTATATTCTAATGGGTACCGACCCCGGAGTGGTACTAATAGTGCTGAATAGTTTAAAATCTGATAGCGCTCCTGGGTGGGACAATAAAACTACTAATTTTTTTTAAATTGCTAGTGCTTTGGTTGTTCCAATTATATCCCATTCAGCAAATCTCTACTTTAATCAGGGAATCTTTCCAGCGGCTCTAAAGCAAGCACTTATAACGCCAGTGCATAAGGGTGGAGACAGAGACGATCCCAATAATTACAGACCTGTTCGCGCAACACTCAAGTTGAACGCGCTTCGTTCACATTGTGCTAATCTATTTTTTGTAGACCGCTTGCGGTGGTGTATTCATTTTGTTTGTTTTTAATTTTGTTCTTCTTGTCTATGATTTTTGACAGAAATGACTGGTTAATTTTGCTCCCCCGGGTTTGATTGTGAAAATTGGTCGTCTGAAGGGTTTTTAGAGATTCCTGCTTCAGGGACATGTGTGTATAAAATAAGGTCTTCTAGTTTGAAACCGTGTTGGGGAATTGTGCTCGTAGAAGCCGGGCTAATTCCAGAAAAATACTTTCAAGATTGCGTCAGAATCTGGTGACACGTAAGCAGCATTTGTGGCCACATTTCCTTGATTTCCTGCTGATCCCTCCTTGTCTTTCCCCTCCTCTTTACCGGCCCGGTCAACAGCTGGAGCAGCGAAGAGGCACAAGCAGTGGATGGACCCCAGATTTTGGACTTCTGGAGGTACCGTGACGCAGTCACTATTTTACTGGATTTATGTGAGTGTCCTGTTTGTTTATTAAATTGTTCATATGAAAAACCTTGTTACTGTCCGCTGGTGTTGCTTATTCTCGTATTGGGCCCAGCCGAGTTACTCTCTGTGTAGGCCAGACAGGTAGCAGGGTCTTTCATACATTTTGTTGGTAGCAGAATGCGTATGAGTTGATTATTATCAACATCTTCTGGTAGCAGAGCGCGGTTAAGTTGTTTAGTATCGGATATTGAACAACCCCGGACCAAGATATATTCTGTTTATATAGGTAGGTAGTTTGTAACTTTGTAACCTAAAGCGAGATCAAATAGAATATTTGTTATTTCTCATACTACAGTACTCGGACTGTGTATATGAATAGGTTTATGTAAGCTGGAAGGATATTTACACAGCTCCTTTAGCTTTAGGTATTATATTATATGTTTGTATTGTGGATAAACATATAACTTTAGTAGCGCTGTTTAGGTTGTTGTACACAGATTTAAATTGTAATTGTCAGACCTTGTTGGTGTAACTTTATAACTCGGTTGTTTGTGTTTATATAAGATATTTGGTTATAATATAATATAACGACCTATTGTAGGCTTGTTTGAGAGCACTGTTACAAGGCAGTTAGTTTATTTATATTAATAACATTTTGTATTTACCGAGTTACTATGACAACTTCTTTGAGTGTATACATTGGGGCGCTTTGTGGTTTGTGACATTGTCAGTTCCGTCTTTAATTGTTTGTATTTCTCAATTCCCGGTCTACAATGTCGAAGACTTCTCCGAGGAACATCTTGGCCAGCCAGCTGCGCTGGTTTGTCAGCGTTCAAGGCTTGTTGGCTCGAGCTGATCGGGGCGATGCAGTCCTGGAGCGGTACTCACAGATGGAGCGTCGCCTCGAGAAAGCTGAGCAGGCGCTCATGGAGACTACGCAGGTGGCATGTACGATTAAGAGATTGCAGTCTGGGGGTCCGGATGTCAAATTGGGTACCAGTAGTCAAGGGGTAGGGTTGCATAGCAGACTACCTACCTTAGAGCTTGGTCACTTTGACGGACGTATGGAGCAATGGGTCGCCTTTAAGAATATGTTTACTTCTTTGGTAGACGGTAGACAGGATCTGTCCAACGCACAGAAAATGGCGTATTTGATGTCCAGTCTACAAGGGGAGGCTAGATCATTGGTACAACATCTGATGGTTGAGGAGCATAACTACGTCATCGCATGGGAGTTATTGAACAACAGATATCAGAACGTCCGGTTGTTAGCAGACGCGCATGCGAGTCAGCTGTTAGGTCTACCTCGGGTTACTTCTAGATCGCATATCAGGGCTCAGTTACTCACACCCGTTACAGTGGCGTGCAACGCATTAAAAATGTTGGGACTACCAGTGGATGAATGGTCGTATCTGTTGGTACACATAATTTTGAGCAAGTTGCCGGCTGACTCTCGCTCACGGTTTGAACGCGAGATGGCAGAACGGGACGGCAGTGCCTTGCCTAGCTTTACGGAATTAATGAGATTTTTGGAGTTTGAAGCTAGGGCTGTGGAGTCGTCTCCGTTGGAAGTGGCGCCACCTAGCGGGAGTTTGGGAAGATCCGCTGGCACATCGCGACGCAGTGACGCCCAGGGAGTGCCGCCGTCCCGGGGACGTGTGGCAGCTCGCTTGGCTGCGCTGACTGCTGCCGTGGGGGAACAGACGTGTCCTCAGTGTGGGCGTTTGGGACATGCTTTGCGGAGGTGCCCTGAGTTTGCTGAGCTGCCGGTCAGCGAAAGGCGGTGCTTACCGGCGGTGGTGTGTACTCGCTCACCATATGTAGGGCAGTGGGTTCACCCTGGGTTGGCGAGGCCGACCAGCCAATAGCTAGCTTGCCACTCTACTAGCGCAGAGCCGAGGACGGTTCTGCTGCCCACTGCAATAGTTTGCATATGGGGTCCCCGTGGAGATTCGGTTAGGGTAAGGGCTCTACTGGACTCAGGGGCACAAGGGTGTATGGTGACTACACGGATAGTTCATATGTTGGGTTTGAACTTGGATCCTTCTTCGGTGCCCCTTCTTGGTATTGGGGGTTTAGAAGTTAAACGTTTGGTAGGCCGAACTCATATAAGGTTTTCTTCGGTACGTTCCTCCACTTTGAGGATTGCAGCTGCAGCTATGGTTATGGATGATATCGTAGGCTGGCAGCCCTCCTCAGATATCTCCCCAACTATACTATCGTGTACGTCTAATTTAAATTTAGCTGATCCCAGGTTTTATGTTCCCGGCCCAGTGGACGTCCTCTTGGGCTCGGATGTATTGGGATGGATTCTTTTGGGTGCCCAGAAGGCGCTAGGCACCTCATCACTGTTGGCGGTGTCCACCATTTTTGGACATGCTGTGTTGGGACCAGTCTTCGATGACTACACTCCGGATGAGTCGAGGGTTGTCAATACAGCATCCCTTGCTAAGACGATGCATCGGTTCTGGGAAGTAGAAGAGCCTCCCATGGTTCCGAGGGTGGACCCGGAACATGCAGAATGTGAGGCCTTTTTTCAAGCCAACACTACGAGGCTAGCTTCAGGGAGATTTGTAACGCGGTTGCCTTTTACAGCATCCCCTCCTATTCTTGGACAATCCAGAGCACTGGCAGAGAAGCGACTGCTGGCTATGGAACGGCGCATGCAGCGTGACCCAGTGCTACGTGAGAAATATATTGACTTCATGCGTGAGTGCGAAGCACTAGGTCATATGTCACCGGCTCGAGTAGATTGGAGCTCTACTGAGCATTACTTCCCACCTCACCATGCAGTATTGAAGGCTTCTTCAGGAATCTGCGCACCGTGTTTGACGGGTCGGCGCCTACCTCAACAGTAGTCTCGTTGAATTCGTGTTTACACTCTGGGCCAAAGCTTCATCGGGATGTCATAGATATAATTTTAAATTTCAGAAGACATCAGGTGGTGTTTGGAGCCGACATTAAGATGATGTTCCGGCAGACTGTCATTCATCCTGACGACAGGCGTTTCCAGTTGATCCTCTGGTGGGAGCACCCAGAGGACCCAGTGACAGTCTACGAGCTCAACACCAACACATATCGTTTGAAATCAAGTCCATATATAGCTATAAGATGCTTATTAGAACTGGCGGAGCGGGAGAGGGCCCGCTACCCGCGTGCGGCAGCCGTACTGACACGTGACCTCTACGTGGACGACGTGTGTACTGGGGCCCAAACAGTTGAGGAAGCTCTTATACTCAGGGATGAATTAATTGCTATACTAGCAGCGGGAGGCTACGAGTTAAGAAAATGGTTATCGAATGAGCCCCGTCTGCTAGAAGGTATTCCAGAGGATCACCAACAGAACCCTAACCTGTTTGCTGAGGTGGACGATCCTAATATGATAGCGGTTTTGGGAATGAAGTATCAACCGGTAAATGATATTTTCACGTTTCAGGTGGAACTGAAACCAGAAAGAGTATGGTCGAAGAGGACCGTGCTGTCCACCATCGCTCGCATGTTTGATCCGAACGGCTGGATCAGTCCGGTGATCTTCTCAGCGAAGTGTCTGCTGCAACGGCTGCGGATCCTGGGCGTGTCGTGGGACGAGCTGCTCACCGGGTCTCCGTTGGACGACTGGCTGGAGTTGATGTCATCGTTGGAGGAAGTCAATCGAGTTGCCTTACCTCGCCGGATCTTGCCGCCAGGAAAGTATCACGCTTCTTTGCATGGCTTTTGTGACGCCTCCGAACGTGGATACGCTGCGGCCGTATATTTACGAACAGTTGATAGTCAGGGTCACGTCAATGTTGTGTTACTTCTAGCGAAAAGCAAGGTTGCTCCCATACGTACACGTCTTACTATTCCTAAGTTAGAATTAAGCGGAGCTCATCTTTTAGCTAGATTGCTAAATCATATATCTCGGGAGTTAGCTGCCAATGTTGATTTTCAGGATGTGTATGCATGGTCGGATAGTCAGGTCGCGCTAGCATGGTTGCGCGCGGCTCCGCATACCTTAGAGATTTTTGTAGGAAACCGGGTTTCGCAAATTCAAAACATAGGTATTCATATTAATTGGAGGCATGTCCCAGGTGAATGTAATCCTGCAGACTGCGCATCGAGGGGCTGCACAGCGCCGGAGTTGGTGTCACATGCTTTATGGTGGGGTCCGGAGTGGCTCAGGGGACCTGAGTCTTCTTGGCCTGTTCAGCAAGTAGATAGGACGACCCAGATTTTACCAGGGCTGCGTGTGCATGCTTTAGTTGCAGAGACCGATTTAGATCCTGATTGGCTGACGGGAGATATAGTAGTTTGGACAAATTATTGGCGGTTACTAGTTGGATTAAGCGTTTTATAAATAATTGTCGTAACCCCCGAAATAAACAGTTGTCGCCAGTGGTGAGTGCCGAGGAGCGTCGAGATGCACTGCTTCACTGGGTCAAGGTAGTGCAGGCGGACCGTTTCAAGTCTGAATTACAGATCCTTCGCGATGAACGTGCCAAGCTGAAGGGAGCGGTCGCTAGATTAAATCCTTTTCTGGATTCACAGGGACTTCTGCGTGTTGGAGGTCGACTTCGGAAGGCTGACCTGCCATACGGAAGCCGTCATCCTCTGCTGTTACCCAAGGAGGGTCCTTTGGTAAAGCTTTTGGTATCTGACCGACATGTTCGTAACTCTCATGCGGGACGCAATGCGTTATTGGCGATATTACAGCGGGAGTTTTGGATCTTGTCTGCTCGCCGGGTAATTCGCAATGTAGTTTTCTCCTGCGTTCCTTGTTACAGACTGCGAGCCTCATTGATGCAGCCTCAGATGGACGATCTGCCGGCTGACAGGATCACCCAGTCGAGACCATTCGAAGGAGTCGCCACGGACATGGCAGGCCCGTTCTCGGTCAAGACCTCCACTCTTCGTAATGCTCGGATTGTTAAGGCTTACCTGTGCGTATTTGTGTGCTTGTCCACCAAGGCCGTCCATTTGGAATTAGTGTCCTCGTTGTCCACGGAGGCCTTCGTTGCTGCGTTAGACCGTTTTGTTTCGCGTAGGGGTCTACCTTCATTGATCCGCTCTGACAATGGCACAAACTACCAGGGTACCTCAAACTATTTGAAAGATGTGTATAAATTTTTAGAAAATAATTGTGTTAGTTTAAGTCATATCTGCGCCCAGAGGGGGATAACTTGGCGGTCCAGCCCGCCAATTTGCCCCCACTGGGGGGGATTTTTGAAGCCGCCGTGAAGTCAGCCAAGACCCACCTCCACCGCGTCATCGGGGAGACCGTTTTAAGTTTCGAGGAACTCGTCACTATGTTGTGTAAAGTTGAGGCCGTCCTCAACTCTCGTCCTCTCTGTCCCCTGTCATCTGATCCGAACGACCTCGAGGTCTTGACTCCTGGCCATTTCTTGATTGGGCAGCCTCTTACTGCCCTGCCGGAATACCCCTGGAGGGAAGAACGTACAACCCGGTTGTCACGTTTTCAAATGTTGCAACAAATGGGCCAGGACTTCTGGAATCGTTGGTCGTTGGAATATCTGCATTTGTTACAGCAGCGGGTGAAGTGGACAGACAGGACCGAACCTCCGAAAGAAGGAGACTTAGTTTTATTGAAGGATGCAAATTTGGCATCTCTACATTGGCGCCGGGGTCGCATTATCAAGTTAATATACGGTAGGGATGGGACTCCTCGTGTAGCTGAGGTGTTGGTTGGAGGTTCGATTTTGCGACGAGCTGTAGCAACACTCTCCCGGCTCCCGATTGATTGAGCTAGCGTTCTGATGGGGGCATCAGTCCGGAGCGGGGGATTGTTCGCGCAACACTCAAGTTGAACGCGCTTCGTTCACATTGTGCTAATCTATTTTTTGTAGACCGCTTGCGGTGGTGTATTCATTTTGTTTGTTTTTAATTTTGTTCTTCTTGTCTATGATTTTTGACAGAAATGACTGGTTAATTTTGCTCCCCCGGGTTTGATTGTGAAAATTGGTCGTCTGAAGGGTTTTTAGAGATTCCTGCTTCAGGGACATGTGTGTATAAAATAAGGTCTTTCAGTGTGAAACCGTGTTGGGGAATTGTGCTCGTAGAAGCCGGGCTAATTCCAGAAAAATACTTTTAAGATTGCGTCAGAATCTGGTGACACGTAAGCAGCATTCGTGGCCACATTTCCTTGATTTCCTGCTGATCCCTCCTTGTCTTTCCCCTCCTCCTTACCGGCCCGGTCAACAGCTGGAGCAGCGAAGAGGCACAAGCAGTGGATGGACCCCAGATTTTGGACTTCTGGAGGTACCGTGACGCAGTCACTATTTTACTGGATTTATGTGAGTGTCCTGTTTGTTTATTAAATTGTTCATATGAAAAACCTTGTAACTGTCCGCTGCTGTTGCTTATTCTCGTATTGGGCCCAGCCGAGTTACTCTCTGTGTAGGCCAGACAGGTAGCAGGGTCTTTCATACATTTTGTTGGTAGCAGAATGCGTATGAGTTGATTATTATCAACAGACCCATATGTGTTCTACCAGCTGTTTCAAAAATTTTAGAGAAACTTATAAATAATCGTCTAATGAACTACATAAGTAAATTTAACCTCATTTCAAAAACACAGTTCGGTTTTAGAAGAGGGATTTCAACGGATGATGCTGTCTCAGTGTTAACATCTATTATTGTGGATCAGGTTGATAAAAGCAGAAAGTGTCTTACTGTATTTCTCGACCTAAAAAAAGCTTTCAATACCGTTTCTGTCCCTATCCTTTTGCATCGGCTGGAAAACATTGGAATTAGGGGTGTACCCTCAGAACTATTTAGAGATTATCTCACGAATCGTCGGCAGATGGTTAAAATTGGAGAATACACGAGTGAGGAAGCTAAAAACTCCTTTGGAGTCCCACAAGGGAGCGTGTTAGGCCCAACGCTGTTTCTATTGTACATTAATAATCTGTGTGACATGAAGGTCAATCAGGGTCAAATTTTCTCTTACGCAGGTGATACTGCAGTGGTTTTCACTGGTGACACATGGGATGATGTACGTAGATCCTCAGAAGAAGGCCTCAGTGAAATAGCAAGCTGGCTGAACACTAATTTACTTACACTAAATAGATCAAATTCTAACTACATCTGTTTCAGTAAATATAACTCCTCTCCACCTGAAACTAACTTTCAACTCAAAATACACACATGTCATCCGCTTTACTCTCTTTTTTCCTGCACCATAATAAATAAAGCTGTGAGCACTAAGTACTTGGGAATAATAGTTGACCAACGATTGTCCTGGCACCCACACATCGAATTGGTGATGAGCAGGATGAGAAAACTAATATAGACGCTTAGACTTAGACTAATAGACTAATATGAACGCTTAAAAATGTTTGCACAAAAGTACTACTTAACCAAGTTTACGTCAGCCTAGCACAATCTGTTCTCACTTACTGTATATCAATCTGGGGAGGGGCAACAAAAACTAAATTATTGGAATTAGAACGAGCTCAACGATCCCTGTTAAAAGTTATGAGTTTTAAAAGATATAGATTTCCTACTGAAGAACTTTATAAAATAAGCGACCTTCTGACTATTAGAAAATTATATGTTCTTCACACTGTTTTGAAGAAACATAAGTCTATTACTTATGACCCTAGTATTCTTCATAAACGAAGAAAACACGTCGTAGTCCCGAAAGTTTCTGCCAAATCTGCTTTTGCCTGTCGCACAACACCTTGACAAGAAAAATAAGTGTATCGGAGTCTTCCTTGACCTAGCCAAAGCTTTTGACACTGTCTCGGTCCCAAACCTTTTAATAAAAATGGAGAATTTCGGAATTAGGGATGTAGCACTTAATCTATTTAGAGACTACCTTACAAATAGGTCACAAAGGGGTAAAAATTGGCAACCACATAAGTGAATCTGCTCAAATAGAATATGGCGTCCCTCAGGGAAGTGTCCTTGGTCCTAGTCTCTTCCTGATCTACATAAACGATCTGTGTAACATGGATATTGAAAACGGTAATATTTACACCTTTTCCGATGATACCGCGCTTATATTTCATGGACGTGACTGGGAAGAGGCTAGGACTAAGACAGAAAAGGGTTTGGCTTGTGTGATGAGATGGTTTAATAGCAATTTACTTACTTTGAATTGCTCAAAAACAAAGTACGTCACCTTTTCCATTTTACGTCGTTATCTTCCGTTGGACAATTTCTTTAAAATCCGGGCTCATGGTTGTGCCTCTAACACTCAACATAGAGATTGCTCGTGCCATGTATTAGAAAGGACTCCAACAATTAAATACCTTGGGGTACTTGTTGATGAGCAACTAAACTGGGAAGGTCGGGCGATTAATGTTTGTATTTAAGACTTTAGGGCGTGTAGGTACTCCAAAGCTTTTAAAGACAATTTACTATGCACTTGCACAATCCATTATCTCATATTGCATTGCATCATGGGGATGCGCATGTAAAACTATTATCCTTAAATTAGAAAGGGCCCAAAGAATTCTGCTTAAAGTGATGTCTAAAAAGCCCCTCCGTTTCCCAACGACGGAGCTGTATTGCATGTGTGGTGTGCTTACCGTTCGACAGCTTTTTATTAAACAAATGGTGGCTCGCCAGCACATGGCAATGAAATACAGCCCTGAAAAGGATCATGGCCGTAAAAAACATAAGGTTTGTAAAACAAATAGTTTTAATACTTTTTTCGTGCACAAATTCTAATGCTTTCAAAGATCTCGGCTATACAATAAATTAAATAGTAAACTTAATGTATATAATTTGAACAATTTTAATTGCATCAAGAATATAACAAATTGGTTACAAAAATAGACATATGATGATACAGAGAATCTACTTACAACGATAAGATAATGTACTTATGTAATCTATATTATATAACATAACATAACATAAATACTCTTTATTGTGCACCATAATGAAACAAATTACAAAACATTTTAACAGAAAGGGTACAATGGGCGGTCTTATCGCTTAAGCGATTTCTTCCAGACAACCTTTGGGTGGAAGATAATGTTAAATAGAGAATAAGGTGTAGGTGGTGTAAAGATAATATCTACGTATTAAATAAACGAATTAAACTAGTGACCTAAATACAAAACAATCTACATATCAATATACATAATAATACACGATATATCATATTATATATACTTATATATATTCATGATACCATTATCAGAGAAGGATGAATATACCTACGAATATACTCGTATCTTAATTATGGGAGGAAAAATATTCTTTAATTTGTCTTTTGAAAATAGCCAAAGAAGGAGAAGATTTTATAGAAATAGGCAAAGCATTCCACAAACGCACAGCTTCAACTGTAAACAATTTGCCATAGAAAGTCGAGGAGTGTGGAGGTGTTTTAATTGAATGTTTTCAGAAGATCGCAACGTTCGTTCATGAGATTGGTGAAGAAACTCAAAACGTTCCTTGAGATAGGAAGGAGAAGAAGGATAAAAAAAAACAGAGTACAAGATGGAGAGGATATGAACATTTCGACGTGAGCGAATAGAGAGCCAGCCAAGCTGGGAGCGAAATTTCGAAACGTGATCAAATTTACGGAGTCCAAAAATGAATCTTATACAAAAATTTTGAAGTCGCTCATGTCGTCCGAATTGTTCTTGAGTGAGGTCGAGGTAGCAAGAATCAGCATAGTCAAGGAGGAGTAAAAGGAGAGATTGAGCAAGAACAGTCTTTGTAGCAATTAGAAGAAGGTTACGGAGCCTTCTCATTGAACCTACAGAAGCAAACAGTTTCCGACTAACCTCTTCCAATTGTGACACCCAGGATAAACGATTGTCGATAAAAATTCCTAGATTCTTTACCTTATTACTAAAAGGAATATATGTTCCATCAAATAATATCTGTGGTAAAGTTTGCAATTCCACTCTTGACACAAAATAAGGGCTACCAATTAGGTATTATAACTTGTGTCTTTGTGGGATTAACTTTGAGTCCATATTGAGTGCTCCAGTCTGATATGCGAGCTAGATCATTATTTGTTGAATTTATAGCAGAAGGAAGATCCTTGAGTTCAGCTTGAGTGTAAATTTGGAGATCATCTGCATAAAGGTGGAAGGAAGAAGATTATTTATTAGAAATATTATTTATGAAAATTGCAAAAAGAAGTGGAGACAAGACGCCACCTTGTGGAACACCGGCAGTAGTGTCACTCCAATCGGATAGTGTATCATCAGTGCGAATGCGCTGCCGGCGTCCAAGTAAGTAACTACGAAACCAGACAATTACCGTTGGAGATATGTTAAGAGAACGTAAAATGGCTAAGAGAATCTCAAAGTCCACAGTATTTAACATTACTGAAAGTAAGTAAGCATTACTGAAATCTATTTTACTGAAAGTTAGGTGACCTGAATCCATACCTAGCCGAATGTCATCAGTAATTTTGATTAATACTGTGACGGTGCTATGGCCAGGACGGAAACCGGACTGAAGGGGGTTTAGGAGTTTATTGTTGGTTAGGAACTGACTTAGTTGATAATGGACTAGACGTTCAAGGACTTTGGATAAAAATGGAAGTATTGAAATAGGACGGTATTCGGAAAAGGAAGAAGGATTTGCTTTTTTGGGCAAAGGGGTGATCTGGGCGTCTTTCCAGATAGTAGGAAAGATGCCTGAGGAGATAGAATTATTCAGGATGTTGGTGATTACAGGAGTTACAATATCAGTGATAGGTACAATCATAAGAATAAGAATAAGAATAAGAATAAGAATAAGAATTTGTTTATTCATGAATGTAGGTGATACAATATATAGGTCTTAGAAATAATTTTAAGTACGCTACAGTCTGCCAGAAGGCGTATGAATATTTACAATAATTACAAGTTGTTACAATGCTACAAAACTAGAAATTTGAAATACCATGCCTTAGCTTAAATTATTGTTATGCAGTATTACACAATATTAAGTCATTTTGTTCAACACATAAATTTGGGTATATTTGATTAAATTAAATTTTCGTTTTAAAAATCGTTTATTTTGTAATAGCATTTGTGAATTAGGAAATGGAACAATTTGTTTTTAAATGCATTCATACTTAATTCTTTCCAACCATTGGGTATTTTATTATATAGTTTAGGGCCCATAACAAATATGCTTTTGTGGAAGAGTTCTGTGTTGTGCTTATCATACCGTAACCTGTCCTTGTTTCTCAGGTTTCTATCTGTTCTTTGAGATACCTTAGTGAATAGGTCAATATTATTTGTTGCAAAAATACACGTCTCAAATATATAAAGGCAAGGCAGTGTTAAAATCTTTAGTGATTTAAAGCTAGGTACACAGGTCTCGTGTGTTTTCATACCACAGATAGCTCTAATGCACCTTTTTTGTGCTTTAAATAGGGTTTCTTTTTCAGTGCAGTCGCCCCAGAAGATGATACCGAAACGTAAAAGTGAGGCAACATACCCATGATAGGCGGCTAATACAGCCTTTCGTTCAACTATTTTTGACAATTTAAATAAGGCATAAGCAAATCTGCTAAGTTTGTTACATAAGTCATCAGCATGCTGTTTCCAAGTTAACTTATTATCTATGTTCAACCCTAAAAATTTTGTATTTTGTACTTCGGCCACTGCTTGTCCGTTATAATTTACATTCAAATTATCAATTCTGCAACTTCTCTGATAAAATTGCATAACTTTTGTCTTGCTTACGTTAACAATCAAATCATTACTATTTAGCCAATTAATTATATTATTCAATGTATTATTAATGTCATATTCGTAATTATTTTTATTATCACATTTTATTATTGCTGTGCTGTCGTCCGCAAATAAGACCATAGGTTGGCATATACTACTGGGCATGTCATTGATATATATTAAGAATAACAAGGGTCCCAGCACGCTTCCCTGTGGAACACCGCTTACTACAGATCTCTCATGAGATGTATAAGTAATTTCTGTTTTTGTGATAGTATCGATCTTGGTTACTTCGGTGAATTGTTTTCTATTTCCCAAATATGATTGCATTAACATAAGAGCATTTCCTCTGATTCCATAGGCAAATAGTTTATCGAGTAAGAAGTCATGGTTAACAAAGTCGAATGCCTTTGTAAGGTCCATAAACAAAGTACAAACAGGCTTTCTTTTGTCAACATTAGGTAATATAGATTGGAGAAGATCAAAAATGGCCATGTTGATCGAGTGATTTTTTCTAAATCCTTTTTGTTCCTTAACCAGGATACTATTTTTTTGCAAGTAGGAGTAAAGTGTGTGATAAATAACTTTTTCAAATACTTTAGAAATTACTGGTGTCTTAACAATTGGCCTATAAAACTTCATATCCTCTTTATCAGTGTGTTTAAAAAGTGGCGCAATGATATTAGTTTTCAGTTTTTCTGGGAATATTCCCTCACTAAGACAGAGATTTATTATGTGACTCAGATGTGGTGCTATTTCTTGTGCTACGAATTTCAGTACATTCGTAGCTATTCCATCATAGCCGACCGTTCTTGTATTATTTAATGATTTTATAATTTTAAGGATATCATTAGGAACAGTTGGTGCCAGAAAAATAGATTTTTCTAAATTTTCTAACCTTTTATGGGAAGATTTCATTGCAGGTGTGAGGTTTATAATTTCATCAATGAAAAAGTCATTGAATTCATTGGCGATTGCCTGTGGGTTTGTTATAAAAGAATCACCTTTTTTAAGTTTTGTCACCGGTTCCTTTGGAAATTTGTTTTTTGAACTATTTATGACCTGCCATGTTGCTTTAGATTTGTTATCTGATGTATTAATGAAATAATTGTTTTGGGCCTTTTGTGTCAGTTTAATTATTTTTCGTAAGCGTTTTGTATATGTACGTAATTTTATTTTATTGAATTTATTTGGATTTCTTATGTATGTCCAGAGAAGCGTACGTTGTCCCTTACTACACTTTTTTATTCCAGATGTAATCATTCATTGGATTTTTTTGTAATTGCCATGTTCACAAGTATTATTGGAAAACATAGATCATAGAACAATTTAAAAATGTCAAAAAAGTTTTCGTAGGCCGTATTTGGATCTGTTGTTGAATAAATTTCAGAAAATGTCAAATTTTGAAGGTGTGATTTAAATTTTAGTAAATATTCCAACCCATAGTCACGGACGTGTCTTCGCCATACGTTAAATTTACAGGTCTTTTTCACCGGAATCTTCAAGACTTGTGCAGAGTGGTCTGAAAGACCCAAGCGAAAAACTGTACCTTTACAACCTCTCGAAATATTATGAGCAAGATTGTCCAGGCATGATCCGCTAATGGGCCTAGTGATTTCTTTGATTTCCAATTTTAGATTATAGCTATGAGAAAGTGTTCGAAATCTAAAGACAAAATGTTTCTTTTGAGCATGTCAATATTAAAATCACCTGCTATTACAATTTTGTGATTCTTGAATTTGAGATAAACATATTTAATTATTTCCTCCAATCTTTCATAAAATAGAGCTAGATATATTTTTACTTTATCTTTTTTTGGAACCCTATATACACAAATAACAATAGTTTGGTGGGTTATAAGTTCGATAGCGCTACATTCTATTACATTTCTTATTGAGATTTTTTCTATTTGTTTCAGTGGCTTGAACTGAAGGCCACCTCTGACTAGAATACAAGAACCTCCTCTCTTTATACCTTCTCTTGAATAGTTAGCCGACATCATATCATATTGCGACTTATGCAATCAGTACCCACGGCATTGGATGATATTGACAGGATATGTTTCTTAACATCACAATCAGTAAATTGACTCAAAATTAAAGGAGGGTGGTCCGGTGTTGGGAGAGAAGAAAGATAATTCAAGGTATTGGTTTTCGTATCACAATCAAGTGTGGACGAAGAAGAAAAATGTTGATTCAGAGAATTTAAATTCAAATGTTTTGGAATAGTATCTTGGCGTGATTTACCAACACCCAATGACCTAAGAAATTTCAAAAACTTTAGCTGGATTACCATTTTCAACAGATTCATGAATGTGGCGTCGTTGTGCATCCATACACACCTTATTAAAGTGATTCCGAAGTACAATATATTTATCTTTATTTCTATCAGTTGGACGTTTTTTAAATTTGGACTTAGCGAGAACCTTTTTTAACATCAGATCTTTAATTTCATCCGTTAACCATGGCGCTGGTAGATGCTTTATCTTTATCGCTCGTACAGGAGCATGAATATCATACAGCTGTATTAAAAAAGAGTTAAAAAGAGATATTTGCTCATCTACCGTATCCAATTTATTTATCCGGGGCCAATCTATACCAAGAGCATCTTTCCGAAGATTCTCCAGATCCATTCCATTAAAGTGACGCTGCGTGAGCACTCTTGATTTTGGTTTGGGAGGGCGGATTTTGTAGGAAAGGAAAATAAGGTCGTGATAAGAAAAGCCATCGGCAGAACACTGACCGTGCTTGACAACATGCTCTAGAGAGGATACTATAATAAGATCAAGAAGAGAGGGTCGACAGTTGGGGAAGTAATGAGTTGCATTTGACGGAAGAATATGCAGGTTATTGGCGTTGATGATGGATCTTAAAGATAAGGAACGAGAATCATTTTTAAGGAGGCAGGTGTTGAAATCACTCATAATAATGGTATGTTTGTATAACGGGACTAGGGATTGAAGTAGATTCTCAAAAGAGGAAAAATAATTAACTGTCAGATCTGGAGGGTTACTACCAACGCCAAGTAGAAGCTTTGTATGGGAAAGTGTAACCTCAATGAAAAGATGTTCACCTGCTCCTTTAGGCGGAGGTTGGGGAGATATACTTAATACTGTGAAGGGGATATGGGAACGAAGGTATATAGCGACACCACCACATCTAGCTCCAATGCGATCGTTACGGATCAGGTGGAAGCCGGGAAGTGAGTAAGAGGTGGAGAGTAAGCAAGGTTTCAGAAAAGATTCTGAGATAAGTATGGCATGAATATTTTGAACATCGAACGTCGCTAACATATCAGGGAAATGTTGTGGAATGCTTTGTGCATTTATATGAACGAAATTGAAGTTTTTCTGACAGTCCGAAAAACCTGAAGTAAGTGTGTCATGGAGAGAGGGCAAACTGTGAAAACTACCATCAGTGTTGTTTGATTCTACAGAAGACGAGGAAGAGCAAGAAAGGAAATCATCATCACTCTGACTATTATCAGTACAAAAAAGGGTACTTAACATAATTTATATAATATATAAATAGTTATAAAATACTAAAATATATTACTTAAATGTAAAAGATTAATAAAATTTAAGATTAAAAAAAAACAAGTGTTCCACCTGCCCGTTGAATGTTACAAAAAACGAAAATAAACTACGTGGGCAATAAATAAAAAGTACAATAATAAGTTTGATATACAGGTATGATTCATTTTGACAGTTTTACAATAAACAATAAAATAATGCTTGTGTAAAGTTGCGACTCAAGTCAATGTTGCATGTCTTGATGTTTCTTTACCAACGTGAGCATATGTAAAAGCATGTAATGGAACGTTGTACTAAAAAGGAAACGTCATCTGTCAAACAAAGCGATAAACAAACAGAACAGAAACAAGTGAAGGGAAAATAAAGAAAAGTGAAGTTGATAGAGGGTACCCAACCTATTCGCGTAGTAATTCTTGCCCTGAAACACTAGTAAACAAACTTTAAACGGGAAGTCATCAATTCTTCTTGGTTCGCACTCTTTTGGTAGCAATTTTTGCTTCTTTCTTCGTCCTGGTAACGTCCTGCGAATCAGACTTTACGGCACTGGCTGCCGGAATCTTATTGAGCTCAGCGAGGGACAAAACTCTGTGCCGAGTGCCGTCAGGTCCCAGCACAAAAATGCAACCATCCCTCGTCCAGCACTATATATATATTTATTATAATTATTTAAGCATAAACAATATGTATATAATGTTTACTAAATTAAATGTATCTATTATTTTTCTCTCAATTTATATCACACCTATTAAATTATATTTTGTATAATATAGGTATTACCCTATGTGGGTTTTTATCTTTTTATTGGCTTTGTGTAGACTTTTCTTTAAAAAAAAAATGTTTTGTTAACGTTTCATTTATTATAAAATAAATTTAAGTCAGCTTACTCATTAAGTATTCAAATACTACTGAAATAATACAAATGTCACAACTATTTTTAGTATGAAAATGGCACCACCTCCATATATTATTAAACCCAGCAAACTGTACAACTCTTACTACCATTTTACCATTTTTCGGTTAGACCGAGTTTAGAAAATGGTACCTACATCTTAATTACATTTGTCTCTGTCACACTTTATTTGTTACCTACTTTTATGTATAGTGCTTTTTGGTACAATAAGTGATTTTTATCTTATCTTTTATCTTAATATTGTTATAACCTTAACTTACCTACTTATACATCTGCTTTGTCTAGAAGTATATTTATATATTTCCAAATATATCCTCAATCTTTGTTATAAGCGGCTGAAAGCATAAATCAAGCATACACATACATTTACTCTTACACTCACTACACACCACATTCTTCCACACATTCACATACACCAATCACCCTACATTACACACACACACACACAGCCGACCTTCTATCACAAACTCTCATATACACTCACAAAGTGCTTTACTTCTTATGTTAAAAATACAAGCACAATAAACAATGTTAGTAGTACCTACTTGCTTTGTAACTTTAGGTTTATAAAAATAATATTATATAGAACTCAGTAAGTGCGATTCTGAAGCAAAACACTTTAAATATCATTCAGTACTGTTCTATCGAAAATTAGAATATACCTGAACAACAAGTAATAAATGTAGCTAAGCTTGTACTGTAAAAAAAAATTAAAATTTTTCAACAACTCTTAATGTCAAAAAGCTTGCTTCAGAATTCCTAATTGTAACTTCTCTTCTAACTACTACTAAACTAACTTTACTTTGCAATTATTCATCTCAATTTGTTCATGTAAATACCTATATATTGTAATGCTATGGAAGAGCGAGGTCTCCTAATACAGGTAATTCCTTACTTAAATGGAGACCCCAAACACTGTAAATTATTTTGTATGATTAAGTTGTGAAATAAAGATTTATTATTATTATTATTTTATATGCTTCAAAACTGGTGTCAAAGTTAACTTTACGATACTAGTGTTTGTTTATTTATTGAAAAAAAGTTGCGGTTTTCTTGTGTACCATATATAGACTTTCCACAAATGAGCTACGAACGCATCAAACTGAAAGCAGTTTATTTCGGTCAAGTTGGCAACTTGCGTGCAAATAAAAAGAGAAAGAATGGCCGCCTATAGTTTATTTGGAGTATTTATTGTTTGTTTGTTTCTTTAATTATGTTTATACAAATACAAATACAAATACAAATCATTTATTGATAAATAAAAATTTACAAGTCATTAGAATTTAGTATAAAGTCAAAATAGCACATTATAATTTAATTTTTCTTTACTTGGGCCAACGCGACATCAGTAAAAAACTCTTTGGTCGTGTAACACGCCATACTGACCAACAACCTCTTCAGTCTGTAATTAAAAATTGTTTCGCTCGGAGCGGACTTTATGTCATCGGGAAGAACATTATATACTTTCGGAACTAAGACGTTTAAAGTTTTGTTGGACTTGGCAAGTCTCGTCTTTGGCACGTGTAATAGGTGGCGCCGTCTGGTGTTGATATTGTGAATATCGGCGTTCATTTGGAAGTGTTGCAAGTTCCGTTTTGCGAATGTAGCGATTTCCAGTATGTATAAGCAGGGTAAGGTAAGTATTTTATACTCTATAAAGAGATCCTTAGCATGATGGTCTCAAGGGACTCCTGCGATTATACGTAAGGCGTTTTCTCGCTATTCGCCGCGTCGCCCCACATGTCAACTCCGTAGGTAAGTATGGAGTGGAAATATCCATAGTACGCTTTCTTTATGTTGTCTGTAGATAAGCTAGGTGCGAGCCTTGACAGAGCATGCTGATGATAGTCGTCCGCATACAAGGTCTATGTGAGCTGACCAAGTGAGGGCGCTGTCTACCGTGAACCCGATACCTAACTTGATCTACCTGCGGTACAGGGAGCCCGTTACAAGTCACGTTTAATTCATGCCCCCTTATTTTACGTCATTGAAAGTGGATGATGTTAGTTTGTTCAATGTTTAGAAGCATCCCATTAGCAGAGAACCAATCCGAAAGTCTGCCCATCACTAAGTTTATTTTAGTTTTTAGGGTTTCGTAATCATTAGCAGCGACGATGACACAGCCATCATCAGCAAATAAGACATATTCTGCTTCCTGAGACGCAGTTGTTTCTTACGCTTAATGTTTTTTAGAGCTTTAATTAATTCTGAGAGTGTGATTGGTTCGAGTTCGAAAGTCGGGGTTTGTATTGTGCTCAAATATGAGCTAACATAGGTCATCGCGGAGTCCCGATCCGGTTGTACGTTTGAGATATGGTTGGCATCTATATAGAACCGGTTGAGGGTTGCGGCGGCTGAGCGCGCGCGCTCGCTGTCATTGTTTCCAGCTGACCTACTGACGAGCACATCCAGAGCGCTACTACCCTTCCTATCAGATCGTCCGGTCTCGCTCGCTATGATGCGCCACACGCTACGACACATATCTGAAGATGATTTTGATATCTGATCGTTTATGAAGTCTTTACGCGTGCTTTTCAATAAGCATGAATATGAATTTTCAAGGTCGAGTAAGTTACTGGTCAGTATGGAATTTTTAGGGTCTTTACACAGTTGTAATTTTAGTTTGCGAATTTGACAACGTTGTTCTCTTACGTCGTCGTTCACCCAGGTACTTACATGTTTTTTTACAGGACATTTTTTAATCGGAAAGTGAATATTATAGAAATGTATAATAACGTGTAATAAAGACTCAATATTAATATTTGGGCAATGTGATTTACTGAGTAACTTCTGCCAGTCATAAAGTTCTAGGCTTAGTGAGAAATCATAAATGTTATTTTCCGAAAATGAACGTTTTGCTATTACGTTATTTCTTATTTTGTTTGTGCTTATGTTAAAGACACAGATTACAGCAGAGTGGTCAGACACGTACCATTGCATTTTTTCAACTTGTTGTATGTCAGGTTTCGGAATGTTGGTGTACACATGGTCGAGGCATGTTTTTGAGTTTTTTGTTATTCTAGTGGCGAATTTAACTAAAGATTTTAATCCAAACTGTTTTAGTTTACTAATTAGTTTATTTGAATTCGGAGATCTTATTAGTAAATCAATATTAATATCGCCTAATATTATTACTTTATAATTGCTGATAACGTGCAAGCTTAGTAGCGCATTTAATTTGGAGAAGAATAAAGTATAGTCACCAGTTTCTTTACGTTTAGGAGGTCTATAAATACACGCCACAATCAGGTCTAAACCAACACACTCAATGGCACACGCCTCGAAATGCATTTCGATGGCAAGTTCAGCGAATTCCTTACGTTCGATGGTGAGCATGGCTTGCTTTACGTAGATGCAGGCACCTCCTCCTCCGCGGGTCGGCCTGCAGTAGCTGGCGGCTAGCTTGTAGTTAGCTATGCGCACGTTTGGCAACTCGTCAGGGTGGAGAAAGAGCTCGGTCACGCAGAGTACATCAATGTTATTGTGCACTTATAGCTCACATTCCAGTTTAAATGTTTTGTTTTCGAGCCTGTTGATATTCTGGTGAAGGACCGTCAGGATGTGATTAGCGGAGTCATTTGGTAGGCGAGTCGGAGCAGCATCAATACGGTTGATTGCAGTGTTTCTTTGCGGTGATGGGTAGATTTTGGGCTGCGGGCACAGCGGCTGAGAAACCGGTTTTCGAGCTCGCGCTATTCATATGGTTTAGTTCCGAAGTAGATGGATCTTTATATGTTGGTGCGTTGCTCGTGAGTCCGACCCCGCTGTTCACGGGGTCGGGTTGGAAACCACTCTACGAACTTTACACCTGGTGGCCACATTGCGGGATCAGTCAGTTTACTGAACATTGTTTCTGGAATTCCGGTTAAAAAGGAAGCATGTCTTTTTGTCTTTATGTTCCTTTTTCTACAGTGTAGTCGTTTGATGTCGCTAACTTCTTTAAGTAGTTAATAATTGTATCAGTCGTCGTTTCAGGCTTGAACGACCAGGCCTGTATGTACCTTAATTGCATTACTGTCTGTATTTTATCATCTAGTGTGCCTGTTCCTGTGATAATAATCTGTCGTTTACAATTTGTACGGTTATGTCTTTTTGTCACACTTGTCCACCCGTCATCAACCTGCTCAGCTACGATCGTAGATATAGGTGGTGTGGATATGTCATCGGGAGACTGCAGTGGTGATGCGGGTGCAGGTGCTGGAGTCTTCGGCTCCAAGGGGTGGGACACTTCAGGCTTCATGTTTTTCGTCGCTTCCAGTGTCAAAGTAGTCTTTTTTTGTTGTTGTGTGCGTGTAGTGTCGCTAACAGCGCTGTTTTGAGCGCGTTTAAGTCTGCGATCGTTGCGCTGATTGGTAGTTACGGCTGCTGTACTGAGATGCGGCGCAGGTTTATTGGTGGACAGTTGCTGTCGCTGAGTCACTTCGGGTATGATCACCGAGTCCCGGCGTTTTGCGATCGTCTGTTCTGCTTCCGGATTATTTATAACCGTTTTAGCACCACTATTTCTTCCTTTAATGCACTAATCACTTCAATAAGGGAATCAATTTTTTGCTCCATAGGAGCAACAACACGTTTTACGGCTATTTCAAAGTCACTCGCGTCGGAAATGGACATTTTTACTACTTTTTGGAATAAAAATGGACAGAGCTCCAATCGGTACGTCTTTTGTGGCTGATGCACACACACACTTTATTTACTCACACTATGCAGTGAAAAACGTAGTATGATACACGTGCGTAAGGGCAATAACTTATTCTTAACGTTTAAAACACTCGCTTATCGCTCGTGTTTCCAATCGTTCCTCGTACAAGCTATTGCCTCCTTTACGTAGTATGATACTCGTGCGTAAGGGCAGTAACTTATTCGTAACGTTTAAAACACTCGCTTATCGCTCGTGTTTCAAATCATTCCTCGTACAAGCTATTGCCTCCTTTACGTAGTATGATAATCGTACTCCTTAACTTACTCCTTACCACACTTATAGCAGCATAGCTACTGTTAAAGGGGTAACTTTTTACCTCGGTACAAAATACACATCATAATATTGTTTTCCTTACTTTTGAATAAAAAGTATGCAATAAATGTGTTTTAAAGCAACTCGCGGAAATAATTTATTAATAATTAAGTCTTCACCAAAAAAGTACGTACTTTAATGTGTTATATTTTGTTTGCATTACATTGACAAACTTAAAAGCGTGTTTACAGTTGTAATGTTGAACAGTTGTCAGAAAACAGCTGCTCCCGGTTTTATTTATAATATTAGTTTTTTTCGCCGTAATATAGATTATTTTAAGTATTTTCCTTCTATTCAAGTGATAAAATACCTTGGAGTTATTAATATCATATTAGTTGTTCGTGAAAACATTTTTTTTTACCAAAAATTGTAACGGTCTGACGGTGAACAAAGGAATTTATGGCGAGTATCGTTTTTTTAATGCTTTTGTGTCCTTATCTTAGTCAATAACAAGAAATACTAGTAAGATTTACAAGCATATAATTCTTTTAGAATTAAATTTGGTAAGAAAAATACAAATTTTATGTGTTTTTATTGCAAGAGTTAACCTCTAAAGTAGTTGCTAAAATACTTTTGTACCTGTACCTACTGACAAATCTCTCATTATATTTAGTTTAAAGCACTGAGCAATCTTTATTAATACCGTTATTTTGCTATTTTTTCTCCTAAATTTTCTACCTTCCTTTCTCCTGCTGTACATTTCTTATCACAATCTTCCTTTTGTGTTTTTACATTGATTTTTACAACCATCCTTTTATTTTTACAGTATTTTAACTTTCAGTGCATCAATATTGAAATTAGGAGATTATTTTGCAATTAAATTCATTAGTTAGAGACCTACACTTAACATACACAACTTCTTACACATCTCACTCTGTGAGAAACATCCAGTATCACACTTATGTACTAGTTTAGCTCACTGTGCTTGACAAACAGTGAAAGCAACAGTAGAACGCTTGACTAAACTACTTGTTCAGATCACATCACCAACAAAACCAAGCACCTGACCTACACATTGCAAGCATAACACAACTCTGAATACAGTGCTCCCATAATTCCTGGCTTTGTTGTTGAAATACTACTGTCCTTCCCCGTGTCATTTCAGATCAATCCATCAAAATGATGACTCGGAGAAAACTGAATAAGGTACAAAACCAAGAATTAGAGCTCAAGTTAGCGACCACCCTTGAGGACCCCAAGACTGCTAGAGAGCTTAATGCCCAATTTCTCCAAGAGCGAAAAGACAGTGAAAAAGAAATTGAAAAGGTGAACACTCAAAACACTCTTTTAAAACGTGAGTTGCTTGTTATCGACAGAGAGCGTGCAATATTCCATACTGTTTCCTGACTTCTCAGGATGTAATACATCTATAAGCCCCTCACCATGTCAGATTCACCGACCTTCAATGGGCCCCATCTCCAACATCTCAACTTGTATAGGCCATTTATCGCTGCTTTGCCCCAGTGCCACTCTGAATCCCACAAAGTCACCAAAGCCTTTGACAGACATGGTGGTGAAATCACCAGCCATGGATCTCTCAACATCCTTTGGTGACCAATCAACACAGAGTGCAATTGCTGTCCCTGAACAACTGCTGAAATCCACTGTACCGGGGCATAACTCTGTCACTGGCCTGACAGTGCTCTCTGAGTCCAGAGGTAAGGACTCTCAGCGTCGCCACTTGTTACTGCCGGCACTTCTCAAAACGCCGTTCTCCACACCTAAGTCCAAGAGCAAGGCCACCAGTCGAAGGCAACGTCGCCGTTCTGCTCGCCTTCGTCGAGAGACCAATAATGCCCTTGTCCCGGAACCATCATCCACTCCTGCAGTGGAACTCGCGTCAGAACCTGCACCTACGGCTGGTGCGCTGCCAACGCTGAAGTCCCCCTGTCAGCCCTCTGAGCCATCGGTGGTCGACGTGTCAGCAACTAAAATCTCTGCATCGCAAGTACATAATACTGTTGTATTTACAGACACTGTTCGCGCAACACTCAAATTGAACGCGCTTTGTTCGCAGTGTTCTAATCTATTTTTAGAGACCGCTAGTGGCGGCATAGTAACTTTGTTTGTTTTTAATTCTCGCTCTTCTTGTCTATGATTTTGTTGAAAGATGACTGGTTAATTTTTTGCTCTCCCGGGTTGATTGTGAAATAAAGGTCGCCTGAAGGGTTTTAAGAGATTCCTGCTTCAGGGACATGTGTATATAAAAGTAAAGGTCTTCTAGTGAAACCGTGTTGGGGAATTGTGCTCGTAGAAGCCGGGCTAATTCCAGAAAAATACTTTGAAGATTGCGTCAGAATTCGGGTGACACGTAATCAGTCGTCGTGGCCACATTCCTTTGATTTCCTGCTGATCCCTGCCTTGTAGTTCCCCTCCTTCTTACCGGCCCGGCCAGCAGCTGGACCAGCGAAGCGACCCAAGCAGTGGATAGCAAGGACCCCAGATTTGGACTTTCAATATTTTACTGGATTTATGTGAGTGCCCTTAGTTTATTAAATCTTTCAACTGAAATACCTTGTTACTGTCCGCTGGTGTTATGTACTCTTCTCACTGGGCCCAGCAAAGATACTCTCTGTGCAGGCCAGACAGGGAACAGGGTCTTTCATACATTTTGTTGGTAGCAAAATGCGTTTGAGTTGCTTACTAGCAACATTTTCTGGTAGCAGAGCGCGGTTAAGTTGTTTAGTATCGGATATTAAACAACCCCGGACCAAGATATATTCTGTTTATATAAGCCGAACCGATATAGTGGCTCCGTTGGTCTTATAAGAAAATTGGTGAATTATACTTTGTTTTAGGTAGGTAGTTTGTAATCTTGTAACCTAAAGCGAGTTCAAATAGAATATTTTGTTATTTCTCATACTACAGTACTCGGACTGTGTATATGAATAGGTTTATCTAAGCTGGAAGGATATTTACACAGCTCCTTTAGCTTTAGGTATTATATTATATGTTTGTATAGTGGATAAACATATAACTTTATTAGCGCTGTTTAGGTTGTTGTACACAGATTTAAATTGTAATTGTTAGACCTTGTTGGTGTAACTTTATAACTCGGTTGTTTGTGTTTATATAAGATATTTGGTTATAATATAATATAACGACCTATTGTAGGCTTGTTTGAGTGCACTGTTACAAGGCAGTTAGTTTATTTATATTAATAACATTTTGTATTTGCCGAGTTACTGTGAAAACTTGTTTGAGTGTATACATTGGGGCGCTTTGCTGGTTTGTGACATTGTCAGTTCCGTCTTTAATTGTTTGTATCTCTCAATTCCCGGTCTACAATGTCGAAGACTTCTCCGAGGAACATCTTGGCCAGCCAGCTGCGCTGGTTTGTCAGCGTTCAAGGCTTGTTGGCTCGACCTGATCGGGGCGATGCAGTCCTGGAGCGGTACTCACAGATGGAGCGTCGCCTCGAGAAAGCTGAGCAGGCGCTCATGGAGCTGTTGGACCAGGAGCTGCCACCGGAGGTAATGGCTAGCCCTAATAGTGATATGGAGCAGATAATGGATATCTACAATGAGACTACGCAGGTGGCATGCACAATAAAGAGATTGCAGTCTGGGGGTCCGGATGTCAAATTGGGCACCAGTAGTCAAGGGGTAGGGTTGCATAGCAGACTGCCTACCTTAGAGCTTGGTCACTTTGATGGACGTATGGAGCAATGGGTCACCTTTAAGAATATGTTTACTTCTTTGGTAGACGGTAGACAGGATCTGTCCAACGCACAGAAAATGGCGTATTTGATGTCCAGTCTACAAGGGGAGGCTAGATCATTGGTACAACATCTGATGGTTGAGGAGCATAACTACGTCATCGCATGGGAGTTATTGAACTCTGCCTCGGGTTACTTCTAGATCGCATATCAGGGCTCAGTTACTCACACCCGTTACAGTGGCGTGTAACGCATTAAAAATGTTGGGACTACCAGTGGATGAATGGTCTTATCTGTTGGTACACATTATTTTGAGCAAGTTGCCGGCTGACTCTCGCTCACGGTTTGAACGTGAGATGGCTGAACGGGACGGCAGTGCCTTGCCTAGCTTTACGGACTTAATGAGATTTTTGGAGTTTGAAGCTAGGGCTGTGGAGTCGTCTCCGTTGGAAGTGGCGCCACCTAGCGGGAGTTCGGGAAGATCCACTGGCACATCGCGACGCAGTGACGCCCAGGGAGTGCCGCCGTCCCGGGGACGTGTGGCAGCTCGCTTGGCTGCGCTGACTGCTGCCGTGGGGGAACCGACATGTCCTCAGTGTGGGCGTTTGAGACATGCTTTGCGGAGGTGCCCTGAGTTTGCTGAGCTTCCGGTCAGCGAAAGGCGGTGCTTGGTAAAAGCCAAGCGCTTATGTTTTCATTGCATGGAAGATCATTTCGCGCGTGATTGTTCCAGGCAAGGTACTTGTTCTGCATGCGGAAGAGCTCACCATTTACTGCTGTGTGCTAACAGGTCTGGTGCGCCGGCTCCGGCACCGCAGCACGGACCTGCTGCGAGAGGGGGAGCAGTCTCCACGTCGCAGCACCAGCGTCGCGCTACGGGCGGGGGAGCAGCCTCACCGTCCGCACAGCAGCCATGTCCGTCGAGGGGCCCTTGTCCAGGACGAGGCGCGCACCCGTCGGAGTGGAGAGAGAGTTCTCGGGTGAGTCATGCACACCCTAATAATTTTGAGGAGCATGCACCTGCGGTACAGGGCTATACTGCGGGCCCGGCTAGGAGGCCCCGGGGTTGGGGGTACTCCACGGGTGAGGGGCCCATTCAAGATTATGGAAGTGGTCCCCATGTTTCTGCAACTGCGGGCCCGTCTCGGGACTCTTCGAGGGAAGAAGGCCCTACGGGCGGGGGCTTCACTTCACCGGTTAGTGGACCTCAATTTCCTGCGCCAGTACCGGCGCCCACTGGAAGGGAGTATAGTCGGGAGGAGCCGCAGAGATACTCGCCGCCGTCTCATGAGTACCCGCGGGTAGAGTACCACCCACCTTATTTTAGGTATGGGAGAACGGCAGGTTACGCCCCCCCTAGGATGGCGATGGGTACTCGTTCACCATATGTAGGGCAGTGGGTTCACCCTGGGTTGGCGAGGCCGACCAGTCAATAGCTAGCCTGCCACTCTACTAGCGCAGAGCCGAGGACGGTTCTGCTGCCCACTGCAATAGTTTGCATATGGGGTCCCCGTGGAGATTCGGTTAGGGTAAGGGCTCTACTGGACTCAGGGGCCCAAGGGTGTATGGTGACCACACGGATAGTTAATATGTTGGGGTTGAACTTGGAGCCTTCTTCGGTGCCCCTTCTTGGTATTGGGGGTTTAGAAGTTAAACGTTTGGTAGGCCGAACTCATATAAGGTTTTCTTCGGTACGTTCCTCCACTTTGAGGATTGCAGCTGCAGCTATGGTTATGGATGATATCGTAGGCTGGCAGCCCTCCTCAGATATCTCCCCATCTATACTATCGTGCACGTCTAATTTAAATTTAGCTGATCCCAGGTTTTATGTTCCCGGCCCAGTGGATGTCCTCTTGGGCTCGGATGTTTTGGGATGGATTCTTTTGGGTGCCCAGAAGGCGCTAGGCACCTCATCACTGTTGGCGGTGTCCACCATTTTTGGACATGCTGTGTTGGGACCAGTCTTCGATGACTACACTCCGGATGAGTCGAGGGTC
This sequence comes from Ypsolopha scabrella, assembly GCA_910592155.1. Lineage (NCBI taxonomy): Eukaryota > Metazoa > Arthropoda > Insecta > Lepidoptera > Ypsolophidae > Ypsolopha > Ypsolopha scabrella. The sequence continues at coordinate 296,016 of OU342978.1, forward strand.
GTCAATACAGCATCCCTTGCTAAGACGATGCATCGGTTCTGGGAAGTTGAGGAGCCTCCCATGGTTCCGAGGGTGGACCCGGAACATGCAGAATGTGAGGCCTTTTTTCAAGCCAACACTACGAGGCTAGCTTCAGGGAGATTTGTAACGCGGTTGCCTTTTACAGCATCCCCTCCTATTCTTGGACAATCCAGAGCACTGGCAGAGAAGCGACTGCTGGCTATGGAACGGCACATGCAGCGTGACCCAGTGCTACGTGAGAAATATATTGACTTCATGCGTGAGTACGAAGCACTAGGTCATATGTCACCGGCTCGAGTAGATTGGAGCTCTACTGAGCATTACTTCCTACCTTACCATGCAGTATTGAAGGCTTCTTCAGGAAAGCTGCGCACCGTATTCGACGGGTCGGCGCCTACCTCAACAGGAGTCTCGTTGAATTCGTGTCTACACTCTGGGCCAAAGCTTCATCGGGATGTCATAGATATAATTTTAAATTTCAGAAGACATCAGGTGGTGTTTGGAGCCGACATTAAGATGATGTTCCGGCAGACTGTCATTCATCCTGACGACAGGCGTTTCCAGTTGATTCTCTGGCGGGAGCACCCAGAGGACCCAGTGACAGTCTACGAGCTCAACACCAACACATATGGTTTGAAATCAAGTCCATATATAGCTATAAGATGCTTACTAGAATTGGCGGAGCGGGAGACGGCCCGCTACCCGCGTGCGGCAGCCGTACTGACACGTGACCTCTACGTGGACGACGTGTGTACTGGGGCCCAAACAGTTGAGGAAGCTCTTATACTCAGAGATGAATTAATTGCTATACTAGCAGTGGGAGGCTACGAGTTAAGGAAATGGTTATCGAATGAGCCCCGTCTGTTAGAAGGTATTCCAGAGGATCACCAACAGAACCCTAACCTGTTTGCTGAGGTGGACGATCCTAATATGATAGCGGTTTTGGGAATGAAGTATCAACCGGTAAATGATATTTTCACGTTTCAGGTGGAACTGAAACCAGAGAGAATATGGTCGAAGAGGACCGTGCTGTCCACCATCGCTCGCATGTTTGATCCGAACGGCTGGATCAGTCCGGTGATCTTCTCAGCGAAGTGTCTGCTGCAACGGCTGTGGATCCTGGGCGTGTCGTGGGACGAACCGCTCACCAGGTCTCCGTTAGACGACTGGCTGGAGTTGATGTCATCGTTGGAGGAAGTCAATCGAGTTGCCTTACCTCGCCGGATCTTGCCGCCAGGAAAGTATCACGCTTCTTTGCATGGCTTTTGTGACGCCTCCGAACGTGGATACGCTGCGGCCGTATATTTACGAACCATTGACAGTCAGGGTCATGTCAATGTTGTGTTACTTCTAGCGAAAAGCAAGGTTGCTCCCATACGTACTCGTCTTACTATTCCTAAATTAGAATTATTAACGGAGCTCATCTTTTAGCTAGATTGCTAAATCATATATCTCGGGAGTTAGCTGCCACTGTTGATTTTCAGGATGTGTATGCATGGTCGGATAGTCAGGTCGCGCTAGCATGGTTGCGCGCGGCTCCTCATACCTTAGAGATTTTTGTAGGAAACCGGGTTTCGCAAATTCAAAACATGGGTATTCACATTAATTGGAGGCATGTCCCAGGTGAATGTAATCCTGCAGACTGCGCATCGAGGGGCTGCACAGCGCCGGAGTTGGTGTCACATGCTTTATGGTGGGGTCCGGAGTGGCTCAGGGGACCTGAGTCTTCTTGGCCTGTTCAGCAAGTGGATAGGACGACCCAGATTTTGCCAAGGCTGCGTGTGCATGCTTTAGTTGCAGAGACCGATTTAGATCCTGATTGGCTGACTGGGAGATATAGTAGTTTGGACAAGTTATTGGCGGTTACTAGTTGGATTAAGCGTTTTATAAATAATTGTCGTAACCCCCGAAATAAACAGTTGTCGCCAGTGGTGAGTGCCGAGGAGCGTCGAGATGCACTGCTTCACTGGGTCAAGGTAGTGCAGGCGGACCGTTTCAAGTCTGAATTGCAGATTCTTCGCGATGAACGTGCCAAGCTGCAGGGAGCGGTCGCTAGATTAAATCCTTTTCTGGATTCACAGGGACTTCTGCGTGTTGGAGGTCGACTTCGGAAAGCTGACCTGCCATACGGAAGCCGTCATCCTCTGCTGTTACCCAAGGAGGGTCCTTTGGTAAAGCTTTTGGTATCTGACCGACATGTTCGTAACTCTCATGCGGGACGCAATGCGTTATTGGCGATATTACAGCGGGAGTTTTGGATCTTGTCTGCTCGCCGGGTAATTCGCAATGTAGTTTTCTCCTGCGTTCCTTGTTACAGACTGCGAGCCTCATTGATGCAGCCTCAGATGGACGATCTGCCGGCTGACAGGATCACCCAGTTGAGACCATTCGAAGGAGTCGCCACGGACATGGCAGGCCCGTTCTCGGTCAAGACCTCCACTCTTCGTAATGCTCGGATTGTTAAGGCTTACCTGTGCGTATTTGTGTGCTTGTCCACCAAGGCCGTCCATTTGGAATTAGTGTCCTCGTTGTCCACGGAGGCCTTCGTTGCTGCGTTAGACCGTTTTGTTTCGCGTAGGGGTCTACCTTCATTGATCCGCTCTGACAATGGCACAAACTACCAGGGTACCTCAAACTATTTGAAAGATGTGTATAAATTTTTAGAAAATAATTGTGTTAGTTTAAGTCATATCTGCGCCCAGAGGGGGATAACTTGGCGGTTCAGCCCGCCAATTTGCCCCCCCTGGGGGGGATTTTTGAAGCCGCCGTGAAGTCAGCCAAGACCCACCTCCACCGCGTCATCGGGGAGACCGTTTTAAGTTTCGAGGAACTCGTCACTATGTTGTGTAAAGTTGAGGCCGTCCTCAACTCTCGTCCTCTCTGTCCCCTGTCATCTGATCCGAACGACCTCGAGGTCTTGACTCCTGGCCATTTCTTGATTGGGCAGCCTCTTACTGCCCTGCCGGAATACCCCTGGAGGGAAGAACGTACCACCCGGTTATCACGTTTTCAAATGTTGCAACAAATGGGCCAGGACTTCTGGAATCGTTGGTCGTTGGAATATCTGCATTTGTTACAGCAGCGGGTGAAGTGGACAGACAGGACCGAACCTCCGAAAGAAGGAGACTTAGTTTTATTGAAGGATGCAAATTTGGCATCTCTACATTGGCGCCGGGGTCGCATTATCAAGTTAATATACGGTGGGGATGGAACTTCTCGTGTAGCTGAGGTATTGGTTGGAGGTTCGATTTTGCGACGAGCTGTAGCAACACTCTCCCGGCTCCCGATTGATTGAGCTAGCGTTCTGATGGGGGCATCAGTCCGGAGCGGGGGATTGTTCGCGCAACACTCAAATTGAACGCGCTTTGTTCGCAGTGTTCTAATCTATTTTTAGAGACCGCTAGTGGCGGCATAGTAACTTTGTTTGTTTTTAATTCTCGCTCTTCTTGTCTATGATTTTGTTGAAAGATGACTGGTTAATTTTTTGCTCTCCCGGGTTGATTGTGAAATAAAGGTCGCCTGAAGGGTTTTAAGAGATTCCTGCTTCAGGGACATGTGTGTATAAAAGTAAAGGTCTTCTAGTGAAACCGTGTTGGGGAATTGTGCTCGTAGAAGCCGGGCTAATTCCAGAAAAATACTTTGAAGATTGCGTCAGAATTCGGGTGACACGTAATAAGTCGTCGTGGCCACATTCCTTTGATTTCCTGCTGATCCCTGCCTTGTAGATCCCCTCTTTCTTACCGGCTCGGCCAGCAGCTGGACCAGCGAAGCGACCCAAGCAGTGGATAGCAAGGACCCCAGATTTGGACTTTCAATATTTTACTGGATTTATGTGAGTGCCCTTAGTTTATTAAATCTTTCAACTGAAATACCTTGTTACTGTCCGCTGGTGTTATGTACTCTTCTCACTGGGCCCAGCAAAGATACTCTCTGTGCAGGCCAGACAGGGAACAGGGTCTTTCGTACATTTTGTTGGTAGCAGAACGCGTTTGAGTTGCTTACTAGCAACAGACACAATTGGCAAAAACTTAGGGCCCTTATTAAGAAATAAACTTTTGCAAAAAGTGGTCAATATTTGCAAGCCAGGTGCAACTTTTATACAAATTGTAGAATGTTTGCTAACAATGGACTAAATATAATAAAAATACTACAATTGTTCTGTTAATAGGAAATAGTATTGGTGTAAGTCAAAGAGACCTCATAAAATATCTTGAATTAATGTTAAAGCTTAGTGTTCGAAAAATCATACTTTGTGAATTCCCTTATTCAAAACTACTTACAGGGTCACATAATTGGGGTTTATATAAACAGGGTTTATATAATTTGAATATGTGCATGCACAATTTTTACTTGGTCACAGACTGTGGCGGCTGGTGCCTCAGGGAACCGGTGGTGCACTGCAGTGCAGGTTTTATTTAATATTTAAAAAAATAGATCAAATAAAATGCCGCAATTTAAGGACACATAAATTTTATTTACCTATACTATTATTATTATATTCCGTCCAAATCGCTTCTCCGCCGAAAATAACACAGGGAAAGCAAAAAAAGCATTTAGTCTCTCACATACACATAACCATCTCTTTATAATACATTTCACTTTTGAACATTCTCGTGAACGATGTGAACGAACTGTGACTCACAGTGACAAATTACAATATTATTTTGATACGAATCATGATTTTGTTTTGACGGAAGGTACTTTTTACCTTGCAATATTATGCAGCTAAAATGTAACGCATAACATTGAATAACTTTCATGTGATCACCTAACTATTAACAAGCAGTTTGCGCGAATTGCTATAAAACGCATTTATTGCAAACTTTTTATTCCAAAGTAAGATAGTATAGCAAGTATATGATGTGCATTTTGCACCGAGATCCTCCGTTACCACCTTAAATTACAATTTGACATTTGATTTGCGGCAATAGATTAAATAATTCAAACTGTTTTTTTTTCTGTAGCTTGGTAGCACACATCAGTACTTACCGATTTGATCATCATTATTTAAATCCAAACGTTATATTTATACAAAATATGTAGATACTATCTGTATGTGTACTAAGTGTACATAGATACATTATTAGTGGAGTGGTAAGTTAAAGCACAAACTCCAATATTGAGTCGTCCCAAGTTCGCCGTGATGGTGTTGTTTTGTCTCATTAGCAACACGCGGCGTGTTTGAGTTATCTGTTTCTGTTCGTGTGTTTATATTGTCTATAAGTACATATATGTCTTCATGTACAGTACATAATTATGTAACTAGCATTTGCCCCCGACTTCGTTTGCATGGATCCAGAACAATCTATTCAATTAACGCATGGGAACGCATTAATAATGACTGTAGTGTTCATTTAAGTATGTAGTTTGATGAGTGTATGTTAGTCTATAGCATCGCAACCCCAAGACGTTAAATTATTAAATAAAAGGTGGATGTAAACTGTTGTACTCAACAGATAGTGATTAGTTTAACTAAATTAGCCACATTGTGAAGAAATAATAAGCTGGAATAACATATAGGTACTACTTATAGCTATCACAGCTACCCTACATTGCATGCACAGGAAAAGGCAAAAAACAGTTTTACCATATATCGAAATACATCGGACCCGGTATCGATAAACTAAGAAAAGTGACCCCAATATGACAATAATATTATTTTATAAGAAAGTTTGTTAGGGTCGTTGCTACTGAATTTAAAGAAAATGGCAAGTTTTCGTAGTCAATTATTTGTATGTATGATGAAAAACATTAAAAAATTTGCTGTGAAAACTTGTCAATATCTACATAGTAATATGCTTAGACTAAGTACACTAAACAATTAATCTAAAGATTATACAGGTATTTTGTTATTTAAGTGATGCTAATGCGATGAAATTGTAATTTTAAATACTGTTACTCACCGTTATCATTGGCATCATGCATCATTTATTACTATAAATGTTGTTACTCAAATGAACAATACGAGCAATATTAAATACCGGTGACTGATAATTTGTGAAAAACCAACGAAAATATTGTCAAATTGTTCAAATTCAAATTCAAAATCTTTATTTGTTGAGACACAGGTAGATAAAATATATTGGTGTTACATTGCAGAAAAATAATCATTAAGCGCCATGAGCTCTGCCGCTAAGCGTGCAAATTAATTTCTTATTATGTTGTAAAGAGTCTCACTAACAAAGCTAAGTACCTATGTTTATATTTTATGGTGGTTAGTTTAGATTTTTGCAAACGAATAGATTATATGGATGAGAAACTCACGGTCGCGTCTAAGAACTCCAACAGTCCAACGTTAAAAATGTAAATGCGCTGTGCAGAATCAAATTCATGTTGAAATTAATGACACTGCATGCCCAGGTTTTGTACTTATCTCTTTTAATTCTGTGATACAGAAATTATACAAAATTGTATTATTGACTCAAAAAAATATATGTTAAAGTTATTTTTCCGGTCTAAGCAGTTGCGTGTATGTATTGTATGTTCTTCATTCACCTGTTTTCAATGATCTCTGTGTGTGTGTTTGACCTGGTCACTTGTGTATGTCGTGATCTCGACACAATGATTTGCCTCGGCAGATCGTTAAGTATGAAATCTATAAATATGAAACGAGGAGCGGAGCGAGAAAGAGCGTATTATCTACGTGTAAATACATTTTGGGAGCCAAGCTTAGTGGAGCAAAGCGAAGTGACCGCCCTCACCCCAGTTTTAACAGAAATACGGTCTGCCTTGGCAAATTACGTTATGACAAATTGTACGACATCCTATCGTCGCTGTCATTTCAAAAAGACGTATGTTTAAAATTCCATATTTTTTTATTCGCTGTATGCATAGTTTTGAGCGTGATTCTTCTTGTGTCTATAAATGTATACCTTACAAATAAAGCCTATTGATTATATTGGAATATGTGGTAAATAAAATAAAATGTTATTTTTTGAGAATATGTTGAACATACTTATTGAAATAACAGCGACCATATATATTTTGTTGTGTATACCTCAACCTCACCGGCTCTAACACAAATAATACATTATCTGCTTGATTTATTTAAGCGAAAGTTCTGGTTTGTTTATTTCTTAGTTTGCTGATTTATTACCGAAAATGTTGACGACAAATACATGAAATATCCTGAAAGTTTCTCTATTACGTGGAACGGCGCTTGAATAATACATAACGAGCGCAATATTTCTGCTCTTTCAGCTCTAATCTGTACGATCACTAAAGAAATAAAAGAAATCTGTATCCTAAGCGCAAGCAGTAAAATAAAATAACGCCCTTGTGAGCGTTTAACAAGCTAGTTAGATCAAATAGTTATAAAAAAAACGTTAATTATGGTGGAAAAATTAATAAAATAAAATAAATAAAAATCAACGATCTAGGATAAGTATCTCGGTGGCGCAATCGGTAACGCACTTGTCTTGATAACAAGAGGTCACAGATTCGTATCCCGGCTCGAGGTTTTTTTTAAATTCTGATCTGTAAATCTGTTTCTAATATACAAAAAGACTATTTTTTATTTTGTAATGCCCTCTAATAATAAATTTTGCAGTGTTTATTATTGTAATTCAATAGGCAATTGGAAGATTATTCAATCACCTTAACCACTGAACATGAAACATCTCCGTGAATAATGACGATACAATAAGACACGCAGCGTGCTCCATCCACACTTCCCCGTGAGACCCCGCCCGCTCCCGCGCCCTCACTACCTGCAATATACATTTTATTTTATTATTTATTTTTATTTATTTATTTATTTATTGCAAAATTTAATGGCAAAAGTAGATGCAGAGCGCTGATCAATAGGTATGGAAACTGGATTTGACTGATGCATTGCTTTACTTATGTATAAATTGTGGCAGTAGCAGCCCAAAATAGACCGAGGTCCGTGCTAGGGCTGGCTACATCAATTTGATCAGTTGAATTAGCAGTCAATCCGTCACGAACACATGAAGCTACTTTTTGTATTTATTTGATATTATGGGGGAGCATGCAAATCATAATACTTATACATATAGAATACTACCATTTATCAAATGCAAACATATTTATATATTATAATTTATATATTATATAATATTTAAAACTATTATATATACATATATATTATAGGTTTAATTGTGTGACCTAGAAATATCTATTTTTTTCCATAACGCATCAAAAGTGTTGCAGTCCATTTTCAGCAGATGAACTTTTAAAGCCCTTTTTAGTTTGGGTCTATCTTTAGAAGCGTCCACCAGGACACTTATTTCTTCTGGGAGATAGCGATATAGTCGAGGTGCCATTACACTGCAGTGTTTACTACTGAATCCTGACGACCTAAGAGGAATGACATATTTTTTTAATGTAGTGTCTCTTTTACATCGGGTATAAGTGCTCAGAGGAAAGTTATTCAGATGTCTCGACATGTAAATCATTGTTTGCCAAACAAACATCTTGCGAGGAGTCAAAACTTTGCAAAGTTGGAACAAATGTACTGTGGGAAATCATCGTGGCTTCCTTAAAATTATTTTTAAATTAAATTTTTGTGCAATTTCAAGTTTCTTGATTATATTAGAGCCACATAAACCACAGGCCAGAATACCGTAAAGAAACAGCGACTGGGATAGTGCATAGTATAAACTGAACAGAAGACGCTTTGACAATATATTTCTTAAGTCGCAATATAAATAACCAATGCTTCTGATTTTGGAAGCTAGCTTATTTATGTGCTTCTCCAATTGCAGGTGCTCGTCTATTACAGCACCGAGATATGTAGTGCTGCTAACACGTTGAATTTTTCACAAAAGCATGTAGTAGTGCAGTTATGGATTCTGATTATGGGTTCTGTTTTGGGCAGACCAGCTTTTGTAGGGGCGAAGCACATAAATAGCGTCTTGTGTTCATTCAACGTCAGAAGGTTAGAATCATAGCATTTTTTAGCCCGAGCCACCCCCTCAACAGCCTTTTTGGTCACCTTTTCCCAAGTAGATTCTGAGAATAACAAGACTGTGTCGTCCGCAAAACAAATAGTGTGACAATCGGGTATTAGGTGACAAAAGTCGTTGAGGTAAATGCTGAATAATAAAGGTCCGAGGACACTACCCTGCGGAACACCGAATTCTACGGTATTTGCTTTGTCATCACTAATTGTGTTTCCGATACGCGTTTCGCGGCTGCGCCCCTCTAGGTAGGACCTGAACCAGTTAAATGCATTGTTAGTGACACCAAGCAGCGATAGTTTTTTTAGCAAAATTTTATGTGATATAGTATCAAACGCCTTTGCTAAATCTATATATACGGCGATGGTTTTCTTTTTATCCTCGTGATTTTCAGTTACTTTTTTACTTAATTCTACAATTGCATCACTGGTACAGAGCTCAGTCCTAAACCCATATTGTTCAATATTCATCGTGGCGGCTGCTGGACGACCGAGGAGGGAGCGGGGAGCACGGAGGGGGGCGACAGGGTGGATAAAACCACCGGCGCGGTGGACGCGCTCTCTTTTGCGTCTGCGACCTTGCGACATGACTACTGTACTTGTTGAACAGATCAATATAAGATCAAGCTGTATCTGGACGTTTTACTTATAAATATCCTAGTAAACTGCTAGTGCAAGAACTAGGCTCATCAAGTGGTCCTTCGAGAAAGAAACGCGGCTTTTGGACTCGTGGTGCAGGCAGACGCCGGGCGAACAAAGGCGGCCCACCGCGTGCAACCGCGTGCAACCGCGTGAGATTTTCATCGAGGCTTCATCCCAAGGCATCGGCTACCGGAAGATCATCCCGACGAAACTCATCACGGTCCTGTTTACGTCACGTTACGTACATCGAGATGCGGCAACATCGGACACGTGAAGATCGCCGGTAGAAAACCAGGGTCATCGGTGAAAACATCCAGCCAGAACCAGCAGCCAGTTACAGCAGGGAGCAGGGAAAGGCGTCGTATTTCTACACGGGAGGATTCAACGCTGCGTGGGCATTTTACGTATTGTGAGTCCGTTCCGATTTCCTTTGTCTACCGCCTACCGCTTTGCATTCCCATTTAATCTATCATTTGTCCATTCCAGTCATCCATATTTTTTTTCTTTTTTCTTATTTCCTTTATTGGAGGTAATTTCATATTTTTTCCATTTCAATCAGATTCATTTTAAAACTGCATCGTAGCAAAATCATTAGTAACACGAACGCTTACACAGGGTAGATAGAACACAACCGTTTTTATTTTTTTTATCAATTTGAAACTGACAGGTAGTTGAGTCATTTTCTTGGTCAATTATTCGTACTTATTCTCCATAATTTGCTAAAATCGTCAGTTATTTTGTACATTTAAGTGTATTTTACTTCCCCAGCGATGTAAGTGCAGTTATTTTTAACAAACACGAAAGGGAAAATAAGAAATATCGGGTAGGAATTGCATCCTCGAGTCCGGGGCTTTTTTGTATAAGGTTATTGCAATTACAATGACGTCCGAGGAGAAAACACTTCTTATCATTAAAAAGCGAGGGACTTTGAAAGCTAAGCTCACGAATTTCACAAATTTTTTAAACCCTCTGTTGACCAGTGATGACGTGTCCGTCGCGCAAACATTGGACCTCGAATCGCGCCTTAGCAAAATGGAAGCCTTATATGGTGAATTTGACACATTACAGACGGAGTTGGAGATCCTCTCTGCCTATCCCGATGAGCAGTACAAGGAACGAGAGCACTTTGAGTCCAAGTTCTACGAGGCCGTTGCCGGGGCACGAGAACTGCTCTTGAGAGATCGCGCCCGCCAGGGTCTTGCGGATTTGGAGGTTAGATCTGAAGCGAGTTCATCTTCCCAGCAGACGTGTAGAGCAGGTGGGAGTATTCATAATTGTAATTCAGGCTTACCAAAGATTAATATTCCGTCCTATGCGGGTGACTATCAGGATTGGTTAGAATTTAGGGATACCTTCATGTCATTAGTGCATAATAAACAAAACATCAATGCCATCGATAAATTTCACTATTTGCGTAGCTCCTTAAAGGGAGAAGCTGCTTTAGTTATGAAGGGCCTAGACTTCAAGAGTGAAAACTATGGCTTAGCCTGGAAAACACTTATTGAGCAATACAGTAATGAACAATTGCTTGTAAACAATCATGTTCATGCTTTGTTTAGTATGGAAAACATACAAAAGGAGTCGAGTAAAGCTGTCCGGTTGCTAGTCGGCACAGCTAGGAAAAACTTAAGAGCGCTTTCAACTTTAAATGAACCTACTCAACATTGGGACACTCTTATTATTTATATCATGTCAAATAAGTTAGATGCAATTACAAGCAGTAAGTGGGAAGAACATGGAAACTCGAGCTCTAGTAACATAACTTTAGATGATTTTTTTTCATTCCTTACTACTAGGGCTAAAGTGTTAGAAAAGATTGAGCAGTCAAATAGTAAACAGAATAAAGCCTATCAAAATAATTCGCAAATAGGTTTAGTAAAACTTTTCTAGTTGAAGGGCCATCGGGGCAAGCAGACATGAAATGTTCCCCCCCCCTCAACAAGATCTTTTGTCCTATGTGCAGGGCAGAACATTTTCTTTTTAGCTGTCAGTTATTTAGAAGCCTAGATATCAATTCTAGAATTCAGAAAGCTAAAGCGAGTAAAGTTTGTCTTAACTGTCTTCGTCCAGGACATTTTGAACGGAGATGCAAACTATCGCATTGTAAATATTGCCCGTCAAAGCACAATACATTATTGCATCAAGAATCTTCTAAGGAGGAAGTGCAACAGGGTACAAACAATGTTGCCTTGGCAGCCGATGGTGCATCAAACCAACCAACATTGAATAACTGTCACGTCTTACTTTCCACAGCTATGGTGCGAGTGCGTGATAGTAAGGGTGAGCTGCATACTGCGCGAATCTTGTTGGATAATGCCAGTACCGCTAACTTTGCAACTTATGGCCTCTGCTCAAAATTGAAGCTGCCTCTTCAGGATGCTCATACAACTGTAACAAGTATTAACAATCAAGTTTCCAGCAGCACACAGAGTTGTAACATTACTCTCATGTCTTCTTATTCTGACTATGTGGTGAACTTGGACTGTTTCATTTTACCAGAAATAACGAAAGCATTACCAGCTTCATTCATTAATATTCAAAATGTGCAATTACCTGTAGGAATTCAGTTAGCAGATCCAACTTTCAATGTCCCGGGAACTGTAGATATCTTAGTCGGGGCAGAAATCTTTTGGAAGATCATTGGGTCAAATCAGATTAATTTAGGTAAAAATCAACCTAGGCTTTATGAGACTAAGTTAGGATGGCTTATATCTGGGGGCATATCTCAGTCAAATCAACAATCTAAATGATTTCGGAGATCCTATAGCTAGCAAACGTAATGTCCTGTCCACAATTGCACAGGTTTTCGACCCTTTAGGTCTTGTAGGTCCCTGCATTGTTCAAGCAAAAATCATTTTGCAAAAGTTGTGGATAGGAAAATATTCATGGGATGAACAAATTCCCAAGGATTTACAGAAACTTTGGTCAGCCTTTCAGAAAACATATCTAAATCAAGTTTGTATTCCTAGACAGGTGGTGTTAGATTCACCTTGTACGATGGAACTACACGTATTTACAGACAGTTCAGAAAGTGCATTTGGAACGTGTGTATACCTTCGTTCTGTTAGTAATGATGGTTCAGTCCTTGTTCGCCTCTTAGGGTCTAAAAATAAGATTGCACCAATAAAACATACTACGATTCCAAGGTTAGAACTCTGTGCTGGTGTGGCGGGAACAAGGTTGTTTACCAAGGTTGTTGATTCATTAACGCTTAAATTCAATAATTGTTTTTTTTGGTGTGACTCCACTGTTGTTTTGGGTTGGATCGCTTCCCAACCAAATAACTTGCCACTTTTTATAAAAAATAGAGTCACAAAAATACAGAATACTACAATGGATTGCAGTTGGAGGTATGTACCGTCAAAGAGCAACCCTGCTGATTTGGTATCCAGAGGCATGAGCGCTGAACAAATCAGGAACTGTACATTGTGGTGGTCAGGGCCTTCATTTTTATGTCAGGATGAATCGCAATGGCCAGTTGCTCCGAATAATAGTGTGCAGCTTATCCCTCTAACTGAAACATGTCTTGTTAGTGGCACAGAAACCTCGTATGATGAAGGTTATGAGCTTATAGAAAAAATTTCAAACCCATCTCAATTATTCAGAATTGTAGCACTTATTTTCAGATTCTACAACAATTGTAGAAACAAACTTAATAAGACAAAAGGAAAAACTTTATTAAGTTCAGAATTAAATGAAGCAAAATTTTTTGTTTTAAAAATTTGTCAAATGAGGATGTTTCCTGACGAATACAAGTTATTAACGTCGGGGCAGCCTCTTCCTCGGAAAAGTAGATTGCTACCGCTATCTCCTTTCATCGACTCAGATAAACTTATGCGAGTAGGTGGAAGACTTAAACACTCTCATTACGGATATGACATGAAGCATCCAGTCATCCTATGTGGTAAGCATGATTTAACTAAGAGGTTAGTCCATATGATCCATCTTAACCTTTTACATGCGGGCCCTCAATTGTTACTTAGTTACATCAGGCTTAACTATTGGGTTATAGGAGGGAAGAATTTAGCAAAAAGGATACTTCATGAATGTCTAAAATGCTGTAGATTTGCGGCGAGAACGGTACAGCCCATTATGGGAGATCTCCCAGAATCTAGATTAAACCTGGAATTCCCATTTTTAGAATCAGCTCTCGACTACGCAGGACCTGTCATGATAGTCAACCGCAAAGGTAGAGGAGCATCTTTAATCAAATCCTATATATGCGTCTTTGTATGTATGGCAACAAAGGCGATTCATTTAGAACTCGTTACAGATTTAACTAAAGAATGTTTTATTGCAGCCTTAAACCGCTTTACTGCTCGTCGTGGAAAGAGCAGGACTATCCATTGTGACAATGGAACATCCTTTGTTGGCGGGTGCAATGAAATTGCCCGATGGGTACAGTCATCACAAAACACTACAGATTTTCAGGATCTAGGCATCCAGTTTAGATTTTCCCCAGTTTATTCCCCACATTTTAATTCACTTAGTGAATCGGCGGTCAAATCCGTAAAACATCATTTGAAACGAACCCTTAGCCTTGCTAATTTAACTTACGAAGAAATGAATACTTGTCTAATTCAAATAGAAGGAATCCTCAATTCCCGTCCTCTTACACCTTTGTCAGATAGTCCAGATGACCTTTACCCTTTGACACCTGCCCATTTCCTAATCGGACGGCCATTAACGTATTTGCCTCATCCGCAGGTGGACCCTGAAGCCAACATCTGCAGACTACGACGATTTCAGAGAATAGAGTTCCTGAAGCAACATTTTTGGAAACGATTTTATTTAGAATATATTTCTCTACTTCAACAGAAAACAAAATGGTTCGCGAATCAAGGTCAGCTCAAGCCAAACACCCTAGTACTCGTCAAGGACAACAGATTACCTCCACTGATGTGGTTGCTCGGCAGAATTACCCAAGTATATCCAGGAAGAGATGGGATAATCCGGGTAGCGGATATCAAGACCAGGGGAGGCATGATACGACGAGCCTTCAACAACATTTGTCCCCTACCATTTCCTGAGAACCAGTGACGGCCCGGGAGCATGTTCAATATTCATCGTGGCGGCTGCTGGACGACCGAGGAGGGAGCGGGGAGCACGGAGGGGGGCGACAGGGTGGATAAAACCACCGGCGCGGTGGACGCGCTCTCTTTTGCGTCTGCGACCTTGCGACATGACTACTGTACTTGTTGAACAGATCAATATAAGATCAAGCTGTATCTGGACGTTTTACTTATAAATATCCTAGTAAACTGCTAGTGCAAGAACTAGGCTCATCAAGTGGTCCTTCGAGAAAGAAACGCGGCTTTTGGACTCGTGGTGCAGGCAGACGCCAGGCGAACAAAGGCGGCCCACCGCGTGCAACCGCGTGCAACCGCGTGAGATTTTCATCGAGGCTTCATCCCAAGGCATCGGCTACCGGAAGATCATCCCGACGAAACTCATCACGGTCCTGTTTACGTCACGTTACGTACATCGAGATGCGGCAACATCGGACACGTGAAGATCGCCGGTAGAAAACCAGGGTCATCGGTGAAAACATCCAGCCAGAACCAGCAGCCAGTTACAGCAGGGAGCAGGGAAAGGCGTCGTATTTCTACACGGGAGGATTCAACGCTGCGTGGGCATTTTACGTATTGTGAGTCCGTTCCGATTTCCTTTGTCTACCGCTCTCTTTTGCGTCTGCGACCTTGCGACATGACTACTGTACTTGTTGAACAGATCAATATAAGATCAAGCTGTATCTGGACGTTTTACTTATAAATATCCTAGTAAACTGCTAGTGCAAGAACTAGGCTCAACACATATTGTTGTTTAGACAGAAAGTCGTCGGCAAAGGCACTTAGGCGTATTTTTACTACTTTTTCAAATATTTTAGATGTTGTGGATAAAAGGGATATTGGGCGGTAATTAGACAATAAATTCTTCTTTCCGTTTTTGAAAATAGGTACGACTACAGCAGTTTTTAGTTTAGTCGGGAAAATACCGCATTTAAAGCTCAAATTAATAATAAAGACAAGAGGGCAGGTTATTTGACGTTTAATTATTTTATAGACTTTTGAGGAGATTCCGTCCATTCCACATGAATTGGTATTTTTTAATTTAGTGATTAGAGAATCCACTTCCCGTGCTGTCGTCGACCGTAAATAGAAAGATCTATTTGCTCCTTCAAGGTTGACATGATTGCTTAAATATTCCTCAGTGATGTTTAGGTTGCTCAAGTGGCATTTGGCCAGATTAGAACCCACAGATAAAAAATATCGATTGAAAGCATTTGTCACTTTTTTTGGTTCCTCTGATGCTTTGAGGGTTTCCCCATTACACAAAATTTCTTCTATATTGCTACTTTTGTTATTTTTACGGCTAGTTACTTCATTTACAACATTCCAAATTTTTTTAGGGTTGCCTGCACATTCATCTATTTTTACTTTATAGTATTTTTCTTTCGCTGTTTTAATATTTGAATTGCAAAACCTTCCATAGCTAATATAATTGCCTTTTATTTTAGTATTATCAGGATATTTTTTGTATAATACATATTGTATTTTTTGTATAATACATTTTTTGTATATACAACACATCGGAAATGCACCTTTACCCCGGTTCGCTCTTAGCTGCTACAATAATGACGGTATAATTAGACACGCAGCGTGCTCCATCCACACTTCCCCGCGAGACCCCACCCTCTCCCGCGCCCTCACTACCTGCAATATACAACACATCGGAAATGCACCTTTACCCCGGTTTGCTCTTAGCTGCTACAATAATGACGGTATAATAAGACACGCAGCGTGCTCCATCCACACTTCCCCGTGAGACCCCGCCCGCTCCCGCGCCCTCACTAACTGAAATATACAACACATCGGAAATGCACCTTTACCCCGGTTCGCTCTTAGCTGCTACAATAATGACGGTATAATAAGACACGCAGCGTGCTCCATCCACACTTCTCCGCGAGACCCCGCCCGCTCCCGCGCCCTCACTACCTGCAATATACAACACATCGGAAATGCACCTTTACCCCGGTTTGCTCTTAGCTGCTACAATAATGACGGTATAATAAGACACGCAGCGTGCTCCATCCACACTTCCCCGTGAGACCCCGCCCGCTCCCGCGCCCTCACTAACTGAAATATACAACACATCGGAAATGCACCTTTACCCCGGTTCGCTCTTAGCTGCTACAATAATGACGGTATAATAAGAGACGCAGCGTGCTCCATCCACACTTCTCCGCGAGACCCCGCCCGCTCCCGCGCCCTCACTACCTGCAATATACAACACATCGGAAATGCACCTTTACCCCGGTTTGCTCTTAGCTGCTACAATAATGACGGTATAATAAGACACGCAGCGTGCTCCATCCACACTTCCCCGCGAGACCCCACCCTCTCCCGCGCCCTCACTACCTGCAATATACAACACATCGGAAATGCACCTTTACCCCGGTTTGCTCTTAGCTGCTACAATAATGACGGTATAATTAGACACGCAGCGTGCTCCATCCACACTTCCCCGCGAGACCCCGCCCGCTCCCGCGCCCTCACTACCTGCAATAGACAACACATCGGAAATGCACCTTTACCCCGGTTTGCTCTTAGCTGCTACAATAATGACGGTATAATTAGACACGCAGCGTGCTCCATCCACACTTCCCCGCGAGACCCCACCCTCTCCCGCGCCCTCACTACCTGCAATATACAACACATCGGAAATGCACCTTTACCCCGGTTTGCTCTTAGCTGCTACAATAATGACGGTATAATAAGACACGCAGCGTGCTCCATCCACACTTCTCCGCGAGACCCCGCCCGCTCCCGCGCCCTCACTAACTGAAATATACAACACATCGGAAATGCACCTTTACCCCGGTTCGCTCTTAGCTGCTACAATAATGACGGTATAATAAGAGACGCAGCGTGCTCCATCCACACTTCTCCGCGAGACCCCGCCCGCTCCCGCGCCCTCACTACCTGCAATATACAACACATCGGAAATGCACCTTTACCCCGGTTTGCTCTTAGCTGCTACAATAATGACGGTATAATAAGACACGCAGCGTGCTCCATCCACACTTCCCCGTGAGACCCCGCCCGCTCCCGCGCCCTCACTAACTGAAATATACAACACATCGGAAATGCACCTTTACCCCGGTTCGCTCTTAGCTGCTACAATAATGACGGTATAATAAGACACGCAGCGTGCTCCATCCACACTTCCCCGTGAGACCCCGCCCGCTCCCGCGCCCTCACTAACTGAAATATACAACACATCGGAAATGCACCTTTACCCCGGTTCGCTCTTAGCTGCTACAATAATGACGGTATAATAAGACACGCAGCGTGCTCCATCCACACTTCCCCGCGAGACCCCACCCTCTCCCGCGCCCTCACTACCTGCAATATACAACACATCGGAAATGCACCTTTACCCCGGTTTGCTCTTAGCTGCTACAATAATGACGGTATAATAAGACACGCAGCGTGCTCCATCCACACTTCCCCGTGAGACCCCGCCCGCTCCCGCGCCCTCACTAACTGAAATATACAACACATCGGAAATGCACCTTTACCCCGGTTCGCTCTTAGCTGCTACAATAATGACGGTATAATAAGAGACGCAGCGTGCTCCATCCACACTTCTCCGCGAGACCCCGCCCGCTCCCGCGCCCTCACTACCTGCAATATACAACACATCGGAAATGCACCTTTACCCCGGTTTGCTCTTAGCTGCTACAATAATGACGGTATAATAAGACACGCAGCGTGCTCCATCCACACTTCTCCGCGAGACCCCGCCCGCTCCCGCGCCCTCACTACCTGCAATATACAACACATCGGAAATGCACCTTTACCCCGGTTTGCTCTTAGCTGCTACAATAATGACGGTATAATTAGACACGCAGCGTGCTCCATCCACACTTCCCCGCGAGACCCCACCCTCTCCCGCGCCCTCACTACCTGCAATATACAACACATCGGAAATACACCTTCACCCGGGTTCGCTCTTAGCTGCTTCAATATATCTTTTTAACAAAATTTTAATACTTATTTATAGGTAATTTAATATTATATTATTTACTCTGGCGTCCGGTTTCGTCAAAATTAAGATATAACACAAAACCGCTCGTTACAACACTACGTCTCCACTGTGTTCAATATTTACATACATATACATTAAATAATCACTTGAGTTAGCAGATATATACACAATAAATATAATAGTTTGGTACAATTAATGATTTTAACATCATAACTGTTTGACGAAAATTTCATTTTATTTTTATCTCACTCAGTGGCCACGAGTGCTACGAGCACTTCGCCCACTCTAACCAACAATGTTACTAGTGCTACGAGCGCTTCACTCACTCTCAGCGACAATACTACGAGTAAATACGAGCACTTCACCTACTCTAACCAACAATGCTACGAGTACCTACGAACACTTCGCCTACTCTAACCAACAATGTTACTAGTGCTACGAGCGCTTCACTCACTCTCAGCAACAATGCTACGAGTAAATACGAGCACTTCACCTACTCTAGCCAACAATGCTACGAGTACCTACAAACACTTCGCCTACTCTAACCAACAATGTTACTAGTGCTACGAGCGCTTTACTCACTCTCATCAATAATTCTACGAGTGCTACGAGCGCTTAAACCACTCTTACCAAAAATAGTACTTTGCCAACTCTCACCAACCATTCCACGAGTGCTACGAGCGCTTAATGTACTCTCACCAACAATGCTAAGAGTGCTATGAGCGCTTCAACTACCCTCAGCAACAATGCTACGAGTAAATACGAGCACTTCACCTACTCTAACCAACAATGCTACGAGTACCTACGAACACTTCGCCTACTCTAACCAACAATGCTACGAGTACCTACGAACACTTCGCCTACTCTAACCAACTATGCTACGAGTGCTACGAGCGCTTCACTCACTCTCATCAACAATACTACGAGTACTACGAGCGCTTAAACCATTCTCACAATAAATGCTACGAGTGCTATAATATAATATCCATTTATTTCAGATAACATTGATCCATAAGTGTTAGTAACAATGATCTTATAAACTATATTAGTAAATTAAATTAGTATTAAAATTAAATTAAATAATAATTTGACCACAGGCCACTTGTATGCAGTGCCAGAGCACAGGACAGTCGCAGCTGTCCGCCACCGCCTGCAGAATGCCGTTGTCACTGGCCCGTACTCTGCGTATAAGCGACGCAGCCCGCTTGCGCATTATGGCCGGGAATCCGTCCACGCGTGCTTCCGCAAACATTCCCGACGCACTGCAGAAACGGGGCAGCCTCAACAGCACTCTGAAAGCGTTATTGTACTGGACGCGTAAGGCGCTCAGCGATTTTTGAGAGTATTTACACCAGAGGCTGCTCGAGTAAAATGATTGACAGTAAGCTCGGAAGAGCGTGATCTTGACGTCTTGTGTAGATCGAGCAAACCTCCGGGCAATCATGTTACTTCTCACCGCCAACGCCCTACGCTCCCTCTCTATATCCTCGTCATCCTTGAGGTCGTCTGTCATAATATGGCCCAGATATTTAAACTTTGTGACCCTGTCGAGCATCGTACCGTTGAGAGTCAGAGGCGGAATCACACTAGGGCATTTATTACCTGCCTTAAAAAGCATAAATTGACTTTTTTTGCGTTATATATTAGGCCGTGTGACCCCGCATATGCCTCACAGACTGCCAGGAGTTTTCGGAGTGCACCCACCGTCGGTCCCAGCAGCACCATGTCATCAGCATAACTGATATTATTTGCTGGCACATCATTCATGTGGCACCCGACACGCATGCTACTGAGACCAGCGATGAGCTCGTTTACATATATGTTAAAGAGCCTTGGAGAGCTTAAGCCCCCTTGTCTCACTCCGCACTCCACTGTGTACTCCTCCGACACTCCATCTGCCCATTTAACATAGTTGACCTGGTTAGAGTACCAGTGCTGAAATACAGACAGCAGTTCCGAGGGAAGGTTAGTCTCCTCGAGCTTTCCCCACAGTACATTGTAAGACACCAGGTCGAACGCCTTCGATAAATCCAAGAAACAGGCGTATACCGGAGTACTCCTGTCGGTGTAGTACCTGACGGTATGCTTCACGCCCAGAATTGCGCTCTCAGTTGATAGTCTGGCACGGAAACCAAACTGCGAGTCATGTAATTTAACGTATTCACTAAGCTGAGCGTCAAGTAAACCGTCAAGCACCTTAGCTATTGTAGTAGCGAGAGATATCGGTCTGTAATTGATTTTGTCCGATATATCACCTGTTCTATTCTTGATAATTGGCACCACGACGGTTTTCATTAGATCTGGCGGAAGGTACGAGTGAACAATGCACAGTGAGAAAAACATAGATAATACTCTAGGCAGATGGACGCCAGCGTACTTCAAACGCTCAATGCTGAGCCCGTCATGTCCCGGAGATTTTCCTTTTTGCATGTTTTTTATAACCGCTGCAACATCCTTCGCAGAGAACCGAACCAGTTTCCGGTCACCACGGGTCTCAGCACTGTTCACCCTTTTCCGCGAAGGCCCAAGAGGAGAGCTAACCCTAAAGTGGTCTCGGAACATATTGGCCACCTCCACAGGATCACTGATGCCATTTATACTCACAGGCAGACCAGGCCTAAGATTAAGTTTGTTCGTGGCTTTCCAAAACTTGCTGAATTTGTTTTTGGCGTGGTAAGATGCAATTATGTTCATCTTAAGCTGTTCTGCGTGATCTTGGCACCACTTAAGTTTAGATTTAAATATCTTACGAGCCTTGTGCATTTCGTTGTAGATGGTGCCACTGGATGGCCTGCCGTGCAACGACCACGTCTCAAACCTAAGCCTGGCCTCTCCGTGAGCATCGCGGACATGTTTATTCCATCCTACAATAGTTTTTAGCTTCTTCCTGCCATTACGGGAGCCCGTATGACTTTGTTCAGCAGCTGTACTTAGCACTGCCACAATATTTGAATACATATCATCCAAAATACTCCTATGCTCAACATCATGACATAATCCAGCACAGCATGTCCCGAATGCCGTCGGGAAATCAACCATTCTAAGCCTGGCATTACATAGGTCGTGGTACAATTCAATTTCATTAGGATTTCTCTCTCCCCACAAAATCTTAGGCTTTCTATTTATGCCAGTACCAAGCATCGGTTTCTTAGGCCTAACTAGTTCTAAGTTACAATCTACAACCAAAGGGAAATGGTCCGATACATACACATCTTGTCGCACATTAACATTCACCACCGTTTGCCATGCAGATCTCGTCACTATACAATGATCGAGCCATCGTTTACATCCGTGAGCATCACTGATAAACGTTATGTCCCAGAGTCTATTCCTAGCGTTTCGTAGTCCGCACAAACCCAGTCTTGATCGGTACAAATGTTTAGTAACTCACCACTAAAGGGTTCACCTGGATGTGCATTGAAATCGCCTAGAATGTAGACAGCTTCTGTATCACTGCTATCCACAATAGACGCCACTTCACTTAAAACTTCTGTAAATTCCATAAAATTGTCGGTACAGGCCGTCGGCATATAGACACACAGAATAAGAAAGGAACGATCACAGCTTATTATTTTAATTCCTGTGACACGCTCACAACTGCTAGCTATTACCGTAACATCTTGAAAAACACTTTTTTGCCACAAAATCGCGACACCACCGTAAGGCCTCCCTTTCAGGATGCCCTCAGATGTATCCACCGATGATTTGCCCATGTATTCAAAATCCTGATGAATAGTTCCAAGGTATGGCAGGTCGTGTGGTAGAAGCCACGTTTCCTGAAGTGCTAAGATGTCAGCTCTCTGGCATAAATTCCTTACACAGTCCACCGATCTCTTAATGGACTTGCAATTAAAACATATAAACGAGGAAACCGTATTATTCATTATTAGAGTTTGATTTATTCTCTATTACTCTAAACTTGTACGGTAAAAAGCGCCTGAAGGAAATACCGTACGGCCAAAGATTGTTGTCAAGGAACATATCTAATTTGTATTTAGATACGCTTAGCTTAAAAGCATTGTGTGATTTTTTCTTCTTCATCTTGATTTTTGATAAGGTGACATGTTCTTTTGTTTTATTAAAGATATAGTCTATAATATCCTTCTCAGAAGTGTTTTTGTGAACATTGGATATGTATAAGGCGATTTTATGTTCAACGGCTTTAAACTTTTCACCGGGGGGAGCTTTGCCTACATTTTCAGCGGTGCGGTTACGTAATCTTCTTCTTTGTACTGTAATCCACTCCTCTCCTGGTTCATCCATCTTCCAGTCACCTCTATCTTTAACTAAATCGGCCGCAGTCCTTTGAGGCGAGGATATGCTCACATTCGTAATATTGCCCGCCCGCGATGTATTAGTGTAACATTCGCTCTTTTGACGAGCCTTTCTCTGCGATGTTACATTCGCAGTCTTGCACGCACAGTCATTAGCGCGACATCCACAAGCCGGGCTCTCAGCTATCACATTCACGCTCTTGGATGCACAGTCGTCGCCGTTCGATTTACTAATACGCATTATCGCGATATTCGCGATGCTATCAGCTGTTACTTTGTTTACTATAAGTTGTTGTTGTTGTTGCTATAAGTCCTTCGCCTACTCTCACCAACCATTCCACGAGTGCTACGAACGCTTAATGCACTTTCACCTTCAATGCTACGAGTGCCTACGAGCACTTCACCTACTCTAACCAACAATGTTACTAGTGCTACGAGCGCTTCACTCACTCTCATCAACAATACTACGAGTGCTGCGAGCGCTTAATGCACTCTCACCAACAATGCTACGAGTGCTATTAGTCCTTCGCCTACTCTCACCAACCATTCCACGAGTGCTACGAGCGCTTAATGCACTCTCACCAACAATGCTACGAGTGCCATAAGTTCTTCGCCTACTCTCACCAACCATTCCACGAGTGCTACGAGCGCTTAATGCACTCTCACCAACAATGCTACGGGTGCTATAAGTCCTTCGCCTACTCTCACCAACCATTCCACGAGTACTACGAGCGCTTAGCTTGCTTTCACCTAAATGCTACGAGTGTTACGAGCGCTTTGATCACTCTCACCAAAAATGCTACGAGTGCTACGAGCGCTTAGCTTTCTTTCAACTAAATGCTTCGAGTGCTACGAGCGCTTTGTCGTTTGGAGTCCCCACTACTCAACACATAAAGACCGCATCGGGAGTTCAGAATAAATTTCTGAAGGCTCTATACTATAGAACACGACAATTTTTCATTGACTACGAATCCTCTGCAAATCTTCATAATATTATCTCTCTTACTGACCGCCGTACCATCGCTGACGCCATCTTCCTTTTCAAAATCTTGAATAATAAAGTAGCTCACCAACAATGCTACGAGTGCTATGAGCGCTACGCCCATTCGCACCAACAATGCTATGAGCGCCACATTCGCTCACACCAACAACAGTACAAGGCCACACCGGTGATACGGACTACTTTTATTTCTAAACTTAAACATAAATATATAATAAATAAACAGCAATCACAGCATAAAGTTTTTGAGAGGAATGTGTATATATTCTTTTTTTTTTTTTTTTTCTTTCTTTGTGTGAAACTTTTAATAGCTTTCTCTTAATGTTTTTTGTGTGTTTGATGAATTTAACTTCTACATACCATTTGTAAATATTTGCATGCCTTCTAAAGGTGAAATATGTTGGACATTTTTAATATAATATATCTTTAAGTACCATATTTGAAGCAAATAAAATAAAAACTTATCTTATCTTTGAATCCTTTTACTATACGAGTATTTCTTTAGTCTTTGCGCAGTATGAAAATAAAAGCAAAATAATCTGCTTTCCCTAGAAAATTTCATTGTATCATTTACAGGTTTTTAGAGCTCGTCTTTAGATACGTAGAATGAAACAATTTGATTACAAAACACACAAACGATAAAAATTCCAAACGCAGTAATGTTTCCTCTGTATACCCCCTCTGTACATGCACAAGTACCTTTGTACGAGCCGCCGGCGCGCTACGACGTGATAAAAACTTATAGTTATACGACGTACGTAACACTCCGCATATACAAGCAGGGAGCCTCACTACTACCAACGTGTGACGTCACACGACACGTCCGAGCGCTTCTTTCACTCCTGAAACTTTGCTTCAAAGCGAATTTGTTTATGAAATGATACTTACTTGGTGCTTTTGTCCAAACTACAACAGTGGTTAATTTGAAACGAAAACGTGAAGTAGAGTGTAGTTTAAGTTGTATCACCATGATTCATTGACCTATTGATTTGACGCAAGTAATGTCAGTCCAGTATCCTCAGGCCGTGTGGCTACGTCATCTCCTTGACACTGACCCTGCTACGGGCTACGTGCTACGTGCTACGAGATATCGGCGCACTGCTCGCTCGTGCTCTAAATAGGTTTTATTATTACCATAACCTTAGGGCGAATGTAAAATTTCAGTTTTGATCTGAGTTCAACAATATGCTATTTAGGTACTTGTCTTAATAAACAAGTTATTGGGAAACATTAAAAAAATGGTCTCATCTCAATACAAGACTTTTACAAACATAAATAGATAAGGCCTACATATATACAAACAACTTGATTTTTTAGAGTTCCGTACCCAAAGGGTAACCAACGGGACCCTATTACTAAGACTCCACTGCCCGTCCGTCCGTCCGTCCATCTGTCACCAGGCTGTATCTTATAAACCGTGATAGTTAGGCAGTTGAAATTTTCACAGATGATTATGCTGACTATTGCCGCTATAACAACAAATACTAAAAAATAGAATAAAATAAATATTAAAAGGGGTTCCCATACAACAAACGTGATTTTTTTTCTCGTTTTTGCTCGAAATTGAAAACGGCAACAGGTAGACGCTTAAAATATTCGCAGAATATTTATTTATATATTCACTTTAAAAATAAATAGTTGAATTAAAATAAAACAACTATTTAAGGGGGGCTCCGACACAACAGAAGTGATTTTTTTGCCGTTTTTATAGATAATGGTGAGGAACCCTTTATGCGCGAGTCCGACTCGCACTTAGCCGGTTATTATAAATAATTTTGTCCTTTTTTCTAGTCTTTCTCCTACAATTATACCCTTGTGGGTACGAGTATGTTACTGATTTTTTTGAGTGCCCAAAACGAAATAAATCTTTGCGTCTTTCCCATTTCACAATAAATGACAGTTCAGTACAGTGACAAGATATCTCAATCTCCGCAACCACATCCAAGTGGGACCTCATCAGAGATCATCGGTCGGTCCGCGACTCGCGCAGTCGCAGCGCCGACATACCCCCCTGCCTCCCGCACCACCCCGCTCCCTACACCTCACCTCCTTGCCGTTACTCGATTTACATTCGTTAATTTATTTATTACTTGAAGAAGTACACGACTGGCTGAACTACATATTTTATTTATGAAAGACTTCATTAAAGGAAAGTTCGTATGGATTTAATTATAATGTAAATTAATACTGGCAAATACAGCTTTTGTTAATTTCTAATTAAAATAAATATACCTACACTACATGTTAATGACAGACTTTAATTATACTTCTATTATAACTTAATTATAACTCAACCACATTCTGCGTTGATGGTAGGTACTGAACTTCTGACTGATGTAAATAAACACTCACACATAATAAACGGTTAAGAAGCATGTAACATTAAACACGTTGACTGTCCAATGACTCCGAAAGAACCCACAATCAACACTCACAAGGTAGATCATATGTAGTCTGTATCAGTTGACGTATATGAATTCATGGGACTAAGAATAAGATTACAGAATATCAATACATATCGCCAGTGCAAAGGAAAACATGCTTAAGCTTCACTAGGGCAAAATGAGCTATATACTATCATATATATTAAGCATAATATACATCATTGCATTAGGTTTCTTTTTTCTGCGCCATTCTTTATGTGAATTCATATAAATGATATTCATTTAAAAATGTACTCACATTGCCTCGAAACCAATAACGAACGACGCAGAAAAAGAAAACGAAACGCCGTGATGTACATTTATTTTGAAAATTTCAGGAATATCCCGTCTTTTGGTGTCTAAAGTGACGTTATTTTGATATTTTTGAAATAGACGTTACTTAAATGTCACCATTATGATTAGGTTTAGAAATATTGCAGCATTATAAGCATCATATTTTGTCAAATCAAAAAGGTACTATAAAATTAACGGCCAGAAAAATATTGACAGATTGAATAGAGCAACACACAAATTAAAACAACGCAGGCATAGATGTGGGCAAAAATTAGTATTACTACTTTCAAACATAAATAAAACTGATTCATAAGTAAAATCAATCATTTCATTTGTGATGCGAATTCAGACAACAAAACATTTCCGTTTCATAAATCTAATTTAAAATTGTATTCCTGGTCAGTATAATTAATATATTAGGTATTCTTTAAAAAATGTTTTGAATAAGACCGCCAAGTATTTTGTCACATTTTCTTGTTTACATAGGGTGAATAAACCAACTTTTCAAAAGAATAAATAATACTTGTTCATTGTTCAGTAGTATAATCAAACGAAATCCTTGCAATTATTCGATAAGGTTTGTGCGTGTAAACAAATTTACTTATAATAATTATGAAGCGTATCGCTTCTTTAGCATTTCTTCTTAGATAGATGTTACCACAACACTTCCTTGCAAGAATCATAAAATTTCAGTTATTTAGCAAATTTTGTTCCCTAGATAATCATTGTTGCTTGTTTATAGGCATTTTTTTATAAATTTCACAGTAATTATCATAGAACCTTGGTCCTGACCACTTACCGAGTCTCCAGTATGAATATCGCTGCATTAACGAAAGTCACCTTATATATTTTATTTAAATAAACTACTTAAACTTAGTAATTATAATGTACATCATATCTGAGAAATAAGAGAAGGAATGTTGGCTACGCCTACGCAATACATTATTGCGGGATCACTGAAATGGCTTCGGTGGAACCATAATCTAAAGTTAACAACTATTTGGTCATTTAAACTGTAGCAATATACAGTTCTTGAAATTGACTGAAATTGACATTTTATAGATGAAAGGAAACGATAACGAGCTAAACTTCACAGGAAAAACTGTTTTGACCAAAGGAGTGTCCATATTAGCACGGTGTCCTAGTTCTGAACGGACTCGGTGTGCAAAAGAGCACAGCTCTGTTCTGTGATGGACGAGCCCTACTCTTAACACGGCCCGACAGTCAGGACCTGTATATATCACATTGTAAACCTCATTGGTTGGATGTCTGAAAGGTATTCCTAACATACTTCAAGACTGATCCGCACTTTCTAATTGCACAACTACCCCGCGCAATAACAAAGAATCTACTAACCGTTAAGATTTATTCAAATCGTACATAGGAATAGGAAAGTAAAATTCAAAAAAAACTAATTTTGTTTTGTCATTGTAACTATACGTTGTTTGTGTAGCGAGTAGGTATACTCCCCGCACTAGTGAAGTGTATCGTGAACTAATTTGTGTGTAGCGAGAGTCGGGCCGGATACTTGGCATAGTTGCGCGTACTTGTGACGTCACTACACAAGGTGCGGGGGGAGTTAGGAATGGCAAGCATGTGGCGGGGCGGGGGGAGCAACAAGCGGCGATGCTCCTACCTTAAAGGACGAGAGCTGGTGACTTATCTCTAAATTTTACTAGATAGTAGCATTTACTATTTAAACAATCTAAGCACATATTTAACAGAGCAATGTAACTGATCGGTTCTGGGTACTTGCTAGTCCCATTCAAAGTTGAGATTGATTACTGAATTCACAGACAAGGAAGTTTCAGGTAGCCACGTGACATTTCACTATCCACGCTGATGAAAATAGAATCCACTCGATTATAAACCGGTTAGTTTGGTCCGAAATATTATTATTATAGTGCACATATCTGTATCTTAAAAAAGTGTGTAACAAGTCAACCGATTAGTTTTAGGATTTAAACACGATTAATGTAAGAATTGCTACTTCGGGTCCTCAGAGTGCAGAAGAACCAACCATTGTCGTGGTGATTCCTTCAGATATATTCAAAATTCACGTCACGTACGTTTTATTTTAAAAATGTAGCCCCCTATTAGCCAATGTTGTGTTTCCATGTTCAGATAACCATAATTATGTGACAGATCTGGGCTTGTCCAAGTTATTCCATTTTAATTTTCAGCAACTCTCGAACTAACAATTACTCGTAGACAAGTTCCGACGGAGACAACTATCTGCTATCAACAAACATGTATAACTTGTGGGACGATATTATGTTTAAGTTCTGAGACTCGAGGCTGGCTGTCGGCTGTCGGCTGTCGGCTGTCGGCTGACGCAATAATTACTCGATCATTCCGAGCGACGTTCTCATAGTCAACGACATCCATTTTATGAAAATATAAAATTTTCAGGGCATTAAAGAGATTCGATGCCAACTTACACCTGAAGTTCACAACAATCACAACTCAAGCAGTAGAATAATACAATTTTAAAAGTCTTACAAAGTGACTTAAAAAGTACTTTAAAATAAAATTCAATTGGATAAAGTAGCGTCTGTGATATAACTCACCTCGTGGAGAAAGAAGCCATAACTCACCTCGTTAGGCAATGCCTCGTCCGCCCGTCGTTGCAAATAACGTACTATTTTTTATAAGATATTTTCGTGACTTCAATCACCAGCAAATATACAAAACCTTTTTAAATCATTCTGATTACAAAATTAAATTCTTAATGGTGGCTCATTTTATGTAAACACAAGTAAGCACATACCATCAACTTCGATTGTATATGACATACAGGTTGATTCAAGTATATGCATGTGGTTGTTCAGTTTCTTCAGAAACAAAGTACGAGGATTCGTAGAACACGATTGTCCGTCAGCTCCTCTATATGTACAGGATAGATAACTTATTATACTTATAACGTCCCGTGACTTCAATCTGACCCCAACTACATCGCATTATTCGTTTCTCACCAATATTAATTAAATAAATAAATCATCGTTGGAAGTATTACTAACGTCGCCATCGCGAATTTATGATGCTTCAATACATTCTTATAGTTTTATGAACTTACTTTCTACTAAATTTTTAGACTGGTTTAATTCCTGTCTTTGTTCAATATAAGGTCACTTTCGTTTATATAGCCAAATTTATACTGAAGATTCGGTAAGTGGTCAGGACCAATGTTCAATTACCCTGTTTGTGAAACACGAAATAGTAGTTTATACTATAAGTGCGTTAATGAGGCAATAGCTTACGAGGACGGTTTGAAACACGAGCGATAAGTGAGTTGAAAAATATTTTTTTCAGTGCAAGTGTTCGTTAAGGCCTATTTTATATGCATCAAATAACTGTTGTCAAAGTCAACTTTAACACACCAATATTTTTTATATAGGTATTTATTGAAAAAAGTTGCCTGTCTTTTCTTCTATACCATAGATAGACATGACGGAAATGAGCTGCTTTCAGTTTGATGCGTTGTAGGCTGCGTTCAGTTAGGTCGTCGGACGACACCCAGTACCGCTAGCAGCAAGGTGTGTTGTTACGACTGAGTGGCGGCTGCACCTTAAGTGCGCCCGTGCGCCGCACTACCATTTAAATTAAACTTACACAATAATGTCCTATACCTATCATTACCCATCCATCCATACTGCCATATACGGAAATTAAATATCTGATTATAGTACATATATACACATGTTTTGTTATTACGAGGTAAATAAAAATGTATAGATTTCTACTGCAAAGGAATTAAATCTTATTTTTGCTTGAACAAAATCGGCCCCGTGCGCTCGGGAAAGCGCACGCAGCGAGCTCATACAACTTCTATGAAACATGGTGTAAACAGCCCGGCGCGTAAGACAGAATATGCGTAGTACAAAATGTATGTCAGTATAAGGATAGATTCGTGCGCCGCACGCGACCGAAAATTGCCGAAAGAATACGAAACGAAACGAGTGGTTCACTCGCGTTACCCCGAGGCCTTGACCTACGCACGATGCACTTGTCGTCAGTTTGTCACTTTTTGCGCGCGCTTGCGGAGGAGTAATTGTTTATTTAATTACTATAATTATCTAATGATTAGAAAGAGTGATAGTAATGAGTGTAAATTACAATATTGACTTTATTAAAACCAACAGGACTTATGAAAACCCGACCTATTCATAATATAAAACAGGAATGCAAAACAAAAAATAAATCGTTCACGAGAACGTCCAAAAGTGAAATGTATGTTAAAAAGAAATGGTTATGTGGATGTGAGAGACTAAATGCTTTTTTTTGCGATCCCTGTGTTATTTTCGGCGGAGAAGCGATTTGGACGGAATATATAGGTAAATAAAATTTGTTTCCTTAAATTGCGGCAATTTATTTGATCTTTTTAATAAAACCATGCAGTGCACCACCGGTTCTCTGGGGCACCAGCCAGCCGCCACGGCGACTGAAAGCAGCCTACGAACGCATCAAACAAATTGGAAACTTGCATGCAAAGAAGAAGAATGCCCGCCTAAAGTTCGTTTGTTTTTTTAATTACGTTTCATTTATTTACTCTACTTTGCAATGATAAACGTAGTATGATACACGCAATATCTTACTCGTAATGTTTAACTCCCTCGCTTGTCGCTCGTGTTTCAAATCGTCCTCGTAAGGTATTGCCTCCTTACCGCACTTGTAGCAAAAAACTATTATTGTTCCTCTGTACTTGATGTAGAACGATCTCGACTCAATTAGTATAGAAAGTCTTAATTTTATATTATGTTTTCACAGAAAGGATCATTGAACCTTGGTCCTGACCACTTACCGAGTATGAATTTGGCAATGTGAACAAAAGTCACCTCACTAATCTTTTTCCCGCTGCTCCATCTGCATGCATCCTTTACATTTTTCAGTTTCTTCACCCTTCACGATATAAAGTATATACTCAGTAAAAGTTAGAACTGTAACACACACGTACCGCTACGACAGACGTAGATGTGAGTGGTCTCAACTCTCAATAGAACCGATAAATCGTCACGCTCTGGCGGTTCAGGGGGTGAACCTGGCACCAGTATAGAGAGTAATTCATCTAAAAGACCTATTTCCTCTAAGTGAGTCACGTAAGCTGGTAACGCGGTGGACTAGAAACACTTCCTTACTCCTCGCCGCTAAACTCTTAGTAAATAACGTTTAGTTAGTGGTGGACCCGTGAGTCGCGCGCAACAGGAGGAACTAAGTTCTTATGTAGGTTCGTGTTCGCGGAGCGACGTAAAGCAAAGTTATTCCCTCGGTGCACGAGACACGAGTGCACAAAGAGCAAGCGCTGGCTCAGTTGCGTTGTTCGTTGTGACGGCGCTTACTGCACAATACCTATGAAGTATATTGGCTTGCGCAATTGGATTAAATAAGAACCTAAGTACAGTCCCAATTTTGTGACAGGCACGGAGTTGAGTTATCCAGGATAACTCGATCCCTTATGCCCTGTATGTAACTGGAGCTGCGGCCAGGAATCCCCCGCGCCCCTGTCGCTAGTCCCTGCTACCCAACAAATGTTATATCGTCGCCCAGATGCCTAATACAAATATCACGCCCAGAAAATAGAACGGTAAAAAGTTGAAATTTTCTGAACAAAACAATGTAGGTAGATTACAGCCTAATGTGAAGAGAATCACAAGTAGCACAAATGCAATTTTTCTTTGAAATGTTATTTTATTGTGAGATTTGCAGAAGCCAGTATAGTTAGTGTAACAATGAATTGTATTGAATGAATTAACACAAAATTAACCTATATAACTTACACTGTAATAAAAACCATAAATTTACGTAAATAAATAAATACAGAATAAACATGAATATATTATTATTTATGACATTTTCTGACATTTGACAGCTGTCAAAGGTTGCCATTTGCGAAAAGTCATCCAATTCGCTTCAAACTCAATTTATGTTCTACACGTTTTTAAGATCTCCAATCACGGAAGTTTATCTCTTCTTCTCTGTACATAATATAAAATACAACGTCTGTCTGTCTGTTTGTTCGCTTATAACTTGAAAATCAATGGATTTTGATGCAATTTTCACTGAAAGAAAACTAAGATTCGCCTTCGTCGTAGCGTAGCCGATCTAAAGCGGGTTCAAACCCCGACTGGTAATTATTTTTTTCATTTTTTATTTTTTTATTTTATTTTCAGAATAAATATTTTCTTTTGTGAAATAAAATGTTAACGGGGTCTCCTCAACGGACAACAGCAGACCCTTAGTTTGGGCTTATTTGATTGGTTTTTATTAGCACTTTGGTAAAACATGGTGACCAGTGTCTGCTGATGGGACTGGAAGGTGGGTACGGGATCTCCTCAACGAACAACAGCAGACCCTTCGAGTTTGAGCTTATTTGATTGGTCGTTATTAGCACTTTGGTAAAACATGGTGACCAGGGTCTGCTGATGGGACTGGAAGGCGGGTACAGGATCTCCCCAACGGACAACAGCAGACCCTTCGAGTTTGGGCTTATTTTATTGGTCTTTATTAGCACTTTGGTAAAACATGGTGACCAGGGTCTGCTGATGGGACTGGAAGGTGGGTACGGGATCTCCTCAACGGACAACAGCAGACCCTTCGAGTTTGAGCTTATTTGATTGGTCGTTATTAGCACTTTGGTAAAACATGGTGACCAGGGTCTGCTGATGGGACTGGAAGGCGGGTACAGGATCTCCCCAACGGACAACAGCAGACCCTTCGAGTTTGGGCTTATTTTATTGGTCTTTATTAGCACTTTGGTAAAACATGGTGACCAGGGTCTGCTGATGGGACTGGAAGGTGGGTACGGGATCTCCTCAACGGACAACAGCAGACCCTTCTAGTTTGGGCTTATTTGATTGGTCGTTATTAGCACTTTGGTAAAACATGGTGACCAGGGTCTGCTGATGGGACTGGAAGGGTGGTACGGGATCTCCTCAACGGACAACAGCAGACCCTTAGTTTGGGCTTATTTTATTGGTCTTTATTAGCACTTTGGTAAAACATGGTGACCAGGGTCTGCTGATGGGACTGGAAGGTGGGTACGGGATCTCCTCAACGGACAACAGCAGACCCTTCGAGTTTGGGCTTATTTGATTGGTCTTTATTAGCACTCTGGTAAAACATGGTGACCGTTGCATATTGTCGTTCAAAAATCATATTCTTTTGTTTTCCGTATTTCCACGAAGATTTCTTTGACGCGGGCAGAGCCGCGGGAAAAAGCTAGTGTAAGTATATTATCGAATAAAATGATTGTATACTATTATAATCTGGCTCTCAAAAATATCAATAACAATGTACAAATTGAATCGTTTAAAAGGTACCTATAGCTCTGTTGATAATATTCAACTCATACGCGTTCTGCTACCAACAAGTGTATGGAAAAGAACCCTGTCCGGCCAAACTAAATATACGGGATTCTATAAAGGGCCCATAGTATATCAGAAACACCATATACCTGGCACGAAATTAGTATGCAGACAGAGTCCTCACCCAGATTAATAAATAATACGAACTCACATAAATCCAGTAAATTATTGACTGCGTCACGGTACCTCCAGAAGTCCAAAATCTGGGGTCCATCCACTGCTTGGGTCACTTCGCTGCTCCAGCTGTTGGCCGGGCCGGTAAGGAGGAGGGGAACTACAAGGCAGGGATCAGCAGGAAATCAAAGGAATGTGGCCACGAACCCAAATTCTGACGCAATATGTCAAAGTCTTTTCCTGGAATTAGCCCGGCTTCTACGAGCACAATTCCCCAACACGGTTTCACTACGAGACCTTATTTTTATACACACATGTCCCTGAAGCAGGAATCTCTAAAAACCTTTCAGGCGACCAATTTTCACAATCAAACCGGGAGAGAGCAAAATTAACAAGTCATGTCTGTCAAAAATCATAGACAAGAAGAGCAAAATTAAAAACAAACAAAATGATTACACTGCCGCTAGCGGTTTCTAAAAATAGATTAGAACACTGTGAACGAAGCGCGTTCAATTTGAGTGTTGCGCGAACAATCCCCCGCTCCGAACTGATGCCCCCATCAGAACGCTAGCTCAATCAATCGGGAGCCGGGAGAGTGTTGCTACAGCTTGTCGCAAAATCGAACCTCCAACCAACACCTCAGCTACACGAGGAGTCCCATCCCCACCGTATATTAACTTGATAATGCGACCCCGGCGCCAATGTAGAGATGCCAAATTTGCATCCTTCAATAAAACTAAGTCTCCTTCTTTCGGAGGTTCGGTCCTGTCTGTCCACTTCACCCGCTGCTGTAACAAATGCAGATATTCCAACGACCAACGATTCCAGAAGTCCTGGCCCATTTGTTGCAACATTTGAAAACGTGATAACCGGGTTGTACGTTCTTCCCTCCAGGGGTATTCCGGCAAGGCAGTAAGAGGCTGCCCAATCAAGAAATGGCCAGGAGTCAAGACCTCGAGGTCGTTCGGATCAGATGACAGGGGACAGAGAGGACGAGAATTGAGGACGGCCTCAACTTTACAGAACATAGTGACGAGCTCCTCGAAGCTTAAAACGGTCTCCCCGATGACGCGGCGGAGGTGGGTCTTAGCTGACTTCACGGCGGCTTCAAAAATCCCACCCCAGTGGGGGCAAATTGGCGGGCTGAACCGCCAAGTTATCCCCCTCTGGGCGCAGATATGACTTAAACTAACACAATTATTTTCTAAAAATTTATACACATCTTTCAAATAGTTTGAGGTACCCTGGTAGTTTGTGCCATTGTCAGAGCGGATCAATGAAGGTAGACCCCTACGCGAAACAAAACGGTCTAACGCAGCAACGAAGGCCTCCGTGGACAACGAGGACACTAATTCCAAATGGACGGCCTTGGTGGACAAGCACACAAATACGTACAGGTAAGCCTTAACAATCCGAGCATTACGAAGAGTGGAGGTCTTGACCGAGAACGGGCCTGCCATGTCCGTGGCGACTCCTTCGAATGGTCTCGACTGGGTGATCCTGTCAGCCGGCAGATCTCCCATCTGAGGCTGCATCAATGAGGCTCGCAGTCTGTAACAAGGAAAGCAGGAGAAAACTACATTGCGAATTACCCGGCGAGCAGACAATATCCAAAACTCCCGCTGTAATATCGCCAATAACGCATTGCGTCCCGAATGAGAGTTACAAACATGTCGGTCAGATACCAAAAGCTTTACCAAAGGACCCTCCTTGGGTAACAGCAGAGGATGACGGCTTCCGTATGGCAGGTCAGCCTTCCGAAGTCGACCTCCAACACGCAGAAGTCCCTGTGAATCCAGAAAAGGATTTAATCTAGCGACCGCTCCCTTCAGCTTGGCACGTCCATCGCGAAGAATCTGCAATTCAGACTTGAAACGGTCCGCCTGCACTACCTTGACCCAGTGAAGCAGTGCATCTCGACGCTCCTCGGCACTCACCACTGGCGACAACTGTTTATTTCGGGGGTTACGACAATTATTTATAAAACGCTTAATCCAACTAGTAAGCGCCAATAACTTGTCCAAACTACTATATCTCCCAGTCAGCCAATCAGGATCTAAATCGGTCTCTGCAACTAAAGCATGCACACGCAGCCCTGGTAAAATCTGGGTCGTCCTATCTACTTGCTGAACAGGCCAAGAAGACTCAGGTCCCCTGAGCTACTCCGGACCCCACCATAA
This sequence comes from Ypsolopha scabrella, assembly GCA_910592155.1. NCBI lineage: Eukaryota > Metazoa > Arthropoda > Insecta > Lepidoptera > Ypsolophidae > Ypsolopha > Ypsolopha scabrella. Next base: position 332,296 of record OU342978.1, read on the forward strand.
AGCATGTGACACCAACTCCGGCGCTGTGCAGCCCCTCGATGCGCAGTCTGCAGGATTACATTCACCTGGGACATGCCTCCAATTAATATGAATACCCATGTTCTGAATTTGCGAAACCCGGTTTCCTACAAAAATCTCTAAGGTATGCGGAGCCGCGCGCAACCATGCTAGCGCGACCTGACTATCCGACCATGCATACACATCCTGAAAATCAACATTGGCAGCTAACTCCCGAGATATATGATTCAGTAATCTAGCTAAAAGATGAGCTCCGCTTAATTCCAATTTAGGAATAGTAAGACGAGTACGTATGGGAGCAACCTTGCTTTTCGCTAGAAGTAACACAACATTGACGTGTCCCTGACTATCAACGGTTCGTAAATATACGGCCGCAGCGTATCCACGTTCGGAGGCGTCACAAAAGCCATGCAAAGAAGCGTGATACTTTCCTGGCGGCAAGATCCGGCGAGGTAAGGCAACTCGATTGACTTCCTCCAACGATGACATCAACTCCAGCCAGTCGTCCAACGGAGACCCGGTGAGCGGCTCGTCCCACGACACGCCCAGGATCCACAGCCATTGCAGCAGACACTTCGCTGAGAAGATCACCGGACTGATCCAGCCGTTCGGATCAAACATGCGAGCGATGGTGGACAGCACGGTCCTCTTCGACCATACTCTCTCTCTGGTTTCAGTTCCACCTGAAACGTGAAAATATCATTTACCGGTTGATACTTCATTCCCAAAACCGCTATCATATTAGGATCGTCCACCTCAGCAAACAGATTAGGGTTCTGTTGGTGATCCTCTGGAATACCTTCTAACAGACGGGGCTCATTCGATAACCATTTTCTTAACTCGTAGCCTCCCGCTGCTAGTATAGCAATTAATTCATCCCTGAGTATAAGAGCTTCTTCAACTGTATGGGCCCCAGTACACACGTCGTCCACGTAGAGGTCACGTGTCAGTACGGCTGCCGCACGCGGGTAGCGGGCCCTCTCCCGCTCCGTCAGTTCTAATAAGCATCTTATAGCTATATATGGACTTGATTTCAAACCATATGTGTTGGTGTTGAGCTCGTAGACTGTCACTGGGTCCTCTGGGTGCTCCCGCCAGAGAATCAACTGAAAGCGCCTGTCGTCGGGATGAATCACAGTCTGCCGGAACATCATCTTAATGTCGGCTAAAAACACCACCTGATGTCTTCTGAAATTTAAAATTATATCTATGACATCCCGATGAAGCTTTGGCCCAGAGAATAGACACGAATTCAACGAGACTCCTGTTGAGGTAGGCACCGACCCGTCGAACACGGTGTGCAGCTTACCTGAAGAAGCCTTCAATACTGCATGGTGCGGTAGGAAGTAATGCTCAGTAGAGCTCCAATCTACTCGAGCCGGTGACATATGACCTAGTGCTTCGTACTCACGCATGAAGTCAATATATTTCTCACGTAGCACTGGGTCACGCTGCATGCGCCGTTCCATAGTCAGCAGTCGCTTCTCTGCCAGTGCTCTGGATTGTCCAAGAATAGGAGGGGATGCTGTAAAAGGCAACCGTGTTACAAATCTCCCTGAAGCTAGCCTCGTAGTGTTGGCTTGAAAAAAGGCCTCACATTCTGCATGTTCCGGGTCCACCCTCGGAACCATGGGAGGCTCCTCTACTTCCCAGAACCGCTGCATCGTCTTAGCAAGGGATGCTGTATTGACTACCCTCGACTCATCCGGAGTGTAGTCATCGAAGACTGGTCCCAAGACAGCATGTCCAAAAATGGTGGACACCGCCAACAGTGATGAGGTGCCTAGTGCCTTCTGGGCACCCAAAAGAATCCATCCCAATACATCCGAGCCCAAGAGGACGTCCACTGGGCCGGGAACATAAAACCTGGGATCAGCTAAATTTAAATTAGACGTACACGATAGTATAGTTGGGGAGATATCTGAGGAGGGCTGCCAGCCTACGATATCATCCATAACCATAGCTGCAGCTGCAATCCTCAAAGTGGAGGAACGTACCGAAGAAAACCTTATATGAGTTCGGCCTACCAAACGTTTAACTTCTAAACCCCCAATACCAAGAAGGGGCACCGAAGAAGGCTCCAAGTTCAAACCCAACATATCAACTATCCGTGTAGTCACCATACACCCTTGGGCCCCTGAGTCCAGTAGAGCCCTTACCCTAACCGAATCTCCACGGGGACCCCATATGCAAACTATTGCAGTGGGCAGCAGAACCGTCCTCGGCTCTGCGCTAGTAGAGTGGCAGGCTAGCTATTGACTGGTCGGCCTCGCCAACCCAGGGTGAACCCACTGCCCTACATATGGTGAGCGAGTACACATCGCCATCCTAGGGGGGGCGTAGCCTGCCGCTCTCCCATACCTAAAATAAGGTGGGTGGTACTCTACCCGCGGGTACTCATGAGACGGCGGCGAGTATCTCTGCGGCTCCTCCCGACTATACTCCCTTCCAGTGGGCGCCGGCACTGGCGCGGGAAATTGAGGTCCACTAACCGGTGAAGTGAAGCCCCCGCCCGTAGGGCCTTCTTCCCTCGAACTTCCATAATTTTGAATGGGCCCCTCACCCGTGGAGTACCCCCATCCCCGGGGCCTCCTAGCCGGGCCCGCAGTATAGCCCTGTACCGCAGGTGCATGCTCCTCAAAATTATTAGGGTGTGCATGACTCACCCGAGAACTCATTCTCCACTCCGACGGGTGCGCGCCTCGTCCTGGACGAGGGCCCCTCGACGGACATAGCTGCTGTGCGGACGGTGAGGCTGCTCCCCCGCCCGTAGCGCAACGCTGGTGCTGCGACGTGGAGACTGCTCCCCCTCTCGCAGCAGGTCCGCGCTGCGGTGCCGGAGCCGGCGCACCAGACCTGTTAGCACACAGCAGTAAATGGTGAGCTCTTCCACATGCAGAACAAGTACCTTGCCTGGAACAATCGCGCGCGAAATGATCTTCCATGCAATGAAAACATAAGCGCTTGGCTTTTACCAAGCACCGCCTTTCGCTGACCGGCAGCTCAGCAAACTCAGGGCACCTCCGCAAAGCATGTCCCAAACGCCCACACTGAGGACATGTCGGTTCCCCCACGGCAGCAGTCAGCGCAGCCAAGCGAGCTGCCACACGTCCCCGGGACGGCGGCACTCCCTGGGCATCACTGCGTCGCGATGTGCCGGCGGATCTTCCCAAACTCCCGCTAGGTGGCGCCACTTCCAACGGAGACGACTCCACAGCCCTAGCTTCAAACTCCAAAAATCTCATTAGGTCCGTAAAGCTAGGCAAGGCACTGCCGTCCCGTTCTGCCATCTCGCGTTCAAATCGTGAGCGAGAGTCAGCCGGCAACTTGCTCAAAATTATGTGTACCAACAGATACGACCATTCATCCACTGGTAGTCCCAACATTTTTGATGCTTTGCACGCCACTGTAACGGGTGTGAGTAAGTGAGCCCTGATATGCGATATAGAAGTAACCCGAGGCAGACCTAACAGCTGACTCGCATGCGCGTTTGCTAACAACCGGACGTTCTGATATCTGTTGTTCAATAACTCCCATGCGATGACGTAGTTATGCTCCTCAACCATCAGATGTTGTACCAATGATCTAGCCTCCCCTTGTAGACTGGACATCAAATACGCCATTTTCTGTGCGTTGGACAGATCTTGTCTACCGTCTACCAAAGAAGTAAACATATTCTTAAAGGCGACCCATTGCTCCATACGTCCGTCAAAGTGACCAAGCTCTAAGGTAGGTAGTCTGCTATGCAACCCTACCCCTTGACTACTGGTGCCCAATTTGACATCCGGACCCCCAGACTGCAATCTCTTTATTGTGCATGCCACCTGCGTAGTCTCATTATAAATGTCCATTATCTGCTCCATATCACTGTTAATGCTAGCCATTACCTCCGGTGGCAGCTCCTGGTCCAACAGCTCCATGAGCGCCTGCTCAGCTTTCTCGAGGCGACGCTCCATCTGTGAGTACCGCTCCAGGACTGCATCGCCCCGATCAGCTCGAGCCAACAAGCCTTGAACGCTGACAAACCAGCGCAGCTAGCTGGCCAAGATGTTCCTCGGAGAAGTCTTCGACATGGTAGACCGGGAATTGAGAGATACAAACAATTAAAAACGGAACTGACAATGTCACAAACCACAAAGCGCCCCAATGTATACACTCAAACAAGTTGTCACAGTAACTCGGTAAATACAAAATGTTATTAATATAAATAAACTAACTGCCTTGTAACAGTGCTCTCAAACAAGCCTACAATAGGTCGTTATATTATATTATAACCAAATATCTTATATAAACACAAACAACCGAGTTATAAAGTTACACCAACAAGGTCTAAAAATTACAATTTAAATCTGCGTACAACAACCTAAACAGCGCTAATAAAGTTATATGTTTATCCACAATACATAATACAATAATATTCTATACCTTCCAGCTTACATAAACCTATTCATATACACAGTCCGAGTACTGTAGTATGAGAAATAACAAAATATTCTATTTGAACTCGCTTTAGGTTGCAAGGTTACAAACTACCTACCTATATAAACAGAATATATCTTGGTCCGGGGTTGTTTAATATCCGATACTAAACAACTTAACCGCGCTATGTTACCAGAAAATGTAGCTAATAATCAGCTCATACGCGTTCTGCTACCAACAAGTGTATGGAAAAGAACCCTGTCCGGCCAAACTAAATATACGGGATTCTATATAGGGCCCATAGTATATCAGAAACACCATATACCTGGCACGAAATTAGTATGCAGACAGAGTCCTCACCCAGATTAATAAATAATACGAACTCACATAAATCCAGTAAATTATTGACTGCGTCACGGTACCTCCAGAAGTCCAAAATCTGGGGTCCATCCACTGCTTGGGTCGCTTCGCTGCTCCAGCTGTTGGCCGGGCCGGTAAGGAGGAGGGGAACTACAAGGCAGGGATCAGCAGGAAATCAAAGGAATGTGGCCACGAACCCAAATTCTGACGCAATATGTCAAAGTCTTTTCCTGGAATTAGCCCGGCTTCTACGAGCACAATTCCCCAACACGGTTTCACTACGAGACCTTATTTTTATACACACATGTCCCTGAAGCAGGAATCTCTAAAAACCTTTCAGGCGACCAATTTTCACAATCAAACCGGGAGAGAGCAAAATTAACAAGTCATGTCTGTCAAAAATCATAGACAAGAAGAGCAAAATTAAAAACAAACAAAATGATTACACCGCCGCTAGCGGTTTCTAAAAATAGATTAGAACACTGTGAACGAAGCGCGTTCAATTTGAGTGTTGCGCGAACAGCTCTGCTCCAGCTAAGATTTATCTCGAATTTGTTTGAGGAGTTTACATTTTCACGCGAGTAATTTTAAATTTCCAGCGTCTAATTTACCAAAATTTGTAAAACTATAAATGTTGGTTTTGATTTGAGATTTGTAGCAAGCAACCGGAAGGATCAGAGTAGGTATCAGTATCCATTCAGTTGGAACAAAGTATGTAAAGAGCATCGTTTGTCGGTGTGACACAAGCAACAAGATCATTTCAATATTATATACAGCGAGTGTGGACGGTACGTAACAATAGAGAGGGCCCCCGAGACTTCCCACAGGGAAAAGGCCAGCCCGAGCCCCGCTTCGCCCCGCGCCGCAACCCTCCGTGCCCTCTAACTCAATTTATAGCTGACCCGCTCGGATTACGAAAATACGAGTGTTATACAGATTTAATATTTGTTCATCCACAATTTTATTGACTTTTTAGGGTTGTTTCTGAAACTAAAGTCAAAACACGTAATACTGACAATATATAGGAACAATACATACCATCTTCATTAAAGAAGTATAATGTTATCCGAACAACGACAAAAGCAGATAGGACTCATTTTCATTTCTACGAAAAACGTTTCAGTGATTGATTAGTAAAACTTTAGATGTGCTGCTCCAGTTTCTTACAACCGAAGACATAAGACGAAAGGCAGCTGTAGCGACGAGTTCCACCTTCCCTTCACTGGACTAGTTCTTATGTCAGCATGCTGAAACCATTGGGCTCTAGTTCAAGGAATCCTGACTGGGCTGACTGACCGGAGGAAGTGCACAGTACACACGTTCATGGAGATTCAGTGCAGGACTAATCGCCCCTGCTACGAATTTGAATTTCAATACTCACCCTGCAATAAAAATATCTGTTTACCACACCAAAAATACAATTGGAATTAAAACTTAATTTATTGATTATGTTCTGTCATTAATAGTGCATTATGGTGTTTAAACTACCCACTTTGGTTCACGATCGTGCCTATTAATTTTGCCCGTAACTCCGGTGTGTGTCGGTGACACGTGCCTGGAATCATAGCGAGTCCTACACGAACTTGACACGTATTTTTCTTTAGTTTTCAGTATCACTCGGCACTTTTTTATACATACATACATGTCACACAGTCCGCACTCGGCATACCCGCGTTTTACCGTAATAATCGTCGGTTAAACGCGGATGTGCTGAGTATGGACTGTGATTTTTATCTGATCGATTATGTGGCGCATAAGAATTAAGTTAATTTGTTACTTTTTTACTCGCATAATAATTTAATGTACCAACTTCACTGAAAACTTTACATTATTTGAGAGAACTGACATCTCACACGGGTATATTAAACGTACAAGTGACTTATGACGCGGGTAGATTAAACGTAGAAGTGAGATATCACGCAGGTAAATCAAACGTCAAAGGGACTTATCAAGCGGGTAGATTAAACGTTCTAGTGACTTATCACGTGGGTAGTTTAAACGTACAAGTAACTGATCACATGGGTAAATTAAACGCACAAGTGAGCTATCAAGCGGGTAGATTAAACGTACTAGTGACTTATCACGTGGGTAGATTTTACGTATAAGTGACTTATTACGTAGGTAGATTAAACATACATGCCTCAAAACCAATTTCACATTATACTTCTATATAGTTTATTTAAATAATAAGTTATATACTTGATACAAGATGATAATATATGTCCATAGAAATGTACGTAATGACAAAGTTTATACAAAGTTAACAATGTTGCCGTTAGGTGTGACGTTGCAAGTTTTAGCGATTTTACTTTTATACTCTTCATCACACAACCTCCACTAACAAGTTCACTTCATTATAAGAATCAGAAAATAACATGAACTTGTAACATCCATTTTATTCAATAACCATATTGAGCTTCGTGACAAAAGTAATGTGAATTAAATTAAAAATGATATTTTTCTATTTGTAAAACAGTGTATACCTAAGTGACTTAAGATTGTACTTTTATTTTTAACTAGCTTTTGCCCGCAGCTTCGCCTGCTTTGAATTAGTTTTGTGTGCTCCTATACAATCTGCCAATATTTCTCGGACTGTTACCTACAGTTAACACAGCTGGTGAAATGTTTCCCATTTTCTATATTTCTTTTAAAGCGTTTCAATGGGAACTGATTTAGTGGATAAAAAGTAGTTTTTGCCTTATTCTAGATTTAGATCATTATTTGTGCAAAGTTTCAGCCCAATCGGTTCAATAGAAACGGTGTGAAAGGGTGACACATCACTTTTATATAGACACATGAAACCTCATTTCCATCCCATGGGAACTGATTTATAGGATAAAAAGTAGCCGATGTCCTATTCAAGGTCTAGAACTACATTCATGCAAAATTTCAACCCAATCGATTCAGTAATTACGGCGTGAAAGAGTAACAAACATCCATCTATCCAAACTTTCGCATTTATAATAATATTGGGAAGTGGGATTTAAATTTGAGGAATTTATTTTTCAATGCAAGTGCAGGACCCATTTTATAGGCATCAAAACTGTTGGCAATGCAATTTTTACCACACTAGTGCATTATTATTTTTTATTTATTCAGTGGAAGTTGTCTTTCCTTGTGTATGATAGATAGACTTGAAACAAACAAACTGCGTTCTGTTTGATCGTCGGACGACACTCACCTGCCACTGACAGCAGGATAGTATCAAAGCATGTAAGGTGGATATCGCTCGACGATCAAACTAAACGCAGCCTACGAACGCATCAAACCGAACGCAGTTTATTTCCGTCAAGTTGGCAAATTACCTGCACAGAAAAAGAATACCCGTCTTAAGTTCATTTGGAATATTTATTATTTGTTTGTTTCTTTAATTACGTTTCTTTTCCTACTCACATCATGCATCGAAAAACGTTTCATGATACACAATACTCGATACGCTCGTATTTTAAATCATCCTTGTAAGTTATTGCCTTCTTGCCGCACTTATAACATAAAATACTATTTTAAGATAGATACATATAAACACATTTTGTACACGTCAATATTAATCTGCAAAAACCAATTAAATTAAATTAACCAATAAACATTCATTAGCGAAATTCATCGCATTGGATACTCCAAATATTATTAGAGTGTATAAGAAGATTTATATTCAATTATGTAGAAACAAATCTCAAATAGCTTCGGGCCACGATCAGAAGCAAGAAGTGGCAGGTTCTAATCCGGGCCTAACGAGTCATTTTATATATTTGTCTAATTTGAAATTGGTTTCTAATAGATTTTTCTATCTTTTTATGTACTCTTAAAATATTAAGTGTATGCCTATTTAAGTAAAAGAGTGAAAAATGTTTCAAAGTTAAGCTTATACGTTATTGTACGTTTTACCCTATCATAACATCTAGTGACACTTTGTAGCAAGCTGCTGCCTATTATGTCATCTCCTGGCTCTTTTTAGCTTCGTATATACGTATTATCGCGGTAGCATAGCATCTCGTAGCACTTTTTAGTATCGTATTGTACGATTAAACTTATCATAGCATTTTGTAGCACTTTGTAGCATCGTATTGTACGTTTTAACTTATCATAGCATTTTGTAGCACTTTGTAGCAACTTGTTACCTATTATGTCATCACGTGGCTCTTTGTAGCTTAGGTTATACGTATTATCTCGATAGTATAGCATCTCGTAGCACTTTTTAGTATCGTATTGTACGTTTAAACTTATCATAGCATTTTGTAGCACTTTGTAGCACCTTGTTACCTATTATGTCATCACGTGGCTCTTTGTAGCTTAGGTTATACGTATTATCTCGATAGTATAGCATCTCGTAGCACTTTGTAGCATCGTATTGTACGTTTTAACTTATCATAGCATTTTGTAGCACTTTGTAGCACCTTGTTACCTATTATGTCATCACGTGGCTCTTTGTAGCTTAGGTTATACGTATTATCTCGATAGTATAGCATCTCGTAGCACTTTGTAGCATCGTATTGTACGTTTTAACTTATCATAGCATTTTGTAGCACTTTGTAGCAACTTGTTACCTATTATGTCATCACGTGGCTCTTTGTAGCTTAGGTTATACGTATTATCTCGATAGTATAGCATCTCGTAGCACTTTGTAGCATCGTTTTGTACGTTTTAACTTATCATAGCATTTTGTAGCACTTTGTAGCAACTTGTTACCTATTATGTCATCACGTGGCTCTTTGTAGCTTAGGTTATACGTATTATCTCGATAGTATAGCATCTCGTAGCACTTTGTAGCATCGTATTGTACGTTTTAACTTATCATAGCATTTTGTAGCACTTTGTAGCACCTTGTTACCTATTATGTCATCACGTGGCTCTTTGTAGCTTAGGTTATACGTATTATCTCGATAGTATAGCATCTCGTAGCACTTTGTAGCATCGTATTGTACGTTTTAACTTATCATAGCATTTTGTAGCACTTTGTAGCAACTTGTTACCTATTATGTCATCACGTGGCTCTTTGTAGCTTAGGTTATACGTATTATCTCGATAGTATAGCATCTCGTAGCACTTTGTTGCATCGTATTGTACGTTTTAACTTATCATAGCATTTTGTAGCACTTTGTAGCAACTTGTTACCTATTATGTCATCACGTGGCTCTTTGTAGCTTAGGTTATACGTATTATCTCGATAGTATAGCATCTCGTAGCACTTTGTAGCATCGTATTGTACGTTTTAACTTATCATAGCATTTTGTAGCACTTTGTAGCACCTTGTTACCTATTATGTCATCACGTGGCTCTTTGTAGCTTAGGTTATACGTATTATCTCGATAGTATAGCATTTCGTAGCACTTTGTAGCATCGTATTGTACGTTTTAACATATCATAGCATTTTGTAGCACTTTGTAGCAACTTGTTACCTATTATGTCATCACGTGGCTCTTTGTAGCTTAGGTTATAGGTATTATCTCGATAGTATAGCATCTCGTAGCACTTTGTACCATCGTATTGTATGTTTTAACTTATCATAGCATTTTGTAGCACTTTGTAGCAACTTGTTACCTATTATGTCATCACGTGGCTCTTTGTAGCTTAGGTTATACGTATTATCTCGATAGTATAGCATCTCGTAGCACTTTGTAGCATCGTATTGTACGTTTTAACTTATCATAGCATTTTGTAGCACTTTGTAGCATCTTGTTACCTATTATGTCATCACGTGGCTCTTTGTAGCTTAGGTTATACGTATTATCTCGATAGTATAGCATCTCGTAGCACTTTGTAGCATCGTATTGTACGTTTTAACTTATCATAGCATTTTGTAGCACTTTGTAGCAACTTGTTACCTATTATGTCATCACGTGGCTCTTTGTAGCTTAGGTTATACGTATTATCTCGATAGTATAGCATCTCGTAGCACTTTGTAGCATCGTATTGTACGTTTTAACTTATCATAGCATTTTGTAGCACTTTGTAGCAACTTGTTACCTATTATGTCATCACATGGCTCTTTGTAGCTTAGGTTATACGTATTATCTCGATAGTATAGCATCTCGTAGCACTTTGTAGCATCGTATTGTACGTTTTAACTTATCATAGCATTTTGTAGCACTTTGTAGCAACTTGTTACCTATTATGTCATCACGTGGCTCTTTGTAGCTTAGGTTATACGTATTATCTCGATAGTATAGCATCTCGTAGCACTTTGTAGCATCGTATTGTACGTTTTAACTTATCATAGCATTTTGTAGCACTTTGTAGCAACTTGTTACCTATTATGTCATCACGTGGCTCTTTGTAGCTTAGGTTATACGTATTATCTCGATAGTATAGCATCTCGTAGCACTTTGTAGCATCGTATTGTACGTTTTAACTTATCATAGCATTTTGTAGCACTTTGTAGCACCTTGTTACCTATTATGTCATCACGTGGCTCTTTGTAGCTTAGGTTATACGTATTATCTCGATAGTATAGCATCTTGTAGCACTTTGTAGCATTGTTTTGTTTGTTTTAACATATGATAACATCCAGTGACACTTTGTAGCAAGCTGCTACCTATCATGTCATCACCTGGCTCTTTGTTGCTTAGGTTATACGTATTATCTCGATAGTATTGCATCTCGTAGCATTTTGTAGATAAAGATAAAAGATAAAAGTGACTATATTCAAAAACAACAAACATTAAATAAATCACAAACATAAAATGGTTACAAAATAGGTGGGTACATTGAGAACTTATTTAATCTATACGATTATCTGGCGGTCCTCAAACTAAGACGAGCTTGATTCGTGAGGACCTTTATTAGTGTGCACATTTGTTAACTATTATAATGAGTTGCGCCGACAATTACATATTGATGTTTGTTTTTGTGTCCCTTTTTTCCGCATTATACAATATTTGAAAAAAATATGCTGAAACAAACATACAATCGAAACCAAGTAAACTTCACTCTTAGGAAACTATAAAAATAAAAATAATTTAGAAGTTTAATTATTTTTCAAGTGGTTTATGATTAATTTGAGATAAATATTTTATTTTCTTGCAAACAATACAACGGAATAAGATAGTTACTATTAACATATACATATATTAGATAAATAAATATGGTTATAATTTTATATAATTTCATTTTATACATACAATTTTAAATAAATGATATAACTACACAGAAGTATGAAGGAGTTTTTCAGTTTCGTCGTAGTTCAGGGATAAAAGATATTTAGTGACTGATTGCTTGACCTGATATTGTGTGAGGTTTAGGATATTACAGGAGGTTTTTATTACATTATAAAGAAAAGGGAAGATAAAATGGGGAAAACGTTGGGCGAATTTTGTTTTGCAAAAGCGAGTTGGCAATTTAGGAATTCGTTTGCATGCTAAAGCTTGATTTAAGGTAAATGATTTGTGGGCTGTCAAAACAGCTTTTAAAACAAAAATCTGTCGGACACGTAAGACGCCAGTTTCCGCATATATTTTGTCAGTGGAATATCTAAATGGCTTCCTGAACATGACTTTTAGCACTGACCGTTGTGCCCTTTCAACATCGATAAGATGTGTTTTGGCAGCACTGCCCCATATAGCAATACAGTAAGTCAGTAACGATTGAGTCAAAGCCTGATAAGTACTTATGAGTAGTTGTTTGGAAACGGAGTTTCTTAAAAGTCTCATAATATGAGCAGTTTTACGCACACGCCCGGATAGTGCGGAAAGGTGTGGTGAAAATGTCAGATTTTCGTCCAAAACAAGACCCAAATATTTAAGACTTCGAACTCTATTTATTGTTGGACAGTTACAATTATGATCGCTAGATGAAATCGGTTCGACACAGCTTCCTAAATGAATCCTTATTGCTGTAGATAGTGGGGGCTCAGTTGCTTTGGTGATGTGAAAGCCGAGGTACTTGGTTTTTGTCACATTAAGAGTGAGCAGATTATCATCCAGCCAATTTGCTACGCTTGCGAGACCTGTGTTAGCTACCGCAAAAGTCTCAGCCCAGGACAAGCATCGTTTTGTTTGTTTTAACATATCATAACATCCAGTGACACTTTGTAGCAAGCTGCCACCTATCATGTCATCTCCTGGCTCTTTGTTGCTTAGGTTATGCGTATTATCTCAATAGTATAGCATCTCGTAGCACTTTTTAGTATCGTATTGTACGTTTTAACTTATCATAGCATTTTGTAGCACTTTGTAGCACCTTGTTTCCTATTATGTCATCACGTGGCTCTTTGTAGCTTAGGTTATACGTATTATCTCGATAGCACAGCATCTGGCAGCACTTTAAAGCATCGTATTGTTTGTTTTAACCTATCATAACACCCAGTGACACTTTGTAGCAAGCTGCTACCTATTATGTCATCACGTGGCTCTTTGTAGCTTAGGTTATACGTATTATCTCGATAGTATAGCATCTCGTAGCACTTTGTAGCATCGTTTTGTTTGTTTTAACATATCATAACATCCAGTGACACTTTGTAGCAAGCTGCTACCTATCATGTCATCTCCTGGCTCTTTGTAGCTTAGGTTATACGTATTATCTCGATAGTATAGCATCTTGTAGCACTTTGTAGCATCGTTTTGTTTGTTTTAACATATCATAACATCCAGTGACACTTTGTAGCAAGCTGCTACCTATCATGTCATCTCTTGGCTCTTTGTTGCTTAGGTTATACGTATTATCTCGATAGTATAGCATCTCGTAGCACTTTGTTGCATTGTTTTGTTTGTTTTAACATATGATAACATCCAGTGACACTTTGTAGCAAGCTGCTACCTATCATGTCATCACCTGGCTCTTTGTTGCTTAGGTTAGACGTATCATCTCGATAGTATAGCATCTCGTAGCACTTTGTAGCATCGTTTTGTTTGTTTTAACATATCATAACATCCAGTGACACTTTGTAGCAAGCTGCTACCTATCATGTCATCTCCTGGCTCTTTGTTGCTTAGGTTATACGTATTATCTCAATAGTATAGCATCTCGTAGCACTTTTTAGTATTGTATTGTACGTTTTAACTTATCATAGCATTTTGTAGCACTTTGTAGCACCTTGTTACCTATTATGTCATCACGTGGCTCTTTGTAGCTTAGGTTATACGTATTATCTCGATAGTATAGCATCTCGTAGCACTTTGTAGCATCGTATTGTACGTTTTAACTTATCGTAGCATTTTGTAGCACTTTGTAGCACCTTGTTACCTATTATGTCATCACGTGGCTCTTTGTAGCTTAGTTTATACGTATTATCTCAATAGTATAGCACCTCATTGCACTTTGGAGCATTGTTTTGGTTGTTTTAACCTATCATAACATCCAGTGACACTTTGTAGCAAGCTGCTACCTATAATGTCAACCCCTGGCTCTTTGTAGCTTAGGTTATACGTATTATCTCAATAGTATAGCATCTCATAGCACTTTGGAGCATCGTTTTGGTTGTTTTAACCTATCATAACATCCAGTGACACTTTGTAGCAAGCTGCTACCTATAATGTCATCCCCTGGCTCTTTGTAGCTTAGGTTATACGTATTATCTCAATAGTTTAGCATCTCATAGCACTTTGGAGCATCGTTTTGGTTGTTTTAACCTATCATAACATCCAGTGACACTTTGTAGCAAGCTGCTACCTATAATGTCATCCCCTGGCTCTTTGTAGCTTAGGTTATACGTATTATCTCAATAGTATAGCATCTCATAGCACTTTGGAGCATCGTTTTGGTTGTTTTAACCTATCATAACATCCAGTGACACTTTGTAGCAAGCTGCTACCTATAATGTCATCCCCTGGCTCTTTGTAGCTTAAGTTATACGTATTATCTCAATAGTTTAGCATCTCATAGCACTTTGGAGCATCGTTTTGGTTGTTTTAACCTATCATAACATCCAGTGACACTTTGTAGCAAGCTGCTACCTATAATGTCATCCCCTGGCTCTTTGTAGCTTAGGTTATACGTATTATCTCAATAGTATAGCATCTCATAGCACTTTGGAGCATCGTTTTGGTTGTTTTAACCTATCATAACGTCCAGTGACACTTTGTAGCAAGCTGCTACCTATAATGTCATCCCCTGGCTCTTTGTAGCTTAGGCTATACGTATTATCTCAATAGTATAGCATCTCATAGCACTTTGGAGCATCGTTTTGTTTGTTTTAACCTATCATATGATCCAGTGACACTTTGTAGCAAGCTGCTACCTATAATGTCATCCCCTGGCTCTTTGTAGCTTAGGTTATACGTATTATCTCAATAGTATAGCATCTCATAGCACTTTGGAGCATCGTTTTGGTTGTTTTAACCTATCATAACATCCAGTGACACTTTGTAGCAAGCTTTTACCTATAATGTCATCCCCTGGCTCTTTGTAGCTTAGGTTATACGTATTATCTCAATAGTATAGCATCTCATAGCACTTTGGAGCATCGTTTTGGTTGTTTTAACCTATCATAACATCCAGTGACACTTTGTAGTAAGCTGCTACCTATAATGTCATCCCCTGGCTCTTTGTAGCTTAGGTTATACGTATTATCTCAATAGTATAGCATCTCATAGCACTTTGGAGCATCGTTTTGTTTGTTTTAACCTATCATAAGATCCAGTGACACTTTTTAGCAAGCTGCTACCTATTATGTCATCTCCTGGCTCTTTGTAGCTTAGGATAAATATATTATCTCGGTAGCATAGCATCTCGTAGCACTTGTTAGCATCTTATTGTACGTTTTAACCTATCATAGCATCTTGTAGCACTTTGTAGCACCTTTATGCAAGTTGGTACTTATTATGTCATCTCTTGGCTCTTTGTACATACGTACTATCTCGGTAGCACAGCATCTCGTAGCACTTTGTAGCATCGTATTGCGGTACACGGGGGGATGTAATGAATACGCAGGGGGGAACGTCGGCTATTTACTTGTTTCTATCTTGCCGCTCGAGGTTCAGTGACTGACAGGTAACGTACAGCCTAAATAAAGAAAGCAACATAAAATTTGGAACGTGTATTTCGTAATATTTGTTCATAAATATATCCCAGATGTTGAACATATTTATGCTATATAGAGGTGCACTAAGATACGGTTTTTTAAAATTTATCCCATAAAGAGGTTAAAGGAGGTGTATAATTTTATATCGAAAATACGTTCCGAACAAGTACAGTGGGCTCTACATATTATTCGACGAAGTCGCATGCATCCTCTAGTATGTTGAAAAGTGTGTTTTTGTACCGTTATATAGGTACATTTAAGAGTTTAGCCAACGTAAATGCTAGGTATACACTTCTCCTGGGACTTGGGACTGCTAGATCCCTAGGAACCAAACATAAACAAACTTTATCCAGGTGAAACCACAAAGAAAAAGCTAGTATAAAAGTTATGATTTTAGCGTTCCGTTACAAAAACGGGAACAAGAAATCCTTAGGAAATAGCCCGTCCGTTGCCATCTGTCACATCACAGCCTCTTTAGTCCAGAAGGGACGACGTGAATACATCGCCGGAGAGGAATACTCAAATTCATCGCCGCCCCCTCTCACCCCTGACTCCACTTCTGCTACAATATTGCCCACAGCTTTATTTTTAGAAAGCAGCTTTTTAAGGTGACAAAATTATTTTTAAGAAAACAATAGTTATTATATATTTTCATATTTTCTTTAAATATAAAGCTTGGTGTTTCATTTTCACTGAGACATAACATAAACATAAAGAGTTATAGAAAACATACTGAAAGCGGAATAAAATATAAATTGACGAATCATCGGCGCCTTATTTACGATATTAATGCAAACGACAGTTATTTGCCAGAATCGGTAAATAAATCACTTTAGTTTGACAAGTGGCGCAATAAATCTACGCAAGTGAGTGTGGTATTCATTAATAAAGTTGTTTGATTTCATGCAAATGATATCAACATTTTATATTTTAAGGTTTCTGTCAGAACCCATCCATCTAACCCATCGTGCAGCACCGGGGTCTGTTCATTAAGACTACTGGGCCGATTCCACCGCCCCGATCCGTACTGATTAAATGATTGAACTTTAGCTGACAGACGTCTCGGTTTTAAATATCATAACAAATTTGCGTTTTGTTAGACAGTAGGTAATTACTTCAGAAAGGGGACGATTGCATGCTTCCACAGAAGATTACTCGTGAGTGCCGGCATGTGTCCCCACAGTGGTGGTTAAGAGCTTCGTGTGCCAGTGTCTCCGGAGTGCATCAGGCCAATACAAATAGCTGCACGCTGCATATATTGTACTGGGGTGAATTTCATGTCGAAAGTGCATTATAATGATGTAACTTTATATTTGTATAATTTTAATAATTGAAACTATAAGCAAAGATCGATATACGAGGAGGGATCAAAAATTAGTAAGAATGAGATAGAATAACTTTTCTCGACTTTCACAACATTTTCTTGGGTGACTGGCGTTGATTAACCTATTTAAAGTGACCATCCCGGCACAAAGTAACACAATGAGTGTTGTCGTCGCGGATCTGATTTGGATCCTCGCCAGCTCCAAGCTCTCAGAGCTAGCCACGTGTTAGCCGCTAGCCGCTGACCGCACGTAGCCGCTAGCCGCTCCGGTCACTCCGGGCTGAATCAACTTATCCCAGTGCGACTCGGGAACACAATATCCGCTCTTGGACTGAGAACTACTAACAAACGTAATAAAGTCTCGTTGAAACGAGCGTTCTTGTGCGAGCATAACGCTCTGTTTGTTTACAAAACTGAACGACTCACAGTCTGCAGTCTCAAATAAAACTATCCTCCGATTGTATTGAAGCTTTTATTAAAACTATCAATCTTTCTTTTCGTCTGGCTACAAACTAACTCAAAACTATTTAATCGACTGAATCATCTGTTGCCACAAAAATAATTGTGATTGATGCCGGGCCCGAATGGCCCGAAATATATCTCACAATAATTAATTTTAATGTGTTTTCTTAGTTTTATTCATATGTATATACTCGTATCATAATCCAAAGATAATTAATTATACACATAATTCAATTACATTTATTTACAAAAACAGAATACTGATATCGTTTGACAGATGTAAACAAACATGAACTTTAGATATTTCCTCACGTGCATTGATTATGACGGTATCTACCTATATACTTAGGGCACACATTCCTCGAATATTATTACGAGCCAGTAAGTTACAGGTTATCCATAGCAGATGTAAAAGTAATACAATTATAGGAGAATATAAGTAAGTTTCTATCCAACATTCATAGTAACTCACATTATACGACATTTCTGTATCTATTTAAGCCTGTTTACTGAAATTTAGTTAACGAATTATAAAAAAAAGACCAACAAAGTTATATAAAATATCCACTCGGTACAACAAATGACTAAGAAGCGAGACGACGATACCGAGTGAAGATAAACTGGCAGTTTAAAGCTACAGACGAGATTTATTTCAAGTGGAAACAGCAAAACTTATCGGAGGGTGCGGGGATGGAGGCTGGGGCGGCGGGGGGCTGCATTGAGAGATTGTCTTATACAATACACCTCTGTGGGTGCCGAATGGGTTTCGGTATAAAAAGGATTAAGGAGTATTAAAAATACTGTAATAGTATTAAGCCATATGATGAGAAAAAAAAATGATAAAAAGAAGACATGATCTTGCTAAATTTCTTGTCCTTCTTCTTAGGAAGATTAATTGAATGGGCGGAATTAGGCATTATATCTATTTATAGTTTATTTATCTATTAACTTGTTTATTCGTTACATTATGTAGGTATATAAAATATTTTAATTCTTTAGATATGTTAGTATATATTGTTCGTTTTAAAACGTATCGGAACGCGATTAAGATACTTTATTTTATTTGATATGGCAACACGAGTTGTCGCGGTGTGAATTGTCACGAGTCGTCCAACGGCTATTGTGTTTTTCAGACAACAAGAGTTGCAAGAGGTTATGTGTTTGATATTTCAAGGAAATTAGTTTGTTAAAATAGAGAAATAAACCAGTTAATTAGTGTTAACTGTGATCCGGGACGCCTACGCGAAAAGTTTTGTAAATTCAATAATAGTGGAAGGTGATGGGAAAAGATTCTCATTACAACGTTTTACTAAAATCGTGATAGTTTTCTCGGGCCGGCTAGCCTATGGGTTAGAGGGTTGAGTTTAGGATACTAGTCTGCTGACACGCTGGCTGGGCTGGTCATTTGCCAGAAATCTCCAGGCCGAGGTCGACGACAATCAACGTCAGAAGAAGGGAAACGCACACCCAGGGGACCTGTGCTTTCCTCTGAACCAGGGTTGAGTCGTGACCTTGATCGAGCGCCGAGGTCCCGTCCAGGACGAGAACGTGAACAATAATGTGAGTGTTTGAATCATTTACCCTTATAACGGGATTTAGTATATAAGCTCCCTTGTTTGGAAAACCCCTTTCTGGCTATACAGTATTAATGGGCCCAGCAAAAAAAGAACAAAACTGTACCTGCCGAGAGGGGGGTTTATCATACATATATATTAGCATTTTTTGGCATTATATTTATTTATGGTCTATTCAGTTTATTTATCAACTTATTAATTGCATAATGTATAATAATAATAATATTCTTATTCCAATAAGTCTTTATTTCTTGCATAATATGTATAACTTTATAAGCCCTTCAAGGCCAGTTATTTTTATACATTTCCTGTATTATATTACTTTAATCATATAATATTATTTTTATAATTATTAGATTGGACATGTAAAATGATACATGATGATGTAAATGATTGGACATAAAAAATAAACATTTTGAATCTTTTAATCTCCACTGAGTCTTCTTCGATAGTTCAGTCCAACAGCACACCACGAACACTTGACGAAATATGGTATACACGTAACACTGCGTCCCTTGAACTCACACAGGATAGGTATTTTGATTTGAGTCTTCAAATTAGCGTATTTTACATTTATTTTTAATTATTTATTGGAGCACTCGCGCAAGCCGGCATTAGACTTTTCGTAAGAGAGAGAGAGAGAGTTCTTGTTTTTCACCGTGCTGGCGTAGCTGTCGCTCTTGTGTCTTCCTTCTTCTTTTTAGTAAGTCATCTACTCCACTATATAGGTGAAGTGCTGGAGATGAAGCAAGTACACGCCAACGTACGCAAACAGTTCATTAAGTTGTTCATCGGACAACTTGAGGGACATTCGCGGGCCCCGCGTAATCCGGCCGCGACCAGGGAATGCTATCTGCTCGCATGGACCCGACATCCGGCTATAAGTTATACCGGACAGATGAACATGCCTGCACTACTGAATCTTAACAACACTCAGTAAAAGTCGAAGCTAATAAAATGCTACTTCGAGTTCAAACCACCTGAGTGAATATATAAATGCTGTTACTCGTTTAGCACCACCCGAAGTTCTCTCGAATAAACCGACGGACGCGAGTCGAGAGGCGCTAGCGCCATCTTCCTACCGAAAATATCGCAGCAGTTGCTTTGATCTTTATACGAATGCATAAAATGAGCCATATCACCGAGATAGCTCAAGTAGCTATAGTTCGAGGTAATATGGCTCGTTTGTAGCCAAGTTCAACACTCTGCTTTTCACTTTGATTGCGTGGAAATGAAACTATGATATTGTTAGCAAATATTTATCCCACTTCTCCAATACATTAAATTTTCATAATTTTTAAGATATATTTGCTTAGATTTTGGCGGCAATATCTGTTGAACAACTTTATTTGCGTTTCTTTCCATTAATGTGTTAGGAGTAAGTATTATTTTATCATCACTTGATGACATTATTTAAATTTCGGTAATATTTATTGCAAATTTAAATAATCAAACAACTAAATATGTACTGCTAGGAAAAAACAACAGCTCTTTTCCGCCCCTACTTTTTATTTAAATTCTGCCATCGATTGGGAAGACAAAGGTAACTTAGCCCACACAGCCATGTCTAAATAACGTAACTTAATAATTAGACATGCATGTGTGAGGTTTATTTATTTTATATCATATTTGATTAAGTCACTGTATATCCTTCTAAGCATCGTCTGAAGAGTCTGTGTTCATCGCTGTCCTGTCAGTTCGCGCTAAAATGATAGAATCTTAGCGCGAACACTATTGTGTTTGAAAAAAATTGTCAGTGAAGTTGTACTGTGTATTTGGCTGTAAGGTCTATTGCCATAGTCTTAGAAGAAGTAAACACTTTTATGCACTAGAACATAAAAAAGTAGTTTTAGTCCGCTTACACCTAGCATAAAGAAAAACTTTAAGAGCATGAGAAGCGAAAAATTATTTTTAACAATTCTTTTTTGAAATAAATGAAACCTTTTTCATATGAAGCGTGCCTGTAACAGACGGAAACGGAAGCCTGTTTCATAAGGGTTCCGTACCTTTTCCTATTTTAGCTACGTTACCCTAAAAATAAAGTAACATGTGTAAGTGACCGGGGTCGGCCGGAACTCACATATAAATATCAGGAAAGGGTTAAATCATGAGCCGTATGTCAGGGAGCTAACCCGTGTGTCGGTTGTTTTTGTTTGGGAGCAAATCGCCGCTTCCGCGATATATCAGAGCGAGGGCGGTGGCAGGGTGCGGGCGGGGCGCGGGCGGGCGGGCGGCCGTCACCGAGTGATATACGGGAGTGTTGGCGCTGCCCTGCTTACGTCATACGTAAATCAACCGTATCGTAACGATCATATCAACTAAACAACGTATTCCAGAAAGTTTCGATAATATAATCTATCTAGTTGTTATATATGACTATCATTTTGCCCACGGCTCTGTCCGCGTTAGAGAACTAACATACTCGTATTTAACACTATATATTATATTTTTGGTCAGCAGCTACTTGCATGGTACGAGAAACAAACTTGACAAATTTAAAGTAGATAGACTGTAGTAGAAGCTATTTTATGATGAACATTGCTATTTCACCCAATATCTCTCTCGCAGTAGGAGCAACAAACTTTAAGGACCACTCTGTATAACATAGTTCATAAAATCATTGTTACTAAAATTCACGGATCAAAGTTATCTGAAATAAATGGTTTATATTTGAATTCGGTGGCTGCATGTGTCGTAAAAAGGGACCACAAAATTTCCTTAAACCTTAATATCTGTAAATTTATTTAAAAATATCAAATATTATTGTCAAATAACTACCAGTAACCCGTCACAGTAACTCCTAGTTACTTGTGACATCGAGGAATGAGCGGCTTGTTGTATATGTACCTCGGTTAGACAGTAAGGCACGGGACCACTGAGAATGCCGTACTCCACTTTCAATATCGACGAACTGAAATAAACGAGGGTTTTATTGGACTATAGATGGCCTTTCTCTCATCGCGTTTGCTTTGAGAAATGCGCCACCTGTAGGCCTGTATCTCGCTTCGACTGTTTTGCCGGAATTGCCCCCTGTTCGCGGCTCGTCGTCGGGTCGAGTTGGAGTCAGTGCCTTGTCGTTGTCACTCAGTGGTACGCCGTCATCCGTGATGGTGCGAGTCTCAGTATCGAGTGTCACGACTCACCACACTTACACGACAATTCATTAGTTAATGTTTAGTCTAAGATGATCTAGATGAAACTGCAGTGACATAATCCATGGCAGTGACGATGTTATCTGTGATAATACGATGCATACAGAAATAAAACCAAAAAAACAAGTTTCCGAACAAATTCCCAGTTATTCCCAGTTATTCCCAGTTATTCCCAGTTGCACACAGCACAGTATCGATAGGTATCAGGTATTCGGGACCAAATCAAAGCTAGGTCACGCGCCACGACACAAGTCCGGGGCTTAACTCATTGTGGTTCATATTCCAATGTTATTAAATACTATTTTAAAAAAGCATACCCTAAAGTCATCCTGTACATTTTGTATTTTTATAGAAGACTCATTTTGTTTTATTAAACACTTTTCTTGAAAAAATATAACAAGTATGAGATAATCTTTACTGGTATATGTTAGATGGTTTGTTACTGATAAAGACGGTTTGTTACAAAAGACTTTACAGGCAAGGATGAGTATTATTTTAATATTAACATGTATCTATCAAAGTATATATAAGGTGTCTTTCGTTTATATAGCCAAATATACTGGGGGCTCGATAAGTGAGCAGGACAAAGGTTCAATGACCTTAGCTGTTTGTGAAACACGAATAATCGTTTGTGTATCTATACTAGTTCAAGAACAACCTCGATCCAGTATATATTGGAAAGTCTACATTTTATTTTACATATTTTCACGGTGGTTATTTGAATTACGAAACTAAATTTATTATTTACTATTTATCCGCTAAAAATATTATATTTTTTATTTTATATAAAATTTAAAAATACAACATAACTTCTCTTATTGTTAATTTTGATCAAGTTTCTCATATAACTTATCCTATAAACACGGCGATTTCACGACACAAAGAATCCAATACAGCATTCAGGTGCCAGAGCACTTCAGCTGCTGCAAGCAGCGAGCCACGACCAATATCGAACATTCCGGCATTGCTGCTGCTTCACTGCGGCGGGGCACGTTGTAGCGCTGCACGGGCTGAGTGAGCTAAGTTACTTAGTTTCCGTCGTGTCGTGTAGGTATACTTCAATATCTCGAGCTTGGCTCTTACTGCAGCAGTACTTAGTTATGTCAGCACTCTATACAACATATCGAACATTCCGGCATTGCTGCTGCTTCACTGCGGCGGGGCACGTTGTAGCGCTGCACGAGCTGAGTGAGCTAAGTTACTTAGTTTACGTCGTGTCGTGTAGGTATACTTCAATATCTCGAGCTTGGCTCTTACTGCAGCAGTACCTAGTTATGTCAGCACTCTATACAACATATCGAACATTCCGGCATTGCTGCTGCTTCACTGCGGCGGGGCACGTTGTAGCGCTGCACGGGCTGAGTGAGCTAAGTTACTTAGTTTCCGTCGTGTCGTGTAGGTATACTTCAATATCTCGAGCTTGGCTCTTACTGCAGCAGTACCTAGTTATTTCAGCACTCTATACAACATATCGAACATTCCGGCATTGCTGCTGCTTCACTGCGGCGGGGCACGTTGTAGCGCTGCACGAGCTGAGTGAGCTAAATTACTTAGTTTCCGTCGTGTCGTGTAGGTATACTTCAATACCTCGAGCTTGGCTCTTACTGCAGCAGTACCTAGTTATGTCAGCACTCTATACAACATATCGAACATTCCGGCATTGCTGCTGCTTCACTGCGGCGGGGCACGTTGTAGCGCTGCACGAGCTGAGTGAGCTAAGTTACTTAGTTTCCGTCGTGTCGTGTAGGTATACTTCAATATCTCGAGCTTGGCTCTTACTGCAGCAGTACCTAGTTATGTCAGCACTCTATACAACATATCGAACATTCCGGCATTGCTGCTACTTCACTGCGGCGGGGCACGTTGTAGCGCTGCACGAGCTGAGTGAGCTAAATTACTTAGTTTCCGTCGTGTCGTGTAGGTATACTTCAATACCTCGAGCTTGGCTCTTACTGCAGCAGTACCTAGTTATGTCAGCACTCTATACAACATATCGAACATTCCGGCATTGCTGCTGCTTCACTGCGGCGGGGCACGTTGTAGCGCTGCACGAGCTGAGTGAGCTAAGTTACTTAGTTTCCGTCGTGTCGTGTAGGTATACTTCAATACCTCGAGCTTGGCTCTTACTGCAGCAGTACCTAGTTATGTCAGCACTCTATACAACATATCGAACATTCCGGCATTGCTGCTGCTTTACTGCGGCGGGGCACGTTGTAGCGCTGTACGAGCTGAGTGAGCTAAGTTACTTAGTTTCCGTCGTGTCGTGTAGGTATACTTCAATATCTCGAGCTTGGCTCTTACTGCAGCAGTACCTAGTTATGTCAGCACTCTATACAACATATCGAACATTCCGGCATTGCTGCTGCTTCACTGCGGCGGGGCACGTTGTAGCGCTGCACGAGCTGAGTGAACTAAGTTACTTAGTTTCCGTCGTGTCGTGTAGGTATACTTCAATACCTCGAGCTTGGCTCTTACTGCAGCAGTACCTAGTCATGTCAGCACTCTATACAACATATCGAACATTCCGGCATTGCTGCTGCTTTACTGCGGCGGGGCACGTTGTAGCGCTGCACGAGCTGAGTGAGCTAAGTTACTTAGTTTCCGTCGTGTCGTGTAGGTATACTTCAATATCTCGAGCTTGGCTCTTACTGCAGCAGTACCTAGTTATGTCAGCACTCTATACAACATATCGAACATTCCGGCATTGCTGCTGCTTCACTGCGGCGGGGCACGTTGTAGCGCTGCACGAGCTGAGTGAGCTAAGTTACTTAGTTTCCGTCGTGTCGTGTAGGTATACTTCAATACCTCGAGCTTGGCTCTTACTGCAGCAGTACCTAGTTATGTCAGCACTATATACAACATATCGAACATTCCGGCATTGCTGCTGCTTCACTGCGGCGGGGCACGTTGTAGCGCTGCACGAGCTGAGTGAGCTAAGTTACTTAGTTTCCGTCGTGTCGTGTAGGTATACTTCAATATCTCGAGCTTGGCTCTTACTGCAGCAGTACCTAGTTATGTCAGCACTCTATACAACATATCGAACATTCCGGCATTGCTGCTGCTTTACTGCGGTGGGGCACGTTGTAGCGCTGTACGAGCTGAGTGAGCTAAGTTACTTAGTTTCCGTCGTGTCGTGTAGGTATACTTCAATATCTCGAGCTTGGCTCTTACTGCAGCAGTACCTAGTTATGTCAGCACTCTATACAACATATCGAACATTCCGGCATTGCTGCTGCTTCACTGCGGCGGGGCACGTTGTAGCGCTGCACGGGCTGAGTGAGCTAAGTTACTTAGTTTCCGTCGTGTCGTGTAGGTATACTTCAATATCTCGAGCTTGGCTCTTACTGCAGCAGTACTTAGTTATGTCAGCACTCTATACAACATATCGAACATTCCGGCATTGCTGCTGCTTCACTGCGGCGGGGCACGTTGTAGCGCTGCACGAGCTGAGTGAGCTAAGTTACTTAGTTTACGTCGTGTCGTGTAGGTATACTTCAATATCTCGAGCTTGGCTCTTACTGCAGCAGTACCTAGTTATGTCAGCACTCTATACAACATATCGAACATTCCGGCATTGCTGCTGCTTCACTGCGGCGGGGCACGTTGTAGCGCTGCACGGGCTGAGTGAGCTAAGTTACTTAGTTTCCGTCGTGTCGTGTAGGTATACTTCAATATCTCGAGCTTGGCTCTTACTGCAGCAGTACCTAGTTATTTCAGCACTCTATACAACATATCGAACATTCCGGCATTGCTGCTGCTTCACTGCGGCGGGGCACGTTGTAGCGCTGCATGAGCTGAGTGAGCTAAATTACTTAGTTTCCGTCGTGTCGTGTAGGTATACTTCAATACCTCGAGCTTGGCTCTTACTGCAGCAGTACCTAGTTATGTCAGCACTCTATACAACATATCGAACATTCCGGCATTGCTGCTGCTTCACTGCGGCGGGGCACGTTGTAGCGCTGCACGAGCTGAGTGAGCTAAGTTACTTAGTTTCCGTCGTGTCGTGTAGGTATACTTCAATATCTCGAGCTTGGCTCTTACTGCAGCAGTACCTAGTTATGTCAGCACTCTATACAACATATCGAACATTCCGGCATTGCTGCTGCTTCACTGCGGCGGGGCACGTTGTAGCGCTGCACGAGCTGAGTGAGCTAAATTACTTAGTTTCCGTCGTGTCGTGTAGGTATACTTCAATACCTCGAGCTTGGCTCTTACTGCAGCAGTACCTAGTTATGTCAGCACTCTATACAACATATCGAACATTCCGGCATTGCTGCTGCTTCACTGCGGCGGGGCACGTTGTAGCGCTGCACGAGCTGAGTGAGCTAAGTTACTTAGTTTCCGTCGTGTCGTGTAGGTATACTTCAATACCTCGAGCTTGGCTCTTACTGCAGCAGTACCTAGTTATGTCAGCACTCTATACAACATATCGAACATTCCGGCATTGCTGCTGCTTTACTGCGGCGGGGCACGTTGTAGCGCTGTACGAGCTGAGTGAGCTAAGTTACTTAGTTTCCGTCGTGTCGTGTAGGTATACTTCAATATCTCGAGCTTGGCTCTTACTGCAGCAGTACCTAGTTATGTCAGCACTCTATACAACATATCGAACATTCCGGCATTGCTGCTGCTTCACTGCGGCGGGGCACGTTGTAGCGCTGCACGAGCTGAGTGAACTAAGTTACTTAGTTTCCGTCGTGTCGTGTAGGTATACTTCAATACCTCGAGCTTGGCTCTTACTGCAGCAGTACCTAGTCATGTCAGCACTCTATACAACATATCGAACATTCCGGCATTGCTGCTGCTTTACTGCGGCGGGGCACGTTGTAGCGCTGCACGAGCTGAGTGAGCTAAGTTACTTAGTTTCCGTCGTGTCGTGTAGGTATACTTCAATATCTCGAGCTTGGCTCTTACTGCAGCAGTACCTAGTTATGTCAGCTTTCTATACAACATATCGAACATTCCGGCATTGCTGCTGCTTCACTGCGGCGGGGCACGTTGTAGCGCTGCACGAGCTGAGTGAGCTAAGTTACTTAGTTTCCGTCGTGTCGTGTAGGTATACTTCAATACCTCGAGCTTGGCTCTTACTGCAGCAGTACCTAGTTATGTCAGCACTATATACAACATATCGAACATTCCGGCATTGCTGCTGCTTCACTGCGGCGGGGCACGTTGTAGCGCTGCACGAGCTGAGTGAGCTAAGTTACTTAGTTTCCGTCGTGTCGTGTAGGTATACTTCAATATCTCGAGCTTGGCTCTTACTGCAGCAGTACCTAGTTATGTCAGCACTCTATACAACATATCGAACATTCCGGCATTGCTGCTGCTTTACTGCGGTGGGGCACGTTGTAGCGCTGTACGAGCTGAGTGAGCTAAGTTACTTAGTTTCCGTCGTGTCGTGTAGGTATACTTCAATATCTCGAGCTTGGCTCTTACTGCAGCAGTACTTAGTTATGTCAGCACTCTATACAACATATCGAACATTCCGGCATTGCTGCTGCTTCACTGCGGCGGGGCACGTTGTAGCGCTGCACGAGCTGAGTGAGCTAAGTTACTTAGTTTACGTCGTGTCGTGTAGGTATACTTCAATATCTCGAGCTTGGCTCTTACTGCAGCAGTACCTAGTTATGTCATCACTCTATACAACATATCAAAGCATGCGATATGCAACAGAGCGCATACAACTTCTCGTTAAGGCTGCATATAAGGTCAGATTGAGCACCTCATTTTGCATCAACTAGAACTGAACACTTCGACGTTTCCTTTTAGTTTAAAATAGCGCGCTCTCAGCCGTGGCTGTTACGACCACCGAGAAACACGCGCCCACAAAAATCTGCGTTTTTATTTAATAACTCTGCTTCTAAATGCAATTTTTCAAATATTCTAAGACGAGCCAACAATGTTATTTGTTAACTTATATTAATACAAATTTCAAGGCTTTATGATTTAAGGAAAGTCCTTTAACACTCAAAAAACATGAAATTTAGAGGTAACTTCGTAATTTTTTTCTATCGAGCGAACTTAGAGATTTTACGTTTTTCTAAATAAAATCAAAATCAAAATATTTATTTTGTAAAATAGATACATAAATTATACTTTCTACAAGTCAAAGTTAATCTTTACAATAAATATCTTTAGAATAAAAAATAATATGTATATACTAATAAGGGAAATACATACAAAAAATATCTAGGTTGGGCTACAAAAATTAATTTATACACATACATAAAATAGAGAAATCTAGGAATAAAAATATTATATATAAATGATGCAACGAACAAAGAAGTTGGTAAATAAATACGGGAAACACATCCAAAAAATATTAAGGTTGGGTTACTAAAATGTAATAAAGTTATGAACCTGCATAAAGTAAAGAAATATAGGAATAAAAATAATATACATAATGCCTAACCATCCGCACCATTCGATTAGTATTGCTAAGAAGAAGGGCAAGAAACTGATTTTTTTTTCATTTGTAACATAACCTTAATCAATACAATTTTCTTATACCTACTTAAGTAAAGGCAAATATAAAACCATAGGAATTATGTCCAAGAGAGAAAAAAAATATGTTGATCTTAGTCAATCCGTCTTACATAGTCTATTACCTTTTACAGCAAAGTCAGTTTACATATTAGTTAACTATAAGGGCCTGTCCGCACTGCGAATTTTCACCGCGCGATATTTACTCTCGCGAATTATTTCCGTGTATTATTATATTTTATTTTATATCGCTAGTGCGAATACTCGTATAAGATTCAATGTGTTACAGAATTGCGAGAAAAAATCCACGCGGTGAAAATTCGCAGTGCGGGCAGGCTCTTAAGGGCTTAAGACTAGCCTTTAGAGGAATAAAACATTTCGTATTAAAATTTGCTAATTATGACTCACAATTTTGATAAAGATTATAATTATTTATTACACCATGCTTCATTATCGTCGAGATAATCATTGATTTTATAATAAGCTTTTTTAAGTAGTCCCTGTTTAATGTATAATGTTAACTTATTTTCAGGCAAAGTAAGGACCTCCTTTGGAAGTTTATTGTAAAATCTTATACCATCTCCTACAAAAGAGGTACCTACCTTGGCAAGTCTGAATTTTGGAAAAGCTAGTTTATGTTTGTTTCTGGTTTCAACAGAGTGGTCCACACCAAGCCTCAGGGGACTATCAATATTTTTGCTGACATATCTAATAACTTGATAAATAAATTCATATGGGACCGTAAATATATTAATTTCCTTAAACTTTTCTCATAATGTATCTCGATACCTCATATTATAAATAGACCGAATTGCTCTCTTTTGCAACACAAAGACTGCTTCTATATCCGCGGCTCTACCCCACAACATTATGCCATATGACATAATGCTGTGAAAATAACTGAAATATACTAATCTAGCAGTATCTTCATCAGTAATCTGCTTTATGCGTCTAACAGCGTATGCGGCTTAACTAAGTCTACCACAGAGAGCTTCTATGTGGGGACCCCACTGAAGACAAGAGTCTATAGTAATACCCAAGAACTTAGTTTCGTTAACTAACTCCAGCTTGGACCCTTGCTTAAACTGACATCTACTTGAATTACATTTGGTAAAGTAAACTTTATACATTTCGTCTTTTTTGCATTTACACCCAATGACACAAGTCCGTACGGCCTATAACTCCAAAGTTAAGGGTCCGGGGGAGCGGGGAGTGGTATTTTTGAACTCAGGAGACACAGTTCTATCATGCAATGGTGCTAACTCCCAAGCCATTATGCTCGACCTATTAGAGTGCAGTATCTGTTGCACAAGTTGCAGCGTGACGTCTATATCTGCACATCGGTCCGATGCACATTACATGTGCATGTAGCCTAGCAGACCGATGGTAACCTAAGCTCACAGCCAGGTATATACGACAGTTGGGATACCTACGTCAGCTTATCTACATCAATGATACCAAGAAATACTTTATAAAAAATTTTATTTAAAAAAAAAACCCCCTGACCCAGACTCAACCAATACTGGTGCTATGACGCCTCATACCACCAGTATTGGTTCTCGTCTGGGCCGTTTGGGAAACCCATCCGGGTCCCAATGGCCTCCCACTTCTTGACGTGGTGAGGGCCCGCAGCTTCGCCGCTGCAGCGGGACCTGGTCGGATCAGTAATCTGTAAATAGAAAAATTAACATTAATTTCGTTGAAGCTTACAAGACGTTCTGAGGGTTGGGGCATACGACAAACTCTTTGCTTAAAACTTCCAACGGTAATAAGAAACTTGGATGGGTCGTTGATAGCAGTTTGTAGAAATGATATACTCACAGCAGCAACCTGCGGAGGCACCTCAGGCCTGGCGTCAGGCCTCGCCTCCGACATCAGGACGATGATCATAGCCACGCAGATGGCCGCCTTCATTTTATAGTTTAGTAGCTGCGAATGAAAAGAAATAAAATATTAAATTCAGTCATAAAACAGGCGCTTTATCCCTGGAAAGAATGCACAAGAGAAGTATAAAAATGCACAAAATAATTAATTTAAATATTCAATACTTACATATAGCACGGAGAGTCACGGGTCACTTGGCACGTTGGCTGTCGATGAGCTTATGAATATCAAGGATAATTTGGGCCCATTATATAGGGGCCTGCTGATATCATCGCCTGTGACGTGAACGATCCAATGAAGCAATGTAACGAAAATTGATTAGGCATTTATGAAATAATCCTGAATTAAAATTAATAAATAATTGTGGTTAAATCGCGAGCGGTTTATACTTTTGCGTCACCCATCAGAAATAATGCCGATACCATTGTAATAATAGGCAACTATTTCTGTGGTTTGGCTGAAACCCTGACGTCAACGGAAATTTCACCATATTTTTATGCCATAACTAAATAAATGTTATCATACCGTTTGTTTTTAAACTAAAGTTGGGTTTGTACCTAATGCAGCTAATACAAAGTGCATACGTTTTGACATGCTAACTTTTTCAAACTCCGTACAAGATTAACTTGCACGCCGACCAGGTGTAACTCCGTCTTGGCCGTACGTACCACCGAGTTACCGATAAGACCGCTCTGCACGTGACTATCCAAGGCTGCATGGAGATCTCGGTAACGCAACGGAACGAGGTGCAACGAGTGCGCTATCTTTGAAGAAAAAACCATGTATTTTACTCAGGCTTATCGACAGCGGCTTGGCGCCCATCAGCGAACACGTCGCAACATACAAAAGTCCTGCCGTGATTTTGTTTTCAAAGGTGCGCATATAGCAACGGGGCGCGGCGAGAATGTTTAATTAACTACACACATGACGCAAACTTGGCTGAAATTCAGTTGAATTCCCAATGACATCATTCGGCCTTGCCACACATGGTCATGCCTAGCGACATACCTTTTAGTGATCGTTATCCTCATTACAACGGGTCGATAAGTCAAATAATTATTTGACCTATACCTATGGGTTTAATCGTTTGGCTAACAAGGAAAAATACTTCGGGAATCACGAAATGACGTAGCAACGAACCCGTGCTAGTTTTTATAAAACCGAAGATAAGGTATTTGGGATTATTTGGTTGCTACACAAAAGTAAAGTTTGACAACGCTTTTCGCTAGCATAGCGAAACATCTCGCCGTCCGAGGGTCCGAGCAGAACGGTGACGGATAACACACAGCTTTCATAATGTAAATAATGTTTATGCAACATTACACCATCGATGTGTCTCGAGCGTTGCGGCGCATTGATACAGAGTGCATATATCAGACGTTCGTACTTGCGCTTGCTGCTCCGGCACCCTAACGTTATACTATCATTGCTGACATGCTGACTGCTACATGACGACGGTCGTAGTAAACGTAGTAAAGACATGTTCACGTCATACTATCTTACCTATGCAACATACGTGTACGTGTACGATAACTATATACATACACACACATATACACATACAAACGTGGTATGATCTCTACATTCGTCACGAACGTTTCAAGATTAAGGAATGTCTGTAGCAAAGGTCTACGAGCAGGTGAGCTTACGAACGACGTTACGTTACATATAATCTTAAAAGACTTCGTGTCGGAGTCGTCGCACCATCGAGCTACCGATAAAACCGCGGTGCAGGTGACTCTCCAACGCTGCATGGAGCTCCCGGTCACACAATGGAATCAGGTGCGGCGACTGTGCTATCTTTGAAGAAAAAATCATGTATTTTACTCAGGCTTATCGACAGCGGCTTGGAGCCCATCAGCGAATACGTCGCAACATACGAAAGTGCAGTCGAACGTTACACAGCGGGTGCTCGCCTGCGAGGCGCCCGTAAACTCGCCTACGGGCGCCGCAGTGTCGCAGTCATAATTTCTAATTATATCATTACACGCCCACATTCCGCTGAAATTTACTGGGGTTTCCTATTAAGACACTTAGCGTAGCGACACTTCGGGCGCGCCGCACATAATTTTTGTTTATGTGATTCCACGCCCAAGGTACTTGCCGCAACCTTGGCTGAAATTCACTGGAATTCCCCGTTACGACATTGCATGTATTTGCCACATATATTCAGGCGACTTTTATCGATCGTTTCATTTTACGACGGGTCGTTTATAACGAGGAAAAGCACTTTGTGAATCGATAAATGAGGTGCTAACACACCCGTGGAGTTATTATGAAAAACCCAAGATAAAGTATTTGGGTTAATTTCGTTGCTACGGCCACAAAACAAAACTAAAGTATGAAAACGCTTTTCGCTAACATATTTGCTGCTGCTTTCGCCGTCTGAGAGTCCGGCGGGCAAGACGGTGACGGATGACACACAGCTTTATAATGTAAATAAATAAAATGTTCATAAAATGTTCGTACACTAACTAGACACACACACACACACACACACACACACACACACACACACATATATACACATACAAAAAAAAAGTGACATGATCTCTACATTCGTCACAAACGTTTCTAGATTAAGAAAGCCTAGCTAGCCTAGGATCGACGTTACGTTACTAGAAGTCTAAGTTTTGCGCCGTGGGCTTCATGGGCTATGCAGCTGTGATTTTCTTACTTTTGTGCAACACCTGCAAGTCTTTTGCAGAGATTTATGTCTAGAACTTATCCAGGAGCAAGCCCGGAGGCTCGCAACCACCGTTTGTAGTGAAAAAATTCAAGTGCATTTTGAGTGAAATGCATCCTAGTGCATCGGGTTAAGATTGCAATGGCAAGATTCTTAGTCACACCTGAAACTGCATTCAGGCATTATAGACCGGACGGATCTGTGTTCCTGGCTGTAGAACTAAATTATTTGCAGTGAACCAATCAAGAATCAGAGAGAGAGTTGAATTCGCGTCATCAAGAATATCGTTATGTCGGTTCACTTTAAAAATAAGTGACGTGTCCTTATGGAGCCCTGCGGAACACCCATTTTGACCAATGCTCCAGATGACTTTACTCCATTAATGTCTACCTTTTGAATCCGGTCACTAAGGTATGACTTAAATAACGCTAAAGATTTACCCTTAACTCCATAGTGATCTAATTTATATAAAAGTGTTTCATGATTAACGCAATCAAAAGCTTTTGAGAGGTCACAAAATACACCGAACGCATCCTGCTTTGCTTCCCAAGCGTAAAATATGTGCTTGACTAAAGCAACTCCTGCATCAGTGGTTGACCTCCCTTTAGTGAATCCATATTGTTCACTGTGAAACAACTTATTTAAGTTAAAATGAGGTAATAATTGATTAAAAACAATTTTTTTGAAAATCTTACTAAATACTGGTAAAACTGAGACCGGTCTATA
Source organism: Ypsolopha scabrella (assembly GCA_910592155.1). Lineage (NCBI taxonomy): Eukaryota > Metazoa > Arthropoda > Insecta > Lepidoptera > Ypsolophidae > Ypsolopha > Ypsolopha scabrella. The sequence goes on from OU342978.1 coordinate 366,335, forward strand.
GTTGGAAGGGTCTTCAGTGTCGCCTGATTTAAAAAAAGGGATCAATTTACTCAACTTCATTAAATCAGGAAAGACACCATCATCTACACATTTATTAAAGATTAAAGCTAAATATGGAGCTATTAAAGCAATAATACAGCTTACAACTTTAACAGATAGGCCCCATAAGTCCTCGTTTTTTTTTAAATTAAGAGATTTAATTGCTTTAATGACAGTTTGTGAATTAATGTGCTTAAAAGCAAATACAGAATGGCACCGAGGCACGTGATCACTCAAAAGATCCTGTGCAAGTCTTGGACTTGACTAAGATCAGTCTATCAGCCATATAGTCTACTGTTTATATTACATTTACTATACCGATTAATCAAGTAAAACTATGTGATATTCTCATTTGAAGTTGTGCATTTAGCCTTATACGGACCCTTAAACTTGCCAAGCGCCTATATACTGCTCTGTTTACACAAAATACATTGACCCACTTTCAACTGCATAACATTTATTTATGTAAGTTAGTTAAAATATGACTAGAGCTGATCTTGCTGCTGGGTTCACTTCTTCAAAATCAGATGAGTTTTTACGTCTTAATTTGAAAATGGATAAAATTGTTGTAAATAATAACAATATACTACATAGGTGCCAAAGCAACATCGCACCGGCAAACAATTCGGCACCTATAGGGGTACGGAACGTTTTATATTACTAAATTTAAATTGCTCATGTAGGTATGTGTGATGTATGAGATAAAGAGGGTAGATTCGAATTAGAATGACTGTCTGTTCTGCAGGGTGTCTTGACTTTTGTCTTCGAGTACACGCCACGTAATTACAAGTCGTTATTTCATTTATCCACCTATATCTCAGTATGATCTGAAACAAACAAGTTAAAAAATCTATAGGTTTTCTGTATTTGGATTTCAGTTTTAGGGTTCCGTACCTCAAAAAGACAAAACGGAACCCTTATAGGATCACTTTATTATCCATCTATCTTTCCGTTCGTCCGTCCGTCCGTCCGTCTGTCCGTCTGTCTGTCAAGACCCTTTATCTAGAGAATGCGTTGAGGTATCGAGTTGAAATTAAAACCATATACTCAAGTCTGCAGTTTCTTGAAGCTGTAAAAAATCAAACTTCTAAAGATACGGCCGTTTATGTCACAAAAAAACGTTTATTTCGACAAGCTCAAGCGAATCTAAATTTATAGGGTGTTTTCTGTTGACCTAGAACTATGAAATTTGGCAAGTAATACTGTCTTACACTACAAGTATAGGGAAAAATCTGAAAACTTGAAATCATAAAAAATAAAGTCTTTATTTAAAGTACGTAATCGGGGAAAGCTCGGAAAAAACTGCGAGACTCGATTCATTAACGATATTATTCGATATATCAAATCAATTTTTTTTATTTAACTTAATGGTCTTACAAAAAAGATACCTATAGTTAAGACTCCGAACCCCAAAGTAATATAATTGTCCTTTGGGGAACAGTGTCAATTCGAGGGTACTTAAATATTTCACACGGACATAGGTACGCACAAAGAAAATTGATTTTAGCTACAGACAAAATTAAATATGGCTCAATGTATACACTAAAATATAATAATTTTAAAATAGTTAACTAAACAACATACACATATTGCACAAGTATATTATAATTATAGTATAAGATAGACAAGACATAATTCATTTACGTAAATATATATAACTACATCTTTATTTACTGTTATTAATTGTGTCACCATAGTTTGGGAAGCAAGTCTGGAGCTACCACCATCTGAACTTCGCAGCCAGTCCACCTTGTCTGCGAGGCGTTACCTCTTGACGGAGCTGACGCCTTCATCACTCTGGACTGGGCTTCTGGCTGAGCGTCCTTGTTTCCTGCTCTTTGGACTCTGTTACTTCGGCGACTGCGGTCTCACTGTCGGGACCTTCAAGTACTTGCACTCGACTAGGGAGTACTGTACATAATACGTATGTAATACATACTTATCTATTTAAAATAAAGTTGTAACAAATTCGAAACTGTAAACAGAACTTTTAATCGCCCCCGAGACTTCTCGCTATCCCCATAGTTTCCGATTTGGCCATCCAAAACTAAACCTGTATACTTATGTATTTTAAACTATACTTAGGAATTTCAGCTATTATGTTTGAACTTGGTTTTCATTAAAAGTAAATGTTATGTCTGTTAAAGTTGTGAAGGCCACATGTCCCAAAACATACATTAGTCAATCAGTAAAACGATAACTAAATACTGAGGTTCATGCTCGTTCAAATATAGTCGCAATGAAAGAAACAAAATAAAGAGTGCTTAAAACGAGTTTTCACGTATTCAACTAACCACATAATAAAGTCGCGGGTACGTCTAGTTTTAAAATAAATTTATTAAACTTTCTTATTGTTTTATTTTATCTATGTACATAGGTAACACTAAAAGTTTCCGGAACTGGCCACTTACATAAACAATATTTAAAAATTTATTGCAGCATTTGAAAATAGAACTCTTTGGCAGTAGAATGCAGTTTGTTTCATCTGACTGTCTTTTGTTTTTACCTTGTGGCGCCATTTAAAAAATTGTGTGTCTGCATCAACATGGATTTAACTCGGGAAAATTTTCGTAGTATGATTTTCTACGATTTTAAGTGTAATTTGACAGCTCAGAGCATCGCTCGGCTTGAAACAGCTTTTGGCAATGAAGCACCATGCAAGACGACTGTTTATAGCTGGTTTGCAGAATTCAAGCGTGGTCGTATCAATCTCAGTGACGAATCTCGCGATGGTCGACCGTCCACCGCTGTGACCAACAAAAACATCGATGCTGTGCGCCGTATGATTGAAACAGACAGGCATGTGACCTACCATGAAATTCGCGCATCCTTAGAAATAGGCATGAGTCAAATACAATCAATCCTACACAAACATTTGGGTGTGAGAAAGCTGTGCTCGCGGTGGATCCCACACAACTTGACCGAGGCTCAAAAAACGGACCGCGTCACTTGGTGCAGTGCCATGCTTACCAGATTCAACGAAGGTGCATCAAATTTTGTGTGGGACATAGTAACAGGTGACGAAACATGGATTTATTGCTACGATCCCAAAACAAAGCAGCAATCGAGCGTATGGGTCTTTCAAGATGAGCCGAAACCAACCAAAGTGGCGCGCGTGAAAAGTGCATCTAAGCGGATGATTGCTTCTTTTTTTAATAAAACTGGACACGTGGCTACTGTTGCTTTAGAGAATCGTCGTACCGTGAATAGTGACTGGTACACGACCATTTGTTTGCCGGAAGTTATTGACGAACTCCGTAAAAATAACCGTAAACGCCGTATCATCCTGCACCACGACAATGCTAGTTCTCACACGGCCAGACAGACAAACGACTTTTTGAAGACGAAAAATGTAGAACTCATGAGTCATCCTGCATACAGTCCCGACCTGGCACCTTGTGACTTTTTTCTGTTCCCAAAAATTAAGAACCAATTACGCGGTCAACGATTTTCATCACCAGAAGAGGCTGTCGAGGAGTATGAAAAACACGTTTCAGAGGTCACCACAGGGGAGTGGCACAAAAGTTTTCAAAACTGGTTTGATCGAATGAAAAAGTGCATAGACGCCAAGGGAGATTATTTTGAAAAACAATAAATTAATTTTGTACCTTTAATAGTATTTTTTCATATTCATTCCGGAAACTTATAGTGCGTCCCACGTATTATTTTTGCGCAATTATGTTGTGTTTTTGGCGATTTAAGAACAGCAAAAATCGAATTAATCGTGTTCTATTAATGACAAAATGTATACAACAGTTTTAGAAAACATTCTAAGAATATTCTAGTTAAGCCTGCGTCGGTCCGTCGTAGTACATCAAGGGGTTTGGTCAAAAGCCGTCCTACCACAAAATAATTATTCAGATATAAGAAGGTAAACATATCTTAATTCCTGATCTCATTAAAAACTTGCAATTCTTATCTTCACCATTCATTATATTACAGATGCTGCCCGGGTATATTTAATAGAACGTGATCACGCAACTCTAGCTCCTAAATATACCCAATTATGATACTCCAACTCGGGTATATTTAGTAGTTGGAAATTTCAAAAGCTTCATGCTAAATATACCCGACCGAAACCCTATGGGGAGTTTCCGCAAGGTATATTTAGTAAAGACGCTGATCTCCCATAGTAATTGACACAGGGCTGGCCTTGCATTTGTAGGGAACAACAAAAAAAATGTATCGCTGAGGAGACTCTAAATGTTACGAGTTCATCCATCCATCCATCAGCCCGTTTCGTCCACTGTTGGACATAGGCCTTTCCAGGATTTCGCCACTCTTGGCTCATACTCACACACGCTGGGCAGGCGGGTTGGTGAGCGCGGTGCCGAAACCCTTGCACCAGTGACGCGACTGCCCGTCACCAGTCTGTTTTATACAAGGTTCGGCAATTGGGGATGGATAAACCGCCATCCATCGGTCCCAGGCAATGGTGGGCCGCCTGGTTTTGCCTGAGAGCTATTCTCTTACTCTCCCCCGAATAACTTCGGGAGGATTTGCGAGTTAGATGGTGGTACCTCCACAGTCGAGCCCGGCATCAGCTCTACCACCTATAGCATAGCATAGTATTAACTCGTAAAACCACCTATAATGTTACGAGTTTAACAGTGCACTGTATAATAGAAAGATCAATATCAAGCAAGAACAATATTTTGAAAGAACTTAGTAAGTCTAGGCCAAGAAGTTTTTCAAAATATTTTTTTCAATTTTCAAATGCACTGTAATAATATTTAACTACATTTCGTTTGATTTTGATGTTTTTGCAGTCGATTACAAAAAGTGTAAATGAGATAAAGGGATGTATTTGTCGAGCCGTGCACAGAGTTATTACTTTTAAAGATAGAAATACGAGTATATAGGATTGCTCCTCGAAGTAATTTAGGATAGCAGCACGACAGATGTGAAGCTCGTTGCTCTCGTAAACAAACAATATTCGGCATCTGTCCGCCATCAGAACTTGTTCAATATGACGTGAACTCGATCCGTAACGGCGACGTCAACAACGGAACAAGTCACATTACGGAACTGGCGAGTGTGGCGCCCTCTGTCTGCAGCCGCCACTAACCACCTACTACAGTACGGTGTTGACGACCCTCTCTCTACTCAGAGGATATCTCGGGATCATACCTCAATTTTCAATTTGGAATAATATGAAATAAGATAAAACTTTATCATGACTTATCTTTTATTTTAGAAAATAAATACCTTCTCCCCATTACTCATGGAATACTCTGCCACGATTAATAATAATACATTACTGCTAAGACCAGGAAGTAAGCAATCCTGGACTGGTAAGTTTTATAGACGAGGCCAGAATTGCTAATAATTAATGGTTGAAGCCAACGACCTTACCTTAATGTATTCACTAAAAATATAAAGTAAAGTTTGTTCAATTGACTACACCTCATCTAGTCGCTTGCAAGCGAGCGAGAGAAGTAGGCGCCTGTTTAGATAACGCCACCAATTCTGAAGGTGACAAGATACAACTTGTTTTGTAAAAGAATAACAGCGCAAATATAAAAAAGAACTAAAATCGTCTGTTCATATTTATTTTGGGTAAATTGCTAATTTGTTTTGTATTTATTTTCCAATAAAACAGTATTTTCTCGTAAGAACGCTATTAGCCATTTCGTATATCCATCTCGCTTACTCATTACCAGAATCATATTAGAGCGAGTAGGATTGCCAGTTTCTCATAGATTAAAAGAAATATGTATTACAGATGTGACAAACTTACGAGAATAAATATTAAAAATGCAGATAGAACTGCCTTTTTTTATGGATTCGTAGCAACAGAGTACCAAACTGGATCTTGTTACTGAGCATCTGCTTTCTGTCTGTCTGTCTGTCACAAGGGTCTACCTACAACCTTTGCGCCACAATAAGTAGCCAATTAAAAATTTCAAATAATCGTATTACTGTGGTTTCTATCATGACAAATAATAAAAATTTTAAATGTTCACTTGACGTGGTCTTGACTGTACGTGTATGGGCATATTTTTCAACATTATTTTAATAAATGGTTGACAAAGAATTTAATTTTCTAATTTAATATAAATGTTTAATTTAATTTAGTTAAATAATTTCCATATTTCTAATGTTTTTTTTTTTCACTTCAAATAAACAGACCTTTTTTTTCGAGCCTAAAGGAGTTGTTTTATCCTCAGAGGCGACATGGAAAAAGGTAAAGCTTATTTCGTAGCGCATCTGCGCGGGCGCCCGCTTTATCACCTTTTCGTCCATTTCGCACGGAAATTCCCGGCCGCGTTCAATTTAATCGTCAGAAGACGCCTGCCTTACACTGACAGTAGGATAGTAAATACAAATTCAACGCGTGCAAAAGAGATGTCAAGATAAGCGAGCGTGATCCGACGATCAAGCGGAACAAAGCCCTGACTGTGGCATAAGATTAACAGGGAACTGCGAGTCTATACAATTAAGGTCGTTGGTTGAAGCAAGTATAGTGCTTTTCTCAATTATAAAATGAGACATTTTCATGTTTCTTGTCGACTATACGTACCTCATCCTGTATAAGTCGTTGTAGCCTACCGTGAAGGGAATGGAAGAGCCATGAAACAGCGTGATTATAGCCAGCAGTACACAAATTGCGACACAATTTACTTACACACTAGGTTCCGTCTGTTCTTGTTTCACGTAGATATAAGCGCGCCGCCCGCCCCAACCCTCCCGCCTGCCCGCCCTACTCTACACTCAAGTTGCGTATAGTTTTCAGAAACTTCACACAACATTAATAACAAAAGCTTATATTATACAAAGTAATGATGTTCCTTAAATTTTTTGTTAAATGAATAGGTGGAGGTGGGTATATTTTTAATGTTGTTTGGTTAAGCATGATACGCATTCGTTATATAATAACTATAAATATTGCAGGCATGATATATGAAAAAAGTAAATAGCAGTAAATATTGCTGGAATGTAAATACATTTGGACAAACATATGAATATATTCATAACATGAACAAAATAATAGTGACGAATGAAACATTATGGAGCGTAGTTGGTTGAAGGTAGAGCTTGCCGTGGCCGCCAGAGGAGGCCGTATTGTGTGACAGAGGGGCCAAGTAGTTAATATGAAAATAAAGCTAGAGAGTTGTGTCAAGACCGTAGCAGATGTCTCTTCCTACGTATCTGGTATAAGTGTAAGTACGTATCTAATACAGTTACCTTTATAAGTAACTGCAGAACCTTACCTTGCTTATATTGGATAAAATTGTATTAATAAAGTCGATTCTGACGCCTTTTATTTTAGTTTTAGTGCAGTAAAAACTTGAATTTTTTCAAAGTAATATATAAGCTTCTGTTGTGAACACTCAAGAATGAAAAAAAATAGTTTTGATAACACTAACACCAACACCAAAGCCTTCAAAATCAGCTTTAGTGTGTTCTCGGATATCGCAAAATGTAGTGTGTACCCGGACATTGCAAATTTAGTGTTCACTTGGACTTCATCAATAAACAATTATTGTTACTACAACTACTAGTTCCGGTTCATTTAATTTTCAAGTAAAGTATATACATGTTCCCTCGTAATAAACAAACCTTGATTATGTTTGTCTGAGGGTGTGGGTCGGTGTGAGAGAGGCCTTATCAATGTATATTGATGATAATAGACGCTATTGTTCCCTATAACAGTTCACTAAACTTGGGTGTTTTGATATAAAATAACAATTAGCAACAATACGCGACTATCAGCCACATTCTGTAGCTCTTTGTTGGGGTAGACTGAGTCGCTAAATGCCCACGTGTCGCATCGTGAGAGCACAATGCTCCGGTTAGCCCTCTGTGAGTGCCGAGCAGTTTAACGAACTATCGTTCGTGCCGAGGCGTGCTCACTAGTTGAAACATAAAGGGGTCCGTGGCACTACCGACGCGAATAATCAATCTAGTTACAAAGTTATAAAAGACGTCTTATATATTTTTTCTGGTGCTATATCGCTCTCGATCCACAGACGCGCGTACCTCTCGGGCCACTGCACACGGCTCCTTACTAAGCATATTACTCGCTTTAAATCAAGTATAAAAATATCTCGGGAATTTGTTACCGAGGTCGACCTTCTCGGATCATAACGAACCTTCCTGAAAGTAGGAGTTATCGGATCGACGTAAATCGACCAGAAATATACGAGAGAATAACTCCGGGCGCCTTTTATTTTCGTTTAGTTTTCTTTTTTCATTGTTAATAACAATCTTTTAATTATTTTGATTTATAAGCATATTACTGAACCTGTGTTATTAAAAGTCCCTACAGCATACAGACATCACAACTAAATACGATGAAACTATTGTTGCTGCTGCTAGTGTTATAATATGACGCACTGTCACTATGACTTTGTAGGAAGCAGATAGAATTATGCGCTCCGTCACAGTTTTTATGGTGACAGTAAGCATACCCTCGCGTCGGTAGTACCATGGACCTCTTTTACGGGGAAGGCATGATGTAATAGCAAAATGATAATCTTATTTTCTGTGACCGATTTTTACGGTGATCTGTCATCATAATATTGCCTTACTTACCTAAAAAACTCGATAATTTTCTCAAACGTTTTATTTACGCCATAATATTTTCCTATTATCACCCAATTTAAAAAAATCACCGTATTTAACTTATATAATGCTATTATAACGAAACCAAAAAGACATTTGTCTCTGTGCACACTGTGGTACTCGTAACATTAGTGGACATTTGCAATGTGTCTAGGAGCTTAGTGTGTTCATGCCTCAAGCGTGTACACGACAATCGTTTGATACAGCACACTACAACCTCTCTACAGAAGGACTCATCAATAGATATCAATTTTAGCTAAAATTATAATCGTCTGGGAAATAATATCGATATGTAGTCGTAAGTAGAAGCGAACAAAATATTATGTTATGAATGATGATTTGTCTCTGTGCACACTGTGGTACTCGTAACATTAGTGGACATTTGCAATGTGTCCAGGAGCTTAGTGTGTTCATGCCTCAAGCGTGTACACGACAATCGTTTGATACAGCACACTACAACCTCTCTACAGAAGGACTCATCAATAGATATCAATTTTAGCTAAAATTATAATCGTCTGGGAAATAATATCGATATGTAGTCGTAAGTAGAAGCGAACAAAATATTATGTTATGAATGATGATTTGTCTCTGTGCACACTGTAGTACTCGTAACATTAGTGGACATTTGCAATGTGTCCAGGAGCTTAGTGTGTTCATGCCTCAAGCGTGTACATGACAATCGTTTGATACAGCACACTACAACCTCTCTACAGAAGGACTCATCAATAGATATCAAGTCGTCTGGGAAATAATATCGATATGTAGTCGTAAGTAGAAGCGAACAAAATATTATGTTATGAATGATGATTTGTCTCTGTGCACACTGTGGTACTCGTAACATTAGTGGACATTTGCAATGTGTCCAGGAGCTTAGTGTGTTCATGCCTCAAGCGTGTACACGACAATCGTTTGATACAGCACACTACAACCTCTCTACAGAAGGACTCATCAATAGATATCAATTTTAGCTAAAATTATAATCGTCTGGGAAATAATATCGATATGTAGTCGTAAGTAGAAGCGAACAAAGTATTATGTTATGAATGATGATTTGTCTCTGTGCACACTGTGGTACTCGTAACATTAGTGGACATTTGCAATGTGTCCAGGAGCTTAGTGTGTTCATGCCTCAAGCGTGTACACGACAATCGTTTGATACAGCACACTACAACCTCTCTACAGAAGGACTCATCAATAGATATCAAGTCGTCTGGGAAATAATATCGATATGTAGTCGTAAGTAGAAGCGAACAAAATATTATGTTATGAATGATGATTTGTCTCTATGCACACTGTGGTACTCGTAACATTAGTGGACATTTGCAATGTGTCCAGGAGCTTAGTGTGTTCATGCCTCAAGCGTGTACACGACAATCGTTTGATACAGCACGCTACAACCTCTCTACAGAAGGACTCATCAATAGATATCAAGTCGTCTGGGAAATAATATCGATATGTAGTCGTAAGTAGAAGCGAACAAAATATTATGTTATGAATGATGATTTGTCTCTGTGCACACTGTGGTACTCGTAACATTAGTGGACATTTGCGATGTGTCCAGGAGCTTAGTGTGTTCATCCCTCAAGCGTGTACACGACAATCGTTTGATACAGCACACTACAACCTCTCTACAGAAGGACTCATCAATAGATATCAATTTTAGCTAAAATTATAATCGTCTGGGAAATAATATCGATATGTAGTCGTAAGTAGAAGCGAACAAAATATTATGTTATGAATGATGATTTGTCTATGTGCACACTGTAGTACTCGTAACATTAGTGGACATTTGCAATGTGTCCAGCAGCTTAGTGTGTTCATGCTTCAAGCGTGTACATGACAATCGTTTGATACAGCACACTACAACCTCTCTACAGAAGGACTCATCAATAGATATCAAGTCGTCTGGGAAATAATATCGATATGTAGTCGTAAGTAGAAGCGAACAAAATATTATGTTATGAATGATGATTTGTTTTGGGGAAACTTTAAAAAAACTATGATTCGCAATGTTGCTATTTAAAAAACTTCCTTAGAAAAATATTTCGTTATATTTTTATTTGCTTTCGTTGTACAAGAAGATAATCACAAGGTTTAAAAATGGTTAAACAAGTATTTACTTAGTTTGTCTATCGCGAAAACCGATATTATAATATTTATTATAATACCGCGTTTCTGCGTTGCGAATGGCTACATTTATTATTTCACCGCTTACATAACCAATCAACGACTAATATTTCTTCTTTTTTTGGGCTAGGCAAACAAATTTCTGCCACGCAGCAAGATTGCGAAATGTGCTAATTAATTGTGCTTAATTTATAGATATTAATGAACGACCTACTCCGCTTACAATTGTCACCAGTCTTTGAAGTTATTAGCAGTAATGTTAAGGTTAGAATATAGTTTCCACCGTTCATGACGTCACTCGAGTGAACACGTCACATCACTCAGAATAATCTGACTCGTAAATGAGCCCGTGTGTCAGTGCACAGTGCACCGCTGACTATATGTACATAGATTGTACCGGTCGCCACACGGCTATGGTTTTATCCGCATTTTGCATTGACCTCTCATGAACAACTAGACACACATTCTCTAAGCAAAGTTCGTCAGAAATCGTCCGAACGTGCAACGTGCATAATAAATAGCAAAAACGCTTCAACCAAATTGAAACGTTATATCGTTAACATAAGATGCAATTAAATTCCAAAAAATTAACGAGGATCTTGATGCTATTGCCAAGTGGGCTAAGAGAAATGCTCTTCTACTCAACCCAATAAAATCCAAATTCATGGTTTTGGGTACGAAACGCCAGTGAGCGCCAGAAAGCGCCAGAAAAAATGCCTGATATCAGAGTCAACAATACCAGCTTAGAGAGAGTCTTAACTGCCAGGAATTTGGGTCTCTTATTGGATGGCGAACTACGGTTTCAAGAGCACATAAATTTGAAAATAAGATCTGCGTTTTTTCGACTCAAAGTTCTTTGCGACATTAGAGATTTCTTAAAAGAGGAAGTTAGGGTAATACTGGTTGAATCAATTATTCTTTGTGTTTTTAATTACTGTGACACAGTGTATGGCCCGAGACTGTTTGGTAAAACTAGTCATGCGATTCAAAGGGTACAGAATGCGTGTGCGAAATTTTGCTATGGAATAAAAAAACGATCACATATCACACCCTTTCTAAACTATAAAAAATGTTGAAAATAGAGGGACGTAGGGAGCTCCATCTTGCGGCAATAGTGCATAAAATAGTTCATACCCAGCGTCCAGAATATCTACTTAGAAAGTTTAAATGGCTTGGTGATGAACACTATAAACAGACACGCAGTAAAGCTCACAAAGTAATGTAATGACCATCCCAAAACACAAAACTGCGAACTTCAGAGCGGGATTCAGGTTTGCGGCATCGAAGATCTGGAACGACCTTCCCCCACAACTGCAAGAAAATGTAACCCATTTTACCCTAAAATACAAACTAAAAATGATTTTAATGGAAAAGCAAGTTACAATTGCAAAATTCCGATATAAAATAAAGAAAAAAAAAGCCCGGTATACCAGCTCCCCCGTTAGCGGACCTTAATAATTCTGGGGTCTAATAGTGAAGGATAATATTTATTTATGTATTCATTTACCTAGTTCCATCAATCCTATATCCTATATATCATATTTATATCTGATATTATACACGTAACATATTTTACACCTGACGTGCATTTTTGATTCCCATATTTATAAATTTACTTCCTGCATATAATATAATTATTCTATTCAAAACACACATGCTCGAAACAATTAGTCTTATATAATTTTCTAAGTAATATGATTTATGCGCCTTCTACACCATATATAATAGAAACTGAAAAACAGCGCTGTTAGTTTTTTTTTAATTTGGCATCATAGCTGAGCGTGTCACCTGTTGCCAGGCAAAGTTACCTTTTTTACTTTAAGTGTATTATTGTTAAGTCTATTTCATAAGATTGTCTTTTTAATTTTTATACGTGTACTTTATTGGTACATTATTTTTGGCAATAAATCTGTTTTCTTTCTTTCTTTCAATGTTAGCTGTACGCAATCGTCATTCGATTTTGTCACACCATAGCGGTGACAAGATGCATCGTGGACACTTTTTGAGCGAGATTGTGAGTCTAGTTGTTTATGAGAGGTCAGTGGCATTATGGTAATAAGCTCACGTTCATTTGTAAGCTTTTATACATAATTAAAATATTATACAATTTTGGTATTTTGGGTTATACAAAGCCTGAATGTCCTATATAAAATGTCATCAAACAGTCCTGAGGTAACATTTTATTATTATTAAATCTGCTCGTTATCATGTCCAAACGCATACAGGCTCATGCAGCACTCGGTAAAAGGTAAAGATAAACGCGCATGAAAATATAAAATCAATGCATTTCTTTTTATTGAATTTCTGAAATATTATATTAAATATTTAAATTAAATTCCGTTCTGATGTAAAGCAACATTTTTCAAAACTTGCAGAATTTTTTACATTTTATGAGTTTTTCAGACTTTATATTTTGATACGGGCACTATAAAATAAGTAAAAAATAATTTTAGTTCGTACATAGAGGCCACTTGTCCACTGGGAACTAACTTTGTGACGTAGTCGAAACAGGAGTGTCTACGATGCAATGGTAGACAACTGAACGCATACCTAAATGTACAGGTGTATCTCTCTGAGCAAAGCGCTCTTTTCACATACACTAAAAAGTTGTCATACACATAAACTAGGCGGATATTTCAAAAATTGTACAATACTTCGGTGCTACGCGACTGCTACGAGTCAAGTTAGTAAGTGCTACAAACTACTACGGTAAAATAATTCGTAAATCCATAGACGAATATCCGAATTACCGAATAAAATGAAACAGAGGAGAGTAAATATAGACACTGTAAGGTTTAGCGACATCAATGAATAAAATTGTTGAATCACCCTCAGTGAGACACTGAAAATTGAAATATAAAGGAAATGGAAAGCAATTTGACTAGATGCCAAGTCAATTGAATAAAGCTGATCAAAAATTGTCAAAAAGAAATAAGGAAACAACTTATGATTGCTCAGAATTATATTACCGTGAACCAAATATATAATTTATTTGTTTTATCTGATTTTTATCAGATACAAATACAAATTCCTTTAAGCTATATATAATTTAGTATGTTGTCTTATTGTGTTTATAGTAAGTCGGAGCTGAAGCGTCCGCACCGAGGATCCGACCTTGGTTAACTGTGAACGTGACAGTAACTTTACACAGTTTTACAGCACTTTACAGTAACCTCCTTCATTTCATATCATGTTCTGACAAAAGTTTGTAAGTCGGAGCTGAAGCGTCCGCACCGAGGATCCGACCTTGGTTAATTGTGAACGTGACAGTAACTTTACACAGTTTTACAGTACTTGGGCCGTGGGGTCCGGACGCGAAACGTCTCTTTAAAGAGATTTCTTCGCGGCTGGTCGACGTTTCCGGGGACCCAAGGGCTGGGGCATACCTCGGACAACGCCTTAGTTTGGCAATCCAAAGAGGGAATGCCGCCAGTCTTCTGGGGACTCTGCCACATGACGGCGGTGATCTGGCAAACATTTTTTACTTATAGCTTTTATTTGGTAAGTATTTTAGTTTTTTTTTTTTTTTTTTTTTTTAGTTAAATATTTTTAAGTATTTTAGGTTATCTTTTTATGTTATTTAAGTTTCTATTGTTATTTAAAATAAATAGTACACCCTTTACAGTACTTTATAGTAACCTCCTTCATTTCATATCATGTTCTGACAGACGTTTGTAAGTCAGAGCTGAAGCGTCCGCACCGAGGATCCGACCTTGGTTAATTGTGAACGTGACAGTAACTTTACACTGTTTTACAGCACTTTACAGTAACCTCCTTCATTTCATATCATGTTCTGACAGACGTTTGTAAGTCGGAGTTGAAGCGTCCGCACCGAGGATCCGACCTTGGTTAATTGTGAACGTGACAGTAACTTTAAACTGTTTTACAGCACTTTAAAGTAACCTCCTTCATTTCAAATCATGTTCTGACAGACGTTTGTAAGTCAGAGCTGAAGCGTCCGCACCGAGGATCCGACCTTGGTTAATTGTGAACGTGACAGTAACTTTACACTGTTTTACAGCACTTTACAGTAACCTCCTTCATTTCATATCATGTTCTGACAGACGTTTGTAAGTCGGAGCTGAAGCGTCCACACCGAGGATCCGACCTTGGTTAATTGTGAACGTGACAGTAACTTGACACTGTTTTACAGCACTTTACAGTAACCTCCTTCATTTCATATCATGTTCTGACAGACGTTTGTAAGTCGGAGCTGAAGCGTCCGCACCGAGGATCCGACCTTGGTTAATTGTGAACGTGACAGTAACTTTACACTGTTTTACAGCACTTTACAGTAACCTCTTTCATTTCATATCATGTTCTGACAGACGTTTGTAAATCAGATTTTTGAATATCATGAACATTTTATCAGATTTTAAACATTATTTTTTCACGAAATCTAATACTACTATTTGACGTGTATTTAAATTTTCCAGGTTGTGGGGTTGATTAGCTATTTATGAATGTGGACAAATTGACACAAGTAATTCACCCCGAACTGTGAACTCACGCTCATCCGATTCGCGCTTGACCGATTTGGCTCATGTTTGAACTTGAAAATTCTTTTTGTCTTATTAACTCGCCTGCCAACTTTCATGACATTCCGATCAACTCGAGTATCGTTGATCGGAATGTCATGAAATTTGGCTGGCGAGTAAATAAGGCAAAAAGAATGTTTCAATTTGAAGATGACCCAAATCGGCCAATGCGAATCGGGTGAGCGCGAGTTCACAGTTCGGGGTGAGCTACTAGTATATCTGACGCTATTTCTATATCCCTAGAGAACTTCCCATCCGCAGGGAATAAATTATAGCCTATAGCCAAGTAAGAGTCTCATTACTACAACAGCGAAAAATGCAAAATCAATTGAATAGTTCCAAATATTATCCTCTTAAATTTTATAAATGACTATGTCCCCATGGATTGTCTCCAGGAAACACGCTATAGCTTATGTTCTATACCCAAGTAAAGAGACTGACCATTCATTACGACAATGGACAAAACTGCAATATAAGTCTAGTAGTTCTAGAGATTACCCGCGCAAATGTAATTAATGCCTATGTCCCTAGGAATCTGCCCAGGAAATATTCCTATTAGTGAAAGAATTTCTAAAATTCGGAGATTATGTCCATCCAAATTCTCAAACACCTCTTTATAATATTTGTGTAGAAGCATTGACATCTTATGCCTATAACAAGATACACAGTCTCTAAGAAAAGTTCGTCAGAAAGTGTCCGAACGTGCGACGTGCATAGTAGCAAAAATGCTTCAACCAAATTAAGACGTTATGTCGTTAACGTAAGATGAAATATCAGTTGTACGAAATCATCATTCGATTTTGTCACCCCATAGCGGTGACAAGATGTATCGCGAACACTTTTTGAGCGAGATGTGAGTCTAGTGATTTATGAGAGGTTAATGTGTAGAAGAGTAAATAGTGTACACGAGTATGAGTCGGCACCCATTTACTGGTGGTAGGCTTCGGCCTTGGCTTATCACCGCCCTCATGACGTCACCATGCCGCCAAGCGACTCGTCGTGTTCCAGCGTCATCAGTAGCCGTACCGGAGACGTCGTTTCAGACGGTTGCGTAGTATCAGTCAATCGACCCTTACCGACTTCCGTAGATTTTTGAAAGAAAGAAAGAAAATGTTTTTATTTGTCACACAAGAAAAAATAAATTACAAATTAAAAAAATGATCTTACATGTGACAAAAAGGAACCACCTCAGCATTTGCTGTAGATTGCAAGCAATTCTACAACGCTGGTTTTCAGATGGCTCCATTTCATACTATTTAATAACACGACAGGTAGGCTTAATGTTGTTGACAATATACACATACACAAAAAATAATTTCTTATAAAAGAATAATTTATACATTATTTTTTATAAAATTTTAAACATTATGAATAAAAATAAATTTTGGTACAAAATAATTAATTAAATGTTATAAATAAAACGAAAAAATTGTACTGAATTAAAAATAAAAATAATAGAAAGTTTATTTAAATTAAACTGCATATCATTAACCAAATAGTATACTGGAATAAGAATCGCATGGTATTGATAAAGATCAAACTATCCATAACTAAAAGAGAGCTTTAAAAAAAAAAAAAATCCTCGTGTCACTTATTTTGTTCTGATGCAGTTTGTATTATTTTTCTGTTTAATTAAAAGGCTAAGTCGATGATGTTTTTTGAAAGTGGCCAATGTCATAAATTTACGTAAAGGTGGAGGCAGATTGTTCCATATTTTGGTGGCTGCATATTGGAAGCCACCCTTGAAGCCTGCAGTTTTATGATATGCAGTCACCATCAAATCCAGTGTTTTACAACGTGTGTTATTATAAGTACAGTAGTCTTTTGTCCACGTGAATTTAGCAAACAAATATTCTGGTCTTGCTCTATGTACCACTTTGTGTACTAAACAAGCGAGGTGTAGTTCTCTGCGTGCGTTCATGTTTAGTATACCTTTTTCATTTAGAAACGGCGTAATATGTGCGCGTTTTGGTACCATGAAACAAAAACGAGCGCAGGCGTTTTATACGCGTTGTATTGCTCGTTCAGTTTTTTTTAAATCCGTGGTCCGTACACAATGTCTGCAAAATTAAACAAAGAGAGCACCAGACTCTCTACTAACTTCATCCGCACCTGCTCTGTGAGAGAGTTTCTGAGATCATATGAAACTTTTAGTCTATAGAAGGCGTTCCTTATTTTTAAGTTTATATGGGTTTCAAATTTGAGCTGACTGTCAATTATTAATCCTAAATTACGAGCACATTGTACCTTTTCAATAATTTGATGGTCTCTTTGTACTTGTGGATTTCTATTATAAACAGCTTGACACTGGTGTTTCGTTCCCAAGACTAAATATTTAGACTTCTTAGGATTCAAAACCAAGCAATTCTCACGAGCCTATCTTTGAATTGAGTCCAGGTCTTCGTTAATTTTATTAACAACTGTACTCGTCTCTTCTGGCTTAAACGAAATATACACCTGTGTGTCGTCTGCATACAAATGAGTTTTACAGTATTGTAGATTACGAACTAGGTCTGCTGTATACATGATGAACAACAAGGGACTCAAAATGGAGCCTTGAGGACAGCCACGAGGTACTACCTTAACTTCAGATTCTTTTGAATTCCCCTGTTCGTCATCCACAACTACGTATTGTGTTCTATTTGATAGATAAGAACGAAACCAACAACATGTAGCGTAGGAAAGTCCATAGTAGCTCATTTTAGCCAGTCAAAGGCTCTTGAAAAGTTTAAAAGAACGAGAATGCTTGCTCTACCCTTATCTGACGCCGAAATAACTTCATCCGTTACATCTGAGAGAGCAGTCTCCGTTCCGTGGCCACTACGGAATCCTGACTGTGTCATGGGAATAATTATTTCAGACTCAAGATAGGTGGTGAGCTGTGAGCTATCTTTGAGAGTACGGGCAATACACTAATGGGTCTGAGATCCTTGTATTCTTCAACTGTATTTCCCTTCGGCAGAGGCTTCACCTTAGCCAACTTCCAACTATCAGGATAAACGTTTTTAGAAATGGAGTAATTCACAATATAGGTAATAACAGGAAGTGTAACCGAGAGAGTCATACGTATCATTTCCATATTGGTGGTATCATAACCGGCGGCATTTGTCCCTATACTATTTATAATCTTCATAATTTCTTGTTCTGTGCAAATATTAATAGTGAACTAGTTGTGAAGATTGCGAGCGCGTGGAGGCCACCCAGGTTTCGTTGGCGAAAACATTGCCTGAAACCACGGTATGCGCTGAAGGGGCCTCACCCCGGGTGACTAATGACGGTTTGAAGGCAAGTTTAGAGACAAACCCGTTATGTATGACACAGAATGCACCTAATAATGTAACGTTCTCTCAGATAGCGGGATCTGGTGATGAATTTAGGGATAAGGAGCAGGATGGATATTGGTACAGAGAAACAAGCTTAAAAATAAGTTTGTTGGAACAAAAGGTCAGGCCAAAAACCCAACTGGTAAATTTAAAGCGGCAGACGTGAAAATTCCACTGTTTATAAACAATGTTGGCTTGGAAGTTACTAGTACTGACATTACGAAATACATTAAGACTAAAACTAATGTACTAGTGAATCTGGTTGAGATGAAAATGAAGCGCCAAAGGGATTATAAAGCTTTTAAAGTGTTTGTTCCTAAGCACAAGATTTCTACCTTTTTAGATGAAAACCTATGGGCTGAGGGCATTTCATTTCGGCGTTTTATTGGTTTTGGGGCGAATAACTCACGGCATTCGCTGACAATAGAGAAAACGGTGGCAACTAATAATCAATTTAATGAATAATAGCAATCAAACTTTAACACAGCTAGTTAGTTTTAATTGCAAGTCTGTTACTAGATCTGTCGACGGTGTCCGGGAGCTATGCAGAACGGCTCATGTGATTGCTCTTCAGGAGACGTGGTTGTTGCCTCACGATGTGAAATTTATTGGAACTATAGACCAGGCTTTTGAGTATACCAGCCAATCAGCAGTGGACACGTTGGCTGGTCTATTGAGAGGCCGACCCTACGGGGGTGTGGCAATTATGTGGCGGAAGGGTGTGTTTTCGTCCGTAACAGTGATTCCGTGTAATAATGTTAGGTTTGCGTGGCTGACCGTTTTTCTTTGATTTTCTCTGTGTATATGCCTACAGACAATGCGGAAAACTTAACGGAATTCACGGAGGTACCGAGTGAAATAAACGCAGTGATTGAAAGCTGTGAAGTTGAATCAGCATTCATTTTGGGTGACTTTAATGCACATCCTAATGAATTGTTTTTTAAGGAAATGTCTAGCTTTTGTGAAGAGCGGAGCTGGTTGTGTAGTGACGTAGACTGGCTGGGAATTTCGTCAGATACGGATACTTTTAAAAGTAAAAGCCATGCAAACTGCAAAAGGTGGCTTGATCATGCTCTAACTACGGAGGCAGCTTCGCAGTGTGTGTCTGATGTCAAGGTACGTTACGATGTTTATTGGTCGGACCACCTACCGCTCGAAGTTCAATGTAAACTAGGTAACTTAACATCAAAAATACTGTACTCTGAAAATGTTTGTGATAAATTGCGATGGGTTGAAATGGACAAAGAACAGATTAATAAGTATGCTGAAGAGTGCTGTAGTAAGCTTAAAGACATTGACTTTCCACCAGAATTTAGGCACTGTTCTGATCGTTTATGTAATAAAATAGAGCATAGGGTAATTATAGATACATTGTATCATGATATTGTTAAAGTGTTAAGAGAGGCTGCTGAAACCAGCTATGACGTGCGACAGCGAGGCAGGCAAAAACATGCTTTAAGTCCAAGATAAAATGGTGCCAGGCCAATGAAAATCAAATAAAAATGGACATACTAGCAACTCACCATAACGCGAAGGATTTCCGGGGCTTTTGGAAGCACACTAAGAAACTGGAGGCTGGGAAGTGTGTGCCCGCAAGTGTAGAGGGTCAATGTCAGCCTAGTCAAATTGCAGAAATTTTCAAAGAACATTTTAAAGTCAAATCTCCTCTGGAACCGGTGCAGCAGCAGCAAAAGCTCGATGATGGGACTGTGTCAGGTGGTGAATATGCTCGCTTTACCGCTAAGGATATTGCGCGGGTAATCAAAAATATGACGCGAGGTAAATTACCGGGGCACGATAGCCTCAATATCGAGCACTTGCAGTACGCGGGTGTACATCTACCGAGGGTGCTGGCCATGTTATTTCATTTCTGTATAGGTCATGCATACTTACCTCAGGAGTTTATGAAGACCTATTATTAAAAACAAGACGGGGGACGCGTCTGACAGGAATAATTACCGACCGATATCTCTGGCAACAATAATAGCGAAGGTGATGGATAGTTTGCTAGACCACCAGCTTGCAAGCATATATACCTTCATGAAGCACAGTTTGGTTTTAGGCCAGGACTTTCAACAGAAACGGCGATACTGCGCCTCAAGCACAATATCCATTACTATGTAACGCGAAAAACGCCAGTATATGCCTGTTTTTGGACATGTCGAAGGCGTTTGACCTCGTCCAATATGAAATTCTATGGGATAAACTCCTGAGGGACACTAGCACACCCAAGGAGTATATCGAGATTTTAAAATTTTGGTACCTTAACCAAATGAACAGTGTGAGATGGCTGGCTCATACTCAAAAGGATATGGGTTGGAGTGCGGGGTGAGTCAGGGTTGCCTAACCTCTCCACGTCTCTTCAACCTCTACATAAACGGTCTGATCGAGGAGCTCAGCAGGGTGGGTGTAGGATGTTCAATTGATGGTGTATTTGTTAACAACGTCAGCTACGCCGATGATATGGTGCTGCTGAGCCCCTCGGTGAGAACTCTCGAGACTTTAATAAGAGTATGTGAGGGGTACGCGGAGTCCCATGGCCTGAGGTACAACTGCAAGAAAAGTGAACTGCTCATATTCAAGGCGGGTAACAAACTGCCCAAATTTGTCCCTCCAATTAAACTTGGAGACAGTGAGTTGAGCAGAGTCACTAAATTCAAATACCTGGGGCACTGGGTCACCGAGGACCTCTCTGATGATCTTGATGTTGAGAGGGAGCGCAGAGCATTGTCGATACGGACCAACATGCTCGCCCGCAGGTTTGCATGATGTACAAGAGAAGTTAAAATCACCCTTTTCAAGGCATACTGCCAGACATTTTACACGTGCAGCCTGTGGGTTGGTTGTACTCGCAAGTCGCTCAGTGTTCTGCGCGTCCAATATAATAATGGACTGAGAATGTTGATGGGACTGCCTCGCTTCTGCAGCGCATCAGGCATGTTTACCGAGGCTCGTATTGACAGCTTTGAGTCGATAGTACGCAAAAGAGTAGCCTCCCTGATGCGGCGCGTGAGAGACAGTCCCAGCAGCCTTCTCAACACCATATTGGATCGGATGTATTGTCCAGTTGTGCGGCACTGGAACTTCATACATATGGGGTCCAGAGCTCTGTTTAATTTAAAATGAATATTTAAATTGTTAATGTGTGTACTAATATAGTTTTAAGCATTTCTGTAACTAACAAAATATGGACTTGGTCTGAAATAAAATTATATTATTATTATTATTATTGGTAAATTTATTGGATTCAAATGAGTCAATAATGCTATCGTCAGCATTTGAATTACCTGGGATGTCTAAAAAGAAGTCGTTTATAGCACTCGGGACTTTAAGATAGTCTAGCTGGGATATGTGAAATGGTTTTCTTACCTAATAACGATAAACGTTGAAGGTGACTCCACATTTGCTTGGGATTATGTGCATTGTTATTGACAAAAAATGAAAAATAAGCCGTTTTTTACTCTTAATGGAACTGTTAACTAAATTTTTGAGATCTTTGTAGTACCTAAGATGGGTCTCTAGCTTAGTAGATAGGGCCCTTTTAAAGGCTTTTCCTTATTACGTCAGTTAACCAAGGGCGAGGTGTTTGATTCACGCGTATTCGTTTAAGTGGAGCATGCTTGTCAAACAACAATGTAATTAATTCATTAAACCGTAAGACCATTTGGTTGACATCCTCAATCTCTTGGATCCCGTATCAAGGCTGATTCCTGAGATGTGTAAGGAATTTTACCTCGTCAATTTTTTTAAATAGACGTGTCCATGTGTATTGTGGAGCTTCCTTGGGCTTCCTTACTAATAGCTCAGTCAGCACCAAGGCATGGTCACTTAGAAGCGGGTTATGGTGAACGCTCACATTTTTAAACAGCTGCGGAGAGTCCGTTATTATTAAATCTAGTAAAGTAGCTGAGGATTCTGTTATTCTAGTGGGTTCTTGGACTAGTTGTGTTAGGCTTTAATTTGGAAAGAAGGACAGGACCTCGGCTGCAGGTGACTTATTTGATTTCAGTAGGTCCACATTAAAATCCGTTAACACACAAACATGACTACAATTCCCGAAGGAGCTGATGAACTCACTGAGTGCATCTATAGCGTCTCCAGTGGGTACGCGGAGGTCGTATTTGTGGAGGTCGTATTACTCTCTCTGTTTCTAAGCGAGCGCACTTCGTCCTAGATCTTATCATCGCTTTCCATCAAACGCAGCAATTGCCGAGTGTAAGCTCATTGGACGAAAAAGTCAACTGCGCTATGGCTATGGCTCAAAGGAGTCCCGTTGACTTAGAAACTTGAAATTCTATTAACAATTAGGTTTTCCTTAAACTAGGCACACGTCTAGGAAGATATCTAAAAAATACCTCTATTTCTATTTAATTATTCAAGAAAACATGTTGGAACGACTTTATTAGACTCTTTGGCTACATGGTGTAATAGATTATATATAGTATTATATATTTTTTTATTCTAAAGATATACCTAGGTATATTATTAAAATTAACTTTGACTTCTAGAAAGTATACTCTATGTAAATTTTGATTTGATTGATTGGATGTTTGGTTGCCAGTAGCGGGCTGGTGCTTGCTGATGCCAATTTCCATCAAGAACATCCCTGTTGGTTTCACTGATATGAACTTCAGGTGGATGTGATAAATAAATTAAATATTAAGTAGAAGGGCCGCGGGCGACCGCGTGCGTCAGTAACTGGTTGTTACGTATAAACTCGTTATCTCGTAGAAAGCGTCGCGCGGCGGACTTTGTTTAAGCAAGTTGGGAGACGCGACGGAGTATGAATAACTTAGCAACAAGTAACAACAAGCTCCGACATTGTGCGCCAGCCACTTTGTTGTTGACTCGTTTATGAAATGGAGGTAAAGTTTAAACGGCGACTTTTTTCAACTGAAATGTTTAACGTTATTTGCAAATAATAACCTCGATCAGCGGGGAACATTGACAGTGGTTTATTTAGTAAAATGACAAGTTCTACCTCTTGGTGTTACAATACAACACATTTGATGTTTTTGTGCATAAATTTAGACAAATTCAGAGGTCTGAATTACAAATTACTTAAGAAAATGATCTATTAACTTACGAAGTAATATATTAAACGAGATCACATCAATATTTTCACACTAAATTTTGTCCGACTTTCAAATATTACCTTGTTACTTATTTCATATAATTAAACAGTGTCCTAAATATGATAATATTATAATATGGTCATAAATATGATCTATCAAGCAAACGATTAATATTCCAAAAATAAGCTGATAATAGTTGGAGGTGTTCAGCAGGCCAAGGCTTTCTGTATAACAACATATTGAAACATAAGAACATACTCGTACAATAGTACGTACGTACATAAACAGTGTCGCCCCATCAAGCTATTAACTTCTAACTGGAGAACACAGTACAGGTTCTGATGTAGTTTTCAGTGTCAGTTGGGGGTTTTCTTGAAAAGGCTTGGGTGGCTTCTTAAGTTTAGAAATGGGCACTATCCGTAGCGAGACATGGATCTCCGTGAGGTTATCAGAAGTGTTTCTGAGTCATATTACAGTGAAAGAAGACAGCAGAAAACCAGGCAGGAAAGTTCAAACTTTAACTGTGAATAAAGGTGCTTTTATCCTTTAATGAAGCCCTATTTGTCCAACTCTCCACTACCCCGAGTGTAGTGGCTAGTTCTCGCGGTGTACTGTTTGCACTGCACTACAATGTTGGTTCACGTACTTTACTTGTAAAAACCTGGGACGTACAAGTTTAACCTTACCTCTAAAATATACACAATTCTTTCTGTTTTCCTCTCATTACAATATGTTACAGTCGCAACATGACTCCTCGAGGGGTGTCAGTGGTGTCTCCGAGTGTGGACTGTGAAGTATGAGCCATAGCTTACGTGCCGTCCGAGGTACGTAGACCGAACACAAACGTGCCGACGGAAGTTGAACCAGTGATCTCCGGATTAGTGACTGGAGCGGACGGAATGTTAGATCAAAAACCAGTTAGTCACATCTAAGATTCAACAAAACAATATTATAAATGAACTGTGTAATGCCAAACACGATGACCCTTTGAGATCAAAATTGCAAAAAAGGAACGTAAGTTCGTAAATTACTAAATCGAGTCGCAGCGAGTTTTAAACGCTGTTCTCGTTCCACTTGTAGCTGGAGGCTATCACAGTAAATATGTTATTAACTTTGTATTGGGGTCTTAATCGCGATGACTAGCAACATAGGTGTACCTTAATAGAATTATCGCGTTTAAGATCCCAATACAAAGTTAATACTGTGTGAAAATCGCGACAGTTTAAAGTTTACTACAGTAAATATGGTCTATGGACAATATAGGTACATAATTAATAAAATAAAAATTTGTAAAAAACAAATTATCAAAATTTTGGTTTGATAATGTTGACGGTAAAATCTGTTAGAAATGGCCACAAGTTAATCTTCACATAAAAGGACATAAAAAGGTTAATTGACATTATGATTGGGTTCAAAACTTCTCCTTTTTACTATTTTACTTTAGTAATATTTCGTTTCAATAAATCTTTGCTAAACTCACTGAATCTTTGGAAGAGATCAAACAAATTTAACTTGAAAATAAAATCATCATTTTCATAGCCGTTCTGTATTTAATACTAGTAGTATATGAAACTGGTATATAACAAGGTTATTAAAACACGAGGGTGAGTTAAAAAAGGAGGTTTAATAGTATTACATGAGTGTTTTAATACCTAGTAATGTATATATCGCGGGAATTTGGTTAAATTAGGCGTTTGGTTAAATCAGGCAGGTTATTTTTTTATGACCACCATTGAAACCAAAAGCCTAGTAATTTAGTTAAGTCACTGAATTTACCGAGATGCCCGCGACATACATATAATATACAGTTTCATGCACTACTTTATCTAAACTCATGTAATGGGTTCTTTGTCACATACGATAAGTACCAATTTTCATAAAATTCATCGTTAGGTTTTATTTTTATTTTCATTTTTCCGGCTTAAGATTGGGTAACAAAGGGTAACCAACGAGACCCTATTACTAAGACTCCATTGTCCGTCTGTCTGTCCGTCTGTCACCAGGCTGTATCTCGTGAACCGTGATAGTTAGACAGTTAAAATTTTCACAGATGATGTATTTCTGTTGCTGCTATACTATAACACGCAAATACTAAAAATCTTAATGATATAAATATTAAAGGTGGCTCCCATACAACAAACGTGTATTTGTTTGCCGTTTTTATAGATAATGGTACGGAACCCTTTGTGTGAACTTTGCCGGTTTTTATTTTTGTTTCCAGAATGTTAGGAGGCATCATGAGATATAAATACAGCCAGTATTCTCGAGCTAACACATGTTGGCAGAACGTAGTAAATAATAAATTCCTCCGTAAGCAACGGCCCAAGATCCAGTAGTTCAAATAATTTACGTCGTGTTACACCATAGTATCGCTGAAAGAAACATTTATTGTGACGTCGTCCTTGGTAGGTCCGCAATGTATTGTTGTGTACGTATTAGACAATTTATATCTATGTTATTAATAATAATTATTAATAATAAAATTAAGTAGTTAAAAATCATGTCTGTGCAACAAATAATTTTGTAACATTTTAAATAATATGTATAGTTTATTAGTATTGTACTGAAGCCGAAACTTTCCGTCTGTCTGTTTGTATGTTCCATTTTAAGTCGAGAAACACCCAACGTGTTTAGATGCGGTTTTATTTATTATCATCGTAGAGAACCTGGTCAACACATTGGCTATAAGCAGCGGGCTAGAATTGTGTGAGAACCTTACTGTTATTTGATATATTAAAACTTTAGACGTGAGTGTATGGGCTAAGTTCCCTTTGCCTTCCTGTCAAATTGTCAAGAAGTTTATAAAAAGTTATAAGCTTCTCGAAAATTTAACTTTGATATCAGAAAATTCTGTTCAAACTGTTATTTTGTTAAAAAAACAATACTTTTATTTCTTCTTAAATTTTCCAGTTATTATCATAGTGCTCGTGGAACGTGTAGCTAAGCTTGTACCACTGGCTGCACGCACTATAGTGCTCGTGGAATGTTAGAAATGTGACATCGAAGTTTTTGGTACAGTTTGTACGTTCCCATATAGTTTCAGACCCAAGCATTTACCGGGATATTCAATTACCATACCTGCACAATAATTAATGACCGTAATACAAAATAGATACTCCTGAAGCCAGTACATCACGTATAACGAACGCCACGCACGCCTGTACTCCTGAAGAGTCCTGAAGTTGATGAGTCATATTCCTTGCACAGTTAATCAAGAGAGTTCTATCCGTAATCACAAAATTTGTTCCTGAAAGTGAACTAAATATTAAAATTTATGTATGAAAACCAATAACGTAGTGTGTGTAGATAAAGGCATACGATTAGCATTACTTATTCCAGTAGCGGCCTTGCGGGTCGGCGGCGGCGGGCGGCGGCCGGCGCTGAGCGGAGCGGCCATTAGCCTCATACATTATACAGGCCGCGAGCTGCCTCCATGCGGATAGTGCGTGTGTCGGTCCCTGAAGACGTGTACGAGATACGGCATCTGTCCTATATCACAGAAAATGTGTATGGCCGCCCTCAACCCATCGAAGAATTCCATAAATACGACTTGATTTTTTACTTCGATTCATGTGCGCTTTTACACATCATAGGTACAATATAAGAAAATAGCGAAACGTTATTCTCTGGGCTAAATACCTATCAATTTTCATGGTTTAATAATTTTAGCCCCCGCTCGTATAATAGATAAATTAAGCAACAAACACTTTATTTTTGTTTATTTTAACCTCGTCAGAATTCCCCGCCCACCCTAGATCAAATCCTGGCAGATTAAAATGTTGTTCATGTATAATGGTTAGGACATAAGTTATCCTGGCCTTAGCGATTTTGACAAATTCTTGTTAGAATAAATAGAACTTTAAACTCTCGCGTTTTGTACACATTTTAATGTTTATTTAGGGCTCTACCGCGATGTATTAATATTACCTGTTGTTTGAGAAAAGGCAACCGACGTTTTTCGTTTTCAGTTTTCCGTAGACCATGAGGCATGCAACTGCCTCGAAACGTCGGGTGCCTTTTCTCAAACAACAGGTAATAAAAATACATCGCGGTAGACCTGACTTAATAATTTTTTAGTTTGTAATGCACTCTAATAATATTTTAAAGAGTTATCATCATAACACTCTCTACAATTAAAAACAATTTTCGAAACCAGCCGTTTTATATTCCACCGTAATAACTGTTACCTAATATAACATTGTGTAATAAAATGAGCTTCGGCTTGCCGGCTTATTGTTCAACATTTATTTAATTATTTATTTTTATAAATATTTATTTATTTAATCATTTATTTTTATAACTATTTATTTATTTTTATTTGTGCTCGTCTAGGTTATTTTAGGTTCACGGTTAGAATAAACAGAGAAATAGAATTTTCGATCCGGTCAGTTCAGAATTTATCGAATGAAAGGTGAAGAATCGTATACGTAAATTATTTCATATAACTTAGCCGGATAAACCGCGCTTTTCAGGAACAAAAGGTTTCTAGCATCTCCCAGGACTCGCATGGTCTCGGACTACAACAACGTACACTGTACCACAGTCGTATTGCCGCAAAACTCTTTAATTTGACACGTTTTGATACAAAGACTATACACACCCGTGTTACGTATACTACGTGCGTACATTCATTCATCCATCTGACCAAACCTTGCAAGCGCAGCATCCCGATGACTAGGAGTTCAACGACGACGCAGCTGCTGGGTCTGCACATAGTAGAATACATAGTACATACGTGCGGAATTTGTTAGTGTAGCAATTTTATTAATAGATTTCCTTATTCATTGTAATTAATTCGTATCTAATATCGATTTGGTTCACTAGTTGTAGTTATCTAGTTTTACTTTTATTTTATTGTAATAATTTAAATATAATACATCTCATTGTTTCTTTGGCACCCTCTGGCTGTAGCTACCTAAATTGGCGCAGTCGGTAAGTTTATAATTTCACACATCGAAATTAGTCACGCATCGACAAAAAAGTAACCAGTGGCGGATCCAGACATAGATCCAGCAAAGAGACAGATATGTTAACGTGAGTACACCAGAATCGTTCTAGTGATTGCTCTCCCGTAGTCCTATAATTTTCCTTATCTTCCCTAAATTTGTCTTGTGTTAACCTTTTTATCGCCCAAGTTAAAGTAGGGAATAGGATAGTAGAAGTAGGATAAATAGAAATAATTTAGTAGATGAATCTAGAAATATGAAGATTTTGAGAAGTAAATAACCTTCCGAAATCCAGATTATCTAGGTTATCACAATGTTCAAAACCATCGAAAACGTGTAAACCGCTCTGCATCTTCTTCCGGTGTTCGATGGAAATCCAAATGTCTTGATCAGATTATGTGGTACATTTATTAAAGCAGGAGAGGCGAATCAATTAGTAAATTTGATTTTAATATCTGGTCAGGCAGATAGGTTTTTTAATACTTATAGTTTTCTAGAGAACTGGGAAAGCATTCGTACTGCTTTAATTAACAATTTTGCCGACCATCGAGATGAAATAGCGCTTCTTAATGAGTTATCTTTTTTGTCTCAAGGTTCAAATAGTCCCCAAGAGCCAAAACCTTTTTAGCACCTTAATGAAAACATAGCGTGAAACAATCGCTACTACTCAAGAAGCGAAACGCACATTGTATAAGAAACTAACACTTCAGACCCTCTTGGGCAACGTATTCGTTGCATGCGTCCCAAGACCATAGAAAAAGCTTTTGAATGTGTACTGGAGGAAAACCATATTCTTAATTTGCAGAAACACATCGAATATTTTTCAGTCAATTTTCAATTTTTCTCCTGTCCAATGGTTTTAAATCGCACAATGATATATTGGTCACCCCTCACCAGAAGTCATATTTTGCTATACCTCACCCGTCACTTCTCCCTCATGTACCTCAGCTACCTGCTTAATGGAGGCAACAACGAGGATTTCCGATGCCTACACGTTTTCCTTACCAAGCTCCAAAACCAGGCGAATGAGTCCCGACCGATGAGTGGTGTCTCCCATTTTGTTCCGAAGTCATCTATTCTCAACGACTGTGAACAACTTAGTTGTCCCGTTATTTCTGAAGAAAAGTCCGAGGCTAATGTTGAACCTCAGGTTTCTGAAAAGGATGAGCACTGTCCCAAAAACCTGCGGATAGGATAAACCAAAATAGAAATTAATATAACATACCGAATATCATTCCCGGTAACTACTCTAAATTAATGAAGTTGGTGATGTTCTGCCCCTCAACAAGTAATCTCAAATTGCAGCATAAACGAGTGCCTTACCTCAGCTAAAACATCTCATGCTTATTCGAGATAACCAATGCCTGCCCGAATGATCTTATATTTTCCACGGTAAGCCCTGTTATTGGCACTGTCTATAATGTCGAGTGCACACTTATTAAATTAGGTGTATGCCGCTATATTATTTATAAAATAGATTCAGTGTGTAAACATAATGTATTTTATAATTATTTTGTATATGTGTGTTAAGTATATAGCCATATATAGGTTTTATAGAGGAAGATATCGAAGAATTCGAGATTCTGACGAATCCAGAATGAAGTGGGGGCCCTAACGATGCAGGTAACGACCTCATTGCCAACCTTTAATAGTCGTTCCCACGTATTACACAAAATAAAACGCTTCCAAACAAAATCCAGCGCAAATCTATCCCTAAGTCCCTAGAATTGGCAGGTCAGGGGGGCGCCACTTGTTGCGATAAGTCAAGTTTTATTTGCTCCGGTGAAATTAATTTATGTAATTGTTGAAAATAAGTCTACTGAGTCTGTTTTATATATTATTAAAAAGCACTATAAGTGAACCCTTAATAGCATCAAGTGTTATATGAAAACAAAGTGTCGGTTAAATTGTGGAAAAGTGAATTCTTGTTAACGCAAAAATCCGTTGGAACATTTGAGTGATTAATGAAGTAAAGCAAGACAAAAACTATAGCAAATGTTAAAATCAGTTTGAGTGTACCGTGCTGTGTTTGTCTGGAGACTTGTACATTACTGTTTGTAGCAAAATTCTACATAGATAACCATTTTCATAATGGCTGCTAAAATAGTGCTAGATTTATAGTCAACAGTGCCTAACTGGTAATAAACAAACATACACAAACTGAATAAGCTCAAGTGGGTCCTATTGGTCATAAGTGCATTAATTCTGGCAGCTCCAGGAAAGTTTTAATTTATCTCAACATCATCGCAAACAAGTAAACAAAATCCTGCCATCTATTGGTGTTACAAAGAACTGTTCCATAAAAGCAACACCATTCATTCACACGAAGTTTGGCTACTACACACCAGGTGGCGCACTAGTTACTTTCTTACGAAGTTTCGGCTACTGGACACCAGATGGCGTAATAAAATGTAGAGACAACTGCACTTTCATGTAGAGCAAATCTGAAATCAAGAAGCCTTCCAAATCCAATACAAATGAATGACTCTTTGGTTCAAAATTTAAGAGAACAATTTTTTTCTCTAACCATGGATTTGAACAGTGCACCTCAAGAAATCACCAGTCTAAATGAAGAAAACAACAATTTGAAACTAGATGTTCAAGAATTAAATAAGAAAATCACTTTGTTAATGAAAATAAGCGCAAGCATTACTACGTCTACACCAAAACAGCAGATCGCCCTAAACTCTAGCTCTGCACACACAAAGTCCAAGAAGAGAATCATGTTCGAGAAATCGGAGTCCACCCCAAAACCAAATTCTATTCCCAATAGTCGTAACGCCTGATCAGAGTGTAAAAACTTCAGAAATTGAGGAAAAGAAAAGTGATGCACTTGTACTTCCATCACATGACAAATCTGGATCACTGTTAGAGAAATCCAACAGGAAACACCCTCCAATCTCTAGGAAAAACAAACCTCTTATCCATGTTCTAGGAGATCAAGGTGCACGTGGAACTGCTGGTAAACTGTTGGACTTAAAAAACAACAACTGAAATAATAAATATAGAGTTTCTGCTTTTGTCAAGCCGTACGCTTTGTCTTTGGAGATTCTTAAAGACCTTAAGGAACTGATCACACGGTTTGGTGAAAATGACATAATAATCCTAATTTTAAGCTCTAACATTAGTTCATCAAGTGTTAAATATGATGTACAGATAATCTTGCCAAATAGGGACGTACAAAATGTAGTATTTCTGTGTGAAACCAGAAAATTCAGCAATGAATTCAACTCAACTATTTACAAGTAGCAACAAAATCACCTGGTAGAATTGAAAATTGAGTTGTATCTTGCTAGAAAACTGAACATAGAGATTGATTATCTTCGCTACAAAGAAGAATTCAATACAAATTTTGGTAAACTAGTCAGAAAAAAAACTGCACAACAAACGCCCGGTATTCTCAAAGTAGGTACAATACTATATTTTTCCACCGTCAGGAACAAAAACTTAAAGAAAAGTTAGTGGAAATTCTTCCAAAAACCCTAAAGTAGGAACGATTCCGTATTATTTTAGAAAAAAAACCGCCACAACAAAGCCAACTGGTGCAATTCCTAAAATGAACGATTTTTTTCGTGACCAAAAATACTCGTAAGCCTAATCATAAAAGAATTTCATTGCAGGCGGGCATAACAGTAGCACATATAAATATCCAAAGCTTAAATGATAGGATGCAAGCTTTGTTTGAGACATGGCTTCATTCAGAGGAGGGGCGTAGCATAAAAGTTTTATGCCTAACCGAACATTATCGATTGAAATGTGATCTTGAAAGAATGTCATTTAGGGGTTTTAGTCTGGCTTCGTCTTTTTGTCGTAAAAATAAAAATAGCAGAGGTGGAGTATGCATTAACGTTGACAAAAGCTTACAATTGGATGAACTTCCGTCTATAAAGAAATTTTAAATTTCAAATTTTAATTTCATTTTTTGTAGCACAAAAAAAATGCATTAGAGCAATATGTGGTGCAAAACCACTTGACTCATGTAAGCCCCTATTTAAAAAACTTAAGGTCCTTACCCTGCCATGCCTGTATATATTTGAAATGTGTAATTTTGTCAAACAGCATCCAAACTTATTTACAAAAAAAAGTGACGCGGATGGTTATAGATTGAGACAACCAGAAAATCTAGTGATTCCTAGACAGCGAAGCGCTCTTTTCTCTAAAAATTGTTATTCAATGGCTGTAAAAATGTATAATTTATTGCCAGAATATATGAAGACATTGCCGGAACCATTGTTTAGGAGAAAACTGTTTAGCTGGCTCATTGACAGAGGTTTTTACACTGTCAAAGAATTTATGAATTATAATAATTATAAGCATTAGGATAAAACTTAAATTGAAAAATGTATATAATAATACTACCCTGACATTAGTTCAATGAAATTGTTATGACATGCATGCCGAGATTATTAATAATTGTAAAGACATTGTAATTTAATTGTATTAAAGTATTTGTATACCTCCTGCAGGTGAAACATGCTGAACTGTTATTATATTTAACATCTTTTGTAAACCATGTTTGGAACAAATAAATATTTCTATTTCTATTTCTATAAACATTTTTGAAGTTTGTGCATACAGGCCAAAGACAATTAAAAATGAAAATTTTATAGACAATATTGAGAACATTTTAAATCACATAACAAAGAACAAATTAAACCGAAACTTTTTGCTATGTGGAGATTTCAACGTAAATTTATTGGTCAGGGGACGGGAAACCAACGAGTTTCAATGCCTCCTAAAATCGTTTGATGCTAAACCTTTTGTAAACGAACCCACGCGCATTACAGAGCAAAGCAGTACTTGTATCGATAATATTATTTCCAATACAAATATGCGCAACATCAAAGTAATAGAGCTAGGGTTGTCCGATCACAGCCTTCAGTATGCTACACTAGACATCAAAACAAAACCAAACTCTGGTAGAACTTACAAACAAGTGAGGGACATAAATAAATCAAATTCAGATGAGTTAGAAACATTTCTAAGCAGCGTAAATTGGGATCCAGTTTACAAAAGTCTTGATTCGAATCAGTCCTTTAATATATTTCATGATATACTGCTAAGTGCATTCGACAGGTTCTGGCCGCTGAAAACAGTAGAGGTTGATAAAGTATATTCTAAACCAAAATGGATCACACCGGGTATAAAAAAATCTTGCGAAACGAAACGTGAACTTTCTATTGAGCTTAAGCATTCAGCAAATAAATCTGTTCTTACTCAGAATTATAAAAGGTACTGTTCAATTTTGCACAAAGTAAAAAGAAGGAGAATGAAGGTCTTATCCTAAAATCAAAAAATAAAATTAAAACTACATGGAACATAGTGAATAAGACCGTCAAAGGTTAAAAATGTTAAACAGTTAAAAGTTTTATTGGACTTTCGGATGGCGTCAAAACAATTAAAAATGACTTGGAGGCTCCTGATTTATTTAACGATTACTTGACTACAAAAAATTCAAATAGGAGTGAAAACGAGTTTAATACTATTGAACTGCCCAGATACCAGAAAAACTCTATGTTCATCACTCCTATAACTAAATCTGAACTCATCAAACTTGTATCAAATCTTAATAATAAAAGATCTTGCGGTTGTGACGGTTTACCGATTACTATAATTAAAAACATTATTGAAGTTATTGCCGATACTCTTGTCAATCTGATAAACCTGTCAACAGTTACAGGGAGCTTTCCTGAAAGACTCAAAAAAGCCCACATCATACCTATATACAAAGGTGGGAGTAGACTGGACATTCGTAACTATCGCCCTATTGCACTATTGCCGACATTATCAAAAATTTACGAAAAATTTCATTCAAATCGATTGACAAACTTTTTACAATAATATGACATTTTATCCAAAAATCAATTCGGGTTTGAAAAGTGCAAGTCAACAGTAGATGCAGTCTTTAACATGATGGACTTTGTGGCGGACTCTTTAAATGCCAAATCAAATGTATTAACAGTTTTATTGGACTTATCCAAAGCAGTTGATTATGTTGATCATCAAGTCTTAGAATGCATTCTCAATCTGTATGGTATTAGAGAAAATTATTTAAATTGGTTAAAATCTTAACTGACCAAACGTAGGTAAAGTGTGATTCTTCCTACTATGGATTCCAAGAATAAAACACGGTCAAGCGCAGAATCCTTAGCTAAAATTTTCGTGCTGCGGAAAAGATGTGTCCGTATTTTAAATGGAGTTAAATCTAACAGAGTATCTTGTCACGATTTATTTGTCAAACTGAAAATCCATACAGTTACAGCGCTCTATATAATAGAACTCTGCAAATTAGTACAGCGTTTTCAAGAGAAGTTTCCGATTAGCTCGGATCGGAGCGGAAGTGCAGTAGACTAAAAGAACCACGTCTTACAGTAGAAGCACTAGTCAAAGGGCAATTTGCATTTATAATAAGTTACCTATTAACATTAAACGTCTCTCGGGTGATCAGTTCCTAAAGTCTTTAAAACAATATTTGTTGCTTATGTGTCCATATTCTCTAAATGAGTTCTATGATAATTGTGAATAGGTTATTGTTATTTTTTAATTATGATTTATTGGGTTTTTTAAATTTTATCGACATCCTTTTGATTATTAATTAAAAAAAAAATTCTTTTTAATGTGTTAATATAGGATTAGAATTATGTAAATTTTAATTAAGTTTATAATAATAATAACAATTATTATAATATTGCTATGCCACTATTGGTAAAATTACACTTGTACTGCCTATTTATAGAAACACCAATAAAACTGTAATATAAGGCAATAAATAAATTGAATTTAATTGAAAAATTTACTCATACGTACAAAATCCCTCACAAAACTTCACGCGCCTCTCCTACATCTCTCCTAAGACTTGGCCAAGTCAGTTTTAAGTTTTCTTACTTACTAAGCTTCACTAGTGAACGGAGAGGTTTTGCAGCTTCCTGCAGGTGGGACCCTGGGGCGACTAGGTCAGATGGGGTTCTAGACACAAACAAAAGAGTAAGGCTTCCCTCCACAGCTATCTGCTTTCCGAGCCCGGTCACACTCCTAAATGCTAATATACCTATAGTCTGCAAAAACCCAAAGTTACTAAGCCCATTGGGTTCCTAAAATAACATTAGATTCACATACTCCATTTTACAAAAGATTCGAAAATATTAACTTAAAGACAGAAGTTTAAGAGCAGTCATGTGGAAATATTTCAGTCAGGATCCCATTGAATGATCTACCTATATAAATATATAATATAATATAGCTGTATAAAAAGAAACACCTGTACGAAGGAAACTAAATAGAGGGAAAAGAAAAGGAAAATTTTTCAGCTGGCTCCCTCCACCTAAATTTATTTTCAGTCAGGACGATTTACCAGAAAGATTACTCTCTGTGAGGTTTGAACCCGCGACTAACAGATCACATTCGAGTGTGCAACGGCGAACATTCCACATAGTGTCACTAAAATTCCTATTCACTTGTCCAAGTAGTTCCCAGCACTTTATTGTCCGACGTTAGATGAACTATGCCCTTAACCTTTACGTACCTACGTAGCACTTGCGGTACCTGTAAGTACAAATCTCAGTGAAAGCCATATAAAAGCAGCATAAAAATATGAACCTTCTTAGTATTCTTTGAGAGTAATGGTGTTTAAATATTCAGTTTTCGTTTACCGAGTCACTTTACCTGTGAATCCATCATTTCATAATTTCCGTTGAAACAGCCTCATTGGGCCCCACCACGCGCCCCGCTGCGCCTCTCCCCGCACCCCGCCACACCCCAGGTCTCCGTTGGGAGACGAACTCCTTGGTTTTTGGAACGTTGACCTTTAATATCTTTATTTATCCAATTTAATTAGATTCTGTTGCTTTAACATTATGGAATCGTACTTTTGTACTACGTACTACGTATCTGTTACGAGAGATCTACAAATCTGTGCGTCTGCTACGGAAGTGCTACACGTTTGCTACGACGCTACCCGCAACCGTTAGCCGGAAATAACGGCCAATAACTTGGTACTGTTACTGTTTTATTTGAAGTGGTTTGTTATTGAAATGATATAAATGGAAAAATAGCTTTAATGTTTAAAACAGGGCATTCAGAGATAAATGAGAATGAGATTTACTACTTTAATTTAGTAATTGAGGTAATTATGACATGTCTAACTAACTTAATCATATTACATCACACTAATATTATAAATGCAAAAGTTTGTGTGTGTATGTGTGTGTGTGTATGTTTGTTACTCTTTCACGCTGAAACGGCTGGACGGATTTGGATGAAATTTAGAATGGATATACCTATAGCTTATACCCTAACTTAACACATAGGCTACTTTTTATCCCGGAAAAAAGCATTTCGTTAAACCGAATAACACGCGGGCGGAGCCGCGGGCACAATCTATAATACACGTGCATAAATTATAGTTATATTTTAATGTAAACAATAATATATGTAAATAATAATATAGCATATTTTAATACTGTATGATTCCTCTAAAGGCTTAAATTTCATTAATCTATTATGTAAACTTACTTTGTTAAAGGTAATAGACAAAATGAGACGGATTGACTAAGATACATTTTTATCATGACATAATTCCTGCAGTCTTATTTTTTTATGCCTTTACTTGAATAGGTATGTATATGATTTTGTTACATATATTTTTTTGAAAAAAGGAATGTTTGCTGAGTTTCTTGCCCTTCTTCTTAGCAGTACCAATCGAATGGTGTGGATGGTTAGGCATTATTTTTATTTATGGTTTATTTAGTTAATTTTTCAACACATTGTTCATTGCATTGTGTACCTATATATATAATATTTTTATTCCTATATTTCTATATTTTATGGAGGTGTAAAACTTTATTACATTTTAGTAGCCCAACCTTCATAATTTTTGTATGTATTTCCTATAATTATTTAGCAACATATTTGTTAATTGCATTATCTATATATAATATTTTTATTCCCAGATTCCTGTATTTTATGCAGGTGTATATTTTATGTCCCGTATTATTATACATTTTTTTATATTCTAAAGATATATATTGTTAAAATTAACTTTGACTTGTAGAAAGTATACTTTATGTATCTATTTTGCAAAATAAATATTTTGATTTGATTAATTCAATTTGATATGTACGATATACTTATGTATATACTACATAATATGCTACATATATAAATACAGGCCTAACTCTTCCCTTTCGATTAGTTTTCCTTAGGAGAAGGGCAAAGTACTTGGCATTATTATTTCTGTTTTTTTTTGGTTTGTTAGAGAAATATGATCTTCATCTACACTAATGTAATGGGTAAACTCCGTAACTACAGAACCTACACTATCGCTGAGTAACACAAGCGCTGCTTGGCTGGTTTATTGGCGTGCGTTGACCAAGTGGTTTCTTATATGTAGTGTAGATTCATAATGTTTGAAGATAGAGTAATTAAGATTCATTACCCTTCAGTGCTATAGGCTATAGTTCATTTCCTACGGACGGGCAGGTCCCTAGGGACATTGCCATAAATACATTCCTGGGGGCACTCTGTGAATCTACTAAACCAATATTAAAATTGTTTTTACTGTTGTAATAGCTAGACTCTTCACTTGGACATAGTTCATTCACTCGGAACCTGTGGCTCCCTGGGGACATAACCTATAATTATATTCAAGCGAGTGATCTCTAGAACAACTGAACCGATTCTTTGACTGTTATAATGGTTCACTGTTCACTTGGACAGAAGGTATTGATTCTTCCTGGGGCCGGGCAGTTCCTTAGGAATATTCACAAAGCGCCGCCCATAACGCGGTCGACCATATGGTAAACCATATTCTAAAATTACTCAGTTTTTGAAGTTCGTTTTGTAATAATCAATCAATTAATTTATTTATTGCATTAAATTACATGTCAGTTTTAGATGTTATATGTACATAATTATGGTTCAATGTAATTTTACCCATAGGGTGTAACAATATTCTTAATTTATTAATAAAATATAACTAAGTATAATAATAATAATCAAATCTTTACTATTTCCATGCATACAACTTATTTTAATATATCGTTCATTTGAAATATACTTATAGTTAGTTAAATACATTTATTCATGCAATGGTTAATAACATAACGGTTTGACATTTTTATGGTGTAGATTCAAGAAATTCTTTGAAACTGTATGGACAAACCGTGATCAAGTACTGTTTTAATTTAATGAAAAACTTATTTCCTGTGACAGACTTAATCTCATCAGGCAAATGATTGTAAGGTTTGATGGCTGCCAGTTTTGTAGTACGAGTATAAGTAACAGTTCTACTAGGAGGCACATTCAAGTCATATTTGAAGCGGCCGTTCGTTAATAAATATTAATAGGCTTGATTGTGGAGTTGGATGCGCAGTAAAACAGGTCTTTCAGATTTAGGACAGCAGGGACCCTTGCAACTTGACCCCATTATCACACTTTCACTTGTCTTGTACTCTCAATTAATAGTGTAGTGTAGTAATAGTGACTGTCGTTTATATTGCCAAATTCATACAAAGAAAAACAGGGTCATTGAACCTTGGTCCTAACTACTTACCAAGTCTCCGGTATGAATTTGGGTAAATAAATGGAAGTCACTTTATGTATTTAACTTGCGATGTTTTAACGATCTTTGTGCCAACAAAAAATATTTAAGACATAAAACGTTCACAATTTCCTGGCCTTGCTTCGACTAAATTGAAAATAAATAAGGTTCTAGTCGTAAAATAATTTTCTTGACAAAGAGCTCGAACTTTTGTAAGAAAACGAACCGAATAGAAGGTAAATTGCGCGTCATCTCCCCGCTGCGACCCCCTCCCCCTGAGGCGACTCACGACCCGCGCCCGCCACGCGGCGCGCCGTGATTCAAAACCTATAATTTTATTTGTTTGTACAGTGGAGCCCACATCAAACTATACACATTGAGTATAAGCTGACCTCTCATTGTACGGGAAGCCTATACAATGAGAGGTCAGCTTAAATTGAAAGTGTTTAGCTTGATGTGGGCTCCACTGTACAAACAATTGAAATTAAAAAAAAATTGAAACTGCTTCGAAACTGCAACGAGTACAGTCAATTCAGTTTATGAATCCATTTAAATTCTAAAACATCAATGTTATGTAAAAATAAAGAAATAGAAAACAATAATGTATAAACTTGTATGAATCATTAAATTGACGCTGAACGCTGCGCCACGCCGAGGGACCAATTTGATTGAAACAAAGTCCCAACAGAAACCTGCCACTTGGTTTGATACAGACAGGTTTAGACTGGTATATTAACAATACGTATTTACTGAAGATGTGAAGCTGACAGTACGAGCTACGTAGAGTCGGTACAGTGCGATGGACATTATTAACTCATAGGAATAGAGAAAGGCTACCATTCAGACGGTTAACATAAAAGGCCATCGTTTTCTATTTAAGGCCTGTGAGCTGTGAAAGTACTGCCACTTTAACAAAAATACACATTTCTTACTAACCATGAAAACTAAACAATAAAAAATTAGTTCATTGCTTTTCAATAATTTTCTGATCAGCAAGTTTTTTTTTCTAGCAGCACATCGGCATCTTTTAAGGCCTTAATAATGTTTTTTGTTATTCACTACACTCTGCTTCAAATATTGAATTATTGAGATGTTCATTTGGAACAAATAAGCAAACAAGAAAACCATCTTGTAGC
Source organism: Ypsolopha scabrella (assembly GCA_910592155.1). Classification (NCBI taxonomy): domain Eukaryota; kingdom Metazoa; phylum Arthropoda; class Insecta; order Lepidoptera; family Ypsolophidae; genus Ypsolopha; species Ypsolopha scabrella. Next base: position 406,624 of record OU342978.1, read on the forward strand.
GCCGGCCATCAGTCCACAGTTAACGGCTGCGCTAATAGCGGGCTCCAGCAGCTAGCTGCACATCGCAGCCGGCTCGATGGGCCACACAATCTCCCGAAGCTGTTCCACGTTCAAACTCTATCTGCTAAATCGCCGAGGTGGTCGTTACGGAACCCGAGGTAATGTTACTGGAGACGGGCCCAACTTTCCAAATGAGGATCTCGACCATCGGGTCTGTATAGCTACATACTCGTAGTATACATTATACAATTTGTATTATCTGAATAATCAAATTAGAATAAACAACATACACACATACGTGATCACATCTCGTTAAATATTTAACGCATGATGCCCGTGGCTTATTTTGAAAATATAACTTGAGGCAACGCTCCATAGAGTTGACATCGGTTATAGATTAAAGAAAACTTACACTTAAGTTTGGCATTCTAAAATATTCCCGATCTCAACACTCAGCTCGGTTATGTCTATAGCAGCTAACAGTGTAAATCCTTATATTCCATCTAACAATTCAAACTGATTGTAATACGCTGTTAGTAAGCTCAAATAGTCCTTATGATAATAGTATTAAGAATGTATCCAATTAATATCTACACACGTAATTTTATTTGTTATTCTGCATTCTTAACAGGCACGATGTGCGACTGTGTTTTTTAATGTTTGTAGTTCTACCCTCAGACATAATCTGTTTTTTATAAAATAACTACCTACTTCTACTATGTTACTCGAAAAGCTAGGAGAATAGTTGAATAATGTTTTCAGACGAGACTTGGAACTGGGTGTACATAAAAACCCCAAAAGGTTTCTGATACACCTTCGTGTAAAATTGCATGTCATGTTATGTTTGATTAAAAATAAATAAATAAATAAATAAATGTTTTCGAGTCAACAACTCAGCTAACTATATTTCTACATCTAAATTATAACTTATCATCACAACACAGAATGGGTACTACCTATTATTCATTCCGCGTTAGACACTTCTAGGTTCGAGTCCTAGCACCTAGGCTAGGTGTCTGCCTGTTCAAATGTTGAATTGTAAGTTTGACAAGGTGTTGTCGGCACGGCATCCCTGATACGGAACAGTTTTAATGGGCATGGAGAGTTGTGAATGTGAAATGTTTATTAATTTATATGGTATTTAACTGTTTGAAAAAATTCAAATAATTTAATGATGTATTGGTTCAATCCTAAGCCTTATGAGTAGATAACTAATTCCATAAATAAATGAGAAAGTTTGCGTATCTGTTCTGCGTATTGTTTGTTTCCTTCCTCTTTACGAAAATAAAATTATCCATAATGTCCTACAGAAACAACCCTTTAAGAAGTAGTCAGTTAGTTACAAAAAAAACATACTCTGTGTAGGTACTAAGAATATTTATTGGATTAAAATTAACAAAAAATAGTACTTAATTTTATCATTTTCTTTATTTTGAATTAAAAAGTAAATAAACAAATTATGATTGCAACATCCTGGGTGGGAAAAAGAAAGGACAACCTAATAATGAGACAGGTAATATCTATGAATACATGGCGCGGTGTTGGGGTCGGGAATATTTTGAAATACGTAAGCGCGAAACTCTGCATTTCATTTCATTTCATTTCATTTCATTTATTTATTTCATTAGCAATATACATCACATTTGAAAGTACTTAGTAACTAACTTAACTAAAGTTTACATACAATTGTTTTATTTTTAAATCATGTACAAAATAATCTAATGAAATTTGTGTTAATTTTTTCATAATTACAATTTATATTCAATTTATAACCTAATTTAAAAAAAAAAAAAATATGTCAAATCTACAGTTAAAAAAATATGTCCAATCCACAAGAAAAAAAAAAAACATGTCAAGTCTACAATTTAAAAATATGTCAAATCTATAAATCACCAATGTCATACAAACACTTTTTCAGTAAAAATTGCTTCAATTTACGTTTAAATAGGCTATGGCTTGAGAGACCCTTAAATTCTATAGGCAATTTGTTGAATAAAACAACCGATTGGTAACGTGTGCAGTGTTTTGATATTTCTAGTTTAGGATGGAAGTTGTTTATTAAATCCTTGCGCCTAGACGTAAGCCTAATATCCTGTTCATCCTTCGTTTCAAATTTGTGTAAATTCTTAAAAAGGTCAGTGAGAAGAACAAATATATACAAACTGGGAGCAGTTAGTATGCCCAGTCTTATGAAATGCTCTCGACACGATTGTAGCTGCTGGATCCGAACCATTGTACGTATTGCTCTTTTTTGGATAACAAAGGCCTTCTTTATATTGTATTTATAACTGTTGCCCCAAAATTTAATACTATACCTAAGTTTAGATTCCACTAAAGCGTAATAAACCATTTTTAGTTCCTCAATTCCGACTTCATCTCTCAAACTTATAATTGCATAACAAGCAGAACTTATGGATCCTTCAATAGCATGTAATTCACATTTCCAGTTTAATAATGAGTCAATATGAATCCCTAAAAACTTTAAATGTTCTACCAGGTCAATTTTTTCACCATTCATTCTTAAATAAATTAAGTCTTTGTTGCTAGCTGTGGTTCTGAACAAAATGGCTTTGGTTTTACCAGCATTCACTAATAATGCATTTGTACTAAACCATGTTTCGAAAGCATTAAGAGTGAGATTAGCTTTGATATTTAAGTCATCTAAGTTTGGGGAAGATATTATAGCATTTGTGTCGTCTGCAAATATAACTAGTTGTATGTCCGACACGACCTTTGTGACATAATTTACTAAATCATTTGTAAAAAGAATGAAAAGTATGGGTCCTAAAATTGAACCCTGTGGAACCCCCCTGCATAACTTAACTAAATGCGATTTTACTACTTGCTCTTTCTGCCTTTCTATTGTTTTGATTTCAACAAACTGGTTCCCGTTTTGCAAATATGATTTGAAAAGTTGGAGAATGTTTCCTCTAGCACCGTAATGTTCTAATTTAACTAGTAAAATATCGTGGTCAACCAGATCAAAAGCGGAGCTCAGATCCAAGAACAAACCAACGACTTTTTTTTTCTATTTATCTTCTGCATAACGTCGTCAATTAGTGCATGAATTGCATCTGACGTTCCTACACCTCGTTGATAGCCATATTGTCTGGGATTAATTACTTCATTTGAATATAAATGCACCATTAGCCTGTCTTTAATCAGTTTTTCAAATATTTTTGATATAACAGGTAATATCGAAATAGGGCGATACATATGCGGATCCGTTTTTGTGCCTTTTTTGAATACAGGTATAACTTTGGCTATTTTCAGTTGATCTGGAAAGATGCCGGATTCTAGACAAGCGTTAAAAAAGCTAGACAGTGGTCCTGCCAAGAGATCTATATTGTTTTTTATTACAGTAATTGGAATTTCGTCAAAGCCACAAGATTTTTTCGTTTCCACTCCCTTGACAATTTTAGTGATTTCTAATGGAGTTGTAGAGCGAAAATTCATATTGTTGTTGACTCTTTCCGTATTTTCCGCTAATAATTTTGCTGCTGAATTGATATTTTTGTTGGAGGGTGCAGGTTTGCGATCAAAGGTATGAGAAAAAATGTTAGCTATATCAATTGGATTTCGAATTATATCATCGTTAACCTTAAGTAGAAGTTTTTCTCTAAGACGTCCGCTTGATTTGTTTCTGTGCTTGTTCACAACCTGCCATATGCACTTAGAGGAATCTTTTGCCTTTGTTATTTCCGTACGAACTGTTGCCTTTTTAGCTTGTCGAACAATTTTCTTAAAGAGCCTAACATAGTTAGCTTTATATTTTATAAGTGTGGAGTCATTTTGAAGTCCAGACTTAGAGTTCAAGAAACGTTTCATTTTACTCGAAACACGAATACCCTTTGTTATCCATTTAAGTTTTGAAATTTTCTTTGTACTGATTTTTCTTTTGACCTTTGTAAAACTTTTTTGGAAGGCAGTATTTAATGTTTTTATAAAGCAATTTATTCCCATCGAGCTCCAGTCATGTTTAAGAAGTTCTTCTCTAAAGTTGGTATTTTTTTTATCACTAAAATGTCTACGTTCTACCTCAATGAAGTCTTCATTTGTAAGTTTAAAAGTGGCTTTATCAACAATAAAACTGCAGGATATCGCGGCGTGTCCGTCAGCCAACCCATTGTGATCTACTACGATATTATCAACTCTATTTTCAGAGATGTTAGTAAGAATATTGTCAATGCATGACTGCGAATGATTCCGTATATAAGTTGTTGAAAAAAAGCTGCAAAAGACTTTCCAACTTGGTTATAAAGTCATCAAAATTTTTGTCATTTGGATTACGATAACAACAAAAAATTGAAAGATTGCTTGCTGAGTCTTTCACACCACAGATTTCAAAGCATTGTGTTTTATATAGTTCTTTGCATATTTTAACTTCTTCAATCTCTCTACCTTTTTGTCCTAGAATAAGTGTTCCTCCCCTTTGTTTAGGAGGCCTTGTGTTAAACGTCAACAAACTGTATTTATTTAAGCTCAGTAAAGGTGCAGTGGTTTCATTCAAAAAGTGTTCACTTATACAGATAAAGTCTGGCAAATTTTCCAATTCTTCCAAATATAATTCCAGTTCATCCCTTTTATTACTAATTCCGCATACATTCTGATGAAAAAGATTAATTTTTAAAGGCGCATTTTTATGATAAATTTTAGAATTACTGTTTATTGACACATTTTTTGAATTATTAAAACTACTAGAAGAAACATTTCCTATATTAGTCACGAAAAAATTTTACGTCTGATTGTATATTTTCCGGATGCCGTAAATTCGTTTCTCCATTTCTTGAGAACTCTTCGAGAGTATTTTTTATTTCAGAATGTCTATTATCTGTTGACTCCACACCTGATCCCTCATTTACACTACCATTTATTTTTATCAACTTATTTTCTATCTCTACATTTAAGCCTTTATTACATAAAATCATTGTCTGTTCCTTTTCCGAAATCTCTATATCTGAGACTTTGTGTACTATATAATTTACACCTGACTCCATATTGTTGGACTCTGACTCTATATTGTTGGACTTATATATATATGTAATTTTGTTTTGCACAACCTCTAAATCTGGTAGTACTGAATATAAATCTGTTTGTGTTCCCACTTCAGACTTGTTCTGCTTATTCTTTTTTTCAGTTTGAGATCTAATAATCAAATTTGCTAGGTTTTGAAAGTTCAGAAAGGTATTTTTATAGTTTAGTCGTAGAATTTCCTTAAGTATTAATCTACATGCATAATTTCTTCTTGCAACTCTAGTATCTTCGGTATCATATTCATGACTATACAACTCAGTATGCACTGCATGCGAAAAACTGGCTGTGACAAATTGAAGCGACTTATCCACCATAGCTTTATTTAAAATGTTACTATAGGGGACATTTCCAAGTAAGATGTTAGTGTTTTGCAATTCATTAAGACAGTAATACAAATAAGACTGTACCTTTAACGGATTTTTATCATTAAGCCGGGTAAAATTATCAAATAATCTGACTTGGTAAAATCCTTACAAAATGATTTACATGAACATAATATTTGATCTGTTTGTGCGTTATGCTTGATAATCGCCAAGACTTCGTAGTTTCTTCCTAGCAGATCTTGTAAAAAGCTGCTCATACCCTGTCCCGACTCGTCAGCTAATAGCAATACTTTGTGTTTAGCCTCGTAGCAGATTTTTTTATTTTCTTGCGATGGTTCGGATTTTGTGGCACCCTTCTCTATGGTGCAAAAGGATAGTTTACTTTTTCCCTCATCCCGTAATTCAGAGAACTTATGATCATTATGGTCAATCCTTATTTCCGTGTTGATAATTTCTTTTGATGTTAAAGACGGGTGAGTTTTTTCTTGGTTGTTAAATGAAGTATCAAGCAATGTTGAATTCAGTTCGGGATTCCCAGGGGATTCGATTTGAGTTTTGTCATTTAAAGCATTCGAAATTTCGTCTTGCCTGCACTTTACCCGTATGTTTCGGATTTGAGGTGAGAAAAATTTCAGTGGTGAGGGCGTGCAAACTGGTAGCTTTTCGTTTATACCAACTGATTTTAACAGTTTAATTTTACTCTCATATTCCCGCAATTTGCCTATTAAATTCCTGTTTTCAAGATTTAAGTTTTCTATTTCTCCGTTTGCAATATCCAAGTCTATCTGCAGAAGTCGTAGTTGTTCAGTAATTTCGTCTCGGTCTATTGATTCCTCCATATTTGGTAAACTTTGATACGTAATGTTACCCGATAATAGGTCGTCACTGCTATCTGGTGTTTGCTTACGATGTTTTCGCTGCGTAACATTGTCGTTTTCAAACGATCTATTCATTTTGTTAAAATTTAAAAATATGAAAATTTCCTACAAAAACTAGCCCAAGCGGGATACGAATCGGTGTCACACATTCGCAAGCTTAGGATGGATTTGTTAACGTTGAAGCCACTCTCATCATTGCCTTTAATGCATCTTTATTGTAATGAATGCAGTTGCGCGCTACATAAGTAATAATATAACGGGGTGCTGAGCGTGCAGCTGATCTTAGGTAGTGTAGATAGCACTAGCAATTTTCGACGCCAGAACGCTCTCAGTCGGTGGCCCAGTGGTTAAGACAGCCAGGTACGCACCCAAATCTCCAGTAAGTCGTGGCATCAAACCTTAACAGTGCACCCTTGCTTTTTTGCTTTCTTTATTTTATTTCATTCTACTCCAAGGATCAATAGATTGTTCAAAAACAAAAAAAAAGATATATTTTCGTGTTTAGTGAATCTCGCTGGATTTGAACTCGTAGCATTCCAAAACTAACAACGCAAAAAGCAGAGCACTCGACGAACTGCACCGAAGTACTAATAAGCATTAATTCGAAAAACTGGATCTTAACTTGTTGTACTGAGTCACGATAAACGAATTTTTTAAAATTTCTTTCTTCACAAGATCACTACACAGAGATGAGTCACTTGTTTGTGTCACTGATTTTTAACGTCCACTTCTAGTTATTACTTCGAACTAAGCTAGAAATAATGATTATTTTTACTGTTTATATACACTGTTCTAAGCACTGTTTATAAGCTTCACACGGGTATAAATTTTATGCTCAAACATTGGCTTTAGACACAAATTTTTAAATAAAATTTAAGGAGGACATAAACATCGACCTTTACTATTCAAATTCCCAACGACGATTGAATTTATAACTGACGCCAAAGTACGATGCTGAAGCTGGCAATATTTTAGAGTGCCTAAAGTGGAAACTCTGCACTCTAAAATATATACGATGCCAGCGCGATCAATTACGTCACATATATTGAGACGAGTTATATTTTAAAGTGATGAATATTATGATAGTGTACTTCAAAATATTCCCGACGTCAGCGCGATCTGTGACAATATAATGTTCAAAATATGCTTCTCCGTGCAGTCCCACTAACATTAGAACTTATCAACTCTGTGAGCAATTCAAAAGCCAAGGTTTTGTAAATACAAAAGTCATAGTAAGCCGGCTGATATTGACATCGATCGTAGATCTCACGTGACTGATATGTGAATCGGCCGTCAGCTACTCAAGTAGCGGTGGGTTTGGGAGTTAGAGGTTGCGAAAGTGGTAAAAAAAAGTGTACGCGGGCTGAAACTTTTCTCATCGATAGTTGACATCATACTGAGCTGAAAAAAAATCGTCTGCTGCATCGTGGACTCGTTAGTGGGTGCGTCAGCTGACGATTTTTTTTCAGCTCAGTATGATGTCAACTATCTGTAAAAAAAGTTTCAGCCAGCGTACTATTACTTTTTTTACCACTTTCGCAGCCTCTCACATCCACACCCATCGCGGGTTCGTCAGCTGGCGCTTGGTTCTGTTATTCGCCATTCCAGATCTATTGATCACAGCGCTCAGTAACGACAGACGTGTTATACTTCTCTCAGTCGATTTATTTTTCAAATAGTAACTAAAAGTGCACGAACGGCAAAGTGTTTTATACTAGAAAATAGCCTAAACTATTTGCTAAGAAACAGTGCTTTTGAACATAAAAATAACTAAAATGTGTCCATAATATTAGCAAAAACATAATCAAATCGGTCGTTATATTTTTTAAATCTGACCGTGAGTGTCTTTGAACTGTGAAGTGAAAACAAAGAAACCGGTTGAAAATAAACTGGTCATTAGCACTCAGAAACGATCTAAGCACCCGAGTGTCATATATATCCACTATTTTCGTTGACTAAAATACAGAAACAGTGGCCAAGCGGTTAAGAGGATCTAAATTCTGTCACTAGCAAACAGTGAACGCAAGTTCGATCCCCGCTCGGAAGGATAACTTTTTGCATTTTATTTATTTTGTTTTGTTTCAATAACTTCGTTCGAGACTAAAGATGGAAAATATAACGTTCCGTAAGACTAAACAGAAGAAAGCGAAATCGCTAGATAATCTGTCTGCTATTGACTTGGATGCATCACTGTCTAATACCGGTTCAACGGATAGTACAATCAAAAGCTTACCTAACACATCCTGCCTCGAAGATTCAATTGTGAATGAATACAACAATCAATTACAATTTGTAAAGGCTGAACTAGAATGCGCACATAATTAAATTGTAAATTAAACGAGGAAAATGAAAAATTGAAGCAACAGATAAATGAAATGAATAGAAAAATTGAGCTCCTACTACAAGTGACATCACAAAGAGTATCATGCGGCTCAAAAACTCCAAATAAGTCGAATGGATCACCAATGATGAGAAAATCCATAAAAGAAAAGTGCCTGACAGAACTTACTTCGAAACAATTAAATGATAATGTAACTAACACTGAACAGCACCCAATTTCGGTTACTGAAGGCAACAAGTTAAATGTACCATTGGTATTACCAGACCAAGACATCACCAGTGGAAACACCTTGCTCACCTCTACAGACGAGATAGGTACCAAGGATATCGTTAATCCCGAAACCTTGAACCAGAATGTGGAATGTGATACTGACCAAGCAAGTTGCAATATCCATGTACTGGGGGATCAACAAGTTCTAGGACTCGCAGAAAAATTGATAATGAGTAGGAGAAATAAATGGAATGATAAATATGGCGTATCGGCCATGACTAAAACATTTGCATCAAGTGTTGATATTTTAAGTAGTTGCGACGATATTATCAAATGTTTGAATTGTGATGACATTGTTGTGCTTTGCTTAGGTGCAAATGACAAAAATCCCAATTGTTTAATATTTGAATTATGTAATGCTCTCTACAAATTTCGTAATCATAAGGTAGTCATTGCAAAGGTAGCTTTTAACCCTTTCTTAAATGTTACCCTTCTTAATGATCAAATCAAACTGCTGTGCCAACATTACAAAAATGTCAAGTTCCTTGAGGTTATTGGACAGGATAAATTGTGTTTTGCTTTGAATGTGGAAATTGATAGTGCGGAATATAAAAAACAATACCTAACTTTTTCAGGGACACGAAATGATAAACCTAGTACACACAACTTTAAAAAAGGTACAATTCCTTATTATTTCAACAAACAAATTAAAAAAGCACGTCCTGTCACTGGTAAAACTATTAAACTTAATAATGATGATGAAGGACTGTTTAAACAAACAAGAAATGTAAAGATTAATAAAACAAATGATAAACACTCGACAACGTCCTCCCCTCATCAAAACAATAATACCACTAACCAGTTATTTCGCTAAAACTATGAAACCCCATTTAAAAAACGCAAAAATAATGAGAAATATTGCTCATATTAATATAAGAAGTCTTAATCAAAAAAAGTTATTAGAATTAGAAGTGTGGCTCTCTAGTCCAGAAGGGAAGGACATAGAAGTACTATGTATAACTGAACATCATAGGATACAGGGTGATTTGAATCTTAAGAAAATTGCAGGTTTTGAACTTGCCAGCAGCATTTGTCGTGAAACCAGAAAGAGCAAGGGAGGTTCGTGCATATTTGTACGTGAAAACACCTCATATACTGAGTTACCGAAGGTCAAAAAATTCTCTATCCTGTACCTATTTGAGGTCTGTGGGATTAATCTAAATGGTACATATATTCTTTGTATATATAGACCCAATACGATAGCAAATGACAAATTTATTAAAAACATGGGTATGCTATTGAACTATGTTTTCCAAAACAAAGAGCGCAGGTTGATAATTTGTGGTGATTTCAATATAGATACGTTAGTGGATAGTTCTGAATTAAGGGAGTTCGATTCCCTACTAGTGTCATCCAACCTAAAGAAATACATATTTGAGCCAACAAGAATTACAAATCATAGTAGAACTTGCCTTGATAACATTTTATCAAATACTGAACTAAGTGAAGCTCGGGTCACAGAAATTGGCCTTTCTGATCATACCCTTCAGTATGCCTCTTTAAATATCCCTATCAAGAAAAACTTACAAAATTATTATATTTTTATCAGGGACTTAAAGGATTCTAACATTGAAAAACTCAAGGCTCACTTGCAAAGCATGACTTGGAACGCAGTGTTTGAATCTGATGACGTTGATAAAGGTTTTAGTTACTTTCACGAAACTTTGGCAAAGGCATTTGACAGGTTTTGTCCTTTAATAAAAGTAAAGGGTCGTCTAGGGCGGCATGATACTGGCTGGATTACACCAGGAATAAGAAAGTCGTGCGAAACGAAGAGATATCTATTCATTGAGGTAAAAAAATCTAAAAATAATACTGCATTAATCCGTAAGTACAAGTCCTTTTGCTCTATTTTATCCAAAGTAATTATCCTCGCGAAGAAAATGTACAACGAAAAAAAGATAATCAATACCCAAGATAAAGTAAAGTCCACTTGGAAGCTTATAAATGACCATGCTAAGGAGACAAAACTTTTTGAGTTTAACAGTTTCACTGGTTTAACGGACGGAACTGATAAAGCAAAATCTAACACTGAAGCTGCAGATCTCTTCAACAAATTCTTCACCACCCCGCGTAGTCCAGAAACAGCAAATATTCAGTCAAACAATACGTTGCCTCCGTTCCAGTCTCCTTCTATGTTTTTAAATCCAATTAACCAACATGACCTATTAAAAGTAGTAAATTCCTTAAAAAATAAAAAATCCAGTGGTTATGATGAAATTTCATCTATTGTTTTGAAACAAATCTTTGAGGTTATTGCGGATCCCCTTCTTCACTTGATCAATCAATCTATCAGTGAAGGCGTTTTTCCATCGAAATTAAAAAAAGCTAACATAAAGCCTGTTCATAAAAAAGACAATAAGTTACATGTTGGTAACTACAGGCCCATCTCCTTACTACCGTCTTTATCTAAAGTTTTTGAAAAGGTGATGGAAAAACAATTGAGATCATTTCTAAACTTTAATAAGGTACTTTCCAAAGAACAATTTGGATTCCAGAAAGGAACTTCTACAACGGATGCAATTTTTGATTTCACTGATTTTGTAGCTGAAGCTCTTAATGGTAGAGAAAATGTAATAACTGTGCTGTTGGATTTGTCTAAGGCGTTTGATAATGTCAACCATGATATTATGCTGGAAATTCTTAACAGGTATGGTGTACGGGGGAAAGTAAATGAATGGTTCACAACTTATCTTAAAGGGCGTCAACAAAGTGTTGTTCTACCTACTATCGATGACAATCTTATATTATCTAGTGTCGAATCAAATACAAATGTTATCGAAAAAGGCGTGCCTCAGGGTAGCATACTAGGACCTCTCTTGTTTCTGCTATATATAAACCATCTACCCTATCTGGTTGAAAATAAGATTGTTATGTTTGCTGATGATGTTTCAGTCTTTTTCAAGTTTCAACGTAACAGTAATAGTGACCTAGCTAACCTTATAACGAACTCAATCAGCACCGTTATCAATTGGTTTAATTCGCTAAATTTAAATGCAAATGTTTCTAAGACAAAAATTATTCATTTTAAAAATTATAATACCAAGGATCTAGAAATAACCATTAATATTAATAATCAAGATATTGAATTTGTCCCTAATTCAAAATTTCTTGGCATTTATTCTGACGAGCATATGAATTGGAAAACTCATATTGATAAACTTGTAAATAAAATTAGTAGCTTTTGTTACGCTCTGCGATGTTTACGCAATATATCAACAAGTAAGGCTGCTATGCAGGCTTACTTTGCATTCTTTCAGTCCAGAGTTCTATACGGGCTTGCTGTTTGGGGTAATAGTGTCAATATTCATAAAATATTACTACTTCAAAAAAGGTGTATACGTATACTTGGCGGTCTAAAAACAAATAAAGAATCGTGTAGAACATCATTTGTGGACTTGAAGATTCACACTATTACTGCTCTTTATATCATTGAACTTTGTAAATTGGTTAAAAGGTATCCTGATAAATTTCCAGTTAGAACTCAAGGTATAAGTAACAGGCTCAATGAAATATATAGGTTTAATTTAGAAGCCTTATTACCTAGAACGGCAGCTTATACACGAACAACTAAATTCATGGCAGTTAAAGTATTTAATAGCTTACCAGATGACATTAAATCATTAACAGGGTCAAAATTCCATACGACATTAAAAAAATATTTAGTAAGAATGTGTCCATATAATCTTAAGGAATTCTATAACTATACATGTGCTCCTAAAAATCAATTATTATAAAAGTGTAAATGCTTGTAAATATTGTTATTTTATGTTTTTGTATTTTGTAAAAATTGTATTTTAGTAATTTAACTTTAAAAATTAATTTTATCATAATTTGCTACACCCTAGGGTAAAATCACATTGATTCTAATTGTCCTGTAAATGTTTATTTAAGATCTTTAATATATACATGTGATTTAATGCAATAAATAAATGAAATGAAATGAATTGAAAAAGATGGAAATCAATCGGCTTAAAATCACTACCTAAAATGCAACGCTACCGCCCCGGGCTAGAAGTAGTAAATAATTTAGAGGCCACCTTTATTGTGTTTGTCCGGCACTCATTACCCTCACATGATCCTACAACGAGACTTGTACACTACAACAACTACACAGAGACGTACTTAGGTGTGTGTGTGGTACCCACAAGCAGATAGTACCCACCACAATGTACGGTCGGCGGTGTGTACAGAGGACGTGAGGTCAGGGTCGGCGGTCAGGTTCGTTAGCTCTCACTTACATCATGCACCATCACGTGATCCGTCCATGATCTTGACACACACACACACCGTCTCTCACTCACACAGACGAGAGCCAAACTGCCTACAGATTGATATATGATATTGTATACTAGTGCTTTCACTCAGACCTCAAAATAGCGGTATTATAATGTAAATAAATATCAAATCAAATCAAAATATTTATTTTGCATAAATACATAAAGAATACATAGATACATAAAGTATACTTTCTACAATTCAAAGTTAATTTTAACAATATATATCTTTAGAATATAAAATAAATATAAAATAATACGGGAATTTAATATCCACCTGCATAAAATAGAGGAATCTAGGAATAAAAAATATTATATACACATAATGCAATGAACAAATAAGTTAATAAATAAATATGGGAAATACATACAAAAAATATGAAGGTTGAGCTACTAAAATGTAATAAAGTTATACACCTGCAAAAAATATAGAAATATAGGAATTAAAATATTATACATATAGGTACATAATGCAATTAACAATGTGTTGAAAAATGAACTAAATAAACCATAAATAAAAATAATGCCTAACCATCCGCACCATTCAATTAGTATTGCTAAGAAGAAGGGCAAGAAACTTAGCAAACATTCCTTTTTTCAAAAAAACACATAAGATACGAAATTATATACTACTCAAGTAAAGGCATAAAAAATATAAGACTGCAGAAATTATGTCACGAGAAAAAATGTATCTTAGTCAACCCGTCTCATATTGTCTATTACCTTTAACAAGGTAAGTTTACATATTAATTAATTTTAAGCCTTTAGAGGAATCATACAGTATTAAAATATGCTAATTATGAATTACAATTTTGAATAAGATTATTATTATTTATCACACCATGTTTCATTATCGTCCAAATAATCATTAATTTTATAATAAGTTTTCTTATGTAGTCCCTGCCTATATAGTTTAAACTTATTTTCAGGCAAACTAGGGACCTCCTCTGGAAGCTTATTGTAAAATCTTGTACCATGTCCTACAAAAGAGGTTTATTTATTCTTTTATTTTTGTTTCTGGTTGACAGAGTGGTGCACACCAAGCCTCGAGAAATTATCAATATTTTTTCGGACATATATAATAACTTGATAAATAAACTCACATGGGACCGTATATATATTAATTTCTTTAAACTTTTCTCTTAATGAATCCCGGTACTTCATGTTATTGCTCTCTTTTGCAAGACAAAGACTGCTTCCATATCCGCGGCTCTACCCCACAACATTATACCATATGACATAATGCTATGAAAATAACTGAAATATACTAATCTAGCAGTATCTTCATCAGTAATCTGCTTTATGCGTCTATCAGCGTATGTGGCTGAACTAAGTGTAACACAGAGAGCTGTATGTGGAAACCCCACTGAAGACGAGAGCCTATAGTAATATCTAAAAACTTAGTTTCGTTAACTAACTCCAGCTTGGACCCCTGCAAAAATAAACTGACATCTACTTGAATTACATTTGGTAAAGTAAACTTTATACATTTCGTCTTTTTTGCATTTAGAACTAAATTATTTGCAGTGAACCAATTAAGAATCAGAGAGAGAGAGAGAGAGTTGAATTCGCGTCATCAAGAATATCGTTATGTCGATTCACTTTAAAAATAAGTGACGTGTCATCTGCGAATAGAACTATCTCAGATAAGTCTCTTACTAAATAAGGAAGGTCATTTATGTATATTAAAAACAATAGGGGCCCAAATATGGAGCCCTGCGGAACACACATTTTGACTAATGCCACAGATGGCTTTACTCCATTAATGTCTACCTTTTGAATCCGGTCACTAAGGTATGACTTAAATAACACCAAAGATTTACCCTTAACTCCATAGTGATCTAATTTACATAAAAGTGATATGATTACATAATCGACTTTTTGTTATTATAGGACAAATAACGGCAATAATATCGGTAGTATCTCGGTCTCATACAGCACAAAGCTATACTTATATACCCTGTTCGGATGTACGAAGCGTTCAGATTATACAGAGTGTAAATAGAGTGCGACCATTAAATAAAACCACATACTCTACGATCATACTGAACTACTATTTGAAACAAAAAAACACGCAAGTCTTCAGAGAAAAAGATATTCAACTGTAACTCAAAGACTTTATCTCGTAGGAGGAAGGACTATTTTGGAACGCTGCACCGGTACAGCTGTTTCACGGACGACGCTCTCTCTAAACTCGCCCGTATGTCGGTGCGTTAGGGTTCACGCATTTTTGTTTGGAACTCAATTATTTCCTAAACTAAGGGTGTCTGTGGCTATGATTCTTGGGAAAAGTGGTTCAGTAGGGTCGGTAGAATATGTGGTTTCATTTAATGGTAGCATTTTTTTATTACACCCCGTATAAGTGGATATTTTTAAGCCATTTTCAAATGGCTACGCCACAGTTGTAGATAGAACGAAATGACGACAATTAGTAGATGAAGTGTAGCACCTAAATGTGTGACACATTACGGCGCGGGGGGCGGGGCGTGCGTGGCACTGCGAGTTGCTGAGACATGGCGGTTCCGCGGGACAAGGAAGTCGTTCGAATTAGACAGGATTCCGACTATCGAGGTTATAGTGTAAGCGGACCTAATGTTATAAAGGTCCGCTTACACTTGATAAGAATCCGGCAAATTGTCAATATGACGTTTTATTTCAGAATTGTAGGATAATAGTCAGATCAGGTTCTAGAGATACACGAGAAAGAACAAAGTTCAAAGTTGCTACAGAAACCACAGCTACGTTTGAATAGAAGTGGGCACGCCCGCGTTTAGGAAATCTCTGCCCAGTTTTCGACTTGGGCGTTAATATATGAACACCCCAAATAGCCTACATGTTGACCAGGGTCAATAAGATGATAATAAAGAAAATCACACCCAAAACCAGGTGAGTGGTTCTAGAGTTAAAATAGAAAATACAGACACAGAGACAAACATAACAAGAAAAATTCTAAAAATGGTAGTTTTGGCTTAATCACTATGCTAATAAAGCATTTCATTAAAATTTTTGGATATATATTCAATGCACAGACACGAACTTTTTTCTATCCATCCAACATCCAACTTGACAGAAGACTACTTGGGATTCAAGGAATTTGTCGTGAAGACTTTCTCTATTCTTTCACAACAGATAGAGGTTCTCAAGCATGGGCTGGACCGGCAAGAGACGCACTCACGTAGGAAAGTTCTTCTTATACATGGATTGCCTGAGAAGCGTGATGAAAACATTGCCGAGCGAGTTCTTGATTTACTGGCACAGCAATTGAAGTTGCAGGTGACTGATTCGACTATCTTTGAGGCCTGTCATCGTCTGGGTACAAAGAAGGAGAAGGACAGACCCACTCTTGTTCGCTTTAGTACACTCAGGCTGAGAAACGATGTCTGGAATGCTAAAACCTCTCTTAAAGGTACCAGTATATCTATGTCTGAGTTCTTGACTATGCCTAGACATGAGGCATTTGTGGCGGGACGAAAACATTTCGGTATGAGTCGTTGCTGGTCAACAGATGGTGTTGTGATGGTCCTATGTCCAGATAAGAGCCACCACAGGGTTGTGTCTATGGCTGAACTTCGGATGCTGATGGATAAGTTTCCCTTGTCTGCGGTTGCTGAAGCTCAAAAGAATGAGAAGAAGGTTGGTTCCAAGGATAACAAGGATATAAATCCCAGCAAGGCTACTAAAACTTCGCGCACAAGAAAACAGTGAATTTTGTGTTGTAATTTTTATGTTTAATTAAGCAGTTTTCTTGCAAGTTCGGTAGTTGAAACCTTGAACAATTGAGTTTCGGCAGAATATTTTTCTTCAACTGGTTTTAAGTAAAGGTAGCTAAGGTAATTTTATCTTTTTTTATGAATTTTTGATCACAATAATTATTTTCTTTTCTACCGACCGAGATTGACAGCTGATGTCAGCTAATGTCAAAAATCACAGAGTATTTCCTTGTTCCCTTGCGTTTCAATATCAATACTCGTGGTCACTGTAAGCTGCCAAAATATGACGTTTCTTTTAAGAAGACGGTGTTAGTTCTGCTTTTTGCCACGGTCATTCCTTGTCACACTACTTTGTTTGCTATTTAGGTCTTCCTGTTTTTGTTTCTTATTACTGCCTATTATTTTTGTTTATGTTATTTTGCAGAACAGTTGTAAGATTATTATGTTTTTGTGAATTTATTGTAATGAAGTTAATAGTGTCAGTCAGCCTGAAATAAGGCGTTGAAAAAGTAGGTAGTTTAAATAGTGCTAGTTATTTCTTTTTATTTCATTTTCATTGTTATGTTATTTTATTTATTATATATATTTTATTTATATTTTATTATGTCAGATAATATTCCGCTTAGCTTTGATTTTTTCTCTTGCTCTTCTTCAGATGAATATGAAAGTGCAACCAGTGAAGATGAAAATAAATCAATGTCAACCGATGCTGCTCCGCTCGATCTAAAACTGCATTCAGTTTTCCCAAATAAATCTCCAAATTTAAATTTAGTGCATATAAATGCCCAAAGCATTCATGCACACTTTACTGGTTTTCTTACCTCTTTCAGCGATCAGGAGATAGACGGTATTTTTGTATCCGAATCCTGGCTTAGCCCCTCTCTTCCCTCAACGCTTTACCCACTTCATGGATTTCGGGTCTACAGAAATGACAGAACTGGTACCTCGGGCGGTGGTGTATGTCTTTATCTACGTAGCAACATACCTTGCAGGATCATTTGCCAAAGCGAATGTCCTGTACCTTATAAAAGTTCGTTCGAGTATATTTTCTTAGAAATTACTTTACACCACTCCAAAATTCTTCTCGGAGTAACTTATAGTCCTTCTTCTAGTGTTAACTACTTTAATACATTTGAATCCCTGTTAACAAATTTTAGACCTCTTTACGATCAAATTATTATTATGGGTGACTTAAATACGTGTCTCCTACTAAATAATTCCCGCACTAAAACTTTAGAATCTTTAATATCTTCCTTAGACCTTCATATTCTCCCCCTCTCCGCTACACATCATCCCCCTAATAGTCCGCCTTCTTTGTTAGATTTAATAATTGTTTCCAATCCAAAATTTGTGTGTTCTCATGGACAAATGACGGCCCCCTTCTCTTATCATGACTTAGTTCATTTGACATATAAATGTCGTCCCCCTAAACGACGCAGCAAGGTAATTTTGCAGCGTAATTTCAAAGGAATGGACGTTGAACGCCTCAGGGATGATCTTGGGAGACTGGACTGGTCGATTGTTTATAATGCAGAGACGGTGGATGAAAAAGTCGAGCTAGTTATTAATAATCTCACACAAATTTACGACGTTCATGCTCCTATCAGAGAGGTTAGAGTAAAACACTTTCCTGCTCCTTGGTTGACCCCACACATTCAAAATCATATGTCTAAACGTGATCGTGCCAAACATAAATGTAAAAAGTCCCGTACAGATGAAAATTTTCTCTGCTATAAAACTCTTCGGAATCGCTGTAACAGGTTGTGCAGGGATGCCAAAAGACTATATATACACTCATCAATTCAAGACCTCTCTCCTCCATAAGTGTGGAAATTTTTAAAATCTCTTAGTATTGGAAAATCCTCTGCTCCATTTCATAACACGTTCGATCTCAACTCCTTAAATAACCACTTTTCTAATCCTCCAGTTATACTTGACCACTTCACTAAAATTTCTTCTCTGTTTAGACTTTCTCAAAAAGACACACCTAAAGGTGACCCCTTCGTTTTCCACGAAATTACTGAATGCAATGTTAAGAAAAGCATTCTCTCTTTTACTACCAAGGCTGTGTGTGTGTGCGTTGTTACGAAAACACGTACTTACTCGAGCTCTAATAATTTTTAATTCTAAAAGTGGTAATAATGTCTATTTCCGACGCGAGCGATATTGAAATTGTTGTTAAACGTGTTATTGCTCCCTTGGAACAAAAAATTGATTCGCTAATCAATATTATCAGTGCTCTAAAGGAAGAAATAGTGGTGCTTAAAACCGTTGGAGTTAGTGCGGAAGCAGTGCAGACTATCCCAAAACACCGAAGCTCATCGATATTACCCGAAGTGGCTCAACGACAGCAACCATCAGCCAATAAACCCTCGCCGCGCCTCAATGCAGCAGCAGTAATAACCAACCAGCGTGAAGAGCGCAGAATTAAACGCGCTCAGAATGGAGCTGTTATTACTACGACACGCACACAACTACATAAGAAACCCTCCGAGGTACCCCGAACGCTCGAGCCGAAGTCAGCCAATGACCGGTCTGCGCCTGCGCAGAAGCCCGTGACTGCGTCTCAGCAAACTGCGTATGCGTCCACCGCGGTACCACCGTCGCCGCCACCTCCACTGACCCTACAGCAGGCCCACGAAATCTCAACACTCACAACACTGGCCGTAATTCAACAAAATGAGACTTCGCAACGTAAACTTGATGTGATGACTTCTTTGGACGGAAGACTAACGAATGAATCCGTGAATAACGATACCAACTGGCATAATGTTACCTCTAAGAGCAAACGAAGACATAAGCAGATTATTGTAGGCACCGGCGCTGGCAATAATACGCTCCAGATTAGTGAGCGCACAAAATATATGCAAGCTTGGTCATTTAAACCCGACACTAGCAAACAAATGGTCTTAGATTTTCTTAATAAAATGGAACAATCAAACGACTACTTTGTTGAGAAACGAGAATTACGAACTAATAAACATGCTTGCTTTATTATCGGAGTCCCTGAGAGCCGGTTCGCGAAAATTAGCTCGCCTTCTATGTGGCCGCTTGGAGTAAAAATCACTGACTGGTTTCTTGCCCGTCCCCGCAGTGATGAACCGCGGGGCAACTTACAACTTAGCGTGCAACACTAGCGCTCCATCTAACATCCACGACCCGACTGCAGCGCGAGCTGTGCACACGACTACAACTTCGACTGCACCTGCGATTGCAGCCGCTGGACCTACCGCCCGCTCACTACGCACTCGCTACGTCTACCCTCCGATCCGTGCGTGTAGAAAAGTTATTATAAATCACCAAAATATAAGGTCTATTAACAAAAAAACTAAACGACTCGAAGCTTTTCTTGAAAATGAAATGAAATGCGATGTTTTAAGAATAACGGAACATTGGTTAACAAATGACGAACTAAAATCCACTAGCTTAGTTAATTTTACATTGTTATCAAAATATTGTCGCCCGTGTATAGAACACGGCGGGAGTTGTATTTATGTAAAAAATGGCTCAAAAGCCGTCTCTTTGGATGAACTCTGTGCAATATCGGTTGAGCAGGTATGTGAAATATCAGCGATTCAACTTATTGACATTAATTTAATTGTAGTATGTATTTACCGCTCAAATCTTACCCACTATAATGACTTCCTTCCAGTTTTAGAAGGCTTGCTGAATAAAATTGCCAAACATTATGCAAATAGTAGTATAGTCCTTATAGGCGATTTTAACATAGATGTCTTAGTTAAGTCGTCTCATCATACAAAACTTAAAGACATTCTTAACTCACACAATTTGTGCAATCTTGTTGACTTTCCGACTAGGATACAAGATGATTCTATCACTTCGTTGGACCACTTCTACACGAACATTGACCCGAGCCTCGTGACAACGGAGCCGGTACGCACGTACCTCAGCGACCACTTCGCGGTCCGCGGTGTCGTGACGTGCGAGCTACCGTCTCCTGCGGGTGGAACTATCTCAATGCGGAATTTTTCCCGATCTAATAAATTGAACTTTGTGGCATCGGTGAATAGCTTTGACTGGCTGACTTTTTGTACCGCACCAATAGTAGATGTGAATTACTTTGCGTCTAGAATTATTAATATTATTACATATAATTATGACATTTGTTTCCCATTCCGGCGTAAGCCTGTAAAAAATAAAGAAAACCGTTGGGTGAATGAAAAAGCGCGTAATCTTAAGCGACTTCTATTTGACTTGCTAGACATTGACACAATATATTTGGACGAACCATCTATCACTATGATTCAACAGATAAGACGTAACATCGGTGAGAAATATGACGCTGTACTAAAGAAGGAACGCACATCTTTCTTTTCTAAAAAAATTTCCTCAAGTTACAACATAAGTAAAGAGATGTGGAGCGTAGTTAATGAGGAACTTGGCCGTACATCTCGATCAGCACCTGACCATACCGACTTGATCAAGAAAACTGATGGCACCAAGTACAACTCAAAGCTTGACCTTCTGAACGCAATGAACTCGAGGTTTGTCGGTGCGGCTGTTGCATGCAGTGCACCGCGAGCGGACAGTGCGCGCGTCACTGCAGCTCTGTGCAGCGCGATTGCACCGGCTGATCGATCACTGCGACTGGTACCGTTCACACAGCGTGAGGTCCAACATATCATCACGAAGAGGATACCACACAAGCAGAGCAAAGACATATATGGCATATCGTGTGATCTATTAAACACTTTAGCTGACTGTCTTGCTACGCCTCTATCCCTTCTCTATAACGAGTGCCTGAAAAGGGGAATCTATCCAAAAACCCTTAAAAAGGTAAAAGTTTCTCCAATACACAAGGGTAAAGGGAAGAAAGAAGACATTGATGCTTACAGACCTGTTGCCGTCATTCCTGCTCCCGCCAAAGTTTTTGAAAATGGCTTAAGCTCACGAATTACAGGATTTCTGAACTCTACGGCAGCCCTCAGTGACCAACAGTATGCGTACAGGGAAGGACGGTCTACGAATTCTCTCGCCCGTGAGGTTGTTTGGAGCATATATAAAGCGCGAGAGCAAGGGAAGCAGGTAGCGTTGCTATCATGCGACTTATCGAAAGCATTCGATGTTGCAGATCATGATATCATAGCAACTAAATTACAACACTATGGAATCAGAGGACCACCACTGGCTTTACTAATCGACTTTATGACCAACAGAACTCAAGCAGTGGTTGGCGAGAGCCAAATGAAATTAAGTCAAATGAAATGCAAACATATATTGGCGTTGCCCAGGGATCCTCTCTATCAAACATTATGTTCTCATTGTTGTTAAATGATCTACCTGGTTCCATAAATGGTGCTGAAATCACTATGTTCGCCGATGACGTTGCAGCAATAGTCACTGGTAAAACAGTCGATGAGCTGGAGTTGCACGTGTGTGATGTTGCTAAGCAACTGGCTGAATGGTTCCATATTAATGGCCTTGTTCTGAATTCCAAGAAAACAAATTTGATGCACTTCAACCTGGCTGGACGTCCCTATCGTTCACTGAACGTAAAAATTAACGAAGACATCCTGTGTCAAATATCTACCACCTGTTTCTTGGGATTCAGACTTGATTTCGCACTATTGTGGGACGTTCACATTGAGTGGCTATGCAAAAGACTGGGAAGTGCATGCTTCGCCCTCTCTCGCTTAGCAGCCACTCTGCCTCGGGACGTTGTACGTACGGCATACTTTGCTACTATTCAGTCCCTTCTGTGCTACGGACTTGAGTTGTGGGGAAGAACAGCGGACTGGCACAGAGTTTTCGTCATGCAGAAACGAGCGGTGCGGACGATAGCCCGCATCAAGTATGACGACACAGCACGACCACATTTTGTTGAGCTAGGTATACTGACGTTGCCCTGCTTGTATATACTCCAAGTCGCGTTATTTATGAGGCAAAACCTCCACAAATTTGACAGGAGATGCGAACGTACTAGGGGCCGTGACAAGCTCCGATCAGTTTCTCGTAGGCTTGCGAAGAGCGCTCGATCGGTGTACGTATGTGGTCCAACTATTTACAACCGACTTCCAGATGACATTGCAAAAATCGAATCGTTTTCCCTCTTTAAATGTAAGTTGAAGAAATGGCTCATTCAGCAGGCATTTTATTCAGTTGATGATTTTTTTAAATAAAGTGGCTATTATTATAATTATCAGAATTAGACGATGTGATGACATTAAGAATATTAAAATTATTATTATTATTATTATTTTGTATTTTTTTTGTATTATTTGACATTATTATTTTACATTTCATTCACTGTGCATGACAAATTTGCTTAGATAAATTACTATGTGACTAGTTATTTAACTTAATTTAATTTTAATTTAATAATTATTGTTTTACTCCATTTTTTTGTTATTTGATAACAACATGACATGTAACTGACCGTTATGAATAAAGTTCTGTATTCTGTATTCAGTGGGTAGCGATGGTCTGAGCCAAGACATGTTGTTTCCAATCGTGGATGACATTGTACCAATAATCACTCACATTTGTAACGTCTCTCTGGCTACCAATGTCTTCCCTTCTGCTTGGAAAAAAGCTCAGGTCATCCCTCTGCCTAAAACAACCAACCCCGTCTCTCTTTCTGAATTTCGACCAATCTCCATTCTTTCAATATTGTCCAAAATCATTGAACATGAAGTTCATAAACAGCTATATTCATTTCTCAATGAAAACAATATTTTAAGTAATTATCAGTCTGGTTTCCGTCCTTTCCATAGTACAGTCAGTGCACTACTAAAAGTTACGGATGATATCAGATTTGCTATGGACCACAAACAACTGACTCTAATGACTTTGCTTGACTTTAGTAGTGCGTTCAACTCCGTTGACTTTGACATTTTACTTGGCATTCTTCGCTCCTATAATATATCTTCCCCTGCGCTCGCATGGTTTGACTCTTACTTGCGTGGTCGTTTTCAGTCTGTCTATACTGACGTAGCCTCCTCGGACTGGTTAGATTTACGAGCTGGTGTGCCTCAAGGGGGAGTTCTCTCCCCCCTGTTTTTTTGCGTCTTCATTAATGAGATCACTCACAATCTTTCCTCACATTTTCACCTCTATGCGGACGATCTTCAGATTTGCACACATTTTAATGCTATTACTGATTGAATCTTGAATCTTTTAAAAATTGTGAAAAGTGTCCTCGCAAAATGTGGCAACTAATAAATTCTCTGTCTAATAATAAAAATAAATCAGATCTTGCTCCTAACAGCCTTGAAACCCCATCTGGTGTTATCACTGATGCTATAGATATCTGTCAATACTTTAACTCTTTTTTTGCCAACATTGGTTCAATCTTAGCTAATCATATACAAATAAACAAACCAAATAATTCAGCGCTACAAAAACCAACCAACCTGGTAAATAAAATCGAAACTACACTTTTTACTCCAACAAGCTGTGATGAAGTAGCTAAATTTATAGATAAACTTAAACCTAACACCAGTGCTGGTATTGACGGAATAGGGCCTAAGGCAATTAAATGTATAAAAGATTTTTTGGCTGAGCCTTTAACCAGATGTATAAACCTTTGCCTTCTCGAAGGAAATTTTCCTGATTCGCTGAAAAAAGCTAAAGTCACTCCAATCAA
Organism: Ypsolopha scabrella; assembly: GCA_910592155.1. NCBI lineage: Eukaryota > Metazoa > Arthropoda > Insecta > Lepidoptera > Ypsolophidae > Ypsolopha > Ypsolopha scabrella. Next base: position 431,063 of record OU342978.1, read on the forward strand.
CAAATCGGGGAAGAAAACGGATCCTGGAGACTACCGTCCTGTCTCAGTACTACCGACAACATCCAAATTATTTGAAAATATTCTTCATAATAGGCTTGAAAAGCATTTAAATACTATTGGTTTTCTTTTTAAGAAACAGTATAGGTTCCGCCCCAAATCTAATACTCTCTCTGCTGCAACTGATTTAATAACGACGATAAAACTTAATATAGATCAAAAGAACATTGCATTGGGTATATTTATTGATTTAAAAAAAGCATTCGATACCGTTAGCCATGAAATACTTTTGTTGAAGCTTAAAGATATAGGAATCGCTGAAAATGCTCTTGAAATTTTCAAATCTTATTTAAGTAGCCGATATCAGGTGGTAATAATAAACAAAAATCATAGTGATTCTAAATTGGTCACATTTGGTGTTCCACAAGGGTCAATTTTGGGACCGCTTCTATTCCTCATATACATAAATAGTGTTAAGGACATTGGTCTAAATGGAGATATCACATTATATGCAGATGACACTAGCCTATTTTACTTTGGCCAGGATATTCATTCCATAGTAGAGAGGGCTCAGAGGGATCTAAATATGTTACATGAATGGCTTCAAATTAACTTACTCACAATTAATACATCTAAAACAAAATATATTATTTTTGCAGCCAAAAATAAAGTAATCTCAAATTATAATCCAATAACAATTAACAATGAAATAATTACAAGTACTACTAATGAAAAGTATTTGGGTCTTATTTTGGACAACCGCCTTACATGGAAACCTCACCTTGAGAAAATAAGAACCAAACTCATATCCCTAGCAGGAGCATTGCGTGGATTTGCTCGTTGCCTTCCAAAACAAGTCCGGTACACAATTTATAATACACTCGTCAAACCTCACATAGAATATTTGATAGAGGTGTGGGGATCAGCCGCGAAGACAAATCTGCGTACTCTGCAAACTGCTCAAAACAAAATTATAAAAACACTTTTTGGTTATAATTACCTTACAGAAAGCGCTAAAATCTATAAAGAAACTAAAATATTTAACATATCTCAAACATATAAATACAATACCTGTATATTGATACGAAAAATCTTAACCAACGATATTCACACACAAATATCTTTTACTAAAAAAATACAATTAAAAATGCGCTTAACAAGACAAGCTAATAATATATACATACAACGTCAGAGAACCAACTACGGTAATAGTAGCATAGTGGCTGAGGGAGCACGAATGTATAACAAGTTACCGAAAGATATTAAAGAAGCAAAATCATTGCTTATTTACAAAAAACTATTGAAGAGTCACATTTTGAAGGACTATTCATTACTTCATTAAAACCTAGTGTTTATTAATTAATTATTAGTTTATTAATAGAAGCTTTTGGTAGAAACCTACTCGCACTTATAATATTAAATATTCATCCTATCAACTCACTGTAAACACAACCCTTCATAACATTGCATTGTTAGTGAAGCTAATCACTTTTTAAGGATTACCCACATATTTTTATTTGTTACGCGATTAAAGCGTTCGCTGTTATAAATTGTAACTGTGATAATCTATTGTTTCTCATGTAAGTGAATTTTATTCTTTTTGAGAAAATAAATATCTTCAACCTTACTGATCCACTTAATAAGAATGCCAAGCTTGTAAATGCGGAACGAGCAATTACTGCCATGAATACTGACTTAACTGCTATTCAGCTGTGGGCTCAAGAGTTTGGCTTATTGGTTAACCCTGTTAAATCACAAACCATTATTATTGGTAGTAAGCGGTTGAGAGATGGCCTTGATTTTGAGTTGCTGCCTAATGTCTCCTACAATAATGTCCCTATTCCATTTTCTGACAAGGTCAAGAATCTTGGCCTTACCATGGACTGTAACTTGTCTTGGCAAGCTCAAGTCAACGAAATTAGCAGGCGTATTCACTTTTCGTTCCATTCCCTAAAACGACTTCAATACCATTTAAAACAAAGGTTATGCTTGCGCAGACTCTGCTGTTACCTCTTCTTGACTATGCCGATGTCTGTTTTATGGATGCCACTGAAGAGCTAGTGAATAAGCTTGGACGCCTCCAAAACCTAGGTATTAGGTTTATCTTCAGCTTGCGCAAGTATGACCATGTGTCAGATTTAAGATGTCAATTAGGATGGTTTCCGATTCGTTTGCGAAGAAATTATCACATGCTAGCCTTATTGTTTAACGTTCTGAACAATCCCTGTGCCCCTCAATACCTCCGTGATACCTCAGAGAACTTGCGACACCAGGACCCTACATGTACCTTCCTGTAATACGGATTTCTACTCCAAATCCTTCACAGTTCAAGCAGCTCGATTGTGGAACAATCTGCCTAATAGTATTAGAGACAGCCCATCTGTATCGTCTTTTAAGAGAAAGCTTAAACAGCATTTTCTCCCCAAGAGCTAATATACTCGTATATAATTTTTTGTCTGACTACCCATTTAAACTTATTAATTTTGTTTGTTGGAATATTTGTATGGTTATTTAGTGTCTTTTGTTTAAAATATGATAGTTTATTCTAAGTATGTTCATTTTGAGTATTTATACGTACTGTTTATTTATTGTTTATAACTATATGTCAGGTCTTGACTGTACGACAACTATTTATCCAAACCGTGATTCTCAGACAACACAGATTATTAACTTATGACCCTCAGTTTCTAGAGTCAAAACGACGAAGGGACCGTGTTTGCGGAATTATACTTCATAAAACGAAATTTATTCTCGATTTTTTTGCATTCTTGGTCCTTATTTGTACAATAAACTAAGCAAGAATTGTTCTCTTTTTGAACTTACATTTATAGATTGTAAAAAAACTCTCTTTACTCTGCTTAAAACTTTTAGATACGATTCCACAGAAGATCTTTTAAAAATTTCTGAATAAATTTTATATTTTGTTATTAATTCATTAACCTAGTTACTTACGCACTTCAAAATCACCTTTTTCGAGCTTTTTTCACTTACTGACTTACTCACACTGACTGACTGATGTACTTACTCAATTCCTCACTCATAACACACACTCACACACACAAACACACATCCTCTTTCATCACTCTCAAAAAACACACACTAATTAATCAATCATACAGTAATATAAGATTTGTACCTTTCGTTAGGAATTTGCATGCTCTTCTCTTTTTGGCTAAATTCAACCTGTATCACCTTGAGTAGAAGAAACTGACTTTTAAATGACAGGCCTCGCCTTATTAAGAGTCAGTTGATCACTTGTACTGTTTATATACTTAGCCTTAAAACAATATTGTTATTCTAGGTTAAGTTTTTTTGTATCAATAAATAAATTTTGTATTTGTATTTTTTGTATTTGTATATGTGTAAATAAGTAATATATGTATATTTGTATGTATTATTGCTACACATAAGTATGTATCTATAACTTAAATTTCTTTTTTCTATTTAGTTTTCTGTATTTAAAGTTGTGCACATTTATTTGCTCACCATTCTCACTACTTTTTCACCACATTAAAGGTTGGCTGGAAGAAATTTCTTTAGAAATAAGCTCGCCCTTGTACAAACTGTTGTTCCTGTATATATTTTGTTACTTAAGTTTTTTTTGTGCAATAAAGAATAAAGAACATCCATCAGCCTGTTTCGTCCACTGCTGGTCATTAGCCTTTCCAGGATTTCACCACTCTTGGCGGTCCTCCTGGAAGAAATGCCCATACTCACACACGCTGGGCAGGTGGGTTGGTGAGCGCGGTGCCAAAACCCTTGCACCAGTGACGCCGCTGCCCGTCACCAGTCTATTTTATATAAGGCTCGGCAATTGGGGATGGATGTATCGCCATCCATCGGTGCCAGGCAATGGTGGGCCGCCTGGTTTTGCCTGAGAGCTGTTCTCTTACTCTCTCCCGAATAACTTCGGGAGGATTTGCGAGTAAGATGGTGGTACCTCCACAGTCAAGCCCGGCATCAGCTCTACCACCTATAAAACTTTCTTACTACTTTATTATTAGTACAAATTTATTTTAATGGAATGTAAAAAGAAATATTACTTTATATCAGTAATAAATAATGTGCACATTAATGTTTATTCATTTTTTTATTAAACATAATAAACTATAAGTATTTACCACTTTCAATTTGTGTCATAATTTTTTATACGAGTGCCATAATATGCATATTATAAATTAGTAAATGCCGAAGTTCGAAATGTTGCTTCATTCTAAATTGCACTAATTTCACATCAACGTTCCCCCGCCCCCGCCCCTGTGAGATCACGTTATAACAATAACTCAGTGAAGACAAGCTGATGATGTCTCGGCGAGCACACACTCGTTAACTCGTTACCGAACGTGTTCAAATTAACGTTAATTTCTCCGAGGATGTTCATAACGTGCGCCATTACATGTTTATATATTATGTTTATACGTACACATTACTTATCTCACAACAAATATTGATAACAGTAGTGCCACAGTTTAATTATATTACTTTTACTGTGTGTTAGCCCAGTGTGGCGTGGGATCCAATAACCTGGCCCTCAATTCAGGCACGTGCGCAAAGATTGCATAGGCGGATTGCAAGTGACAAAGTGATTTTGTACAGATATGTGTTGATATTTTTGATCGAAAGCTTATAGTAAGCATTGCTCATATCCTATAGCTTCTATTTGATGTGGTTTAGTCACTCTAATTTCCATCGCATGGCGTTTATCAAGCTTTGAACAAATATCTAATGAGTGATATTGCGAATGCGAAATAATGGCGGAATAGCCACCCTAGACGGCGATTCTTGCACATGCGACAATTTGCGAAGGCCAAAAGCGGGTGATTTTTGCAAGCTCTTTAAGAAGAAACGTATCAAACTTTTAAAATATAAACCTTCTGTACGTATTCATAACATGCTTTACGTGTCTTCTAATGAGTTATATTAATAGAATTATCATCATACAGCATTTATGACGCGATAAACAGAGGCGTATATGAAAAGCAACGCGTGTAAAATTGTTTGCGAGAATCGCCACCCTGATGTGTAGTTATGTAAGACAATCGTATTCATTTCACAGCCAAAAACGTACGGTTTTAACTGTCAACCTTAGTCAAATAGCCGTTTGACAATTGAAATCGTTCGTTTTAAGCCGTCAAATGAATGCGATTGTGTCACACAATTGCACCTCCGATATTCAATGAGATAGAAATAACATTAGCCAGGCAGTAAAAGTCGTTCGTGTAGACAAGCACTTTCACTAGTTTCGTTTCCAACCCACTTTAATTTCACGTTGTATATTTATAAATGATCAGATGGATAGAATCCGAAACGAGGAGATCCGTCGGAGATCGAAAGTAACCGACATAGCCTGCAAAATCAGTAAGTTGAAGTGGCAGTGGGCAGGCCATATTTGTCGCCGACATGATGGCCGTTGGGGCCGAAAGGCTTTAGAATGGAGACCACGTACAGCAAAGCGTAGCGTAGGCCGACCTCGTGCCCGCTGGACCGACGACCTGAAGGACGTTGCGGGGGGCGGCTGGATGAGGAGGACGGGAAATTTGGGAAAGGCCTATGTCCAGCAGTGAACGAACACGGGCTGATGGATGGATGGATGGATGATTCATAAATAATTTCTAAGATTCACATGAGTCTGACGATCCGTCGGCTCTACGAAGACAAGTACTTACTAATTGATTGACAGCAACATGTTATTGTGACAGTGCCCTATTATTAGGAAGAGATATTGATATCTCACTGGAGAACAAGGCTTTAGTTACTGAAACCGAATCAATGAGTCGATGAGGACAAAATAAAGTGTAGCTGAATATGTACAGTCACGCGCATATCAACTTACTAATGGGTGTGCTAATTCTACTCTCTTAACCCTTACGAAACCATTAGTAAAGATGCTACAAGAAGCTCCGTCATTGCGACAATGTTTATAATATCTATAATAAAACCTGAACACGACCAAAATACAAAATAAGCGATTTGCAGTTCACGTAGAACAGTGCTCTTGTCTCGTTCTCACATGTAAGTGATGACGTCACTATGACCATGCGTTCTGTAGTACCGTAGATTGGTAGTCAATTAACTAAAAGCTCTTTACTTATTACAGAGTGAGCGAGTATCGTGGAGCGCGCCCGGCAGTCAGTGGGCTTTTAATTAAATAGCGAAAGTAAAGAAATACGCGCACTTGACACCCGCGGGGGGTGAGTTGTGGGTGTGAGGGGTGCGGAGAACACTTGCTCCAGATAACTTTACCTATACCTACGTTTACTACTTATAAACTAATATTACTTTTTTAACGTTTTAAAAGCTTTTGTTTATGTAATACTGTATCTTTTCGTTACAGATTTTTCATCTTTTAGTCATGTTCGAAAGTTTTTGTATTTTCTCTTGGACGAAGCATGCGCTGTTAACATTGAAATTACAAACCATGGACCTAGGGTCTAGTATACAATTTACCGAAAAAGTGTTCTTTGTGAAGTGTCAAAATATTAAGAAACAAAACATTTGAATTTGAATCGTATGTCATTGCTGCACGGCTTAGTTTTGACTGACGTGTGATTGACACCCTTTTGTAATGTTCAATGGTTTTGACTCTCTTTTGGTTCGGACACTTTTGAGCACAGACCCGATGTCCAATAAGTAGTACGTCAATGGCTGTTAATAAAAGAATAAAAAGCTTACTTTGATTTATCTCCTTTTTTACTAATCCTCATACTTCTTACATAACCCAAGACATGGAACATTATCTAGATGTACAACTAATCGGGAGGTTCTGTATCCGCGGTGCACGTTCGGTCCGGAAGCTTCGGAAGGCACTTTTAGCTGTCAGTCATCTGTTAGTCCATTTGTGTCTAAAGTATAGACGGCGATAGAGCTCATCACTCATCATGTTTGGGACGTAGTAATCGTCAGTGTAAGGCGAGTGTACGAGTGTAGACTGTGACAGTTGTTGGGAACATCTGATGTAGTGAGGATGTGTTTATGTTCGTGTAAATGTATCTCACTGAACTCACTGACTCTTCACCAATTTCTGACTCTAAGAATCGTTTCACTGATTCTTTACTTATTTTCACAATATTTGAAGTAATTTATACCAGCTTTTGCCCGCAGCTTCGCGCGCATTGATTTAGTTTTTCTGTAGTCCTATATCGAATATGTTAATATTTTTCGGACCAATAATTCTATAGTAGAGTATAGTACATAGGTAACACTAAAAGTTTCCGGAACTGGCCACTTACATAAACAATATTTAAAAATTTAATGCAACATTTGAAAATAGAACTCTTTGGCTGTAGAATGCAGTTTGTTTCATCTGACTGTCTTTTGTTTTTACCTTGTGGCGCCATTTAAAAAATTGTGTGTCTGCATCAACATGGATTTAACTCGGAAAAATTTTCGTAGTATGATTTTCTACGATTTTAAGTGTAATTTGACAGCTCAACAGAGCATCGCTCGGCTTGAAACAGCTTTTGGCAATGAAGCACCATGCAAGACGACTGTTTATAGCTGGTTTGCAGAATTCAAGCGTGGTCGTGTCAATCTCAGTGACGAATCTCGCGATGGTCGGCCGTCCACCGCTGTGACCAACAAAAACATCGATGCTGTGCGCCGTATGATTGAAACAGACAGGCATGTGACCTACCATGAAATTCGCGCATCCTTAGAAATGGGCATGAGTCAAATACAATCAATCCTACACAAACATTTGGGTGTGAGAAAGCTGTGCTCGCGGTGGATCCCACACAACTTGACCGAGGCTCAAAAAACGGACCGCGTCACTTGGTGCAGTGCCATGCTTACCAGATTCAACGAAGGTGCGTCAAATTTGGTGTGGGACATAGTAACAGGTGACGAAACATGGATTTATTGCTACGATCCCAAAACAAAGCAGCAATCGAGCGTATGGGTCTTTCAAGATGAGCCGAAACCAACCAAAGTGGCGCGCGTGAAAAGTGCATCTAAGCGGATGATTGCTTCTTTTTTTAATAAAACTGGACACGTGGCTACTGTTGCTTTAGAGAATCGTCGTACCGTGAATAGTGACTGGTACACGACCATTTGTTTGCCGGAAGTTATTGACGAACTCCGTAAAAATAACCGTAAACGCCGTATCATCCTGCACCACGACAATGCTAGTTCTCACACGGCCAGACAGACAAACGACTTTTTGAAGACGGAAAATGTAGAACTCATGAGTCATCCTGCATACAGTCCCGACCTGGCACCTTGTGACTTTTTCTGTTCCCAAAAATTAAGAACCAATTACGCGGTCAACGATTTTCATCACCAGAAGAGGCTGTCGAGGAGTATGAAAAACACGTTTCAGAGGTCACCACAGGGGAGTGGCACAAAAGTTTTCAAAACTGGTTTGATCGAATGAAAAAGTGCATAGACGCCAAGGGAGATTATTTTGAAAAACAATAAATTAATTTTGTACCTTTAATAGTATTTTTTCATATTCATTCCGGAAACTTATAGTGCGTCCCACGTATAGTTGTGCGTATAGTAACGAGACCCGGAGCTAAATCACTCCCTTCAAGACCCATTAAAATGGGAAGTTCTGTATAATACTTGTAGGAGACGTCCTGTATAACTAATATGGAGAGGACAGGCCTCGATTGGTTAGATTGTAGTTACCTACAATAAAACGCGCTACGCGGCCTCCGCGGTCATTTGTTATTGCGTAGTGCTCTACGCGAGCTCGTAGCACTCGTAGCTGCTGCGTAGCGCGCGCGTAGCAGCCGCGCATTTAATGTTCAATACCCTCGCGTTACCCCCGGATCTGTACTACAAGTACGTAAGTATGGATTCGGTAAAATAGGTATAGATAAGCTAAAAAAAGTTAAGTTCTTGTATTTTAATATTTCGTTAACGTAAAAATTTACTATGCTTTAATAATGCATGCATGTCAAAACAAAAACTCGATATAGTAAAAAAAGGATACAATTTTACAAAAAAAGCCATTTCGACCGCAGTTTGTCGATTTTTCAAGTGAATAAAACGTAGTAATTGTAGCGTTAAGTTAGTATCCTGAATTTTAATAAAATAATGATAATAATAATAATCCTTCAACTAATGACGGCCTCATAGAAGAGGCCGATATTGAAAATTGAGTTTTTATTTTATTTATCTTCTAACTAGCAATATTTATACAAAATAAAAGGCTAAACATAGCAATTATATCTTTATTTATAATAAGATAATGAGAAATTGAAAAAAAAAATACATTAAAATAAAGGTAATATGAGCACCTGAAATTAGGGACCAAGGCAGAAAGGGGGCAAGTACCGAACAAATCAATTTTTTGTCTTGTTTTTTATCTCACTTTTGTTAACTTATTGATACCTCTTCTTTGACAGAGAAAGCCGATACATTCCCAACGACCACTCTTATTGCAAATACTTAAGATCCACATTTGTGTTAATTGAATCGATGTCGAGTCCGTACACGTACTAGTGGTTCGTTGTCTCGCTCGTACAGTGAACAACACGTCGAGCTATGCACGTTAGACTCTGGACGTATCCTGTATCCTTCGTTATAGAGACTAACGTCGTACTGTTATTTTTTTTTTTTTTTTTTTTTTTTTTATTTACTGAAAATAGTTAGTAATACAAAAACTTAAATAGACCTAACCTAGGGTTAGTAAAATACAAAAATATACAACGGTTCGGACTTATAGTATAGGCAGGATCCGACCCAATAAAAGCATTGTACAATATGTATAACCAACATACGTTGAACATATTATTGCGAATGTAAGTGCTCCGATACTAGAGTTCTCCGTAACACGGAAGCACTATGAAGTTATTTTTCGCCAGAAGGCGCCCAGTGCACAAAGTTCGTACAGTAATTTAATTTATTTTTGTGGTGTAAGCCGAATATATATATATATATATATAAATACGTACATATATTTATATATAATATAATACATACAAATATAGGATTTTAAAGTCGGTAAAAATGTAATAAATGAAGTTTTTGTTTAAAGATTATTCAAAATTATGATTCGATACACATCATGTTAGTATATAATATTCTTCACTGTATATACCTGTGTTTGATTTAATACAAATTTGACTTGAACTAATTAAATGTATACATAAGGTTTGCGAATTGTTAGTTCAAACACATATTTTAACAGTTTAACACGTTCGCGTCCCCTCACTAATTATGCGTCTAGGCTACAACGTTAACCGTCTATAAAGCGGAAAATCTACGGAGTTTTAGTACTTGCTACGTTGTAACAATTGGTGGCAGCGAATGTGTTAAGTGACGATAGACGTGCTACGGCAACATGATGAGTTTTTTAATTAGTAATCTCTTCCCCCACCCCCCTCAGCCCCGCTGTTACCCTTGTTCAATGTCCGGTGATCACGAACACAGATAACGAGCCAGCTGACTCAAGATTGCAGAAAACTTTTAATGACCCTCACCAAGTACCCGCTATTATTTTGGAGAAAGATTTATATTTCTAGCTTTATTTTTAATAGAAACCCGTCTCTTATGTAGAAGATAGAATCAGGATTACACGTATACAAGTAGTCTCATTGTTTTATCTGTTTGTAACCAATTTGCGTTACGTCAATATTAGTTCTTAGCACCGCAATTTACATAATGTACATATTATACAGGAGAGAATTTGAGGGTAGTTTCATGTAGGTCCCGAGGCAGACGCCTGGTGGAGGTCACGTGGACGGAGATAGGGACACACTGGACGAAGATAAGGACACAATCATCAATAAATAACAGTAACAGCGGCGCGCGTGTTTGAGGACAATAGGGACCTTGTGGGGTGGCTTATTTATACATCAGATTAATTGAAAGATACCCCTCAGTTATACAATAAGCTAATATGATTACATTAAAAGCATTCATGTAAATTGTATTCCTCCATTCAATTCAAAGTGTCAGTTAATTCACCAAAAAAATTTTAAAATGATGAGCATTTTATTGCGTATCTTTTCATATCAAGTATTTTTATCTTTTACCAGAAATGGTTTTATCGGTTTTGTATAAAACACTGTCGTGCGCCTGAGTGAGTAATTTACCTTGCTAGGTAAATGATCTGAGTTCGATTCCCAGCTAGTTCTCTATTACATTTACAATTTGTAAATTGAGGAATTGTCAATCAATCCAACATCCTTAGGACAATTTCAACCAAGTTTGACTGTCCAATTCATTGGATAGCCAAGCTTCGATCACCAAATAGAAAATAATAATCATAATGTAGTTAAAAAGAGAAGACAAGACAAATACTCTTTATTGTGCACCATTTAAAAAGAAAACTTACAGGAGAAAACAACACAAAGTAGTTTATTACAATTGGCGGCCTTATCGCTTAAAGCGATTTTTTCCAGACAATCAAATGAGGTAAAGAAGACAAAACATGAAGGTGGTGTGAATAAAAGAAATAACAATTTAATTTACTAACATAGTAATACTTAAATACGATAAAATATGCGATAAAATATTTAATGGTCAGTTAATAATTAATAATATAAACAAATTAAAATAACTTACTTATAAAACCTAAAATACAAGAAATAATAATAAAAGAAATGAAAATATTTACTTACCTGAAAAGAAGATTTAATAATCTAACATAATATTATATGTACTTGTACATATATTTATATCCATGAATATATTATAAATATGAAGATACGTAGAGAATCATAAGTAAATAAGCAATAACAAATAAAAAAGGTTTTTAAAAACACGCCTTTGTACACAATGTCTGTTCTGTTTGTTAAAATGTGTTGTTAAATATGTGTGTAAATGTACAAAAAGTGTAATAAATAGAAATAAAACGAGTGTCTTATTAAAAAATGAGCTAAAGGCGAGTTTTTTAATAGAACACGAGTGTTTTAATGCCTAGTTATATATAGTTTCATACACTACTTTATCTAAACTCATGCCTACTAACCTGTTTTCATAACTTTTGTAAATTTGTCGTCAGCCATTTTTGATTACTCTTGTGAAAGCTTGTTCTAAAGGTATTCGTAATTTCCGTCGTTATTACCAGAATTTCAGGTGGAGTCAAATGTCCCTGCTGTCAGTAATTTTAGGGCAAAATAATTATTTTAACCCATAAACCTACAGTAAGTAATACTTGTAAATTTCCTCGAAAACTATGGCGCAACAAACGGTCATCCATTGACAGACCGAGTCCAACGCGCCGTAAGCCATAGACAATACCTGGCCGAAAATAAACATGAACTGTAACCTCGTTACTATTTTGTACTTATTGGAGAACATTATATAAAAACCTCATTGGTTATTGATTTATTTATTTATGTATTATAATATTTATAATTACTACGGGCGAACCCAATTACAGCAATTATTTAATATTATTAAATAAAAGTTTAATTTACATAATTTAACTTAACTTATGGCCATGCAATAACTAATAAATTTACAAACTAATTGACATTTGCTATCAAAGAACACGTCAGCAGACGGTTCGGATTCAATGAATGCGTTGAGAGCTTTCGTCATCTTACACATTGTTGAGGTGGCGTGAGCGTGCGTGCGGCTGGTGGGTGCAGCAAACAGCTGCCGCTTCCGACACGAGCGCCATCGCACGCAATTGTCCGGTGCAAACTGCCTGAGGAGCCCAGTAAGCAACTTGGGACAGTCGATTTCTCCCCTCGAAATTTTAGAGCGAAAATTAAACTCGCAACTACTTCGCCTAGATTTCAAAGAGGTCATACCTAACATGCCGAGCAAGAAACTTGACGGGTAGAGAAACGGATAATAGCCGCTTAAAGGTATTGATATTAAACCAGTAGTTTTGAGTTCGTACTGAGGATTTTACGATATGAGGTTAGATAAAATACTTTAAGATTGATATTATACATTTTCTTCAATAATTACGTGCCTAAATTAGGTTTTGATTGATGCCTTAACCATCTCTCTACTATTCATTGTTTTTGAATTATAAGGGCTTTTCGGTATTTCTTTCTCCACTATAATTACGTTTTTGATATTAAGGGTTTATTCGCCGCAGGGTCCGAAATGATCCTTTAATAATCTCTTGATGACAGGTACCGAGGGAGCACGCCTGATAGCTATGGGCAGGTTGTTCCACAGCCTGACCGGTTTAACGGCAAAGGAGTTACCATCAACAATGGATGGTTGCTAATGACAAATGTCCAGAGGAACGTTGTGCACTATCGTGAGTATCGTCAAGAAATTATTTAATTTAAATTACATTTCAAGAATGGTTTTCTTTAGAATAATGTTTTTAATTTAAAAATGTGTATTTTTTTGTGCACGGTATCATAGTTTTTCTTAAGAATAATTTCATTTTAATATTGTGCAACATTTACAGGTGGTAGAGCTGATGCCGGGCTCGACTGTGGAGGTAACACCATCTTACTCGCAAATCCTCCCGAAGTTATTTGGGGGAGAGTAAGACAACAGCTCTCAGGCAAAACCAGGTGGCCCACCATTGCCTGGGACCGATGGATGGCGGTATGTCCATCCCCAATTGCCGGGCCTTATATAAAACAGACTGGTGACGGGCAGCGGCGTCACTGGTGCAAGGGTTTCGGCACCGCGCTCACCAACCCGCCTGCCCAGCGTGTGTGAGTATGGGCATTTCTTCCAGGAGGACCGCCAAGAGTGGCGAAATCCTGGACAGGCCTATGTCCAGCAGTGGATGAAACAGGCTGATGGATGGATGGATTGTGCAACAGCGATGCCATCTCTGAGTACATTCCCGCACTCCACTAACAAACACAACATGTACAAGTGGAACAGAGCCATTCGACTAAACTATCGCCAATAAACGTTCAGAGTAACTGTCTGCTGTTCCCGACCAGAGACCTAACTGCGCTGAATTTAAATGAAACGGCAACTAAACTCCAATATCCTTCTCGAACAAATACCTATAGATTCCGCTGAAAGAGATTCTGGAATTTTTAAACTCTTTATTGCGATGATTTTCTATTTTTATTTATTGTTTGATGAAACTTCAAAGTTTTATTAAATTGATTAAAGCTCGGTCGGTGAACCGCCTTAAAAAGTAATATATAAAACATTGACCGTGTATAGGTCAATGGTATAAAATGGCACTCACATTCAAAGTATACGTCTCAAAACAAATATTGTGTCGATTGTGGTGAATCATCCCTCTAACTATAGTTACGCCACTTGACAGATCTCTGTTTTCACAACTATCTTTCCACACTAATATAATAACATAATAAGCAACAAAAACTTTACTTGAATATTAACCGATAATTGAATTACGTTTCATTTCTAGTACAAGTAGATCTGTCGTAAAGCTATAACTGGCTCTACTGTTTCCATGCCATTCATTAAGTGTATCGTAGACATTCCCTCATTGTGTGGACACTTGATGAGATCACACGGGTCTGATACACTACTCACAGGAAGGGACGAGGAAGGGTCTTCCGTACCCTGACGGCTACCAACTCACCGCCCAACTGTACAGTCGCTGGACATCCTAACTCTTAGATAATAAGGACGAGAATGGCTTGTAGCGGATGCATACACGGCTCGGCGTGTCATACCGGATGACATCAGAGCGTGTCAGAGCGATGCTAACTGCTGATTTATATCTGTTACTACTCGTACATCACGAACGGTGCGTGCTCGCGCGATGTGTGGAGACGTCATTAACGGTGGTGCGATGATGTGAGGACAACACGCGCGGTCGTTAAGAGTCACGTTGCCTCGCATGATCCTCTCTTATATCAACAATACTGCAATAATGACTCTGATATTAATATATATGGTAAAATTGTGGACTAGTGCTACGCCCTGAATTTGGCGAAAATTTTTTCCAATAAATTTTATCGATAGAAATATGTCGAAGCCGTACAATAAACCGCTAGTATTAAAGTAAGAAAGCTTTGCCTAATAAATAACTGATCTCAATATAAAGCATTCCTTGCATGTGTTACATTTTAAAGTAACGTAACGGGAGGAGGACATGATAACGTTAAAAACTTGCTTTTTTGAGCATTTTTTATGGAGACCACCCTTGGGTATCGGTTCAATGCCGTGGCCATACTAACAAAATTGGTAATTAAGTTACTATCAGTGGCTGTCTATAACGGCTGAAACTGTAGACCCCTGTGACAGACGGACACACAACGGAGGCTTAGTAATAGGGTCCCGTTTGGCACCTTAAAGCCCTGATCTGTCACTTATTGCAAATAATAAGCCAACAAGAAAAAGAGTGGCCTATAAAAAAGTCATAGCTAAGGCGCAAGAAATGCAGCCTGAAAAAATAAAAAAATAAAAGCATCTTACAAAAAGAAATTAAATCCCATCAAAAACATTTCATGTAAACTAGGTCGCCAAGACTCAGAAGCTCATAACGCTTTCACAGTTGAAAATTTATTAGATGTCATGTAGAGCTAAGCCCTTAACTCTACAAGGCCTAACTCTACAAACCCTACATCTTGATTAAAATGTATGGCTTGGCCGTTTCATGGAACTATTGCATGACATGATATTAAAAGTCCATGGGAGCGTCTATTTGACGGCCGCGAATCGAACTCGACATCAGCTCTACATCTACCTACTGTATTAAATAAATAATTAATCTTCATAGAGTTTAGATTCAAGTTCAGCGCTCAACAAATTTTGCGTATGTCCAGCCCATATCTCTATTTAGGGCGTTATTATAAGTTTTGTATTTAGTGCCGCTCAGTGGTGCAAAACCAGGTTTATTAACGTTAAACAACAGTCGCATATCATATGTATACACAAAGTTACATTCCTAATGAACAAGTACAACTTTGTTTCCTCTAAAGCTTAACAGAGTAACTCAGTTTATTCGTTTTGTAATGTAGTATAAAGATATGGAATATTCCACGACGAAACTTATGAATCCTGAGATTGTTTGTGAGTTGAAGTGATGTCAAGAGGCACCCTCGTCTCTGAGCATCAGCCTGAGACAGTGTCACGTGTCGCGTGGCGGCGGGAGATTCATCACGTTGTAAATAATAACTTTATTATGTAACCTACCCCGCCTCCCACCTCCCTCCGCCCCCTCACGGACTTTCCAGAGATATCACATCACCAGCAGCGCTGGAGAACCAGTTCCACCGGGCGCTATCATGCCATATAGACATCCACTTCAGATTAGTACCACTCAGTGGTCAAGTTTGAACGAATGTTATTTTTTAACAAATGGATGATCCGATAGATAGTATTTCTAATGATTAATAAACCCACTTCTAGAATTATAATATTACTTAATATGATAAATAACACAATAGTTATTGTACTTTTTCAACGACTTCACATAATTTTCAAGTTTTACTGTTTACATGTCACCGGAAGATTGTCAAAGTAGAAAAATTAAAACAACCCTGAAAGATTGCTAGTTAGTTTACAACCAGCCCGACAAAAACCTATATTTTGTTTAAGGCACAATCTTACAATGACATACACCAATATAATTAAAAAAATTGTACGTAAATAGAACAGAACGAGGTATCTCTTTCGTTCCTGGACGGTCAAAGAAAACACATTGTGCCCGAACTACGGGTGGGGCCTCTCTTGCCGCCTTGCGACGTGGCTGGCACTTATTACTTTGATTGTGGTCTGTTGACAGTACGTAAGCTTTATATCCTGTTTGCAATTCTAAAAAGACATAAAAATGTAAAAACCGTAACCCCTTACCCGTCCTGTTTATTATAACGTAGAAAACACGTTATCGCAGTGGCTAAAAGTGTTAAGACTACATTTGCACATCGACAATATAAAACGCAAGCAACTTATTTATACAATCTAATCAATAAAACATTGGATATCGACAGGTTAACCAATTAAGAATCCAAAAAACGCATAACTGGGCATAAGTGGCTCAAAACGTTAAATTACGATGAAACCGAAGATCTTTTTAAGATTAATTACTTTAGTTAGTGATTATACTAATCGATCCCAAGACTCAAATTCGTGGGGCTAACTTAACTTAATTTATATAATTTAATTACAATTTTAACACCACATTTACACACATGCACCCTAACGCACACACCTCCTTACACACCCGTTTACGCACCCTTACACACACCCCTTTACACACTCCCTTACACACCCTCATACACTCACACACGCACACACTACATTAACTTAAACTTAAACTAATCCATACTAAAGATAATGTTTATCCTTTTAAGCCTTGTACTCAAAAAGAATTGCTATACATTTCTTCAGACTTTTAGTTAGTCTTTAGTAGAGACCTTTTGAATAACAAGGTGCATGAATGTTATATCCTTTGTTATGAAGAAACGTTCGAATTCTATAGACCATGAACACAACAGTCAATATATATAAAATAGCGGCACTTCCAGCCCACAATTTTCTCCAACAAATGGGGCACTCTTCACCAGTCAAGCAGTTCCATAAAATCTCACTTATGTTTAATTCAGTTGTCTCAATTGTGGTAGTTAGAAACAAATCTGTAACGGATTTTGCTGCAGATATATTATTATTCATGTTAAAAATTTCTTTCTTGTATTAAATACCTTTTTTTTCAATATTTTTGAATTTTTATTATTGTTTTGTTTTTTTTTCCTAAAGTTTTCGCTTTGTTTGTCATTGACTTTTTTTTAAGATATATATTTTAGTGTAAGTTTATTTGGTACGATAACTTTATGGATATGGAAGAGCGTGTTCTTTTAATACAGGTTTTCTTCACTTAATAAAAGGTCACAACCACCAATATATAATTATGTACCACTTTTGTTAAAGAAATGAATATTTTCATTTTCATTTTCATTACTAACCCTTTACCCACGGCTCCGTCCGCGCTGACCCTCGGTCCCAATAGAGCGGTATGATTGATGACGTCACACGTGCCTGGTGCGTGAGGCGAGGTGGAGAGGGGTAAGTATCCCTTGAAGACGTCCCACGCGAGAAGATGAGATGTCTATTCGCTGAGAGATGTCAGATTCGACGAAGGAGCAACCATCAATCAGCGGCTAATCTGTGGGCCCTATCGACCTCATTGCACTCACTCACCTTTTGCTCCGATAACAATATTTCCTCTTATATATCATTGTTTGAGAGGTCGTGAGCCCTCGCGCTGCACTTTGGAACACAAAGATACGGCCCTGCAGTTTAACGTGACTTCCGAAGCACGTAGACCAAGCACAATGGTCTCTGCGGAATTTGAGCCCGCTGTCTCTGGATTAGTGGCCGAGAAGTTCAAAGACTAGACCACAGAGGCGGCTTAAAAAAGTTTTTGCAACTATTGACATTGTAAGAATTATAATTAATGAAAATGGAATGAAAATTAAACATGAAGATAAAAATTACTGTACGGCTATATTGATTTATCGCTTTTTAGGCTGTTGGAGTTTGGGCGGGGACATAAATGTGGCTACGGCGTAGCAAGTGCTACCATTCTATAGTTGGGTGCCTTGTAGACCCGACCGGTCCCGCACGGTTTATGCGGGGCACGTGAGTTTCCCTCAAGTTGTCCGATGAACACTGCCTGCGTGTGCGATTCAGTGAGAGGACTTCATCTCCGGCACTCCATCTGGATAGTGGAGTAGATGACCCGACGCTTGGGCATCGTCCGAGTCACGCATCTGGGTAAGCATTGTTTGACCGCGAAGGATCAGAGTTTGGTTCTGCTCGGGCTATCCTGTCTTGACCCTTGATTAAGGCGTCATTACTGCTTCACAGGTGGATGAGGTGGGTATGATGTCGGGCCACTTGTGCCTCTATGTTAAAACGTTGCGCTCGCAATTACTACTGTCGTTAGGTGACGTTTGCCATTAACTTCAGCGGTGCAATGCGCTGCTCTTAAGGAGAAAAGTCATTACTCGAACTCGAATTCATTAGAATCATAGAATCATAGAATCATTTATTTCATTAACAAAATAAGCTTACAGACTACATACGTCCAAATCACTTATTTGCTAGGTTACATTTTAAATTACAATAATAAAAAAAAATATACACGTCAGATATTATGTGGTAGTACTTACTCTAAATAAGGTTACACTTAAAAAGTAGTGGCTCATTATTTTAATTTTGTTGACGGGATCGGAAAATAAATCAAGATCGGGCGAGTAGTCGAGCAATGAGTTTAGGAGCGCGGGAGCGCGTACTGTCGCCTCGTTGTGGCCATAAAGTGTGCGCGCGGTCGACTCCACTAGCAGTCGGTGCTGGCGGCGCGGGACCACCCCGTCGCCTCCGCCGCGCAGCGCCCGCTCCGGGACAAACAGTTTCACTGTCTCCAGGATAGTTGGATTATCTATTATGTTCCGTAGAAGAAGGCAGTAGTGTGTTATAAGTTGCAGCTTTCGCCTCAGCTCTAGGGTGTCGAGTCCGATCATACCCGTCACAAAAAGAGACGGATAACGAAAGGGATAGTACCCATATATTTTTTTATAAATATAACGACAAAATTTTGAGTTTGAGTTCGAGTTACAGAGGACCTCCTTTCGTCAGAGGATCTCCTTTCGTAACGTAAAGTTGGTATTGGTGGCACACTATTTTCTGAGTATTACAAATACATTGTTTTTTATATTTTACTCTATTTTCCTTTTTTGCATCACTGATTTAGGAACGTGAACGTGACAATTAATTGTTTTTTCATCACTAATGCTGTGAAAGTAAGTCATATATAACTCGAAATGCGGGAGGTAAATTCGATTTACCTACCTAGGGAGGTAAGTAAATTTGAAAATCAAACGAGTGTTCCTTACAGTCACTAACTATGTAGTCAATCACTCGTCAAATGACAATGGAAAATATCTTTTCTGCCTATTTCCTTTTTATTTTGTTATTCTGTACTTTATTTATATATTATTACGGAAAAATGTGACTTGTGTATATTGAAGGAATCTTCGTAAGTGGACTGTAGGCTTCTTTGTAGATCACAATAAAAGACGATTTTATATAAATAAACTTGAGGAGCTTTAATGCGCATAGTGCACGGTTACAACGATGATAGCGAACAGGAACAGACAGTCTCTGTCTGTTAGAGAGAAAAAACATAAATCAGAAACAACAACTTAACAATAAAATAAAAGGTATTTGTGTTGCCAGCAACATATATAGGTACATATGCTAAATAAAATTTTAAAAAAACGTTTAAGGGTTAAATCAGCAACTAAATAAGTTTTATTTTTAAAACAATCATACTGGCCAGTAAGACTTGATTGCACAAAAAAAAGTCACATGAAAATAAAATCGCGGCAGTTAAATTTTCTTGTTGAAAACGTTCTTGCAAACATAATTACATAATTGATTAACGACATATTTCTTTGATTGCATGTCGAATTAATTTTTATATCCTGCAAAATGTGTTATTAGTTATTTTATTATAGATAGACCCTTGATAATGGTGTAAAACCGAAACCGGTTGGATAAACATAATTATAGTGAAACATGTACAGGTGAAGGTAATCATCATGTTATAATTTTGTAAGCTTTTTAATTTCCTCGCATTAGTAATGAAAAGTAGAGTGTTTCATACGGGTGTAAGTGATCGCTTACCTCCGTTGAATAACAATCTACTATTACAGTTTAAAAACCTGGTCTCAAACGTTCTAAACCTTGCCAATTTATGTGCTACGAAGTGCTACGCGGTTTCTACAAGGTTACTACGAAACTGATACATAACACCGTAGCTCGATACTTGTAATGCGTAAACCACGACCATCTATTATCTTGTCAAACTACTGTATGTCACTTGTGACAATTGTGTACCCGTTGTAGGTAAATATCTACACTCCTTAGTTTAATTAATCACGAGCTCTTCGTATCCCCCCTCGGCCCCGCTAGCGGGGGAGGGCGCGGGCCGCACGAGTCATCGAGACGAGTTATTGGAGAAGTCATAGATATACATAACTATACCCACGCACAGGTACACTATATACCTATAACTCCTTCATAGCTCGACGTAACAAAGCTTCTAGTGAACTAAGCGGCCAATCTATCACTAAAATAATAATTAATTAAGTTTGAGTTTTTTGGTGAGTTAAGCTTTTGTCCTGAGCCTGTTTGCCTTTCTGGTAGCGGATTGTTTTGTTTTCTTGATCAAAAACGAGTATTGTTCACGAACTAGATCTATACAATTCTGTTTGATGTTCTTCGTTATAAATTGGAAAAAATATAATGAGCGAGTTTCATATTTTAGGGTTCCGTCAAATATTGCAAACCCCACAGTGCTTAGTTCTGTAGTCTAGTGGTTCAAGTGGTTCTACTTATCGGAATGGGACGGGCTCGGACCCCGTCGGGGCATTGGGTTCGGTCTGCCTGCTTCGGAAGGCACAAAGATACTTACTGTTTAGGTTGACTGTCTGTCTGTTTGTCGCGACATGATCTGATATTTGGGCACGTGGGTGCAACGTTATATTTATTATTTATATTTAGAACACTAGCTGGCCACTGCACACAAAACTGGGTCAGAAGGTGATCAGGGTGGCTATTCCGGCATTATTGCGCATCCGCATCATTAGTCATTAGATATTTGTTTAAAGTTTGATAAATGCCATGTGATGAAAATTAGAGCCACTAAACCACATCAAATAGAAGCTATAGGATTTAGGGAATGCTTACTATAAGTTTTCAATCAAAAAAATCAACACATACTATCTGTACAAAATCCCTTGTAAGTCACCGGCAATGTGCTTTCGCAATTTTTGCGCACGTGTCAGAACTCAGGGCCTGGCGAGAGTGACAGTGAAAATAAATGTTTGTATTAAATGTTGAAAACCGCAGATATCAGCAGGAGACTACTAAACAGCTACAAACAAAGACAACAAGCGGGCGAGTGCGCGCGGGTCCCGGAGGCTCACTCGCGGTCTGGGAGCGCGGGAGGGGGGATTGTGTACACAGGCTGTTTATTCCGCCGGAGTTAATTGTTTGTGTTGAATCATGTTACTGTTCCACGAAATGTTCTGTGAATTAGATTATTATTTTAGTTAATATATTTCGGCCATAATACGATTTGGCTTCTTTTTATGGTTATTTAAAGTATAAATCTTTTGTTACATTAGTACAGGTTTATTCGCTGCTTTTATCTTTATCCTTATTAAAAGAGCTTAATGACTATTCACAATATATAATGTCATTAGATAACCTATTAAAGCAACATTTTAGATAATAGATATAATAACTGTAAAGGTCTAAATTATACATGTATTTATTTATTAGGTTCACCAACAGATATTACACTTTGTTACATCCAAACATATTATCATACCAAGACACATAATAGAGTGCACATCCAATAACAGGTAAACACTGCATGAAAATACAAGCACATGCGAGAGGGTCGTCGGTGGCGGACTGAAGCCGGGTGGGCTCCCGTGACGTCATCGCTCCAACCGACCACCGTCACTCACTGAAACCGTCTACTATGTATTTACTTAATTAAACATCAACTGCTTAAAACTAACCTATATTATTATATACACATAAAAAACATGATTATACAGTTAACATTAATATAATATATAAAAAATATCATCTGTAGTAGGAATCGCACTAATGTCCAGAGCGTCACAGCAGGCGACTATATTTCCACAATAAAGAAATGCATTTGTTAACTATCACAATTCACTTAACTTACATAACATGTCTTTACGTGGAGTTGTTAAAGTGTCTGTATGACTCCGTTACAAGTACAGGATGTAGGAATCGTACATATTCAGCGCAGCGTGAGACAGGGAGATGTTATTTCCCCAAAAACTGCGCTGGAGAACGTCTTTAAAACACTAGACTGGAATGGACGAGGCAGCTGGATAATAACAACTTCGACGCCGAGGCTGACAGAACAATATGCTTGGCTTGGGCAGCATTCGAAAAGTTGCGTCACATATTTACGTGTCCTTCCTGTGGTGACGAATATTGCGCTGAGACGTGGTCTCTTACAAAGGGCCTGTTCCACCGATTTAAGGTCGCTCAGTGAGCTATGGAGCGGGCTATGCTAGGGAGGAGTTCCGTCGGAGATCGAAAGTAACCGACATAACCTGCAGAATCAGTTAGTTTAAGTGGCAGTGGGCAGGCCATATATTTGTCCCCGACATTATGGCCGAAAGGCTTTAAAATGGAAACCACGTACAGCAAAGCGTAGTGTAGGCCGACCTCGTGCCCGCTGGACCGACGACCTGAAGTACGTTGCGGCAGGCGGCTGGATGAGGAGGACGGAGGACCGATATGAGTGGCGAAATTTGGGAAAGGCTTTTGTCCAGCAGTGGACGAACACGGGCTGAGGGGTGGATGGATGGAACATAATAGTAACTTAAACTAAATGTATTATATCAATTATAAAATAATGCCCATGTACTTAAATATATAACTCGTCTGATGCCGGTCTCGACTGTGGAGGCTTACTCCCAAACCCGATAAAGCTATATGCGGAAGAGCTAGAGGACAGCTCTCAAACAGGCACAACCAGGAGCTCCACCATGCCTGATGTGAGTGATGGCGGTATATCTCTGGTGGCCATATCGTACAATTGATCATATCATGATCCGATTGACAATGTTGTAAATTATGAAATAAGAAATTTACGATAGACTAAAAGGCAAAATAGGTGCAACGACGAGCGAAGCAAGAAGAAGCGTGTTAAGTTGCTTGTGATCACAAATACGGAAGCCGAGTGAAGCAGAGCGGAGCGAGGCAGCTCCTTTAGTTTTTAAAGATTTCACAATATCTCAGTAGATCGTGAAATTATCAACTCTGATATGGCCATGACATATCTATCCCCAATTGCCGGGCCTTATATGAAACAGACTGGTGACAAGCAGCGGCGGCAGCGGATGAACTAGGCTGATGAATGTAAGTGTTGGCGACGGAGACCAGAGGAATAAGAGCTAATACCGACTAGGCAAGCCTTGAAGATAATTTGTGTTTTTTACCTAGAATATAAGGAATTATTGTAAATTATACTATTAGATTACCACGCCGCCGCGCCGGTACCTGCAAGAATAGCATTCGGGAAAAACCCGCCGACCAACCGTTCCCAGGTCCCAGGCCGCATCGCTAAACAATGCAGCCTCGGCCCCACGCAGCCCTGCTTCGCCGCGGGAAATCCACCGCGCCGATAGCAACCTTAGATTACGGCCTATAGAAAGGCACTAGTTTTATGTCGGTGTTAGTGTAATTTTGTATGTGTGTGTTTGATTATTATTTGTATAAAAGGAGCGAGCTTTAGCCCATAAAGTTTAGTTTAGTCACAACCAGTCACAAGTATAGTTCACACTTGTCAGATCTTCACAGTTGTCAGCTCTAGCTTAGCTATCAGTAAGAAGAAAAATAAAGAACCTATCTGCAGAACCAACAAGGAGTTTAAATACAGTCCACTACAGTCTTTGGTCCTTCGAACCGGATCGCTGAAGGAAGAACATTATACAGTCTTTGGACCTTCGGAAGCCGGATCGCTGAAGGAAGAACATTATACCGGCCGAGAATTAAGATTTCGAGAATAATGCCGGTCACCCGTTCCACAACGTCGAGGGAGAGAAACGTGGAGGCTGCCTCAGTGTCGACCCCGAACCCGTCGACGCTTCCACCGAACACGGCAACCGCCACCACCACCGACGCCGTGCCATCGGGCTTATTACACATCGACAATCCCGCATTGCTTTCGTACATC
Source organism: Ypsolopha scabrella (assembly GCA_910592155.1). Classification (NCBI taxonomy): domain Eukaryota; kingdom Metazoa; phylum Arthropoda; class Insecta; order Lepidoptera; family Ypsolophidae; genus Ypsolopha; species Ypsolopha scabrella. Next base: position 455,664 of record OU342978.1, read on the forward strand.
GAGATACCAACAACCTCGGCTGGGACCACACATGGCGGGGACTTCCTACCCCCCGCATGGCCCGTACCCTCTGCGACACCTCCAGGCACGGTTAGCACTGTCAAGGCTAAGAAGCACGTCACGACAGATCAATATAAGAACATTCCACTCGCTGGAGCCCACCATGCACCGTTAGGGAGGAATGATATCACCGTGACGAGATCATCGACATCGTATCGTAGTCGAAGAAAAATCGAAGCTGAAGCCAAATACAGACTAGCGCTGCAGAAACTGGAAGAAGAGAAAGCTCGAACGGAGCTTATGAGGGCGCAAGCAGAACTATTGGCTCTTGACTCAGAAGAAGATAATGACGAAGCTCTGGAGCTGGAGCGATCCACAAACGTAGAACGTTGGGTCGATGATACTCTGAAGAACAAAGAACAGAACATGCCGCAAGAACATCAAACTTCTATGGAGCCAGAACCACGTCACCACGTGACAAAAGCACCGATTGAAGTAGAAACGAAAAGCGACATTAAGAAGAACGACATACAAATCTTGGCTAATGCGATTATAGAGGCATCGAAGAACAACACATCACGCTACGCATTTACCCAGGATTTACCGTCATTTAACGGGAATATAGAAGAATGGCTCGTATTCAGAAAACAATACGAAGACACTGCAACTCTATACTCCGATATACAGAACATGGCGAGGCTGAGGAAGGGCATCACTGGACCGGCACGAGAAGCAGTAAAGAGCATGCTGCTACTAACATCGAAACCCAATGACGTCATCATCGCATTAGAACGACGCTTCGGGAAACCAGATATGATAATACTGGCAGAGATGGAGAAGATCAAGAAACATGCAGCACTGAACGAGTCACCACGAGACACATGCATCTTCGCTAGTCGCATCAACAACGCTGTAGCGACTATCAAGGCGCTATCAATGCCGCATTATCTCTACTCACCCGTGATATGCAGAAGTATCATTGAGAAGCTCACACCGATCACCAAGCACCGATGGTACGACTTCAGAGCAAGGTGCACCGACCATGAAGAACCAGAACTACTCAAGATCAACCGATTCCTCACCACGGAAGCAGACCTCTGTGGCCCATACTCGTCACAGGAAGCAGAGAAAACGAAGAACTTCAACAGGCCAAACACGCGCTTCGCACAAACTCATCACGTTGAAGAGGAGAAAGAAACAACAGCTACAGTACTAAAAGATAAAAAGAAAAGCTGCATATTTTGTACCGAAGAACATTGGTCACACGAATGCAAGAGGTTCCTGACAGCAGACAACGAGAAAAGATGGAAAATGTCGATGGAAAACAAACTCTGTTTCCGTTGCCTTCGCAAACGCCATCAGAGGGCAAGCTGCCGCAGTCCACCTTGCAAGATCTGCAAAAGGAGCCACCATCTCACTTTGCATAACCCAGACAAAGTTGAGAAGCCCAATGATGAAAAGAAAACTGAAGAATCCATCAACACTGCAGTATTATCCACTGCAGCGCCATTCACCGCCTATCTGAAGATCATCCCTGTTGAAATATACGGACCAGAAGGCTCTCAGAAGATCCTGGCACTCTTAGACGAGGGATCAACCATCACTATGATCAACAGTGATGTAGCCAGGAAGATTGGAGTCAGGGGTGAACCAGAGAAGCTGAGCATCAATACCGTGGGTGGCGGGAAAGTAACCACACTCAGTTCCCTGCGAGTTGACTTGAAAATAAGAGGCCTTCATCGCAGAGACAAGAGGCATGTCACCAACGTGAGAACGATAGAAGACTTGAAGTTGCCACTTCAACAAGTCCAGAAAGAAAATATTGAAGCATGCAAGCATCTCAAGAAGATAGAGAAAGAGATCACTTTCGCACTTGAAGCCCCGAAGATGATCATCGGACAAGACAATTGGAGTCTTATCGTTAGCAGAAAAATAATCAAAGGAAGAGCATCTCAACCCGTCGCCTCACAGACAAGTCTTGGATGGGTACTCCATGGCGTTCACGCAGGCGTCTCTGTTCCAGTAAACTTCGTCAATCACTGCACGGAACAGAGAAGCGAGGATGCAATAGAGAATATGATAAGGCATCACTTCAGTATCGATGCACTGGGAGTACAACCGAAGCGACCGAGCACAGACCCAGAAGAGAAAGCGCTGAAAGTCCTGAAAGCTACCACTAGAAGACTTCAAGATGGCAGATTTGAAACAGGGTTGCTGTGGGCCAGCGAAGAAGAAACATTACCGAACAATCGCACCCACGCCCTGAAGAGATTGAAGTCGCTAGAGAAGAAGCTGAATCAAGACAAAGAAATGAAGACTCAATATCAACAGCAGATCCAGCATCTAATTGAAAGCGGATATGCAGAAGAAGCTCCTCCACCAAACTCAGATAACGAGAGGACATTCTACTTACCGCACTTTGCTGTGACTCATCCTACAAAGAAGAAGATAAGAATAGTCTTCGACGCAGCGGCACGCTTCCAAGGGAAATGTTTGAACTCCGTACTGCTGCCAGGCCCAGATCAGCTGCAATCTCTGTTTGGCGTCCTACTTCGCTTCAGAGAGAAACCCATCGCAATCATGGCAGACATCAAAGAGATGTTTTTACAAATCAACATCCGAGAAGAAGACCGAGATAGCCTCAGATTCCTATGGACAGACCAGAACGGCGAAACAAAAGAATACAGAATGACCTCAGTAATCTTCGGAGCCACTTCGTCACCAGCAACTGCGATATTTGTTAAAAACGAGAACGCGAAAGAATACGCCGACAAATATCCTGAAGCTAGCAGAGCGATCATCAGAAACCATTACATGGACGACTATCTGCAAAGCTTCACTTCAGAAAAAGAAGCTGCAAAAATCTCCAAAAAAGTCGATTACATCCATACGAAGGCCGGTTTTCAACTCAGGGGATGGGCCAGCAACGAGAAGTCTCTTCTAGAACAAATAACCACAGAAGAATACAAAGCTGAAGTCAAGTTGACACAAGACACAGAAGCAAAAACTCTAGGTTTACTATGGAAGACAGAAGAAGATACACTGGTTTTCAATGTTACTCTCAGGAACACACCGAAAGAAATCATCAACGGTGACAAGAAGCCAACGAAGAGACAAGTCATCAGCGCTGTGATGTCTACATTTGATCCAATTGGTCTGCTAGCACCAGTGCTAGTACAAGGGAAGAAAATTGTACAGAAATTATGGAAGACCGGAATTGGATGGGATCAAGAAGTCGACGAAGAAATCATACCAGGGTGGAGGAGCTATCTGTCAGAACTAACGAGACTTCGACAGTTGAGAATCCCACGAAGTCTAACAAAGAACGTGACCAACGGAGAGCTTCACACGTTCGTAGACGCTAGCGAGGAGGCATATGCAGCCGCCCTATACTGGAGATCCACTGAAGAAGATGGCAGCATCAGAGTAATCCTCATCGCAGGAAAGGCTAAAGTCGCGCCTACAAAGCCAACATCAGTACCACGTCTGGAACTGCAAGCCGCTCTACTTGGCAGCAGACTGGCCAGAAGCATAGTCGAAGAGACAGATTTGGAAATAAAGAAGAAGATTTTCTGGTCAGACTCCAGCACGGTACTCCAATGGATAAAGACAGAACCCAGAAAATTCAAGAACTTTGTAGCGCACAGATTGAAGAAGAAGACCTTGAAGAAGACTGAGATAGAAGACCTTACCAAACCAGAAGAATGGAGATGGGTTCCCACTAAACAGAACCCAGCTGACGAAGCTACTCGTGGCGTTCCCAGAGATTTCTCCGAACAGTCCGTATGGTTTACTAGACCATCCTTTCTACAGACAACAGAAGAAAACTGGCCGATCAACAAATTCCAGAACAAGATAGAACAAACTGGGGAGGACAAGATCGAGAGAGTGGCGACCATTCATTCTCCACAACCATCCACTCCAGATGAAGAATGCTTCTCAACATGGAAGAAACTACTGAACACTATGGCCAGAGTCCTTATGTTCATCGATCTCTGCAGAAAGAAGGACGCTGTAATGACAGCACAAGAAGATAAGAATTGGAAACCATATTCCAAAAAAGAAAAGAAAAACACGACTACGCTGAACAAGAAAACTACTCAAAAAAGATTTCTACCGATAAAGGAATCTTACTAGAGACAAGCAGAATCATTTCTCATCAAGAAGATACAAGAAGACTGTTTCCAAGAAGAAATCAATAACCTGAAGAGAAACCAATCATTGAAAAAAGCGAGCAAACTCACCAGATTTGAAGTTTACCTAGATGAAGAAGAAGTACTCCGAGTTAAAGGACGCATCGAGAAGGTTGCTGGAGTACAAGACAGCGTGAAGAGACCAGCAGTCCTAGATGGAAAGCACAAGATCACTCGTCTAATAATAGATGAGTACCACAAGCTCTGTTACCATGGAAACCATGCGACGGTGATGAACGAGCTGCGACAAAAATACTACATCACAGGACTGAGATCAAGGATCGTCGTGCTGGTTCCAGTATCGTCGCGACCGACAGATGGTGCTGCGCACGGCGGGGAGACTGTTGGCGACGGAGACCAGAGGAATAAGAGCTAATACCGACTAGGCAAGCCTTGAAGATAATTTGTGTTTTTTACCTAGAATATAAGGAATTATTGTAAATTATACTATTAGATTACCACGCCGCCGCGCCGGTATTAGCTCTTATTCCTCTGGTCTCCGTCGCCAACAGTAAGGGTGCTTACTATCGAATATGAAGAACTTGGCAAGTTTCCAAAATTGAAGTTTAAACGTTTATAATCGTAATTGACTATGAAATGAAATTCATACTTTATTTTTGCAATGTAGGTACATAAATACACTTATCGCATGTTATAATATATTAAATAAGTAAAATGATTAAATTTAAAATATATTATATGAGGTTTTGCCTATATATACTCAATAAGTTAATACACGTACATAAACTACAATAAAAGTATATTTAATGTACACAGTAGGTAATAGTAGATATAATAGTAATAGTAGGTAATAGTAGGTTTAGTAAATGGGTAGCTCATATAGTAGGCTACTATATGAGCTACCCATTTACTAAATACTAATACGTTATATATATAAATATATGCTTAACTTCGCCCATTCGATTAGTCTTTCTAAGAAGGGCAAGAAACTTAGAAAGATCATGTATTTATTTTTCGATCATCATTATTATATTAATACAATATTTTTTTTGTAAAGAGATAGAAATTACAGGACAAGAGAAAGTCGGATAATCAGGCCAAAATTGAGTAACATAGTATAAAAAACAAAATGAAATTATTAGATTATCTCTTTATCCTCCTCTTGTATCAATCCTATCATCTTTTACAGTTAAATGGAATTTTATACATCTATTTATTATATTGAAAACAATCATGTGAATTTTTGTATTGCAACAACCCTTAGCCTTAAAATAAATTTAAGTTCGAGATGAATTAACACCATGCATTTTTATCTTCCAAATACGAGTATTCACTAATTCTATAGTAAGCTTTCTTATAAAGACTTTTCTTGCATGTTTGTTAAATTTATTTTCTGAAAGTATTTCCTTTGGTATTTTGTTATAAAAACGAATACTGTAACCAACAAAGGAGGTACTTGTTTTGTGGAGTCTCAATTCTGGAGCAGCAAGTTGTGGCTTGCACCAACCCCGAAAACTGAAACTGTAAACTTGCCAAGTTCTACGAGTATATTCAAATTCTTACAATTTGATTGTAAAATACGTACCTAGAAGCACACTTTTAACACATCGATTTAAGAGGTGCCTTACATTTTTAAGCGGCAACCTAAAATTTCCAGCGCCTAATTTTCCATCTCAGAAAGACTTTAATACTGTTGAATGTACGTTAAACATAGACGAACCTTTTGTATTGAATATTAATGTATCACATTTACAAATACTATTTAATTTTTCTGTTGTGATTGATTAACACACCTCGCTTACAGAAAATAATCACATTGTCAACTTCAAAGAGCTAACTCTTTCTTTCAAGTAGGTACTTGCCAAAACATCAACCTTATAAAATTGAAACATAGTGTTCCAGAATTCTTATTACATAGGTAACACTAAAAGTTTCCGGAACTGGCCACTTACATACACAATATTTAAAAATTTATTGCAACATTTGAAAATAGAACTCTTTGGCTGTAGAATGCAGTTTGTTTCATCTGACTGTCTTTTGTTTTTACCCTGTGGCGGCATTTAAAAAATTGTGTGTCTGCATCAACATGGATTTAACTCGGGAAAATTTTCGTAGTATGATTTTCTACGATTTTAAGTGTAATTTGAGAACTCTAGCTGTAGATATTATACAATTTGGATGCCAGGGTTGTATTCGCTATGTTCATTCATCATGTAAGTAGGGATCGCAAATAGCAGCACATCGCGGAGATTCATATTTAATTGTGAAGGATCGTATATCGTAGCGGGTGGCATGCGGCGGGTCGGGCGACGTATAGCGAGCCGGACGGCGCGCGATGAGGCGGGCTGCGTGCGGCGGGTCGGGTGGCGTACGGCAGGGCGTGCGGCGTGCGGCGGGTCGGGTGGCGTACGGCAGGGCGTGTGGCGTGCGGCGGGGCGGGTGGCGTACGGTAGGGCGTGCGGCGTGCGGCGGGGCGGGTGGCGTACGGTAGGGCGTGCGGCGTGCGGCGGGGCGGGTGGCGTACGGCAGGGCGTGCGGCGTGCGGCGGGGCGGGTGGCGTACGGCAGGGCGTGCGGCGTGCGGCGGGTCGGGTGGCGTACGGCAGGGCGTGCGGCGTGCGGTGGGGCGGATGGCGTACGGTAGGGCGTGCGGCGTGCGGCGGGGCGGGTGGCGTACGGCAGGGCGTGCGGCGTGCGGCGGGGCGGGTGGCGTACGGCAGGGCGTGCGGCGTGCGGCGGGGCGGGTGGCGTACGGCAGGGCGTGCGGCGTGCGGCGGGGCGGGTGGCGTACGGCAGGGCGTGCGGCGTGCGGCGGGGCGGGTGTCGTACGTTGATTGACGGATCGAGACTTACCAAAATCCTTTTCCATCTTCCATTATTTGTATTTAATTTATTTAAACAACACAAGTTATCGTGACATCAAACAGAGTACTGTTTAATGATGACGAGGTTATGTTGACAAGAGAGATACAACATTTCTGTTATATTTCAGCTATTATGAAACAAACATTATCTCTAAACACAAAGCACTTACCGTCCATCGCTTTTCAGTCAATAATGATGATTCGTATGAGTTAAGGACACCAATAGTCTTCCAGCAGTATCGCTCACGATACATATGTTTATTCTAATGTAACCATTATAGTACTTAAACGAGTAACTACCTATATGACTAGTTTTTAGCAAAATTAAATGGCCTAATAAAGTCCTCTTGAGGCCAAAACTACATTTGTGTATGTACGTTTGTTCCATTGTTAACATCCACATTTTTGATCCGGTTTTATTTGTTTTCCACGTGAAGGCCGGATTAACACATGCAGCATTTAACGATGTAAATACAATAAAACAAACAAACAAACAAAATTTATTTATTTATACACAAGACATTTATAAGTACTTTGGACCCTCCTTTTAAGCTAACAAAACCTGTATTAGAAGGGACCGTTCTTCCCTAGTTGTTACATTATTCTTGTGCTGTTTGTAGATAGTACAACTACAGATTATATAAATTAATAAATTAACAGAAACCTTTATTTTGAAGAATACAATACAAATACAAATATCTTTATTAAACAAAAAGTAGTTACAGTAAATATATTAATTCAACTTAAAGCACTAACATGCATTTTACTGATTAAACTGTTGTATAATAGACGCTCTCATCTGCACTGGCCTAAACAAGACCGTCCCGCAGAGTGAAATGAAAATGAAATAATTAACACAAGCCGGAAACTGGCGATACCGAAAAGTTCGAACAGAGATCAATATCTTTTACCTCAACGTCTGTTGTTCGTCGGCATGCGTGTGTGCAAGCCAACTTCCCAGCTGACAACTGATAACTCATTTAAAACATACTTACAAAGACTATACATACGTTATCGATGCGAGCGAAGCCATGGGCAAAATCTAGTATAGTTTTAAGTACTCGTACAAATGGATTCCCAACAAACTTCAAAGAATTTTATAAACAACTGCTTAGAGTTGCTTCTCCGTGTTTTTATAAAGAATGCGGAAAAACGTTTACATTTTCTTTTGTAACTTTTATTTAAATCAGGTTCGGAGCGCCTCGAGAGATATAAAAAGATAATATAAACTTTTTTACTGAGATCCTCTAAGCTCGGCGCGAAGCGACGGGATAACGTTGATCATATCTCTATCGAAGTTGCGTTGTTTTGCTTCAGCTAATGTATCTACTTAGCTTATATAACTTTAATATACCTACTAACAAGTATACTGAACTTGTATAAGGTGGAACCACTAACTCATGCATGAGTAGTGAGGGATACGTCGATTCCATTATACATTATAAGAATTACTAGTTAGATTAGACCCCAGTCAACAAATAGGCTACGGGGCAGAGACTGAATAAACGCAAGCTGAGCCGTAGGCGAATGAATACTATATTAATATATGCTTAACTGTGCCCATTCGATTAGTCTTGCTAAGAAGAAAGGCAAGAAACTTAGCAAGACCATGTCTTATTAAAACGATTTTGTTAACGAAAACTGGTGATTCCATTTGAACAACGTTTACTATTATGTATGTAGAATGAACATTCAGCATTCAGATGCTTCCAGCATTCCAAGGCTTTCCTCTTTGCCGATGATCTCAAAATGACAAAAACTATCACTTCATTGTATGATTCAGAGCTTCTTCAAGAGGATATAAATAGAGTTGCTTATTGGTGTGTAAAAAACAAGATGACACTCAACCTAAAAAAATGTTCTTCCATATCTTTTACACGGAACCATAGCATTATTGGTAATCCTTATAACATTGACAATACCACACTTCAAAATGTGAAAAGCATTAGAGACTTGGGTGTAATTTTTGACTCAAAACTTCAGTTCATAGAACACATGGATAACATTATAAATAAGGGGTCAAGAATGTTAGGATTTGTAATACGCAACGCCAAAATTTTCCACAACCCAGCCACAAAAATACTCCTGTTTAACTCCTTGGTAAGGAGTAATTTGGAGTATTGCAGCGTGGTTTGGACCCCCCACTATCAAAAACACATACTCCGTATCGAACGTCTACAGAAAAGGTTCTTGTGGCACTTATCTTACTCTTGTGGAATGGCTAAAAAGCTTCCATCATATGTGGATAGATTAAAGCATTTCCGAGTGCACTCCCTGTCAGATCGTAGAACTTTGCTTGACTTGGAGTTTCTTCGGAAGCTTGCAATTGGTGAAATTGATTGTCCCCAGCTATTATCGAAATTGCAATTTAACATACCATTAAGACTTCGGAGTGCTCGCAGAGCTATGGTTCTGAGACCAGCGCCATCCAAGACTAATTTGGGCCAACATTACTCTCCGTTGAATAGGCTATCAGCTCTACTCAATAAACACTCACATCATCTTGACTTGTTTAATGGTAATAAACATCATTTTAAAAAATCTATTTTGTCGAACATTTTTAAATCAGCCTATGAATAGCATCATAACTTCTTTCGCTTTGTTATTTTTTTTTTTTGTTAGGATTTTCTTTTATAATTGTATATATAATTAACCTATTAATATCTTTAATTTTTTTTTCGTTTTACTATATTTTATTACATAATCTCTGGCATAATAATTGTGTTTAAATATTTCATGTGCAAAATTTGTATTGAATTGTTTTAATATGTAATCATGATAATTTTGTAATTTAATAATGTATAATCTGCATCCATTTTGCATGCTGTGTCCGCCTATAATTGTCTAGACATATATCCTACAACTTATAACTCGCTAAACAATGTATGTATTTATGTACTAGATGTTGGTGGTCCAAATAAATAAATAAATAAATAAATAAATAAATAAATAAATAAATAAATAAATAAATAAATAAACCCCGAAATCGCGAAAAAAATATTAGCTGTTTCATACATTTTCTATGGAGTAGCTGATATTTTATTCGCGATATCATGATTGGCTTCATAGTAAAAGTTGTTCAAATGGACAAGTACTATCACCAGTTTTCGTTATCAAAATGACTTTAATTTCACGTTGTACATACTTTAGTTAAGTAAACGGTTATAAAAATAGAAGTCAGGAATAATTTAGGTCATGACATGAAAAAATACCCTTTTCTTGCTATTCCATGTAGTCTGTCAACTCTTACAATCAGTTTATTATTTCTATTAATTAACTTTAAGTCTTTATAGGAAACATAAGATAAGAATTTATACTAACTAATATATGAGACAAGATCACTATTATTATACCACCATGCTTCTTTCCAGGCCAAAGAGCGGTTTTCCAGACCGACCGTAATCAAGCTTTCAGACGCAAACATAGATGGCGTTAGTGTAGCTTCAAGTGACAAAATACACATGCGTGGGTAGTTGTGAAATCAACTGCTTAAAAATAAGCTCTAAGTGAATTGTATTAATTATTAACATCTACATGCTTAATTAGTATTGCACTAACCTGCCAGTGTACAGTTTATCACCAAATATATCATCACTTTTGTTATTAAATATTACTGTGCACCATTTACAAGTTCTCCAAATTATAACCTCCAATGTCACAGTCATGAATCTTCAAAATCTCCAAGGCTCCTTGTCTGCATTGACCGAAAAGTTTGAGGCAACTATATCCAGCTATGAAGAAAGGATATCCAGCCTCACATCCATCCATCCATCCATCAGCCTGTTTCGTCCACTGCTAGACATAGGCCTTTCCAGGATTTCGCCACTCCTGGCGGTCCTCCTGGAAGAAATACCCATACTCACACACGCGGGGCAGGCGGGTTGGTGAGCGCGGTGCCGAAACCCTTGCACCAGTGACGCCGCTGCCCGTCACCAGTCTGTTTTATATAAGGCCCGGCACTTGGGGATGGATATACCGCCATCCATCGGTCCCAGGCAATGGTGGGCCGCCTGGTTTGAAAGGGTACCTCAAAGGTAGACTAAGGAGATCGTTAAGATAAGTCACAAAAAGTGTTGGACCCAATATGCTCTCTTGTGGCACTCCAAACTTAATAAAAGATGATTCGCTTATGTACGAGGTGATTTTGACGCACTATCTCCGTTCAGATAGATAACTTCTAAACCATCCATCCATCCATCCATCCATCCATACATCAGCCTGTGTTCGTCCACTGCTGGACATAGGCCTTTCCCAAATTTCACCACTCGTGTCGGTCCTCCGTCCTCCTCATCCAGCCGCCCCCCACAACGTCCTTCAGGTCGTCGGTCCAGCGGGCGCGAGGTCAGCCTACAGCACGCTTTGCTGTACGTGGTCTCCATTCTAAAGCCTCTCGGCCCTAACGGCCATCATGTCGGCGGCAAATATGGCCTGCCCACTGCCTCTTCAAGTTTCTGATTCTGCGGGCTTTGTCGGTTACTTTCGATCTCCGATGGATTGAAAGAAACAAACCTGTCGTGGCACACCTGCGCTCTTCGACTCACCGAGCATTGTCAACGCATCGGCCAACTTGTACTGGGCCTCGAGGAAACCTCTATAACGAGCGTCCGCAGGCAGCCAGTGGTCCCGTGGCGTCGACGATCCATCAACTGTGACGTCACGACGAAGGCGCGGAGGCTAAGTGCTCAATATGTCATTATTTGTCACAGATTGTTCAGTCCCCCCGCATTTCACTTTCCCTTACATTGAAGTTTGCTAAATAAAACACATAAAAACGTCATAAAGTCGGAGATGGCATACTTTCAAACTGAAATGAACCACAGATAAACAACAATTCTTTTTGTGCTAACAAAAGTAGAAGGCAAAGAAGCAATTTAAAGATAACCTAACCTCGTTCCGTAGAGCTGAGTGAAGATAAAGTGGCACTTTAGAACTACATTTGAGATTTATTTCATCTGGAAGTAGCAGATAACCACAAAGAACTTGATTCTGAATTTACGCTGAATAGTTAGCGTGTTTGTATAAGTGTGGCGCACTCACACACGCACACGAACCCCTCGATAGTCACTAACACGGCCGCAGACCCCGCATCACTTCGTTAAAAGTTCGCTAACGACTCGTTCAACTGACGACGACCTATTTAAAAACATCGTTCAAACAGAATGCATCACACATACAAGAGTTTGTCCGCTCCATCAATAAAAGAATTGAGATTTAGGCTTTGTGGGGTACCCCCATCAGATCAGTATCAACTTGCTTTACACTTAGGTACTCAAGTTTCTAAACCAAAAGAAAATAGAAACGAAACAATTTGGCCAAGGGCGAGTTGGACTCGCGCACAAGGGGTTCCGTGCTACCACAAAATACGGGTACGGAACCCTAAAAACCATGTAATACACAACAACAATATAATATAATATCTATGGAAACTTATGAATATCTTATACAACGTTACATTGAGAAATGACAATATTCAAATGTTTCTGTCATAGAATTTGTTTGTCCTACCCGCATGCCAAGCGATTCATATATTATTGTACGTAAACAACCAAAAAACCTTTGAAACCGGTAAGGGAAATAATATAAATAAGTGGACAAGTACAAGTGTTTTTCAATCAAAAATATATCAACAGTTCCACCAAGTGCCAACAATCACAAGCATCAACTCCAATATAATTTAAGTATAGATGCCATAACAACTTTAAGATTTTAAGAGGTAAGTTCTGAAAAACCATAATTAATTCTTCCTTGTTTGAAAAATCTAGCAATATTAGATATTTGAAAAAAAATTGGAATTCTGTCAAGAGTATAATGCACACTCTTATCGAAACAGAATCTTCAGGCGTCATTCCAAAATTGAATCATAAAAAATCAAAGATGAGTGCAAAAAAAAATTTTTATGTTGAGTTTTAATATTAATTGAGCAAAATCATATTATGTTATTTATGAATTAAAATCTGTATAAACTTTATCAAACTCTGAAACCAACAGAAATTCGATCCAAACTTTAGTTTTTTTAAATAATAAAATTCATGATAAAAGTCATCATTTTGTTTTTTTTACAGAATTCATCCCTCTCGCACTGCGGGTCTTTCTCTTAACAACGATTCGGCTCCATCTGAGTACGGAAGTTTAATTTTTATTACTCGTTGTTTTATTACTCAGAGTATTTCCTGTAATCTGATCAAATTAAGTTCAATTTGATATGTGTGTATTACCGTCTTGAGGAAAGAGCTAAAACAAATAAAGTTTCAAAAATGCTACCTTTCGAGTTTTTTCTATGCGGAGAAAGGGGTTTCTTTAATTTTTACTATTTTTCGTGGTAGTGTAATACGTATTCTGTGAATATTTCAACTGTCTACCTACAACGGCTGAAGCTGTAGAGTTTGAGTACGTAATCCTAAAAAGGGAAATAATCGCGTGCCAGTCTTCGACAGCTCGACGAACTCTACGCGTCCATTATATTGTAAAATTGATTAACTAGCCCTCTTCCCGCAGATTGATTTCGCCGAAGATAAGTTTTTAATCATCTGTAAGTCGCAAAACCTCTTGAATATGTACACAGACAAGAGGTCACAAGAAAGCCAAACTTCGTGAGATCGCTAATAACAATAAAATCAATCATCCACCGTTAAGTTATTCAAAAAAATACAAAACAAAAATATCTACACTAATAATAAAGTAATAAAATAGTCGTATTTTTCCAACGACCTATCCATCCATCCATCCATCATCTGCTGGACATAGGCCTTTCCAGGATTACACCACTCTTGGCGGTCCTCCTGGAAGAAATGCCCATACTCACACACGCTGGGCAGGCGGGTTGGTGAGCGCGGTGCCGAAACCCTTGCACCAGTGACGCCGCTGCCCACTAGTCTGTTTTATATAAGGCCCGGCAATTGGGGATGGATATACCGCCATCCATCGGTCCCAGGCAATGGTGGGCTGCCTGGTTTTGCCTGAGAGCTGTTCTCTTACTCTCCTCCGAATAACTTCGGGAGGATATGTGAGTAAGATGGTGGTACCTCCACAGTCGTGCCCGGCATAAGCCCTACCACCTAAGGTCGTTGTAATTTTCAAAACATTTAATGAAGTGGGTCATTAGTATTGTACTGACACCAAACGAGCGCCAAACCTACAACTTTTGATTTTGTTTTCTGACTGTATTTATGTTCCGTTTTAACTCGAGAACCACTTAACTGATTAAGATGCAGTTTTCTTTATTATCATTGTAGTGACCCTGGCCAACGTATAGGTGTAGATAAAATACGTCCAAGCCAAAAAAGGAGCAGAAATTAAATCAATGCGGGCGGAGCTGCGGGCAAAGGCTAGTAATACACGTAACTCATTTGTTTCGAGTGAGTAACTTGTCTCACTCGTTCTCGAAGAAAGGGTCCTTCTGTACCGGCCAGAATTCAAACTGCCGCTGCGTGTGAACATTTGGGCACAGCACTATATCATGGACCAATGTTAGCTATTCATCTATGCAAACACTGAGGTTGATGGGGGAGGGGTGTACGCAGTTGTTGATGTCAAGAACACAATGAATTCAAATTTCAAAAAAGTCGTTCCAAATTCAAAACAAACAAAGTACTCGACAACGTTTTCGTTATTTAGATAAGGATGTCTGCTGTTGTCGGTAAAACTTTAGGGCTAGTTGTCACATGGCGTGATCTATCAGTGCATGCTTTGACGCCACTATTCAGTTGCATCAGGGATCATTTTGGTACCCTATCATAGGGTAACTGCATGGGTTTACAAAGTGCTTTATTATGAAACCCTATTCTTGATGTAAGCATATCCCTACTCAAATTGGGGTTTTGCTTTTAGGGTATCCTACCCCACTTACTTAATGTAACCACGAATAAACTGAAAGTGTATTTCTATAGAACCCGATCAAACAGAAACTTTTTGTTAAAGGGCAGTCCGGTCAGAGTGTCGATAAGGGGGCACGATACCGGACTTGAAAATTATTCGCTTTTCGGCGCCGCCAGTGTTTCCCTTAGGGTGTAGATAAGGGGGCGGAAGAAAAAAAAAATTTTTTTATTTAAATATTTTAGACTTAGAAAAATTTCGGAGGAAAAAAAGACTTTTTACGTTTTTTTTTATACTATCGTATAGCATTTTTCCTAGTCATCAATTAATGTCTTATGCATTTTCTTCATCCGACTTACCTTTTTTGAGATATAAACTCTGAAAAATATTATTCCGTTATATCTCTGTAAAAGGTAGTATTACGGAAAAAAGTCACATGACATGAAATTACGATAAAAAGCAACTTAAAGTAATGCGCAAATAAAAGATAACTTTTTTTTTTCAAGAATTCTTCTGTCTCCTTTGCCCCCTTACCTACACAAGCACCGTAAACTGGAACATAGAAAGACAGTCCTGGAAGAATTCAAAATCCTGTATATCCCTTATATTAGTTAACAAAAGGAGATGCGGTACCCCGCTTCTCGTGCGCGGCACAACAAATATACGTCCAATGGACGTGTTTCATGTAGCCTGTCTCGCTCGCCCCATTATCGAAGCTTTTCGCTCTATCTCTGTCGTTCGATGGCGCTTGTCAAATAAAGAGGTCCATTTTTCAGTTGATGATAAAAGAACGTACCGTATCCACCTTTTGTTATTATATCAATGGTATAACCCCACCCTATGAAAGGTTTCAAACCTAATGTTACCCTATGATAGGCTTAACTTTCAAATCTGGTTTTCGGGTCCCAAATGCAACACACTTCTCGGTCGGTTAACATGTTTGTGTACTTTGTGTTGAATATTACTTAAATTGTCTTAAAATCGCATCTGGTAGTTGTGATATTTACATTTGAGATAAAATAGATGACCACCAATTAGATTAGATAAATCTGTCATTTACACATAAAGCTATTCATACACAATACAAATCTCACAAAATCGACCAATCAAGATACATGTGATTCTTCTATTTCCAGCTGTCCTGCCAACGACCCGGCAGTAGGAGAGACGTCACAAATAATCTCTTCTTACAAGTATACTGAGTTGGGTCAATCACCTATTAAGTTTCCTTAAATCTATCAGGAAACATGTCAATGTAAAAGCCGTATCACAAATTTCCGGACCCTTGCAAGTTTCCAAGAAAAGTTGTAAGTCTACGGATATTACAATATTCCTGCGACATCAATAACTTGTTCAATAAAATCCAATAAAAAATCATGAAAATTACAAAACTGGCGCTTTAGGCCTCGTTCTATCAAATGATATTACGAGACAATCTAAAGAAATGTCTTGAAAATTGAATGACAATAAACATGATGTATCATTGCAATGCTCTGAAATCGATAGTATCATAAAATAAAAGTAAAGTAAAGTAAAGTAAAGTAAAAATTTATTTGCATAAACATGCGTTGTAAGTACAGGTCTTATTGTATCTTAATATTAGAAACAGCACATTTTACCATATTATATAGTATGCAAATATTTATTCTTAAAAAAACTAACATGCAACAATATAAGCTAATTTACCTCATATGTATTGTATTTACGTTATTAATTATTATACTGTACGTATATACATTATCATATTATTATTTATTATATTAGATATTTATTATGAAATTTGCACAATATGAAAGTAAACATCCTAATATAAGTATATACATTTTAATTATTTAAATATTCTTTGATATCATAAAAACATTTATCTTGGAGCCATGTATGTAATTTCCTTTTTAGGATTTTTATTGGCAAGCTTTTGAATTCTTGTGGCAATGTATTGAAAATTTTGATCGCCATGCAAGAAACATTCTTTTGAAATATGTTTAATTTACATTTTGGCATATAAAGATTGTCTTTATGCCTTGTCTGCTTTTCATAAGCATCTGTATTTTTTTAAAAACAATTTTGATGTTGTGCCACAAACAAACAAATTTCTTTAATATACATGCACGGCAGAGGTAGAATCTTTAATTTTTTTTAAAGAGGTTTACAGCTATCTCTGTACCAAGCGCCACAGATTGCTCGTATGCACTTTTTCTGGACCTTAAATGCCTTTTCAACCTCTACAGAGTTCCCCCACATAATTAAGCCATAGTTGAGGACTGAAGAGACGTACCCATGGTAGGCGGTAATCGCTGTTGTTTGAGATATTGTATTTCTTAGGCGCCTCAAAGCAAACACAAATTTATCGAGTTTATTGCAAACAGCTTTAATATGTTGTTTCCAATTTAGATTTTTGTCCAACGTTACACCTAAAAATACCGTATAATCAACTTCATTTACTTTTTCATTATTGTGTTCGATATTTAATTTGAAATGTTGCTCTTGGTATGTTCTAAATTGCATAAAATTGGTTTTACTTAAATTAATTTTGAGTTTATTGTTCTGTAACCATTGTATAACTTGAGCCAGTGTATCATTAACATTTTTTTCAAACGAATCTTTTTGCTCGCACTTTATAATAACCGAGGTGTCATCCGCAAATAGTAAACACTCATGTATAGTAGCGTTCGGTAAATCATTAATGTATAGGAGAAACAGAAGTGGACCTAATATGCTACCTTGTGGAACGCCACTTCCATTTAACCTATAGTCGGATCTAAAGCTTTGTTTCAGAGCTTTTTTGTGAGTCTTGCAAATATTTGAGATCTCTGTGCATTGATATCTGTTACTGAGATAACATTTCAACCAATCATGGGCTAATCCTCTAATACCATATCTTTGCAACTTAGATAGCAGTATTTCATGGTTTACAAAGTCAAAAGCTTTGCTCATATCTAGAAAGACCGTTACTGTTGGTGTACCTTTATTCAGATTTTCAGTCACATTCTTCACTAGGTTAAAACATGCAAGTGAAGTTGAGCTGTTTTTTCTAAAGCCGTATTGTTTCTGGGTTAAGATGTTATGCTTATTTAAAAAACTAGTTAGTCGTTTGTGCATAGTTCGTTCAAATACTTTTGAAATGACAGGAATCAGAGTTACTGGGCGGTAATGGTTGAGATCTGATTTGTCACCTTTTTTGTGTATGGGCCTAACAATACAAAGCTTTAAGGCTTGTGGAAAGTTTCCTTCAGAAAACGACAGGTTTATAAGAAAACTGATGGGTACGCAGAGGAAATATGCACACAATTTGAGAACTTTGGTACTAATTTCATCATAACCCACAGAGTTGCTATTATTTAACGACATGATTATTTTGAATACCTCTTGTGGATCCGTTGGTTGTAGGAACATTGTACTTTCATTGTTTGTCATGTCTTTGAAATTATTTTTACAACTTCTATTAACTTTACTTGAGGAATTTTCATTTGTAAGATCAATGAAGAAATTATTAAATATTTTACATATGTCACTAGGATCTGTATAGATGTTACCATTTAATTTTATGTTGTCAATATTGTTATTAGCTATATTTCGATTAAATTTATTTTGAATTGTGTTCCAAGTTGCTTTGCATTTATTTTTATTGTTTTTAATGTATTTATCATTTTGCTGTCTTTGGCTTACTAGGATACATTTTTTTAGTAAATTAGAATATTTAGTGTACGCATTTTTATTCAAGCTTTTATTTATATTAGAGTTTCAATATTTGAAATAAAGATTTCTTTTAATCTGAGAACACTTTTTTATCCCTTTTGTAACCCATCTTAGTTTAGTAGGTCTGTTACTCATTTTAACTTTTATGACAGGAAAGCATAATTTATAAAATAGAGTTACAAGATTTTGAAATTCATTGTATGCGTCTTCAAGGTTTTTATTTTTATATACCTCTGTAAAACTCAGAGCAGTCAGTGCGCCGGAGCAGAGCCATGTTGGTAGCTTTTTATAATGCTGCTATATACGACAGACATCACATAATCACGAATAAACATTTTAGCTGTTGAATTGAATTACTGCCGGTCGAAGTTACTTCAGATAGTACTGATTGTAATTGTGTTATTCAGCTCGACAACCGACGTTGGGTCAGTTCAGTCTACAAGAAGCGTTGTTGTTTCGTCGTTGACAAATAATTACTAAGAAGCCACCCGTATACTTATTTGTTTCCAAGTTGCTCTGGGATCATGTTACTTAGCTACGAAATGATCTGTAACTAAGCGTGGGACATCATAGAGTCGGCGGAGCGCGCGAGGGGGTGCGGGCGGTGGGTGGTGGGTGGGGGGTGGGGGGACCTGTCGGAGTAGCACAGTCCGTGAGAATTCACTCTCTCTCTGTGAATGGAGTTGTTTGTGTCACACATGTACTTAGTACGAGCGAGTATATGTACCACAAATGAGACCTTAAGGCGCAATATATCCATCGCACAACGAAAGAGATAAACATTTGAAAAAGTGCGCGGCCGAATAGTGCGGTGAATCAAGAAAAGGTTGGATAATGCTGTTTTCTAACGAATAAAATTTTATATAAAAACGCGTTTCTATGTTTCAGATAATAGGTTTATATATTTTCAACACACTTGCTTATAAAGTGGCCCTTATTGCAGCGTTTTTAGGGTCATAATGCAGCATGTTAAACACGCGTGCTTTTTACTTTACATTATCGCACTAGTGTTTTTTACAATACAGTATTTTTTTAAAATCTTAGCAAAGAATTTTGATGTCTTGAGAAATAATAATGTTTTTGCGAATAAATAAACTGCCTCAGTTAAAATATAATAAATAATCATTTCATTTTATCAAATTATTTATTTTTAACAACAAATTAACTCTAATTGTTGTAAATACAAAAATATTGAGTTTATTCTCGTCTGTACCATCTATTACCTGATAGTGTCTCCAACTATATTGATACTGACACAGAACCTTTCTTAAAACGTAAATCAGTTTTAAATAAAAAGTTAAAAGAATATTTATTAGAGTTAAGTGAAGATGAAATTGGAGATCTCTGGCATAAACTGCTCAATTGAAAACGCTGTGTAGGCAAAAAAAAAAACCAAAAGAATTTTAGGTGCGGTTACCCTAACTAATTTATATACATGTGTAATTGATATATTATTACTAAAATTATTTATAATTTATACACATATACATATTAATATAATCATATAACTAGATACAAAAATACATTACATACTTATATAAGTACTCAATAATATTACTTGTAAATTTGCATGAGGCTGTTATAGCATACAATTGTTTTCGTTTCTTTTTTACCATTCATGTAGTGTTTTTTTTTTCTCGTCCAACCCTCTCTTACTCTCTATGACCTTATAGTCATTAAAGTGTCGCATCAAAGTTGATGGTCCTGTAACAGGCCTTTGGCTCATTAGGGCTATCACAGTCGATATATTCGTCCCTGTCGGCCCAAACACGAGTGCTCCTTTTTAAACACGAATGCATATGTCAATTTTTTTTTTTCCTTAAATAAATAAATACAAATACAAAAATAAATAAAATACAAATTAATATATAATATTTGGCTGTTTGGCGGATGCGTCGTCAGTGGCTCTATTTCCATTTGCGCGCGCATCTCCGCCGCCATTTTTCAAAAACTGTGGTTTCGATTAATAAGACAGTAAAATTTTATTATTTTTCTTCGGAAGTGTTGAAAAACGTCGTGTGAAACGCGTGAGCATTAAACATTACACTCTCAACTCTATTACACCCTTACCTTCGGCTCGGGCTGTAAGCCCACCTTGATTGAATGTCTAACGCAACTCACTTGTAGATATCATAAACAGTCATTATTGTTATTTTTACTTAAATTGTGGACGGACTACTGTTGATGACTGAAAAAACAGCCTTTACTTTGCAATTTTTTTCGATGCAGTGATTTTTTTTCTACGAGTATCACGTAATGGGCTTTTCTATAGTCTTGGAAAAAGCCTCGTTTATAACATCTTTTTTTTTATCTATCTATTGTTGGGAGTACTTACTACTGTTTTATAATGTAATTTTTTACTACATATGTCACCTTAACGGATCTAAGACACTTTTGAAATAACCAGCCATGTGCGATTCGAAACAGTGCAAAAATAACTTCATACCAGCGCACAATACGGTTACGGAACCCTAAAAACGTTCTGGTAAATAAAAATGTATAAATATAGCAAAGTGTCAATAATCAAGGTGATAAAATAGTATCCTAACAAATAATCTGATACCCTCTCTGTACATACGGAACACAATCAGTTTTTATTAGTTGTTTTGTTGTATCACCTTCAGGATAGAACTGAAACAAATAACATTGAATAGATTAACGTATTCTGTAATAATTTGAACTGGCTATCTATAACAGCAGAAACAATAGAACCCTGTGACAGACGGACAGGCAGCGGAGGCTTAGTAATAGGGTCCGTAAGGCATCCTTCGGGTACGGAACCCTAAATACGAACTAGTGAATAAGTAGTGAAGTACCGAGTGGTAGCTCGCTCGGTGTCACTAATAACAGTAAGCGGAGCGAACATCCCGCTTAAGTAACTAATGTACCAACTGGCGACGATTCCTCGAGCCAGCTGCAACGAATTTAAATTATCTCTTTTAGCGAAACATCTGAAACAATAGAACCCTGTGACAGACGGACAGGCAGCGGAGGCTTAGTAATAGGGTCCGTAAGGCATCCTTCGGGTACGGAACCCTAAATACGAACTAGTGAATAAGTAGTGAAGTACCGAGTGGTAGCTCGCTCGGTGTCACTAATAACAGTAAGCGGAGCGAACATCCCGCTTAAGTAACTAATGTACCAACTGGCGACGATTCCTCGAGCCAGCTGCAACGAATTTAAATTATCTCTTTTAGCGAAACATCTGAAACAATAGAACCCTGTGACAGACGGACAGGCAGCGGAGGCTTAGTAATAGGGTCCGTAAGGCATCCTTCGGGTACGGAACCCTAAATACGAACTAGTGAATAAGTAGTGAAGTACCGAGTGGTAGCTCGCTCGGTGTCACTAATAACAGTAAGCGGAGCGAACATCCCGCTTAAGTAACTAATGTACCAACTGGCGACGATTCCTCGAGCCAGCTGCAACGAATTTAAATTATCTCTTTTAGCGAAACATCTGAAACAATAGAACCCTGTGACAGACGGACAGGCAGCGGAGGCTTAGTAATAGGGTCCGTAAGGCATCCTTCGGGTACGGAACCCTAAATACGAACTAGTGAATAAGTAGTGAAGTACCGAGTGGTAGCTCGCTCGGTGTCACTAATAACAGTAAGCGGAGCGAACATCCCGCTTAAGTAACTAATGTACTGTAGCAACCAAAGTTGATACTTTTGGCTACAGTACCTACTCATAATATTCAATAATTTATTTAACTACTGGCCCCGTCTAAATGTGAATTTCAACTAACTTAGCCAGGGGCGGGACCAAAATTTATTATCATAATATCGACTTCGATCCTATGTCAGCTGTGTTTGACTTCAAAATAGAGTGTTTCTTTAATCCCTTGCGATGTTTTAAATTTGGAATACATTGCGCTTGTTAAGAAGTGATACGGTCGACTATGCCAAATCTATACGGATTCCATAGCATTTGTAACCTTATAGCCATAGCGACATAAGTGTCGTATTGTTTGGAGAGGAAACGATAATTTTACACTCTTTCTGTGGGCAAGCTTTCCTGTGGCGCCGATATAATTTTTTTCAAAGTTCTCAGGTCATAAACCAAACGAATTTATTGCCATTTGGACAGGACGTCAAAGGAACATTTTCAGAAACATTTTAATATTTTTTAGAAAGCAGAGCACTTCCCAGAAAGTTACATTGAGATAGGAATACGGCATAGCAGGCAGTTTAAAAATAAATAAATTATACTTAAAATCAGAAGCGTAAAATTGATGTAATCTCTTAGGTAAGAACGTTGAATAATAATAATAGAACGTAATAAAACATATACATATAATTTAGGAGTCTTGACTGGTACTGTCTTCCAGTTTCCAGTTTTATTGATGAAAGGATTTCTAAGAGGGCTCAAAATTGTTTACGATGCAGAGAAACAGGAGTGGAGTTCTTTGATCTAGAAATATATTATTTATTTATTTATTAGATTGTTCTTTCCACCTCATTTGCATCTTGGAAACTGTTGACTCAGTTATTCCTACCTCTATGTTCTTCGCCATTACAAAAAATAGAGCCATCAGGCCATTAATTCTGATTTGACAGGATTTTTTTCAGATTGGTAAATACACTTCAGATAGGTTTTGACAGGTAATAAAATAGAAAATTAATGTGTCTACGGGGGCGTAACCTGAAATAATCTGGGTGGGAGAAGGAGCTGATTTAAAGGAAAACAGAGTTTTTTTAAGGACAGTCAAGCGCGAGTCGGGGAGTGGTGTTGCTCTCGAAGCGCGAACGGGTCGTCAAATCGCGGAATAAAACCTCGGAAGGATATTGGTCTACGTCGCGCGCGGATTTCCGAATCTATTAGAACCAAAATCCAATCGTACGAGTCGCGTAACGGGTTGAGTGTCGAGTATCGTGTACGTTCATCGAAAGTGCGGAATTGCGATAAATAAAGCTTCGTTATTTAAGAGTCTATAACACCTCAGCTCGAATTCGAGTTTCGCCCCCACTTCTCCGCGCCTCACTTCACTTTACGCAGACCGCTCGCTGCCGCGGCTCGCACACCTTTGACGCGACAACACGCGATTTTGTTAGGGTAACTACAACAATTTTCGGACAGGTATTTTAAGTTATGAAAATATCAAACCTTTTTTTTATGTTATAGATAGGCCTAAGTTATTATTTGATAAAATATATGGCACATTTTATTTATTTTCATTGGTTAGTAAGTATTATGTAATAATAATAATAATTATCTATGGATTATGTAATATTTTTTGGCCAAATAATTTTTCACTTCCGAGTACAAAGCGGTTTAATTAGCAGGCTACTTTTCAATGGAAAGGTTAAAAAAAGCTCGTGCAAAAAGAATGTTTTCATTGTAATGTAGTCTATTGGGGATACTCTATCGCTTATTTTATTTGTTTCACCTTGACTCATAGGACCTTAAATATTAAAAAACGGTCAATTGGGAGTCAGGCATTCTGTTTATGATGACTAAAAAAAGAATTATTTGTCCCAAATAATTAAAAACCGGCCAAGTGCGTGTGGAGCCACGTAGGGTTCCATAGTTCCCTAGATTTACATGAAACCAAAATATAGCCAAATGATATATCCAAATTCATACTGGATACTCATTAAGTGATCAGTATCCAGGTTCGATCACCTTTTTTGTGAAATTTGCCAATTTTTTTTTCCGTTTTCCCTACAATCTCAAACCCAGCACGAGTCAATTACTTTGGAAGGTCAACATTTTATTTTCGATATTACCAAAAAGTGTTACCGATTCGTGATACTGATTATTTACCAAGCCTCCAGTATGAATTTGGCTATGTCAATAAAAGTCAACTTATACATATGCATATCGTGGTTAAAATAGTTGATAAAGTATTATTAAGGTTCCGTAATACCTAAAAAGGCCGTTAGGATTTTTGTGGTGTGGAGTTAGAAAACTGAACAAGGGCAAAGTCAAAAGTCCCCAAAATAGAATAGCTTGTATAAATAGATTGATAGACGTGGAAGAATAGAAGTGTGTCAGGATCATGCCTAACTCTCTGAGAGAAAAGAGTGAGTATGTATGTAAACTAAACATTGTTAAAATTAAACACACTGAAATAAACATTTATTTTATGTCGCTTAAATCTTTAATTGGCATATTTCGAACATGTCAGGGATCACATAATTCTGGCAACATGTATGATATATAAAAATGTTTTAATTTTAGTTCCATTTGTTCCCAATATTGATCATCTCTCTGTATCATTTCAACTTTGATCTCTTTGTCGCATCCAGACCATACTCCGAAAATACATTGATGCCTACCGGTGATATGTAGTTGCCCCTGCACTTGTATGTACCACGGATGTTTTTTATTTACGAGTAATCCTATATTGGTTTTTCTCCAAAAGTTGACCTTTTTCTTATCCACAGCGTCTTCCAATGATGTTTTGTAGGCTGTGATTGGACACTTAATTTCAACGATGGTGTTGTCTCCTACAACTCCGTCTGGAGTTGCACCTAAGAAAGGCAACATTTTATCGATGAAAAGACCACAAGGCTCTGTTTCAATTTTCAATTGCGATGCTAGCTGTTCCATAGCAGAGTCATTTTCAAATTTTTTGGGCCTTTGGGGAAAATGACATGTCCTCAAACTTTGAACAAGAGTATTTATTAGCGTTAGTATCTTGTTTATCATTTCAAAATTCATTATTTTAAGAAGAAGTATTAAACTTCATGGATTTATTAAAAAAATACCTTATTTCTTTTGAATTAATGCCAATTTTTATTGTTTTTTGAATTATTGACTTTTCTTCTTCATACAAAAAATATCTGTCCCCCATGCCTTCACAAGTTCAGGGGCCTTAGAACGAGGCACAAAAAGAGTGTCTTTTGAAAGAGTCTTTTACTGTCAAACTTGATTTTTAGTATGCAAAAAATCAAATTTGACAGCTGAAGCCTCTTCCAAAAGTCACTATTTTTGTATCTCGTTCTAAGGCCCCAGAAAGGATTTTCACAATTATTTCGAGCCTTTTAAATAATCATAGACCCCTAATATCTCTGTGACTAAGTTATATTTATCATATATTTAATAAAATATGCATATCTTTCAAAATAAATAAAATAGCAGCGGTTCTATACTTGTCCTGCTAAATTAACAATTTGGTTACAAACAGTTTTATAACGTTATTTCAAGATGATCCCTTATAAATTTTGAACGCAGCTTAATGCTAATAATGTTGGCAGAACTAACTCAATTCTGATTGGCTGATAGTAAACTGTGATGGTGTATGTCAGCCTGAATTGTCATCCATTTTATTCGTGTATCCGTTTTTACAAGGCGTCACCAGTTTGTTAACGAAAAAAGAATATTGTGTTTTTTTGGGATACTTGTTATTTTTATGCAAGTGTGATTAAAGAGAGCTATTTATAAGACACTTTTCTTATAATCTTACGCTGTTTCCTACTTGTGCGTTCTGCTGTCCCCTGGAAAATCAATTTTTAGGTTACTTTTTACTTACAGTTTTGTAACGTTTCGTTACGTTATAAAACTGTTCTGTGTAAAGCTAGGTGCACATTTTGGATTTTACCGACTACGTCAATAAAGACAGGTTGATGCTTTTCTTGGTTTTATCTCAGCAGCTAGCAGTCAGTTATAATATAAGACACGTTAATACACGTGGGTACGCTCAACTACATTAATTTGTAGTAAAGCTAATGACCGTAAAAGCCGATTCTGAGGGCTTTAATTTTAGTTTTAGTGACGTCGAAATATAAAATTGTCTAAAGAATTTTAGCTTCTATTCCTTACAATTTTGCAATTAAGAAAATTTTGTTTTGACGGTACTAAAATTTAAATAAAAGCCTTCATAATCTGCTTTAATGTTAGCGAAAATAAATTATTAAATAAAAAAATGCCATTACAGAAAAAAAGCTAAATAAAAACATTAAATTTAATATCAATTAATTCATTAATAATAATAAGGTATATATTATTCATAAATCGTGATACGAATATGTACAGAATAAGTTTTAATAAATCTATCGGAAAAAATGAAGCACTGAAGTTTACTACACCAAAACTTGAGGACGAGGACACTGTTACTTATAGACTTAGATTTGCTCCAAATAAATGAAAACCCAATCGAATATATGCTGATGAACGATGAAGATGACATTTATTTTGATTATGAAAACAATAATTAAGTAAATGTTTTGTCCTACCTATTTAAAGTTCCTATTAGATAGGTATAGCTTGGAAATGATTATTGTAACTGATTTAATTCCAAACCAAAATACTTTGGGTTTTCATTTATTTGGATTATTGCTTTAAACTTATCTTGTAGAAATTTTGATTGAGTCTTTTATTTTAATTTGAGCCTTTGAGGTTTGTATGCCTAGTAAAGATATAAAACTCAATTGAATAAACATGTTGTTTGATTTTCAAGAGTTGTTTTATTTGTGATAAGATAAGTCATGTTTTAGAAATTTATAAAAAATTTCGGCGGCAAACCGCAATATTGTAAACTAAGCTTTATAATTACAATTTGGTTACTTTGGTCCAATAAACAACGATTTTGTTACAACAGTTTTGTAACAACAGTTTGGTAACGGCCCAAAAAAATTGAAAATGACTCTGCAGTTGCTTCGTGGCCTATTCCATGTTTTAGGGACGGCACATGCTTAGATTTTTTGGGTAAATGAGGTTCCTGACCAGGTTTTTCACGTTTGTAGTTTCACGCCTATTCACCACTTTGGTGAAATTGGACGCTGCAGCGTCTTGATTCATAACCCCGGCGTGAAGAAAAATGTATGCGTATCAAGTACCTACATATTTTGTACTTTGGCTGCGATTGGGACATCCACCCTAAAAAACATGCAGAACAATCAAACTAGTTTACCTACGTTTATTAGGGAAATAAAAATTTGGTCTCGGTATTGCAGTAGGTACTTATTTTTTTACGTCGTTCATCCGTTTGACCGCCTCCTTACGATAATGCCAACTCTTCTTTTTCTTGTTACGTGAATTTCCCATAATTGCGTTTAGTCACAAAAAGCCTACTAAGAAATAATGAGATTTTAATTGATGTCGTTTGTTGCCTAAGATCGTGAGTTTAGTGAGCGCAAGCGACGCAGCCTCCCCGTACGAAAGCCGAAGCGGAACTGAATCGGGGGTCGGGCGGCAGGGCGGTCCAGGTTAGGCTGAGTACGACGCTCGATCATTTAGTGAGCGCAAGCGACGCAGCCTCCCCGTACGAAAGCCGAAGCGGAACTGAATCGGGGGTCGGGCGGCAGGGCGGTCCAGGTTAGGCTGAGTACGACGCTCGATCATTTAGTGAGCGCAAGCGACGCAGCCTCCCCGTACGAAAGCCGAAGCGGAACTGAATCGGGGGTCGGGCGGCAGGGCGGTCCTGGTTAGGCTGAGTACGACGCTCGATCATTTAGTGAGCGCAAGCGACGCAGCCTCCCCGTACGAAAGCCGAAGCGGAACTGAATCGGGGGTCGGGCGGCAGGGCGTTCCAGGTTAGGCTGAGTACGACGCTCGATCATTTAGTGAGCGCAAGCGACGCAGCCTCCCCGTACGAAAGCCGAAGCGGAACTGAATCGGGGGTCGGGCGGCAGGGCGGTCCAGGTTAGGCTGAGTACGACGCTCGATCATTTAGTGAGCGCAAGCGACGCAGCCTCCCCGTACGAAAGCCGAAGCGGAACTGAATCGGGGGTCGGGCGGCAGGGCGGTCCAGGTTAGGCTGAGTACGACGCTCGATCATTTAGGTATTTTCTTTTTACGGTAAAGATAATGGTTTTTCCATTTTTATAATTCTGTCTGCAGCTGCTTTATACTAATATCAGTTATATTATGCAAAGTTTCAGATCTAATTTCGAGTATTCGTTGAATACTATCGGTTTATTGTACGGTTTGGAGGTAACTTTGTAATTTTTTTCTATCGAGAAAATTTTACGGAATCAAGTTTTCACCACTGGGTTGACATAGCATTAGTCCTCAACTTTATCATATATTAATTTCAGGGTGATTGTTGCAGTGTTTGTTGGTATAAAGCAGGATCATGCGAAGAGAAGTGAGGTATTATAGGCCCTTAAATAGTCTGAAAGTGTTTACAGTGCGTCGGTAAAGTGCGTTCGTAATTGTGTAAAGCTGAATTAGCTAATTTAAATTTTTCCCGCAACGGTTTTCTCATGAAACTCAATAGAAACGAAATATTATTATTTCGCTATAGAGGCGTCGCGAAAATTGCGGATGTACAATATTTATAAATATCAAGTATCTACATCAGAAATTTATTTATGTAACACGTTTTATATTTATCCTTTATCCCTATAGCTCTCTAGGTCCTGAAGGAGATTATATTATATTATTTTAGCTTTCCTTCGTCTGGCAGAGATACCTACTTATATTTGATCTAGTATAGACGGTCTGTGGAAATTACGACAATTTTAGGTGAAGGAGCTAGCAGAAACAATTCTTACCTTTTTCCCTATATTTAGGTTTTCTTCATACAGGTGTTTCTTTTTTTTTAGCTTTCCTTTTTTTTTATAGCTAGATCAGCGAGATCCAGGGCAGAAAATTTCCACATGACTGTTCTCAAACTTCTGTTTTTAGGTTTTATTTTAGAACCTTTTGTGAAAATGGAGTATTGTGTATCTAATATTATTTTAGGAACCAAGGGGTTTAGGAACGTAGAGTTTTTCCAAGGGTAAAGCATTTAGGTGTGTGACCGGGCCAGGTGTGCAGTTAGCTGTGGAGGGAAGCCTTACTTTTATGTTTGTGTCGGAAACCACAGCTGGCCTGAGCCGTACCAGGACCCCATCTGTTAGTATCTTGTAAAAGCTCTTCGTTCACCAGTCAAGCTTAGTAATTTAGAAAACTTAAAACTGACTTGGCCAGGTCTTTAGGAGAGATGTTATTCTGTGTAATACGTGGGCACGACTATTAAAGGTTGGCAGGGAGGTCGTTTCTAAATCGTTAGGGACCCACTTCATTCAGGATTTGCCAAGAATCTCGAATTCCCTCAAAGTTTAATTATAGCTGCAGCTACGCTACGAGTATCGACGACCCTTCAATATTCTTTATAAAACCATATATATATCCCTAATATTATACCTAACACACATATACAAAATAATTATATAACACATTATGATAGAATCTTCGGCTTACGTTAAATTTCGTATTTGCGCGGGTATATATCATCTTTGTATCAAAGCGTGTCAAATTAAAGTGTTATGCGGTGATACAGTATGTAATAATAATAATACAGTGTAATTGTTGGAGTCCTGGGAGTTGCTGAAACCTGTTGTTCCTGAAGGAGCGGTTTATCCAGCTAAGTCGCATGAAATACTTCAATCTTACGATTTCTCTCTTTTCATTTGATAAATTCTGAACTTGTGTACCTGTACCCATTTATTACGGCGTCCGGATCAAAATTCTATTTCTCTGTTTATTTTAACCGTTATGAACACAATGTAGAGGTCCTACCAAAATAGATACTAGACGATGATCACAAATTACTATGGCCATAATATTAAATAAATAAATATTTAAATATATAGATAAATATTTAAATAAATAAATAGATAAACAAATATATAAATAAAAGACGAATAAGTACTCGACCAGAGTCGATATTTTGTTACAGTGGTTGCCGTGACGTCAGGATGAGTGTCACTAAAATCTTAAATAATCTTATTTAAGTACCTCATTAAAGAATTTGGGTTACATCAAAACATAACGGTTATAAACTTTCATATAAAACGTGGGGTCATTCATAAAAATAACAGAGAATTATCTATTACCTTGATGCTTTAAATTATACTTTAAATAGTGTTAAATTTAACTTCCTATAAAACCCCTTGCATAGAATTAGGGGCGAAATACGATTTTATTTTTGCTATACCCAAAAACTAGTAACCTATACAATTAGGGGCGTAATAATCAAAGAAACTATTCCTAAATAAACCAATTATGAACACTTTCAGTTTCGACTAATTCCAACTCAGAGCTCTTTTAAAAAGCTTTCTCACAACTTTTCAAACCATAAAATTTTACAATCTATTTGTGTCATTTGTTCTCGGAATTTCGTAACGAAAAAAAAAAATAGACCCGAATGTGGTTCGATGCGGAACATATGTTCGCATACGGTATATTTTTTTTTCTCCTTGAAATATTGTGATCTGTCTGCGTATTAAGAAATCACGAAAACAATATTATTTTGTGTTAAAGTATGCCAAAAATGTTACGTAACTTATTTAAATAATTGATAACTTTATAGCCGAGTTAAAAAATCGAAAGTAGAAAGATCGCATCTCAGACCTTCACAATTATATTATTTGTGACAAAGATAACAAGACGTTCGTACTTATTATTAATTCGTAGTTATGGCACTTGAAAGACAGGGTTGTAAAGAATGAAAAAAAAAGGGGTAAACAAACTGTTACTTACAGTTGCAGTACAGCTGACGTTATCGTCCAGAAGTTTTATTATTTGTGAGGTAACTGACACCGAACAAAAGTTTTTTTTTTGACGGCGTTACAATTGCCATTTGTTTTGTTGTGGGGCGCCAACATTCTTAAGTTAATGACGGTATAGATCAGCTGCGAAAAGGGAATCTGTTTATGGTGGCATTAGGATAACATTTTTTTTTTCTTACTTTCTTTCTAAGGGCATTTAAAGATTTATGAGGTAGTTTTTTTCTTCATTTGTGGATTGTAACCTCTGTTGTCATAACAAAGCAAAACCGCCTCATTGCAATTTACGATTAGATTAGTTACAATTAGGTTAAACTAGTGCTTATATTATAGAGTGTGTATGTTGGTGATAGAATGCTAAAGCAGGTGTGCTAACTTTGTCCGTCTGTCTGTCTGACTGTCTAGTATACCTAATATTTTTCATATTTTTTTTACCCGTCTGTTTGATTGTCTGTTTATCTGTCTGTCTGACTGGCCGATTGTCTGATTGTCCGTTTGACTGATTTCCCGACTGTCTGTCTGTCTAATATAATAATGTTTTTAATTTAATTTTATATCCGTCTGTCTTATTGCCTGTATTAGCATCTGCTTATCCGTCTGTCTGTCTGACTGTCTAATATACCTAATAATTTTAAATTTTAATCCGTCTGTCTAATTGTCTGTATACGTCTGTCTGTCTGACTAACCGTCTCTCTGACTGTCTATCTGTCCGTCCGTCTGTTTATCCGTCTGTCTGTCTGAATGGCTGCCTGTCAGTATTTGCGTCTGTTTATATGTCTGTCCGTCCGTCCGTCTGTTCATATGTATGTATGTGTGTTCGATCGAGCACATACGCTGGAGGTGTTGATTGAAAAAGCGAACGGTGTCGCGGGCTAGAGGCTAGCAAATTATGTATAAAATTATGTTGACGAATAAGAGCGACGATGTAAATGGTATAAAACTATGTGTTAGTGAGAGTTCGATTGTCTGATTATGTGTGTTTTATATTATAACTTTAAGTTTTGCTTTGTAGGCTACTGAGATTATGATTATAAAAAAATAACGCGTTCAAGCGCCATCTATACGCACTTTTGTGAATTACCACGTCATCCCTTAAGCTACACAGCCGGTGAGGGTGGATTCGCGAAGGGTGCGGACTGCGCGGGCGACGATGTAAGGTTGCGATAGAAATCTAAGAGAGGGCGCTCTGTGTTGTGTTTTGGTATAAAGTTGGCAAATTTTCTTTATGGTAGAGGTTCAATCATAATACCCATTGTGATTTTAGCAAAGTTTTTCCTTCCTTCAAAAAATTAAAACCGTGCAAAAATCAAGGGGCGTTCTGTAGCAACCAAAGTTGATACTTTTGGCTACAGTACCTACTCATAATATTCAATAATTTATTTAACTACTGGCCCCGTCTAAATGTGAATTTCAACTAACTTAGCCAGGGGCGGGACCAAAATTTATTATCATAATATCGACTTCGATCCTATGTCAGCTGTGTTTGACTTCAAAATAGAGTGTTTCTTTAATCCCTTGCGATGTTTTAAATTTGGAATACATTGCGCTTGTTAAGAAGTGATACGGTCGACTATGCCAAATCTATACGGATTCCATAGCATTTGTAACCTTATAGCCATAGCGACATAAGTGTCGTATTGTTTGGAGAGGAAACGATAATTTTACACTCTTTCTGTGGGCAAGCTTTCCTGTGGCGCCGATATAATTTTTTTCAAAGTTCTCAGGTCATAAACCAAACGAATTTATTGCCATTTGGACAGGACGTCAAAGGAACATTTTCAGAAACATTTTAATATTTTTTAGAAAGCAGAGCACTTCCCAGAAAGTTACATTGAGATAGGAATACGGCATAGCAGGCAGTTTAAAAATAAATAAATTATACTTAAAATCAGAAGCGTAAAATTGATGTAATCTCTTAGGTAAGAACGTTGAATAATAATAATAGAACGTAATAAAACATATACATATAATTTAGGAGTCTTGACTGGTACTGTCTTCCAGTTTCCAGTTTTATTGATGAAAGGATTTCTAAGAGGGCTCAAAATTGTTTACGATGCAGAGAAACAGGAGTGGAGTTCTTTGATCTAGAAATATATTATTTATTTATTTATTCGATTGTTCTTTCCACCTCATTTGCATCTTGGAAACTGTTTGTTCGCCATTACAAAAAATAGAGCCATCAGGCCATTAATTCTGATTTGACAGGATTTTTTTCAGATTGGTAAATACACTTCAGATAGGTTTTGACAGGTAATAAAATAGAAAATTAATGTGTCTACGGGGGCGTAACCTGAAATAATCTGGGTGGGAGAAGGAGCTGATTTAAAGGAAAACAGAGTTTTTTTAAGGACAGTCAAGCGCGAGTCGGGGAGTGGTGTTGCTCTCGAAGCGCGAACGGGTCGTCAAATCGCGGAATAAAACCTCGGAAGGATATTGGTCTACGTCGCGCGCGGATTTCCGAATCTATTAGAACCAAAATCCAATCGTACGAGTCGCGTAACGGGTTGAGTGTCGAGTATCGTGTACGTTCATCGAAAGTGCGGAATTGCGATAAATAAAGCTTCGTTATTTAAATAGTCTGAAAGTGTTTACAGTGCGTCGGTAAAGTGCGTTCGTAATTGTGTAAAGCTGAATTAGCTAATTTAAATTTTTCCCGCAACGGTTTTCTCATGAAACTCAATAGAAACGAAATATTATTATTTCGCTATAGAGGCGTCGCGAAAATTGCGGATGTACAATATTTATAAATATCAAGTATCTACATCAGATATTTATTTATGTAACACGTTTTATATTTATCCTTTATCCCTATAGCTCTCTAGGTCCTGAAGGAGATTATATTATATTATTTTAGCTTTCCTTCGTCTGGCAGAGATACCTACTTATATTTGATCTAGTATAGACGGTCTGTGGAAATTACGACAATTTTAGGTGAAGGAGCTAGCAGAAACAATTCTTACCTTTTTCCCTATATTTAGGTTTTCTTCATACAGGTGTTTCTTTTTTTTTAGCTTTCCTTTTTTTTTATAGCTAGATCAGCGAGATCCAGGGCAGAAAATTTCCACATGACTGTTCTCAAACTTCTGTTTTTAGGTTTTATTTTAGAACCTTTTGTGAAAATGGAGTATTGTGTATCTAATATTATTTTAGGAACCAAGGGGTTTAGGAACGTAGAGTTTTTCCAAGGGTAAAGCATTTAGGTGTGTGACCGGGCCAGGTGTGCAGTTAGCTGTGGAGGGAAGCCTTACTTTTATGTTTGTGTCGGAAACCACAGCTGGCCTGAGCCGTACCAGGACCCCATCTGTTAGTATCTTGTAAAAGCTCTTCGTTCACCAGTCAAGCTTAGTAAGTTAGAAAACTTAAAACTGACTTGGCCAGGTCTTTAGGAGAGATGTGTGAAAATTGGAGATGTTTTAAAAGGGTTTTTTTAGTATGAATGAGTAAAATTCTAGGGACTTAGGGTTTAAATGGTAGTCTAGATTGGCGCTGGATTTTGTTTGGAAGCGTGTTATTCTGTGTAATACGTGGGCACGACTATTAAAGGTTGGCAGGGAGGTCGTTTCTAAATCGTTAGGGCCCCCACTTCATTCAGGATTTGCCAAGAATCTCGAATTCCCTCAAAGTTTAATTATAGCTGCAGCTACGCTACGAGTATCGACGACCCTTCAATATTCTTTATAAAACCATATATATATCCCTAATATTATACCTAACACACATATACAAAATAATTATATAACACATTATGATAGAATCTTCGGCTTACGTTAAATTTCGTATTTGCGCGGGTATATATCATCTTCGTATCAAAACGTGTCAAATTAAAGTGTTATGCGGTGATACAGTATGTAATAATAATAATACAGTGTAATTGTTGGAGTCCTGGGAGTTGCTGAAACCTGTTGTTCCTGAAGGAGCGGTTTATCCAGCTAAGTCGCATGAAATACTTCAATCTTACGATTTCTCTCTTTTCATTTGATAAATTCTGAACTTGTGTACCTGTACCCATTTATTACGGCGTCCGGATCAAAATTCTATTTCTCTGTTTATTTTAACCGTTATGAACACAATGTAGAGGTCCTACCAAAATATATACTAGACGATGATCACAAATTACTATGGCCATAATATTAAATAAATAAATATTTAAATATATAGATAAATATTTAAATAAATAAATAGATAAACAAATATATAAATAAAAGACGAATAAGTACTCGACCAGAGTCCTTATTTTGTTACAGTACCAACTGGCGACGATTCCTCGAGCCAGCTGCAACGAATTTAAATTATCTCTTTTAGCGAAACATCTGAAAAATACACCTAATTACACTTGTGTCAACGAAAATAGTCTTTATGTCCATGTGCTAAGAGTAGCGTGGCTCCACACGCCGCCCCGCGACGCGACTTTCGGCATTTCCTGAATGTTCAATTCTGCAAAGTGCAAGCACACCTGGCACTCCATTTAGTTAATTCACTTTGATACTTTTAATTATTTTCTTTTTCTCTATTTCAGATGGAAATCTGGTGAACTTGAAAGAAAACTACGCACATCCGGTGCAAGAACGTCACCAGTGCAAAAAAGTAAAAACTGAGAAAAATGCATAAAAACGTACATAATTTGACCATACCTGGTGCGTAGTTTTTCGTCTGAAGGCTCTTTTGTCTTTGCGGTTTTAGTGCAATTTAGCGAGTTACTGGAGAGACAACGTCTTAGGGTCAGTTGTTCCTCGCGCTCTCGATGTACATGTGACGTTCTTGCACCGGATATGCGACTAGTTTATTTATTCTCAATACAAATCTGTCAGAGAGAGGTCTCCTCAACACGCTCGCATCCACATTTAGCTGCGACGACGTAGCGACTGCTACAATCTCATAGTTCTCTCGTTGTGTAGACCCGCTACGTCCACGTTCAGTTACGATGACGTAGCGACTGCTACAATCTCATAGTTCTCTCGTTGTGTAGACCCGCTACGTCCACGTTCAGTTACGATGACGTAGCGACTGCTACAATCTCATAGTTCTCTCGTTGTGTAGACCCGCTACGTCTACGTTCAGTTACGACGATGTAGCGACTGCTACAATCTCATAGTTCTCTCGTTGTGTAGACTCGCTACGTCCACGTTCAGTTACGATGACGTAGCGACTGCTACAATCTCATAGTTCTCTCGTTGTGTAGACCCGCTACGTCCACGTTCAGTTACGACGATGTAGCGACTGCTACAATCTCACAGTTCTCTCGTTGTGTAGGCCCGCTACGTCCATGTTCAGTTACGACGACGTAGCGACTGCTACAATCTTACAGTTCTCTCGTTGTGTAGACCCGCTACGTCCACGTTCAATTACGACGATGTAGTGACTGCTACAATCTTACAGTTCTCTCGTTGTGTAGACCCGCTACGTCCACGTTCAGTTACGACGATGTAGCGACTGCTACAATCTCACAGTTCTCTCGTTGTATAGACCCGCTACGTCCACGTTCAGTTACGACGATGTAGCGACTGCTACAATCTCATAGTTCTCTCGTTGTGTAGACCCGCTACGTCCACGTTCAGTTACGACGATGTAGCGACTGCTACAATCTCATAGTTCTCTCGTTGTGCAGGCCCGCTACGTCCACGTCCAGTTACGA
This sequence comes from Ypsolopha scabrella, assembly GCA_910592155.1. NCBI lineage: Eukaryota > Metazoa > Arthropoda > Insecta > Lepidoptera > Ypsolophidae > Ypsolopha > Ypsolopha scabrella. Next base: position 492,263 of record OU342978.1, read on the forward strand.
CGATGTAGCGACTGCTACAATCTCATAGTTCTCTCGTTGTGTAGACCCGCTACGTCCACGTTCAGTTACGACGATGTAGCGACTGCTACAATCTCATTGTTCTCTCGTTGTGTAGACCCGCTACGTCCACGTTCAGTAACGACGATGTAGCGACTGCTACAATCTCAAAGTTCTCTCGGTGTGTAGACCCGCTACGTCTACGTTCACTTACGACGATGTAGCGACTGCTACAATCTTACAGTTCTCTCGTTGTGTAGACCCGCTACGTCCACATTCAGTTACGACGATGTAGCGACTGCTACAATCTTACAATTCTCTCGTTGTGTAGACCCGCTACGTCCACGTTCAGTTACGATGACGTAGCGACTGCTACAATCTCATAGTTCTCTCGTTGTGTAGACCCGCTACGTCCACGTTCAGTTACGATGACGTAGCGACTGCTACAATCTCACAGTTCTCTCGTTGTGTAGACCCGCTACGTCCACGTTCAGTTACGATGACGTAGCGACTGCTACAATCTCACAGTTCTCTCGTTGTGTAGACCCGTTACGTCCACGTTCAGTTACGACGATGTAGCGACTGCTACAATCTTACAGTTCTCTCGTTGTGTAGATCCGCTACGTCCACGTTCAGTTACGACGATGTAGCGACTGCTACAATCTTACAGTTCTCTCTTTGTGTAGACCCACTACGTCCACGTTCAGTTACGACGATGTAGCAACTGCTACAATCTTACAGTTCTCTCGTTGTGTAGACCCGCTACGTCCACGTTCAGTTACGATGATGTAGCGACTGCTACAATCTTACAGTTCTCTCGTTGTGTAGACCCGCTACGTCCACGTTCAGTTACGATGACGTAGCGACTGCTACAATCTCACAGTTCTCTCGTTGTATAGACCCGCTACGTCCACGTTCAGTTACGACGAAGTAGCGACTGCTACAATCTTACAGTTCTCTCGTTGTGTAGACCCGCTACGTCCACGTTCAGTTACGACGATGTAGCGACTGCTACAATCTTACAGTTCTCTCGTTGTGTAGACCCGCTACGTCCACATTCAGTTACGACGATGTAGCGACTGCTACAATCTTACAGTTCTCTCGTTGTGTAGACCCGCTACGTCCACGTTCAGTTACGACGATGTAGCGACTGCTACAATCTTACAGTTCTCTCGTTGTGTAGACCCGCTACGTCCACGTTCAGTTACGATGACGTAGCGACTGCTACAATCTCACAGTTCTCTCGTTGTGTAGACCCGCTACGTCCACGTTCAGTTACGACGATGTAGCGACTGCTACAATCTTACAGTTCTCTCGTTGTGTAGACCCGCTACGTCCACGTTCAGTTACGATGACGTAGCGACTGCTAGAATCTCAGAGGTTTTTCCTCTCGTAGCAGACTGAGAAAGACGTGTTAACGTCAGTCCTATCTATTTTATTTCATAACTGTGAAAATATTGCGCCTTAAGTTCCAAAATTCTCACCAGTGTTTAACTTAGTGACATTGTATAGATACATTATATTAGTGCATAAAAAATCAAGTGTTAAGCCATTTAAATCAACTACTTTTAATTCACCAGTTAAGTGTCAAGACGGTGAAAGTGAATCATTGCGGCTCGTTGTTAAAAATAATAAAAAATGTTTAACTATCCTATAAATTGCTTTTGAACTCTAAAGCTAATCTAATCTCATATACGTACGCTTATTTCACAGTTTGCGTAACTGACTTCGGTGGCCTAGTGGTTTGTAATCTGACCTGAGTGCACGGGTTCGATTCCAGGAAAATAATTTATTTTAGACGTTTATACATCTTTGTATTTTATACATAAACAGTGTTTATCTTCGTGCAACCCCAGAAGTACGAGTTCGAGACCCAGTCGAAAAATATAATTTATAATCATATTTGCAACAGTAATATTTTAATAACGCCATCTATACCTGTTACCTATAACCAACCAGTCTACATATCAATACATCGATTAAGGTGACAAGTTAAAACTCTTGGTGCTAATTGTTCTATACGTTCTTGAACGAATAATAGGATAGAGGGCGCAATTATGGCTCTTGTATGCTCTGTTTGTACTACTCTGACATCAGACAAAGATAACATAAACTGCGCGGCTTGTCATAAAAACTATCACTATGAATGTGTATCAATATCTGAAAGTGACTACAGAAAAATTTTACCCATGAACAAACTGAAATGGAAATGTTCATCATGTAAGGAAAAAAAAAATGCAAATAAAGCTACAACAATATTCAGCTCTGAGAGCCCAGTCACATGCAAAAACCTTTTAGCGCCATCACTCTCTGAAAATCATTCTCCATCTATTGTCAATATAGATACGGAAAAATTGATGACTTATATTAACAACAAATTCACAACTATGCGTCAAGATATTCAACAAGACATCAACAAGTCCATGCTTTCAGTCCAAGAAGACATGAAAAAAATTCTACAGCAAAGTGAGGCTTGGGAAACCCGTCTGAAAACCTTGGAAACCAAAGTAACCGAGCTGGAAACAGCCGGCACCGAATCCGTTCAGGCAGAAAACGCAGAATTACGCAGTAGTCTCGATTCGATCACAAAGAAATTCGATGACATGGATCAAGCTTGCCGGAGCTGCAACCTAGAGATTCAGAATATACCTGAAAAAAGGGGCGAGAATTTGGTGAGACTTGTTGTCGACATAGGATCTCTCGTAGGCGTCTCAATCCCAGTCGAGAGCATACGCGCAGTCCACCGTGTCGCGCATGGCGCCCCTAGTCCTCGACCTAAGAACATCATTCTCCAGCTGACCACGCGCCGCCTCCGTGATGAAGTGCTCAGTGCTGTGCGCGCTCGCCGCAAGCTAACCACTGAACAACTGACACTGCCTGGATCCGGACCACCCAACCCATTCTATGTGAACGAACATTTATCGCTGAAAAATAAGCTTATCTATTCCAAAGCCCGTGTTTTGCGCAAGGAAAAAAACTATAAGTATGTGTGGGTAAAAAACGCTACGACCTGTATGCGAAAAACAGATAATAGCAACATTATACAAATAAGACAAGAAAGTGATTTCTCCAAAATTGTATGACTTTTATCTGTTTTGATCTTAATGAAGGGTTTACTAATTTTTAATAGGATTAAACCTTTTATCACATATTATATTAAAACTTTTTATATTCTTTGCTTTTACCACTTAACAAATTTGTTTGATAATGAACGCTCTCTGTACATCCTTTTAATTAACTATAATTCTTTTTGTTATTTATCAACTTTTTCCAACTCATTTCAACAATATTTTACAACATTACTATGTTCTTCGCCTGCGACAGATATTATACATTACTGTTTTATACACTATGTATACCAGCTCATAGTATTATTGAACATCATTCACGATGTTTTATTGTTAAGTTCCCGACATAATTTTGTCTCTACTAGATATTTCTACAATATAAATGAAAAGTAGCCATGATCTTAACATTTACTACCAAAACTGTCGTGGTCTTCGAAGTAAGCTCAAAACATTACGCTGTAACGTAATGAATAGTAATTATGACGTTCTGGTTCTCACTGAGACGTGGTTAATGGAAGGAATTTTTGACGCTGAGGTTGTTGGGGATGGATACACAGTATTTCGCAAAGACAGAAATCCACGCACCTCATCAAAAACTGATGGAGGTGGTGTGTTGGTCGCCGTCAAGAATAAGTTTAACGTCATACGCCGTCATGACTGGGAATCACCGTTAGTGGAAGAGATAGCGCTGTTATTTCCTTTCGGTACTGAAGGACTATTTTTGAATGCTTGTTATATACCGCCTGACTCTAAGAAGGATTTATATGACAGTCACCTTAATAAAATGTTTGATATTGGTGTTGAAATACCTGACTACAATATTGTCCTTATAGGTGATTATAATTTACCGGATATTAAGTGGAAGTTTTCATCCGATTATAATAATAATTCACATGGATCTCTAGACGATCCAGTTACAGGTTTTGAACGACTATTCGAAACCTTAATGTCATTCTTAAACCTATCACAATATAATAATATAATCAATCAATTTGGACGATTACTTGACCTTGTTCTCTCCAATACAACATGTATTGTTTCACTTTGCGATGCACCTCTCTCAAAAGTTGATATTTATCACCCTCCTTTGACATTAACTTTACCTATTCCTATCACTACAAATTCTCTTCCAAATGTAGAAATTCCAAAATACAACTTTTTTAAAGCTAATTATGACTCCATTAATTCCAAAATTTCTAAGATAGACTGGGTGAACGAACTTAGTGCCCTGACTATCGAAAATGCAGTCAATCGTTTTTATTGTATTATATACGAGATACTGAACGTTGATGTCCCTCTTGTTAAAACGAAGCCAGCCAAGTATCCTATTTGGTTCTCACGTGACTTAATTAGAGAGTTGAGAGCAAAAGAAAAGACATGGATTCGCTGGAAAACTTATGGCTCTCTGTCTGATTACCAACGGTTTTCAACATATCGTTGTCGCGTAAAGGAATTGCTTAAAAGCTGTCATGTAACATATATAAAAAACGTTGAAGAGTTAACAAAGACTAACATCAAATCATTCTGGAAATACACATCTTCTCTGAAGAAAACAAATACTGGGTATCCATCTACAATGACATTTGAGGATCAATCTTCTCACAGTCCTTCCGATATATGTGAAATGTTTTCAAAGTACTTTTCTTCCGTTTTTGAACCAGTGGATCACGATGCTTATAACACAGATTTTATTGCTTTAAATGACGGCCCATCTTTGGCTACTCCTTTGTCTGAGATAAATCTTTTAGAGTCCGAAGTTGAAAAAGCCCTTCTTGATCTCGATAGCAATAAGGGCCCAGGGCCGGATAAAATAAGCTCATTCTTTCTAAAACATACAGCTTCTACAATCTGTGTTCCATTGACTTTGCTCTTTAACGTAAGTCTTCACGTTGGGATCATCCCTGCAAAATGGAAGATAGCTCATGTGACTCCTATTCATAAGGGAGGTGCTAAAAATCTTATTGAACATTACCGCCCCATTTCTCTCCTATCAATAATCCCCAAAGTATTTGAAATGTTAATTCACAACAAAGTATATCCTTACGTTGAACCACTTCTAGATACTCGTCAGCACGGATTTGTGAAATCAAAATCTACCGTTTCAAACCTTTTACCCTACACAAATTTTCTTTTTAAAGCTCTTGATGATGGTGTAGCTGTTGATTCAGTGTACACAGACTTCAGAAAAGCCTTTGATAAAGTGGATCATAAGCTTCTGCTGCAAAAGCTTTATTTTAATGGAATAAAGGGTAATTTGCTGCGATGGTTTTCATCTTACTTGTGCATGAGACAACAGGCTGTTGGTTTGAATGGGCATATCTCGTCCTACATTACTGTAACATCTGGAGTTCCCCAAGGCTCAATTATAGGGCCACTGCTTTTTATAATATTTATTAATGATATTACACTATGTTTTAAGTACTCTGGTTTTTTGATGTATGCAGATGATCTAAAAATATACAAACGTATAGATAACAATAATGATTGTCTGCAATTACAGGACGATCTAAACCGACTGTTTACTTACTGCATTGATAATAAAATCGTACTTGCTGAGAACAAATGCAAAGTAATGGCTTTCTCTAAGAAGAGGCATAAACACTGTTTTCCCTACAAGCTTGGGAATGACTCCTTGGAAGCTGTCAATCAAATACGTGACCTTGGCGTTTTATTAGACTCTAAATTGACATTTGACCTCCACATTGAAGATATCATAAAAAAAGCATATCGCATGCTAGGATTTATTCTTAGAGTAGCCAAATGCTTTAAAAACCCCCTCACATATATAATTTTGTATCAGAGTCTGGTGAGGTCAAAATTAGAATATGCCTCAGCAATATGGAATCCGGTGTTTGATATCTATGTTCGGAAGGTTGAAATGATCCAAAAAAGATTTGTACGTGCCTTGAACTATCGTCTTAATCACAGCCGTCTGTCCTACAGCGATCTTCTTGCCAAGTTTGGGCTTATGTCTCTTGCAGATCGCCGACATGTGACTGATTCAGTTATTCTTCGAAATATATGTGTTGGAGAATATAAATGTGCAGACCTCTTAAGTCAGATTAACTTCCAACTACCCAGTCTCCGTCATCGTAGTAATAGACCCAAATATCTCTTTCATCTCAGAAGAACTAGAACTCAGAATGGAAAAAGAGCTCCGATACATCGTATGTGCAATTACTACAATGATAATGTTTTAAATATAGATTTCTTTAACTGCTCTCGTAACAGATATAAAAATAAAGTAAAGAAAGCGTTCATAGAAAAGAAAAAAAAAGGAAATAAAACAAAATAAATAGGGTAAAGCAGAAATATATGTCTTATTCTTAGGTAAATATAAAATGTATCTTTTTCTTTATTAATTTTTAGTTTTAATGATTTTTTTATTTTATTTTAAGTTTGCATGTGCATGCTGTAGGTTTTTTGCTTAGTCTGTATTTTTGGCTTTGGGTTTATAGCCAATATTGTCATAAACCATTTATCTTCTTTATCTGCTTCATTTTTATCTCTTTATGTAATTTGTGAGAATGTTAAGGGAATAGATATACTTAAACTAATGTTATCACCATTGTTACTGTCAAACATGTATCTATTTCTGTTTTTTCTCCTATCAAATAAATAAACAAATAAATAAATAAATAAATAAATAAATAGTTTTTTCTCTCTGATAACATAAGTTTAAATAATTTGTTAATTTAATTCGTAACTACCTCTAAGTTAAATATTAGTATTTAACTAAGACCTATTCAAGACTTTCGATGTTTTGTAAAGTTAATGAGTCTTATTTGGGTACCTAGCTTTCTTTATTGAAATTACTAAAGTGTTTCAAACCACTAAAATACATTTTAACAGCGTGGTTTTCGGTTTTAACGATTTACTTTGTCTTTAATGCTGGTAAATTTTTGTTTACTTCTAAGTTTTAAAATGATTGAAAGAGTCACAATAAACTACTACATGAAACTCCGTTATGATTAAATTCTATTCAATAGGTTCGGCACAATTACCGAAGTTTCCCTCTTCACACAAATTGAGACATTCATTGAGAGCGGCGCGGCGGTATCCCGGAAGTTCACACATAAATCATACTTCGGTTTAATCTAAACCTTGCCCATCCCTGATTCGGTCGATGAGCTGATCTTCGTCAAATCCATGCTGTCTGCTCGTTGCGTAAAGCGGAGGGAGCGGGGGTGAAATGCAATATTAGATAAGATTAACACTTGCGAGTGTCGGCACTTGGTGAAAATCATCAACATCTTGATACACACACTACGGTTTTACTGATATTTCACTTAACTGGTATAGTGAAACAGTACAAAAGTTTTTATTAAAATGTCAATGCCAGATAAGTTTACAATGTTGCTAGTTTAGCGCTTTCGACACTAAATTAAGTTGGTGTCTTAGATATGTAGTTTTTGTTCCGAAAAAGGGTCATCTGTCTAAATATATCAAGGAAGAACTTTGTTAAAGACTGTGTTATCGCAAAAAACTCGACTTCACTTAGCAGAACCAGGTCGCAACCAGGGAAAGGAGGCTCAGAAGACGGGAATACATGCTATCAGGGGAATTGTAACGCTATCGGGGACGTTTTACGTGACGTGCGGCAATTCATGCATTTCAATATCATTTTTATGTCTATCATGAAATGAAATGAAATGAAAATTAAAAATTCTTTAATGAAAATAAATGTTAATGTAAATTTTCCTGGCTCCCAAGCTAGAATCCTCTGTCCAATGAGTAGCCAGGCATCTTTCATTACATTAGATAGGTACAGTTTGCAACTTATACTTATAACTTATAACTTAAGAATATTACTTTAAATAACAATCCCCATACCATTCGAACAAAATTAGTGCAGGTGCAGGTAGGTAGCTACTCATCCGTGCGAGTTAACATTCGTTTTTTTTTTCGGCACCTACCCACGTCTACAGTTGGAAACAAATAAATAATCTTAATCTTAATCACCTTATTAAAGTTTGAAAACAACACAAATAAATTAATTAAGGATACATGGATATATTATTGTACATAATCTACGTTCTTATTTAATATTTTTCAAGTGTATTTCACCTAGTCTTTGAATTTATGGAAATAAAACATCCACAGTAAGTAACAACGACTCGACTAAACAATAAACATAACAACCAGTAAAGAACGAGTATTAACCAACTACTAGGTTCCCAAAGTTTATTATTTTTAGTTAAATATATTTAGTGCACATGTCCTGAATGTACAATTTTATTTGTTATGTTGTTTGTAACAAATAATTTCATTTTCTATTTCATTTTTATTTTTACAAGAATATCATCCCTCCCTGTATTCTCGTGGATGTCGTTAAAGTCAACTAAGGGATTATAACGAGGTATGCCAACTATCTATGTCTCTCTAGTATTGAGGATAATAAGATCAGGTGAAGACATACATAAAAACATACATAAAAGAGGATTATTTTTATTGTTTAGTTCTTTAAATCTTTAAATGTGTGAAAATATTGCTATTATTATTATTTTTCTGTGTTTGATCTACATTTATTGTTATTCTTAATTCATAAGCACACTTAATATGTAGAATGGAAAACTGAACGAATGATAGATTAATAAATGAATGAATCTAAATATCCTTTTTTGTACTAGTATTTAAGTTAATTATGAATACAATGATATAATTGGTATATTAATAAAAATAATGGCCTCATAATGGTACCCCGCATTGCTGGCTTACACGAGTTTGGGGACCCTCGGCAACTTCGTGTGCATGTACATAATATATAATCATTGTTATTTTGATTTACGTCGTTTGTAATGTCTTTGATGCAATAAAGTGTATTTGTTGAGCCTATCTACTTGTTTACGAGATACATTAGTGTAAAGCTCGTAATAGTTTAACTTACGATTGAATACTAAACTTTCACAACAACGACCTCGCCACACCTTCAGTTCGAGTGTCACACAGTGTTGCCGGTAGTCAAACTAGAAAAAGTCCGAAACCGAATCAGAAATTACCCGAATTACCCGTTTTGTGAATGTAATTTTTTTTCAAGAGAAGAAATAAAATATTATACACCTTGTTTTTACTTTAACATTTCCCATACATACCTCTTTAAAAATTAACAGTAATGTGTTTGTTTTGATGGACTTTAATATCAGTGGTTGTTACCAAATAAAATAATTATTAAAGAATTTTCTACATTCATATTCGAGTATATAAGAGAGATTTTCACTAAATAATACCGTAGTATAACAAGAAACTCAGTTAGCTTAAAATGGCTGGACTTATATTGAAGCTGATCGTGTATGTAAGAGTAGAGACTAATGTCGGACTAGCTCTCCCGTACAGAAGGTACTATGAACCGAACGCGACGATCAACCGATGCCACGAGTCCATGACCTTGCCACTAACTATATAAAAAATATTACATTGTTAGGACTGTGTTTAAAATGGCTGGACTTATATTGAAGCTGATCATGTATGTAAGAGTAGAGACTAATGTCGGACTAGCTCTCCCGTACAGAAGGTACTATGATCCCAACGCGACGATCAACCGATGCCACGAGTCCATGACCTTGCCACTAACTATATAAAAAATATTACATTGTTAGGACTGTGTTTAAAATGGCTGGACTTATATTGAAGCTGATCATGTATGTAAGAGTAGAGACTAATGTCGGACTAGCTCTCCCGTACAGAAGGTACTATGATCCGAACGCGACGATCAACCGATGCCACGAGTCTATGACCTTGCCACTAACTATATAAAAAATATTACATTGTTAGGACTGTGTTTAAAATGGCTGGACTTATATTGAAGCTGATCATGTATGTAAGAGTAGAGACTAATGTCGGACTAGCTCTCCCGTACAGAAGGTACTGTGATCCGAACGCGACGATCAACCGATGCCACGAGTCCATGACCTTGCCACTAACTATATAAAAAATATTACATTGTTAGGACTGTGTTTACAATGGCTGGACTTATATTGAAGCTGATCATGTATGTAAGAGTAGAGACTAATGTCGGACTAGCTCTCCCGTACAGAAGGTACTATGATCCGAACGCGACGATCAACCGATGCCACGAGTCCATGACCTTGCCACTAACTATATAAAAAATATTACATTGTTAGGACTGTGTTTAAAATGGCTGGACTTATATTGAAGCTGATCATGTATGTAAGAGTAGAGACTAATGTCGGACTAGCTCTCCCGTACAGAAGGTACTATGATCCGAACGCGACGATCAACCGATGCCACTAGTCCATGACCTTGCCACTAACTATATAAAAAATATTACATTGTTAGGACTGTGTTTAAAATGGCTGGACTTATATTGAAGCTGATCATGTATGTAAGAGTAGAGACTAATGTCGGACTAGCTCTCCCGTACAGAAGGTACTATGATCCGAACGCGACGATCAACCGATGCCACGAGTCCATGACCTTGCCACTAACTATATAAAAAATATTACATTGTTAGGACTGTGTTTAAAATGGCTGGACTTATATTGAAGCTGATCATGTATGTAAGAGTAGAGACTAATGTCGGACTAGCTCTCCCGTACAGAAGGTACTATGATCCGAACGCGACGATCAACCGATGCCACGAGTCCATGACCTTGCCACTAACTATATAAAAAATATTACATTGTTAGGACTGTGTTTAAAATGGCTGGACTTATATTGAAGCTGATCATGTATGTAAGAGTAGAGACTAATGTCGGACTAGCTCTCCCGTACAGAAGGTACTATGATCCGAACGCGACGATCAACCGATGCCACGAGTCCATGACCTTGCCACTAACTATATAAAAAATATTACATTGTTAGGACTGTGTTTAAAATGGCTGGACTTATATTGAAGCTGATCATGTATGTAAGAGTAGAGACTAATGTCGGACTAGCTCTCCCGTACAGAAGGTACTATGATCCGAACGCGACGATCAACCGATGCCACGAGTCCATGACCTTGCCACTAACTATATAAAAAATATTACATTGTTAGGACTGTGTTTAAAATGGCTGGACTTATATTGAAGCTGATCATGTATGTAAGAGTAGAGACTAATGTCGGACTAGCTCTCCCGTACAGAAGGTACTATGATCCGAACGCGACGATCAACCGATGCCACGAGTCCATGACCTTGCCACTAACTATATAAAAAATATTACATTGTTAGGACTGTGTTTAAAATGTTATGTTATAAATTGTAGGGATTGTTTCTTCTTTCTAAAGGCTCTAGAATGGAGACCACGTACAGCAAAGCGTAGTGTAGGCTGACCTCGTGCCCGCTGGACCGACGATCTGAAGGACGTTGCGGGGGGCGGCTGGATGAGGAGGACGGAGGACCGACATGAGTGGCGAAATTTGGGAAAGGCCTATGTCCAGCAGTGGACGAACACGGGCTGATGGATGGATGGATGGATGTTTCTTGTTTGGAATCACTCTTCACTAAACACTAGAATAGTGAAAGGCAACGAAGAAGGAAGACTTCGGGAACAGAACCTTGTTTATATTTATCTTTACGTCTATGTTTTACAGTATTTATCTACATTATTATTTATTGAGACTTTTGACCTCGACACTAAAATATTTAACGCTCTTTTCTCTCTCTATTCATTTATCATCAACTTTTTCAAAAAAAATTACCTTTGCCCTCTAACCTGTAAATTTTAATAAAAGTTTCAATAAATAATAATGTAGATAAATACTATAAAACTTAGACGTTATAAATTATAATTTTATTGTTCGTAAGCGGTATGGACCCAACTTATAACATTTCTGGATGATTTTTATTTTATTTTATTTTATTTGATGATTGTAGATGGTGTCGCTGGCAATATTGGTTAAATTTCATAATTCGTAAGGCACTAGAAATGGGCCTCAATACGTTGCATATTGCGGTTTCCAGTAACCAACTTTGACTTAAGTAAACTATGTTAAGAGGAAATACTAATTGTATCAAGATGATAAATGTTTGGACAAAGAAGAACAATTAGAATAATCCCAAGAAAATATCGAATATTGACGAAAAGAACACATTAAAAATACATTAGTCTGCCTGAGGGCAAGAATTTTATTAATTACGGTACAAAAGTTAATAATAAAACGTTAAAAATTTATAATAAGCAAAAAATGATTTCCAGAGCATCACCCACCTCACCCCTCGCCTCACCCCGCCCCCCGCGCTTGTGAAGCTTGAGAACTCATTCAGCCGAACACACTGAAACTGGAAAACAAGTTTCAAAAGTGCACACGAGCGGAAAGGACGATAAAAAGTTTCATTTTTACATACAAACAAAACGCAGAACTCTACCAACATTTTATTGACGCGCCATTTAAATGTTTACAGGTTTTTTATATACATATAAGTATATGTACGTACAGAAATGAACACAAACAAGCGGCCGTGCGTGACGTCATCACCCACTCTTGTCGGAAGGAAATAAGGAACCCTGGTTCCCACTCGCAGCGGCATTTAGAACTCAGGCAGCTTGTCCCGACGGAAAATGAATTTATTTCATTTCTGGAAAGTTTCCCGCGAGAAATATACCGTCTCCCGACAAATTGTGGGAAACGGGAAATTATTATTGTAACCGCGCGTGCTTGTTATCACTACCGAAAAGAAAATATTTGTCTGTTTTCCAAGTTCGGAAGTAAAATATTCACGAACTTGTATCTTTTCAAAAGAACGTCGAAAAGCCGAGACTTCGCAGTTTTATTCACGAATAAGTTTTACTTGAAACAGATCACAAATAGTTATTAACTGGCATTAAAAACCGGTCAAATGCGAGTAGGACTCGCGCACGAAGGGTTCCGTGCCATTATCTACGAAAACGGCAAAAAAATCTCGTTTGTTGTATGGGAGCCCCCTTTAATATTTATTTTATTCTGTTTTTTAGTATTTGTTGTTATAGCGGCAACAGAAATACATCATCAGATACAGCCTGGTGACAGACGGACAGTGGAGTCTTAGGGTCCTTTGGTTCCCCTTTGGGTACGGAACCCAAAAAGATTTGTTACAGAAACTTCATAAATATAATAGGTATACATAGGTAACACTAAAAGTTTCCGGAACTGGCCACTTACATAAACAATATTTAAAAATTTATTGCAACATTTGAAAATAGAACTCTTTGCCTGTAAAATGCAGTTTGTTTCATCTGACTGTCTTTTGTTTTTACCTTGTGGCGCCATTTAAAAAATTGTGTGTCTGCATCAACATGGATTTAACTTGGGAAAATTTTCGTAGTATGATTTTCTACGATTTTAAGTGTAATTTGACAGCTCAACAGAGCATCGCTCGGCTTGAAACAGCTTTTGGCAATGAAGCACCATGCAAGACGACTGTTTATAGCTGGTTTGCAGAATTCAAGCGTGGTCGTATCAATCTCAGTGACGAATCTCGCGATGGTCGGCCGTTCACCGCTGTGACCAACAAAAACATCGATGCTGTGCGCCGTATGATTGAAACAGACAGGCATGTGACCTACCATGAAATTCGCGCATCCTTAGAAATAGGCATGAGTCAAATACAATCAATCCTACACAAACATTTGGGTGTGAGAAAGCTGTGCTCGCGGTGGATCCCACACAACTTGACCGAGGCTCAAAAAACGGACCGCGTCACTTGGTGCAGTGCCATGCTTGCCAGATTCAACGAAGGTGCGTCAAATTTGGTGTGGGACATAGTAACAGGTGACGAAACATGGATTTATTGCTACGATCCCAAAACAAAGCAGCAATCGAGCGTATGGGTCTTTCAAGATGAGCCGAAACCAACCAAAGTGGCGCGCGTGAAAAGTGCATCTAAGCGGATGATTGCTTTTTTTTTTAATAAAACTGGACACGTGGCTACTGTTGCTTTAGAGAATCGTCGTACCGTGAATAGTGACTGGTACACGACCATTTGTTTGCCGGAAGTTATTGACGAACTCCGTAAAAATAACCGTAAACGCCGTATCATCCTGCACCACGACAATGCTAGTTCTCACACAGCCAGACAGACAAACGACTTTTTGAAGACGAAAATGTAGAACTCATGAGTCATCCTGCATACAATCCCGACCTGGCACCTTGTGACTTTTTTCTGTTCCCAAAAATTAAGAACCAATTACGCGGTCAACGATTTTCATCACCAGAAGAGGCTGTCGAGGAGTATGAAAAACACGTTTCAGAGGTCACCACAGGGGAGTGGCACAAAAGTTTTCAAAACTGGTTTGATCGAATGAAAAAGTGCATAGACGCCAAGGGAGATTATTTTGAAAAACAATAAATTAATTTTGTACCTTTAAAAGTATTTTTTCATATTCATTCCGGAAACTTATAGTGCGTCCCACGTATGAACGTAAAGGTACGAGTAATTAGAATAGTGTAAACTGAGGAAACTCGCGGTATCCAACTTAAGTAGATTGAATAAATACAACTAAGATTTAACATAACACTCGGAGATGAGGTCCAGACACAGTGTCACATGGTGCTGTAGTGTGTTGTGACGTGTTCCTTAGTTTGTACACAATGATGAGTGCCGGCAGTTATAATTAGTGAACCTCACACAACCTTGTTCATTAGACGATGGAGGTAGTCGGTAACTTGTAGAACCTGCCGTGGATCCAGCCGCCGCCCCGCCGCCGCCCCGCCGCCGCCCACAGTGCATGTACTGGGCTACCGGACCGCGGTACTGTTCTTGCTAAACTCAACTATATTACATAAGGTAAGGTGTACTTTACAGGGGATGAGATTGTGTTGACTAATTAACACCTTGGAAGATCAACTCAGGTCTCAATGTAGAGTAAGAGTTGCGTGCGTGGTGGGTGGACCTGTTGACCGCCCGTCCCATTTTCTCGTTGTTTGCCAACAGCTAGGAAAAAATTGAAGTTTTTCAATAACTCATTTCAACTATTGCTAAACTACAAAATGTCGGTGCAGCGAATAGACTCGGAAATATAAAGAGTACATCGTCAGCTGGTCACAGCACTTCTTACACTTCATCGCGGAACTTCTGCGCCATTTCGACAAACTTTAAAGATTAAAAGAAATCTAGGAGTTAATGCAACAGCTCCAAATAAAGAGTGCAGTAATTCAAGAGTTCTTAGTGACGCATTCAATAACGAAAAAAGTTTGAAAAAGAAGTACAAAGTAGAAGTAGAGTACGAATATACTTTTTATTACTTTTTACCTTCAAAAGTAAAGAAATTTGGTGTCTTCAAATTGGACAGTTTTAGAACATTTTTAGGGTTCCGTAGTCCGACAAGAAACCCTTATAGTTTCGCCATGTCCGTCTGTCAGCGGCTTAGCGCAGAGACTATTAGTACTAGAAAGATGTAATTTGGCATGGATATAAATATTAATCACGCCAAAAAACCGGTAAAATAAAATGATGAAAAAAAAATTTTTTAAGGGTAGGTCATGCAAGTAAACTGGGAATGAATTTTTTTTTCTCGTCTATCCCATAGCGTGGGGTATCGTTGGATAGGCCGTTTCGATTTAAGGATCCGTTGGTGAAATATTAAGCTTTAAAGTAAAAATTTAAGTTAGAGTGGAGCATCCTCCCCCCCCCCCCTGCTGGCTAAACGGTTGTTTATAGAAATGTGAAAAAATTCACAGAAGTAGTATATATAATTAATTTAAAAGGAAAACTATCACAGCTAAGTAGGCTTTACAGGTTTACGAGTACAGATCGCGCCAAACTTTTGGCCCCCTATAATGTATGGAACCAGAAGTTAGGCGCGGTCTGTATTAGGAGACCAACTTATAAGTAAATAAAGCAATTAATCTTATACAATGACAACATTGCCGAACTCTTACTTAATGTGGTAAACAAATGTATAAAAGATGGTGTTTTTCCTGATGCCCTTAAGCCAGGCAAAATCATACCCCTCTTTAAAAAGGGAGAAACCGCAAAACCTGGTGATTATAGGCCCGTATGCATCTTACCTACCATTTCTAAAATATTTGAAAGTGCCATCAAAAGCAGAATAGTAGAATTATCGAAAGAAATAAATTATTTAGTTCAACTCCATTTGGTTTCCGCAAAATAAAACAACAGAAATGGCAATCAGTAAAGTTGTTTATTTTATCCTGGATGCCCTGGACGGATCGCAAAAATGCTCAAGCATTTTTTACGATCTGTCATAGGCATTTGACTGTCTACGTCATGATGTTTTGATTCATAAATTAAAGTACTATGGATTCTCTGGGCCTGAACTAAACCTTCTTTCTTCTTACCTCAAAAATAGATTTCAAGTTGTGAAAGTAAATGGAATCTAGCAAAGTAATTAGTATAGGTGTACAACAGGGCTCAATATTGGGTCCGGTGTTGTTTCTTGTGTACATAAACGATTTAGTGAACTGTTTACCGGACTGGGCTTATGTAACACTATTTGCCGACGACACGCAAGTTGGTATAAAGGATAAAAACTAAGTCCTGATAGAGGAAAAAACAGAAGTGGCAATAAGCTTACTAACAATCTGGTTCCAGGCCAATGGAATTATACTAAATGCAAAGAAAACCATAACACTTTCATTCAAAACCAAAAGCAGCATTAACGATGAAGCTCTGCGTAACAAAACCACGTTTCTCGGTTATGACATAGATTGCAAACTAAACCATTTATCATATGTTTTGAAAACATGTAAAAAGATGGCAAGCGCTAATAACGCACTTTATAAATTAAAGCCGTTGGTTTACAAAAAAACCTTAATAACAGTCTACTATGCCTATATACATTCGGTGATAAGCTATGCCATCGCTGTATGAGGAAACGCAACTGAAATAAAAAAGTCCTCATTTGCCAAAAAAAAAAAATCATTAACGGGTTACACAGATTTACATCGGCTCGAAATTATTTTAAAGAAAATTCCATGACTGTCATTTCGTTGTTTATATATAAATTGCTTATAGAAATTCATAAAAATAAAGATAAATTTCCTAAAAGAAAGGACATACAGAAATACCAAACCAGAAATAGGGAGAAATTAGTAGTTCCTAAAACTAGATTATGTAAAACATACAAACAGGGAATGCAAATAAAGCTAGATATGTACAATAAGCTTCCTTTTGATGTGACAAGATTGCAACTTAATGATTTTAAAAGCAAAATTAAAACATTTTTTTAAGGTAATCCCTATTACAATTTAACAGAATATATGTCGGACAAGATTGACAAAAATTCATTTACTCATGAATTGTAGATTTACGAATCATTTTCTACTATTAGGATTTTCATGTATTGTGAATTTTATGATTTTTGACTATTGTCAAATTATGACATTAACTATTATCATAATGATTAATGATAGAATTATATACATACTTAGTTTTAAGTATATACCTATATTAATTAATTTAATTAATGACATACCTTACATAACAACCACTGTTATTTGGTGAATAAAATTCTGATTTCTGATTTCTGTACTGGGCAACTACGGAACCCTACATTGCGCGTGGCCCGACACGCACTTGGCCGGTTTTTATTAGACGCATTAAAAGTGCGATTATTTATCAACCCAAGGGTAATTTTTAAAGTCAGAGAGCAGATTTTCAAAGTTTCCTGTTTTTAGGGTTCCGTACCCAGAGGGTAACCAACGGGACCCTATTACTAAGACTCCGCTGTCCGTCTGTCCGTCCGTCTGTCACCAGGTTGTATCTCATGAACCGTGATAGACAGTTGAAATATTCACAGATAATGCATTCTGTTGCCGCTATAACAACAAATACTAAAACCGGTCAAGTGCGAGTCGGACCTGCGCAGACCCATACAACAGACATGATTTTTTGCCGTTTTTATAGATAATGGTACGGAACCCATCGTGCGCGAGTCCGACTCGCACTTCCCGTTTTTTTCCTTTAAGCTGATCAGATTTTTTGCACTAAATTGAAATTTGACATTACTACCAAGTCTGGAAGTTAACGTTCGCTAGATCGTCTGACACGAGATAATGTATACATAATAATAATATCATCGTCAGTATCGTCAGTACAGTTTATTTTTGCTGTTATAGAAACTGTTTTCAGAATAAACTAAACGATTGTAGCGTAAACCGAAGAACAAAGGGAGTGACCAAACAAACAACGCACAGCGCGCCCATCTACTGCCTGCGACAATCCACTGTGACCTCACCCTGTGCTGTGAGAATCTACATTTTACTAAAATATTGCTGGATCTATATAAATGAGTGAATCATCTGCTTCCAGGGCGTTTTGCTCCAAACCTACATTTAATTTCGGGCTCTTTGATTTATATATTTGTATCATTTTACTGTTTCGTTTAGTATGTACTTA
Source organism: Ypsolopha scabrella (assembly GCA_910592155.1). NCBI lineage: Eukaryota > Metazoa > Arthropoda > Insecta > Lepidoptera > Ypsolophidae > Ypsolopha > Ypsolopha scabrella. The sequence continues at coordinate 510,606 of OU342978.1, forward strand.
CCACTAGATGTGTCTCTAAACAGTATTTAAGTTACTGTCATTGTCTGAAGTTGATAGATCTTGAGATCCACCAGCATACGTCAACAATCACCACTTTCGATGGTGTAAGTCCGAAGTTGTTTGAGAAATCTTTCAGAATGTTAACTTTTACCAAGATGATTCAGTGAATCTTAGATTCAGCTATTTACATATTACGTGAATGTTAGCGTACGCCGCGCCAGTGGTTGTTCGGAGAAAATGCTGATGATGGAACTGGAAGGTGGGTACGGGATCTCCTTAACGGACAACAGCAGATCCTTCGAGTTTGGGCTTATTTGATTGGTATTTATTAGCAATTTGATAAAACATGGTAACCAGGCTCTGATGTTGGGACTGGAAGGTAGGTACGGGATATCCTGAACGGACGACAACAGACCCTGTGAGTTTGGGTTTATTTGATTGGTATTTATTAGCACTTTGGTAAAACATGGTAACCAGGCTCTGATGTTGGGACTGGAAGGTAGGTACGGGATATCCTGAACGGACAACAACAGACCCTGTGAGTTTGGGTTTATTTGATTGGTATTTATTAGCACTTTGGTAAAACATGGTAACCAGGCTCTGATGTTGGGACTGGAAGGTAGGTACGGGATATCCTGAACGGACAACAACAGACCCTGTGAGTTTGGGCTTATTTGATTGGTATTTATTAGCACTTTGGTAAAACATGGTAACCAGGCTCTGATGTTGGGACTGGAAGGTAGGTACGGGATATCCTGAACGGACAACAACAGACCCTGTGAGTTTGGGCTTATTTGATTGGTATTTATTAGCACTTTGGTAAAACATGGTAACCAGGCTCTGATGTTGGGACTGGAAGGTACGTACGGGATATCCTGAACGGACAACAACAGACCCTGTGAGTTTGGGCTTATTTGATTGGTATTTATTAGCACTTTGGTAAAACATGGTAACCAGGCTCTGATGTTGGGACTGGAAGGTAGGTACGGGATATCCTGAACGGACAACAACAGACCCTGTGAGTTTGGGCTTATTTGATTGGTATTTATTAGCACTTTGGTAAAAACATGGTGACCGTTGCATATTGTCGTTAAAAAAATCGTATTCTTTTGTTTTCCTTATTTCCACGAAAATCCATTCGACGCGGGTGGAGCCGCGGGCAAAACCTAGTCTGTAATAAATTATTCACAAATTTTTGTACTTTTTCGAAATACAGATTATCGGGCCAACAAATTAAAATTAATAATTAATTTTGAATATTGTTTTTTTCTGTTGATTTGTGCGCCACTTAATACTTCTCGTAACGACATTGTAAACGGGAATGTTCAATATTTTCATATAGCCCTTCTGAGAATTAGTGGAACATAGAAGCGAACAAGGGACCCAGCTCGGCCCAGATCGACCGCCGAGGGAGTCTGGCGCGTAGCTACAACAACATCGTCGGGACAGGATTATGTTATTCGCATGATAATGGAGAGAAAAGGACACGCAATGTTATCTTTATATAGAGCTTTCTGACTAACAAACAGGGATTTACTTAACATGGGATAATGGAAATGGAAAATACAAGAAAATCAGAAGAAATATTTATATCTTGACATAACCAATGTTATAGTGAAAGTACGATTACAATTACTCGTATGTTTTTGAGCTCAAACCATAGTTTAAAATAAAATAAATATTTACATTAATAGAGCGCGTTTTTTTGAACGTGTTTTCTGAACATAATACGATCGATAGAGAAGTTCGTATGATAACTCACGTGCTAGGTGGAGACGAGAGTTGTAAGTTCCACTCAACGATGTATATAGCGAAACCTTATTTTCTGTGGCAGTAACATTTCTATAGCGGTAATATTTTGTATGAAAATGCTTTTATACAAAATATTGTACCCTCGGAAAAAACATCCTCTATTGTATTTTGTGCAACTGTGACATAATGAGAGCTATAAGAACACGAGTGCTTGCTTAGGATGCACGAGGCTTCCAATGGCTCTATATACGATAAACCAAAATATAGTCATATAACATATTTTCAGCTTGTATGAAAAATTTGTAAAAGGAAACGTGGAATTTTTTTAGAGTTCCGTATTCAACAAGGAACCCTTATAGTTTCGCCATGTCTGTCTGTCTGTCTGTCCCTGGCTTAGCTTATATGTAACCTCCCCAAACACACAACTCAGTAAGATAGACACCATACACTAAAATACAGTTTTTTTAACCAATCAAGTAACATCACTCGTATTGAATATCATAAAGAAGTTACGCGATCATTCTCCTGAATTATTTATATTCAGAACTTTAACCAGTTGAATTTATTCAGCTACGATCGTGCTGGAAGTCTATTGCAACTTGCAAGTCAAGTTGTTATCCAGAATCAATATTTCGGTCTGAGTGCTGAAAGGGGGCACGATTCAGAAAATGTTTTATCCATAGTGCCTCTATATCTACGCCCCAATCGATAATTCTACTGGTTAAGATATTTATGTATAAAATACCGTTTGTTTTTAAATGGTCAAGTAACGTCACTCGTATTAAGTACAGGAGCTAAGAAACTAAATTGCATACTTACCAAACATACGATTGATAGAAAGAAAACCAAAATACCGTTTTTTGGTCTAAAGTATTAAATCCTGGTTTTTCTTGAAAAGTGCACCTTTGATACACCAAGTTTAATTCGGGCATTCATTGCAATTTAAAAGATGACTTCAATATTTTTTTACTACATCTTAAAACCAGGCCAGAATCAGGAGATATGTCCCATAACGCTTGTCTCCATAGTAAAAAAATTGTTTTTATTACATATCTTCACAGATATCAACTATATAAAAAGTGACAATGAACAACTCTGAGAGCCAGTTACTAACTGCACTAGATGGCATAATCAAAATGACTTCATTCAATTGCTTACTTTATTTAATCTCTAAGTCCAAACCTCCATACAACTGCGTTATTGTGCGGCTCGTGCACCGGGATGGCTATCTCATGAACCATCGACAATAACTCATAGTCCGACATCGATAGAGCTGGCTGATTGGTCACACTACAACGCACCGGCTCGTGCACCGGGGTGGCTATCTCATGAACCATCGACAATAACTCAGACTCCGACATCGATAGAGCTGGCTGACTGGTCACACTACAACGCACCGGCTCGTGCACCGGGGTGGCTATCTCATAAACAAACAACAATAACTCATAGTCCGACATCGATAGAGCTGGCTGACTGGTCACACTACAACGCACTGGCTCGTGCACCAAGGTGGCTATCTCATGAACCATCGACAATAACTCAGACTCCGACATCGATAGAGCTGGCTGACTGGTCACACTACAACGCACTGGCTCGTGTACCAAGGTGGCTATCTCATGAACCATCGACAATAACTCAGACTCCGACATCGATAGAGCTGGCTGACTGGTCACATTACAACGCACCGGCTCGTGCAGCGGGGTGGCTATCTCATGAACCATCGACAATAACTCAGACTCCGACATCGATAGAGCTGGCTGACTGGTCACACTACAACGCACTGGCTCGTGCACCAAGGTGGCTATCTCATGAACCATCGACAATAACTCAGACTCCGACATCGATAGAGCTGGCTGACTGGTCACACTACAACGCACTGGCTCGTGTACCAAGGTGGCTATCTCATGAACCATCGAAAATAACTCAGACTCCGACATCGATAGAGCTGGCTGACTGGTCACATTACAACGCACTGGCTCGTGCACCAAGGTGGCTATCTCATGAACCATCGACAATAACTCAGACTCCGACATCGATAGAGCTGGCTGACTGGTCACACTACAACGCACTGGCTCGTGCACCAAGGTGGCTATCTCATGAACCATCGACAATAACTCAGACTCCGACATCGATAGAGCTGGCTGACTGGTCACACTACAACGCACTGGCTCGTGCAGCGGGGTGGCTATCTCATGAACCATCGACAATAACTCAGACTCCGACATCGATAGAGCTGGCTGACTGGTCACACTACAACGCACTGGCTCGTGCAGCGGGGTGGCTATCTCATGAACCATCGACAATAACTCAGACTCCGACATCGATAGAGCTGGCTGACTGGTCACACTACAACGCACTGGCTCGTGCACCAAGGTGGCTATCTCATGAACCATCGACAATAACTCAGACTCCGATATCGATAGAGCTGGCTGACTGGTCACACTACAACGCACCGGCTCGTGCAGCGGGGTGGCTATCTCATGAACCATCGACAATAACTCAGACTCCGACATCGATAGAGCTGGCTGACTGGTCACACTACAACGCACCGGCTCGTGCACCGGGGTGGCTATCTCATAAACAAACAACAATAACTAATAGTCCGACATCGATAGAGCTGGCTGACTGGTCACACTACAACGCACTGGCTCGTGCACCAAGGTGGCTATCTCATGAACCATCGACAATAACTCAGACTCCGACATCGATAGAGCTGGCTGACTGGTCACACTACAACGCACTGGCTCGTGCACCAAGGTGGCTATCTCATGAACCATCGACAATAACTCATAGTCCGACATCGATAGAGCTGGCTGATTGGTCACACTACAACGCACCGGCTCGTGCACCGGGGTGGCTATCTCATACACAAACAACAATAACTCATAGTCCGACATCGATAGAGCTGGCTGTCTGGTCACACTACAACGCACTGGCTCATGCACCAAGGTGGCTATCTCATGAACCATCGACAATAACTCAGACTCCGACATCGATAGAGCTGGCTGACTGGTCACACTACAACGCACTGGCTCGTGCACCAAGGTGGCTATCTCATGAACCATCGACAATAACTCAGACTCCGACATCGATAGAGCTGGCTGACTGGTCACACTACAACGCACCGGCTCGTGCAGCGGGGTGGCTATCTCATAAACAAACAACAATAACTAATAGTCCGACATCGATAGAGCTGGCTGACTGGTCACACTACAACGCACTGGCTCGTGCACCAAGGTGGCTATCTCATGAACCATCGACAATAACTCAGACTCCGACATCAATAGAGCTGGCTGACTGGTCACACTACAACGCACCGGCTCGTGCAGCGGGGTGGCTATCTCATGAACCATCGACAATAACTCAGACTCCGACATCGATAGAGCTGGCTGACTGGTCACACTACAACGCACTGGCTCGTGCACCAAGGTGGCTATCTCATGAACCATCGACAATAACTCATAGTCCGACATCGAAAGAGCTGGCTGATTGGTCACACTACAACGCACCGGCTCGTGCACCGGGGTGGCTATCTCATACACAAACAACAATAACTCATAGTCCGACATCGATAGAGCTGGCTGGCTGGTCACACTACAACGCACTGGCTCATGCACCAAGGTGGCTATCTCATGAACCATCGACAATAACTCAGACTCCGACATCGATAGAGCTGGCTGACTGGTCACACTACAACGCACTGGCTCGTGCAGCGGGGTGGCTATCTCATGAACCATCGACAATAACTCAGACTCCGACATCGATAGAGCTGGCTGACTGGTCACACTACAACGCACCGGCTCGTGCACCAAGGTAGCTATCTCATGAACCATCGACAATAACTCAGACTCCGACATCGATAGAGCTGGCTGACTGGTCACACTACAACGCCCTGGCTCGTGTACCAAGGTGGCTATCTCATGAACCATCGACAATAACTCAGACTCCGACATCGATAGTGCTGGCTGACTGGTCACACTACAACGCACTGGCTCGTGCACCGGGATGGCTATCTCATGAACCATCGACAATAACTCATAGTCCGACATCGATAGAGCTGGCTGATTGGTCACACTACAACGCACTGGCTCGTGCAGCGGGGTGGCTATCTCATGAACCATCGACGATAACTCATAGTCCGACATCGATAGAGCTGGCTGATTGGTCACACTACAACGCACCGGCTCGTGCACCGGGGTGGCTATCTCATAAACAAACAACAATAACTCATAGTCCGACATCGATAGAGCTGGCTGACTGGTCACACTACAACGCACTGGCTCGTGCACCAAGGTGGCTATCTCATGAACCATCGACAATAACTCAGACTCCGACATCGATAGAGCTGGCTGACTGGTCACACTACAACGCACTGGCTCGTGCACCAAGGTGGCTATCTCATGAACCATCGACAATAACTCAGACTCCGACATCGATAGAGCTGGCTGACTGGTCACACTACAACGCACTGGCTCGTGCACCAAGGTGGCTATCTCATGAACCATCGACAATAACTCAGACTCCGACATCGATAGAGCTGGCTGACTGGTCACACTACAACGCACTGGCTCGTGCACCAAGGTGGCTATCTCATGAACCATCGACAATAACTCATAGTCCGACATCGATAGAGCTGGCTGATTGGTCACACTACAACGCACCGGCTCGTGCACCGGGGTGGCTATCTCATACACAAACAACAATAACTCATAGTCTGACATCGATAGAGCTGGCTGGCTGGTCACACTACAACGCACTGGCTCATGCACCAAGGTGGCTATCTCATGAACCATCGACAATAACTCAGACTCCGACATCGATAGAGCTGGCTGACTGGTCACACTACAACGCACTGGCTCGTGCAGCGGGGTGGCTATCTCATGAACCATCGACAATAACTCATAGTCTGACATCGATAGAGCTGGCTGATTGGTCACACTACAAAGCACCGGCTCGTGCACCGGGGTGGCTATCTCATACACAAACAACAATAACTCATAGTCCGACATCGATAGAGCTGGCTGGCTGGTCACACTACAACGCACTGGCTCATGCACCAAGGTGGCTATCTCATGAACCATCGACAATAACTCATAGTCCGACATCGATAGAGCTGGCTCTGTTCACACTACAACATAATTGGAAATTGTTTCGCTGAGTTATGGTTATTGGATATTACGCGGAATATTGAGCAAACTTCAAAGGTACATTATATTTTATTGGATAGTAAAATGGAACTACAAGCTTTCTTGCGCTATACCAGAAGGGATCTGTTCTATCACTAAATTAGGTTTTATATCTAAACTTGACACAGCTTCCTTGAAAAATCTCGTTAAATTCGCAGAGAATATTTTATGTCAGTCGTAAAACAAAAAGACAGGGTCTTGAAAATGTTGAGCTTCTGGGTGTAGGGTCAAGGTCAAGGTCGGGGTCTGCGCTAGAAGAGTCCCAGCAGCAAACTGCCGACAGATGCTACTCTGTGGTTCATTAACTTTTATTAATTAACTGACGGCAATCACAGTAAATAAATTAATCTACCTTGAGTGATTAATTGTGAAATTATTTATTTCAGGCGGGAGTATTTTAAATTGTTCTAACATTGGGGGTAGGCCGTTACTCGCGTCCGTCAGTTTACCCTAGAGATCTGACACGTGATCCCCGGGTGGTGCTAAACGAGTTACAAACTTTCTTTATTTATTTGACCCAGATTTATAAAGAAGTCTCCGACTTTCGGGTTGGAACTACGCGTCCGACTGGGTTTTATTGGGTACTACGGGAGTCAGACTTGAGCCGACCTGATGCTTGCTTGCGCTCGCGGAAGGTGTCTGACATGGGTTTGGTTTCGTAGTGGCATGTTATTAGCTTCGGCTTATAACTAAGTGGTTTGAACTGCAGGAGTTCGAGCAGGTTGTCTGTCCGGTATAGCTTGTGACCGGACGCTCGTTTCCGTGAGCAGTTAGCATTCCCTAGTAGCGGCGCTTGGGCGGCCACCAATGCGAACGGATGGATTACACGCATAACGACACATTTTTATAACGCGAAATGACACATACGCGAAATGACACATCCGCGAAATGACACAACCGCGAAATGACACATACGTGAAATGACACATTCGTGAAATGACACATACGCGAAATGAAAAAAAATCTTAAAACCCTCATTCATATCGCAGTTTCGATCCACTGTGCGGCGGCTTTGATTCAGCCTGCTTTCGACAAGCCATCACGTTAAACGTTGAGGTATCTTAACATAAACAACGAGATGCCTGGGCATTTAGTTGGATGCCGCTATTTAGTTAGCATCCTAGGCATCCAATCAGGAAGCTGATTTAACTGATATAGACTGGAATCTGATACATATGTTGTCGCTATGTGGTTAAATCAGCCGTTTACTAAATGGCTAGCCTTTTGGTTTAAATTATATTTCTGGATGGTCATTATAAATATTAGCACGAAGGTTATGTTTTATTATAACCTGACCTACCGGCTCTCTTCTGCGCTGCAAGACTTCCGAAAAACTTATTACGATCAGGCGGCTGATTTAACAACATGAGCAAGATCGGCATTTCAGTAGTTACGATGTAGCTGAAGAACTGGGGATTGACACCAAAACAGTTTTGGCACATTTGAAAAAAGCTGGGTACACAAAAAAGCTCAATATTTGGGTGCCTCATGAGCTCACTGAAAGAAACTTAATGAACCGTGTACTCATTTGTGATTCTTTATTACGACGTAATGAAACCGAACCATTTTTGAAAAACCTGATAACTGGTGATAAAAAGTGGATCACGTACGACAAGAACGTGCGAAAAAGGTCGTGGTCAAAGGCTGGTCAGGCTTCATAGACTCTGGCGAAACCCGGGTTATCTCGCAACAAGGTAATGCTGTGTGTATGGTGGGATTGGAAGGGCATTATTCATTATGAGCTGTTACCGCCAGGCAGGACCATCGATTCTGAACTCTACTGCGAACAACTGATGAGATTAAAGCAAGAAGTTGAGAGAAAGCGGCCGGAATTAGTCAACAGAGGGGGTGTGGTTTTTCATCATAACGCTAGACCTCACACATCTTTAGCCACTCAGCAAAAATTAAGAGATTTTGGCTGGGACGTATTAATGCATCCGCTGTATAGTCCTGACCTTGCACCTTCAGATTTCCACTTGTTTCGGTCTCTTCAGAATTATTTAGGCAGTGTCAGGTTAACATCACGAGAGGACTGCCAAAACCTCTTGTCGCGGTTTTTTGATCAGAAGCCCCAGAATTTCTATAGCAATGGGATCATGTCCCTACCTACAAGATGGCAGAAAGTTATCGAACAAAATGGCACCTACATACTTTAGTTAAATGTAAATAAACTTTATTAAAAAATGTTTTGAATTTTGATATAAAATGCGAAGAAACTTATTTCCCAACTTATTATTTTATCATTTGTTGTTTCTTGTTTGTTTTCTTTTCGACTATTTTGGACAAAATGAAAAACGAATTATACTTTTTTAAAAACCAAAAAGGATTTTTAACACTTTTTTACGAAGGATACCGTTATAATAAAAATACTAGAATCAATAACAATGGTACAACAGTAGATAAGTGGCCAGTTGTCTGACGCACAACACGGCTTCCGTCCAGGGCGTGGAACGGAAGGGAACCTGCTCCACCTGATGTCACGATTAGTGCCAGCGGTGGATGCTGGAGTACAGGTAGACGTCGCTTACTGCGACTTCAGAAAGGCCTTTGACACGGTCGACAACGACGTTCTGCTCGCGAAGTTGGCAGGCGTGGGCTGCACACCGCACACGCTCAACTTCTTCGTCAGCTACTTGGGGGACAGGCGGCAGTACGTCGACTGTGGGGGACATCGGTCGGAGCCCTACTACACTAGATCAGGAGTCAGTCAAGGGAGCAACCTAGGGCCCCTCCAATTTATCATCATGGTAAATGATCTACCGGATGTAGTCAAGGCGTCTACGTGTCTGCTTTTTGCGGACGACCTAAAACTGGTGCTGGAAGTAAAAGATGGCGAGGATCAGAGGAAACTTCAGCAGGACTTAGACAGGATTGTTGAATGGAGTCAGAGGAATAAATTACTATTTAATGTATCCAAATGTTCTGTAATGTCGTTCAGTCGCGCGCGCACCCCAATACTCTCGCAGTACCAAATTGGAGGAGAACTGCTGCAGCGAGTATCGGAGGTAAGAGACCTGGGCATTCGCTTCACAGCTGATCTCAACTTCCGAGAGCACATTAAGGATGTTTGCAAAAAAGCTTTCAGGAATTTAGGGTTTGTCTTACGCCAGGCAAACGGATTTACTAACATCTGTGCTTTAAAAACCTTATACGAGGCTCTCGTGAAAAGCCACTTAGAGGGTAACGCGATGGTATGGTCTCCGAGTGAAGCTAAGTATAAAACAATGTTGGAACGTATTCAAAATAAATTTACAAGGTTTATATATTTAAAGATGTATGGTGTGTATCCGGGATATCCTTTGCTGTATCCTACACTGTTTGTATTAGGCATGGTGGGATACAGCAAACTGGAATTGAGAAGAGACGCATCCTTCGCCACCTACTTATTTCGTGTGCTGAGAGGCGAGGTGCATAACCCGGCCATCCTCGAGCAACTGCGACTGTGCGTGCCGGACGGACTGGCGACGCGGCGGTTGCAACCGACACTCCTAGCAGTACCGCGGGCACGCACCAATCTGCTGCAGAGGGCGTCGCTTACGCGCGCTATGCGTTTGCTAAACGCGGTGGCTGGATCCGGACGGGTTGATTTGTTTAATTGTAACGTGAGCGAGTTCACACAGGCCATACTAAGTATTAATGTAAAAGTTTAATTGTGACTGTAAATTTAATTGTTAAGTGTTAATGTTTAATAAACCTTCTCTATCGCATTAGGATGCATCCTGTAAAGATAGATGATAAGGGAATGAAAAAAAAAAAAAAAAAAAAAAACAGTGTGGAGGTGCGTTCATCGCAAGGATTGCAATGCTTCTATCACATTAGATAATTCATCTACTCGAGTTATCAGGAAAATTGAGCATTACTGTGAATGTGATCCTAAGAAAAATGTGGTTTTTTCACTACGGGCCACGTGTAAAATAGACGTTTGTGAGCATTTGTCACCGATATCCTCAATCGTGGAAAAAAGATTTAAACCTCTAAGAGAATGCTCAAATTATTTCGGGTACGTACCAGTAACCAAAGAAATTCAAGATTCTTTGTATAGAGCCAGAAATTTTTTTTGAACACGGAGCATTTGCGACAAACGGATCTCGAAAAAGTCGAAGTGCCTGCAGTGTTGGCAAAAGATTTTTAATCTGCGACGATGTATCTAGAGACAAAATTTTAATATTTTCATCCCATGACTACTTACAATATTTTCAACCATTGTCAGCCCAGTTTTTCGGAGATGGAACCTTCTTCAGTGTGCCATCCGTGTTTTATCAATTGTATACCATACATATCGACCTAGGATCAACCGCTCAGTCTACAAATGTGGCTCCAGTTGTATTTGGCTTACTGCCAAACAAAACCCAGGCTACATATAGGTACTCGCTTTTTTAAGTATTTAAAGGATATATTACATTTAAAGATAACAAACTTTAAATGCGATTATGAACGATTATGTCAAAATAACTTTAGTGATAAAAGAAATCAAGCATATAACATCTGTAAAAAAATTGAATCAAAAGTTAACGACGGGGACATCAAGGGAGCCGCTCAGCTACTGTTTTCCGATGACGCTGTCGCACCTGACACACCAGAGACTTTAGCCTCCCTGCAGTCAAAACATCCGCCTCCAGCAGCGACTACCCAACTGCCTGATGCGCCTGATGCCAATGCACGAACTCCTGAAGCTACAGCAGAAGAGGTACAAGTTGCGATTTCTTCCTTCAGAAATGGTTCGGCTGGCGGTCTCGATGGATTAACCCCCCAACATTATAAGGACCTCATCTGCGGTACAACTGGAGAAGCCGGCCGGACACTGCTGGAGCAAGTAACGCACCTTGTCAACCTGATGCTCTCCGGCAAAGTGTCAGAAGATATAATTGATATTCTTTACGGTGCCAGTTTATGTGCCCTTAAAAAGAAAGACGGCGGCATCAGGCCAATTGCTGTTGGGAACACTATCCGCCGTGTAGTCTCAAAAATATGTTGCAGACACATCTTACCCGACCTATCCAATAAATTTGAACCGATCCAACTTGGTTTTGGGACCAAGGGAGGATGTGAAGCCGCTATGCATGCGGCTCGCACCTTCCTGACACACGGCGGAGGTGAGGTGCTGCTGAAGGTAGATGTTAGGAATGCGTTTAACTCAGTCGACAGGGGTGCCTTGCTGTCACAGATCAAAGAAAACATCCCAACAATATACAACTATCTATGGCAGTGCTACAGTCACCCATCGAAACTGATTTACAAGAACCATTTAATACACTCCTCGGTTGGTTGCCAGCAAGGCGACCCTCTCGGACCGGCGATTTTTAGTTTGGCTATACATCCACACATCGCAGACCTAAATTCAAAATTTAATGTCTGGTACTTGGACGACGGAACACTCGGAGGTGATGCAAGCTCAGTACTTTTAGACCTCGAAAACATTATAAATAAGTTTAAAACTATTGGCTTAGAACTAAATTTCTCAAAGTGTGAGCTTTATTTGAGCGGAATTCTGCCACCCCAAGAACATAATAATGTGTTGGCAAAATTCAATGATCTAGCTCCAAATATAAAAATAATCGACAACGATTCACTTCGCCTTCTGGGTGCTCCGGTTCTAGATGATTCAATTTCTGGTTTCATTGAAGAACAAATATCTAAATTTGAAGAATCATCTAGACGTCTAAAACAAATAAATCCCCATATAGCCTATTTCATAATTAGATATTGCCTCTTTGTTCCAAAATTTACATATGTTCTACGCTGCACAACCATTTGGAAACATCAAAATTTACTCACACTTTTAGATGACGTAATTCAGTCGACTTTAACAGAAATCTTAAATTGCTCGTTTGAAGAAAGGAATTGGACCCAGGCAACACTTCCTATCAGATGTGGAGGTCTGGGTATTCGAAAAATAAGCAGCGTAGCACTACCAGCCTTCCTGTCCTCAGCCTATAGCACGATCGACCTCTTCAATCGAATAATAAACCCATCACTTGGTGGTGTTGAGGTCGCGTGCTTGACGGAGGCCAGGGACGTTTGGTGTACAATCGCCGGTCCCGACGAAAGTGTCCCGATTAACCTGGCTTCGCAAAAGCTTTGGGACGGGCCGCTCTGCAGTCAGGTTCAAACGAACCTACTGGAAACTTCAATAAACCCTGCGGAGCGAGCCCGTCTTCTAGCAACTAGCGAGCCAGAATCGGGATATTGGTTAAATGCATTACCATCTGCCAACATCGGGACACTACTGGAGAGGACTACTTTCAGCCTGGCAGTCGGTCTGAGAATAGGAGCTAAAATAAATGAGCCACATCGCTGCCGTTGTGGACACAGTGTCGACCAATTGGGCCACCACGGCCTATCTTGTCAGTATAGTGCTGGACGTCTGCCGCGCCATGCAGCCTTGAATGACGTCATTCGTCGGGCCCTTGCCAGTGCGAGTGTGCCGGCTATATTAGAGCCAAAAGGCATAGCACGTGACGACGGCAGGCGGCCCGACGGAATGACGCTCATTCCTTGGAAAAACGGGCGTTCACTGATATGGGACGCAACATGCGTTGACACATTGGCACAGTCCCATGTCCAAGTGACCGCAACAAAGGCAGGCGCGGCAGCCGAAAAAGCAGAAGGTGTAAAAAGGCGCATGTATGGAGCCCTTGGCAAGGGCTTCATATTTGTGCCTTTTGCTGTTGAAACTCTTGGGCCGTGGGGTCAAGAAGCGCGACAACTTTATAAAGAAATTTCATCGCGTTTGGTCGACGCTTCAGGTGACCGAAGGGCTGGAAGCTACTTTGCCCAAAAAATAAGTTTGGCCATTCAACGTGGTAACGCTGCCAGCCTTTTGGGCACCCTTCCCAACGACGACGGTAGCGATCTGGCCAGCATTTTTTATTTGTTATAAATATTTAAATTTTTAGGTTGTATTTGTTAGGTTCTTTACTTAAGATTATTTTTAGTTAAGTTTTGTAATGTTATTTAAGGTCTTAACACATTAATAAAAATTTTAGTATATTATTATGAACTGGCACTAATTAATGCAGTTCGCGATATTTATCCGAACGTGACCATATCTGGCGGCCACTTTCATTATTGCCCTTTGAGTAATATGGAAAAAAGCGAGAAGTCTGAATTTACATAAAATCAGCGATGGCCGAAAAGTAATGCGATTAATTGCTAACTCCTTATACGTGAAAATTTGCAATCCATATTAGACATTTCACCAGGACTTGGTAGCATGAACAAATTTAAAAAATATTATTAGAGAGAGTGGCTGTCAATTTTTACACCTGATCAGATTAGTTGTGCAGAAAATAACCATCGAACAAATAATGCACCAGAGGGCTGGCACCGCCGTATTAATGGCAAAATGTCAAAACATCCTAGTTTGTATGATTTTATACACAAACTGAGGAATGGGGCTACATTTTACGATTACAAAATTATATCGAGTTTATTTGACAAGCCTAAACGTAACCGAAGGAATAAATATAATATATAATTTTTGACAAACTTTACTCAGTACAATTGAAGAGACTAAACAAAAATCAAATAAGTGGCATGCAATTTCTGCGTAAACTAATGTTTATTAAGTTAAAACTGAATTAATGATTTGCACTCCATATGTTTAGTTGCTATTTTAGTTGTTAATTTTGTGAAGAAACATGATTAACTTATAACAAGTTGTTAATTTTGTGAAGACGCGATGTTTTTAGCTGTTAATTTTGTTAAAATTAGTTGATTAATTTTTTTAAATGCGATGTTATTTAGTTTAGTATTATAAGTGTAATAAAAATATGATATAGTGAATATTTGATTTTTATTTAAGTGGCTTGACGTGGGTGATCTGATTTCTGGTTTTTGACCGATTAGGAAAGTAGACCGATCGTTCCGGAGGTGCGTATCTGTCGTAAAGCCATAATGCATATGTGTCGTTATGCGTATGTGTCGTTATGCGTATGTGTCGTTATGCGTATGTGTCGTTATGCGTACGTATGTCATTATGCGTGTAATCCGAACGGGATGAACGGATTATGCGGAGCACGTGAGTTGTCCTTAAGTTGTCCGATGAACACTGCTGGCGAATGGACGCGTGCATTTGTGTGCGCGATCGTGCGGTTTCAGTGGGAGGACTTCATCTCCGGTACTCCATCTGGATAGTGGAGTAGACAACCCGACGCTAGAGATGTTTGTCCGGGTCACCCGTCCGCGTAGGAGTTATCGAAAGCCGCAAGGTCAAGATAGCGTGTGGAACAATGGTTTGGCGTAAATATGTTTCGTGCATTTTAATCCGCGAGGTGAGCTTGCGTGCAGCTCCGAGTACCTCCTTGGATAATGAGGGAGCCAGCTTCTCTGGCGGGTCCAATAACACATAGTTGAGTCAATCATGTCGTATATTGTTTGATGGCGGATGAGCAGCGCTTGGTTCTGCTCGGGGCTATCCTGTCTTGACCCTTGATTAAGGCGTCATCGTTGCTCACACAGGTCGGCAAAGCGTCGGACGAGGAGGGCGTGATGTCGGGTGACCTGTGCCTGTTGCGTTAGAACGTGATGATCACAGGTACTGCTGTTAGATGACACTGGTCGATAACATCAGCGGTGAGAACCATTGCCCTTAGTTGGGAAAGTGATCATTCGAATTCATTCTTAAGTCAAGTTTCAGTTGAAGTTACAGAGGACCTCCTTTCATGAATTGGCTGTCCACTATAACCTAAACTAAGTAGAAACGTAGCGATTTGGGATTATTCTTACATTTGCCCATTCCATTTATCTTTACTATCATGTGGATGCTTTAATCAAACTAGAACTTCTGAATGGTTCCGTCCGCCGCCGGTATACATTGCATCCACCGACTATCGCAACGTCAATTGTACGTACAGTCGGCCACACGCTGCGGTATACCGTGTCGTACGTTGATCACCTTCACGCGAGCGCAGTACGGACGGCCGCTGTATAAGTCAGCGAGTCTGTCGTGTTGTACTGTACACTACAGTTACTACGAGTCACACGTGGACGCAGAAGAGCTACGCCGTACCATGTGTAGGTATGTGCAAGCATGCAGAATGGATAATAATAATTAATTGTATTAACACTAACTAAATTATTATGAAACTGTCTTCGCTGGCATTGACTTGTTCATTGGTAGTTCTCTCGAATAACTTAATATTTTTCAGACCAATAATTTTATTATTGCGCACTTAACTTTGACTTTTGGTTCTCATAAAACTAATTTTATATTTCCCTTCATACCCAGGGAATAAACCTATGTCGAAGAGAAAAGGCTACCATTATAATAATATTACAAAACCTATTCTTTAGTTTCACAGATTATCCGTGCAGATGTATTTAATGGCTCTGTCGCTGGGGCGCTGTGTTTCATATGGCATGTTGCTGTGGGGTAGAGCTACGAGTATAAACGCAGTCTTTGTTTTGCAGAAGAGAGCAATTCGGGCTATTTATTATAGAAAGTAGATTTAAAATGTCTCTATATATCGTTTAGATTTTCCTCATACTGCCCCAACTCAAAGCGCTATCCTGTATATACAGAGATAGACATTCAAGTGAGCGCGAATGGCCAAATCCAAAACTATACAGAATAGCGAAAATGCTCAAATGAGTTTCAGGCCCAATTTTAATAATAAATAAAATTCCATCATTTATTTATTACATTTATGAAAAAGTAATTTTCCTAGCCGAGAATCAAACGCGCTGATTTAGAAATAATTTGACTAAGTGCGATTTGTACTCGCGCGCTAATGGTTCCATACATATCAAAAATATTAATGCTATAGCAACATTAAGGTGACATAAATAAGGCGCTAAAATGCTAGCGCCTGTTAAACAATTCAGAAACCTCTGGGTACGGAACCCCAATTTTATTATTTGAAACTTGTATGTATAACCGTTTTTTACATAGAGCTAAAACAAATAACGTTAAAAAAATCTATGTACTCATCTTTTTAGGTGTTTATTGTAATGACTCAAATTTCACGTTATATAGTGTATGGATTATAGGCGTTTAGGAATCTTTAATTGTCAACCTTCGACATTTTATAGTTAAGTAGAGTCTAGTGGTGTAGTAACTAGAACAACCAGGGGTCACCAAACGGCGGATCCAGTCCGTATCCGGACCGCCGATCTATTTTATAGTTAAGTAGAGTCTAGTGGTGTAGTAACTAGACCAACCAGGGGTCACCAAACGGCGGATCCAGTCCGTATCCGGACCGCCGATCTATTTTATAGTTAAGTAGAGTCTAGTGGTGTAGTAACTAGAACAACCAGGGGTCACCAAACGGCGGATCCAGTCCGTATCCGGACCGCCGATCTATTTTATAGTTAAGTAGAGTCTAGTGGTGTAGTAACTAGAACAACCAGGGGTCACCAAACGGCGGATCCAGTCCGTATCCGGACCGCCGATCTATTTTATAGTTAAGTAGAGTCTAGTGGTGTAGTAACTAGAACAACCAGGGGTCACCAAACGGCGGATCCAGTCCGTATCCGGACCGCCGATCTATTTTATAGTTAAGTAGAGTCTAGTGGTGTAGTAACTAGACCAACCAGGGGTCACCAAACGGCGGATCCAGTCCGTATCCGGACCGCCGATCTATTTTATAGTTAATTAGAGTCTAGTGGTGTAGTAACTAGAACAACCAGGGGTCACCAAACGGCGGATCCAGTCCGTATCCGGACCGCCGATCTATTTTATAGTTGAGTAGAGTCTAGTGGTGTAGTAACTAGACCAACCAGGGGTCACCAAACGGCGGATCCAGTCCGTATCCGGACCGCCGATCTATTTTATAGTTAAGTAGAGTCTAGTGGTGTAGTAACTAGACCAACCAGGGGTCACCAAACGGCGGATTCAGTCCGTATCCGGACCGCCGATCTATTTTATAGTTAAGTAGAGTCTAGTGGTGTAGTAACTAGAACAACCAGGGGTCACCAAACGGCGGATCCAGTCCGTATCCGGACCGCCGATCTATTTTATAGTTAAGTAGAGTCTAGTGGTGTAGTAACTAGAACAACCAGGGGTCACCAAACGGCGGATCCAGTCCGTATCCGGACCGCCGATCTATTTTATAGTTAAGTAGAGTCTAGTGGTGTAGTAACTAGAACAACCAGGGGTCACCAAACGGCGGATCCAGTCCGTATCCGGACCGCCGATCTATTTTATAGTTAAGTAGAGTCTAGTGGTGTAGTAACTAGAACAACCAGGGGTCACCAAACGGCGGATCCAGTCCGTATCCGGACCGCCGATCTATTTTATAGTTAAGTAGAGTCTAGTGGTGTAGTAACTAGACCAACCAGGGGTCACCAAACGGCGGATCCAGTCCGTATCCGGACCGCCGATCTATTTTATAGTTAAGTAGAGTCTAGTGGTGTAGTAACTAGACCAACCAGGGGTCACCAAACGGCGGATCCAGTCCGTATCCGGACCGCCGATCTATTTTATAGTTAAGTAGAGTCTAGTGGTGTAGTAACTAGACCAACCAGGGGTCACCAAACGGCGGATCCAGTCCGTATCCGGACCGCCGATCTATTTTATAGTTAATTAGAGTCTAGTGGTGTAGTAACTAGAACAACCAGGGGTCACCAAACGGCGGATCCAGTCCGTATCCGGACCGCCGATCTATTTTATAGTTAAGTAGAGTCTAGTGGTGTAGTAACTAGACCAACCAGGGGTCACCAAACGGCGGATTCAGTCCGTATCCGGACCGCCGATCTATTTTATAGTTAAGTAGAGTCTAGTGGTGTAGTAACTAGAACAACCAGGGGTCACCAAACGGCGGATCCAGTCCGTATCCGGACCGCCGATCTATTTTATAGTTAAGTAGAGTCTAGTGGTGTAGTAACTAGAACAACCAGGGGTCACCAAACGGCGGATCCAGTCCGTATCCGGACCGCCGATCTATTTTATAGTTAAGTAGAGTCTAGTGGTGTAGTAACTAGAACAACCAGGGGTCACCAAACGGCGGATCCAGTCCGTATCCGGACCGCCGATCTATTTTATAGTTAAGTAGAGTCTAGTGGTGTAGTAACTAGAACAACCAGGGGTCACCAAACGGCGGATCCAGTCCGTATCCGGACCGCCGATCTATTTTATAGTTAAGTAGAGTCTAGTGGTGTAGTAACTAGACCAACCAGGGGTCACCAAACGGCGGATCCAGTCCGTATCCGGACCGCCGATCTATTTTATAGTTAAGTAGAGTCTAGTGGTGTAGTAACTAGACCAACCAGGGGTCACCAAACGGCGGATCCAGTCCGTATCCGGACCGCCGATCTATTTTATAGTTAAGTAGAGTCTAGTGGTGTAGTAACTAGACCAACCAGGGGTCACCAAACGGCGGATCCAGTACGTATCCGGACCGCCGATCTATTTTGTGCGGACCCTGAAACGCTTCTTTAATTTAGAGATAAATAAAAGAGCGCATTCAATTTATTAAAAAGTTTAATTTGATTTTAAATCGAGTTTCTTTTACTAAACTTGGTCTCTAAGCTTGGTTCAGGTGTCACAACGCTCGATCCCGAACCAGAAATACCGCACTCTCCTGGATGCCTGCTTCTCTTGTTCCCTCGAGGCTGAGAATTCACACGTATAAATAGTGATGCCTAAGTCGAAGATCCCGGCCCAAGTTCCTGGAATCGTAAGACCTTGTTGCGACTCAACAAATAGCACTAGGCCTTCAGCAACTCCCAGGGTTAAGTGGCAATCCAGAACTACAACTTAGCTACTGCAAGATGAACGAAAATGAAGGGGGCGTTAAGTAACTAGGTAAACACATCTATGTGTAAAACACTATCAGAAACGGCTACAAGATTTTACTGGCTAGAAAACACTAATTCTTACAACTTAGGTTGGTAATAGAAGTTAACTTCAAATATAATATAATACTATGAGTACAATTAATATAAAAACAAACGTTAGAGAACATGACAAGGACTTGATTCTGTAACGGTTTAGGTTTATCCGTAAGCAAATACAAAGATCTACTTTAAAATAATAATTGCAGAACTTACCCAGTATGGGAACAACATAATATATTCAGTGTAAGGACTACCAATCACAGTTTAGGTTTAAGATAGGTTAAAGATACCAAAACACAGCGATGCGTCCACTTATGTGTGATGCTGTCGATGATTGATTCATTGAGTCGCCTACCGCCAGGAACGAGCGGAGCGAGCGTCGAACAATGCGAGACTAGCTATTGCGCACGGAATAATTTACTACTAATAAAAGTTTGTCTGTTACTAAACTTTTTTTAACATTTTTTTTTTTTTTTTAAATGTTGCGTTTTATGTAACACAACGTTACAACCCAGAAGAATCTGAGAACATCAGTGTTCAGAGTAAAAAATGTCATTTTTCGCATTACTTACTTTATTTCTTTAATTAGATGTATCCTTAATAATAATAAAGTATTCTGATTTCTTTTGGTTCTATTTATTCATTGACATTTTAAATCTAGATTGCTATTTATCATCTAGCAAACGGACCAAGACAGATTTATTTCTGTTGAAAACAGACTCGCATTGAAACTAATTACTGATCATCTTGTTAAATAAGACACTTGTACTTGTCCACAGGATTATAATTTAACTTAATACACCCGACCGGTTTCGCTTATAAGCATTATTTAGGGCTTTATAACATAAAAATAACTTAAATAATATTTACATGTTTAAAAGGTGCGATAAAAAAAACGTTGAGCGAAACCGGTCGGGTGTATTAAGTTAAATTATAATCCTGTGGACAAGTACAAGTGTCTTATTTAACAAGATGTATAATAAGTTCCACCAAGTGCCGAAAGTCCCAACCATTAACATTTTAATTACTGATCCCTGAAATAGACCATGCCGAAACAATAACACAGAAGTTTTCAAAATAATAACTGATTTTTAAATTAATCGCGTCAGACTGGTAGAACACGTGTCTTTATACCACAACCCGTGTATACGTTCTAGTAACAGTGTAACCGCAATAGTTAATTATGTTCTCGCAGCGACCACGTCCCGCCGTTCTACTGAAACGCGACAAACGTCCGCGTGACTCGATAGTAGCTGGCGCGCTGCCACACGCACACACTCGCACAAGGACGCACACACAGACAGAGAGCTTACATGTCGACATGGCACGTTGTTCCCGCGGCGCGGCGGGTCGGGGGGGTCTGCAATATGCTGCCTCACACTGAGCACGTGACCTCACATATTTTGTACTAGTATTTTGGCAACGGCGCGGGTTTGTACGAAATTGGGTCCAGAGAAGCTGCTGTGTAATACGACCACGTGACTTCTTATTGAGTCCTCTCAGTTCCGCAAGCGATACTTTAAATACCTATTATATGTTACTACATATCACCACTGAGAGGAACATCCGGATAGTGCTGGGAATGAATAGCCCATACAACGTAACGTGAAGTCAGGCATCATCTCCACGAACCTCAACAAACAACAAACGAGCCAGCTCGAGACTCTTGTACTGCGGCTACCTGGAGACACCTGGAAGGAAAGCTCGAATAAACTCTATGCTATTATTTTGATTTTCTTAGTACCATCGTGCCATAAAGGTAGTCTTTAGTATCACCACATACTTACAACTATGTGCGTGCAACATGGGTGCGTATGATGCAAATAGATTTGTAAATGGGCGCATATTTCAACGGAATCGCTCTGCGGTCAGTACAGTGATCAAAGCTCGCTGACTGTATGTACAGTCGACAAAACAAGTAAGTATCCAAACCAAGAGCAAACACTGTGATCTCTGCACCAACAGGGGAGCTATAGATGAAATGAGGATTACTTGGTTGAGAATAGTCAATCACGACATACACGCGTTGTTGACCAAATATTCCTCATAATCTCATTAATCTGTGGTAGAATGTTGCTGACCGTACACGATTGTATGTGCACACACCCAGATGCAGTAGCGGTTCAACATCATTCGATAGCCTCTACGTTTGCAATGTTCATTAAACTTGCACGAACTGGCAGCTATCGACGATAAATTGAAATATTTACACAAGTTGGCATTTTAAAAGCAAATTAAATCATGCGGTTTATTTGATTTATCATGTACGAGTAAGCCCGTACAATGATGGCTGTATTATACAAGAAAAGTAAATCTGTATGTTAAGAGCTCTGAGCCGGGATATTTCCAATCTCCTTGCGATGAGTAAGTCGCCATGTGTTTAAATAGAGTCGGGCTCGCGCGCAAATGGTTCCCTACCACCACATAATTACGGGTACGGTATTCTAAAACATGTCGTTGACAAGCTACTCTTAGCACCATCCATTGACAAGCTGTCAAACAAGTCATCTCAGTTGGCGCTATGTTTCACACAACGTTTGTTGTTTAGGGACCGTCGTTGGGTTTAATTTTGTTTTTTCGTGATAGGAGGCTACAGAAATATGAATTTTGTGAAAATTTCAACTGGCTGCTTTTTACGGTTGAACTTGTAGACTCCTGTGACAGACGTACAGACAGACTATTTCTATCATAGTTTTACTTTGAGTCCAATGAACAAGTAATTTAGGATTCCGTACCCAAAGATTAAAAAGGAACCGTTATTGTGTGTCCGTCCCTCCGTCCGTATGTATGTTACAGCCTCATTCATAACATTTGATCCGTTTTTAACCTGTAGCAGGTACTATTGCTTGGTGTTAAGCTTGGCCACTATGAACGGTGCTCGCCAGGAACTAGGAGATATCAGGCGACGCGTCAATCAGCCTTTCCAGGGCAGTCCGCAGATAATCGATAACGGACGAGTTGACTGTTACTGTTTCTACGAGTCGCTCGGCGGCGTGGTGTTGTCCGAGGATGTTACAGCCTCATTCATAACATTTGATCCGTTTTTAACCTGTAGCAGGTACTATTGCTTGGTGTTAAGCTTGGCCACTATGAACGGTGCTCGCCAGGAACTAGGAGATATCAGGCGACGCGTCAATCAGCCTTTCCAGGGCAGTCCGCAGATAATCGATAACGGACGAGTTGACTGTTACTGTTTCTACGAGTCGCTCGGCGGCATGGTGTTGTCCGAGGATGTTACAGCCTCATTCATAACATTTGATCCGTTTTTAACCTGTAGCAGGTACTATTGCTTGGTGTTAAGCTTGGCCACTATGAACGGTGCTCGCCAGGAACTAGGAGATATCAGGCGACGCGTCAATCAGCCTTTCCAGGGCAGTCCGCAGATAATCGATAACGGACGAGTTGACTGTTACTGTTTCTACGAGTCGCTCGGCGGCATGGTGTTGTCCGAGGATGTTACAGCCTCATTCATAACATTTGATCCGTTTTTAACCTGTAGCAGGTACTATTGCTTGGTGTTAAGCTTGGCCACTATGAACGGTGCTCGCCAGGAACTAGGAGATATCAGGCGACGCGTCAATCAGCCTTTCCAGGGCACTCCGCAGATAATCGATAACGGACGAGTTGACTGTTACTGTTTCTACGAGTCGCTCGGCGGCATGGTGTTGTCCGAGGATGGTGAACCGGTGACCAACCAGCCCGAAGCCTACCACCAGTCAATAGATGCCGACGTCGTCTCTGCAGACGGGGCCAAAACCTTACGATCCTCAGTACTACAGAGACATAGATTGTTGGTACACCTGCCTATAATCCCTTAGGTGCCTTTTATAAGACATTGAGCGAAAGATAGTTGGTGATTAAATAGCAAATTATATACTGTATAGTCCATGCTCTACGGTCGGCCGATAAAAAATTAAGTGGATTTATCAAACAAAAGTTGGACGGAGAAATGTCGATATAACATTTTGGATGCACTAATATACATTTTTAAATTTTATCAAAAACAATAAAATACATTCTACTGCACTTTTGGTAAACGATTTTTACGAGTTTGTTATTAATATATGTTTCCCAAATTGTAATTGGACATAGATCAAGACTCAGCTTAAAATATTATAATAATTTGTCCGAGTCGGACGCGCGCAAAAATGGTTCCGTACCAGGGTTGGCATTGTTTAAAACAAAGGTTTAAAACAAGTGTTTTAAACGGTGTTTAAAACACCGAGAAAAAAACACCCTTGTTTAAAACAAATGTTTTTAAACGTGTTTAAAACACTCATATATAAAACACTGTTTTTAGCATATTCATTTTTATTTTATCCTTATATCGAACGTATCGTTGTTATTACTCTTTTTTTAACGCATCCATATCTATTAATCGGCGCGGTTAAAATTCCTTTACTGGCGGGGGTTTCCCCAAACATAAAGACGAGAACGGGCGCGGTGTCGGTGAGTACTTGTATTTTCAAGCATTTCTACGTTTCGTGTTTATTGGGAAGGCACTTATTATTTTTCACTGAATACATGATTAGATTATGATAATTGATAACATTTAAAAAACGCTTTTTAATTAATTTTACATATAAGTACATAAGTTTACAATACGATACCCAAAAAATTTTTTAAACATGTTTAAAACAGCCGCATAAAAAAACATCAGTAACTATTTGTTTTAAAGATGTTTTTTTTTTCTTTTAAACAGGATGTTTTGATCTTTTAAAAAAAACTGTTTTTTTTCCAACCCTGACTATCACACAATACTGGTACGGAAACCTTAAAACATACATATTAACAAAAAAGATGCTGTAGCAACATTAAGGCGACAAAAAACAGGGCGCTAAAATGGTAGCACCTGAAAAACAATTCAGAATCCTGTGAGTACAGAATCCTATTTTTTTTTTTTTTTTGACAGCAATGAGATCAAATTTGATACGTGTATGTATCAGTTGGAACCAACCATACATTTTAACAGGCCCTTTTGTACATTTTTTCTGAAAATATAGGCTAAATCATGAAGATACATACTGTTCTTTAACTTTCAGGTGGTATTTTTTATAACAAAATTATTTTTTGAATATTGTAACGTTAGGTTACCAAATCTTGAATATTTAGGTTTAGATTTATAGTTAAAATATATCATTTTACAATAATTAAATAACACTACATTAACGACGTCCCTAAGAGCCAAAATTTTACAAAAGTTCATATATATCTGAGATATAATATCTCCCAAATAAAATATAAAATGTGTATGTTGACGGTGGACAAGCAGATCTTAATTTCTTAGTAGATAAAATTGTGATTGTGAGCTGTTAACGGGTTCTTTTGTTCTCGGCTTGCGCATTGCGTACGGAGCGTCGCGGGTCGTCGCACCTCTGCCGCCATTCGATACGTGTCTCTGTCTCTGTACTCAACTTATCACCAGTATAGACATATTAATTGTCTATACATATTTAATAAATAAATACTGATCCTAAGTGTACGTATTTAAAGTGACTGGTGCTGTATTCCCATACTGGGTGAGTTTGTGCAATAACTATGCATTATTAGTGTTAGTACGTTATGGAAAAAAATAGATATTTCTAGGTCACACAATTAAACCTATAATATATATGTATATATAATAATTTTAAATATTATATAATATATAAATTATAATATATAACTATGTTTGTATTTGATAAATGGTAGTATTCTATATGCATAAGTATTATGATTTGCATGTTCCCCCAAAATATCAAATAAATGCAAAAAGTAGCTTCATGTGTTCGTGACGGAATGACTGCTAATTCAACTGATCAAATTGATGTAGCCAGCCCTAGCACGGACCTCGGTCTATTTTGGGCTGCTACTGCCACAATTTATACATAAGTAAAGCAATGCATCAGTCAAACCCAGTTTCCATACCTATTGATCAGCGCTCTGCATGTACTTTTGCCATTAAATTTTGCGATAAATAAATAAATAAAAAAAAAAAAAAAATAAATAAAAATGTACCCACCTGATTGTTTATTATGTTAAAAACGCCTTAAATATTAACATTAGTAGTTATTCATATTGTAATAGTGTTTTGCTTTGCATCATATTTAATCTGCGCTTATCGCCCTTATCTTGTAATATATTTATTCTAGTATTCGTAACCGTTTCTGATTTCTATCACCACCTTGCCTGCCACTTCGCTGAGGAGCTAGTTGGTTATTTTAGAATACCTACTCATATGCTAGGCGTGCATGGCATTTGGCAGTCAAGGCTAGGGTTGAAGATGGATTATAATTTAGCTGTGCACTTACAGGAACACCGTTCCGGACAGCTTTACTGAGCTCCGACCTCACTTAAAGCTGACTCTCAAACTTCTGGCACTCTTCTCTTCTGGAACATCTGATCATCCCGCTGATTCCCGCTCCTGCCTGCGCGCCTGACTCCCGCGCGTGCCAGCGTCATACATGCATGCATAGCCAGGAGAGTGCGGTATTCTGGAGCCGGGACGGATCTACATGAACTTTGATTAGGCTTCAGAACCCCTGATCTTAAACTAATATATTTTTAAATACTCAGATTAGTTTGATTTATCTCCTTAAAATGAGATTGTCATAATGGCGCCCATTAACGTGGTATTTAAGAAATCAAAGTTCATTTATATCTGCTCTGGTTTTAACTTTTAGCTTTCTGGGTGGTGTTGGTTTGTGCATTGTGTGGTAATTGTAAAACGATGTTTGTGTTCCCTTAACTAATGTGCTACAACCCTAAAATTCAAAATTTTCTTTTCAAAATATAAATTTTATTGTTTTGTACAACTACCCTCTTGTTTTTGTTTTGTTTTATTATGCGACTGTAATTATGTGTTGTGTTCAAACTTAAGCAGTGTTTTTTTTATATTTGCTTACTTGTACGGCACATTAGTTGAGTTTATTTTTTGCATTCAGTCAAATAAATTACCTATATATTGCACAATTAAATAAAAAGCACCTTCGTTCTGTAACAAAGTTGATTGTTGTAACAGAACGGCTTACAATTTTTGCCTTGAATTATTTTTTTATTGCACAAACTACCTAGGGCTACTGCGAATCAATATTAAATAATTTAAATTATAAATATGGCTTATCCAATAAAATTTTTTCTTTTAAAAAAGTCCGAGCTATTGTATGAGGTTTCAATTAGAGGAGAGGTACCGTCTGAGACTGTGTTGGAGTTGCGGTGGCAGGTGAATAAAACAACTCAAAAGTTTCCATCTGAGGAAATCTTAGAATCTTGCTTCGAATTTATGGATGATCTCGCAGGTATTAAAGAATGTTTGACCAATGTCGCACTCAATTTGGAGTTGTTAAAATCTGGCTTGTCTGATAGTCTTATTAATAGAACTAGGGCACTTTTAAATCACCTTTATCATCGGCTACCTAGAGTTGTGAAGCCAATCTCTGAGGAACAAACCACAATGCTAGAGTCAGCTACGAAGTCGTTTAATGAATATTATATCAGTTTCTTAGATTTAATCAAAAGTACTGACCCTGTTCCGTCCCAAGATACAAGTGATTTGCAACCGCATACTAGTGTCAAACCCGGCTTCGCCCCCGAGAATCTAACTATTTCGGTAAATTGTGACAGGGGCATGTTTTCCGAAATTCACAAGCTGAAATACAATGGTAAGACCTGTGTTCGCTCATTTATCCAACGTGTCAAAGAATTTCGTGAGGCAAAGAATGTGTCCGAGTCTAAAATGCTTTCTATGGCTGTTGACATATTTACTGATGACGCCCTTCATTGGTATAGAAGTATTCGAGAGGAAATCGATGCTTGGGATGATTTGCTTGTTCGTCTCGAGCAAGATTTTGATGTGTTTGACTTTGATTATCGCATGTCCCTCGAAATACGTAATCGCACTCAGGGTGAAGCAGAAAATATAACAATTTATTTGTCCATAATGCAGGGTATGTTTTCTCGTATGAATAAAAAACTAACCGAAGAGGATAAATTGGAGATTTTGCTTCACAACATTCGGCCATGTTATTCGACTATATTGGCCACTTGTCCAAGCATCAAAACAATTACGGAACTAAAGTCAATTTGCAAAAATTATGAAAATGTTAAGGCCCGCTCTGAAAACTTTAAGGAACCACCATCGACTTCTTCAAAGACTCTGGCTCCGGAATTCTGCTATCAACCTGCAAATTCAAAAATGTTCATTAAAAGTAATAACTATAAATATTACTCAAATAATAAAAGTTATACGCATGAGAATAAAACCTGTGCAATTAATACTACGAATCAAACTTACTGCTATCGCTGCAAAGTTAATGATCATACAATGAAAGACTGTCGTGCTGATCGCACCATATTTTGCTTTAAATGCGGAATGAAGGATGTACGTACTCCCGAATGTCCTAAATGCACTCCTGATAATAATTCAAAAAACTGATTACTAAAAATTGTAGTAAGCCAACAGATTTTTTTTTCAATAACTCGGATTGGGAAAATTGGTTGCTATTCATAAAAAACTTTCTTTCATCTTATAAAGTTGCTACAATTTTTAATTTTAAACCGAGTGACGATCCTCGCCCTTATGTGAAAATTCATATTCTGAATAATGATCATCTGAATATGTTTGGTCTACTGGATTCAGGTTCTGCAGTAACTATTCTCGGAAATAATTCACATAAAAGATTGCTTAAATATGGTCTGTCTTTATCGACTGATGATAAGATTACGGTTACTGCTGCAGGGGGACAGAAAATACATTCTTTAGGTTATATTCTGCTGCCTGTACGTTTTAAAACTAGTTATGCATTAATTAAAGCTCATGTAATTCCAAATATAGATTCTGGACTAATATTAGGAATAGATTTTTGGAATAAATTTAACATATGCCCTAAATATCTTAATAATGTTGACTACTTGCGTGTGAATGATCCCTGCTTGTCAGCAGTCTCGGAGCCTTCTGAAATACTTCTTTATGCATATGAGAACTTAACAGATTTGCAGAGGGTTACTGCTGACAACATTATTGATCAGTTCAAGGAAATTTCTTTTGATCAGAAGGGTTTAGGTAGAACTCAGCTTATGACACACCGCATCGATACTGGTAACGCAGATCCAATCAGACAGCGATACTACCGCATGTCTCCGGAGAAGCAAAGAATTATAACCGAACAGGTTGACGAGATGTTGAGCCTCGGTGTGGTGGAGCCCTGTGAGAGCCCCTGGTCTTCTCCTGTACTGGTTGTAGGTAAGAAGGATGGCCAGCCTCGCTTTTGCCTTGATAGCCGCAAGTTAAACTCTGTGACTAAGAAAGATGCCTATAATCTTCCTTATGTCTCTGAGATCCTTGATAACCTTCGGGATGCCAGATACCTATCAAGTGTAGATTTATCTAAAGCCTTTTGGCAAATACCAATCCATGACTCCCACAGAGAGAAGACAGCATTCTATGTTCCTGGTCGTGGCTCCATGCAGTTTAAGGTAACCGCCTTCGGATTAACTAACGCTCCAGCCACCCTACAGCGGTTGGTTGATTTGCTTTTCGGGCCTGAATTTGAGCTTAATGTTTTTGCTTATCTCGATGATATCATAATAATAAGCAATTCTTTTGAAGAGCACGTCTCTCTTCTTCTTCGTGTCCTTGAGAAACTTCGAGATGCTAATCTTTCAGTAAACTTGTCTAAATGTCAATTCTTTAGGGACCAGTTGCGTTATCTTGGCTATGTAGTTGACGCACGAGGCCTTCGCACTGATCCTGAAAAGGTAGAAGCAATATTGAACTACCCTACTCCTGCCAACAAGAAAGAAGTAAAACGTTTTCTTGGAACTGCATCTTGGTATAGGCGATTTATTCCCAGTTTCAGTACGATTGCTGGACCTCTCAATAGACTGACTTCTACTAAAAAGTCCTCTCCTCCTTTTCTGTGGACATCTGATGCTGACAAGGCTTTTCTTGAACTGAAGTC
Source organism: Ypsolopha scabrella (assembly GCA_910592155.1). Taxonomy (NCBI): domain Eukaryota; kingdom Metazoa; phylum Arthropoda; class Insecta; order Lepidoptera; family Ypsolophidae; genus Ypsolopha; species Ypsolopha scabrella. The sequence goes on from OU342978.1 coordinate 540,259, forward strand.
ACTTCTTGTTCAAGCTCCTGTCTTGACTTGCCCAAATTTCAATCTTCCTTTCGAAGTCCATGCTGACGCAAGTAATTTTGGAGTGGGCGCAATGCTGGCCCAAACGATAGATGGAGTAGAACATCCCGTTGCCTATATGAGTAGGTCCCTGTCTGGTGCAGAACGAAATTACAGCGTAACGGAACGAGAGACGCTTGCTGTCCTTACTGCTCTGGAGCATTGGCGCTGTTACTTAGAAAATGGTCAGACATTTACAGTGTATACTGACCATTCAGCTTTGCAGTGGTTTCTTACACTTACTAACCCGGACCGGTCGACTTGCTAGATGGGGTGTTCGCCTTTCCTCTTTCAATTTCTCGATTAAACATCGTCGTGGTAAGGATAATGTAGTGCCTGACGCCTTATCCAGGATTTCTGTTGCTGACATCTCTAGTACACCTCGATCTTTGCCTGTCACCCAAGATGCCTGGTATCTTAATATTTTGAACGGATGCCAGCACTCTCCAACTAGCTTTCCTAATTATCGTGTGGAAAAAAATGTTTTATACAGGTATATGAGAAACAAAAATGTACTTACTACGGAGTTTGACTGGAAAGAAGTAGTCCCCCAAGAGTACCGAGAGGAAGTCCTAAAAAAAAATCACTCCGAGCCCACATCTGGTCATTTTGGCGTGTTTAAGACGTATGAGCGCTTAACACTTCGATTCTTTTGGCCAGGTATGCATTCACACGTTGTAAATTTCATTTCTCGTTGTGATACATGTTTAGCATACAAACTGCCTACTCATGGTACCCTGGGAAAAATGGGCAGACCAAAGGATTGTTCTAGGCCTTTTCAGACTCTCTCAATTGATCTGGTTGGCCCTCTGCCCAATACAAAAAAACAAAACCAATATATTTTTGTAGTGACTTGTTGTTTTGCAAAATATTGCTTGTTGTTTCCGCTTCGAAGAGCTACTGCTGCAGCGGTCGCTAAAAATTTGGAGGACAACGTGTTTCTTGTACATGGTATTCCTCAAACCGTCATCCTTGACAACGGTTGTCAATTTATTAGTCATGAGCTGGATCGATTATTTAAAAAATATAAAATACCTCGCATACATTTCTTACCAAAATATACTCCTCAAATAAATACTGTTGAGAGGTATAATAAAACAATAATGACCGCTGTATCTACTTTTGTGGATAATGATCATCGTTCTTGGGACATTAACCTACCAGCGATTCAGTTTGCAATAAATAATTCGGTAAACGAAAGTACTCGTTATACACCAGCATTTTTAGTCCATGGTAGGGAACTAGTCACGTGTGGGTCTCATTACATAGATAATGATATCCCTAACGAGTTAGTTTTTCTTCCACGTGATGCGTACGCTGAAAACTTGGGTCACTTATCTGGTATTTTTAATAATGTACAGGCCGCCCTCTGGCGAAGTCATTTAAAAAATGCTCAAAATTATAATACTAGACGAAAGGATGCTGAATTTAATATAGGCGATTTAGTTTGGAAACGTTGCTACTTTCAAAGCGATAAAGATGCATTCTTTAGCAAAAAGTTAGCACCAAAATACCAAAAATGTCGAGTGAAAGAAAAGCGTTCCCACTTGGTTTATATTCTAGAGGATATGTCTGGTCGTGACTTGGGTGTTTGGCATATCAAAGACCTTAAATTGGTAAACTATGGCCTGAAATCTTAATATTATTCAGGAAAAAATATGTAAAATTACTATAATAATACCTTAAAATTATAATAAAAACTTAACAAAATAATTGTTCTACATCTTTCTAAATTCATCATAGGGCAATTTTGGTCAATTTAGTATGAAAGCACATTAAATTAAATTAAATTGAAAAATTATGCTTAGTCGATTTTTGTTTTTTTCCGGATTTCACTGAGGTGAAACCCTTCTACGGGAGGGGGGATAATGTAACGTTAGGTTACCAAATCTTGAATATTTAGGTTTAGATTTATAGTTAAAATATATCATTTTACAATAATTAAATAACACTACATTAACGACGTCCCTAAGAGCCAAAATTTTACAAAAGTTCATATATATCTGAGATATAATATCTCCCAAATAAAATATAAAATGTGTATGTTGACGGTGGACAAGCAGATCTTAATTTCTTAGTAGATAAAATTGTGATTGTGAGCTGTTAACGGGTTCTTTTGTTCTCGGCTTGCGCATTGCGTACGGAGCGTCGCGGGTCGTCGCACCTCTGCCGCCATTCGATACGTGTCTCTGTCTCTGTACTCAACTTATCACCAGTATAGACATATTAATTGTCTATACATATTTAATAAATAAATACTGATCCTAAGTGTACGTATTTAAAGTGACTGGTGCTGTATTCCCATACTGGGTGAGTTTGTGCAATAACTATGCATTATTAGTGTTAGTACCTATGTACCCACCTGATTGTTTATTATGTTAAAAACGCCTTAAATATTAACATTAGTAGTTATTCATATTGTAATAGTGTTTTGCTTTGCATCATATTTAATCTGCGCTTATCGCCCTTATCTTGTAATATATTTATTCTAGTATTCGTAACCGTTTCTGATTTCTATCACCACCTTGCCTGCCACTTCGCTGAGGAGCTAGTTGGTTATTTTAGAATACCTACTCATATGCTAGGCGTGCATGGCATTTGGCAGTCAAGGCTAGGGTTGAAGATGGATTATAATTTAGCTGTGCACTTACAGGAACACCGTTCCGGACAGCTTTACTGAGCTCCGACCTCACTTAAAGCTGACTCTCAAACTTCTGGCACTCTTCTCTTCTGGAACATCTGATCATCCCGCTGATTCCCGCTCCTGCCTGCGCGCCTGACTCCCGCGCGTGCCAGCGTCATACATGCATGCATAGCCAGGAGAGTGCGGTATTCTGGAGCCGGGACGGATCTACATGAACTTTGATTAGGCTTCAGAACCCCTGATCTTAAACTAATATATTTTTAAATACTCAGATTAGTTTGATTTATCTCCTTAAAATGAGATTGTCATAATATCTATTTAAAGAAATGGGAATGTGACGTAATAGTCATACCGTTTCGGCCCAAAAAGGAGAGTTCCTTGACGTAAAGGAAGAATGAAAAAAATAATTTCGGTGATAATACTGAAAATATAAAAAAACAGACATCGGTTTTGACATAACTTTTTTTTTATTGTGGGCTATGGCCTATTTCCTGTAATACCTAAATGACATGACTATTACGTCATCAAAGCTATTTATTCAGTTCCTAAATATTTTCATGTACATCTTTTGTATTTCAAGGAGAAAAAAATGTATACTTTTATATGACTGAAAAAGTGTATTCCTTTCAAAAAAATCCACAATTAGGTGCCATTAATTCTGGACCATTCGAAATTCTAGAGCTAAAACAAATAACGTTAAAAAAACAATTTTATCGAGGTATATTATTGGAATTCCCTTGGTTTTTTTTCCATTTTATTATTTGTCTTAGTAGTGGCCATAGTTACACGTATCCTATGAAAATTTTAACCGTGTTCTTATTGCGGCTGAAGCTGTAGACCCCTGTGACAGACGGATGGACAGACAGACAGACACCGGAGGGTATGAAACCTTAAACATATTCCATAGACACCTTACAATGTTGTGTTTGCGTTTGGTAAAAGAAGACACTTGTATAGGTACAACGTGTCGGTGTGAAGCAGGCCGCGCCGACAGTTACAATATGTATTAGCCTATTTGTATTCAAACCCCCTTGGATTCCATTCCTGAACAGTCTCTCACGTTTACGGCCGATATCTGAATATTTAACGTGAAATCATTCTACAAGTGTAAAAATAAAATTTCAATTATGTTGAAAATATGCTCCTCACGTGACGTATATTGAAAAACGTAGAAATATAAGTTGATTGTTTTGCGATGTACTCACGTATATAATGAACAGACACTTGCGTTCAATTGATTGCAAAACATTGCGTTTGATAATTCTTGATCTTATAAGACCGCTAACTTGTGGCTACGAGAGTGCTACGTTAGCAGTAACGGGTGCTACAAGACTGTTAGGACACTACTACGAGAGTGCTACGTTAGCAGTAACGGGTGCTACAAGACTGCTAGGACACTACTACGAGAGTGCTACGTTAGCAGTAACGGGTGCTACAAGACTGCTAGGACACTACTACGAGAGTGCTACGTTAGCAGTAACGGGTGCTACAAGACTGCTAGGACACTACTACGAGAGTGCTACGTCACCGCTGTGAGTGTTACTATGTTGGGCTTAACAGAACGTTCTTGTAACCTACATTGACAACGACACCGGTGCTTCTTAACCTTCAAATGGAACGCGTCTTCAAGGTTAAATAAAAATTTGTTACAAGAATTCAGAAAAACATTCGCAACAATACGATATTTTAAAAGCCGGAGGTTCTTCGTCGAACGATAAATTGCGCCAACAATAATAAAAAGTGTCCGGTATTTGTATGTACGTGGGCAGTTAGTTCTACGTGCATACTGGGAGCTATTGTCGCGGGCCTTGTTATTTATGTTTGTTTTTGTTACTGCAGTATAAAACTAACAGAAAAATATTGTTAGTCGCGTACTTTTAGCCACAGGTGACCAGCGAGGATGTCTGTGGGGAAGTTGCCGAAGGGAGATTCTGTTTCAGCAATAATTAGACAACCCGGTCTTTGTGTCAGTGTGGCCTCGCTCTACCAGGGTACAGTAACACGCATGAACTCGTAAAAGAAAAAAATATTGTTGTGATCACAACTCACAAACTACATTATGAATCGGCGTTTTCAGCATTTGTTGGTTAACAACAGTATATGGTACTAAAATTACGAAAATTCCAAATTCCTTAAGAGTTTTCATTTTGAGATGGATCCTGTAACAAAAGTTTGTAGCGTATGGCAAAGTCATCTTGATCGTGTTCCAGCATAAAGTTACAGGAGGGAAGTTACGGCCAGTTGCGAAGTGTCAGTGAATCGTCCTGTAGCGGCATTTTCAGTGGTACACGTGCGCATTTGTCGGTGCCAGTGGTCAGCGGACGAGATTTGTAATAGTGCTCATGCACGTCATTTTGAGTTTAAGATATCCCAAAGTGGGAGTGTTGGTGAAATTATTTGACGAATAAAAGGCACTTCGATAGCAAATCTCCATTTCACTGGCGAACTTACATGTGGTAAGTCTTAAAGTAATGCTTAAGTTTAAACTGGCAATGACATGTCAACTTTAAACGACCCAACGCAAGCGAACCTCCAGCGAACACTATAGTTACCGATAAAACAATCGAACAAAAAAAGAATCGCTAGAAAGGAACCGGGAAGGCCTCCAATGGTAAATTTCCTTCATTCGGCGAGTAATGTAGAATATAAATTAGAGTCGGGCTGAAAGGGATATGATTTAGAGTTCTCTGGCCGCCACGCTCGACCACCGCCGCTTGCCCGCTCTACACCCCGCCGCACGCCCCGCCACCCGCTCCACTCCCCGCCGCCAGCCCCGCCGCACGCCCCGCCACCCGCGTCGCTCCACGCTGCTCCCAGCAAATAATGGAAATTTTATCGTTTCCACAAAAGAAATAACTGATCGTTCCACCGGGACGCTGCGAAGTGCTTTCCGCGCCCATTTAGAATGAAGTTAACAGAATTAATTGAAATGTTTCTTTTGCATCGTGTGGTTATTATGTTTGCGTTTGTTCAGCTTTTACTCAAAACAAAAAAGAAATGGAATTGCTAATGTACTTACAACAAAATGTATGAACAGTTTTATTATACCTCGGGTAAATTAAAAGTCTATTTTATAATACAATACAAAAATAAAACTATATTTTTTATGTTTTACTATATTGAAGCAAGAGCATACTATTTAAATCAAAACGGTCAAAACATAAAAGAAGTAGAATATTTAAGGTACCGAAATTAAGTTTTGACGCTCAATTTTACACTGAGATGGTATCATGACAAGATACGCTATTTATTTATCCACCTATTTTGAACGACGTTACTGAAGGAGGGCTTTTGGAGTTTTTGACATCAGAAACCACAGATTGTGGATTTGTTTTTTAGAGGTTTCCGTATCACACGCAGTCTGTGGAACGTTGTGTAAAAGACGTGACAGAAAAGACTGTGGGTAGCTGAATAGAGATGGAGTTATCAATACCACAATTAATTCAAGAAAAATTATGCTTTAACTTGAAACCAAGAAAGATTTTGTACCTGAGTAATTACAGTAATACTAAAATTTGGTTAAAGATATTATTATAATTTTCGTGTATAAAAAAGAGAAATATCTTTATTTTTAATTTTCTCCCAATCTTTTGCCCATAACTCTTCATCCTTTTGACATGTTATGGTGATCTGTACATTAAAAAAATCTTTAAAAATTTAATTTTGAGGTGAAAATATAGGCTCTAAAATACAACCAGTGGTTCTTAAATTATATAGTAACAAAGTTCAATCTGTTTTATTTTGGTATATTTTTTGTGTGGAAAACGCTCAATCGATTTTGGGAACCTAAAGATGGCAACTTTTTCTCCATTTCATTCTGTTAATTATGTATTTTGGAACCATACACAAGTTTTGGCAAGTATTTATGACTAGTGTTTAAGACTTGTGGATATGTCTAAAACAACAGAACACAACTTATTTAATACTTTTTTTTTATATTTCGAGGTTCCGAAAACTCTTTGATGTTTTAACTTATACTTGCGATTCTCGGCACTTGGTGAAACATGGAAAGCATCTTGATGAAAACCACTTGTACACTGTTTACACAAAATTTACTAAACTATAGGTACTTTTAACCCAACCGGTTTCGAAATTCAATTCATTTTATGTATTGATTTTTTCCCATACGAGAAAACTGTATGAGTTTAATCTAACTACAGATTTCCATCTACAACGATCCTGACACACTTCTTGGCACTTAGGTAAAACATGGTAACCAGGGTCTGATGATGGGACTGGAAGATGGGTATAGGAACAAATCCTCCTCAATCCTCAACGGACAACAGCAGACCCTTCGAGTTTGGGCTTATTTGATTGGTCATTATTAGCACTTTGGTAAAATATGGTGACCAGGGTCTGATGATGGGTCTGGAAGATGGGTACAGGACCTCCTCAACGGACAACAGCAGACCCTTTGAGTTTGAGCTTATTTTATTGGTCTTTATTAGCGCTTTGGTAAAACATGGAGACCAGGGTCTGATGATGGGACTGGAAGATGGGTACGGGATCTCCTCAACGGACAACAGCAGACCCTTCGAGTTTGGGCTTATTTGATTGGTCTTTATTAGCACTTTGGTAAAACATGGTGACCAGGGTCTGATGATGGGACTGGAAGATGGGTACAGGATCTCCTCAACGGACAACAGCAGACTCTTCGAGTTTGGGCTCATTTGATTGGTCTTTATTAGCACTTTGGTAAAACATGGTGACCAGGGTTTGATGATGGGACTGAAAGATGGGTACAGGATCTCTTCAATGGAAAACAGCAGACCCTTCGAGTTTGGGCTCATTTGATTGGTCTTTATTAGCACTTTGGTAAAACATGGAGACCAGGGTCTGATGATGGGACTGGAAGATGGGTATAGGAACAAATCCTCCTCAATCCTCAACGGACAACAGCAAACCCTTCGAGTTTGGGCTTATTTGATTGGTCATTATTAGCACTTTGGTAAAACATGGTAACCAGGGTCTGATGATGGGACTGGAAGATGGGTATAGGAACAAATCCTCCTCAATCCTCAACGGACAACAGCAGACCCTTCGAGTTTGGGCTTATTTGATTGGTCATTATTAGCACTTTGGTAAAACATGGTGACCAGGGTCTGATGATGGGTCTGGAAGATGGGTACAGGACCTCCTCAACGGACAACAGCAGACCCTTTGAGTTTGAGCTTATTTTATTGGTCTTTATTAGCGCTTTGGTAAAACATGGAGACCAGGGTCTGATGATGGGACTGGAAGATGGGTACGGGATCTCCTCAACGGACAACAGCAGACCCTTTGAGTTTGGGCTTATTTGATTGGTCATTATTAGCACTTTGGTAAAACATGGAGACCAGGGTCTGATGATGGGACTGGAAGATGGGTATAGGATCTCCTCAACGGACAACAGCAGACCCTTCGATTTTAGGCTTGTTTGATTGGTCTTTATTAGCGCTTTGCTTAAACATGGTGTCCGTTGCATATAGTCGTTCAAAAAATCATATTATTTTGTTTTCCTTATTTCCACGAAAATTTCTTCGACGCGGGCGGAGCCGCGGGCATAAGCTATTTTATTATACCATGCTTCATTATCGTCCAGATAATCATTGATTTTATAATAAGCTTTTCTATGTAGTCCCTGCTTAATGTATAGTTTAAACTTATTGTCAGGCAAACTAAGGACCTCCTTTAGAAGTTTTTTGTAAAATCTTATACTATGTCCTACAAAAGACCTTGGCAAGTCTGAATTTTGGAAAAGCTAGTTTATGTTTGTTTCTGGTTTCTACAGAGTGGTGTACACCAAGCCTCGGGAAATTATCAATATTTTTTCTGACATATCTAATAACTTGATAAATAAATTCACGTGGGACCGTAAATAAATTTCTTTAAACTTTTCTCTTAATGAATCTCGGTACTTCATGTTATTAATTTGCTCGAATTGCTCTCTTTTGCAAGACAAAGACTGCTTCTATATCCGCGGCTCTACCCCACAACATTATGCCATATGACATAATGCTGTGAAAATAACTGAAATATACTAATCTAGCAGTATCTTCATCAGTAATCTGCCTTATGCGTCTAACAGCGTATGCGGCTGAACTAAGTCTACCACATGCATACCCATACGTACATACATTGTTGATAATAATCAACTCAACGCGTTCTGCTACCAACAAATGTATGAAAGACCCTGTTACTCGTCTGGTTTGCACAGAGATTTTCTCGGCCGGGCCCACAACGAGATTAAACGATACCAGCGGACAGTAACAAGGTATTTCAATAGAAAGATTTAATAATAATATGTGACACTTACATAAATCCAGTAAATTATTGACTGCGTCACGGTACCTCCAGAAGTCCAAAATCTGGGGTTCTCGCTATCCACTGCTGGGGTCGCTTCGCTGGTCCAGCTGCTGGCCGGTATTAAGGAGGGGAACTACAAGGCAGGGATCAGCAGGAAATCAAGGAAATGTGGCCACGAATGCTGCTTACGTGTCACCAACTGACGCAATCATCAAAGTCTTTTCCTGGAATTAGCCCGGCTTCTACGAGCACAATTCCCCAACACGGTTTCACTAGAAGACCTTATTTTATACACACACGTCTTGAAGCAGGAATCTCTAAAAACCTTTCAGACGACCAATTTTCACAATCAAACCGGGAGAGAGCAAAATTAACAAGTCATTTCTGTCAAAAATCATAGACAAGAAGAGCAAAATTAAAAACAAACAAAATGATTACACCGCCGCTAGCGGTTTCTAAAAATAGATTAGAACACTGTGAACGAAGCGCGTTCAATTTGAGTGTTGCGCGAACATACATTAATGTTTAGGTTGGGGAAAAACTCTTTTCGCAAATAATATATATGAACTTATAATAAAATCTCTTTGGCTATACCATTGGTATATGGCTGGTTTTGGTATTATTAAAAAGTACTTGTAAATTTCAAAAAAAAAAATTCCAAATTCAAATTAGGTAAAATGTGTGATTTTCATTTGTTTTTCTTACTTAGGTTGGCCGTAACTCGCGTCCGTCAGTTTACCCTAGAGACCTGACACGTGACCTCCGGGTGGTGCTAAACGAGTTACAAACTTTCTTTATTTATCCGACCCAGATTTATAAAGAAGTCTCTGACTTTCGGGTTGGAGACACCCTAGCTGGAACTACGGGTCCGGCTGGGTTTTATTGGGTACTACGGGAGTCAGATTTGAGCCGACCTGATGCTTGCTTATGCTCGCGGAAGGTGTCTGACATGGGTATGGACTCGTAGTGGCATGTTATTAGTTTCGGCTAATAACTTAGTGGTTTGAACTGCAGGGGTTCGAGCACGTGTCTGTCCGGTATAGCTTGTCACCGGACGCTCGTCTCCGTGAGCAGTTAGCATTCCCTAGTAGCGGCGCTTGGGCGGCCACCAATGTGAACGGGTTATGCGGGGCACGTGAGTTGTCCTCAAGTTGTCCGATGAACACTGCTGGCGTATGGACGCGTGCATTCGTGTGCGCGACCGTGCGGTTTCAGTGGGAGGACTTCATCTCCGGCACTCTATCTGGATATTAGAGGAGACAACCCGACGCTAGAGGTGTTGTCCGGGTCACCCGTCCGCGTAGGAGTTATCGAAGCCGCAAGGTCAAGATAGCGTTTGGAACAAGGGTTTGGCGTAATTATGTTTCGTGCATTTTTATTCCGCGAGGTGAGCGTGCGTGCAGCTCCGAGTACCTCCTTGGATATTGAGGGAGCCAGCTTCTCTGGCGGGTCCAACAACACTCAGTTGAGTCAATCATGTCATATATTGTTTGACGGCGGAGGAGCAGCGCTTGGTACTGCTCGGGGCTATCCTGTCTTGACCCTTTTAAGGCGTTATTGTTGCATACACAGGTAGGCAGAGCGCGGATGAGGTGGGTGCGATGTCGGGTGACCTGTGCCTGTTGCGGTAAAACGTGACGATCACAGGTACTGTTGTTAGTTGACAGTAGTCAATAACATCAGCGGTGCGATCCGCTGCCCTTAAATGGGAAAGTGATTACTTGAACTCATTCTTGAGTCAAGTTTGAGTTGAAGTTACAGAGGACCTCCTTTTATAACGTAAGGTTGATATCGGCGGTCCACTATAACCTAAACTAAGTAGAAACGTAGCGTCGGGATTGTTTTTCTTACTGTGAAGATGAGTGAATCTAATGAAGAAATTCGACACATTTTAAAATTTTGCCACAAAAAAGGAAAAATGCAACGCAAGACGCAAAAAAAAATCGTGATGTTTATGGACCTAGCATTTTGATGAAAACCACTTGTACACTGTTTACACAAATTTACTATAACTATAGGTACTTTTAACCCAACCGGTTTCGAAATTTAATTCATTTTCAAGGGCTTAACAACTCTAACCTACGTGCTGTAAATATTAAAATTAAATTGTTAGATACGCGGTGTAGGGTAGGTATCGTTATGGAATGAAACGTCGTGCTTGCTTGTTAGCTAATAAAACACTGCTTTATTCAGAGAAGCAAGACTGGGAGCGGGCGCAGCCGCTTGACACAAACCGGTCTACATAACATTTGTGTAAACAGTGTACAAGTGGTTTTCATCAAGATGCTTTCCATGTTTCACCAAGTGCCGACAATCGCAAGTATAAGTTATTATATGGACCTAGTGCAGTGTCTGTGATAGTAGCACAAATTCGGTTTAAGCGTTTTCAATCCGGAAATTTTGATGTCAAAGATGCAACTCGCTCTGGGCGCCCTCTTACGGATAAAATGGATGCCATTTTTGAAAAAGTGGAGCAAGATCGGCATATCAGTAGTGATGATGTAGCTGAAGGGGATTGACCATAAAACAGTTCTGGCGCATTTGAAAAAAGCTGGGTACATAAAAAAGCTCGATATTTGGGTGCCTCATTAGCTCACTGAAAGAAACTTAATGAACCGTGTACTCATTTGTGATTCTTTATTACGACGTAATGAAACCGAAACATTTTTGAAAAACCCGATAGCTGGTGATGAAATGTGGATCACGTACGACAAGAACGTGCGAAAAAGGTCGTGGTCCTAGGCTGGTCAGGCTTCACAGACTCTGGCAAAACCTGGGTTATCTCGCAACAAGGTAATGCTGTGTGTATGGTGGGATTGGAAGGGCATTATTCATTATAAGCTGTTATCGCCAGGCAGGACCATTGATTCTGAACTCTACTGCGAACAACTGATGAGATTAAAGCAAGAAGTTGAGAGAAAGCGGCCGGAATTAGTCAACAGAAGGGGTGTGGTTTTTCATCATGATAACGCTAGACCTCACACATCTATAGCAACTCAGCAAAAATTAAGAGAGTTTGGCTGGGACGTATTAATGCATCCGCCGTGTAGTCCTGACCTTGCATCTTCACATTTTCACTTGTTTCGGTCTCTTCAGAATTCTTTAGGCAGTGTCAGGTTAACATCATGAGAGGACTGCCAAAACCACTTGTCGCGGTTTTTTGATCAGAAGCCCCAGAATTTCTATAGCAATGGAATCATGTCCCTATTTACAAGATGGCAGAAAGTTATCGAACAAAATGGCACCTACATACTTTAGTTGAGTGTAAATAAACATTATTAAAAAATGTTTTAAACTTTTTCCACAACCTATTATATAATAATAAATAAATGATATATAAACCTTGCTTGTTAATAAAGTTGCTTATCTTGCTGAACGATGAGGGATAACACGAGAGGAAACCTGCATGCCCTAAAAAGCGTGTATTTGTGCCCGAAGAACGGCGCGGCGCGGCGATAGGGCTCACTACCCATCACGTTGGGACGTGATAATCGTCGGTGAAACGCGGGTGTACCGAGTGTGGACTGTGACTTGCATTTCACGCTTGACACCCGGAACACCGCTGACACCCCTTCGGGGATTCATGTCGTGATTATATATTTATCTAACTGGTCTCGGTCGAGGGCTAGATATTAGTAATTGACATGAATAACTTTAAAGGAAAACAAAGACGAATCACTGTTGCAAACGTTTATAGGTTGAAAGACGGTTATAAAGCATACTTTATGATTTTACTAGCTTTTGCCCGCGGCTCCACCCGCGTGTTTTTTGGTTTAACGACATGCTTTTTTCCGGGATAAATAGTAACCTATGCGTTAAGTTATATGCGAGTATATGCTATATTCATTCTAAATTTCATCCAAATCCGTTCAGCCGTTTCAGCATGAAAGAGTAACAAACATACACACACACAAACTTTCGCATTTATAATATTAGGGTGATAACAATTTCAACCATGTTAACAGTTCTAAAACACTTTTCGGAAAATAAAATAGAATTTCCATATTTTAAGAAAATATTTGCCTTATTGAAATATTTATAAAATTTAATAAACGTTTTCAAAAGCGTTTTGACGTTTTTTTTCAATTCAGTTATTTACATCTTTAACAGAATACTTACCCCTCAACCAAGATCTATTAGACAACAGTAAGGCCCTCTTTAACCTGGTTCACTCTATCTATTTAACCCAACAACAACAGGTGGTAGAGCTGATGCCGGGCTCGACTGTGGAGGTACCACCATCTTACTCGCAAATCCTCCCGAAGTTATTCGGGGGAGAGTAAGAGAACAGCTCTCAGGCAAAACCAGGCGGCCCACCATTGCCTGGGACCGATGGATGGCGGTATATCCATCCCTAATTGCCAGACCTTAAAACAGACTAGTGACGGGCAGCGGCATCACTGGTGCAAGGGTTTCGGCACCGCGTTCACCAACCTGCCTGCCCAGCGTGGGTGAGTGTGGGCATATCTTCCAGGGGGACCGCCAAGAGTGGTGAAATCCTGGAAAGGCCTATGTCCAGCAGTGGACGAAACAGGCTGATGGATGGATGGATGGATTTAACCCAAAGAAGTGACTCGTGCATTAAAGGTTGTTGTATGGGACTTTATAGTGATCACAATACCTACTTGGAAAAGGCGCGGCGCAGATTTGTACCGCTTATGCTTGTACGAAGTTGGTCGATTTGTCAATTATAAATACACTAACATTTTCTTTATTAAACGTTCCACTTTACAGTAAACTCTATTACGAGTAGAGTGAATAGCTCTGAGTTAGCTGCTTGGCAGCTGTCAAAAACACGTTTTAATTAAGTTTATAAATGTATGATAATTTAATATTGGTAAGGGAGGCGCTTACGGAAAACAGGAAAAATCCGCATGTGGTCTACGGGACAATAAAGTTTGGGGACTTATAATTTTGATAGTATTGTCATGTACCTAAACTCAGGGCAGGCAAAGCCACGGACATAAGACCACTATTATATTACATAATTATACATACATGTCGTCGGAGCCAGCAAAAGCTGAAAATAAATCTCACAATTATGCTTTGGACAGTTTCGGGTTGTAGCAGCTATGCCGTAGAACTTACACGTGTATTTGCGTACGCTCTACGCACTTGCTGGTCTACAACGCGGAAAGCTGTGGGCTCGTAGCACTTGCTACGCCGTAGCTAAACGTCGACGCGAGTGCGGCTCGCGCGCTACGACGCTGCTAGGGGACCCTTCGTCATGACGTGTATTGATGAGATGTATTCTACGTAGGGCGCATGTATTGTCTACGTGTGCTTTACGTGTTACGGCCTAGGTTTTAATACCCGACCGTGTCCCAAAGTCGATTCCTAGTGACGTTTGGAGCCGTGCGCTGCACTGTAGCCTCGTTTTTACCTAAATTTGAAATAGAGTAAAATTTTTAATGCTTACAAGTTGTCTGCGACTCCGCCTACGTTTAGTGCAAAATCTACCTGTTTTATCTCCGACTTGTTTAGTAAAATTGTAATTGCTCAATTTTTCGGTATCTTCTTGAGAAGCTGACTCTCTTCAGTCGCGCACATTTAAATATGGCTTAAGCTATGGACGCAGCCAGAGATTTGGAGATTCAAACCTTACCCCCCGCAAAAGTTAAAAATATTACTCTAATGGATCAATTTATAAAAATAAAAACAGAAGATTTGAAAGAAATAAATCAACCTTCTGGTTATTTTTTTCTCATACATTCTTAATGGATATTGATTATTATGATTATTTTATGCACTTTCTTGTCGTTCTGTTTTCTTGAACCCCACTCCCGATACCAAAACCTGGCTACACCCGTGCCTGAGTTTTCCCGCATCAAAATCCGTTAAGTGGAAAATATTGTATTCTCATTAAAATTCGGAAAAAAACTAACGTACTGAGAGACAGACAGACGTTGTATCTTATCCACGGATATAACAAGAAGATATAGATGTAATGAATACTGCACCCGGCGTGCCCCCCGCCCCGCCCCGCCCCGCCCCCGTGACCCACTTCCCCGCCACGCCGCTTTCAGCCCCATTTGCCTTTCATCTCGCTCATTGAATTACTTATAAACCTTTAGATGTTTAAAAACCCTGCACGTTGTACAGCATCCCGGATTTAATTGACTAAAAGTTATCGAATTGTTTTAAAAATGACAAACCACGGAATCGGTGAAGGGAACCGCCGCCGCCGTTAGACCAGCCACTGGGAAGACCGCCTCGCTGGTGACTGCACACTGCGCCACGATCCTCTAATTGTTACTTAATCCCGAAGCTTACCTGTACTTGGTACCTTTTAATTTATTATGTGCATGAAATACGTTTTTCCCGTGTACAATATAGAATGTGTTAAAAACGTGACAATGAAACAATGGCTGAATGCAGACTGGTTTATTTGCTTCCCGCAGGGTGGCGGTAGCGATAGATTATGATTACCTACATATTGTACATAACACTTTTCCCTCACAAAAGAAATACAAAAAGCTTGTGAGTACAGAAATAATGATTAAAGTACCACAACTACAAGGTTATGCATTATCATCCTAACTATTAGTACTTAAACAATAAAATATTATCTTATAAAACTAACTTACACAAAAATCAATATTTAAATGCTTTGAGCTTATCCCGACAACGTAACGAAGCTTCCCTGTGCGAGCGAGTATGCCTTGGAGTCACCGGAGACAATAGCGACGCTGGGGACTTCGGCGGAGACGCTGAGGATCGCGGCGGAGACGATGGGCCCGCGCCCACATCCTCCTCCGCACTATCAATGGATTCGTCCTTCTCACAGTCTACGTCTGGGGAAACTACACTAGCCTTATTATGCGAACCCTCCCCGACCTGGCTAAGTGAATGGCGTGATTTCCTTGACAGTATTTGGTCAATATGACGCTTATGGATTTTACCGTCCATCGTTTTGACGGTATAAGATACTGGTCCAATACGTTCATCAATTACACCCTCAGTCCACTTGTTTCCAGATTTTGAATAATTTCGCAGTAATACCGGCTCGTTTTGCCGAGCCACCCGTAGTGGCGGCGTGTCGCGGCGCTGCTCCTCTTTGAGCTGGCGCGCGCGCACGCGCTCAGCGGCGTCGGGCCGCAGCAGGTCCAGGCGGCCGCGCAGTCGCCGCCCCAGCAGGGCAACCGCTGGCTCGCGCCCTGTTGTGCTCTGCTCAGTGTTTCTATACATGTGTAACGGAAGTGGAGAGGAGCTGTACTGACTCAGTTGATTGCGTGGTGAGAGGCGGGAAGTGGAGAGGAGTGAAGTTTGATTTTGGCGGCTGTGTGGTGCGGCTCGGACATATCTTTTTGAGAGTTTCAATCGAGGAGTGTTGTAATTTATATTTCTAAAAAATAAACCAAGTGATTGTGAGTGTACATTTTTATTTCTTACACCTGACAAAATTATAGTCAGAAGTGGGATCTGAACAACAATGAAGCGGATACGAAGCTCAACTGGCGGTCATGTGAAGCGGAAAAGAGCCAAGCTAGCGTGTCCTCAAGTAAGTGATGATGATCAGGAGCTAGATGAATCTTATACTCGTAATGAAGCATTAAAATCATTGATTGATAAAAAGGTGGAAAAGGCTGTTAAAAACCTCATGAACGAAAATAATGTAGCATCAGATCAAAAACCGCATAAATTATTGAAAACTGAAAAATTAATTCCTGATTTTGATCCAGAAAATAAAGATATTAATGTTAAAGGATGGATTAATAAAATTGAACAACTCGGAGATATTTATAAGTGGAGTGACGAATTAAAATCATTTAACCTGCAGGCAAAGTTACAAGGTCAAGCACGTGTTTGGTTTAATAGGTTAGATTTTTATGATCACACGTGGGAAGAGTGGAAATCGATGCTGATAAAAGCTTTTCCACGATTCCACGACTATGCTACGCTGTTAGACGAACTGATGAATAGAAAAAATTTTACAAATGAATCCATGACGAAGTATTTTCAAGAGAAGTTGGCCATGTGCTATAGGTGTCAGTTGAGCGATCAAGCGTCTGTTTCGTGTATTATCCGAGGCCTGCCACAGGAACTTCAGGCAAATGCGCAAGCTTTTCAATGCACGAGCCCGGACGAATTATATGAGGGTTTCCTATCGGCATTTGACAACTATAAAGCTACAAATCCAGGTAAAACAATATACGCTCCAGTCAAATATCCGTATCGGGCGCTGGATTCGTCGACGGGCCAAGCATCAAACGAGGCTACTTCAACACGCAAGCCACCAATCTGCTTCCGATGCAATCAAACCGGGCACGTGGCGCCAAATTGTACATTGCCAGACAAGCGCAAGTGTTTTAGATGCGGTAAGTTGGGTCACGTGGCGACCAGCTGCATTGCCACTGAAGCCAGTACATCAAGCCAGGAAAAAAAGGTACAGATCTTATCCAACTTGAATGATACCTACAATAAAACGGCTCGTGTCAACGGAGTTTTAATGAAAGCATACATTGATACGGGTAGCGAATTAAATGGCATGGCTAAGAGTGCAGCGGAAGCAATGCAATTACCAGTTAAGGACTCTAACGTCATTCTGAAAGGATTCGCGGGAGGTTCGGTTAAAGCAGCAGGAGAAGTCTCATTTAATCTTGGAGTAGACGGCATTGAAATGGATACCAGAGCAGTTATTACCGACGCTGATCTCGGAAATATTGTCCTGATTATTGGTCAACCAATAATAAATAGCCAGAACGTTATTCTTAATGTCTCCAATAACACATCAGAACTGAGGCAGGTAACGACTGATGAGTTGAGCAATGTTGACACCGTTTATGAAGCGATTCGTTTCAGAGTTCAAGCTGCCGAGGATACCGAAGTACCAGTGGGAGACAGCTTGGTGAAAGTGACCCTGGAAGAAGCATCGCAGGGCAACTACTGCACCAAGCCAAGGCACTTCAGCATGGGAGCTGTGAGCTACGCGATTGCCAGTACCATGCTTCGAGAAGGTGGCGGCTATCTTCGAGTTTGCAACATGGGAGAGGAACCTGTGAAATGGAATAAGGGATATACTATAACAAGAGCAGAGCGATGTGAAGTAGAGGCTGCGGTGAGTTCAAATATTTTATCTTTGAGGAGAGGAGAGTCTGAGAGTATAGAGCAGATTGGCGGGGTTAGCTTGGAGCAGATTAAAGTAGGTCCTGTCGACAGGGATAGTAAAACCAAACTAATTGATTTGTTAGCGGCATATGCAGACTGTTTTGCCAGTTCTACGAAAGAAATAGGGCGTACTAATTTAGGTCAAATGCGTATCAATCTTACAACTGAAAAACCTATTAATAGGAAGCCATATAGATTATCACACGCTGAAAGGGAGATCGTGTCTAATAAAATTGAGGAGTTGTTGGAAGGGAACATCCTAAGGGAATCTTCATCTGAATATGCCTCCCCCATTATCCTGGTGCGTAAAAATAATGGCGATTACCGTCTTTGCGTTGATTATCGAGATTTAAACGCGATTACCGTCAAAGAGCGCTTCCCCTTGCCCCACATCGATGATGAACTATCGCGTTTAGCTGGAAAGAAGTTGTTCACAAGCTTGGACCTGTTTTCAGGCTATCATCACATTAGTATTGAGCCTGAATCAGTCGATAAGACCGCGTTCGTCACTCCAGACGGTCATTTTGAGTACTTAAAAGTCCCGTTCGGTCTTGCAAATTCACCATCTGTATTCATGCGTATGATGCAGAAATTGGTTAAACTTGTGGGTAGTAATGAAATAATTGCGTTTATGGATGACCAACTTTTGGCAACTGCTGACGTTGACGACGGGCTTATTTTATTGGAGAAGGTTCTTATTCAACTAAGAAGTGCAAATTTAAAACTAAATATGCAAAAGTGCTCATTTCTTCAATCTGAAGTGTCATTCTTAGGTCATGAAATTAGTTCCGAAGGAATAAAACCAGGTAATCGAAAGATTGAAGCGGTTGAAAAATTCCCCACACCGAATAATTTGCATGAACTTCGGCAATTTTTAGGTTTGTGTAGCTATTTCCGAAAATACATCTACCAATACGCTTTGCTAGCTAAACCCCTGACAGACTTGACGAAAAAATCCTCAGAGTGGTCGTGGGGTGGTGATCAAATTAAAAGTTTCGAAAACCTTAAAATGAAATTGTGTTCCCGCCCGGTACTAGCTTTGTTTGACCTCAGTCTGCCATGCGAAATTCACACAGATGCTTGCAAAAACGGGATCGCGGGAATTTTGTTTCAGACTCAGAGTTGTGGTGAATTAAAACCAGTTTTTTACTTTAGTAGGGTAACAAGTCGCGAAGAGTCTATTTACCACAGTTATGAGCTTGAGACGTTAGCAGTAGTGGAGTCTCTAAAACATTTTCGCGTGTATATTTACGGAAAACCCGTCAAGGTTGTCACGGATTGTTCCGCAGTTCGACATACGTTGGTAAAAAAGGACATGATACCGAGGATTGCCCGTTGGTGGTTAACGATTCAAGAATTCGATATGTCAATAGAGTACCGACCTGGTGATCGTATGAGGCATGTCGACGCCTTGAGTCGTAATCCAATCCATGAGTCTAATACACCAACTGTCGAGCCCGGGGAGGGCGTTGGCATCCCCAACACTCTTTTGACGTGTAGCCCAACATTTAAAAATGAAACCGTCAATGTCAATGTCATTCCCATTTCAAATGAAGACTGGTATTTAACTGTGCAAATGCAAGACAGTAAATTGAGCCAAATAATTCAGCAATTAAGTGATGGGACTCCGTGTAGTGATATAGCAAATAATTATAAAATCAAAAATGATAGGTTATACAGAAAAACTTTATATGGAGATCGTCTAGTGGTACCATCGTTCGCGCGATGGAAGTTTATGCAAAGATTCCATGACCAAATCGGACATATCGGGTTTAAAAGGTGTGAGGAATTAATCAAAGCTGATTACTGGTTCCCTAAAATGACCAGATTCATTAAAAAGTATGTACAGTGTTGTCTTGAGTGTGCATATGGTAAGGGAGACCACGGAAAAAAATCTGGTGGGTTGCACCCTATTCCCAAACCAGATAAGATCATGCAGACTGTCCATATTGACCATTTAGGGCCCTTTTCTAAAACAAAGAAAGGATACCAGTATGTCCTCCTGATAGTAGATGCCTTTTCAAAATTTGTGTGGGCTCGCTCTACAAGGACTCTTAGCTCAACCGAGACCGTGACAATACTAGAGGATATCTTCAGCATGTTTGGCTATCCCGTTAGGGTAATATCTGATCGTAATCTTGCCTTTACTAGTAGGATATTTAAAGAGTTCTCTCAGAGGCGTCAGTTTCACCACACATTGAATGCGATAGCGTGCCCCCGGGCCAATGGTCAGGTGGAACGCTATAATCGCACATTACTTAATGCTATGCGCACTAGAGTCAAAGATCCCAACATGTGGACCGAATGTTTGCCTGAGATAGTCTGGGGAATGAACAATACGTTAAATGAGAGTATAGGTTATCACCCATATGAGCTTATGTTCTCCCAAAAGGGTAAATTATTACCCAACTTAGCCCAGGAGGCTGACACCGTGCCCATTCAAGACAAGCGCGCTGCTGCCACTAAAAGGTTAAAGCAGAGGGCTGAAATTATGAAACAAAAATATGACAAGCGCCATAAGCCTGAACAAAAATTCAGTAAAGGGGATCTAGTACTATGGAAGCAATCTCCTACCGGTGGTGAGGTCAAGAATGTTAATACTAAACTTCAAGTTCTATATTCTGGGCCATATGTAGTTCAGAAAGTGTTACCTCATGGTCGGTATGAGATCCGCAGTGTGAAGGGAATGCGAGGATATAAAAAGTTTACTGGGGTGGTTGCAGCTGATGCTCTGCGCCCTTATCGTAGTGCCCCGTCTTGTAGTGAAACTAGTAGTGATGAAGATGTAGTTGCCCGTGATGATCTAATTGACTTACTAGAGAGTTAATTCTCGGCTGCACCAATCGCGGTGCAATTGTTACAGGATGGCCGACTGTAACGGAAGTGGAGAGGAGCTGTACTGACTCAGTTGATTGCGTGGTGAGAGGCGGGAAGTGGAGAGGAGTGAAGTTTGATTTTGGCGGCTGTGTGGTGCGGCTCGGACATATCTTTTTGAGAGTTTCAATCGAGGAGTGTTGTAATTTATATTTCTAAAAAATAAACCAAGTGATTGTGAGTGTACATTTTTATTTCTTACACCTGACAAAATTATACATGAATAGAAACCGAGTTAAGGCCGTATTTACGTTCTCTTTTTCTAATTCTGCTTTTTTAAGCACGCGTTTTATTGTACGCACCGCATTCTCTGCAGCCCCATTACTGGAGGGATGATACGGGGAAACTAACGTATGTTTAATACCGTTACACTCTAAATATTGAGCAAATGCGGCTGAAGAAAAAGGTGGTCCATTGTCGCTTACTATGCGCTTAGGCAGACCGAAACGCGAAAATAGTCGTCTTAAGCAATCACAAACGACACCGGCTGATGTCGTACTTACTTTTTCTGCCTCGATCCACTTAGAATGAGCATCGATAACTATCAAATAATAATTACCATTAAACGGACCGAGAAAATCAACGTGCAGACGCGACCAAGGCTCCGCCGGCCAAGACCATGAGTGCAGAGGCGCAGCGGGGGGCGCGGGCCGTGCCTCCTGACACGCGACACACTCACGCGCTATCTGTTCTATATCTCGGTTGATGTTTTCCCACCAGACGTAATTACGCACGATTTGTTTCATTTTAACTATTCCCGGATGACCCTCGTGGATTTCTTTCAAAACAAAATGCCGTAAAGAGTTTGGAACCACAATGCGATAGCCCCATACTAAGCAACCCTGATCCACATGTAAACTTTCTCTTCTGTTATGATATATTTTTTCTATGTCATTACACTCATTTATAGTTGGCCAACCGAACATAACGAAACCATATATTTTACTGAGCAACGCGTCTTTTCCAGTTTCAATTTTAATGTCTTTAAAACTAATCGGAAATGTTTCCTGTACGAAATTAAGATATCTGGCTTCTTCGTCTTCATCTCGTAGTTGCTTTTTTGTCAATTCTAGAGGGAGACGGGAAAGAGCATCAGCAAAACAATTTTTTTCTGATGTCACAAATTCAATCCCGAAATCATAAGCGGCCAACTTCACTGCGTAGCGTTGAAGTCTACTCGCAGCCGTCACCGGCAATCCCTTATTTTTACCAAAAATGTAACTTAAGGGACGGTGGTCGCTGCGCAAAATAAAGTATCTACCATAAAGATATTGATGGTGCCTCGTGACCCCAAATACTTTTCCAGTTTCAATTTTAATGTCTTTAAAACTAATCGGAAATGTTTCCTGTACGAAATTAAGATATCTGGCTTCTTCGTCTTCATCTCGTAGTTGCTTTTTTGTCAATTCTAGAGGAAGACGGGAAAGAGCATCAGCAAAAAAATTTTTTTCTGATGTCACAAATTCAATCCTGAAATCATAAGCGGCCAACTTCACTGCGTAGCGTTGAAGTCTACTCGCAGCCGTCACCGGCAATCCCTTATTTTTACCAAAAATGTAACTTAAGGGACGGTGGTCGCTGCGCGAAATAAAGTATCCACCATAAAGATATTGATGGTGCCTCGTGACCCCAAATACAATGGCAAGCGCCTCTTTGTCTATCTGAGAATAGTTAACCTCGGCAGAGTTAAGTGTGCGCGACGCACTACACACAGGTCGTTCCGTACCATCTGCAAAGCGCTGCGTCAGTACCGCACCCAAACCGTACGCGCTGCTATCAACAGACAAAATCAACCCCAGACTTGGATCATAGTGCGCCAGCACAGGGGAACTGCTCAAAACATTTTTAATTTTATTAAAGGCCATATTACAATCAGTAGTCCACTGCCATTTAACATTCTTTTTCAACAAATCATACAATGGCTTTAGAATATCACTCATGTTAACACAGAACTTGGCATAAAAATTAACCAAACCCATAAAGCTTTTTAGCTCAGTAACATTGGTTGGTGGTGGTGGTGCTGCTACAATAGCCTCAATTTTTTTTGTATCTGTATGCAAACCAAACTTATCTATCTTGTATCCTAAGTAGGTGACACTTTCCTTAAAAAATTCACATTTACTGAAGTTAACTTTCAAGCCGTTCTCTGTGAGCCTTTGTAGCACAGCTCGCAAGTTCGCTAGATGGGCCCCCCTGTCTTTCCCTGTTACGCAAATATCATCGGCGAACACAGCAGTACAAGGTAGCCCATTTAGTGTCTCTTCCATTATTTTTTGAAAATTTTCGGGAATACATTTAATACCGAACGGTACGCGCTTGTAAACAAAAGTACCTACGTGTGTTGTGATGGCCGTCATCGCCTGTGAGTCTTTGTGTAACAAACATTGTTGAAAAGCGTTAGAGAGATCTAGTTTCGTGTATTGTTCACCACCACCTAAAGCGGCGAAAAGGTCCTCGATGCGCGGCAGCGGGTAGTGGTAATCCTTTAAAAGAGGATTAATTGTGACCTTGTAGTCACCGCATATCCTTATGTTACCGTTAGCCTTAATTACCGGCACAATAGGCGTGCCATAATCCGAGCGCTCAACTTTATATATAACGCCCTCCCGCTGCAGCCGATCGAGCTCCTTCTCCACAGGTTGCCGCAAAGCTAAAGGCATGGCCCGCGCTTTTATAAAAACAGGTGATTCATCCTTTAGATAAAGTCTCAACTCCGATTTAAACGTACCTAAGCCGTCGGCAAATACTTCCGGAAACTCATTTCGTAAAGAGATCGCCATCGAGTCATCTTGGGCCAAGTTGTGGCAAGTACGACCCATTAATGGCGGTCCACCATTCTCAATAACAAATAAATTTAATTTAGCCTGTTTTTTACCACAGCTAACATTGACCACAATAAAGCCAAGAGTCTCGATGATGTCTCCTGTATAAGACCTTAAAGTTAATTGCCGCTGTTGAATAGGAATGTTTGAAAAATTTCTGTCGTAGTAATTTTTGGAAATGACAGATATTTTGCTTCCGGTGTCAATCTCGAACTTACTCATGATATTTTCAACTTTTACAATAGCAAAGTAAGGCCCATCACCTTCACTAGAGACTACTAAATTATAAAAATTACAACCTTCATCATCCGTGTCCGATTCATTTAGAAAAAATTGATTTTTCGTTGGTTTTCTGCCACTGTTATTTGCACTTTGCTTTTTAGCACACATCAGCTTAATGTGACCTCTTTCGCCACATTCATCACAGTTATAGTATTTAAAACGACACCCTAATGCCCTAATTTATCGCTACGAGAGCATGCGCGCTGCGCCCGGGCGGCGCCCGCGTTCATTCGCGAGCTCCCGGCTGCGCCCGCGCCTATTCGGTGCAAGCCGTCGTCCTGCGCCAGCCGCGTTGCGACGGCGCCGGTGCGCGCGCCCGGGGCGCACGCCACAGCTGCGTGCCGCTCCGCCGCTCCCAGCGCCTGCGCCAACTCCACGGCGCGCTTGTAGTCTACATTCTTTTCCGCAAAGATCCTTGATCTCATGTCTTCATTGCACAGACCAGACACAAACTGGTCTCTCAAATTCTCTTCTAATTTATCTCCAAAATTGCATGTTTTGGCTAAATGTTTTAGAGATTGTAGGTATTCGCGAACACTTTCACCTTGACGTTGCGTACGCTGCCTAAAAACATGCCTCTCAGCGATTTCAGACCGATCCGGTTCTAAATGATTTTTCACAAGCGTAACCAACTCTTGAAATGACTTAGATTCTGGATTGTTTGGGGAACACAAATCACACATTAATTCATAGCACTCCGCGCCCACTACCGTCACTAGCGTGGCCACTTCCAATTCGTCGGCGATCTTATTTAATGCTATAAATTGCTGGACTCGTCGAATATAGGTGTCCCAGTTGTTACTCCCTAAACTATATGGTTCAATATGACCGATAGGCATTTTTTATGGAGATAATGCACACACACACGCGGTAATTTTCGAAATCCTCGTCGCCAGTGTTAAATACGTGACAATGAAACAATGGCTGAATGCAGACTGGTTTATTTGCTTCCCGCAGGATGGCGGTAGCGATAGATTATGATTACCTACATATTGTACATAACAGAATGAAGAATAAATACATTATACATAGAAATGTTTATCCTGTTTACATACGAGCAAGTCTAAGTACATTATGTATTATCTTTTCCTGAATGGAGCATTGCACTTACTTAATAATTCGTGATTGACTTACTTCCAGAATTAGTATCTACTTAATCATAAAAGGCTACGCATTTATTAACTGCGGCTCCACCCACGTCGAAGGGATTTTCGTGGAAATAAGGAAAACTAAGAAGTACGATTTTTTGAATGACTATATGCAACGGTTACCATGTTTTACCAAAGTGCTAATAAAGACCAATCAAATAAACCCAAACTCGAAAGGTGTGCAATCTAACCAAATTTTACAAACGTCCAGGAATTATTAATTGCTACATAACTTCTAACTACACCGCAGTAGAAAAGTAAATTCCAAAAATCTTTAAATGACGATAACTTTTTTCCGAGATCTGATCTTAATAAAATAAAGCCTATATTCTATTCCAAATTAAGCTCTGTACAGCTGTGAAAAGTACATGAAAATCCGTTCAGTAGTTTTAGAGATGTGCGTGAACAAACAGACAGACAGAAACGAATTCTAAGAATCGTTGATTTGTGTTCTATTACTCTTCTTTAGTCACCCCCTTTCTATTTCTATTACTCTTCTTCAATGTACAGACACAGCGGTTTCTACTGTTTTAATATAAGTATTGATTAACGATTAGTCATTTATATTTCTCTCAACAAGTTCCGCATTACCAAAAAGTTAGACAGTAGAAGATACTGAGTGGTACCTATAGAGCTCGCTGTATACACACGTCTGCAGTTCGGGCTACCTATAGGTATTTGTAAAACATTTCAACGGCTATGACAACACAGTCACTTTAACTTGTACAATAAATACAAATATTGCCAAATACATAAACATAACATAATATTATATATGAACTAGACAAAATTCATCCAGCACACAAAGTGTTTATTTTTAATAGTAATTAAAGAATTTTGGACCAACGAATACAAAATAAAAATTAAACATGGACATCAAACTAGGTCACAAATATCTGGTAAATTAGTAGTACCAAAAGTTTCAATTTTTATGGAAAACATTGCGAAAATTGGCTTATTCCAAAATTATTTAATGCTATTTCACAAGACATAAAAGACTACAAAGGTACTTAAACTCAAATTAAGAAGTGGTTAAAAGATTTATTTTTGTTAAATCCACATTTTAGTAGTACGACTTTATAAAAAGTTTAAATTTTTAGTTTTTCAAATGTTTTTATTTAGGTACTTTCAATATTTGTTATACCGTGTCATACTGCGGTAACGCACACACGGCATTCGCTCGTCTTTTGTTACCCAACAACAACTCGAGCGAATGATACAAAGTGTTCAAACTACCCTCTATGCCGTTAATCTTTTTTATTTAGGTAATTTAAGTGCTAGCATTAAGAGAGAGTTTATCTCTGTTTTAACAGTTTGGCGGAACATTATTACTTGTACATATTTACTTATTATGAATAAAGTTTTTATAAATGAAATGAATGAAAATGCTCCGTAGGTACTCACATTTTGCCTTTATGTTATGGCCAGGTATCCACAACTCATCTAGTCACTTGCAAGCAACGAGTAGATACTTTATAGTCTCTGCTTGCAAGTGAGTGAGAGAAGTGGTCGCTAAGTAAAAACCGCCAACTCTGCAGTCGACAAGACACGACTTTGTTGTTTTCAATACAAGTGTTCGTAAAGCCCTATTTTATATGCATCAAAACTGTTGGTAAAGTCATTTTTACCACATTAGGGTTCCGTAGTCCGACAAGGAACCCTTACAGTTTCGCCATGTCCGTCGTCAGTCCGTCCGTCTGCCCACGGCTTAGCTCAGCGACTATTAGTACTAGAACGCTGTAATTTGTTATGGGTATATATAGGTATATTATTCACGCCGACAAAACAGTAAAAACAAATTTCGAAAAAATTTTTTTAAGTTTATCTCTGATACTCGTAAATAGGGGAAGATTTTTTTTCTCGTCCCTCTCATTGTGTGGCGTATCGTTGGACAGGTTATTCAAAAACATTATGGGTGTGTAAAAACCAATTTAAGATTTATGGCGAAATTTCAAACTTGACTTTAAAAGTGCTAATTTTTGTTGGAGTCAAGTGTCCCCCCCCCCCCTGCCAGCTACGCGGTTTTATAAGGATATGTGAAAAAATTCACAGAAAACTACCACAGCTAAGTAAGCTTTACAGGCTTACGAGTACAGGTCGCGCCAAACTTTTAGCCACTCTAAACACGACAATGTATGGGCCGTTCTTCTAAATGTATGGGACTAGAAGTTTGGCGCAATCTGTTTTAGAAGACTAACTTATAAAATGTACTGGGCAACTACGGAACCCTACACTGCGCGTGGCCCGACACGCACTTTGCTGTTTTTTTTCTAGTTTATTGGCACTTTGTCTAACCTGCAACCTTTCCTTGTGTATTTCCCAGATGTATGTTATTATACACGTATTTTTTTCACTCTAAGGCTCTAGATAGATTTGAGCAAAGCATAGTAGTTTTAATTTCTCCTTGTCTTATACTTTTTCTCAATTTTAGGGTTCCATAGTCCGACAAGGAACCCTTATCGTTTCGCCACGTCCGTCTGTCCCTTTTTTACCTTTTACCTACACGTAGATTGATTGATGTTTTTTTTTTCTCGTTTATTTCATAGTGTGGATTATCGTTGGATAGGTCATTCAAAAACATTGTGGGAGTGTAAAAACCATTTTTCGATTTAGGGATTCGTTGACTTTAAAGCTTTTGAGGTTTTTGGTCAGTGTGTTATTTTATTATTTATTAATTTGTATGTTTATAAACGTTTGTATACGTACGTACACGTTTCCACACGCTAGCTAGGCTGCAACGGAATACCAACCAGCGTTGTGTCGAGATGATTACCTACTTCGTACACAGCATCATGCTGGTCCATCCATTTTGGTAGCACCAAATAGTTATATTTAGATTTAGTTTGTAGTAGTCTCAAATTTTATTATACGTAGGTACCTCGAATATACAAAAAAAAATTGTGTGTTTTAACAACATTGACCTCTCATAAATAATATTAAAGGTCAATGAATAACAAATAAATTTATTTTCTTTCTTTTTTTCTTCTTTCTAATGTATACAAAAATTATAAAATAACCTTTTGGGTCACTAAAAAGTTTGTATCAAAGATATATAGTTCGTATAAGCGGTGGGTGTCATCATAGAGGTTTTTGTTATGTGTTTGCACATTTCGGAACCCATCCGCATCCGTAATAGCGCTAGTCACATTTTATGACATGTGTATTGGAACGTACCGTTTATTTCCGTCGAGTTGGTAAATTGCGGGCAAAGAAAAAGAATGCCTGCCTTATATTCATTTGGTATATTTATATTTGTTGTTTGTTTCTTAAATTATGTTTCTTTTATTCACTCACAGTATGCATTGAAAAACGTAGTATGATACAAGTGGGTAAGGATAACTCGTTAATTTTAAAACACTCGCTACGTTCGCGTATTCCTTACCGCACTTGTAACATTAATTATATTATTGATGAGAAATAATTTGGCCAGGTGCTAGTTGGACTCGCGCACAAAGGATTCGGAATGAAACCCTATATACATAATGCTAATATGCATAAATCAGTAGCATGATTTAAGAAGACCGGCCGTCCGCGCATCACAAGTGACGCAGAAGATAGGATATCGTCGTGCCCGAGCAGCAGAACTCACTGTGCAATGGCGGGGCATGATCCCGGAAGATGTTTCAGTCGACACTTGCAAGAGAGTCCTCAAGAAAATGGGGTATGGTTTTTACACAGCAAAAGAACAGCCTTTACTAACTGCCCTGCAAAAGAAAAAGAAGATTAAAATTTGCTCGTGACCATAGAACTGGACTTCAGATCAGTGGCGTCAAATAATATGGTGCGATGAATCGAAGTTTGAGGTCATCAGAAATAAAAATGATATGGGGTTGCATGCCAGCACAGGGTTTGGTTGCAATTTTTCAAGGGAAATGTTAATGCTACACAGAACCAAGAAATTTTGGAAACGAGTCTATTACCGGCCATTCAGGGTTTGCAACATCAAGATGCCTTCATTTTTTAACAAGATGGGGCTTCATGTCATCCTGCAAGGACAACGAAGGCATGGCTTAATTTCAAGGAAGTTCCTACGATGATTTGGCCCGCAAACAGCGCAGACTTGTCTCCGATCGATACTTTATGTTGGAAAATGGAAAAAAGATTGAGGAAATATCAGAAAATTATTTAAAAAGAAGCTTCAGAGTGTGAGTGTGCAGAGCAGAGCTGGTGGTGTCAATGCCACTGCGGATAAATAAAAGCAGTTCTTAAGAATAGAGGGAACACCACTAAATGGTAGTCGAACTATTTTTGCGTGCGAGGTTAGGGCTGACGAACAAAATTGAAAAAACGAAATTCTCGAGATTTTTTTACTGTTTCGTTGGCGTGATTAATATATGTATAATAGAACGCGGCTATGAAGTCAATCCTGACACATGCCTCTAGGGTTGTTATACGTTCGATCACTGTATCGATAAAATTCGTCAAGTGTGAGTAAAGTCGAATGCAGTTATCAGATGTAAGTATATGAAGAAAGTGAAAAAAAAAACATCTAGGTAGAGATCATAGAAGTAGTTTAATTACTTAATACTTCTATGGTAGAGATAATATTTATATTCTTTACTTTATTATGTATCACTTTCCGAAGCACCATCACCATTATCACTACTGGAATCGTTTGTATTAATAACTAACTCAAAGTCATTATCTAAAATATTATCCACTTTAATGTCTCTGTTGCAATCGTCCCATATTTTGGCTTTAGTTTTATTCACTACCATTTTCCAATTATTTTTGGTTACGTGATTGCACGCTTCTTCTAACAATTTCATCATTTTCGCTGTGGAAAATGGAGGTTCAGTATTATGGCGTGCCGCATGTCCTTTGATCTGTGCCCATATCAATTCGATGGCGTTATACTCGCAATGATACGGCGGTAAACGAAGTACTCGGTGCCCATGTTGCAGTGCTAGTTCATCAATGACGTATCGTTTTACTCTCGATCTGTGAATATTCATCAATCTAATCAAATCTCCTTTCAACATAGACATACTTGCGTCTACACCTTTTTTTTGAAGCCATGCAACCAGATGGGCTTTTTTCTCAGAGTTTGAAGGTGGCTTATCAACTAACATGGAGTGATAAGGTGCATTATCCATAATAATAACTGATGGCTCAGAAAGGCTAGTCAGCATATTAGTGAACCATTGGGTAAACTTCTCACCATCCATTTCTTCATGGTAATCACCTGTGGTTTTAGACGCAAAGGCCAATAAACAGTTGTCTATAAAACCACAGGCGTTGCCAGCATGACAAATAATTAGTCTGGCTCCTTTTCCGGAGGGGACTTTGGATGCCGATGCCGCCGTATCGTCCGTCCACGAGCGACCAACTGTGTGATTCGCATTTAGCCACGTTTCGTCCAAAAAAACTACATTATCCCAATCATCTATAGCTTTCGCCTCGCGTAAAAAATCAGTCCTTTTCATGGCAATATCCGATCTTTCCATTAGCACCTTTCGTTTGTTGCATTGTTTATATCGGAATCCAATGTTTTTCAAAACCTTTGACAATGACTTTTTTGATCCGGAAAATAATCCAGTTTCCTTTAATGTCTGCACTAAATTCGACAACGTTGGGTACTCTTTACGTAAATAATAATTGTAAATATGCCTGCGGATGGCGTCAACGTCAAAATTATCTACATCGGTAAGCTTCGCTCTTTTTCTCTTGTTGGGAGAATATAGAACATTATCTTCGATGCCAGTCTCACCCAATTTTTCTTTCGTGATTTTTATAATAGTTTTTTTGCTGATATCGAGAGCATCTGCAACTCGATCCAACACCGATGTCACGGGCAATATCGGTCCGCCGTTTTGAGCTTCTCGTTCAAAAAAGTCACGAACACGTATGATAAGCTCACGAGACTGACTGTTAAGAACGAATTTCTTCGATCGTTTTGGCATTTTAACAATTCCAAGTAGTAAGCATTTCAAATTCCAAGTTCAAGCCCTTGCTTCAATCTGCCCCTTGGTCAATGGGTGAGATGGGGGATGGCACTAGGTATTAATAGCCAAAAACATGCACAAGTTTAGCACAATCAAAAGTATCAACCTTTGGAAAAGCGATCAAGGCAATACTTAAAATTGTTTTATCATACCTATTGACGTGTCATTGAATTAATTGACAGGAAATATTGTACTTTACATTCAAATTCAAAAAGTTTTCTCTAGGTAAAAAGAGTTCAATTCCCAGAGGTTAGTAATAAAGAAACAAACTCATTTATTCATTAATATTTATAATTAACTGAAGGAGAATATTACTAATATATCTAATTTTACGTTTTATTTACAATAATGCACATCATCATAAAACATAACAATATTTTTAGCTATACGAACTTTTTAACGTGTATCGATATATTGTCTGTGATATTATTGCCACTCACTATTCTGTCACACGCAATAAGTAATTATGTAATTTTTTCCTATGTGGTTGACATTGTCATTATTCAGAAACTTCATAGTTGCGCAATGTGTCAGGATTAACTTCATAGCCGCGTTCTATTATAGATATGCTTTTTAGCCAGAAGAACTTTTTGGTTTTAATTTTTAATTAATTCAGAAGTTATATTAAGTTATATGCAAGAATAAAGTATATTTTAGACTAGAACATATGTTTTATTCCGATTTTGTTATTTAAATGGGTTATCTTAGGCTGAGATTCAGAGTGCATTTTGAGTCCGAACTCAATCGTACAAAATCGTCACTCTAAGGCTGATATTCAGAGTGCATTTTGAGTCCGAACACAAGAGGAACTCAATCTTACAAACGTCGCTCTAGTATGAGATCACGTCGCTTTTTGACGTTTGTAAGATTGAGTTCGGACTCAAAATGCACTTTGAATCTCAGCCTAAGAGATCACGTCGCTTTTTGACGTTTGTAAGATTGCGTTCGGACTGAAAATGCACTCAGAATCTCAGCCCTAATTTCAGACTCCGTATAAATGTATAACACATTTTACTCCTACAGACGAAGTATTCTGCATTTGGGTTCGTATAAATATTTATAGTACAGCTGCAGCCTGGCTATTATCTATCGAGCAGCCGTTTATATCATATCACTGCCCTCTCGAGAAAACTAAACTTACTTAGTACCTGCATTCATTCTAATTTACGTGAGTCACGGAAAGGTACCCCCTTGTATGAATGAGTTTTATCGTGGAATAAGAAGACAGGTGTTCTCACCCACACTGCTTTTCATCACAACCTGATTCAAACTTACCTTATATATAAAAACTTATATTGATCGGTTAATCGAGCATACTATCTTCTTATACCAAAGTTTTAGTAAGTATTCAATATTGGCGGTCCCCGATGCGATGTCTGTTCCGTTCTGTTCTAATTACCTCGGATTACGAACATCTTTGATTAAATGCACATTTTGTACTTTGAATTACATTTAAAATAGAACCAACTACAAAGATAACAATTCCCTCAACATTTCTCAGTTAGTAGGTACAGAGGCAAGTCGCGTTCAATACTCGGCTATTGGAGCGCCACGTGACGTGACACTGAGACTCGTGTCTGATGGCGCCACTCATCTCATCCACTTTGTATTCCGTCGAGGGACGGAGACATTCTGCCTCCTCGCCGTGCGCCAGGCACATACCGACTATCTGATGATACGGGTGAAATATCGCACGGTTGCTATTTGTGTATTATTGTGTTTGTAGCTCTTTACATGCGACTTCCGAGACATACATATATTTTGTATCATTCAGTTCGTAACGGTCTTATACCGGCTGTACATGTACCATGCTCTACTGTTCATACTGAAACACTTTCCTAAAGAAAAACTCGCGCAAACAAAAGAATACCTTCTCTCCATACTAATAGCCCGGGCGGTAGCGTTGCATTTTAGGTAGTGATTTTAAGCCGATTGATTTCCATCTTTTTCAATATATTTGGAATGGCTAATAACAGAACCAAGCGTCAGCAGACGCACCCGCGGTGGCTGTAGATGTGAGAGGCTGCGAAAGTGGTAAAAAAAAAATAATAGTACACCGGCTGAAACTTTTCTCACAGATAGTTGACATCATACTAAGCTGAAAAAAAATCGTCAGCTGACGCACCCTTGGTGGGTTTGGGAGTTAGAGGTCGCGAAAGTGGTAAATAAAAGTGATATTGCGCCGGCTGAAAATTTTCTCACAGATAGTTGACATCATACTGAGCTGAAAAAAATCGTCTGCTGCATTGCGGATTCGTAAATTTTTTTTTACCACTTTCGCAATCTTTCACATCCAGACCCACCGCGGTTGCGTCAGCTGTTTTTTTTTTTTTAGCTCAGTATGATGTCAACTATCTGAGAGAAAAGTTTCAGCCGGCGTAATATCACTTTTTTTTACCACTTTCGCAACCTTTCACATCCACACCCACCGCGGGTGCGTCAGCAGACGATTTTTTTTCAGCTCATTGTGATGTCAACTATCTGTGAGAAAAGTTTCAGCCGGCGTACTATCACTTTTTTTTTTACTACTTTCGCAACCTCTAGTTACCAAACTCACCGCTACTTGAGCAGCTGACGGTCGACTTACATATCAGTCATGTGAGATCTACGATCGATGTCAATATCAGCTGGCTTAGTATGACTTTTGTATTTGCAACGGTACCTCCCGGACTAGCCCGGGCGGTAGCGTTGCATTTTAGGTAGTGATTTTAAGCCGATCGATTTCCATCTTTTTCAATAGATCTGGAATGACTAATAACAGAATCAAGCGTCAGCTGGCGCACCTGTGGTGGGTGTGGGTGTGGGAGACAGAGGAAAGGGTAAAAAAAAAGTAACAGTGCGCCGTCTGAAACTTTTCTCACAAATAGCTGAAGCCATAATAAGCTAAAAAAAATCGTCAGCTGCATAGTGGAGGGGGGAAGATGCGTCAGCTGCTCGCATGAACTTGTTTTCACTTTCACTTTCGCAACCTCTCACATCCACACCCACTGCGGGTGCGTCAGCTGACGATTTTTTTTTCAGCTCAGTATGATGTCAACTATCTGTGAGAAAGGTTTCAGCCGGCGTACTATCACTTTTTTTTTACCACTTTCGCAACCTCTAATTCCCAAACCCACCACTACTTGAGCAGCTGACGGTCGATTCACATATCAGTCATGCGAGATCTACGATCGATGTCAATATAATCCGGCTTACTATGACTTTTGTTTTTGCAACGGTACCTCCCGGACTATAACTTTAAATGGCAACTATGAATATCGTATCAGCAAGAACTATGGAGAGTAGTTCTGTGTGATCAGTATTAAATGATACCACTTTGTTCATACTTGCGATTGTCGGCACTTGATGAAACATAGACAGCATCTTAGATTATTGTTTGAAATTATTGTTTTAAATTATTTGTGAGAAAGCCTTCTCACAATATTTGTTAACAAACTATGTTTGTTAATGGCTCATAAATAATATTAAGACCTAATGTATCCCCTGAAGATGGATTAATTTCCGAAACCGGTTGGAAAACTGTATAAAATTAAATGAAACAAGTGTACAAGTGTTTTTGTGAATATCAAGATGATATCACTGTGTGTACACGCCGCAAACATCAATGAAAAGGAATATAGCACTCCACTATTTATTAATAAACAAACTAAAACAATCACAAGCACGTATCACAATAACGCGTTAAAGTCTAGGAGAGCACACCGAAGTCGTGATTAATATTCGATCCTTTATCGAAGAGCGTGTCGAGGTGTTGGTTGAGGCGGTGTGGCGCGAGGGGCGCGAGGGGCCCGCGGGCGCGGTGCTGACACAGCAGCAAGTACAGCAGTAGGTTGTACTCGGAGGTGGCTCGGTGCACCATCGTCAGCGTGGCCTCGAGCTGGCCCTGCTGCGCGTCCCACGCCTGCAGCCGCGACACCGACCCGCCCAGGAACGAGTTCAGCTGCGACATTCATTACACATTCCCACTCTCTTCTGTTACTTACTACATACGAGTAGTCGTATCGTGTGTCGTGGCGTGGCCGATCGTCAAATTGGCCATATCATAATGTATCAAATAAAGAAAGCCTTTCAACAAAAAGCAAAATTGCGACAACAAGCGAAGCGAGCTGGTGATAAAAAATTCTGAAGCGGAGCAGGGCGAGGCGACCCCCTTATTATTAAAGGAATTCATGTCATGGTCAATTCTGCAATAGTCACGTCACGACATTAGGTCCGATCAGTACATGGCGGCGCAACCTCGTCGCAACCCGTATCTACTAATTAGATATCGAACGGACGCCCAACCCTATAGGAGACGGTCCTTATTGCCATACTTCAGAAACGAGTACACGTTTTACGTGCGTTCACGTTTTATTTGTGTTTTCCTTTACTACTTAACTAGTGATAAGTATTTAAAGTTCATGCTTAGTGACAGGATCCGTACTGGTACTCAATTTTGAAGATTGAAAATCTTGAAGACTAAGCAACTGCGGTTTTATAGGAGATATATCGCAGATGATACCTAGCGCCTGCTGCGTTAGCTTATTAAAGCTTTGACTTTTTTGTGATCTAGTAAAAGAAAATTGGTAATAAATACAAAATAAATATACAATTTATGGGAATATAATGAAAGGTTATACCACATCGTAAAAATGATGTAACTAATATGTCAATCCATCAATCAGGTTCATCCACTGCTGGACAAAAGTCTTTCTAAGATTTTTCCATTTTTGGCAGACACCTAGAAAAAATGCCTATAATAGAAGGGGCTCAAAGCTAACAAAACTATGTAGTTGCGGCGACTTAACTCCAGCCCCCACAGATAACAGAAACCGTCACCTTGGATATCCGGCGCTCCATGAGCTTCCTCTGTATGAACTCGGCGAGGTACGTGAACACGCCGAAGAAGATCAGGGTCAAGGTGAGGAACAGGTCAAGCGCCGACAAGTCCTCGATGACCTCGGCCCAGCTGCTGGGTCCACCGACGAGCTGCTCCGCGGGCGGCGCGGGGGGCGGCAGGTGGAGGGGCGGGAGCAGCAGCGCCGCCGCGACGGCTGTCAGCAGCAGCCCCCAGTTGTTGCAGCAGCCTATTGCCATTGAGCAGCGACCGCGCACGCTTCACATTGCTCGCTACTGTCCGTTGTCCAGGCGATGGTTTCACTGCGCCACATCTAAATTGTTAAAGCCCGATTTTCAAAATAAAAACAAAACAAACTTCATTAAAACTATGGTTTTCTGACACGTGTCAATTTTGTTAAAATATTTAGCACTAGCATCGATTGTCTCGCAACGATTTTCTAAAATTCGAATCGATTACATCTCGGACGGAAATCGGGGACGAATCAAACTTCAGCAGCCAAAAATTACAGAACGTTCAGTTTGATCGCCCGCTCATCACTGACATGACAGCAGGATAGCATATACAAAATCAACGCGTGCAAAAGAGATGTCATGATCGCCGGGAGTCGGTGGGTAATGGTCAAACTGAACTCAGCGGCTTTACTTCTAGAGACGCTGCCTGAACAATCCTGACAACAAAAATATCGACACAGAGTGTGGTTATGTGTCCACAATAAACTTTTATTTTATCACTTGACGCTGGCAAGACAGGCCTTTTTTATAAAGACCGTAGGACTTTTTGGCGGGCTTTTGAAAAGTTAGGACGCGATTTCTGATTAAATTTTTTCAAAAGTTATTTTCGAGCTAAAAACTTGCTAGAGAGGAACAAAAATGGATGGAAACGAGGGAGGCGGGGATAACCCGCCTACCTCCAACAAGCGTTCTCGCATTGAGGGTGGTGGAACTGATTTAAACTGCGGCATTGGCGGCGGTGGTGAGCGTATTGACTCTAACTTTATTCTTTATTCTTTATTGTACACTAAAAACTTATTTTTAAATAAAACTAAACAAATAAACATGTACAAAAGCAAACTTATCTCTAAGAAGAGATTTCTTCCAGTTTACCTCTGGGGATTAGAGAAAAGATAGTAAATAGTAAATAGGTAGACATACATAAGTGTACATTTATTAATAATTTAATAATATATAATAATATATAATACATAATCTAATACATATATACTTATTAATATATAAATAAGAATACTAATACATACATATATACTAATGATACTATATTAAAATGCTAAAAGATACTCATGAGAGTGATATATAGTGCTCTTTGAGTCGCCTTTTAAATATATTCATAGAGGGACAATCACGAATATTTGCTGGAAGCGAGTTCCAGAGTCTGACAGCCTCAACGTTAACTCGTACTTACCATATTTTAAACCTAATTATAAAAGACTTTACCCGGAGAACTCCTCCAAAACAGACTTTAAAGTGTTTGTTGAGCATGTAGACCACAAGGACAGGTTGGGAAATAAAAGTCCCATATACCTAAACCATATATTTTCTAATGAAGTAAAGGGTGTGATGGCAATTCAAAGACTGAACTCAAATAAAATTGCTGTATTATTTAAACAGTATAACACGGCAAATAACTTCCTAAATAACACGGCTTTTCTACAGAAGTATAATTT
Organism: Ypsolopha scabrella; assembly: GCA_910592155.1. NCBI lineage: Eukaryota > Metazoa > Arthropoda > Insecta > Lepidoptera > Ypsolophidae > Ypsolopha > Ypsolopha scabrella. The sequence continues at coordinate 577,945 of OU342978.1, forward strand.
AAAAGCATATATACCAGCTGCACAGATTGAAAAAACAGGAATTATTCGGTTTGTCCCAGCAAATATATCAAACAAGGACCTATACACAAAATTGACCTCCATTTATGAAATAATTGCAATAAGAAGATTCACGAAGAAAGTAGGACAGGAACGTGTTCCCTTGCAAACTGTTAGCATTACTTTTTTGTCTAATGTATTACCAGACGATGTGCAATATGACTTATTCTCTTATAGAGTATTTGAATACATCCCACCCCTACAGCAGTGTTTTAAATGTTTTAAATTCAATCACTCAGCTAAGATATGCAATGGCAAGCAAAGGTGTTCAATCTGTTCAGGCGAACACTTATTTAAGGAATGTGACAAGCCAAATGAAATCTGCTGCGTTAATTGCAGTGGACCTCATCTGGCCATATCCAAACTATGTCCAATTAAGATAAAGAAATTAACGGAAAAGAAAAGTAAAATTACATATGCAAGTGTAGCACAATCAAAAAAACCTGATACTGACTTCCCTCCTCTGTCATTGCCAAGACAACACCCTCCACAATCTGTAAATAAATATGTAAATAAATCTGTAAATAAGCCTGTAAGTAGCAAGCCTGATTCACAGGCTCCGAACAAGGATGTCCGCCCTGCAGCTGCGGACATCAAAGCCCAGATCATCTGTAATGATGATGTACTAATGGCCCTAGTACGAACATTAGTAGATTTGGGTAATAAAAAAGATGCAGCTCCACTAACTACAGCAACTATTAAAGATATATTGATCAAAAATCTATCCCCATAATGGATTTAAGTCCCCTCAGAACATCCCAGCTACGCATTGCACAATTTAATATTCAGAGTGCCAATAGTAAAAAGCCATTATTAATAAATTTTTTGCAAAAACAGAATATTGATATTTGTTTACTAAATGAAACTTGGTTTAAGAAACATCACACTTTTAAAATACCAGGTTATAATATCTATAATAAAAATTCCAAAAATGATCATAATGGTGTAGCTATATTAGTTAAACCAGAATTAAAATACAGCATTCTAAACACATCCTTTTATGAGGACATTCAAACTGTAGCGATATCATTATCTACCAATAATGGGAAATTAACTATACTATGTGTGTACTGTCCTCCTTCCGGAGGACACATAAGAATGAATAGGCTGCGCAACATCATTCAAGATCTCCCTAAGCCTATTTTTGTGAGTGGTGACTTTAATGCTCATCATATTGCATCTGGTTGCCTGTCAACGAAAGGTCGAGGTCAGGATTTATATGACGTAATAGATGACTGTGATTTATGCATTTTAAATGATGGCAGTTTCACGACTGTAAACTATCCCACACGTAACCCTTCCGCTATTGATGTAAGTTTTGTCAGTGCATGCTTGGCCCCATTATGTGAATGGTCTGTACATGACGACCCTATGGGTAGTTATCATTATCCCACAATAACAAAAATATCCCTTTGCATTGATAAATACCAAATAAACCCTCCTATTGACAAATTTTTATATAATAGAGCCAACTGGGAAAAATATCATGAACTATCTGAAGCCATATTCAATGACATCACAGTAAATGTGGATGACCCTCTCGCTTCTTATACGAAATTCTGTAACCATCTTGATACCCTTAAGCAGATGGCTATTCCTAGATTTTCTAAATCTAGTCACTTTGCGAGCAGACCTCCAGCACCTTGGTGGAATGAGGTCTGTGAACAAAGTGTAATAGCATCCTACAATGCACTAAAATTGTACAGAAATGATCCGACAATGGACAACTACATAAACTATAAGAGATTAGATGCTTTAAAAAAGAGAACAATTTCAGAGCAAAAGAAAACTGGATGGAATAAGTTATGCGATAGCTTTAATAGAACTACTCCCATAAGTAAGATCTGGAATATGATTAAAAGGTTTAAGGGTGTTAAAACAGTTAACAGATCTTACAGAGATGAGTTTGTTGAACCTCTTTTAGACAAGCTTTCAAATAATAGTAACTTAGCAGACACAAGTAATTTGAATAATTATTTTGATACTAATAATAATAATCAAAATTCCAAGTGTTTGTTAGATCCATTTACATGGAATGAATTCCAAATAAGTTTAAATTCTAGACGTAACACAAGCCCAGGTTTAGATGATTTTCCTTGCATTGTAATCAAAAAACTCCATGAATCTGTTCAAAGACTGTTTCTTGATATTCTTAATGCTCTATGGCATGCTCAATTAATTCCTGAATCTTGGAAAACACAATGTGTTATCCCAATACTTAAACCAGATAAATCACCAGAGGAAGCGAGTTCCTACCGCCCTATATCATTATCTTCTTGCTTAGGAAAATTATTTGAAAGCATGATTAAAATAAGATTGGACTGGTATGTAGAAGCTAATAACATCATTCCGCATGTTCAGTATGGGTTTCGTAGAGGGCGTAGTTGCACTGACAGTTTCATATCTCTGATCTCAGACCTGAAAAATGCAAATAATTCAAAGTCAAACACCGTATGTGTATTCTTGGATGTTCAGGGAGCTTTTGATAGTGTCGATCCTGGTATACTAGTCAAAGTTATGTCTGACGTGGGTATACCTGGACAACTGTGTAAGTGGATTTATAATTTTTTAAATAGTAGAACCCTCTATGTCAAACATAATAACACTTTACACGGACCAAAAACTGCATCAAAAGGAACAATGCAAGGTGCATCACTTTCACCATTGCTATATAATCTATATACTTGTGAAATATGTAAATATGTAAATATAAAGGATGTCAATATTTTACAATTTGCAGATGATATTGTATTATATACTAGTAACGAAAATTTTCAATCTGCCATAGTCAACATAAATAAAGCCCTTAATCAGTTAAGTCTTTACTATGATGGTAGGTTAAATTTAAAGATTAATGCTTCCAAAAGCAGTGCTATGATTTTCGGGGAAGATGACTTAACCAGAGATATTGTATATTGCGGAGAATCCATAAAGAGAGTAAGAACAAAAAAGTTCTTAGGAATCATTATTGATGACAGACTGACTTTTGAGAAGCATATCAAATATATTTCAGAGAATGCTTTGAAAGCAATCAACATACTCAGATGTCTTGCTGGTGTATCCTGGGGAGCAGATCCCAAAATACTATCCATTTTATATAAATCTATAGTGAGAAGCCATTTCGATTACAGTGCCTTAGCATATATTAATAGTCCACATGGGAAAAAATTAGATGTTTTGCAGAATAAGGCTTTGAGAATTATTTCTGGTGCTATGTGCTCGACTCCCATTAGGGCCATGGAAGTTGAGACTAAAATAATGCCATTAATATTGAGACGTATCCTACTAGCTAAAAGATATTGCCTAAGATTACTGTACTCTGATAATAAACAGATCATTAAAAAAATTTTACCTTACCGAATTAGTACGTCCGGTCCATTAGCAACTGGTGATTCTCTTCTCATAGGTAACTCTCCAATGTTGTTCCACATTTACCTGGAAACTGAAAAAAAATGTCATACAATTATAAAACAGCACCCATGGCCTTGCTATTCCTCTTCGTACCAAAGTATAACACATCCAATTAAAATAGTTGATTCAATCACTAACAATTCCGATATGTTGCAATTTCTTTCAGAAAATGATTATTATACATTATACACAGATGGGAGTAAAGGTGAGGGTTATGTGTGCGCTGTGCTGTGTATGATCCTCAAATAAAGTTTTCTCAAAGCTTTATTCTACAAGATGTTAGTACAATATTCACTGCAGAAGCTTATGCGGTCTATCAAGCTCTCATGCGAATCAGAAATGTAAATAATTGTAAATACTTTTTAATTGTAACTGATTCTTTAAGTTTAATTCAGGGCATAACAAATTTGAAAATTCACTACAAAACTAATTTTATCTTATATATTATAAAAGAATTGATATTTAATTATTATAAAAAAGAAATAAACGTTTCCTTTATGTGGGTACCTTCTCATAGGGGTATTACTGGAAACGAAATGGCAGATAAAGCTGCATACGAAGGAATTAATGCACTAGATATTTCTAATGTTATGCATGTTCCTTTTACTGATTATCTTTATTCTTTCAAACTAGCTATAAGTACGCTATGGGAAGACTTATGGAAGAAGGACCAAGAGACTAAAGGAAGATGGTATGGGAGCATACAAAACAACTTACCAATAAGACCATGGTATGACGATGTAAAAGAAGCCAGCCGTGACTTTATTACTACCATAAATAGACTTCGTTTTGGCCATAACACGACACCATCACACCTAGCAAGACTTCGAATAATACAAAGTAACGTCTGCATATTTTGTGGAGCTCATGAAGCCAATGCTCAACATATAATATTTAACTGCCAAAACTTTCTCATTGACAGATTAGTGCTTGCAAGTGAATTAAGTGAAGTGTTGCAAAATGATGGTTTATTATCATCCAGCCCACCGCCGCCACTTGAACAATTGCTAAAAATGTTTTAAACCAATATATAAATACATTAAAAATACAATACAAAAAATATAATTACAACTAAACAAGTGTAATAAATAAAGTGAAGTGTACTAAATGAAGATGTGGCCTAAAGGTCGATGTAACCAGGCCATAAAATACAAAAAAAAAAAAAAAGACCGTAGACAGAGGTGTCTACGATAAAGACCGTAGTTGCAATAAAAAAAAAAGAACGTTGCTTGGAAGTGACTACGGTATCGCTAGCGGTCCTTTGATTTTTAAAATGATTGATCCATTATGTCATATTTAGCTGTTGGAATATCTTCCTTAGCGTGAACTAATAAAGTACAATTTGCAATGTACAGTTCTGAATGGGAAGCGGTCCTTTAATTTTATAAATTATTGAACCCTTAAGGCTCGGAAAATGATTTTTTCTGCATGTCGTGAATTCTGCTAAAACTACGGGGCGCCTTGCTCCTTTCCGCTTCGCTTGGCGATATGTACTTACTGTCAAGCTAACCGCTCCTACTCGTTTCGCTCGTTGTCACGACCTATCCCTAGCGGTCGAATAAAATTAAAACTAAGAGAGCCGCTACGGTTTCATAGTCACTTTCTGCCAACTTTCATATCAGTATTGCCATAATACAAATAACCCACAATAACCGACGACGCACGACTACGTAGTCCACGCACGATAAAACTTTTTAGTTAAAAAATGGCTGGTCAAGTGCGAGTAGGATTCGTGTTCTGAGGGTTTCATCACGTCTAAGGTTTTGATCCCTTGCGCTCGTGTTGAATACTCTACTTTTCGTCACTAATGCGGGGAAATAAAAAACAACTTACAAAAATATGTTTACAAAAAGATAATTTCACTGCCGCTGTTTTTCTTTAATATTTTTTTTTAATAAAACCATTTTATTATCTAAATTTTAAATATTTCATTTAGCATATTCACCCATTATATGAAAGTTAAAGTTCCATATTGTGACTAAAAATAAAATACGTAAAGAATAACAAAGTAAAAAGAGATTAGGCAGAACAGATATTTTCCAGTTTAGTATCATACCTACTTTGTATTTCCCAGTTTTAGTGTCTTACTAGAGTAGGTGACTGTAATGTTATAGATCTTCAAATTTACTTAACTCCGTAGGGCTGTAAATTGAATTTACAATCCGCATTTCATACTTTCAGAGTATTAGTGATGAAAATAATATTTGTCTTATATTGAAGTTTTTTTAAATGTATAAATTACTGTAGTAATAACTAAACACAAAATAGGCCTAAGAAGGTTCTCACGTCTAATAAATTTACATTTATAGCGAATTTTTTTACGTTTAATTTTGATTTTGATAAATATCCAATAAAAACAGCAGTTTTACAACGTTTACAAGTTTTTGGTACGTTTTCAGTCATTCTAATAGTTTACTGGATTTGAGAACGGCAACACTGCTGACTGCTGTCAAGCATCAGAATCTGTCAAGTTATAGTAAAATTGATTCTGAGGGCTTTAATTTTAGTGCTTTGAAAACTTATTTTTTTAAAGATCAATTTCATAAAATAAAATCACGTGACATTTTACATTTCAATGAATTTAGGGTAATTGAGAACGCACTAGTCACTTCACCTCTCGTTTCGTATACACATAATAACTACTGATACTACAGATAGCAAAATGTAGGGATGACACCTGCTGTGACAGAATTAGAAGTTCGCTAGGTGTTTTATTGCCGGAGCATTTTCTGGTATCACCATTTCCCATCATCCAATCTCAGAATGGTCTCAGAGTTCCAAAAGCAAAGGAACACGATGGAAAAGTATTTGCTCCGTTTCTTTCAAGACAATATAGGTATAGGTATAGCAATTTAACCGATAATGGATGACGCTGTGCCATTCGGTCCGGTGCCCTAAGACTATTTCTGACCCAGTGTGAAAAACGAGCTTGCTAATCGAATATGTGAAAATTGTGGCCTATACTTCCGCATAAGGCAGTCAAGGCTCACATGACAAACATCCATAAACTACGCCTAGATTCAAGCGCTAAAATAAAACTTAAATCGTCTCGTACAGCTCAGACTACGTGAGGTTTTATGTGCTAACAATGAGTTTATGGCCCAGTGGCTCGATCAAGATGAGGTTGACGTGGATTCGTTGGAGCTGAAAGCTATAGTTGAGAGGACTTTGCCTCCAGTGATGCCTGTCATGAGAATTGAAGAGAGTCTTATTACTCTGTGGGTGGAGATTATGGAGGAATTGTACTTGAGGCTGTTACTACTTGGGTACACAGTGGAGTCTCTTGATCTCCTCATCTGTTACTTCTGCTTCAGAAGGCAGATCCACGTTAGACTCGTACTAGGTATTATAGTACTTTTTGAACGATAAAACGAGTCCATAGGTTGTTAGTTCAGATTAATCACAGTAATGCTTATATGTAAGATAATTTGAATTCATTTGATTAAGATAATAAAATTGTTAAAAAATATATATAGCAGTCTGATGAAATAAAATAGCTAGGTTACGTGAATTTTAGGGGGGAAGGGGAGGGTCGATGGGTATATCACCAAAGTGTCACTAGGGGGGGTGGGGGTTAAAAATGTACAGGAATAGCGTCACGTGATTTATGGACGCCCCCCGGGCTGAGTTCAGTTTGATCGCCCGCTCACGCCCGGCGATCATGACATCTCTTTTGCACGCGTTGATTTTGTATATGCTATCCTGCTGTCAGTGATGAGCGGGCGATCAAACTGAACGCGACCCTGTATCTGTGCTGTGTGTATCTGCACTGCAACAAAAATCTCGGGCCCTACAAATAATAATGACATGTCAGTCGATGATGATGACGTTCTAATTATTCTTAAACTAACAATAAAATGTCCTTGTTTTGTTTTATTCTCAAAAACATGTATTTTGGGATATGCCATAGTTTTACATGGAAAACTATAATTTTGTCACGGATTTTCCTTAATTCTAAAATAAAAATAGCCGTTAGCGGCTACCATAGTTTTTATTTTATTCGACCGCTAGGTATAGGTTGCGACGACGAGCGAAGCTAGGAGGAGCGGTTAGGTTGACATGTACATATTAAGGAGCCGAGCGAGGCGACCCCCGTAGTTTTAATGGAATTCACGATTTGCAGAAAAAATCATTTTCCGAGCACTTTCCGATGACTTACGGTTCAATAATTTATAAAATTAAAGAACCGCTTCCCTTTTCGAACTGTACATTGCAAATTGAACGTTATCAGTTCGTGCTAAGGAAGATATTACAACAGCTAAATAATGACTTACGGTTCAATAATTTTAAAAATTAGAGGACTGCTCGGTCCTTTAGTTACTTCCAATATTTATCTGGCAGCACCGATCTGTCAAGTTAATATTTTTGTTAAATATTTTTTGTTGTTTAATTTTAATTACCTATGTACATACGTCGTTTTACCTATCTCTTTTTGTAGTTTACTAACGAAAAATTTAATTCCTATTAATTCCCAATGAGGGAAAAGTACTATGATATAGGTGTGTTTTTACATAATTGTTACGTGTTTATTACCTAATTAATTCATCGTCTCACGATTTGCCAACTTTGACTCATTTCCTTATAGTTTTCAGGGTCAATCATATAATATACCTGTGAGCGTCGACACAAAGAACGCTCGCTACATGCGGATCAGTAGTCGGACGCGCAGCAATGAAGAAAGTAGTGTTGTTCAAGAGTGAGTCGGAGGAGTACCAGCGCGCCTTCGGCGACGTCAACTACGAGGCGGTGTTCGTGGAGCCGCTGCGGTTCGAGTTCACCAACCTGCGCGAGCTGCACCTGCGGTTGCGGCGCGACGACTACGAGGGGCTCGTGCTGACCAGTCCGCGCGCCGTGGAAGCCGTCGCGCAGTGCTGGCACCCCACCAACTTCGTCACCTGGAACACCAAGAAGGTCTACACTGTCGGTGACTTCAGCAGCAAGAGGATACAGCTGCTGTTGGGGCTGGAAGCACAGGGAACCACGGCCGGTAATGCTGAAAATCTGGCCAAAATTATTATTAATGAAAACTCTGAAGGCTCCAAATTTTTATTCCCATGCGGCAATCTGAGATCAGAAACTATCATAGTGGCGTTGCAGTCTAAAGGAATGACAGTTGATGCATTAACAGTTTATGAGACCAAGGAGAATGAAAATCTAAAAACAGACCTAATGGAGCTGAATGAGTCGGTGAGTCCGTGCTGCATGGTGTTCTTCAGTCCCTCAGGCTGTGAGTACATCCACCGACAGCTGCAGACATTCAACAACAAACTCTCCTACCTGCCGCACTTTGCCATCGGCAATTCCACCGCCCACAAGATTGTGAACCTCGGGGTAGACATTGCTGGCATTGCACTCAAGCCTGGACCCGAGAGCATGGTGGAGTCTGTACACAAATACTTCTCAGAGTTGGAGACTCAGGGATAGATTAGTTTGTGTTAAACTTATATCATAAAAAACATGGTGTCGGTTCTCATAAGTACAATTTATTTTTAGATTTAGTTACAAATTATTTTTACACAATGTTATGTTAATGTGATAAAATAACTGATAAATATTAAGTTGTTATTACTAAGAAAAAATTATGTTTAATTTTAGTTTTCTTAGAAACATAAATTCTTTATCTAAATCTAAATATATTATGTTATCAAATTATTGCATAATTTATATCAAGAACACAGTTCTTACCACACAATGTAAATCTTACATGTCATTGTGGGCAGTTGAGTAATATATCCAAAATTAACAACTATAATCACATCACAGTGTGATAGATTAGATCGAAAGCAAAGGCTAGGATTCATACAACCAATTACACCTTTAAGCTCCATCATCTCATAGACAAGGTGACTTTAATTTATACAGCCGAATTCACACCAAAGAGTCGGTAAGTGCAAGGGTCGATGACCCTCTTTATGAAAATGTAAATCATTATTTTCGTGTTCCTTACAAACGCAAGCCCAACATGGAGTCATTTGTTTACTATGGGATGTCAAGATATTATTTTGCGAAATTAGCAAAAAGTGTTAACGATCCACCCATATATACATACAGGTGTCCCAAAAAACGTTATCCCTTGGAGGGCTTATAGGCCAGCTCCTGACTGTCCAGAATATCAAAATATGACCTCAATAAAAAGTCAATGGTTTTCGAGTTATCTATACTTTTATGAATTTCGTGAAATTCAACATCTTAGATGAGTCTTTCCAGTGCCACAGCTACACAATTCCATATTCCAAGATTCAAATTTTTGTTTCGTAATCCTGAATAGCCCAGCTAAAAAAAATCATTTTTGTTCGAATTATGCATTTGAAATTTGTTGTTAACTTTGACTCTTCGGACTGTGAAAAAAATGTACTACGGTCAGCTGGCAAGTAATTTTAAATAATAGTTAATTTAGTGTAGTTTCTTAAATCCTATCCTACTTATTATAAATGCGAAAGTTTGTGCGTGTGTGTGTGTGTATGTTTGGTACTCTTTCACGCTGAAACGGCTGAACGGATTTGGATGAAATTTAGAATGGATATAGCTTATACCCTAACTTAACACATAGGCTACTTTTTATCCCAGAAAAAGCATGTCGTTAAACCGAATAACACGCGGGCGGAGCCGCGGGCAAAAGTTAGTAGTACATACAACAATTGTTTTGTTTCGTTTTGTTTGATGAATTGTTTGTTCATGTTTTATTTTAGAAAAAAGTATATTGCTCTTATACTGTAAAAGGAGCTCATCTTAAAAATATTTAAATACCTACTACAAATGAAAACACTTGTTAAACCTAAGTGGTAGGTATTGGTTATTGACAAAAACTAATTGAAATTAGAAGCAGCAGGTCTAATATGGTGCCACTTTAACACCATTTGACAGAAAATATATGGGATTTACTGTCAAATGGTGTTAAAGCGGCACCATGTTATAGCCCGTTGTCTATTGGTAACGTATGTATGGAGAGTGCTCAAAGTATGAGTAGAGTAATGCCACCTGGGTACGAATGTTATTTGCATCAAACTGAGCCCAAAAGCCCGGTAGCCCGAAATAACTCTGCGGCGGGAGGGGGGGGGGTCTCTACCTGCGTAGAGAAAAAAAATTAGCGGATGTATTCGGACTTCTGAGTCAAGTTTGGTATCCTTTTCAGGTAAATCGATAATGGCCAGTTCATTTGTCATACTAGTTTTGTAGGGTTCCATAGTAAAATATGACGTAATACCGAAAATAATAAACTTTCAGTAGTAAAATAATGCAAATAAACCACTATAATTTAAGATTTATATATGAAACTCCATATTTAAAAATATTTTCTGAAAGCCCATTTAATGAAGATTATAAAAACATTAACATTAAGTATCCATTTTGTTAAACTTGAGAACGGGAAGTATTAACGAAAGATTCAACGGCTTTGGATGCTAAACAGATTTTTATTTAGTTGTGATGACAACACCAATTTACTATCGTAATGTCACACGCTTGACACTTGGCAGGCAGTACAAAGACAACAATCATAGATTAGTCTTAACATCCACCTCTGTTTGTGATGCCTGCCATCTTCTTCAGCATTTCTGTTCTGGGCCCATAAAGTGGTTTGGTGAGCATGTCTGCAATCTGCCTGGCTCCTGGCACATGGCAGATGGTTATGCTTCCATCCTGTATACATTCTCTTATGAAGAACGAACGAAGTCTTATGTGCTTAGTTCTTTGATGGAACTCTGGTGGATTCTTTGCCAACTTGATAGCAGATTCGTTATCCACACAAAGACATGCTGGACATTCTTCACCTGTAATGTCTTTCAATATTCTTCTCAACCAAATGATCTCCCTAGCAGTTTCACTTGCAGCGATTATTTCAGCTTCTGTGGAGGATATAGCGACAACCCTTTGTCTTTTGCTATTCCAAGCTATTGCACCTCCAGCATACATGCATAAAATGCCTGTGGTCGATCTTCCAGTCTTTCGTGATCAGCATCATTGTAGCATTCTAGGTTGAGATCCTTAACTGGTTTGAAGACGATTCCGTTATCAATCGTCCCTTTAAGGTAACGCATAATCCTCTAATAATCTTAATCCTACGGTTAAGACGTCTTCTTTCGAAGGATTATCTAAGTTACGCGATGCAACACTGACTGCAAAGGCTATGTCTGGCCTTGTGCCTGTCATCAGATATGCAAGAGCACCGACCGCTTGTCGATATGGAAAGGATGACGTAGTATCTCCATCTTCTTTCACATCAACTGCTTTCAAAATCGGTGTCACCACTGGTTTGCATTTGTCCATGCCAAACCTCTCTAAGACGCGTGCTGTGTACGCCTTCTGATGAAGCAGAATGGATCCATCGGAGTATCTTTTAATCTCCATCCCAAGAAAGTAACTTGCCGGTTTCTCAGTTATTTTGAAGCGCACTCTCATTTCCTCTAGGAAACGCTTTCCCTCTCTTTCGTTCGTTGATGCAATCAGTCCATCGTCGACGTATAATGCAAGGATTATTTTGTTATTACCTCGCTTTCTTACAAAGAGACAAGGATCAGACTGACTCTGCATAAAACCGATCTTGACAATGTAGTCGGTTATGCATCTGTTCCAACAGAGGGGTGCTTGCTTCAGCCCGTATAGGCTTTTCTTTAACTTGAATACAAGCTTTTTATCAGTGGTATAACCTTCTGGTGGCCTCATGTAGATTTCTTCATCCAACGTGCCATACAAGAAGGCAGTAGAGACGTCGAATTGTGCTAGCTTGAGCTTCTCCTTAGCAGCAATGCTCAGAACTGCTCTAATAGTGCTGCTCCTAGCCACAGGACTGAAAGTCTATATCCTTCTTTTGTGAATACCCTTTTATGACTAGCCGTGCCTTGTACTTTCAATTGTACCATCAGGGTTTGTCTTTAGTTTGAATATCCACTTACAAGGAATGGCTTTTCGATCTTTCGGTAGTTCCACTAACTCCCAAGTTTTGTTATCTTTCAGCGAAGAAATCTCACTATTAATGGCTTCTTGCCATTTCTCACTGTCTTTACAAGACATTGCCTCTTTGAAGGTTTTCGGTTCAGTCATCATGTGCCCTTCTGCCGCCATGATGTAATCTTTGAACCGGCTTGGGGGTAAAAGAGTAGCTCTATTTCGCAGAGTCATTTGGCCTTCTCTTTCGATATAATTTTCAGACAAATCAATATCTTCAGTAGGCTCTTCGTGCTCTTCGATTCGCTCATTATTTTCCTCCTCAGAGTGAGCAGACTCAACCTCTGAATCACCTTGAACCATTTCAAAATTATCATTTATGGCACCTTGTGCATCTGTCTGTGCTCTTGAAAACGAAGGTTCTTCCATAAACTCATCATCATTCGCCTCGATTTCTCTCTCGTCATCGGCGTTACTCATTTCTGTATCTCTCTGGGGACCTTGTAGCTGATAGCGAAAGATTCCATTGTCAGTACTCGATGGCTTTTCTGGTAAACTTTCTTTTGCAGGTTTTCCCAGGAGTGGTATTTCCTCAAACGTCACATCTCTGGACCTAATTAGTTTAAATACTTTATCACTCCAAATTCTGTAGCCTTCATCTCCTTCGTACCCAATGAGAATCCCTTTTTCCGCTTTCTTCTGTAGCTTTTTGCGATTAGCTTTCGGGATATGCGCATAGCGCGTGCAGCCGAGAATCCGTAGGTGCTTTATCGATGGCTTCTTTCCGTACCACAATTCATGAGGAGATTTGCCTTGTACGCTAGACGGCCCAGTTCGATTTAAGACGTAGACAGTAGCTCCTACAATTTCTGCCCACAGACCATCAGGAATTTTCTCATGTGCGTGCATGATGGCGCTCGCTGCTTCTACTACTGTGCGATTTTCCCGCTCTACGCATCCAGCTTGCTCGTGTGTGTGGGGCATCGTCAGTCTTTGCGTGATGCCATGTTCTGTTAGAATCTTTCTAAATTCACTGCCGACAAACTCACCACCGTTATCGCTGAGAACTTCTTTGACAACGTGTCCCGCAACTTTAGCTTCAGCAAGGAACAGCTTTAGCTTTGATGCTGATTCAGACTTTTGACGTAGAAAGTAAACATGTCGATGTCGTGTGTAGTCGTCTTTGAATAGAATATAGTATCGATTCTTCCCGATAGAGTATGGAAATGGTCCGCAAATATCTGTGTGGATTAGTTCTCCTGGTTTAGTGGCCCTTGTTCCGAATTTTTGCTTGTGAGATTTTCCATAAACACAGCCTTCACAGAGATCTGATTGCTCCATATTCACTTTCAATCCGAGCTCTTGTTCGATCACTTGTTTAACGTGTCGCTTGTTCTGATGTACTAGCCTTTCATGGTACACTTGTAGAGGATTTGTCAGTAATTGGTTGACTTCTAGACTCTTTGGTGCAACGCATTTAAGCTCCAGCTTATACAGCCCGCCCTTGATATCTCTTGTCCTAATAACTTTGGTGACTCCATCTATTTTCAGTACGCATTGCTTCGGCGTAGACTCAAACGTACTCTTTGACGAAATGTCATGCGTAGCAAGAACTGAAAATAAGTTTCTCTTGATGTTTGGAACATACCAAACATCCTTCAGCAAAATTTGCTCAACTTTACCGTTGACATTGGCTTCAGCACGAATGTTGCCTATTCCTATGGCTTCTATGGCTTGCCCGTTTGCAGCAGTAACTGTATGTGATCCTTTGAAGTGCTCAAAGCTCTCAAAAAAGTCGCCTCTATTTGTCACGTGGGTTCTCGCACCATTATCGACGTGCCAATTTGTTTTATCAATGGGCAGCTTGTCTTCAAGGGCTAACACGGTCAGATTAACATTTGTACTAGTTGACTGCTTCGGTGATCGACCATCTCTTATCCACTTTAGGCATTTTCGTACTCGGTGCCCAACTTCACCACAGTAGTTGCAGTTAAAAACTTTAGTTTTCTTCTTGAACTTCTGTTTTCACGACTAATACTTCTTCAGGATTTGTGCTATCTTCTTTGCTCATCAAGGCTTTCTCAAAGGACATTAGCTGGACAGTTAGATTCTCAATTGTTCTATCTTTCTTATTCACAAGAAGCCAACTTGACTTCAAAGCAAAAAATTCATTCGGCAAAGTGCCAAGAATTTTACATTTTAGCAGTATATCTGGTAGACTTGTTTCCAAATGGCTATTTAAATCATGCCAAATATTTTTCAAAGCAGAAATATGCTTCTTAATATCATGCTCAGGATATTTCTTGTCATTGAAAAATTCTATGCAAAGATCGTAACTTTTGTCTTCTGCGCTGCCGCAATAAAGGCGTTCCAGCTCATCCCATACCTCTTTAGCACTCTTATAGCGCATTATCTGGTCAAGTACTTCATTTGTCATATTAGTTGTAAGTAACGTTAGTACTGTACAGGGCCGTCTTTACCCGGGGGTGCAAGGGGTGCGGTGCACCCGGGCGCGGAGCGCTCGGGGGCGCCTGCCGATCGCTGAATATTTAGATATTTCATTGAACTTAACGCCATTGCACAGTTTCATATAGGTACTTGTTACGACAAATACGTATGCGAAAAATTAAATATTTAAAAAATAGTCATCAACAATAATCATTGTTTTACTTTTAATACGCTTTCGGCACTTGTCATACCGCTCATGATGTGCAAGGTAAAATGACTCTTATTACTACACTAATAACAATTTTATTTAATACAACACGCGCGCGGCCAAATCTCTAATCCAAAGAGAGTGTATAACCTTTGACACATTGCCGCCCGGTCGCCCGCACTTGAAGCAAAAGGATCTCTAAGTCAATAAAGTGTAAGTTCATTTGAAATGGGCGCGCGGCGCGGCACCTGTGCTGTGCGTTTGTCATAGCCGATAGTAATTTGCACCCTTTGACATAGCCGTCTGGGCGCTCGCAATTAAAGAGAAATGATCTCTAAATCACTACAATTAGGTGTAAGTTCATTTGAATATACACCGCGGCGCGCAGCGCCTATGTAAGTGTCGGTCTGTGATTGACCTGATTTCTTATTTTTATGTAATTAAATTCGTTAGCTCATTTCATTTGCGACAACCACCGAATTAGCACGGAAGATCTAGTGTACTGTAGTGTATGTAACCATACTCGTAGTGCTTTGCAATACTTATTTGGAATTTGAAATACTTAATTGGAATTAATCTGGTTAAAAAAGATTTGGAGCAATATCGCACCATAATGCGTTTAAACAGTTGTTATCTGATGCAAAATTAATTGCTGAAGAAGTAGAATGCGAAACAGAATTTAAAGAAACTGCTTGTCCACGTCCCCGAAAAAGACATTTTGATTACAAGGCTGCAGATGAGCCCATTTTAGACCCAACCAACAAATTTAAAGTATGTTTTTATTTTTTTCTACTGGACACTGCTATCTCGATATTAAATGAGAGATTCGATTTGCTGACGGAACACAATTCAGTTTTTTCTCTCTTCCAAAACATTGAATCCTGGAGGAAATTAGAGATGCTGGAAAAAAAATCTCAATGTTCTCGGCTCCAAGAAAAACTAACATTTAAAAATAGATCTGATATTGACGGAGAGGATTTATATAATGAATTAGAATTGTTGCCAATATTTTTTCCCAATGCATCAACAAGTACTCCCACTGATATTATAAGCTATATATATTCTAATAATTTAATGTCCTCATTTCCTAATATCTCAACATCTCTACGTATATATTTAACACTGCCTGTTACAGTAGCTGAAGGTGAACGATCCTTCTCAAAACTAAAGTTAATAAAAAATTATCTTCGGTCAACAAGACAGACTGACAAACATAGCTATTATAAGTATAGAATCTAAAATTGATACAAAAATAAATGATTTAATTAAAATCTTTGCCAACGCAAAAGCAAGAAAAATTGAGTTCGTTTGATGAATGTACAGAAGGCAGCAGCTCAACCTTTACATGCCCAGAGTAAGCTGATCTCTGCCATGTATAAAGGTGTTGCGTGTGCAAGTCCTGCTTACGCTGGAAATGTTAAGGTTGACTTGCCGTCCTCTGTACATACAATAAATTTAGCAATTAAATAATAATATAAACGAGAGTTGGATTGCTGGTGTTTTTCGCCATTACAATCACTGTTAATTGTAATTAACTCATAATTCTATTGATTTCTCAACGAATAGGTTCCTTCTTTTCTTTGTTTTTGCATCATGTTCTTTTTCGTGTTAAAATAAAAGTGTAATTTTTAGAAGGTTCATCGAAGAATCTTCACTTTTTTGAAGAAGTAGGTACCTTTTCTAGAGTGTTAATTCCAGAAAATTGACATAATGTCTCGAATGGAGAATAGTTTAGTTTTTTATTTGTATAATTTAAGTTTTGTATTTTAGAGAAATAAATAAATAAATTATCAAAATTACGTGTATTGTGTTTTCTTGGTTGACTAGGACCCCTTTCATACCGCAGTGTGTCTTCAGTCGCGTGACACGCTGCAGTGTAAAAGAAAATGAGGGCGCAGGCTGAGCCCCGCACCCCGGCGCCGAATAGACTTAAGACGGCACTGGTACTGTACTGTCTTTAGTATAAAAATCTGCGAGTTCCTTCTCATACTTGGACTTTTCATCCTTGTCGGCCGTTACTGCTGGTGGTTCGGGCTTGCGCAATCTCCCTTCGATGATATCTACCGCACCGGGAATGCCCCTGCACACAGTTTCAATTCGATACTTCCAATACTTATAGTCCTTTCCATACAGGAGCCCTACTTGTACCTTGGAAGCCTCTGCAATCGCCTTATCCATGGTGATGACTCGGGTGATTTGACAGGCTGGTACAAATTTCGCTGCAACTTTTCAGTCTTACCCGGAGTATAACTATCTTGCACCTTCTTTGTACTTTATTACTCTGCTACCATGTTAAACTTGAGAACTGGAAGTATTAACGAAAAGATTCAACGGCTTTGGATGCTAAACAGATTTTTATTTAGTTGTGATGACAACACCAATTTACTATCGTAATGTCACACGCTTGACACTTGGCAGGCAGTACAAAGACAACAATCATAGATTAGTCTTAACACATTTAAATATTTTCAAAGTAAAATAAAATATTGAACGTACTGCGGCGTTCGTCTGGGGTTCGAAGAAAACCTGGAAAACGTAATGTAACCAATGGTCTCATTAAGATTTATAATACGTGCTCGTAACTTTTATAGCTAAACATTTAAATGTAGTTAAAATATTGGATGGATTCGATTGATGGTTCTTGGTGGAATATCATCTTGAATAAATTATACACAAATTCGTGTACATTTATTCCACATAGGTACATTTATTTTTATTCTAACTTAGGCTACCGGTTTCGTATTACACATCATCGGGCCAACAAATTATTAATTATTTAACACGACAGAAAGAAAACAAAAGAAAACATTTTTAACAAGCAAATATAAAATAAACAGAGGTGAATCACCACAGCTTGCGTTTCAAAATGGGTCTACGTCAAGGTTAAATCTAAACGGCAATAAATAAATGTAGTTATATATATTAAGTGAATAATAATAATTATAATAGTACCAGCATTTGCCCGCGGCTTCGCCCGCGCTGAATTCGTTTTTGTGTACTTACTTACTCCTATAAGATCTGTTCATATTTTTCTGACCGTTTGTTTTATAGTACCTTATGAGTCTTATGACTGAAAGATTTTTTTGTCTTGGTGTTTAAATGAAATGGGTAACTGGTTTGGTACTGAGGCCGAAACAACAATTTGTAGCATTTTTGTCTGTCTATCTGTATTTTTCGTTTTAACTCGAGAAGGACTCAACGGATTAGGATGCGGTTTTTTTATTATCATCATAGTAATCCTGGTCCTTACATAGGCTATAAGGGATGTTTATAAAATAACGTCCGAACGGAAAACGGGGCAAATATTGAATAAACGCTTTAACTCTAGAGCCACTCAACGGGTTTGGTTGTGGTTTTTTGTTTTATTATCATTGTAGTGACCCTGGTCAACACCAAGGTGGTAGAGCTAATGCCGGGCTCGACTGTGGAGGTACCACCATCTTACTCGGAAATCCTCCCGAAGTTATTCGAGGAAGAGTAAGAGGACAGCTCTCAGGCAAAAAAACCAGGTGGCCCACCATTGCATTGATGGATGGCGGTATATCCATCCCCAATTGCCGGGCCTTATATAAATCAGACTGGTGACGGGCAGCGGCGTCACTGGTGCAAGGGTTTCGGCACCGCGCTCACCAACCCGCCTGCCCAGCGTGTGTGAGTATGGGCATTTCTTCCAGGAGAACCGCCAAGAGTGGCGAAATCCTGGAAAGGCCTATGTCCAGCAGTGGACGAAAGAGGCTGATGGATGGATGGATGGTCAACACCTAAGCTATAGGGAGTGTTCATAAAATAACGCCTAAGCCGTAAACGGGGCAAAGATTCACTGAACGCGGGCGAAGCTGCGGGCAAAGGCTTTTAAACTAATAAAATCGCACAAATGCTCACTGAACGAACAGACTAAGATGTTGGTGCGTAAAGTATTATAGTAGGTATGTACCCTATTAGATTTTACTTATAAAGTAGAATAGGTAAATACAGAAACAAACGCTTTTTTCTACATTTACTTACTTATAACTTGCAAATACCTGCCATCCCAGACTGGGGAGATAGTACCTACCTGCCATCCCAGACTGGGGAAATAGTACCTGCCATCTCAGACTGGGGAGATAGTACCTACCTGCCATCCCAGACTGGGGATATAGTACCTGCCATCCCAGACTGGGGATATAGTACCTGCCATCTCAGACTGGGGAGATAGTACCTACCTGCCATCTCAGACTGGGGATATAGTACCTGCCATCTCAGACTGGGGAGATAGTACCTACTTGCCATCTCAGACTGGGGATATAGTACCTGCCATCTCAGACTGGGGAGATAGTACCTACCTGCCATCTCAGACTGGGGATATAGTACCTACCATCTCAGACTGGGGAGATAGTACCTACTTGCCATCTCAGACTGGGGAGATAGTACCTACCTGCCATCTCAGACTGGGGATATAGTACCTGCCATCTCAGACTGGGGAGATAGTACCTACCTGCCATCTCAGACTGGGGATATAGTACCTGCCATCTCAGACTGGGGAGATAGTACCTACTTGCCATCCCAGACTGGGGAGATAGTACTTACCTGCCATCCCAGACTGGGGATATAGTACCTGCCATCCCAGACTGGCGAGATAGTACCTAACTGCCATCCCAGACTGGGGATATAGTACCTGCTATCTCAGACTGGGGAGATAGTACCTACCTGCCATCTCAGACTGGGGATATAGTACCTGCCATCTCAGACTGGGGAGATAGTACCTACTTGCCATCTCAGACTGGGGATATAGTACCTGCCATCTCAGACTGGGGAGATAGTACCTACCTGCCATCCCAGACTGGGGATATAGTACCTGCCATCCCAGACTGGCGAGATAGTACCTAACTGCCATCCCAGACTGGGGATATAGTACCTGCTATCTCAGACTGGGGAGATAGTACCTACCTGCCATCTCAGACTGGGGATATAGTACCTGCCATCTCAGACTGGGGAGATAGTACCTACTTGCCATCTGACTGGGGATATAGTACCTGCCATCTCAGACTGGGGAGATAGTACCTACCTGCCATCTCAGACTGGGGAGATAGTACCTACCTGCCATCTCAGACTGGAGATATAGTACCTGCCATCTCAGACTGGGGAGATAGTACCTACCTGCCATCTCAGACTGGGGATATAGTACCTGCCATCTCAGACTGGGGAGATAGTACCTACTTGCCATCCCAGACTGGGGAGATAGTACCTACTTGCCATCCCAGACTGGGGAGATAGTACCTACCTGCCATCCCAGACTGGGGATATAGTACCTGCCATCCCAGACTGGCGAGATAGTACCTAACTGCCATCCCAGACTGGGGATATAGTACCTGCTATCTCAGACTGGGGAGATAGTACCTACCTGCCATCCCAGACTGGGGAGATAGTACCTACCTGCCATCCCAGACTGGGGAGATAGTACCTAACTGCCATCCCAGACTGGGGAGATAGTACCTAACTGCCATCCCAGACTGGGGATATAGTACCTGCCATCCCAGACTGGCGAGATAGTACCTAACTGCCATCCCAGACTGGGGATATAGTACCTGCTATATCAGACTGGGGAGATAGTACCTACCTGCCATCCCAGACTGGGGAGATAGTACCTAACTGCCATCCCAGACTGGGGATATAGTACCTGCTATCTCAGACTGGGGAGATAGTACCTACCTGCCATCCCAGACTGGGGAGATAGTACCTAACTGCCATCCCAGACTGGGGAGATAGTACCTACCTGCCATCCCAGACTGGGGATATAGTACCTGCCCTCTCAGACTGAAGAGATAGTACTTATTTGCCAACCCACTTAAACTGGGGCGATAGGGGGACACAATATTTATAAACATTAATTTCCAAATTGAATACAAACTAATTTGAAATAGGTGGGTACGCGCACCAACCTTTCCAAACAGGTCATAGTCATAATTAGCACATACGAGTAGCTCGTTTTACATTCAGCAGCTGAATTTCAGCTAATCACTCCTAAACTTTTATTAATTCATTTCATTACAATTCGATTAACTGCTACCTAACTTACAAATGTCTCTTCTCAATCGTACTTATAAACGCATTCCAAACAAAATAAAAACAATGTAAGTACTTACCTAACTACCATTATACGAGTACCTACATATTATTCCTATCTAGTTATAGGTTTCGTTCGACCCTTGAACATGCAATGTCGGTGCAGCATGGCCGACTGGCCATCGAATCCAAGCATTCATTCTTAAATTATTTCGACCTTAGCATTTCAATTACTTACGAGTTTTCGTACAGTTACACGGTAATCGTTGCGCACGTTAACCTTTATCAAAGACTAAACATCTCAGGGCCGTCTTAGATCATGCAGGGGCCCTTGGGAACAAAAGTCGGGGCAGAGTTTAAAGTATGGTCGGGCGGGCCCTTTTAGAAAACACAGAAAACTTAAATGAAATCACCGGAAATGTACTTCTGTTTCATGAATTTATTAATACTTATAAATAGCATGATGGCATGCATAGTTTTACATTTGTTTTCTTTAAAAACAAACCAAGATAAATATTTCGGTCTTATATTGACAAGTTAACATTTAAGGCACAAAGAACATATTCGATCTAAAATAGCATCCCTTACTGCCGCCTTACACAGAATGGTACCTACTGGTACCTAAGGTACCTACTACAACGTAATACACTGTATGAATCTATAATATAGGCAGCTGTCAAATGTGACGTCACCCGCAATTCGCTTGGTGGAGTAGTGAAATGCGTGATTGCAATATGTACAGAGTTGTGAATGAATTAATAAACACTTTATTGCACACAAAAGATATTTACAAACAGACAGAAGGCGAGGGCGGACTCATTCTTGGGAAAACATAGAAATATTTGTATCTTACAATCTTACATCTATTTACATTTATTTTCTCACTGTTACATCAATGCATACATAAATACACAGATACATAAATTAAGGACAAAGGCAGAAAGGGGGCAAGTACCGAACAAACACAAATAAACAAGTAGCTTAGTCTGTAAGTCATTCAGAGGGGAGGTAAAATAAACAAGTTATATTTAAAAGAGGACACAGAAGGAAGATCTTTGAGTTTGCAGAAGTTTACTCCAAAGCCGGACAGCATTCACACGGATTCGCTGCTGAATCTAAAATAGGTCCATCTACAATTCGATTATTTAATACCAACACGTGAATTAAAGTACATGAAAACCTAATAACTATTAGGTATAAAATTGCAAGGTAATTGCTACAAAAACAAGTCACTAAATAACAATTTCACATTCACTCTGAAGTTGAAAACAAAGGCAAAAGCCGTACCAGTATAAAAACTATCTGACGGTCGAGTAGTGTGTTTTGTGATATACGTGGGACGCACTATAAGTTTCCGGAATGAATATGAAAAAATACTATTAAAGGTACAAAATTAATTTATTGTTTTTCAAAATAATCTCCCTTGGCGTCTATGCACTTTTTCATTCGATCAAACCAGTTTTGAAAACTTTTGTGCCACTCCCCTGTGGTGACCTCTGAAACGTGTTTTTCATACTCCTCGACAGCCTCTTCTGGTGATGAAAATCGTTGACCGCGTAATTGGTTCTTAATTTTTGGGAACAGAAAAAAGTCACAAGGTGCCAGGTCGGGACTGTATGCAGGATGACTCATGAGTTCTACATTTTTCGTCTTCAAAAAGTCGTTTGTCTGTCTGGCCGTGTGAGAACTAGCATTGTCGTGGTGCAGGATGATACGGCGTTTACGGTTATTTTTACGGAGTTCGTCAATAACTTCCGGCAAACAAATGATCGTGTACCAGTCACTATTCACGGTACGACGATTCTCTAAAGCAACAGTAGCCACGTGTCCAGTTTTATTAAAAAAAGAAGCAATCATCCGCTTAGATGCACTTTTCACGCGCGCCACTTTGGTTGGTTTCGGCTCATCTTGAAAGACCCATACGCTCGATTGCTGCTTTGTTTTGGGATCGTAGCAATAAATCCATGTTTCGTCACCTGTTACCAAATTTGACGCACCTTCGTTGAATTTGGTAAGCATGGCACTGCACCAAGTGACGCGGTCCGTTTTTTGAGCCTCGGTCAAGTTGTGTGGGATCCACCGCGAGCACAGCTTTCTCACACCCAAATGTTTGTGTAGGATTGATTGTATTTGACTCATGCCTATTTCTAAGGATGCGCGAATTTCATGGTAGGTCACATGCCTGTCTGTTTCAATCATACGGCGCACAGCATCGATGTTTTTGTTGGTCACAGCGGTGGACGGCCGACCATCGCGAGGTTCGTCACTGAGATTGATACGACCACGCTTGAATTCTGCAAACCAGCTATAAACAGTCGTCTTGCATGGTGCTTCATTGCCAAAAGCTGTTTCAAGCCGAGCGATGCTCTGTTGAGCTGTCAAATTACACTTAAAATCGTAGAAAATCATATTACGAAAATTTTCCCGAGTTAAATCCATGTTGATGCAGACACACAATTTTTTAAATGGCGCCACAAGGTAAAAACAAAAGACAGTCAGATGAAACAAGCTGCATTCTACAGCCAAAGAGTTCTATTTTCAAATGTTGCAATAAATTTTTAAATATTGTTTATTTAAGTGGCCAGTTCCGGAAACTTTTAGTGTTACCTATGTATTGAGCTGATATAAAATATTAACATACGAAGAACTTGAGAAGAGAATATAGTAAACAATAAAAATAACATTAACATTATGTCAAAAAACTATATCATTCAATCTTAAACAACTATACAGCATATTATCCATGCATATTATACGAAACATACTAAATAAAGAAATACACACGAAAATTTACTAGGAGAAAAAAATATTAAATATTATCTCTGAAACAAAAATAAACAACAATAACGTCGTCCAAAGATTAAATATGACAAAAGAAACTTATAATTAGGTGGAGTGCAACTTTATATTTAGACTTACATTCTAACAAACGTATTTAAAAATAAAACTAAGTGTACACTCTTGACGAACTATACTCGTCGAAAGTAAATTATGTTATTATGAGTAAATAAAGATCTTAACAACAATGTCTTTTATTGATTAATTTATTAACATTACCTATATCATTGCGGTACAGAAAAGTAAATCTGGACGTGAGGATCTCTCAACCGGGGCTCGAACCCGTCCTCTCGTTCAGATTTACTTCTCTGTACCGCAATTATATTATGTTAATTTGGTATCTCCTTGCGATGGATAAATCGCCAAGTGTTTCAAATATAGACATTTATTTCTGTCATAGTTTTGACTATTTTGTTGGATGAAATACCAGGGCCCGCCCGGCCGGGGGCCCTGGGCTCGTTACGATTAAGACGGAACCGTCTTGAGTTTTTACGGTTCCGTACCCAAAGGGTAACCAACGGGGCCCTATTACTAAGTCTCCGATGTCCGTCTGTCACCAAGCTGTGTCTCATGAACCGTGATAGTTAGACAGTTGAAAATTTCACAGACGATGTATTTCTGTTGCCGCTATATCAACAAATACTAAACCGGTCAAGTGCGAGTCGGACTCCCATACAACAGACAGTGACCACAGTGACGTCACTCGCCAGTACAGGAGCATCACACGTCGTGGTCGGTGGCGGTGCGGGAGGGGCGGGACGGCTCCACACGCGGGCCCCGCGCCCCCTCCCACAGTGACGTCACTCGCCAGTACAGGAGCATCACACGTCGTGGTCGGTGGCGGGGCGGGGCGGCTCCACACGCGGGCCCCGCGCCCCCTCCCACAGTGACGTCACTCGCCAGTACAGGAGCATCACACGTCGTGGTCGGTGGCGGGGCGGGGCGGCTCCAGACGCGGGCCCCGCCCCCCCTCCCACAGTGACGTCACTCGCCAGTACAGGAGCATCACACGTCGTGGTCGGTGGCGGGACGGGGCGGCTCCACACGCGGGCCCCGCGCCCCCTCCCACAGTGACGTCACTCGCCAGTACAGGAGCATCACACGTCGTGGTCGGTGGCGGGGCGGGGCGGCTCCACACGCGGGCCCCGCGCCCCCTCCCACAGTGACGTCACTCGCCAGTACAGGAGCATCACACGTCGTGGTCGGTGGCGGTGCGGGAGGGGCGGGGCGGCTCCACACGCGGGCCCCGCCCCCCCTCCCACAGTGACGTCACTCGCCAGTACAGGAGCATCACACGTCGTGGTCGGTGGCGGTGCGGGAGGGGCGGGGCGGCTCCACACGCGGGCCTCGCGCCCCCTCCCACAGTGACGTCACTCGCCAGTACAGGAGGACCACGCTCCCCACCAGCGTCGTAGCGTTCAGTATCGCCAGCGGCTGAAACAACAATAAGTCAACACTTGTAGTGTGCCCATTCATCATCAGGATGGCTTTGTGCTGAACTCCTGACTGGCGACTGACAGACAAACTACAGCCCAAACCGCTAGCCGTAGAGACTTGATATTTGGAGGGGGTGTTTATAGAGACCCTCCCTCGTCTAAGCGCACACTAAGAAAGGGTTTTGGAAAGTTCGCAACCCGAGGGGATCAAAGTTAAAAACCGGCTCGAAATTTTGAATAAAGACTCCCGAGATAAAATGAACATAGACATTTTCCGAAATATTTTAAACTAAACACAAAAAGTCTGACTCGGTGTTTCATAAAAAATGGGGAAGCTTTTGTGATTTTCATCAGACTTGTGATTTCATCACGCTTGAGAATACCCCATCATCAGACCAAACGGAACTTTCAATCGATAATGGTAGGAATACCATGTTTGGACTCTTTTGAAGCCATTTACAATACGAGTACATGGCAAGGTAACTAGAGTCTGATTATAATGTCTCTAAGGAACTCATTTCCTTTGTTTGATTGTATTTGGTGGTATTAGGTACACTATAAGTAGGCTCATCCCCCAAAAGAGTGAAACGAGGTGCAAGTCAAGTGAAAATCGTATACCCTATGTATAGATACTAACTTGAAACTTTGCATGAGACTTTTGAAAAGAAATAATAAAACATGTATTAGGGGTGCACTAAGAAAGGATTTTTCAAAAATCAACCCCTAGAAAGATGTACTTTTGTTACAAAAATCGTTTATCCTGGCGGGATGTTGAAGTTCCATTGCATATTTGATTAGAATTAGTATCCGAAACACAGGACGTGGACGAAGTCGCGGGTAAAAGCTAGTTATCTATAAGGTCGTAACATCGGTAGGTACTCAACAAAGGAGACTGTGTATCGTTGACACGTATATTCCAGTAAAATACTATTTCTTCTTCTAACTACAGTTTCACTTCCCAGTACAAAGTGGTTCTGCCGGGTTACTAAATGCTCGGGAACTAAATTAGTTCACGCAAACATCTATATTTTGTACGGAATACGAAACTTCAAGCATCGCCATCCGAACCATCCAGATTTCACTTTGAATTTTAGAACATTCCGTAAGTAGGTATATTACAAGAAATAACCATACGTCCTCAGAAATACATAATCTACCCTTGTATTATTGTAATAAATAACTGAGCACTGACGCACAATACCTATATCTAGTATTGAAATTAGCAAATTCAATTGTAGTAATTAAGTTCACAGGGCAGTTTGTCTGACGTGAGGACGGTACGCCGACAGATGTTATCATCACGCCGCGAGTGTGCGATAGGATCGAGCAGCGACTGTAATCACTACTGTGTTGCATTCATTACAGAGATTCTCTTTCACAGATAAACAGATAATACTTCAATTCTTATCAGATCGAATGTTAATAATATCCAAGAGGTGTGCAGGCGCCGGGCGGCTAGCGGATATGTTATATTAGGTCTACATCGCACTTGACAATTGGAGCATCCATGAACATCCCCAGACAGAAAGCAGAGAAGATTATATCTGCTAGACAGATAGCATGGCGCTGTCGGTGCGAAATGGTAGCGAGTTGTTGCGGTGTGGCGCCTGCAAAATCCGCAAAGTATATGGTTTTTGCAACTTTTCAGGAGCTAAAATCTGTTTTTCTTTTAGACCAGTATAATTTTATTTGCAGTTTGAGGGATTTAAAATTAAATTGAATGATAAGAACATTGGGATTACGCGCCTTTATAACAGTGATTGTTTTTTTTCCAACACCGTAATAAGTGTCTTTTTATAAATAATGCTTTGAAATTAAGTCGTATTTAACTCCAAATTCAGGATGCAAATTCGATTTACAGCTCTAGGGGAACAATGTGAAAAATAAGATTTCCATAAAACAGGTTATTCATATTTATATATTATAAAATTTATAATATTACAGGTTGCTAAATTAAATGTTTAAAAGACGTTTAAAAGTTTCACAATAAATGGGTTTTATTTTTATTATAACAATCGCACGGGCCAGTACGACACGATGGTACAAAAAAAGAAAGTAACATTAAAAAAATGGCGTCAGTAAAATTTTCTTTCAAATTTCAATTCAAATAATTTACTCTGTAAAATATATACAATAAAGTAAACTTTCTACAAGTCAATAATAAAATCTTTAAAATAAAACAATAGACTATTTAAAAAATATAATAAATAAATAAGTATGTAAATAATCAATTACTGCCCTATATAATAAACATTGTTATGTTACAAAAATAAATACCCTACAAGTTTTTATTTTATTTTTGTATCTATATTTTTTCAGTAATAGCAGTTTAATTTTATTAAATTCGCCGTTGCACAATATTTTTATTCCTAACTAATGTTTCCTATTCTAGTAGGTTTCTAACAAAAAAATATTGCAGTTCTATCTTAAATTCAACAATTTCTACGAGCGGTTAACAAAAGGCACTTTTACACATTTTCCGGCTTATTTATTGGATTATCAGTTCACCAATCGAACCCATAATAAAAAACCGGTCAAGTGCGAGTAGCTCTTCCGCCCTGAGGATTCTGTAGCAATTTAATAAGCGGCGGTAGATCAAGCGGTAGAATCTTGAGACCCAGGTTAGATCCCCGGTCGGGCATCACCAGTGTTTCGGCATTTATGTGCATAGAATAGGTGAAGGAAAACATCGTGAGGAATCCTGCATGTCCTATGCAGCGTGAAAATAGTGCCCGCAGTACGGCGATAGGGCTCACCAACAATAATCGTCAGTGAAACGCTGGTGTGCCGGGTGTGGACAGTGACTTGCATATCACAGTTCACACTCTGGAACCACTTAGAAGACCTGAATAGTGCCCGCAGTACGGCGATAGGGCTCACCAACAATCATAGTCAGTGAAACGCTGGTGTGCCGGGTGTGGACAGTGACTTGCATATCACAGTTCACACTCTGGAACCACTTAGAAGACCTGAATAGTGCCCGCAGTACGGCGATAGGGCTCACCAACAATCATCGTCAGTGAAACGCTGGTGTGCCGGGTGTGGACAGTGACTTGCATATCACAGTTCGCACTCTGGAACCACTTAGAAGACCTGAATAGTGCCCGCAGTACGGCGATAGGGCTCACCAACAATAATCGTCAGTGAAACGCTGGTGTGCCGGGTGTGGACAGTGACTTGCATATCACAGTTCACACTCTGGAACCACTTAGAAGACCTGAATAGTGCCCGCAGTACGGCGATAGGGCTCACCAACAATCATCGTCAGTGAAACGCTGGTGTGCCGGGTGTGGACAGTGACTTGCATATCACAGTTCGCACTCTGGAACCACTTAGAAGACCTGAATAGTGCCCGCAGTACGGCGATAGGGCTCACCAACAATCATCGTCAGTGAAACGCTGGTGTGCCGGGTGTGGACAGTGACTTGCATATCACAGTTCGCACTCTGGAACCACTTAGAAGACCTGAATAGTGCCCGCAGTACGGCGATAGGGCTCACCAACAATCATCGTCAGTGAAACGCTGGTGTGCCGGGTGTGGACAGTGATTTGCATATCACAGTTCGCACTCTGGAACCACTTAGAAGACCTGAATAATGCCCGCAGTACGGCGATAGGGCTCACCAACAATCATCGTCAGTGAAACGCTGGTGTGCCGGGTGTGGACAGTGACTTGCATATCACAGTTCACACTCTGGAACCACTTAGAAGACCTGAATAGTGCCCGCAGTACGGCGATAGGGCTCACCAACAATCATCGTCAGTGAAACGCTGGTGTGCCGGGTGTGGACAGTGACTTGCATATCACAGTTCACACTCTGGAACCACTTAGAAGACCTGAATAGTGCCCGCAGTACGGCGATAGGGCTCACCAACAATCATCGTCAGTGAAACGCTGGTGTGCCGGGTGTGGACAGTGACTTGCATATCACAGTTCACACTCTGGAACCACTTAGAAGACCTGAATAGTGCCCGCAGTACGGCGATAGGGCTCACCAACAATCATCGTCAGTGAAACGCTGGTGTGCCGGGTGTGGACAGTGACTTGCATATCACAGTTCACACTCTGGAACCACTTAGAAGACCTGAATAGTGCCCGCAGTACGGCGATAGGGCTCACCAACAATCATCGTCAGTGAAACGCTGGTGTGCCGGGTGTGGACAGTGACTTGCATATCACAGTTCACACTCTGGAACCACTTAGAAGACCTGAATAGTGCCCGCAGTACGGCGATAGGGCTCACCAACAATCATCGTCAGTGAAACGCTGGTGTGCCGGGTGTGGACAGTGACTTGCATATCACAGTTCAGACTCTGGAACCACTTAGAAGACCTGAATAGTGCCCGCAGTACGGCGATAGGGCTCACCAACACTAATCGTCAGTGAAACGCTGGTGTGCCGGGTGTGGACAGTGACTTGCATATCACAGTTCACACTCTGGAACCACTTAGAAGACCTGAATAGTGCCCGCAGTACGGCGATAGGGCTCACCAACAATCATCGTCAGTGAAACGCTGGTGTGCCGGGTGTGGACAGTGACTTGCATATCACAGTTCACACTCTGGAACCACTTAGAAGACCTGAATAGTGCCCGCAGTACGGCGATAGGGCTCACCAACAATCATCGTCAGTGAAACGCTGGTGTGCCGGGTGTGGACAGTGACTTGCATATCACAGTTCACACTCTGGAACCACTTAGAAGACCTGAATAGTGCCCGCAGTACGGCGATAGTGCTCACCAACAATCATCGTCAGTGAAACGCTGGTGTGCCGGGTGTGGACAGTGACTTGCATATCACAGTTCACACTCTGGAACCACTTAGAAGACCTGAATAGTGCCCGCAGTACGGCGATAGGGCTCACCAACAATCATCGTCAGTGAAACGCTGGTGTGCCGGGTGTGGACAGTGACTTGCATATCACAGTTCACACTCTGGAACCACTTAGAAGACCTGAATAGTGCCCGCAGTACGGCGATAGGGCTCACCAACAATCATCGTCAGTGAAACGCTGGTGTGCCGGGTGTGGACAGTGACTTGCATATCACAGTTCACACTCTGGAACCACTTAGAAGACCTGAATAGTGCCCGCAGTACGGCGATAGGGCTCACCAACAATCATAGTCAGTGAAACGCTGGTGTGCCGGGTGTGGACAGTGACTTGCATATCACAGTTCACACTCTGGAACCACTTAGAAGACCTGAATAGTGCCCGCAGTACGGCGATAGGGCTCACCAACAATCATCGTCAGTGAAACGCTGGTGTGCCGGGTGTGGACAGTGACTTGCATATCACAGTTCAGACTCTGGAACCACTTAGAAGACCTGAATAGTGCCCGCAGTACGGCGATAGGGCTCACCAACAATAATCGTCAGTGAAACGCTGGTGTGCCGGGTGTGGACAGTGACTTGCATATCACAGTTCACACTCTGGAACCACTTAGAAGACCTGAATAGTGCCCGCAGTACGGCGATAGGGCTCACCAACAATCATCGTCAGTGAAACGCTGGTGTGCCGGGTGTGGACAGTGACTTGCATATCACAGTTCACACTCTGGAACCACTTAGAAGACCTGAATAGTGCCCGCAGTACGGCGATAGGGCTCACCAACAATCATCGTCAGTGAAACGCTGGTGTGCCGGGTGTGGACAGTGACTTGCATATCACAGTTCACACTCTGGAACCACTTAGAAGACCTGAATAGTGCCCGCAGTACGGCGATAGGGCTCACCAACAATCATCGTCAGTGAAACGCTGGTGTGCCGGGTGTGGACAGTGACTTGCATATCACAGTTCACACTCTGGAACCACTTAGAAGACCTGAATAGTGCCCGCAGTACGGCGATAGGGCTCACCAACAATCATCGTCAGTGAAACGCTGGTGTGCCGGGTGTGGACAGTGACTTGCATATCACAGTTCACACTCTGGAACCACTTAGAAGACCTGAATAGTGCCCGCAGTACGGCGATAGGGCTCACCAACAATCATAGTCAGTGAAACGCTGGTGTGCCGGGTGTGGACAGTGACTTGCATATCACAGTTCACACTCTGGAACCACTTAGAAGACCTGAATAGTGCCCGCAGTACGGCGATAGGGCTCACCAACAATCATCGTCAGTGAAACGCTGGTGTGCCGGGTGTGGACAGTGACTTGCATATCACAGTTCACACTCTGGAACCACTTAGAAGACCTGAATAGTGCCCGCAGTACGGCGATAGGGCTCACCAACAATCATAGTCAGTGAAACGCTGGTGTGCCGGGTGTGGACAGTGACTTGCATATCACAGTTCACACTCTGGAACCACTTAGAAGACCTGAATAGTGCCCGCAGTACGGCGATAGGGCTCACCAACAATCATCGTCAGTGAAACGCTGGTGTGCCGGGTGTGGACAGTGACTTGCATATCACAGTTCACACTCTGGAACCACTTAGAAGACCTGAATAGTGCCCGCAGTACGGCGATAGGGCTCACCAACAATCATCGTCAGTGAAACGCTGGTGTGCCGGGTGTGGACAGTGACTTGCATATCACAGTTCACACTCTGGAACCACTTAGAAGACCTGAATAGTGCCCGCAGTACGGCGATAGGGCTCACCAACAATCATCGTCAGTGAAACGCTGGTGTGCCGGGTGTGGACAGTGACTTGCATATCACAGTTCACACTCTGGAACCACTTAGAAGACCTGAATAGTGCCCGCAGTACGGCGATAGGGCTCACCAACAATCATCGTCAGTGAAACGCTGGTGTGCCGGGTGTGGACAGTGACTTGCATATCACAGTTCACACTCTGGAACCACTTAGAAGACCTGAATAGTGCCCGCAGTACGGCGATAGGGCTCACCAACAATCATCGTCAGTGAAACGCTGGTGTGCCGGGTGTGGACAGTGACTTGCATATCACAGTTCAGACTCTGGAACCACTTAGAAGACCTGAATAGTGCCCGCAGTACGGCGATAGGGCTCACCAACAATAATCGTCAGTGAAACGCTGGTGTGCCGGGTGTGGACAGTGACTTGCATATCACAGTTCACACTCTGGAACCACTTAGAAGACCTGAATAGTGCCCGCAGTACGGCGATAGGGCTCACCAACAATCATCGTCAGTGAAACGCTGGTGTGCCGGGTGTGGACAGTGACTTGCATATCACAGTTCACACTCTGGAACCACTTAGAAGACCTGAATAGTGCCCGCAGTACGGCGATAGGGCTCACCAACAATCATCGTCAGTGAAACGCTGGTGTGCCGGGTGTGGACAGTGACTTGCATATCACAGTTCACACTCTGGAACCACTTAGAAGACCTGAATAGTGCCCGCAGTACGGCGATAGGGCTCACCAACAATCATCGTCAGTGAAACGCTGGTGTGCCGGGTGTGGACAGTGACTTGCATATCACAGTTCACACTCTGGAACCACTTAGAAGACCTGAATAGTGCCCGCAGTACGGCGATAGGGCTCACCAACAATCATCGTCAGTGAAACGCTGGTGTGCCGGGTGTGGACAGTGACTTGCATATCACAGTTCACACTCTGGAACCACTTAGAAGACCTGAATAGTGCCCGCAGTACGGCGATAGGGCTCACCAACAATCATCGTCAGTGAAACGCTGGTGTGCCGGGTGTGGACAGTGACTTGCATATCACAGTTCACACTCTGGAACCACTTAGAAGACCTGAATAGTGCCCGCAGTACGGCGATAGGGCTCACCAACAATCATCGTCAGTGAAACGCTGGTGTGCCGGGTGTGGACAGTGACTTGCATATCACAGTTCACACTCTGGAACCACTTAGAAGACCTGAATAGTGCCCGCAGTACGGCGATAGGGCTCACCAACAATCATCGTCAGTGAAACGCTGGTGTGCCGGGTGTGGACAGTGACTTGCATATCACAGTTCAGACTCTGGAACCACTTAGAAGACCTGAATAGTGCCCGCAGTACGGCGATAGGGCTCACCAACAATCATCGTCAGTGAAACGCTGGTGTGCCGGGTGTGGACAGTGACTTGCATATCACAGTTCACACTCTGGAACCACTTAGAAGACCTGAATAGTGCCCGCAGTACGGCGATAGGGCTCACCAACAATCATCGTCAGTGAAACGCTGGTGTGCCGGGTGTGGACAGTGACTTGCATATCACAGTTCACACTCTGGAACCACTTAGAAGACCTGAATAGTGCCCGCAGTACGGCGATAGGGCTCACCAACAATCATCGTCAGTGAAACGCTGGTGTGCCGGGTGTGGACAGTGACTTGCATATCACAGTTCACACTCTGGAACCACTTAGAAGACCTGAATAGTGCCCGCAGTACGGCGATAGGGCTCACCAACAATCATCGTCAGTGAAACGCTGGTGTGCCGGGTGTGGACAGTGACTTGCATATCACAGTTCACACTCTGGAACCACTTAGAAGACCTGAATAGTGCCCGCAGTACGGCGATAGGGCTCACCAACAATCATCGTCAGTGAAACGCTGGTGTGCCGGGTGTGGACAGTGACTTGCATATCACAGTTCACACTCTGGAACCACTTAGAAGGCCTGAATAGTGCCCGCAGTACGGCGATAGGGCTCACCAACAATCATAGTCAGTGAAACGCTGGTGTGCCGGGTGTGGACAGTGACTTGCATATCACAGTTCACACTCTGGAACCACTTAGAAGACCTGAATAGTGCCCGCAGTACGGCGATAGGGCTCACCAACAATCATCGTCAGTGAAACGCTGGTGTGCCGGGTGTGGACAGTGACTTGCATATCACAGTTCACACTCTGGAACCACTTAGAAGACCTGAATAGTGCCCGCAGTACGGCGATAGGGCTCACCAACAATCAATAGTCAGTGAAACGCTGGTGTGCCGGGTGTGGACAGTGACTTGCATATCACAGTTCACACTCTGGAACCACTTAGAAGACCTGAATAGTGCCCGCAGTACGGCGATAGGGCTCACCAACAATCATCGTCAGTGAAACGCTGGTGTGCCGGGTGTGGACAGTGACTTGCATATCACAGTTCACACTCTGGAACCACTTAGAAGACCTGAATAGTGCCCGCAGTACGGCGATAGGGCTCACCAACAATCATCGTCAGTGAAACGCTGGTGTGCCGGGTGTGGACAGTGACTTGCATATCACAGTTCACACTCTGGAACCACTTAGAAGACCTGAATAGTGCCCGCAGTACGGCGATAGGGCTCACCAACAATCATCGTCAGTGAAACGCTGGTGTGCCGGGTGTGGACAGTGACTTGCATATCACAGTTCACACTCTGGAACCACTTAGAAGACCTGAATAGTGCCCGCAGTACGGCGATAGGGCTCACCAACAATCATAGTCAGTGAAACGCTGGTGTGCCGGGTGTGGACAGTGACTTGCATATCACAGTTCACACTCTGGAACCACTTAGAAGACCTGAATAGTGCCCGCAGTACGGCGATAGGGCTCACCAACAATCATCGTCAGTGAAACGCTGGTGTGCCGGGTGTGGACAGTGACTTGCATATCACAGTTCACACTCTGGAACCACTTAGAAGACCTGAATAGTGCCCGCAGTACGGCGATAGGGCTCACCAACAATCATCGTCAGTGAAACGCTGGTGTGCCGGGTGTGGACAGTGACTTGCATATCACAGTTCACACTCTGGAACCACTTAGAAGACCTGAATAGTGCCCGCAGTACGGCGATAGGGCTCACCAACAATCATCGTCAGTGAAACGCTGGTGTGCCGGGTGTGGACAGTGACTTGCATATCACAGTTCACACTCTGGAACCACTTAGAAGACCTGAATAGTGCCCGCAGTACGGCGATAGGGCTCACCAACAATCATCGTCAGTGAAACGCTGGTGTGCCGGGTGTGGACAGTGACTTGCATATCACAGTTCACACTCTGGAACCACTTAGAAGACCTGAATAGTGCCCGCAGTACGGCGATAGGGCTCACCAACAATAATCGTCAGTGAAACGCTGGTGTGCCGGGTGTGGACAGTGACTTGCATATCACAGTTCACACTCTGGAACCACTTAGAAGACCTGAATAGTGCCCGCAGTACGGCGATAGGGCTCACCAACAATCATCGTCAGTGAAACGCTGGTGTGCCGGGTGTGGACAGTGACTTGCATATCACAGTTCACACTCTGGAACCACTTAGAAGACCTGAATAGTGCCCGCAGTACGGCGATAGGGCTCACCAACAATCATCGTCAGTGAAACGCTGGTGTGCCGGGTGTGGACAGTGACTTGCATATCACAGTTCACACTCTGGAACCACTTAGAAGACCTGAATAGTGCCCGCAGTACGGCGATAGGGCTCACCAACAATCATCGTCAGTGAAACGCTGGTGTGCCGGGTGTGGACAGTGACTTGCATATCACAGTTCGCACTCTGGAACCACTTAGAAGACCTGAATAGTGCCCGCAGTACGGCGATAGGGCTCACCAACAATCATCGTCAGTGAAACGCTGGTGTGCCGGGTGTGGACAGTGACTTGCATATCACAGTTCACACTCTGGAACCACTTAGAAGACCTGAATAGTGCCCGCAGTACGGCGATAGGGCTCACCAACAATCATCGTCAGTGAAACGCTGGTGTGCCGGGTGTGGACAGTGACTTGCATATCACAGTTCACACTCTGGAACCACTTAGAAGACCTGAATAGTGCCCGCAGTACGGCGATAGGGCTCACCAACAATCATCGTCAGTGAAACGCTGGTGTGCTGGGTGTGGACAGTGACTTGCATATCACAGTTCACACTCTGGAACCACTTAGAAGACCTGAATAGTGCCCGCAGTACGGCGATAGGGCTCACCAACAATCATCGTCAGTGAAACGCTGGTGTGCCGGGTGTGGACAGTGACTTGCATATCACAGTTCACACTCTGGAACCACTTAGAAGACCTGAATATATTTTTTAGAATAGTTACAAACTTAATTTTGCAGTTTTGTTACACGAATTTTGTAGATAAATTTTTGGCCTCGAGAAGATACTTTACTAGGGGATTTAAAAAATATAAAAGAAATGGTTCGGTCAAATAGGTCAGGTACTAAATAATCAACAGTCCGAAAAATATTTACAGATATCATAGGAGTACACAAAAACTAATTCAACGCGGGCGAAGCAAAAGTAGTGTATCAAACTGCACATTACTAACGTGAAAAGAAAAATGTTATAATTTACTAATTATTGTTTGAACATCCGCACATTGTTTGAGAAAGGTACTCGTACTATACAAGCCTTGGCCGCTGGACCCACGTTTGTGATGCTCGGTCCACATCACTCGTGCCACGTTCGACCAGCAATGCCTAACCTGGCGGCCGCTGCAGTAGTCTACTACTGTTCGACCAGTTCCGTACCTCACGAGGAAATCACGGAGCCCTTATAGGATCACTTTGTTGTTCGTGTGTCTGTGCGTCCGTCCGTCCGTCAGTCTGTCTGTCTGTCTGTCTGTCAAGACCCTTTATCTCGGGAACGCGTGGAGGTATCCAGTTGAAATTAAAACTATATACTCAGGTCTACAGTCCCTTGACGCTGTGAAAAAATCAGACTTCTAAGTTAACGTAAAAGAAGATTCGGCCGTTTATGCCGCAAAAAACGTATATTTCGACACTCTCAAGGGAATCAAAATAGGGTATATTCCGTTGACCTAGAACTATGAAATTTGGCAAGTAATACCGTATTATACTACAAGTATAGGGAAAAATCTGAAAACCATACTTATGTAATTAAATCATAAAAATATAATCTTTAACGGAACCCTCGGCGGGCGAGTCCGACTCGCACTTGTCCGGTTTATTTTATTTTATATATTTTGGATGTGACACGATGTCATAAAATAGGTTTTACAGACAAATCGGTTTTTCGTAAATTTACCAAAAATAAGTTAAAAACGACAGCGACAGTATTAAAGACATCACAGAGCAAGCTCGATGTGACGACTTTCATACCTACACTTCCATAGTAAATTATCCGCCAAGAATTGTCATCTCGCCCCGGCAACGCCGCACTTTATTATACAGGTTGAAAATGAACCCCCAAGCTATATTAAAGAAACCTGTTCTATGTTTAAAAAAATACACTTCATGACTTTTGTCATGATTCATAATAAAATAAAGATATCGACCGTCAAAAGAAGCACTAATACCCCGGAACAGAGACGACGCTCTACGAAGCCGTAGCTACATAGCCTTGTGCATTATTTACCGCCGGGAATATGTATGGTCCATTCTCAGTCACATGTCGCGTTGCGGAAGTTGGCCATTCATTCGAAATTTGGGAAACA
The DNA here is from genome assembly GCA_910592155.1 of Ypsolopha scabrella. Taxonomy (NCBI): domain Eukaryota; kingdom Metazoa; phylum Arthropoda; class Insecta; order Lepidoptera; family Ypsolophidae; genus Ypsolopha; species Ypsolopha scabrella. The sequence continues at coordinate 615,556 of OU342978.1, forward strand.
TTTTTTTTCGGTTTTGTTTTCTATATGATTCATAGATTTCAGTAAAGCTACGGTAGTTAATATTCAACGTGTATAATAATCGCTTGTCGCCAGGCCTGGAGCCCTGGAGCCCTCGTGTCGGGTATGTACTCACCCCGTGCATGTAGTCGAGAGCGCGACTCATCTCACAGAAGTGCATGGTCAGCACGGCGCTCAGCAGCAGCAGCACGCCCATCGCGGTCGACGCCACCATGTCCTGCAACACCACCGGTCGGACCTTCTTATTGGAACGAAGTTACTTGGGACCGTCGCGACACTGTTTCTGCATTGTGTGGTGTACCATATGTCTAAGTATGTAGTATATTCCTGCAGTACCTAGACGTGCAGCGTACGCTTCAGTAGCGAAAGGGACTCCGTTCAACCAGTTGTCCTACAACATTTCTCGTTTTTGGTTTGTTTAAGAAATTAAATAAAATTATTACTTTATTTTTGAAATGTAGGTACATACATACACTTATCGCACGTTAAGATTTTAGAATTCGGACACCATCAAGAAGGGTGCCAAACGGGACCCTGTTTTTACTATGCAATTACTAAGCCTCCGCTGTCTGTCTGTGTCGCGAAAGAGATATAAAACAGTGTCGGATTTAAAAAGGGATCAAAGCCATTTTCTTGTTGTTGAGGGTGGCAACAATGGGTTGGCGTAGGGGGGTCAGGGAAGGGGAAAAAACGGTTGATTGGAATTAAATTAAATAGATCTAATAGGTATTTCTGTTCTGGTGGTGTAAAGTGAGCTCAGACAAGGTGTGAGAGAATACTTACGTGATACTGGCCAACAATGGTAAGTAAGTGTTTCAATGATGTTACTAACGGTGAGCCCCTAAACCTTGAGATTGCAAGGAAAGAGAAGGTCATGCTGCATGGTGGAGGAGCTGGGATCATGTCGCGAACACTACTTACTGTTCCCGTATCAGCTGGGTCTATATAGATTAAGACTGTATCGTACATGCGAGCTTTACAATACAACATGAATGATGTGAGCATTTGCAGGACGTCCATATCTCTCTCTAAATGATTGGCCTGCCGCCGTTGTCATGCTGACACTCCAGATGTCGGGACTTCTTGTCCCTCTGAAGAACCTGCTCCTCTCCCCTATAGTTCTCCCTGACCTCCAGTAGCATGACATTCTCTTTCCTTGTTGTCATGCTGACACTCCAGATGTCGGGACTTCTTGTCCCTCTGAAGAACCTGCTCCTCTCCCCTATAGTTCTCCCTGACCTCCAGTAGCATGACATTCTCTTTCCTTGTAATCTCAAGGTTTAGGCGCTCACCGTTAGTGACATCATCGCAACACTTACTTACCATTGTTGATAAGTATCACGTATTCTCTCACACCTTTATGAGCTCACTTTACACCACCAGAACAGAAATATCTACCATCCATCCATCCATCAGCCTGTTTCGTCCACTGCTGGACATAGGCCTTTCCAGGATTTCGCCACTCTTGGCGGTCCTCCTGGAAGAAATGCCCATACTCACACACCCTGGGCAGGCGAGTTGGTGAGCGCGGTGCCGAAACCCTTGCACCAGTGACGGCGCTGCCCGTCACCAGTCTCTTTTATATAAGGCCCGGCAATTGGGGATGGATATACCGCCATCCGTCGGGCCCAGGTAATGGTGGGCCGCCTGGTTTTGCCTGAGAGCTGTTCTCTTACTCTCCCCCGAATAACTTCGGGAGGATATGCGAGTAAGATGGTAGTACCTCCACAGTCGAGCCCGGCATCAGCTCTACCACCTAGTACCACAGTAGAAATACCTATTAGAACTATTTAATTTAATTTCAATCAAGCGTTTTTTCCTCTTCCCGGTCCCCCCGACGCCAACCCAGTATTGCCACCCTCCACACCAAGAAAATGGCTTTGATCCCATTTTAAATCCCACACTGTTTTATATCGCTTTCGCGACAGTCTGTCTGTCCTTCCGTCTGTCACAGGGGTCTACAGATACAGCCATTATACGTAACCAGTCATTAACCAGTTAAAATTTTCACAAAATACCTATGTATTTCTATAGGTATTCATGATAAATAATAAAAATTAAAAAGAAATTAAACCCAAGGGAGGTCTCGAAACAATAAACATCGTTTTAAACCATAGCGCCATCTGAGATGACAGTGTTTGACAGCTTGTCAATAGATTGCGCTAATAGTAGTGTGACAAATTTGTGATCGAAGGAGATATAGCTCACCCTTCACGCTGGTACGTAATAATCGTCGGTGAGACATGTGTACAAGTGCGCATGCGCACTGTGCCTCGGAAACACCTCCGACCCCCGGACCCTCTGACATCACGGAGGCCCTAGATAGACCGGCAGCGAGGAGCGTACTCACAGTGTAGAGACAGGCGTGCGGGGCTCGGACCGGCAGTCGCAGCGCCAGCGCGGCGTACAGCAGCGCCGCCAGCGCCGCGCCCGCCCCGCCCACCGCCGCGCCGCCCGCCGCCAGCCCCGGCGCCCGCGCGCACCCCGCCCCGCCCACCGCGAACAGCACCGCCGACACCGTGCAGCCGGGCTGAGGACACACGTGACGAACAAGTTCAGAAGTAGAGTCCCTCAGATGAACAGGCGCGGCCACTCGTACGACACTCGCGTATCTACAGGCAAACAGGGCGAGTAATCCGGTAACGTACATATCTACGCCCTTCACAAAGAGCTAGAAGGTTGGCCAAGATATATAAGGGTTCGTTCGATGTAAGGGATCAATCATCGTGTCGTGTTGAGTACCTTCTGTACAATCGTCGAGACGTCGACTATTACAATAATAGGCATAGTAAAAGAAAAAGTGACGTAAGAATAATTAAATATAGTATGTTCGATTTATCATGATATGGGTGACAGATCGTAATTTTCCGTTTCACCTATACTACTCACACCATACTACATACACCCAGGTGCAAAAGAAAATATTAGGTTTTAGAAATAATGTATATCATCATTGCAAAAATACAATAAATTATTTATCTATAAATCGAAACAATTACCACAATGTATTCGTTAAATTTAACAAAAAAAGATTCAGAAAAGAATAATGTCTTTTTGATACATGATGCGTGGATCGGAACGCTAACCCATAGGTACGGACACTACATAATCGAAAATACATCGATGAATCGGTGCGGCCATCATATAGGATCGCGTCGGTATGAGTGCATCTTGTATGCGGTTTGTGTTTTCGTTGCGGTTGGTTTACGTGCTGTTTGTTTTGACGTTTGTTACAGTTTTTGTTGATTTTTGTTTTGTTTTTGTTGTTTGTTTTTGGTAAAAAGCCAAGAAAAACAAAAAATAATCTTTGATCTCTTAAGCTCGGGAGTTATTGGTTCGTTTAATTTAATTAATTTAGAAATTAACAAAAAGTAGTTTGGATAATAAAAGATCAATCAAATAAAAAATCGATTTGACAGCCCTTGTTAACGTTTTCGATACTTAAAAAAATCGATTCTATTTCGTTAGGGCACATAACTATAACTGCCAACTTTGAACTGCCACCCATATCATGATAAATCGAACATACTATAGTATTTTATTAAAAATAAGCACTTTCCTTTAGTACGCGCGCCGCCGTTGTATGTTACTTCTCAGAATTTGACCCTTATAAGCGACACTATCGGATGGTGCAGTAGGTAATACTCGTATAGGGCAGGTTTTTTTTAAATCCTCGGTTTTGTTTCTCGGCTAGGAAAATCATTTCCTTTTTAAAATCAAATTTTGCAGTTTTTGATTTCATCAAAATCGGCGTCGAGACCCTTGAGAATTTTTCGCTATTCCCTATTTGGATTTGGATTTCCACACCCGCTTGAAAAACTAAGCCTGTAGGTATAGATCTAAATGATCACCACGGCCAGCAGCTTCAATACCCCGGGCGCGGTCAGCAGCACTTCAGTTCCCGCGTAGTATTCCCGCAGTAATTCACTCTCGGTGTTCGTTTCGAGCGCCGCCGGCGGTGTGGTCGTGGGCACGTGTCGCAGACCCATTCTCTTTTATACCATTGCACTAAGCCCGTAGGTATAGACCTAAATGATCTAAGGTAAGTACCTAGTATGTGTATGATACACTCACCACGGCCAGCAGCTTCAATACCCCGGGCGCGGACAGCAGCACTTCAGTTCCCGCGTAGTATTCCCGCAGTACTTCACTCTCGGTGTTCGTTTCGAGCGCCGCCGGCGGTGTGGTCGTAGGCACGTGTCGCAGACCCATTCTCTATTATACCATTGCACTAAGCCTGTAGGTATAGACCTAAATGATCTAAGGTAAGTACCTAGTATGTGTATGATACACTCACCACGGCCAGCAGCTTCAATACCCCGGGCGCGGTCAGCAGCACTTCAGTTCCCGCGTAGTATTCCCGCAGTACTTCACTCTCGGTGTTCGTTTCGAGCGCCGCCGGCGGTGTGGTCGTGGGCACGTGTCGCAGACCCATTCTCTATTATACCATTGCACTAAGCCCGTAGGTATAGACCTAAATGATCTAAGGTAAGTACCTAGTAAGTGTATGATACACTCACCACGGCCAGCAGCTTCAATACCCCGGGCGCGGACAGCAGCACTTCAGTTCCCGCGTAGTATTCCCGCAGTACTTCACTCTCGGTGTTCGTTTCGAGCGCCGCCGGCGGTGTGGTCGTGGGCACGTGTCGCAGACCCATTCTCTATTATACCATTGCACTAAGCCTGTAGGTATAGACCTAAATGATCTAAGGTAAGTACCTAGTATGTGTATGATACACTCACCACGGCCAGCAGCTTCAATACCCCGGGCGCGGACAGCAGCACTTCAGTTCCCGCGTAGTATTCCCGCAGTACTTCACTCTCGGTGTTCGTTTCGAGCGCCGCCGGCGGTGTGGTCGTGGGCACGTGTCGCAGACCCATTCTCTATTATACCATTGCACTAAGCCTGTAGGTATAGACCTAAATGATCTAAGGTAAGTACCTAGTATGTGTATGATACACTCACCACGGCCAGCAGCTTCAATACCCCGGGCGCGGACAGCAGCACTTCAGTTCCCGCGTAGTATTCCCGCAGTACTTCACTCTCGGTGTTCGTTTCGAGCGCCGCCGGCGGTGTGGTCGTGGGCACGTGTCGCAGACCCATTCTCTATTATACCATTGCACTAAGCCCGTAGGTATAGACCTAAATGATCTAAGGTAAGTACCTAGTATGTGTATGATACACTCACCACGGCCAGCAGCTTCAATACCCCGGGCGCGGACAGCAGCACTTCAGTTCCCGCGTAGTATTCCCGCAGTAATACTCTCGGTGTTCGTTTCGAGCGCCGCCGGCGGTGTGGTCGTGGGCACGTGTCGCAGACCCATTCTCTATTATACCATTGCACTAAGCCTGTAGGTATAGACCTAAATGATCTAAGGTAAGTACCTAGTATGTGTATGATACACTCACCACGGCCAGCAGCTTCAATACCCCGGGCGCGGACAGCAGCACTTCAGTTCCCGCGTAGTATTCCCGCAGTACTTCACTCTCGGTGTTCGTTTCGAGCGCCGCCGGCGGTGTGGTCGTGGGCACGTGTCGCAGACCCATTCTCTATTATACCATTGCACTAAGCCTGTAGGTATAGACCTAAATGATCTAAGGTAAGTACCTAGTATGTGTATGATACACTCACCACGGCCAGCAGCTTCAATACTCTGGGCGCGGACAGCAGCACTTCAGTTCCCGCGTAGTATTCCCGCAGTACTTCACTCTCGGTGTTCGTTTCGAGCGCCGCCGGCGGTGTGGTCGTGGGCACGTGTCGCAGACCCATTCTCTATTATACCATTGCACTAAGCCCGTAGGTATAGACCTAAATGATCTAAGGTAAGTACCTAGTATGTGTATGATACACTCACCACGGCCAGCAGCTTCAATACTCTGGGCGCGGACAGCAGCACTTCAGTTCCCGCGTAGTATTCCCGCAGTACTTCACTCTCGGTGTTCGTTTCGAGCGCCGCCGGCGGTGTGGTCGTGGGCACGTGTCGCAGACCCATTCTCTATTATACCATTGCACTAAGCCCGTAGGTATAGACCTAAATGATCTAAGGTAAGTACCTAGTATGTGTATGATACATTCACCACGGCCAGCAGCTTCAATACCCCGGGCGCGGACAGCAGCACTTCAGTTCCCGCGTAGTATTCCCGCAGTAATACTCTCGGTGTTCGTTTCGAGCGCCGCCGGCGGTGTGGTCGTGGGCACGTGTCGCAGACCCATTCTCTATTATACCATTGCACTAAGCCTGTAGGTATAGACCTAAATGATCTAAGGTAAGTACCTAGTATGTGTATGATACACTCACCACGGCCAGCAGCTTCAATACCCCGGGCGCGGACAGCAGCACTTCAGTTCCCGCGTAGTATTCCCGCAGTAATTCACTCTCGGTGTTCGTTTCGAGCGCCGCCGGCGGTGTGGTCGTGGGCACGTGTCGCAGACCCATTCTCTATTATACCATTGCACTAAGCCTGTAGGTATAGACCTAAATGATCTAAGGTAAGTACCTAGTATGTGTATGATACACTCACCACGGCCAGCAGCTTCAATACCCCGGGCGCGGACAGCAGCACTTCAGTTCCCGCGTAGTATTCCCGCAGTACTTCACTCTCGGTGTTCGTTTCGAGCGCCGCCGGCGGTGTGGTCGTGGGCACGTGTCGCAGACCCATTCTCTATTATACCATTGCACTAAGCCTGTAGGTATAGACCTAAATGATCTAAGGTAAGTACCTAGTATGTGTATGATACACTCACCACGGCCAGCAGCTTCAATACCCCGGGCGCGGACAGCAGCACTTCAGTTCCCGCGTAGTATTCCCGCAGTACTTCACTCTCGGTGTTCGTTTCGAGCGCCGCCGGCGGTGTGGTCGTGGGCACGTGTCGCAGACCCATTCTCTATTATACCATTGCACTAAGCCCGTAGGTATAGACCTAAATGATCTAAGGTAAGTACCTAGTATGTGTATGATACACTCACCACGGCCAGCAGCTTCAATACCCCGGGCGCGGACAGCAGCACTTCAGTTCCCGCGTAGTATTCCCGCAGTACTTCACTCTCGGTGTTCGTTTCGAGCGCCGCCGGCGGTGTGGTCGTGGGCACGTGTCGCAGACCCATTCTCTATTATACCATTGCACTAAGCCCGTAGGTATAGACCTAAATGATCTAAGGTAAGTACCTAGTATGTGTATGATACACTCACCACGGCCAGCAGCTTCAATACCCCGGGCGCGGACAGCAGCACTTCAGTTCCCGCGTAGTATTCCCGCAGTACTTCACTCTCGGTGTTCGTTTCGAGCGCCGCCGGCGGTGTGGTCGTGGGCACGTGTCGCAGACCCATTCTCTATTATACCATTGCACTAAGCCTGTAGGTATAGACCTAAATGATCTAAGGTAAGTACCTAGTATGTGTATGATACACTCACCACGGCCAGCAGCTTCAATACCCCGGGCGCGGACAGCAGCACTTCAGTTCCCGCGTAGTATTCCCGCAGTACTTCACTCTCGGTGTTCGTTTCGAGCGCCGCCGGCGGTGTGGTCGTGGGCACGTGTCGCAGACCCATTCTCTATTATACCATTGCACTAATTACCATTACTACTGAATAATTTTCCAAATAGGCCCCTTGCGATCAAAGCTCCTAGCAAACTCTAGTCTTATCGTAGTAATTTATAAATAGATAGTAATCACATTATTTAAATCAAGATTTCGCAATATTAAGATTATTGAAGGACAATCAGAAGATAAGGCGTAGAATTCCTTTAAAATACATTGATATTTATCAAATCAAACAAGATTATTTCCTTTATTGTTTGGCGATAAAATATAAAGTCCAGTCGACCGACGCTAGCCCAAGCTAACTCAACACAAAATCACAAGTTGTATTCGTAAAGAAGTCGTCGGCAGATCGTAAAGTATGAAACCGAAAACCTTTCACCAAAAGTCCAAAGTAGGTGCGAAGATGAGCGAAGCGAGGAGGAGCGTGTTAGAGGTTGCTTGTTATCATAAATTTAGGGAGCCGAGCAAAGCGGAGCGGAGAGAAGCGACCCCCCTAGTTTTAACAGAAATACAATATGCCCAGGCAGATCATGATGTGCCCAATTCTACTATCTGCCGACGACATATATATTCCTCGGGCCGGGATGTGCACTAGGCAGACATGCCGCACCCTGTAGCCATTTATAAAGTGAAAATTGTACAAAGCGTTGAAATGTTTCAACATTCTAGCGAGAGCCGCATTGTAATGTTCATCAAGTTTATATAATTACTGCTCAACTTCTACAAGTACAGACGGCCACAAGTTATATACCGGGTGTAAATAGAGTGCGACCAATAAATGAAACCACATATTCTACCGACCCTACTGAACCACTTTTCCCGAGAGTCATACCCGCGGACACACTTAGTTTAGGAAATAATTGAGTTCCAAACAAAAGTGAGTGAACCCTAACGCACCGACATACGGGCGAGTATCGAGAGATCGTCGTCCCTGAAACAGCTATTCCGGTGCAGCGTTCTAAAATAGACCTTTCTCCTACGAGATAGTCTTGGTTGAATATCTTTTTCTCTGAAGATTTGCGCGGCGTTTTTTTCTTATAGTTGTTCAGTATGATCAGTAGAGTATGTGGTTTTATTGAATGGTCGTACTCTATTTACACCGTGCATATTTATACGCAAGTATAAGTTAAACTCTTATGGTATGGACATCGTTTATTTAGGCGGTTAGGCCGAAATCTTAATTTACATAATGGATCGAATAAAGGATTAAAATAAAAACACTAATCTGTATAAAAACCATATATTAATTTATTATTAAAATTTTAAAGTAAAAATCGTCCGACTGAGATCATTCGAGAAACTCCGGAACTTATGGAATAAATGCTTTATGTCTCCATACGTACATACATACAGTAGGTACATATACATACACGATGTTACACAGAAACACACAAAGCAGTTCACTAGGCGCCTGTCACGGAAAAACCCGCTTCATACCGAATATAAACATATTCAGAAGACATTTATTGTCTTTTTACGTTTAGTTATTTATTTTATTACTTTGTGCGTAGCCTGTAATGATTATATAACACCAGTAAATTATATTAACAAATTACAGAGACCAGATTTTGCCGTGACGACGACGGTAGTAAATAAATTATAGTTGTAATCAAAATTTGTTTACTAAAAGATTCGTATTGGAAGAGAAATGTAAACGTGTCTGATAACAAGTGTGGGTAGTCGCGATGTGAGGCGGGCGCGGGGGGTGGACTGATTCACTCTCTCCATAAATTCATAATTGACGGTTATAAAAGCAAAATTAGCAATATCCATTTTTAAAAAAGCGAGTGTTGATGGACAAAAAACGGTGTTGGACAAAATAAAAAAACCGGCCAAGTGCGAGTCGGACTTTCGCACCAAGGAATCCGTACCATTATCTATAAACACGGCAAAAAAAATCACGTCTGTTGTATGGGAGCCCCCCTTAAATATTAATTTTATTTTAATTTATATATTTATTTTAAAGTGAATACATATAACTAGATATTCAGTGAATATTTCAAGCGTCTACCTGTTGCCGTTATCAATATCAAGCAAAAACGAGCAAAAAATCACGTCTGTTGTATGGGAGCATCCTTTAATATTTATTTTATTGTTTTTTAGTATTTGTTGTTATAGCGGCAACAGATATTCATCATCTGTGAAAATTTCAAGTGTCTAACTTTCACGGTTCATGAGATGCAGCCTGGTGACAGACGGACAGCGGAATCTTAGTAATAGGGCCCCTTGGTTACCCTTCGGGTACGGAACCCTAAAAAACCACACTCTCGTTTCAGCTTAGATAAAGGGCATAATAAAGTAAAACAATATAACTTATTGTTCTGGCTACCGAACCCTCATAGCCCGGGCGGTAGCGTTGCATTTTAGGTAGTGATTGTACGCCGATTGATTTCCATCTTTTTCAATAGAACTGGAATGGCGAATAACAGAACCAAGCGCCAGCTGACGAACCCGCGATGGGTGTGGATGTGAGAGGCTGCGAAGGTAAAAAAAATGTAATAGTACGCCGGCTGAAACTTTTCTCACAGATAGTTGACATCATACTGAGCTGAAAAAATATCGTAGTACTATCACTTTTTTTTACCACTTTCGCAACCTCTAACTCCCAAACCCACCGCTACTTGAGTAGCTGACGGTCGATTCACATATCAGTCATGTGAGATCTACGATCGATGTCGGCCGGCTTACTATGACTTTTGTATTTGCAACGGTACCTCCCGGACTATCACACACCGAATGTTCGGCAACGCAGTCAGGGAAATAATTAATTATCAGACGAACTTACCAGATGAAGTTCGTTCATAACTATGTGAACAGGTTCATTCGAAGCGAAAGTGATACCGTACTCCAAAGACTACATATACGAGAGGGAAATCTGCTAAAGTCAATACAAAGAACTGCGAGTTTTGCTTTTATACCCCTCGAAATTGAGATGGGTAGGGTAATTCACTCTTGTGATATCATCAATGTAAGGCGGGTAGAGTGATTCACTCCGGTGATATCATACATTTGAGATGGGTAGTGATACACTTTTGGTCAGTTGAAGAAAACATAAATATTTACAAAAGATATTCTCACTAGCTCACTCTAGATAGCATTTACGATTCTCAATTCCATGTTTTAAATAACATGTGTCAAACCGGAAACATTCAAAAAGTAGTATTTTAACAGAAAATTTAACCGTGATATGTATGATGTGATGTAATGAAGGTTACAAAATAAACCATGTTTGTGCATTCACATCTCTAGCCGCGTTACATACTCGCTAGTAGAAATAAACAATGTGGTAGTATCAGTAAGTAAATAGTGGTAGTTTCGCCGGCGACCTTCCTCAGGACTCGAGTAAGGACCGCTAAGCTCATGGAGCGAGTTCGAGGATCAGACAATATAAAATATCTCCTATAACTGTTAGTATATCTCCAAACTTGTCCTTACATTATCTACCTACAAGTGGCTTAATTATGTATGTGCATACAACGCGCGCCCAACGGTCGGTAGCTAGATGTACGTGAACACAGGGCAGCGTTCAGTTTGATCGCCCGCTCATCACTGACAGCAGGATAGCATATACAAATTCAACGCGTGCAAAAGAGATGCCATGATCGCCGGGCGTCGGCGGGCGATCAAACTGAACTCAGCCCAGGGCGCGCCTAACGGTCGGTAGCTTGATGTACGTGCATACAGCGCGCGCCCAACGGACGGTAGCTAGATATAGGTACGTGCATACAACACGCCAACGGTCGGTAGCTAGATGTACGTGCATACAGCGCGCGTCCAACTGTCGTTATCTATATGTACGTGCAAACAGCGCGCGCTCTACGGACGGTAGCTATACTTACGTGCAAACAGCGCGCGCCCCACCGACGGTAGCTATAAGTATGTACGTGCATACAGTGAGCGCCCAACGGTCAGTAGCCGTATGTACATCATTGTACGTGCATACAGTGAGCGCCCAACGGTCAGTAGCTATATAGGGTGAAATTAAATATCATACTGAAGACTCGGTTAGTGATCAAGAGCTGGGTTCAGTAATCCTTTTGTCCAATTTTGAATTTGATTTTTTTTTGCTCCCTTACTGGTTGGACTAGTTTAAGTACAATTCCTAGTACAGGCACTATGCGGCAAAAAAATCTTTTTTTTCGCATTTCACCTGGAGAGTCATTAAACCTTGTTCCCGATGACTAACCGAGTCTCCAGTGTCAATTTGGTCGGTTGATCTAATTTCACCTAGTATGCACGCGCGTCCAGCGGTCGGTAGCTATATGTACGTGCAAACAGCGCACGCCTCACGGACGATAGCTATATGTACGCTTACTATAAGTAGACATTTACCCTTTGCATATATTTGCGTATAACCATAATAATAATAATGACTTGAACTCGCGGATCAAATACGTATATATCTGGACGCTCCGGAGGAGGAAAGAAAACGCGTCGGGACAAAGAAACGCGCTGAACAACGGACAACTCTGTATATAAAATCTGACTATAAAACTCGTATCCGACCGTACGTAACCTAATTTGTGCACAAAAACTACACAAGGAATCATGCTTAGTCAAAAATTACGAATAATTCACTTATAAATATAAACGCTAAGTAACTAGTAGACTAGCATCAAATCAGACTTGCAATAAACAATAAATAAAGGATTACGATCTAGCATGCGGTGAGACAAGGTCGGGAGTGATGGACGTGACGCTCGCGCGTGGCGGGCATGGCAGTATCGTACAAGTTCTGTCTTCGGAGCGGACCTCCGCTCCTACTCTGTTACAATCTTCTACAGCTCCTTGCGATCCGTACAACTTTAAACAATTAGAACGAACGTTCCGGCCGTCGCACGGACACGTCACCTAGAAGTCCGTGGAAGTCGGCGGTCACTATAAGTTGTTCTGTCGGCTGGTGGAGGGCTGCGCGGGGTGCGCGGGCGGCGGCGCGGCGGGCACGGCTCGGTACGCGGCCCGCGCCCCCCGCCCCGTGGATGCGCTGGAGGCTCGCGAGGGGGCGCGCGTGCGCAGCGCGTCGGCGCGGCCGGCCGACACGCACGAGTGCAGCACGCGACCGGCTATTATGAACGATGCGCACGCGCCACTCAGCGCCAGACCCTGCAACGTGATACATAGGTACGTCAGCCTCGGCGAAATAGAAAATAGTAAAATTAACAGCCCGGGCGAACAGCACAGTATAGCAGTAAGCATGTGGAGTCAGCAAGGAGCGAGCTGCACGCTCACCGAGGCGGAGTACAGCAGGTGCGCGATGTGCTCGGGGGTCCAGCGGTACTGCGGCGCGAACAGCACGGCCAGCAGAGTGCCGGCGCCGCCACAGAGCAGCGACAGTCCACTCCAGAGCGACGTCCACATCGCCTGCAACATTCAACCCCTCTGTCGGAAACTTGCAGGTGAATGAGTTAAAGAAGTTCTTACATTAATGGGCATGGGACAATACAGGGTCATTAGTACCTTTCAAATGTTATCTGAAATACGCATTAATGACATTGTATTAGAAGTCTTATTTTATGTCCTACCAGACCACTATTTCAAAAAAAATCATTTTATTAAGCGTCTAATTTTAAGCCATGGTCGAAATGACTTCAAAGTCTTATTTTAACTCGAAATATGCAAATTAATTGTTGCGATGTACAAAGTGTAAAATAACCATCCACCTTTGAGCAAGTTATAATACCGATATTCAAAGCCAAAGCTTATAACTATTTTAAAACAATTTTCTAAATCGTTTGCTCGTGGACTTCCCACGACCCGAGTCACAAGCGGGCAACTTGAAATAGGTTCGCCATCCATCCATCAGCCTGTTTCGTCCACTGCTGGACAAAGACCTTTCTAAGATTTCGCCACTCTTCCTCCTGGAAGATATGCCTATACTCACACACGTCTTACTCTCTCCTGAAATACTTCAGGAGGATTTGCGAGTAAGATGGTGGTACCTCCACAATCGAGCTCGGCACCAGCTCTACCACCTGTAGATAAGTACGCCTTATCGACGAAACGCGTAAGGTTTAACGACATCCATACCGCTTGAGTATGGAAGATAAACAAATTGTTAGAACCAAAGTCAGAGAAATCTATGCAAATATAATCAAATTAAGTAACTCACCTTTTTCAAGTCCTATTTTACCGGTAAAAAAGGATGGTTCAGATTGCGTGTGTGTGGACTAGAGGAAACTCAACGAAAATACTATTTCAGATAGTTATGCAGCATAAGCTTTAACATTGATTCGCACCGTGAGAATCGTACTGGCACTATCCAAAAAGAATACTTTTTGAGTAAAGTGCATTTAGTTTCCGAAACTAAAAAAAAACAAAACTGCACTCTTTATGTTCTAAAAATTCGTTTTTTTCCTGTGTTTCTTTACACAGTTACCTATTAACGTATTTGGAAACAAAACTTGTTAAAATTACAAACAATTATTATAATAAAAATAAAAGACTTTTTTTGTGTCGCTATTCCTTCAACTATGTATATAACACAATTTTTTTCGGACATGCATTTCTGTCATTATATTAGCTTTGTTTTTTATTTTGCAATAGATTTTATTGAAATATACTCCTTTTAGCTAAAATACTTTTATTTTTATTATAAGTAAAGTTTCTATTCCTCCTATTACAGGTTTTTTAACTTAAAAGGAGGATTCGACACCAAAATGTCTGTTACCTAATGTAACAAATATATATAATGTAGCTTTATAAACAGGCCCCGTTTTATCAGAACCGTGAAACAAAAACCAAATTGAGTTGCTCTGAAAAGAGAATATTTTTATTAAACACTAGTTACATATTTATCTTTTAAGTTATGCATGTTTAATGCAAGTAATTATTAATCTTACCTGAAAAGAGAAACAACATTTAGAGCTATTATTTCACAAATTCATTTACTTATAATATTTTGATGTTTTCTTTGTGATACACTCGTCTGACAACAGTTTACATCACCTTCAAACATGTCTGTCATCCTTCCATAGATTGACGCGTGAAAACGCGGTAAATTCAAATTAAATGAAGTGTCACTTCTTCATTTACATATATATATATATTTTTAAAGTAGGAACATCGTAGGCTTCACCTAATCAAGTAATCAACTTTGACAGGTAAGATAATTATCTTAATAAAGATGAACAATGATTAAGCTTGTAAACAATATACTTCTTAAACGGACCACTCCAATATCCATGAGATAAGGATATAATATACAGATGGATCCAAAACAACAGAGGGTACTGGGGCCGGAGCGTACTCAACTGAATTCAACATTTACAAATCAGATGGTCTTGGGTAAGCACAACACGATTTTACAAGCGGAATGCGTTGCCATTATCTTAGCTAATAGCGCGGTGCTTAGCAGAGAAGCTAAAGGCCTCAAAATTCGTAGTTTCTGACAGCACTGCGGTACTACGAGCCCTAAGCAAGTCTACGGTAAACTCTGGGCTCATACTACATATAATGTCTGTACCAACTGGATGAGGTAAGCCAACACAATGAAGTCACCCTCCAATGGATAAAAGGAAACAGTAGTTCGCTGGGTAAAACGACGCGGCCGATGAACTGACAAAAAAGGCGAGAAGCTAATACCAGTAGGTGCTGAACCACTGGTACCTCTGCCTTTTTATCAGATACGAACATGGCTGCGTGGGAGAACCAGCTCTCAACGTGCTGCGCGATGGGTAAGCATGACAACCTGCAGAGAGACGAAAGCGGGTTTACCTACCGTGAACCGTCATCTGACTAACAAACTGCTCCATCTTCATAGAACCAACCTTCGCATGATGGTAGAGATAATTACGGGACACAGCAACCTTAACAGACATTTTTATAATAGACAGCCCACTGTGCAGAGCCTTCATGGAAGCCGAAGAAACGCCGACCCACGTGACAATAGATTACGTAGGTGTCAGCACTCAACGGGCTAAGATCCTCGGTGAACCGGGGACGCTCCTGGCGTGAGCTGGGCTGGCTAGAATAGCTAGTTCTAAAGTTCTTTCCACCCACAAAGGTCCAAATAAGAGACTAGGTGCGGAAACCGAGCCCGCCAAAGAAGAAGTACCAGTATCCGATACCGAGTATCGTCATTCAGTGAACGCCGCATCATTTCCGGGAACGACATACAAATTTTATAAATGTATGTCAATTTAAAATATTCTGTCAAAATAACATTGTAAATATATCAAAAAACTAGAGTTTACTTCTGGCACTGACTAATATCATTTAATAGTCTCTTGTTCTGTGTCGGAACTTTCACACTTCAAAATGAGACAATACTCTATTTTCAACTTGCAGTTAGATTAAAATTTAATTGTATTACTTTTTTGTTCAAATTTAGATTTTCATTTCATAAATGTAATTCCTACACTTACGTATTATAATAATTATAAATAAGTATTTGTAATTTTTTATAATTTTAATAAACGTTCCCGATTTGACGATTTCTTGTACCTAGTCTCTTAAAAATCCACTTTACTTGAAAACAAATGAACTTTATGCTTGCTCCTTTTACGTGTACACTATATGTGAATTTAGCAATAATTTAAGCTTATTTTTCAGTATGTAGCGACCAAGATATTTTATAATTATTGCTGACGGCAAATTTGCCACCTTGGTGATTTTGAGCCATAAATGCTGTTAAAAGAACTTTCGAGGTCATCTTTAAGGCCGTAAGTTTTTGGTCGTGACAGGTTGTAACTCTGTTTCGGCATCAAAAAAAGGCAGACCTCACTCCGCGGTTACATCGGTGGTGGGCGTATTTACAATCATTTCACTTCCATATAATCTAAAAAAATAAGCTAGCCCTCTGTGTATATAAGGTCCTATAATTCAAAGTGAAAAAAATTTAACAGATGATAGAGTATCCCTAATAGAACACATTCCACCGAAAACAATTTTTTTGCGCTAACTTTTTTTTTAACCTTTCCATAGTAATTGAGTCAGCTGATTCAACCAATTTGAACCGGGAAGTGAAAAAAACATTTGAGCAAAAAAATTTTTTTTCCTTCTGCAATTTGATTAGTTAACGATACATGATCTACCCTAGAATTATTTTTACTTATTATTGTAAGACCTTATATAAAGGTTAAATATTAATAGTTAGCGAAACTCAAAACATAGGTAGTACTCGTCTATATGAATAACTTACAGGGGCTAAGCGAAATTCGCAACTATTTTCCAGTTACTCTCATACAAATTGACCATATCAGTCGTCTGGTTTACGATAAGAAGGCGAATATTTTTAGTAAAAGTTGTTCATATAGACGAGTACTACCTATGTTTTGAGTTTCGCTGACTATTATTATTTAACCTTGTATAGTAGTCTATTTATATTTGCGGTTTCTTGCGAGAGACTAAGGCGTGTCCCCTGGATGCGGTTACATCTCACTCACGACATAGAGCAGCAGTGTGGTGTTTCAAAAGACTGGTCAAGAGGGGATGCAGCAAGTCGTGTGTTACCCTGGTTATGAGGTCAGGTGATAGTGAAAATTGAGACGTCGCAATTATCAAAGTAATGAAATTGTAAGTAATGTGTCCACAGGTGCACCCCCGAGGTCAGTAAGATAGGGCAGGTCACCTGAGCATGGCCCTTGGCAGCAACGTCGCGTCATTCGAAGACAGCGATATGGGGGGGGGGCAGTCTGGGTTAAAAAAGACGATAAATAATACCTAGTGACAATGACGTCACGAATACAAATCATTTATTGATAAATAACAATTTACAAGTCATTAGAATTTAGTAAAAAGTAAAAATAGCAAATTATAATTTAATTTTTCTTTACTTGGGCCAACGCGACACCAGTCAAAATCTCTTAGGTCGTGTAAGACGCCATACTGACCAACAACCTCTTCAGTCTGTAATTAAAAATTGTTTCGCTCGGAGCGGACTTTATGTCATCGGGAAGAACATTATATACTTTCGTAACTAACACGTTTAAAGTTTTGTTGGACTTGGCGAGTCTCGTCTTTGGCACGTATAATAGGTGGCGCCGTCTGGTGTTGATATTGTGAATATCGGCGTTCATTTGGAAGTGTTGCAAGTTCCGTTTTGCGAATGTAGCGATTTCCAGTATGTATATGCAGGGTAAGGTAAGTGTTTTATACTCTATAAAGAGATCCTTAGCATGATGGTCTCAAGGGACTCCTGCGATTATACGTAAGGCGTTTTCTCGCTATTCGCCGCGTCGCCCCACATGTCAACTCCGTAGGTAAGTATGGAGTGGAAATATCCATAGTACGCTTTCTTTATGTTGTCTGTAGATAAGCTAGGTGCGAGCCTTGACAGAGCATGCTGATGATAGTCGTCCGCATACAAGGTCTATGTGAGCTGACTGTGTGAGGGCGCTGTCTACCGTGAACCCGATACCTAACTTGATCTACCTGCGGTACAGGGAGCCCGTTACAAGTCACGTTTAATTCATGCCCCCTTATTTTACGTCATTGAAAGTGGATGATGTTAGTTTGTTCAATGTTTAGAAGCATCCCATTAGCAGAGAACCAATCCGAAAGTCTGCCCATCACTAAGTTTATTTCAGGTTTTAGGGTTTCAGCGACGATGACACAGCCATCATTAGCAAATAAGACATATTCTGCTTCCTGAGACACAGTTGTCAAGTGATTTACGAGCAATAAGAATAGGTCATTCCCCATAACAGAGCCCTGCGGTACAACACTATCGCCAATATATTCAAGATCTGACCTTGCATTTCGCACGTATGTGCACTGTTTTCTCATACAAGTTATCCCGAACGGCGTACGCCCTAAGCTTGTCTCGGAGCAGTGAATGATGTGTGACAACCAAGTTCTGTCAAGAAACTCATGAAGAGAATGTTTGAGGAACTAAAAATTTTCTGTATGGCTAGCAACACTAAACACAGAGTCATTTCAAGTTGGAGCTGTCATCACGCCTATGTTGTTTAGCGTTGCTTGTTATATTTTTTTATTGTCTCAAGGCCAAGCGTGGAGGATGTCCCCCTAACATCTACAAAATGTTGGTGGATTACTTCACGAATCGCCGTGTGGGCATGTTCGTGGGTCCCCTGGTGGAATGGAAGGTGTCCACTATGGGATGTCCGCAGGGCTCTGTAGTTGGACCCACACTGTGGAATGTCATGATGGACGACTTGCTGCGATTGCCACTGCCACAGGATACGGCGCTGACAGCCTATGCAGATGACGTCACGGTCTTGATCGAGTCTCAGTCCAGAGCGGCCATTGAACGCACAGCCGCCGCTGTGTTGGCTAGCGTGGCTGAGTGGGGCGTTCGAAACCGAGTTTCTTTTTCCCCGGCTAAGTCGCTGACTATGACAGTCCGAGGGAAGTTTCAGCGCCCTCCAACCATAAGGATGGGCGGCGACTCTGTCAGGAGCGTGACGCAGGCAACGGTTCTGGGGGTGGTTCTCGATGCAGGACTGTCCTTTGCGCCACATGCTTTATCAATCGGCGAGCGTGCGGCAAACTGTTTCGGCAAGATGAGCCGCGTCTCAGCATCTAACTGGGGCGTCAGGTACCGTGCGCTCAAGATCTTATACAAGGGCACTTACGTGGCGACTGTGACATATGCGGCATCAGTTTGGTCCCATCGTGTGAACTTTCACACGGTGCGTTCAGCCTTGCTGAGGACCCAGCGACCTGCCCTTATTCTTTTGACCAAGGCCTATAGGTCTAGCAGCACACCAGCACTACCATTGCTGGCGGGCGTTCTGCCGGCCGATCTTGAGGTCATCCGCGCCGCCAGATTTGAAGAAGCACGACTATCCGCAACTAAGACCGAATTGGGAGGAAGGAAGCGCACGATAATGGCTGAGATCGTTGCTCTTTGGCAGGACCGATGGCAGATTGAGGAACGGGGAAGAGAACTGTTTCAGTTCTTCCCTGACGTGCAAACGCGACTCAACTCCAGATGGATCGAGCCGGACTACCAGACCTCACAACTTCTCATGGGACACGGATGCTTCCGCAAGCGACTCCACGACATGACGCTGTGCGAGACGCCGCTGTGCGAGTGCGGTCTGGCGGAGGAGGACCGTCACCACGTTCTGTGGGACTGTCCATTGTACGCTGATGAGCGTGGGAAGATGCTGCAGGGCATACTGGGACCGGAACAGGGCCCGGTTGGTTATAGCGACCTCGTCTCCTCGGAGGCGAACTTCAGACGGCTGCGGGACTTCGCGCGTGCTTGGCACAACAAACGCAAGCTATGGGAGGTGGGCTGATGCCTACCTTTAATCAACGACTACTGAAGATATGAAGAAGATTATGTGCAGCTCGGCGCCGAAGGCGTAATTTGTGACGTCTCTTCTCCAAAGAAGCGCTAGAAATAGGCCACGCCCCCTGAAAGGGGGAGAGGTGGCTGGGACATGGGCCAGTTAATAGTATCCGGTGTAGGGGGACTCAAGAAGTGCCGGCGGTCAAAAGAAGAATAAGGCCTACCCTCTGCGCATGTTCCCCCGGCTTCCCCCTTTGATACCAAGACTTGGTGGAAACGGGGATGGGTGGTGGTTGTTCCTGGCAACAGGAACATTGGGTATTTGTTTCGTTAAAATTGGCATTTTCTTCTATCCGGGTATAAACGATAATATCAACTATGAGAAAAGTAAACCGAAGTGGAACTCGCGAAGTGATTTTTAAAGTATTTCAGCGATGTTTCTTGGAATACCAACCTGGGCGCATTTTGTCAAATTTAGGGGATGTTTATGTTCGAACAGCAGAAATGACGGGTATGTATCCTTGTTACTGTTTTTAATAAACAATTTCGGGTAAATAAATGTACAGAACGTACAAGTTTGAGTGTAAAAATGCAATGTTTACAATAAACATTCATAGGTTAGATTATGTAGTTCACATTATAGCACGACCAATACGAATTGATACGGTACATTTTACGCTGTTAAAATAGCATTTTAAATATCAAAGTCATTAATTTATTTTAATTATTTTCAGGAAAATCGGAAAATACAGTCAGATGAATTGTGAACGAAGGTTTTAAAAATGACGGAAAATTTAGCACTCCTGGCAAGCATAAAAGTGGCCGTCCTAAAAAAGGAACGGATGATTTTTCTATTTGTGTACTGCGACAGAAAATACAGTTCTTTTATTCGGTTCGAAAAGAAGTGGTTAAAATAGAAAATGATTATTATGAGCGAGGAAGGACGCTCTATAAAGATATCAATAGTTTCATTATTTGGCTAGGTGATGACAGCAGCAGTGATGACAGTCATGTTGATGAATCTTATGATGATAATGATTTTGTGGATGTAGAATATTTGGAAGCAGATGATGATAGTGATTGATATTAAACACTTCTAAACATATATTTTTGTGTATGAATAAATATAGTACCTACGTGGGTATTTTGTTTTTTTTTTCTTTTTATTTATCCATTACTAAATACTTGTTGCAGAGTTATTTATAACACATGGTAGTTTTTATTTAAAACTCAATATTATCCGATGTTTATAAAAACTGTTATACCTTATTTCTATAAGCAAAAGAACGACAAGTATCAAAATCGTTGTGGTCTCACTATACAGAGTTGCTATGTACATACATGACAGTGGCACCCTCATTTTATTTCATGACTTTTTTGACAAACTGTAAGTTTAGTGCGATAATTAGTGTAGAGCTCGTAATAAATAGGTTAGAGTTGTGTCTCTTGTGCCCGAGTACTCAAAAGCCTACACCGGGATGGGAGATAATGCTGAGGAAGATCCTAAATGCAACGGTTCTCCGACAATTCGGTGCAACACTGTCACTTATGCAAAAATTCATTTTTCAGGAGAAGTGTTTAAGGTATTAAGTATCGTATAGAATGATGTTACTTCCTGATTGAGGCAACTTGCATATATTTTATATTTTTATCTTCTTTTACCTTGTGGCACTAAACTAAATCTATAAATGCAATACCGGGTGTAAACAGAATAAGAGTCATACCGGCGGACACCCTCAGTTTGGGAAATAATTGAGTTCCAAACAAAAACGCGTGAACCCTAACGCACCGACATACGGGCGAGTTTAGAGAGAGCGTCGTCCATGAAACGAACCGAAAAGTGGTTCAGTAGGGTCGGTAGAATATGTGGTTTCATTTAATGGTCGCACTCTATTTACACCCGGTATATATTTCTACTCTACTTAATGAATTCTAGACAATGATACCCCACAATCCCCTAATGCCTAAAAAGAAAAAAAAACGCCTTTTGGTTTCCAGTTTCCCTTATACGTGGGACGCACTATAAGTTTCCGGAATGAATATGAAAAAATACTATTAAAGGTACAAAATAATTTATTGTTTTTCAAAATAATCTCCCTTGGCGTCTATGCACTTTTTCATTCGATCAAACCAGTTTTGAAAACTTTTGTGCCACTCCCCTGTGGTGACCTCTGAAACGTGTTTTTCATACTCCTCGACAGCCTCTTCTGGTGATGAAAATCGTTGACCGCGTAATTGGTTCTTAATTTTTGGGAACAGAAAAAAGTCACAAGGTGCCAGGTCGGGACTGTATGCAGGATGACTCATGAGTTCTACATTTTTCGTCTTCAAAAAGTCGTTTGTCTGTCTGGCCGTGTGAGAACTAGCATTGTCGTGGTGCAGGATGATACGGCGTTTACGGTTATTTTTACGGAGTTCGTCAATAACTTCCGGCAAACAAATGGTCGTGTACCAGTCACTATTCACGGTACGACGATTCTCTAAAGCAACAGTAGCCACGTGTCCAGTTTTATTAAAAAAAGAAGCAATCATCCGCTTAGATGCACTTTTCACGCGCGCCACTTTGGTTGGTTTCGGCTCATCTTGAAAGACCCATACGCTCGATTGCTGCTTTGTTTTGGGATCGTAGCAATAAATCCATGTTTCGTCCCCTGTTACTATGTCCCACACCAAATTTGACGCACCTTCGTTGAATCTGGTAAGCATGGCACTGCACCAAGTGACGCGGTCCGTTTTTTGAGCCTCGGTCAAGTTGTGTGGGATCCACCGTGAGCACAGCTTTCTCACACCCAAATGTTTGTGTAGGATTGATTGTATTTGACTCATGCCTATTTCTAAGGATGCGCGAATTTCATGGTAGGTCACATGCCTGTCTGTTTCAATCATACGGCGCACAGCATCGATGTTTTTGTTGGTCACAGCGGTAGACGGCCGACCATCGCGAGATTCGTCACTGAGATTGATACGACCACGCTTGAATTCTGCAAACCAGCTATAAACAGTCGTCTTGCATGGTGCTTCATTGCCAAAAGCTGTTTCAAGCCGAGCGATGCTCTGTTGAGCTGTCAAATTACACTTAAAATCGTAGAAAATCATACTACGAAAATTTTCCCGAGTTAAATCCATGTTGATGCAGACACACAATTTTTTAAATGGCGCCACAAGGTAAAAACAAAAGACAGTCAGATGAAACAAACTGCATTCTACAGCCAAAGAGTCCTATTTTCAAATGTTGCAATAAATTTTTAAATATTGTTTATGTAAGTGGCCAGTTCCGGAAACTTTTAGTGTTACCTATGTAGTTTCCATGGATATAAATATTAATCACGCTGAATAAATGGTAAAATAAAATCAAAAAAAATATATTTTTTTAAATGTACCTCTCGTACACCTAAACTGGGGATGATTTATTTTTTCTCGTGTATTCTATAGTGTGGGATATCGTTGGGTAGGTCGTTTAAAAATATTGTGGGTGTGTGAAAGCCATTTTTCGATTTAGGGATCCTTTGGCGGAATATTAAGCTTTGAAGTGAAAATTTTTGTTAGAGTGGAGCGTCGTCTTCCCTCCCCCCCCCTTCCCCTTGCCGGCTAAACGGTTATTTATAGAAATGCGGTCTGTATTAGTAGACCAACTTATAAAATGTAACGAGCAACTACGGAACCCTACATTGCGCGTGGCCCGACACGCACTTGGCCGGTTTTTATGTATTATGCTAAAAAATATTTAATTTAATTTATAATTCACTATTCGGTTTTGGGTCCACATTCTACATAACATTAAAATTTAAGGTCTGTAACTCATTCTGTCTGCAAGCTAGAGACATTAACAGGGCTCCGTGTTTTTGGGTATTGGTTGGTATACCTGAACACAATAAGTAGCGGACGAAACCGCAACTGTGACACGGCCGAGCAGCATGGCCGCACTAATAACAGTGGGATGGGATATATACATAGCAAGGGACGAAGTGTACGCACCAGCTTGTCCCAGTTCAGCGGCAGGATGTGCGTGATGCGCGTGAGGTGCGCCAGGAAGAGCGCCGAGTGCAGCAGCGTGGAGCTGAGGCCGGCCAGCGCCAGCAGCCGCGCGCGCCCGTCCAGCGGCAGGCGCCCGCGCAGCCCCGTCACCGCCCACACGCAGCTCGCCGCGCACACCGAGCACACCTGCAACATGCACGCACACATATATACTATACATACATATAGCTTACTTACTTGTCAAACCACTGAACGAAAACATTACTCGGGTAACTACACAAGTAGTATTGTAGTTTAAGTAGTATTATGTCATATGGCATAATGTTGTGGGGTAGAGCCGCGGATATAGAAGCAGTCTGTCTGGCAAAAGAGAGCAATTCGGTCTATTTATAACATGAAGTACCGAGATTCATTAAGAGAAAAGTTTAAAGAAATCAATGTATTTACGGTCCCATGAGAATTTATTTATCAAGTTATTAGATATGTCCGAAAAATATTGATAATTTGCCGAGGCTTGGTGTGCACCACTCTGTTGAAACCAGAAACAAACATAAACTAGCTTTAATTAAGACTTGAAAAAGTAGGTATCCTTTTGTAGGACATGGTATAAGATTTTACAATAAGCTTCCAGAGGAGGTCCTTAGTTTGCCTGAAAATAAGTTTAAACTATATAATAGGTTGGGGAAAAACTCTTTTCGCAAATAGTATGTATGAACTTAAAATAAAACCTCTTTGGCTATACCATTTGTATCTGGCTGGTTTTGGTATTATTAAAAAGTTTAAATTTTAAAAAAGATAATTCCAAATTCAAATTAAGTAAAATGTGTGATTTTCATTTGTTTTTCTTACTGTTAATATGAGTGAATCTAATGAAGAAATTCAATACATTTTAAAATTTTACTACAAAAAGATAAAAATGCAACACAAGCCGCGAAAAAAATTTGTGATGTTTATGGACCTAGTGCAATATCTGTGAGAGTAGCACAAATTTGGTTTAAGCGTTTTCAATCCGGAAATTTAAATGTCAAAGATGCACCTCGCTCTGGGCGCCCTGTTACGGATAAAATGGATACCAATTTTGAAAAAGTGGAGCAAGATCGGCATATCAGTAATTACGATGTAGCTGAAGAACTGGGGATTGACCACAAAACAGTTTTGGCGCATTTAAAAAAAGCTGAGTACACAAAAAAGCTCGATATTTGGGTGCCTCATGAGCTCACTGAAAGAAACTTAATGAACAGTGTGTACTCATTTGTGATTCTTTATTACGACGTAATGAAACCGAACCATTTTTGAAAAACCTGATAACTGGTGATGAAAAGTGGATCACATAAGACAAGAACGTGCGAAAAAGGTCGTGGTCAAAGGCTGGTCAGGCTTCACAGACTCTGGCAAAACCCGGGTTATCTCGCAACAAGGTAATGCTATGTGTATGGTGGGATTGGGCATTATTCGTTATGAGCTGTTACCGCCAGGCAGGACCATCGATTCTGAACTCTACTGCGAACAACTGATGAGATTAAAGCAAGAAGTTGAGAGAAAGCGGCAGGAATCAGTCAGGTGTGGTTTTTCATCATGATAACGTTAGACCTCACACATCTTTAGCCACTCAGCAAAAATGAAGAGAGGTTGGCTGGGACGTATTAATTGCATCTGCCGTATAGTCCTGACCTTGCACCTTCAGATTTCCACTTGTTTTGGTCTCTTCAGAATTCTTTAGGCAGTGTCAGGTTAACATTACGTGAGGACTGCCAAAACCACTTGTCGCGGTTTTTCAATCAGAAGCCCCAAAATTTCTATGGCAATGGGATCATGTCCCTACCTACAAGATGGCAGAAAGTTATCGAACAAAATGGCACCTACTACATACTTTAGTTAAATGTAAATAAAATTTATGAAAAAATGTTTTGAATTTTCATTTAAAATGTGAAGAAACTTTTTCCCCAACCAATATTAAGCAGGGACTACTTAAGAAAGCTTATTATAAAATCAATGATTATTCGGACGATAATGAAGCATGGTGTAATAAATAATAATAATCTTAATCAAAATTGTAATTCATAATTAGCATATTTGAATACTTATGATTCCTCTAAAGGATTAAAATTAATTAATATGTAAACTGACTTTGTTGTTATAGGTAATAAACAATATGAGAGGGGTTGACTAAGATACATTTTCATTCCTGCAGTCTTATATTTTTTATGCCTTTACTTAAGTAGGTATAAAAAAATGTATATTTGTAATATGGTTTTGTACCAAATGCATAAAATGGAATAATTTTCATGTGATCACATGTGAACAAGCAGTTTGTGCGAAAAATTATGTGCATTTTGCACGGTGATCTTTTGTTCCCACCTTAAGCCTAATGTCGTCCACTGCTGAACATATTACAATAAAAATATAACATTGGCGACGAGTGTTACATGTGACGGGTGTTACATAAATAAACCAGCTTATATTTTAACACATGGTTTTTTTTTAACACACACAAATACTTTCCAGGCGTTCTTTGATCACTTACCCATAGTTCATGTAAGATTAATTTTTCTGTTAAATTTGTGACAGGCGTTTCACAAATACTTGCGGTTACAATTTTATCAATAAAATTATTACTACTTACCTGATCAATTACAATTTTTTCACAACAAATAATAACGAGTCGCAGCATCGAGAGCAAATGAAAATGGCGGGCTGTCAATGTGATTGATGTAAAAAAATGTGTTGGTAGGTATTTTAGTAATTTTTTTTCCTACACTGTTGACTTCCATACCGTCTGATTTTGAACGAATGTATATGGTTGTCAGTGTTCAAATTAAAGTAATCTTAAGTTTTTGAATGCTAAGGAACAGAACATGTTTTTTTCGATCATGGCAAGTGCTAGAAGTTACCACTGTTGCCATTTCCAACATTAATTGTAATGTTTCTACTATATTACATAAATAAATTTCATTTATAGGATTCTGTTTCCTTCCTTCTAATGTAAAAGGGACTTATTTGTTACTTACTTTGTGTTTATTTGCATTCATACAAGAATAATTAAATAACCGTCAAAATAATAGTCAAAGACATAAATACCTGAAAGTGCAGGCTAATAATAAATGAAACATAAAATTGTTTAAGTTTAGGAGTAATGAAACCCCAGGATGACAAGACGAAAGAATATCTGTGTCAGGTTAGGAATATAACAGTTGTGTAGTGTCTGTCCATAGCTGAGAGAAATATTTCTAAATATTCAACCGGTCACAAGACGCACATCCTTCAGTGGAGCTAGAGAGAGGGTCAGCGGGCACTCACCACAATGAGGAGCGTGAGGAGCGCGTGCAGCTCTGCGAGGTAGGCCATACGGCAATAGAGCGGCACGGTGCGTGCAGGCGGCGGGCGCGGCGCGCGGCCGTAGTGCGCGTGCGAGTCCCACGAGCGCTCCGTGGGTGCCGGACTGCGCGCCGCGCCGCTGCCTGCGATCTCGAAGTCCGCCAGCTCCTCGCCGCGACAGCTCGTCGGCTCCAGCTCGCGGATCTCCTCCAGCAGCAGCTCCACCTCGTCGGCCGAGTACAGCTCGCTCACGGACACGTAGCGCGCCGGCGCTGCGCCACCGCTCATGGCAGCCTACCGCCCCGAGCCATGCCCGCCCCACCTGCACACCACACAAGATCACTCCACGTCCAACCTACACCTAACTCACCGTTCAACTGACACGAGACGTACCTGTTCCGGACATCTAGTAGTCGTCTAACGATCCGCGACCGCATAATCCGAATGCACGGATATTATAAAACCGTTTTCTGCCTCATTATTGTAGTAAATTAATTACTAAACAAGTTCGACGACGACGCTCCGCGACGCCATGTTTGTTATCATATTTTTTTTCTAGCGAAAGTGACTAAATAGCCGTTAGTGGCTTCCTTAGTTTTAATTTTATTCGACCGCTAGGGGTAGGTTGCGACGACAAGTGAAGCGAGGAGGAGCAGTTAGGTTGACATGTAAGTACATATTAGGGAGCCGAGCAAAGCGGATCAGAGCGAGGCGACCCCCATGGTCTTAACAGAATTCACGACTATGCAGAAAAAATTATTTTCCGAGCACTGTCCGATGACTTATGGTTCAATAAATTATAAAATTTAAGGACCGCTTCCCTTTCCGTACTGTACATTGCAAATTGAACTTTATTAGTACCTGCTAAGGAAGATATTGCAACAGCAAAATAATTACTTACGGTTCAATAATTTTAAAAATCAAAGGACCGCTAGGAGTCCAGTCACTTCCTTTTCTACCTCACAGACATTTATTTATTTATTTCTACCTCAGTTAAAGAACGAAATTTCTACCTACCAGAAGCTGAGCCAGAAGCTAATAAGATATAAAGGTACTCTGTGCTAATAATCTATTATATGCATAATAATTACAGAGTATGTACCTAAAGAAATACATTTTCTTTCATCATTCATTATCATTACCATCCTTTCGGGTCCTACCATCCTTCGCGGAGAGCTGTAGGTCTACCACGTAATTCGATGATCGTCATAATGGGCTTCGTTTTGACAGTTGGAGCCCATTAATGAGCTTCGTCGTACTGCGTAAAATAATGGTGATAGTCTTCAAGGATTTTCATACATATAAAAAAAAACGAACTTCATGTCCTTCATGACTTCATGACCATTTTGAAATCTCAAATGAAAGTGGGAGCACGGGAGCTCTGATGTTCATGACCGCGTTGCCGTTTGTACGGCAAGCGGGCCATAAAATGATTAAATGTACGGCATACGGCCTTCATACGGCAGAGTAGTCATTATCGTACGCTAAAATACGGTAATTCAATTCGGCAATGAATTAGCTTTCTTTTTTTAACTTGTGTCTTTTATGTTTTAGAAGATTCCTGGATGGCACTGTCTGACATACCTACTTTATAAATAGAGGCATAGAATCTATGCCATACACAATATTTGCACAATTAAAAATAAACCAAAAAACTAGCTACTAGCCAGCCATAACAACGAGGTCAATGGCCAAGACTTTATTACCTATAGATGCGATTCTTGGTTGGCTTATTGGCCTATTTGTCTTGGACTTGGGTTTCCGACATGGACCACGCTATCTAGTGGAAAGCTGAAAACAAACAGTCATACCTATATTAAAGTAATAGTTGCTATCTCGTCCTAATGCATACGAATTGAATTTTTAACTTAATTAAAACAAAGACAAAAAGCTGAAACCGGCCTAAAACGAAAGAAAAGAAGATCTTTTTTTGCAGAAAGTCAAACAAAAATTGTACAAACCACCGCAATGATTTAAAAAATTCAAAAGCCCTCAGTTTTATACGAAAATGATGATTTGCATAATATGTAAAATTTTATAGGAAATTGATTTTTGTATTAAAAATTGTTTTTTTATTAATTAAATGTAAACGGCAATTTTTGTTTAAATACGGCAATTTTGTCAGTGGAGTGCGGCAGCCCAAAATATGACCAGCGGCAACACTGGCTAGTCAACACTGTGACCAGCCCCCTGATTCTGTATCGTAAACTCAGTTGCCAAACCAAGTGCCTATCGTCTAAAACATACATATCCGCTTATCTAAGGATAAGTTTGCACTTGAAATGACTTCACAATTTGTAAATAGTTCAATACCCATTAAAGGTTATTTTGGAAGTTCATTTTGTATCTGTTTTTGGTGAATAGCAACTATAGCTAGCAACCGACACTGAGTTACATAATAGCCAACGAGCGGCTAACAACATCAGTTGCTGCGAAGCGGCTGGGAGAGCAACACATCAGTTGCTGCGGAACAGCCGAGCTAGCAACACATCCCGAGGATGCCTCGTTCGGAGGCGAAACACGTGTCGATAAGTTTTCTTGCTTGTTATTTAAGATTACTTTGCTTGTATTGCTTGCTTGTTGTTGACAAGAATTGTTTAGCGGAATATTGCAAATTATATTCATTTAACCTTAACTTAAAGTACAGTTTGTTTATGTGTAGTCGTCGTCAATCAATTGTGTCGTGCGCGTGAATTGTGAATTAAAAATGAAAAAAAAAAATGACCAGAATTATCGTTCTGAGTGGGAAAAGGATCAAATGTTTTCATCTTGGATATCAAGACCCAAGGATAACAGAAATGCCGCTTTTTGTAAAAAAATATGATAAAGATGGCTCAAAGCTTGAGAACTCTCTACATATAAAAACATGGACACTACCGAAAATTAGAAGATAAAATGATTAGAAGTTGTTATTAATTATTTTTGCGTTTTTATTTATATGTTCGTGAAAATTATGACTTCAATCATTAGCAGAATTTTAGCATTTCTTCCAAATAAAATAGCAGACTTTAGCAGAATTTAGGCAAGCAGCTGGCATAATGTTCAATTTAAATCTGGTCACCCTGCTGGTCAACAATCAACAAACAGTCACTGTCATTGTCATACATTTGTCTTCTTTCATAGTGGCAGACCTAAAAAGTAAGTTTGAAAATGTTCCATAGAAATCTGCTGTTTATCTTCATTGTAGCATTAAATACCAAATATAGTAAAATGCTACCTACTTATTATGCTTACACCGATTAAACAGAACGAAAAAAAACGGTAAATCATAAATTTATAATATAACCTAACACTTGGTCTAATAACCGAATCTAATTTCCAGATGCACTTATTATGTACCATCTGCAGTGACCTCATCAGTAACGCGGAGAATATCTATGTCACAAATTGTGGCCACCTATTCCATCACCACTGTCTCTCACAGTGGATAGACAGGTAAAACCTTCAATACTATGTCCACACTTATAGTGATGAAACAGCAATAATCTAAACATATTGGTTGGCCATCCCCAGATCTAAGACTTGTCCACAGTGCCGTAACAAAGTAACCCAAAGATGCATGTTCCGAGTGTATCCAACCATCAACTCAGATGCAACGCTGGAGGATGCCACCACACTGCAGGCGCGGCTCGATGATGCACAGCTACAGTTGCGGGAGCAGCGAAGCTCAGTGCAGTATGCAGAGGAAAAGCTGAAGCTAGTGAATGACAGCTTTGTACGTGCTAGGTAAAGCTATTACCAAAGAAGAAATGATACAAAAATTTTTTTCTTTATTATTATTATAATACTACTACTATATACAGAAGATCCACTCTTCAAATACACCTAAATAATGGTATGAATTCAGTGCAGCACAACTTATTTGACAGGACTAAACTTAATTAATCATTCTGCCTTTTTCTTTCTGTATAGAAAAGAAAAGTACACTTAGGAAGCGTTTCAGAATGTGCGATCATAGTGCGAAATTTCACTCATTTATTAGAAAGAGACAGATCTTTAAAGGAGAAAGAGAAAGAAAAATCTGGTTGCACCAATCAGGTGGCCCAGTGTGATTTTCGTATTACTCGGAAGCATTTAAAAACACTTCCGAGCCATTAAAGCCTATTCTGAGGGCTTTAATTTTAGTTTTAGTGCTGTCAAAACAAAAAATTTTGCAAAGTAAGTAAGAAGCTTCTGTTGTAAACACTAAAGAACTATTTTGGAATGAAGAAAATTTAGTTTTGACAACACGAAAAATAAATTCAAAGCCTTCAGAATTGGCTATACTGTCAGGTAACGGTTCTTTTACCCTCAGTTTAACTCGTGTCAATTTTTGAATGCTCTAGGGTGAAATTCGGATCACTCCAAGTGAAATTCACTTGCTTCCAAACGGAACCTTAAAATAAAGTTAGTCCTGTTGAATAAGTCGTCATACACCAAATTGACACCAATAAAAAGCTACTCATGCCACACCACATCAAAGTGCAATTCAGCTTGCACAGTGCTGTGTGGCTAAAATTTTATTCAGCCACTCTGCTCTTCTCTTTCTATCGCATAACTTTATCCCTTCATGACCCACTAAATGGTTTACCAGGGGGGCCTGGTAATGTACCTGGTGGGTTACTAAGTTCTGTAACTATGAAAAACACAAATAATACCAAATATGTAAATAATAAAACAATGTCTTGACAATAGCGCACTTCAGAGAGTCGAGATTCATGTGAGGTTTAGCACAGGCTTTCTCTTTAATCATTTGCCACATGGTATAATCCAGAGGGTTTAGGTCTAGGCTGGTGGATGGCCATTCTTCCTTCAATTTTGATTTCCCGAAACCATGCTTGCATAGATTTTGCTTTGTGTCTGGGAGCTGAGTCCTGCTGGAAAATCCATAGCTGGTTTTTACACAAGGTGTGGCTTAATGGTTTGACCACAGGTTTCAGAACGCTATCTTGATACACTAGCGTCAGTTATCATGCCCTTTTCACAGAAATGAACCTTAGTCCTGAATAGGACACACCCAGCCAAATCATCACTGATTCACTGATGAGGGGTGGTGTCCACGTTGGAGCCTCGGTGCAATCATGCTGGCTTCTTGACTGTTCTTAGCATACACTCTATCATTTTGGTGGTTAAAATTGTTGAGATTTATTGGGAACCGGTGGAAAGAAACACAATCTGAGATACAACGTAATTATATTGTGCACACGATATATGACACACACCACACCATGGCGTACAGGAAGAGAGAGCACAAGTCGCGCAACACTAGCGCCAACGTCCTTTTATAGGAACTACTTATTTCCTTATTCTTAACACTCCCACCAAATAAGTATCTCCCACCAAAACTGTATTCTACTCATCTTAACTTAAATAAACTCTTTAAAAAGCAACAATACCTATCTTTTCTTTTAACATATCAAATTGAACTCTAGGTAAAGCTTTGGTAAAGATATCAGCATCTGAAAAACCTGTGATGATATTATTACCCTGGCCATATAAAATTCCCAAATGTTTTGTGGCATTACAATATTTTAAAATCTGTTTGACAGCTGCCCAGTGAATGTTATCAAAACAATTTAAAAATCTACTAACCATACATACAGCAAAATAAATATCTGGTCTAGTTCCTATGGCAGCAAACATGAGTGATCCAACCGCCTCACGATATGGCATTTTACACTCACCATTATTATTATTATTCAACTTAAGATTTGGATCAGCTGGAATACTACATTTCTTAGTATTTTCTATATTGAACCTTTTAATAATTTTAGCTACATATTTCTCTTGTGTAATAAAAATACAACCATTATCTAGTATTTTTATCTCAATACCTACAAAGTCTTTTGGTTTCATTGTAGTAATCTGAAATTCTTTCTTCAATATTTCAACAAATCCATCTAATTTGTCCTGACTTCTACACAAAATAAGACCATCGTCTACATACAACAGTAAGTATATTGGTTCGACATCATCATTGCAAATATACAAACATTTATCACCTTCCGAGTTTACAAAACCATGGGCCTTTAAAAATGTATTAAAACGACTATACCAGCATCGAGAAGACTGTTTAAGTCCATATAAAGATTTAATTAATTTGCATACAAGACCATGAGTTTGCATACCCTGAGGTGGATCCATATAAACTTCCTCAGATAAGTCACCGTAGAGAAAAGCAGTCTTTACATCAAACTGTACCATCTTCAGTTTGTTACATGCTGCAAGTGACAACAAAACTCTAATTGTATCATAACGAACAGTGGGAGCAAATGTTTCTTGGTAATCTATGCCTTTTTGCTGTGAATACCCCTTTGCACACAAACGCGCTTTATACTTCGGTGATCCGTTTGGATTTTCTTTAACTTTAAAGACCCATTTGCTACCAACTGTTGTTTTATTACTAGGTAGTTCAACTAGCTCCCAAGTATTACATTCTCTGTGTGATTCTAGCTCTTCTTTTATCGCTTGAACCCATTTCTCTTTTCCTTTACATTTCATGGCCTCTTCATAGGTCTCAGGTTCAAAGAGCTCTATAAGGTTTGCTTCTTCAACCTTTTCTCTAGATCTCAAGTTGTATCTTGGTTTGTCACTTTCCTTATTTGAAGGATCAGCTATTTCTTCTTGCAAGCTGACAGTTGAATCTCTATTTTCTGTCTCAGTTGCTTCTTTGCTTTCTGTGGTAATTTTCTTTATCATCTCCTGATAAAATCCTTCAAAAGCTTCATAGTCGTATGATGATTCTTCATAATCATATGACGATTCTTTATCATCAATGTCTAAAACATACTCTGTTGCTTCGTCTGTAGTCTCACCGACAGTCATCTGTTTTTCAATAAAAATTACATCCCGCGACACAGTCACCTTTTTAGTCAATGGATCAAACAATCTGTAATTATCTGAATTTCTGTCATATCCAACTAGAATGAGTTTCCTGCTTTTCTTGTCTAGCTTGTTTCTCTTTTCCTTTGGAACATGCACATAAGCAGTACATCCAAATGTTCTCACATGTGACAGATCAGGTTTTATGTTTGTCCACAACTCAAATGGAGTTTTCTCATTGTTTGATCTCCTATTTATCAAATAAACCGAAGTCTGAACAGCCTCTGCCCATAAGTATAATGGTAGCTCTCTGGCATACAACATTGAGCGAGCTCCCTCCATAATGGTTCTATTTGCTCGTTCACTTCTGCCATTCTGTTCCGGGTTAAACGGGGCTGTGTATTCAAGTTCTATCCCCTTTTCTGCTGCAAACTTCTTGAACTGCTCATTCTGGTATTCTTTACCATTGTCACTATGTAAAATTGTTACTCTTCTATTAAATTTGTTCTGTACTAGTTGCACATACCTCTTAAATGCTTCCAGTGCTTCACTTTTTAGTTTTAAAAGCTCAATATGTATAAAACCAGTGGCACCATCAATAAATGTTATGAAATATCTTGCTCCACCAACTGATTCTATAGGCATTGGCCCACAAAGGTCACTATACACTTTGTCCTTCCTAGCAGAAGCTTTTCTGAATGGCACTCTATGTTGTTTGCCAAGTACACATGCTTCGCAGAAAAAGTCACTGAGATCATCGACCTTAGGCAAATGTCCATTCCGAATCATTTCATGTAAGGTCTTGACACACACATGGCCAAGCCTTTCATGCCACTGTTTTAGGGTAACTGTAGCACTGTTCACTTCACAGTCACTTCTATTTGTTGTCAACATGGTTTTGAACAACAATTTATACAGGTTGTTTGACTGCTTTATTCCCGAGCCAACAACACTTCCGTTACTGTCTTTCAAAACAGCAAAGTCCTTGTTTTTCATTACACTGAACCCTTTTGATGTCACAACACCTTCTGAAAACAAGTTACGCTTCAAACTAGGCACATACAGCACCTCATTGATTGTTGAACTGTACCACTGTCCATTTAAAAACTTTTTAATGTTCACTGTACCCGAACCCATAACTGTTAGTTCACTTTTGTCTCCCAAACGCACACAGTTCACTGAAGGCTTGAAATCACTTAAATAATCACGGCGAAATGTCATATGTGCCGATGCACCACTGTCAAGAATCCAACAAGAGTCATCACTGTCCACTGCATTCGCCTCGGGCATGTCCACAGTAAATGCTGACTGTTTATTCGAACTGCTCCCAGCTGCAGGGCTTCGACAATCTCGGGCAAAATGACCACGTCTGTGACACTTGAAACACTTGAATGTTTGCCGCTTCTTTGAGTTAACTGTACTACTGCTGCCTGCGCCCCCATTTCTTTTGGACTCGACGCTCTTTGTAGCAGCCAAAGCCACCTCAGCGTCTTCAGTTTTAAATGTGCTTTCTTCATCCAGGAGTCGAGCTGTCAAGTTAGATAACGTTTGCTTAGAAGAATCTAACGAGAGCCATGCTTGACGTAACATTCTGTATCTATCGGGCAATGACCCTAATATTTTGGTTACTACGCTCATTTCGCTGAGTTTTTCGTCTGCATCGCTTAATTCCTTAGCAATATTCTCAACTCTAGCTATAAACTCGGCCATTCTTTCACCTTCCGCCATTTTATTTATTATTTATTTATTTATTTGCAAATACATAATTACATTACAGAAAACTATTGCGTAATTAATTGCATGACTTAAAACTATATACATATTTACATAAAAAGCGAAACACACATTATAATTACCAAAATTAGAAATGTCAAAAAAAAAAAGAAAAAAATATATATTTTCTTAGTCAATAATAACCTACTAATAATATTACATTACAATTTAATTAAATTCACTGTCAAAAAATTAAACTCAAAATGTTAAAATTATTTAATATTATATGTCAAAGATTCGGTAAGACTAGTTAACTTGAGTTTCGAACTAGAGTAAAAATCCTTCTATGAATCCTTCTCACAAAACGCCAAGCATTCCTTCATAATTTTCCTCCAAGGACTATTAAAAATATCAGCGTGTGGTACCGCCGCATGCAGCTGGTTCAATCTGGCAAGGGTCCGGTTCAGGGGGGACCAGCTGTGAGCACACGTACGTGCTCTCTCCAGACTGAAAAGAGGCCGGAGCCTTCTCATGCCGTGACTAAAGCGGTTAGGGACATTAAGCCTAAATAGTTTTTTCAATAGTGTAGGGGAGTCGAGTCTCCCTCGCAAAATCTGAATAATTATCAGCATTTGGTCTCGACTGCGCCTCGTCTCAAGGGAATTAAAACCAAGTACACCCAGAAGAAATTTGGTTGGGTACATGAAAGGGTATAATCTATACTTAACTTTGTAAATATATCTTAAAAATCTCTTTTGGACCTTTTCTAACATAAGATTATACTTGTCCTCATGTGGATTCCACACGCAAGCGCTAGTCTCCAGTTTACTCCTGACGAGGGATGTATAGAGCAACTGTGCAGTTCGTGAACTACGAAATTCACGTGCATTCCTCATAATGAAACCCAATCTTTTAAATCCTTCCGCTGCCAGGGTAGTAACATGTTGGTGAAAAGTCAATCCAGGGTCAAAGATCACACCGAGGTCCTTCATAGAAAATACTCTTTTTAATATTTGCCTGGTTATCTTCCATTGGGATGGATATAGGCCTGTCTCTAATGATAAATTGAAGATATACTTAAGAGGTTCAACCACCAGATCTTTACATCCTTTAAGTATGTAAGCGGGCACGCTATCGGGGCCAATTGAACTACGGGGTTTCAATCTACTTATAGCAATTAGTATATCTCCTTGTGTAATTTTAGCTATATTTATATAGTTAGCCGAAGTAGTAGAATCAGAAGCCATGGCTGCTGTAGCTGATAATAATGGAGGCTCCTTCAAAAATACACCGCTGAAATGGTCAGCAAATGCATTAGCTGCCTCTTTGCCAGAGACTGGTGTACCCTTGTACTCAACAGTGGGTTCAAAACCACCTTTGGATCTAAGAGATCCCATATGCTGCCAAAACAAACGAGGATTCTTGCAAACGTCCTGTTCTATATTATTAATGTGAGTATCATAAGCTAGTTTCTGTCTAGTTTTAATATCGGCACGTAAAAGGCTAAACTGGGCGTAAATTTGGTGGTCTTTCGTCTTTTTCCAGTTCTTGTGCAGTAATGATTTTACACCTATATCCTTTATCAACTCCTTAGGATACCATATGGGAAAACGCCGACTGTTACCTTTACTCCTTTTTTTACGCGGAAAACATAAATCAAAGATGCTGTAAATAATTTCATAAAATTTGTCAACAGCAGTACTGACCTGAGTACATGAATAAACTACATCCCAAGAAACACCACTCAGAAGGCGATATAGAAGATCAAAATTACCTTTGGCAAAATTCCAGTCTCTACGGTCCTGAATATTGCTTGGCTGTAGAGGCTTAGCTATGTGTAATTGCCTGATAGCCTGCAGTGCAATGCTTATTTCCAGTGGTGGATGATACTTGTCTGGAATGACGAGCCCACCATCTGAGCAGTCGTCCGCGGCTCTACGCACGCATATTTGACCGTATTGGCTCTGAGCCAGCACCACATCTAGTTTTCCTCCGTGTTCATTCCTCACTTCATTCAAATCATTCATACCACAAAACTCTAGGAAGTAACCGTAATAATTATTTACTGAAACTGTCGCACTATTTAGGTTTAAATCACCAAGTAGAAAGATCATACCATTTAAATCACAAATTTTGCTCTCTACCGTTGTAAACCAGTTCATGTATTCTTCGTCAGTTGCTGTGGGCTTAATGTAAACTACACATACATAAAAAGTGTATCCCTGCAATGAAAAAGAAGCCCATAAGTCTTCTTATGCCATTTTGACATTGTGAAATTTTCCATGCAAAATCATCTTGGAATTTTCGCTTTTTAATTCATAGATAGAATCTAACTTGTCGATCATTTCTTTAGCAGTCGAACAAGTTTCTATGAGCGTTATTTGTGAAATTTCCATGCTGGAACTTATGATGTACATGGCCTTAGCGTCTTCTTTTTCCCAGCTTTGCCTCTCTTTGACTTTTGTCAAATCATCGCTAGCCGTCGGGCCTTTTGAGGTTATATGGTCACACAGGCCTTTTGCTCCCAATGCGCACCGAATCTGGAACTTCCATTGTCGATAACCTTCACCACCAAATCGTTTGGCGAGGTTCAAGGAGCCGAACTCCATCTTGCTTGCTGCCGATGTACCGCGCTAACGAAATGCACGTGTACCGACGCCGCACCGTCGACACAGAAAAACTGTCCAAATTCTTCGAAATTACTATTCTCTTTTATGCACTCGCGTATACTGGTCCATAACCTGTTGAGATTTATTGGGAACCGGTGGAAAGAAACACAATCTGAGATACAACGTAATTATATTGTGCACACGATATATGACACACACCACACCATGGCGTACAGGAAGAGAGAGCACAAGTCGCGCAACACTAGCGCCAACGTCCTTTTATAGGAACTACTTATTTCCTTATTCTTAACAAAAATTTTCTTTGACGGTGAAGATTTTTTCATCAGTGAATTTGATTGACAAGGGTAGTGTCCTGTTCTAAATATTGCATTAACAATTGATGTTAAAAGTATTACTGCTTTCTTTGGTAGCTGCTTTAGTATTTTCGGAGTGATGAGGTCATAACCAGGGGCTTTGTTGGAATCCAATGATAGTAAAATTCTCCGAACTTCTGCTGGTGACTTGTCAGTGGAAGATAGCACAGATCATCCTAGTAGCCAAGGAGGGAAAACCAGCCCGCAAAGTGACATCATACAGACCAATAAGCCTGCTACCAATAATATCCAAGGTATTCGAAAAGTTACTTCTAGCTCGAATAAGACCTTATCTCAATAGCATAATACCACAGCACCAATTTGGATTCCGCGAAAAAAATTCCACTGTAGAACAGGTTCATCGACTTATCAACCAAATAGCAAAGACTCTCGAAAAAAAGCAGTAACAGATATTACCCAAGCTTTTGATAAAGTATGGCACCTCGGACTCAAATATAAGCTCAAAAATTTGCTCCCTCACCCCATCTTCATTATACTGAGTTCTTACCTGTCTGATAGATGCTTTGAGGTTAAACATGAAGGAGAAAGTTCTGGGCTATAAAATCTATGAAATCCACTCAGGAATACCACAAGGAAGCGTTTTAGGACCTGTTCTATACATACTGTACACATATGATATTCCAACTACTGAAACCATTACTATTGGTACATTTGCTGACGACACGGCTTTCCTATCAAGCCACAGTGACCCAGATACTGCTTCAGAACAACTTCAAGCAGCAATAAACAAAATGGAACAATGGTGTAAGCTATGGCGAGTAAAAACTAATGAGACAAAATCTGTACACATCACCTTCACTCTGAGGAAGAGAACCTGCCCACCGGTATCTTAACGGACAACAAATCCCTCAAGCAGATGAAGCCAAGTACCTTGGAGTCTACCTAGATAGACGGCTAACATGGAAGAAGCACATCTCGACCAAACGAAAGCACCTAGATATGAAACTTCGGTCGATGTACTGGCTGCTTGGTCCAAAGTCACAACTTTCTAAAGAATGCAAGATCACTCTCTACAAAGCTATCCTTAAACCAGTCTGGACTTACGGCATACAACTGTGGGGGACTGCATGCAAATCAAGTGTAGATATCCTGGAAAGATTTCAGACTAAAACCCTTAGGTCAATGTTAAAGATACCAAAGTATATAAGCAACAAATACATGTACCAAGACCTGAAGTTACCTAAAGTCAGAGAGGAGATTAAACAATATAGCAAAAACTATCAAGATCGACTTTGTTGTCATCCAAATGATCTAGCATCAGATCTTGTCACAAGGCATGGCGTGTGCTACAGTCGCTTAAAGAAAAAAAATGTTTTAGACCTGCCAAATAGTTAGCATAGCCCTATTTTATGCATTATCCACTAGGAAGAGAAGCCAAGAAGATGGAGGTCGGTGGATTTCACTCTGCATTAGTCACAACCTACAAACATATCCCTGTAGAAGACAGAAGAGTTGCTTATTGTGGCTGAAAAACTACAGATAGCAATGGCGCACAAATGAAGTCAAAAGTGAATATGATTTTTCGATGGCCGTTTTGTGCGTACTGCTTTAGCAGCACGCGACTTCGTGTCAACCTCATGGCCTTCAAACGTGCGTTTAACGGATGAACCTTTCGTCTGCGGTAAGTATGAAGCCCAAGGTCATTATTGATAATTTATTTTAAGGAACTCCTCTTTGCACTCATGTGCATTGCCAACAATTTTTTGCTGGACGGGATTTTTCGCGATTCTCGCCTTCACTGCCTTAATCACGGCTGTTGTCCGAACGGTACATGGCCTTCCGGATCTTTTTCAGTCATCGGTGTTCAGGGTAGTATCGATAGTTCAATAAATAAATTGCTTGTTGATTTTCAGCTTTTGTAGCAACTTGAAAATCATATTCGGTGGGTGCCCACATTTGTGCAGTGCAATTACAGCAACACGATTCTCCTTCAACCCCCATTCCATATATGGTATATGTATATGCAGTATATGGTGTAAGTTTGGTATGAAATTACAGCTTAAAAAACTGTCAATGTTTTGTCATTTTTAGGGTTCCGTAGTCCGACAAGGAATCGTTATAGTTTCCCCATGTCCGTCTGTCCGCGGCTTAGCTCAGAGACTATTAGTACTACAAAGCTGTAATTTTGCACGGATATAAATATCAATCACGCCGACAAAACGGTAAAATGAAATATTAAAAAAAAAAAAATTATGTGTACCTCGCATACACGTTAACTGGGGATGATTTTTTTTTCTCGTCTGTCCCATATTGTGAGGTATCGTTGGATAGGT
The DNA here is from genome assembly GCA_910592155.1 of Ypsolopha scabrella. NCBI lineage: Eukaryota > Metazoa > Arthropoda > Insecta > Lepidoptera > Ypsolophidae > Ypsolopha > Ypsolopha scabrella. Next base: position 656,400 of record OU342978.1, read on the forward strand.
CGTTCAAAAACATTGTGGGTGTGTGAAAACCATTTTTCGATTTAGAGATCCGTTGGTGAAATATTAAGCTTTAGTTAGAGTGGAGCATCCCCCCCCTGCCGGCTAAACGGTTGTTTACTTATAGAAATGTGAAAAAAATCACAGAAGTAGTATATATAATGAATTTAAAAGGAAAACTATCACAGCTAAATAGACTTTACAGGTTTACGAGTACAGGTCGCGCCAAACTTTTGGTCCCGTCTAATGCATGGGACTAGAAATTTGGCGCGGTCTATATTAGTGGACCAACTTATAAAATGTACCGGGCAACTACGGAACTCTAAATTGCACGTGGCCCGACACACACTTGGCTGGTTTTTATTTTTTGTTTTCATTTGTATTAATACCCAGAAATCGATGAAGAAATTCAGTAACAGAACTTTTTGACCAACTAGGTACTTGCAGCTTCTTGCAACCTTTGTGGAGTGGAATAGACCTGCTATTACCATACTGGATACAAATAGTGTGTGTGAGAACCAGCTGCTCACACACACCATTCTAAAGAGACCTATAATAGCAACAGGTAAATAAGTGTAATTAATTGGTGTGTGTTTCAGCGAGCAAGTAAAAGCCCATGAGAAGAGGCTGGTGAGCAAGGAGTCTGCCATATCGGTGCTGAAGGAGCAGCTAGAGTACCTCAAGGTGCAGAACAAGGAGACACAGAGACTCAAGGAGGACAATGACAACTTGAAGCAGAACCTGCTCACTTTGAATGGGTTTGTATATTCTAAATATTATTATTAGAGTGCATTACAAACCAGAAAAGATAAATTAGAAAGACAAGAATTTATACCCTTATGGATCATCAAATGATAAGTCAAACACTCATATACCCACTTTTCATTATTTTGTCAAGAAAGCAGTGGTCCATGAATAAAATGACATTATTCTCTATTTTTCCATTCATAATCGAGACTTTACAATATGAGTGTAGGTAAAGTCTATGTATAGCTTATATTCAAGGCAATGGCACGTAACATTTGAACAGGAGAGGCTACCAGATGGCGAGTGGTGATCTGATTCTTGAAGTGATACCGAACCCCTAGTACCAGCCGAATGGGCCCCAAATAGACGGATTTGGAAATATGGGGGGAGGACAAAACGTAAAATTGTTGGACGAGGCAACCTGATAAGAATGCGGTTGCTTTGAAGTTTATACCGTATTTATATAATGACATGAATTCTCGCCCTGTACATAATTCTTGAAGCTCCTTACCGATAGGGGTGAATTCTATCAAAACCGGATGGCATTGATACAAACAATTCCTTGCACTCATGAGAGCTTAAATTTCGAATGCCATCCGATTTTAACAAATTTTTTTATGATTTTTGTTTAAGTGTTAGAAAAATAGGGTTTTTGGCGACTTTGAAGGGTTGTTTCTCAGAAACTGCCCAGCAGGATCGGATGGCATTTTTTTACAACATGTGGTGGTACCAATAAATAAGCTCACCAAGTTTGAAGCGGTCGGCTTATAACTTTCTTTTTTTTACAACATGTGGTGGTACCAATAAATAAGCTCACCAAGTTTGAAGCGGTCGGCTTATAACTTTCTTTTTTTTACAACATGTGGTGGTACCTATAAATAAGCTCACCAAGTTTGAAGCGGTCGGCTTATAACTTTCTTTTTTTTACAACATGTGGTGGTACCAATAAATAAGCTCACCAAGTTTGAAGCGGTCGGCTTATAACTTTCTTTTTTTTACAACATGTGGTGGTACCTATAAATAAGCTCACCAAGTTTGAAGCGGTCGGCTTATAACTTTCTTTTTTTTACAACATGTGGTGGTACCAATAAATAAGCTCACCAAGTTTGAAGCGGTCGGCTTATAACTTTCTTTTTTTTACAACATGTGGTGGTACCTATAAATAAGCTCACCAAGTTTGAAGCGGTCGGCTTATAACTTTCTTTTTTTTACAACATGTGGTGGTACCAATAAATAAGCTCACCAAGTTTGAAGCGGTCGGCTTATAACTTTCTTTTTTTTACAACATGTGGTGGTACCTATAAATAAGCTCACCAAGTTTGAAGCGGTCGGCTTATAACTTTCTTTTTTTTACAACATGTGGTGGTACCTATAAATAAGCTCACCAAGTTTGAAGCGGTCGGCTTATAACTTTCTTTTTTTTACAACATGTGGTGGTACCAATAAATAAGCTCACCAAGTTTGAAGCGGTCGGCTTATAACTTTCTTTTTTTTACAACATGTGGTGGTACCAATAAATAAGCTCACCAAGTTTGAAGCGGTCGGCTTATAACTTTCTTTTTTTTACAACATGTGGTGGTACCTATAAATAAGCTCACCAAGTTTGAAGCGGTCGGCTTATAACTTTCTTTTTTTTACAACATGTGGTGGTACCAATAAATAAGCTCACCAAGTTTGAAGCGGTCGGCTTATAACTTTCTTTTTTTTACAACATGTGGTGGTACCTATAAATAAGCTCACCAAGTTTGAAGCGGTCGGCTTATAACTTTCTTTTTTTTACAACATGTGGTGGTACCTATAAATAAGCTCACCAAGTTTGAAGCGGTCGGCTTATAACTTTCTTTTTTTTACAACATGTGGTGGTACCTATAAATAAGCTCACCAAGTTTGAAGCGGTCGGCTTATAACTTTCTTTTTTTTACAACATGTGGTGGTACCAATAAATAAGCTCACCAAGTTTGAAGCGGTCGGCTTATAACTTTCTTTTTTTTACAACATGTGGTGGTACCAATAAATAAGCTCACCAAGTTTGAAGCGGTCGGCTTATAACTTTCTTTTTTTTACAACATGTGGTGGTACCAATAAATAAGCTCACCAAGTTTGAAGCGGTCGGCTTATAACTTTCTTTTTTTTACAACATGTGGTGGTACCAATAAATAAGCTCACCAAGTTTGAAGCGGTCGGCTTATAACTTTCTTTTTTTTACAACATGTGGTGGTACCTATAAATAAGCTCACCAAGTTTGAAGCGGTCGGCTTATAACTTTCTTTTTTTTACAACATGTGGTGGTACCTATAAATAAGCTCACCAAGTTTGAAGCGGTCGGCTTATAACTTTCTTTTTTTTACAACATGTGGTGGTACCTATAAATAAGCTCACCAAGTTTGAAGCGGTCGGCTTATAACTTTCTTTTTTTTACAACATGTGGTGGTACCAATAAATAAGCTCACCAAGTTTGAAGCGGTCGGCTTATAACTTTCTTTTTTTTACAACATGTGGTGGTACCTATAAATAAGCTCACCAAGTTTGAAGCGGTCGGCTTATAACTTTCTTTTTTTTACAACATGTGGTGGTACCTATAAATAAGCTCACCAAGTTTGAAGCGGTCGGCTTATAACTTTCTTTTTTTTACAACATGTGGTGGTACCAATAAATAAGCTCACCAAGTTTGAAGCGGTCGGCTTATAACTTTCTTTTTTTTACAACATGTGGTGGTACCTATAAATAAGCTCACCAAGTTTGAAGCGGTCGGCTTATAACTTTCTTTTTTTTACAACATGTGGTGGTACCTATAAATAAGCTCACCAAGTTTGAAGCGGTCGGCTTATAACTTTCTTTTTTTTACAACATGTGGTGGTACCTATAAATAAGCTCACCAAGTTTGAAGCGGTCGGCTTATAACTTTCTTTTTTTTACAACATGTGGTGGTACCAATAAATAAGCTCACCAAGTTTGAAGCGGTCGGCTTATAACTTTCTTTTTTTTACAACATGTGGTGGTACCAATAAATAAGCTCACCAAGTTTGAAGCGGTCGGCTTATAACTTTCTTTTTTTTACAACATGTGGTGGTACCAATAAATAAGCTCACCAAGTTTGAAGCGGTCGGCTTATAACTTTCTTTTTTTTACAACATGTGGTGGTACCTATAAATAAGCTCACCAAGTTTGAAGCGGTCGGCTTATAACTTTCTTTTTTTTACAACATGTGGTGGTACCTATAAATAAGCTCACCAAGTTTGAAGCGGTCGGCTTATAACTTTCTTTTTTTTACAACATGTGGTGGTACCTATAAATAAGCTCACCAAGTTTGAAGCGGTCGGCTTATAACTTTCTTTTTTTTACAACATGTGGTGGTACCTATAAATAAGCTCACCAAGTTTGAAGCGGTCGGCTTATAACTTTCTTTTTTTTACAACATGTGGTGGTACCTATAAATAAGCTCACCAAGTTTGAAGCGGTCGGCTTATAACTTTCTTTTTTTTACAACATGTGGTGGTACCTATAAATAAGCTCACCAAGTTTGAAGCGGTCGGCTTATAACTTTCTTTTTTTTACAACATGTGGTGGTACCTATAAATAAGCTCACCAAGTTTGAAGCGGTCGGCTTATAACTTTCTTTTTTTTACAACATGTGGTGGTACCTATAAATAAGCTCACCAAGTTTGAAGCGGTCGGCTTATAACTTTCTTTTTTTTACAACATGTGGTGGTACCAATAAATAAGCTCACCAAGTTTGAAGCGGTCGGCTTATAACTTTCTTTTTTTTACAACATGTGGTGGTACCTATAAATAAGCTCACCAAGTTTGAAGCGGTCGGCTTATAACTTTCTTTTTTTTACAACATGTGGTGGTACCAATAAATAAGCTCACCAAGTTTGAAGCGGTCGGCTTATAACTTTCTTTTTTTTACAACATGTGGTGGTACCTATAAATAAGCTCACCAAGTTTGAAGCGGTCGGCTTATAACTTTCTTTTTTTTACAACATGTGGTGGTACCAATAAATAAGCTCACCAAGTTTGAAGCGGTCGGCTTATAACTTTCTTTTTTTTACAACATGTGGTGGTACCTATAAATAAGCTCACCAAGTTTGAAGCGGTCGGCTTATAACTTTCTTTTTTTTACAACATGTGGTGGTACCTATAAATAAGCTCACCAAGTTTGAAGCGGTCGGCTTATAACTTTCTTTTTTTTACAACATGTGGTGGTACCAATAAATAAGCTCACCAAGTTTGAAGCGGTCGGCTTATAACTTTCTTTTTTTTACAACATGTGGTGGTACCTATAAATAAGCTCACCAAGTTTGAAGCGGTCGGCTTATAACTTTCTTTTTTTTACAACATGTGGTCGTACCAATAAATAAGCTCACCAAGTTTGAAGCGGTCGGCTTATAACTTTCTTTTTTTTACAACATGTGGTGGTACCTATAAATAAGCTCACCAAGTTTGAAGCGGTCGGCTTATAACTTTCTTTTTTTTACAACATGTGGTGGTACCAATAAATAAGCTCACCAAGTTTGAAGCGGTCGGCTTATAACTTTCTTTTTTTTACAACATGTGGTGGTACCTATAAATAAGCTCACCAAGTTTGAAGCGGTCGGCTTATAACTTTCTTTTTTTTACAACATGTGGTGGTACCAATAAATAAGCTCACCAAGTTTGAAGCGGTCGGCTTATAACTTTCTTTTTTTTACAACATGTGGTGGTACCAATAAATAAGCTCACCAAGTTTGAAGCGGTCGGCTTATAACTTTCTTTTTTTTACAACATGTGGTGGTACCAATAAATAAGCTCACCAAGTTTGAAGCGGTCGGCTTATAACTTTCTTTTTTTTACAACATGTGGTGGTACCAATAAATAAGCTCACCAAGTTTGAAGCGGTCGGCTTATAACTTTCTTTTTTTTACAACATGTGGTGGTACCAATAAATAAGCTCACCAAGTTTGAAGCGGTCGGCTTATAACTTTCTTTTTTTTACAACATGTGGTGGTACCTATAAATAAGCTCACCAAGTTTGAAGCGGTCGGCTTATAACTTTCTTTTTTTTACAACATGTGGTGGTACCAATAAATAAGCTCACCAAGTTTGAAGCGGTCGGCTTATAACTTTCTTTTTTTTACAACATGTGGTGGTACCTATAAATAAGCTCACCAAGTTTGAAGCGGTCGGCTTATAACTTTCTTTTTTTTACAACATGTGGTGGTACCTATAAATAAGCTCACCAAGTTTGAAGCGGTCGGCTTATAACTTTCTTTTTTTTACAACATGTGGTGGTACCAATAAATAAGCTCACCAAGTTTGAAGCGGTCGGCTTATAACTTTCTTTTTTTTACAACATGTGGTGGTACCTATAAATAAGCTCACCAAGTTTGAAGCGGTCGGCTTATAACTTTCTTTTTTTTACAACATGTGGTGGTACCTATAAATAAGCTCACCAAGTTTGAAGCGGTCGGCTTATAACTTTCTTTTTTTTACAACATGTGGTGGTACCAATAAATAAGCTCACCAAGTTTGAAGCGGTCGGCTTATAACTTTCTTTTTTTTACAACATGTGGTGGTACCAATAAATAAGCTCACCAAGTTTGAAGCGGTCGGCTTATAACTTTCTTTTTTTTACAACATGTGGTGGTACCTATAAATAAGCTCACCAAGTTTGAAGCGGTCGGCTTATAACTTTCTTTTTTTTACAACATGTGGTGGTACCTATAAATAAGCTCACCAAGTTTGAAGCGGTCGGCTTATAACTTTCTTTTTTTTACAACATGTGGTGGTACCTATAAATAAGCTCACCAAGTTTGAAGCGGTCGGCTTATAACTTTCTTTTTTTTACAACATGTGGTGGTACCAATAAATAAGCTCACCAAGTTTGAAGCGGTCGGCTTATAACTTTCTTTTTTTTACAACATGTGGTGGTACCAATAAATAAGCTCACCAAGTTTGAAGCGGTCGGCTTATAACTTTCTTTTTTTTACAACATGTGGTGGTACCAATAAATAAGCTCACCAAGTTTGAAGCGGTCGGCTTATAACTTTCTTTTTTTTACAACATGTGGTGGTACCAATAAATAAGCTCACCAAGTTTGAAGCGGTCGGCTTATAACTTTCTTTTTTTTACAACATGTGGTGGTACCTATAAATAAGCTCACCAAGTTTGAAGCGGTCGGCTTATAACTTTCTTTTTTTTACAACATGTGGTGGTACCAATAAATAAGCTCACCAAGTTTGAAGCGGTCGGCTTATAACTTTCTTTTTTTTACAACATGTGGTGGTACCTATAAATAAGCTCACCAAGTTTGAAGCGGTCGGCTTATAACTTTCTTTTTTTTACAACATGTGGTGGTACCTATAAATAAGCTCACCAAGTTTGAAGCGGTCGGCTTATAACTTTCTTTTTTTTACAACATGTGGTGGTACCTATAAATAAGCTCACCAAGTTTGAAGCGGTCGGCTTATAACTTTCTTTTTTTTACAACATGTGGTGGTACCTATAAATAAGCTCACCAAGTTTGAAGCGGTCGGCTTATAACTTTCTTTTTTTTACAACATGTGGTGGTACCAATAAATAAGCTCACCAAGTTTGAAGCGGTCGGCTTATAACTTTCTTTTTTTTACAACATGTGGTGGTACCAATAAATAAGCTCACCAAGTTTGAAGCGGTCGGCTTATAACTTTCTTTTTTTTACAACATGTGGTGGTACCAATAAATAAGCTCACCAAGTTTGAAGCGGTCGGCTTATAACTTTCTTTTTTTTACAACATGTGGTGGTACCAATAAATAAGCTCACCAAGTTTGAAGCGGTCGGCTTATAACTTTCTTTTTTTTACAACATGTGGTGGTACCAATAAATAAGCTCACCAAGTTTGAAGCGGTCGGCTTATAACTTTCTTTTTTTTACAACATGTGGTGGTACCAATAAATAAGCTCACCAAGTTTGAAGCGGTCGGCTTATAACTTTCTTTTTTTTACAACATGTGGTGGTACCAATAAATAAGCTCACCAAGTTTGAAGCGGTCGGCTTATAACTTTCTTTTTTTTACAACATGTGGTGGTACCTATAAATAAGCTCACCAAGTTTGAAGCGGTCGGCTTATAACTTTCTTTTTTTTACAACATGTGGTGGTACCTATAAATAAGCTCACCAAGTTTGAAGCGGTCGGCTTATAACTTTCTTTTTTTTACAACATGTGGTGGTACCTATAAATAAGCTCACCAAGTTTGAAGCGGTCGGCTTATAACTTTCTTTTTTTTACAACATGTGGTGGTACCAATAAATAAGCTCACCAAGTTTGAAGCGGTCGGCTTATAACTTTCTTTTTTTTACAACATGTGGTGGTACCTATAAATAAGCTCACCAAGTTTGAAGCGGTCGGCTTATAACTTTCTTTTTTTTACAACATGTGGTGGTACCTATAAATAAGCTCACCAAGTTTGAAGCGGTCGGCTTATAACTTTCTTTTTTTTACAACATGTGGTGGTACCAATAAATAAGCTCACCAAGTTTGAAGCGGTCGGCTTATAACTTTCTTTTTTTTACAACATGTGGTGGTACCTATAAATAAGCTCACCAAGTTTGAAGCGGTCGGCTTATAACTTTCTTTTTTTTACAACATGTGGTGGTACCAATAAATAAGCTCACCAAGTTTGAAGCGGTCGGCTTATAACTTTCTTTTTTTTACAACATGTGGTGGTACCTATAAATAAGCTCACCAAGTTTGAAGCGGTCGGCTTATAACTTTCTTTTTTTTACAACATGTGGTGGTACCTATAAATAAGCTCACCAAGTTTGAAGCGGTCGGCTTATAACTTTCTTTTTTTTACAACATGTGGTGGTACCTATAAATAAGCTCACCAAGTTTGAAGCGGTCGGCTTATAACTTTCTTTTTTTTACAACATGTGGTGGTACCAATAAATAAGCTCACCAAGTTTGAAGCGGTCGGCTTATAACTTTCTTTTTTTTACAACATGTGGTGGTACCTATAAATAAGCTCACCAAGTTTGAAGCGGTCGGCTTATAACTTTCTTTTTTTTACAACATGTGGTGGTACCAATAAATAAGCTCACCAAGTTTGAAGCGGTCGGCTTATAACTTTCTTTTTTTTACAACATGTGGTGGTACCTATAAATAAGCTCACCAAGTTTGAAGCGGTCGGCTTATAACTTTCTTTTTTTTACAACATGTGGTGGTACCTATAAATAAGCTCACCAAGTTTGAAGCGGTCGGCTTATAACTTTCTTTTTTTTACAACATGTGGTGGTACCTATAAATAAGCTCACCAAGTTTGAAGCGGTCGGCTTATAACTTTCTTTTTTTTACAACATGTGGTGGTACCTATAAATAAGCTCACCAAGTTTGAAGCGGTCGGCTTATAACTTTCTTTTTTTTTTTCAAAATTCATTAGTGCGAAAACCATCCGCGTGTTTCGGATGGCAAAAAAATTTCTTATATAAATAGGGTGTAAACTTCAAAGCAACCCCATTCTAATCCGGTTGCCTTGTCAATAAATTTTACGTTATATTTCCGAATTCGTCCATTTGGTGTCCATTCATTGATTGTACTCGTATTAATTCTAAGTCCTTTTAACGCAAATAAATAAATATTATTATATTATTCGGCTGGTACGGGGGTGGTTCGGTATCGATTCAAGACTCAGATCACCACTCGCCATCCGGTTGCCTCTCCGGTTCAAATACGTGCCATTGCCTTGAATATTACAATGTATCAAAACATCCACCTCCTTATTGTCTAACTTCAACATCAAACTCATGATTGGCTAGAAATGACATCACACATTATTGTTGATACATGTTAAAGCGATAGCGACAGATATTGAAGTTAGACAATGAGGCCCTTGGTTATATAGCATTAGTAGTGATGTGAGGAACAGACTGTAGAATGTATTACGTTTTGATGTGGAGCACTGTCTACACCATGTGCACTCTCTAGCATGTAGTGATTTGAGGTACAGTCTGTAGCATGTAGTGATGTGAGGTACAGTCTGCAGCATGTAGTGATGTGAGGTACAGTCTGCAGCATGTAGTGATGTGAGGTACAGTCTGCAGCATGTAGTGATGTGAAGTACTACCTACGATGTGAGGTACAGATTCAAGATTTAAAATGTTTATTTGTAAAATAGATACATAAAGTATACGTTTTACATGTCACTATGTAATCTTTATAAAAACAATACTATATGATGAAACAAATATAATACGGGAAATATATAAAAAATACGATATTTACGTTGTGTTAATAAAGTTATACATAATATGCATTAATTATAGACTTATTGGAATACTTATTGGAATTTCATAAATTAATAAATAAGTTGATAAATAAACTGAATAGACCATAAATAAATAATATGTAATGCACAACCAAATATTTACTAACATAAGTAAAAAAATTAAAGTCCTTTTCAATAGAACTTTCCTCTTTGGTAAACAAACCGTTTTCTCGATCACCTTTCGCAGGATCTCGCTGAATTTAATTCTTCCTTAAATGGACCCATTTATTGCTTGTTTTGCACTGCATTCAACTATGAAATATTCAATAAAAACTAGTAAAATAAGCAAAAATCTTGAATTATGTGTATGCGTCAAGATGAGATGTCAATTTTATTTTCATCGAAAGTTTTTAATGTCTCTGAACGTTAGTGATGTTCGTGTAAATGACAGATATCATAATACCATTATTGTAAACTAGCTTTTGCCCGCGGTTTCACCCGCGTTGAATTAGTTTTCGTGTACTCCTATAAAATCAGTCAATATTATTCGGACCTACAGTAAACACAGCTGGTGAAATATGTGTGTTATGCGCCTCTGTTTCCCATTTTGTGTGTCTCTTTTATAGTTTTCCATAGGAACAAAGGGAAAAAGTAGTTTTTGTCCTATTCGAAGTCTAGAACTACATTTATGCAAAATTTCAGCCTAATCGGTTTTCGTAAGCATGGCGTGAAAGGGTGACACATCACTTTTCTATAGAAATTTGAAAGCTCATTTTCATCCCATCAGAACTGATTTATGGGATAAAAAGTAGCCTATGTCCTATTCCAGGTCTAGAACTACATTCATGTAAAATTTCAGCCCAATTCAGTAGTTACGGCGTGAAAGAGTAACAAACATGCATCCATCCATCTATACATCCAAACTTTCGCATTTATAATATTATTATAAGTGGGATTGAAAAAATTTAATTGAACCTTGAAGATGTACTCTTCTTTTTGGGCAGTCGTGTAATAACAACAGTATCTAGACGCCAAAATAACAACAAGGCAACAAAAACAAGTTGCTAAAGGTAGCGCCTGACAATTAATTTGGCATTCTCTGAGTAAGGGACCCTAATTTATATTATTTTTTGTTTTGCTTTAGAGTATGTACAAAAAACTAAAAAAAACTACTTTTTCGGGGTTGCTGGCCGTTCTTGGGTTTCAATATATTTTTATTATTTGCCGTGATAGATGCCATAAAAAAAGTATTCTGTGAAGATTTTAACTGCTTTCCTATTACGGCTGAAGCTGTAGATCCAGTGACAGACGGGCGGACAGACACACATACAGATGCTTAGTAATAGATGATAATAGGGTCCCGTTTGGCAACCTTCGGGCACGGAACCGTAAAAACAAAGCTATTGTTGAAGCGGGTGCGAAGGGATATTCGTTTGCTACAGTAGGATGAAATGGTAACTGAATGCAAGGTTAAGATTGATGACGAAGGAGTGGAACAGTTTATAAATCGATAAACATTTCATTTCAAATACAATATTTAAAAAATTATGAACCATAACTTTTTTAATTAATTGTCTCTTTCAAATTCGATTAATTTTTTAATAAATGAAAATATTTTGTAATCTCAACGAGTTTGTCGATCTAAGTTGTCTATTTATACCATATATGTCATAACCACAGAGGTCTCAGTTCATTTATCTGAGACAGAGGTAAAACATTACATTAAACGTCTGTGGTGATAACGCCATTTTGTTATGTCAGTGACTCTTCGTCTTCTGTTCTTCGTAACTTGGCTTAGCTTATTGGATCTGTTTTATTTGAATTGTAATTTGGATATTTTGTAATCTCAACGAGTTTGTCGATCTAAGTTGTCTATTTATACCATATATTATATATCATAACCACAGAGGTCTCAGTTCATTTCTCTGAGACAGAGATAAAATATTACATTAAACGTCTGTGGTGATAACGCCATTTTGTTATGTCAGTGACTATTCGTCTTCTGTTCTTCGTAACTTGGCTTAGCTTATTGGATCTATTTTATTTGAATTGTAATTTGGATATTGATATTAACAACAGCTACCATAATACGTTCAAGGTATGTTTACTATTTTCTCCACTAAACACACGTCTTTTGATTTACATTTGACAATTTGACATAATCATAAAGCTTTATGTAGTGATGTGAGGTACAGTCTGTAGCATGAAGGGATATGAGATATAGTCTGTAGCATGTAGTTATGTGAGGTACAGTCTGTAGCATGCAGTGATGTGAGGTACAGTCTGTAGCATGTAATGATATGAGGTACAATCTGCAGTGATGTGAGGTACAGTCTGCAGTGATGTGAGGTACAATCTGTAGCATGTAGTGATGTGAGGTACAGTCTGTAGCATATAGTGATGTGAGGTACAGTCTGTAGCATGAAGGGATATGAGATATAGTCTGTAGCATGTAATGATGTGAGGTACAGTCTGTAGCATGCAGTAATGTGAGGTACAGTCTGTAGCATGTAATGATGTGAGGTACAATCTGCAGTGATTGGAGGTACAGTCTGTAGCATGTAATGATGTCAGGTACAGTCTGTAGCATGTAATGATGTCAGGTACAGTCTGTAGCATGTAGTGATGTGAGGTACAATCTGCAGTGCTGTGAGGTACAGTCTGCAGTGATGTGAGGTACAGTCTGTAGCATGTAGTGATGTGAGGTACAATCTGCAGTGCTGTGAGGTACAGTCTGCAGTGATGTGAGGTACAGTCTGTAGCATGTAGTGATGTGAGGCACAGTCTGTAGCATGTAGTGATGTGAGGTACAGTCTGTAGCATGCAGTAATGTGAGGTACAGTCTGTAGCATGTAATGATGTGAGGTACAATCTGCAGTGATGTGAGGTACAGTCTGCAGTGATGTGAGGTACAGTCTGTAGCATGTAATGATGTGAGGTACAGTCTGTAGCATGTAGTGATGTGAGGTACAATCTGCAGTGCTGTGAGGTACAATCTGCAGTGATGTCAGGTACAGTCTGTAGCATGTAGTGATGTGAGGTACAGTCTGCAGTGATGTGAGGTACAGTCTGTAGCATGTAGTGATGTGAGGCACAGTCTGTAGCATGTAGTGATGTGAGGTACAGTCTGTAGCATGCAGTAATGTGAGGTACAGTCTGTAGCATGTAATGATGCGAGGTACAGTCTGTAGCATGTAGTGACGAGAGGTACAGTCTGCAGAAGGTGCTGAACGCGACCACGGAGGAGGTGGAGCAGATGCTACGAGACTACTCTGACGTGCGCACTGTCGCCACATTCGCCACTGCACTCAAGAGGTAACTGTCACTATAATTTCCTTTTATACTTGTCTATGTTGTAACGGCCTTTTGTTACAATGCTATTTCAAATAATTCATTTTGTAAGACAGTTACACTTTCTACACTTCAAAACAAATATTCAAAAAAAAGGATAGGTATGTAAAAAAAATGTGGCTTTTTATTCTTGTTTTTTTTTCTAGTCTCTTAAGCTTTGAATTGTATATGTATGAAGCGACAAAGTGATATGTATGTGTCGTATACTAACATTTGCAGAGCCCTCCTCGAGTCCGAAGACAAGAAGAAGGAGTCTCGTGACAAGCTGCAGGCGGCGAAGAGCGAGCTCGCGCGGGAGCGGCAACACGTGGTGCAGCTCAGACAGAAGCTGACGTATGTACTGTTGCTGATATATCTATATGTACAAGTCCGGTTTACCCGCACGTCCTTCAAAGGCGGCTTGAGGTCGCTTGCAGAGACGAGATCTTTCAGACCTCGGTGTGGGCCAGGTTATGCAGACCTCTGGAGGCGTCCTATTCATCCCTCTATCCTTAAGCTAACTTAAACCCCAGAATAAGCAGGTCACCATCAAAGATCACACCGCATTGCGTCGTACGCAAGTGAGCGGGGTTTTGATGTATAAAAACACAATCCGCCATTATTTTTCAAGAGTTCGTTGTTTTGACGGACCGGCGTCAGTTAATTCTATGTTTCTTAATGATAAAAAGCCACGAGGCTGTCCTTTTAACCAATATTGAAACTCCGAGAGAAACAAATACCAACCGCACCGAGCGCTCTTTCGAATGACAAGCACAGAATCGAATCCGTTCAACATTTGTGCCGATTCGTAATCGCGTTACTATAATTTTAACGTTTCTCAAACGGAATGCTATATACCTTAATATGATTCTAATAAGCATGGTTACTCCGATGTAAAGAGTAACGACACAGGTCAGATCACATCATATCATAGATTCACTCACAGCGCAAAGACAATATAATCACTTCGTGTCACAGCGTTGGTGATTTCAAGCTGATCAATTAATTATTTCTTTTATGAAAAAGCTACACTATTGCTGAGTTACATAGGCTATATTTTATTTTAATAAAATTAAGTTTTCAGTTTAAAAATTCAATATTTGTGGACCATGTCGGGAGAAAAAACGCTGCTTAGCTGCTTTATCGGCGTTCCTTGACCAAATGGTTAGTTATACGTGATGAAACCGGTTGTTTTTCCATACGAGGAAACTGTATCAGTTTATTCTGAATAAAGATTTCCATCTACAACGATCCTGTCACACCTTTTGCTAATGTTAAGCTTGAAAAAGTGACTACAGCCAGGTTTAAGCATAGATGCATTAAATTTTTTCCCATACCGGAAATCATTCTAAATATTAGCAAGAGGTGTGTTCGGGTCGGTGTAGATTTACATACCGAACACACTCTTGCTAATATTTAGCTTGAGAAAGTGATTACAGCCACTTTTATGTACTGATTTTTTCCCATACGAGAAAACCTTATCAGTTTAATCTGACTACAGATTTCCATCTACAACGATCCTGACACACTTATTGGCACTTAAATCTATACTTGAAAATATAGTGACCAGGGTCTGATGATGGAACTTGAAGATGGGTACGGGATCTCCTCAACGGACAACAGCACACCCTTGGAGTTTGGGCTTATTTTAATGGTATTTATTAGCACTTTGGTAAAAACATGGTGACCGTTGCATATTGTCGTTCAAAAAATAATATTGTTTTGTTTTTCTTAGTTCGACGAAAATCCATTCGACGCGGGCAAAGGCTAGTAGTAAATATAAAGAAAATTGCAAACACAAACAGACCTATATATATAGAACCATAACAATGAAGTAAATGATAATTACAATACACTTTTACGCATAAAATGTTTACATAATAAATTCAAAAGTTGTACAAAATAAACACAACATAGTGTGACAACGTCAACATGTTTGACACGCTGTTGAAAAAACCGGTCAAGTGCGAGTCAGACTCGCATACCTAGGGTTCCGTAATTAGACAGGTTTGGGAACAGTCAGGAGGAAGGTGTTTAAAATCTTGCCCATAACTGTTTATTATAACTGAAAAAAGAATTGATTGGACCACAAAAGAGAAACCAACTACTTTATACCAAAGTCTAATAAAGACCAATCAAACAAGCCCAAACTCGAACTCTGTATCCGTTGAGGAGATCCCGTACCATAACTTCTAATTACTACCAGTAGAAAAGTAAATTCCAAAAATCTTTAAATGACGATAACCGTTTTTTCCGAGATCCGATCTTAATGAAATAAAGCCTATATTCTATTCCAAATTAAGCTCTGTACAGCTGTGAAGAGTACATGAAAATCCGTTCAGTAGTTTTAGAGATGTGCGTGAACAAACAGACAGACAGAAACGAATTCTAAGAATCGTTGATTTGTGTTCTATTACTCTTCTTTATTCACCCCCTTTCTATTTCTATTACTCTTCTTCAATGTACAGACACAGCGGTTTCTACTGTTTTATTATAAGTATTGATTAAGTGTATTTTGATTATGTTGTATTGATTTAGCATCAATTCAAAAAAAGTATAGAAAGATTTTTTTTGTGAATTGGAACGTTTAAAACGGAATCAAACGGCACGTCCGGTCCCTTACAAGGTTACACTCTATTTATGGTTCTAGTGCCGTCTCTTTTGCACGCGTGTAAAAATGATAGTCCAATCCTGTCGTCAGTGTTAGTAGATATCTCATGAAAGTGTTGAATTTTGAACTTCACTCCGATTCAGATTTGCGTTCAACTCAGTGTTGCAACTCGGGTTCTAATGCAAAGTTGATACCTGACAATAGTTGACAGTCCACTTCAGTGCTGCTTTCAGTGATTAAAATAAGACCAGATTTAAAAAAAATAACACGAAAGTAAAAATTATATCATCTCAATAGCCGCGTCTTAAGAAAAGTATCTGTTTAGCCTAGTTTACACGGGTAGAGTACCAGGGATAAAAGGTACTAATAACATTACTAGCTTAGTGTGAACAGTTACAGAATAGTACTAAAGATAGTAGCTGGGAGAGTAGAGTAGATAACGCATGTGGTAAAGTAGACTCTACTCTACTTCAGGCTTCGAGTCAAAATAGTCAAGCACCGAACGATTGAACTAAATTCAAAAGACTAAATAATTAGCTGGCGTCATCCTTAAATACATTTTGAATTCTTTGGGATCTTCTATTGCTAATTCTCTAAGTAGATTAGCAGATGCTCCTTTCTCCTATCTTCCATAGATTTTAGTAAGCATATCTATTAATCCAGTTCACATGCGCAGCGCCTCCACCGAGACCGTCGCTCAGCTGACGCAGCGCGTGCAACAACTAGAGCAGGGCGACACGCGCTGCGAGCGAGACAGCGGGACGGAGCGAGACAGCGCGCACAAGCGAGACCGAGCGGCGGCGACCAGTGCCGACGAGCCGCGAGCCAAGCAGGCGCGCGCGGGGGGCGCCGGCGCCGCGGGGGGCGGGGACCTCGACGTCTCCGTGGTGAGTGAGACACCTGCTCACTACGTTGCTTTCACATCATGACTGTGTGTTATACCTTCTCACTTATATTTGTAAAAAAATACTTTTAAATATCGAGTTTCGGGTTCAAACACCATGAGTTTTTCGCAATGTATTTGTATACATACCACCAGTGGCGGTCCGAGGAGGGGGGGGTCACGGGGGTCATGACCCCCCCCTCCAAATCATCTCGTCAACTCGAAAAATCCCTTATATCTTGACGGTTTTCGAACATTACAAACAAATTTCTATCTACCTACTAACGTCTAAGTCAAAAATGTTCAAAATAACGTTATAAAAATAGGTATAGTCCTTCCAGTCAGCCATTACCAAACACAATAACAATGGACTTGAACAATGAATGATAATTCGTCGCGATATCTTCTAATCACTAATTTAAAACGCACTAAATATCATACAAATATCATAACACTAGCTTTTTCATCTTGTTGATCAACGCAAAACTTTAACAATCACAAATATTAGCAAAAAACTGCAATAATTTTTGTCACATCAAATGACCGCCATTCTTTTTGTCTCGTCGAAAATAGTCAAAATTTATCTTGTCTTTGTTAAGACAGTGATGTGACTCGATACGTATCGACTATTTTTAACGGATTTCTTGCTCTTTATCGTTAAATTTTACGCAGAATCCAAATTCAATTTATAACAATTGAATTTGTTATCTCCTTCCGATGGATAAATTGCCAACTGTTTAATAGTAGATTATTAACCAAGGGCTGTATGACATCAATTGCATACGAGGTTTTTGGCGCCTGAGCGAAGCGAAGGCGCTAATTAAGCCGAGTATGCAATTGATGCTTACGCCCGAGATAAATACTCTGCTTTACATATCGATTGTGAGGTAAGTAAACAACAAGACAGCAGGTTTCAATGAACATTTATTAAGAAGAAAAAAATGTGTATATAATTAAAATTAATAGTAAAATTATTACAATTTGTAAGAGATATGGTCACGTTCTTTTTAGGAATATTTATAGTTTGAATATGAGTTTGTGATGATAAGACTTGAGTTTGAGTGACTTGAGGTTCTTGCATCGTAAATGGCGGCAGTTGACTGGTACTATTTTCTTCATTAAAAAATGGCTCAGATGATGTGCTTTGACGTGGTGATTTCAAGTTTATATTTTCTGTTATTTTAGAAGTAATTTTGCTTTTGTTTGCCACCGAATCATCGATATAACCTTCGGCCACTTTGCTGGACTTCCAGCCGCCGTGCCTTTTTAACAGAGTGAGGTTGGCTCCCGAATCAGCCAATAGAGTCGCTGATGTTCTGCGAAAGCAATGCCCGGTGTATAACTCTACGTTACTCAGTTTTAAATATGTGGCTATTTGCTTTGGCATGCCTGTAAATTTGTTTTTTCCTATTACTTGTCTGTGGCATTTTCCTTTACTGTAATTAAGAAAAAAACGATTTGTATCCACGTTTTCAGGCCGAAGAGCTTGATATTTTTCAACATAATTTGCAAATTCTTCATGCACAACAAATGACCGGTCAATTTTAGTTTTCGTGTTAGGCAGTTTTATGAGTAGTAATTTGTTATGTTTTTCTACATTTTCTATTGTCAAGTTTGTCAATTCCACGGTTCTGCAGGCTCCCGATATCCCAAAAATTAGAACAACCTGTAAAAAAGACATAAGTTGTATTAAAGGCACCAAATTCGCATAGTATTTTTGTGAAATATTTTGTTAACTTATTAAAAAGGGCAAGTAAATACGTAGGTACCTTTATTGCTAAATAAATTTCATCCGGAGCTTCATTTAAGAATTTCTGTACTTCTTCTGCAGTAAATACCTTCGATTTCTTGCTTTTAAAGCCGTCAGACTGCCTTTTCAAGAAAGCAGTAAGTTTAGAAAAATCTTTCAAATTCACGTCATGTTTTGTCATCATTGTAGATTTTAGCATGGAATAAAAGCACCATAAACTGGAAGGTTGTAGCCTCTTAGATAATTCATCAAAATATGATATAAAAACACTTTCAGAAAGAGATTTCATTTTTTTTTCTGACCGCCATTTCATAAATTCGTCGTATGCCTTTACATATCTTTCTTTCGAGTTCGGCGGTAATATATTTTCGACAACTGTTTTTGCCCTTTCTTTAATAAAATCGGGCGTTAGATCTACGTCTTCGTCACTAGACATGTTTAAAACTTTTGAAAAAGAACTCAAACAAGAAAATTAATTACTTTCGCGATGCTTTCGCGCCTACTAGTAGACTGCCTTTTTTTTTCACGCACGCAAGCGCGTCAAATCTTGCTGGCCAGTTTGATTTTTAAATCGATTCCATCTAACATACGATGTGGAAACAAATAGTTCCATATTTAAAATAAAATCTTTATAAAATAAATTGTCTAGATTCCGATTCGAGTAATTAATCGATACCGAGAAAAAAATATTAACTTTTTAAAAATATTCTTCGTGCAGTATGAGTATGACAGTTCTTTTTTCAAATTCCAAAACCTATACTGTAATGATAGTCATACACCCCGGCATTCAGGGGTGTAAGGGTGTACTTACAGAGCAAGAGATATGTAAAATATATAACTTTATTTTTATCATAGTTTTACGCAGAAAGCTAGAGCAGTAATCGACAGAAAAGGACGTATGATACTGATATTTTTGATTGTTTAGTTTACGAAACTTGTACATAAAGAGGTTAATACACTACTTTATCTAAACTCATACAATAGTTATCTACTTATTTTTCAACCCATAAAACTTGTTAAAATTTGTCGTAAGCTTTTCTTACATTTTCGTTTATCATTTTCGTTACTCAGTATCACTAGATCATTGCTGTCAGACATTTTTGCCCAGAATAAAACGTTTTACTAACAGAAACGGTAAATATTGCATTAATTATTGAAATTATGACGAAAAAATCTAGCAGTGCACCCACCGCGCAAGCATCAGGCAAAGGAGGTTTTACAGCGGTAAGGTCTCGCACCGGCACGAAAACTCCTTGGTCGGGGCACAGGCGCAATCACGCGCGCACGTGATGTTCGGCCACAAGGAGGTTTCATAGGGTAAGGTCACGCACCGCCATAAAACCTCCTTGGTCGGGCCGCAGTGTATTGTTGTACATATTATAAAAATATGTTATAGCTTTATCTTTTCAAGGGAACTGTACATACCATAATTTAATTCTTTTCCGCAGTAGAAACGTGCAGAAAAAATAATCTCAATGTGCACAATTTTCAATAGTTTCATAGTAGTTTATGAAACTGGTACTGTAGCAACCAAAGTTGATACTTTTGGCTACAGTACCTACTCATATATTCAATTATTTATTTAACTACTGGCCCCGTCTAAAAATGAATTTCAACAAACTTAGCCGGGGGCGGGACCAAAATTTATTATCATAATATCGACTTCGATCCTATGTCAGCTGTGTTTGACTTCAAAATACAATGTTTCTTTAATTTGGAATACATTGCGCTTCCCAAGAAGTGGTACGGTCGACTATGCCAAATCTGTACGGATTCAATAGCATTCGTAACCTTATAGCTATAGCGACATAAGTGTCGTATTGGTTGGAGAGGAAACGATAATTTTACACTCTTTCTGTGGGCAAGCTTTCCTGTGGCGCCGATATAATTTTTTTCAAAGTTTTCAGGTCATAAACCAAACGAATTTATTGCCATTTGGACAGGACGTCAAAGGTTAGATTTCAGAAACATGTTAATATTTTTTAGAGAGCGGAGCGCTTCCCAGAAAGTTACATTGAGGTAGGAAGCGGCAGAGCGGGTAGATTAATAATAAATAAATTATACTTACAATCAGAAGCGTAAAATTGATGTAATCTCTTATGTAAGAACGTTGAATAATAATAATAAAACATATACATATAATTTAGGAGTTTCGACTGGTACTGTCTTCCGGTTTTATTGATGAAAGGATTTCTAAGAGGGCTCAAAATTGTTTACGATGCAGAGAAACAGGAATGGAGTTCTTTGATCTAGAAATATATTACATTTTATTTATTCGATTGTTCTTTCCACCTCATTTGCATCTTGGAAACTGTTGACTCGGTTATTCCTACCTCTATGTTCTTCGACATCACAAAAACTGCAGTCTTCGGGGCATTAATTTTAGTTTGACAGGATTTTTTTCAGATTGGTAAATACACTTCAGATAGGTTTTGACAGGTAATAAAATAGAAAATTAATGTGTCTACGGAGGCGGAACATAAAATAATCTGGGTGGGAGAAGGAGCTGATTTAAAGGAAATCAGGGTTTTTTTAAGGACAGTCAAGCGCGAATCGGAGAGTGGCGTTGATCTCGATTCGCGAACGGGTCGTCAAATCGCGGAATAAAACCTCGGAAGGATATTAGTATCTACGTCGCGCGCGAACCAAAGTCTAATCGTACGAGCCGTGTATCGCGTTAAAAGAGTGTCGAGTATCGTGTACCTACATCGAAAGTGCGGATTTGCAACGAATAAAGCTTCGTTATTTAAATATAGTCTGAAAGGGTTTTCAGTGCGTCGGTGAAGTGCGTACGTAATTGCGTAAAACTGAATTAGCTAATTTAAATTTTACCCGCAGCGGTTTTCTCATGAAACTCAATAGAAACGAAATATGACTATTTCGCTATAGAGGCGTCGCGAAAATGCGGGTGTACAATATTTATAAATATCAAGTATCTACATCAGAAATTTATTTATGTAACACGTTTTATATTTATCCCTATAGCTATCTAGGTCCTGAGGGAGATTATATTATATTATTTTAGCTTTCCTTCGTCTGGCAGAGATACTTATATTTTGATCTAGTATAGACGGTCTGTGGAAATTACGACAATTTTGGGTGAAGGAGCTAGCAGAAACAATTCTTACCTTTTTCCCTATATTTAGGTTTTCTTCATACAGGTGTTTCTTTTTTTTTACAGCTTTCCTTTTTTTTATAGCTAGATCAACGAGATCCAGGGCTGAAAATTTCCACATGACTGTTCTCAAACTTCTGTCTTTAGGTTTTATTTTAGAATCTTTTGTGAAAATGGAGCGTGCATCTAAGATTATTTCAGGAACCAAGGGGTTTAGGAACGCAGAGTCCTTTTCAGGCTAAAGCAAGGGGTGCGACTGGGAACGGAAAAGCAGTTAGCTGTGCGGGTGAAGCCTTACATCATGTTTGCGTCTGAAACCACAGCCGACCTAGTATCGACAGTACCCCGTTTGACGAGGCTTGGAAAACCTCTGCGTTCACCAGTCAAGCTTAGTAAGTTAGAAAACTTAAAACTGACTTGGCCAGGTCTTTAGGAGAGATGTGTGAAAATTGGAGATGTTTTGAAAGAATTTTTAGTAGGTATGTATATTTGCGCGGGTGTATTATCATCTTTGTATTAAAGTGTTATGCGGTGATACGGTATGTAATAATAATAATACAGTGTAATTGTTGGAGTCCTGGGAGTTGCTGAAACCTGTGGTTCCTGAAGGAGCGGTTTATCCAGCTAAGTCGCATGAAATACTTCAATCTTACGATTTCTCTCCTTTCATTTGATAAATTCTGAACTTGTGTACCTGTACCCATTTATTACGGTGTCCGGATCAAAATTCTATTTCTCTTGTTTATTTTAACCGTTATGAAAACAATGTATAGTACGAGAGCCCACGACCAACATTTTTGTCTCATAGCAATACAGCCAAAACCGCATCAAATCGATAGATACGATTATCCTGAACTCGAAAATACCAATATCAGACATTTTCCGCGTAGCGTTTGATCTGACCGAATTTTCAAAATTGTCAAAGAATTTTACCGAACTGCATCATAGCAATATGTCTGATTTGCAGACTGTAGTTGAATGATAGTTCTGAGATACCGGAAACATATTTTTCAGACGTTAGTGGTGTAGCGAAAACCCGTAAAATCACTTAAAAAAATTAAAAATGAGACAAAAAACATGTCTCATAGCAATACGTCTGAAAATCTTTTTTATTAGTAAATTTTGGTTATTTGATGCGAACAAAACAATTTTCAGACGGAAATGTGAACGCATTAAATTTTGAGACCGTTTTGAAAATGTTAACAAATTTTACCGATCGGTATCATAGCAATATGTCTGAAAATTGTTGGACATGATAAAATAAGTTGTCCACATGTGCAAAAAATTTATATCAGACAAATTAAGTGTAGCACCTTCTCTATCAGACAACTTTTCGATACTCAGATATCATTTAAAAATCGTATTGAGGCATCTTGAATTCTCTGTTACAAACCAATGAATACGTTGCGACCCTGAATTTATTAGATGATAATTAACAAAGAATTTACCCGAAACCGTAACATTGAAGTTGAAGGACTGAAATAAATCGCACAAAAGGAAATAGTAAGAAAGGGGCAGGAGCGTAACAAGCGCTGAGGCTGTGGAAATTAAATACTGATTGATTTGATAGTTTTGGTTTTATTTAAAGCACACTTGAGTAACTTTTACGAAAGAAATAAGTAATGACATCTGTCATCTGTCAAAGTACATATAATAGACAAGGGAGATTCTTGAATATCTATGAAGGCTGTAAATTTAAAAAAACATTTAACAGAGGCGTCGGCCAGGCGACTCCGAAACGTTATTTTTGTTTTTGGGAGTATATGCTACACTTAAAGTGTCTGAAAACAGGTTTTTGGTAATCATGGCAGCAATACGAAAATTTAAAAAAAAAATTATCCGTATTGCTATGATACAGGTCGGCTAAATTTGTTGACATTTTCAAAAATGCGCTCAGGCTATGTGCTACGCGCAAAATGTCTGAAAACAAACTTTTTCGTAATACAATTATAAAATCTATGTACATTTTCACTATCAGACGTATTGCTATAATACCGACTGCCTTTTTTTTTGACACAGCAGAAATGGCCTCCCACTGCTACACTTTCGACCGTTACTACACACCTAGTCGGGTTCAGAATCATACAATCTAACGATTTTATAGGGTTTTTGCCGTATTGCTATGAGACATGGTTTTGGTCGTGGGCTCTAGTACTAGTAGAGGTCCTACCAAAATAGATACTAGATGATCACAAATTACTATGGCCATAATATTAAATAAATAAATATTTAAACATATAGATAAATATTTAAATAAATAAATAGATAAACAAATATATAAATAAAAGACGAATAAGTACTCGACCAGAGTCTTATTTTGTTACAGTACATTCAAAGGTTATTAAAAACACGAGTGTCAGTTTAATACACTCATGGACATATTTAGAGGAACGCAAAAAAAGGACAGATTATCATTTATTTATTTTGGTTTTATTCAAGTAGACTAATTAAATTTCTTTTTTTAATACAGAAACTTACAATTTACTGAAAAAAATAAACAAATTACTAACAGTTATCTCTTATTGACGGAAATGTGGAGGAGACGGTGATCTTTCATCTTATCAAATTGAATACCAAAAATTTATCAAATGGCTGGTTTCTCATGTAATGTAAGGTAAGATAAACACTTGTGGGCACATTCAGTACTTAGTGTTACCTCCTCTCGCTGTCAAAACTGCCTCCATTCGTCTGGGCATACTTTTCATTAAATCATCAATGTAACTTTGTAGCATTTGATCCCATTCTTCTACCAACGCCGTTTTGAGTTGTCTTAAGTTGGTTATTGCTGGAATTCTTTTTTTTATTTGTTTTCCCAGTTTATCCCAGACATGTTCTATTGGGTTTAGGTCTGGCGAGCGGGCTGGCCATTCCAAAACTTCGATGTCGACCTCTTGAAGGTATTCCGAAACTATAACGGCAGCGTTTGGCCGAGCATTATCATGCATCAAAGGGAAATTATCTTCTATATATGGGAAAAAAGGTATCACAATTTCTTCTAAAATGTCGGTTATGTATCGTGCCGCTGTCAGAGACCCATTTTCCACGATGTGGAGCTCCATACGTGCTCCCAAGCAAATGCCACCCCATACCATCACTGACCTTCCACCATAAGGTTCTCTTCCGACATTTATTTATTGTTTAACTGTTTGGGGAGGCTCTGCCAAAACTCATATTATTAACCTCGAAAGAGCCCAACGAGCCGTCCTTAAAGTGAGTCACTTCATGCCAACTAGAACACCCATCCTAAGCTTATATCAAGCCACTAAAGTTTTAACAATAAGGCAGCTTTTTATCTTACTTACCATCACTCGACAACACAATAATATTAACTTATTAACCCCAAATAGAACCAAAAGACGAGTTGATATTGTTTTCAGAAATGTAAAATTTCGAACATGCTTTACAAATCGATTTCAATGCTTCCTGTCTGTTTTTCTGTATAATAAAATTAATAAATCCTTAAATATTCACCCTCTAAATCTATTTGATTGTAAATTACGAGTCAGAAACCACCTACAAAGTTTGTCATACGATCAAACAGAAGCTCTTCTTGTTGTTACCAAATAACACATTATTATTATTTTTAATCCGCATACTTTTAATCTTTGTATCTATTTAAGTATATATTTATAGATACCCTTATTAATCTACTATCATTTTCATATATTTGTACTATCTATTGACATATCCTTAGGTATATATATGCACTAAAACATACCTTCACACACCCTTACTCACCCTCTCACCCACTCATACACACCCTCGCTCTCTCTCCCCCACACATATACACACCCTCACACACACAAACACACCCTCCCTCACAAATACACACCTTCGTAAAACTGGCATATTGAAAGGCTTTCGTATTTTAGGAACTAATTGTTATCCATTTCTTTGTGTTCTTTTTTAATTTATTTATTTATTTATTTATTTATTTATGATAGGAAAACAAACAGCTTTAAATCGAAACTTAACATAACATGGCAATGCAAGTTAGCCTATAGTTTTCACAATTTAATATAAATACAGTTGATTTGTGAACTGCCTAATAAATAAGAAAACACTCAGTGTAATGTAATATTATTATAATATACTTACTTGTTGTAAATAATATATTTAATATATATATATATATATATTTATATAATACAAAGCTGTATCTATACCTACGTAAAATATTAGTTTATTTGTGGTTGCACCTAAACCTTCTTCATGTCACTCTTAAAAAATAGATTTGCTGCGAGTCTCTTAAATGTGTCTGAGCTTGTGTGAAACAGGTCAATATCAATTTCATGACTTAACGTATTAAAACTCCGAGCTGCACGTATTGTATACGTATTTTGCCTGTAGTTAGTACGCACAGCGGGAACGTGTAATTTGCTCTGGTGACGAGGGTTGGCAGACCTGGGAACTTGTAAATTGATATAGCTTAAGAGTTCAGGGCAGTCTATATTTCCGTTAGCTATTTTTATGAGGTAGTCTACATCTGCAATATTGCGTCTGACGTCAAGTGGTAGCAGATGGTGTCTCTTGCATCGTGCCTCGTATGTAGCATCAGTTACTCCAGTTTTGTATTCCAGGTATCGGAGAAAACGTTTTTGTATCCCTTCAATTCTTGTGATGTATATGGCATACCTGGGATTCCAAACTTGGGAACAATATTCAAGTGTACTTCGAATGAACGAGCAATAAAGAATTTTTATAGCTTTTATGTTTCTAAAATGCTTGCACGATCTAATTATGAACCCTAGGTTTCTAGAAGCCCTATTAACTATGCTTTCAATATGTTTGTCGTACAGAAGTTTAGAGTCCTGTACGACACCTAAATCTCTAATTGAGTCTGTTCGTGGTAGAAGATGATTTTTAATGGCGTACGGAAAAATTGTCACAGATGATTTACGCGAGAACGACATGACATAGCACTTAGAAACATTGAGGTCGAGTTTGTTTAAGTGGCAATAATCCTCAAACCGCCGAAGGTCCTCTTGTAAGGCGACACAATCTTGATTATTTTGGATTGGCTTTAAAATTTTCATGTCGTCTGCAAAAAGAAGGATCCTCGCAGACCTGAAGTAGCCAGCTATATCGTTCATAAACAAAATAAATAGGAGTGGACCTAAGAGTGAGCCCTGTGGTACACCCGAGGGAACCGTAAGCCACTGTGAGCTATAGTTGTTTATCACAACCGACTGGGTCCTGTTTTTGACGTATGACTGGAACCATCGATAAAGATCTCCATGAATACCTGAAGAGTAAAGCCTCTCTATAAGCCGTACATGGTCTATGCGATCAAAAGCTTTACTATAGTCCGTGAATATTATATCTACTTGACTACCTTCTTCCATTCCAGCTGTAACATGCTCGTGAGTTAGGACAAGATTCGAAGTTGTTGATCGTTGTTTTAGAAAACCGTGCTGCTCTAACGAGAACGAACTCTTTAACGCTGCATAAGTCTGCTCATAAACTATCCTTTCCAATACCTTAGCAAATAAACATAGTTTCGAGATACCTCTATAGTTATCAACAAAATTTACATCTCCTTTTTTGTGGATTGGTGTTATGTACGCAGATTTCCATAAAATCGGCATAATACCTTCATTAACGGAACGTTTGAATAAAATAGATAAGGGCAAAACCAATGCTTCGGCACAATTTGTTATAAATACAGGAGAAATGTTGTCTGGACCTGCCCCTTTTTTAAGATCTAATGATTTTAACACCTTGAGTAAACGAGTTAGATTAATCTCTATACCTGAAATAAGATGAGTCTGGGGAACCTCGATGAGATTGACGTTACCGGTTGAGGGAGGCGAAAAGTTTTTTCCAAAAAAGTCGGAAAATGCTTCACAAATGTCCTTCCCAGAGTCCAACGAGCGACCTTCGTAATTCATGAGGGAGGGAATATTATTAGAACCTTTATTATTATTTTTTACATATGACCAAAAACTGGATGGGTCAGCAATAATATTATTTTCGATATTAGCCATATACTCGGTGAAGCAAATATTTTCAACAATTTTCGCTCTTTTCCTAAGTACCGAGAAAGAGTTGTAATCGGACAAATTATTGTATTTTTTATATTTGCGATGATATTTATCTTTTTCTTTTAATATTTTCAGTAGTGCATCCGAATACCATGGTGGTTTTGTGTGTTTTGTTTCTTTTTTAACGGGAACGAAATCTTTTATAATTTTATAAAGTGAATTATAAAAGAATGTAACAGCTTCTTCGAGGCTAAATTTATATAAATGCAGAATCCATGGTATTTCATTTAAATGGTTTATTATATGTTCATAGTTTGCTCTATGGTATATGTATCTAGTCCTAACCTTATATGGAAGAAAAATCATATTATCAATGTGAAAGCCTACCTCCAATGCTCTGTGATGAGGATCTTCAGGAACAAGGGGATCGTCACACGGCGACACAATGCACGACGCATTTGAGAATATCAAGTCGAGAATGCGATTATTAATATTTTTAACCGCGTTGAATTGATTAAAGCTGCATTGGCCTATTGTATCAAAAAAATGTGTCTGAGAGTTTCCAATTAAACTAGATGGTTCATGATTTGTTTCCTGCCACGATACATTGGGAAGGTTAAAATCACCAATAATAAGGAAAATTTGATCTGGGTTCGAGGAATATATATCGAATAATTTGTCTGAGAAGTTCATAAGTTGTGTGGAAAACGCGTTGCCTGATTTCTCAGTACAAAGATAAATTATGCATAAATTTAAATGATATACTTTGTTGTGATCAGCCTTGAGCTTTAAGGATACCCACAAATCCTCTGCTGAAGATCTCCAGTCAATCTGTTCGGAAACTGAAAACTCCCGACGCACTGCAACAAGAACCCCACCGCCTCGAGTCTGTCCGGTTAAGTCGTAACGTCTGTCACGTCTAAAGATCGAATATCGGTCATCGAAGAGCTCGCTGTTCCTAACACCCTCCAAGAGCCACGATTCCGTGATTGCAATTACGTCATAGCCGCCTAGTAAAACATTTCTTTTAAATACGCCTACCTTACTACGCAAACCTCTTGCGTTTTGATAATACACGTTAAGATTCACTGTAGTAACTAAAACAATATATTTTTGTGTATTCAACAGTACAGAGTTCAAAGTTGACGTTGGCAGGAATAATTATCATTGAAACAAATTTCACCGACGTTGAGCCATCTGATACGAATGCGTAGATAATTAATTGCAGATCAAGCAGGCTCGACTCGAATTATATAAAAATGTTGTACTTTAGTTAAATTTACATTATATAATTTCTTAATACATGTTTCGGGATAGAGCCTAGTTATCCACGCTTCAAGACAACTTATAGTGGTAACTAGTGTCTAAATTATGTTTGTTACATATATATCTTAAATAAAGAAATTATTCTATTCTATTATTCTATTCTATTGTTACACTGAGCATATCTTTCTCCTGGTCGTCTCCACACTTTGACCCTTACATCATCTGGCTTAAGGCAAAACCTGGACTCGTCAGTGAACAATACTCTTCCCCAGTCATTCTCATTCCAATCACGTTGAGCGCGAGCAAAGTTACTCCGAGCTACACGATGGCCTGTGCTGAGAAGAGGGCCTCTGGCAGGTACGAACGCTCCTATTTCAGCTGCTTTAAGTCTTCTTCTTATCGTTTTAGTGCTAACTGTAACATTTCGGACTTCCTGGAGCCTAGCTCTTACCTCAGCTGACGTCGAGGTACGGTTTCTTAGGACACTGCTTAGAATAAATCTATCGTCCCTAGCTGTGATTACTTTTTTTCTACCTTGCCCTCTGCGTCTCGTGTATTCCCCTGTCTGCCGGTATCGTTTTACATTGCGAAAAATAACAGACTTGGAAACTCGCAACATTTGAGCTACTTGATTGTAAGTGTAACCGTGTTCGATTAAAGTTACAGCTTTAGACACTTGAGCTGCGCTGAGATCGGGCATTATCACTTCAATCTAAAAGATCTCCAAGCAATACCGCGACGACAAATTTTTGTAAATAAAACAAAAAAAAAGATTTGGAAAATTTTCAAATACACCAATAACCTGAAAATGTTCTTACTACACACATTTATTTATCACGTAGCGAAAAAAACAAATGAAATTCTGAAACAAAAGATGATAATTATTTTTTTTCAAACTGCATAATGCTGTTATAGTTGGCCAGTGCGTAAGGAGAACGTTTTTTTTGCGTTCCCCTAAATTTGTCCATGAGTGTAGTACACAAGCGTTTTAGTACCTAGTTATGTATAGTTTCATACACTGCTTTATCTAAACTCATGCCTACTAACCTGTTTTCATAGTTTTTGTAAATTTGTCGTCAGCCATTTTTGATTATTCTTGTAAAAGCTTGTTCTGAAAGTTTTCGTAATTTCCGTCGTTATTACCAGAATCTCAGATGGAGTCAAATATCATCACCACCCTTGCTGTCAGTAATTTTAGGGCAAAATAATTCTTTTGACCTATAAAACCACAGTAAGTATTAAATAAATAAAAACTATGGCGCAACAAACAGTTCATCCATTGACAGACCGAGTCCAACGCGCCGTAAGCCATAGACAATACCTGGCCGAAAATAAAGTGAACTGTAACCTCTTTACTGTTTTGTACGTGTTGGAGAACATTATAGAAAAACCTCATTGGTATTTGATATTAGTGATTAAACCTCAGACATGACAGTATAGGGCTAAGTTCCCTTTGCCTTCCTAGTTAGAATGGAATTAATTACTAACTACATGTAGGTACTGTAATCTCAGAAAAAGTTATTTTATAGCATTATGTTGTTCGGAGACCGATACTATAATTTAATTTTTTTAATGTTTTAGAAACGTTCATGAAAAATATTTAAATAAAAATTCAAGTATACAAATTTTTCATTATGCCAGTAGGTTTGAGTTCGTAATGAAGATTTTACGATATGAGGTTAGATAACATATTTTTCGGAATTTAAATTTAAATTTCTTTTGTTTTTGCGCACTCTAAGCATTGTAAACATAACGACACAAATAAATAAACTATTATATATGTATAATTTAATAATAAACCACTGCAAAACCATCATGGGCTTAACATGCTGCAAAAGGCTTTCTGGTTATCCTTATTTTTTGGCAAGTACGAAAGGGCATTTTCTAGGCCAAAGAAGAAAACGCTTTACTACGTTGAAATATGATCTGAAATGGCATGGTGGGCAAGGTAACAAACCGAACAAATGCGAGTCGAACTCGCCCACCGAGGGCTCCGTTAAAGACTATATTTCTTATGATTTCATTACAAATGT
Source organism: Ypsolopha scabrella (assembly GCA_910592155.1). Taxonomy (NCBI): domain Eukaryota; kingdom Metazoa; phylum Arthropoda; class Insecta; order Lepidoptera; family Ypsolophidae; genus Ypsolopha; species Ypsolopha scabrella. The sequence continues at coordinate 687,338 of OU342978.1, forward strand.
ATAGTTTTCGGATTTTTCCCTATGCTTGCAGTATTAGACAGTATTACTTGCCAAATTTCATAGTTCTAGGTCAACGGAAAATACCCTATAAATTTTGATTCCCTTGAGAGTGTCGAAATATATGTTTTTTGCGGCATAAACAGCTGTATCTTTTTTCATGTTAACTTAAGTTAGATTTTTTCAGAGCTTCAAGAGACTGTAGACTTGAGTCATAGACAAATGAGTATATGGTTTTAATTTCAACTCGATATCTCCACGCGTTCCCGAGATAAAGTGTCTCGACAGACAGACGGACAACAAAGTGATCCTATAAGGGCTCCGTTTTTTTCTTCTGAGGTACGGAACACTAAAAAACAATAATTTTACAAAATAAACGAGTGAATTTTGGCCAAATAAACAACGACAAACACGGTTTTTGAAGTCAATAAGGTCCACAGACTATCGGCTAAGTGATTCGAATAAATAATATATTAATCTACTAATATGTTAATTTACCACTCGTACTCTACTATAGGACGACATTTCGAGTAGCTAGTAATATTACAAATTAAAAATTCAGATAAAATTAAAGAAAGCGAAGACGCCTTATTCTCACTTTTTAATTTCTTTTGATAACATCAAAATACACTGAACGAAATCTGGTTAAAATAAACTTCTTAGTAGGTAACCTCATTTAATCATATAATGCCAAAGATTTATTTATTTATTTATTTATTTAATTTAACAACTAACACTATCATTACAGGTTGAAAACCTAATGCAACAGTGCAGGCATGGTACACAAAACAATCTTTAAAAACACTTAAAAAACCATAAATGCTAAAAACATATCTAACATGAAAAATCAAAAAAACATATTACAAAATATTAGAATATACATAAATTAACGATAGCTCAAGTAATATAATGTTGCTCTTGTGAACTCGCTCAATGAACACGAAAAAAGATCGATGTGATCTCCAACCTCATTGAGAATTCGAGTAGCGCGCTGTAGTGGTGCTTCCCCATGGAGGTTCGTCCTCGTTCTCGGCAGCCTGAACAGCCTCCCGCGACGTTGTCGAAAGTATCGCTTAGGAATTACTAGCCTCATATTGCCTAAAATACTGGGATTACATATCCTACCAGTAAAAACTTTAAATAAATAAGCTGTCAGAGCATAATCTCTCCTTACTTCCAATCTGTTGTATCCCACCATACCCAAAACAAATAGGGTAGGATACATCAAGGGATAGCAAGGATAGACCCCATACATTTTCATGTACAAAAACCTCATGAATTTGTTTTGTATACGCTCCAACATCAGGCAGTATTTGGTTTCATGTGGAGCCCAAACAACCGCGTTACATTCAAGCTTGCTCCGAACAAGTGCATTATATAAGGCTTTTACCGCGCCAATACTGTCAAAACCCCGAGCTTGTCGCAACACAAAGCCCAACGTCCTGAAAGCTTTCTTGCATACTTCTACAATATGGTCTCGAAACTTAAGATCTGATGTAAAGCGTACTCCAAGGTCTTTTACTGCCTTCACTCTTTTCATGTCACTCCCGTCTATATTGTACAAGTGCTCTAGTGGAGCATGTGCGCGGCTGAACGTCATTGTAACGCACTTGTCCACGTTAAAATCTAACCTATTAGCACGACTCCATTCCACCACACGGTCTATATCTTGTTGCAATTTTTGATGGTCAGAGTCTTCCTTGATACCCAATATTAACTTAAGATCATCTGCAAATAGCAAACAAACCGCGTTCTTGACAACATCTGAAAGGTCATTAACCATTATTAGAAACTCGAGTGGTCCTAAATTGCTTCCTTGGCTCACGCCAGAATAAACAAAATAAGATTTCGATACGTGATTTCCGAACTGAACAAATTGTTGTCGATTTTTCATATAATTGGCAAAGAATTTTAGTGTATGCGGTGTACAGCCGACGACTGCTAACTTCCTAAGTAGGACGTCGCTACTTACTCTGTCAAAAGCCTTTTTGAAGTCAAAGTAAGCAGCGTCGACCTGAAGATAAAAAGTTTTATGACCGAGTTCGCAAATTAATACTGGCCGGTGAAGTTCTCTGTACGCCATAAAAAAATATCGATTTTCTTCTTTGTTTTTCAGTTTAATTAATCAGTTACATCCTTCGACCAATAGTTCACTAATTCATCACTAAACCAGAGACAATTTTTGGGTGGCTATTGTTGTTTACATTTCTGGAAATGTCTAACTGGAAGGACTATCGTCATTGTTTTTCGATCGCACTTAGTAATTTTGTGTGCGAGTGAACACATGCGCTAGTTCCCCACCACTTCCGCCGAGCGCTCATAACTCGTTGCGACACTTGTACAGTGGAGACCACATCAAGCTATAAACTTGCATTACGAGATTAGCCCCTACAGAGAAGAATATACGAGTAAGATAGGTACAAAGTCCGAAGTGTCTAACTTGATGCGGCTTCCACTGTACATTAGGACGCCAAGTGGGTCTGAAGGTCTACCAATAAGTTGATTGTTACCGAATATGTTGTGATGTACACAATAATTTCTATATCGTCCCTCCCTCTTTAAATTCTTCCGCCCAAGAGAGAGAGAGAGAGAAACGAGATCGAACAGAATAATGGTACCTTATACTGACTAAACAGAAACTTCGCTATACCGATGAAGCCTGTTTACAGAATATTTCAAGTAAAAGTCTGTCCCAATAGCTCCCGAGGGAAGATCCATACAGCCACGGCCGTGATCGATACTCTTTCGATAGATACGGCCGAAGCCGGAGAAATTATGTTACGCTTCAGAAGTAAGAGTAATCTACATAATTACGTGCTATACGCCTGCGCGTGCGAACTGAATGTAGTCGGGTCGGGGCCGAAGTGACGCCTCCCTTGTGTGCGTAGAGACAACGGTTGTGTGTATTGTTGTGCCGCTACAAATAAACGGCTACCTTTTACGGAAGCCACTGATCTACTGATCACTCTCAAGTCTCAACAACTTTTCCAAACAAACATTTCCGCGCAAATCATTAGTTTAGGCAATATTTGAATTTGAATCTTAAGACAAGCGTGTTTTAAGCAAATGCCTACCGTGAGACAGCTGCTTACGCGCTATAATATACCGTTGTTGGGTACGACTCTACCGGTAATTGTTAGGAACTCTACCGATTTCGCATTTTAACGTTCGAAACCACTGACGCTATTCTAAAATACATCTTTTAGTCCTTAAGTTAAAGTTGAATACTTATTTTGTTCCCTGAAGATTTGCGCGGGTATGTTTCTTGGGAACAGTTGTTCAGTATGGTTTACATTTAAAGATCGCTGTCCATTTGCACCCGGTAAATATAGAACACTCCTTAAAGTCACATTCAGTTCGCGCGCGTTCTAGATTTTAGCGTAGTGGCTTGAACGAAGTACATATATATTACATTGGAATGTTTGCAATCTTGATAGATAATATTTCGAGTAGATAGGTAATGAACAGAAAATCACTTGTACTGTTCCACGAATTTATTTATTTCCTGACCGGTTTCGCCTTAATAGCTGCCGCCGCAACAACGACCTTGCGGCAGTGCCTTTATCAGCGATACTTGTCCCGATTTGACCAGAACACCAAGATATTGTTCGATATATCGAGGAAAAGTGCTGTGAACGACTCCAGGATTTATTCCAAGTGAGGCAGGAGGCGCTGCTATCACCAAGGACAACTAACTTTAGGTCCTTCGTGCTCCGGCTTCCAGCGCATCACATCATCCTGGATACAAAGTTTTGGCCCAAGGGCATAGTATTTAGACGGTACAGGGAGCCACGACCGAAATAAGAAAGTCCTTGATTGGTTTTTATATTGGAGCATTAATTTTTATAGAGAGGATGAATAAAAGTAGAGTGACGAAAGAAATTGATGCTGCACAAGTTGAAGGTAAAGCTCGACTGGGCCGCTCTAGAAGGACGTATGCCGACCAAATAGGCGAATGGCAAAGTAATAAACTTTTAACAAAAAAATAATAACCGACTTGAAATCTTTTTTTTTTTTTTTTTTTTTTATTTTTTTTTTTTTTTTTTTTATTTAATAATAATAAAATCTTATAGCAGACATTAACTAAAAAGCTTAAAATAATTACAAACTGACCGATGGTACCAAAATAACACTTTTGCCGACTTCTTTCTTCCTGAAACACATGTCCTTTAGTAGTCGGGGCTCTCACATTGGTTTTTGTGTTCTTTACTATGGGTAATGCGAAAAAGAAAGTCATTTTCCGATTTTCTTTATTTTATTTTATTTGGTGCTGCGTGGACCTGTATTATATAGACCTGTCGTAAAAAATGAATTCTAAAAAATTCTTTTGTTGTTGATGGAACCCTAAAGGTGGTCAAAATTATTAGGAAATAAATAAATTAGATTATTAAGATATTTGATGAGAATTAAAGGTTTAGAAGCACTAACCGGAATACAGTTCAGACTGCTTACTGTCGCTGGTTTCCCCTAGATGGCGTTAATAGGAAAAACGAAAAACACTAGTGCGAAATATGTAACTTTACGCACGCTAAACACGCACGTAATCTATCATATTTTGAGCAGGTGTATTAAAAAATACATCATCTATTTGACATAGCATGGGCTAAGATCGAATTATAAATCCTTTGAAAATGCCATGAAGGCGAAACCGGTAAGGAAATAAACAAATTTGTGGAATAGTACCTACAAGTGATTTCCTGTTCATGATGTATTCCAACAATGAACAGAATGAAGAGAGTTATAAGTGATATATGCTTGTACTGTGGTGTCGCAGGGCAGCATGGTGCGACGCATCGAGAGCGCCGACTCGCCCTACCTCGAGCTGCAGCAGAGCTCGCTGGCGCTGTCCGCGCTGCAACGGCGCGCCGGCGCCGTGCCCGCCACACACCTCAAGGTGATATATGCATGTACTGTGGTGTCGCGGGGCAGCATGGTGCGACACATCGAGAGCGCCGACTCGCCCTACCTCGAGCTGCAGCAGAGCTCGCTGCCGCTGTCCGCGCTGCAGCGGCGCACCGGCGCCGTGCCCGCCACACACCTCAAGGTGATATATGCATGTACTGTGGTGTCGCGGGGCAGCATGGTGCGACGCATCGAGAGCGCCGACTCGCCCTACCTCGAGCTGCAGCAGAGCTCGCTGGTGCTGTCCGCGCTGCAGCGGCGCGCCGGCGCCGTGCCCGCCACACACCTCAAGGTGATATATGCATGTACTGTGGTGTCGCGGGGCAGCATGGTGCGACGCATCGAGAGCGCCGACTCGCCCTACCTCGAGCTGCAGCAGAGCTCGCTGCCGCTGTCCGCGCTGCAACGGCGCGCCGGCGCCGTGCCCGCCACACTCAAGGTGACATATGCATGTACTGTGGTGTCGCGGGGCAGCATGGTGCGACGCATCGAGAGCGCCGACTCGCCCTACCTCGAGCTGCAGCAGAGCTCGCTGGCGCTGTCCGCGCTGCAACAGCGCGCCGGCGCCGTGCCCGCCACACACCTCAAGGTGATATATGCATGTACTGTGGTGTCGCGGGGCAGCATGGTGCGACGCATCGAGAGCGCCGACTCGCCCTACCTCGAGCTGCAGCAGAGCTCGCTGGCGCTGTCCGCGCTGCAACGGCGCGCCGGCGTCGTGCCCGCCACACACCTCAAGGTGATATATGCATGTACTGTGGTGTCGCGGGGCAGCATGGTGCGACGCATCGAGAGCGCCGACTCGCCCTACCTCGAGCTGCAGCAGAGCTCGCCGGCGCCGTGCCCGCCACACACCTCAAGGTGATATATGCATGTACTGTGGTGTCGCGGGGCAGCATGGTGCGACGCATCGAGAGCGCCGACTCGCCCTACCTCGAGCTGCAGCAGAGCTCGCTGCCGCTGTCCGCGCTGCAACGGCGCGCCGGCGTCGTGCCCGCCACACACCTCAAGGTGATATATGCATGTACTGTGGTGTCGCAGGGCAGCATGGTGCGACGCATCGAGAGCGCCGACTCGCCCTACCTCGAGCTGCAGCAGAGCTCGCTGGCGCTGTCCGCGCTGCAACGGCGCGCCGGCGCCGTGCCCGCCACACACCTCAAGGTGATATATGCATGTACTGTGGTGTCGCGGGGCAGCATGGTGCGACGCATCGAGAGCGCCGACTCGCCCTACCTCGAGCTGCAGCAGAGCTCGCTGGCGCTGTCCGCGCTGCAACGGCGCGCTGGCGCCGTGCCCGCCACACACCTCAAGGTGATATATGCATGTACTGTGGTGTCGCGGGGCAGCATGGTGCGACGCATCGAGAGCGCCGACTCGCCCTACCTCGAGCTGCAGCAGAGCTCGCTGCCGCTGTCCGCGCTGCAACGGCGCGCCGGCGTCGTGCCCGCCACACACCTCAAGGTGATATATGCATGTACTGTGTTGTCGCGGGGCAGCATGGTGCGACGCATCGAGAGCGCCGACTCGCCCTACCTCGAGCTGCAGCAGAGCTCGCTGGTGCTGTCCGCGCTGCAACGGCGCGCCGGCGCCGTGCCCGCCACACACCTCAAGGTGATATATGCATGTACTGTGGTGTCGCAGGGCAGCATGGTGCGACGCATCGAGAGCGCCGACTCGCCCTACCTCGAGCTGCAGCAGAGCTCGCTGGCGCTGTCCGCGCTGCAACGGCGCGCCGGCGCCGTGCCCGCCACACACCTCAAGGTGATATATGCATGTACTGTGGTGTCGCAGGGCAGCATGGTGCGACGCATCGAGAGCGCCGACTCGCCCTACCTCGAGCTGCAGCAGAGCTCGCTGGCGCTGTCCGCGCTGCAACGGCGCGCCGGCGCCGTGCCCGCCACACACCTCAAGGTGATATATGCATGTACTGTGGTGTCGCAGGGCAGCATGGTGCGACGCATCGAGAGCGCCGACTCGCCCTACCTCGAGCTGCAGCAGAGCTCGCTGGCGCTGTCCGCGCTGCAACGGCGCGCCGGCGCCGTGCCCGCCACACACCTCAAGGTGATATATGCATGTACTGTGGTGTCGCAGGGCAGCATGGTGCGACGCATCGAGAGCGCCGACTCGCCCTACCTCGAGCTGCAGCAGAGCTCGCTGGCGCTGTCCGCGCTGCAACGGCGCGCCGGCGCCGTGCCCGCCACACACCTCAAGGTGATATATGCATGTACTGTGGTGTCGCAGGGCAGCATGGTGCGACGCATCGAGAGCGCCGACTCGCCCTACCTCGAGCTGCAGCAGAGCTCGCTGGCGCTGTCCGCGCTGCAACGGCGCGCCGGCGCCGTGCCCGCCACACAGCTCAAGGTGATATATGCATGTACTGTGGTGTCGCAGGGCAGCATGGTGCGACGCATCGAGAGCGCCGACTCGCCCTACCTCGAGCTGCAGCAGAGCTCGCTGGCGCTGTCCGCGCTGCAACGGCGCGCCGGCGCCGTGCCCGCCACACACCTCAAGGTGATATATGCATGTACTGTGGTGTCGCAGGGCAGCATGGTGCGACGCATCGAGAGCGCCGACTCGCCCTACCTCGAGCTGCAGCAGAGCTCGCTGGCGCTGTCCGCGCTGCAACGGCGCGCTGGCGCCGTGCCCGCCACACACCTCAAGGTGATATATGCATGTACTGTGGTGTCGCGGGGCAGCATGGTGCGACGCATCGAGAGCGCCGACTCGCCCTACCTCGAGCTGCAGTAGAGCTCGCTGGCGCTGTCCGCGCTGCAACGGCGCGCCGGCGCCGTGCCCGCCACACACCTCAAGGTGATATATGCATGTACTGTGGTGTCGCGGGGCAGCATGGTGCGACGCATCGAGAGCGCCGACTCGCCCTACCTCGAGCTGCAGCAGAGCTCGCTGGCGCTGTCCGCGCTGCAGCGGCGCGCCGGCGCCGTGCCCGCCACACACCTCAAGGTGATATATGCATGTACTGTGGTGTCGCGGGGCAGCATGGTGCGACGCATCGAGAGCGCCGACTCGCCCTACCTCGAGCTGCAGCAGAGCTCGCTGGCGCTGTCCGCGCTGCAGCGGCGCGCCGGCGCCGTGCCCGCCACACACCTCAAGGTGATATATGCATGTACTGTGGTGTCGCGGGGCAGCATGGTGCGACGCATCGAGAGCGCCGACTCGCCCTACCTCGAGCTGCAGCAGAGCTCGCTGGCGCTGTCCGCGCTGCAACGGCGCGCCGGCGCCGTGCCCGCCACACACCTCAAGGTGATATATGCATGTACTGTGGTGTCGCGGGGCAGCATGGTGCGACGCATCGAGAGCGCCGACTCGCCCTACCTCGAGCTGCAGCAGAGCTCGCTGGCGCTGTCCGCGCTGCAACGGCGCGCCGGCGTCGTGCCCGCCACACACCTCAAGGTGATATATGCATGTACTGTGGTGTCGCGGGGCAGCATGGTGCGACGCATCGAGAGCGCCGACTCGCCCTACCTCGAGCTGCAGCAGAGCTCGCTGGCGCTGTCCGCGCTGCAGCGGCGCGCCGGCGCCGTGCCCGCCACACACCTCAAGGTGATATATGCATGTACTGTGGTGTCGCGGGGCAGCATGGTGCGACGCATCGAGAGCGCCGACTCGCCCTACCTCGAGCTGCAGCAGAGCTCGCTGGCGCTGTCCGCGCTGCAACGGCGCGCCGGCGTCGTGCCCGCCACACACCTCAAGGTGATATATGCATGTACTGTGGTGTCGCGGGGCAGCATGGTGCGACGCATCGAGAGCGCCGACTCGCCCTACCTCGAGCTGTAGCAGAGCTCGCTGGCGCTGTCCGCGCTGCAACGGCGCGCCGGCGTCGTGCCCGCCACACACCTCAAGGTGACACGCTGCTCTCATCGCTGTGTCGCCGAAAACCGAATTATGGCATAAAGGCCGACCCAATACGCGACCATACGATTTTCTTTTTCTCGAAAGAGCGGGTTATTCACGAAATCTTGAGAATAAATCGGTTACCAAAATCTTTCAGCAAATAATAGGAGTTTAAGTATGAAATTACCGTTGTAACTGGTGGTACTGGCCACTTTGAATTAAAATTAAACCTGCACGGTAAAAGAAAAAAAACCAAGTGCGAGTCATACTCGCATACCTAGGGTTCCGTAATTCGACAGTTTTGGGACAGTTAGGAAGAAGGTATTTAAAATATTGCCCATAACTGTTTATGATAAATAACAAAAAAGAATTGACTGTACCACAAAAAAGAGACTCAAATATTTTCATACCGTACTCGAAATAAAACTCGTGGATGAAATAGTTATTTGTGCAACAAGAGAGCAAAGGTAGTTTTTGCTGCAAATAAAAGATGTAAAAGAAGAATTACAAACATACTTACTACATAATCAGGCCAGTCTCTGGGAAGAAGGGTGGTCGGAGACTTGAGGTTTCCTTCTGCTATGATCCTGACACACCTCTTTTGCTTCTCCCACATCCATCAATCTAATCATACAAGTTCTTCTATTCCGGGTACTTTGACTTGGCCCATCTCCAGTATATTGCGAAGGTTGGTATGCGTCCTTCTAGGGCGGCTCGGTCGAGTCACTCTACTTTTAATCGTTATTCCATCAATCTGTCAATCAACATTATGCCTGTCAAATTTAATTTCGACATTTATCACACATTTATTCATACATTTATTTCTTTCTTTCATTTTAATTTTATTTCATTTTAATTTTGACTGATTCCGATCATAGTAATGGCCGAAATATATCTCAATATACTATTTCAATGTGTTCTTTAACTTTTATATATATACATGTAGGAATAAAACTCTGTTTATATTTCGTGCATTTATTACTTTTAAACACAATTGAAAAAAAACATATTCCTAACCCACACAACACCTAATCGTCCGGGCGCCGCCATCTATCCTCTCCTCTCCTCACTCATTCGTTCCTATTCACTCGCACCAGTACACATCGTCCATCTCCCCGATCATTCGCTCACCTTTCATTCCTACATACATAATTTAAAAAAATATATAATATAAAAATAAAAGACAAAAGTCTAAATATTCTTTACTTTCTTTGTATTATTTTATTTAGCATGCATTTTTTTGGGTTTTTCAAAGACTTCTTGACATCGGTGCCAGTTAATATAGTAAAAGTATATATTTTTATGATCAGCTCTTTAATATCTGCAATTTGATCATATTGTATTCTTAGGATATTTTATTTATATTTTGAACAATTTAAAATTTTTCATTTTTTTAGGGTTCCGTAGTACGACAATGAACCCTTATAGTTTCGCCATGTCTGTCTGTCCGCGTCTTAGCGCAGAGACTATTAGTACTAGAAAGCTGTAATTTGGTATGGATATAAATATTAATTACGCTGACAAAATGGTAAAATAAAATATAGAAAAAATTTTTTGTAAGGGTACCTCTCATACACGTAAACTATCCCATAGCGTGGGGTATCGTTGGATACGCCGTTCAAAAACATTGTGGGTGTGTGGAAACCATTTTTTGATTTAGGCATCCGTTGGCGAAATATTAAGCTTTAAAATGAAAATACAGGTTTACGAGTACAGGTCACGCCAAACTTTTGGCCACCTATAAAGTATGGGCAACGAGCAACTCTCGAGGCAGCTGGACTCCATATGAAGAGAGACTGAAAGGTTGACCGTCAAAACAACGGGCATGCAGGAGCTCCTGGAAAACCAGGCTAAAAATACCTCAACTTCCACTGACGAGCCGCGAAACAGGTCCCAAACCGAGCACTTGGACCAAGAGGTCAGGGACCTAAAAGAAACGCTTAAAGAGCTAGAGGCGTACATAAAGAACACACTCGCCGAGGCTCTCTCCACCAACATAGCCCCCCCCCCCCCCCCCACAACACAAAGTACAGAACTGGCTGAGCACCTACAACCGCTCACAGAAAGGCTGGAATCCGTCTCCTCCGAGCTGAGAACCATGCGCGAGCATAAAGAACAAACACCACCACCAACACAAACCCTTGAAAGGGAGATGGCGCAAGCGGAAGTCGGAAAGGAATACAGCCCCACCGCCCCCGCCAAAACCTAACCACACTGTAATCGTCTCATCAACCGACACCAGCAAATCCGGCGAAAAGGTAATCGACACGATAATCGACGCGCTCGACATGAGAAAGTCCGGCGCTAGGGTGGATAAGGTGAGGAAGGCGAGAAACCAAAAGGTAGTTCTGACGTGTGGGTCTAAAGAAGACTTGGCTCTCATCAAAACGCAAATGGGGGCCAACAAGACCCTCAAGGTGGAGGAACCTAGACTGACGCGTCCCCTTGTCATCATAAAACACATAACGACAAACCTCAAAAACGAAGAGATCACGGACTGCCTACGGTCCCAAAACAAAAACATTTTTGTGGGCCTAGACAAAAAAGACGATCTCCTTGTAGTAAAATACAGAAAAAAAGCTCGGAACGTGCATCAATGTCATGTCGTCCTCGAGGTCTCACCGGTGCTCCACGGTAGGTTGACAGGGGCTGAAACTGTCTATGTCAGCCTCACGAGAAACCCGGTTGAAGACCAGTCACCCCTTGTACAGTGCTCAAGGTGTCTGGCATACGGGCACACAAAAACCTTCTGCCACGAGAAGGAGGACCTCTGCGGATATTGCGGAGACACTCACTCCTGGGAGAAATGCCGCAGCAGAAAGGAGGGCAGAGCCCCCCACTGCAAAAACTGCGAGAAAAACCATAACACGACACCAATCGCGCACGCTGCATATAGCCCAGAATGCCCAGAGAGGCAAAAAATGGACGCTATAGCGCGCTCACGCGTCAGCTACTGCTAAAGGTGACCCAACAACAACCGCATCACCTCCTCAAGGAACCACCTCAAGCAAGCTGCAAATCATCCAAGCAAACCTGCAGCGCAAAAAGCTAGCAACCACGGAACTGATTCAGGCTGCAAAGGCACGAGGAACCTCTATTGCACTAGTTCAAGAACCATATGTTGGACGGAACGGCATAATGAGCAACTATCCAGTTTAACCAGTAAAGGCAGCTATCATCGTTTTTGGAGACAAGCTGCGGGTAATTCACGACCCGCAGCTTGTAACCGAAACCGAGGCAGCCGTAACACTGGTGGCGGGCAACCTGAAGCTAGCAGTGCTATCGGTATACTTTGAAGGAGACGAGGACATCAAAGACAATATGAAGCGTGTTGAGGAAACGAGCAAAAAACTTCACACAAACAACATCGTGATAGGAGGAGACGTGAACGCGTGGAGCCTCTGGTGGGGCAGCAAGCGTGACGACTCCAGGGGAGCAGCCTACAGCGCCTTCCTCGACGAAATGGAGCTCCATGTTCTCAATGTAGGGGACACCCCCACGTTTGAGACCTACAGGGGAGGTAAACTAAACACCAGTATAGTAGATGTAACGGCGTGCAGTCAGTCCCTGCTGGGCAGGATCGAAAGCTGGAAAGTGGACCGAGACATCACAACGTCCGACCACAATGCCATCACCTTTGCTTTGCGACTAGACAAAGATCTAGAAGAACTTGAATCTGTCACTACTCGCAAGTACAACACCAAAAAGGCAAATTGGCAAGAGTTCTGGACACAGCTAAGGTCCGGCCTTACCGAAAAGAACATCACCCCGGAGAGTATCAACTCCATTTCAAGCCCTGAGGAACTGGATCAGCTGCTTGTTGCATACACAAGTGCAATTCAGGAAGTATGCGACAACGCTATCCCAAAAACAGGCGCCTACAAAGGCAAAGCAACACCCCCCTGGTGGTCTCAAGACCTGACTGACCTCAAAAAAGAGGTCACCCGCAGGAAGCGCAGAATCAGGAATGCTGCACCAATCAGGAGGGATCACGTTGTTAACGAATACCTCGAAGCCAAGCTGACGTACGAAAAAAAGGCAAGCGAAGCCCAAACCCAAAGCTGGAAAGAGTTTTGCTCGACGCAAGAAAATGTATCTGTATTTAGTAGACCAAGTTATATGTACCGGGCAACTTTTTTTGCAGGCAAGTGAATGCTATTTTTGTGGCAAATTTCAAGTCTTTATCTTTAACGGTGCTTAAGTTATGAGGCTGTGACATACGGACAGACGGACGGACGGACAACGGAGTCTCACCATAAAGGTTCCTTTAAGGTTCTAGGGATCTCGCCCTACTGTTATAGAGTTCCATTATTGAATGAAGAGCGGAGTATTATTTATGAAAACAATCGCTCGTGATGAGTGCGTTTATTGGACTGTTTGTGCTATTGATCTATACTAATTAGGTTAAATATAAAATGCTTACGCTAAAATATTTTCTCACGATAACTATAACATTTTAAATTTGAAAAATATACAACTTTCGATATAGCAATTTGTTTTCGTATTTTGCAAACAGGGTCATTGAAGTAAAGGATATATGAATATAATTTGCAATATTCCGCTAAACAATTCTTGTCGTGCTATTCAAAATGCAGACTCGTGCACCGCCCGCCCGCATAAAAACATGCAACAAGCAAGCAATACAAGCAAAGCAATCTTAAATAACAAGCAAGAAAACTTATCGACGCGTGTTTCGCCTCTGAACGAGGCATCCTCGGGATGTGTTGCTAGCCCGGCTTCTCCGCAGCAACTGATGTGTTGCTCGCCCAGCCGCTCCGCAGCAACTGATGTTGTTCGCCCGACAGCTCAGCAGCTAGTCCATAACACTAGCGGCGGTGCACGAGTCTGCATTTTGAATAGCACGACAAGAATTGTTTAGCGGAATATTGCAAATTATATTCATATATCCTTTACTTAGTGATGGACTTCCGCAAGGTAACGCCTATTTCAATTAATCATCTAGGGTCATTGAACCTTGGACCTAACCACTTTTACTGAGTCTCCAGTATGAATTTGGCTATATAAACGAAAGTCTCTTTTTGTGGGTGCAAGCCGGGAACTTGGAAGATCCTGACAACATCTAAAGTGTAATTAGTGTGTCGATTGAAAACAGGGTCATTGAACCTTGGACCTAACCACTTTTACTGAGTCTCCAGTATGAATTTGGCTATATAAACGAAAGTCTCTTTTTGTGGGTGCAAGCCGGGAACTTGGAAGATCCTGACAACATCTAAAGTGTAATTAGTGTGTCGATTGAAAACAGGGTCATTGAACCTTGGACCTAACCACTTTTACTGAGTCTCCAGTATGAATTTGGCTATATAAACGAAAGTCTCTTTTTGTGGGTGCAAGCCGGGAACTTGGAAGATCCTGACAACATCTAAAGTGTAATTAGTGTGTCGATTGAAAACAGGGTCATTGAACCTTGGACCTAACCACTTTTACTGAGTCTCCAGTATGAATTTGGCTATATAAACGAAAGTCTCTTTTTGTGGGTGCAAGCCGGGAACTTGGAAGATCCTGACAACATCTAAAGTGTAATTAGTGTGTCGATTGAAAACAGGGTCATTGAACCTTGGACCTAACCACTTTTACTGAGTCTCCAGTATGAATTTGGCTATATAAACGAAAGTCTCTTTTTGTGGGTGCAAGCCGGGAACTTGGAAGATCCTGACAACATCTAAAGTGTAATTAGTGTGTCGATTGAAAACAGGGTAGACAAGACAGCTAGAGCAGAGAGAGCTATTCGGACTCTATAGGTAGGTATACAGGATTAAAATAGAGTGCGACCATTAAATAAAACCACATACTTCACTGATACTCAACAACTATTTGAAAAAAAAACTCGCGCAAATCTTCAGAGAAAATGATATTCAACTGTAACTCAAAGACTTCATCTCGTAGGAGGAAGGTCTATTTTAGAACGCTGCACCGGAACAGCTGTTTCACGGACGACGACGCTCTCTCGATACTCGCCCGTATGTCGGTGCGTTAGGGTTCACTCACTTTTGTTTGGAACTCAATTATTTCCTAAACTAAGTGTGTGCGCGGGTATGACTCTTGGGAAAAGTGGTTCAGTAGGGTCGGTAGAATATGTGGTTTATTTAATGGTAGTACTCTTATTTACAGCCGGTATATCATGAGGTCCTGGGATTCACTAAGAAAAAATTCAAGGGAATTTTTAACGGTTTCTTGTGAATTTATTTATCAAGTTATTGGATATGTCAGAAAAAATATCCATACTTTTCCGAGGTTCAGTGGGCACGGCTCTCTAGAAATCCGAAATAAACATAAATTATCTTTTCCAAAAGTCTAGACTTTGATAATTAAGCCCTTTTATGTGAACTATTTATGTAATAATATCTAGTGCTTGTGACGGGATCTATCCTTCGTCACTAAAACAAATTAAAGTAGCTCCAGTCTATAAGGGTAAAGGGAGTAAGACTAAAATGAAAAGGTTTAGGCCCAGTCCCAGCTCTGTCCAAAATGGGTCTTTGTGAGAGACTCCTTAACTTTTTGTCACCATCACTCAGTAGTATGCATACCGATCGGGCCGCTCCACTGCGTGCTGCGCGCGCCGGCTCCGTCACGTCATCTGCTCGACCTGTCGCGTGCGTTTGACCTAGTGGACCACAAACTGATCGCTGCGAAGTTAGAACACTACGGTGTTCGCGGTCGAGTGCTCGATTTGTCCTTGCTGACAGGTCGCAGATCTCGGAGGTAGACAGCCTGGTCTCGCGGGTGATAGATCAGTGCCTCAAGGATCCAATGTGGGTAATACAGTCCTCATCATCCTCATGAATGATCTTCCTAATGTGTCGAGATGTATGCCGATGACATATGCGCTCTTGTGGAAGGTAAACCAATTAGTGTTGGTGATCAATGAGCTGACCGGATGGTTTACGGTCAACGGCATGCAATTGAATTTGGAGAAAACTCAAACATTGAAGTTCGCTCTGCGCCGAGTGGCCGATGCGCCGCGGGTGCCGCTCGTGGTGGAAGACGTCCCGCTGCCTGTCGCTAAATCATCTCGCTTCGTGGGCTTCACTCTCGATGAAGGTCTCCAGTGGACGGAGCACATCAGTTGTCTAAAGTACACTTGCTTCCAGCCTAATACTTCCATTCTATACTAACGTACAGCATAGACTTGTGGTAGTCTGATAGACCTTTCAAAATTCAAAAGCGTGCAGTGCGACGCAGCGCTCGGGTTCCTGTGGACACGCATGCATGCTCATTGAACTGGGTATTCTAACGGTACCTATTTTAGAGATGTTGAAATATGCTAAACAGAACTTGTCCGAATCTACTGACTTTCAATCTGGTGATCGCCGTTGAGCATCGACTCGGCAAGACAGGTAACTCCTTGCACTGCATAGCTCCATCTTTATACAATAAACTGCCTGATCAGTCATCACATAAACAAAGTGCACACGTTCCGAGCATTTGTAAGAAAGGTTAAAGCATTGCTTTTGGGAAAGGCATACTATTCCGTAAAGGAGTACCTATCGGATGATGTTACATAAGCTTGAAATATGTAAATAATGTTTATACTTACTATACCTGTTACTATATAACTGTGACATTTAAATTTGATTCAGTTATTATATTATTATTAACGTAAATACAAAATACAGAACTTTATTCATAAGGGCCAGTTACATGTCATATTGTTATCAAATAACAAAGAATAATACTTAAATTAAAATTGAATTAAGTTACATAAATAGTAACATATTAATTTTACACACAGTGTATGAAATCTGAAATCATAATATCATCACATCGTCTAATTCTGACACAAGATATAATAACAAAAACTTCAATAAACGGACATGTAATGATAAATTATGAATAAATGAGTATAGGTATGACGTGTATAGTAAGAGTAGGTAATCTTTGTGATTCTTGTAGAGACTAATAGGTGACGGGACAGGTGGACAGCAGTTAGCGTCTTGCCCTTCTTCTTAGCAAGACTGATCAAATGGGCGGACTTAGCCACCACACAAGAGGTGTCAGGATTGAACCCTGGCCTGAGGAAGTTTTTTAAATTCTTGTCTTTGAATTTGTTTCTAATTGATCTTATCTAGTATGTAATACACTCTAATAATAATATTTAGAGTACATATTCCAAAACGATTGATTTCACTATCAAAATATATCAATATCATTGATGTTGGCTATCATAACTTTTCGTGGAATAAGTTTGTGTTAGAAACTGTATGTAGGTACCTACTCGCACTTGATCTGCTTATTACAATAGAATTAATGTATAGTTAGTGTGTAGCTATAGTGTACGTAGGTACCTACCACTGTGTTCAAAACAACATTATCTCTCCAGCCATCGGAGATCGCGCTACTGAACTGTGCCACGTCGAGCAACACGAGCCACCAGTACAGCATCCTGCAGCGGCGCGGCATGGGGGCGGCGGGGCGGGGGGCGGTGCGACCCGACCCCGAGCTCCAGTACGACGGGCTCGGGGGGCACGCGCGGGCCGACACTTTCCCGCGGGGCTGCGTGCCGCGCGTCACGCCCCGCCACAGGCTGAAGCGTCCGCCGCCGCGCCCGCACACGCTCCACGACATCTGGGGCGTGGACTCGTAGCTGCTGCTGCTGCTCGTGTGAGCGGTGAGACTCTCTACTGGGGTTATAGTGTGTCCGAGAGCCGCCCATTTAGTGTAACTAGCGACGACGGTCTCGACCCGAGCCCTCAGTCCTGGGGCGTGATTCCGGAGAATCAATCGAATCGAGATTTCTAGAACTCGATCTAAAAACTTATGGAGTTCAACTGATAAAATGGGTTATTACGATCGAGAAGGCTAATTCGACAGACTCGGAATATTCTCAGTCTATCGAATTAGCTTTCTCGATCGTAACAACCCATTTATTCAGTCGCACTTCATGAATTTTTAGATCGAGTCTTAGAAATCTCGATTCGATTGATTCTCCGGAATTGGCTTCCTGGGCTGGTGATAGTGTAGCTACGATAGAATATCCGAATAGACACAAAAAGAAGATGAAATACAGTTACTGTATTTATCTACCGTACTTGTTACTACAATGTAAAGCCTGACCAGTAAAATAATTAGAGCATCACATTTGCTTTTATGGTTGCAACACTCATATTCACAGACCCAAACAAAGGACAACACCACACTGTGACAGCAATCGACACAATGACGTTTTAAAGTTAGTGTTGCCAGTAAAAGAAATGTTTTTTTTTCCTGGTCAGGCTCAAGTTACAATCGAGCTGTCAGGTTCTGGGAACTAAAAGATGTCACTCAGCGCTGGGAAAATTTTATGAATTTATCGTTTTTGTAAATTGAAGAGCTGATTCTTCAGATTTGTAACGAAGTCCTAAGAAATAATTATAACGCCCAAAAAACTAATCTAACAGCAATGTATCCAAATATGGCAATTTGTTGTCTCGCTCAGGACAGCATACCCCGCCCCTAATGAGAGATATAAGTTATAGATTGTAAACGCTCGTTTACACACAGACATATAATTATTACCTACTAAGTAGCAGACCAAACTTAAGGATTAAATAGCGTGACAAGTTTCCATACAAAAAATAAGCTACATTTAGGCTTCATGGTACGAAGAAACGTATAAAAATGGGTCGTTTTGGCTGGCTTGTTTGGAACATATTTGTTAATTCCTAAACTAATATCCAGTATATATTTTGTTTGGAAACAAGCAATGTTTATATTTAAAAGAGGCCGAAGTTCACTGAGCTAAAATTGCCACGCGTCGACTCTACGTGTTTATTATTATCTAGCTTTTACCCGCGACTTCGTTCGCGTGGGTTTCGAATATAAATTCGAATCAGATTTCCCATAGTTTTATATAACAATAGCCTTTTCCGTTTGCGTTTATTCAATCTTTGCCCCGTTTTCGGCTTGGGCGTTATTTTATGAACATCTCTTGTAGTATATATGTTGACCAGGGTAACTACGATGATAATAAAGTAAACCGCATCGAAATACGTTGAGTGGTTCTCGAGTTAAAACGGAACAGACAGACAGACAAAAATTCTAAAAATTGTTGTTACGGCCTCAGTACACCAATACCCATTTCATTTAAAATTTCACGAAAATATTCTATGTACAAACACGACCTTTTTACTACTCTATTATTAGTATATAGATGTTAGGTCTGCTACTTTATACGTCTGTCCTTGTGCGTTTCTAAGTTAGTACTTCCGTTTCTAGACAATGTTAGCGAGACATACCTGCTGTTAGATTCGTGAATAGAATACACTTTATCACTGAAAAGTGACTTAAAATGTAGTGTTTTAGTCCCGTTTAACGAGTTTTCTGATCTCTATATTTCTTTTTCTAAAGCATTGTGTTAAAAAAGAACAATGCAGTCTTCCAGATATGATGTGTTAGATCAAACTTCTCTAAGTACCTACGAATAGAAAACAAGGCAAGCTAGAAAAATGAGAGAGGAACTAGTTTTGTATGGTGGAATCTCCTTACGTACAGTCCTTAAACAGAGTTATTTAACATAACTATGTACAAAGGCGGACTTCACTTCAAACGACTTCTCATGGTGGCTTCAATTTTCCATCGAGAATTTACTTTATCAAACCTTAGTAACGTTTAATTTTTCTGTACAGTTTTGGCAATTTTTTGAGCAATATATTATAAGATTTCATTCCAAATCTAAAGAATAGATAATTTATTGAAATAGCCGTTACCTTGCGGAAGTCCATCGCTAAGTTATTATTAATATAATTTGCAATATTCCGCTAAACACTCTTTATCACGCTATTCAAAATGCAGACTCGTGCACCGTCCGCCCTCCCGCATAAAACATGCACAAGCAAGCAATACGAGCACAAATACAAAGCAATCTTAAATCACAAGCAAGAAAACTTATCAACACGAGTTTCGTCTCTAAACGAGGCATCCTCGGGATGTGTTGTTCGCCCGACAGCTCGGCAGCTATTGAAGTTGATTGCCGAGCTGGCAACACCTCCCGAGGATGCCTCGTTTAGAGGCGAAACACGTGTCGATACATTTTCTTGCTTGTTATTAAGATTGCTCGTATTGCTTGCTTGTGCATGTTTTATGTGGGAGGGCGGACGGTCCACGAGTCTGCACTTGGAATTGCATGGTAAGAGTGTTTGCACATTATATAAATATATTCATAAATAAAGAATACATCCTCAATTCGTTGAATCGCTCGAAAGCGCTGTGATCGACTTCTATTTTGTATCGACTCGAGAGTGCAAGGGAAACTTGCCTTTTTTAGTTTTACCGGCAGTCACGTGATCGATCCTCTCTCCCGTGATGGTTCATTGTTCGTATCTCCGAAGCAGTGGCGTGCACAGAACTTTATGTTGGAAAAGCAATGAGGTCATGTTTAACAGCATAACGACAAAAAATATGAAAATTTTTCAAAGTGATAATTCAATTTTTGCATTTTTTTGTTATTGTCAAACTTGACTTCCTCATTGTATTTCCAGCATAAAGTTCTATGCACGCCACTGCTTCGAAGTTATATTAGCGTCAAAAGAGAACGATACTTATCGCTGTCTTTACCGCTTACTCTTCTTACTGCGTTTCATAGAGCGGAGACTGTAGTATGAAGCCCGTGAGACGCGCAAGCGGTGACCAAGTGTTTGTCAAGTCTAAATACTTCGCTTGTCGCCATGTGGAGAGTGTCGCAGATTGTACGAACACGGTTCTTGGGTTATCTACTACACGCAAAGACTGACTATTTTTATATAATGTATATGTGTTTATATAAATGTGATTAAATTGTTATACTTTGCAATAAAACTTCGTCAAATTCTGATGATGGTTTATTATTTATAATCAGCCAATTTAACAAAATTTAGATTTCAGACCTTCAACATAATATCACCCGATCTAATATTTATGTTTACAATACATCGTATGGCGCCTTCTCTCCGACACTCGGCAGTGCGCTGTCCGCCCTGCCGCACGGAGCGTCGCAACGATACGGCGCCATACGCAATACTTTATAAAGTATACTTCCCTTAATATCTATAAATGCGTATCGTTTGTACTTACATCAAAACAAAGACACAAATCTCAGCACCGACACGGCATGTCCAACTTCCGTGTTTTACCATTATTATTATAATGCTCTTACAAAAATAACAACTTACAACTAAAAAATGGAAGTCAACATCAACTGTTTAGCGCGTCAACAGTGAGAGATTCTGAAATAACAAAATAATGAAGTGGCAACAAGTAAAGGTGGACTTGGGCACGACGCGACTTGCGACTGTCGAGACACGTCACCGTGCCCCTTCAGTTAGGTCATTTATATATACAATACGGTTTACTGTAACTAATACTCGAGTAGTGTTGATTAACTAACTAAGGGCCGATTCGACCAAGCTAATTTAAGCTTGGTATAAGTGTTATCTCTAGAATAAATCAGGAAATACTCTGGAGTAAACCCATTTTACGTTTTACCAACCACTAATCCCGGGTTACTTTCGTAATACTCCGGGTATAGCGCTATTCTACCGATTCTCGCGGTATACCGACCCTTATCCATAGATTAAGTTCAAAAATCAAAATGGCGAACGAAGAGAACAGCTGCTATGTCAAACAAACACTCCGTCCGTCCGTGAGAGTACATCGATAAGTTTTTATTCTTATGTGGTGAAAAGTAATTATCTACCAATTAAAATGATGTCACGCCGCCTAAGAGATATGATTGACAATTCCGACAGTGACGAGGAGATTTTAAGACCTAGGCGTCCAAGAGTGGTTAAAGAAAAGCATTGTTTTTCAGGATCTTATTTTCGATGACGCCAAAATGTTCCTCCACAAGGTCCAGCAATAAATGCTTCTCGGGAGGTAATACTCGGAAGGACTATACTTCCGTTTCTCGTTGTCATTTTCCATATTTATAAACCAATTCAATAATCAATAAACTTTTACAGAGCAAAGAACAATTCACACACGCAAAAGCAACAAACGACAGAATAATAACCTCCTAAATTATTTTTTGACGTTTGACGCCTGCCTGTAAGCCGGCAAAATTGAAGTAATGCGACATTTGGTACTTTAGTTAAAGGAATATTAGCACAGTTATTTTGTCGGTTTATACGTTCATTCAACATTCGTTCACGTACCGTTCTTATTCTTTCGAGTTGCTATTCGAGTATAAAAATGGTCTGGAAAAATGCAACAAATTATACCAAGATTAAAATTTAGGGAGTAAATATATTCCGAGATTAGTTATTCTGGTTTAAAGCTGTAGTTGGTCGAATCGGCCCTAAGAGGTAAAGCTGAACGGTCGGGGTGTAGGTAGTGGTGTAGTCCATTCAGATTAGCTGGCGTGTTTCCACTTGAGACCGTCATTAGCAATAACAATAGGATTAAGTCGTGGCGGGTGAATTCGCCTGAACGAAACAATAAACACTTGTAAAACACGTGCGGCAGGCGGTGTTTCAAACGTTTTTGATACTTTCCTTCTTGTTATCTTCCCTTTAGTAATATAAGGAAAAAGAAATACCACTCAGTTGTTTTTTAAACTTCGAAGAGATTAGTTCCGTGGAAAGTATCAAGACTGGTTGGTTTCCAACAAAACAGATAAGGCCGAAACGGCTCCTTTAAAAATGGATGGGTTCTATGAGTGTTTGGTTTATTACCCCTATTGTTAATGTTCAAGTGGAAAGACGCCAGCTAATTCTGAATGGACTATAGCTCCGACTTGCGGAACAGTCGTAACCCGCGTCGAGATACAGTTTACCTTTACGTACTTAACTAACTTAGGAACTATCTTGTGAATCAAGTCATAGTTATGTACCCAGTAGACGAACAACCCGATCGGTTCTTAAATAATATTGATTAAAGCCATATCTACTTGTAAATGCTGTATCAAAAATCTAATCAGTTTTTATTTTATTTGGTGGTAACGTTGGAGACGTCTAGCACAGCACTTTATCATAATTGTACAATGAAGTAATACTGCAACAAGCGCACTCGTCTAGTCGAGGTCGAAGCCCGGCGGCCGCGCTCCCGTACTGACGAACTGTCGCACACTCGGCGCCATCGACATCGCCGACCGGAACTCGGTCGCGTGCGGGTTGAGGGGCGCGGGGGCGGCGGCGAGCGCGCGCTCTATGGCGGTCAGCATGTGCCGGTGCGCCGTCTCCGAGTCGACCAGCACCAACTTGCGGAACACGTCCACGTCGAGCCTGCGCACGCGCACCGCGTCCCCGCCGCCCGCGCCGCCCGCGCGCTCGCACCGCGCCACCGTCTCCATCATGTGCCGCCCGGCGACGAGCGCGTCCACGAGCGTCAGCTTGCGGTACACGTCGCAGTCGAGCCGCGGCAGCGCCACCGTGTCCGGCGCCACAGGGTGCAGGAAGCTGTGGTCGCGGGGCGGCGGGGGGAGGCGGCTCGTGTACTGCGGCTGGAAGTAGACGGGCTGCGGCAAGTAGACCGGCGGCGGCTGGAAATAGACCGCGGGCGGGTAGTAGACAGGCGGCGACTCGCACGGGGGACTGGTGACGAAGGCGGGCGGCGGCGGCGGCGGCGGCTGCACCTCGTCGTCGTCGTCACTGAGCGTGATGTGCACGGAGGTGCGCCGCTGCCGGCGCCACAGGGGCGAGGCGGGCGGGGGCGGAGGCGGGGGCGCCACGTGGCGCGTGTACTCGGGCACGTACTGCAGCGAGATGCCGTGGCGCAGGTAGTGGCAGATCTCGCTGTAGTTGGGCGTGTCGCCGGCCTCGAGCGCGCAGAACTGCGGCAGGAGGTGCGGCTCCGATGTCTGTAATATTCAACCCGAGGTCACCACCGGCCAGCACACAGGACAGAACGTTCGCGTAATAAGTTGATACGTCTTCGGGTGGACTACTACAGACATCGAAGGTTATATAGATATACGGCAGGAGACGCGTTTTTCTGGTAAAATTATCTTGGATGGCGAGGATATTTTCACAAGAAAAACGGACAACCAAATTACAAAAAAACGTTAATTGTCGATACAGCATTTACAAAGTATATAACCCCGATGTCGACTAAAACATCGATTTGTTACGTCCTTCTAAACAGATATCAATTTAATACGCGAACGTGAAGTATTTACAAAGTAGCGCACTAAAGTTAAGGTACATGTAGTGAACTCTTCAGTGCGCAAGAGTTGAACAGCTTACTTTATTAAATAATAAACGAGGTTTAATAAACATGCTATGAACCTTGTCACAGTAAAAACAACTTTCTGACTCATCATATCCAACGTTTAGTTTACAGTTATTAGTTATTGTGACAAGGTTCTCACACAGACATCAGTTTTCCTGGCCGTACCGGACTAAATCCGCCGATCAACTCTATGGAACTGGTTTATAACGCGCATTTTTTATAACAGATAAAAAATCAAAATACAAAAGGAATCACTATTGATTTGAATAATCTAAAAGCAGAAGATGATAACAATATAATATTAATATCTAAATAACCTACGAGCAAAAAGAAGCACCTTCGCGCGAACAAAAATGACCGCATCCAAATAGCTGCTAAGATAACAGAATTATAATATACGAAGCAGAGTACAGTAATGTATAGAGTAAAATAGATATAGGGTTCAACATGAACAAACATACATTATTGATTTGATTATACATACACTAGTAGTTCGCCCCGAACTGATAATTTCTTGCTTAACCGCGCTTTTTGACCACAGACGTATAATATAGTAGCAGATCTAACATTAATAATAAACGCATAGAGTCGACGGGTGGCAATTTTAGCTTAGTGAACTTCGGGCTCTTTTAAATATAAACATTGCTTGTTTCCAAACAAAATATATACTTGAGATTAGTTTAGGAATTAAAAAATATGTTCCAAGCAGAAGCCAGCCAAAACGACCCATTTTTATACGTTTCTTCGTACCATGAAGCCTAAATGTAGCTTATTTTTTGTATGGAAACTTGTCACGCTATTAAATCGTTATGTTTGGTCTGCTACTTAGTAATAATTATACGTGTGTGTTTTTAACTTATTTACTTGCCATATTACTGGCAAATTTCGCGACATTCCGATCAACGATACTACATTCATACATACAAGCGCCGGACTGGTTCAAGCTTCGCTCGCTCGTTCAATAATAACCCTGACTCCTCGAATACAATGCTGATACATGTTATAGACAACAGACTCCATGCAGGCGACGGACGTGAGAGGTATGTGGTAAGTGCAACCTCGGAACAACAACAATCTGTCAGTCATCTTGTTTAATGAACCGGTGTGCAATGAACTCGACTCGGAATATTCGTTTAATTGTAAATTCAGGGATTAGAAATATATTTATTTATGGAATATACATACATACTGGTTCCTCATATTTATACACTTACGAATGGTAAACTTAAATTAAAAAAAAACAATTTTTCATCACTAATGCTCTGAAATTGAGTGGTATTTAACTCGAAATGCGGGAGGTAAATTCGATTTACAAACCTAGGGAGGCATGTAAATTTGAAAATCGACCGAGGCTCCTGTCCAGTCACTAACTATTAAGTCACTCGTCTAGCTAAATGACAATGGAAGGTAAATCTTTTCTGCCTAATTCTTTTTTATTTTGTTATTCTGTATGTTATTTGGGTATATTATTGTGGAAAAATGCAACTTTCATACAATAGGTAAATATGCTAAATGAAATGTTAAAAATAAGTTTAAGAGTTTACGCAATGACTGAATAGGTTATAAATATAATACGATATAAAATTTAATTAAATAGGTGTTATTTGTAAAATAATGACACTAGCCAGTAAGACATGATTGCACAAAAAAAGAAAAAGCCACAAGAAAAATTAAAATGGCGGAAGTAATATTTTCTTTTTGAAAACGTTGTTGCAAAAATATATTTTTGTATTTTTTTTTATTTCTTTGCATTTGTGATGAATAGTAGAGTGTTCCACACGGGTAAGTGATCAATTGCACCTTCGAACTGTAAGCACCCTCGCTCGCTTCGCTCGCCCATGCGCCTGAATATCTCAGGTCCAATTGATCGCTTACCTCCCTTGTATAACAATGCACTATATAATACCACGGGGAACACAACAATAGAAAATGTGGACTTTTTATTACTAAATAATTCTTGGTCTTTGTTTTTTTTTTTCTCGGAATTTGTATTTGTTTTTGCCGCCATAATAATTTGACGCATGTTATTTTATGATGTAGTGGAAGCGCGCTCATCGAACGCTCCGAGTCAACTTGATCGCACGACGATGTACCTAATTACGTAATTTCTTAGCGAGCGCGAGGCGCTTCTGCATCGTCCTGCTGCTGAGTGACGTCACGGTGCCCTCGTCGTCGCTGCGGTCCCCCTCCCTGCCCCGCAGCAGGTCGCGCAGCGCCAGCAGGCGCGCGACGCGTCCGGCGGCAGGCGGCGGCGGCGGCTCGTGGCGCTTCAGCTGGCTCCGCAAGGCCATGAGGCGCGCGACGCGGCCCGAGAGTACGGTCGGCGCGTCGGAGCCGTCGCTGTCGTCGCAGGCCCAGGTCGGCATGCGCTGGGGGGCGCGGCCCACGAGCTCGGACGCGGAGGCGGACACGTCGGAGAGGTCGTCGCGCGCGCACGGCGCCGTGAAGTCGGAGAGCGCGGAGAGCAGCGAGCGCAGGTCGAGCGCGGAGGGCGTGACGTCACGTACCTGCAGCGCCGAGTCGGTGCGCGCGTCTGCGTGGCCGGCCGCCACCAGCTCGTCGTTGACGGAGACGTCGTCCGCGCCCGACGTGTCCACCAGGTACAGCTCCACGATGCTCTCCTGCGGACAGACGTCGCACTAGTATCAGGAGCAACACCGACTGAAAACGTTGTACCCCGTGAACACCACCGACCGACCACCAGGTCCTTGGTTAGGACTCGCCTCGTGCACACCCGGCGGTCTCGTACCGCTACCGCGGTACGAGACTGCCGGCGGCGCCGCCGTACTCCGGCCAGGCCCGCACGAGTCGCTGGGACTACAGGAGCAGCGCCGCGCACTCCGATATAGCTACATCCCCGTAGTATCGTGAGACACGCAGCGCGCTCCCAACCTAACCAAGAGGATCGCCAGTACCCGCCCGTCGAACGCGATCACCGTGCTCCGGGCGCGCGCGTGACTGGCGGCCCCCCCCCGGACCCGCGGGCTGTCGCCCGCGGAGAAGAAGCTCGGGCGATGGTACTAAGTACCCAGGCCCGTACCTTCGTCGAAGCGTCGCTCCGCGCCGCTTCAACGAAGAAGAAGACCCGAACGCACTAGTATCACTGAGATTATGAGTACACAATGCGGATACGGAACACTATTACAGACGCCACAGCAACATCAAGGCGCTAACATTATAGTTATTAAATAACCTAAATTCTATTGTAAAAATCAATGTCATAAAAGGATCATGGCATTGTCTTGCAAAAAATTATATGATTTTCTTAAAGTCCGGTGGGACAAGTAAGTTTTATCGGACAAGTTGATCCAAATAAACTGTTTTGAGCGAGCGAACAATACATAAACAACCCGTCTGCCCAGCGTGTGTGAGAATGGGCATTTCTTCCAGGAGGACCGCCAAGCGTGGCGAAATTCTGGAAAGGCCTATGTCCAGCAGTGGACAAAACAGGCTGATTGATGGATGGATGGAACAATTAATGCCATCTTACAATCTAAGAATTGTCGTCGGCTGTGAATGGACAATGTACAGTCAAATGTCTTTTTAACTTTTTCGTTCCGATTCATGCTTATAACATTTACCAGAGGCGTGCAGTCTATACAACGTGAAAGCCATTTAGTTAACAAAAACTGGTGATGATACTCGTCCATATGAACAACTCTTACTATAGGGCCAACCCTGAAATCGCGAAAAAAAAAATAGCTGTTCCATACATTTTGATCGAGTAGGTATTTAACTTTTCTATGGAACAGCTGATGTTTTTTTCGCGATTCAGGTTTGGCCCCATAGTAAAAGTTGTTCATATGGACGAGTAATCAGAAAATTACAAAATGTATAAAATTAATTATATTAAACTACAATCACTTGTACATTAAGTAAGTATCTAATATAGTAGTAGATAGTAATAAGTATGCAATATAATAGGTTGGGGAAAAACTCTTTTCGCAAATAGTATGTATGAACTCATAATAAAATCTCTTTGGCTATACCATTTGTAGCTGGCTGGTTTTGGTAAAAGTTTAAATTTAAAAAAAGATAATTCTAAATTCGAATTAGGTAAAATGTGTGATTTTCATTTGTTTTTCTTACTGTTAAGATGAGTGAATCTAATGAAGAAATTCGAAACATTTTAAAATTTTACTACAAACTTAAAAATTGTGATATTTATGGACCTATAACCCAGTCCCAGTATCTGTGCACCTCGCTGGAATGTGGCGCCTCTCCCGCTTCCCCTGTCACCTCTCCGCGCACTCCCCGGTGCGACAGTACGGTTAGCATCTTCGTTGCCGCTACACGTCCCGATAATTTTGATATTTTCGCTTTATTGTTGTTTTGTTTTTTAATGTTTATTGTTAAGTTTAGACTGTTTACTGTTAAGTTTGGGCTGGTTTGGTTGTTATTAAAATTGTTGTAGCTGTTAAACTGAAGTCATGGGAAAAACAATACACAGCGAATCAAGAAATTTAATCTTGAAAGTGCTCAGGTTTTTTGAATCGGAGAAAGCAAACAAACAGTACACCATACCTGTAGACCAAGTGGTGAAACGAACCTGTGCTGCAACTGGGATATCAAAGAGGACTCTAATGAAAATTAAAAATGAAGCCAAAGTACAACCACCTACTTCACCGGGCGCTAGTCCGACTCCAAGTACTAGTAATAATTTAGAAACCCACCCAGAACCAAAATTATCGACACCGGGTAAGAAGCGTAAACAGTACAAAAAACGCATCGAAGTAGATGATTTTGAAATTTGCGTTCGGCGAGTCCAGAAAGTGAGAGTGAGGAAGATACAATGTCAGGCATAGAGTCAATAATTTATAGTGACTGAGTTTAATAATAAATGTTTTTGTAATCAAAATTATTGTTTTTTAATAACAAACCCTTCATCAATAATAAATTGATTTGAAAAGGTTAGTAAATTTTTTTTACCTCCACATTTCTCGAAAAAACTTTTTTTCACACCGTACCCAGACCGCCGATATGACGTCACGAGGTCAGATGCACAGATATTGTGACCGGGTTGTAATGCAGTGTCTGTGAGAGTAGCACAAATTAGGTTTAAGCGTTTTCAATTCGGAAATTTTGATGTCAAAGATGCACCTCGCTCTGGGCGCCCTGTTACGGATAAAATGGATACCAATTTTGAAAAAGTGGAGCAAGATCGTCATATCAGTAGTTACGATGTAGCTGAAGAACTGGGGATTGACCACAAAACAGTTTTGGCGCATTTGAAAAAAGCTGGGTACACAAAAAAGCTCGATATTTGGGTGCCTCATGAGCTCGCTGAAAGAAACTTAATGAACCGTGTACTCATTTTTGATTATTTATTACGACGTAATGAAACCGAACCATTTTTGAAAAACCTGATAACTGGTGATGAAAAGTGGATCACGTTCGACAAGAACGTGCGAAAAAGGTCGTGGTCAAAGGCTGGTCAGGCTTCACAGACTCTGGCGAAACCCGGGTTATCTCGCAACAAGGTAATGCTGTGTGTATGGTGGGATTGGAAGGGCATTATTCATTATGAGCTGTTACCGCCAGGCAGGACCATCGATTCTGAACTCTACTGCGAACAACTGATGAGATTAAATCAAGAAATTGAGAGAAAGCGGCCGGAATTAGTCAACAGAAGGGGTGTGGTAACGCTAGACCTCACACATCCTTAGCCACTCAGCAAAAATATTATATAATGTGATAATTATGATTATGACATACTAAACCGATGACATGTAAAGATTTTTTACCAATAAAGGATTGACTTGAATTGAAAAGTACTATCACCAGTTTTCGTTACCAAAATGACTTAAATTTCACGTTGTATAGGCATAAAAGCACTGCCTACCCTGGATTCAGTTCAACGCTTTACAGTAAACACAGTCTCTTGGCACAAAATAGATAGGTATTTTGTGCTCTTGGCCAGTAACGACGCAGCGCGGCAATTCAAATTTCCAAATAGGCGAGCGCGCGCACTTGTAAGTATATATTTAACACACACACTTTGAAATTCTCGTACACACGACAACACGCACACATCCATGGCTCCTCTAAGCGTAATGACCGCGATTAATCAACCACAATAAATAAGACATCTGCAATCATCTATTATAACCCTTAACTTCAAGCCGTAAAAGTCAATACTGCAGATTTCTGCATCTAAAGGCTCTGCTTGTCAGCTTTCTACGTGTTTGAATCGCGTCCGCAGTACTAAAAGTACCATCAAACTACTCACGCCGCGCGACCATCAATCAGTGACTCGGAATGACGATAGACTCGATAGTCGACTATGTGAATCGGAACGCATTGTTTGTTTGTTTCTGTTCTGTTGCGGACTGTTTGTTTAATTTTGAGGTTAAAAGTAAAGTTTAGAGTTTAGTGTAGTGCAAAGATAACTGATAAGTAGTAGATAGTGTAATTATTGGTTCGGTGTTTTTGATGGTTTTTTGTGGTTTTTTATGTTGTTAAAATGGAAAGCTTTAGTTGCGAGTCGTGTAACGGCCTAGTGTGTTTGTTAAAGTTGGTCAAAACTTTACTTCTTTCCCTATCATTAAACTCGCTCAGATATTTGGTAAGTTATTTTCATTTGTCAAAATTAATTCTGCCTACCCAGGTTGAATATGCTGTGCACGCCACTGATGTTTACGTACTATACTAGTAGTGTCCATGCCGTTAAGCTGTGTAACTTTGTACAAGCCGAGTAACCTTGTTCAAATTCATACACAAAGCATGTCACAGAAATAGTGTGCCTACACTCAGCGGGACCCCATGTTCTGTGACGATGCCAGTAGTTGAGGGAATTAGTTCTATCGAATCCAATCAAATTTTTAATTTGTTCCGTCAAAATGGACGAGGGTTACGATTTTTAAGGCGATCTCTAGCCACCGGGACACTTTCTATTTTTAAATCTCAGGAACTCTAAATGGGTGTCAAACGTTAGTTCTACTCCCCTGTATTATGTTCTAAGCAAAAACAAGATTCTAACATGTGATGTTTCGATAATAATTGGGTTTGAAACAACCTCCAGCCAGCGGACAACTTTATTTTTCGTGAGGATGAGGAAGTTAGGAGTTATGTCAATCTCTTCTCCCCAATTAGTTTTACTAAGTAACTTCTTAAAAACCCTTATATTTTAACGATAAACAACAACTATGCAAAAAATAAAAATAATCTGATGGCTGTATGGTCTAGCTCCCTTTGCCTTTCACAATCAAGAGAAATAAGACAAAAAAAACCCTTCGCCACATGAAAAAAAATTGTCCGCTGGCTGGAGGTTGTTTCAAACCCAATTATTATCGAAACATCACATGTTAGAATCTTGTTTTTGCTTAGAACATAATACAGGGGAGTAGAACTAACGTTTAACACCCATTTGGAGTTCCTAAGGTTCAAAAATAGAAAGAGTCCCGCTGGCTGGAGGTCGCCTTAAAAATCGTGTCCCTCGTCCATTTTGATGGAACAAATTAAAAATTTGATTGGATTCGATAGAACAGATTTGGAACTAACTCCCTCAACTAGTGGCATCGTCATATGACATCGGGTCCCGCTGAGTGCAGGCACACACAGAAATCAAATATCTAATAAATGGAGCAGTGTAGTGAGCGCCCACCTCGTGGTCGACGGCGACGACGTCCCCCACGAGCCTCTTGTTCTCTATCAAGTGCAGGAAGTGGCCGGCGGCGGCGTGCGGCCAGCGGCGCCCCCCGCACGGCGGCCGCACCCCCGCCAGCCGCGCGCGGATCGCCTGTGCGGGCAGCTCGGCCCAGCACTTGCGGAGCGGCTTCAGCTTGGAGATGGGCACGCGCTCCACCGTACCGTAGTCGACGTGCCGGACCTGCGCAACGTGCCTTTGTATTCACTAACTCACACTGGGTTATACAAGGTGACATTCAACACTCGGTATATAGGTTACAAAGACAAATGTTATTGATCCGTAACACTGATCACTTACCACAAACTTGGCTGCATAGATTAATGTCACCTTGCACATGTGCAATCAACAAACGTCTTCATTCCCTACAATATTTTACAATGGGAAATTATAAGTCTAGTCACGGAATTTTTTTTTGGCCACGTGATCAAACTTCTCTTTTTATTTATAACTTCGTCGGAAAAATGAGTTAGCCTCTAAAACACTAATTCGTTTTTTTTACATCGCCAACTAAATCTTTTAAAGAATGCGTCAAGTAATGACCAACAATTATTTTTACTTGTCCTTCTGATTTATACATTGCCACCTAATTTACTAACTCAGCCACGGATTTTACAACTTAGCACCATTTTTCGTTTTACAGCTTCTACACAAGCTCAAAAAAATATCATTCAAGCTTCAATAGACAACATCATATAACTTAGCATGAAAAATAATGCATCATGTTCTTTTATCGTGAAAATAGCTACTGCAAACACTAAAATTGACCGTGTTTTACATGGAAGTGGCCATTTTGTAATTCAGAATTCCTTCGCGAAATGGATGAGAGTGTAGAAGTCCGACACGGTACTGTAGCGGTGATTAGGCTAGCGAAGCCAGCCTTCTAGCTTGTCTATAGAGTGTATATAAAAAATCGAGGGCGTCGAAGGAGCGCGCCAACAGCGTGCGGTGAGGACATCTGCGACGAATTGCATGGTTAGGTGCCCCTCTCCGGCCGCCGGAGCTAATGCAAAAATAAATTTTAGTTGGATAGATAAATTAAAAGGCCAAAATTACCAGGTTCGTAAAATTATTCGGAAATAAATTTTTGAAATAATCACATAATTTTATGCTATAATATAGTATTTGATGATAATTTTAGATAAATTAGACGATCAATTAATGTAAGAGGAGTTATATTTTAAACGTACTGAGTTGTAAAATTAGAAGCTAATAGAATTAATATTTGGGTGCCATATATTAATATTTTAGAAGTTAACTGCTTGAATGCATGTTACAAATTTAGATGCTAAAAAATAACCACCATGCTGAGTTATATTTAGAGTGGCTTAAATAGGAGATAACTAGTGGCTAAGATAGTATTATTCAGACGCGCGTTGATTTAGATTTTTTGAGGCGAATAATGCTATTAAAAAGAAGTCTGTTTAATTATATGCCTTTTATAATTTACTCGTTTAGCGAGACGAAGAGATAATTGGCGAGATTTTAATCTATGTGCAAGTTACTACGTGTTTTTGTGAATGTGGTGTTCTCCCATCAGGGTAAGTTTCCTTGTTGAGTCGGGAAGTGCAATGTCATTCAGCACGGAGCCCGTGAGTAGGAGTGGGGCTCCCGATACGCATCCATGCCTTGTTGGGCGTCTACGTCCACTTTACTCTCCACCCGCACTGGGGCGCAATATTCAGCATTAGAATACACCAAGGACAGAGCTGTTGCTCCCTCTCCCCAGGTAGTACCAGTTATGTGAGAGCTTTGTGATATCTGTCCGTCCGTATATCAGTTTCAGCCTTGTCTAAAACGCTCTTGCTCCTCAAGGTAGATCCTTTCGATAAACGGCGCAATTCGTTCCAAATAATTTTAATTTACTTGTAATTTTTTTATACAACGAATAATTACGAAATAATTAATCATGGTAAAAATAGTGCGTCGCTTTCGACAACTTCATGTTTTCCGGTTCATTTGTGAAGCGATGGGGGTCGGGGTAGACGTCATCAAAGGCGCTAATTCTCACGGGAACTGGCGTGGCGAGTGACGTGTAGGTAAATGAGCACAGTACCTTGACAGTGTCACAGTCGATGACCTTGACGATGAGCGAGCGATGCCAGTCCCCCTCGAACACGGAGCTGCAGTGGTGGCCGACGCGCACCGCGCCCGTCGACAGAGTGCGCTCCTTGCCCTCGCCCGACGTGTAGTACGCGCTGCGACACAGGAGCACTCTACACTACCCGAGTGATGGGACCACTCTCTAGACGACTGTACATACAGGCGGCGACACATGTGAGATGGAGATACTCGGTGATGACCACATCAAGGAAGAAGGTTTTAATGTTTAATAATGTGGTCAAGTCGGATTCGGAGCCGCGCATCCGTACTGTGATATCGGAACGCAGCAGATTGTTTGTGCTGCTCGTTCGTTTGCTGCCTCGCTCTCTCGCTACCGATCTGCCATCTTTACAAATCTGTATCCAAAATCATTGTTTGAAATAAAATGCTACTTTAATTAATAGAAGTGTTTTTCATAGTATATAACAGTTTGGCGACGAGTCCTAAAGGGCCCATTGTGCAGTGAATAATAAGCTCACCCAAATTAAGGTGAAACAACTCAGATTTTCAATAAAGCAAAATCATCGGCACGCTTCGCTGTGAATTTAGCTACAGTTGAGGGGCGAGCAGCAGCATTCCAGAGTCCACCATTTTGATTCACGGTTGGCTAACGTCACGTTTGTTTATGAAAATAAGTGTTCTACTCGTATGATTATAATAAATGTCTTGGATTTGTTATTCAAAACGAAACAGTTGATGAACTACGAAAACTACTCAGCAACTATGCGAAAGAACAATTAAAAACAAACGTCGCCGGTTCTTCTCAAGAAGCTAAGGCAAACATGTCAAATTACGATCTGCAGTCATTTAATGGTGAGTGTTGGGAAGCTTTTGAGCAACAACTACGATGTATAATTACGTTAAATGAGGTCCCAGAAGCTAAAAAAGTGTCTTTGCTGCTCACCAAAATTACACCAAAAGTTTTCGAGACATTGACTTGTTTGTGTGCACCTTCAAAACCAATAGATCTATCATATAATACATTGTGTTCAACATTAAGTCAAAAATACATAAAGAAACAGTCATCAGTTTTGGATAGAGCCACATTTCGTAGTCGAAATCAATTGCCAGCAGAAAGTGTTGAAGAATATTTATTGGCACTAAAGAAATTAGCTGGTGTATGCAACTTTAAAGATATGAACGACCAGATTAAAGAAAAGTTTATTGATGGAGTGCATTCAAGGCTGATAAAGTTTGAATTGTTGAAGAGTAATTCTGATCTGAGTTTGGAACAAACGGTGATGCTGGCACGTACTGTGGAAACAGCATTGGTGCACACTACTAGTAAAAAAGAGACCGAGGTGTCAGATATGTTTCATTATGAAAAAAATTCAAAGCATAAGCACAATAAATTCAAATCAAAGAAGAATCAACGAGTGCAAGATAAAGAAGTAAGATGTTTTTGTTGTGGCAACAATGGTCACATAAAGTCAGAATGCAGATTGATCAAGAAGTTTTGCTCGGAATGTGGACAACAAGGACACCTTTTCAAAGTTTGTTCAAAAAATCCGCGTAGAGTATACTCAATTGAAGGAAGCAATCATGAAGCTAAGCCAGATATAGAGGATGATGTCGAAGCTTCAGTTGGACAATTATTTAATGAGTATGAGATGTATTCTGTTAATGTAAGTAAGGTACCTCCGCATTATATAGCTATAAATGTTGCAGGAATATATTTGGATTTTCAGTTAGATACTGGCTCTGAGGTAACAGTAATTCCTTTAAAAGATAAAGTCAGTCTGTTTGACCAGTTACTAATTGAGGATTCCAATGTAAGATTTAAAAATTTTGATCAAATGATATCAAAGCCGGTCGGCTTATTGAAAAACCTGATAGTAAAATATAACAATATGGTAAGAAACTTAGATATTTTTGTAGCTCATGATGATGTTCCACGAATAATAGGTCGTGACTGGCTAAAGGCATTTGATCTATGGCCCCCAACATTCATGGACACTAATATTATGACTAAGCATTCCAAAACTTACTCATATGATAATAAAACTGTTTCAGAAGCAGAAAATCTAATCAAAGAGAAGTTCGCAGAAGTATTCAGCCCAGGGTGGGGTAATTTCAAGGGTGAAGCTATCACATTACAATTAAAACCGGATGCAAAGCCGAAATGTCTAACACCACGGCGTGTACCATTTGCATTGAAGGACAAGGTAAAACTTGAAATTTCCCGTTTACTACAAAATGGTAGGATAACACCTGTGGAATACAGTCAGTGGGGTACTCCGGTGGTCCCTGTATTGAAAGCGGACGGATCTGTAAGGCTGTGTGGTGATTACAAGGTTACCTTGAATCCTTATTTGGAAGTTGACCACTTTCCACTACCTCACATTGATGAAATTTTCAACACTCTTAAGAACGGAGAATACTTCTGCGAGCTTGATCTAAAAGAGGCGTACTTACAGGCACCTCTAACCCCTGAGTCTCAGGAGCTCACTACTATTGTAACGGAAGAAGGTACTTATAAATATCAATATTTACCATATGGTGTAAGCACAGGACCAGGTTCTTTCCAGCGGCTAATGTGTAAAAAGCTTGCTAACATACCAAATACAATTGTGTTCATAGATAATATTTATATGGCAGGAAATGATGTTAATGATATGCTAAATACCCTTTGTGAGGTCTTATCAAAACTACAAGAATCTCAATTTAAATTGAAACTTGAAAAGTGCAAGTTTTTAAAAAAAAGTATAGATGTGTTTGGTTTTAGAGTGACGAAAAATGACATAAGCATTGTACAATCAAATGTTGAGCCATTGTTGAGAACTAAAGCTCCCACAAGTATGACTTTGTTAAGGTCTTTCCTGGGAAAAATTAATTATTACAATCGGTTTCTAAAAGACATGGCTTGTGTTTTAGCACCATTATATGATATCATTAAGAAAAATAAATTTGTGTGGACACCAGATTGTAACAAAGCTTTTGATTTAATCAAACAGAAGTTGTCTTCAGTTAACAATTTAAGACATTTTGACCCAAACTTACCATTAATTTTGTCATGTGATGCGTCACAAACTTCTTTGGGGGTTGTATTGTCAAATAGAGATTATGATGGTACTGTCAGACCGATTGCATATGCAAGTAAGAAATTAAAGTCTGTAGAAATTAAGTATTCCACAATAGATAAAGAAGCAATGGCAATTATCTTTGGTGTGACCAAATTTTATAACTATACCTACGGTCGATATTTTGAGTTAGAAACAGACAATGCTGCATTAGTAAGAATATTTGGTCCCACCAAAGGTATTCCAAAAATGGCTGCCAAAAGGCTGCAACATTACGCCATTTTCCTGTCAGCATTTAACTATAAAATTAGGCACATTAGCACCACATTGAACCCAGCTGATTTCTTATCACGCGCATCAACAAGTGAAAATATAGAAAATGCTCAATTACATTCTATTTGTTTAAGTGCTGATGTCAGTAATATCTACTATGTAAACAATTCAAAAATGAATAAATTGGACTGGAAAACTATTCAGAGTGAAACAAAGACAGATTTGATTTTGTCGAAAACTATTAGACATGTTTTAGATGGTTGGCCAGATAAAAAATTAATTGATCAAGAACTTCAATTCTTTTACAACAGGCGTGATGAACTTAGCACTGACCGAGGATGTTTATTTTGGGGTTTTAGAATTGTAATTCCTATGGTATTACGGGAATCAATTCTTTCAGAGCTACACAAAAGCCACTTTGGCATTGTTCGTATGAAGCAAGTAGCAAGATCATATTTTTGGTGGCCGGGTTTAGATTCAGAAATAGAAAATATCACTAAAAAGTGTGTCATATGTCTAAATAATCATAAAAATCCACCAAAATCACCACTTAAACCATGGCCCGTACCACCATCCTCATGGTACAGACTTCATGCCGATTTCTTAGGACCTTATTATAATAAAATGTTCTTAGTGATTGTTGACAGCTATTCAAAATGGCCTGAGGCTTTTGAAATGACTAATATTGGGGCAACTCGTACAATTGAAATATTCAAAAAGTTATTTGCCACTTTTGGTTTCCCAGTCCAATTAGTAACAGACAACGGCCCTACTTTTACTAGTACAGAATTTGAAAATTTTTGTCAACTTACAAATATAAAACATACCTTTTCACCCCCATATCACCCGGCCACCAACGGGGCTGCTGAACGATTTGTGGAAACTTTTAAGACGCATGTGACTAAAATCAAGGAAAGTGGTAGCCCACTCAGTTCAGCTGTCAACCTGTTTTTGTTTGATTACAGAAATTTACCCCATAGTACTACCGGGGTAACACCAGCCAAGTTAATGCTGGGTAGAGAACTTAGAAATCGGTTTACGTTACTAAGGCCACCACCTATAACGGATAAATCACATGAAATGCAAGAGAAATCAAAACTTTACTATAAAGGTAGTAGGAATACAATAACGTTAGATTTAGGACAGAAAGTTATGGTTAGGGACTACAGAAAGGGGCATAAACCTTGGATTTTAGGGACTATAATAGATGAATCCTGTCCAGGGGTAACCTATTACATTGATGTAGGGGGTTTGAAATGGAAAAGACATCTAAACCAAATTCGTACATGTGATCAAACGGTAGAAGAGTAAATTGTTGTCATAAATAAACTAGCTAACTATAGTTAAGTTAATCTTATTCTATTACTGTCATTGTTTATGGTGGTGGAGAGTGTGATATCGGAACGCAGCAGATTGTTTGTGCTGCTCGTTCGTTTGCTGCCTCGCTCTCTCGCTACCGATCTGCCATCTTTACAAATCTGTATCCAAAATCATTGTTTGAAATAAAATGCTACTTTAATTAATAGAAGTGTTTTTCATAGTATATAACACGTACCACCACAGTACGGGTTAGGAACCATAACGAGGAGCCAGAGGCGAGTTTTTAATCGTGTCACACGAGTGTTTCATTACCTAGTTGTGTACACTTTCACACACCACTACTTAACTCCAACGATAATCACCTAAAGTAGGGCCAACGAGACGATTTAAAGAAGGTACACAATCGGACCTTTACTGAGTTATCTCCATTATTATCTCTCATTATTATTATCTACGTACGTCGGTCGACGACAGCTGTCGTTGCGTGGATCGTTATTTGTTCAGTTTTTGTTTAAAAAAATCAAAATATTTATTTTTGCAAAATAGATAGTTAGATACATAAAGTATACTTTCTACAAGTCAAAGTTAATTTTAACAATATAATATATCTTTAGAATATAAAAAATATATTTAATAATGAATAATGTTATTATTAATCCGTTACTGTTAGTTTTTCTTGTTGATTTTACTGTTATTGTAAGTGGTTGTTGATTTTAATTATGGAATCACAGCCTGGCAGACATACTTTGAAAGATATCAATTGACCACGCAAAAAACGTCAAAAGGTAAGTAAGTAAACTTATTAATTCATTTTTCCGGACTTGAACCACTAATATAACTTCGATTTTTAGGGTTCCGTACCAAAAAGATTTTTTTTTTAGGGTTCCGTACCCAAAGGGCAAACGGAGCCCTATTGCTGTCACTCTGTTGTCTTTCTGTCTGTTTGTCCGAACATTTTACGGCTCTCTAGCCCTAAAACGGAATGATTTACAGATTATCTGCAGATTATGTACGGAATCCTAAGAGAGGACTCTAACTTGTCTGTATTTTTTATAACAAGTAAAATTTTCTATTCTTTACTATTTTTTATTTACAACGGACGTATTTTAAAAATGTTTTGAACCCCTGAAAGGGTGTTTACCTTTTTTAAATCGTCCTGTTGGCCTTACTTTATTTGTTTTTCAATCCACTTGGATTAAGACTCTTGATAAAATTTGTCGTTACCTTTTCTTGATTTTGCTGGTATAGTCCAGTAACTTTGTCGCCTGAAAGTATGGAGTAGTATGCGTCAAATCCGGTAGTTATGATTTTTTGCAGACTTGTTTATGATGTTGGCCTAATGAATAATCCAAGTTTGTGACCTCGAGCGCCGAACGCAACTTTGTCAAAAATCGTAAAAACTGCGAAATAATCGGTTCTTTTTCAAATTTTGGCGATTATAACCCTAAAGGATTAGTTTTTGAAAAAACTTTTTTAGGATGTTTTTAAAGAAGACTAAATTTGCGACAATATGATACTAGAATTGTCTCTGTAGACCCAATAGTTTCCGAGATTAAGCCTTTCAAAGTTTTTAAATTTTTCGAACTTCGCAATTTTTGCAATATTTTAGACGTCACTCGAACAACTCTAGCGGGATGAAGTTCCAATTACCTCCGACGGAGTGTGCTAGTATTGCTCGTGTGAAGTCTCGAATGCGACCCACCTGTACACGTTTTTAACCTACCCTGTTTTTTTTTTTCAGTTGTTGACTGGCCCATCACGTTAGTGCGTTTGAACTCAAAATCTACAGAATGTCGGATCCCAGTCCCAGCGTGGATTTGTGTTTTATATGTAAGGAGACTTTAAGTGAAGGTGAAGTGCGCCTAGTGAAGGAAAGAGGTGTAAAAACCCTTCTTGCGTCGAGTATTTCCCTTAATAATATAGAAAATCAGCGTTTATTGAAGTGTGTAAATGAGATATATGTGCACAGTGCTTGTCAGATAAAATACAACAATCCGAAGTTGATAAAAGCAGCTGTTAGCAGTGGAAAATCAAATATTACGCCATTAAGGGCCACGAGATAAGTCTCTGAGCAGTTCAATTTCAGAGAACACTGTTGTTTATGTGGAGACAAAATAACTGAAGAGTTCCTTGTGGCAGAAAGGAAGAAGAAACCAGAAAAACGGAACAACGTCATTACTGCGGAAAAGTTGTCTCTCAGTGCATCAATCTTGAAAGCAGCTGAGAAACGTAGTGAAGAATGGGCTCTTAAAATAAAAGAGCGTATATCTGAGAACACAGATTTAGTAGCCCTTGATGCCAGATATCATCGGTTTTGCATAACTAAGCTCTACCAGGCACCACCAACAGGAAAGTCTAGGGGAAATCGTCAGCATCCCACAGTTGATGAGGCCATGGAAAAGATTTATTCATTTCTGGAAGAGAACGCTGAGGAGTGTCAGTTCTCTCTAGATGAACTCATGGACCAGATAGAAGGAGAACGACCTCAACTACGAACAGTCAAAAATCGCTTGTTTGCTAAGTATGGGGAGGACATTTTGATCGTTGAGAGACCCTTCAAACACACGATTGTTTGTTTTAAAAACACAGGTCACAAAATTCTCACCAGTACATGGTATGACAGTAGAAGTTCAGATCCTCAAGCAGAAAGACAACGCGTGGTGAAAGCAGCTGCTGAAGTCATACGAGAGGATATACGGTCGCAAGTGTACGACACAACACAATTCACACCATCCGACGACTTCTTCCAGAATGTAAATTCAGTTATCCCGGATTCTTTGAAACTGTTGCTCGAAACAGTAATTTTAAAAGACAAACGAAGCTGCTTGGATTCCTATAGAAAGAAGTGCGTTGCTCTTGCACATTCAATAATATCGGCAGTCAGGCCTCGCTCGTTCATCTCTTGTTTACTGCATGGGATTGATGTATTCTTGTATCACAAGTTCGGGTCAAAACATCTGGCTGAGTTATTGTCAACGCTTGGATTCTCAGCTAGTTACAAGGATACTATGCTTTTGGAAACCTCGGCCATCATGCGACCAGACCAACTCATGTTGAAGGACCCTTCAATGTCGTTTGTGCAATTTTCTTTTGATAACGCAGACTTTAATGTCAACACTTTAGATGGGACGGGTACTTTTCACGCAATGGGAGGTATAATGATTGTGACTCCCCATAATTCCTCATGTCCCGAGAATAAAATAGACCGTTTGACGAAGTGCACTGCTTCTGAACTTGTACAGAGGAATCCTCCTATTCCGCTGGAAACCTTCCAAAAAGTGCCATCTGATCAGGGTTTGTCGGCAATTAATATTGTTAACTTAGACAATATTCATTCGCTACCTGAAGAAATTGTACCACTCCCTTCAGATATCTTATGGTTATATGGGAAAGTTCAAAAAAAATTGAACATCCCGGGATGGAATGGGTTCATGGAGGAAGCAACAGTAGAGAAACACTTTGAAACATCCAAAATTATATGTCTGCCATTCATCAACCATCTCCCCTCCAATTACGACACAGTTCTTACATCTCTTCGGTTCGCAAATGATAAATGCCGAGCCCATGGACAAAAAACCTGCGTTGTAACTTTTGACCAACCCCTATACATTAAAGCCAAAGAGATAGTCGCAAACTGTCAGGGCACTGATTTAAGCAACGTCGTTGTGTGGCTAGGAGGTTTTCACCTATTAATGTCTTTCTTAGGATCAATAGGTATGATTATGAGTGGAAGTGGTCTAAAGGAACTGCTCTCGACAATTTATGCTGAAAACAGCATTGATAAGATGTTGTCTGGCCATGCTTATTCTAGAGCAGTGAGAGCCCACAATTTGGTATGTCTTTCCTTGGCAAATGAAATTGTGAAAACCATTCAGTTGACTGAAGAGGAAAAAAGCATTACTGAAGACATTATTTCAAACTCTGACAGATCTGCAATTCTAACAACTAACGAAAATGAGCAGTTTCAAGCACTAATGACGAAATTCACGGATGCTTTGTGCAAGCTTGAAAGCAATGGACCAACCGCAAAGCTGTGGGTTCTTTATTTTCGAATGGTGACACTGATGAAGCAATTTATCCAAGCAGAACGGACAGGCGATTGGAATTTGCATTTGGACACCATCCAGAAAATGCTCCCATTCTTTCACGCAGCAGGCCACTTCTTTTATGCGAAGTGCGCACAATTATATCTGCAAGATATGCTGGAATTGGAAAGGAAAATGGACCCTCTTGAGTACGATAAATTCACAAAAAAGGGATACTTCACAATCCGGCGCACTAACAAACTTTGGTCGGGTATATGGTCAGATATGACCATAGAGCAAGTACTGATGAAATCTATGAAAAGCTATGGAGGGCTCACCCGAGGACGTGGTATGACTGACAGTGTACTCTCTCGATGGACATTAGGCATGGTGTATCTACATAATATCTGCCATGAAGTGGATACATACTGCGAGGTTACCACTGCAACAACTGAACAACATGTTGACATGCGACCATCTCGTATCACCAGAGATGAATCAGATACTGAAAAACTCTGTAGCTGGTTTGCACAGCACCCTCCATTCCCTACAACAGATTTAATTATGTCCATCAGCAGTGGCCTGGTTGGAGAATCTACTGTCAACAGCCACATGGCTCTAGAGATTGCGAGAGAATCGATGCTAAAGATGGTTGGCCAGAACTTCCAGGAAGTGAAATTCAAACGTAAAAACAATGTGGTGCCCCTTTCTTCAGCTGTACGAACTATTACTGTTGACAATAAACAGGTAACTGTTGATCCTCTAACACTGTTTTACAGGTTGTGTGTCTTAAAACAATCGGACGAAGAATTGCGAGAGTTCTTCACTTACGAACTGTCACCAATCCCAATGTCATTGTTCTCTGAAGAGGGAATGAGAAAGGGCACAAAATCCACCTTGTATTTAGTATTTCAACCTGTAACCTTAAATGAGGAGCAAGGGTTAACGAAATTTGTAGTAGTGGATGGAGGGCATCTACTTCACAAAGTTGTGTGGCCTCGAAGCTCATCATTTGGTGCGATAGCTGACAGATACATACAGTACATTACTGCTCACTATGGCTCAAACGTGGCAGTATTTTTCGATGGTTACCCCGTAGATGCTGTACAGAAAAACACAAAGAGCTCTGAGCGTCTTCGAAGAGCCAAGTCACACTCATCGCGAGAGATAATCGTTGATGAGAAAACCATGGCACAGGTTCCTCAACAGAAATTCTTGTCAAATGACAAAAACAAGACTCGTTTCATAAAGCTGCTGACAACAAAAATGGGAAATCACAACATTCAAGTACTCCAAGCAGAGGAAGATGCTGATCGGCTCATCATCACTACAGCTGTAACTGCTGCCTCTACCTATGATATAGTGGTAGTCGTTGGTGAGGACATTGACTTGCTGATCATCCTTACTGCGATCTCAAACCAACGTGAAATTTTTTACAATAAATGTGGAAGAGGCAAAGCATCATATGACATGTATTCCAGCATCGCTTCTTCAAAATCTTCTTTGAAACCAGAGCTTTTCCTCTTCATCCATGCCTTTAGTGGTTGTGACTCGACATCCTGCTTCTTTGGCTTAGGGAAGAAGCAAATGATGTCCATAGTCGAAAAAAATACGGACGTTGAAAAGCAAGCTGCGATTTTTCTCGACACCAACTCTACACCTGACGAGATAGCAGCAGCAGGAGAGCGAGTCATAATTGCTCTATACGGAGGTAACCCCAACACCCATAACCTTGACGAGCTGCGGTACCAACTATTCGCCAGGGCTGCGACGAAAATCAGCTTCAATCTAGCCAGGCTACCTCCTACACGAGACTCTGCTCGATTTCACTCCTTGCGGACATACCATCAGGTAAAAATTTGTCCTTGCTTCAGTAATACACATTACATATCATTCATCATTTTCTATTCTTATGTACAATCTTTTTACAGGTACAGGCGTGATTGGGA
Source organism: Ypsolopha scabrella (assembly GCA_910592155.1). Lineage (NCBI taxonomy): Eukaryota > Metazoa > Arthropoda > Insecta > Lepidoptera > Ypsolophidae > Ypsolopha > Ypsolopha scabrella. Next base: position 731,562 of record OU342978.1, read on the forward strand.
GTCACACTGAACCCTCTCTCCTAGGGGTGGATATCTACGTCACAAGGCCTCAACCCAAGTATTATATACCCAGGTATTCCTCCTCTTTTCATAAAACGTTGTGGAGCAGCTATTGCGTTTCCCCTTACCCTTATTATAAATCGATCTCTGCATGATGGCTGTTTTCCGCACGAGTGGAAAAAGGCAAAAATATTTCCAGTTTATAAAAAGGGTGAATTAGATGATGTTAGCAACTACAGGCCGATTTCAATTTTATCATGTTTTTCCAAAATATTTGAATCCTTAATAACACCAATATTGTCTCGCCACTTGGACAGGATTCTTTCTCCTCATCAGCATGGTTTTAGAAAAGGTCGCTCTGTTCAAACTAACCTGGTTGACTTTGTGTCTGATCTTTCTCACGAAGTGGACAAGGGATATCAAGTAGATTCCATTTACACTGACTTCAGCAGTGCGTTTGACAAAGTCGATCACAATCTTCTTTTGTACAAACTGAAATTAGCGGGTGTGTATGGTTTAATGCTTGACTGGTTCAAGTCATATCTGCTGAATCGGCCTCAAATGGTGGTTGTAAATGGTCACGTTTCTGAGACATATATTTCTGATTCAGGAGTGCCTCAGGGATCTCATCTTGGACCTGTTCTTTTCTCAATTTTCATTAACGACCTTTCGTCGCAAATTCACCATTGTAAATACTTATTCTTCGCAGATGACTTAAAATTGTATAAAACTGTTAATTCTGTAGAGGATTCTACACTTATTCAAAGTGATTTGGACAGACTATCTCAGTGGTGTGCGTCAAATGGTATGCTCCTTAATGTAAGAAAATGCCTTCATATAAAATTCACGAGGAGAAAAAAGCCTATTGAATCGCACTATCACCTGGACTGCGCAGCTCTTGAAGAGGTGGAGCAAATTCGGGATTTAGGAGTAATTCTGGACAAAGAACTGAACTTTATACCCCAGATTGACGCAATGGTCAAGAAGTCCGCACAGATGCTCGGATTTGTCAAGCGAAATAGTCGTGGGTTTCAGTCAAAAGGGATCAAAATATTGCTTTTTAATTCTCTTGTCCGTAGCCAACTCGAATATGCTAGTTCGGTTTGGAATCCGTTTTATGCGATTCACTCACAAAGGATTGAAAGTATCCAGCGTGCCTTTACAAGACATTTAGCTTTTATCTCACCGGGTATGTCACATAGATGCTCATATGATGAACGTTTGAAACTTTTTGATATGTCATCTTTACGTAGCCGAAGAAATATGCTTGATTTGACTTTCTTACACAAATTAGTGAGTGGTTCAACACCGTGTCCACAGTTGCTTGGGAGGATTTTTGTGTCAGTGCCCTGTAATATGCCTCGTAAGCCCATTACTAGAATATTTTGGTGTCCCACTAGCAAAACTAACTTAGGTCTTAATTCACCAATCACTAGAATGTTAAGACAATATAACGAGAAGTGTCAAACTATCCCAGATCTTGACATTTTTCACTTATCCTTGAACAATTTTAGGACCAGTTTGCAAAGATTCTGTTAAGTTTAATCTTATTTTCCCATTTTGTAGATATTTTTTGTGTTAGTTAATTAATAGTTTTGTTTTGTATTAGTAATTATAAAAAAAATTAGTACTTGCTGTAAATGTCTATAATGTAATGTCTGCTTTGTGTTTACCACTTGTTTATTGTTGAATGTTGTGAACGCCTGTCACTGGTCCACATATCAGAATTTTAGTTTTATGTTTTAATTTGTTAAGTATGTGTAATATGTGTACTGTTGGTGTTCCGTTATTAATAAATAAATAAAAAATAAACCCAAAAATGATGACCAGAGATGCAGCCCCACAACACCTCTTGCGGATGATTTCTTGCGGCTGCACGAAGGGTTGTGGGAACGCGTGCAGCTGCAGGAAGGCAGGATTAAATATTGGATGGATTCGATTGATGGTTCTTGGTGGAATATAATTTATTCAAGGCAGGATTAAAATGCTCGTTAGTCTGCAGGCACTGCAGCGGGGCCTCTTGTGACAGTATACCTGATGTTGCAGTAGTAGATATCCCAGAAGGCGACGATCTGTCCGATGTCGAAATGGAGGATGACTTGTGGGCACAAGACGTCGACGATTCATCACCATCCCCTGATGGGGATATGCCATCCCAATACGTCGATCCAGATACGGACGAACCTCAACCGGGACCTTCCAAGAGGGCTAAATTAATTTAATTTTTTGATTTTGAATATTACTCAATTTCCTAACAAATAAATTTATTAACTTTTGTTGTACCTATCTTTTTTACTTCATTATTCGTAGCTTAGCTTAAACATCATCGTTCACACTTCTCATTTTCTTTTTTAACATCTGATCATAAAAGTACAGGGCTTCGATAGTATAATCAGGGTCAAAATTCATTCAAAACGACAGAATCGCAAAAAATTGCGAAATTCGAAAAAAATGATAAACTTTGGAAGGCTTAATCTCAGAAACTATTGGGTCTACAGAGGTAGTTCTAGTATCATATTGTAGCAAATGGGTCTACAGAGGTAGTTCTAGTATCATATTGTAGCAAATTTAGTCTACTTTAAAAACGACTTAAGTTTTTTCAAAAACTAGTCCTTTAGGGTTATAATCGCCAAAATTAAAAAAAAAACGATTATTTCGCAGTTTTTACGATTTTTGACAAAGTTGCGTTCGGCGCTCGAGGTCACAAACTTGGATTATTCATTGGGCCAACATCATAAACAAGTCTGCAAAAAATCATAACTACCAGATTTGACGAATGTACAAAGTTACTGGACTAGTATAAAATTGTTCGTAATTTTCGTTGCTAGTATCACTTGACCACTGTTGTCAGATATTTTTGCCCAGAATAAATTTTTAACTAACAGAAACACAGTAAATATTGATTATGAAACATATATCAAACTTATGCCGTGAAAAATCTAGCAGTCCACCGCGCACGCTTGTGAGGTTACGTCACAAAGAGGTTTCATAGCCGTGAGGTCTCGCACAGCCATAAAACCTCCACAGGACACACCTATATGGTTGCGGTTACATTTAATTAGTAACTCAGTGGACAGTTAGCGTTCAGAATGCGAATGAGCAATCCCCGACGCTACGTTTCTACTTAGTTTAGGTTATAGTGGACCGCCGATATCAACCTTACGTTATAAAAGGAGGTCCTCTGTAACTTCAACTCAAACTTGACTCAAGAATGAGTTCAAGTAATCACTTTCCCACTTAATGCGAATGAGCAGTCGGACTCACGTCATCTCGTCCATGATGTTCTCCATGGCGATGTTGTAGCTGTCGCCGAGCCGCAGCAGCCAGAAGTGGCTCGGCGAGTAGACCTCGCCCACGCAAACCTCCACCTTGCTGCAGGGCGCGATGTCGTCCAGCGACGCGCCCGGCACGCTGTCCATGTAGTGCATGCAGTCCGATGGGAACACGGCCGCGTCCTGCACCAACATCACACTGAGCACCCACTTCGCACAGATATTACGTCACGAAGCATCTACTCTCCGCAAACAGTATAGCAAATGAGTTAAGTACGAAAACGGAAATGCGCCGCTTTTGAGCCGCGGACGATGATTCCAATGGACTATGGATGAAATTATTAAAAGTGCTCGAATATTCTTCTGTTGATAGACATACACTGGAAAGAAACTCGGATACGGTCCCTAAACAGCTGTGTACAAATATAACCTTTGTCCGCATATAAAAGAAATAAAATATTACTCTATGACATTGACCATAGATATAATATACTTATACCTCAGAATAATAACTAAAGCATAGAAGTAGCAGTAAAATCGGTAAAAACTTTGTATGTTTTTCTCGTTCCTTCCTATTAAAAATATGTATTTGCTAAAAAGGGAAATCCATAGACATACTTTTTTCGTTTTGAAACATGTGTACAAACCGTACTGTCAAATTGGTTCACTTTGGTCTTGATAATCGACCAAGTTAAATAGGTATCTTTCACCACATTGCTTATACTAAATTTGCAGCAATTTAAACAATTCGGATATTCTACGCTAATTTGTTGTGAAGTCAGGTCCACGTATTAAAACATATTTGTAGTGTTTTTTATTGGAAGAAAAGGTGTTTCGAGGATTAAAAACATTAATCAATAAAAGGGCATGGCTTGTGGTGTATTGGGATGCAAATCCCATTGATCCCAAAATCAAAATCAAAATATTTATTTTGTAAAATAGATACATAAAGTATACTTTCTACAAGTCAAAGTTAATTTTAAATATATATATCTTTAGAATATAAAAAATATATAATAATACGGGAAATACATAGAGAAATCTAGAAATAAAAATATTATGTATACATAAATAATGCAATGAACAAATAAGTTGATAAATAAATACGGGAAATACATACAAAAAACTACAAAATGTAATGAAGTTATACACCTGCATAATATAGAGAAATATAGGAAAGGAAATGAAGGCAAATACATCAGCTTCCATCAGTAAGCGATTGGAGCACAAAATTTCAATATACCTAGTCCTACCAAAAGTTCTGTCCCTCACATTAAGTTGGATATTTTTCATCCCAGACTGAATCTAGTAAAATTAATTAATGGAATTTGTTGGCTAGCTAATCAAACACTTTAAAAATACAACAGCTGCTCAAAGCAGTGACCATTAAAAATAACTACTATCATTGAAGCGTCCGAAGCAGACATCTTAAAACACGTGACACAATTTGAGCTTTTCGCCTCATAACTTTTTCAATCATAGCTTTACAATTAGAATTTGTGGTAAGTCTTAAAGCTGACTATTTTCTCTTGGAGATAAGTTAATTCAATAAACATTGGAAAACAAAGGAGTTTGAAATATTTTGGGAGCCATTTTACAGCACCACCGGAGGATAAAGAGATAAAAGAGAAAAAGTTTAAGGAAACAGAGCGAAACCATGTTTTTTTGAGTAAGGTTTAGCCAGACTATGACGTGGCGTCTCTTAGACATTTCCATAACAAACCGCTCGGCGACAACACACTGCGTGTAGTACTCACAAACTCGATGCCGGGCAGCGCGTCGTCCGGGTTGACGGGCTCGCGGGCAGCGGGCAGCGTGCGGGCGGGCGGGTGGCGGCGCGGGGCGAGGTGCGCGGCGGCGCGGGGGCGGCGTGCGTCCATCAGCAGCCAGTCGCCGGTCGGCTCGGGCCGCTCCAGCGCCACCACGTCGGACAGCACGCGCATCAGAGACACGACCGACGTGTAGCCGAGCCGCTCGAACTGCAGCTCGTGACCGAACCGATCTCTGTGGGGGGGACATGAGAGAGGAACTCGTAATGTACGACGGAATCTCCTTAGGTAGGTATAGTCGTTGACGTGACTTGCACAAACGGTTCCGTAACACTCTATGGTAAATAACATTATGGTAAATAACAACATTATACATGCCAAAGCAACATGAAGGCTACAAAACCAGGCCGCTAAAATGGTAAGGCGGCACCGTCTGCGTAATGAACCCTACTATTCATTATTTTACTATACAGTGTGTCCTACAATTTGACTAAATTTTAACCATGTATATGTTACCGTCTTTTAACGTTTAAACAATGCAACCTTTTCGAGGTTTCTTGTATGGTGACCTCATGTATTTATCTTTAAATATTTTATTATTTGTCGTGGTAGAGGCCATAGTAACACGTATTCTGTCAAGTTTGTACCTATAACCGTTGAGGCTGTAGACCCCTGTGACAGACGGACAGACAGAAAGCGTCGAAGACACGCAAGATGGAGCGAGAGTCGCGTGGCGGCACAGTCACGAGCGTCTACTTGCCTGTAGGTGCGCAGCAGGTCGGCGGACCACAGCCCGTCCGGCTGCGCGGCGATCAGCTCTCTGAACTCGCTCCGCAGTTCCTCTACCATCATTCTCTTGCTCGAGCTGCCTGGAGACATTCAAACAGAGAACCATTAAATAAAATAGAACAAATCCAATGAAAAAGCAGGAGATTACAGAGGTCACAAACGAAAATTATCTTAATAACATGTGCGTAGTATTTGTGTTCTTACCTAATACCACGGAAGAAATTAAATACTATGCAGCGTGTAATTGTGCCCGAAGTACGGCGATAGGGTTCACCAATAATCACGAAGGGACGTAATAATCGTCGGTTAAACGCGGGTGTACCGGGTGTGGACTGTGACTTGCATTTCACAGTTCACACTCGGGAACACCTCTGACACCCCTTCCGGGATTAATGTCGTGACGATATGTATGTGTTAATAACATCCATATTATACCTATATAACGTATTTAGTACAGGGGTAGCTTTTTATTATTATATCGTATAGGTATATATAAATTAATGGAAGCGAACTGCTGCACACTGTAATACTATCTAAGCAGCGGTAAAATTAGTCACCGAAAAATATACTAATTTAAATGTGTAACATCTACCGACAAAATAAATAAAAAATAGCAAACCAAAATTCCTTACGACCACCTGGTTTAAGTAATGAACTTCCGAAAGAAATACTAATTTAACGAAAAAAAATGTTCTGCTGAGTCAAAAAATAGGTACGACGACGAGCGTAGCGAGGTTGACATGTAAAAACATATTGGGAGCCGAGCGAAACGGAGCAGAGCGAGGCGACCCCTTAAGTTTTAACAGAATTCATGAATGGTCAGGCAACTTTGAATTTTTATTCGGAGATCTACGACAAAAAAAGCTGATAATAGTTTTCGCTGGAATGTATTTTCAGCTGGTGAAATAGTACTATGTCAGCGTTTTGATGTATTAAGTTTTCAGGATTTTCAGTATTTCATTCGGTAGTTTTCGGTAGTTGGTAGTTTATTTATTAGCACAGAAGTTTTCGCAGTAACATTCATAAATTGAATATCCTCATTTTGAATTTAGTTTTCGGAGCTTTTATTACTGCCTAAATTAATTATACCTTTATTTTAGTTCATTTACGTGTATTAACTTATTAAGTATAAGTAAACCCAAAACCTACTTTAATATAATATTGTATTTTTCCTCTTTTAAATTTAATTAATTTTATTATTTAATAAATCCTAACGTGCGATAGGTGTATTTATGTACCTACATTGCAAAAATAAATTATCCATTTCATTTTATTTCCATCTGTTCATCAGCCCATGTTCGTCCACTGCTGGACATATGCCTTTCTCAGATTTCGCCACTCGTGATGACGGTCCTCCGTCTTTCTCATCCATCTGCAGTTCTTGAAGCGATCGATGCCAAGTTGACTGGCTTTACATGGAAATGCTGAAGTGTCTATATGACTCCGCTACGATATCCGTCTAAGTACAGGGTGTACCAGCAAGACATATACCTTCAGCGCGGCGTGAGACAGGGAGACGTTATTTCTCCAAAACTGTTTACCGCCATGTTGGAGAACGTGTTTAAAACACTAGACTGAAATGGACAATGCATAAACATAAACAGAAAATGCTACGCAGCTTAAGCGATTCTTAATGACGTGTGGCTCTTAAGAACTTAAAAGTTGCGTCACATATTTACGTCGTCAACACCGCAGTGCTTAAAGGCTAAGATGTACAACCAGTGCGTCCTTCCTGTGATGACGTATGGCGCTGAGAGCTGGTCTCTTACTAAGGGCCTGATCCACCGGTTTAAGGTCGCTCAAAGGGCTATGGAGCGGGCTATGCTTGGGGTATTTCTGATACCTGAACCTGAAATGAGGAGATCTCTGGGAGATCGAAAGTGACCCATATAACCTTCAGAATCAGAAAGTAAGTGGCAGTAGGATGGCCATATTTGTCGCCGACGTGATAGTCGTTGGGGCCGAAAGGCGTTAGAATGGAGACCACTGGACCGACGACGATCTGAAGGAGGTTGCGGGTGGCGGCTGGATGAGAAGGGCAGAGGACCGCCAAGAGTGGCGAAATATTGTAAAGGCCTATGTTCAGCAGTGGACGATCACAGGCTGATAGATGGATGGATGCCCCATCTCAACGCACTACACTGTATTGAGAGAGTAAATATAATATAGAATATCACTCACCACTGGACGATGTCATCCTTCCAGAATCGTCATCATGAGAACCCACTGTCTCCGAACATTCTTTGTCCAAAGATGATGATGATTTTAAATGTGACCTCCTGAGCTTCTGGAAGTTCTGCGCAGCGAGCTGATTGCTAACAGTATCAGTCTTGTGGGTATCGTTAGTCTCTTTGCTTTTAGTTAAATTACTAGTGCTCTTTACTGTATTATAACATGGGTTTGTTGGTTGATGTTTTCTAATGTTGTTAGTTTCAGTTCTATGTACTGTTTCTTTTGATTCAGTCCGTGGAGGCTTATATTCCTTCACTGGAGCTTTATTTTCAGGCACTGCAGGTTTATATTCAGTCACTAGAGGCTTATATTTATTTGTGCTTTTTGGTGGAGTAGAACCTATTTGTCTGACATGTTTGATGTATGATTCTGGAACACTCGATCTTTTTCCTTTGCTGGAATAAAAGAGATAATAAAACTGAAACTGAGCCATGGAGAGAAGAAATTTGAAACCTTGAGAAATAACTATAGCGCATAGTAACATATATTCTGTGAAAATTTCATCAGTCTACCTATAGTTTTGACAGATGGATGCAGGACATATAGCCCGGACGGTATTGTTGCATTTTAGGTAGTGCTTTTACGCCAATAGATTGCCATCTTTTTCAATAGATCTGGAATGACTAATAACAGAACCAAGCGTCAGCTGACGCACCCGCGGTGGGTGTGGGTGTGGGAGGTTGCGAAAGTGGTAAAAAAAAGTTATAGTACGCCGGCTGAAACTTTTCTCACGGATAGTTGACATCATACTGAGCTGGAAAAAAAATCGTCAGCTGCATCGTGGAGGGGGGATGATGCGTCAGCTACTCGCATAAACTTGTAAAAAACACGTAAAATAAAGTTATAGTACGCCGCATGAAATTTATCTAGGTGATTCTTTAAATAATTAAAAGTACAAAAACAACAATCAGCTGCATGGGTAGCGGTGGAAAGACCGTCAGCTAACGCAGTAGAGATACAGATTAAATATACTGTTACGTAGTAGCGGCGCAGGAGACAAAAATCTCACACATCATGGAACGCGTAAGAAAGTTCATAAATAATCGCGCCGCGGAGCGACGTGCACCCGCGCTCCGGGCCAAGGTCACAACTGGTCGATGCGAGAAGTTTCCGCGGAAGGGCTCATTCGACCATTGAACTCGAAATGTCTCGGCCATTCTGACATTGTCACACGAAGTAGTGGGAGAGAGAAAGCATTCGGGTTGGAGAGGAATGGATATAGACCGGGGTCCTTGACGTGTGTTCCACAATGTGCGAGAGGGTTCTAGCAAAATCACGTCACTTGAACTAGAAGCCAGCGTGTGGTATAAAAAAGTCCAGAGCAGTTCAGTGTTAACTACGAGGCGAATCGGAAAAGCGAAAAACCAAAGTGCGACTCTAGTGAAGTGAATTGCGACTGTACAGTGCGAATATAACCCGGTAACGATTCTAGTGCAGAAATATTGTGAAATAATAATGCGGTCAAATTAGTCAGTCCGGTGAGTCCATTGAGTCCAGTTAGTAATTCCAGTTGTTATTTAGTTTCAGTTGTGTTTTAATAGTGTGTGTGATTTCAAATAAAGACCGTTAGTGGTTTTTGGTGCGAATTGGTATAAAATTAATTTATCCCGAACCCCAGCTCGTAACAACACTTATCCCGTTTTACACTAATACGACAAAGAGACAGATGACGCAGATGTTTCTTTGAAATTTTAGGGGGAGAGGCCCAGGTACCCCGAAGGTCGTGTTATGGGCTCAAGCAGTTCCGGAATCTATCTCCAAATATACGTTTAAAGGGAAAATGCTCCAATATTTTTAAACTTTACTGCGTCAGCTGACGGTCTTTCCACCGCTACCCGCGCAGCTAATTGTTGTTTTCGTTCTTTTAATTATTTAGAGAATCACCTAGTAAAATTGTATGCGGCGTACTATCACTTTATTTAACGTGTTTTTTTTATAAGTTTATGCGAGTAGCTGACGCATCATCCCCCCTCCACGATGCAGCTGACGATTTTTTTTCAGCTCAGTTTGATGTCAACTGTCTGTGAGAAAAGTTTCAGCCAGCGTATGATTTCTTTTTTTTGACCACTTTCGCAACCTCTCACACCCACCGCTACTTGAGCAGCTGACGTTCGATTCATATAGATATTAGTCATGTGAGATCTACGATCGATGTCAATATCAGCCGGCTTACTAAGTCGGTGCCAGATAAACCTGGGCAAAAAGTCATTCACCTCTGTATACCAAGATACTCAAATATCTTGAACGATAGTGTCGAAATGTGTGAGCCGTATCGTTAAACAAGGCGTCACTCGAGTATCATGGTAGGGGATGTCTTTGACCCGTAAACTCGGCAGACGTTACAAATTTTTTTTAGTTAGTTTGGATTTAATTTTGATTTGTTTAGTAAGTAATAATTTTAATGAAATGAAATGAAATATAAGATGAAATAATTTATTTCGTAAAAGAGGTACCTACACAAAATACACTTTTTAAACGTCGAAATTTATCATGTAATAAAAATATAACAGTTAAAATTTTGAATAGGTACGGGAAATGCAATAAAATAAATTTTGAAGTTAAGCTTACCTAAATTGAATAACATTATAAACTTACTTAAGTAAAAAAAGAAAATAAAAAATAAATTATACTTCTGGCAACGCTGCCGACGATCTTTGACTAAAACAATTGGGATCAATGTTGGCCAACACCATACAAGTCGCAACTCAAAAACGGCGCTAAAACCAATTTATTGAAAACGCAGTCCAAATGTTATGTATCCCAGTTACAAAAGCCAGGTAGAAGGCTTGTAGAAGGGCCGCATTTGAGCATATAGAATTTGGGGAAAAAAGTTTATGAAAATGGCAATTTTTCATTCAATTAATATCAACTAAACAGTTTAGCTAAATTTATAAATTCAATCCGTCCGAAAAAACACCAAACGAAAACGTAAAAGGGATGTGACTACACTATTTCTTTGACACAGAAAACTTTAAATGGGTAAAATTACGACATATCGGAAAATTCTCAGAAAAAATTTGTAAATTACTTCGTAAAAATAACAAGAAAGCAGCATTCTATTGTAGAAACAATATGAGGGACCTAGTATGTAATAACAAAGACCGTGTCCCAAAACTGGATGACAGTGGTGTTTATCAATTAGAGTGTGATACATGCAAAAAAGTGTACATTGGTCAAACAGGTAGAAAATTTAAAACTAGGCTTCATGAACATGTCAGATCGTGGAAAAATAAGAAAAATGACTCAACATTTGCGGAACATCTCAACTCTTCAAATCATTCCTTTGACCCGACAATTAACATAAAAATAGTACACAAAGCTAATAAAAGTGCAAAACTGAATTATTTGGAAGCCCTAACAATAAATAAAATAATTAATAACGATCCAGACAGAATTTTAAATGACCAATTAGAATTAAATTCCTCACCACTTCTGACATATTTTAAATGATGTTATTAATTAATCAATCAAAATGTTATGTTTAATTGTAGTTTATATTTTGTATTTTTTAACTTATTTGACACAATTTTTAGAAGTGTATCCTGCCATATAATAGAAAAATGATATTGAAACACAACATATTTATTGCCGTTATTTATAGATTTAACCTTGACGTAGACCCATTTTGAAACGCAAGCTGTGGTGATTCACCTCTGTTTATTTTATATTTGCTTGTTAAAAATGTTTTCTTTTGTTTTCTTTCTGTCGTGTTAAATAATTAATAGTTTGTTGGCCCGATGATGTGTAATACGAAACCGGTAGCCTAAGTCAGAATAAAAATAAATATATGTGGAATAAAAGTACAAGAATTTGTGTATAATTTATTTAAGATATTCCACCAAGAACCACCGATCGAATCCATCCATTATTTCTTTGTATTTTTGAACGTTGTTTTATACGCCTTATTTGGTTATAAAGTTAAGGAAAATCTCACCAAAAAACGTCGGGGTTTTGAGGCCCCAAGAAACCGGGGCCCTGGGCTAGTGTCCCGTATGCTCTTTGAAAAGACGGAACTGAACACGGCATGTATTATGAAACACGTGTATGATTTTGCTAACGACAGTTTTGTATTACGAGCGATAATTATCGCATTTTTTTTACTTCCTGATACAAGTGGGGTGAATGACTTTTTGCCCAGGTTTATTTGGCACCGACTAGATGACTTTTGTATTTGCAACGGTACCTCCGGGACCAACAGCTTGGCACCCTCTGGGGTATGGAATCCCAAAAGTATAAAATTCATGTCTAAATTAAATATTGGTGTGATTTTTCGAAGCTCCGCCTTCGGCCTTACATATACTTGTACACTCAGATTAATAAAATGGCTCCTAATTTAGTCCTCTTAATTCTCATGATCACTAACACAATAGATCATGGCTCAGGTTGGGTACATCTTACAAACTACAAACATACATACATACATACAATATGTATATACATATAAGGTGACTCTAATTTATACAACTAAATTATTACTGAAGTAATACGGTAAGTGCTCAGTAACAAGGTTCGATGAACCTTTTTGTGAAATTAGTAAATTATTCTTTTCGTGTTCCCTACAAACGCAAACGCAGCCCCGAGTCAGCTAGGTCAGTCAGGACATCAAGATTTTATTTTGCGAAATTAGCAAAAAGCGTTATCGATCCGTGTTACTGATCACTTACCAAGTCTCCAGTATGACATTATGTGTATTAATTTCCACCAAGTGCCAACAATCACAAGCATCAACTATCACCAGTATCAGTTTGGCTGTGTAAATTAAAGTCACCTTATATATTCATGCCTGTCTCCCAAAGGGGTAGGTACAGACTACACAGTTTCATTTGCTATGATCATGCATGACATACTTCTTTCACTTTTTACACATCCGTCAATCATTCAAAATTCCATACAGGTATTACCTAGAAAAGAGCCAAAGTGCAAATGACAAGATTCTGTTGTATCTGTACATTTCTACAGGCACACACCTCTAACAAATGACACTGAAAACAACTCAAGTTACCTAAAAACTAAAAATAAATAAATAGCTTTCAATTTATTTTAACTTACAACTTTATATTTGAGTTAATCTTCTGTTTCTGGACAAAATTATCAATATGTCTGAGCTTATCTGGCACGATGAGAGTCAACAGGGGGTTAGCTGGAGATCCCCCGAACTGGAAGCAAATTTACACAACCATAATGAACAACAGAACAATCAGGCTGTAGATAAGGGGGCACTGGGAGAAACCGGTAAAGTGCGAGTCAGACTCGCATACCCAGGGTTTTGGGAACAGTCAGGAGGAAGGTATTTAAAATCTTGCCCATTTTAACTGTTTATGATAACTAAAAAAAGAATTGATTGCACCACAAAAGAGAGACTCAAATATTTTTATACCTTACTCAAAAAAAGCTCGTGGATGAAAAATTTAATTTTGTCATTTTGCTATTGTAAATTTCTCAGCCGCTATATTTTTCTATTATTAATCTCATACATATTTACATAAAAAGTAATAAGGAACAAACTGAACACATTATAATTATCAAAAATCGGAAATATCAACAAAATTATTATTTTCTTGTCAATTTATTATTAATATTACATTACAATTTTATTACAGTGAATCCAAAATTTTAAATAAATCACAATGTTTTAATAATTATTTAATACGTATGTCAAGATTCGGTAAGTTTCGAAAAATTCTATGTATCCTTTTCACAAATCGCCAAGCATTCCTTCATAACTTCCCTCCACTGACTATTAAGAAAATCGGCGTGGAGTACCGCCGCATGCAGCTGGTTCAACCTGGCAAGGGTCCGGTTCAGCGGGGACGTACGTGCTCCCTCCATGCTGAAAAGAGGCCGAAGCCTTCTCATGCCGTGACTAAAGCAGTTAGGTACATTTAGCTTGAGTAGTCTTTCCAATAGTGTAGGGGAGTCGAGTCTCCCTCCCATATCTGAATAATGATCAGCATTGTATTAAAACCAAGTACATCTAGAAGAAATTTGGGTACATGAAAGGGTATAATCTATACTTAACTTTGTAAAGGTATCTTAAGAATCTCTTTTGGACCTTTTCTAGCATAAGCTTATACTTGTCCTCGTGTGGATTCAACACGCAAGCGCTTGTCTCCGGTTTATTCCTGAGGAGAGATGTATAGAGCAACTGTGCAGTTCGCGAACTACGAAATTCACGTGCATTCCTGATGATGAAACCCAATCTTTTAAACCTTTCGCTGCCAGGGTAGTAATGTGTTTGTGAAAAGTCAACTTAGGTCAAAGATCACCCCGAGGTCCTTCATAGAATATGCTCTTGTTAATATTTGCCCATCAAGCATGTACCTTGCATCTACGAGATTGGAAGATCGAGTGAAAGACATAAAGCAGCACTTGTCTGCATTAAAGTTTAATTTATTAGATAAGCTGCAATCCAAGACCGACTCTACATCTTCCTGCAGGAGGCGACAATTTCCCTCGTCTGTAATTGGTTTTATAAGTTTTAAATCATCAGCATATAAAAGAAATGTAGGGTTGACTAAAACATCTGGCAGATCGTTAGTCATTATGGTAAAGAGCATTGGACCAAGAATTGAACCTTGACTGACTCCTGATCTGGTAAAAAATAGTCCGGAAACAAAGCATACATACCGAACGAACTGCTGCCGCCGGTCTCTCAAGTAGTCGGCAAAAAACTTTGTAAGTTTGGGCGTAAAGGCTAGTAACTTACTCAGCAGAACGTCATTATCTACTCTATCAAAGCAGTGGCGGCTTTGGGCCTCAAAACTGACTGAGGCGCCAATAGGAAAAAAATGGTCAAGTGCAAGTCGGACTCGCGGATTTAGGGTTCCGTACTATGGAAATTATATAAGTCAAATACCTACATACTTTTCTTTGTTATTTTCTAGTCTACTTGCAAAAACTTGGTATTTTCTTCTCTCTTAACGTCTATGAACTTAACTGATGTAGGTTACATACATAATATAATAGATAAAAACAATTTTAACATTTTGAGTGCTTTGAAGTTTTGGAAATGTTCATGTGATCCCTTGTGAATCTTCAGAGAGCGCGATATATTTTTCAAATCTAAAACGCAGATTTATTACCTACGGCGCAAAAGAACGCACGGCCAAAATTACAGCTTTTGCAAGTACCTACCGAAGTATGCACAGCCATTTGTAGCGATCATACCACGAGCTTTGAAACGAGCGGATAAACGTTTTTCTTCCATTTAATTCAGGACAAGGGCGAAAATACGTTTTAATTAATATCTGTTTTTTCAGCTTCATTACGCAATATAAAAGGGGTTATTAGTAATAAAGCAACAATATCAAATGTTGGATACATGATGCAAATTACCACGCGCGCCGGGACCCTACAAAACAAAAGCGGGTCAAGACAAGAAGTGACCCGTGTCACAGAACGACTGATTGATGGGCGCCCCGCGCCGGCCGCAGCAGCGCCTCGCCCGCCCCCCCGCCCGCCCGTATAAAGAGATTCTATGTCACAGATATACCGGGTGTAAATAGAGTGCGACCATTAAATGAAACCACATATTCTACCGACCCTACTGAACCACTTGTCCCGAGAATCATACCCGCGCACACCCTTAGTTTAGGAAATAATTGAGTTCCAAACAAAAATGCGTGAACCCTAACGCACCGACATACGAGCGAGTTTAGAGAGAGCGTCGTCCATGAAACGAACCGAAAAGTGGTTCAGTAGGGTCGGTAGAATATGTGGTTTCATTTAATGGTCGTACTCTATTTACACCCGGTATAATATATATAAATATTAAATCTCACTAAATTGTAAGACTTAAAACATGAGACTCAAAGTTGTAGGAGTCAATATCGTAAAATAAGAGCATTGATTGCTCTCCCTTTTGAAGTACATACTATAATAGGTGGGTCGAAATTCATATTGTAATAGTGGAATTACTTTGAAGAGATCTAGAAAAGTATAAAGAGCCCAAATAAAATAAAATGAAAAATATTGAACTGCTACTTCTGGCTGCGCTTTTGATTCAAAGTTTTACAAATAGTAGGAAAGAAAAATTTTTTTTTTTACTATTTTTTTATTATTTTTGTATTTGTTTGGCCTTATGTCAACAATGTAACAAAAATAACGTCATAAAATTCTATTGCTCCAAGATCCTACGAAATTAAAGTCTCTTAAAAGTTCGTTCTGTGAATTGACACAGATTTTATTAAATTTTAGACATATTAAGTGACGTATATTTTTATATAATTTTTATAGTATGCTTACATAAAGTTTTAAACAACAAAAATACAAAAATGTAAACACGAAATTTTTTTTTATTTTCTTCCATACATTTTGTAAAACTGAATCAAAAGCGCAGCCAGAAGATGCAGTCCAATATTTTTATTTTGTTTTATTTGGGCTCTTTAAAGATCTCTTCAAAGTAATACTATCACTATGACAACATGAAATTTGAAAAAAGTGTAATTTCGACGTTTCGACCCATCCTAGCTTACATACACACTTGCGGCATCCATATAATTCATATCTGTGTTCTCTAAGGCTGAGATTCCGAATACATTTTGAGTCCGAACTCAATCTTACAAACGTCACTCTAGTATGAGATCACGTCACTTTTTGACGTTTGTAAGATTGAGTTCGGACTCAAAATGCACTCTGAATCTCAGCCTAAGCTCCCCAGAATCGAGGCGGCGACTCAAAGAGCCTCTCGCCAAAATAATATCGTGCCGGACTCATCAAAAATCGACTCTATATCAAGGTATTAAGATTCACGTAATTCGTCTCGTTAACTTTGCAAAACCTTTCGTTGTATACTCTATAAAAGGTTTGTGTTGTTGGTGTTGTGTCGGGTCTAAAACCATGCTGGGCTAAGCTAATAAATGGCTGTAGCTGTGGTTCCAATTGTTATTTCAAAACTTTTTGCACAAGAACTAAGAACAGCAATAGGGCGATGGTCCTATTGCTTGTTTTTGGAATCGGTCTGACCCTGGTTATCTTCCACTGGGATGGATATAGGCCTGTCTCTAATCATAAATTGAAGATATACCTAAGAGGTATGTTTGAGTATGTAAGCGGGCACGAACTACGGGGTTTCAATCTACTTAGAGCATTTAGTATATCTCCTTGTGTCATTTTAGTCATATTTATACAGTAAAAGTATATATTTTTATATACAGCTTTTTAATATCTACAATTTGATACCAAATTATTTTTTTTTATATATTATTGCGGTATAGAAAATCAGAAAAGTAAATCTGGACGTGAGGAGCTCTGAACCGGGATTCGAACTCGGGACCTCTCGCTTGATACCTATATTGTATTTTTATATTTCTTTAATCGCTATAGTTTTCCCTGTAATTCCGGTCCACCAGTCTCGGAAATAAGGGACAGAAATATATGCATTTTTGTGGTTTTTCAAAGATTTCTCGAAAGCGGTGCCAGTAAATATAGTAAAAGTATATACTATTTTTATAATCAGCTCTTTAATATCTACAATTTGATACCCATATTGTATTTTTAGGATATTTTTTGTTTCTCTCTTTAGTATTGGAAATATTTTAAACGATTTCAAATTGTTCAAATTTTTTTTGCACCATACTATGTAAGCAAGTGAATGCTATTTTTGTGGCAAATTTCAAGTCTTTATCTTTAACGGTGCTTAAGTTATGAAGCTGTGACATACGCACGGACGGACAATGGACCTTGTACTACAAAACCCTAAAGTAAGCCAGTAGGTTTGGTAAGATGGTTAAGAATATAATTGGATCAACCACCAGCTATAGTTGCCAACAATAACCAATACTTATAATAAAACAGTAGAAACCACTGTATCTGTTGTAATAGAAATGCCATCAAAAACAAAACTTGTAGAAAAAACAAGTCTCGCAGCTTAGTTCTTCTATCGTAAGAAGTTGCGAGATCCATGTACCTAAATCCACGTGTATTAATTTATTCAGTCCCTACTTAGGGGACCTACTGTCTGAAGTTATTACATAACTAGCGTCGAAGAGATTTTCGTGAAAATAAGGAAAACAAAAGAATATGATTTTTTAACGACTATATGCAACGGACATGTTTAACCAAGGCGCTAATAAAGACCAATCAAATAAGTCCAAACTCGAAGGGTTTGCTGTTATCCGTTGTGGAGATCCCATACCCACCTTCCAGTCCCATCATCAGACCCTGGTCACCATGTTTTACCAAAGTGCCAAGAAGTGTGTCAGGATCTTTGTAGATGGAAATCTGTAGTCAGATTAAACTCATACATTTTTCTTGTATGGGAAAAAATCAATACATAAACCCAGCTGTAATCACTTTATCAAGCTAAATATTAGCAGGAGATGTGTCCGGATCGTTGTAGATGTAAATATGTAGTCAAATGAAACTGATATAGTTTTCCCGTATGGGAACAAATCATTACTTAAACCATAGTATTTAATGTATCTATGCTTAAACCTGGCTGTAGTTACTTTTTCAAGCTTAATATTAGCAAGAGGTGTGTCAGGATCGTTGTAGATGGAAATCTTTAGTCAGATTAAACTTAAGTTTCCTCGTATGGAAAAACAACCGGTTTCATCACATATAACTAACCATTTGGCCAAGGAACGCCGATAAAGCAGCTAAGCAGCGATTTTTCTCCCGACATGGTTCACAAATATTGAATTTTCAAACTGAAAACTTACTTTTATTAAAATAAAATATAGCCTATGTTACTCGGCAATAGTATTAGCTTTTTATAAAAGAAAGAATTTTTAGAATTGGTTCAGTAGTTCCAAAGTCTACCTCAAACATACAAACAAAATAGTGTAGATGTAGATTTAGCTAACCTTACAACATTTTATAGTGACCATGCCAATATTAAAAATCTTTTATGTTTTGAATAAATACCTAGATGTATCTCATTTTTTAGTGCGATTGATAAGTCTAGCGTGTTTGGCATGTCAACAACAATTTATAATAAACTTCCTCAATCTTTTAGGGATATTTCCAACATAATGACATTTAAAAGCAAATTACAAGAATTTTTAATCAAGAAAACTTATTACTCAATTGCTGCTTTTTTAAATGATAGGTACTGACATTTCATTCTAAATATTTTATAATATTGCATGAATCGGTTTATTGACATTTTAATATAGTTTTTTATTTTATTAAGTGATTTATTGTGACTTTTTTATTTTAATTTTTACTGTTCATTTTTCTAATTTACATATGTTATTAACAAACTATTTTGTATTTAGTATGTTATGGAACTAAATTGAATTGTACGCCTAACGGCAGAGCACACGGCACTTAATGATTATTTTTATAAAATGTAACACCAATATATTCCATTTATCTGTGTCTCAACAAATAAAGATATTGAATTGAATTGAAGTCAATCTATTTATTTAAAACAGAAAAGATTTTTAATATTGATATGGTCACTATAAGATGTCTTTGGGTTAGCTAGTTATGTAATAACTTAAGACAGAAGGTCCCTTAAGTAGGGACTGAATAAATTAACGGACTTGGATTTACATGGATCTCACAATTTTTAGGGTAGGAGAACTAAGTTGCGAGACTTGCTTTTTTTTACAAGTTTTGTTTTTGATGGCATCTCATTTCTTTTTGTAGATAGTCCTACTTTTTTTCCTTTGTTTTTCGTTACCTTCTGCTTACAACTGCAAATGTAACTTTGTAATCCTATAAGTATATTTATATGGGATTACAAAGTTATTTATGCAGTTGGTGTATCTAGAAGACTGGAGCGAAATTGCAAAATATTATAGCTTTTTTTTTTATTTTTGCACTAATCACTTATTCCAAATATGAAGCTTCTATGTCTGCTAGAAGTGCCTTAGAGTATCAGTCAGTCAGTGAGTGAGTGAGTGAGTGACAAAATTGAGAAACTTTGACTAGCCTCGGGGTCCGAATAGTAGTAGCCCAACCTTAATATTATTTGGATGTATTTCCCGTATTTATTTATCAACTTGTTTGTTCGTTGCATCATTTATACATAATATTTTTATTCCTAGATTTCTCTATTTTATGTAGGTGCATAATTAAATTTTTGTAGCCCAACCTAAATATTTTTTGTATGTATTTCCCTTATTAGTATGTACATATTATTTTTTTATTCTAAAGATATTTATTGTAAAGATTAACTTTGACTTAAAAATAATAATTGTAGATAATGTATGACGTATATAAAGTACATACGTAATTTCATAATAGTTATTAGTTAAG
The DNA here is from genome assembly GCA_910592155.1 of Ypsolopha scabrella. Lineage (NCBI taxonomy): Eukaryota > Metazoa > Arthropoda > Insecta > Lepidoptera > Ypsolophidae > Ypsolopha > Ypsolopha scabrella. The sequence continues at coordinate 751,831 of OU342978.1, forward strand.
CGCCTGCCCAGCGTGTGTGAGCATGGGCATTTCTTCCAGGAGGACCGCCAAGAGTGGCGAAATCCTGGAAAGGCCTATGTCCAGCAGTGGATGAAACAGGCTGATGGATTAGTTAAGGAATAAAATGTCTGTGAAGCGGCAGTAGGGGTGGTCGGTGACTAGATTTTGGTGTTAAATAGTTACAGCAGGTGTAGCTACTAGTAGGTACGGTCTTGGGTGGGTCTGATGAGGAGCAGAGACATGGCTACTGGATCTCAGTGATGGCGATACTTAGAAACATGCAGTTTTGTGTTAAGTGTTTAGGCTCAGGGTGCTGCTTCTAGGTAGGGTCTTATGAAGGTCTGATGAGGAGCAGATATATGGCTACTGGATCTCAGTGACAGCAATATAGTAGGATTTTTTTTAAATGTCTGAATCCACTTTAGATTCTTCCAATGAATGGCATTGTCAACTATTGTTAAGTTCGACCGCTAAATGAGCAGTGCATAACGAAACTCATAAACAACAAAAAAATTTATGTTAATAGCAACTATACCACCTAAACAAAAAGGCTCAAATTTGAAAGCCAAGTCGCCAACGCATTTCAGGTTTAATTATTGAAATTGGAAGCAGCAGCCATTTTGTGTGTCAGTTACAGGATCAGTGAACGAACTGTACAGGATGATTAAGTAATGGCTTTCGGATCTTAATATTGTATACTTCTCTGGTTTCAAATTCAAATTGTTTATTTGTAAAATAGATACATAAAGTATACGTTTTACATGTCAAATCTAATCTGTATAAAAATAATATTTTATGATGAAACAAATATGATACGGGAAATATATAAAAAAACTATATTTAAGTTGGGCTACAAAAGTTAAATGCATAAAATAAAGACTTATTGGAATACGAATATTATTGTAACTACACAATGCAATTAATATATAAGTTCATAAATAAACTGAATAGACCCTAAATAAATATAATGCCTAGCCAAATATATACTAACATAAGTATATGTACCTACCTACAAAATTCAATGAATAAATAAGTTAACAGATAAATAAACTATAAATAGATATAATGCCTAAATCCGCCCATTTGATTAATCTTGCTAAGAAGAAGGGCAAGAAACTTAGCAAGATCATGTCTTTTTTTAATCAGTATTTTTTTTTCTGAATATGGCTTAATACTATTACAGTTTTTTTTAACTTATATAAAATAATACTAAACAATATATTAAAAAAGAATGAAAATATAAAAGACAGAAGGAAATTGTGTCATGAGGAAAAAAAAATATATATACATTTTAGTCTACCTGCCTAATGAGTTAGTAAGTTAAAATACTAAGCAAAACATCATCCACCTGTCTCATATAGTTTATCACTTTTTTGATAGTCAGATTATCAACTAAGTAATAAATGCTAAGTTTAAGTTATACAATTTTCATGTCAATATGTAAAAAGAAATGTCAAAATAATAATAAAAAACAATATAAAAATATTAGTCTACATAAAAACAGACAATTTAAAAAATAAAGGAACAGTAGTATCAATCAATATTCTCATGACCCTAAGCGTCACTATCATCCAAATAGTTTTATTCTGGATATTTCATAAATTTGACCCTGGCCTATGTTTATATGATTTTGATTGCTTACCTACTATTTTGTCAAAAGTGTGTTTGATAAAGACCCTGGCTGTGTTTAAGGACTTTGATTTGGCAGGAATAAGTGGTACAAAAATGTAATGTATATGTAATTTTAAATGTAACTTCAATAATTACCATAGATTGCAGCCATAATTTTTTTTTTGTATTTGTAGGTATAGTATGTCAAAAAAGAGTTGAAATGAATATTGAAGGAACTAATTTTCTTTCGCCTGGTTACACCAAACAAACAAGTACAAAATCTGTTAAATCGAGTTTACCGCATTGTTATTTCATAAATATTTTACCTAAATTATACCACTTTAACATTTAAAGCTAATTAAAGTTTATTAAAGTTCAATATTAATTTCAACACTTTTTGACAGACTATACTTACTGGTTTTATTTAAACATAGTTATTTAATAAACAACAAATGTGTGTTAAATTAAAGTTTCAAAGAGACAAATGAACTTTTTTAAACTTAAGTACTGTTTTTCTTAATAACATGCATATAAAATTATGTAAAAATCTTAAATAGTTTCACCCTGTATCACACCTGTACCTTGCTGCCGCTTTCAATTTCAAAAAGTACTATTGGGAATGCGTTGTCGTTCAAATTTGAGTCTTTTTGTTCAGGCGTTAAAGTTGTTATTAACATAAAATATTTTGTTGTTTATGCGTTTTGTTGTGCACTGCTAATTAGTGGTGGATTTTAACAATAGAACAATGCCATTAATTGGAAGACAAGCTCTTAAGCCGATCCTGACATTTAAAATAAATCCTACTATACCTAGTTTTGTGTTAAGTGTTTAGTCTCAAGTTATTTAAATATGATATAGGGTATGTAAGTACTTCTTTGTTATGTAGTGTATGAATGTGTAAATTTAATAAAAGATACTTGATATAAATACACGATTGGGTTTCATTTTTATTGCTAAGAACTGTGACAACCCTAGCAATATAGCCACTGTCTAGACGCTGTCGGCATTTTCTCTGACATCAAAGGCGTAGGATCACTGTATGTTTTTACACTGTGACCAAGGGTTTGCTATAAGCTAGGATATTTGCATAGTCAGTAAGATTCAATGTAATTATTAATTTTGTGTGTGCAATAAAGAATTTGTATAGAATAGAAGTATATTATAAACTTATTTGAATGGTACGAAACACTCAGGGCGCGAGACCTAATCGCACTTGACCTGTTTTTCCTGTGGAAAATTATATGGTTTTGGAATATGCTGCCGACCAGTAAGATCTGTGATATTTGCTGTTCGAGTGATAAAGATTGTATTGTAATGGACACAAGCAACTTACCAAGAAGCAGTCACTGCACCGCTCCTTGAGAAAGGAGAAGGCTTCCTTGTAGCCATACTTGGCAATGGGGATGGGGGAACCCATCATGCTGCGATAGTCCCGGCACAGGGTGCGCACGTCCATCTGCGCCGGACTGGACACCACGAGGGAGCGCAGCACTGACTTCAACTGTTCGAGCTCGGTGCCCATCGCGCTCACTAATACTTTCACCATTAATTTAACCTTGAAACATTGTTTTACTATGTAAACTAGATCAAGTGTATTTTCGTTTTAAAAATTGTGTGCCGATTCTATGCTCAATTTAATGTATGGAGTGGAGTGGATTAGGACAAAATAATGTACAGAATGTACGGTACTGAATTTAAATGTTAAACCGACACCGTATGTAACCATTGATGTAAAATCCAAGACCGTAACTAATAGAGCGCTATTCAAGCTTATAATTTATTTAAAAATCAGTTTAAAGACTGCCCTGAACAATTGCATTCTATTTTAATAATTGCTTCGGTCGGGCATCGTTTTAATTAATCAATCAATCACAAATTACCGAAAATATGTGGATACCTACATAGGTACGGTACCTCTTCTTTTGATCTCAAACAAGGCTACAACCATAGAGTAACTTATAAACTGGGAATAGAGTCATCAGTTTTATTGCGGTTTAGCGACATCTCGTGGGTAACGACGGACTTAAAGTCGTTTGCAATAGAATCCAACAATCATGTAAACAAATATGGCGGACTGACATTGACAGCGTATTGTTTATGCCCATAGTGATGTCATAGTGTTCTAATTTAATTTTAATTAAATTTATTTTTCTAATTATTTTAATTTTAAGTCATAGACTATGGCCCATAGTAGGATAGGTACTAAAATAAAACTGACTAAATAGATTAAATATATAAGCCATAGACTATAAAATAAAACTGATTATATATAAAAAAAAGTGTTTATTAAAACAAATTTAAATCTTCGTCTTCGTCATCATCACTATCAGAAGTGTCGCCGGTGACCGTAATTATAAATGGAACCACTGTGTCATCGCTTGCCGTGTCTAAAATGCCGTCGAGCTTTTTCATTTCTTCCTCTTCCTTTAGGACGTGACTTACGCATTTCGACCATTGTTCGGCTCCGATTCTCGCCAACCCTTCGTTGAATAAAGTTTTTATTTCCGCCATTTTAAAAGATTTGTTATTTCTCCCAACATACGACTTAACCTGTGCCCAAATGAGCTCAATTGGGTTGAGTTCGCAGTGGTAGGGAGGAAGGCGAAGCACAGTTATTCCTTTCGATGCGGCGAGCTCGTCAACGTATTTTGTAACATAATTTTTTTTATCAAATTTTGTGAGTAACTGTGCTTTTATTTCACTTGTTTCAAAAGCTATATTTTTGCTACGTAACCATTCTTGTATAGCATCCTTCCTCCAGCTCATGTTGGGCACTCGTTCGAGTTGGCGAGAATGGTATGGAGCATTATCCATTACAATTACAGATCCCGGCAGAATTTTGTCTAAAACCATCTTAAACCTGAAACAAAAAAGATAATTTTCTGTCACAATGTAATTTTATATTTAATAATATTAATTTTATATAGTGTTATCATAAATATACAAAAATACACAAATGAAACCTTACCATTTCTCAAAATTATGAGCATCCATTTCCCCGTGATAATCGCCATCTGACTTTTTTGCTTCAAAAACCCAATCTGCGCCTTCTAAAAAACCATCTTCATTGCCTATATGTGTGATAATCAGCCTCTTCCCTTTCTGAGGATTTTTTAAGCCACTTGAAAGGCCTCCCAAGAATGCCTGTCTACTACTCTTGATGTCATTATCCATCCACACATAATTGCAGGTGTGCCCTAAGTAAAAAAAAAGTTTTAAATACATAATTATGTCAATAAAAACATTATTTATATTTAAAATTAAGCAAACCTGTAACCTATCACAATTTAAAATAATGTGTGAAATAAGTATCTTATCTATCACCATTATCTCAAACAAATGTTTTTAAGCAACCTGCGGAACACAAAAAAAAATTAAGCATTTAAATAAATAAAAAGCTCTCACCCTCATTAAGCCATGTTTCATCCAAATAATAAATCTTTTTATTTTGCTTTCTGTATTCATTGATTTTCAACAAATAATTCACCCTCCAAATTTATAAGTCAGGTCTATCTAGCAAAATGCTTTTTCTTGATCGCTTGCTGTATGTGAAGTTTAATTTCTTCAATATTCTATACATTGTACCGAATGTAAAATTTGGTAGGCTGTCATCTTCATTGACTGCTGTCAAAATTTTGGCAATGGTTGGCAATTCCCCATCAAAGTAAAATTTATGAACCTTTCTTCTTATTGCAGATAAGATAAAATCATCTAACTTATCAATTATGGCTCGATTTGCAGGTCTCTCCTAAAAAACAGACAGAGAATACTAAATGGCACAAATCATAACATAACAAATAAAGTAAAGCTCAAAAGAGTAAAAAAAAGGCTGGCTAAGTTAATATTATAAATACCTTAGGCTGGGGTACTTCTTGATTTTGTGTGTAATGTTTCATTACGTCACGAACAATATATTCTGAGACGTCCATTATTTTTGAGGTGGTTTTATATAATTCCATTTTTGATGGGTATGTAGGAGAGGTTTTCTCCAAGTGATTATAAATATTCACCAAAATTTTTTTCTCCCTTTGCGATAACTGTTTTTTAACAGCCAATTTTGGTTTTTTGACCGGCGGCGGCGGAGCAGTCCCCGACGAACCTGGCTGCGGCTCGCTCATTATAACCTTTAAAACAAATATAATTTTACACACATACATTTCAGTAATTGTGATCTATTCAAATAATTAGTTACGAGGGCAATACAATATTAAAGTGCGTCTAATAGATTTCCGTTGTAGGTAATAGATCTAAATCATTCTTACCTCCTGATTACTCCTTGAGAAAAAATACCAATCGTATGCTATATCAAAGTCCGTGATGCCGTGCAAAGGTCGTCGTTCCAAGAAAAATATGTCCAGCCAAATCGTAAAGCAAAACAAAAGTCCAAAATGAGAATGCAAAGTCGTAGAAATCGGAAACAGAAAACGGAAACAGAAAACACTAATGCACAGCGAACCCACAGAACAGTGAATGACTGTGAATGACAATTCTAACAAAATGGCCACCTGTCAATTTTTAAAAACTAACCATTATTTTTATGGCTTAGGATACAATCCGTTTTGGTTAATTATATTAAGCTCTTGAAAAAAAATTTTTATTGTATTCAAATAATATTAAATTAAAATAATTTATTAAATTAAAAATAAAAGATAACTTCAGATTACGAACAACACTAACTTTTCAATGACTTATAGAGTTCGATGAGTAAAAAACTAAGATGACAGCTTGTCAAATACTTCGAAATTTTTACGTTGCAAATGTTTTAACAAATTTAACTTATAAATACAAGTTAAATCGTGTTGAAGATAATGTGAAAACAATGGTGCGTTCGTTGAAATCAGACTATGTTCATAATTGATCGTCAAATGTATGTGATTACGGAGTAATCGTGACAATTTGGTTTGTTTACATGATTGTTGGATTCTATTGCAAACGACTTTAGTTCGTTATTGTACCTACCTATACCTACACAGGTATATATACCTCATGTATAGCCCAGCCTTTACTGCATTGTATTTTTAATTTTCAAATACCTACTACATATTAGTTAAATAAAACAATATTTAAGAAATTAATGTAAATTTATTTACATGTAATTTAAGTAAACAATACGTTTTAGATAACCTAAAGTAACCTAAATTCACAAGTTTTCACTAATTTCACAATTCACGCGAATCTGAAATACGATATGTTCGTTAAAGTCACATTCACCAGGGTTTAAACATAAAATTGCACAAGATAGGTATTTACCACAGTTCGGCACACAGCACATTTTTTCCGATGTCATTGTTGTAGCAAATTGAAGTCCATTCAACGTAAACAAACACGATCGTCGGAGTCCAAAAAGAAAGCTGGGTAGTCAAAATAAAACACGGTCAACAGAATCCATAAAACATTGCCGGGTCGTAAGTTAATCGTCACTGATTTTGATTTATCGCAAAATCATGAATACCACTACCAATAGGAAAACAGTGGCAGGTACTAAAAAAGATAATACCTAGTAGATACCGGCAAAGAATATTTAGGTTACTGGAAGAAGACAACAAAATTAGAATGGATAACCAAGGAAATATTGGACATGATGGAAAAACGTAGACAATTTAAGCACTGTGACCTGAATAATTACAAAAAACTAGATAACCAAATTAGAGGCAGAATAAGAGAGGTGAGATATAAATGGCTAGAGGATAAATGCATATAAATTGAAAATTTAGACAGAAAGCATGATACTTTTAACTTACACAAGAAAATCAAAGAATTAACGAAAACTAATAAAAAACATGTAATAGGAATTCTCACCAACGACTAAAACAAAATAGTGACCGAAGAAGAGGAGCAACGCAGAATATGGGAAGAATACATAGAAAGGCTATTCCACGATCAACGATCAGGAGCTGAGATACCAGAGCATGAAGAGGAAGATGAAAGTGTGTTTATATTCTTCATCTCGTAATGTTGGCCTAACTTTACAATTTGATACCCATATTTTATTTTTAGAATATAGTTTTTTATAGTTTTTTCTCTCTTTTGTATTGGAAATATTTTGAACAATTTTGAATTTTTCAATTCTTCTTTACACCGTATGAAGTAGGCAAGTGAATGCTATTTTTGTGGCAAATATCAAGTCCATATCTTTAACGGTGTTAAAGTTATGAGACTGTGACATACGGACGGACGGACAACGGAGTCTCACCTTAAAGGTTCTTTTTACCTACGGAACCCTAAAAACATTCACAGATAGTCAACCAAATAATTACAATGAACATTTCTTTCGAGAACAGACGTAAAAGGGGTGCGAGGGGGTAGCGGGGTACACCATGTAATTTTGTCAACTACAAGGCTCTCATATATCAAATATCACCTACGACGGATGTCGCCTTTTTGTTTCATATAGCTTATGAATTTATGATGTTGACGTTTAAGTGATGTCCTATTTCAACCTTCGGTATCAGTAACTATCGATAAAATATAATTCAGAGAAACCAAGTTATGCCTTAAAACTAGTTTATTATCGTCAGTGACAATGATATATTAATTGTTGTAAAGTAATTAATTTATTTTTATTATTGGCTTGTTGGTTTGTATTTGGTTACGAACGGCGCCACCAAAATTGAAAATATGGACAGAAGTTTAGAAACAAGAGTTCTTTATTTAGTATTATAACTAGACCCTGTTATCTTGTCGCAATGACAGGGTAGTAAGAGGAAAAAATGTCACTGTTATAAACTTTATTAAAATTAGGACCAGATATAAAAATATGAAAATTTATATAGGGTGAAATTTAATCAACCGACCAAATTCATACTAGAGACTCGGTTGGTGATCAAGAACTAGGTTCAGTAATCCTTTTGGCCAATTTCGAAAAATAATTTTTTTTTGCTCCCGTACGCGTACTGGTTGGACTAGTTTAAGTACAATTCCTAGTGCAGGTTCTAAGGGAAAAAATTTTTTTTTTTTCGAATTTCACCTGGAGGGTCATTAAACCTTGTTCCTGATGACTAACCGAGTCTCCAGTATGAATTTGGTCGGTTGATTTAATTTCACCTAGTATACGTTATAATTATAATTATTATAATTTTGGTAAATACGGGTATTATATTATAAATTTAAGTATACAAGGTGAAATTAAATTAACTGACCAAATTCATACTGGAGACTCGGTTAATGAAACAGAAACAAGCTTCAATTACCCTTTTGGTGCAATTCGATATATATATATATATTTTTGCTTCCTTACAGCCTAGACTAGAAATTCTATATAAACTAGTCCAACCAGTAAGGGAGCAAAAAAATATATTTTCGAATTTGGCCAAAAGGATTACTGAACCTAGATCCTGATTACTAACCGAGTCTCGAGAATTTGGGCGGTCGATTTAATTTCAGCCTATATAGTAAACATAGTAATATAGTATGTATAGTAAATGTAATAATAATATTGTTTTGGTAAATACTGCAATTGTAGTGTAGATTCCGAAGTAGTACATTTCCTGTTTTTGCGTACTTTCTATACACGCAATTTTTTTATAATAAAATCTCGAAACTCGGTGTTTTCAAATTTATTTTATTGGATATTAAATGATATCATACATTTTAATAGATCCGTTTTAGACTTTTCTTGATTTAATTTTCCGCTTGCTTATTCATTATGCGTTTATGAATTTAATTGTTTTTGTATGGTGTGTTTTTGGTGTGATTCGTAAACAAAAAGTTCACTGTCAGGTACCTATGGATTGCTACTGTATGTCAGTGTGATTTACAGTTGCAAATAAATTCTTTATCTATGGTTATCGCATCGCCTATGACCAATATTCCAAGATATAGATATAAAAAAGTAAACAAAAACAATCATAAAAATATATTCATGTTTGTGATGATAAAGCCTCAACGGCCAGTTAAATAAACAGACCACAGCAAGATTTATGAAAAAAAAATATTCCAAAACACCACAAACTCCGAGGTGTACCAATTTTGTCACCTATCTACCGTTTTGTGACGTCATTGCGACAAGAACCTTTTGAACCTCTGTCTTATTACTTGCAGGTACCCCTCAAAGTGGAAGCTTCCTCGGGTTAGTGCAATACCCAAGACAAGTGATAGATCCAAGGTGGAATTCCATAGACCCATTGCAGTTCTGAACTCACCTGCCACGGTCTTTGAATATAGTTTACAGAAACAAATATCGGTCCAAATTCAGCCATTCTTAAGCAACTCACAACATGGTTTTAGAAATAAAAGATCAATTAACACTAATTTATTAACTTTGGTTGACTATGTATCAATAGAAATGGATAAAAGAGTACAGGTAGATGTAGCCTATCTAGATTTCCAAAAGGCGTTCGATCGTGTAGATAACGACGTTCTTTTGAATAAGTTGTGTTCGATTGGGTTTGCTCCAGGTTTATTGCGTCTTTTAGCTGATTACCTTAGGGACCGACACGGATTCTACATATCAGAACCATACCATACTCGCTCCGGTGTGAGCATGGGTTCCATTCTCGGCCCCTTGCTTTTTGTTCTAATGATTGATGACCTAAATCATGTCCTAAAACATGATCTATTAAAAATGTGTCTGACTGTCAACTGCTCCAAGATGACCTTGATGCTGTGTTTAAGTGGAGCACTGAAAATAGGCTTCACTTTAATACAAAAAAATGCAACATTTTGTCTTTTACACGAGCCAAAGAACCCGTTCACGCAGTTTGTAGGCTAGGTTTGGATACAGTTGCCCGGGTGAATTGTGTTAGGGATCTCGGTGTCATCTTCGATACAAAGCTCACATTTCATGAGCATTTGAAGAGTCTAGCTGTGGAGTGTTACCGAAGATTGGGCTTCGTTATCCGAAATGCGAGAGACTTTCACGACACAAAAGTCATTCAGCTGCTCCTTACTGCTCTCGTTAGGAGCAAAATAGAAACTAGTTCCATCATATGGAGCCCTCATGAAAAGTCTTATGCACTTATATTGGAAAAGACTCAGAAAGCATTCCTAAGGTTCCTCTATAAGAAAAAGCATGGATACTATCCTCTTATGTATCCTACAATGTTCCTGCTAGGAATGTTAGGATTCAACTCCCTTGAAGTAAGGCGTACATGTGAAGTAATGGTAAATACATGCCGCATACTACGCGGTGACACAGACTGCCCTGCGCTGGTGGAGCAGGTTTGCAGGCTGTTTGTTCCAAATAATTACACCCGAGCACGATCGCACCGACTACTGTCAATGCCTACCTCCAATACTGTGGCACGCCTCAGGTCCCCAATAATGCGCGGAATCATGGAGCTTAACCCTCTCCTGAGCTCAGTGCCAGAGTGTGATCTCTTTTCTGACAGACTGATGGATGTAACGAGAGAGTGCTTGAGATTTTGTGAGAGTAAAGATTCTATTACTATGTTCCTACATTTAAATTTTTGACTTATTTGCTTTGTTAGTAATGTGTTAATTTGTACCTTTTATTGTACTTAACTTAATTGTACAGTGTATTGGATCCCATCTGTAATGCTTGTTACTTCCGTATTTTGCTGTATAAATGTTAAATACATAAGATAACGGGGTCCAAAATAATTTTGCAATTAATAAAAGATGATTTAGTTAATACTTCTCTACTTACTTTTAACAACTACTCCTAAAAAAAAAACCTATTTTAACTATCCCATGAAAAAATCTAACAAGTGTCGACATGGTAGGTGGTAGAGCTGATACCGAGCTCGACTGTGGAGGTACCACCATCTTATTCGCAAATCCTCCCGAAGTTATTCGGGGGAGATCAATAGAACAGCTCTCAGGCAAAACCAGGCGGCCCACCATTGCCTGGGCCCGATGGATGGCGGTATATCCATCCCTAATTGCCAGGCCTTATATAAAACAGACTAGTGACGGGCAGCGGCGTCACTGGTGCAAGGGTTTCGGCACCGCGCTCACCAACCCGCCTGCCCAGCGTGTGTGAGTATGGGAATTTCTTCCAGGGGGACCGCCAAGAGTGGCGAAATCCTGGAATGGCCTATGTCCAGCAGTGGACGAAACAGGCTGATGGATGGATGGATTAATAAGTATAGATACTTTGTGGTACTCATATGAATATGAGTAGTCTGGAAAAAATATTTTAGTACGTAGTACTTATATGGGTAAGTATCGATAGCTTGTGGGTATCGGAACATCCATATACGGAACATGTAAACTCTTATTCTATGATGTAAACAAACTAACGCCAACTTGTCAATCTTCTACTTTTTAATTTTATATTTTTGACATCTATATTGTCTTTGATAAAATTCGAATAGGTACGAATTTTTGACGGTGTTTTAAGCCGAAAGCCGGTCTACATGTATTGTATTAGAATAATATTATAAGCATGGATGTATTAATTAAATCCATGATCATAAGATGTCTATGCTGGTAGCACTGTGTTTTTGTTTCTGTCAAAAGTCTTTGGTTTGGTTCTGTTCTGTGTCCAAGGAACTTTTTTTTTACCAGGGAGCAGTGTTGCCAACTTTACGTCTTTTCGCGTAGATCTACGTACTTTGGGCCTTTCCCGTGAACCTACGAACTTTAATCCCTGAACCTACGTTCTTACTATCAAATATAAAAAATTGTAAAATTATGTCTGACTAAACTGAATATTTTGCTCATTCTCTTTTCCTTCCATAAAAAGTACATCTGAAACTGTTTCGTGTCCTAGAGCACACAACGACTTGTTAGTCGAAATCCCAGTTACTCAATATAGTTGTGATTGTATGATCGTTCGTTCGGTGTGTCTACTGAACACCTAAAATTTATATTATTAATACCTTGCGATTGTCGGCACTTGGTGAAACTTGGATAGCAACATGATGGAGATGACAACCTTTGATTAACGACATATTTCATTAATCGCACGTCGAACTAATAGTTATATCCTGAAAAATGTGTTAGGTATTTATTTATATAATCCCTCGATAATGGTGTAAAACCGAAACCGGTTGGGAGAAATATACTTACTGTAAAACAAGTACAAGTGTCGCTAGTCATCACCTTAAATTTAGTTAAAAATATGATAAAATTTAATGAAGCCACACAATAAATAAATTGCACATTCATCAAAACATTCATTTTATTCAGTTATTATATACTCTAAATCTCAACTTTAAATAAGTACCTACGTAGATCTACGAACTTTTCATGTGCAACTTTTACTAAATCTACGTTATTTTCAATTCTAAACTACGTACTGTTCAAAATTCTACTTGGTTATTTTTCAAAATTCTAGTTGGCAACACTGCCGGGCAGGGAGTCTGTGTCTGCTGCCTGTGGTTTTTGTATTGTGTGGGGCTAAAATTTTTGAATTCGAAGTAGAATTACGTAAGGATAGCCCTCATTTTAGGATAACAAGATGTCTATTTTGCTGAAACGAGTTATTGGAGCTGGATGTAACGTGGGGCGCACAGTTTTGAGGAATGCGAAACCTGCACTCGTCCAGTGTGTGGCGACAAAGGCCGACCAGGCTGCTCCGGCGGAGACCCGACCGACCGTCGCTAAATTCGACCCCTTACAGAAATCTCAGCTGGTAGATTTCGGTAAATACCTCGCTGAATGTATGCCCAAATACGTACAGAAGGTTCAGATCACGTCAGGCAACGAACTCGAGGTCTTGATCCCTCCAGAAGGTGTGGTCCCAGTGCTGACGTTTCTGAAGGACCACCACAGCGCGCAATTCGTGAACCTGGTGGACATCGCCGGCATGGATGTGCCTTCGCGCCCCATGAGGTTCGAGATCATCTACAACCTGCTCTCTCTGCGCTACAACTCGAGGATCAGGGTGAAGACATACACGGATGAACTCAGTCCTGTGGACTCAGTCAACGATGTGCACAAAGCTGCCAACTGGTACGAGAGAGAGATCTGGGACATGTATGGAGTGTTCTTCGCTAACCATCCCGACCTTAGAAGGATCCTCACAGATTATGGTTTCGAGGGTCATCCATTCAGGAGGGACTTCCCTCTCAGTGGATATGTGGAGGTAAGGTATGATGATGAGCAGAAGCGTGTGGTTGTGGAGCCATTAGAGCTGGCACAGGAGTTCCGTCGCTTTGAGCTGGAGGCACCATGGGAGCAGTTCCCCAACTTTAGGGGTAACCCCACTGAGGAGATCACCAATCCCGCAGCAGATGCAGACAAGAAGTGATAAGATAGTTTAGAAATAGTACCTATATGTAAATAGTAAATTTATTAAAATGTCAGCAAATTAAATAAAAAAGAATATTGTTATGAAATGTACTGAAATGCTGTAATTACAAACCACAGAAATTATCTTGATTTTTCTCTTAGGTGCAAGCCTAAGCAAGCACGGAGCGCGTGGGCGTCATTCAAATTTCGTACAAAACGCATGTAAAATCTCAATTTGAGGTATGGTACGGACACCTGAAGCATACCATTCGGTGTGTTCAAATTGCGACTATATTTCCATGCATTTTGTAAGAAATTTGAATGGTGCGCCGCACCGTTTCTGTGTGGCAGTCCTGAGGCCATATAATTTTAAGACCTATTATATTGTTTGACACATGTTCATGAATAAACGCTACTTACTTACTTACTTACATATAGGCCGCTGCCTAGGGGCGGCAGACTAAAAAGGCATTTGCTCACTTTGGTAAATCGAGTTTTTTATCTATTAAACGCTAAACCTCATTTGGGTAAATACTGTAAGTCCTGCATTATTCGCCTCCTCTGCCATGTTACCCGCTCGCACAAGCGCATAAAACGTGTGCATACAACATCCATGAAACGGGCGATTCGTCCATGTCGTGAGTACCGTGATCACGATTCACGATGCACAAACCATTCGCGCATTCACGACCATGCACGGCCGTGAGTCGTGATTAGAATCGACCACGAGTGGCATCTCTGCAAAACGCGCCGACCGTGCCTCGCCGCCCGCGCCGTCGCACACTGATTCCATTCTGAAAAATGTGGGACTTAGGGTCCACGGTTAGTAAATCGGCATGTTTTTTTTTAATATGACAGGCCTTTTGATTCTGAAAACTTAAATTTCGAAACTGGTTGGGTTAAATAGTTATAGTAAAGTTGTGTAAACAGTGTACAAGTGGTTTTCATCAAGATGATATATTTTTATAATCAGCTCTTTAATATCTACAATTTGATATAACTTGGCCATAACTGCTGTGCACTCTCTGAGGTATGCGCGGCGAGGCGGGGGGAGGAAAGGAACTAGCATGAGTTCACCTGAGATCGAAATTGTCGGATTTTACGAGATTGGATTACAATATTTTTAAGGATATAAACTTACATTTATTAGGAAATATGATACTACTATAAGGTAAGTGAAATAAGTAGCTAAGTACGTTATATTAAAATTATAATTTTTATTTCAATATGTCGTGTTTTATTAAAAAACTAAACATATAATTCAAATCAGCATCGAAATCAAATATACCTATAAAGAAGTATATTTTTAATTTATCGTACTTAGTAACTTGAATGATGTGAACTCATGCTACTCTTTCTTTTCCTCCCCCCGCCTCGCCGCGCATACCTCAGAGAGTGCACAGCAGTTATGGCCAAGCTATACCCATAATGTATTTTTATAAATTTTTTATTTTATTTATTTTACATTTTTTTTTATATTTCTCATTTGTTATCAACCTATTTTTAATCGCTATAGTTTTCCTGTAATTGGCCAGTTACTTATCAGGATTTTTTTCATTTTTTTCTGTCTACTAGTTTCGGAAATAAGGCGGGACATGTATGTATTTTTTTGTCGTTTTACAAAGATTTCTCGAAATTGGTGAAAGTAAATATAGTAAAAGTATATATTTTTATAATCAGCTCTTTAATATCTACAATTTGATACCAATATTGTATTTTTAGGATATTATTTTTCATTTTTCTCACTTTTGCATTGGAAATATATTTTAAACAATTTAAAAATTTTCATTTTTTTTACACCATATTGTGTATGCACTTGAATGCTAGTTTTGTAGCAAATTTCAAGTCTTTATCTTTAACGGTGCCAAAGTTATGAGACTGTGACATACGGACGGACAACGGAGTCTCACCATAAAGGTTCTTTTTACCTTTCAGGTACTACGGAACCCTAATAAAATAAAAGCAATGTTTTGATTTTTAGAAGATAGATCTTATATTTACAGAATATTCGGTGGACAAGTATGATAGAAAAATTTCAAGGTAACAGGTTCGAATCGTAAAATTAAATGTTGTTACTGTTTTGGACTCGTACTGTGAAAAGTTATTATTATTATTATTGTTTTTGTTTTTGGCTTCAGATAATGTGTTTAATTTCTAGCACATTTAATTCCGCCAATGTCATGTCATAAGCCAGAGCACGGTATTTGTGAACAATAAGTGTTGTCCGGAATTTTGTATCCTGTAAATCCTTGGAATGATGACTATGATCTACAACAAAATACAGAAGATGATCAACATTATATACAATATACATACATACAATGATAGGTAGGAAACTAATTAATTATACACTATGAGTACCTAATATCTATAACTAGATAAGCTAAAATAATAAAACAAAAAAAAAAAAATTTTACTCCTATTCATACTTATTTACAATGTAATATTATTTATTGAGATGAATTTCGACAAAGCGTACACAAAGGATGTGTGAACAAGACTCAATAAGAAACTCATGTTAACAGGACGAGGAATTGTGTCTGGAAGAAAGTCATACAAAGAAGATTGTAGTCTAGAACATTCAAAAAATATATGATCAACAAAACCCTCTGCGAGACCGCACTCACAAAGAGAATGATCTCTTCTCTCGTCCTAATTTTGGCTAAGAAAACTGGAGTACAGGCATGGCCTAGCCGAAGGCGACAAATAACAGATGTAGGTAATTTATGTTATTCACGAAATTTAAAGAACCAAGGGCGACTATGGATATATGGTTGAATTTTGTCCATAGTATTTCCCAACTGATTTCTGAGAATCCGACCAAGCAGCAGACCAAGATTCTTCTAATCTTAATTTTGCCAAATTAGTTAAATCGTGGTGATACAAATTGAAATGTGAAGAATCCCCCGAATCTATAGCATTTTTAACAAATAAATCAGCTGATTCATTTCCAGAAATGCCACTATGACCAGGGCCTCTAAAAAGGCCGACTTGGGTGAATCATAGAATGATTTGAAAGAAGGATAGAGTTAGAATTTATTCACCCATGCAAAAGAGACGGCAATAGAACAGAATCATAACATGATTCATCCAAAGTGGCCTTTTTAAGGGACCTGGTGGCTTTTTTAATGGACCTGGTATCCATGCTGTTACAACATTAATATTTTGCTGAAGGCACTGGTAAAGAATTTCTCTAATTTTAAGGATAACAGGGAAACGAGATTTAGATTTAAAAGGATTGGATTTAATAGAATATAAGCAACTTAGGAAAACTGAGAAAATTATTGAATTATTTAAATTATGTGTCTTAACATATAAGATTGCTTCTAATATCGCAACTGCTTCCCCAGTAAAGACAGTCGCTAAAGGAGGGCACTTAAAATTTAAAGCTATTTTATATCTAGGAATCCAGACAGCAGCTCCAACATTACCCTCGGGAGAAAGTTTAGATGCATCAGTGAAAATAGATAACCAGCCTTGCCAGTCTTTATTTAATAAGTAGGTAAAAGTTTTGTCTGCCAATGTATTTTTTTCCCAATACCAAAACTAGTCTTAATCGGTGGATCAAAAATTAAAGCTTAGCATTAAAGAAAAGGGAAGACTAGGAACGTGGATAAAACTTCTAAGTAGGTACGCAAGGAAGATCATATTCAGTGTCATAGCCAGATTGATTAACCAAATCTTTGAGAGCTTCTAATTTGACCAATAGAGGGTGATGAGACATTTGAGAAATTCTATAGAAAAATCTATCAGCTAAATATTGTCTTCTCAAGTGAAAGGGAGGATCACCACTTTCGACTTGGAGAGCATTTTTGGGAGAAGACCTCATTGCACCTAGAACAATTCTGAGGCATTTTGTCTGAATTTTATTAAGTTTTTCTATTTCTGACTTATTGCATGGGTCTAATACAAAGCTGCAATAGTCTAAATGACTTCTGACAATAGCATTATATAATATTTTTTGAGAATACGGGTCAGAACCCCACCAAACTCCAGACAGAGCACGAAGAACATTTACACTTTTTTCACATTTTTGTGAAATGTATGAAAAATGAGCGACTCCAGAGAGCCTAGAACCCAAAATAACTCCGAGAAACTTGACTTTATTATTAACCGGTATAGAAGATTCTTCTAGTTTTACTTCAAGATGTGGGACATTTCTTTTTCTGGTAAAAACTACTAGAAAGGGATAAACCTTGAATGGTAAGCCAGTCATTTAAGTAGAACAAGGCAGAGTTCAAAAGACTAGAAGCCTTATCTAGACAGTCTACAGAAGGTTATAAGGCTAAGTCATCTGCATACTGTAAAACATTGCAGAAGCAGTTTACTGACTGTTCGAGATCATAAGTGTATAAGCTATATAAAAGTGGACTCAAAACGGAACCTTGAGGAAGACCTTTCCAAACCTCTCTAGGAGATAATAAATAGTCATTGTTTTTGATAAAGATAATTCTATCTATTAGAAGACTGCAGATGAGATGAACTAACATCTGTGGGATACCCAGGCGAACTAACTTATGTTTGAGGACAGAAATAAGAACGTTATCATATGCAGCAGAGATTTCTAAGAATAAGCCCACTAGAAATTGCTTCTTTTTGAAAGCAATATGGATATCAGTTGTTATAATAGATAAACTATCCATAGTGCTCATGCCTTTTCTAAATCCGAACTGAGATTTAGCCAGAATACCTCGGTTCTCTACTATCCATTCTAGTCTATTTTTAATCAAGTGTTCTAAAATTTTAACGAAACAGGAAGAAAGAGCGATAGGTCTACGAGACGAAGGATCAGAAGGGTTCTTACCAGGTTTTAATATAGGGAGTACAATCTGAGTACTCCACTCTTTAGGAGTGACCCCAAATTCTAAAAGTAATTAATTAATTTAAGAAAATATAGCTTTGACTGTTCACTAGCATTGGAAAGAAATAAGTAGGGAATGTAATCACTGAGTCCAAGTTCTCTACTTGAAAAAGGAATCTCCATAGGGCCCCTAGGATAAAGTTCACAGAAAGGGGAAGGAAAACAGTCAGCAGATGGGACAAAAGGGGGAGCTAGTCTATTAGAAAATTCATCAACACATGAAGATGGATCGTTAGAAGTGATATTGTCAATATTTAAAGCTCCTCTGAATCTTCTTATGTTGTTCCACACTATAGAGAGAGGAGTTCTAGGGGAAAGGGATTCGCAAAAGCGAGTCCAACCCTGTTTCTTTTTTTTAGATAACAATCTTTTTGTTTGAGCTGCAGCAAGCTTGTAGGCTAAAAAAAATTCCATCGACATATTCGAGTTGTAGTTTTTTTCCGCTAAATTTCTGTTCTGTACGGCAGCTGTACAGTCTGGGTCCCACCAGGGTGGAGACACTTTATGACCAGTGCCTGAAGTTTTTTTCTTTGGAATATGGGAATCTGCTGCAGAGATAAGCACCTCTACAAACTTGGAAAAATTTGAAAGAAAATTTTCAGATGAAGGTTCTGGAAGGGAGGTAAGTTTATTATTTACCAAACTATTGAATGCCGACCAATCAGCTTTATTTATTCTATATTTCAATAGAGGGGAAGGATCAGATATGATGTGAGGAAGGAAAGAAAAAGAAATTACAATTGGGAAATGATCACTACCATGAGTAAGTGGGAGGACCCAGCAAGAAAGGAGGGAAGATAAAGAAGGAGAGCAAAATGACAAGTCTACTGCACTTCTGGGATGTTCAGTTGGGCGTACTCTGCTTGTTGGACTTCCATCATTAAGGAGACAGATGTTTAAATAGTCAAATAAATCTACAACGTCACACCCAAATGAGTCTGTTTTGTGAGACCAAGAAATATGATGACCATTGAAGTCATGGAATATGAAAACAGGGGGAGGAAGGGAAGAGATTACATTTTGAAGGTTAGGAAGAACATCAGGATCAGAAATATAAACGGAGAGAAAAGAAAGAGTAATTCATAACCCTGACAGCAACAGCGCTGATGTCTTGGCCATGGGGGGGAAGAGTAATTGAGTTAAAAGGAAGGCAGCGTCTGACCAGCAGAGCACTGCCTGCATACCCATCATCTCTGTCATCCCTAAGGCATGCAAACCCTGATACCCTGAAACGAGAACCAGGAATTAACCATGTCTCTGAGATGGCAAAGACAATAGGATTAAATTTATTGATAAGATATAGGAGATCCGATTTAGTAGAACGGATACTTCTAATGTTCCATTGAAGGATATGATGGGTTAGATTTTGAGATGCCATGGCTAAAAAGTGTAAAAAGTTTGTTAAGTAAAGAGGCAACGTTGTCCGGTAAATCTGAATCACTAAACTTAGAGATAATATTCAAAAGAGAAGCTAGTAACAACTCGACTAAATTGTCATTAGGAGACTCTATTGTTTTAAGAGGATCTGGTGGTAGAGCACAGCCATTAGGTAAGGAAGAGGGGACATTCTGAGTGATATTAAGATGAGTAGCTTTGTCATAACCTTTTCAAAGAGGAACTTTAGGACGGGGTACAGAAAACACGGTTTTTTTATATGATATTCTACCTGATTGGGAAGAATCACTTACTTGAAGAAATTAGGGGGATGGTTGCTGTTCGTTGTGGTGTGAGGTTAGATCTGAATAAGACCTGCGAACGGCAGTGAAGCGAGAAGATGCCTCTGAGTATGAAATATTCTCCTGGGACATAACTAGCTTAATTGATCGCTGACGTAAATTTTCAGGACAATTTTATCAGTAGCCAAATGAGAGTCTCGGCATAATAAACAAGTTGACAAATGGGAATCCACAGTACAACTGATACCACAGTGCGGTTGGGCGCATTTAAAGCACATGGGTTGTGATCTGCACGTAGCAGCAATGTGCCCGAACCTACAGCAGCTCAAACATTGAATTGTAGGGAGCTGGTAGGGCTCCACGGGAAGGGAAGTGTGATACATATATATTGGAAGGTAGAAACTGACCTCTAAAGGTAATGACTCCTGACTGAGTAGGTACCCAAACAGGGGAACCATCAGTGATTTTCTTTCTATTAAGCCTTCTAGCCTTCAGGACTAATCCACAGGCTTCAGGCAGCTCTAACTCTTCAGCTAATTCAACCATAGACCACTCTATTGGTACACCTTTAACAAGACCCATACGGGTAACATTGTGTGTTGTTTAAAAATTTATTTGCAGAATCAGCCGATGTAAATTCTACAGATATTCTATTTCTGCCAACACTCTTCATACGATCCTTGACAATACCACAAATTTTTTGGTCTTTTAGAAATTTTCCAAATTTAATTGGTCGAATTGAGGTATCTGCTGCCAGATCAGGCTCTTCCCTAGAAACATGGACAATAAATGGTCCTAAGTCTGACGATACATACTTACGATTTATGGCCTTTTCAGCCAGGCTGGGATGAGAGTACACCGTTTGAATAGACGCGGTAACAAAAGCATGTGAATCGATAGTCTTTTTTTTTTTGAATGAGCATCGGCGTCGTTTGTCGACTCTCCCGATCTTTTTCTATTATCATGAGTGAGTCCTACTGAGACTTGGCTTTGAGAGCCTTCATATTGCGGAAATAGTGGAGGAGAATCCGAAATTAACCCCTTATTTGGATCTGGAGACCCACCTCCAGGATCCGGAGTATCCACCTCCATGACGAAATTAAACTACTATTATGAAAGTTTAAATGTACTTACCAATAAATGAGACTAATAATACACTCTAAAACTTATGATAGGTACATGAAAGAAAATACAGAAAAGAAAGAATTATAGCCAAAATAAAAGATATTCGAATCTGACGCGTGCGTCAGCTTACAAACACGAAGGCGGAATCCCTGTCAAGTTATTATTATTTTAGTTTTTGGCTTCATTAAATTAACTAACCTGTCTGACAGCGTCATGCATGAAATGTTTGCTATTGCCTATTGTTTATATTACTTGTACTGTTTATTTCACCTTATTTGTAAGCGACGTTTCGAAATACAAAATTTTACGAAATAGACGGAGCACTTGCCTACACTCAGCAGGACGCGTCATGTCATATGATGATGTCAGAGAGCATTCACAAACAGATATTAAAACCTCAGACATGGCTCTATGGGCTGATGGATGTTAGTGGAAACGTCTACGAGTAAGAAAGCTGTGAAGTATGATCAGTAGATATCTTGGTGGTAGTTCGTAAGCTATCCTGTTTAATTAGGGCACCAGCTCTTAAATAGACGGAGCACTTGCCTACACTCAGCAGGACGCGTCATGTCATATGATGATGTCAGAGAGCATTCACAAACAGATATTAAAACCTCAGACATGGCTCTATGGGCTGATGGATGTTAGTGGAAACGTCTACGAGTAAGAAAGCTGTGAAGTATGATCAGTAGATATCTTGGTGGTAGTTCGTAAGCTATCCTGTTTAATTAGGGCACCAGCTCTTAAATAGACGGAGCACTTGCCTACACTCAGCAGGACGCGTCATGTCATATGATGATGTCAGAGAGCATTCACAAACAGATATTAAAACCTCAGACATGGCTCTATGGGCTGATGGATGTTAGTGGAAACGTCTACGAGTAAGAAAGCTGTGAAGTATGATCAGTAGATATCTTGGTGGTAGTTCGTAAGCTATCCTGTTTAATTAGGGCACCAGCTCTTAAATAGACGGAGCACTTGCCTACACTCAGCAGGACGCGTCATGTCATATGATGATGTCAGAGAGCATTCACAAACAGATATTAAAACCTCAGACATGGCTCTATGGGCTGATGGATGTTAGTGGAAACGTCTACGAGTAAGAAAGCTGTGAAGTATGATCAGTAGATATCTTGGTGGTAGTTCGTAAGCTATCCTGTTTAATTAGGGCACCAGCTCTTAAATAGACGGAGCACTTGCCTACACTCAGCAGGACGCGTCATGTCATATGATGATGTCAGAGAGCATTCACAAACAGATATTAAAACCTCAGACATGGCTCTATGGGCTGATGGATGTTAGTGGAAACGTCTACGAGTAAGAAAGCTGTGAAGTATGATCAGTAGATATCTTGGTGGTAGTTCGTAAGCTATCCTGTTTAATTAGGGCACCAGCTCTTAAATAGACGGAGCACTTGCCTACACTCAGCAGGACGCGTCATTATTATTATTATTATTATTGTTTATACACAAGCAGCTGAAAGCTGATGTTGTGTATATCACTGCACTTTAGTCTTTAAAAAAATGTCTAATTTATTTTTGAATGAGTTCACTGTGGTTGCACTAATTACAGCTTCAGGTAGACTGTTCCACCCGGTAACCACACGGTTAGGCAGAAAGTGTCGACGGGGGTTGCTTGCACATTTTGATCCAACGATTTTAAGTGAGTGACCTCTGAGGTGCTGGTTTTTGTTCATTTTAAAAAGGCTGTCAAGTTCTTGAACATCATAGCACCCAGTCAGTATCTTATATGTCTCTATAAGGTCACCGCGTTGTCTGCGTTGTTGCAGCGTGGTAAGACCAAGTTCTTTCAATCGCTGTTCGTATGGCTTGTCATGTAAACCTACAACCATGTTGGTAGCTCTTCTTTGAACCTTCTCTAACATGACAATGTCTTTTTGAAAATAGGGACTCCAAATTTGAAAGCCATATTCAAGCAGTGGGCGTATATATGATTTATAGATTGTTAAAAATAAAGCCTTGTCGATGTAATTAAATGTTTTTCTTATCATATATGTTACAGAGTTAGCCTTCTTGGTTAGTTGAAGAACGTGAGCATCCCATTTCAGATTGTCTGTTATTGTGACTCCCAGATCTCTCTGTGCTGTAACTGTTTTTAGGGGTTCTGAGTCAACTGTGTATGGTAAATATGGGTTGTTTTTCCCAACATGTAAGACAGTACATTTCCCAGAATTTAAAGTTAGAAGCCAGTCTTTGGTCCACTGAGTTATCCGATTCAGATCATCTTGAATCATCTGGTGGGATATTAGCGGGTTTCCCATTATTTTGGTGTCATCAGCGAATAAGGACAATTCAGATCTTATAACGTCCTTTAGGTCCGTCAAAAATATTCCAAATAGGATTGGTCCTAATACAGATCCTTGAGGAACACCGCTGTAAACATTGAAGTAGTTGGAAAGCTCTTCTCCTACTCTGACTTTGAATGTTCGTGCACTAAGGAAGTCCTCTATCCACAGAAGAAGTTTTCCCCGAATTCCAAAATGTTCTAACTTTGCAATTAATCGTTTTATGGGGACGCGGTCAAATGCTTTCTCATAATCTAGATAAATTATGTCTGTAGGTTCATGCTTATCCCAATTCTTTGTCCAAAAGTTTACGCAAGACAACAGGTTAGTAACTATGGATCTTCGAGGCACAAATCCGTGTTGTTCAGCAATAATGATCTGTTCCTTGGACAAAAATTCTCTTATTTGTTTAGCAATAATTTTTTCCATTACTTTGCATGGTATGCATGTTAAGCAAACTGGTCGATAGTGAGCCGGGTCGAGCTTATCTCCTTTTTTGTAAATGGGGGTAACCATTGCCTCTTTCCAATCTTGCGGTAATTTCCCATCTTTAAAAGACAGACTCATGATGTGAGCAAGTTGCCCGCATACCACACGGTTACATCTTTTCAGTAGGATTGACGGTATTCCATCAGGGCCCATTGCTGTGTCATCATTCAGGGTATTCAATGCTCTTGCTACGGCTTCAGGTGTAAAGTCAATCTGCTCAAGTGAGTTTGCCACAGCAGGACTGCCAATGTTTGGTAAAGGTTGGTTGATAGGTTCTTTCACAAAGGACTTTTCAAATTGTTTGCCAAAAATATTAGCAACTTCTTTATTGTCAGTAGTTATTCTCTGAGTTAGGCTATCTCTTAATGCTGGTGGAATAGAAACTTTCGAGTTCAAATGTTGACGCATATATGCATAAAAGCATTTCGGACCAGCTCCAACAATAGTTCTTTCAAAATTAATTCTGGATTTTCTTACTTCTCCAATAATTTTATTGTTTAGCTTCCTATAATTCTCGTATGATTCTTTTGTTTTACATAATTGATACAATTTCCATTTCTGTAGCTTTTCTCGAGTCAGTTTTATTATCTGTGGTCCAATCCATGGTTTTTTTATATTTTTCTTTTTATTAGCTCTTGTAAGTGGTATGTTTCCTTTAATAACCTTATGAATGCCTGTCTTAAAGTCCATCCACGTCTTATCGGGATTAATATGGTGTATGGAATTTAAATTGTGTTCTAGTAGCCGGGAAGTTATAATTTCATAATTAGCACTGTAGAAGTTTCTTCGGTGTTTTTTCTCAACAATGTTGAGTATTTGATCATTCTGGATTTGTAGTGTCCCAAAAAGGACCATGTGTCATGTCATATAATGATGTCAGAGAGCATTCACAAACAGATATTAAAACCTCAGACATGGCTCTATGGGCTGATGGATGTTAGTGGAAACGTCTACGAGTAAGAAAGCTGTGAAGTATGATCAGTAGATATCTTGGTGGTAGGTCGTGAGCTATCCTGTTTAATTAGGGCACCAACTCTTAAATAGACGGAGCACTTGCCTACACTCAGCAGGACGCGTCATGTCATATGATGATGTCAGAGAGCATTCACAAACAGATATTAAAACCTCAGACATGGCTCTATGGGCTGATGGATGTTAGTGGAAACGTCTACGAGTAAGAAAGCTGTGAAGTATGATCAGTAGATATCTTGGTGGTAGGTCGTGAGCTATCCTGTTTAATTAGGGCACCAACTCTTAAATAGACGGAGCACTTGCCTACACTCAGCAGGACGCGTCATGTCATATGATGATGTCAGAGAGCATTCACAAACAGATATTAAAACCTCAGACATGGCTCTATGGGCTGATGGATGTTAGTGGAAACGTCTACGAGTAAGAAAGCTGTGAAGTATGATCAGTAGATATCTTGGTGGTAGTTCGTAAGCTATCCTGTTTAATTAGGGCACCAGCTCTTAAATAGACGGAGCACTTGCCTACACTCAGCAGGACGCGTCATGTCATATGATGATGTCAGAGAGCATTCACAAACAGATATTAAAACCTCAGACATGGCTCTATGGGCTGATGGATGTTAGTGGAAACGTCTACGAGTAAGAAAGCTGTGAAGTATGATCAGTAGATATCTTGGTGGTAGTTCGTAAGCTATCCTGTTTAATTAGGGCACCAGCTCTTAAATAGACGGAGCACTTGCCTACACTCAGCAGGACGCGTCATGTCATATGATGATGTCAGAGAGCATTCACAAACAGATATTAAAACCTCAGACATGGCTCTATGGGCTGATGGATGTTAGTGGAAACGTCTACGAGTAAGAAAGCTGTGAAGTATGATCAGTAGATATCTTGGTGGTAGTTCGTAAGCTATCCTGTTTAATTAGGGCACCAGCTCTTAAATAGACGGAGCACTTGCCTACACTCAGCAGGACGCGTCATGTCATATGATGATGTCAGAGAGCATTCACAAACAGATATTAAAACCTCAGACATGGCTCTATGGGCTGATGGATGTTAGTGGAAACGTCTACGAGTAAGAAAGCTGTGAAGTATGATCAGTAGATATCTTGGTGGTAGTTCGTAAGCTATCCTGTTTAATTAGGGCACCAGCTCTTAAATAGACGGAGCACTTGCCTACACTCAGCAGGACGCGTCATGTCATATGATGATGTCAGAGAGCATTCACAAACAGATATTAAAACCTCAGACATGGCTCTATGGGCTGATGGATGTTAGTGGAAACGTCTACGAGTAAGAAAGCTGTGAAGTATGATCAGTAGATATCTTGGTGGTAGTTCGTGAGCTATCCTGTTTAATTAGGGCACCAGCTCTTAAATAGACGGAGCACTTGCCTACACTCAGCAGGACGCGTCATGTCATATGATGATGTCAGAGAGCATTCACAAACAGATATTAAAACCTCAGACATGGCTCTATGGGCTGATGGATGTTAGTGGAAACGTCTACGAGTAAGAAAGCTGTGAAGTATGATCAGTAGATATCTTGGTGGTAGTTCGTAAGCTATCCTGTTTAATTAGGGCACCAGCTCTTAAATAGACGGAGCACTTGCCTACACTCAGCAGGACGCGTCATGTCATATGATGATGTCAGAGAGCATTCACAAACAGATATTAAAACCTCAGACATGGCTCTATGGGCTGATGGATGTTAGTGGAAACGTCTACGAGTAAGAAAGCTGTGAAGTATGATCAGTAGATATCTTGGTGGTAGTTCGTAAGCTATCCTGTTTAATTAGGGCACCAGCTCTTAAATAGACGGAGCACTTGCCTACACTCAGCAGGACGCGTCATGTCATATGATGATGTCAGAGAGCATTCACAAACAGATATTAAAACCTCAGACATGGCTCTATGGGCTGATGGATGTTAGTGGAAACGTCTACGAGTAAGAAAGCTGTGAAGTATGATCAGTAGATATCTTGGTGGTAGTTCGTAAGCTATCCTGTTTAATTAGGGCACCAGCTCTTAAATAGACGGAGCACTTGCCTACACTCAGCAGGACGCGTCATGTCATATGATGATGTCAGAGAGCATTCACAAACAGATATTAAAACCTCAGACATGGCTCTATGGGCTGATGGATGTTAGTGGAAACGTCTACGAGTAAGAAAGCTGTGAAGTATGATCAGTAGATATCTTGGTGGTAGTTCGTAAGCTATCCTGTTTAATTAGGGCACCAGCTCTTAAATAGACGGAGCACTTGCCTACACTCAGCAGGACGCGTCATGTCATATGATGATGTCAGAGAGCATTCACAAACAGATATTAAAACCTCAGACATGGCTCTATGGGCTGATGGATGTTAGTGGAAACGTCTACGAGTAAGAAAGCTGTGAAGTATGATCAGTAGATATCTTGGTGGTAGTTCGTGAGCTATCCTGTTTAATTAGGGCACCAGCTCTTAAATAGACGGAGCACTTGCCTACACTCAGCAGGACGCGTCATGTCATATGATGATGTCAGAGAGCATTCACAAACAGATATTAAAACCTCAGACATGGCTCTATGGGCTGATGGATGTTAGTGGAAACGTCTACGAGTAAGAAAGCTGTGAAGTATGATCAGTAGATATCTTGGTGGTAGTTCGTAAGCTATCCTGTTTAATTAGGGCACCAGCTCTTAAATAGACGGAGCACTTGCCTACACTCAGCAGGACGCGTCATGTCATATGATGATGTCAGAGAGCATTCACAAACAGATATTAAAACCTCAGACATGGCTCTATGGGCTGATGGATGTTAGTGGAAACGTCTACGAGTAAGAAAGCTGTGAAGTATGATCAGTAGATATCTTGGTGGTAGTTCGTAAGCTATCCTGTTTAATTAGGGCACCAGCTCTTAAATAGACGGAGCACTTGCCTACACTCAGCAGGACGCGTCATGTCATATGATGATGTCAGAGAGCATTCACAAACAGATATTAAAACCTCAGACATGGCTCTATGGGCTGATGGATGTTAGTGGAAACGTCTACGAGTAAGAAAGCTGTGAAGTATGATCAGTAGATATCTTGGTGGTAGTTCGTAAGCTATCCTGTTTAATTAGGGCACCAGCTCTTAAATAGACGGAGCACTTGCCTACACTCAGCAGGACGCGTCATGTCATATGATGATGTCAGAGAGCATTCACAAACAGATATTAAAACCTCAGACATGGCTCTATGGGCTGATGGATGTTAGTGGAAACGTCTACGAGTAAGAAAGCTGTGAAGTATGATCAGTAGATATCTTGGTGGTAGTTCGTAAGCTATCCTGTTTAATTAGGGCACCAACTCTTAAATAGACGGAGCACTTGCCTACACTCAGCAGGACGCGTCATGTCATATGATGATGTCAGAGAGCATTCACAAACAGATATTAAAACCTCAGACATGGCTCTATGGGCTGAGTTCCTTTGCCTTCCCACTTTCTTGAAGAAATTATAACAAAAAAGAAGAATCACACGGTCCCTTTTTCACAAATCCCAACCCATGAAATTTCATTATAAAAATAGGTGTTTCAAGGTATTGTGTCCAACTTTGACTCCTGAGTTTGAGCACTCGTGTCCCAATTGCCATCATTATGTCACAGTTGCACGAAACACTGACATTATTTATGTTTGTAACCACCCGATAGAGCTTCACGATCCAAAGATTGTCTCCATAGCTCGCCACTATCATGCTAGTTATATGTAGAGCGATTGAACACAAAAAAACGTTCCAAGATGTTTTTATTAGGAACCCTTTAATTAAATTATAATATTACATTAAATATGTTGCAGTTCCTGTATGTTCCATAATAAGTTGATAGTGAGGTCTACCGGCGGTACCGGTACCGCTTGAAGTGGAACCACAGCTGGAAGATGTTGTTGTGGAAGTGGCAGCGGAAGCCGCGCTTGTACGAGTACTCCCACTCGCGGTTCACGATCTTGAAGGCGATGTCCTCGTAGGGCGGCCCCGCGCGGAACCGCAGCACTGCAAACTCCGCGTTCTCGGGGCACGGCTTCTGCAACGACAGTGACACTCGACTATATACCTCTGACACTCGCTGTATTAGACTCGTCGGCAAGGACTGCGTCAAGACGGCGCGGCAATTCTCGCAAAAACTTTCACACGCTTTGCTTTTCTGTTTATCGTGGCATACTTATACATATGCTGTGTGATGGATGAATAGCTTCTTAAAAGACACGTGAAGCATGTTATGAATACGCACAACAGGTTTATATTTTAAAAGTTTGATGCGTTTCTTCATAAAGAGCTTGTAAAAATCACCCGCTTTCGGCCTTCACAAATTGTCGCATGTGCGAGAATCGCCGTGACGGCGGTGTTGAACTTGTACCCCTGCACGATCTTGTATAGTACAAGTATCGGGGTGCACTCACCAGAGAGAACTCGGGCGTGGAGCTGGGGTCGATGAGGTCGGGGTAGAAGATGTTGAACTTGTACCCCTGCACGATCTTGTATAGTACAAGTATCGGGGTGCACTCACCAGAGAGAACTCGGGCGTGGAGCTGGGGTCGATGAGGTCGGGGTAGAAGATGTTGAACTTGTACCCCTGCACGATCTTGTATAGTACAAGTATCGGGGTGCACTCACCAGAGAGAACTCGGGCGTGGAGCTGGGGTCGATGAGGTCGGGGTAGAAGATGTTGAACTTGTACCCCTGCACGATCTTGTATAGTACAAGTATCGGGGTGCACTCACCAGAGAGAACTCGGGCGTGGAGCTGGGGTCGATGAGGTGGGGGTAGAAGATGTTGAACTTGTACCCCTGTACGATCTTGTATAGTACAAGTATCGGGGTGCACTCACCAGAGAGAACTCGGGCGTGGAGCTGGGGTCGATGAGATCGGGGTAGAAGATGTTGAACTTGTACCCCTGCACGATCTTGTATAGTACAAGTATCGGGGTGCACTCACCAGAGAGAACTCGGGCGTGGAGCTGGGGTCGATGAGGTCGGGGTAGAAGATGTTGAACTTGTACCCCTGCACGATCTTGTATAGTACAAGTATCGGGGTGCACTCACCAGAGAGAACTCGGGCGTGGAGCTGGGGTCGATGAGGTCGGGGTAGAAGATGTTGAACTTGTACCCCTGCACGATCTTGTATAGTACAAGTATCGGGGTGCACTCACCAGAGAGAACTCGGGCGTGGAGCTGGGGTCGATGAGGTCGGGGTAGAAGATGTTGAACTTGTACCCCTGCACGATCTTGTATAGTACAAGTATCGGGGTGCACTCACCAGAGAGAACCCGGGCGTGGAGCTGGGGTCGATGAGGTCGGGGTAGAAGATGTTGAACTTGTACCCCTGCACAATCTTGTATAGTACAAGTATCGGGGTGCACTCACCAGAGAGAACTCGGGCGTGGAGCTGGGGTCGATGAGGTCGGGGTAGAAGATGTTGAACTTGTACCCCTGCACGATCTTGTATAGTACAAGTATCGGGGTGCACTCACCAGAGAGAACCCGGGCGTGGAGCTGGGGTCGATGAGGTCGGGGTAGAAGATGTTGAACTTGTACCCCTGCACAATCTTGTATAGTACAAGTATCGGGGTGCACTCACCAGAGAGAACTCGGGCGTGGAGCTGGGGTCGATGAGGTCGGGGTAGAAGATGTTGAACTTGTACCCCTGCACGATCTTGGGGGGCGGGTTGTCCATGTCGTAGTGAGTCTGGTTGTACTTGTTCCACTCGAAGCCCGTGTGTACCCTGCAATGCACACACACATACACGACGGTTCAGTCAGGTTCGACTCTCGCGCTTGTTGGAATTTTATGCACTTAGTTTAAAGGTCTACTCGTCTAAACTAGTTATAACTAGTTATAATTACAAAATAGTTATCTATCGCTATCACGTTGGGAATCAGGGAAATCAGTGAAAAGTTGGTTTAACATGCGAAACATCACCGATATCTCCCTGTACCTACACGAAACTAATCGCAGCCTGGCCTTGATCAAACAGGAATAATATGGCTAAATAAGGTAGGAGATTTTTTCCTCTTCGGTATACATATAACTAGAGTATAACCGACCGGATTTTGGTACGTTTTTTTTATTTACCTATCGTTTAAAAAGGTTTTGAAGTATGGTTTTGAAGTATGTATCTTTGCGCTATACCCAAAGGAATCTGAGCAGTGTCCATTTCAGTAAACAAGCCGTAAAAAGGTGCTGAATGTAAAGAATTAAATACATACATTTACTCATACCTGTCTCCCAGGGGGATAGACACAGATCAAAGATTTCTATTTGCTACGATCCTGACACCAACTATTTCTTCTTCAACATTCTCAATTCCGGGTGCTTTTGAATTTACCCTTCTCCAGTGTATCGCCAAATTGGTCGGCATTGCTTTCCAAATATTTCTTTCGTCCTTTCATTAATTCTCTCTTTCTATTTATTTATTTATTATTAAAATAGAGTCATTTCAACAACATTATTTTTGTTTGTAAGTAAAACCATTGCCTTCGCCGTATTTTTTTATGAAATAAATCTTTTTAAAACATCCAAAAATACCCATTACTTTGAGAGATATTTACATAAAAGGATTGTAATAAAATGCATGTATCGAAAAACGGCCGGTGAGATGCACTCAAGGTCACGCGGCCGATGTGACGTCACTATCGTTGAATCTGCTAACTTGTGCAGGCGTTATACGGATTTGGCGTTGTTTTTCTGGTTTTCATGGTGTTTTTACTTTAAAACTTTTAAGAAGTGAATACGTAGTAGCTATGCACTTTTAAACTTAATTAAAATGACCGAAGCGGGCTTTAGTAAGGGCCAAATCCGACAATATTTCCAGAATTAGATGGCATAATGATGCAGAATATTTTTTTACCAACACAAGATACTTCAGTGCCGAAATCAGGAGTTTTAAAGCAGAGAGGTAAGCAAACGTTTTATAAACCTACTTGCTCATATGGTATAGGTACCTAATAGGAAATATATAATATTGGTAATTATTGTTTACTTCCTTGTTCATATTACAAACACATTCTGTGTTGTATCCAAATATTCTTCATCTTTTTTGACCAGATTAAGGTACATTTTAATTTCAAGAAAGAGTATCTAAACCTACATAGAAATTCAAAATTTTTTGGCAAAATGACTACTTTAAATCCTTATGAGCATGCATCGCACGAAGTCAAATACCTAGTTGGCATGAATGTGTTTTTACGCATTTTACGGGCAAATTAAATGACATGAGTAGTAAGTATAGATTTAAATTGAATAAACACTTAGGTACGTCAAAATGATCCTCACACACAACAGTAAGCTGATATTTTCGGAGACAACTCTTTCCTTCTTATCACTTTCAGCCATTTATTTCGGAGTTATTTTTCCTTAGGAACAATTATAAAAGTTTTATCCGGAGTAGAAACGGTTGTGGATTTACATTTTAGCACGATACAGTATTTATACGGTTGTTGCAGACATTTTTAATAACCGTTTACTTCGCGCGCTCAAGCAATTTGCCTCGACTCGCTGTTTGTGACGTCACTGCGGGATGTCGACCTCGCTCCGCGTTGAACCTGCCGTTTTGTACCGCGCGTGATTCGAGCTAACTTTAAAGTGCTCTCGTTTGGTTAATTGTTATCACAAAAGTATACTAGAATTTACGTTAAGGGCAGCTCTTTTTATAAAAGTAGTTTACTTTAGTTACTGAAAATGGTCTATTACCGCGGGCGAACCCGATTACAGTAATGGTTAGATAGAAGTTTAATAGACATTTAAGGTAAGACCGCACTAGGCGGAACTGCACTGCAGTGGAGCGAAGCAACAGTTTTGTTTGTCGGTTAGTCGGTTGGCAACCACTAAACGCGATGAATGAAACTGATGTAGAGACGTGGTCATAATCTCACTACTTTGCGAGGAAGAAGAAAGGTTAAAGCAATCAAGAAAAAAGCCGAGACTATGGATTCATGACATTCCAAAATCGCGATATATCTTTCCTCGTAGTAATCATATAATTTTCGTGCGAACCGATTTCTCCTCTATAAATCTTTAGAGCGAAAATAAACTCGCAACTACTACGCCTACCTAACATACCGAGTACCGAGAGTCCTCGACAGGAGAGCATAGGTTTGCAATAGGCCGATACTCGTCCACTGTCGCTTTGCTACTGCTTGTATCAGGATAACTTTAGTAAGCTTCCACTTGCTACCAGAGCGAGAGTGAATGGGATTGCAAAGATTTACGACAATCTTTGAGAATATAAGTAGGTACCTACTTTATCAGGGCCAATCGGGTTGCTATTCTTTAAAGACCAAATACAATGTGCCACATTCGCTTTGGTCAAAAAGATAGCTACTTGTACTATCGATTGGACTGGAATTTCAGGGAAACACAATAAACACTAGAAAAGTAGTCCACCAAAGCCGAGGCAGCTTCAACCAATAGCTTCTATGCCCGATACGAAACGAAGGTGGTTACCTGTTGAAGTATCTGGGCTTCCTGGGCCGGTACTTGTCGGGCCAGAGCGCGGGCCGCTCCAGCGCGTACTCCACACTGAACTGCGCCTCGCCCTCCCCCGCGCCCATGGCGCGCCGCACGCTCGCCTCCAGCGCCGCCTCCGACCCGGGCGCCGCCCCCGCCGCCGACGTCGACGGCTCCGGCGGGAGAGAGGCGGCGGCGTGCTCGCGCGTCGCGTTAGCCTGGTGCAGGCGCGCGCGTAGGTAGCCGAGCCGCTCCGCGTCGAGCTGCGCGTCCGTCACCAGCGTGCCGGGCTCCAGCGCGCGCGGGGAGAGGGGCGCGGGCGAGTACCGCCCCGCCGCGTACAGCGACACGCAGCACGCCGCGCCCTGCTCCTGCTCCGCGGGGGAGCGGGGTGGAGAGCTCGGGGGAGACCCCGATCCGGATCTGTAATTATTTCTTCATCTAGAATCGTTACATTGTTCTGACGTCATCACATCTACAGACAATTAGTAATACAGTCGAAACCGGATATAATGACATTGAAGGGACCACATAACTAAGGACGCTATATCCGATATTCGTTGTAGTATAAGCAATCCACAATATTGGTATTTGAACTAACATAAAACTTACCTATATGAATGAATGAATGAATTGACACTTTATTGTACACAAAGTAAAAGACAATACAGAGAAAGAAGAACAGAGTTTTGTTAGAAAAATTATGTACAAAGGCGGACTTATCACTTAAAAGTGATTTCTTCCAGTCAACCTTTGGGTGGTGAAGAAATTATAATAATACGAAAATTAAATAGGGATAGACGATAATGAAATAAAAAGAATCAGTAAATAAAGTCAAAAAATACTAAGCGTAAATACTAATATAAACCTAAAAATTATATATTATACTGTACGTATATACGTTTGTGAGGTACACGATTAGAATAATTTACCCATTTCACAAAGAAGGTCATCGAACCTTGTAACTGAGCACTTACCGAGTCTTCAGTAAGAATTTGGCTGCATAAATTAAAGTCACCTTATATAGATAATATACTATACTGAATAAAGTTAACTAAAATTTACAGATATATACAGGTGATTGGTAATTAGATGCAATCCTTTGAAGGGGTTGTAGAAGAGAACAATTGCAGTCGATTCGACTATTTAATGCCTTATGCAAAAGTGAACCATTTCTGAGATATTTTGAATTTAAGCTTTCTTTATAAAGTCAACTTTAAAAAATAAATTTAAAAAACCAGCCAATATTTTAGTTTTTTTTTATTTGTTTCGCTTTAATAACATCCCAGCCAATAAACAATAACCCTAAAATGCACATTATTGACGTAAACCTTGACACTGTACTCCAAAACAATTGAAAACTCTTGAAAATTGCAAAATATTTACATAAAAAAGCTAGGAAGTTGATAGTTGAGATTGTCGGCACTTGGTGGAATTTATCAAACATTGTTGTGATAAAAAAATACTTGTACTTTTCCACAGATAATATTTAATTCTACCCAACCGGTTTCACTATATAAGCATCATCAGGGGCTTTTTAATTACATAATTTTATATATAATTATTTATTTAAACAATCTTTCTGTTGCTAGATGTCCGTGCAACGGCAACGGAGTGTTACACGTGTTTTTTTATCACAACAAATAAAAAAGCTAGGTTAAAAAAAAAGTCTCTATGCAATTTCCTGTACGTATTAGTATATATGAAGGTGGTAGAGTGGTTTTATAGGTGGTAGAGCTGATGCCGGGCTCGACTGTGGAGGTACCACCATCTTACTCGCAAATCCTCCCGAAGTTATTCGGGGGAGAGTAAGAGAACAGCTCTCAGGCAAAACCAGGCGGCCCACCATTGCCTGGGACCGATGGATGGCGGTTTATCCATACCCAATTGACGGGCCTTATATAATACAGACCGGTGACGGGCAGCGGCGTCACTGGTGCAAGGGTTTCGGCACCGCGCTCACCAACCCGCCTGCCCAGCGTGTGTGAGTATGGGCATTTCTTCCAGGAGGACCGCCAAGAGTGGCGAAATCCTAGAAAGGCCTATGTCCAGCAGTGGACGAAGCAGGCTGAGGGTTTGGATGGATTAGTATACTTATAATCTTATAAAAAGTTATAAAATGTATACTAACAATCTCACATGTAAGCACACGTGAAACACGTCCTAATCTCACCACAAGTTTAACTAAAAATGTCAATTTACTTTTTATTTTAGTTTTATTTTTGTCTTCTGTTTTTACAAATTGTTTATCCTTATGAGCTAAGCTCCGATTAGGCAATGTGCTGTTTTTAGAATTGTGTCGGAAGACGCTGGTATCTATTGTACAGTGATCCACACTAGCATATGCCAACGGCAATCCTTAATATGTAAGTTTAATTTTTTATAGTAAGCTTTGTTTTTGTATATATTTTTTTATATATGGATAATTTGCATGTTATAAGAACAATAAATGAAATTTTTATCTTAATTTTTTTTAAATCTTATATAGGGATTTGCCGGGACCTTGCCATTGTAAGCGATGTCGGTATAGCCGGTGTCTACTGTATACAGGTTGAACGTTCATTCGTTCGCTATTCCGTGTAGTTCTGTATTTGGCCTGTTGGACCTGTATAAACAACAACTCACCTCTTGTCGTCGTGCGGCTCCTCCTTGGCTTCGCCTGCTTCGTCCCCCGCGCCCTCCGCGCCGCCCGCCGGCCCGGCGACGCCCTGCTCCTGTTTGAGAAGCTCGAGCTTGCGGCGCAGGTTGTGCTGGTGCCGGTCCCGCAGCCGCGCGCGCGCCATGTGCGCTGCACACACACACACATCAACACTATCTGTACGAGAGACACGAGCGCGAGACACAATGTACGAGTGTGAAGGTACCCTTGAGCTGGCTGAGCAGGCTCTCCCAGTAGCCGACGTCGACGCCGTCGCGACGCCCGCTGATCTTCTGCTCTATCTGCGTCTGCAGCGCCTCGAGCTGCGCGCCCGACTTGCCCTTGAAGATCTGCAAGAGTACTGCCCCCGGTCACTGTCGCCCTGCCTCAACTGACACTGAACAATACGAGACAACAACAACAAGTCTTGCTACCATACCATGGTCTTCTATCCTTATTTTTAATGCTCATTATTTTTTGTGGCGGGTTTTTTTTGTTTTAAATAATGCTAATAATAAAATGAACGTAATATATATGCCGCCCCCATTTTAAGTGGGCATTAATTACAAGAAAAGCCGGAATACCGCCAGCCGACTTAGCTCGTTAACCTCGTGCTGTACTGTGTGTGCGCAGGCGCAGTATACACCTGTGTAGAGACGCAGTTTGCTTACTCAGTAAATTGCAACTAGCTTTGTTGATACGACGTTCAGTTTGCTCTATTCCTGCGCTGCGTCCACACGTACATTGTTCAATTCGGACTCAATAAATGTTGCAACAGTTAACGTGACGTCCGGTGAAGTAAATAACCCGTTCAGCCGAACCTGCGTGACGTCATCGACGACGGCGCGATGCACCGTGTCGCGCCTGACGCCCGGTGCCGCCAGGCGACGCAGCTTGTTCACCTCGTCCAGCACGATGGTCTGTACGTCCTCCCAGTAGCCGTGGTTCGCGTTCTCCTCCAGCTCTTTGTACACCTGCGCGACAACCTCATGTTTTTTTAATCGCATTCTATTGCATTAGGCTTGGCCTGTAACGATAGATGTAAGTTTGGAAGAAATAAATAAATAAAAAATAAATAAATAAAAATGTTCTATATTTACTTTCACAACTATCAATACCACGTACACATTTCTCTGACATCAATAAATTAATTAATTATTTAAATTTAATGTATATCATTGCGGTATAGAAAATCAGAAAAGCAAATCTGGACGTGAGGAACTCTGAACCGGGATTCGGATTCGGACCTCTCGCTTACCGGGCGGTTGCTCTACCAACTGAACTATCCAGTTCTCAACATGACCTGCGAATTTACGCTTGTGCTTTCTCATACCGCAACGATATGTATAGATACTCACTTAGTAGTGAGCCTCTTGGCACCTAGAGGGCGCTAGTGTATTCAAGACGAATCTAAGACTATTATTGCCGTACCGTCAGCTATTACAGCACCGGGTAGTTAAGAATACACATTACTATCCCGGGTTCGAATCCCAGTTCAGAGCTGCTCACGTCCAGATTTAATTTGTTATCTCCTTACGATGTATTTTTATTTATTTATTTATACAAGGATTGCCAACAGATATTAACACTATGACATATGTACAAAAATAGCTTAAGTGATTAGCTTAGTTAGAGTGCATACCCGATAACAGGCAGACACAACATACATAACAAATACTGCTACATAAGAAAACATGTATCGCATATCGTAATTAAAATAGCTTAAGTGATTAGCTTAGTTAGAGTGAATACCCAATAACAGGCAGACACAACATACATAACAAATACTGCTACATAAGAAAACATGTATCGCATATCGTAATTAAAATAGCTTAAGTGATTAGCTTAGTTAGAGTGAATACCCAATAACAGGCAGACACAACATACATAACAAATACTGCTACATAAGAAAACATGTATCGCATATCGTAATTAAAATAGCTTAAGTGATTTGCTTAGTTAGAGTGAATACCCAATAACAGGCAGACACAACATACATAACAAATACTGCTACATAAGAAAACATGTATCGCATATCGTAATTAAAATAGCTTAAGTGATTTGCATAGTTAGAGTGCATACCCGATAACAGGCAGACACAACATACATAACAAATACTGCTACATAAGAAAACATGTATCGCATATCGTAATTAAAATAGCTTAAGTGATTTGCTTAGTTAGAGTGAATACCCAATAACAGGCAGACACAACATACATAACAAATACTGCTACATAAGAAAACATGTATCGCATATCGTAATTAAAATAGCTTAAGTGATTAGCTTAGTTAGAGTGAATACCCAATAACAGGCAGACACAACATACATAACAAATACTGCTACATAAGAAAACATGTATCGCATATCGTAATTAAAATAGCTTAAGTGATTAGCTTAGTTAGAGTGAATACCCAATAACAGGCAGACACAACATACATAACAAATACTGCTACATAAGAAAACATGTATCGCATATCGTAATTAAAATAGCTTAAGTGATTTGCTTAGTTAGAGTGAATACCCAATATCAGGCAGACACAACATACATAACAAATACTGCTACATAAGAAAACATGTATCGCATATCGTAATTAAAATAGCTTAAGTGATTTGCTTAGTTAGAGTGAATACCCAATAACAGGCAGACACAACATACATAACAAATACTGCTACATAAGAAAACATGTATCGCATATCGTAATTAAACTAGCTTAAGTGATTTGCTTAGTTAGAGTGCATACCCGATAACAGGCAGACACAACATACATAACAAATACTGCTACATAAGAAAACATGTATCGCATATCGTAATTAAAATAGCTTAAGTGATTAGCTTAGTTAGAGTGAATACCCAATAACAGGCAGACACAACATACATAACAAATACTGCTACATAAGAAAACATGTATCGCATATCGTAATTAAAATAGCTTAAGTGATTTGCTTAGTTAGAGTGCATACCCGATAACAGGCAGACACAACATACATAACAAATACTGCTACATAAGAAAACATGTATCGCATATCGTAATTAAAATAGCTTAAGTGATTTGCTTAGTTAGAGTGCATACCCGATAACAGGCAGACACAACATACATAACAAATACTGCTACATAAGAAAACATGTATCGCATATCGTAATTAAAATAGCTTAAGTGATTTGCTTAGTTAGAGCGCATACCCGATAACAGGCAGACACAACATACATAACAAATACTGCTACATAAGAAAACATGTATCGCATATCGTAATTAAAATAGCTTAAGTGATTAGCTTAGTTAGAGTGCATACCCGATAACAGGCAGACACAACATACATAACAAATACTGCTACATAAGAAAACATGTATCGCATATCGTAATTAAAATAGCTTAAGTGATTTGCTTAGTTAGAGTGCATACCCGATAACAGGCAGACACAACATACATAACAAATACTGCTACATAAGAAAACATGTATCGCATATCGTAATTAAAATAGCTTAAGTGATTTGCTTAGTTAGAGTGCATACCCGATAACAGGCAGACACAACATACATAACAAATACTGCTACATAAGAAAACATGTATCGCATATCGTAATTAAAATAGCTTAAGTGATTTGCTTAGTTAGAGTGCATACCCGATAACAGGCAGACACAACATACATAACAAATACTGCTACATAAGAAAACATGTATCGCATATCGTAATTAAAATAGCTTAAGTGATTTGCTTAGTTAGAGTGCATACCCGATAACAGGCAGACACAACATACATAACAAATACTGCTACATAAGAAAACATGTATCGCATATCGTAATTAAAATAGCTTAAGTGATTTGCTTAGTTAGAGTGCATACCCGATAACAGGCAGACACAACATACATAACAAATACTGCTACATAAGAAAACATGTATCGCATATCGTAATTAAAATAGCTTAAGTGATTTGCTTAGTTAGAGTGCATACCCGATAACAGGCAGACACAACATACATAACAAATACTGCTACATAAGAAAACATGTATCGCATATCGTAATTAAAATAGCTTAAGTGATTAGCTTAGTTAGAGTGAATACCCAATAACAGGCAGACACAACATACATAACAAATACTGCTACATAAGAAAACATGTATCGCATATCGTAATTAAAATAGCTTAAGTGATTTGCTTAGTTAGAGTGCATACCCGATAACAGGCAGACACAACATACATAACAAATACTGCTACATAAGAAAACATGTATCGCATATCGTAATTAAAATAGCTTAAGTGATTTGCTTAGTTAGAGTGCATACCCGATAACAGGCAGACACAACATACATAACAAATACTGCTACATAAGAAAACATGTATCGCATATCGTAATTAAAATAGCTTAAGTGATTTGCTTAGTTAGAGTGCATACCCGATAACAGGCAGACACAACATACATAACAAATACTGCTACATAAGAAAACATGTATCGCATATCGTAATTAAAATAGCTTAAGTGATTAGCTTAGTTAGAGTGCATACCCGATAACAGGCAGACACAACATACATAACAAATACTGCTACATAAGAAAACATGTATCGCATATCGTAATTAAAATAGCTTAAGTGATTTGCTTAGTTAGAGTGCATACCCGATAACAGGCAGACACAACATACATAACAAATACTGCTACATAAGAAAACATGTATCGCATATCGTAATTAAAATAGCTTAAGTGATTTGCTTAGTTAGAGTGCATACCCGATAACAGGCAGATACAACATACATAACAAATACTGCTACATAAGAAAACATGTATCGCATATCGTAATTAAAATAGCTTAAGTGATTTGCTTAGTTAGAGTGCATACCCGATAACAGGCAGACACAACATACATAACAAATACTGCTACATAAGAAAACATGTATCGCATATCGTAATTAAAATAGCTTAAGTGATTTGCTTAGTTAGAGTGCATACCCGATAACAGGCAGACACAACATACATAACAAATACTGCTACATAAGAAAACATGTATCGCATATCGTAATTAAAATAGCTTAAGTGATTTGCTTAGTTAGAGTGCATACCCGATAACAGGCAGACACAACATACATAACAAATACTGCTACATAAGAAAACATGTATCGCATATCGTAATTAAAATAGCTTAAGTGATTTGCTTAGTTAGAGTGCATACCCGATAACAGGCAGACACAACATACATAACAAATACTGCTACATAAGAAAACATGTATCGCATATCGTAATTAAAATAGCTTAAGTGATTTGCTTAGTTAGAGTGCATACCCGATAACAGGCAGACACAACATACATAACAAATACTGCTACATAAGAAAACATGTATCGCATATCGTAATTAAAATAGCTTAAGTGATTTGCTTAGTTAGAGTGCATACCCGATAACAGGCAGACACAACATACATAACAAATACTGCTACATAAGAAAACATGTATCGCATATCGTAATTAAAATAGCTTAAGTGATTAGCTTAGTTAGAGTGCATACCCGATAACAGGCAGACACAACATACATAACAAATACTGCTACATAAGAAAACATGTATCGCATATCGTAATTAAAATAGCTTAAGTGATTTGCTTAGTTAGAGTGCATACCCGATAACAGGCAGACACAACATACATAACAAATACTGCTACATAAGAAAACATGTATCGCATATCGTAATTAAAATTTAAACTACAAAGCAATACAAACTAGAAAAACTAATACTAAAACAAATCTAAAAAAAAAAACAAACCAAAATAATAAGAAAATAAATTATTTCTAAAGGTTAGTCTACAATAGGAGGGATAGATAATAGGTGCTTTTTGTGAACCCTGAAAAACTGGGAAAAAATATCAATTTGGGTATCATCATTAAAACCAGCCATCAGCGACACGTAAATGATAAATTCTTAACCAACGGGCTCTACTACCCCTGTGAGGTATACTGTGAACTACAATCTAACCGCCATCACCTCTGTACCTAAAGTCTACAAAGTTATGAAATGTGTCTTTAACAACTTTCGCATTAGTTCCATTGCAAAGTGTCTACAGCGAATACTTATTTGTCACACCTGGAAGGTTGCGATCTCCTCAGTGACCGTCGGTATGATTTTCGTCGAAACGAATTCAATGGAGATGTTTAGTGTATGCCACTCACTACTGGAGTAAAGCTATTATAGAGAATTACGGTGAGGCTCTTGCCGTGTCTGTTTTGACATTTCGAATGCTTTTGACAGGGTCTAGCATGCTAATCTATAAGGCAA
Organism: Ypsolopha scabrella; assembly: GCA_910592155.1. Classification (NCBI taxonomy): domain Eukaryota; kingdom Metazoa; phylum Arthropoda; class Insecta; order Lepidoptera; family Ypsolophidae; genus Ypsolopha; species Ypsolopha scabrella. The sequence goes on from OU342978.1 coordinate 794,365, forward strand.
GCTTTCATCCTGTAGGATTCCTGGTAGCCACTGCACGTGGATAGTTGACTACCTCAATGAACGAATAATACGAGTGGTCACTGATGGCGGCTCATGTGATCTTATGGATGTTAATGTCAGGGTTCCTCAGGGGTCTACTTTTCTGTTTTGTTGCACATAAATAATTTACTGCAATCGAATATATTCGGCTATAGATGAGAGCACTGTTATAGAGAAATATTTGTCTAATGCAAAGGCTAATACGATCAGTAACCAAATAGACCATGCAAGAGACAATTAATGACTTTGGAGGCGACTGTACATCTATAGGTGGTAGAGCTGATGCCGGGCTCGACTGTGTAGGTACCACCATCTTACTCGCAAATCCTCCCGAAGTTATTCGGGGGAGAGTAAGAGAACAGCTTTCAGGCAAAACCAGGCGGCCCACCATTGCCTGGGACCGACGGATGGCGGTATATCCATCCCCAATTGCCGGGCCTTATATAAAACAGACTAGTGACGGGCAGCGGCGTCACTAGTGCAAAGGTTTCGGCACCGTGCTCACTAACCCGCCTGCCCAGCGTGTGTGAGTATGGGCATTTCTTTCAGGAGGACCGCTAAGAGTGGCGAAATCCTGGAAAGGCCTATGTCCAGCAGTGGACGGAACAGGCTGATGGATGAATGGATGTACATCGACTGGAGCGACGCCAACTTGGTCAATATTAATGCTACCACGGGTAGAAGACACGTCTGTGTTCAGCGCCGAAAGGACTCCTTTCACCTAGCTCCGATTTTCCGACATACTTATATCTATATTGATCACAGATTATGAAATTGTCTCCTAACCTTGACATCGGGAGTTCAATCGAATCAAAGGTGAAAATCACTGATAAACCTTTGTCCTTGTAAAAAGCTCAAGTTCGGTTGTGCATGGAGTACTGCAGTCATATTTGGGATGGTCTCACCTAGCTGCTCTGAGTTCGGTTGAGTACTAATTATATACAAAAGCCTCGAACACAGTAGAAAAATTTATCTTGTTTTAGAGAGCGTGCTCAGGAATAAAACGACCTAATTCCCCCAACCCCCTTTTACCACCGGTATAATCGGCGCATAGCAGTTGCACCCTTATGTAGTCAGTATTCCGTTAGCGATTTAAATGGAGTGTGGTAGTGTTGCTTGGTAAGCCCGTAGTGAATAAAGAAGACAGAGGCAGTAAGTACCTTGATGTCCTCGAGCAAGTCCTCGAGGTCCTGCACCTGCAGCCCGTTGAGGTAGGTGTAGGGTTCGTGCATCTCGAGCGCGTCCACGCACGACTCCGAGCTCACGTACCAGGCCAGCAGGTCGATCGGCTTCGCTGCGACACGCACCACGCACCATATTATTCATATTAGATGAACGGCATTAGTAAATAAATACGTTTAGATTTTAGGTACTGGCCATAGTGGCCATTAACCACGTAATTGTGTAATATCCGAAACCGGTTGGGAAAAAATATAATAAGGTCCTACAATATTCAAAGAGAAAAAAACTCAACAGATGATACAGTATCCCTAATAGACCACATGCCATCGAAAAAAAAAAATATTTGCGCGTACTTCTTTTATCTTTCCATAAAAATTTAGTCAGCTGATTGGACCACTTTGGACTCCCCTACTGGGGAGTGAAAAAATTATTTGAGAAAAAAAAAATTTCTTCTGTAACTTGATTAGTTAACGATACATGATCTACCCTAGAATTATTTTCACTTATTATTGTAGGAGCTTATGAAAATAAATACTGAGACTATACAGGTGAGTTTAATTCAAGACGAGCGGGGTCCTGTTTAGCATGCACATATTGAGAATCAAAGAGTCGCGGTTACTGGCGGAAGGTAATATCTGAGCAATAAGTATTTAGTGAAGGTGGAGTACCCCGGCCGTCCCTGATCCGTATCTGGCTGCGGAGGCGCGCCTGCTGCAGATGGAAGGCGTCCTCCTGGCGCGCCCAGCTGTGGAACTGCTGCGTCTCGCGCGCACGCGCCATCGCCGCCGCCTCCGCCTCCCGCGCCGCGCGCTCCGCCTCGCGCTCCAGTCGCCGCTGCTTCACCTGCCCACACACGCCCATCTTCACTCACATACTACACACAAGCAATGTGTACATACGACTCGGCCCGCGCTGTTACTAACTAAAGCAAGTGAGTAGACACTGTAGCTCCCAGAGATTTTGTTATGACTGCGTCAGTCACTCCTATAATAATATAGTTAGGATATCTATGAGTATTTCACTTGCAGTCAACCATAGTACGATGGTTTTAGAGACGATTATAGAGTCCATTCTGAAGGTTTTAGTTTTAGTGCTCTCAAAACTAAATTTTCTCTCTTCCAAAATAGATCTTTGGTGTTAACAACAGAAGCTATATTACTTTGGAAAAATTCAATTCAATTCAATGACAGCACTAAAACTAAAATTAAAGTCTTCAGAATAGAATCCATTGTCACAAAATATAATAATACCTCACTTCGCTTCGCATGATCCTGTTTTATACCAACAAATACTGCAACAATCACTCTGAAATTGATATATGATAAAGTTGAGGACTAACGCTACAACACAGTGGTGAAAACTTGATTCCATTTAATTTACTCGATAGAAAAAAATCATTAAGTTACCTCCAAACCGTACAATAAACCGATAGCATTCAATGAATACTAGAAATTAGATCTGAAACTTTGCATAATATAACTGATATTAGTATAAAGCAGCTGCAGACTGTTCCATAAAAATGAAAAAACCATCAGTGTAGCCGCGATTTCAAAATAACTGATGTTTTTGTGTGCGCGGCATCTGATTAGAGTAGGATAGACAGTTAAAAAGCAGAAGCGTTAGAGCAGGCCTGCGAATCGAGGTATTATGGGCCCTTAAGTAAACTTTTTACAGGTCAATAAATTTGATTATCAAATAATATGATTAAAAAAAACGACTTGTTTCACTTAGATTCAGATTGAATTTTCCAATCTCACCTTCTCCAGTTCAATTTTGTTCTCCATCTGCTTCTGTCTGTTCTGCGCTTCGATCTCATCTCTGGAGACGTTCTTCACCCCTTCCTTGGCCAGCTTGGCTTTCCACACGAATGTGTTAGTGAGCGCCGAGTCTCCGAAGGGGTTGTCCTGGTTGGTGTAGCACTGGTACTCCCCGTCCCAGCCCATGCGCTCGCGCCGTTTGCGTTCCTTCTCCTGCTTCTCCCGAAGACGACGAGCTCTGGAAGACAACAATCAGTTCATACACCAGACTTATACATACTTGACGAGTACAGTGAACTCAGATACCCTCACAGACCAGAACCTCGAGAGAATATTGATGGGCTGCTATGGACTGTCGGACTAAGAGTCGCTTAGCCACATGGGCATGAGGTGGGGTGAGTAAGTTTTGAAGATAGTACATGTACATACATATCTTTCCTTTTTTAATATTCATTAAGAACTTAGGTATACAAACACCAATTTGTGGTGCATTATTTTTATAAATAAAATACGTATATGTATGAATACAGGACAGAGATAAAATAAACGCAGACGGAAAGTATTACATAAAACAATACATAAAGAAATCACACAGACCGACAAATTTCCACACATAAACAAATAAATGAAAAACAAGCAGCAGTTTCAGAACAAAAGTAAAAACAAAAATTAAAACTTGAATTAATAAAACTGGTCAAGTGCTATTGCCCTGAGGGTTCCGTAGATACCATTTAAAACATACAGTATTCAATGTACTGGGTTCAAGGTCAGAGCAGTGTTTCTTTAGTTTGGCTGCATTCAACAAACGAAAATTCCAATATCCACAGGGTCTAATTAGTATACATATATAAATTTAATTATTTAAGAAGAAATAAATTGAACGTATTTTTACACATATAATTATTTTTTTTCTAGATGTGTGCTACAAGATACAATTGTGTAAGTCCCATTTAGTTCTGGTCATGGTTTGTTGAAGGTCTTCAGAACTCCTCAATGAACACACCACTTTATATTGAAACAATCGCTTTAGGTTGCTGATTACAGGGTGTGACTTGAAAATTGTTAGTAAACCCACCACTTGCAGTTGAAACAGTCGCTTTGCGTTAAGGTGCTGATTGCAGGATGCTATTTTAAAAACCGGTCAAGTGCGAGTCAGACTCGCATACCTAGGGTTCCGTAATTTGACAGTTTTGGGAACAGGCAGGAAAAAGGTACTCTAATACATATTTCTTTTTCGTATAGCAACAAAATAGACACAAATATTTTTATACTGTACTCGAAATAAAACTCGTGGATGAAAAATTTAATTTTGTCATTTTACTATAGTGAATTTCTCAACCGCTATATTTTTCCTGTAATATTTACGTAATCCCAAATTACCATGATTTTCTTCATTTATTTGGGTCTACCAGTTTCGGAAACAAGGGGGGGACATGCATTTCAAAATTAAAATATTTATTCTGTAAATTAAATACATAAAGTATATACTTTCCACAAATCGAAGTTAATCTTTACAATATGCTTGATGCTTGGTGTCATGAGAATATTGATCCTAGCCATAATACTACTGTTCGTTAATTTTCTAACTGATTTGTGTTTTTCAAATCGTCTGTTTTTATGTAGACTTATATTTTTATATTGTTTTTTTATTATTATTTTGACATTTCTTTTTACATATTGATATGAACATTTTATAACTTAAACTTAGCATTTATTAGTTGATAATCTGACTGTAAAAAAAGTGATAAACTATATGAGACAGGTAGATGATGTTTTGCTTAGTATTTTAACTTACTACCTCATTAGACAGGTAGACTAAGATGTATTTTTTTTCCCTCATGACACAATTTCCTTTTGTCTTTTATATTTTTATCCTTTAGTTATTAAAGTTTAATTCATTGTTTTGTATAATTTTATGTAAGTTAAAAAGACTGTAATAGTATTAAGCCATATTGAGAAAAAAAATACTGATAAAAAAAGACATGATCTTGCTAAGTTTCCTGCCCTTCTTCTTAGCAAGATTAATCGAATGGGCGGATTTAGGCATTATATCTATTTAAAGTTTGGAGTTGATGCTCGTGATTGTTGGCACTTGGTGGAACTTTTGTTTGCGATAAAGGCAGAAAATTATCAGCCCTAGAAGCACTCGAAATAAATAAATTATGCCATTCCAATGTCAACCAAATATTAAATAAACAATTAGACGTTAATAACTCACCACTGCTTCAATATTTTAAATAGCTCATTTTGTATTTTGACATTGGCTCTTATTTGACATGAAACACGATTGAATCGTTTGACATTTATCTGACTTGACACTCAATTACACATTTATATTATTTAAAAAAAAAAAATCAACATTTACTGACATTTTAGCATATTGAATCCTTATTTATGTTTTTAAGATATTTATATTTTTCTTTCTTCTACCGTGTTAACTTTATTTTTGTTATATGACAACCCCATAACTAATTCTACCATTGCCAAACCTTGCCACAACGTTGGATATTTAGGATAGTGTATCTATGGAAACTTATGAGTATTTTATACAACGTTATATTAAGAAATTAAAATACTCAAATGTTTCTGTTGTAGAATTTGTTTGTCCTACCCGCATGCCAAGCGATTCATATATTGTACGTAAACAACCAAACAAACCTTTGATAATGCTTTAACAGCGAAACCGGTAAGGGAAATTAATATAAATAAGTGGACAAGTACAAGTGTTTATCAAACAAAAAATATTTAAAGTTTATTTATCTACTAGCTTTTGCCCGCGGCTCCGCCCGCGTCGAAGAGATTTTCATGGAAATAAGGAAAACAAAAGAATATGATTTTTTGAACGACAATATGCGGTCACCATGTTTTACCAAAGTGCTAATAAAGACCAATCAAATAAGCCCAAACTTGAAGGGCATGCACAATCAATATTCTCATCCAAGCCTACGTTTTTTTTTTAATATCTCAACGTAATATTGTTTTTAGATGGATGGAACAGACCCAACAGATCGTTTTGTACTCGATTACTTTATCACTAAAATACGAGTGGCTGACTTAGCAGCAAAATTAAATAAGTGACCGAGTTCTATGTAGTAATAAATAACCTTAGAAACTGTCTTAATCATTTGGACATCATTTCTAAGGTATCAAACCAATTTCGCCCTTATTGACATAATACAACCCCTTTGTTTTTTCATTCTTCTAATACATTCAGTAAACTACGTAGAATCTGTAAATAACAAAACAACATGAATGTCAATAAGGTCGACATTAGTTTGATACATTGGAAACTGTCTAAGGTGCAAGCCACACAAAAAGGGCGCGGCGCTACTTTATTTCCATGCGTTTTGTACGAAATTAGAATGACGCCCGCGCGCTCGATGCGCGCCGCGCCGCTTCTGTGTGGCTGAACCTAATTCATTTAGACTTCATTTCTATGGTATCGAATAAATTTCGCCCTTAATGACATAATACAACTCCTTTGCTTTTTCATTCTAATGTACTCAGTAGGTAAATTACGAGGAAGCTGAATATAACAAAAAAAAAATGAATGTCAATAAGGTCGAAATATGCTCAACACCTACGAAACTGTCTAGATCATTTAAAAATACCAAATTTCTTAAGAAATTCGATAAGTTAATTTAATTTAAATCGGTTTAATTTGAATTGTACATAAAATATATATACTACATATTTTAGCTATAGTCTTTTTAAGTTAATATTAAAATAATTATATGATATTAACCCAAAATGTAAAGTTCTAAAATTTTACGCTAATTTCTGAATTATTGATTTGTCTAGTTAAATGAAGAATTATTGTTGTTGTGGTTAAGAACGAATTATTATCTTTAACATTTTTACACATATCTCATATAATTATATTTTGGATAAAATAGCACCCTAGTATTTTTTTCCCTTTTTGATAGCATTTACCCCTTTTAAAGTTTAATTTAGTTAACGTCTTTTCTTTCCGCCCAAACGTTGCCTGGGAGATATTGCTAAAAGCAATAAGTGCCGCCTCTGTACACAATGTCTGTTCTATTTGTTAAAATGTGTTGTTAAATATATGTACAAAAAGTGTAATAAATAAATCTCTAATTAAATTCGATTAATAGGCTCCATTCTGGTAATATAAGATTTTCATTTTTCGTGACTTGAAAATATGGTAACTTTGAAAAATGATTGTACAACAACTTAGTACAACAGCGCGCCGGGAGTTTTGAAACTAAATGAAATGAAAAAGTGTTCCGGGGGAAGCTAAAGCTACCTTCAAATGTGCCACCGGTGAAACTGGGTGGACTTCCTCTAAATAGGGTAATCTATTTCAGATATCTAGGACATTATATCACCGAGGATTTATGTGATGATATGGACATAGAGAGGGAGCACAGGGCGTTGGCGGTCAGGTGTAATATGATTGTACAACAACCAAGTACAACAGCGCGGCGGGAGTTTTGAAACTAAATGAAATGAAAAAGTGTTCCGGGGGAAGCTAAAGCTACCTTCAAATGTGCCACCGGTGAAACTGGGTGGACTTCCTCTAAATAGGGTAATCTATTTCAGATATCTAGGACATTATATCACCGAGGATTTATGTGATGATATGGACATAGAGAGGGAGCGCAGGGCGTTGGCGGTCAGGTGTAATATGATTGTACAACAACTAAGTACAACAGCGCGGCGGGAGTTTTGAAACTAAATGAAATGAAAAAGTGTTCCGGGGGAAGCTAAAGCTACCTTCAAATGTGCCACCGGTGAAACTGGGTGGACTTCCTCTAAATAGGGTAATCTATTTCAGATATCTAGGACATTATATCACCGAGGATTTATGTGATGATATGGACAGCAGGGCGTTGGCGGTCAGGTGTAATATGATTGTACAACAACTTAGTACAACAGCGCGGCGGGAGTTTTGAAACTAAATGAAATGAAAAAGTGTTCCGGGGGAAGCTAAAGCTACCTTCAAATGTGCCACCGGTGAAACTGGGTGGACTTCCTCTAAATAGGGTAATCTATTTCAGATATCTAGGACATTATATCACCGAGGATTTATGTGATGATATGGACATAGAGAGGGAGCGCAGGGCGTTGGCGGTCAGGTGTAATATGATTGTACAACAACTAAGTACAACAGCGCGGCGGGAGTTTTGAATCTAAATGAAATGAAAAAGTGTTCTGGGGGAAGCTAAAGCTACCTTCAAATGTGCCACCGGTGAAACTGGGTGGACTTCCTCTAAATAGGGTAATCTATTTCAGATATCTAGGACATTATATCACCGAGGATTTATGTGATGATATGGACATAGAGAGGGAGCGCAGGGCGTTGGCGGTCAGGTGTAATATGATTGCCTGCAGGTGTGCACGTTGCTCAAGCGAAGTTAAGCTTACGCTGCTGTTTAAAGCCTTTTCACAATCGTTCTATACGTGCAACCTGTGGGTCAGTTATACACAGAAAGCCTACAACGCCCTGCGTGTCCAAGGATGCTGTTGGGGCTGCCGCGATACTGTTGTGCATCAGGTATGTTTGCAGAGGCTCAGATTGAGCATTTTTACTGCATCATAAGAAAAAGAGCAGTCTTCCTAATGGCGCGCGTTCGCGGCAGCGCCAAAAGTATCCTATCTGTACTAAGGAACAAGCTGGATAGCCCTATCTTCAAACATTAGGTGGCTATCCATCTTGCTCCAAATCAAAAATGTAAGTAGTTAAATAAATTTAATATTTTGTTACTAACTTAGTTATATAAGAAAAATACTAACCAATATGGATTTATAATGGTCTGAAATAAACTTTATTCTATTCTATTCTGAATCGGCTCTTCTAAAACACTGTGTAACATTATGAGACATTTACATAAAAAATATATTAAACATGAAAAATAATAAGTAGTATCGAAAAACTAAAAATTTAACATAAAAAAATCGGTTTCCAAGTACTTGGCTAGATACCCAATCATTTTGAAAATTCTGCGGATATTACATGTCGTAACGTCGATGGTTCGCCCACTCTTATGATTAGATTTATATTTTCCATGTCTAAAGCCAGATTTCCTGACTAAATCATGAGCATATGTAGTTTATGATCTTCCTATTGCAAGCCTAAAGAATATTATTACAATAGCAACGGCAGTTTTTTTTTCTAAATTCCATAGAAAAAGTATTAATCCTATGTTTTGAGTTTTTATCTGATAAGTATTTATGGAAAAATAAAATGGAAAAATACTGAGTAAATACTATTTGAGTATTTATCCACCGCCATTTCTAGTTTCATCATAGAAAATACACCTTGCACAAAATCAAACTATCATAGTGACTTATTTCTGTGGCAGTACAATATTTCTTTCACTAAGTTCATCCTGGATTTTCTATCAAGATGGACATGTTTATTATATGAGAAACGATATCCTATTACATTTGCAATGATGTTGGCTATTATTTCGGCACCATTTAACTACACGACATGGTATTTTTAAATTTTATTGTGAGATTTTCTCTCGACAAATGTCAACACAAGAATGAGGTTGGTTAAACGTCATAGAAATTTCTGGCTCTTATTTCATGGGGCCATATTTTGTCTTTGGTTCTATCTCCATGAGAATCTATATCTATAGCTTGTTGGGAGTCATACATTATTAAAATTTGCTAATTATCAATTACAATTTTGATAAAGATTATTAATATCTTCATTATCGTCCAAATAATCATTGATTAAAGCATAAGATAAGCTTTTTTAAGTAGTCCCTGCTTTATGTATAGTATGAACTTATTTTCAGGCAACCTAAGGACCTCCTTTGGAAGTTTATTGTAAAATCTTATACCATGTCCTACAATAGAGGTATCTACTTTGGAAAGTCTGAAGTTTGGAAAAGCTAGTTTATATTTGTTTCTGGATTCAACAGAGTGGTGCACACCAAGCCTCGGGAGTTTATCAATATTTTCTGACATATCTAATAACTTGATAAATAAATTCACATGGGACCGTATATATATTAATTTCTTTAAACTTTTCTCTTAATGAATCTCGGTACGATGCCCCATTCACTGATGTAATTGGTATGTAAGTTTTGCACAATAAAGAAATTTATTTATTTATTATTATTATAAAAATTATTATAATAACCACTTTACCTTAGTTTCATATAAACAGTGTGATTACAAGACCTACTTGTATTTGAAAATTTGAAATATCAACACCAAAAACTGTGAAATAAAGTATAATTCTGTCTTTTTCTTTCTTTATCGAAAAGACAAGGACATACACTTAAAATAAGGTTAGTCCTTTCAAATATTACGTGTTGTTCCACCAAATTGAGAGCAATGTCTTCAAATATAACTCCAGTCATTTACTTATAAGTTTAATGATGACATACCTACTGAAGGTATTGAAATTATCTTTTTGCAAAATTTTTTCTTGCTAAAATATAAAAAGTCAGATTATGTTATTTGGAAGTTGGCCCTTTCCTACATATATGATATAGAAATTTATAAACAAATATGAGAGCAAAAGTGTAATTTTGATACCATAGGTCAGTACATATAATTATTCTAAATTGTTTAGTGAGTGTCTGCGAATATGCTTGAAGCTAGTTAATATTTTTTGTTTAAAGTTTTAAACCTGTCCGATTAACGTGCATTTTTGCAAATTTTCCCACCAATTTTGTTTTTGGCTATATCTCCGGAACTAGTTCTCCAATTCTAATGCAGTTTTGTTTTTCTAAAACTAGATAAAATTTTCTACAAGAAAACATTTTTTTTTTTTCTTGGGGTAATTTGGGGGGGGGTGCTTTCTCCTTGAAAAAATTTTAGTTATATATATGAATATATGTATGTATACTATATATATATGTCTATTCAAATTTTATAATATTGTAAAAAAATATAAAGAATAATAAAAAAATAAATAAAATATATAACTCTATACGTATATTAAAAAAAAAAGAAGATTTGGGCCTAAAATAACAATCCACAACTTTTTTTATATTATTATAATATTTTTTTTTTATTTTATTGCTCATCTTAATAGCTTTCGAAAAATACCCATATCACTAGGTTTATAATATATTAACTAACAATAATAATTTTTTATTTACAATTCGGCCTAGGCGTGACGATCGTCACAACTGTAATTCTACGGGTTAATCCCTACTCTTTAAAAATATTGTATATACCTAATGCTAAGAAATTATTAGAACTAGAGAACAATCTCACCTTTTCTCTTCCGGTGTTTCATTAGCTTTCATTTGTTCTTTCTCTTTTTTTCTCTCTTCTTTCAACCTCTCTCTCTCTGCCTCCAACCTCTGCAGCAGTTTCAGCTCTTCTTCACCACTGTCACCACCTGAACTGTCACTGCTTGAAGAACTATTTTTTTTCTTCTTCTTTTTCTTACTTTTTTTGTGTTTAGACGGCTCCTTACTCTTTTTAGAATTATTGTTTTCCCTACTTGTGGACTGATGTTTATCCCTACTTTTTGAATGTTTAGGGATGGGAGATTTGGACCGCTCGCGGCGATCTTTACTTTGTACTCTGTGGTCTCGGGTTCGGTCCAAGGAGTGGCTAAGGGACCTGTCGCTCCGTCTACTTACTTCGTGCCTTGATGACCTGAGGCAAAAAAATTATAAGAGTTTGTTGATAGCTTTATAACCTCAAAATAATACATAAATTCCTAGTATTGCTAAAATAAGTATAAATTAAATAGGTATAATGGTAATTGCTGCCTTCACAAGTTGCATTTATTTTATATTGTAATCAATATTATTGGAAAAAGAACAAAAGACAGAAATCATAACGTGCATGTTTACTTACATTTTCTTCAAAATGTTTGTAACATAATCTTAATCTATACAATTTTCTTATCCCTACATTAAGTAAAGGCTTATCAAATGACCAAACGAAATAATATGTCACAAGAAAAAAAAAATGGTTTTATTATTGTTTTTGTTTTTGGCTTCACATACATAATGTGTTTATACTTACATTTTCGTAATATGTAGGAACTACTCTATTATGTTCTGTGTCTTATTTCCTCAGATGCTAAATAATAAATTTTAGTTATTCAAAAATTCAAAGTGCTTCGGGCTCCTTGTATTTGTTTGACGACGACTGTTTTATTTACTCAGTGTCGAGGACGACCGACGTACTTAAAGAATAGAATAAATAATGTAAAAAATAGGCCAAGTCTAAATACACGGCTGGGGCTATTTTCCATGCAGATAACCATGTGTGCGTTTAAAAACTATGTACATACACAACACACTGTCTTTGAAGTTTTTTTTTAATGATGAGTATGGTTTAAAGGCTCTGGATACATTGGATACATTGTCTTTTAAAGCCAGTAACTACAAAAAACTGTAAAATGTCTTGTCTTAAGTCTGTACTTTTAATTCTTGTACTTTTAAAAAAATTTGTGGCGATAATGATCTGTCAAAGAGGACGTTGCTTCTGCATTCCATGAATGATGATGCACAGACATCCCATATATATTGTGTGTGGATAGATGTTCCATTATTTATAGCAACACCGAACTTAAAGTCATCAGAAATGATAGATGTTCCAATATTTATAGCAACACCGAACTTAAATGTCATCAGATGCCATAGTGATGTGAATTGATCATACATTTTGAATATCGACATTTCGTTTTTTTATAACAACATTTTAATATGGTAAATAATAAATGTATCGATATAATTTAAATAGTGTTCGGGTCATTTAATAAAGAAATATCGCAATCATTATTTAAACAAATTTTAACAAATTATTATTTGTTACCGATTACACGAATGCTTTACACTATTTACCGTTAATACTATCTTTGCTGATCTTTTACAATGGAAATATTTACACAAATATTGTAGTGATTCAAACGACTTCTGTCATTTTTGTATTCGTATTAAAGGTGTCCGTTAAGTCATTTATACGTGATTCAGTTAAGTCAGACACTCATATGTACACAAATGCACATTATTTCTACAACAACTCTTATAGCCATTTACACTTACATACCTTATGCAATACTATAAATAATAAATATATGTTTATGTTTACAAGCTTATCTACAATCAATATATACTTTTATAACGCTAACTTCCTAGTTACCGGTTTGGATCTAATGTGTTACGTATATATATTTAAGTATATTTGCCCCAATGCCTAAAAAAAAGCATTTAAAAATCAGCCTGTTTAATGCTGGGTCCCTAGGCACGAAACATGATGAGCTTATTGTTGCACTCGATCGCTTAGATCCAGACATAGTAGCCATAAACGAGACGTGGTTGCGAGAGGGACAGGAGGGCCGAGCTCCCTCCGTGCCCGGATATCGGTTACGTAACACACCTAGGCCGTCGAGCACAAAGCGCCAGCGTGGGGGAGGTGTGGGTTTCTATGTGCGTACTGGTATCGTTGCTCGTACCCTCCCATATTCATCGTCGTCAGCTAGGGTGGAACAGATGTGGCTCTCTGTTAGGATTAATGGCATTAAGTTACTGATTGGCACAGCATATCGTCCCTGTTGGCTACCAGTAGATGAATTTTTTGACTCCCTTACTGAATCAATTACGACTTTTACTGGGTTCGAATATATGATCCTTTTGGGAGATTTCAATGTTAATATGCTTGAACCTAACGATAGCAAAACAGTCCGTGTAAATCAGTTTTTGCGATACATAAATCTAATAAATTGTGTCTCAAGTCCCACTCACTTTACATCGCATAGTGAAACATTAATTGATCTTATTTGTACAGATGCACCTGTTGTCGATGTTAACGTTAACCATATCCCGGCTCTTAAGGGACACGCAATTGTTTCTGTTCAGTTACGTATTAAAAAACCGAAACCCCCTGTCAAAAAAATCTGCTTCAGACCCCTTAAATCGATCCCTATTGATAAGTTCAACCATGACTTGTTTTCAATTGACTGGAATAATATATTATCCTGTAGTAGTGATGTGAATGATATGATCTCGTTATTTAATTATTTAATTACTTTTATTTTTGATAAGTTTGCCCCCGAAATAACAAGGACAGTGCGTTACCAACAAAAACCATGGCTGACCAGTAATTTGAAATATATGATGAAGCTCAGAGATGACGCACATGACAATTATCGCATATCAAAATCAGACCAACATAAATTACAATATAAAGAGCTTAAACATTTGGTAAATGTAAGTATGTTTTATGAAAAAAAGGCTTTCTTTGATAATAACATAAATAAAAAAAGTAGCGAACCAAAGCAACTGTGGAAAACCTTGAAGAGATCAATATTGCCTGACTTCAAAAATAATTCGGAGCTACCTGAGCATTTCACTGATCCAGATATAATTATCGATCATTTTAGTAAGCTTCCTGGGGTAAATGAAGTGTCTCTATCGGATTTAACGTATTTTGAGCTTCATCGTTACACCGATAAGTCGTTCAGACTAAACGCAGTGGATGAAAGTACCGTTGCAAAGTAAAGTAAAGTAAAGTAAAGTAAAAATTTATTTGCATAAACATGCGTTGTAAGTACAGGTCTTATTGTATCTTAATATTAGAAACAGCACATTTTACCATATTATATAGTATGCAAATATTTATTCTTAAAAAAAAACTAACATGCAACAATATAAGCTAATTTAACTCATATGTATTGTATTTACGTTATTAATTATTATACTGTACGTATATACATATTATGAAATTTGCACAATATGAAAGTAAACATCCTAATATAAGTATATACATTTTAATTATTTAAATATTCTTTGATATCATAAAAACATTTATCTTGGAGCCATGTATGTAATTTCCTTTTTAGGATTTTTATTGGCAAGCTTTTGAATTCTTGTGGCAATGTATTGAAAATTTTGATCGCCATGCAAGAAACATTCTTTTGAAATATGTTTAATTTACATTTTGGCATATAAAGATTATCTTTATGCCTTGTCTGCTTTACATAAGCATCTGTATTTTTTAAAAAACAATTTTGATGTTGTGCCACAAACAAACAAATTTCTTTAATATACATGCACGGCAGAGGTAGAATCTTTAATTTTTTAAAAAGAGGTTTACAGCTATCTCTGTACCAAGCGCCACAGATTGCTCGTATGCACTTTTTCTGGACCTTAAATGCCTTTTCAACCTCTACAGAGTTCCCCCACATAATTAAGCCATAGTTGAGGACTGAAGAGACGTACCCATGGTAGGCGGTAATCGCTGCTGTTTGAGATATTGTATTTCTTAGGCGCCTCAAAGCAAACACAAATTTATCGAGTTTATTGCAAACAGCTTTAATATGTTGTTTCCAATTTAGATTTTTGTCCAACGTTACACCTAAAAATACCGTATAATCAACTTCATTTACTTTTTCATTATTGTGTTCGATATTTAATTTGAAATGTTGCTCTTGGTATGTTCTAAATTGCATAAAATTGGTTTTACTTAAATTAATTTTGAGTTTATTGTTCTGTAACCATTGTATAACTTGAGCCAGTGTCATTAACATTTTTTTCAAACGAATCTTTTTGCTCGCACTTTATAATAACCGAGGTGTCATCCGCAAATAGTAAACACTCATGTATAGTAGCGTTCGGTAAATCATTAATGTATAGGAGAAACAGAAGTGGACCTAATATGCTACCTTGTGGAACGCCACTTCCATTTAACCTATAGTCGGATCTAAAGCTTTGTTTCAGAGCTTTTTTGTGAGTCTTGCAAATATTTGAGATCTCTGTGCATTGATATCTGTTACTGAGATAACATTTCAACCAATCATGGGCTAATCCTCTAATACCATATCTTTGCAACTTAGATAGCAGTATTTCATGGTTTACAAAGTCAAAAGCTTTGCTCATATCTAGAAAGACCGTTACTGTTGGTGTACCTTTATTCAGATTTTCAGTCACATTCTTCACTAGGTTAAAACATGCAAGTGAAGTTGAGCTGTTTTTTCTAAAGCCGTATTGTTTCTGGGTTAAGATGTTATGCTTATTTAAAAAACTAGTTAGTCGTTTGTGCATAGTTCGTTCAAATACTTTTGAAATGACAGGAATCAGAGTTACTGGGCGGTAATGGTTGAGATCTGATTTGTCACCTTTTTTGTGTATGGGCCTAACAATACAAAGCTTTAAGGCTTGTGGAAAGTTTCCTTCAGAAAACGACAGGTTTATAAGAAAACTGATGGGTACGCAGAGGAAATATGCACACAATTTGAGAACTTTGGTACTAATTTCATCATAACCCACAGAGTTGCTATTATTTAACGACATGATTATTTTGAATACCTCTTGTGGATCCGTTGGTTGTAGGAACATTGTACTTTCATTGTTTTTCATGTCTTTGAAATTATTTTTACAACTTCTATTAACTTTACTTGAGGAATTTTCATTTGTAAGATCAATGAATAAATTATTAAATATTTTACATATGTCACTAGGATCTGTATATATGTTATCATTTAATTTTATGTTGTCAATATTGTTATTAGCTATATTTCGATTAAATTTATTTTGAATTGTGTTCCAAGTTGCTTTGCATTTATTTTTATTGTTTTTAATGTATTTATCATTTTGCTGTCTTTGGCTTACTAGGATACATTTTTTTAGTAAATTAGAATATTTAGTGTACGCATTTTTATTCAAGCTTTTATTTATATTAGAGTTTCGATATTTGAAATAAAGATTTCTTTTAATCTGAGAACACTTTTTTATCCCTTTTGTAACCCATCTTAGTTTAGTGGGTCTGTTACTCATTTTAACTTTTATGACAGGAAAGCATAATTTATAAAATAGAGTTACAAGATTTTGAAATTCATTGTATGCGTCTTCAAGGTTTTTATTTTTATATACCTCTGTAAAACTCAGAGCAGTCATGCATTCGTAAAATTTGCGAATATTATCATAATTATAATCTCTCCTGTATTCAAACCAGTCAGAGTAGATTTTTTTACTATTGATTTTAAGAGATAAGGTTTGGGCCGTGTGATCTGAAAGTGCTAAATGGTGTACCTCGCTCTTAGCTCTGTGGTCGTTGCTAGCAAATTGATCGAGACAAGATTTATTCCGGGTCGGTGCATGAACATGAATGTTTAGATTGTAGTTTCCAAGAATACTAAGGAGTGATGTCGAAAATTTATCTTGTATTAAAGTATTTTACAAAGACTATCATGTCCATAAAAACGAATGCACAAGGTGTAGATAAAATATCAATGGATATGATAATACTAACTCTTCCCCAAACCTTGCCAGTTATTACTCATATTATTAATACATCCATTTTAACTTCCACATTTCCTGCCCTATGGAAAATGGCGATAGTTAAGCCCATCCCCAAAAACAGCAATCCTTTCAGTGCTGCTGACCTGCGACCTATTTGTATTTTACCCTGCTTATCTAAAATTTTGGAAAAAGTTGTCTATGATCAGGTTGCAGATTTTTGTGAAAAGAATGAAATTTTACCCACGAATCAGTCAGGCTTTAGGAAAGGTTACGGTACTAACACTGCTCTTCTCGACGTTATCGACAATGCTCTCAAGACGGTGGTAAAGCTACCATTCTCACTCTGCTTGATTTTTCACGAGCGCTTGATTGTATCAATACCACATTGATGCTTTCCAAACTATCTTATTATGGGTTTGATATAAGCACTGTCAAATGGTTTGACAGCTATTTCACTGATAGATACCAAAAGGTCGTACTTAAATCTGGGGACGCATCCATATCCTCGCGTCTACATCTTGTGGATAGGGGAGTACCCCAGGGTTCCATTCTCGGCCCTTTATTATTTATCTTGTACAGTGCAGATTTAGTTCAATCGATATTATCTTGCAAATCTCATCTCTATGCCGATGATCTACAAATCTATCATTCTACGGATTGTACTAACTTAGCTAAAACGCTGGATAATATTAACCATGATTTAAATAGCATTTCTAATTGGGCCGAAAAGAACTGTCTTCCTTAAATCCTGCAAAATCGAAGTTCATGATTTTGGGGTCAAAAAAGAAAGTTAATACTATAAGCCTACAAGACCCAAAAATTCTTATAAAGGGACAACCCATTGAGAAAGTCTCCATAGCAAGAAATTTGGGTCTTATTATGGATGAAAATCTGCACTTCGAAGATCATATCACTGAACTAGTACGCAATAGTTTCTACAGACTTAAAGTACTTTATAATATTTGACAGTTCCTTGGTGTCGATATGCGAGTGACACTGTGTGAAACGCTCATTTTATCTAGGCTGGGTTACTGTCTCAATGTTTATGGCTCTTGTATCTACAAAAAATCCCTACGTCTCTTACAAAGAATACAGAATGCTTGTGCGCGATTTTGTTTTACAATTCCCCCTCGGTCACACGTAACACCTTTCTTAAATAACGCAGACATTCTGAATATTGAAAATAGACGAAAATTATACCTAGCCACACTATTGTTCGGGGTAATAAAAACAAAGGAACCGCTTTATCTGTATAAAAAACTGAACTGGCGTGGCTCGCGTCGTGTAGCTAGAGCTTGCACTATGCCTCTTTCTATGCCCCACCATAGGACGGCTGCTTTCAGAGGCAGTTTTTCAATCATGGCCACCAAATGTTGGAACGATATTCCACCACCCCTTCGTGATCTTAAAATAAAATCTAGTTTTAAAGCGAAATATCGGTCGCATTTGCTGGCTATGCAGAAAGAACTGTAGCAAAGTCCAATTTGAGCAGTGCATTTTTTTTTTAATTCATATATATATCATTCAAACAAAGGCTACATTATTCTCTTACAATTATTACAGACATTTATGTAGATAAGTAACCATACAAACATATATTATTATATAAACATTTTACTTTTAATATAAGAAAATTCGTAATGGACTCTTAATTAATTTTTATTCCTCTTAAAGTTCAGCACGTCGCTCTTTATCGGTTCCGGCAGAATATCAGTGTTGCATTAACATTTTTTTGCAGCAGATGCTGAGTCGGAGCCATTTTGTTGTTGTGATATGGGCACATTTTGTCCCTACTTTATTTTAAAACAATACTTGTTCTGTGTTTTCTTTATTTATCTGTTTATTTTTTGTTCCGTGTGTTGTAATGATGAATTATATTAAACATTAAGTGTGTACGTGTTACAATATCAAATAAATGATTTATCTATCTATCTATCTATCAATCAAGGTAAGAAATAAAACAAGTCACATTTTTTATTATTTTTTAATAAAAAATTAAGAACCACCATCATGCTACAATTATGAATTTATGAACCTTTACTTGGAAACCAATTTTGGACATGTTTAATTATTAAGCATGCTTTTAAAGTTATTGTGCAGGAAAAGCATAATTTACGTTTAACTATTGTCACGGAGTGCCAAAAACAACATTTATTGGTGTAAGCGGTGTAACTTAGATTTGTAGCTTATCAAATAAACTTATGAAATAGGCTTAATAAATAACGCCATAAAATGTTTGTTGAATACTGCCTTTAATAACATAAAGCGTTATTTAAGTATATTTAGTAACTACAACACATGCGTAAAACAGCTCTTTAAAATTTCTACTCCTTGGCCTTTTATGCCCGTTGTATTTTCAAAAATGCATTTTGTTATAATTTTCAACTGTATCGCTACATCATTCGTCGTACATTTAAAAACATCGAAATTTCAATGTCATATTATCGATAATACCAGGTTCTCGTTGAGAATTTCTCGATATATCGAGTGGATATAATGTATATACATCCCTATTTATTTACTTCGTTTGTTTTTTTTTTTTGGTTTATTCGCCTTGTCAGGCAGGCAAAGGTTTTAGACCATACAGCCTTGTCATAAGTTAGCATTACTTCGTTTGTTTTGATAGTTGAAAAACAATATTTATTTTTTATTTTGGTGATTTCACTTGAAACCTTAGAGCATTTAGACTACATTAATTATTGTTGGTCCTCTTCCTCTGAGCATAAAACCAATTTTTGATTTCTATAGGTACCCAAAGTAGAAAAGCTTATCTTCTGCATAATCTAAATTTCTTCTGAAATCTGCATTCTCAGTATTACCCCCCCACTGGGAGACAGGCGTACAATATGTGATGGATATTCTTAGATTTCCCGTATTTTCTTCGTCGTGTGTGCAGCGTTTTTTATTTCATACTTACATTTTCCATAGGAGCAAGTTTTAACTTTAAGTCGGGGCCCTGCCCTCACCACTATGTTAGGTTGAGCACATTTCGAAATTGTTGAGTTTTGTAGATAACGGTGGAGAAAAATTTGGTGCAAGCCAGCAAACTGGGCTTTCACATTGAGAAGATTTTTTTTCTGCCGCCTTTTGTAAACTACAAAAAATTTTATGTTACCTATTTTAGAAGTCAACAGAAAAGAGGCAATCATGCAGCCAGCCAGGTGCATTCTACATCCTTTAAGATACATGTAGTGTGTAAACCCTTCTAAAGAAATTATTTCCCTCAGGTGCAATTATGTATATTCTGAATGTATTATTGTTCCACAATTGGATTGGGATTCAAAGGTACCGTTTGCATAATAGTGCAAATGAATTGATTACTTAGGGACTTAAGCCCATCAAGTAAAATATAATAATAATCAAATTTTTCCATTTTATGTGATACCTACTTACTGATGTTTATAAAACTTTATTGATCAATAGTATTGCTTCTCCAAAATATGAAATGGTAGCTGATTTAGTTGTCTGAACTGTTAGCTGAATCTATTTTCAACCATTTCATAAATGAAATCTTAGAATTTAATTTGACAAATCTGTCACTATTCGGCACTGATGATGTAGTTGATGAACCCATGAGTGATTGATCATCAAAGCTGACATTTTTTTCAAGGATATCATTTTATATTAATTCCACAAATTATATTATTTTGGTTATGTAAATGTTACATTTTCTCCACATTATAATTTCGCAGTACATACTGAAAAAGTTTACGTATTTTTGCACATCCTACCGTTGAACTGTCATTTCATTTCATAGATTCGCACTAAGGGTGTTGATGTTAGCACCTCATACATAATCCAAAAGTGGAACAATAATACACAGCGTCGTCGGTCTGCGAGCCAAAAAAAACTAGATACCGAGAATTTATTTTAAACTGCAGCCCACACCATTTGTGACGTTCGAAATAAAATAATCATATAACGGCTTGACTCTGTATAAAAATGAAGGGACAATGGAGCTGGAGTCCGGCTTCGGGTCCTACCGTGTGCCACCCCAGACCGGCCCACCGGGAAATCCCCGGTATGCCCTGAGGCCAGACTGACCCTGATAATACATATAGGTTATTGTAAGAATATAAATTTTCATTATTGCAAATGAAGGGACAATGGAGCTGGAGTCCGGCTCCGGGTCCCACCGTGCGCCACCCCGGACCGGCCCACCGGGAAAAGTCCCAGTATGCCCTGAGGCCAGACGGACCCTGATAATACATATAGGTTATTGTAAGAATATAAATTTTTATTATTGCAAGCTTATTGTAATTCATAAATTCATAATAATTCATATTTTTCCAGCTTCAAGAATTTGCAGTTGCTGAACAAAATTGTATCTGCAGCTGTATCGTGTGGTCTAGCTCATTTTCCCTTCAGAAGGAACTGCTTTCCTTGCTGTATCTTGTTGTTCATAAGATCCTGTGCCATTACTTACTAATAGTTTTTCCAAATATATGTTGGTTCATTTTAAGTACCTACTAATACACTAACAGGTTTTATGGATATGGAGTTTTTGCATGCTGCGTTTCAGTTAACATCATATGTTTACACAGACATATCATATAGTAGCAGCCCTAACATTAATAATAAACGCATAGAGTCGACGCGTGGCCATTTTAGCTCAGTGAACTTCGGGCACTTTTAAATAGAAATATTGCTTGTTTCCAAACAAAATATATACTAGAGATTAGTTAAGGAATAAACAAATATGTTCCAAGCATGTGCCAGCCAAGACAACCCATTTTCATAGGTTTCTTCGTAGTTTATTTTGGTATGGAAACTTGCCACGCTATTTAATCCATAAGGTTGGTCTGCTACTTCCATCCATCCATCAGCCTGTTTCGTCCACTGCTGGACATAGGCCTTCCCAGGATTTCGCTACTCTGGGGTGGTCCTCCTGGAAGAAATGCCCATACTCACACACGCTGGGAAGGCGGGTTGGTTAGCACGGTGCCGAAACCCTTGCACCAGTGACGCCACTGCCCGTCACCAGTCTGTTTTATATAAGGCCCGGCAATTGGGGATGGATATACCAGCGCCATCAATCGGTCCCAGGCAATGGTGGGCCGCCTGGTTTTTTTGCCTGAGAGCTGTCCTCTTACTCTCCGCCGAATAACTTCAGGAGGATTTCCGAGTAAGATGGTGGTACCTCCACAGTTGAGCCCGGCATTCGCTCTACTACCTAACTGCTACTTAGTAATAATTATATGTGTTTTTTCCTTCTAACATGCTGTCACTGTCCTGTTATTCGCTTTGGTTACTTATTATTTTTCGGTTTGCATGTAGGTTGTTTGCATGAGATGATGAAAAGAACTGAAGAAAGGGTTGGGGTGTAGATAAGGGGGAAAAAGACTTTCGTGCCCCCTTATCGACACTCTGAGATGAGTGATTGTGTAACTCCGCCACTGTGCACAGTGCCAGTCCTCAGCCCGATTAAAGGAAGAAGGCACAATCATTCATTATCAATACTTCTACATGAAATGTTTGTTTTTCTTTTGCCTGCCACAAATTATTTTCTTATTTATAATGTGTAAACTAGGAGGTAAAAGTCACAGTCCCCACTTGGTATAGCCGCTTTTCACCGACGAATATTACGTACCTAGGTATTATGATTTCCTTTTTTACTGTCATCCAGTTTAATTCAGTTGAAGTGATCATAATACCACGCACGCCACGATTGATTAGAATAGACGTTCAATAAGTAAGTACCTACACAAATCTTAATTTCACCAATCACGTAATCAAAACTACTTACCTACAAACCTAAAACAAAAATGTTCGTACTTAGATACCTAACCTAAAATGACTTGCAAATAGCAATAAACGTTAGGCTTATGCCGATCAATCAATCAATCAAAGCCGTTTTATCTGGCTTCCTATAATGTGTCTCCGCACATTAGTTCCGCCAATATCTAGTTTTAAGTGAATAGACTTGCTGGAAGTTTTCAAGTTAAAATTTGGTTAACTTGAGTTCTGAAGCGTTAACCTACAACAAAATATAAACAACATTACTAAGCAAGTACACAATATATACACAGAGAAAAATAAACATTAATAAAACCGTAATATGTTACCTACAATAAATACTGAATATTATTAAAACACTAGGAAGTACCTATACAACACACTATGCTACTTTTATAGTTTTATATTATTTAATTTAATAAACTTACATAACGTGTATACAAAATGACTATATACAAAAGTCAGCAGAAAGCTGAAGTTAGCGGGACGGGGGATTTGCGGAGGGAGAACATCATATAAAGAATACTGTAATCTTTGACACTCAAAGAACATATGATCTACAGTCCCTTCATACAAGCCACATTCACAGAGGGAATGATCCCTCACCCTGATTTTTGCCAGAAAAACGGGAGAACATACATGACCTAGCCGGAGACGACAAACTATGGATGTGGAAATCTTATTAGCATCACGGTATTTAAAAAACCACGGGCACTGAGGAATATCAGGTTGAATTGCACCATAATGTCTGCCAATTAATTTCTGGGACTCTTGCCATGACTTGGACCACGCCTTATCTAAATTGGTTTTCGCCAGAGGAAGAAGATCATGGTGGTAAACAACATTGTGATCGGAAGTACCTATTTCTGCAGCGTCTTTAGCACATGAGTCAGCAATTTCGTTGCCAGAAATACCATGATGACCTGGAATCCAAGCGATAGCAACGTTAATGTGTTGCTCTTTGCACATAAAATGTGCCTCTCTAATTTTTAGAATGATAGGAAAGCGGGACTTATTCTTAAAAGGATTAGACAAAATTGCTTGGAGACAACTCAAAGAGTCCGAAAAAATAATGGTGTTATTAAGTTTGTGAGTGTTGGAAAATGAGATTGCTTCCAAAATTGCAATTGCTTCTCCAGTGAAAACAGAAGCTTCTGGGGGACATTTAAAGTTGAGAATAATTTTATATTTGGGAATCCAAACTGCAGCTCCAACATTAGTTTCATTTGATAACTTAGAGGGTTGCCCATGACAACACAACGTAAACAATAAACAAAATGTCAGTGGTAATGTAAACAAAAAGTGCAATGAAAATAGCCATTGACGTCAGTGTCAATGTCAACTGATCGATCCCAGTCTGTATGGCATTTAGCCCACCCGTATTATAACAAACGCCTCCAGCTGTTTTTGACAATCAGCTGTTTGACAAACGTCATTTAGTGGACCACAAAACCATAGACAATGTTTAAACAAAGTCATACTGTGTATTTAGCCAGTGCGTAAAAAATAATAATATGTGCACTGGCTAAATACACAGTATGACTTTTTTATTTCAATGTTTTATGCGTTGTCTATGGTTCACAACATGACGTTTGTCAAACAACTGATTGTCAAAAACAGCAGGAGCGTTTGTTAATATAAGCCAAACTAAAATGACCTCTATATTTAAGAAGCGACAGTCCTCGTCACCGTGTCAGATAAGTTTGCTGCATTATACACCACATGACGTTTTTTTTGTAATTGACGTTTAGATATTTTTTTTTTTTTTTTAATGTGTTTTACGGCCCTGGATTCGGTGTCCTTTTGAGGACGTTTAGATAACCGACACAGTGTTGCCAATAAAGCATATCATATTTTTATAAAACACTCTGGAACTCGCTACCGCACACGATTCGCGATTGTCAAACGATCAGCTTATTTAAGAAGAAACTCAAAGAGCACTATTTATGAATATTTTTATGTAAATATGTTTATGTTCTTATTTAAAACATAATATGTATTATGTAAGTACGTTTATGTAGGTATATGTCCATTTATATACACATTATTTAAGTATGTGTATTATAGATTTGTATATATTACTTTTATTATTATGTAATAAATATTATACTTATTTATTTAGCGAGTATGTTAAGGCTAGTTTTAAGTCGATATTGTTTCCAAATTTGTTTTCCTTTTTTTTTAAATCATTTATGTGGGTATTTTTCTTTATGTGTGCACATAGGACTATGCACTTTTTTACCAACATGTCCATAGCACCTAGGTTTTGCTGTTAGAAATCTCTTTCAGAGATAAGCTCGCCTATAGCACATTTAATTTAAGACTACTTGTAAATATTAATAACTGTGTGCAATAAAGAATATGAATATGAATAAGAATGTAAATCACAATATTTCTTCAAATAAAATCGACAATGATAGCTCCATCAATTTTCCTACCTCAATACCATGATAACCCTTATTTAGGGCGAGTATTTCCATTCTATGGGATTCCCCTAGTATTGTACGGATTGTACCATAGACAAAAATCGTTTTTTCTCGTCACACACTCTTTACTGTTTGTTCTGTTACGTTATGATATATATACCGGGTGTAAATAGACTGCTACCATTAAATGAAACCACATATTCTACCGACCCTGCTGAACCACATTTCCCAAGAATCATACCCACGGACACCCTTGTTTAAGAAATAATGGAGCTCCAAACAAAAATGCGTGAACCTTAACGCATCGATATACGGGCTAGTTTAGAGAGAGCGTCGTCCGTGCGAAATAAACATGATAGAAATAAATATAATATGGGAAATATATTTGAAAAAATATACAAGATTTTGTATAAAACCAAGTAATAATCGAAAAATGAATCTTAATATCTTGAGACACGTTTGTATAATTTTATATTAGCTGTCACTATTTTAAGCAATGACTTAATTAATCCCATACATTGTCGGGAAAAAAGGTGGGCAACACCGCTTTCCCCTTTTTAAATAAAAAGGGACTTTTTGGCGGGCTTTTGAAAAGTTAGGACGCGATTTCTGATCAAATTTTTTCAAAAGTTATTTTCGAGCTAAAAACTTGCTAGAGAGGAACAAAAATGGATGGAAACAAGGGAGGCGGGGATAACCCGCCTACCTCCAACAAGCGTTCTCGCATTGAGGGTGGTGGAACTGATTTAAACTGCGGCATTGGCGGCGGTGGTGAGCGTATTGACTCTAACTCGTACTTACCATATTTTAAACCTAATTATAAAAGACTTTACCCGGAGAACTCCTCCAAAACAGACTTTAAAGGGTTTGTTGAGCATGTAGACCACAAGGACAGGTTGGGAAATACAAGTCCCATATACCTAAACCATATATTTTCTAATGAAGTAAAGGTGTGATGGCAATTCAAAGACTGAACTCAAATAAAATTGCTGTATTATTTAAACAGTATAACACGGCAAATAACTTCCTAAATAACACAGCTTTTCTACAGAAGTATAATTTAAAAGCATATATACCAGCTGCACAGATTGAAAAAACAGGAATTATTCGGTTTGTCCCAGCAAATATATCAAACAAGGACCTATACACAAAATTGACCTCCATTTATGAAATAATTGCAATAAGAAGATTCACGAAGAAAGTAGGACAGGAACGTGTTCCCTTGCAAACTGTTAGCATTACTTTTTTGTCTAATGTATTACCAGACGATGTGCAATATGACTTATTCTCTTATAGAGTATTTGAATACATCCCACCCCTACAGCAGTGTTTTAAATGTTTTAAATTCAATCACTCAGCTAAGATATGCAATGGCAAGCAAAGGTGTTCAATCTGTTCAGGCGAACACTTATTTAAGGAATGTGACAAGCCAAATGAAACAAACAAGAACTTTTTTAGAAGAGGTTCAACAATTTTTTGCAAAAACAGAATATTGATATTTGTTTACTAAATGAAACTTGGTTTAAGAAACATCACACTTTTTAAATACCAGGTTATAATATCTATAATAAAAATTCCAAAAATGATCATAATGGTGTAGCTATATTAGTTAAACCAGAATTAAAATACAGCATTCTAAACACATCCTTTTATGAGGACATTCAAACTGTAGCGATATCATTATCTACCAATAATGGGAGATTAACTATACTATGTGTGTACTGTCCTCCTTCCGGAGGACACATAAGAATGAATAGGCTGCGCAACATCATTCAAGATCTCCCTAAGCCTATTTTTGTGAGTGGTGACTTTAATGCTCATCATATTGCATTTGGTTGCCTGTCAACGAAAGGTCGAGGTCAGGATTTATATGACGTAATAGATGACTGTGATTTATGCATTTTAAATGATGGCAGTTTCACGACTGTAAACTATCCCACACGTAACCCTTCCGCTATTGATGTAAGTTTTGTCAGTGCATGCTTGGCCCCATTATGTGAATGGTCTGTACATGACGACCCTATGGGTAGTTATCATTATCCCACAATAACAAAAATATCCCTTTGCATTGATAAATACCAAATAAACCCTCCTATTGACAAATTTTTATATAATAGAGCCAACTGGGAAAAATATCATGAACTATCTGAAGCCATATTCAATGACATCACAGTAAATGTGGATGACCCTCTCGCTTCTTATACGGAATTCTGTAACCGTCTTGATACCCTTAAGCAGATGGCTATTCCTAGATTTACTAAATCTAGTCACTTTGCGAGCAGACCTCCAGCACCTTGGTGGAATGAGGTCTGTGAACAAAGTGTAATAGCATCCTACAATGCACTAAAATTGTACAGAAATGATCCGACAATGGACAACTACATAAACTATAAGAGATTAGATGCTTTAAAAAAGAGAACAATTTCAGAGCAAAAGAAAACTGGATGGAATAAGTTATGCGATAGCTTTAATAGAACTACTCCCATAAGTAAGATCTGGAATATGATTAAAAGGTTTAATTAAAACAGTTAACAGATCTTACAGAGATGAGTTTGTTGAACCTCTTTTAGACAAGCTTTCAAATAATAGTAACTTAGCAGACACAAGTAATTTGAATAATTATTTTGATACTAATAATAATAATCAAAATTCCAAGTTTTTGTTAGATCCATTTACATGGAATGAATTCCAAATAAGTTTAAATTCTAGACGTAACACAAGCCCAGGTTTAGATGATTTTCCTTACATTGTAATCAAAAAACTCCATGAATCTGTTCAAAGACTGTTTCTTGATATTCTTAATGCTCTATGGCATGCTCAATTAATTCCTGAATCTTGGAAAACACAATGTGTTATCCCAATACTTAAACCAGATAAATCACCAGAGGAAGCGAGTTCCTACCGCCCTATATCATTATCTTCATGCTTAGGAAAATTATTTGAAAGCATGATTAAAATAAGATTGGACTGGTATGTAGAAGCTAATAACATCATTCCGCATGTTCAGTATGGATTTCGTAGAGGGCGTAGTTGCACTGACAGTTTCATATCTCTGATCTCAGACCTGAAAAATGCAAATAATTCAAAGTCAAACACCGTATGTGTATTCTTGGATGTTCAGGGAGCTTTTGATAGTGTCGATCCTGGTATACTAGTCAAAGTTATGTCTGACGTGGGTATACCTGGACAACTGTGTAAGTGGATTTATAATTTTTTAAATAGTAGAACCCTCTATGTCAAACATAATAACACTTTACACGGACCAAAAACTGCATCAAAAGGAACAATGCAAGGTGCATCACTTTCATCATTGCTACATAATCTATATACTTGTGAAATATGTAAATATAAAGGATGTCAATTTTTTACAATTTGCAGATGATATTGTATTATATACTAGTAACAAAAATTTTCAATCTGCCATAGTCAACATAAATAAAGCCCTTAATCAGTTAAGTCTTTACTATGATGGTAGGTTAAATTTAAAGATTAATGCTCCCAAAAGCAGTGCTATGATTTTCGGGGAAGATGACTTAACCAGAGATATTGTATATTGCGGAGAATCCATAAAGAGAGTAAGAACAAAAAAGTTCTTAGGAATCATTATTGATGACAGGCTGACTTTTGAGAAGTATATCAAATATATTTCAGAGAATGCTTTGAAAGCAATCAACATACTCAGATGTCTTGCTGGTGTATCCTGGGGAGCAGATCCCAAAATACTATCCATTTTATATAAATCTATAGTGAGAAGCCATTTCGATTACAGTGCCTTAGCATATATTAATAGTCCACATGGGAAAGAATTAGATGTTTTGCAGAATAAGGCTTTGAGAATTATTTCTGGTGCTATGTGCTCGACTCCCATTAGGGCCATGGAAGTTGAGACTAAAATAATGCCATTAATATTGAGACGTATCCTACTAGCTAAAAGATATTGCCTAAGATTACTGTACTCTGATAATAAACAGATCATTAAAAAAATTTTACCTTACCGAATTAGTATGTCCGGTCCATTAGCAACTGGTGAGTCTCTTCTCATAGGTAACTCTCCAATGTTGTTCTACATTTACCTGGAAACTGAAAAAAAATGTCATACAATTATAAAACAGCACCCATGGCCTTGCTATTCCTCTTCGTACCAAAGTATAACACATCCAATTAAAATAGTTGATTCAATCACTAACAATTCCGATATGTTGCAATTTCTTTCAGAAAATGACTATTATACATTATACACAGATGGGAGTAAAGGTGAGGGTTATGTGCGCTGTGCTGTGTATGATCCTCAAATAAAGTTTTCTCAAAGCTTTATTCTACAAGATGTTAGTACAATATTCACTGCAGAAGCTTATGCGGTCTATCAAGCTCTTATGCGAATCAGAAATGTAAATAATTGTAAATACTTTTTAATTGTAACTGATTCTTTAAGTTTAATTCAGGGCATAACAAATTTGAAAATTCACTACAAAACTAATTTTATCTTATATATTATAAAAGAATTGATATTTAATTATTATAAAAAAGAAATAAACGTTTCCTTTATGTGGGTACCTTCTCATAGGGGTATTACTGGAAACGAAATGGCAGATAAAGCTGCATACGAAGGAATAAATGCACTAGATATTTCTAATGTTATGCATGTTCCTTTTACTGATTATCTTTATTCTTTCAAACTAGCTATAAGTACGCTATGGGAAGACTTATGGAAGAAGGACCAAGAGACTAAAGGAAGATGGTATGGGATCATACAAAACAACTTACCAATAAGACCATGGTATGACGATGTAAAAGAAGCCAGCCGTGACTTTATTACTACCATAAATAGACTTCGTTTTGGCCATAACACGACACCATCACACCTAGCAAGACTTCGAATAATACAAAGTAACGTCTGCACATTTTGTGGAGCTCATGAAGCCAATGCTCAACATTTAATATTTAACTGCCAAAACTTTCTCATTGACAGATTAGTGCTTGCAAGTGAATTAAGTGAAGTGTTGCAAAATGATGGTTTATTATCATCCAGCCCGCCGCCGCCACTTGAACAATTGCTGAAAGTATTTAAATGTTTTAAACCAATATATAAATACATTAAAAATACAATACAAAAAATATAATTACAACTAAACAAGTGTAATAAATAAAGTGAAGTGTACTAAATGAAGATGTGGCTTAAAGGTCGATGTAACCAGGCCATAAAATACAAAAAAAAAAATTTGAATAAAAAAAAAAGTGGCATTGTCCTAGATACCCTTGCCTGACCCTGAAAGGGACGAAAGGAAAAAAAAAGTGGCAATTTTTTAAAATATACTGTGTAGTTAGACTTGGCCAATAATATGTACAGTATTGTACAGTTGCCACCACAGATGAAATAAATTAGTAGGTATGTTGTTTTTTATTTGCTCAGTGGTATGTTGCTTGCTCTCAGTATTATAATGTACTCTGTGCTTACCACAATCTAATCTAAGAGGCCAGCCACTAGGAGGCAGTGAAGAGCAGTGTTGCCAGATGAGAAAATTGAAAATGAGGTAGCCTTAGACCATTTCACACGGGACTAGGCAAGCGCACTTATCCCCCTCTGCCGAAGTACAGTTTGTCAAAAAAGTCATGAAATAAAATGAGGGTGCCACTGTCGTGTACATAGCAACTCTGTAAAGTGAGACCACAACGATTTTGATACTTACCTTTTTTTTGCTTTTATAAATAAGGTATAACAGTTTTTATAAACATCGGATAATATTGAGTTTTAAAGAAAAACTACCATGTGTTGTAAATAACTCTGCAACAAGGATTAAGTAATGGATAAATAAAAAGAGAAAAAAAAACAAAATACCTACATAGGTACTATATTTATTCATACGCAAAAAATATATGTTTAGAAGTGTTTAATATCAATCACTATCATCATCTGCATCGAAAAAAATAAATTGTATATCAATTATTATCTCATTTTAACTTAAATAAGTAGCTTCATTGTGAACAATATGAATTTACTAGAGGGAGGTCAACTACAGTTGCAGGAGTTGCTTTAGTCAAGCACATATTTGATGCTTGGGAAGAAAAACAGGATGCATTCGGTGTTTTTTGTGACCTCTCTAAAGCTTTTAATTGCGTTAATTATGAAACCCTTTTATACAAATTGGCTCACTACGGGGTTAGAGGCCAATCTTTGGCGTTATTAAAGTCTTACCTTAGTGATCGAATTCAAAAGGTGGATATTAACAGAGTAAAGTCAGCTGGAGCATTAGTTAAAATGGGTGTCCCGCAGGGCTCCATATTGGGGTCTTTATTTTTCTTAATATACATAAATGACCTTCCTTATTTAGTTAAAGACTTGTCTGAGATATTGCTATTCGCTGACGACACGTCACTTATTTT
This sequence comes from Ypsolopha scabrella, assembly GCA_910592155.1. Taxonomy (NCBI): domain Eukaryota; kingdom Metazoa; phylum Arthropoda; class Insecta; order Lepidoptera; family Ypsolophidae; genus Ypsolopha; species Ypsolopha scabrella. Next base: position 826,075 of record OU342978.1, read on the forward strand.
TAAAGTTAATAGACAAAGATATCCTTGATGATGAGAATGTAACTCTATGTATGATTCTTGATTGGTTTACTTCGAATAATTTAGTTTTAAAAGGGAAAAAGACAAAATGCATGAAATTCACATTAACAAATGTAATTCAAGTAGATGCTGATCTACTTTTGCAAGAGTACATAAATTTAATTACGTTTCCGGTAAGTATTTGATTTCAAAATACTAACTTATTATTTATGAAGAGCCTTACATTTGAAGATAGGAAGTTGGAGTAGGTAATTGAGTAGAAATATAGTATATTAACATAGTAATAGAGTTATGTATGTGCATTTTAAGTTACTTTGGGAATTTACAGAAAAATTTATTCATGTTTTATTTATGAGAAAACAACCAAATTTACTTACGATAAACTCAGTATACATAAAAGCTTTTAAATTTGTACCTGAATGGATTACCAGCATCAATAAAAATTTATTAACGCCTACGAATAAGAATTCTCTAGAAGAGTAACTCCCCTACAATTACTGCTTCGATTTTGGTTCCATTTACGCTGACAATCTTACTACAATAACAGCGAAACACTTACACACTCACATAGACAAAGCTTGCACGCGATTGGTTGCGTCGTCACCGGCGTGGCGCGGCGGTCTGTCAACATGGTGGCCACAGCGGCTAGCTAGCAGCGAGCAACAGACGATGAGTTTTCAAAATGTTTATTTACTTACGTAAGAAATATAAATCCAGTATTTTTCATATCCGTATGGCTTCTACACCACTTCACGACACACGAAGGCAATATTTGTAAAATCAATTGGCGCGGAAACACAGTAATATGCACAATCGAAACTTTCCGCGGCACAAACACACGACTCAAGGTGTTATGACGAACTGGCGCGCTGCGCGGTACATATTTTGCGCCCCGCCCTCCGCGTTATATATTTAGTGGAACCATTTTTTGGGCTTACTTACGCTTCTTGAGAATTCTTGTTTGTAGATTAACGCTAATTGTGTGAATTTCTGTCCGATTTCAAACGATTTTTGTGAATCGATCTTGTCTGTACCGATTTTTTCTGCACGATTCGAATTCGATCTTTTTTAAAAAGAATCAACATCCCCACCTGTTTGACAGCTCGAAAAGCATTATTGCCACTTTCCAGCCAGTGCTGCTCATATCGATAAAATATCATAAAATGGGGAATTTTCCATGACATTAATAATATTTCTTTAAATTGAACTAGATGGCGCTGATCAACATTGGGAATTAGAAATTGGCAACACTGATGAGTCGCTTTACGTGACATTTATTTCTTATTACAATATTCGGATCTTTTGTTGTAACACAAACCACTCATAAGCATATATGTACAAAGAGGACAATAAATAAAATGCAATGCAATGAGTACTTAACCTTATTCTGATAAAAAGTCAGATTGATTGACCAAAGATTAGGTACGTAATCATAGAGCTTGTACTTTTTCTGAGTAGGTAATGCATTTAAAAAAATCCGAAGGTTTATCAGCGCCATCTATTGAGACATTTGGAACTAAGTTTTATTTCTCCATTTCCGCGTGTCGGAAAATCCCTCATTGACGGCTACAGGGCACGTTTTTGGAGATTTTTATACTCAGAAAGTCTTACGATCAAATGACGCAAAATTGAACGAAAATATAACATTAGTCTTATAAAGCGTCACTTCCGTTTTTTTTTGTTTATTTCGAAGTGGTCTCCCTATGTTTGCTGCACAGTCATAACTGGAATTAAAAACTTGTAATTTTATTTAAAAATCAATAAAAGAAGCTTTTAAATTCCAAAGCAGAAGTGCCACCTGAGGGTTTGTCTAATCTAAAACTGCACACCACTTCACGTTTCAAATGCTTTTAGGACAGGACCTTGTGCCTGTGCGCGTTAGCACACTATGTTCATCTCATTCACTCACGCACTTCTGTCAATGTTGCTAACGCACGATCACAGACATCAGGTTTTATTTCGATCAATACTATTCATCTTGCAAGTATTTAGACAACTAAAAAAACAGAAGGTGCTACTACTGGTGCTGAAATATTGAAAGTTATAAACGAGCAAACAAATAAAAAACAGAGATCTGTAAACGATGTTGATACTCTTAAAGATGAATGCGGTGATACGACTAAAGATGCTAAAAAAATTGCAAATATATTTAACAACTTTTACAGAAATATAGCTAAAAAATTACAAACGGTTTAAAAACGGACATAAGGAAGTCAAATAGTAGTAGGAATAAATGTCAAAATAAAGTTTTAAACATTGACTAAAAAAGAATTGCTTGATAGAATTTCAGAACTTAAAAGTAAAAAATCGGTAGACGTTTATGAAATGGACTGTAAAACGATCAAAGAGCTTATTTAAAAAATGATACTTTGATGTACTTATTTCTGATTGTGATTAATGATTGCATAGAAAATGGTGTTTTTCCAGACGCTCTTAAGGCTGGTAAAGTAGTTCCTCTTTATAAAAAGGGAGAATGTATAGATCCTGGTAATTACAGGCCCGTATGTGTGCTTCCTGTACTTTCTAAAATCTTAGAGAAAGCAATTAAAAGAAGAATAGTGCAGCACTTTGAAGATAACAATCTATTTGTTTCTACACAATTTTGCTTTCGTAAGGACAAATCAACCGAAATGGCCATTAGAAATGTGGTATATTTTGTATTGGAGGCATTGGATGGATCATAGAAATGCTCTAGTGTATTCTGTGATCTCTCTAAGGCATTCGATTGCTTGAGGCACGACATCCTCCTGCATAAGTTAAAGCACTACGGATTTTCAGACGTGGAGCTAAACCTTTTGGAGTCATATCTACGTAATAGGAAGCAAGCAGTCTTCATTAATGTTCAGTTCTCATCTTACAAAATAAATGACATAGGAGTTCCACAAGGATCAGTTCTGGGACCGGTATTATTTCTTATCTATATAAATGACTTGGCTAGCTCTCTACCAGAATGGGCTTTCATTTCCTTATTTGCTGGCGATACTCATATGGATATAAAGGATAGTAGTTTATTAGTTATAGAACAAAACACCAAATTAATCTTGGATAAACTGAAAGAATGGTTTGAAGCTAATGGTATTATTTTAATAATGACAAAATTATTATTATGTCCTATAAAACTAGAAAAAATAAAAATGACTTTATTCATGCTAAGGAGACCACTTTCTTAGGTTATATTATAGATTACACTCTGACTCACTCGGCCCACATTAATAAATTCTGCAAAAAACTTGCAAGCGCAAACTACGCTTTACTAAAATTAAAGTCTCTTGTTAACAGAAAAACCCTCATTACTGTTTATTATGCCTACATTCAATCTATTATAAATTACGCTATCACAGTATGGGGAAATGGAGTTGATATAAAACGATTCCGTATTTCTCAAAAAAGGGCAATAAGAATTATAAACGGGCTACACAAGCGTACGTCTGTACGAAGTTATTTTAAAAGAGACAAAACTATGACCGTAATTTCATTATTTATTTACAACTCTTTGATCGAAACTTATTTACAAAAAGACAATTCACCTAAAAAAATGAACATTCACAGATATAATACAAGAAATAAAGAGACATTTCTAACACCAAAAACTACACTAAAAAAGACGGAAAAACAAGGAAAATACATTAAATTTGCTATCTTTAATAAAATACCCACAGCTGTTTTAAAGTTGCCGGTCTTGGAGTTTAAAACGATGGTGAAACGTTCTTTGGAAAAAAAAACGTTTTACTCAATTAATGAATTCTTGATTTAAAATCCATAGGCATTGTACGGGCAATCAGCCGTACATTTTTCTACGTTGCGACCTACTTATATCCAGCGCGTGCATCATGTATTACTTTAGCGTTTAGAACTGATCACTCTGACCATACATCAAATGGTCCTTCGAGCCGGATTAAGGGGCTCCATCCATTTGATGTATGGTTAGAGTGATCAGTTGTGGCCGTACTTTGGTTGTTGTAGATAGTTGCAGTGGAGTGGAGTTATAATTAGAGACAGACTGGTAGTTTGAAGGTGGTTTATTGTAGAGAAAGGTGTAGGTTCTCTAGCTGTGATCTCTACGGTGGCTAAGTAAGTACTCAGTAAATAAGTAAAGAAAAGGTAAAACGCTATAGTAATACATGATGCACGCGCTGGATATAAGTAGGTCGCAACGTAGCAAAATGTACGGCTGATTGCCCGTACAGGTATGTTCATTTTCTGATTAGACATTTAAAATTTATTTTTAATTATGAGATTTTTAATTTAAGCCATTATTTTATGCAATTTTCATAAATGATTTCATGTAAGATTGTGTTTGTACATTGTACATTGACAAACCTTTTATAACGTGCTCTGCTATATGGTGAATAAATATCTTATTTTTATTCTCATCTTACAGGCGATGGTAACTGCAAATTTATGTGCCTATTCTACTTCAGTAAATAAATAATTTATTTATTTGGTCAGCTCCCTCGGTCTAATTGATAACTTTTAAACCTCTTATTTTACAAGAAAAACGTTTTTTATTTGTAAAAGAATGTAAAATATGAATAATAATAATATATTATATGAATTATAGGTGGTAGAGCTGATGCCGGGCTCGACTGTGGAGGTACCACCATCTTACACGCCAACCCCCCGAAATGTAAAATAGACTGGTGACGGGCAGCGGCGTCACGGGTGCCTGGGTTTCGGCACCGCGCTCACCCATCCACCTGCCCTGCATGTGTGAGTATGGGCATTTCTTCCAGAAGGAGCACCGAGAGTGGCGAAATCGTGGAAAGGCCTATGTCCAGCAGTGGACAAAACAGTCTGATGGATGGATAGATACCAATATAGTTTGTCTAATAAAAGCTCAGAGTTACTTTACCCAGATTTTTGTTTTACCTTGTTTCCATATCCTTGTAAGGTAAAGTTATTTAGCTTTCACCTTGATAGACTGTACAGATTTATCAGCACCAACGTCATGCTGCAGTTAATATTGATTATCGATATCGACATATTGATGTATATCACGCCCTACATATTTTTTTTCGAATAATGGCAGCACTGTATCTGTCAAAAGTGTTCGCCAAATTGGGTTGCGTTTCGAAACGAGCGAAAATCACTCGGAGTAAGCGAACTGTTACCTGACAGCTGCACGAAAGTGTTTTGAAACGCTTCGGAGTAATGCGAAAATCACACTGGGCCCCATGATTGGTACAACCAGATTTTCCTTTCTATTTTACATATATAGATCTTCTCTTTCTAATTAACAAGCGAAATTTCGCACTATGATCGCACGTTCTGAAATGCTTCCTTAAAAACTCTACTTTAAGGAAGCGTTTCAATACGTGCGATCGTTTAGTAGAAAGAGAGATCTATATGAGAAAGAGTTTCTGTATTATCATAGTCCAAGCGTCCCAACATGATATTTAGGGCTTGTTTCAGAGACTGTAAAGATAATTGTTTTAATTCTGTAGATGTACTTAGTCTATTATATAAAAAAGGTCCCAAAAACCGACTAAAGGTTTGAGCAAAGGCGGTTCTGCAGTGTGGTATTTTAAAAACAATATCTTTACGTCTATCTTTACCAAAAAGTTCAATCGGGTTTTTGTGTAGGTTTACTATGGCATCTCTGATGAAGAGCTGCCTTACCGTAAGGACCAAATTTTCAGCATAGGGGTCCTTTGTCGGGTATTTATAGGGTTTATAATTGATTACTTTAAGAACGGCCCTCTGTGCTCTTTCAAGTTTTAAAATCTTGGATTTGTGTGTGCCACCCCACGCAGGCAAACAGTGTGTTATTATAGACTGACAAAAGGCGTAGTAAACGCCCTTTAGTACAGCAGAGTCACCAATGTGCCTTAAGTTTTTGAAAACATGGATTAGCTTACGCACACGTGCTGTTAAAGCCTCAATATGTTCCGACCAAGAGAGGTTTCTGTTAATGATGACACCAAGATATTTTACTGAAGTAGCGTTAGATAGGATATAACAGTGACACGAGGAGGTATTAATGCAACCATGACAATGAACTTTAACAGAAAAGGCTCCAGGGGGTTGAGTACGTTCACGAATACTAAAAGTTAGTACTTTAGTTTTGTCCAGATTGAGAGTCAGTAAATTTTCATTTAACCAACTGTGAACTTTTGCAAAACCATCTTCGGACACCTTATTTAGCCTACTCCACGTCTTACAAGTGAAGACAATAACGGTGTCATCCACAAAGGTTATAATTTGCGCTTGCTTCAGTTTTTTGTGACAGAGACCATCGATGTAAATCAGAAACAATGTCGGTCCAAGTACGCTACCCTGTGGCACGCCGTAGGTGATACTTTCTTCGGAACTTAGATACTCCCCGATCTTAACCATTTGTGACCTATCTTTCAAGTAGTCAGTGAAAAGTTCAAGAGGTATTCCGCGTATCCCTATGTTTTCGAGTTTTTTCAGTAAAATGGGAACAGAGACAGTATCAAAGGCTTTTGCCAAATCCAAGAAAATAGCAGCACATTTTTTATTTGCATCGATATTTTGTGATATGTGATCGGTCAGGCGAATAACAGCGTCAGCCGTGCATTTTTTTCCCCTAAATCCATATTGGTTGCCTGAAATGAAATCGTATCTGTCTAGATAATGTTTGAGCCTTCGATTTAAAAGATGTTCTAAAATTTTGGATACAGTGGGTAGTAATGAAATTGGTCGATAATTTGAGATACTGTCTCTATCCCCTGCCTTGTAAATTGGTACAACTACTGACTTCTTGAGTGATTTTGGAAATACTCCGTTAGAAAAACAGATATTACACAAATGGGTCAGTGGTAAAGCAAGAGTGACTGCAGCTAGTTTTAGGAAGGGAGATGGTATACCGTCCCAGCCAGTGGAGTTACTAGACTTAAGCGACCTTATAACACTAATAACCTCTTGTTCGTCTGTGGGTATTAATACAAAGGAGTTCGGTTGCGAGGCATAGCGGTTTTACAGACGTGATAGCTCAGATTCTGTGGTATTAAATTTACTTAGAATATTTGTTGCCAGCTGTTTTCCGACATTTACATAATAATTATTGGCAGTATCCAGAGATTCTTGCTTTGATGATTTTGGTGCAAGCAAATCAGAGGGAGTGTTTGTTGTTGTACTGTAGTTGCAAATTTGTTTTATTGTAGCCCATGTTTTTTTAATGTCTTTCTTATGTTTTTCTAACTGGTGTTTCTCATAGGATCTTTTTAGTTTTTTGAGCAGATTATTGCACGTATTTCTATAACGTTTGTAAGTGATTCTGAGTAAATCATTATTTTCGTCTCATTTCAGTTTCTGATGTAATTTGTCCCTAAATTTCATATATCGTAGTAGGCCGGGGGTTATCCAAGGCTTCAGTAGTGTTTTTCTGCTCGATATTATTATGATTTCAGTGTGTTTATTCAGATAAAAAGACAGAGTATTCAAGAATAAGTCAGTTGCAGATATAGGATTAGTATTTGATAGTAAAGTGTTCCAGTCATAAGTGATGAGGTCATCTAGAGCTGCTTTATAATTAGTTTTCTTTACGTTATTTATCTTTTTATATACGTATTTGGTCTTGTTTTTAAATGATGTAATTACATGTGTATTACACAGCTATGATCTGTGATCGTAGTATCACAAACTATTGTGACCGGTTTCGTTTTAGTTTTTATGAAACAATGGTCCAAACTATTTTCCAAACGAGTTGGAAATATATGCGCGGGTAGAAGACCGTGCATTACCATATGGTTCAGATAGTTAGGGCTACGATCATCGTTGTTATTTTCACCTTTATTAATGTTTAAGTCTCCTATTAGTATAATATTGGGAAACATTTTTAGGGATGATAGAATTGCATCAAGTGATTCCATAAAATCTTGGATGTTTTTTTTTTTCAGGGGGCCTGTAGACACTAACAATGGCTAATTCTTTTCCAAACTTGGTAACAAGACATGTTGAGTCTTTGATTTGGGGTTCGTAAGTTGTGCATTTTCGATTATCCTTTACTAGAAGCACGACTCCGTCATTTTGATTGGTGTAGTTTTTCGTAAAATATCGTTTATAATTCGGGAGAACTGGTGGGTTTGGATTTTTAGATATCCAGGCTTCAGTGAGAACAATGATATCAAAGTCTATATTTATGCGTGCTAGTAACACTTCAAAATCAACAAAATTGCTGTTCACACTTCGTATATTTTGGGATATTATATTCAGTCTTTTATTTTGAGGGTAAGATGGTAAAATTTTCACACATTGTTCGGGCTCCCTTGTCAAAAATGCTTTTCCGACATTGATAGTGCTATCAATATCCACTAAAATTTCATCTATGTTTGTCATAACACCAATTTATTTTATTTTTGAATGGATGGAAATTTACATCATCCACACTTGTATATATTATTAGTATTATAATAAAGCACTTTTGGAAGGGAGCATCATATAAACCTAATGTGTGTGAAGGTGCGTCATTTAATATTATTTTAGTTAATTCTCCTTGGGTGTAATTATGTGTGTGTGTATTTGCGATGGTGTGGGATTGTTGTGAGTTGTAGATTTTGTGTAAATAAGTGAAAAATTTATAGATCATAACATATAGAGTACATAATATAGTTTTAGCAACAGTTTTATGAGTTGATAAATTAATTAATATGTAACTTATAAATACTGACAGAAACAGAATTACTATTTTAAAAGCATGCATAACAAACAGATAGAATAATATTGGAGTTATTAGGACGGATAGTCAGTTCTTTAGAGACTCCAGATCCGTTTCTTTATAGATTCAAATAAGAGGCTCTCCTTCATATTTACGCAAATAAATATTTACATATGAGGCCCAGCAGAATTTATAACCCTCTATTTTTGAAAAATCCTTGACTAAAGCAAACAGTTTTCTAGATTTAAAAGTAAGACACTCAGCAACATAAATGGGTATAGCAGGACCGTCAATTGATAGATGAGAAGTGCTAAGTTTATTCTCTTTGTTGTTTCTGTTATAGGACTTTACTGCACTAATCAAGTTCTCTTTGACGAAGACGTTTGTGAGCTCAGTGATGATGGTCTTGTTCCCACCTGACTTGGTGTTTGCACGGTATACATTTTTCACATCGCTTACTTCGATAGGTATCTTGACACAGTCACCAGTTTTTTGTAGAAGGCTCAGGAGGTTTTTCTTTGTCTCACCTTTAGTAAAAGGAACATTACGAATTTCAATCGTAGTCGAGAGGGAGTTTCGCTCTAGAAAATCCATTTTATGTTCTAACTCATGTATGTATTTGCGCTCAGCTGTTCTTTCATCTTCCATTGCAGTGAGCTTTAGTAATAATCCATCATACTTATTTGTTAAAGTGTTCATGCCTTCAACTAATTTTTCATTTTGAATTTTCATGTCCTTCATAAAATCCATCATTTTATTAAGTGTATCGCTTTGACTACTTATCATTCTCGTTAGAACCGGATCACTCTGTCCATCTTGAATATCATCGTTATCCGGATTTAATCGTTTAGATGCGTTACGAAGAGCGACGTTCGACAATGACTCACTCCGTATAAATGGTGGGTTTCTCTCTATAGGGGTTTCTTTTTCATTATCGCTGGTTTTAACTGGGGATCTGTCCAAACCCATGTTAAATTGTATTTAAAATAAATATGTAGTAATGAAACAAGCTCAACAGTGAGGGAAGAAAAGATGTAGGTCGCAGCAATCGCGATTTAACAATATGACGCAGTAAGAAAGTTCACCTGCAGGTAGCAAATATACAATTTATTGCTGCGCCGCTGTGATGATATCGTCAGCTAACGAAGATTTGTAGAACTCAAGCGAGGTCGATCACCTCTCACGTTGAGGGACCGTTTGCCGATCGATGCGATGATGATTCACTGACGCTTCGCTTTGTCTCAGCTCAAATAAACAAACAAATATTTGAAATGCTTTTACTTATAACTTCACTGCTATCAATAATTTCTGAAATTGGTTTTTATCACTTTATTGAGAAAATCACAATGATTTAAATGGTTTTAAGTTCTTCGTAAAATGTGAACTTTTTGATACACTTTTGATTTTTAAAGACAGAGAAGGAATCAAACACGTACAGTCACGTAACAGAGCTATAATGGAGAACCCTGATGACCTGTAGTAAGTTTCATTTTAACTAAACATGAAGCACGCAAGTAATTGACAAAAACAAGGCGTTTGTAATAGCTTTCAGCAGTCTATAAAAAAAAAACAGTTCGATTCCTTGACCTTTAAATTGACTTACCCCTAAGTCCACGATTTCGTGATAAATATGGAACCAGCGTGGGACGTTCAATGATTTTAAAAATCAAAGCACCGCTAGTGGCCCTTTAGTCACTTCCAACGTTATTCGTGTAACTAGGTTACATTTCGAAACGAGCGAAAATCACTCGGAGTGATGAGAATTTCAATCTAGAGTCTAGAGCGTTCAAAAATTGACAAGAGTTAAACCGAGGATAAACGAACTGTTACCTGCCTGACAGTTGCATGGAAGTGTTTTGAAACTTTGAAACACTTCGGAGTTAGGAGTAGGTAATCAAAAAATCACACTGGGCAACCTGATTTTTCTTTCTCTTTCTCATATAGATCTCTCTTTCTACTAAACGATCGCACGTTCTGAAATGCTTCCTTAAAAACAGTTTTTAAAAACAAAAGTGTATCAAAAAGTTCACATTTTACGAAGAACTTAAAATCATTTAAATCATTGTGATTTTCTCAATAAAGTGATAAAAACCAATTTCAGAAATTATTGATAGCAGTGAAGTTATAAGTAAAAGCATTTCAAATATTTGTTTGTTTATTTGAGCTGAGACAAAGCGAAGCGTCAGTGAATCATCATCGCATCGATCGGCAAACGGTCCCTCAACGTGAGAGGTGATCGACCTCGCTTGAGTTCTACAAATCTTCGTTAGCTGACGATATCATCACAGCGGCGCAGCAATAAATTGTATATTTGCTACCTGCAGGTGAACTTTCTTACTGCGTCATATTGTTAAATCGCGATTGCTGCGACCTACATCTTTTCTTCCCTCACTGTTGAGCTTGTTTCATTACTACATACTTATTTTAAATACAATTTAACATGGGTTTGGACAGATCCCCAGTTAAAACCAGCGATAATGAAAAAGAAACCCCTATAGAGAGAAACCCACCATTTATACGGAGTGAGTCATTGTCGAACGTCGCTCTTCGTAACGCATCTAAACGATTAAATCCGGATAACGATGATATTCAAGATGGACAGAGTGATCCGGTTCTAACGAGAATGATAAGTAGTCAAAGCGATACACTTAATAAAATGATGGATTTTATGAAGGACATGAAAAATCAAAATGAAAAATTAGTTGAAGGCATGAACACTTTAACAAATAAGTATGATGGATTATTACTAAAGCTCACTGCAATGGAAGATGAAAGAACAGCTGAGCGCAAATACATACATGAGTTAGAACATAAAATGGATTTTCTAGAGCGAAACTCCCTCTCGACTACGATTGAAATTCGTAATGTTCCTTTTACTAAAGGTGAGACAAAGAAAAACCTCCTGAGCCTTCTACAAAAAACTGGTGACTGTGTCAAGATACCTATCGAAGTAAGCGATGTGAAAAATGTATACCGTGCAAACACCAAGTCAGGTGGGAACAAGACCATCATCACTGAGCTCACAAACGTCTTCGTCAAAGAGAACTTGATTAGTGCAGTAAAGTCCTATAACAGAAACAACAAAGAGAATAAACTTAGCACTTCTCATCTATCAATTGACGGTCCTGCTATACCCATTTATGTTGCTGAGTGTCTTACTTTTAAATCTAGAAAACTGTTTGCTTTAGTCAGGGAATTTTCAAAAATAGAGGGTTATAAATTCTGCTGGGCCTCATATGTAAATATTTATTTGCGTAAATATGAAGGAGAGCCTCTTATTTGAATCTATAAAGAAACGGATCTGGAGTCTCTAAAGAACTGACTATCCGTCCTAATAACTCCAATATTATTCTATCTGTTTGTTATGCATGCTTTTAAAATAGTAATTCTGTTTCTGTCAGTATTTATAAGTTACATATTAATTAATTTATCAACTCATAAAACTGTTACTAAAACTATATTATGTACTCTATATGTTATGATCTATAAATTTTTCACTTATTTACACAAAATCTACAACTCACAACAATCCCACACCATCGCAAATACACACACACATAATTACACCCAAGGAGAATTAACTAAAATAATATTAAATGACGCACCTTCACACACATTAGGTTTATATGATGCTCCCTTCCAAAAGTGCTTTATTATAATACTAATAATATATACAAGTGTGGATGATGTAAATTTCCATCCATTCAAAAATAAAATAAATTGGTGTTATGACAAACATAGATGAAATTTTAGTGGATATTGATAGCACTATCAATGTCGGAAAAGCATTTTTGACAAGGGAGCCCGAACAATGTGTGAAAATTTTACCATCTTACCCTCAAAATAAAAGACTGAATATAATATCCCAAAATATACGAAGTGTGAACAGCAATTTTGTTGATTTTGAAGTGTTACTAGCACGCATAAATATAGACTTTGATATCATTGTTCTCACTGAAGCCTGGATATCTAAAAATCCAAACCCACCAGTTCTCCCGAATTATAAACGATATTTTACGAAAAACTACACCAATCAAAATGACGGAGTCGTGCTTCTAGTAAAGGATAATCGAAAATGCACAACTTACGAACCCCAAATCAAAGACTCAACATGTCTTGTTACCAAGTTTGGAAAAGAATTAGCCATTGTTAGTGTCTACAGGCCCCCTGAAAAAAAAAAACATCCAAGATTTTATGGAATCACTTGATGCAATTCTATCATCCCTAAAAATGTTTCCCAATATTATACTAATAGGAGACTTAAACATTAATAAAGGTGAAAATAACAACGATGATCGTAGCCCTAACTATCTGAACCATATGGTAATGCACGGTCTTCTACCCGCGCATATATTTCCAACTCGTTTGGAAAATAGTTTGGACCATTGTTTCATAAAAACTAAAACGAAACCGGTCACAATAGTTTGTGATACTACGATCACAGATCATAGCTGTGTAATACACATGTAATTACATCATTTAAAAACAAGACCAAATACGTATATAAAAAGATAAATAACGTAAAGAAAACTAATTATAAAGCAGCTCTAGATGACCTCATCACTTATGACTGGAACACTTTACTATCAAATACTAATCCTATATCTGCAACTGACTTATTCTTGAATACTCTGTCTTTTTATCTGAATAAACACACTGAAATCATAATAATATCGAGCAGAAAAACACTACTGAAGCCTTGGATAACCCCCGGCCCACTACGATATATGAAATTTAGGGACAAATTACATCAGAAACTGAAATGAGACGAAAATAATGATTTACTCAGAATCACTTACAAACGTTATAGAAATACGTGCAATAATCTGCTCAAAAAACTAAAAAGATCCTATGAGAAACACCAGTTAGAAAAACATAAGAAAGACATTAAAAAAACATGGGCTACAATAAAACAAATTTGCAACTACAGTACAACAACAAACACTCCCTCTGATTTGCTTGCACCAAAATCATCAAAGCAAGAATCTCTGGATACTGCCAATAATTATTATGTAAATGTCGGAAAACAGCTGGCAACAAATATTCTAAGTAAATTTAATACCACAGAATCTGAGCTATCACGTCTGTAAAACCGCTATGCCTCGCAACCGAACTCCTTTGTATTAATACCCACAGACGAACAAGAGGTTATTAGTGTTATAAGGTCGCTTAAGTCTAGTAACTCCACTGGCTGGGACGGTATACCATCTCCCTTCCTAAAACTAGCTGCAGTCACTCTTGCTTTACCACTGACCCATTTGTGTAATATCTGTTTTTCTAACGGAGTATTTCCAAAATCACTCAAGAAGTCAGTAGTTGTACCAATTTACAAGGCAGGGGATAGAGACAGTATCTCAAATTATCGACCAATTTCATTACTACCCACTGTATCCAAAATTTTAGAACATCTTTTAAATCGAAGGCTCAAACATTATCTAGACAGATACGATTTCATTTCAGGCAACCAATATGGATTTAGGGGAAAAAAATGCACGGCTGACGCTGTTATTCGCCTGACCGATCACATATCACAAAATATCGATGCAAATAAAAAATGTGCTGCTATTTTCTTGGATTTGGCAAAAGCCTTTGATACTGTCTCTGTTCCCATTTTACTGAAAAAACTCGAAAACATAGGGATACGCGGAATACCTCTTGAACTTTTCACTGACTACTTGAAAGATAGGTCACAAATGGTTAAGATCGGGGAGTATCTAAGTTCCGAAGAAAGTATCACCTACGGCGTGCCACAGGGTAGCGTACTTGGACCGACATTGTTTCTGATTTACATCGATGGTCTCTGTCACAAAAAACTGAAGCAAGCGCAAATTATAACCTTTGTGGATGACACCGTTATTGTCTTCACTTGTAAGACGTGGAGTAGGCTAAATAAGGTGTCCGAAGATGGTTTTGCAAAAGTTCACAGTTGGTTAAATGAAAATTTACTGACTCTCAATCTGGACAAAACTAAAGTACTAACTTTTAGTATTCGTGAACGTACTCAACCCCCTGGAGCCTTTTCTGTTAAAGTTCATTGTCATGGTTGCATTAATACCTCCTCGTGTCACTGTTATATCCTATCTAACGCTACTTCAGTAAAATATCTTGGTGTCATCATTAACAGAAACCTCTCTTGGTCGGAACATATTGAGGCTTTAACAGCACGTGTGCGTAAGCTAATCCATGTTTTCAAAAACTTAAGGCACATTGGTGACTCTGCTGTACTAAAGGGCGTTTACTACGCCTTTTGTCAGTCTATAATAACACACTGTTTGCCTGCGTGGGGTGGCACACACAAATCCAAGATTTTAAAACTTGAAAGAGCACAGAGGGCCGTTCTTAAAGTAATCAATTATAAACCCTATAAATACCCGACAAAGGACCCCTATGCTGAAAATTTGGTCCTTACGGTAAGGCAGCTCTTCATCAGAGATGCCATAGTAAACCTACACAAAAACCCGATTGAACTTTTTGGTAAAGATAGACGTAAAGATATTGTTTTTAAAATACCACACTGCAGAACCGCCTTTGCTCAAACCTTTAGTCGGTTTTTGGGACCTTTTTTATATAATAGACTAAGTACATCTACAGAATTAAAACAATTATCTTTACAGTCTCTGAAACAAGCCCTAAATATCATGTTGGGACGCTTGGACTATGATAATACAGAAAAGTTATTGGTAATAATTAAATAAATTTAGTCTTTTTTTATAATTCTGTACTACACCGGGATACAAAAAACAGTCAATAACAATAATAATAATAGTAAAAATAATTTTACATGCGTCATTTTACTTTCTCCAACTACACAAATCAACACAAAATACATACACTGCAACTCATGCACCACTCAACTACATGTTGAGATGTCCACTACATACACAATATTTGCATGCATTTATATAGTTATATTGTCATATTAAATATCCTGTATTATTGATTATTATACAAAAACCCGTATATCACTTATTTATTATGTAAATTATTAAGATTTAGTTAAATTTATTTTACCAAATTTAGACTACACTATACCAGGTAAAATCTTCGGTTGGTTTAGGTATAGTATACTTAAACCAATCGAAGATTATAAACGGCGAGCTATCCGACCGTCAAACAGTTTATACTAGCACGGTGGGTAGTTTTCGGCCCTCGATATACTCGTAAGTGAACAATTACTGTACATTAGTGTTTGAAACTTTTTGTATATTATTTAGGTTATAAATACTGTTTGTGATAAGCCCCCCTCTCCACAGATATGATTTAAATCTCGCCTGCTGGGCCCATTTGAATATGAACGAAGACTAAATTCTGTCTGAAAGGGGCTTTCCACACAAAGGGGGTTCTTATATACTAAAATTCCTTTCTGAAGGGTAAATGGTTCAAAGACTCACATTCGGATGCAGCCTTACTTCTTGAACTTCTGCGCTGGATGCAAACCACCAGACTCAATCTTGGTTTCTGGGCAGACAGCGTTCTCCTCTCGTCGGTCTGGCGCGTCACAGGTCTTCGACAAACTACTGGCCCCGCCAGCAGCTTCCGGAGGAATTCTCTAAACTCAACCCCTAACCCAGAGCTAGCTCGACCCAGACCTCTACCACGATTTCCGTGAATCGTGTTAATGAAATCCATCCACATCACTTTCCACCGGCGACCGATTCCCGAAACTGTTCGGACACACAATTTAGCTCGCAATTAATGCTCATTAATTGGATTATTTTACCACTTTTCCACTGTTTATTTCCTTGAAATACATAATTACTTCAACACTGGTTGATTACATTTTTTAACACGTATCTCCTTGAGACCAAAATTATGACAGTAAACCGGAAAAAACAACTTTGACATTCCACTTTTTTACAACTCGTGTTGCCATATCAAAAAATAGAATCTGACACATATTTGTGCGTTCCGAACGCTTTTAAACCGAACAAATACAGTAATTTAAGGAAATCTGTAATATTTATATATGTACGTAAATTGCAAATTAAAGGTAAATAAGATAAACTTAAGTAATATATTAAGATACTTATAAATTATTTCTTATTGTACTTAAATAAATAAAATTCATTTATTCATTCATTGTGGAAGTCATGGCCAACATTTTCTTTCCTAACACTTATCTGCGAAAATCTGTGCTTTCAAAGCTACAGTAGTGAAAAGGTCAAGGAATCAAACTGATTTTTATTTTTGGTAGATTGCTGACGCTATTACAAACACCTTTTACTGAAGTAGTTTTTCTGAAATACGAATTACTTTCAGAGAAAAAAAAATATTGAATTATTTTTGTATAGAGAAAATCAAACTGATTTAATCCTTTCGTGATATGGAACCAATGAGCGTCGTAACGTAGGTAGGTCATTATTTTGAAATAGGCGTTACCTTGCGGAAGTCCATCACTAAGTTATGGATATATTAATATAATTTGCAATATTCCGCTAAGCAATTCTTGTCGTGCTATTCAAAACGCAGACTCGTGCACCGCCCGCATAAAGCATGCAACAAGCAAGCAATACGAGCATCAAAGCAAAGACATGCGTTTCGCCTCTGAACGAGATGTGTTGTTCGCCCAGCCGCTCCGCAGGAACTGATGATATAGCGGTTAGGTTGACATGAAAATACATATAGTAAGCCGAGAGAAGCAGAACGGAGCGAGGCGATCCCCGTAGTTTTAACAGAATTCAGGATAAGCAGAAAAAATAATTTTCCGAGCACTTTCTAGAAGATTGTTGTTGCCATTTTACTGTATGTTGTTTTCTCGATTTCACTCTGACCGCCGCCGTTCATTAATTAACACTTTCGTCAGGTTCCGACACTGACAGCAGGATAGCTTATACAATTTTCAAAGCGTGCGACAGAGATGGCATTGGAACCCGTGTCGAAACCCCGAATTTATGATGCGGCTCTGTGGGGTGAAATTTCGCATTGCTCAGAGTTTCGCTCGTTTTGAAATGCACCTTAATTTAAAAAAACAAACGTCAATTTCTTATGTTATGTTGATGATCGAAAGTGAATGCGAATACTTCATGAAACAAATTTTGTTTGCGATAAATTTAAAATCCTGTAATTATATCGTGTTTCACTCAATGGAGTGAGCTTAAGAAGCGAACCAGTGACATCCCTACATATGTCTGCCATTTTAATTTTCCGTGAAACATTGTGGAAATAGCTGAAACGCGACTTAAAAACAACTTTCGAAAATGTCCTTCTTACGAGGTTCAGAGAACTACGTGTGGTGCACGACCAGTGTCCTTGGCAAGGGAGCGACTGGCGCTGTCTTTCAAGGCGTCAACAAGAACAATGGGGAGCCGGTAGCCGTCAAAACTTTCAATCAATTGAGCCACATGAGACCTCACGACGTTCAAATGAGAGAGTTTGAAGTTTTAAAGAAAGTGAAGCATGAGAACATCGTCAAGCTGCTGGCTATCGAGGAAGAGCAGGAAGGTCGCGGCAAGGTCATCGTAATGGAGCTCTGCACTGGCGGGAGCTTGTTCAACATTCTGGACGACCCTGAGAACACATATGGCCTGCAAGAGCACGAGTTCCTTCTCGTGCTGGAGCATCTGACCGCTGGCATGAAGCACTTGAGGGACAACAACTTGGTACATAGAGACTTGAAGCCTGGGAACATCATGAAGTTTATTAACGATGATGGAACAACAACTTACAAGTTGACAGACTTTGGGGCAGCTCGAGAGTTGCAGGAGGAAGAGCAGTTTGTTTCCCTGTATGGGACTGAGGAGTACCTACACCCCGACATGTACGAGCGGGCAGTGCTCCGGAAGCCAGTTGGCAAGAGCTTTGGTGCCACTGTAGATCTGTGGTCGATAGGGGTCACCTTATATCATGTAGCAACAGGACAGCTGCCATTCCGGCCATACGGAGGCAGAAGAAACAAGGAGACCATGTTTTATATTACCACCAAGAAGGCTTCAGGAGTGATAGCAGTAAGTTACAAATCAATTGCAAAGGACCATGTTAGTTTTTTTTTTCTATTGTCATGTTCTATAATGAACCTATGTATATCACAGGGTACACAAACAACAGAAAATGGCCCTATTGAGTGGGCTCGTGAGCTGCCGACTCACTGTCAGCTGAGTGTGGGGCTTCGAAAATTGGTGACACCTCTTCTGGCTGGCCTGCTAGAGGTAGACCCGCACCGCATCTGGACATTTGACCGGTTCTTCTCTGAGGTGCAAGCCGCCACTTCCACAAGAACTATTCATGTGTTCCACCTGAATAAGGCAGCTAGTATCAAGGTAAATATTTTAAAAGAGAATGGACTCTGTCTAAAATATATATAAATGAAAATAAAAAATGTATACAAATAAAATGTCGAAAAGAAAACAATGAAAATATACATTCATGTGTTTTCCTTCATATCTTTTATTTGTGTAACATGAATAATAAAACAAAGCCATAATACTAGTAGTTCATTGAAAATACAAAAGTAACAACAAGCATATTTAATTATATAAGATTATTTTAAATTAGTACCTCATTTAGGAACCCTTAAAACTATTTTACTTCTGAGGTCTCCAGCCAAAGACCATCTACAGGTCTAGTGCATAACTGAGTCTGTTCCTTAGGTATTCGAGTGGTACGAGAGGGGTGTGTTTACAGAACATCAAAGGATGCATACCTCAAGGACAGACTGTTATGTGCTATCCCTGTAGTTTATTGTATTATGCTACTGACAAAAAGAAACATCTGCTGAATTTAAAATAACCCACATTTAGCAATCATGTTCATGACATGATCAAGCCATGAAATACCTATGTATATATCCATGAAGCTACACATGCAGTTTCCCTCAGCTTACTTAACCTTGCAAGTTAGCTGGACAGTCAGTATAGCTTTTATTCTCAAGTAATAAGAGTGCTGAACAATTGATTGGCATGCTCTTGCGCAAGACCTTGCGGCGCGGCGTGCGGTATGACCCACATCCGCACATTACGCCGAAATCTATTGTTTTATGTATTTGATTATCTAACTTTTGTGTTATAGCAATTTTTGCCTGATGATTGGATGATACAAAAAGATGTAAGAATTTTATGTGAATAAACATTTTTTTTTTGCAAGTATATTGCCTTAAATTGTTTTAATCATAAAGATAACACAAACTAATAAAAAAGAAAAATATACATGATATATTTCGACTGAAGGCGACTTTGAAGAAGTCGAAAAATATACATGAAAATATAACACCTAAATTTTATCTTTTTGGTTGTTACAATGAATTTTAGAAATAGTTTTACTTTTTTGTACTAATCAAAATTCCAGTTTAAAAACATTAGGAATGAGCATGAGTATTGTAGTTAGATTACAGAACTGTTACTGATAGAGGAGATACAGTACGAGTAGAGGTGTGGGTCGATGGTAATTAATTGGTTGATACCTATTTGTTTTGTAAGATTAGCTCCTTGAAGTTTGAGGGCTACAGGAGTCCCTTGTCCCCAGGTGTTCCTGAAGCCAGAGGAGAGGTTCGAGCACCTGCAGACAGAGATCTGCGCGCAGACCAGCGTCGTCGCAGAGTCACAGATCCTGCTGTACAAGGACAAGCTGCTGATGGCGCATGTCGACGAGCATACGCCTGGTGAGTAACTCTCCTCATTACAATACTTCCTCATCTTGATACTAGTAGTTCACCCTGAACTTTGAACTCCCGCTTGACCGATTTGGCTCATGTTCAAACTCTTGCCTTATTTACTCGCCTGCCAAATTTCCTGATACTCGAGTTATTGTCGAACAAACATTCATACATACAAACGCCTGTACATCACCAAGTGCCGACAATCGCGCAAGATCAAAATAACACAACAATACTTCTGCCCTACTGTCTACTGGGTGAATTAATTATATGGAGCTTGTTCTGGCTTGATACAGGTTGAATCTGTAGTTGTTGATTTCTAATTGTGATGTCTACTTAGGTTAGAAATATGGAAAATATTATGTGTATTGTACATGATTAAACTGCTACATAATAGTGGCTGGATGAGGGTGGTCAAACCCTGGTCTGGAGAGCCCTTTAATATTGGCTGATGGATTAAATACTACCATATATAAGCATAGGAGCCATCTCTCCATTATGGACTCCCAATCATGCCTTTGCAGTCACACTCTGACTGGATGCCCATAAAGGAGTGCAGGGCTCCATTCACTTTAATTCCTTCACTCTTCTTTCAATGTCACCTCATACCTTCCATGGCATGTTATTAGACAACCCAGATAGACAAATTCTTTACACTAATTCTTCTTTTACTCATCTTCAATCTTTAACATACATTCAGTCACTTCATCCCTCTCTTTTATAGCACCATTACTTTTGTTTTTATACTACACCTGCTTGGAAAGTTCCTTCTTACTTTTTCGAAAACGATGGAGAATTATACGTCATTGCCGTCATACCAATATGCGGGCGGAAAAAATGTATGAAAATCCATTGTCAACTGCTGAGCAGGCAGAAAAAGTATATTAAAATCCATTGATTGACAACATCCATACGATAAGCATAAATGTTACATTAAAAAGGGTATAAACTTCTTGGTGCATAACCTAGCCTAACCTAACCTGCCAAAAGACAAAAAGTTTTATGTCTTATTTTGCAAAATAATACTGGCCACTTGCTATTTATGATCATAACAAAATGAAAAAAGTGGAAGTCAAAAAGTTTTTATGTCTAAATTTGCAAAATAATACTGGCCATTTGTTATTTATGTACATAATTAAAAAAGAAATTAAAAACTGCAAATCAATGGCGAGTCATCAATCTGTTTCTTTGGTTGTGTCTTTATTAAAAGTAACTCAAAATGTCGTCTAGTAGTGATATAGAAGAATGGGTGATTTTGTCTTTTATTTTCCTCGCAGGTGTAGTATAAAGCACTATGTATCACTCAGGAGAAAGTGCGATTCCCAACTCGTGTGTATTGAGGCCCACGGCTGCGCCTCGGACCTCGAACTACACCCTCGTTGGTAATCGGCCTCTTTCTCCACTTGGTGAACAATGTACTATTCCTACATTAGTTATTTCATTAGAAAGTGTATTAAATGTACACATTTTACAAAATAAAGTATTTGAATTTGATGTTTATTATATAATATTCTCACATATTTAATTAATTTAAATATCTTCTGAATTCTGTAAGGTAAGTAGTCCTTGATACTCCATTTCCTTGTACATGATGTCCTGGTTGAGCGTGTGCAAGATGTCCTGGAACCTCTGCTTGAGTGCCAAGTTCTCCATGCCCTGTATCTCGTGCTGTGTGCGTTGTCGTCTCTGCTTGAGCTCCTCTAGCTCCGCACGCACTTGCTCCACTCTCAGGTCCATGTTGTCTTTAGACATGCTGCTGTTGTGGAACTCACTGTCATCTTCACTTGACAGCATGCCACTCTTAAGCATACCTGGTTGACCACCAGGTGTCACTGACCGACTGTGACCCGCTGATGGAACCTTGGGTGTATGTCTACCATGAGGTGACTGGAACATCTCTGGTCTAAATTGTGTTGGAAGACGTTCGGTTTTGCTGGAAGCCCCATGCATCGAGTTGGAGTCTGAAAGGCGACTGTCATAGGCGGAGAGACGACTGTCATCCATTTCAACATTGATATTGTCATCTTCCATGTCACTGTCACTGACGGCACCTCCAAAGATATCAACTACATTTGATGACGAGGGGTTTGAAGACATGGATATGGTAGACTCTCTCTTGACATTGCGCTCTTGTTTGACTTTCTTCTCAGCTTTAACATTAGATGGTTTATTTGCCTCTGGTTTTGGATGATCCTCTTCTTCCTTGACCACCTCCCAGGTGACGCTGACTGCCTCATTATCAGCCCGCAGCAATCGTTTTACTTCTTTTTCAATTTCCGGAGCTTCCACATACTTTTTCTTTAATGTTTTCCTGAACCTTCTCTTTCTGACATTCTTGGTGGGCGGTGTAATTCCATGAGGGTATAAAAACTTCTTTTCAACTTTGTAAGGGTCTTTCTTCTTGTTCTTAGCTGGAGATTCCTCCTCGGCAGCTGGCTGGTCAGGCTCATACTTGCAGATCATAATTTGACATACATCTGCAGTTTTGTAGAAGCTCTTGTTGTCTATAGTCTTGAGGGACTCTATAACGGTCGGCAAATCGACGATCTTGGCATGCATCAGCCAGTGATCGAAGCGCACTTCGCCTTGTCTGACGTCATTCTCCATTTGAATAGTCAAGCGGTTTTTAAGACTCTCACCGGATTTGAGCACCTCCCGCAGTACTTTAGCCGGCTCTTCAGGCAGCCGCATCACGAGTTGAGCTTCTAGTTCTGCTGGGTAATCCAGCTCTCGCTTGTCTCTGTTCATTTTTATGTTTTATTCAAACATTTATGCCCTAAAATAACAGAAGACGTTTTGGTAGCATAATTTTATTTTATCTAGAAAATCAACTATGTATGCACGAAAAAACCATCCATGTCAAAACCAGTGTTACCAGTATGCACTTCAAATTTAGGACGCGGGCCATCTGTAGGGATCTAAAAAAAGTATCGATACCTGAGTAGTATCGATACTTTCTCTTCGATACCTAGTATTTTTGTACTCGATACCTTGGTTCCGATACTTTACTATGTGTTAATCATTTTTCATATACTCGATACTTTTGTCTCTTCACGGGTGTAATTTTACGCAAAGTTACCATTTCCCTTTCTGACGATATAACGGTACTTATCTCTTGCGGTTAAGTGATAGATTCCGGTAAAAATAGACCACAGTGTGGCCATGGCGTAAGTAAGTTTTCGGGAATTCACCAATGGTGGCTATTAAAAATTAAATTCAAATGGCACAGTAAAATATTCTATTTGAAAAGTTATTTTAATTTTTTACACAATTAATCTACACAACAGATTGCTTTAAGTGGAAATAACGTAGAGATTGATTCTCTGTTGATGAATTTCTATGCATTTTTGAATAATTTGTTCAACATTAACAAAATAACAACAACATTATTCAGTTTGGTTCTTTTCGAAAAGTAACTCGAAGTGAAACTAGGAAATAAAATATAAACTGACTTAGTTTGGTAGGTTTGTTGAGACATATTTAAAAAATGTCACCGTGCTTGAAGAACAAGTGAATTTAATACCAGGCAGACAGTCCCATCTGAAAGGCTTTTTCGAAAGCAGGGGCGACGATGACAGCGCGGAACTGGCTCACTGGGTCATTATAGACTAATTTGATTACTTTTTATGTCTGACTGCACCGAAGAATCAATCGGGAATTTAAATGAAAAATAACTGAATTTAAGTTTACTTTAATTTTGGTTTTTATTATACAAAAGAGTGCTTTTAATGTCAATATTAATTTTATACACTCTAAATCAATTTAAAAGCGCCGATATTTTTCCCCGCAGTCTGCTGTGTGACTTGTAAAGTAATTTCATTTAAATAAATATAATGATAATTTAGTATGTTTTTTAAACAAATAATGACACCTATTCTGTGTGGCACACACCTAAATTTAGAGCGCACTTGGCCAATTTTAGTATTTTTTGTTATAGCGGCAACAAAAATACATCATCTGTGAAAATTTCAACTGTCTAACTATCACGGTTCATTTGATACAGCCTGGTGAGAGACGGACTGACAGACAGCAGAGCCTTAGTGATAGGGTCCCGTTGGTTACCCTTTGGGTACGGAATCCTAAAAAGGAGGTTCTCAATTCAACGTATGTATTTGTATGTGGGCAGTTTTCTCGCTTCTGCTTTGGCCGATTTTAATGCAGTTTTTTATTCAAAGGCTAGTGTGTTGGGATGGTTCTAGGCTATGTTTGTTTAATAATGTTCAGGGTCTATTGATGGAGGTGCAGTTCAGGGACGGTCATCGTTTAAACCCAGATTTGGATTGCGTTCGAAGGGATACGTATTCTTTCGTTTATGTATTTGTTTAGTTTTTTGTCATTACTAATCCCATTGACCATGACTAATCCATTGCTGTTGATTTTTGATTGGTTTACGACATGACTGATAATCCATCAGCCTGTTTCGTCCACTGCTGGACATAGGCCTTTCCAGGATTTCGCCACCCTTGGCGGTCCTCCTGGAAGAAATGCCCATACTCAACACACGCTGGGCAGGGGGGTTGGTGAGCGCGGTGCCGAAACCTTTGCACTAGTGACGCCGCTGCCCGTCACTAGTCTGTTTTATATAAGGCCCGGCAATTGGTGATGATAATACAATATATAATATAGTTCTGTCATAAATACGGCAGATTAGGACTCTCCCGACGAATCATCTTCGTATAATATAGACTACAACGATTAGAATAGGAAGTTCGAAAATTGTATACCGGGTGTAAATAGACTGCTACCATTAAATGAAACCACATATTCTACTGACCCTACTGAACCACTTTTCCCAAGAGTCATACCCGCGGACGGTATATTGAACATTTTCAAATTTTTCTTTTGTTTTACACCGTATTATCTAAGCAAGTAAATGCTATTTTTGTGGCAAATATCAAGTCCTTATCTTTAACGGTGCTAAAGTTATGAGGCTGTGACATATGGACGGACGGACACCGGAGTCTCACCATAAAGGTTCCTTTAGGTACTATGGAACCCTAGAAATTCTCACAGATACAATGGTGCCATGCAGTACCGCTGTTTTTATCGACAATTGCGCTTGCGGCGGCGCTCTATTGCCCATCGCTATTCGTCACATATCTATCAATGTAAGTAGCTATAGATGACCCTGTTTTCACTGTGAATTGAGCGGGGCGGGGTGATATGCTTGCTTTATTACATTACTCTAAGTTTACATGTAAATATATCTGGGGAGCGAAACGAACCCCCTAATAACAGAAATACGATCTACCATATATGAATACCCTGACCGACCGATCTATCGACGCCCAGACCTAGGAACATGTAACGTTTGCAGGTAAAAGCTACCCGGATACCAGTCTGGAGGAGCCGGTGCTGCTGTTCAACAAGAACAATAACAACGTGACGCTGGGCGCCGAGCCCGACGTGCCCAAGTTCCCCGTGTTCCCCAACATCGTGTCCGTCGAGAACGACGCCAGCCAGGCGAAGACGGCATGCAGCGTGGGCCACGTGATCAAGCGGCGCGTGGAGGGGCTGTGCACCGCGTCGGTCCTGATCACGCAGTGCGTGCGCCGCTGGGGGGCGCTGCTGTCGGCGCGGCTGGAGGCAGTGGCGGCGCGCGCCGATGCGCTCGCCTCGCACGCGGCGCGCGCGCACGACGCCGCCCGCGCGCTCGACCTCGCCACGCAGGCGGCCCGGCACATGCATGCTCATGTATGTTCATATTGCTTATCTTACAACTATTACAAACATGCTGCTGTAAAACTTTGTGTTTTTTTTTGGGATTTTAGCTACCTACGGAAAATTCACTTATTTTTTATGCTATTACAAGATAATTTAAAATAATTTGGCCAAGTGCGCGTCGGACCCGCGCACAAAGAGTTTTGTACCACTACACAATATGGTTACGGAACCCTAAAAACATGGTAAATAACAACAATAAAGATGACAGAACACAAACCGCTAAAGAGGTAGTGCCTGACATACTATGCGGCTCCCGGGACCCTAATTTTGATTATTTGTTGTTTTACTTTAAATGATGGTAATGAGGTGGGTGCGACGTCGGGCGATCTGCGCCCGTTGCGGTGGAACGTGACGTCGGAGGTACTGGTGTTTGTTGATGTTTGTCAATAACATCAGCGGTGCGATACGCAGCCCTTATCTGGGAAAGTGATTACTTGAATTCATACTTGAGTTTAAGTTACAGAGGATCTCCTTTCCATGACCTCGGAGTCTGTATTGGCGGTCCTCTATGACTTTAGTAGTAACGTAGCGTGTGGCTCTATTTTACTTAGTATGTACAACAATTTAACCAAAGAAACTTTCATGTATATTACCTACTGTCTTCTATAAGCTCATACAAATAACGTTAGAAAAATCCCAAATGTTGAATTCCTAAAATATTGAATTTGTAAAAGTTTTTATGTAGTACAATAAAGAATAATCACATCACACTAATATTATAAATGCGAAAGTGTGTGTGTGTATGTTTGTTACTTTATCACGCTGGAACGGCTGAACGGATTTGGATGAAATTTAAAATGGACATAGCTCATACCCTAACTTAACACAGGCTACTTTTTATCCCGGAAAAAAGCATGTCGTTAAACCGAATAACACGCGGGCGGAGCCGCGGGCAAAAGATAGTGTTGATATAAAATATTTACAGGTTTTTGTTTATCAGAGAAGCGTTTCAGAACGTGCGATCATGGTGCTAAATTTATTTAGAAAGAGACAGATCTATATAGGAGCAAGAGAAAGAAAAATCTGGTTGCACCAATCAGGTGGCCCAGTGTGATTTTCACATTACTCCGAAGCGTTTCAAACCACTTTCGTGCAGCTGTCAGGTAACAGTTCGTTTACCCTAGGTTTAACTCGTGTCTATTTTTGAACGCTCTAGGGTGAGATTTTGCATCACTTTGAGTGGTTTTCGCTCGTTTCGAAACGGGACCCAGATGTCGAAGTATAGTCTGTCAAAAAAGTGTTGAAATGAAAATTAAACTTTAATGAACTTTAAACGTTCGAGTATTTTATTTATTTATTTAGGTTTTTCAACAGATACACACTTTACATTTACAAAACAAGATATACAGAGCAAGCCACAGTGAGTATCCAATAATAGAAAAACACAACTTATACATCACAACATCAAGTGAGACTTAGCACTACTAGTTAGCATTTCTACATTATCAAGACAATAGAAATAGAAGAAAAGATAAAACAATTTCGAACTAAAACTAAACTTTAAATTATTTATAGGTACAATAGTCTAACAATTTTTTACAAATTTTATTTTAAAGATAAATTTAACAATTGTGATTTATATCTTCTAAATGAACATGAAAACAAATCAAAGGCCTGAGGATCTTTTATGAAAAGTTGATTGTGCTGTCTACACATTCTATTTATGATTGAGAATTTGCCAATGTTGGTTCTTGCTCGACGAAGATAAAATGGACGGTAATTTACAACCCGGGAAACTTGACGAGGAATAACTATACTAAATTTGGAAAGTAGTTGAGGACAGATTACTTTGTTATTAAATATTTTAAACAAAAATATCTGGTCAGCATTGTGGCGCCTATCTTCCAGTTTCGAGTAGTATAATATAGGTAATATATTTATGAAATAACAACGCCGTTAACTCGATTTATTATATTTTGTACTTGTTTGTTTGATGTAAAAAGACGAAAGAAAAATAGTTTCTTAAATTTTTATTTCAACACTTTTTTGACAGACTATAACGTATGATTTATTTTTTGACAGATGTCAAAGTGACGAATGATTTATTTTTTATGATATTTAAGTTTTATACAGATATCAAATGTGACAGGCGATTAAGTTTTAAACAGATTTTGAGACAGATGTAATCATCAATCATCAAAATCTGTATAAAAATAAATCGCCGTTATTTTGACAATTGTCACTTTTGACAGCTGTATAAAAAATAAATCATCAGTCACAAAATCTGCATAAAACTTGATCATCCGTCACTTTGACAGCTGTCATTTTGTCTTCTGCCACTTTTGACATATGTATAAGAAATAAATCATCCGGACATCTGGTAAAAAAAATCTGGTCATGATTTTTATTCTACATTTTAGGCCTGAAGGAATAAAATGATATTTTTTTTTCAGGGTTTCTTGTACTTACACCCTTGATTTTTTTTTTAGACATGCGGTACGTCCTGAATCTATAATGATAGAGATGTGTTTCGTTAGTCGGGCAGGTCGGAGCCGCCGGTGGGCGGGTGCGGGCCGGGTGGCGCGGAGAGCTGGTCGGCGTGCGCGGGGCTGGTGTCGGGCGAGGCAGGCTCGCTGCGCGCGGCGGCTGCGGCGCTGTCGCTGCGGCACGCGGCCGGCGCGGCGCTGCGAGCCGAGTGGGACCAGGCGGCGCGCCAGGCGCCCTGTCCACACGACGCGAGGCTGCACCTCAAAGCTAAAACCTTGGTCGAGAGGTCAGTTTACAGCAGGCTCGACGGGTTTCTAGATTCGGGTGTCTGGGTCATTGGTTCCCCTGCTTCACGAGACTACTTTGAAAAATTACGATTTTGTGGCCGTCTTGGCGTTATCTAAGTCGAGCCTGTCGCCCTACAGCGACAGCAGGAGCCCACGTTTAGCTAATAAATGATGTTTCTTTCCAATAATGTTCCGTTTAGTAGGTGTACCGCACCAGAGTGGGCAATCAAATTTCGGTATGTAAAGTACACTGATGTTATAAGTAAAGGATATATGAATATAATTTGCAATATTCCGCTAAACAATTCTTGTCGTGGTATTCAAAATGCAGACTCGTGCACCGCCCGCCCACCCGCATAAAAACATGCAACAAGCAAGCAATACAAGCAAAGCAATCTTAAATAACAAGCAAGAAAACTTATCGACACGTGTTTCGCCTATGAACGAGACATCCTCGGGATGTGTTGCTAGCTCGGCTTCTCCGCAGCAACTAATGTGTTGCTCGCCCAGCCGCTCCGCAGCAACTGATGTTGTTCGCCCGACAGCTCAGCAGCTAGTACAGACTAGGCGGCCAACACCCATTTCATTCGGCTCGTTTTTCGTATCGTAGTGCACAGTATTGTTCTCTACACAATGTCTTTGATCTGACTGGATAATATTGAATATTAGCTAATGACAGGCCCGGAATAAGCTAGTTCATTCTTCAGATAAGTTGGTGGCACTGTAAGTTGACACGGACAAGGAAAAGACAATGAGCTCTTTTTTTGCATTGGGCCTAGCTCTAATCAGCCAATTCTGTGACGTCATTTAGAAGTGAAGATGCTTTTTTATTTTTGTTAAAATATACACGACCTCATGGATTTAAAAGCTACTTAGATTCAAGAACTAGCAGATAAACTAGTAGTAGTCGATGAAAAGCTGGGGAGCGAAGTCTCTCGAGTTTCTACACAGGCCGTGGGGGACACTTGAGGCGTTGACTCCGATATTTGTACTTGTTCCCCTCTCCTCGAAGCTTATAACGGAGAGACGAGATAAGGCGTCGTCGTCCCAATGACCACTGCGGGTATGATCATGCGATGCGATCGTCACACTGCTCGCACCAGTGTGTAATCAAGCATACTGATACTCCTTATTGAAGATCGCGTACCTAAGACGAAGCCTTGAACTTTTCAATAAGATTTTATAGTTAAAAGTATCGTAATAATGTTGCGCAGACTGCGCGACTCGTGGCAACACCTGGTGCGTGACCGCGCCACGCGCTCCCTCACCTACAACGACGAGCAGTTCCACGTGCTCGAGCGCATCACCCTGACGGAGAGCGGGCGGCGCGCGCGGGCGCTGCTGCAGCGCACGCAGCCGCTGGCGAGGGCGAGATGCGACGCTATCGCCGACTGGTGAGTGTCGATCCTAGGTAGAAACTCTAGATCCATAGGTCGCTGGTTAACATCCGGCTCGAAGGACCAAAAACTGTAGTGTGTGTACAGTATTTGTATGTAGATTGATTTCAAATTCAACGGCTGCTGTTTTGAGAATACTTTTATTTTACATTTATACTAATAAAGTTATCTAGGGTTTTCCTAGTTAAGTATCTACAAACTATGCATAATTTAATGTGCGAGTGCTGACATAGCCCGTAGTGGCCCGTACAACGATGATAATAAAAAAACCGCATCGAAATTCGTTGAAACGGAACACGGATATACCTATAACGTGCCTTTAATTTATGCAGCCAAACTCATAGTGGAGGCTTGGTTTATCAGTAACACGGATCGATATCACTTTTTGCTAATTTCGCAAAATAAAATCTTGACGTCCATAGTAATTGACTCGGGGCTAAGCCTTGTTACTGAGCAATTGCCAGTCTTCAGTATGAATTTGTCGGATAACCGAACACCTATCCCAACCGGGGGCAGTCTATTAGATTAAAACAACTAATTAATGAATGTATAAAACAACAGCGTTACAAAGTTAACGTGTATAATCGAATTAAACACTTAGTACAAATCAAGTGACAACTTTAAGAGGCAAACGATCCGGCAACGGGCGCACTTCCAGCGAGCTCTCCCGCTCGACCATGCGTCCGCCCCCGACGTTCAGTGAGCGCGCGCGCGCCGCACCGCCGTCCCCCGATGGCGCGGCAAACACGTGCTTGTGCCTCAAGAAGTCAAAACGGCTCCTTTTAATCGTTTTCTCCGACATATTTATTTTCTGTGTACAGTCAACTGTTACAGTTACAATTTAATATTTAACCCAATTACAAGATTGCTGCAGCGACAGATCATTCAATCAAAGAAATCCACGTCAAGTCATTCGGGCTTTACTTCAGCACTAATCAGGTAGCCGCAGCAGTCAGCTGATCAGGATATCTGCCTGTAGTATTATTTATGAAAACAACCGCTTATGATAAGTGCGTTTATTTGACTGTTTTGTTCCTAAAATGCTTACGCTAAAGTATTACAACATATTATTATTATTATTATTATTATTATTATTATTTATTATACACAAGCAGCTATAAGCTGATGATGTGTATGTCACAGCACTTTATGTTTTTATTTATTAAAAAATTTGTCCAGTCTATTTTTAAAGCAGTTCACTGAGGTAGCACTTATAACACTGTCAGGCAGTTTATTCCACTCGTGAACTACACGGTTAGGAAGGAAATGTCTACGTGGGTTGCTTGCACATGTCGACGTGTTAATTTTAAGATGGTGACCTCTCAGATGACGATTTTGGTTCATCTTGAAGAGTTCCCCCAGCGCGGGAACGTCATAGTGTCCAGTGAGCACTTTGTATGTTTCGATGAGGTCCCCACGTTGTCGTCGTTGCTCAAGTGTAGTTAGCCCGAGTTCTTGCAGACGTCGTTCATATGGTAAGTCACGTAAAACAGCTACCATTTTTGTCGCTCTTCTCTGAACTCTTTCCAACATATTAATGTCTTTTTTGAAATATGGACTCCAAATTTGGAAAGCGTATTCCAATAATGGTCGTAGGTAGGTTTTATAAATCTTTAGAAATAGTTCTTTGTCAATGTAGCTAAATGTTTTTCTGATCATGTAAGTTATTGAGTTGGCTTTTTTAGTAACTTGAAGAATGTGTACATCCCATTTCAGATTACTTGTTATTGTAACTCCCAGATCTTTCTGTGATGTTACTATCTTTAAAGACTTTGAGTCAATTGTGTACGAAAGTTGAGGATTTGTGTTACCAACGTGCAAAACGGTACATTTATCCGAGTTTAATGTTAAAAGCCAATCTTTAGTCCAATTATTGATTCGATTGAGGTCATCTTGAATAATGTTGTGAGAGATTAGTGGATTTCCCATTATCTTGGTGTCATCAGCAAACAAGGATAATCCACTTTTAATGATAACCTTTAAGTCTGTTAAGAAAATTCCAAAGAGGACGGGGCCTAGTACGGAACCTTGGGGAACACCACTGTGGACAGAATGAGAGTCTGAAAGTTGTTCGCCGACTCTGACTTAAAATTTCCTCCCACTAAGAAAGTCCTCTATCCACTTCAGAAGATTCCCACGTATTCCAAAGTGTTCCAGCTTTGCAACTAGTCTTTTTATCGGGACACGATCAAACGCTTTTTCATAATCCAGATATATTATATCAATAGGTGCATGCTCATCCCAGTTCTTTGTCCAGTAGTCTAAGCAGCATAGCAAGTTGGTAACTATTGATCTACGGGGTACAAATCCATGTTGCTCCTCAATTATGATCTGTTCTCTAGATAAAAAGGTTCTAATTTGTTTTGCTATTATTTTTTCCATCGCTTTGCAGGAAATACATGTTAAACTTATAGGGCGATAGTGACTTGGATCAAGCTTATCTCCTTTTTTATAGACGGGAGTGACCTCTGCTTCTTTCCAGTCCAGTGGCACTTTCCCTTCTCTTAAAGACAGTTGTAACAGTTGACTGTACATGCAGCCGAGAACAAAGAATAACATAAATCTAGAAACTTAATAATATTAACTTGATTAGAATCATTAATAATTTCTAAAATTATAAAATATTAATTAAATATAAAAGTAAGGTATTTTAAACTTCATTGATTAGCTGATACACTTCTGGTTTCGGATGAGGTTTTTATTTTGTACTGGTCTGCGAATCTATCATACATTATACTGTAGGGTAGGGCATGCATGTCAAACTCTAAGGTGGGCCAAATGCATACAGGTCGTGGAATCAGTGGGCCGCAAAACCCAGACATAAAGAAATAAAACAAATTGCGATTGTAGTAACTTCTTCCCAGAAATTTGACATCGTTTTTGTTTAATTAAATTGTCTATTTGAGGAGTAATTTATATCAATTTCAAAACTGATCTTGCGGGAGATTTGTTTCTTTCATGAGGGAAAGTAATCGCTCACACTTGTGCGTGCTTCCAAACATTCATATAATTTTACAAGCAACTTCCGTATTTCTGGGTACTGAACAGGTAACTTGTAAAAATAGAGTGCACCAACACAGTAATTTTTTTGTTTCAAATGGGTCTGACATTGAATTGAATTTTGGGCCGCGGGCTAATACGTGGAGGGCCGCATGTTTGACATGCCTGCTGTAGGGGTTTCTCTCTACTGTTGTATTGGTCCATATTGAACGAAGAGCGAAAAAACCCGCTGCTTTGGTTTTAAACCGGTTGTGGCGTTTACAGCTATACCAGTAGAAGTTAAAGGATTAGTTACTCAGTTCACGCCACTCACCAAGAGCCGATCAGGAATCACGGTATGGGTTCGTGATTCGTAAAAAAAATAACAACTTTATTTTAGGAACAGCTATTAAAGTTCAACCTTCAAACAGAACAAGATATATCAAAATGCTCAGCTAGAAATCAATATTAATTTGATGAGCAATCGCAATCTATTTGTTGTTTATATTACAATGTTCCATGTACTTTTGGGAAAAATTTAATGTATTTTTTTGTACGCGGTTTTCACAAAAATACCCAAAATTCCCAGACAGTCATCGTTATAACCAAAAACCCGCTTGAGATCTAAATTACCCGAAATTCGGTAAACTTACCAGTACCGGCAACCCTGAACAGATTTGTTAATCTCTAATGTTTTCATTGATAAGGCAAAGACAATGCGTTTTTTTTGCATTGGACCTATTCCTAATCAGCCAAGACTGTGACGTCATTTAGAGGTCAAATGAAAGTAGGTTGGTTGGTGTGTTTTTGTTAAAAAATACACGATGTCATAGAATCAGCACCGTATATACTTGGTACTTTACATATCGAGTTCAGGGTGAAACTCTCTGACAATCTCATGTAATGTGTTGGCAGGTACAAGGTGGCGCAGACGGTGTACCTGCAGACGCAGATCCTCGACAAGGACGTGTCCAGCACCGAGCTGAAGCTGCTGGCGCTGGCGGCGCGGCTGCAGGACGGCGAGCACCGCACGCGCGACGCGCTCTCGCACGCGCACGCGCTGCTCTCGGCCGCCAGGAGCGACGCGCCCGGCGACTGTGCCGCGCCCCCGCACCACCCGCGCGCCCCGGGGGTCGGGGCTGCGGGCGCGGGGGTGCGCGCGCTGCTCGCCGCGCAGCAGGACATCACCAGCGCGGTGGCGGGCAACTCTGCGCTCATCGCACGACTGACGCAGCTGACGCACGAGATGCACTCTTAGCAACCAACCGAGTACCACTGTAACAGCTTCACCGTGCACAACTCTACAGCGGACGGTGTGGGTGTTATAGACTTGTGCAATGGCGACAGTGAGCTCTGCGAGATGTGTTTCGGAGAGGACGACGGGGACAGTCTGTACGTGCAGGACGTGGTATACAAGTCGTCGTCAGCGTCCACACTCGCCGACCACTCGGACGAGACCATGACGTCACTGGACGTCCTTTACGATGCCGCCCACCGCCAAGTTGCTAGTTTTGAGAATGATAGTCCCGTCGATAAAGTGAAAACTCGCGCGAAAACTTCCTGTAATATATGTTAGATAGACGGACGACTATTCACTATCATTTCCATATTTTTTGTGTCAGTTTAAACAAGGCCCATTATAAATATGTACCAGTAATTTAAGTAATAAATAAATGTTCTAAATCAAATAATATTTGGTCTAAAGTCGTTTGCAATAGAATCCAACAATCATGTAAACAAACCAAATTGTCACGATTACTCCGTAATCACATACATTTGACGATCAATTATGAACATAGTCTGATTTCAACGAACGCACCATTGTTTTCACATTATCTTCAACACGATTTAACTTGTATTTATAAGTTAAATTTGTTAAAACATTTGCAACGTAAAAATTTCGAAGTATTTGACAAGCTGTCATCTTAGTTTTTTACTCATCGAACTCTATAAGTCATTGAAAAGTTAGTGTTGTTCGTAATCTGAAGTTATCTTTTATTTTTAATTTAATAAATTATTTTAATTTAATATTATTTGAATACAATAAAATTTTTTTTTGAAGAGCTTAATATAATTAACCAAAACGGATTGTATCCTAAGCCATAAAAATAATGGTTAGTTTTTAAAAATTGACAGGTGGCCATTTTGTTAGAATTGTCATTCACTGTTCTGTGGGTTCGCTGTGCATTAGTGTTTTCTGTTTCCGATTTCTACGACTTTGCATTCTCATTTTGGACTTTTGTTTTGCTTTACGATTTGGCTGGACATATTTTTCTTGGAACGACGACCTTTGCACGGAATCACGGACTTTGATATAGCATACGATTGGTATTTTTTCTCAAGGAGTAATCAGGAGGTAAGAATGATTTAGATCTATTACCTACAACGGAAATCTATTAGACGCACTTTAATATTGTATTGTCCTCGTAACTAATTATTTGAATAGATCACAATTACTGAAATGTATGTGTGTAAAATTATATTTGTTTTTAAGGTTATAATGACTTAAAATTAAAATAATTAGAAAAATAAATTTAATTAAAATTAAATTAGAACACTATGACATCACTATGGGCATAAACAATACGCTGTCAATGTCAGTCCGCCATATTTGTTTACATGATTGTTGGATTCTATTGCAAACGACTTTAGCTATACGATGGTAGTGAATAAATTGTAGATATTAATAAATTTGAGTATTAAGTAGGATGTAAGCTTTAAAGGAAAGACTGTATATGAAACATCATTCCTCATTTTGTTATAAAGCCTTTACACTAATGTGGGTGCTCTCTTGAAATCAAAATGTATTTTGTTCCTCTTTTTAATAAGAACACGTTAATATTGTTAAAAGTTTAATAAACACGAAATAAAAATATAAATTTTCTTTTATGTAAAAATTACATGATTTTTGGGAATGTGTGTATAATTTGGAATCCTCAGTAATAAACAGTACAAATGGTACTCGCATACGATAACGTAACTAAAAACGATTATTTACTTATTTAAAATAATAATACAAGACCCTAACATATCGTTACTACATGAACCCTCGAGGGGGAGTCAGGGTGGTCTAACGACGCACTTCCGTCACAAAGGTTCAACAGCCTTCCGAAGTATGCAGACCTCTGGGTTAGCAGGCGAGCGCGCTACCACTCCACCGCAGAGGAACAGTTCCAACTCAAATAAACGACAACAGTTCAGTCACTTGAGAGAACTTCTGAGTCACGATCATAATGTATATTCATCATAAATACGATCCACTGTCGGAATTCTCTAATATTATTTAATGGGTTTATTTATTTACATAAGTATTATGTACAAAACAAAAATAATAATAAT
Source organism: Ypsolopha scabrella (assembly GCA_910592155.1). Lineage (NCBI taxonomy): Eukaryota > Metazoa > Arthropoda > Insecta > Lepidoptera > Ypsolophidae > Ypsolopha > Ypsolopha scabrella. The sequence continues at coordinate 862,453 of OU342978.1, forward strand.
TAATAGATCTGATTTGTTCCTGTACAAATTACACAAACTGTACATCTATTTAGTTTGTATCCAATTCTCAACTAAAGCCGTCAAAAACAACATCTTAAAAAGATGTAAACAATAAACTCGCAGAGCAAATGCAATTTAAATAGAACTCAGTATAAGTGAGTAAGGGCGCGCAGCGGGCGGACACTGCCCGCTCAAGTGGATGGCGGGTCTAGGAGAAGCCCTTGTCTATGGCGAGCGCGCGGCTGCGGTCGACCATCTTGTAGTCGCGGTGCTGCGTCTGCACGCGCCGGAACTCCTCCACGAGCGGGCCGAACTCGATGTCGGCCGCCGCTGCCGCTCGGCGACTCGCCGACCCCTCGCCCCTGCACACGGATGTGACCATTGTCAATTTAGTAAATGATACTGTTCATTGTTGCCACGTCGTGGAACTTTGAATACCTACATAATTAACAGAAAATCACTTGTACTATTCCACACATTTATTTATTTCCTGACCGGTTTCACCTTTATGGCATTTTGAAACTATTTATAGTTATATATCTTGATATAATAACAAATTGCTTACATTAGTGTAGTTAAAGATTACCCACCTAACAAAGTGTTAGTGTAATTGATTGTACCTACTGTTGTAAACGGGTTGTTATTATATTAAGATATAATTGCCTTATAAATTACTTCAACCAGCAGCAGTAAGTTTTATTCAGCAGGGTAGATGAAAGGCGGCATAATTTAAAAGGAGTAAATGCGAAGAATTTTTTTTAGCATGCAACATTCTACTGTTAAATTTTTATATAATTTTTTTATACCAAAGGCAGCCTTCATGGTCGAGTCAACTCGCGTCTCTGTACTAAAGGGTGCTATAAATTTGGAATTAAAATTCTTATCATTGAATAAAGCGAGTTATAATTTTTCTATAGGAAGATAAAACATTGAGTTGAAAGTTAAACCTTTTTTTATTCTAAATTTATAGCTCGCTAGAAATACACCATGTCAATAGGCATGATGACTAAAACAAATTTATTAGTCCGTCAGTTAGATTATCAGAAAATATTGGACACGTCTTTTTTCTTTTTTTTTCAATTAAATAAACAATCATGAAGATATAGCCCGCTGAAGTTCCGCGTGACCTCTAAAGTCGTTTGCAATAGAATCCAACAATCATGTAAACAAACCAAATTGTCACGATTACTCCGTAATCACATACATTTGACGATCAATTATGAACATAGTCTGATTTCAACGAACGCACCATTGTTTTCACATTATCTTCAATACGATTTAACTTGTATTTATAAGTTAAATTTGTTAAAACATTTGCAACGTAAAAATTTCGAAGTATTTGACAAGCTGTCATCTTAGTTTTTTACTCATCGAACTCTATAAGTCATTGAAAAGTTAGTGTTGTTCGTAATCTGAAGTTATCTTTTATTTTTAATTTAATAAATTATTTAAATTTAATATTATTTGAATACAATAAAAATTTTTTTTCAAGAGCTTAATATAATTAACCAAAACGGATTGTATCCTAAGCCATAAAAATAATGGTTAGTTTTTAAAAATTGACAGGTGGCCATTTTGTTAGAATTGTCATTCACAGTCATTCACTGTTCTGTGGGTTCGCTGTGCATTAGTGTTTTCTGTTTCCGTTTTCTGTTTCCGATTTCTACGACTTTGCATACTTAAGATACTTATTTCACACATTATTTTAAATTGTGATAGGTTACAGGTTTGCTTAATTTTAAATATAAATAATGTTTTTATTGACATAATTATGTATTTAAAACTTTTTTTTTACTTAGGGCACACCTGCAATTATGTGTGGATGGATAATGACATCAAGAGTAGTAGACAGGCATTCTTGGGAGGCCTTTCAAGTGGCTTAAAAAATCCTCAGAAAGGAAAGAGGCTGATTATCACACATATAGGCAATGAAGATGGTTTTTTCGAAGGCGCAGATTGGGTTTTTGAAGCAAAAAAGTCAGATGGCGATTATCACGGGGAAATGGATGCTCATAATTTTGAGAAATGGTAAGGTTTCATTTGTGTATTTTTGTATATTTATGATAACACTATATAAAATTAATATTATTAAATATAAAATTACATTATGACAGAAAATTATCTTTTTTTCTGCCGGGATCTGTAATTGTAATGGATAATGCTCCATACCATTCTCGCCAACTCGAACGAGTGCCCAACATGAGCTGGAGGAAGGATGCTATACAAGAATGGTTACGTAGCAAAAATATAGCTTTTGAAACAAGTGAAATAAAAGCACAGTTACTCACAAAATTTGATAAAAAAAATTATGTTACAAAATACGTTGACGAGCTCGCCGCATCGAAAGGAATAACTGTGCTTCGCCTTCCTCCCTACCACTGCGAACTCAACCCAATTGAGCTCATTTGGGCACAGGTTAAGTCGTATGTTGGGAGAAATAACAAATCTTTTAAAATGGCGGAAATAAAAACTTTATTGAACGAAGGGTTGGCGAGAATCGGAGCCGAACAATGGTCGAAATGCGTAAGTCACGTCCTAAAGGAAGAGGAAGAAATGAAAAAGCTCGACGGCATTTTAGACACGGCAAGCGATGACACAGTGGTTCCATTTATAATTACGGTCACCGGCGACACTTCTGATAGTGATGATGACGAAGACGAAGATTTAAATTTGTTTTAATAAACACTTTTTTTATATATAATCAGTTTTATTTTATAGTCTATGGCTTATATATTTAATCTATTTAGTCAGTTTTATTTTAGTACCTATCCTACTATGGGCCATAGTCTATGACTTAAAATTAAAATAATTAGAAAAATTAATTTAATTAAAATTTAATTAGAACACTATGACATCACTATGGGCATAAACAATACGCTGTCAATGTTAGTCCGCCATATTTGTTTACATGATTGTTGGATTCTATTGCAAACGACTTTAGGTACAATTTTACTTAGAAGTGACGTCATTTTCCCCCAATCCCAAACTTTGACGCGCTTTATCTCTGTCATTTTTTGTTTGATTGACAAAATAAAAAATACGTGTCCAATATTTTTTGATAATCTAAATGACGGACCAAATAGAATAATATTTTGTTTACCCTGTGTACAAGCCTATTGAGTACAAAAATATAAATTAGTAGGCTGTAGACGACACAATCAGTTATCGGTATATAGTAACTATTTTAGCAAACCTTGCAAATTTCAAAACAAAGCATTGACCTCTCATAAACAACAAGACACACTGTACGCGCCGCGTTTCTTAATTAGATGTAGTTACATATAATATTTATATTTATTAACGCACACACTCATACCTATTACTACCACTAAGAAAAACAATACATTTTACCATGTTCCTATACCCGTCCTACTCTTCACTAAAAAGAAGAAGGAAGACGCAAGAGCGACAGCTACGCCACCACGGTGAAAAACAAGAACTCTCTCTCTCTCTCTCTCTTACGAAAAATCTAATGCCGGCTTGCGCGAGTGGTCCAATAAATAATTAAAAATAAATGTAAAATACGCTAATTTGAAGACTCAAATCGAAATACCTATCCTGTGTGAGTTCAAGGGACGCAGTGTTACGTGTATACCATATTTCGTCAAGTGTTCGTGATGTGCTGATGGACTGAACTACCGAAGAAGAAGACTCGCTAAGGTACTCCTTAATCCTTTTATACCAAAACCTATTCGGCACCCACACACACAGTCTCTAAGAAAAGTTCTTCAGAAAGTGTCCGAACGTGCGACGTGCATAGTAGCAAAAATGCTTCAACCAAATTAAGACGTTATGTCGTTAACATAAGATGCAATGTCAGTTGTACGAAGTCGTCATTCGAATTTGTCACTCCATAGCATTTGAGTGGACAGAAGCTCGAAAGGGTCGAAGATGTAAAATACCTAGGCCATGTTATAAAGGCGAACTTACATGACGACTCTGATATTGAGCGACAGCGTAGAGCTATCAGTGTAAAAGGAAATATGCTGGCAAGACGCTTCAACCGCTGCAGTAATGACGTCAAGCGACTTCTTTTCATGGCATATTGCACCAGCCTGTACACCGCAGAGTTATGGTGTAATTATACAAAATCTGCATACAACCAGATGCGAGTGCAGTACAATAACGCTTGGCGTGCACTGCACAGACTGCCGCGCTGGTGCAGCGCGTCGACGATGTTCGTGGAGGGGCGCGTGCCCGGCTGGGCCGGCCTCATGCGGCACAGAGCCGCCGCCGCCGCTGAGCGATTCCGAACCTCCACCAATACACTGATTCGCGCCGTGCACGAGTGGACCGGCAGTCCGCTCCACGCAGCGTGGCGCCGGCTACAGACTGATTAAACTGTGAGTGAATCAGACTGTAGAATAAATTATCTATTTTTAATTGTAAATGTTCTTATATGTATAATATAATTAATGTAATATGGACCTCGTCTGGAATAAATAAATTTATTATTATTATTATTATTATTATTATTATAGCGGTGACAAGATGCATCACGGACACTTTGAGCGATATTGTGAGTGGTTGTTTATGAGAGGTCAATGACATAAAGACATAATTAATCGGGAAAACATGTAAGTTTTGTTTAATTGTTTTTCTTTTAGTTTTATGTCATAAAAGTGATTGATGTACCACTTTCATAGTAAGTTTTTTTATTGGTTTCGGTCTCGGCCGACACTGAATATCCGGGTACGGTCGGACCTTACCATTTAGTGAACCATGCCAGTCAAAGATGGTAGTCAAGGATGTTCTGTTTGCAAGTGGTCGTCTACAAAAACTGACGAGTTATAGTTATAGCGCGTTATGCAACAAGATATAACGCACAGGTGTAGCGCGGGCTGCAGCGGCGCGCACTGCAGCCGTCTCCGCAGCGTGTGGAAGGCCTCGCTCTGCGGCAGCAACATCAGCAGCCCGTACAGGGCGCCGCGCAGCTCCGAGCTCTCCGCGCCGCCGAGCAGCTCCAGCCGCAGATCTGAACCGGACAATGTACCTCTGTTACCTACTGTACTGATGCGATGACGACGCACCGCCACCTGACTAGCTAGCTCGAGTGAATGGCTACTCGCTAAACGGTACAATGGTGTACGAATATTGACCGTTTCAGTGACACTTGGAGACACCTCTGTCCCTCAGGGATGTACGCCGTGACAAAAGAAAAGAGAAAAAAAGACATGATCTTGCTAAGTTTCTTGCCCTTCTTCTTAGCAAGACTAATCGAATGGGCGGAGTTGGGCATGTATTTATATATGTAACGTATTGATAGTACAGGTAATCTACAGGTAATTATCATATAGTATAGATAAGGTCCTACAATAATAAGTGAAAATAATTCTAGGGTAGACCATGTATCGTTAACTGATCAAATTCCAGTAGAAGAAAACATTTATTGCTCAAAAAATTTTTTCACTTCCCAGTACAAAGTGGTTCAATCAGCTGACTAATTTCTATGGAAAGGTAAAAAAAAGTAAGCGAAAATTTATTTATTTATTCATTTGAATGTGGTCTATTAGGGATACTCTATCATCTGTTGAATTTTTTTCACTTTGAATTGTAGGGCCTTATATACTATTGTACACATTAAATATACCTTTATCTAACTTCATATCGTAAAATCCTCATTACGAACTCAAACTACTGGCATAATGAAAAATATTTTTCATGAATGTCTCTAAAAAAATTAAATTATAGTATAGGTCTTCGAACAACATAATGCTATAAAAATATTTTTCTGAGATTACAGTACATGTGATACTAACTAGGAAGGAAAAGGGAACTTAGCCCATACGACCATGTCTGAGGTTTAATATCAAATACCAATGAGGTTATTATATAATATTCTCATTTGCTCAGTGATATTCTCTAACACGTACTAAATATTATTGCGGCGTGACAAAGGAGGTCACAATTTCATTTTATTTTCGGCCTGCATTGTCTTTTCAGTATGTCGCTTATTTGGTCGGCATACGTCCTTCTAGGGCGGCCCGGTCGAGCTTTACCTTCCACTTTTGCAGCATAAATTCCTTTCGTCACTCTACTTTCATTCATCCTCTATATGCCCAAACCACCGAAGCATTCCTTTTTCTATTCTAGTCACTACATCTTCTTTCAGGCCACAACGATCCCTTATGTCGATGTTTTTATGTAGATACTTATTTGAAGCCACGCCCTCTTTGAACTTTAAATGAACAATAACATAACGATTTTACTCTCAGTAATGTCATCGCAGGACCATGAGAATGGGTGCACCGCTGTCCAAATATAACTAAATGATATACTCACATGCGAATATCGGTGACTCTATCAATTGCACAAGCTTGTCAACTTCCGTGAGGAAGTCCACTGTGATCTCTAAATCGCCGCTGAACACTTGCGTTAAGGATATCACATGAACATTTCGTATATTAACGTAACTCTTATTATAGATATTATTAGATTTAAATTTGAACAGGGCGACAATTAATTTATTTTATCTTACCTCATATCGTAAAATCCTCATTACAAACTCAAAACTACTGGCATAGTGAAAAATTTTTTTCATGAACGCCTCCAAAACAAAGAAGTTAAATTATAGTACAGGTCTTCGAACTCCGAACAACATAATGCTATAAAACAACTTTTTCTGAGATTACAGTACGGTGATACTAACTAGGAAGGCAAAGGAAACTTAGCCCATACAGCCACGTCTGAGGTTTAATATCAAATACCAATGAGGTTATTATATAATATTCTCATTTGCTCAGTGATATTCTCTAACACGTACTAAATATTATTGCGGCGTGACAAAGGAGGTCACAATTTCATTTTATTCTCGGCCTGCATTGTCTATGGCTGCCGGCACATGCAACGCGTACACATACCTACGTGGTGAACTGCGCCGTAGCTTACGTGGAAATTACTATTTACTGTGGTTTTATGGGTCAAACCAAAAGTATTATTTCGCCCTAAAATTACTAACAGCAGTGATGGTGATGATAATTTGACTCCACCTGATTCTGGAGATAACGATGGAAATTACGAACACTTTTTTAGAACGAGCTTTTACAAGAAAAATCAAAAATGGCTAACGATAAATTTTGACAAGATTATGAAAACAGGTTGTAAGGCATGAGTTTAGATAAAGTAGTGTATGAAACTCACAGACGTATAATATAGTAGCAGATCTAACATTAATAATAAACGCATAGAGTCGACGCGTGGCAATTTTAGCTCAGTGAACTTCGGGCTCCTTTTAATATAAATATTGCTTGTTTCCAAACAAAATATATACTAGAGATTAGGAATAGGCTTGTAGACAGGGTAAACAAAATATTATTCTATTTAGTCCGTCGTTTAAATTATCAAAAAATATTGGTCACGTATTTTTTCTTTTGTCTATCAAACAAAAAATGACAAAGATAAAGCGCGTCAAAGTTTGGGAGTGGAGGAAAATGACGTCACATCTAAGTTAAATTGTACCTAGATGTGACGTCACGCGGAACTTCAGCGGGCTATATCTTCATCATTTTTTGTTTAATTGAAAAAAGAAAAAATACGTGTCCAATATTTTCTGATTACCTAACTGACGGACTAATTAAAAAAAATTGTCATCATGCCTATTAACAAATATGTTCCAAGCATAAGCCAGCCAAAACAACTTATTTTTTTATTGTTTCTTCGTACCATGAAGCCTAAATGTAGCTTATTTTTTGTATGGAAACTTGTCACGCTATTTAATTCCTATGTTTGGTCTGCTACTTAGTAATAATTACATGTCTGTGATGAAACTATACATAACTAGGTATTAAAACACTGGTGTACTATTAAAAAACTCGTGTTTTAATAACCTTTTTATGTACCAGTTTCATAAACTACTAATAAATGTATGTGGTTTGGTAGATGAGACGATGAATGCACGTGGCGGTAAGTTAGATGTGGTGCTCGTGCCGGAATTGGGCTGGTTCAGCCAGCAGACCGATGATCTTCATCCTCCGCTCGACATCGCGATGGAAGGATATTCAAGGTGCTTCAGAACTCTTGTAGACTTGATCCAAGTAACATTGACTCACCGCAAAACTAGAATTTCTTACTTGTGAACAAGTTTATCTAATATATCCAAACAAAAATAATGTTAATTTTTATTGTTAACTTAGTTTTAAATGTTTGTTAAATTAATTTGTAATAACTTCGTATGTAAATTTCAAATGTATAAAGACTTAGCTGTAAGGTGTTATGTTATACTTTTATATCAATACATAAATGTATTACTTACATTCGTTTCTCTGTTAATATTCTTTCGTTGACGAATAATATTGCTTGTATTAGAAGAAGCGAGTTGTTTCGACACGTGAGATTCAGCGTGCAGGTAGTCGAGTACTCGTCGGCCACTGACGATCCGTTGGTCAGTTGGTCAGTTCATCTCGAGGAGTGTGGACGTACAAAAGGATACAAAGTGGAGATGAGCAGGTTGCAGTGCGAGTAGTTGTGCGTGAGCAGACACAGCGCGAGCAGCGACACCGGCGAGTGGCACCAGCACGAGTACAGCGCGCGGAACAGGCTGTGCGTGCCCTGCCGAGTGCCGGATACATGGCGTCAGGCACATCGAGCGCTGGGCGAGAGTGGGAGGTGATGCGTCTGCGCGCTCTTTGTTTCAGACTCGAGTTATACAGTACAAATGACACCTGATCTTTAAATTAGAGATTTGAAATATAGGTGATATTTTATTTCTAAATTACCGCGCCTTATGGCAAGCTTCCATGAGACCGAGGACGCTCAGAAAAGTAGTTGGCTGTACTGGAGATATAGTGACTACATACTGGAGATGTGGTTGGTCTGGTGGCGCGCAGTGCGACTCACGGGCTTGTCGAAGTTCCTGAGCTGCAGTCGTAGGTCGTAGAGCTCTGCGGCGGTGAGCAGGATCGTGTTGAGCACGTCCACCATCGTCGCCACGAACCTGAGGTTGCGCTCCGACAGCAGGATGCGCGACACGGCCAAGTAGATGTCCTCCGCGTTCAGCAGCACGCACAGCTGTCTGGACATACCATTACATTACTTGCTACTCATTCTACCAACATTGCGACTGCTCACTCGGTACGACACACTTTCCGCGGCTTAAAAGCGGCCCATCACCGGTTGAATGCTAAAATGCTTAATACATTGTAATAAGCTTTCAATTGCGCATTTCGGTTTTCAACATCATTGTGATAATTTATTTATTTAATACGGATCACCAAGAGTACACATATTACACACAACAAAGTAAAACATAAAACTAAAATTCTTATATGCGGACCAATGGTTTTCACACACCCACAATGTTTTTGAACGGCCTATCCAACGATATCCCACACTATGGGATAGACGAGAAAAAAAAATCATCCCCAATGTACTTGTATGATAGGTACCCTACAAAAATATTTTTTTTCTAAATTTCGTTTTACTACATATTTAGTCAGCGTGATTAACATTTATATCCATGCCAAATTACAGCTTTCTAGTTCTAATAGTCTCTGCGCTAAGCCGCGGACAGACGGACATGGCGAAGCTATAAGGGTTCCTTGTCGGACTACGGAACCCTAAAAACCCACTAGTAGCGCCCCCTCGCGGTGTCTTCATTCGCGTTTTAGTGCTCACACTATCCGCCATGGTGTGTAAAGTTTTATAAGAATACCAAGGAGACATTATCATGACGAAGACATTGAAGCCAGTGTGCATCGTAAGACGAGAAAGATTTAAAAGATTAAGGAAGAAACGTAATTAAGATATGATTCCATAGGCCAAGCTTGTTTTCGCTGGATTTGTCAAATATCGTAAGTAAGTTCGGGTAAAAATGCCTAATTTCAATGATAAAATTGGTGTCTACTTTTTACTCTACCAAGATACGCTACAAATATAAAAATGTTGTTCAAGATAGAAAACTCAAAATAAGAAGGCCATCTTTGGTTGGTTTTCACTCTGGCAGACATCGCTACTGACAAAGACAAATAAATAATTGCTATGTAACAGTTGCTAAGCAACAGCTCGATGTAGAGTGACGTGAGCGTGTCTTCCTCTTTGGAGCACTGATCTATAGTACTGTTACGAGCTGGGGTTCGGGATAAATTAATTTTATACCAATTTGCACCAAAAACTACTAACTGTCTTTATTTGAAATCACACACACTATTAAAACACAACTGAAACTAAATAACAACTGGAATTACTAACTGGACTCACCGGACTGACTAATTTGACCGCACTATTATTTCACAATATTTCACGAGTATTAACTAGAATCGTTACCGGGTTATATTCGCACTATACAGTCGCACTTCACTTTAGGTTTCCGCTTTTCCGATTTGCCTCGTAGTTAACATTGAACTAACTCTGCCCGCCAATCGATCCGCCTTTTATATCTGTGTCACACACCTCTAGTTGCTACGCGAATGCTCTAGAAGGCACGTACGTTACCCCGCATTGAGACCATTCGTGTATTTTCATCTTTCTCCAACAACGAATGCTCTCTCTTTCTCACCGCTTCGAGCGACGAACTTTCGGGACAATCAGTCGTGAAGTTGACCTGAGCGCGGGCGCACGTCATCGCCCGATCTTTCCCGAGATTACGAGAACGAATACGCGCGACTGCGTATGCTGGTATTCCGTAACAGAATTTACTTAGATATATTATCTATGGGTTGGAGGCTTGGAACGTTCTTGCCGCACCCTCTCTGACCCCGCGAACACCCGTAACCTTTAGAGATCCTTACATATTTTTCATTTTTTTATGGAGGTAATTTAGTTATTTTCCCATGAAGATTTTAATGGAATATGTCCACTATTTTTATCAACAAAACTATGTATAGTTCATAGGGACTGATACCTTTCACTGTATCAAATGTTTGTGTTAAGTTCATAGGGGCTGATACCTTTCACCGTATCAAATGTTTGTGTTAAGTTCATAGGGGCTGATGCCTTTCACATTATCAAATGATTGTGTTCAGTTCATAGGGACTAATACCTTTCGCCGTTTCCAATGATTGTGTTAAGTTTACATAGTCTGTCAAAAAAGTGTTGAAATGAAAATGAAACTTTAATGAACTTCATTGGTCTTTATACGTTCAAGTAGTATAATTTAGGTAATATATTTATGAAATAACAACGCGGTTAACTCGATTTAACAGATTTTGTACTTATTTGTTTGGCGTAACCAGGCGAAAGAAAAATAGTTTCTTCAATATTAATTTCAACACTTTTTTGACAGGCTATACCTGCTACTATATCGAATAATTGTGTTCAGTTCATAGGAACTGATACCTGATAATATATCAAAATGATTGTGTTCAGTCTATAGAGACTGATACCTTTCACCGATCAAATGATTGTGTTCAATTCATAGGGACTGATACCTTTTACCGTATCAAATGATTGTGTTAATTTTATAAGGCCTGATACCTTTTAATTATCAAATGATTGTGTTCAGTTCATAGGGACTGATACCTTTAACCGTATCAAATGTTTGTGTTCAGTTCATAGGGACTGATACCTTTAACCGTATCAAATGTTTGTGTTCAGTTAATGGGGACTGATATTTCTCACCGTATCAAATGTTTGTGTTCAGTTCATAGGGACTGATATTTCTCACCGTATCAAATGATTGTGTTCAGTTCATAGGGACTGATGTTTCTCACCGTATCAAATGATTGTGTTAAGTTCATAGGTTAATAATATATATAGGTTAATAACTTGTTTAGAGTTGACCAAAAATATATTTTTATAAGCTATAAGGAACAAAGCCGTAGAATCGTAGACTTTGAGTCTCTGGATAAATAATGTATTATGTGACAGCGGTGCAGATACTAACAAATTGACGGCCCACTCCACCAGACATGCCTCCACTTTAGCAGCTTATAAATCAGGTGTACCCATGTGTCAGATTAGAAAAACTGCAGGCTGGAGTGGTCCTCGACATTGTTTACTACGTTATTTCTTTAAATTTAAATGAATCGAAATTGCCCAGAGAGTTATCTTAAAGGTCATGCTGCGTAGAAGGAAACTATATGGTACCTCTAAATTATATAATGATGCAAATGTGTTGTCAGTCAGACAGTTATACATATTACAATGTGTTTTAACGATCCACAAAAATATATCAGTAGACCCACAAATCCTTAACAAACAAAACCCCTTTTCAGTTGTTATATTTATTCCCTATGGTAAGAACTTTATTTGCCTCAACTCAATTTGGTACACAGTCAATTTATCTTTACAATAAGATAAATAGGCTTTTAAATATCTATACTATGACTTATTACGAATGTACAAGCTAACGCACACTTGTACATATTACTCAATAATCATTTACCTAATTAATACATTTTGTCAGCTTGCACTTTTGTACTTAGCAACTTGGTGAAAACGATACGAATAAAGCAGTGTACGATCATCACTCGTGGGGTTTGGTTCTTAGCTCTCTTCGGAGTCACCATCCCTTAGCAGCAACCCTAGCGTTAGCACCCCAGTTTTACTGGTGTATGAAGCTCATCATACATCAAATGGTCCTTCGAGTTTTCGGAACTAGCGGGACCTCACGCGAGTGAACATTCCCCTAGTCCTGTGAACTTTAAGCTATCGTTTAGCAATCGTTTTGCGTGTCACTACCTAGTGTTTGGTTTGTGAGCAGTGCACCCGCACTTAATAACTTTAGTGACTTTGACCATATATTATTAGAGCAAACTTGTGAACATTATATAAATTCTGCGTTTTCATGGGTCGAGAGACTCAATCAGCATACAGCAGCCTTTCTTCCCGTGGGTCAGGAGACTCACTCAGAACCAGCAATCAGCAGCTTTTCTTCTCGTGGGTCAGGAGACTCACACAGCATCAACAACCAGCAGCTTTTCTTCTCGTGAGTCAGGAGATTCACTCCTGACCAGCAGCAGTACTTTTCGTGAGTCAGAAGACTCGCCTAGCAGCAGCATTCAAGTAAGATCGTTTATATTTTACTTGCTTAACCAGCTACGATGACGGACTTCGAGGCAATATTCAAACGCCAAGGGGAACTCGTCAACGAAATCCAGCGTCTCGGTTCTAACTTTGACAAGGACTCTGCACATCGCAAGACATCGGAGTATTTACAACTACGGTTAGAAACTTTAGACAGCCTCTGGGGAGAGTTCTTGAGAAATCATCAAACACTTCAAGAGGTAGAGATTAAATCGCAAAGGTATTTTACCGAAACTATTTTCGAGCGAACCAAGACATATTATACGGACATTCGTGCTAAGATTTCGTCTTCCGCACTGAAATATTCGGGTTTAGGTGGTACAGGTTTAGGTAAAGGCCTAGAGAGCGCCACAGCTAGCAGCAGCAAGATCGACGAGCTTTTGTCCCTTCAAAGGACTAATTTTCGAGCTTTTAGGCGACTGATAGCAAGCATCGAGGTGAACGAAATCAGTGAGAAGTGGGAGCTAGAAGATGAGCTACGCAGCATCCAATCCAGGTGGAGCACTATCGACAAGCTTCACCTACAAGTAGACAATATTCTGGAAGGTGAAGATGAGGATTATCAAGATGAGTTTGCAAAACAAGAAATAGCATTTAAGAAGATGAAAAGGGCGCTAAACCAAAAATTATCTGCCACCTCTCACATTCAGCTAGCTACACCCATACTAGAAATACCAATTTTTACCGGGAAATACACTCATTGGCCTACGTTCTTCGATTTATTCTCCAAATCGATACACGACAATAACTTTTTATCAAATGGGCAAAAAATGCAGCATCTTAAAGGTAAAGTGAGAGGAGAGGCCGAACGTTTAATCCAGCATTTAAACATCTCTGATGGTAATTACGATATAGCGTGGGAAATACTGACACATCGATATAATAACCCGCAAGTACTATTCACCACCTACATTGAAACCTTCTTAAATCAGCCCAGCATCAGTAAGCAGACGTCGTACGAGATCAAACGTCTGTACGACACCACTACGGAATGTATCCATGCCATTCATAACCTGGGTTTGGATACCAGCACCTGGGATCCATTATTGGTTCATCTATTAACCAAGAAGCTGGACAGCGACACCTACAGCGCCTACAAAGAAGCACGAAAGTCTCCAAGAGATTTAGCCTCTCTTGATGAGCTAATGACGTTTCTCGAGAGTAAATTTATCGCTTTAGAGCCGACGCATAAGCGAGAAAAAGAAAGTTCTACGTCAATAAAGCCAGGTACAGCCCAGCAGCATTCTAAGGCTCACTACAAGCCAACCTATAACTATAGGTACACGCAAAAGGGGTATCAAGCGGCATCTACATCCACTTATAAGTGTCCCCTATGCAATTTTAATCACGAGCTCTATAGGTGCCAAAAGTTTCTAAACATGCCAGCGGAAACACAATTAAGGTCAGTTGCGAAATTGAAATTGTGTAAAAATTGTCTGTTTAAACACGCAGACGATAAATGCACTTCAATCAAAAGGTGAAAAGTTTGCGAAAGCGAGCATCATACGACACTACACACCGCGTGCGCAGGGTCATCGCTCCCAGCAAATAAGTTCGCGATGGAACCGAACCCCCACGTGCAGTCAGTCACGCTACCACTGACTAAGCCGCTTAGCAACAAACTTCATACAGCGAATCATGTTGCCGTTAACGGCGACGAAGTTTTATTAGCTACTGTTTTATTAAAAATAAAGGCGATTGACGGCAATTATGTAACACTATGTGCTTTACTGGACCAAGGTAGCCAAATTAATTTGTGTTCGGAAAATGCCGCCCAGCTGTTAGGTTTGCCACGCCGAAAGTTTAGCACATCAGTATCTGGTGTAGGTATCAGCAATAAACAAAGCAAAAGCCTTGTGACTCTTGAATGTAAATCTATCTCTCTCGAGTTGTTAGCGATCTTCCTAACGTTTCATTTGCTAAGCGATCATGGCCACACATTCAGCACTTGAACTTAGCGGATCCTGAGTACAATGTATCTAAGCCTATCGACTTACTACTGGACGCCTGCGTATACTCAGATGTCATTATGAATGGTCTAGTTAAAGGCGAGCATGACGTCCCCTTAACTCAGCAGACAAAATTAGGATGGGTTTTGTCAGGTAACGTCAAAACATTTAACTGCAGCGTAGTTACCAATAATTTATTAGAAATATCCAAGTATTGGTAGATGGAAGATATTCCTAGCACAGCATCCGAATTGACAGAAGAAGAACAATATTGTGAAGAGCATTATGTAACTACCACAAAGCGTCTTAAGGACGGTAGGTACAAGGTACCTTTGAAATCCAACTATAGAGAAAAACTTGGTTCTTCTAAAGCAAAAGCAACAGCACAATTTAAGCAAATTGAGAGTAAAATGGCAAGAAATGAGGAATTTTCAGAAAGTTACAAGCAATTTATGCGTGAATATCAGCAATTGGGTCACATGCGTCAAGCAGACATTATCAAAGCTCCTACATACTACTTACCTCACCATGGGGTACTTAAGCCAGAATCCACGTCTTCTCCTCTTCGTGTTGTATTTAATGCATCGTCGCAGACTAGCACGGGATACAGCCTAAATGACGTAATGGAATGTGGGCCTAACTTACAGCACGACCTACCAACTTTAATATTGAATTGGAGGAAATACAAGTTCGTCATTACTGCGGACATAGAGAAAATGTTCCGTCAGATCCTTGTTCAGGAAACTGACCAGCATCTCCAATCAATCGTCTGGAGGGAGTCTCCAAATGAGCCGCTCCAGGAGTATCTACTCACGACCGTGACATACGGTACAAAAGCTGCTCCTTACTTAGCCATGCGCACACTAAGACAGCTGGGACAAGATGACGCCTCGAAATATCCCCTAGCAGCAGCAGCTCTTCAAAATCATTTCTACATGGATGATTTACTCAGCGGACATAATACATTAGCAGAAATTAAAGAATTACAGCGACAACTAATTAAGAGCTTAAAGGGCGCAGGGATGAATTTGAGAAAGTGGTCAGCAAATGATTCAGAGCTCTTAAAAGGTTTATCGTCGGAGCAGCTCGACAAGCCTTTTGATTTTAAATGTTCAGAGTCCCGCAAAACCTTAGGGCTTAGATGGACGCCCTCGTCTGATTCATTCATGTTTACAGACCGAGTAGAGCACTTCGAGCAATGTAAAACAAAACGCCAGCTACTATCAGAAATATCTAAGATATTTGATCCGTTAGGCTGGCTATCGCCAGTCACGATCAGAGCTAAGCTTTTTTTTCAAAAAACATGGGCCACTGATTTAGGATGGGATGATGAAACCCCAAAGGATATCCAAAAAGAGTGGACTCAACTTCGTAGCGATCTTCAAAACATTAGTCAGTTTAATATACCTAGATATTTAGGTGACACACGAAAAGCATTCCAACTACACGGCTATAGTGACGCTTCAGAAAAAGCTTACGCCTGCTCTGTCTACCTTGTATCGTACGACGATAAAGGCGAGTACATATCACGACTCGTCATAGCAAAAACAAAATTAGCACCGTTAAAGAAAAAAGTTTCTTTACCACGATTAGAACTCTGTGGTGCGTTGCTTCTAGCACAATTAATGAAGACCGTGAAAGACTCTTTAGCAAGCATCAACTTTCAAGTATGTGCCTGGACTGACTCTACAGTAGTTCTAGGATGGCTGCATGGCGACATTACCCGTTGGAAACAATTCGTATCGAATCGGGTTCAGCAAATCATTAACATTATACCAGCGTGTAAATGGAACCATGTCCGCTCTGAAGATAACGCAGCAGACTGCGCCACCAGAGGAGCAACTGTCGCAAAGCTTCAAAACAATCCACTATGGTGGAACGGCCCAGAATGGCTAGTTAACTTTGATCCCAGTAACATCAAAACAAAAACTTACGAAATGCCAACTTTGGAAGCAAAAAAGGTCTATGTAAACACAGCCTTACAACAATCTTACTCAATATTCATTAATGAATTAATAACAAACAATAGCTCCGCCACTCGAGTCGCAAAGATAGTGGCTTGGGTGTCGCGTTTCACTGCAGCGTTGCGACACAAAGCTACGGAACATAATACCTTCTTATCAACAAAAGAAATAAATGAAGCTTATCAACTTATTATTAAACATATACAAGCAACACATTTTGAAAGCGATTTAGAAAACATGAGAAGCAAAGGACATGTTCGGCCCAATAGTCAATTAGCTAATCTTTATCCCTTTTTAGACGAAAACGGGATATTGAAAGTGGGTGGCCGCCTCAGCCACTCCAACCTAAGCAGCACAGCAAAACATCCGATGATTTTACCAAGTCACAGCCGTTTTACTGACTTAATAATAAATCAAGCTCACATTACTACACTGCATGGCGGCATGAGGTACTGGATTTTAAGCGGCATGAGAACAGTCAAACGACTGCTTCGACAGTGCGTCAAATGCCGACGCTTCAGCACTGAAAAGCAATGCCAACTTATGGCAGACCTCCCTCGAGCTAGAGTAACGCCTTCTCGCCCATTCTCGCACTCCGGTGTAGATTTTACGGGAAGTGTTGACCTAAAATCGAGCAAGGGCAGGAGTGTCAAGACACACAAGGGTTACGTTGCTGTGTTCGTTTGCATGGCAACAAAGGCTGTACACCTAGAACTGGTGTCAGACCTCAGCACTCCAGCATTTTTAGCCGCCTTCAACCGTTTCTGTGCCCGGCGAGGAACACCCCGCCACATGTATAGTGACAATGGCACGAACTTTATTGGAGCTAAACGAGCTCTTGACAAGGAATATAGGGAGATCCTACAGACGATAAATCAAGACTTTTTCAGCAACATTCGCGAGATGAACATCGAGTGGTCAGTAACGGCATTTAACGATAATAGAGCATTATATTTCGACAAAATTTCAAATCTACAATATATCAGAGATGAGTGGAGGTTAGTAGTCTACTATAATCTCACGGGCTACTGGCAAGCGATTACGGACATGGAAACTTACGTAAGACACCTAAAAGGCATGACGTTGAAGTCTAGTATGCAATATAAGAGCATAACTGATCATCTAGCTCACGAACTAACAGAAATTGAACATTACAATCGACTACTACAAGCCTCTAGCTGCAAACGACAAAAGAGAGGCTTAGTAAATGGTGTCGGGAATTTAGCGAACTATTTATTTGGTGTTCTAGACGATAAATTTGCTCTGCAGTATGCAAAGGACATCGAAAAGATTACTTATGATGAAAATCATCAAAAACAGCTTATCAAAAATCAGACGATAATTATTGAAGCAGAATATAACATAATACAGCGCAATGAACAGATAATGAACAAACAATTTTCTCAAATGAACGACCATCTACAAATTTTATCGACTGAGATTAATGAAATACGATCAGAGACGAACATAGGTCTTTATATAACTTCATCAGCTTTAGCAGTCAGCATCATCTTTGAGAACCTGAGACGCATGCAGAACTCTATCATCGATATTGTAACAGATATCACTCACGGACGCATCGATACACATTTATTAGCTATCGAACAATTAGAAAAACAAATAAATTTTATATCGGCCCAGCTACGGGGTGACCTAAAAGTACCTGTAGATACTGAAAATATCCGTGACGTATATAAACTACTAAAGGTGTTCGCAAGAGTCTACAAGAAATATCTCATCATTGAGATAAAGGTTCCATTAATTAGCAATGAAATCTACGAGCTCGATCAAATTATAAGCATTCCATATAATAAAGGAAAAAATTCCTACCTTACTGTACCTACCTACCCATATCTAGCATTTAACCTAAGAAAGGACGAGGTTATATTCCTATCAGACCACGACCTACAAAATTGTCTGTATGCATCTGAAGATAACATTTTGTGCATTTTAGACAAACCAGTTTATGATTTAAATCTGAAGCAAAACATCTGTAACATAACTAAAATTAACGCAAGCAAAAATATAACGCCCTGTGTTTATGAACAATCACCATGTGTAAATAGATGGATTAAGTTACACAGACAAAACGTCTGGTTGTACTCTTGTTGCGATAAATGCGACATTCGCACATTTTGCCCAGCTGGTATGACAGTAAGTACCTTATCAGGCAACGGCCTTCTCGATATAGGTCAAGGCTGCACTCTTAAAGGAGACACCTTCACCATTCATTCGCACAACAACTTTCTAAGAAAAGTTATTATTTTATCTACTTTAAAAGCCCCAGTGGTGTCGATTCTAAGCACCGTCATTAATACATCTGTACCGAATTATGACTTCACTACAGAAAATCATGAGCAAGCTCATCGTAAAATACTGAATGAGATAAGTATTTTAAAGCAAGAACAAGAGTCAGTTTCCAGTCTTAGCACTCATGACATTCATCATTACTCCATAGTCTATGGAATACTGACTATCCTACTAGTAGGCGGCATCATCTTCGTCGTTCTAAGGCGCAGAAGGATGCGGCACGTTCAGCTTGCGAGGCTCTCAGTGTCTCCCGGGGCAGGAGCCTCGGTGAGCCGAGCCGTCGCCACACGACATTGTGTTGTTAGTGAAAGGCATTTGTGTAGCGAGTGCAGTGAATTACGTAATAAATCAGTGAGCATGGGCATTTTAAGTGTAGACACAGGCGCGGCGCCTCCAAAACCACCGCGATCCTTGTCGATTCCGATTCCCAGTGACGCTTTAAGCGAAATAGCGGGCCAGTGATTTCATATCTAATAACAGTGAATAATTATTATATCATGGACATGAACATTAAATATTTAAAATTTTTAAGCATTAGTATTAGCTAGAATTGTTTTCATCTTGTTACACTTAAAACATTTTTATAACATTTAGCTTAGTTTCAGCTTATTGTCTTTATAGCTTTCTTTACCATTTTAATAATAAGACAACTTTTTTCCTTTTTTCGAGTTGGCAAGATGTACGAGCTAACGCACACTTGTACATATTACTCAATAATCATTTACCTAATTAATACATTTTGTCAGCTTGCACTTTTGTACTTAGCAACTTGGTGAAAACGATACGAATAAAGCAGTGTACGATCATCACTCGTGGGGTTTGGTTCTTAGCTCTCTTCGGAGTCACCATCCCTTAGCAGCAACCCTAGCGTTAGCACCCCAGTTTTACTGGTGTATGAAGCTCATCATACAACTAATGTAAGAAAAATATAACAGAATCGCTTAAAACATTAACTTACGAAAACAAAGAACTTCTTCTTTCAAAAGATACTTCCACATTTAACCATCTTGGCTGAAGTAAATTTAAAACACACACACACACACACCCCTAGCAGTTATTAAACACTGATCCCAAGACTTGTCGTAGGGCTAGGAACCACCACCGATAAACACAAATACAAACACATATCCGCATCACTACACACACACCCTCACGTACATACTTGTCACACCTTTCATACAGAAAGCTAGTGGTTTCATCCAAACCTACTATGTTTTTTATATTGAATAATAAATTAGGTTTATTCTTATTCTTGTATAAGACTTAGAAATAACATTTACACAGTGTAAAGATAAATACATTGAAAGAGCGGGTCTCTCCTAATACAGGTCAATAAGACTTAATAGGAGAGTCCCAACCCCCATAATGTTATCCTTGTAATTTAAATAATGAATTTGTTTGTTTGTTTGGTTTGTTCTTTCAAAGACATATTTATTTAATGATACAAATTATTTTGCTTTATCCATTTTAACCGTTTGAATATAAGTACATGAAGTATTTAAATTCATTATTACAAATAAAAATAATGTGATTTTCTTTTACATTATTATTACTTCACATTAATATAGTAATATAATTTAAAATAAATTCCTCAAACTCTTTATTTATTTATATTTTTGCAGCAGTACAAGTACAATTTTTACTTTTATGATACACACATACCACGCACTTTCAAATTCTACATTATTTCCTTGATCTCTTCGGACAGAGCAGAGTGTAGTTGATGATTAAACGAACTTACCTGAAGTGAAGTTCTATCCCAATTACACTCTGCTCTGTCCGAAGAGATCAACACCCGCCCAATCCCATGAACTACACCCAAAAATTGCGTTGTATGTATGTATTTGAGATCTCGTTCCAGACTTTCAACTAAATGACGACACCGCAAGAGGGCGCTACTAGTTGGTTTTTTGCTTTTGTCTATTGACTTTATACTTAGTGGTTGGATAGCAAGCACCTAGGTGTACTACATTGAGTACATGAGTTATAAATAAACATAATGTGTACTACATTGTTTCCTTGATCTCGAGGACAGAGCAGAGTGTAATTGGGATAGAACTTTACTTCAGGTAAGTTCGTTTAATCATCAATTATATCGATGGTTCGACCCTCAAACTTGGCGACCGGTTACAAACCCTGTCTCTGTGTATCCCCTCCCCCCCCGGCAGTTACAAATATTTTGTATTAAATATTATCAGTTACATACCTTATTATAAAAGCCCCACGGTCTTCAAGTAAATTCTCGTCGGCCGCCAACAGTCTAAGCAAGGCTTGTAGGAACTTGTAATAGTAAGGACTCGATTCTAGGTCCCCTGAAACATACAATAGTCGAGTTTCATATCCAGAAGGTCGTTTGATGTAGCTTTTTTATTCTACACTAAAATCTGAATTAGACGACTATACAGCAGATTTTATCTTTCCTTATAAAAAAGAATCCTAACAAATCAGAATGGTGTAATTTCTTTTAAGTTCACAAACGCCTTCCACTAAATTCAGACCAACAGAACTATCTACTCACTTCCTAGTTTTATCCATTGACAAGTGTTGCCGACACTCACTCACACAGCATGTCCACACTCTCCCAGTGGACCGAGAACTCGTGAAATCAATTTATTATAAATTATAAACTACAATATTTATGTTCATTTAATTAAAAACAGCAATTTAACAACAAATTACTAATACTTACGCCTATTTCCCAGAGACTACAGATTTCCATCTGCTACGATCCTGACACACCTCTTTTGGTTCTACATCCATCAATCTAGTCATACAAGCTCTCAATTCCGGGTACTTTTACTTTGCCCTTTTTCATTCAGTATGTCGCCTATTTGGTCGGCATACGTCCTTCTAGGGCGGCCCGGTCGAGCTTTACCTTCTACTTGTGCGTATTCAAAGTCAAAAGGTATTTATTGCCACAACATGTACACAGAAATACAGAAAATACATGTTAAACTAGAGAACTTAACTAAAAATAATAATAGTATTCCTCCGCACTTAATGTGGCAAAAGGAACAATCTCAGACATGTTGCGTGTTGTGCAGCAACAACGCAATGCTGGTTTTCAGACTGCCCCTTTTACTATGCTAAACTTAAAAGATATTAGATGAATACTCTGCAATAAAATTAAAGTGGAGGTCATCTTATAATTTTCTATAATATGCGGATTCATCTATATAAGAGCGCTTTACACAATTAGTTTACAGATAATAAACAGAAAGACAGCAATGTTTGTATGTAACAGTACACTAAAAAATATAATTAAATAATAAATAAATAAATAATAAAAAAGAATAATACCTAAAAATAAAATAACATATTTATATACTTGTAATATATAGATGTTTTCATAAAATATTTATATGTTTCGTAAAAAAAGAAATATTTATAGATATGCAGGATCTTGTTGTTGCTTCAGTAGTAACAAATAACGCAATTTAGTTTTAAATGTATTTGGGGATCTTATTTCTCTTAGGGGCGGAGGTAAATCGTTCCAAATTTTGGATGCTGCGTAACTGAAGCTTCCTTTATATCCGACAGTTTTATGTATGTTCATTTTATTATTGGATCTGTTTCTTGTGTTATACGTGAGAATATCCCTTTTCCTAGTTATTTTTTGATGAAGGTATTCTGGTACTTGCTTATGCACAACTTTATGTACAAGATTAGTTAAATGCAATTGTCGGCGTGCTGCCATTTTAAGGATACCTTTTTTATTGAGGAATGGTGTGATATGAGCTCGACTGGGTATTGAAAAACTCTTCTTTCAATGTCACCATCACACTTTCCATCGCGTGTCCATAGACAACCCAGATAGACAAATTCTTTAACCTGTTCCACTTCCTGGTCTTCAATCTTAACCTTACATTCAGTCACCGCTTCATCCCTCTCTAGCACCATTACCTTTGTTTTTCCTGCATTAATTTTCATTTCTTTCCTTTTAAAGCCATCATTCATTGTTTGATAGCGTAGGTCTTCAAGGAAACTGCCTTGTCGTATGGATTTAAATTATAATAGTTCCAACTGATAAAATATACAAGCGTAGCGTGTCTCGCAGCCAAGGTGTACAAAAGTAATACGTCACATAATAAAAACATTTAAAAAAGTAAAAAGTGCCGCATCCGGTGTTGCTAGTTTCTGAACATGCCCGCCAGCGTTGAAAGAACATCTTTCAACAGTAGTCTTTATACATTAGAAGGTAGTGGACAGATCTTGCTGAAGTTGCGCCTGACGACTCCGCTTGACGTTCTGATGTCAGCAACTCGACAAATACCGTCGGTTCCAGGAATTACTGACTCTATTCTTCCGAGTTTCCACTTCATAGGTGGTAAATTCGAGTCCTTGATTAAGACCATCGTATCCTTCTCTAACTGGCCTTCGCTTTTCCTCCACTTGTATCTAAGCTGCAATTCCGATACATATTCTTTGTACCATCGGCTCCAGAAGTGCTGTTTTAGTTGCTCGATCCTTTGGTAGCGGTTGAGTCTGCTCGTAGCTTCGTCGATGACTGATGGAGTAGGGAGAGCTGTGAGTGATCGCCCGACAAGGAAATGGCCGGGTGTAAGGGGAAGAAAATCATTTGGGTCAGATGAAAGGGGAGTTAGTGGACGCGAATTTAAGATAGCCTCAATTTGACACAAAGCAGTATAGATTTCCTCAAAGGTTAAGTGGCAATTGGCAAGAATTCTTATTAAATGGTACTTTGTGGATTTAACCCCCGCCTCCATAAGACCTGAAAAATGGGGTGAGTATGGCGGGACGAAATGGACATTTATATTTTCGGTTGCCGCTTGCTCAGACAACTGAACCGAATATTGTTTTAAAAATCGTCTTAAATCATTAGCAAATCCGACAAATTGCGTCCCATTGTCACAGTATAAGTGAGCTGGTAATGACCTGCGCGCAACAAACCGACGTAACACCGACATGAAGCCATCTGTGGACAGATCACTAACTAATTCTAAGTGAAGGGCCTTAGTGGCAAAACACACGAAGACCGCAATATAAACTTTAAAAAGTTGACATCCTCGTCCTTTTTTGGAAGCAGCCATTATAGGCCCAGCGTAGTCAACTCCACAAACGTGAAATGGGTGCTCAGCACTCAACCTATGTTTCGGTAAGTTACCCATAATTGGTGTAACGGTAGCTCCGTGCATCCGTGTACATGCCACACAATTTCGATAGGTAAGTTTTGCCAGATTCCGTCCACGGATAGGCCAGAATGCTTGTCGCACAGAAGCCAACATTGCTTGAGGACCAGCATGCAACAAACGAAGATGTTCTCTTGTAAATAGCATCTTTGTAAAAGTATGTTTTGCATCTAAAATGATGGGGTGTTTTTTGTCATAATCAAATGTTGAATTATGTAGCCTGCCTCCAACCCTCATGACTCCCTCACTGTCGATAAAGGGGTTCAATGTACTCAAGGGATCCTTTTTGGGAAGGCAGCCTCGTTTCACTAACTCGTATGACTGAAAGCTTTCTATTTGAGATAACTTACAAAGTAATTTAGAAGCTTTGTCTAATTCAGCTGTAGAAAGATGGGTAGTATGATGTAAATTAGTGCTAGGAAGTTTAAAAACTTCAGCTTTAGTATTCGAAGTGGACTGTAGTTTTATGTAATTGTTTAAAAAACGCAACATGTATGCAGTGACTCGTTGCAGAAAGTTAAACTTTGAGTATCGCTGCATATTAATGGCAAACATAGAGCCAGGTGGCGCTGGTGGCGCTTCGTCAACAGTAGTAGTCATCACTACTTCAGATTGAATCTCTGTTGATTCCTGTGACTCTGTTGTGTTTTTTGGCCAAGCATCAGATGAGTACCTTAAGTATTCAGGACCGCACCACCACATGTCTGTTTTACCGATAGTTGAGGCGTCTAACCCACGTGAAACATAATCAGCCGGGTTGCATTTGGTTGGAACGTGTCGCCAGGATGAGTCACCGGTAATTTCAAGAATATCTGAAACACGATTTTTCACGAAAGGTTTTAATTGACTAGGCAACATTTTAAGCCAACCAAGCACGACAGTCGAGTCTGACCAGAAAACGCATTTTGTGACCGGTAACCGAAGGGCACTTTGAGCTTTCTGATACAGCTGGGCTCCAACCAAGGCTCCACACAACTCGAGTCTTGGGATCGTCACGGGCTTAATTGGTGCAACTCGACTTTTTGCTAATAACAACCTGACGCATGTCCCATCACTGTTTGTAGTCTTCACATATAGACACGCACCATAACTTGCAAGACTTGCGTCTGTAAATACATGAAGCTCAACGTTTTTGAAGTTTGTGACAGTAACCTGCCTCGGAATCTCGAGAGTATTCAGAGAAGGTAAACAATGAATGATTTCTCTCCATTGTTTTTGTATATCCGATGGGATTTCATCATCCCAGGAAACTTTACTGAGCCACAGTTTTTGCAACAATATTTTCGCCTGAACTACACATGGTGCTAGTAGTCCCAGTGGGTCGAATAACTTGCCTATAGTTGACAGTATGAGTCGCTTTGTTATGACACGAGCTTTTAATGCCTCATCTAGGTCAAATGAAAAATAAAGATTGTCTGACTTACAGCGCCATCCCAGACCTAGGGTCTTAGAATCGTCCAAACCACCCAAGTTGAGGTCTTCAGTCTCACTGTGGATACCGCTAAGTAGACTCGGCTGATTCGATCGCCACTTGCGAAGATTCATCCCGGCGCTTCGTAAGATGTCACTAACTCCTGAAATTATGCAGAAAGCAGATGTTTCATCAAAACAGCCTGAGATAAAATCATCAACATAAAAGTCGTGTGCGATTACTTCAGCTAGCTCAGACTGAGACTGAAACTCGGATTTTTCACAATCCAGGGCTAATTGCTTAAGACATCTGACGGCTAAAAAAGGTGCACTCGCTGTCCCATATGTAACTGTATTCAATTCATAAATACCTAGGGGTTGAGAAGGGTCACTCCGCCAGATTATCTTTTGCAAGTGTCTGTCATCAGGGTGCACAACTACTCGTCTATACTGTTTCTCCACATCAGCAGAAAAGACAAATGTGTACTGACGAAAACGTAGCAAAATAGACACTAGATCATCCTGGATTGTTGGCCCCACCATGAGTATTTGATTCAACGAAATACCTGAACTACTGGAGCTACTGGCATTGAACACAATTCTCAGCTTGGTGGTGAGACTGTTCATCCTCAGCACGCCGTGATGAGGAAGAAAATATCCCTGCAAAGATGTATTACTAACCCTAGACATGTCTCCGAGTGACTCATATTCTTTCATAAAATTTATGTACATAGTCTTTAAGGTTGGATTTTGCTGTAACCTACGCTCCATAGAGAGAAAACATTGTTTTGCTCTTTCGTATGAGTTACCTAATACATCCTCAGAACGTTTTAATGGAAGTTTGACACAAAATCTACCATTAGGTAAACGTATTGTTTTTTTTACAAAATGTTGCTCGCAAGCTTGTTCTTCTTTTGTATAATAAGCTGAAGGTGGTTTGATTGTGGCCTCATCCAGTTGCCAAAATCTCGCGAGCTCATTGCGAACATCATCGTGGGCATTAGCGAAATTACAACTAACAGGACTATTTTGTTGTTGGCCTAGACAATAACCTGATACTAGCCAGCCTAACTTTGTTTCATAAATGCTGGGTTTGTTTCGCCCCAGGTCTATTTTGCCACTACCCAGTAAGTTCCAGAAGACTTCAGCACCGAGTAAAAGATCGATGGGCGCTGGTTGATAGAACTTAGGATCAGCTAAAACGACATCTACTGGAATATTCAGAGAAACTACATCCACTTCATGACATGGTAAGTAGGTGGAAATTGTTGGTAACACGTAATAAGTAATTTCTACATTAAAATTGCTGTTTAGTGATGCTAATTTAGCCTTGCAAGTTTTTGTTAATTTTGAATTACGACTATTTATGCCTGAAACACAACTCTGTACATGATTTAATGGTAAATTAAGTTTTGTGCACAATGTTTCGCTCATAAAACATGCAGTACTAGCATTATCCAACAGACAGCGAGCGGTATGAGCGACGTTATTGTTGTCGTAAACTCTGACGAGAGCGGTGGACAGCAGCACCTGTCCGCGACCTGCGTGCTGCGCTGATAACGCAACCTTAGTCTCGGAGGTAGTCGCGGTCCCTTGCTCGCTCGTCTCATTATTAAATGACGCTCGCTCTAAATGGATAAGCGTGTTGTGTCGTTTGTTGCAAATTTTGCAGACACCCTTTTTGCAAAATCCGTAATAATGACCTGGCTTCAAACAGTTTCTGCATACTTTATATTTCGGCAATTCGTCAGCTCGCTCTTGATTTGTTAAAGCCAAGTATAACGAACAGTCATACAGCCAGTGTTTACCTTTACATTTAGGACAAGTAGGGATGTTACTTACAGCATTCTTCCTTTCTGAATCTGTAGCCACGAATCCTTTTTCCTGTCCTCTCCTGTAAGCACCTTGTTTGGAGCCGGCTCCCGTTACAGGATGGCTCGGTTTTGGCGGTGGCACGGATCGCCGCTCCAAGCAGCTGTGCTGCATTGTTTCCAGGACAATGGCACGTTGGCTGAGGAAGTTAAGGAAGCTCTCAAAAGTAACTGCACTTAAAGTAACTAAATGCTCCTCCCACTGACGACGGGTAAAACTATCAAGCTTCGATGAGCCTATGTGAATTAAAAGTGTGT
Source organism: Ypsolopha scabrella (assembly GCA_910592155.1). NCBI lineage: Eukaryota > Metazoa > Arthropoda > Insecta > Lepidoptera > Ypsolophidae > Ypsolopha > Ypsolopha scabrella. The sequence goes on from OU342978.1 coordinate 890,325, forward strand.
CCCAGTGAATAGTAGGCTCTTTCAATGATTCTAAAGCTCTGATGTTTTTATTCAAATTGTCAACTAAGCTGCGAATACCAAAAGCAGATTCTTTGGCAATTGGCTGGATGCTAAATATTGCAGTAACATGATTGCTTACTAACAGCCTTTTATTATTGTATCTGTCACAAATTAGCTTCCAAGCTATAGCATAGTTGCCGTTTGATATTTCCAAAGACTGAATAACTGAAGCCGCACTGCCCTCAAGTGAAGCACGTAAATACTGAAATTTGTTTACATCATCAATTTCAGTATTATTGTGAACTAAACTATTGAACGTGTCATGAAATTCAAGCCACGTATTGTAAAACCCGGAAAATTTCGGTAAAGAAATGGTAGGTAACTTACATTTCACTCGTCGTCTCGCTATAACCGATTTGTGTGATGAGGAGTCACTATCACTGCCATCAGCTATCACTGATGGTGTCCTTGAATGTGGTGGCAACAAGGCTTTGGCATTAGACACGATACTATAGTAGTTATTTTCGAATTCCTCGCGATCTGACGCAGCAAACTGCATGTCCTCCGACTTCATCTCGATTTCCGTCTGAACCTCATCGAATTTGATAAATAACTCTTCCATTCTACTGATACGCATACGAAGTTCAGTTATCTGAGCGACGGTCAATGCTAGCCCCTTGAGATTAGCTAAATAACCCATGAATTTCGTCAATTGTCCCTTTATAGTACCACGTCTTTTAATTAATTCGTCCAGCGCTAAAGTTAACGCCTTTGAAGCTTGATTTTCACTGTCTCCTGCCATATTCAACAATAATCACTAAAATAAATTACTATTTAACCACTAATAATACGAAATTCCATGAAAAACTAGTCAAATTGGTTAAAACTGTTGTTTTCGTCACGGTCAAGTTGACGGTAATGGCGGCGATGACTTTGAGATTCACACTCACCTATTATGATCTATAAATAGACCGATCTTGCAGAACGTAAACAAGTTGTTTGTAATCTATGCACTTTTATTAAATCGGCAGAGTATAAATCCAATGGATGTGGTATTTTGTTGGGTTCGTACTGCTTTGTGCTAATGAGGTATGAATAAAGTTCGCCAAAATGGTGGACAAATAATTTTGAATTGTATGTTAATTAATGCCAATTAATGGGTAATAGGTAAGGAAATATTTGATGGAACGGACTCACTTTATAGCTTCAATCTGATGTGATGATCTCGTTGATTTTCCTTACTTTGGTCTTGGTACTTATGCAGACTGTAGAATCACGACGTTGCAAATTTTGTTACGTGGATGATAGATGACTCAGCTCGAAGTTTCTTTTGATTCGTCTACTTTGATGATCCTGCTCGAAGGTCCATGTTTGATAGCGTAGGTCTTCAAGGAAACTGCCTTGTCGTATGGATTTAAATTATAATAGTTCCAACTGATAAAATATACAAGCGTAGCGTGTCTCGCAGCCAAGGTGTACAAAAGTAATACGTCACATAATAAAAACATTTAAAAAAGTAAAAAGTGCCGCATCCGGTGTTGCTAGTTTCTGAACATTCATTATTGATATTATCTTTTGAAGCTCATCCGCCGATGAATCAAGGAGAACTTGGTCATCGGCGTGTAAGAGGCATTTGATAAGTAACTCCCCTAACTTCAGTCCACATTCACGCTCTTTCAAGTATCTAATTTAAACAACTGTCCATGAATAGATTGAACAGCCACGGTGACGACGACAAACAGGTTCTTCGTATTACTGACAGAAGGCACGGGCTGATGGATGCAATTCTCGCAGCACTTATCTAATAACGTCAGTAAGACTTGCCTTAGCTGAGCGGTGGCACTACGAATTTGGAACAAGTCGGATCTCGAGGAAGAAGGATAGGAACGCAGATATAGAACAGCGGCTCGAGTAATGTTCCCAGTGCAGTAGCACGATGCAGCACCAACCTGCACAGGTGTGGGCGCCGGCCGCTTGGGGCTGCGGCGAGACGGCGCACGAGCAGATCTCGGCGAGCACGGCGAGCCCGCGCCGCACCACGTCGTCCGCCGAGTCCGTCACCACGCCCACCGCCGACACGAATATCGCCTCCGTCTGCGAGTACATCTCGGCGGGCAGCTTGTTGTACAGGTGCAGGATCCAGTCGAGCACGGCGACCTTGGTGTGCACGGAGCTGTGGTGCAGCAGCTGCACCAGCACGCCCACCACCGCCGGCAAGTCCAGCCCCGGCGCCTCGCCCCCGCTCGCGCCGCCCACCAGCCTCGTCAGCTGGAAGTTCACTGTCACCGCCGTCTCGCGTATACCTGGTACGAGCTGTGCTAAGGAATATTTGTGATGTACTTCATCGTCTCCCCGATAGCATGTTCATACTTGGTACCCGGATTCGCTTCCGAGATTAGTGAAGGCCTTTGCAACAAATAACGGAGGTCACAAACTTGTATGGCCGATGTGCAGTGCTGCTCCGGTTACTGTCACAATTCTAATGACGTAGTTGGGCCTGAATTACGTCCATTACCTCTTTGACCTCTCATAAACAACTATAGGCTGTCCGAGATATCATGATATGGGTGGCAGTTCAAAGGTGACATTTACAGTGATTTACCCTAACGAAATATAATCGTTTTTTTTTTAGTATCGAGAATGTTAACAAGGGCTATCAAATCAATTTTTATTTGATTGATCTTTGATTACCAAACAATTTTTTGTTAATTACTAAATTAGTTAAATTAAACGAACCAATAACTCCAGAGCTTGAGAGTTCAAAGATTTTTTTTTTCTCGGAATTTCACCAATAACAAAACGAAAAATCAACAAAAACTGTAACAAACGTCAAAACAAATAGCATGTAAAGCAACTGCAACGAAAACACAAACCGCATACAAGATGTACTCATACTGACGCGATCCTATATGATGGCCGCACCGATTAATCGATATATTTTCGATTATGTAGTGTCCGTACCTATGGGTTACCGTTCCGATCCACGCATCACGTAGCGAAAAGACATTATTATTTACTGAATCTTTTCTTCGTTAAATTTAACGAATACACTGAGATTTTTGTTCCGATTTATAGAGGCATTATTTATTGTGTTTTTGCAATAATTATTTACATTATTTCTAAAACCTATTATTTTCTTTTGTGCCTGGGTGTACGTAGTATGGTGTGAGTAGTATAGGTGAAATGGAAAATTACGAACTGTCACCCATATCATGATATCTCGGACAGCCTATAGACTCACAATCTCGCTCAAAGAGTGTCCGCGACGCATCTTGTCACCGCTATGGGGTGACAAAATAGAATGACGATTTCGTACAACTGACATTGCATCTTATGTTAACGACATAACGTCTTAATTTGGTTGCAGTATTTTTGCTACTATGCACGTCGCACGTTCGGACACTTTCTGACGAACTTTTCTTAGAGACTGTGTGTCTTGTTTACATCGACGATGATAGTGTTAGGCTATCAACATACCCGTTGAAATGAATTGTTATATAAATTGACACTAGAAATACAGCTATAAGTATAGATAAGTAGTAGCACGATATAAACGTGTAAAGGATACTTCTCCGCGGCTCGTCGGAGTACGCCAGGCAGGGCAGCACCGCCAGCAGTATCCCGGACGCGTACGGCAACATCGCCGCGCCCGCCAGCTCCACGAACTCCTTGATCCACGTGATCGCTGTCAACTGACACACCACCAGCTACACTTGTCTGTCTCAACGTTCCCTCAACATGGAAACGTGAAGCCCTCGTCTCTGTTTGTATTAGGTCTTATTAAGGCTGCACCGAGCGTACGGCGGGACGGTTAAGCGACTTTATCGAGGTCGTATTTACTGAATGCCGCGCATTATACAGTAAAAATGTATGAGGGCTTTGAGGTGCGTTTTGAAAAAAATATATTTGATTTACAAGGCTGAATCTCTAAAATGTGAGTCGGACATGTTATACTTTATACTTTTGTGATAGTACGAAATTGAAGTTGAGATAAAATTCCACTTAAGGACCCATAAAACCTCATTTCGCAGTCCTGCTCTAACGCTTCTGCTTTTTAACTGTCTATCCTACTCTTATCAGATGCCGCGCACGCAAAAACATCAGTTATTTTGAAATCGCGGCTACACTGATGGTTTTTTAATTTTTATGGAACAGTCTGCAGCTGCTTATACTAACATCAGTTATATTATGCAAAGTTTCAGATCTAATTTCTAGTATTCATTGAATGCTGTCGGTTTATTGTACGGTTTGGAGGTAACTTTGTAATTTTTTTCTATCAAGTAGATTAAATGGAATCAAGTTTTCACCACTGTCTTGACATAGCATCAGTCCTCAACTTTATCATATATCAATTTCAGAGTGATTGTTGCAGTATTTGTTGGTATAAAGCAGGATCATGCGAAGCGAAGTGAGGTATTATACACCCTTAAGTTATTGAAAACACTAAAACGCCAACACGCTTTTATTACATTTGGGAAAACTTTTGATAGTTTTGCTTCATAAACCCTCATACATTATTTCATTTTTGCTTCGGTAGAAATATGATGCATAACAATTGTGATAATCAATGACTGTCGTTTTAGCTTCGTTTGGTCGGCGCAGCCTTAATCTGCACGAGAAATAGTCGGTGATGTCACAAAATGATTCCATCCATCCATCAGCCCGTATTTGTCCACCGCTGGACATAGGCCAAAATGATTGGGGTGTCTAATGAAGCGTATTGCAGTTAAGTTGGGGCTCGAGTATCGTCCACCAGTAACATGTTCCTGGCAGTCTTGTTCGTCATCAGACAGATAAGAAGCAACAGGTAATGAAACACATACCTAAGTTGTTGGACGTACCTGCAGTAACTCCTCGGGTGATTGCGCATGCGTGATGAGAATGTTGATCATGGCTTGGAACTCTACTCGCGAGGGGTCCTTCTTTATACTTCGTAGGAATTCGTTCAGCTGAATGTCGCACCTGCCGACAGTCAAACATTCCATTAAGACGTGTCTCGGGCCACGCGCAGTGTAGGGTTCCGTAGTTGCCCAGTACAGTTTATAACTTGGTCTACTATTACAGATCTGAACTTGCTCTCCCGAAGAACGGCCCATACATTGTGGTGTTTAGAGGGGACTAAAAGCTTGGCACGACCTGTACTCGTAAACCAGTGATTTTTATTATTTATTAACTTCTTTATATATACTACTTCTTTTTCTACATATTCATAAACAACCGTTTACCTGGCAGGGGGGGACACTTGACTCTAACAAAAATTAGCACTTTAAAGCTTAATATTTCGTCAACAGATCCCTAAATCGAAAAATGGTTTTCGCACACCCATAATTTTTTATACTTGCAATAATTTTTACATTTGTTTTCATCATAAAAAATAGACAAGATAAATGAAGCAGAAAACTATTTATTTATTTATACACTAGTGCGGTAAAAATGACAATGCCATTGCCAACAGTTTTGATGTATATAAAATATATATTATGGGTCTTTACGAGCAATAAAAACTTATTAATCGGAATAAACACACACAGTATCCTATTATAGTGATATCTATTATTTAAAAATGGTTTTGGTATTTCGTTTGTATGAACTACGCATGATCAGCTGGCCTCTCAAGTGACAGGTGTTAAATAGGCGCCTAAATAGTGTCAAGTTCATGGCAAAAGTAATAGACATCTGAGAAGTGACAGGTGTCATGTCAAAAGTGACAAAAGCCTGTGAATCTGGCACATTTAACAAACCTGTCACTTTTTAAATATGCCACTTCATATATTTCTGTAACTTTTGACATGACGTCTGTCACTCTTTTAGCCATCTATCTCATTTGACAGTGTTATGCCCGATATGTAACAATATTTAGACATCGGTCTCTTTTTATAAATACGCACAGTACAGTAATGCCTACTCGGGAGTAGTTATAAAATTTATAAAGTTATAAAATTAATAGTAAAAGTTATATCCATCCATCCATCCATCAGCCCGTGTTCGTCCACTGCTGGACATAGGCCTTTCCCAAATTTCGCCACTCATGTCGGTTAAAGTTATATAATTAAAATTAATCGAAAATTACGAACTGTCACCCATATCATGCTATCTCGAACATACTATAGTGGTATAATAATTATACTAAGACAATACATAATGGTGTGACTCACATCCTCCTGATCTCGGGCATGGGGTCGTCGAGCATCTTGAACAGGCCGTCGAGCAGGTCCGGCAGGAACACGACCAGGTCGATGTCGGGCACCGCGTCCAGCACCGACACCCACGAGATGACGAACTGTCGCGCGCTCGCGTTGCGCGTGTAGATGCGCTCGCGCAGCATGCCCACCAGCGCGCCGAGCTCCAGCCGCCCGCTCTCCGTCACTATGTCCTGTACGACAAGTGTACCATCTGTGTTAGATCGTCAGTGCAGCGGACTGGCGCGCGTTCTACACTGCCGACAAGAGTCTAACTACTGCCACTTCAGCTCGCTAATGTTGGAGACTACGTCGATGAGCCTGGTTCTTGTCTTGGACAGATATATTGCAGTCCGCTTGCCTGCTGCGTCTACAGACTGACCTGTACAACCAGAATGTACACTGACAGTAGCTGTTTGGTACAACTGAGGTTGCAAATATTATCTTATCGTAGTCTAATGTATAAGGTGACTTTTGTTTGTAGCCTAATTCATACTGGAGACTCGATAAGTGACCAGGACCATTGTTCAATTACCCTTTCTGCGACATACGCAAAATAAAATGTATACTTCGCTTCCTATACTAATTGAGACGACGACGTTGTTTTTGAACAAGTATATATATAGGTAGATACAGAAAATATTTTTCGTATTTGGGTATTTTTTTGTTGTTGTACATCGTATTTTTGACCCGTCCGAGCACTTTACGAGCTCACCCTATGATATTTTCTAGAGTTTTGTCCCGGATAATTAAAATCTAGATGGAAAATTTATTAATTTCTGTTAGAAATGTAATAAAACTTTAAAACTCCTTTGTAAAACTATTTTTATTATGGTTTTTGTTCAATGAACTCCCTCATTTTTTGCCCGTCCGAGCACCAAAATTTAAAAACAATCTTCGTTTCTTTACTTGGATATTTTTCATTTTGGATTGTGGTAGTTTGTACTTTGTTCTAGGGAGACAAAAACGTGAATTTATGAAACTCAAGACGTGTGTGGCACGCGCGACGGCGTGTTTTATGAACAGCGCACGGTGGCGCGCCCTACATTACAGACGTCGCACTAACTACTAGCGCGAACAACCCTTTTTATAGATATTACACCTCTTACAGCTGCCGAAAAAGATAAACACTATCGCCAGAGGATTAAAAATTATCCAATAAAATATGGAAAACCTATAACAGAAATAATAATTAACATATATATATAATATAATATTAATTATATATATATATATAGAATACTAGCATTTGCGTGGTGCGCGGGCTGCAAGCAGCCCGCGAGATATGTTGTGCCTATGTTTTTTTTATGTGCGTTTTTTTCTTTGTATCTGTGACATATTGGACTCGTTCTACAGTAAATTTAAAGGCAATCGGTAGAAAATCCGTGATTTACAGAGGATGGGATGTGTGTCGAGTGTCAAAACCTGTCATCGGTTGGAAGATGTGTGAAAAAGAGTAATTGTAAAGGTTTATGGACTCGCCCGCGCACCTGCGGTGCGCGACCTCGTCCCTCGGTGAACCGTAGGCACGTCCTGCTTGACTTGATGACTCGGCCGCGCACCTGCGGTGCGCAACCTCGTCATAGTTCTTGAATGTCTGACCTCCGGAAGCGTGCGCTCAGTCTGCAGCTTCACACCCGCTTCCTCCGGGCTCGTCCTGCGGCCGAGTAAGTATGTCAACTTATTGTAATACAAAGATCAACCTTGAAAACGTGTGGAGTTTCAGGACGATCGGTTGAATAAACGCGATTGACATTGATTTGACAGTTCTCAAATGTCAAAATTTGTCATCGGTCGGAAAGAGTCTGTGATACTCATCATTCGAGTCCAAACCCGGAAGAGCTACCACCATCCGTTCCGAAGTTATATCAATTAAAAAAAAAATGTCAAAAATGTCAAAAAATGTCATCGGTCGGGAAGAGTCCGTAATACTTATCATTCGAGTTCAAACCCGGAAGCGCTACCACCATCCGTTCCAAAGTTATAGCAATTTAAAAAAAAAATGTCAAAAAATGTCATCGGTCGGGAAGAGCCTGTGATACTCATCATTCGAGTTCAAACCCGGAAGCGCTACCACTATCCGTTCCGAAGTTACAGCAATTTAAAAAAAAAATGACAAAAAATGTCAAAAATGTCAAATGTTAAAATTTTTTTTTGCCAAGTAATGGCCGTTTTGATGCCATTCACTATGGTGAAAACCTCGTAGCTGTAGCTCCAACCGTTCTCGAGATAATCCAATTGTGCGGATTCGGCCGCCTCGGCCGATTTTGGCCGAATTTTTTTTTTCGATATTCGGTTAGATCTCGGCGAGCCCTTTCAAACGGACCCCCTGAACAGGGGTCTATCTTCATTGGTTTGGGAGATATGGGCCGAAAAAGAACGGACACTTTGAAAAGGTAGATCTTGTCGAGCCCTTTCAAACGGACCCCCTGAACAGGGGTCTATCTTCATTGGTTTGGGAGATATGGGCCGAAAAAGAATGGACCCCTTGAAAAGAAGGAGATTTTTTTTTGGACCCCAGGGGTCCGAGTTTGAGGGTTCCAAGCCCAACCGTCATGGAGATATGGCCAAAACAAAAATTTTTTCGCGCCTCGGGTAAATTTTTTTTTAAATGAAAGAAATCTTTTTTCGGACCCCCGGGGTCCAAGTTTGGGGGTTCCGAGACAAACCGTCGCGGAGATATGGCTAAAAGAAAAAAAAAATTTTAAACGTTTTAATTTTTTTTTTTTTTTTTGGACCCCGGGGTGCGTTCTGAAAATTTTGGGGTCCGAAAATGTCATGCTTGACCGAATATTCAGTATGAATTTTTTCCCATACAAATACGGCAACTTTCATGGATAGTACTAAAAATGCGGGGGGGGTTACGAAAATTTCGACCGAATATACAGTATGAATTTTGTCCCATAGGAATACGTCAACTTTCATGAATAGTACTAAAAATGCGGGGGGGGTTACGAAAATTTCGACCGAATATACAGTATGAATTTTGTCCCATAGGAATACGTCAACTTTCATGGATAGTACTAAAAATGCGGGGGGGGCTACGAAAATTTCGACCGAATATACAGTATGAATTTTGTCCCATAGGAATACGTCAACTTTCATGGATAGTACTAAAAATGCGGGGGGGGGTTACGAAAATTTCGACCGAATATACAGTATGAATTTTGTCCCATACAAATACGTCAACTCATATTGATACTACTAAAAATGCGGGGGGGGGTTCGATAAAAATGACCGAATATCCAGTATGAATTTTCCAAAACGACCGAATATTCAGTATGAATTTTGTCCCATACAAATACGTCGACTCCCATACATAGTACCAAACATTTGGGGGGGGTTGTAAAAAAACGTCCGAGTAGCCAGTATGAATTCCTTCCAGCAATAGGCAAAATTCCTACCAGGGGGGTAGGCGAGCTGGCTGCGCCAGCCCGCCAACCCCCCCGGTAGTAATTTTGTACTCGCTGGCTGCGCCAGCTCGAAATCAAAAAATCCCATACAAGAATCCTATACAAAACAGGGTTTGGGAAAACGTCGAAACCCCCCCCTAAAATTAAAAAAAAAACAAAATTTCTCATTTTTCCCCCACTCAAAATTAGACACCCTATCACCCCCCCTACATCATATTAGCGTAAAACCCCCCCCTCCAACTAAACAACCATGTCAATCAGTGAGTCAGTCAGTCACCGTATTGCAGCTATATATAATGTTAAATAAATAAATTAAAAAAATTAAACAATATGTGTTCAATAGCTCAGAATTCCAAGACACTATAGCAAAATATCATGTAATATTTTATGAACTTTGCTGATTTTTGTTTAAACGTCCGAGTTACAATTAATGTAAAAAGGCCAAAAAAGACTGATTTTGATTTAAAATGTATGTTACTTAATTGCATTGTAAACTTTAAGAGTAGGTTTTTTGGTAATTTTGTATTTGAAACAAAAACAAAGAAAACAAATTGTATTGTGTTTTTTAACATTATATACATAATTATATATTGTATTGTATTAGAAAATATCGATAAAAGTAAACCAACAAATATGGTGTGATTTTACAACAGTGTAGCCTATGCCTTACGATTACGTTACCATTATTTAATTCCAATAAAAAATAGTAGTTTATGAAACTGGTACATAAAAAGGTTATTAAAAACACGAGTGTTTTAATACCTACCTATAGTTATGTATAGTTTCATACACTACTTTATCTAAACTCATGCCTACTAACCTGTTTTCATAATAATCTTGATAAGATTTGTCGTTAGCCATTTTTGATTTTTCCTGTAAAAGCTCGTTCGTAATTTCCGTCGTTATTTCCAAAATGTCAGGTGGAGTCAAATTATCATCACCATCATCACTTCTGTTAGTAATTTTTGGGCAAAATAATACTTTTGGTTTGACCAATAAAACCACAGTAAATAACAATTTCCACGTAAGCTATGGCGCCAAAATACAACAGTCCACCACGCATGTGTACGCGTTGCGCGCACCGGCAGCATAACAATGCAGGCCGAAAATAAAATGAAATTATGACCTCCTTTGTCACGCCGCAATATTATTTAGTACGTGTTAGAGAATATTGTATGAGAACCTCATTGGTGTTTGATATTAAACCTCAGACATGGCTGTTTGTCCTAAGTTCCCTTTGCCTTGCTAGTTAGTATCACATGTACTCTCATGTAATCTCAGAAAAAGTTTTTTATAGCATTATGTTGTTCGGAGACATGTACTATAATTTAATTTTTTAACTTTTTAGAGACGTTCATGAAAAATATATTTCATTATGCCAGTAGTTTTGAGTTCGTAATGAGGATTTTACGATATGAGGTTAGATAAATTTTAATGATTTAATTAGGTAATGCATGTTTTACATTGCCAATGATAGACATACATATAAAATCTTTTAAAAAAATACACCATTATTATACATATATCTTGAAATATTCAAGCAGTAATGAAAATAGTACACTGTTTGGCCACGTGGTAACGTAATGTACATTAATATCCCTACAACTCTGGATTTGTTAATTTTATTTGTACATTTCAGTTTTTATTTCAACAAAATGTCTACTTTAAAGTATTTAACGGCCTTTGATATATTTCATTAGTTACGTTTTGTTTTACTTTTCTCCTCTAAAGTTGATGGTAACGTAAAGGAATGACCGCACTTCACTAGACCGCATTTAAATCTCTTTAAAAACAAATTGAGCTTGTATTTTACTTATTTCTGATATATAAAACTATTATAAGTTTCCCGAACATATCAAATCACACTTATATTATATTATTAATTATTATATAATTTGTTACTCTTTCACGCTGAAACGGCTGAACGGATTTAAATGAAAAGAATGGATATAGCTTATACCCTAACTTAACACAGGCTACTTTTTATCCCGGAAAAAGCATGTCGTTAAACCGAATAACACGCGGGCAGAACCGCGGGCAAAAGCTAGTCATAAATAAAAAAATCACATATTATATTGTTTTGAATATGATATTTTATAGATACACTAGCTTTTGCCCGCGGCTCCGCCCGCGTGTTATTCGGTTTAACGACATGCTTTTTCCGGGATAAAAAGTAGCCTATGTGTTAAGTTAGGATATAAGCTATATTCTTTCTAAATTTTATCTAAATCCGTCCAGCCGTTTCAGCGTGAAAGAGTAACAAACATACACACAAACACACAAACTTTCGCAATTATAATATTAGTGTGATGTATAAAATGTATTCTGACTGTAAAAAAGATGATAGGAGTGATAGAACAGGAGGATAAAGAGATGATATAATTTTTTCATTTTTTTTTATATTAAGTTACTTAATATTTTGCCTGATTATCCGACTTTCTCTTGCCCTTCTTCTTAACAAGACTAATCAAATGGGCGGAGTTAGGCATGCATTTATATATGTAAGGTATTAGTATTTAGTATATGGTTAGCTATCATTATCATATAGTAGGTATATATATTATTGTATACATTAAATATACCTTTAATGTTTTAATCTAATTTATGTACGTGTATTAACTTATTCAGTATATAAACCTACCCAAATCATAATATAATATATTTTCCTCTTTTAAAACCATTTTACTTATTTAATATATTCTAACGTGCGATAAGGGTATTTATGTACCTACATTGCGAAAATAAAGTATTCATTTCATTTCATAAAATTAGAAAACTCATTTTCGTGTAGGTGCAACTATTGAAAAATATACCCATTTCGCAAACAGGGTTATTGAAACTCTACTTCGTGCTCGGTCCTGACCACTTATCGAGTCTCCAGTATGAATTTTGCTGCATAAACAAAAGTCACCTTACATAGTAAAAGAAAAATAATAAAATTAGGGTTCCGTAATCAAAGGAAACCGAATTATTTGACAGGCGCTACCATTTTAGCGGGTTTTTTTACGTCTTGATGTTGCTATGGCATATTATATTGTTGTTATTTATCATGTTTTAGGGTTCCTTATTAGTTTTGTGTGGTGATACGGAACCCTTTGTGCACGAGTCCGACTCGCACTTGGCCAAATTATTTTTATCTTCAAAAATAAATAAATGGGGGGGCATCAAAATCGTCAGTTTTAAACCATTTTTGTTATGGGGTCATCTCAAAAACTAAACTACCTATAGTTGGGAATTCGGAATTTCTGTGTATTATGTGCCCATATTACAGTATTTAAACAACGAACACTGAAAACGATGATTTTTAATACAGGTTCAGGGTTACGTACTCGAATACTCGACCAACTTAATTTTGCAGTTTTGTTTCATACATTTTGAAGGTACTATTAAGTTTGTAGTTTTTAAGTTTTTATTTAAATTATTTAAGTCTATTAACTTATTTAAATGGTACGGAACCCTGAGGGCGCGAGTTCTACCGCACTTGACCGGTTTTATACAACTAAGTATTATTGAAAATTCTTTATTGTCGTTTATTTCTACTATTTTGGGATAATATATGACTAAGGCGTTATAGAATCACAACACAAGTAAGAAACTTAATGCAAATAAAAACGTTTATTGTATGTATGTACCATGGATGAACATATTGTCTATGGTATGTATGTAGGTATTTACGCATCATTTTTTAACGTTATTGATTTAATTTAGGTATGTTCAATGACGTATGTTCATGTGTTTATGTCTTAGATAAGTCAAGTCTATTTAGATATGTATTTTTATATTTATTTTTTGTTACTGATTAGCATTTACACGTTCCATTGTATTTCGTCAACTGTCTTTCCATTTGCTTGCAAAGGTTGTCTGGAAGATACTGCTGTTATAAATAAAACAGAAATACAAATTTGTATGAATTTGCTTACGTGAAGGGCAACAACTTTTTTTCGCGTTAAGTTAGAAGTGTAATTACTTAACAGCATTGTGGTGAGACCGCAGACTTCTGTATGAGAAATTAATTTCAACTTGATATTTTCAACGGGGCCTGAGAAAAGGGGTCTTGACAGACGGACATACAGCTTTTATAAGGGTTCGATTTTTTCATATTGAGGTATGGAACCCTAAAATATAAAATATCCATCGTTTAGATGAACAAATCCCGATCGCTACGTTTCTACTTAGTTTAGGTTATAGTGGACAGCCAATTTATGAAAGGAGGTCCTCTGTAACTTCAACTGAAACTTGATTCAAGAATGAATTCAAGTGATCACTTTCCCAACTAAGGGCAATGGATCTCACCGCTGATGTTATCGACCAGTGTCAACTAACAACAGTACCTGTGATCATCACGTTTTACCGCAACAGGCACAGGTCACCCGACATCACGCCCTCCTCGTCCGACGCTTTACCTACCTGTGTGAGCAACGATGACGCCTTAATCAAGGGTCAAGACAGGATAGCCCCGAGCAGAACCAAGCGCTGCTCATCCGCCGTCAAACAATGTACGACATGATTGACTCAACTATGTGTTTAGATGAACAGCAGGGAGTGGACCCAGCTCGAATATTAAAGTTGAACTGAACATGTGTGTTTGACGAAGACGCGACGGTACCAGTGTAGCTCAGCAGAGTCAGCAGTTCAGATATGAGGCTGAACTGAAGTAAATTTATGGAATGGACGACACGAATAACATTTCTAATGTCATCAGAGTTTGTGAGTGTGTTATTGCAGAAATGGCGCCAGTTCGTCTCTACAATGTCAATGTCACCCTAATTAATCAATTAATTGTTACAGTAACCTTTCGGTTGCGTGGACGACCGACCACGGATCACCTCCAGTTAAGGCGTAGTAGGTCGATCGCACAGCGAAAGAGATAAGCATATCTAAAAAGGCGCGTCTGAGCAGTGCGGTAAATCAAGAAGAGAGTGGATAATGCTGTTTTTCAAGGAATAAAAATTAAAATAAATTCACACAAGTGCGTTTAAAAAAAATCGCTGTGCTATCGTTTAGATAATAGGTTTACATGTTTAAAAAAGTAATCATTGTTATTTTTACTTTATTATTTTCGATAGACAGCTTGTTTGAAATGAAAAAATAGCCTTCACTTTGCATATTTTTTCGATCGAGCCAATTTTTATCGCGTTTTGGGCCGTTACATCGCCGTGGAAAAGGCTTTGTTTATAACATGTATTTACTTCAGAACCATATCTATTGTAGTTTGGGAGTGCTACTTGTTCAGAAACTCCAGTTTTACATCACGCCGCAAACAAAACCAACAGTCGTATGTTAATTATGTTGACGCTACTTGTTTACACTAAAAAACAAATTTAAAAAATTAAGCACCTTTCTTTGTCTGTGACCTGTTTGTGTAACAAACACTAATTAATTATTGATAGACAACGTTTTATTTGTCAAGACAAAACCCAAAATTAGATTCTTTAAACAGTAGAATGTATAAATATTTTAAAAACGGATAGGACTCACTTTTTTAACTGTGCGAGGAGGCACAGGTCGAGCTTTCAATGAGATTATGACTCATGCGAGCGGCGACGAGTGAGGGGAGGAAGCTTAGTACTCGACTGACCGCCGTAGGCCAAAGTACTCCCGAAGAGTCCCGATGATGATGAGTCATAATCTCATCGAAAGCTCGACCTGTGCCTCCTCGCACAGTTAAAAAAGTGAGTCCTATCCGTTTTTTAAATACTTATGATGTCAACTCACTCTAATTTTAATGAGTAGAATGTACCTTACTATCTATCTACCTATGTATCTTACAAAATGTTGTAGGTATATCCATCATAAATAAAGCTCGCTTTATACGTAGATGAATTCAGTAATTCAGTGGACGATTAGGGTTGCAATGAAAATTTAATTTCAACTATCTTGTACGATGTACGAGGCAAACAAGGCTCTTGTACGAAAAACTACAGGAATGTTGATTGTAATAGTGTTGACACAAACTAAAATGAGAGATGCTAAAATTGCATTTTTTTTTATTTCTCTAAGGAAATCTAATCAAGTGATTTGATCAAATTTCAAAACTAGTATCAGTGAAATGATGAAATAGACATGCCAGTTCTTGCAAAGCTCACAGCAATGTTAAGAACTATAGAGGCCGTCTTGCTCCGCTCGGCTCCCGAATTTATGACCACGAGCAACCTAACACGGTCCCCCTCGCTCCGCTCACCGTCGCACCTATTAATACTTTTACCCTACGTTTTTGATTGACCCAATATTGATTGCGTGCTAAATGTAGTGTTGGTATTTGACCAAATCACTAGATTTGTTTGGAGAAATTATAAAGTCGAGTTTCCATTTCAACATCCCTGGGAATTTATCAAATCTTAGGGTATTTGATCAAATCTGTTTTTTTTTTTAATATTCCTGCGACATGTATATTTAGCACGAGAATCAAATAAGACCCTTTTGGCAACCCAAGTTAGAGCACTAACTAGACAATTTGTAAAGAGCGCTTTTTTAAGCAAATAATATAAACTTTATCTAACCTCATATCGTAAAATCCTCATTACGAACTCAAAACTACTGACATAATGAAAAAATATTTTTCATGAACGACTCTAATAAAATTAAAAAATTAAATTATAGGTCTCCGAACAACATAATGCTATAAAAAATCTTTTTCTGAGATTACAGTACATGTGATACTAACTAGGAAGGCAAAGGGAACGTAGTCCAAACAGCCATGTCTGAGGTTTAATATCAAATACCAATGAGGTTATCATATAATATTCTCTAACACGTACTAAATAATATTGCGGCGGGACAAAGGAGGTCACAATTTAATTTTATTTTCGGCCTGCATTGTCTATGGCTGCCGTTCCGCGCAACGCGTACACATGCGTGGTGGACTGTTGGATTTTGGCGCCATAGCTTACGTGGAAACTATTATTTACTGTGGTTTTATGGGTCAAACCAAAAGTATTATTTTGTCCTAAAATTACTAACAGCAGTGATGGTGATGATAATTAGTAGCCCAACCTAAATATTTTTTGTATGTATTTCCCGTATTAGTATATACATATTATTTTTTTTATTCTAAAGATATTTATTGTAAAGATTAACTTTGACTTGTAGAAAGTATACTTTATGTATCTATTTTACAAAATAAATATTTTGATTTTGATTTGATATGACTCCACCTGACATTCTGGAAATAACGACGGAAATTACGAACACTTTTAGAACGAGCTTTTACAAGAAAAATCAAAAATGGCTAACGACAAATCTTATCAAGATTATTATGAAAACAGGTTGTTAGGCATGAGTTTAGATAAAGTAGTGTATGAAACTATAAATAACTAGGTATTTAAACACTCGTGTTTTTAATAACCTTTTCATGTACCAGTTTCATAAACTACTAATTATTAATTACGTAAGGAAGCGAGACTGGCCCTTACAACCAGCCGTTCGCTACGTGCAAGAGCACGCACTCACATAACAGTCTGTTACTTATGTAGTGGTAGCTGGTCACTAAATATATTCGCTTGTATCGAGTGTACCTATGTTTGTATAACGAATACCTTGAGCAGCCTGTCGAGCAGCTCGGCGCCCTGCTTGACCTGCGGCTCGGGGTCGGCCGCGAGCCGCGCCAGCGCGTCGAAGATGGCGGGGAACTGCGCCAGCGCCGCGCAGCGTGCTATCTTCAGCACGTTGAACAGCGCCTCCGCCGCCTGGTAGCGCACGCGCGACTCGCTCTCGCTGAAGCACGCGATGATGGGCTGCGTCAGCTCCGGCAAGTAGCTGATCGAGTCCTTCCCCAAGCCGACAGCGACGGAAGAGAGTCCCATGAGAGCTCCGTTCTTCACGTTGGGGTTAGTGGAGGACATGAGGTCGACGCCCAGCACGCGCACGAGCCGCTTCAGCTGGCTGCTGTTGTTGGCGTCATTGAAGTCTTTCACCATCCTAGACATTACAAGCTTCTCTTAGCGCCCAGACGGTTACATAAACTCTGACACTCCCTCAGGGATTCATGTCGTGATTTATCGTGGTTATATCTATGAGAAAGGTTAAAAAGGATCAAACTTAACATTTGTGCTGGTCCTAGCAGTACACACCGATTTTCCGTAAAATGTTGCAAATGAAATTCAAAGCATGAAAATCGGTAAAACTCAGGTGCAATAGTGTAAGACAATCGTATTTATTTGACAGCCAAAAACGTACGATTTTAATTGTTAAACGGGCTAATGGGCTAATTTGCTTAGCCAAATAGCAAAAGCCATTTGACAATCGAAATTTTATGTTTTAAGAGAATAGGTTCCAATTGCATTAATCGCTCATACTCCATGCGGAAAGACCAGCAGTGCAATTTATTATTAAAAAAAAGTTTGTATCAAATATCTGTTCGTTTCAGGGTTTAATAAAGTTTATACAAAATTTTAATTCATAAATAATATAAAATGATTTTGTTAAAACTCGACATGAAAACTTTTTTTGGAGTCATGTCTGATTATTTATGATTCAATGTTGGAATGACGTCTGAAGATTCTGTTTCGAGAAGAGTGTGCATTATATTCTTGACAGAAGTCCAATTTTTTTTTTCAGATATCTAATATTGCTAAATTCTTCAGACAAGGAAGAATAAATTATGGTTTTTCAGAACCTATCCTATTATGCCGTCAAATGAATATGAATATCTCCTCTAGGTGCCATAAGGCCAAACTAATTAATTTGACTAATAGCAATGAATTTACAAAAAAAAAACAGGTAATTGTCTTATTTTATTACAGATTAGTATTTATGGTAAGAAAGGAAAAAGATAATATCAGTAAACAAGAACGAAACCCTGAACAAGATTTCAGCACTCAGTAAAAAAATAAGAGAAAGCATGAAAAAAGATATAAAACCGGCCAAGTGCGTGTCAGACCACGCGCAAATGTAGGGTTCTGTAGTTGCCCAGTACATTTTATAAGTTGGTCTACTAATACAGATCGCGCCAAACTCCTAGTCCGCTCAGAAGTTGCTCTCGGTTTACCGAAGGACTTAAAGTTTGGCGCGACGTGTACTCGTAAACCTGTAAAGCTTACTTAGCTGTGATAGTTTTCATTTTAACTGCATTATATAGTATACTACTTCTGTGAATTTTTTCACATATCTATAAACAACCGTTTAGCCAGCAGGGGGGGGGGGGGGGGACACTTGACTTGACTCTAACAAAAATTAGCACTTTAAAACCCGATTTCACCATACTCAGTTAGTTAGTTGACACCCCTGTTATATCTTTTAACGGACTGTTAAAGTAAGTGAGTATCCCACCATGCTATAATTTCCTTAATGAGTTGTTAATCTTAATGATTGCCCTTGGGGTTCGTTAGATTGGTAACAGACGATTAGCTTACTGTCACACAGACCCACAGCTGTCGGGATCGGCCATGTTTGCTATTGTTTACATTGTTGTCATGGCTACCGGCAAATGACCTATCACGAAGACTGTAAATTTTTGACATTTGAACCAGCAAAACGAAAAGTAAACCGATCTCTATTGAATTCAGCATAATAAATGGCATTTCAAATCAGTCGCCGTACCACACACGAAACTTATAATACGACTAGTGAAAAAAGTGTTCGTGTGCGCAAAAATGACAAAACAAATAATGCCCTTTTGTTTTGGTTGGTTTAGAATGTGAGTGAATGATTTTTGAGTTATTCGCTTAATGTTTGATTTACTAATGGCTTGTTACATGTTCGACATGGGACATACAAAATTAACAGAGATGTTAGTGTCCTTGTTAATTTTAATCCCTGATTACGTAATGTCTGATTTATGAAATAACTAACAGGGTATGGTGAAATCAGGTCCAAAGCTTAATATTTCGCCAACAGATCCCTAAATCGAAAAATGGTTTTCGCACAACAACAATGTTTTTGAACGACCTATCCAATGATACCTTACACTATGGGATAGACGAGAAAAAATAATTATCCCATATTTACGAGTATGAGATACCCATAAAAAAAATGTACAATAATTTATACCTATATATGTCGTCGGCAGATCGTAGACTTGGGAATATCATGATCTGCCTGGGCATATCCTATTTCTGTTAAAACTAGGGGGGTCGCCTCGCTCCGCTCCGCCTGGCTTCCTAAATTTATTTTGGTGAAAGATTTTCGCTTTCATACTTTAGGATCTGCCTAATTCTATGATCTGCGGACGACATTACACTCATATCATATCACTCAACTTGCATCATTCACAAAACTCCGAGATACGAGAGCAATTAAAGACAACAAAACATTTTATGAATATTTCGTAAATTTTATTGTAATTATAAATAATTAAAAATGCATCTCATGTTAGCTTAAATATTCGAGAAAGTACCATAGGGAGCAACTGGCTAAATGTAAATCTTCCGCACCCACTTCGGCTTTAATTTAGAAGTTACGGTAACAAGTTAAGGGTTCCCGATTTTTTTGGGGACAGATATGTTGTCAAAAGTTGCTCAAACGCATAGTTTTTGAGAAATATTTTTTTGAAAAAAGCATTTTTTATAATCTCGACTGATGACGAATCGGGGTTTTGACGTATTTTATGTTTTGTTTCGCAAAAAAAAACAAGTTTATAAGTTTTTTGTAATTCAAAATCACTGAATGATTACTTAAAACGGAATACAATGCTCTTTTGACCCTTTCTTATCACAGCAGTCAGTGTTTGTACTTGCAGTTGAGAGCATCTTTTGTACCTACTCCTGTTTAATATGCAATAAATATAATAAAATAGTTACTAAAAATTTATATAATACATATGCTGAAATATAAAAAAAAAAAAAATTAGGTTGGGTATAAATAAACGTTATGAAACAAGTCGGAGCTGAGCGGAGCGAGGCAAACCCGAGTCTGATACTAAAAAGGTATATAATGTGGAAATATATTTGAACAAACCAGGTTAGGTTAGGGTTGAACATTATGAAACAACTCAGAGCCGAGCGAAGCAAAGCGGAGCAAGGCGTCCCCGAGTCGGATGCTAAATAGGTGTATAAGTATAGGTCGAAATATATTGAAATAAACTAGCTTAGGTTAGGTTACTAAAGAGGTATATAATGGATAGGTCGAAATATATTTAAAAAAAAACTATGTTAGGTTAGGTTGGAACATTATGAAACAACTCAGAGCTAAGCAAAGCAGAGCGGAGCGAGGCATCCCCAAATTGGATACTTAATAGGTGTTCATATCATGAATATGAATCCCATTGCTATAGAAATTCTGGGGCTTCTGATCAAAAAATACTGATATGCCGATCTTGCTCCACTTTTTAAAAAACGGCATCAATTTTATCCGTAACAGGGCGCCCAGAGCGAAGTGCATCTTTGACATCAAAATTTCCGGATTGAAAACGCTTAAACCAAATTTGTGCTACTCTCACAGACGCACTAGGTCCATAAACATCACAATTTTTTTTCGCGGCTTGCATTTCATTTTTACCTTTTTTTAGTAAAATTTTAAAATGTATCGAATTTCTTCATTAGATTCACACATCTTACCCAATTTGAATTTGGAATTATCTTTTTTAAAATTTCAAGTTTTTAATAATACCAAAACCAGCCAGATACAAATGGTATAGCCAAAGAGATTTTATTATAAGTTCATACATA
Organism: Ypsolopha scabrella; assembly: GCA_910592155.1. Classification (NCBI taxonomy): domain Eukaryota; kingdom Metazoa; phylum Arthropoda; class Insecta; order Lepidoptera; family Ypsolophidae; genus Ypsolopha; species Ypsolopha scabrella. Next base: position 911,520 of record OU342978.1, read on the forward strand.
CTATTTGCGAAAAGAGTTTTTCCCCAACCTATTATATTTAAAAAAACTAGGTTAGGTTAGGCTCAAATGTTATGAAACAACTCAGAGCCGAGTGAAGGGGAGCGGAGCCAGGCGTCTCCAGGTCGGATACTAAATAGGTGTATAATTTATAGGCTGAAATATTTAAAAAAAACTAGGTTAGGTTTAAACATTCTGAAACAGCTCAGAGCTGTTGAAAAATATATGTAAACGTAGGAAAACAGGTCCAAATATATAGTAATTACGCTTTTGCTTAACTCCCCTTTCTTCTTCCACCTTACTATATACATGTAAGTCCTTCGAAAATGTATAAATTATATAGTACTACCAACATAACCTCTAAAAATTTAAAAAAATACATCCCAAAAATAGGGGGGTTTCACAACCTTTAAGGGGGGTCCAGCCCCCCTCCCCCCCCCCCCCCCTAAAAAATTCCCAGCCCTTATTTCGTTACCGTAAATTGTAAATTCCTTCCCTAACTTTTGCTAAAATGTTTACAGTTTAATGTTTTTCGGAACATGGTATCATGCTGAATTGTAACTATGGCTACACCTTAGACTGGTCTAAGGGCTACACAGTGTAACAGTGTAACTTTGACGAAGGACTGTCAAATACAGAGTACAAGTATGAATTTAAGAAAAGCCTTACTTTTCGATCTCAACTCCTGCAAACTTTCTCTTCTCATATATCTTGTCACACAGTCCCCGAACGCAGGCTATGCTTAGGGGAGCATAATCTCTTTCCGACATCTTGTATAAATTTTGATTTTTGAACAATATTCAATAAAATTATTGATGGAATAATTATCGAGAAAGGACAAACAACAGCAAACAAATAAATATCGGTCCGGTCAACACCCACCACAGATCATATAAATAAACACACACAGATAAACTCGGCTGAGGCTATTTTCCATGCAGATAACCATGTGTGCGTTTAAAAACTATGTACATACACAACACACACATATGGACTTTGAAGTTTTTTTTTAATGCTGAGTTTGGTTTACAGGCTCTGGATACATTGTCTTTTAAAGCTGGGAACTAGAAAAAACTGTAAAAAGTCTTGTCTAGTCTTAAGTCTGTACTTTTGATTCTTGTACTTTTAAAAATTTTGTGGCGATAATGATCTGTCAAAGAGGACGTTGCTTCTACGTTCCATGAATGATGATGCACAGACATCCAATATATGGTGTGTGGATAGATGTTCCATTATTTATAGCAACACCGAACTTAAAGTCATCAGAAATGATAGATGTTCCATTATTTATAGCAACACCGAACTTAAATGTCATCAGATGGCATAGTGATGTGAGTTGATCATACATTTTGAATATCGACATTTCGTTTTTTTTTATTACAACATTTTAATTTGGTAAGTAATAAATGTATCGATATAATTTAAATAGTGTTGGGGTAATATAATAAAGAAATATCGATATCAAGGTAAGAAATAAAACAAGTCACATTTTTTATTATTTTTTAATAAAAAATTAAGAACCGCCATCATGCTTCAATTATGAATTTATGAACCTTTACTTGGAAACCAATTTTGGATATGTTTAATTATTGAGCATGCTTTTAAAGTTATTGTGCAGGAAAAGCATAATTTACATTAAACTTTGTCACGGAGTGCCAAAAACAACATTTATTGGTGTAAGCGGTGTAACTAAGATTTGTAGCTTATCAAATAATCTTATGAAATAGGCTTAATAAATAACGCCATAAAATGTTTGTTCAGTACTGCCTTTAATAACATAAAGCGTTATTTAAGTATTTTTAGTACCTAACTACAACACATGCGTAAAACAGCTCTTTAAAATTTCTACTCCTTGGCCTTTTATGCCCGTTGTATTTTCAAAAATGCATTTTGTTATAATTTTTAACCATATCGCTACATTATTCGTCGTACATTTAAAAACATCGAAATTTCAATGTTATATTATCGATAATACCAGGTTCTCGTCGAGAATTTCTCGATATAATGTATATACATCCCTATTTAGTTACTTCGTTTGTTTTGATAGTTGATAAGTATTTTTTATTTTCGTGATTTCACTTGAAAGCTTGAAACCTTAGAGCATTTAGACTACATTAATTATTGTTGGGCCTCTTCCTCTAAGCATAAACCCAATTTTTGATTTCTATAGGTACCCAAAGCAGAAAAGCTTGTATGATTAGATTGATGGATCTGGAAGAGTTGTGTCAGGTCAGGATCGTAGCAGATGGAAATCTGCATTCTCAGTCTTACCCCCCTCTGGGAGACAGGCGTACAATATGTGATGGATATTCTTAGATTTCCCGTATTTTCTTCGTCGCGTGTGCAGCGTTTTTTATTTCATACTTACATTTTCCATAGGAGCAAGTTTTAACTTAAAGTCGGGGCCCTGCCCTCACCACTATGTTAGGTTGAGCACATTTCGAAATTGTTGAGTTGTGTAGATAACGGTGGAGAAAAATTTGGTGCAAGCCAGCAAACTGGGCTTTTACATTGAGAAGATTTTTTTTCTGCCGCCTTTTGTAAACTACACAACATTTTATGTTACCTACCTATTTTAGAAGTCAACAGAAAAGAGGCAATCATGCAGCCAGCCAAGTGCATTCTACATCCTTTAAGATACATGTAGTGTGTATACCCTTCTAAAGAAATAAAATAAATTATTTCCCTCAGATGCAATTATGTATATTCTGAATGTATTATTGTTCCACAATTGGATTGGGATTCAAAAGTACCGTTTGCATAATAGTACAAATGAATTGATTACTTAGGGACTTAAGCCCATCAAGTAAAATAATAATAATCAAATTTTTGCATTTTATGTGGTACCTACTTACTGATGGTTATAAGTTTATTTATCAATAGTATTGCTTCTCCAAAATATGAAATGGTAGCTGATTTAGTTGTCTGAACTGTTAGCTGAATCTATTTTCAACTGTTTTATAAATGAAATCTTTGAATTTTATTTCACAAATCTGTCACTATTCGGCACTGATGATGAAGTTGATGAACCCATGAGTGATTGATCATCAAAGCTGTCATTTTTTTTCAAGGAAATCATTTTATTTTAATTCCACAAATTATATTATCTTGGTTAAATGTTACATTTTCTCCACATTATAATTTCGCAGTACATACTGAAAAAGTTTACGTATTTTTGCCCATCCTACCGTTGAACTGTCATTTCATTTCATAGATTTGCACTAAGGGAGTTGATGTTAGCACCTCATACACAATCCAAAAGTGGAACAATAATATACAGCGTCGTCGGCCTGCGAGCCAAAAAAACTAGGTACTGGGAATTTATTTTAAACTGCAGCCCACACCATTTGTGAGGTTCGAAATAAAATAATCATATCACGGCTTGACTCTGTATAAAAATGAAGGGACAATGGAGCTGGAGTCCGGCTCCGGGTCCCACCGTGCACCACCCCGGACCGGCCCACCGGTAAAAGTCCCAGTATGCCCTGAGGCCAGACCGGACCTGATAATACATATAGGTTATTGTAAGAATATAAATTTTTATTATTGCATTCATAAATTCATAATACTTCATATTTTTCCAGCTTCAAGAATTTGCAGTTGCTGAACAAAATTGTATCTGCATATGTATCGTGTGGTCTAGATTATCATCTTCCCTTCAGAAGGAACTGCTTTCCTTGTTGTATCTTGTTGTTCATAAGATAAGATCAATAGTTTTTCCAAATATGAGTTGGTTAATTTTAATTACCTACTAATACACTAACAGGTTTTATGGATATAGAGTTTTTGCATGCTGCGTTCCAGTTAACATCATATATTTACACAGACATATCGTATAGTAGCAGCCCTAACATTAATAATAAACGCATAGAGTCGATGGGTGGCAATTTTAGATCAGTGAACTTCGGGCTCTTTTAATTATAAATATTGCTTGTTTCCAAACAAAATATATACTAAAGATTAGTTAAGTAATTAACAAATATGTTCCAAGCATGTGCCAGCCAAGACAACCCATTTTTTTGTTTATTTTTTGTATGGAAACTTGCCACGCTATTTAATCCATAAGTTTGGTCTGCTACTTCCATCCATCCATCAGCCTGTTTCGTCCACTGCTGGACATAGGCCTTTCCAGGATTTCGCCACTCTGGGGCGGTCCTCCTGGAAGAAATGCCCATACTCACACACTCTGTGGGAAGGTGGGTTGGTGAGCGCGGTGCCGAAACCCTTGCACCAGTGACGCCGCTGCCCGTCACCAGTCTGTTTTATATAAGGCCCGGCAATTGGGGATGGATATACCGCCGCCATGCAATGGTGGGCCGCCTGGTTTTTTTGCCTGAGAGCTGTCCTCGTACTCTCCCCCGAATAACTTCGGGAGGATTTCCGAGTAAGATGGTGGTACCTCCACAGTCGAGCCCGGCATTAGCTCTACCACCTAACTGCTACTTAGTAATAATTATATTTGGTGTTTTTTCCTTCTAACATGCTGTCACTGTCCTGTTATTCGCTTTGGTTACTTATTGTTTTTCGGTTTGCATGTAGGTTGTTTGCATGAGATGATGAAAAGAACTGAAGAAAGAATGATGAGCGATTGTGTAACTCCGCCACTGTGCACAGTGCCAGTCTTCAGCCCGATAAAAGGAAGAAGGCACAATCATTCATTATCAATACTTCTACATGAAATGTCTGTTTTTCTTTTGCCTGCCACAAATTATTTTCTTATTTATAATGTGTAAACTAGGAGGTGCAAGTCACAATCCCCACTTGGTATAGCCCCTTTTCACCGACGAATATTACGTACCTAAGTATTATGATTTCCTAGTTTACTGTCATCCAGTTTAATTCACTTGAAGTGATCATAATACCACGCACGCCACGATTGATTAGAGTAGTCGTTCAATAAGTAAGTACCTACACAAATCTTAATTTCACCAATCACGTAATCACAACTACTTACCTACAAACCTCAAAATAAAAATGTTCGTACTTAGTTAACTAACCCAAAATGACTTGCAATGCAAATAGCAATAAACGTTAGGCTTATGCCGGTTGCCCATGACAACACAACGTAAACAATAAACAAAATTTGCATTGAAAATAGCCATAGACGTCAGTGTCAATGTCAGCTGATCGATCCCAGTCTGCATGGCATTTAGCCCGCCCGGATAAACTCAACTTATCAGAAACAGACAGCCAAGGAAGCGTTTCAGAACGTGCGATCATAGTGCGAAATTTCACTCGTTTATTAGAAAGAGAAGAAAATGAAAAATCTGGTTGAACAGGTGGCCCAGTGTGATTTTCACATTACTCCCGAAGTTATATATCTTTGCTCCGAAGCGTTTCAAAACACTTTCGTGCAGCTGTCAGGTACGTATCAGTTCGTTTACCTTCGGTTTAACACGTGTAAGTTTTTGAACGCTCTAGAGTGAAATTCGCATCACTCCGAGTGAGTTTTGCTCGTTTCGAAATGGCACCTGAATGAACCACAGATCATCTATTGAACTGTTAGAGAATTCAGAAAGTGAAAAATACATCACGAGACCCAACATTGAACAAACTTGATGTAAAATGTTGATGGTTGTGATTGTTGTGATTGTCGGCAGTTGGTGGAACTTATTATACATCTTGTTAAATAAGACACTTGTACTTGTGCACAGGATTTAATCCTGTGGACAAGTACATATACAAGTGTCTTATTTAAAAAGATGTGAAACTTGATGTGTGTTCCCAAGCTAGTGGCCTTGTTGCTAAATGAATGTTCTAATTTGGTTTATTTGGTACAGTACAAGTACAAACCAATTACTTATAGTTATGTCGATGGTACAAACGGTACAAACCTATTTTCGCGATTCCAAAAATAAGTTTCATCCACCCACAGACATACACATACACGTATACTATATGGCTGTGCATCCGCCAGAGAGGGCAGTTATGAAACCACCATAGAGTAACTCATAAACTGGGAATAGAGTCATCCATCAGTTTTATCTCGGTTTAGCGACATCTCGTGGGTAACAACGGACTTAGTTCGTTATTGTACCTACCCATACCTACACAGGTATGTATAGCCCAGCCTTACTGCATTGCATTTTTATTTTTCAAATACCTACTACATATTAGTTAAATAAAACAACATTTAAGAAATTAATGATAATTTATTTACATGTAATTTAAGTAAACAATATATTTTAGATAACCTAAAGTGACCTAAATTCACAAGTTATCACAAATTTCACAATTCAAGCGAATCTGAAATACGATATGTTCGTTGAAGTCACATTCACCGAGGCTTAAACATAAAATTGCACAAGAGAGGTAGGTATTTACCACAGTTCGGCACACAGCACATTTTTTCCGATGTCATTGTTGTAGCAAATTGAAGTCCATTCAACGTAAACAAACACGATCGTCAGAGTCCAAAAAGAAAGCTGGGTAGTCAAAATAAAACACAGTCAACAGAATCCATGAAACATTGCCGGGTCGTAAGTTAATCGTCACTGATTTTGATTTATCGCAAAATCATGAATACCACCACAAGTGCTGCCAGTAGCTCAGAACAGAAACAGACAGACATTTTGAAATTAAAACAAGTGCTGCCAGATCAAAAACCCTATTCAGCGTTAGCAACGATCAAAAAAGTGTTAGATTCTACAAAATTCAGGGAATAAAAAAACGCCAAAATCAAAGTAAAGGATATATGAATATAATTTGCAATATTCCGCTAAATGTTTAGCGGAATATTGCAAATTATATTCATATATCCTTTACTTAGTGATGGACTTCCGCAAGGTAACGCCTATTTCAATTAATCACGCCAAAATCAGTTCCAATTTTCAACAGTAAAAGATATAATGTATAGAAATAAAACCACTAAATTCTCCGCTAGGAACAAAAACTCTAAATGCGCGCTAATCATACCAAAAATCCGTTAGATGTAGCGTCGAACGCGCTAAAATGGCAGCAGTGATTGAAACAACTTCTTGTAGCTCAATCTATTGAGGAACGTCGAAGGGCTTCGACGATGCTTCGACGTTTTTTCATACAAAGAAAAAATGTTCTTAGTGAAAAGACCCTGGAAAACACCAAAAACACCCACCATGCAAGATGATGATAATGTCACACTCACACACACCACACTGCACCACACGCACGACTTCCACAGACATCCCTATATTGGAAGTTTATGACGAGTTGACGACTTCACACGAGTCACGAAGACATACGACAGAACTTTTGTCGTCCGACCAAAGACATTGTATAGAGAAACAAGACTGTGCACTATGATACGAAAAACGAGCCGAGCAAGATGGTTGTTGGCACTCGTTGGTCCCTTTCTAACACGTTAGAAACTCAACAACACTATATAAGTTTAATGTTTACATTATATACACTGGCAACTTGCTAGACAAGGATACACGAGTAGCGACAGCTATCTCGCTCACCTCGTTTTTCGCTTGAAAATGGTATCATAATAATTACAACCTTATTTCTAAGGAAACAAAATATACACTCGGCGACAAAAAAATCGCAACTTTTGAAAAATTTTCTTCAAACCATTTTAATACCTATTTGAAACCAAATATGAGAGGATTATTTGGTATGAATTGAAAGGGCATTAAACGACCTTGAAATAAACAATCGTTTCATTTTATAAACGATAAAAATCTCTCAAATATCGTGGTATTAAGAAAAGTATTGCTCAAATACGCGTTCAAACGGTCGCTAGTTGCGCTACATAAAAGGGGTATAAAAAGGTAATTACACGTCGAATGTAGGTCGGACCGTTTGTACGCTCGCAGTGCTCGGGCCTACGCCTAGTTCCTCCTCTCGCTTTCTCGCCGCCTTTTCATTGAAATTGCCGTCGCGAGTCGCGCCGCGCATCAGCTGCGGAGGGGAACTCCTACAAAGAGCACCTGAGTCGGGGTGCCGATCACCGTACTACCTACCTCGGCCTTCCACAAGCGGATCTCACCGAGGAAAGGGGTATGGAGACTGGCGTATACCACGACTCATAGGTCGCACGGCGTAATGTCCAAGGTCCAGGCACTACTCCGCGAGAAACGCCAAACCCGGAAACAGTGGCAGCAAACACGCTGTCCGATCCTCAAGACTCGCCTCAACACACTAACAGCGACGGTGAAAAAAGAGCTGAGCCTCTACGCCGAGGAATCTTGGGAGCGCCACGTCGAATCCGTGGGTGACCACGTCCCCTCCGTGCATCGCCTATGCCGGCAGTTGTCTACGACTCCTACTCCCGTTAGACTACTGCTGGGCAGCGACGGCCTCCCAAGATTCAAAGCCCAGGACCGAGCCGAAATATTTGCTGAGAGCCTTGAAGCCCAGTTCAAGCCAAACCCGACCGACGATGTGGATCACGTCAGAGCAGTCGAGTCCCACCTCCTCGAATACTTCGAAAGGCAGATCCCCGCTGATGAGGATCCTGTGGTCTTCTTGCCTGGCCAGGTGCAGCGTCTCATTCGCCGCACCAAACCCCACAAGGCCCCCGGTCCAGATGCCATCACAAACATGGCGCTCCGTCACCTTCCTCCTCAGATGGTGGCCGCCGTGACGCGCCTGTTTAATGGCATCATGCGCACGGGGCACTTTCCGTCCCAGTGGAAAGTGGGCCACGTGATCATGCTGCCCAAGCCAGGCAAGGACCCAAGAAGACCAGAGCACAATCGTCCCATCACCCTCTTGAGCAACCTTTCGAAGCTATTCGAGAAACTCCTGCTCTACAATCTGACACCCCACATCACTCCCCGCCCGGAACAGTTTGGCTTTCGAGCGGCCTATTCTACAACCCTCCAGCTCACAAGAGTACTGCACCACATGGCAGTAGGCCTGAACAAGAAGAAGTTTACCGTCGCAGTACTCTTAGACATGGAAAAGGCCTTCGACAGAGTATGGCATGAGGGGTTGCTATACAAACTGTCGACATCCCCAGCCCCAAGGCGACTCATCAGAGTTGTGGCCTCCTTCCTCCTGGACCGCCGCTTCAAGGTGGTGGTGGAAGACGCCATCTCCGAAGAGCGCCCCATAAGAGCTGGAGTCCCCCAAGGAAGCTGCCTTTCACCAGCCTGCTATTCCCGATACACCGATGACATCCCTCTCGGAGCGGGAACTGAGCTCGCTCTCTTCGCTGACGACGCCGCCTACTACGTCTCGTCGTACAAGGCGAACTTTGCGACAGTGAAGATGCAGCGCACGCTCAACCTGCTCCCAGAATGGCTGTCTAAGTGGCGCCTGTCGGTGAACGTCGGGAAGACGCAGGCCCTACTCACCAAGCGTAGAAAGCACCAGCCACCACCGCTGAAGCTACAGGGGGTCGAAGTCCCCTGGCTTCAAACGGTGAAGTACCTTGGAGTCACCATTGACCGCGGGTTAACGATGAAGAGTCACGTGGACAACGTAGTCGCCCAGGTGAAAATAGCTAGAGCAAAACTCCACCCGCTACTTTCATCCAGTCTCCCTCTGCGAACAAAGCTCGGGATCTATAAAACCTACCTTAGATCCCGCCTCACATACGCAGCGCCGGCGTGATACGCCCTTATATCGGAGTCTAACAAGAAGAGGCTCCGAGCACAAGAGAACCTGGCTCTCCGATACATAGTCGGCGCGCCTCGCTATGTGAGGAACGCTACTATCGCGAGAGATCTCAATTTCGAAAGCCTGGACGACTTTGTCCGACGACTGGCGGCTGGAATGTTTGACCGTGCGGAATACAACCTGTTCCAGCGCATTCGAGACCTGGCACCGCACCACGCGCGCCCACCCGACCGCCATCGCCTACCACGTGACCTCGTCGCAGACCCTGCGGCGTAACTCCCCCCCACATGACCACAGGAACCCACCACCACTACCATCGAGTGCCACTCCAGGCACCAATACCAAAGACCTGCCCATAGTGATGGGCAGCGGTATAGACCTCAGGCAGGGGGCCATAGCCCCGAAACTGAGTCCCCACGCCCCCACCAGTTCAATTCAATTTATTTATTTCACTTGTAACACAGCGCACAAAACACCAAAAACGTCACAAAGGTGGATCTCACAAAAACACAATACAAGTAAAAAAAAACACAGCAAATAATACAAGATATCGGTACATTATGAAATATAATTATAGGTATATTATAATTTATCATTCATTCGTCGTTCTAGTATCCTCTTAAACGTATTCATCAAGCACGCTATCCCTGATACAAACAAGTCACACTGTGGTGCCTCGGTTAGCAGAGAGTTGAGCAGCGCCAGCGCACGCGGCACTGGTGATTCACCGTGTGAAACTGTGCGGGAGGCTGATGTCGCGAGAAGTTTGTGGTGGCGCGCTCGGGTGTAGTCGTGAGGTACAAACAACGTGACTATTTTACTAAGAAGATCCAGGCAGTCGATTTTGTGTCGAATCAAATTAATTGTAAATTTAATAAGGGTTAACGACCTTCTTAATTCAAGAGAGTCGTAGCCTAACTGGCCCTCAAGAAATCGTGTAGGGTATAAAAAAGGGTAGAAAATGTAGCGTCTTTTAAAGAGGCTTCTAAGAAATCTTTTTTGGACTTGTTCCAGCAAGAGAATGTATTTTTTGTCGTGTGGGTTCCAAACCACTGCATTCGTTTCAAGTATGCTACGGACTAGGGCAGCGTATAAGGTACGAGTAGCTTGGATGGACAAAGGTTCAGTATTACGAAGTACAAACCCAAGCCTCTGGTACGCAGTAGCGGTTACCTTCTGCACGTGAGGGCGGAACGTGATCTCCGGGTCGAACAGTACGCTGAGGTCCCGCACCTCCATGACCCGCGTCACTGGTGCATCCCCGAGCATGTACTGGTGCTGCACGGGAAAATGGGACCTGGTGAAGCTCATAACCTCACACTTACTGTGAGGGGAGTGGAGTGTGAGAAGACCTTCGTGCAGTCGAATGTAGGTCATTCACTATCCAAACTTTGAAGGTGACACACGTTAAGCGCACAAGCAAAAAATACTACCCTCAACATGGATACTACTCCTGAAGAAGCTGCACAAGTTCTTGCACTGCTGCACCGAAGGGTGCGGCAGTGTGATATTGCCCGGCAAGTCAACCTAAGCCATTTTGCTGTTCGAAGAGTAGTCCAGCGATTCCGGGAGACTGGTGGCTTTGTCCGAAGACATGGATCTGGGAGACGACGCTGCACATCTGAAAGGGATGACCGCTTCATAGTGTCGACGAGCTTGAGAAATCGGTTTTCCAATGCTGTTGAGATAAGACAGCAACTCCAAGCAGTTCGCGGGACAACTGCAAGTGACTCTACGATTAGAAGAAGATTAACAGAGAAGAAAATAGCCGCCCATAGAGCTGCTACAGGCCCAAGATTGACTGTAGAGCATCGTAGATCCCGCTTGCAGTTTGCCCGCGATCACGTCGATTGGACGCTAGACCAATGGCGAACTTCTCTTCTCAGATGAGACGAGGGTGTGCCTTTTCTGTAATGACAGGCGAAAAAGAGTGTACAGGAGGTAGGGGGAGCGATTCGCACAAGCCTGTATTCAAGAAACTGTGGAATACGGGGGTGGCTCCTGCATGTTTTGGGGCGGCATATCTTGCGACGGCAAAACTGACCTTGTATGCGTTTCCCGGACTGGAGGTGCTCGCGGGCAAGGGTCGCTGACTGCTCACCGGTACATCACAGAAGTCCTAGAAGAGCATGTGGTCCCATATGCTGGTTTCGTCGGCCATGGCTTTACTTTGATGCACGACAACGCTCGCTCCCACACCGCGTTTATTGTACGTGACTGCCTTCAAGAGGTTGGGATCCCTATCATGCAGTGGTTGGCGAGAAGTCCAGACCTGAACCCGATAGAGCACCTTTGGGATGAACTGAACTGTTGCCGTGTACGGACACTAACCCGGAACGTATTTGGTTCAGTCCCCCAGGCTACCTTTGCACCATCTGCGGCGATCTACTGCGCACGGAATGGAACATTACAGCCTCGTCACCAGTGGGGTGACGAGACTGTAACGTAGCGCAGGAGCCTTGGCCTCGGGGTCGTGTGTGGGGGTGCTGCCCTGCACCGTTAGTGTATGTGTTGAAGTGTGTGTATAGTGTTGTCTGTATGCTTGGGAGTGTTTTATAAAGCAAGGAGCTGATGTTGTGTGGGTGTGACCCTTTAGCCTATCCAACAGACCGACTCATTTCCTATTGGCAGCCGGTGTCTCAGTATGATCGGACACACGGCTGTGAGTGGTCATACCGGTACCAGTGTTGATTGGTGCCAGAATGCCCATGGGTCAGCCCTCCTCCTTTCAGGCTGAGGCTGTGTAAGATAAAGCTATTTTGACGATTGACCACACCCGAGTTTCCGATGTGGAAACGTTGGCATTTATCGTACGAGAAATAAAAATCGTTCGGTTGCACTTCAATGCAATCAACTGATTTTTTCGTCGAACGACTATCAATTAGGACATACCGTCACGCACGTCACGAGTTACGATGGCCAACAACAAACGTCAAAAATCATTGGGAAAGAAAAATTTGCGGATTAACGTGGTTGCACAGCTAACTGCAGGCCACAACGACCATGGTATGTACCATTATGAACTAACTATGAGCATTTATTGAAGCAATAATTTCTTCAGCTGGGGTCTGGGGTCATTATTGTTTCCGATGTTCCAAAAAACGTGTTGTGGTTCGGGTTTTCCACCAAAAGAACAAAATTAACAATTTGACGCAACGTGGACACACGAGTGTTTGGTCACGATGTGAAGTCTGGTTTGTTTGTTTTTTACAAAGACATTGTGTAGAGAACAAGACTGTGCACTACGATACGAAAAATGAGCCGAGCGAGATAAGTTTTGGCACTCGTTGGTCCCTTTCTAACACGTAAGAAACTCACTAATACCATACAAGTATATTGTATATATTATAGGTATATTTTATACACTGGCAACTATTTCACTCGGCTCGTTTTTCGCTTGAAAATGGAGTCATAATAAATACAACCCTATTTCTAAAAGAAATAAAATCTATTTCCATTTGACCAAAAATTGGACAGTGCACAGTCTTGTTATCATATCATACAATGTCTTTGGTTTTTTACGAAACCGTGTTGAATGTCATCACCAAACTTAAATGTTTCTACAGCAACAAATAAGCCCCTCTAGACGTACGCACGCAACGCAAATAAAATAACATTCGCCAGCCCTATTCCCAAAGATAATCGCGATATTTTTATGACATTATTTTTTTTAACGGCAATTTATCGCTAGGACTTGGAACGCATCCTTAAAAATTTTGACTTTAGTGTTACCAGAAAAAGATGTTTCAAAATATACTAATATAAATAAAGCTGACTTTATAGCCTAATTCATACTAGAGAGCAAGGTTCAATGACCCTATTTGCGAAATGTATGTATACTTGTTCAAGCACAACCTCGATTCAATTAGTAAAGAAAGTCTAAATTTTATTTTGCGTATAATCACAGAAAAGGTCATTGAAATTTGTATTGGACCTCACCAGTTACCGAAACTCCAGTATGAATTTAGCTGTATAAACGAAGGTTACCTCATATGTAAGTTACATATTTGGTTCTTAACGTATCAAAGTTATTTACATGGTACCTATACGTAACAAGGTGGGACTGTGGGTGAATACCACAAAGTAAATACATACTGAAATGTGAATGTGGGTGAGTAACCCGCACTTCCGCCTTGTCGCATTTTTTAAATCACTTTTGAGCCAAAGTCAAAAATATAATATAATTTAATAAAGTAGTAAAAAAGTCGTGTCTCTACAGTGAATATTGTTGCGAAATTTTAAATGAAATGGGTTACTGGTATTGTACTGAGGCCAAAACCACAATTTTTAGATTTTTTGTCGGTCTGTCTGAATGTATGTTCCATTTACACTCTAGAAATTTTATTATCATCCTAGTGACCCTGGGCAACACATAGGCTATAAGAAGTGTTCATAAAATAACGCACAATCCGGAAACGGGGCAAAGATTGAATAAACGCTTTTATAACTCGAGAACCAATCAACGGATTTGAAAGCGGTTTTATTTATTATCATTGTAGTTACAATAGTCAACACATAGACTACAAGGATTGTTCATAAAAAATAGCCCAAACTGAAAACGGGACAAAGACTTGCTTATAATAAAGCTGTCAATCAAACATTATAAAAAATAAACAAACTACAATAATTTATTTTTATAAAGTTACCGTAGTTGCCACGTTTAGAGGCGATACACGTGTTTAAAAGTTTTTTTGCTTGTTATTTAAAGTTGGTTTACATTTATATTAGTACTGCTTGCATGTAGTGCATGTTTTATGCGGGAGAGCGGAGGCGGAGATAAGGTACTTGATGAGTCTTCATTTTAAATAGCATGGTAAAAGTGTTTAGCGGAATATTGTAAAGTAATAATATATCCATAAGTTGATGATAATCTTTCGCAAAGTAACGCCTATTTCAATTCATTCCATCCATCCATCAGCCTCTTTCGTCCACTGCTGGACATAGGCCTTTCCAGGATTTCGCCACTCTTGGCGGTCCTCCTGGAAGAAATTCCCACACTCACACACGCTGGGCAGGCGGGTTGGTGAGCGCGGTGCCGAAACCCTCGCACCAGTGACGCCGCTTCCCGTCACTGGTCTGTTTATATACCGCCATCCATCGGTCCCAGGCTATGGTGGGCTGCCTGGTTTTGCCTGAGAGCTGTTCTCTTACTCTCCCCCGAATAACTTCGGAGGGGTTTGCGAGTAAGATTATTTCGAGTATTTCAATTCATTACTGGCGATTTATGAATTTTTAAGGTTCCGTCCCCGAAGGATGCCAAACGGGACCCTATTACTAAGCCTCCGCTGTCTATCTGTCTGTCCATCTGTCATAGCTGTACAGCTGTAGCTTCAACCGTAATGGGTACCTAGCCAATTAAAATTTTCACAGAATAGGTGTAACTACACTTAAATCACTACAAACAAATAAAAAAAATAACTCTATGGGTCCATCCATCCTTCCATCAGCCTGTTTCGTCCACTGCTGGACATAGGCCTTTCCATGATTTCACAACACTTGGCGGTCCTCCTGGAAGAAATGCCCATACTCACACACACTGGGCAGGCGGATTGGTGAGCGCGGTGCCGAAACCTTTGCACCGGTGACGCCGCCGCTGCCCGTCACCAGTCTGTTTTATATAAAGCCCGGCAATTCTAGCCAAAATAAATGTAAAGCTGCATGGCAAGTGATTCAAAGTGAAATGGGCATTACCCAACTAAATGTTAACAGCATTGATGTTATTAATGATAATGATGTATCTGTCACAAATCCCTCAAGAATAGCTAATATTTTCAATGACTTTTTTACGAATTCTGCTAATAATCAAAATAATGTTTCAGGTATGAATGATAATGATAACGCATGTATTTGTGATAAAACAATTTTCTTAAAACCAGTAGATGTTACGGATGTAACAAGAATGATAATAACGCTAAATATTACAAATTCTGAAGGGTATGGTGGTATATCGACAAAATACTGAAATTGGTTGCTAACGAAATAAGTGTTGTGGTTATCTATCTAATTAATCTCTCACTTCAAAATGGCTGTTTTCCAGATCGGCTGAAACTATCCGTAGTTAAACCTTTACATAAAAAGGAGATAAAACTGAAATCGACAAATATAGACCCATAACTTGAGTATCAATACTATCAAAACTTTTCGAAAAGGCTATGCATAGAAGACTCGTTGACTTTTTTGTTAAACATGACATTATAAAATATGATCAATTTGGGTTCCAGAAAAACAAGTCAACGACTTTAGCAGCTTTTCACCTTGTCGATTATATATCTCGTAGCGCTGATAGCTAAAATCTAACTACTGCCCTCTTCCTGGATATGTCCAAGGCATTTGACTGTGTAAAACATGACTTGTTACTAAACAAACTCGAACAGAATGGTATCAGGGGTACAGCACTTGACTGGATAAAATCTTATCTGGGAGATAGGCCTCAGTACGTAGAAGTAGCTAAATTGGACTCAAATAATGCGGTTAAACACTACTACTCTGATCATAAAATCAACAACTACGGTGTTCCCCAAGGGAGCGTTTTAGGGCCACTATTATTTTTGATCTATATTAATAACTTACCTAACATGACCATTCATAAGTGCATCCTCTTTGCGGGCGACATGTCTATAATAGTAACACGTAAAAATCAACCATTACAATATCACGAATCTGAAATTAATAATACATTGACATCGATTATGCAATATTTAAATAACTATAACCTTCAGGCAAATTTGACTAAAACTTGACTTGTTAAAATTGTGTTCATCGTAAAGTTTGATCATTCTTTCACGTTTTATAAGATACTCCATTTTGGGTTAAAATCTACATGATTAAGACTGCCTTTGCAGCTGAGTGTTACAGCGCTCGCCATTTAACCCGGAAGTCATGAGCTTAATCTCCGTGGTCAGAATAATTTGTGTTTGATCTGCGTGATTTGGGAGGCATGTTAAGCTGTTGATCTATTTGTGCAGGAAGTACGGCGATAGGTCACATCATCCATTACGGTTGGGACGTAATATTCATTAGTGAAAAACCAATTCTACAAGTAAATTCACAATTGAAAATACCTCTGTCAATCCCCGGGGATTTATATCTTGACGATATTGTTTATGTGTGATTTTGGCAATTATACTTTTCCCCGTTTTATTATTAAATACTAGCTTTTGCCCGCGATTTTACATTCGTATAAGTGTTTTTGAATCAATTTTTTTTATTTTATTTTGTTAACACAACTTAAAGCATAATATGATTAATATGTATACACAGGGTGTAAATGCAAAGTCAAGAATCCTTTAAGGCATGAAAGTATACACGATTCTGATGTCATTACGAGAAAAATATATATACCTTGAATTTTCACCAAAAATTCCATCATTTTTCTAAGCTATGGCTACGCAGCTCACCAGCCTCCTTACACACCTAATTGTACCCCGCAACCCGCACCTCTTATCCGAGTGGCCAACGACCGTGAGGGTGTCCACGCGATTACTGTATTTTGGGTAAAGAAAATCGTCTTATTGTGAGGTACCGGTACTTTATTTAGAGATCCCAGTATTTAAAATAATATCTTTACCGATCATACTAACACACCCTTAAATGATTCTTGCCTTTGCTTTTACACCCGGTATACTGAAACGGTTAAACCTCGTTTACAAATAAAATTTACTTAGAGAGAATCTCAGGTTGTAAAAGGATCACTAAATTAAATGCAAATATCTGTTTTATAAAACTACTGTCAAAATATATTATCAAGTTCTTCAAATGGGTATTATGCGGTATCTCGATTCACTTCGCGTATATACGGTACTGTCCTGGTGTTGAACGTGCGTGACGCGATGGTACAGTCGTCGTCCTGAGTGAAGTTCGGTAACTAGAGAGGATCGAAGACGGCAGCGGTAGGAGTCCAGGGTCCAAAGTGCGACCTTCCGTAGTGTGGACTGGGCCAGTGAAGGGGTAGCGGCTGCTTGTAAAAAGAGTAGAAAATTAGCTGCAGCGTAGGAGAATGGTGGCTGCGTATAAGCTCCCAGCGTAGAAAATGGCAGCTGCGTATAAGCCCCAGTGTGGAACCCTGGAATATGACAAATTGATGGCATTAGGCATGGCCGTACACTTCCTTGTTGACACGGCAACGACCATTCCAGCACCGAGAAGGTCCGTTGCATGTGCTAACAAAAAATACAAAAGCAATAGAAAAAATCTCGAAACTGAATGCTAAAGGCACCGAGACGAAAAATACTAAATTTAAAATTAATAACTTATTATTGAAATTGACAGAAAAATATATCTAGGACTATAATAAAGAACAAAGGATTCAAATACTAAATTAATGACGACTTTCTAAGCTCAAGTCCTATTCGAGACGAAAAATACTAAAACCGGCTATTAAAGGGTCAAAAATGTATTTCAATGATTATTTTCAAAAATAAATAAATAATTGTAGCTGTGGCGCCCCCAGGAACCTAGAAATTACCATTCCGACCATTGCTCTCAACTATATTTTTTGTATTTTATCTGTGGATCAGTTATTTCCTGTAGCAAAAGGAACAGACTGGCGGTTGCCATTATTAAAACCATAGGCATAGACTTTCTACAGTCAAAACAAAAGACCGAGTAGAAGAAAATATTTTGCTGTATCAAAGTGTAACTTGTTGTTTGTCGTTTATATTCAATATAAAACAAAGTTGGAGAAAGTGAAGTTTATTATTTGTGCAGAGGTGTTGCGACTTGCGACCATCCCACATAGCTATTGATATAAAACATCATAACATAAAACTAAAATTCCTATTTCGACTATTATTTGTTAAACTATATTTTAATGATCACCAAAAACATCCGCTACCAACATAAATATCGTTTCTTGAAGTTAACCTGAATCAAAATAAAACAAACGTATCGTTTGTGAAACAATAAAAACACAATAAAACTTGTAAACTAAAACCTATCACAAAGTCAAATAAAACACTATATTAATTTCCTAAATTGAACTAACGGTACAAATGTGTATGCCAACAAAAGATTGGTAATGAATTTAGATAGTTATATAGTTACTATATTTAATGGCTGACACAAGAGAACACTTAGGCTGGCTAACTAAATTAGCACCTTGGACACCAATAGAGAACAAAAGATCACTTAGCAAGTCAATTAAAGGAATGCACTTACCAAAATTATTTGGGTATCCACACTAATCAATTTAAATATTTGAAAATGAAAAATAACTCACTAACGTGAAGTTACTAAAAACACGTGTCATCTTTCGCGTATAATAAAATGCGAATTACCTATATCCGCGTAACTGGTGTGGTAACGTGAAGTCACGTCGAAGGGATTGAACAAGAAACCTGCAGTGCTGCCAGATCAAAAAATCTATTGAACACTAAAGCTGTCCCAAAAAGCGCTAGAGTCTATGAAATTCATGGGTCCAAAACAGGCCCGGATCAACTATTGTGGGCACGGTGGGCATGCCCACAACCATCGCGTAGAAAATTGGACTTCGGAATATAAAACCGCACAACACTGTTTTTACTAGTGTGTATAAACAAAACATAGCCGATAGTTCTATTGCTGATGGCACGTTACTTATTTTTACAGTGAATAGAGATAAACATTATCCTCGACGACCCGAATTCAACTCTATCACTGTTTCTTGATTAGTTTACCGGAAAATCCTGTTCGTGCAATTACAAAAAAAAAATCAGTGTACAAATTACAGATACCAACATTGCATAAATAAATATATTTCATTAGAAACAGACAAACATTTTGCAGTTACTGTTTTACTAGTGTTCACACCGTGGTTTTGTCCGTGTGGACCAGTGATACAAAAACATAAAAGCTTAATCTTGAAGGAAGTCCCCATACAAGAAAATGATTAAATTTGTAGGAATGCAACGTATCAATCGTGCCCACAACCTTTTTCGAGGGCTGGATCCGCTCCTGGTCAAAAAAGCACTAGATTTAGCACTGAATTTCTCTGTTAATAAATTGATATTTAAAGAAAAAAACAAACTTGTATGAAAACATATTAAGTTGTAATTAAACAAAGAAAAAAAGTAAACAAATATGTCAACATAATTTAAGCATACCATTTCAAGATCAACAAAATAAGTAACTAGTTGCAGTCATAAAATCAACAAAAACACACCAATCACCAGAATTAAACTCTTCATCTACCATCATTATTGAACTCGATGAGGAGCCAGCCTGGCTAAAATAATTATTTTTCAATCTATATTTCTCGCATGACCGAGGAATTAAACAAATCAAAGCAAATATTTTTTTTTTGGGAATTACCCTCCAATGAACTCCATATTATGTGCCTATTTCACTCGCTTGTACACATGAGCTCGGCACACACACACGTTGACATCATAATATGCGCCATTTTTTGTACGTTGGAGGAATTGCAAGGGAATCCCCTGAGTAATAGAGTAATATGATAAAAACCCTTCCATAAATAACAAAAATTTAAGAAGTGTGATGTGCTGTTATTGAATCTTAAAAAAGCACTAAATTTTCGACTAGGCGCTAAATTCTCAAATTCAGCACCAAATGCAGCAAAAAAGCGCTGGATCTAGTGCCGAAAGCACTAAAATTGCAGCACCTGAGCAAAGACAGCGGTTGACGCTGGCCCCACTCAGTCAAAAAGACAACGGTAAATTTCGCTAGACCAATCCAATAGCTCGAATTCTGAGTTCGACCAGCGTAAGGTCATGAACCCCAGCATATCGATCGGTTAAAAGCAGATATTACTGGTTAAAAAACGTTAGCTCTGTTCGTTTCCCAAGAACAAAGGAGTTGTTTTGCACCAGGGGAAAACCCAGTCATAGTATCGTGTGCAAACGTTAAGGGGAATACAATTAAATATGTAATTATATAAACATGTAACAAAATAACGTTACAATACATATATTACTACGATGATAATAATAAAAAACTCATGGAAATCCTTTGAGTGGTTCTCGAGTTAAAACGGAACATAGAAAGAATCAAAAGGAGAATGCTGACTGAGTATTCAAAAAAACTCAGAGCGAACAGATATAGGATGTAGCTCTGAATTTTAGTGTCATTTCATTAAATAATTTAACAAATATTTTATTATAAAGTTCGATGGCTAAATGTGTGATATTTCTATTTCTTTCTTACCAGGGGCGAGATTTTTCATCTTTAAGATAACTCCGATTTGGATATACCCGACGATGTAAATACATTATTCAGTAGTGTTATTACACTTCCATGTAACCATTCCATTCCACTTCTTCTTAGTGGCCTTCGAACACTATTGAATAATGTATTTATATCGTCGGATATATCCAAATCAGATATATAAGATGAAAAATCTCACCCCCATTAAAAAATAAATAGCAATATCACACATTAGTGGCCATGGAAGTGTAATAACACTATAAAATAATGTATTTACATCGTCGATCGTTTAGTCGGAAATATCTTTATCTTGCCCCTTTAATTAAATGTCACTGTTCATGCACAGGTGTACACAAATTGAAACTTCCGAATTTGCTTTAGGTTTATATTGCGTTTATACAGCGTTTGGAATATTTTAATTTAGAGTAACAAGCGTTCGTATGCACTGACGCAGTTGAAGTGAAGGTAGGTACGGCTTATAAAAAATGATTGCGAGCAAGCCGAGGAAATGCCTGCTATTGGTTTTATATCAGGCGTTAACATCCTGCCCCCGTTGAAAAGCTCCTGTTTTCAACCCTCTAGTTCTTCTGCAGTAGGCAAGGGGCACAAGCGAACCAGGGGACGGCGTAGGCAACCTCGTGGTGTGGTAACATCGGCAACTCGGGGTATGCCATCCTTGGGACCATAAAACAATCTTGAAATTCGTCCGAGCTTCCAGCAGAGAGTTGGAACATCGTCTTCTTGCAGAAGTACCAAGTCTCCTACGTTTGGGCTTGAAGAATTGCTCTTCCATTTGTGGCGCTGTTGCAACTCGGCTATGTATTCGCGTTGCCAGCGCTGCCAGAAATGTAGATGTATTTGCTGCAGTCTAGCATAGCGTTGTAGGTTGTTAAGATTGCAGTCCTCCTTAGCAGGTGAAGGTATTGCAGTGAGAGCCCGACCAATGAGAAAGTTCCCGGGAGTCAGGCAAAGGAAGTCATCAGGAGAGGACGATAAAGGACAGAGCGGACGGCTGTTCAATATAGCCTCTACTTGTGCGAAAAGAGTAGTTAGCTCTTCAAACGTTAAGTGTGAGTTACCCATAACGCGCTTAACATGAAATTTTGCGGACTTTACACCGGCTTCAAAGATACCACCGAAGTGAGGAGCGTTCACCGGAGAAAATAGGAATTTGATTCCATCCTCACTTGCAAAGGCAGATAAAGAATCTGCATTATCTTTAAAAAATTGATTTATTTCTTTAGCACCTGACACAAAATTACGTCCGTTGTCACAGAACACTTCAGTTGGCTTGCCTCTACGTGACACAAATCTACGAAATGTCATAACGAAAGCGTCCTTTGACATATCACTAACGGCTTCAAGATGCACGCATTTGTACCGTAAACATACGAACAGGCAAAGATAGCATTTAATGATTGCGGCACCACGACCTTTCCGGTTTACAATAAGAAATGGCCCGGCAAAATCTAAACCCACTGTTTTAAATGGGAAGTCTGGCGTGACACGTTGAGAGGGCAAGTTACCCATCATAGGTTTCATAGTCTTACCTTGTAATCGTCTACACTTAAAACAATTATGGACTATGTGTCGAGCTAGACGTCTACCATTTATGGGCCACACAAACTCTCGAATAGTAGCAAGTAACAGTTGTGGTCCAGCGTGTAGGTTATGTTTGTGCTCATGCTCAAATAAAATTTTCGTTAAATGATGCTCAGCATGCAAAAGCACGGGATGTTTTTTGTCAAAATTAAAATCAGACGCATCTAGTCGACCACCCACTCGAATAACACTATCATCACTAAAAAACGGAGTCAATGATAAAATAGGAGATTTAGGACTCAGTGATTTTTTGCTAGCAAGCAAGTCGTATTCAAGTGAAAATGATTCTTGTTGTGACAAGCGACATAAATGTATAAAAGATGCATTTAGCTCGTCAACAGATAAAGGACCAGAAAGCTGATTTTTTGAATTTCTCATATTATGTATGAAGCGTAATGAATAGGCAAGTGTTCGTTTTAATTTAGTTAGGCTAGAGTAGTTTTTTATTTGTATTATAGGGTCTTTGTTTGTTGTTACGTTTGTTATGATTGAATTAGTTTTAGTTTCTGGTAAGTTTTGTACATTTATTTTATTATTATTTAAGATAGGCCAAGAACTTTCAGGTTCAGCAAGATAAGAAGGACCCGACCACCATAGCATTGCACTACTCAGCTGATCTGGACTTATGCCTCGGGATATCAGATCGGCAGGATTAGCAGATGTTGGTACATAACGCCAAGAAGCGGAGTTTGTAAGTTCACAGATTTCTGATATCCGATTTGCGACAAAAGTTTTTAAATTTTGGAAGCTGCTATGGAGCCAGCCTAGCACGACTGTGGAGTCACACCAATGAACTTGAGTTTGTATATCGAATCTCAATGATTCCCTGACAGCCTTACATAATTTGGCTGATAATAAAGCGGCGCACAACTCAAGTCGGGGAATAGTAGTGGCCTTAACTGGAGCTACCTTAGATTTGGAACAGAGTAACTTGATGGTTATCTTATTTTCAGAATCTACAGAGCGCAGATAGACGCACGCACCGTATGCGTTCTGCGATGCATCGCTGAAAGAGTGTAACTCTACTAATTTAGGTTTATCGCAGAGAACACGTCTAGGAACCTCGAGGGTTAGAAGAGTAGGTAGCGTCGTAGAGAATTTATTCCAATCCTTTTGAATGTCATTGGGGATTGGATCGTCCCATGCTAGTTTTTTCAACCATAACTGCTGCAAAAGAAGTTTTGCTTTGATCACACAGGGACTCAGCAATCCTAAAGGATCAAATATTTTAAAAAGCGACGAAAGCATTAGTCGTTTGGTTAGGTTATGATCATTAGTTGGGGGCAGAACTTTAAAGGGGAAATGCAATTGATCAGTACTTGGGTTCCAACCCATACCTAACGTGGAGGAAGATTCACTCACAATTAAATTATCATTGGTATTTGAAGAGATTGAATCTCGTATAGCAGGTGAATTAGTTTTAAACTTTCTTAGATGGAAGCAACCTTTCTGTAGAGCTGCAGAAACAGCTTGATGGATATAGCGTAGAGTACATTCGCTTTCGGATCCAGTTATCAGATCATCGATGTAGAAATCGTGTTGAATTATCTCTTTAATCTTAGGATCTGAGCACTCCTCACCTAGTTGCCATAAACAACGTGTACTTAAATAACTGGAACTTGCCATTCCGTAAGTTACAGTATTCAACTTCATCGTTTTAATAGGCATAGACTCATCCTCTCTCCATAATATAAGTTGCAGATCTCGGTCCTCCTGATTAATTAGGACCTGGCGGTACATCTTCTCGACATCACCAGTCAGGAGGTACTTATATTGTCGAGCTCTGACGAGAATGGAGAAAAGTGAATCCTGCATGTTGGGGCCTACTAAAAGTAGGTCATTGACCGAATACCCAGAAGAACTGGAAGACGAACCATCGAACACGATTCTGATCTTCGTGGATTCGCTACTGTTCTTGAAGACAGCATGGTGACAGAGAAAATAGGCTGTGTGTGGTTTAGCTATAGGAGACTCCGAGAGATGACCTAGATCGGAGTACTCACGCATGAATTCTACGTATTGTGATTTTACTTCTGGTTGTTTTCTGAATCGAGATTCTAAATTTAATAATCGTTTTTTGGCTGAATTATAGGATTGTCCTAGACAATCTGGTGAATCTTTGAGAGGTAGACCTACAGAGAATCTACCTGAAGATAGGCGGAAGGTGTGAGCCAAAAAATGGGCCTCGCATGCCTTCTCGCTCTCACTAAGTTTAGATTTTAGGGGAACCTCCTCGAGTTCCCAGAACTTAGTAAGCTCTTGATGAATTTGGATATCGTCATCATTCAATGTACTTGAAATGACTGAATGGTTACATTGAACAATTGTGTTAGTAGAGTGAGTATTTGTGGGAATAGGACCTGATATAATCCAACCGAACTGGGAGCTTCTTAACTTCGGATTATTGAGACCGAGAGAACGTTGATCGCGGCCAAGAATATCCCAGAAGAGATCGGCACCGATGAGGACTTCAGTCGGTGCTGGCTGGTGAAACTTAGGGTCTGCAAGTTGAATATGTTGTGGTATTTTTAGCTTTGATATATCGATAGGTAGCCTGGGTAGATCACCTGTTATTTTTGGTAACACAAAGAAGCCCGATGTGACGTTAAAGTTAGTATTTAGTGACCTCAATTGCGCTACACAGGTTTCTGTAACCTGCCCAGCATGATTATTGCCAATGCCTACAACGTTGACAAGGCAATTGGAATTTATTGGTAAAGACAGTTTGTCCTTGAGAGATTGGGAGATAAATGAAGACTCAGAACCACTATCTAACAGGGCACGAACCTTTTCTGTTTGATTCGTCCGAGGATTGACTACCTCAATGATAGCTGTAGACAGCAACACTTGATTAGAATTTTGCTTTG
This sequence comes from Ypsolopha scabrella, assembly GCA_910592155.1. Classification (NCBI taxonomy): domain Eukaryota; kingdom Metazoa; phylum Arthropoda; class Insecta; order Lepidoptera; family Ypsolophidae; genus Ypsolopha; species Ypsolopha scabrella. The sequence goes on from OU342978.1 coordinate 936,671, forward strand.
AAAAGTTGACAGTAGTATCGTCAGTGCTGGCAGGCATGGTCTCAACAGCACTGGAAACGGAAGCATTATTGTTGACTATATTGACTGGTTTATGTATGAGAGAGTTGTGTCTTCCTTTGCATACACGGCATGGGCCCATCACGCATTTTTGTATAGCGTGACCGCTTCTCAAACAGTTTGGGCACAGCTTCAACCTATGTACTTCGGCTATACGCTCCTCTACGCTTTTTGCTGTGAAGGTAGGACAGTCGTAAATACGATGCCCTTCACTACAAACAACGCATGTTTTTGTAGGAGGATTAGCAGCATTGATATTTTCGCCGCTGGAGCATGCAAAAGATTTTGTATATGGCTTAGAATTAGAGGCCGTGGCCTTAGATGTGGACGGAGTTGACTTATTATTATGGGAGTTCCGATATATAGATTCGAGGACATCAGCACGATCGAGTAAAAATTTGTAGAATTGTTCTAAGTTAGGATAGTCTTTCAATGTACCACGCCACTCCTCCCATTTCAGAGATGTGTGATTGTCCAGCTTGGAGCTCATCATGTGGATGATCAGAACATCCCACTTGTCTGTAGGCTGTCCAAGGCTGCACAACGCTCGTAAGTTTTTCGTGACATGATCCACTAAAAATCTCAGTGATTTATCGGATTCGCGAATAATTGGTTGAATGTTTAGCAACGAATTCAAATGATGATTTATCAACTGACGCTTATTATCGTATCGATCGGATAATAATTTCCATGCATTTGCATAATTAGCGTTAGAAATTTCCAAGTTGGAAATTATGCGTGCCGCATCACCCGTTAAGTATGACATAAGGTAATGAAATTTATGAATCGGAGCAATACGCTCATTGTTGTGAACTAAAGACAAGAATGTGTCACGGAACTCAAGCCAACGAAAGAACGATCCGTCAAACTGCGCAATTTGGATACGAGGCAGTTTATATCCAACTTCATGATGGTCAAGATTGCTTTGAGCTGATGATGAGTGACTCGAGTTAAGGCTTTCATTTTGACGAGCACTCGCGTTTTGTTTTTGAATTAAGTTCTGTGCTAAGGCAATGTTTGAAATAAATAACTGCTCAATGTCATCTCGCTCATCTAGTTCGTTGGTTAAATTACTTGGAGTCATCACCTCTATTTGACTTTGCAAGTCATCAAATCGATTTGAAAGTGACTCAAATTTACCAAGTCTAATTGATAATTCGGCTAACTCTATAGTCGTCGGCGTACTCTTGGAACTAAGTTGAAATACATAGTTCTTAAACTTAGTTATTTGGCCCTTTACTGAACTACGTTTTAAAAATAAATCTTGTAAATTTTGAGAGTCCTTTGCACTAGTTTCACCTCCCATTGTTATTAAATCAAAAATTTAATATTATATAGAATTTAATCAGACTTTGCTAAGGAATTAACACTATTAAAAAACTTTAAAACATATAAACACAACGTTTGTTTACTATGGAAATGAAACTCAATGCAAAGAAAATAAAAATGTAAATTGAAAATATGTCTTTTAAATAAAGTATTAAAATTTGTCTCACGCTCCTCGACTAGGTGTCACCTGAACCGGAGCTCAGTCTCTGCGCTTGACCTGCCGCTGTGAGGGTCCGCTATGGCTCGAGTTGTCGCGGCTCGTCGAAGGGTCACGCGCGAGTAGTGTACCAAAAATGCCTGGAATGTTTCGGCAAATAGATGAATATTGATTGTAATAAATAGATACAAAGATAAGAATATTCTACCTATACTGTAGGCTTAGATTGTAATTAATATTCGTTACACTTTGTGAGTTTGTAAGAAAAGCCTAGTAAAAAAGATTTACTTATTGTGTTGCTTATATGGGACACAAGACCTTTTTATATAGGTAAATTTAACTACGTACTCATAAATAGTAGTACGGTAAATAAACAAGTGGGTAACTTTGTAATTTTGATTTTTGGTAGAAATTGTAACTGTAATTTTGGGAATGAATTCAAATTAATGGATTGTTTGATTTTTGTTTAGTAACACTGTATAAAATAAATTAGCACAAGTATATAACTGACGAACAGACGTACAAAGGAAGGTAAATAGGTTTGAGGTAAATAAATAGGTCTGATTCGGAAATTTTGGTATAGTTAATGGACGGGATAAAATATAGGAAGGGCACTTAGCTGCATTGGCCTGGCTGCGGCTCGATTCTGTTTGCTGATCGATGGACCGGCGATGGCTGCAATGGCTGGACCTTCAGGTATCCCGTGAATGTATTGGGTAATTGATATTGTAATTGGAAGCGGCGCGGCGGCTAGCAGCGATGTTATAACATGTCTGATATGGCGTCACACACCGGCCGGCTTCAATCCGAATATTGCTTCTTTTTCGAAGAATTTTGATGGTTCTTGACACGGTCGCCAGATGTTCATGCACAGGTGTACACAAATTGAAACTTCCGAATTTGCTTTAGGTTTATATTGCGTTTATACAGCGTTTGGAATATTTTAATTTAGAGTAACAAGCGTTCGTATGCACTGACGCAGTTGAAGTGAAGGTAGGTACGGCTTATAAAAAATGATTGCGAGCAAGCCGAGGAAATGCCTGCTATTGGTTTTATATCAAGGCGTTAACATTTTGAGCTACATACTGTATCTGTTTGCCCTGCTTTTTTTGGTATTCTCTTTTAAAAAAATGTAATTTTGGCTTCAATACAATAATAATATCCTTTTTCATATATTTTTCTTATAATTTATAAAAAATGACTTCTAATGGAATAGCCAAATTCATATCGGAGACGGGGATTGGTCAAAACCAAGGTTCAATTACTCTTTTTGTGAAAAACAAAAATACAATTTGTGCTCCTCTACTAAAATTTACCTCAGAGTCAATTAGTATAGCAAGCCAAAATTTTATTTTGCGTTGTTTACAGAAAGGATCATTGAATCTTTGTCCTGACCACTTACCGAGTCTCCAGTGTGAAATTAACTACATACTTAATAAAAAGTTAGCTTATATATTATTTTTCACATAAAATTTTGCAAACATATTCAGTATTATTAGATACGTGGACACTAAAAAAAATTGTTCTATACCTAGGTATTTTTTTTATCTTTTCAAAGTACTCTCCACCAGTCTCTATATAAATTTCATGTGTCTAAACCAGTTTTCAAAACACTTTTTCCAGTCCGCCGCAGACACCTTGTTTACAGTCTGCTCGAACGCAGCCACGCATCGTCCGGCGACGAAAATTGTATTCTTTTGAGTTTTTTTTTTTTGGAAATAAAAAGAAGTCACACTGTGCTAGATCAGGGCTGTGAGGAGGGTGACCCAGGAGTTTAACTGGCGTGCTGTCCAGGAAGTCCCTCGTTTTGAGTGCGGTGTGCGCAGGTGCATTGTCGTGGTCGAGCAGTAGCTCGCGGAGCCCTGTGTTTGGTCGCTTGTTGCTAACAACAGAGAAAACTTCTGGCAAACATTTTTTGGTAGTATACCATTCGGCATTGATGCTTCTTTGATCCCCTTAGGGAATCAGTTAAATTAAAAAAGTTAGCGATCAAAATCTTCCCCCCGCTTCTAGATCGCTTCACTTTGGTGGGTGTTGGTTCATTTTGAAACACCCAAACAGTCGACTGGCGCTTGGTTTCTGGTTCGTATTGATAAATCCAGGACTCATCACCTGTAACGATGTCGTAAACACGCCGAGACGAGCCTGTTTCAAATTTGTTTAACATATCACGGCACCATTCCACCCTTTCCTGCTTCTGAGCATCGGTGAGGTTGTGTTGTGCGGCACCCAGCGTGATACTATCCTCCTCACGCGAAGATGGCTGTGTAGCATCTTGTAAACGCTTCCCGATCCAATCTTCAATATGTGTTGAATCTCCTGATATGTAATTCGCCTATTGTTTTGGATTAAATATTTCACTGCCAGCACGTTTTTTTCGGTAACAGCCGTCAAAGGGCGACCGCTTCTTTCTTCATCCCCCAAAGTTGGCCAACAGCGTTTGAATTCGTTATACCAACGATACCTACACGGTTGCCTTGGAAGGGCCTTCATCCATGAATGCCATTTGAAGTGTATCGTACGATTCATCCGGTTTCAGGCGACACTTAAAATCGTAAAAAATCATACCTCCAAAATGTTCCCGGCGTAGATCCATATATTTCAGCGAGACACAATACTTTGAATTAGCTTTCAAAAATGTGGAGGGTAATTTCGAAATTAGAACATACCTATTTTTTCTTATATATAGTCATTTCGAAAAACATTATAACTGGCCAGTCTCCCATATATAAAAACCTCTTTTTCGCAATACTTTCTGAGGGGCCTGGTAATATAATTTTTTTTTAAATTAAAATACCCATCATTTTTGTATAAGGAGGAGCAAAATATTAGAATTTACTGACGGTATTATTTTTAAATCAACTTCGTTTAAATATATTTTTCTACCATTAAGTAGTTTTTAGTTACTCTGTCGCTCTTGTTTATCACTCACTCACTCACTTCACTTCACTTTTCTTTTCTCGGTCGTTGTTTGTCGTCGTTCTCGTCTTTCGTTTGTGTCGACTTTTTTTCATCTTGAAGTTTTACTTCAAATTTTCGGATATTTTCGTCAGAATCGCGTGGATCGTGGAAGCTATCCGATGTCATTAAGCCCGAGACTCTGGTGTTCAATAAGCGGTTATTTATCCGGCTAGTATAAAACTTAGGACGTGAAAATGCCAGTGACCCTAGTGGACAGGTTGCCCTTGCCGAATCTCAAGGTTTACACGGCGGGCAGCGTGCTGTTGCTATCCATGTCGGTGTACTACGCGCTGAGCGTGACCGGCGACCCCGACTGGCGAGTGAACGCGACGCAGCGCGCGGATCAGGCGTCTGCTGAGGGCTTGGATGCAGCGAGGATGATGCAACCCGTGAGCCTGTCGGAGGACCTGGCGCCCGGAGCGCTCAACCGCACCCGGAACATGACCGACCACGTTGCCGAGGTGTTCGCCTTCATGATGCAGGAGCCTCTCTGTATGTGGGTGAGTCTCCAACGACATACCAACATCTGCACCTGTATTTTACCTTCATAGAATTGTATCTATGCCGCTTACTTTCAAGTGCTCTATCTACATAACAATTATACAAATTGTTCTGAATTAGATAATAACAAACACTACCAAGTAAATAACTCACTTTGAATTTGTTAGTTCCTAACTGTATTCAGGTATTTACAAACACATAGACTTACATTACTAAAACAAAGATTAGGTTTAGTGAAGGTTCTTCCAAACATCTATTAATGCTATCATCTATTTACTCCACTGATGTATTATGTATGTTGAACAAGTCAAACAGTATTAATCAATTGATGTGAACAACAATACTTACGCTGCAGTCTGCTTAATTATCATGTTTAGTTTTATATTATTTAGGTATACTTTTTAGTTGCTGTCTTCAACTCATAAAGTCCCGTTTAATCATTTATTTTGGCAGGAACTGAAGGTGAGTGGAAATGATGCTTCTTTCTTTGGTTTTCAAGAAGCGACATGCTATTGTTTATGTTGTATGTTTGATACTGCTTTTAAATATAAGGTAATACGTGGGACGCACTATAAGTTTCCGGAATGAATATGAAAAAATACTATTAAAGGTACAAAATTAATTTATTGTTTTTCAAAATAATCTCCCTTGGCGTCTATGCACTTTTTCATTCGATCAAACCAGTTTTGAAAACTTTTGTGCCACTCCCCTGTGGTGACCTCTGAAACGTGTTTTTCATACTCCTCGACAGCCTCTTCTGGTGATGAAAATCGTTGACCGCGTAATTGGTTCTTAATTTTTGGGAACAGAAAAAAGTCACAAGGTGCCAGGTCGGGACTGTATGCAGGATGACTCATGAGTTCTACATTTTTCGTCTTCAAAAAGTCGTTTGTCTGTCTGGCCGTGTGAGAACTAGCATTGTCGTGGTGCAGGATGATACGGCGTTTACGGTTATTTTTACGGAGTTCGTCAATAACTTCCGGCAAACAAATGGTCGTGTACCAGTCACTATTCACGGTACGACGATTCTCTAAAGCAACAGTAGACACGTGTCCAGTTTTATTAAAAAAAGAAGCAACCATCCGCTTAGATGCACTTTTCACGCGCGCCACTTTGGTTGGTTTCGGCTCATCTTGAAAGACCCATACGCTCGATTGCTGCTTTGTTTTGGGATCGTAGCAATAAATCCATGTTTCGTCACCTGTTACTATGTCCCACACCAAATTTGACGCACCTTCGTTGAATCTGGTAAGCATGGCACTGCACCAAGTGACGCGGTCCGTTTTTTGAGCCTCGGTCAAGTTGTGTGGGATCCACCGCGAGCACAGCTTTCTCACACCCAAATGTTTGTGTAGGATTGATTGTATTTGACTCATGCCTATTACTAAGGATGCGCGAATTTCATGGTAGGTCACATGCCTGTCTGTTTCAATCATACGGCGCACAGCATCGATGTGTTTGTTGGTCACAGCGGTGGACGGCCGACCATCGCGAGATTCGTCACTGAGATTGATACGACCACGCTTGAATTCTGCAAACCAGCTATAAACAGTCGTCTTGCATGGTGCTTCATTGCCAAAAGCTGTTTCAAGCCGAGCGATGCTCTGTTGAGCTGTCAAATTACACTTAAAATCGTAGAAAATCATACTACGAAAATTTTCCCGAGTTAAATCCATGTTGATGCAGACACACAATTTTTTAAATGGCGCCACAAGGTAAAAACAAAAGACAGTCAGATGAAACAAACTGCATTCTACAGCCAAAGAGTTCTATTTTCAAATGTTGCAATAAATTTTTAAATATTGTTTATGTAAGTGGCCAGTTCCGGAAACTTTTAGTGTTACCTATGTACAATTCAAAGTGGAAAAAATTTATGAGGGGATTGAGTATTGCCAATAGACCACTTTTCCGCTGTTTTTTTTTTTTGTGCAAACTTTTTTTTACTCTTTCATAGAAATTGAGTCAGTTGATTGAATCACTTGTAATGGGAAGTGGAAAATTTAATTCAGCAAAAACAAACCACATACTCTACTGATCATACTAAACAACTTTCTGAAGAAAAATATCTGTACAAATCTTCAGAGAAGAAGATATTCAACTGTAACTCAAAGACTTTATTTTGTAGGAAGAAGGCCTATTTTAGAATGCTGCACCCTAACAGCTGTTTTACAGAAGACGCTGTTTCAAAAAACGCGCGTATGTTGGTGCATTAGAGTTCACACATTTTTGTTTGAAACTCAAATATTTCCTAAACTAATAGTTAGTGCGGGTATGTTTTTTGGGAAAAGTGGTTCAGTATGATCCATAGAATATGTGTCTTTATTTAATGGTAGCATTCTATTTACACCCGGTATGTGTATATATATGTATATATATACACAACATGAATGCAATGTTTGATTTGATTTGCTGTATAGGAGGCCAGGAAAGCAAGCAAGCAAGACTTTTCCAGACACAATTAATTATCAGTTGTGTCTGGAACAAACACAACTGATAGCCACTCTGGCTCACATTGCCTCAAAGTTACTCAGTTCCTACAGTCAATGAGGTCTCTGATTTAAATGCTTCTAGTGCGCAATCATTGTAATTATCATCACTGGCAGGCTATCTCAGGCACAGCTGGTTATGAGCCTCCTCGTCACCACACTGTCAAACCCTGAATTCGCTCTGAATTTGTCCAAAACCAACTTCATCTCATTTGACCTGTCAGGGCGAAAAAGGGACAATGTGGCAGTAAAAGTCGAGAGTGTTTCCATTGAGCAGGTGAAGTCAGCTCCATTTCTTGGCTTTCAACTCGACCAGGCATTAACATGGAGCTTCCACATCGACAGACTCTGTGGAAAATTAGCTGGGGCATGTTTCGCACTCAAGTGTCTCTCCTCAAGTCTACCGCGACATTCTGTCCGAGCTTGCTACTTCGCATCCGTGCAATCTCTCTTGCAGTATGGCCTTGACTTGTGGGGACGTGCCGCGGACTGGAAGCGAGTGTTCAGACTACAGAAGCGAGCCGTGCGAGTGATCGCGTGCGTACCTCGGGACGAACATGCCAAACCACATTTTATTGCGCTCAATATCCTCACAATGCCCTCCCTACTTATCTTACATGTTTCTTTGTATGTTCGAGAAAATCTCGACTCGTATCGTAGGGTTGGTGATTGCCACAACTACAGCACAAGACATGGCAATAATCTAGCGGGCACCACACGCAGATTGGAAAAAACGGCTAAAACAATAAATGTCATGGGACCAATAGTATATAATAATTTACCCGACAATATCAAAAGTGGACAATATCAAAAGTGCTCGGACTTTCTCCATTTTTAAAACAAAATTAAAATCTTGGCTAGTCGAGAAGTCATTCTATAGCTATAATGAATTCTTTGAGTAATATACGTAATTTCCATTTTGTTGTTTATTTTCTTTCTGTTATTATGTTTTAAATACCTATGTTTTCCTTGTGTCTTTTTTAATAATTTGTAATTTGTAAAATAGTTGACCTGTAATGAATATTACCAATAAAGTTATGTCTATGTCTATGTCCTGACTAACATATAGATCTAGTACACAGATTCTTATCAAATATAGATTTATAACCAAGAAAGGTTTATTTGATTTTGTTGATTTATTTGTGTATTGTTAATAAAACAGTTCTAGGAATATTTACTTTGTTTTATTAAAGATTTTACACAGCGCAGTAAAACAGTAAGGACGCCATGACAGACAGAGAGAAACTTAATTATAGATGGCAGCACTATGCATTTTATTTATTCAACACCCCCACGAAATGCATAGTACCTCCTCTTAAAGATACACTTATTCCAACTTAACATAACAGTTAAAATTTAGAATTTACTCATACCAATCAACAATTTTAAATTTTCAAATTGCCCTTTTTGTATGGGTTTAGTAAACATATCAGCAGCTTGATGCTTACTATCCACATATTCCATATCAAAAACATTCTCTTTAAATTTTTCTCTGACATAGTGGTATTGCACATCTATGTGCTTTGACCTCTTATGGAGGTTGACTACTGGCCCACGAATAAGCTTGATTGCACTCTGGTTATCTATCATTAATTTAATTTTTGTATCACAATCAATGTCTTTTAAAACTTGTTTTATCCACACAAGCTCTTTCGTTGCCGCACAAGCTGCTAAATATTCTGCCTCAGCAGTAGAAAGTGTCACACACTTTTGTTGTTTTGAACTCCATGTGATAGCACCACCATTCATGAGAAACACATACCCTGTTATTGATCTACGTGTCATGGTACAATTTGCATAGTCTGCATCTGAATAACCTACAATGCTGCTATCACCTGAGTGGTACATAATGCCATGATCCTTGGTAGCACTCAAATACTTCATAATGTGTTTGACTGCACTCCAATGAATATTATCAAACTTATTTAAATATCTACTAACAGTACAAACAGAATAATAGATATCTGGCCTGCTGCAAATTGCTGCAAACATAAGAGAGCTGACGGCCTCACGATAAGGCACTTCACATTTGGTCTCAGTGCTCTTTGGTTCTGTTAGTCTTACATTTGGATCAGATGGTACACTAGCAGGATTACATTGATCCATATTGAATCTTTTAAGTATATTACAAATATACTTCCTTTGATGAATGAAAATGGACTTGTTTTCTTTGAACTCTATTTCAAGTCCCACGAAATATTTAGGTGAGGTTATTGTTACCTCAAAATTTTCTTTCAAATTCCGTAAAAACCTTTCAATCAATTGGTTACTTTTACATAAAACGAGTCCATCATCAACAAATAACAGTAAGTACAATTTCACATTGTTTACATGAGCAACATACAAACATTTATCTGCACTAGAATCATTGAAACCATTATTTTTCAGGAAAACATTGAACTTATGGTTCCAGCACCTGGGTGACTGTTTCAACCCATATAGTGACTTTACAAGTTTGCAAACTTTACCTTTAGTTTTAAAGCCAGGTGGTGGATCCATGTACAGTTCCTCTTTAATACTACCATACAGGAAGGCAGTTTTTACATCAAATTGCATAATCTCCATATTTTCTTTAGCTGCAAGTGAGAGCATTATTCGTATAGTGTCATATCTGACAGTTGGGGAAAATGTCTCTGTGTAGTCTATTCCTTCCAGTTGAGAGTAGCCTTTAGCACACAATCTTGCCTTAAATCTTACTGTCTCATCAGGATTTAGCTTCACACGAAAGACCCATTTGCAGCCCACCGTCTTCTTCTCTGGAGGTAAGTCTACAAGCTCCCATGTTCCAGATTCTTCATGTGAACGAAGCTCTTCATTGATGGCCTCTTGCCATTTTTCTTTTTGATCACATGTGACAGCTTCTTCATAAGACATTGGTTCTGTGACCTCCGTCAGATTAGCTTCATAAGATAAATCCATTTCTTTAGAGCGCAGACAATATTTACTGTCTTTGTTTTGAGTCTGATCACATTGCCCCTGAATTAAGGTAGACACTGAATCTATATTCTTGTCATAAAACTGTTCAAATGCTTCTTGATTATAAGACTTTCCTAGTCCTTGTTCTTCACTTTGCTCCTCAACATCAGGCAATGGCAATTGCAAGTACTCGTTCTCATCAGTTTTAAAATCATTTGACACATCTTCTTGAAAGATGACATCTCTGGATACATATATCTTCTTGGTTTCTTTATCATACAACCTGTAGTTTTCAGAGTGTCCGTCATATCCCACTAATATCAATTTTTGACTCTTAGGTTCCAGCTTGGTCCTCTTTTCTTTCGGAATATGCATGTAGGCAATACTGCCAAAAGTTCTTACATGTGACAGGTTGGGTTTCTTACCTGTCCACTTCTCATATGGTGTGACAGCTTTGCTCGATCTTCTATTTATTAGATAAACTGAAGCTTGCACAGCCTCAGCCCATAAATACACAGGCATGCTTTTAGCAAATAGCATAGCTCTAGCACTTTCCATGATAGTGCGATTGGCTCGCTCACTCCTACCATTCTGTTGAGCCGTGTATGGAGCTGTGTATTCCAGTTCAATACCTCTTTGTGCTGCATAGCTTTTAAAATTCTCATTGCAGTACTCTCTCCCATTATCAGTATGGAGTATCTTAACTTTCGAGCCCCATTTATTCTCAACTAATTGAACATACCTTTTAAAGGCATCCAAGGCATCACTTTTATTTTTCAAGAAATATACAGTCAGGTAGCCTGAATTGGCATCTAAGAATGTGATAAAATATCTGGCACCGCTGACTGAAGGAGTCGGCATAGGCCCACACAGATCACTATAAGTCTTATCACCAGCACCCGTCACAATTGGCCTAGAGTCTTTAAAGGGTAAACGATGCTGTTTTCCCAGCACGCACGCTTCACAGAAAAAATCACTTGTATCACTTACACCCGTGATATGTCCATTTTTCACCATTTCTCGTAGTGTATTTATGTTTACATGACCTAACCTGTCATGCCACTGTTTCAAAGTAGTAATGTTTGCTTCTTCAATGCATGTAGTAACAGTTTTAAATAACAGTTTGTACAGATTATTACTTTGTTTACACGCATACGCAGCCTTATTTCCATCACTGTCTTTGATTTCAGCGAACGAAGAGTTCTTAGTGACACTGTATCCTTTCGAGGTAACCACACCCTCAGAAAATAGGTTTCGTTTTAGGTCCGGAACATAAAGTACATCATTTATTATCGCATCATACCACTTTCCATTCACTAATTTCTTAATTTTCACTGTCCCAGTACCTTGTACAGAAAGTTCACTTTTATCGCCTAATCTCACAATGTTCGACTTCATGCGAAAGTCACATAAGTAATCACGTCGATACGTCATGTGCGCAGACGCTCCACTGTCTAAGATCCAGCATGATTCGTCATCCGAGACATGCGCCTCCAGCTGATCGACCATGAACGCTGCCTCTGTTGACGTTGTTGCTTTGATACGAGTGCGACAATTCTTTGCATAATGATCCTTTTTATTGCACTTGAAGCATCTGAATTGCTTCTTATTTTTATTAGTAGGCTTCTCCGTAGCAAGAGCGGTCTCTTCTGTGCTTTTAAAACTCGCTTCTTCGTCTAGTAACCTCACTGTCAGGTTTGCTATCGTTTGTTTTGTTTCGTCGAGAGACATCCACGCTTGTCTGACCATTCTATACTTCTCGGGCAGTGATCCCAATATTTTGGTAATGATACTTATCTCAGAGATGTTTTCACCCGCATCCCTTAACTGTTGAGCGATATTTTCAACTTTAGCAATAAATGACGCAATATTTTCACTGTCGGCCATCTTTAGGTTATGAAATTTTTCGTGTAGGATCATTTTGCTATTTTCACTTTTTTGCTCATAAATCGAATCCAATTTGTCGATTATAGCTTTTGCCGTACTGCACGTCTCGATTAGGCATATTTGAGACAATTCCATGCCAACAGTCAGCAAATACATGGCCTTGGCGTCATCAGTCTGCCATTTTTCTAGTTTTTCTTTTTCTAATTCCTTTGCCGGAATATTCAATATGTGCTCACTAAGGCCTTTCGCCGCCAAAGCACACTTAATCTGAAACTTCCACTGCCTGTAGCCATCACCGTTAAACCTTCTCATTAGCGATGCGACCTCCATCTTTGTACCGCGCTACTTCACGCACGTGCACAAAAAGGCGTAGAACACTTTCGATTATTCACTTCACAACTTTACTGTCTTTTACGTTAACTGGGCCACATAACCTGTTGATTTATTTGTGTATTGTTAATAAAACAGTTCTAGGAATATTTACTTTGTTTTATTAAAGATTTTACACAGCGCAGTAAAACAGTAAGGACGCCATGACAGACAGAGAGAAACTTAATTATAGATGGCAGCACTATGCATTTTATTTATTCAACAGATTTAAATACTTCATAGATTGTTTGTGTCTCAATGTTTTGTTCAAGTTTTTCTGTAAAGTAATATTATCTAATTACACTTTTGTGTAAATATAAAAAAAACACATAAAACTAAATAGGTAGGTAAGTATTAGTTAGAATAAACTTCATGTGTTTCTTAAATATATTTTTACATCATAATAATACATAGAATGTTAGGAATAGTTGCATTAGGTTCAATAGGTGTGAAGTTCCCCTTGAGAGGATTAACTATCATGCACTTTTTGTACCAACACTGACTCCATGTGCATGGACAATAAGCCCATTCACACAGCCCTAAACTACTACTGTAGACAATAGGTAGGATTAGAATATCTACTTATTATGTATATGAATACAAATTATAAACTCTATCTAATACATTAATTTTAGATCTGACTGCTCAAGGCTGATCAACACATTTTTTTGTATTCTTGATTTTATAATTGCATATTTATTTTTGTATAAAATGTCTCTTAAGGCTTCAATTAAATGAATCAGGAAAGTGATCTAGAATCAGTTTCCTAGTGAAACAATAACATCACTATCAGACCCTTCAGCATCCAAACCAAGGTCTGTGGGTCTGTTGAGTACTGTGAAGGAAAATGGCTCTAGCATGTTCACTACAATGTTAAACTGATTTAAATACGTATTCTATTGAGAGGTAAATGGCTGGCACATATCAAGGTCGGCTAGTCTTGAGATGAGTTGTGTAATACTGAATGTTCAACAATTATTTGCCATGTTGTATAGCTGTTATAAAATTCAATGTCAGACAAGTTATTACATTTACAGATGTTAAGGCACTACCTAGAGCCCTAACTCAGAGATGGGGCACCAGAATAGTTAGTTATAGTGATGCCAATAAATATGGGAAGAACCAGAAAAATCTTGAATGCCTTTGATGAAAAAAATTAATATTTTGCAGATATCAAAATATTTTTTTCGTGTTGTAACTACAAATATAAAAGAAAATATATTTTAACGATTCATTTACCATCCCTGGGGGCCGAGGCATAAAAAGAGTGTCTTCGTGCCGTGTAAACTCCTGCCATAAATCTTTATTTTTGGTGTAGATTCGTGATCGTGCTGTATAACTTGACAAATAAAAATGTTCATTTATTTCACATTGGAGTACTACCAGTCAGAAAAGTCATTTCAAAAGTAATAAATAAATAGAAGTAAAATAGATTAAGTTTGCTTAATATCGATTTGCCGTTGTTGGCACCGAAGTCCAATGTTGATCGCAAAATTGTTGAATGATTTAGAAGTACTAAAATTAAAACAAAAGTCTGAATAACAACAAAATTTTTCTAATCTCTATTTTTTCCGTGTTATTATTAGATATAAGAATAAACATATCATGTAATATAAAGCATTAATTTTATAAAAATAAAAACAGACTGATAATTAAATTGTTTTATTAATTTATACTATTTTCACTTTTACACCAACTGTACTTTTCTATTTTTGAGAAGCATTGCCAATTTACTAGTAAATAATTTCAAGGGACACGAATTCCGCGGCACGAATCTTCCCCACCCAACACTTTTGAAAGAGTCTTCTGCTGTCAAACTTGATTTTTAATATGTAATAAATCAATTTAATAGTATAAGACTCTTTCAAATGACACTCTATTTGTGCCTTGTTCTAGGCCCCCAGATGTAGCCATATTTAAAAGTATAAGTGCATTTTACCAAGAATCTTTGTTATTCTGTAATCTGTACAAGTAGTAGCAGTTATTGTAAATTTCGCATTTGCTCTTGAAGAATAAATGTTGGCATCATGCCAGTGTACTCGATGAAGTGATTATGTGTGACATCACATCACAGGTGGAATGTGATACTGTTATTGTCACCACAGCGCCAAATACCACCCACATACCACTGGATCACTGGAAGTAATACCTCATAGAAGATAATGTGTATACCTACGCAGGCAGGTGCAATTTATAGTTGCTCCTGCCAATGCTGGAATGCTAGGCACGTAAGATAACCTCCCCTTTCGCCCACGGCTCCGCCCGCGTTTATTCAGTCTCTGTCCCGTTTTTGGCTGGGGCGTTATTTTATGAATAGTCTTCGTACATATATGTTGACGAGGGTTTTTACGTATGATGATAAATAAAATAAAAAAAACCGGTTCCGTACCATTATCTATGAAAACGGCAAAAAAATCATGTCTGTTGTATGGGAGCCCCCCTTAAATATTAATTTTATTTTGATTTAATTATTTATTTTTAAATTGTAAATATTACTTAATATTCTGTGAATATTTCAAGCGTCTACCTGTTGCCGTTATCAATATCGAGTAAAAACGAGTAAACAATCACGTTTGTTGTATGGGAGCCCTCTTTGATATTTATGTTATTCTGTTTTTTAGTATTTATTTGTTTTGGTATTTAAATACATCATCTGTGAAAATTTCAATTGTCTAACTATCATTGTTCATGAGATACAGCCTAGTGACAGACGGACAGCGGAGTCTTTAGGGTCCCGTTAGTTACCCTTTGGGTACGGGACCCTAAAAAACGGATAGGTGCGTGTCTGGCCACGCGCAATGTAGTGTTCTTAGTTGCCCCTCACAATATGTGAACTTAGAAGGGGGATTTTTAGGGTTCGTTCCGTACCTCAAAAGGAAACTTTGTTGTCTGTCTGTCCGTCCGTCTGTCTGTCAAGACCCTTTATCTCGGGAACGCGTGGAGGTATCGAGTTGAAATTAAAACCATATACTCAAGTCTACAGTTCCTTGAAGCTGTAAAAAAATCAAACTTCTTAGTTAACGTAAAAAATATATACGGCCGTTTATGCCGCAAAAAACGTATTTCGACACTCTCAAGGGAATCAACATTTATAAGGATTTCCCGTTGACCTAGAACTATGAAATTTGGCAATTAATACCGTCTTATACTACAAATATAGGGAAAAATCGGAAAACTATAATTTTAATTAAATTATAAAAAATATAGTCTTTAACGGAACCCTCGGTGGGTGAGTCCGGCTCGCACTTGTCCAGTTTTTGTTTGCTACTTTAAGGGTTCCGTTTTTTCATAATGATGTACAGAACCCTAAAAAGCTTACTCGGACAAACAATGGTTCCATACTTCGGACACTATGTACGGACTCCACTAATATACCTATAGATAAATAAAAAATAAACAAAAAAATAAATGATTTATCGCTTATTTATATTTAACAAGCAAACAATAATATTAGAGAATGTACATAAATAAAATGTAATTTAATTGTCTGTTATTTGTTACTTGATACAAGTTGAAATTGATCCAAATTACATAATATAACATTAACATATCGAATATTTTCGAACTCCGTGAGAACATAAATACTTATTTTACATGCCTTTCTAAATATTGTTTTCCTACCAACTACTAAGACTAAACTTTCTGTTAATAAAGATAATAGTTTATCAGTGAGCTACGTGGCGTGGGCTTTCCCACGAAATACTTGTCATTATCAGCAATAGCTCTAGTTATGTTTCAAGAATCACAAATTGCACCTTTGAACCACAGTGTAAAACCACCTTTAACGGTTCTCCTTTAAGGTTCTCATTGTATCTTTCCTCAAGTGTACCCCGTCGGAGACACGTGGGCAGCCCTCATACGTACGGTGGACTTGATGAATAATGAAAACTGTTAGAAGCAATTTTGGCGATTTTAATGCTAAATTTGGTATATTTTCTCCTTAGTGTGTAAAATTTAGCATAACGCATGATTTTAGCTTGGTTTAAAAGTGTAATTGTATAATGAATACAACACTTATGGGTAAATTACCGATAATTATCACGGACTATAGGTGGTAGAGCTGATGCCGGGCTTAACTGTGGAGGTACCACCATCTTACTCGCAAACCGCACCGAAGTTATTCGGGGGAGAGTACGAGAACAGCTCTCAGGCAAAACCAGGCGGCCCACCATTGCCTGGGACCGATGGATGGCGGTATATCCAACCCCAATTGCCGGGCCTTATATAAAACAGACTGGTGACGGGCAGCGGCGTCACTGGTGCAAAGGTTTCGGCACCGCGCTCACCAGCCCGCCTGCCCAGCGTGTGTGAGTATGGGCATTTCTTCCAGGAGGACCGCCAAGAGTGGCGATTTCCTGGAAAGGCAGTGGACGGAACAGGCTGATGGATGGATGGATGGATCACGGACTATTCGCGCTATAACAGTACCTACGATGGTTTATTTCCAAGTACAGTAGAATTTTGACCAAAAATCAACTTTTTGACCTTGTGTCCAAAGCTCATAAGAGTATCTGAGAATAAACTATTAAGGACCATACTTTCTACAATAAAAGCTAGGTTTCATTTCGAATATGGTTGAATTTTCGACTAGAGACCAATATTTCAACTAATAACCTTGAAGTGCCTCTAGCTCCAAAGATCGCAAAGATATTGAAATCGTACCTGGGGATTAATTATAGAGAATAATGCCCTCTATATTTATTTCCAGGTTTCATTTCAACCGTGCTGCGATTATGTAAAAAATAGCCAAAAAAATCATTTTGCTCCATACAAAAAAAATACAATATTTTTTTAGCATGTTTGAGCGATAATATGAAAAAAATGTGTCTGTAAAAGTTGTTCAGAATCAAAACCTTGAACCCTAAGTCCCATATTTTTCAGAATGGAACCAATGTGCGTCGTAGCGTTAGCGTCCTGTGGTCGTAGCTGTACGTACATGCCACGTGTCTATAGACGTATACGTCGTACGATTCACGTACACACATTGTGTAGTACGGGCTTTGGTCTGCACATCTTGTGAAATGAACTCTCCCCTCACGGCAGCATCTCGTGCTGGCAATCACCGCGCCTGACGGAACATCGAGCGAGACAGGAAGTCGCCACAGTATAGCTCTGTGCAGGAAGTGAGAAAGTGAGAGCAGACACAACGCGTATCGGTTTATCCACGGACACGGGAGTAGATAATGGACGAATGACAACTGCTTGTGGCCCCTCTTCGGGTACGGCTGCTCATCACGTCACGCCGGATCACGCCGAGTCGCTTGGCGGTCTCGTTCCGTCTCGTGGGTGGGGGTCCCGTCGTCTGCTGCCTGACTGCACAACCCATCGATAATCTATCGAATGGAATGTGAGAACATTTGTCGATTAGTTAGGTGTTTGTCTAACTGGCCAGGATGCGTCAGGCGCACTTAGGGAGTAATCAGTAGTTGTATCACCACCACCCGGGGCCTCCCTATTGCAGACTGCTGCTGTTCGTCTACGGTTGGTGGAAACGCTAGATGATTTGAGGATCAAAGCTGGACCGACGACCTCACGTCTGTTGATGTGGAGGATGGAGGCCCGCCAAGAGACTGGGCGGAATATTGGAAAGGCCTATGTCCAGCTGTGGACGAATACAGGCCGATGGATGAATGGAATGTCAATGTCGGTAATCGAGGAGGTCAATATTTAGATAACAAGTAACGATCAACAGATAGATTCCGCACCGACGCGCGACGCGACGAACTGTATCTGTGTGTCCCTGACGGACTAATGCCGCTGGACGACCTACAACTTGGGTTCTACAACACAACACCACATGTGACTCAACAACACGAGATAAAGTGTATATAGTAGCATGTTTACGAATTTAACAGCTAGATATTGTTTCCCAAAAAGGTCTTGTGGCGGACTCTTTTCTATTGCATTAAATGTTGTTTAAAATGTAACACATAAAATTGAATAGTTTTCATGTGATCACCTAAATATTAACAAGCAGTTTGCGAAAAAGTAACGAAAACAATGTTATGATGTGCATTTTGTACCGAGATCCTCCGTTACCACCTTAAGAATGAGGCTCCTAACTCAACGCAAGAAAAGGTTTTTCCCTTCATATAATCAATTTCATACAAATTGGCTTACCACGAACACGTATAGGGAACTTCCAGTTGGTTCAGAAACTTCAAGTTCCATTCACAAGTAACAGTAGCTCTCTTAGTACACGTATAGAAAAAACTGGACAAATGCGAGTCGGACTCGCCCACCGACGGTTCCATTAAAGACTATATTTATATGATTGAATTACAAATCTATAGTTTTCAGATTTTTCCCCATACTCGGTTGTAGTAGAAGACGGTATTACTTGCCAAATTTCATAGTTCTAGGTCAACGGAAAATACCCTATAAATTTTGATTCCCTTAAGAATGTCGAAATATACGTTTTTTGCGGCATAAATGGCCGTATCCCTTTTTTACGTTAACTTAGAAGTTTGATTTTGTAGACTTGAGTAGGTATGTATATGGTTTTAAAACAACACAACAAAGTAATCCTTTATGGACTCCGTCTTTTCCTCTTGAGGTACGGAGCCCTAAAAACAAGAAGATTATCGATACTGGTTGTGTAAAAGCTAGTCGGATTTTTACATTAAAATTGACCTTTAAATTAGTATATAATCTGAAGTACTGCAGAAATAAATGTATTTATGAAATGAAATCCGTATAGAAAGTGGATATTTGCCTTGGTTGTACGCGATAACATAAACATACCATCTGACGTGTCCGTGTTGTCGGTTGCAGACGGTGATCAACATGTCGTACTGCGCGCTGGCGCTGGTGGGCGTGGCCATACAGCGGCTCGTGTTCGGCAAGCTGCGCGTCTCGGAGGCGCAGCGCGTCAAGGACAAGTTCTGGAACTACGTCTTCTACAAGTTCATCTTTGTGTTCGGCGTCGTCAACGTGCAGGTATACACTTAGACCCTGTATCTGCACTAGGCATCTAGAACATCTGCTGAGGAACCGACAAACATGGGGGTGAAAAGTTCGCAAGTGGAGACGACGAATTGGCAGACTCGGTGTAGGATGCTCTTCGTTTATAAAAATGTGGCGTGCCCTTAGAGAGGCCTATGTCCAGCAGTAGACTTATATTGACTGATGGATTGGATAACCTAATGGTGTCGATTCGGTGTAACACGATTTATTTGACAGGACTTACCTTCCTTGTCTTTGAGATATAGAAAGAAAAAGACAGTTGTTTAGTTGTAAGTTTAGTCCTGTCAAAAGTAAAGTCGTTTTATGCCGAATCGACACCGATATCTTTCCGCGATAGCTTAGTGTTGACTTTGGGCGCAACACGGCTTACCCTTTAGCTATACTTAGATCTGAACTATTTGCAAGGCGCATCGCGTCTACCGGATGGGGCTCTGATGATTAAACGTAAAATGCCACAGACAGGCGACGAATCACAGGGCTATCGGTGCTAGTGATAAGGGAAAACCCTCTATAAGGCTTGCACAACGGCCCTCAGTGTTGTAGTGGGCTTGAAAAGCCTGGGTTCAGCAGAAGACATGTAAAGGATGATGATGAGTTTGCTAACGATTAAGGCCTCGCCAGAGCGCCAGGCAGCATGGCGTTGTCGGGGCGAGATGATAGTGTGTTCTTGGCGGGCGTATTACTGTGGAAGTGTATAGAGACGTCACACGCGGAACTCGACTCAATGTGACGTGACGTTTTCTGTGTGTCGTCTCATACGCTGTCTAAAGAGGCTTTTGATGTTGACTAGAGTGGGTTTCGGTACCCAGCTTCTTTCTTCTCGCCTGGCTTGGAAGTAAAGTGCAACTGCGTGATGTGTAATGGCTGGTGCGGTGTTGTCGGCAGTACATGGACGAGGTGCTGCTGTGGTGCTCGTGGTTCACGGTGCTCGGGTTCCTGCAACTGCTGGCTCAGCTCTGCAAGGACCGCTTCGACTACGTGAGTCTTTCCTCCTCTGTCTCTTTTATCTGCAACAGTATACCACTCTACCACTAAGTGTATATAACTCGTTGATACCACTGCCGGCTTGTGCGGTTGAAGGAGCCAAGGTTGTTCGAGTGGATGAGACAGAATGACTTCTATCTCCGTCTAACTCGGTTACTCTCGTAGTTTTGTTGAATCGGTCTCGAGTAGTCCAAGCGTGTAACTAGGGATGAAAACGTTACGATTCGTGATTTTCGTTTCAATCCTTTAAGAAACCTGACGATTATTAAATTTAAATAAACAGTAAAATTTTAATTGCTTATATGTGTTGCAAATTAGAGTTAACTTTAATTGTGAAGCCATCCCAGAAATAGCACAAAAACTTTTTCCATAAATTTTGTTAGAAAGTTAAAAGGAGGTATTGCAAAGTTAAAATAAAAATTATATGTAGTTAAAATGTATATACTTAAATAAAATAATATAATTTTATGATGATTTTGACTTTTCTGACATCAAACTATGAACTAATGTTCGAAAAAATGTGAATAACTCGTGTTACTAACCGAATCAAGTAATCCCCCCACTCGCTCCAACAACCGTTATGGCCGAACCCTTTCATCCCTAGTTATCTGATATTGAAAGCAGAGCTTGCCCTTCACATTGAACTGTAATGTAATTGTAACTCATTGTTAAATACCGCTGACCTCTCCTGGCGTGACACCCGGTACAAACCAAAACAGCGTTCCGCCTCCCAGGCTATTACGTCACAAACTACATAACTGAATATTTCTTGAATCAATCAATAGGCCCTTTAAGGTGGTTACTGAGGATCTCGGTGCAAAATGCACATCATAACATTGTTTTACATACTTTTGATGATTTTCATGGAAACATTCCAAAAATCTCACTTAAAGATTTAAAAAACCCATGGGTACCCAACCCGTGGCAAAAGTAAACTGAAATCTAAATATATTGTACCAAGGTATACAAACTATTATGGAAAAAGAACGGGTGCCTACTTAATACCAAAAATATTTAATTCAATACCAGGGGACGTTGACGAAACCTTAAATAGTAAAATAAGTAAAACTAAATTTAAAAATATTTAAAAAAGTGCCTATTTCAGTCAATTACATTACATAAATAATGATTCTAACATATTTTAATATTTTTTGTATTTCCGACTTTTTATGTACGGACGGCAGTACTGCCGCGCTTACGAAAAACGCACTAACTAGGTTTGGACACTTTTCGAGAAAAACAGGTTTAAAGTTTTTATTTTTATTTTTCTTGTATCTTCGGAACTAAGCTAGCTATTGACGTGAAAATTGAACTAGGAGAATCAGCAGTGTATAAGGTACACTTTGCTTTCTGTAATAGTTGCTAAAATGTTATAGTTATATTTATAGTTTAAAAAAAGTACTTTTTGTTAGCAACTTATTATGGTTTTATCCTTTTCAAACTAATCATAAACGCATCAACTATACTAAATAATGCAATTATGCTTAGGAAATATATTTTAATGCACTTTTCAATAGAATGCTTTTACCACATTAGTTTACTCATACTAATATTAAGTGCATCAACCACTTCGATTAATGCGTATATAGTTAGCAAAATCTCTAAATTTACATAGGTAAAAGTCTAAGGAAGCAAAATAATGGAATGATGAATAATAAAAAAAAATATTCATGCAACGTCTTTATTTGTTCAAAAGACACTTAAAAAGAAATAAAACAACACAACAATTTTTCTTTATTATCAGGTTAAACCTAACACAACAATTTTCATTTATTATCAGGCTAAACCTTACTAATTATATCTATGGCACATATTATGAGATCAAAATCACCGTAAGCTAATCAGTCATAAATATTTTTAAAAATTACAAAATGGACTTATAATAATTATACTTAATCTGAATTTTAATGCACTTGAAAAAATATGCATGCAGTATTTATTTGTTCAAGAGACACTTAAAAGTATATAAAACAACACAACTATTTGTGTTCATTATCAGGTTAAACCTATCACAACCACATTTATTTATTAACCGGTTAAACTTAATTAATATTTATGGCACATATTGAAATCAAAATTACCGTAAGCATAGTCAGTCTGAAATATGTTTGAAAATCACAAAATGGACGTATAGAAGATAATTATGCATAATCTAAATGATAATGCACGTGAAACATCACAGTAACAAACGTTAAACAATAATAAAAATATCTTACTATACTTACTAGGTAGGCACTTATGACTTTAAAGTCAGCTAGTCAATCAAAATACTTAAACCAGAATAGGAATAAGATAATTAATCTAAACTACTCGTAGGTACGCTATTACACAGAGGCAAATCGCTCCAGAAACGTCGCCTGTTTTCAGGCATCAATGGCACTAATTTAGATATAATTTCTTCCTTTCTTTCTTTGGTGATTCCTCGCGGCGCCTTCTTAGTAGGGAATTCCGGAAAAGTTTTTTTTTTAATTATTTTCGCCTGAAGGAAATCCAGAGTCTTCCAATCGCCTGCATGATTTTCTTTGTATTTAATTGAAAATTCACCTTTCTCGGCTTTGACCGACATTATATCCTTTAGGTATACTCTTGGTTCGGTATTCTTTACTTTATGTTGAGACGAAACATCTTCATAGGTATAAAAATCAGAAACCGACATAATCTTGACAACATTTTTTTTCGAATTGGAGTTTTTCACTGCGTCTATGAAATCTTCGAAATCAAAAATTTTCTTATTTTTCATGGACATTTCTACCTGATGGTGGAAATGATCAGCTGACATGAAGGAATGTCCCGGTTCAAAATATTTGACAGTGATAATTTCTGTACAAATCAGGTCGCTATTGACCATGTTAACAAGGAAGCTCATTAATGCCCAATTCTTGTTCTGAGCTGCACAGTTATCGGCCCAGATAATTATTTCTTTGACATCTCGTTTGCTTAGCAAAAAAGTTCTGAAAGTTGATGCAATGTCTTCTTGGCGACGACCGGAAATAGTTTCGTTCCATAGAACAGCGTAGGGCACATTGTTATGGTCTTTTGATGTACCGAGGGGAACGAAACTCTCATTGAAAGCTATTATCCTTGGACAGAAAATGGCTCTTTTATATTGATCCATTCGTGGTAACATTATTACCTTTTGTAAATCAACCGAGAAGTAAATTCGATCTTTTTCAGTTGAAAATAATTTTACATCATTTTTGTATTCTTTTCTGGTTGTTGTGTATCTAAAATTGTGCTTTTCATATTGAACACACATTTTGCAGGGTTCTTGGGTGCATTCTTGGGAGCTATCTTTATGTATCTTAAAGAGTGCGCACTGCTCGCATTCTTCGTGGCCTAGGTGGGTAAATGATATGTTCATGTCTCGAAGTGTTTTGCGATATGTTTCAAATGATACTGTCATATCAGTGTATTTCTTGATAAAGTTTTGGTGCATCATTGTAATATTAATATCACTGGGTAGGTAATATTTATTTGGGGCATGTTCTCGGCGGTAATGGGATATCATTGGGTTATAGTTTTGAATGTGAGCTCTGATAATATCTTTATCTATAACTCCTGTGCGTTCGTATGTCCCTCGTCTGTCCTTTTGGTCATCGATTTCTTTGTTAAGTGCTGTATAAATTCGTCTATTATTATTTGCATGATAGCCGAGAGTGGTCAGAAAGTATTTTTTGCATACCTCAATCCTTTCCCCTTTTACTGCAAAATAAAATCTGTGTGAATGGTCTCTTTTACGAGTACTTGTTCTCTCTTCACTTGAGACTGTTCTTACCTTTGGTGTATATGTCTCAACCATGCTTTTTATATATATTCCTCTTGATTCATAGTTAAAATTCATGTATCTATTATGTATATCCTGTCTTTCTTCGTTATTTATCTTGGAACTACACTTTCTACGGCATTTTTCATCGCATGGAGGTTTTATCGAATGTTTCTCATCATCTGTATCTTTCTTTATCTTCAATCGTTCTGACAATGGAACATCTAATTTACGTCTCTTTCGGGGTACACCTGATTTGGTGAAACCTTTGTCATTAGATGATGGTAACGTTGGCTCTTGTTCTGAAGTATTTACCAGTTCAGTTTCTACGGTGGCTGTTTGTGAAGAGGTAATTACAACTATATCATCGGTAGGTTCAGCATTATCGGGTTTTGCAACTACTGTACGTAAATTTGGCGTCGACGTACTTGGAGCACGAATGTCAGCATGTACAATTATTTGGGGTTCATTTATATTGCCGGTGGCTTCCTCAGTGTCAAAGATATTGAGTCTATTTCTTGTCTTTCTTTTTACTTTTTCTGGTTCATAGTCTTCATCCTTGGCACTGTCATCAGAGTCATAGTAAGTATAATTAATATCAAGCATATTATCTTCATCCGGCAAAGTTTCGTAACACAGCAAAGAAGAACGTGTATCGTGGACCCGTGGAGGTGTGACGTGTGGCATCTGATCTGTGAACGTTGTTGTGTTGATGTCACGCGCGCTTGACACAAAGTTAGCGTATTCATTTCTGTGATCAAAAATTGCTGGAAAGTCATTAAAATCTAGATGACGGGACCATAATTCATCTATATCTGTAACAATTGATTCGCTATGTGTGACCTTAGATGTAGTTTCTTGAGACGTTGGAGTTTTTAAGTTTTTTGTTACTCTAATTGTTGGTGAAGGAGGTTTTTTCACGTCATTATTGCGCCCTAAAGCCAAAGCCATGATGTGGTCTTTCCTTCTCATGTTGACCTAAAATAAAAATAAAATATTACCATACTGTGATTTCTACATCATTTATATATACTAAAATAACATATAATACATAATACATTATGTATAATATCACATACTATGATCACCATATTTTGTCCTAGCTTAAACTCTCATGCCAATTTTTGTCATTTGAAAGTTAAGGATAATTTGTATTTTGTAACAACGAGCCCAGTTCAAACGTAAATATGTTATTTATCACACGATTGCCTACCTACTAACCAAGAAACTGATTTAAAAGTGCATAAATATATATTGATCTGACTTATTCTTATTTAGTTATGGTAGGTTATCCAGGACAAATTTGTACCGGCTACTCAGGCAAAGTAAAGTAGCGGGGGATGTAAATAGTTGAAAACGTTCATAATGTGTATGTACATAACCAATAATACTAGGGGTACCAATTAAAATTAAATATTCCAATGAAACTTACCGCGCGAATCCCGCTCTTACGCACGTGAGTCCAGCTCCATGAACACGTTGTGACTGGCAAAATACAAGGAGTTTCTCCTCCCCGAAACCATTCCATAACCCCGCTTCACCCCCGTCAAGGTACCGCTTGCTTAGTATAAACGCATTATCTCGAAGACTTAGTGCGTTTAATTTGTTTGTCAAAAAGAAAGACGTAATGATTTGCTTATCATCAGTGCATCATGTAATGCTGGTGCTATCATTCTTAGTACTGGACTCTAAAACTTTACATAATTGCTTACAATAAACGCACTAACTGAAACATGATGCATTTATAACTAGCGCGATACTTCATGCTAGAAGTGGAGTCTGCACTAAGTGTAGATGATGCGGTTTTGGTAAATAAAATATTAATCGGTTTCGAAGTTAATGCGTTTATGAAAACTAAAAAAGCGGCTATTTAAAAAAATATTGAAATTTTCTCTATGGGAAAGATATAGACCTCATTTTCCTGATTTCAAATATGTATATAACTCAAATTCGCAAAAAATCGTACTTAGTGCGTTTTTCGTAAGCGCGGCAGAGTAGTTATGATACTGATATAAGAACTGCTAATGGGCAGGCGCCCGTACTTCGTCTCACTTTATTATTCTTATGTATTCAGTTTAAAAACGATGTCTTACTACTACTACTACCTGTACGCAGATAAATATATAATAGTGTTTAATGAAAACAGACATGTATTGAGAGTATAGCCGATAAACTGCTACGCAGTTTGCCTTCAATAATTTGTAAACAAAAACCTGTATGTCTTTGGGCTGAATAAATAAATCTCTCTCTTGAATAAAAAGTATGCAAATGTGTTTTAAGTATTATTCGCGAAAATGGCTTATTATGTTTTGACGAGAAAATTATGTTATTTTATGCGTTACATTTTGATTCAGAATCAGAATCAGAATCGTTTATTTGCAAAATTACAAAGCCATACAAAGGTTCACATTGTATTAAGGCATGCAAAAAATAATAATTAGATATTCACTTAAAACTAACGATACAGTAGATGTAAATTGAATGACTTATCTTATTTAAAATACATTTGCAACTTAAATTTACATAATGACATTGATAAATTATAAAACAAGTAAATAAGAAATTATGTTACATTTAATACATAAATAATAGCATAAAGCAAGTCAAAATAATGAATAAAATGTCAAATAAAAAATTCATTTAAATTGTAGAATGGTCGTTCTAATAAAAAAGTCTTAAGTTTCCTAGAAAATACATTAAAATTATCACAGTTTTTAATATCCTTATTAAGTGCATTATATATCTTTGGTCCAGTATAATTAAAATTTCTGTGAAACACTCCATAGTTCGGAGTAGGCAAAGCAAGTCTCTTATCATTTCTTAGAAGATGTGTCTGAATGTCTCTAACAAGGTTGTATTTGTGTTTACTCTTGAAAATTTTGATCGATATCATATAAATGTACAGATTGATTATAGTAAGAATTTTATGTTTAATAAAAAGAGGCTTGCAGTGTTCCAGATAGTGAGCCTTTTCAATAATTCTTAGTGCTTTCTTTTGCAAAATTAATATATCTTGAATATGATTTGAATTGCCCCAAGCTTCTATACCATACCTAATAATGCTTTCAAAATATGAATAATACATTAGTTTAAGGGTTTCTTGACTCACAATATTTCTCATACACTTGAGAGAATAGCAAGCGCTGGCTAGTTTCCTTTTTAAACTTTCAATTTGATTGTGCCACTTTAACTGTTCGTCTAATTCAACACCAAGAAAACGTATACATTTGGATTTTTCAATGGGTAGATTTAGTTTGCAGTCTGTACTGTTAGTGTGGCGCCTAAAAACAATGTAATTACTCTTACTGCAATTCATAGATAAACCATTAGCTTTAAACCACTCGTTTAAGTGAATCCATGTGATTTTGGCTGTTGTTTGAAGGTAATCAAATGTATTATCAGTCAATATGATGCTTGTGTCATCTGCGTATAAATATGTTGTTCCTTGATTTATATTGACAGGCAAGTCATTTATAAATATAAGAAACAACAAAGGTCCCAGGACTGATCCCTGCGGAACGCCATATTTGATTTTTCTTTCATCAGAGTCTATTTTATCTCGATTTCCTGAACCGCTATAAGCCCTAATCTGAACATATTGGGTACGATTTTGCAAGTATGACCGGATGAAGTTATAGATTTTACCTCTTATGCCGTAAAACTCTAGCTTGTTAAGCAGTACTTCATGACTGACACAGTCAAATGCCTTGCTTAGATCGCAGAAAAGGCCGATACACTTTTTCTTGTTGTTCAAATTGTCGGAAATTTCCTCCGCTAAGTCACAGATTGCTGATATAGTGTTAGAATTTTTTCTAAATCCATACTGTTGCTGGCAAAAGTATTTATTAACTTCAAAGTAATTTTGTATTCTATTTACAATAATCTTTTCGAATAGCTTAGCTAGTACTGACAGCAATGAGATTGGCCGATATTTCGAGACATCTTTAGTATCTCCTTTTTTGTGTACTGGAATAACTTTGGCTTTTTTAAGTGATTCTGGGAAAGTTTCCTGATCAAGGCAATGATTAAATATATGGCAAATAGGAATACAGAGAAGATCAATATTGGTCTTGATAATATTAGTACTGAGTTCATCTGGACCACATGAATTGCTATTTTTCAATGTTTTACTTAATTTAATTATTTCAATTTCATCTGTGGGTTTAAAATACATTGAATTTGAGTTTTTAATTTCAACGTTCTGGAGATATTTTTTTTAATTGGAATTATTTTTGTGGTCAAATTCACTTTTGCCCACGTTAATAAAAAAATCATTAAAAATATCACCAATAGTTTTAGTGTCCGACACACTTTTTCCGTCTTTGTTTATTTGTAAATTATTGCCCTCGCTTACCCTTTTTTTGTTACCCGTGTGTTCGTTTATTATATTCCAGATCGTTTTTATTTTACATTTTGAATTACTTATTGCCTTTTTTATATGAATTTGTTTCGCAACTATTAAGGATTTGTTAAGTATACCTTTATAAATATGGCAGTATTTTTTAAATTGTGCTGAATTGCTATCATTGTGGCGACGCATTCGTAAAAGTAGAGATCTCTTTTTCCTACATGATATTCGTAGTCCTTTTGAAAGCCATTTATTGGGCTTTCTTGCTAATTTAAACTTTTTAATAGGAAAATGTTTATTAATTAGTGAGTTTAAACACGTATAAAATATTTGAAGCTTAGCTTCACAGTTGGTTTCTGCATATATATTATCCCAGTTCATATTATGTAGGCTCTCTCTAAATCTAGTATTAGCTGCAGTCGAGAAATTTCTTTTTAAAATGTGGTTTGGGGATTCAGCTCTTTCTTTAATATATTCATTTAGTTTTATCTCTTGCGCGTCATGATCCGAAAAGTAGCAAGGTATGACATGTGAATGCCAAAAATCACCTATATCTGTAATTATGTTATCAACTATTGTTCCTGATGCCGCTCTAGTGGCTTGGTGAATGGTCGGTCTCAGATTATGTTCCAGCAATGTCTGTAGAAAAGTTTTGATGTTAATAGAATTAAATCACATTACAACTGTAAACACGCTTTAAAGTTTGTAAATGTAATGCAAGCAAATTTTAATGCATAAGATGATAAAGTTTTCTTGTAATAACACAATTATTAGTAAGAAATTTTCGCGGATACATACAAATGCATCATTGCATACTATTTAATGAAAAGTAAGGAAAACAAAATTAATTTTGCACCTAAATTCTCTGTTACCCCCTTAACGTGCACTAAGAGATGTGTTTTGTATTTTTCTGTACTCAAAGAATATAACATTGAACTCTTGGTGCAGTGTACCTGTTTGCGAAGACCTCCCTTCTCTAGCATCTTCCATTGTCTCCTGTCACGCGCAACACATCTCCAGTTGGAACTGCTGTCAGTTTTCGCTCGTCTACCCATCGTTTTTGTCGCCTTCCTCAGCTCCGTTTGCCATCTCTAGCGTACCAATATGTGACAATTTTGTTCCATTTTTCTGTGGTACAAGTTATCATGTGACATGACCTTCCCATATCCACTTCTGTGGGTCTGTTTTGGAGAGCACGTCAACGACCTTTGTTTCGCTGTTATCTGGGTACTTTGTGCTCTATCCTTTGTTTTATTTATTATTTGATACTTAATCACCCTGCCCTAGTCTAAGATTGGCTTGTATTTATTTTTATCGAATGTTAAGAGGTTAACTAAAACAGTGTATATAAATAACTACAATGAGAACATGTCAAGTAAAAAACAAATTTGTATTTCCGGGCTCGATATTGGGTTAAGTTGTATTATTAATACTAGCTTTTGCCCGCGGGTCAATCCGCAGTATCGAAAGTTTTCGGCTAGGCTAGGCGGTTATTTTATCAACTCCTCTTGTACAAATAATTAAATATAATAATAAAGAAGACCGCATTATCCGTTGAGTGTTATTCACAGTAATTAATAAACGATATTACAATTAAAATTAAAATATAACAATAAACGCGGGACAACCTATAACTCCACGCAATACCTTTAATGCGACAGTTAATTCGCCGTTTCCACGTCTGGATTCCAATGAATTCATTCCCAATGCCCCAAGTAAAAAGACACTGGGGTAAAGCAAATACCCATAAGTCCGCTTGTACAAGTACCTTAAGAAAGCTTTCTGGACCTTTTCAAGCATAGTTATGTACTTGGCTTTATGCGGATTCCATACACAGGCACTGCTTTCTAATTTGCTTGTCACGAGACTGCTGAACAAAAGTTTCATTACACTCGGATCGTGGAGATCTCGCATGTTACGAAGCACGAAACCAAGGCGTCTGAAGGATTCGGTTGTAAGAGCCAATATATGGTGATTAAATGTAAGATGTTGGTCAAATATCACTCCCAAATCTGTCGTCATTGAATTTCTAGATAAGACCTCGTCTCCCAGTGGTTTAATTTATACTTTTTACGTCCAAAGGGCACAATCAGACATTTACTTGGGTTTACATGCATGTTATTTTCTTCACACTATTGTAAAATGACATTCGTATCCTGTTGCAAATTCGCAGTCCCTCTCACAGTTGACTTCCATGTATATTTGCATAAAGCAGACATTTAGCAAACTTTATGACTTTCATCAGATCATTTACAAACAGTAACAAAAAGTAAAGGGCCCAAGATAGATCCTTGGTTAACGCCCGATCTGGTGTACGGCTGTGAGGTATAGCAACCATATTTAACAAATTGCGTTCTGTCTCGTAAATAGTCCGCAAATAAGTGTAGAAGTGCCGGATCAGACCCAATCCAAATATATCCTACATAGATAGAACACAGACATTCCAAATTCCGAACTAGTTCCGTTTTTGAGTTCTGAGACAGAAGATAAAAAATAATATTAAAAAAAGGTTAAGTTATTTTTACTATTGATCCCACTATTTTGGACTATTTTCAACTTTTTCCGTGTAGAAAGGACTACGATAACCATAAATTTTATTTCCAACTAACATTTTTACTAATATTTAGACTTTTAATTTTAATTGTTTTTAAATTTCAAATATTTTATGTTCTACTAACGTTTCTTAATAACCTCTAAAATTATCGGGGTTTGTTTGAAAGTCATCCTGTATATCGGCCGCTACAATGAAGCCGATTTTAATACGTTAATATTAATGGAAATGCCGGCAGATAAAAGAATATGTCAGGAAAGTAAGGTAATTTACAGCAATATTTAGGACGTGACTTTCATACAGTAATTATAAGTTTATCGATACCGCGATGCGAGTGTGTGTGTCTGATTTTGTGGTGTCTGTGTTAGTGTGCGTAGCGACGAGGATGTGTTGTTGATACAATAATAAACTGAACGATGCGGAAATAAGTATCTGGGAAATATAAAGAATGTATTGTTACAAACAATGGATCAATATAAACATTTACATTCCGTAATCTAATTCAGTGTCACATTCGATTTTGATTACTAGCCTTTGCCCGTGGTTTCACCCCCGCAAAATAGGTTATCTTTGCCCCTTGGGAACTGCTCGTCATATTCATTGGTCCTTCGAGAGCATTAGATAGCTTTCCTTTAGAGTTCCGTACCACCACAACTTACGGGTACGGAACCCTAACAACATTGTGGTAGAAAGAGGTTGACAAGCTACTATTAGCGCCATCTATCGGCTCACCAAAGAACCTCTGCACAACTAGCATGACGAGCTACTCCTATTGTTAGTCCCATCTATCATCTAATCAACGAATCTCGGTAGAAGCTGTCAAACAAGTCATCTCAGACACAGTATAGGTAACAACAGTAGTTTTACTAGGCGGTGTCCTTGAAATCAATACCTGCGGCCGCTCGGCGCCTAAACTAAACACGCGCTAGGGGCCCTAGGCCAGGGCTGCCAACTGACTGTTTACGTATTTGATAATGCTATATTATTATTATAAAAGTTGTATTAAAGCAACCATACAATGCACAACATACTCTGTAATTTCGTGCCATTATTTACGAAAATGGGCGGGAACGTCACAGAGACAACGTGCGTACGTAACTGCGGTGCGACCGCGACTGTCGTAAACCGAGTTGAACCATGTTTTGGCGGTTGTTCGTTTCGGCCCGCTTGTATGGAGATAAAATACTATTTGTTACTATGTCTCAGATGGCGCTATGGTGAATAAATAAATAAAAATCATTTAATTCAGAACTGGGTTCCATATGATTACACAAAAAAATAAAATTAACAATACAACTAAAATAAAGCGATAATAAAAACGATACAATTTTGATAAATAAATATTATGATCATAATTAGCATGTAGTGTCGTCCAGTGATGGCTGATAGGACACCCGCACCCGCCTCCCACTACTTTCAGAATGGTATTGTGGCTGCCGCACACTCTGTGCATGAGAGAAGCAACTTTTTTGTGCATAATTGCGTAATTGTTAATACGAGGTTATTTTTTTTTTTATTTGTTGCGGTAGTGGTTGCGGTTTATTATTTATAGTAACACGTATTTTCTGAAAATTTTAAGTGGCTACCTAGTACGGTTGAAACTGTGGACCCACGTGACGGATGGACGGACGGACAGACAGCGGAGCCTTAGTAATAGAGTTCCGTTTAGCACCCTTTGGGTATGGAATCCTAAAAATATTGCGACATAAGTAAATATGTATCGCATATTGTAATTAAAATTAAAACTAAAAAGCAAATACAATACTAGAAGAACTGATACTAAAACTAAGAATAAATCTAAAATAATAATAAATAAAATATAATTATTTCTAAGGGTTTCACATTTGTCGACAATGGGAAGCATAGACAATAGGTGCTTTTTGTAAACCCTGAAAGACTGGGAAAAACAATCAATATGAGCATCATGCAAGGCAAGTGTATTGAAAGAATAACTTTTTGTTACTTTGTTATATTTAAGTAGTTATAAGTAGACGTGCCGGTAGTCAGTACGTACGAGTATCGTATTCTATGTAAAGTACGCGGAAGCCAATTGTTTGTTCTATCAAGTTTACTGACCAACGAAAAGGGTAGAAACTTGGAGGTTACGCGTCCCGCGTGACGCGACGCGCCCGGCGGTGACGTCATCGTTGATTCCATTTATAAATACGTTCTAAACTATTCGGTAATAAATACTGATTCTGTTGAGTAGTGCTTGTAGGTATATGTACATACGTGTCGTAGTGTGTGTGTGTGTGTGTGTGTCTGTGCATTTACTCAATGCGTGATTAGTTGTGTAGCTTGTTATGCATTTTAGCAATTATTCGTCGTGATAAACAGCGTTTGTGATACAAATGTATGTAATGTAAACATCAAACTCAAAAAGACCAGCCAAGTGCGAGTGGACTCGTGCCCTGAGGGTTCCGTACTTGAATAAAAATTACAAACTTATCATTACCTAAAAACTGTATGACACAAAACTGCAAAATTTAGTTTGTCGAGTATTATGGTACACAGCTCTAAACCTAAATTAAAAATCGGTGATTTCAGTATTTGTTGTTTAAATAGAGTATATGGCAAAGAATGTACAGAAAGTTCCAAATTCCCTACTTAAGTAAAACCAACAATGCGAGATAATGAATATTCAGAGGTTCGAAACAATTTTATTTGAATAAATTATACCTATATAAATTTTAACTCCCTACTCTAATCGCTGTCGTCTGTATTAGACGAAGATGATTCGTCGGAAGAATCCGAATCAGGCGTATTTATGGCAAAACTATCTATGTATTATCAATCAGTCATGTTGTCAATTTTGCTATAAAAATTGTCCTCTACTTTTATGATGTGATCCACGCAATTTCGCCATTTGTCAGCAGATACATTTTGGATTCCCTCATGTTTTTCGCGTAGTGAATTGATATCTTCCAAAGCGTGTCTAGAGTTGCCAGGCTGTGACTCCATAATTAAAATCAACAAGAAAAACTAACAGTAACGGATTAATAATAACAAAAAACTAAACGAATACGTAAACGAACGCAATCCAAACAGGAATGAATATGTTCACAAAATGGCGGACCAAATGTTTGTAACTGCGGTACTGACTGCTTACCTTTACCACGGACGACCCACGACTCACGCAACGACAGCTGTCGTCGACCAACTGACGTCATTATTGCGTACGAGCGGTAAGAGAGATAAGGATAGAGATAACTCAGTAACGGTCCGATTGTTTACGTATTTCATCTCGTCTCGTTGGCCTTACTTTAGTTTAGTTTTTAAGGTAGGCCCCGTAACAATAATGGCCTAAAACTGTAAAGCGACATTATTAGGGCTCCGTGTTACCGTTCGGGTAGTCGGGGAGTCGGGGAGTCGTCCTGTCAGTATCAGCCCCTGGTTGGGTCCGGTAATCCTGAATCTAATGGTGTTTGCGATGGTTCTCGTCTTCAAACATACAACTTATGATATGTTTCAACAAATCTGGTTTATGGTAATACGCGCGCGCGACAATAGTTTAAAGTGTGTTTATAGTTGTTGTGCAGGAACATTTGCAAAGTAACGAGAACCCTCGCTACCACCTTAAGAGGCCGGCGGTGCATGCATATTTCATACTGAATACAAATACCTACTTAAATAATTTGAAAGGACACTGATTTAAAGGTGACGAAGATTTAAAATTTCCATAGAAAACTCATTTTACTCATATTTCATGTTTACATCAGTGTTCTTATTTAAATACATATTTGGGAACACAGATATTCCGTAATCCAATCGGAATAAACACACACCGTACCTCAGGAATTTGTTTAATTTAAAAATTAGTTTTGTATTTCGTTTGTATGAAACACGCATGCTCCGGCGGCCTCTGGAGGACTTTATCGCAAGCACGCTCCATACAAACGGAGTTCGATTTTATTTTGGATACTAGCTAATCAAACATGATATTTTGGTGATGGGATAAAGAGAATGATATCTGGGATTGTGACTAGTTTGTTTTCCGTCAAATAATTTAATTTCCAAATAACACGTCACTCAAAAGCGTATTTTAGATTAGATTTATTTATTGATAAGAAATAAAATTGTGTGTCAAGAATAATTGCTTAACAGTATAATTGTTATAAATAAATTATTAAATTTATAATTGAAAATAATAATAACTATTAGTTTTTGGATAAAAAAGGACCTAGGCTAATTTAGACAGTAAAATAGTAAAATATTTTTTAACAACAACGATACGATACTCAATAAATATTTTGTGTCCTACTGACGTCTGTATAAATTGTTCAAATAAATAACGATATATTCGTGTGGCGCGCCCTCGTCGAGCCAGACAGACCTGAATGCTGACTTTTGTCTTTTGTACTATCGCGGATAATATAGCAATATCTTCAAAATGAGGTGGTAGAGCTAATGCCGGGCTCGACTGTGGAGGTACCACCATCTTACTCGCAAATCCTCCCGAAGTTATTCGGGGGGGAGTAAGAGGACAGCTCTCAGGCAAAAAAACCAGGGGGGCCCACCATTGCCTGGCCTTATATAAATTAGACTGGTGACGGGCAGCGGCGTCATTGGTGCAAGGGTTTCGGCACCGCGCTCACCAACCCGCCTGCCCAGCGTGTGTGAGTATGGGCATTTCTTCCAGGAGGACCGCCAAGAGTGGTGAAATCCTGGAAAGGCCTATGTCCAGCAGTGGACGAAACAGGCTGATGGATGGATGGATCTTCAAAATATTTGATGAGTTCGAATACTACAGATATAGCGCATAAGTAAGTCTGTTCCTGAGGCATGGGAGCGGCACGGGAGGGATGCCAAGTGAGGCAAGGCTGACGGCCGACTGAGGTTACGCGTCGTTTGACGTTTCGTAAACATACCGCTCCTCGAAACAGACTTATGCGCTGGAATATCATCTTTAATAATCCATCCATCCATCAGCCCGTGTTCGTCCACTGCTGTACATAGGCCTTTCCCAAATTTCGCCACTCATGTCGATCCTCCGTCCTCCTCACCCAGTCGCCACCCACAACGGCCTTCAGGTCGTCGGTCCAGCGGGCACGAGGTCGGCCTACACTACGCTTTGCTGTACGTGGTCTCCACTCCATTCTAAAGCCTTTCGGCCCCAACGGCCATCATGTCGGCAACTTACTGATTTGCAGGCTATCTCGGTTATTCTCGATCTCCTCATTTCGGATTTTATCCATCAAATACCCCAAGCATAGTATTATATATAAATTATACAAAAATTCTTCTACAAATAAATGAAAATTATGATAAAAAAAATGTGGAATAAATGTACAAGAATCTGTGTACAATTTATTGTAATATCTTTCCCCGATAGTGAATTTAATAGTAGCATATTATGATACGGAATTGTAATAACAACGAAATAAATAGAATGACAGTTGTAGATACAAGTTCTTCATGCTGAATGTTCAATATGTAGTCTGTGACGTGGAAAATAAATAACAACCTAATTACCGACCGGCTGTACAAACGGACACGTACCTGAGTGCCACCACGCTGCGGCGCTGTTGGTGAGTCGGCACATTCCTGGCAATTATTCTAACCTTCACTGTCATGTGCAGTATATGTACTATATAGTATCATCTACCTATACTAATAATGAAGTAGTAAAAAAGTCGTGTCTGTACATTGAATATTTTCGAGAAATTTTAAATGAAATGGGCTATTGGTACTGTACTGAGGCCGAAACAATGGTAGAGCAACCGCCCGGTAAGCGAGAGGTCCCGGGTTCGAATCCCGGTTCAGAGCTCCTCACGTCCAGATTTACTTTCCTGATTTTCTATACCTCAGGGATATAAATTTCCTTGCGAGGGATAAATCGCCACGTGTTTAAAAAATATAGAAATTTATTTCTATCATACGAGGGTGCATTTTTATATTCGCGGAATGGGTAGGTAATTAATAAATGAGGGTACTTTCCTTAGTCGTAACTGGTTAAGTAGCTCATTATTAGTATAAATAGAATGTTTTGTTTTAATCGGGCCATTACTATTTGAATTATCGTCGATCAAACAACTCAGTTGGGAAGAACATTGTGAAAAATGGAGAAAATCGAGCACCGCGCTGTCATAAAGTTCCTTACCAAGCGAGGTAAATCGGTTCAAACCATACTAGAAGAGATGTCATCCGTTTACGGGGAGTCTTGCCCCGGTAAAACCATGGTTTATAAGTGGCATACCCTTTTTAAGAAAGGCAGGGCCTCACTTGAAGATGTTCCTCGGCCAGGACGGTCGATCGAGGTGACCACTCCGGAAAATGTTGATAGATTATAAAGATAAAGGTTTCTCCATAACCGGAGAATACTACACTTCAATCTTAGAGCGATTAAAGGAAGCAATCAAGGCAAAAAGAAGGGGAAAATTAACCAAAGGTGTCCTCCTTCTGCACGACAACGCGCCTGTGCACAAGAGCCGTGTTGCGTTGGCTTCCCTGCATAAGGTGGGCTTCGATATTTTGGTTCATCCACCCTACAGTCCTGACCTGGCTCCCAGTGATTATTATCTCTTTCCAAAAATGAAAAAAGAACTTCGGGGGAAGAAGTTCTCAAGCGGTGAATAAGTGAAGGAAGCAGTTTCAGCTTATGTTTCAGACAAAGAAAAAATATTTTTTTCGAGGGTATACATAAGCTAATTGAAAGATCTGAAAAATGTATTAGGGTTGCAGGTGAATATATTGAAAAGGAAAAATAAACTTGTATTTTTATTTCCACGTCTTACCCCCGATTCCGCGAACTTAAAAACGCCCCCTCGTAGTTTCGAAACAATAATTTTTAGAATTTTTGTCTATCTGTCTGTCTGTATGTTCCGTTTTAACTCGAGAACCACTTAACGGATTTGGATGCGGTTTTCTTTATTATCATCATAGTTACCCTGGTCAACACATAGACTATAAGGGGTGTTCATAAAATAACGCCCAAGCCGAAAACGGGGCAAAGGTTGAATAGACGCAAACGGCAAAGGCTATTGTTATATAAATCTATGGGAAATCTGATTCGAATTTATATCCGAAACCCACGCGAACGTAGTCGCGGGCATAAGCTAGTTAATAATAAAATTGAAACTTCTTTTTAAAAAGTTCAAGATTGGCATGTTCTTAATGTTTGTTGTCACTTACTTAAATACACAATAAGGTAATTACTGTGTGTTACCAACATAATCTACTTATCTTACTAAAAACTTTCCTAAATAAACAACTGGGAGCAAATGTAAAAGAAACTTGCTCATACAAAATATACGACAAGTATTTAAAGTTAGTATGTCTTGTGAGGCGGCAACATTTATAACCTGCATTTAAATATTCATATATTTTTGGTAAAGAGATTTCCAAAAGTCACTTCCGGTCCGCAGCTGTCGTTCTCTCCGGCGACGTCGGCGTGGGCGCACGTGCGGCTGATGGCGCTGCTGAGCGGCATCATCGGCTGCTCCGCGGGGCTGCTGGCGGCCGCCGCTGTGTACGGGCTGCCCGCCGGACGGGACACGTTCGCCTTTATGTCTGCTGAGGTTAGTGTACTACTTCCGATATACTTGACAGGTCTCACTAAGTATGGAAGGTCGTTAATGTATATTAAAAATAATAAGGGCCCCAATATAGAACCCTGTATGACACCCACTTTAACTAAAAATAGACATTCCATCGCAGTTGCATACTTAACTACTAGTGAGGGGTGTGGGAGGCTAACATAACACCCGGCAGTATAGCACTCCACGTCTAATATTATCTACGTTTCTATTACTTACTTTATGTTATAGCATATTACGGTTGTGTAGTGCCAACCTTGCGGTACGGTGCCATCGTCTGTGGAAATGCAACTGACAAACTTCGTCCGTTCAAAAATAAAAAAAATGGAAAAAATGCATCCGAGCAATGTTTTGTCTTAGACCCTTTGATACATCCCCGCCGTTTTTTAAGAAGCATAAACTACTTACTCTCCCATTTATTTATATTTTTGAAGTTTCCGTTTTTGTAAAAATGAATTTTGACCTATTTACCAAATTTAAAAGCACACGGCACAATTTTAATATAAAACCTTTTTTTTTTTTAATGACTTTTTGCTGTTGGCTTTTTGGCCTTTACGGCTTTATCTTAATAAAGAGGGGGACAGACTCAAATTAATATAAAAGCATTCCACGTAAAACAACACATTTTACGGAGAGTATTTTCGGTATGGCGTCTACCATCTTTAATACACTTCCAAACTCAATAAAATAAATGCAAAATATTACATCTTTTAAAAACAAATTAAAAGACTTTCTTGTTAACAAAACGTACTACACAGATAAGGAGTTTTTAACAAATAGGTAATAATTTGGAAACATCAGCCAGATAAGTTTCAACTCAATATATATATATACCTATATACCTATACTATTTTTTCAAGTTTAGTAATTGATGTGTTACAAATATTATAATATTAACAATTTCTTAATGTGTGACATGATGCTTAATGATTATTTATATCTATTAATATTTCATGATGTTTAAAAAGAGTGTTTTCTTAAAAAAACTTTTAATCTGTTATTTAAGGTTTAGTTTTCTTAAAATGCTTCAAATGTTTTCTTTGTTGTTTAGTATTAAGTTTATATTTTGTATGCCGAATGGCAAAGTATAAGGGACAATTTTGTATGTTTAACAACCCTTTACCTATGTCTGCACAAATAAAGATATTCTCATTCTCATTCTACTTATAGCTACGATGTGTAAATGCCTGTAATGATGCCGGATTGAGCTGAAACTTGACATCTAGGTGGATAATAACACCTCAGTAATAAACATATTAAATGATGTGACAGTGTCGTGGCAAAAGTAGCGTACTTCGAAGCAAATTACGAGTATGTTGCATTACATTGTATATGATGAACACGGAGAATGATTTCCAGTTCGTTCCTTGTTAGACAGAGAGTGGAGGAAACGGTTAAAAGAACCCTAATAGGGAGGCCTCCACTTGGTTTTGCCCAATGACCTCCACACGTAGCTTAGCATAGCATAAAAACACTTGAATCCGTCAGCAATTTTATAACTTGGGGAAGCAGTATTTCCGGTTTAATGAATATGTGTTTGTGTGTACAGTGCATCCTGGTATTCCTGTGTGCGAGTCACGTGGCAGCGCGGTATATCCTGCAAGCCGCGGAAGCAGACGCGGCCGGGCCCCTCGTCTACTACACGCATCTCGTCTTTGATGTGAGTTCAATGTGATTCAACCTTCTTGAAGTTTCCTAAACATTATAGCAATTTATATAATAGATTGTTTAGTTTGGAGATTATGTTTACGAGTTAATTTATGTTATGTGAGAATATTGATTGGATCCAAAATGCTACCTTGCTGTACTGCAAAGATTATCACATCATTAATTTCGCTCCAGCAGTTTTTAATTTTTATGCACTGATTCTTTTAGTTTAAGTAACTCTTAATCAAGTAATTTAATATTATTCTAACACATTTCAGTTTCTTTATTTGGGAAGATTTGACAGAATATCAAAGGCTTTAACTAATTCTAAAAACATACATATACTATACATCGTGTGAACCAAAGACTTTTCGGGGTTCTCGGTAGTTTTCTTTGTATAAAGTCGTGTTGACAAAAAATAGAGGCTATTTTTTTACTTATTGACCTCTTGCTGCAAATTCTCTTTAGAAATGTTGGTCAAGTAGAAAGCATCGATATTAGCCTATAGCTTGAAGGCATCTTTGGATCCATCCTTCCACTCTCTAAATGCTTATTATTGCTATAAAAAACAATTGGATCGCAATCCAAATCCTCCGTACACATTAATAAAGTCTCTTTGTGTGCCCCCAGACGCTGTCGCTATCGATCGAGGTGATGCACGTGGTGCACATGGTGGTGTGGAGCAACATGGTGGTGTCGATGGCGTCGCTGGTGCTGCTGATGCAGCTGCGGCACCTCCTGCACGCGCTGCAGGCGAGGCTGCGCCGGCACCGCCAGTACACCGCCATCAACACGCACATGGACCGAAAGTGAGTGATACGACACGATCTGCCCTAATCAATGTCTACGTCAACCAGACAACACCATCGTTATCATTATTTAGGTCTCAAGTGGGTTCAACGTACGTCCAGCTGACAAAAACATCATTATCATTTTCTGGTCAGAAGTAGGTCAATGTACGTGAAGCAGACAAAAATATGGTTATCATTATGATTATTCGTCGTTATATTTAATTGGTTTCTTATTGTCCTTCATAATGCCGTAAAGCGAAACCGGTCCGAGTAATTAAAGTGGTGTATATTAGTGAAACAGTACATAGTTGAGGAGCAAACTGCATGCTGTCTTATTTATTGTGAAGGAAATGTGCGACTGTGTGGAATCTCTTTATTGTTAGCTACATAATGGTGTAATACTAAAATACGCTGTTTGGTTTTTACTTTTTAGGGTTCCGTACCCGAGAGGTGCTGTTTGTCTGTCAGACGTATCTACAGCTTTAGCCGTAAAAGGTAGACAGTTGAAATTTTCACAGAATACGTGTTACTATGGCCCATATTGGGGCAAATAATAATACAAAAATGTGCTTTCATTACGTTACATTTAAGGATATACCGAGTAAATTGACCTTATTATACAACAATTCCTTTAGCCGTTTCCTACTAGGAGGATTCAAACTTGGTTTGTTTTGTAAATTATTTTTAGGGCCTCAACCAACAGTGTTTTTATCAAGATAGTTATCATTACTTTGGTCTGCACGTCTAGTATGAATTGCCATATCAAGCTTGTTAGCGTGTGATACAGTGTGTTCTCTCTCTCTCTCTGACTTGATCTACCCACAGTCCGTAAATATAGGTTGAGTGAGTCCAGCGACAACAGGACAGCGCTATACACTTTGTAGTTCTCCCTAGATCAGTGGTTCTTAAACTTTTTATAGCTACGGACCACTTTTAGAATTTTAAAGATTCCACGAACCCCTGTCGAAGAAATTTTTAGGAAAAGAAAATAAAGCATAATAATAAAAAACACTTTTATTGGTTAAGTTTACATTAATACTTTATTAAATTGTATTAAAACTAAGTTAATGAAAATGATATCGTTGTTTGGACTTCAGTATAATAAATAATTATGTTTAGAGTGAGCTATGTGGCTGTGGACCCCTGGAACTCATGTCACGGACCCCTAAGGGGTCCATAGACCCCAGTTTAAGAAACCCGGCCCTAGATAGATAGTAGACGTGTAAAAAGTGTATATTTTAAAATTAAGTCTTTATGTGTAATAAAATAAAAGACAAAGATATGTATGCTATAACATCCTAGAAGTGCTGAAGTTTTTTTCGACGAAGGCGGCGCAATAAGCAAATTATATCAGC
This sequence comes from Ypsolopha scabrella, assembly GCA_910592155.1. Lineage (NCBI taxonomy): Eukaryota > Metazoa > Arthropoda > Insecta > Lepidoptera > Ypsolophidae > Ypsolopha > Ypsolopha scabrella. Next base: position 979,274 of record OU342978.1, read on the forward strand.
TTGAGTCAGTTGTATACTTGTATATCGATCGATCAATCAATCAATCGATCAATCAAGATATTTATTTTCTAAAATAGATACATAAAGTATACTTTCTACAAGTCAAAGTTAATCTGTACAATAAATATCTTTAGAATAAAAAAATAATATGTATATACTAATAAGGGAAATACATACAAAAAATATTTAGGTTGGGCTACTAAAATGTAATTATACACCTACATAAAATAGAGAAATCTAGGAATAATATCTAATATCTCTATAGTTTAGTTGTTGCATTCTGTAGACTTGTTATATCAAGAATAAACAATTTGTCACGTTGTTCTATCGGTGGAAAACAATAATGAATATCCTCTGATGCGAGACTATTAAAACTAAATTTTAAAACGATTATTACATATGGTTTGATTATTAAACTACGACTATAACTTAGTTGACTGTTAATAGCACTTGAGCTCAAAGCATTTACAAAGTGGTGTGAGAACTAGTTTTGTAAAGATGTCCTTATCATAATGTATGATTAGTTTATACTTGTGGTTATTATCGATTAAAATATTTATATAATAATCATAGTAAATAAACTATAAAAAAAGCCGGCCAAGTGCGAGTCGGACTCGCGCACGAAGGGTTCCGTACCGTTACCTATAAAAATGGCAAAAAATCATGTTAAATTAATAATAGAGCCCCGTTTGGCACCCTTCAGTTGAAATTGAGCAGTTTCCCGTATATCATTACTTCCCCAAATTTGATCCTTATTTATTTATTTATTTAATTAGATACATTTGCAGAAAATACATAAAACATTGATGGTAGGAGATATTATAGGTACAGTTCTGATGTACATTCCTTATAAATGTATATAATATCCTTATAAGAGACACTATCAGATGGTGCAATAATATCCATCCATCAGCCTGGTTCGTCCACTGCTGGACATAGGCCTCTCTTGCCACTCCTCCTGGAATAAATGCCCATACTCACACACGCTGGGCAGGCGGGTTGGTGAGCGCGGTGCCGAAACCCTTGCACCAGTGACGCCGCTGCCCGTCACCAGTCTCTTTTATATAAGGCTCGGCAATTGGGGATGGATATACCGCCATCCGTCGGTCCCAGGCAATGGTGGGCCGCCTGGTTTTTTTGCCTGGGAGCTGTTCTCTTGCTCTCCCCCGAATAACTTCGGGAGGATTTGAGAGTAAGATGGTGGTACCTCCACAGTCGAGCCGGGCATCAGCTCTACCACCTATTCGCAATAATATACAGTGTGCTTTCTTTTTAATCAACGTGTTCTAGTCTCGGCTAAAAAGATATTGTTTTCAAAAATCTATTGATGTATTGTTGGTTTTATCAAAATCGACCCCGAGACTCCTTTGAGCATTTTTCGCTATTTCTTAAAGTTTCGGATTTGGTTATCTACGCCCACTCGAAAAACGAAGCCTGTATAAAAGGTGACTTTCGTTTATATAGCCTAATTCATAATGGAGAGTCGTTAAGTGGTCAGGACCAAGGTCCTATGACCCTGAAAAATATTTTTGTGCCTCTATACTTGTTCAAGAACAACCTCGACACAATTAGTATAGGAAGTCTAAATTATATTTAGGGTATTTCACTAACCACTTGCCGAGTTCCCGGTATGAATTTAGCTACATAAACGAAAGTCACTTTATACAACGTGAAATTTAAGTCATTTTGCTAACGAAAACTGGTAGTGGTGATAGTACTCGTCCATATGAACAACTTTTACTATGGAGACAAAACTGAAATCGTGAAAAAAATATCAGCTGTTCCATAGAAAAGTTAAATACCTACTCGACCCAAATGTATGGAACAGCTGATATTTTTTCACGATTTCAGGGTTGGCTTCATAATAAAAGTTGTTCATAAGGACGCGTACTATCACCAGTTTTCTTTAACAAAATGACTTAAATTTCACTTTATATATCCGCTTTAACCCCGTGTACATACGGAAGATTCAGTCATCACAACATTCATACATAGTTAACTGAACGTAGTGTATAGATTGCGACCTGTGTGGAAAAATACATAAACGACTCTTTCTTTCATTAGTTAATAAAGGCGAAGTTATCTCATTCAGATAACAATGTATCAGCTTAATATTATTTCAATGAACTACTGATTCATACTTGCCAATAAACTCATGCCCAACGATACCATTCACCTTACAGGCCAGTGAACTAAAAACATATAAAAGTTATCTCAAATAATTCATTCTTTGTTACCAATTATAAATAAAGGAATCCGAGTACTAGTATGTTGACCCGATTACTTTTTTAGGAATTGTAATATACTTTATCTAACTTCATATCGTAAAATCCTCATTACGAACTCAAACTACTGGCATAATGAAAAATATTTAATTAAATTATAGTATAAAATAGGTCTCCGAACAACATAATGCTATAAAAAAACTTTTTCAGAGATTACAGTACATGTGATACTAACTAAGAAGGCAAAGGGAACTTACCCCAAACAACCATGTCCGAGGTTTAATATCAAATACCAATGAGGTTTTTATATAATGTTCTCCAATACATACAAAATAGTAACGAGGTTACAGATCAAATTTATTTTCGGCCAGGTATTGTCTATGGCTTACGGCGAGTTGGACTCGGTCTGTCAATGGATGAACTGTTTGTTGCGCCATAGTTATCGAGGAAATGTATTTATTGATTACAGTGGTTTTATGGGTCAAAATAATTATTTTGTCCTAAAATGACTGACAGCAGGGATGGTGATGAATGATATTTGACTCCACCCGACATTCTGGAAATAACGACGGAAATTACGAACACTTTCAGAACAACCTTTTACAAGAATAATCAAAAATGGCTGACGACAAATTTACAAAAATTATGAAAACAGGTTAGTAGGCATGAGTTTAGGTAAAGTAGTGTATGAAACTATACGTAACTAGGTATTAAAACACTCGTGTTTTAATAACATTTTTATGTACCAGTTTCATAAACTACTATTTTTATTTTTCTAGATACGTTCATGAAAAAAATTTTTCATTATGCCAGTAGTTTTGAGTTCGTAATGAGAACTTTACGATATGAGGTTGGATAATAGTAGTTTATGAAACTGGTACATAAAAAAGTTATTAAAAACACGAGTGTTTTAATACCTAGTTATGTATAGTTTCATACACTACTTTATCTAAACTCATGCCTACTAACCTGTTTTCATAATTTTTGTAAATTTGTCGTCAGCCATTTTTGATTATTCTTGTAAAAGGTTGTTCTGAAAGTGTTCGTAATTTCCGCCGTTATATCCAGAATGTCAGGTGGAGTCAAATTATCACCACCATCACTGCTTTTTGTAATTTTAGGGCAAAATAATACTTTTGGTTTGACCCATAAAACCACAGTAAATAATAATTTCCACGTAAGCTATGGCGCCAAAATCCAACAGTCCACCACGCATGTGTACGCGTTGCGTGCGCTGGCAGCCATAGACAATGCAGGCCGAAAATAAAATTACTGACCTCCTTTTTTACGCCGCAATATTATTTAGTACGTGTTAGAGAATATTATATGATAACCTCATTGGTATTTGATATTAAACCTCAGACATGGCTGTTTGGGCTAAGTTCCCTTTGCCTAGTTAGTATCACATGTATTGTAATCTCAGAAAAGGTTTTTTTATAGCAGTATGTTGTTCGGAGACCTAGATTATAATTTAATTTTTTTAGAGACGTTCATGATTTCATTATGCCAGTAGTTTTGAGTTCGTAATGAGGATTTCACGATATGAGCTTAGATAAACTACTATTTCTATATTGCATGTTCTGCAATGATATCGAGTTCCTGAACATTATCGTATATAACAAATCACCGTTTTTAAGACGTTAGCCCAATCGATCATATTAATGAACCTCGGTACAAAAAGGTTGACAACCTCGGTACAAGAAGGTTGCTGTCTGTGCGTCCGGCCGGATATGTCACGGGTCTTGCTTCTAGACGGAATGAGTTACATACCTGAAATTTGGATAAATTTGAATTAAAAATTAAATGAAATTATTTTTAGGGGGGTCCCATACGTGAAAATGGCACTGAAATTTTCTTTCTTACCCCGGTTTGTGGGGTGTCATTGGCTAGAAATCATTGAGTAGAGAATAGCGATGCCATCAAAGTTGTCAGTTTTACACCCTTTTTGTTATGGGGTCTAGTTAAAACTAGACTGGTTAGGTATTTGTATTTTTTTTGTATTATGTGCCGTGTAGTGTATTTTAACAGAAAATACTGAAAACGCTGATTTTTAATACAGGTTTAGGGTTACGTACCTGAATACTCGACCAAATTACGTACAACGAATACGTAGGTTAGGGGACAGTGAACTTTCTGTAAGTATTATTTTTATACGAACTAATAATGTTATAAATAAACTTTACTATAACTTAATTTTGCAGTTTTGTTTCATACATTTTCTAGGTAATTATAAGTCTGTAATGTTTATTCAAATCATTTAAGTCTGCTAATGGTACGAGACCCTCAGGGTGCGACTCCTACTCGCACTTGACCGTTTGTTGCCTTTTCTTCACGTCACTACCAGTACGTAAAATATAGCTCGAGCCTTTGTATTTCTAAATCTTCTCGTGCTCAAAAATGTATACCGGTGACAGCTGTCACTAGCAAGACAAGCTGTTCACTCGCCGAAGCGTAACGATGACGCGCAAGCCCAGACTTACTTGGCGTTTGTTGTAATGTAAGATACTCTACAGATCCACACTTAACGTTTACAACACACCAGATATAACAAAACAAGCCACAGTGAGCATCCAGTTACGAAGAAACACAACATTCACAACACAATATCAACTACTAGCTGACAAAACTTAAATATTACAAGAAGAAAATAGTACACAAATTTGAATCAACAATTTTATGAACTAAACGTAACATTGTAGGTACAAAAACATTTAACAAACTTAATAGCTATACAGATGATTTTATTACGTGTAATTTGTAATTACCTAATGAATCGGAAAACAAACCAAGGGCTTGAGAATCTTTTACAAAAAGATGATTATGCTGTCTGCACATTCTATTTATAATGGAGTATTTACCAATATTGGTTCTTGTTTTTGCTGAACGAAGATAAAATGGACGGTAATTAACAACCCGGGAAATCTGACGAGGAATAACAATATTAGATTTTGGAAAGTAGTGGACGACACAATATTACTTTATTGTTAAATATTTTAAACAACAATATCTGGTAAGCGTTATGACGTCTATCTTCTAGCGATAAGAGATCGCAATAGGTGTGAGTAATGCGCTAGACAGAGACGTCTGCCTTGATGTCCGCTCAAATAGTAAAGGAAACTTTGTAGTGGGGGCTCCAGATTGTAGAGCAATATTCTAACGAGCTAGCACTAATTCACAGTGAGCTATTTTAAGAGCAATCACATTACTAAATTCTCGGCAATTGCGCCAAATGAAACCCAACATAGTAAGACCTTTCTGGACTATTTTATCAATATGAGCGTTGAACGCTAGGTGATAGTCCACTTTAACACCTAGGTCACGTATTTCAGTCACTTTTTCAAGGTTTCTGCTATTGTAGCCAAAATTGGTAATTTCTTTTTTGTAAAAGGTATGAATTTTCATTTTTTTAATGTTCAAGGGTATTTTATCTTCAATGCTCCATTTCAGGACCTGTGATAGATCTTTCTGCAACAAGGACACATAATGGGAGTCACAAATAGGCCTATAAATTTTTAAATCACCAAAAATTGGGTGAATTTTTTTAAAAATATCAGAGAGTTCATTTATAAAAACCGAAAATTATTTAGGACCAAGATTTGAACCTTGTGGAACGCCGGAGGGAGCTGCAAATGAAAACCAGCAATAACAACCTTCTGACTTCTATTTGATAGATATAACTCAAACCACTTAAATAAGTTGCCATGAACACCGACACAACCAAGTTTATAAAGCAGGATCTTACGATCCACCCTATCAAAAGCCTTGCTTATATCGTTGTAGGTATCATCTACCTGTAGTCCCTGATCCATATACTCCTGAAGTTCAGATGTGTAACAAGCAAGGTTGGAATTAGTTGACTTATTCCTTAGAAAACCATGCTGATTAATATTTACTATAGTACCAAGCATTTGTGAAAAGGTTGGACTGGAATACACGTTCCATTATACTAAGAAGTATATTAATATGTGTGTATGAGAATTGTACTGTCACCGGTTGACATTGTACGGTCGAATCGTTTGGAATTCTCAACGAACAGTAAATATAATATGTGCAAATATTGTTCCGCAGCTACCCCATGGCGAGCAAGGAGGAGGTGGAGGCGAACAGCGACAACTGCGCGATCTGCTGGGAGCCCATGAAGGAGGCGCGCCGGCTGCCCTGCACGCATCTCTTCCACAAGTTTGTACCGTACTGCGTATCTAACTGTAGGCTTAGGGCAGAAGGTGGATGATGTTGCCGTATCGGAAGATCGAAAAAAGAATGGGAAACTCGTCGGGCAAGATGTTGTGACTGTCGATATTGTAATTCAGTAGGTAGTCAATGTCCCGTTGTAATCTATGTATGCGACTGAGGTGCGTGTGCTGGAAGCACTTCGAATGCAGTGCGGAGGTCACCACAGACTAATGACGAAGCTAATGCCCCTCAGCTCGTGCCTGTCGCAGTGGCTGCAGCAGGACGCGTCGTGCCCCACGTGCCGGCGCGGGCTGTCCGCCGCGCGCGCGCCGCACCCCGCGCACCCCGCGCCCATCCCCGCGCCGCCGCCGCCGCCGCTGCGTGCGCCCAACCATCTCTTCCACTTTGACGGTTAGACATTAGTACATTGTTCACATTCAGTCGGACAGGTGAGGGTGCACTGAATAATAAGTATGTGTTCTAAAATATACTTGTTATTATTGAGATTTTTGGAAGATACATATTATTTGTTTTTGCCTGCGACTTAGTGTAGAGTACAGCGCCAACTTGTAAGTGTGTATACGATGTGCCTGCAGGGTCCCGCTACGTGTCGTGGTTGCCGAGCTTTTCGGTGGAGGTGACGCGCGTGCGCCTCGAGCCGCCGCCCACCTCGCAGATAGACGCCATGGCCCGGCAGGTCCGTACACCTTCTATATTAACTGTGGCCTTACTGACACGTCTGCTGCGAAACGCCGAAATTTATTTAAAGTGCATGTTAACTTTTATAACGGGCCAGTAACATGTTCAACCTTTTTCGTACTGTATTTTTTTCAGGCAGGAAAAATACCGGCCGTTTTTTTGTTGCAAATGAGTGTAACAGGATAGATTAACTCCAACCGGTTTCGCCTTACGACATCATCAAGGAATAATATAAAAACTGAATGAAATACCTATTACTAACATAAATATGATGGTACGGTGTTTCTGTCACACCATACCTACATGAGAGTTACGTAGTTTGGAAGTAGTTTGCACATACCTACATGAGAGTTGCGTAGTATGGAAGATGAGGAGTCCAGAGAAAACAGTGAGTAACGAAGTAAATTGTTGTTAATTTTTAAGGGTACCTCGGTTGGAGTATGAAGTTTTTTCTCATCTATCCTATAGTGTTGGGTATCGCTATAGGCTGTCCGAGATATGATGATATGGGTGGCAGCTCAAAGTTGACAGTTACAATGATGTACCCTTACGAAATATAATCGTTATATTTTTAGCATCGCGAAAGTCAACAAGGGCTATCAAATCGATTTTTTATTTGATTGATCTTTGATTATCCAAACTATTTTTTGTTAATTACTAAATTAATTAAATTAAACGAACCAATTGCTACAGAGCTTGAGAGCTCAAAAAATTTTTTTTGTTTTTCTCCTAATTTGAAAAATAACAAAACAAAAATTCAACAAAAACTGTAACAAACGTCAAAACAAATAGCAGGTAAAGCAACCGCAACGAAAACACAAACCGTATACAAGATGTACTCATACTGAAGCGATCCTATATGATGGCTGCACCGATTAATCGATATATTTTCGATTATGTTGTGTCCGTACCTATGGGTTACCGTTCCGATCCACGCATCACGTAGCAAAAAGACATTATTATTTACTGAATCTTTTCTTCGTTAAATTTAACGAATACACTGAGATTTTTGTTCCGATTTATAGAGGCATTGTTTATTGTGTTTTTGCAATAATTATTTACATCATTTCTAAAACCTATTATTTTCTTTTCTGTCTGGGTGTATATAGTATAGTGTGAGTAATATAGGTGAAACGGAAAATTACGAACTGTCACCCATATCATAATATCTCGGACAGCCTATAGATAGATCGTTCAAAAACGATGAAAATCATTTTTCGATTTAGGGATCCATTTGCGAAATATTAAGCTTTAAAGTGCATTTTTTTGTTTGAGTGGAGTGGTCCCCCCTCTGCAGGCTAAACGGTTGTTTATGGATATGTGAAAAAATTCACAGAAGTAGTATATATAATGAATTCAAAAGGAAAACTATTTACAGGTTTACGAGTACTGCGCCAAACTTTTAATCCCCTCTAAACACAACAATGTATATGGGCCGTTCTTCTAAATGTATGGGACTAGAAGTTTGGCGCGATCTGTATTAGTAAATCAACTCATAAAATGTATCGGGCAACTACGGAACCCTACACTGCGCGTGGCCGACACGCACTTGGCCGGTTTTATATTATTACTTTATAGTGCCTCAGAGCGAAACCGGTTGGAGTTAATAAAGTATAAATAAGTGAAACAGAACAAGTGTTTTTTAAAGATATTCGTGGCTTGTACTACACAAAATTCAATTATAATCTGTGCCCAAAAACGGGTTTTCATTCCCATCTAATGTAATATGAGTATTGTGTTCTATCAGGTGCAGTCGATGTTCCCGCACTACCCGCTCGGCGTGCTGGCGGCCGACCTCGTAGCGACGCGCGCTGTCGAGCTCACTGTCGACAACATACTGGAGGGGAGACTGTCGCCGCCCCCCGCGCCTCCCTCCCCGCCGCCCACACCCGCACACAACCGTGAGTAGATGTTGTCGCATTACGTCGAGCTCACTGTCGACAACATACTGGAGGGGAGACTGTCGCCGCCCCCCGCGCCTCCCTCCCCGCCGCCCACACCCGCACACAACCGTGAGTAAAGTAAGGCCAAAGGGACGATTTAAAAAAGGTAAACACACTTTCCGGGGTTCAAAACATTTTTAAAATACGTCCGCTGTAAATAAAAAATAGTAAAGAATATAAAATTTTACTTGTTATTATAAAAAATACAGACAAGTGAGTCCTCTCTTAGGATTCCGTACATAATCTGCAGATAATCTGTAAATCATTACGTTTTAGGGCTAGAGAGCTGTAAAATATTCTGACAAACAGACAGACAATAGAGTGACAGCAATAGGGCTCCGTTTGTCCTTTGGGTACGGAACCCTAAAAAAAAATCCTTTTTGGTACGGAACCTTAAAAATCAAAGTTATATTAGTGGTTCAAGTCCGGAAAAATGAATTAATAAGTTGACTTACCTTTTGACGTTTTTTGCGTGGTGAATTGATATCTTTCAAAGGCTGTGATTTCATAATTAAAATCAACAACCACTTACAATTCACATTTTTCGGCAAGTTGTTTTAGTAATGACCGTTACAAAAGTAGACATGTTTCAAAGATGTGAAATCGTGAGACAAGCTTTAAAATTGTTTATTTCGAGAATTATTAATTATTTCAATAAATCATTAATATGAAATAAAACTCAAGATAAGTACTGTTTTGTTTAACAACAAAAAAATCACAACTTTATGTAGAAGAAAAATGTTTTAAAACGCAGTCAGAAGTTGCAAATTTCGCCGATGGGACAGTATGAAACCGTCATTTTCAGTATTTTAAATAATCGATAAATTCCTTAAATATTTATGTCTTAAAAATGCGATTATTGTAATTGGTTCTCAGATTCTTCTTATTTAAGTAAAAAATAAGAAACTTCCATGGCTAATTGGGTCACCCAAAAAAGTCAAGGGGTGCATTATTTTTGAAATGACCCATAAAGAAGCGAGAGTGCGGCGAGTGTTGTGCGTGGGTGACTGTTTGTGTGATACTGAACCTCAGATTCGCGTGTCCTTTGTGACGTCACGGTATGTTTGTGTTTCAGCGGAGACCCCGACGACATCGGCGCAAGAACACACGGACACGCACGCGCACACCGACGCGGCTGAACCTTCCACAGAGGCCGCCGACGACACCTGGTGAGAACTGTTACTGTTACTTAATTATTTGTAGGTAAAGATGCAGCAAAAGAGCAATATAGAAATCTCTGATTTTTAGCCCAACTTCAAATCCTGTATAGATCTTTTTTTTAAACAAAGCGTCCCAGTCAGTCTTATTTAACGACCGTATATGAAAAAAAAATTCAAACAACTCTGATATTGAATTTTAAGTTATAACTACCGATAATTTTCGAAAAGAAAAATAAAGCTGTTCTATTCTTAGATAAAACAAAAGGAAGATGCGGTACCCCTCTTCTCGCGCGCGGCCTTGCAAATATAGGCCCAATGGGCCTGTTTTATGTAGCTTGTCCCGCTCGCGCCACTGTCGAAGCTTGTCGCTATATGTCTGTCGTTCAGTGGAGCTTGTTTCTTGTTTGATGCCTAACCAAATATATACTAACATATTTATGTAAAAAATTAAAGTATCATACATACATATCTACATAATGCAATGAATAAATAAGTTGATAGATAAATGAGCTATAAATATTAAGTTGGGGAAAAAGTTTCTTCGCATTTTATATGAAAATTCAAAACATTTTTTAATAAAGTTTATTTACATTTAACTAAAGTATGTAGGTGCCATTTTGTTCGATAACTTTCTGCCATCTTGTAGGTAGGGACATGATCCCATTGCTATAGAAATTCTGGGGCTTCTGATCAAAAAACCGCGACAAGTGGTTTTGGCAGTCCTCTCGTGATGTTAACTTGACACTGCCCAAAGAATTCTGAAGAGACCGAAACAAGTGGAAATCTGAAGGTGCAAGGTCAGGACTATACGGCGGATGCATTAATACGTCCCAGCCAAACTCTCTTAATTTTTGCTGAGTGGCTAAAGATGTGTGAGGTCTAGGGTTATCATGATGAAAAACCACACCCCTTCTGTTGACTAATTCCGGCCGCTTTCTGTCAACTTCTTGCTTTATCATCAGTTGTTCGCAGTAGAGTTCAGAATCGATGGTCCTGTCTGGCCGTAACAGCTCATAATGAATAATGCCCTTCCAATCCCACCATACACACAGCATTACCTTGTTGCGAGATAACCCGTGTTTCGCCAGAGTCTGTGAAGCCTGACCAGCCTTTGACCACGACCTTTTTCGCACGTTCTTGTCGTACGTGATCCACTTTTCATCACCAGTTATCAGGTTTTTCAAAAATGGTTCGGTTTCATTACGTCGTAATAAAGAATCACAAATGAGTACACGATTCATTAAGTTTCTGAGGCACCCAAATATCGAGCTATTTTGTGTATCCAGCTTTTTTCAAATGCGCCAAAACTGTTTTGTGGTCAATCCCCAGTTCTTCAGCTACATCGTAACTACTGATATGCCGATCTTGCTCCACTTTTTAAAAAATGGCATCCATTTTATCCGTAACAGGGTGCCCAGAGCGAGGTGCATCTTTGACATCAAAATTTCCGGATTGAAAACGCTTAAACCAAATTTGTGCTACTCTTCACAGACACTGCACTAGGTCCATAAACATCACAAATATTTTTCGCGGCTTGCGTTGCATTTGTACCTCTTTTGTAGTAAAATTTTAAAATGTATCGAATTTCTTCATTAGATTCACTCATCTTAACAGTAAGAAAAACAAATGAAAATCACACATTTTACCTAATTTGAATTTGGAATTATCTTTTTTTAAATTTAAACTTTTTAATAAAACCAAAACCAACCAGATACAAATGGTATAGCCAAAGAGATTTTATTATAAGTTCATAGATACTATTTACGAAAAGAGTTTTTCCCCAATATTAGATATAATGTCCAAATCCGCCCATTCGATTAATCTTGCTAAGAAGAAGGGCCAGAAACTTGGCAAGATTATTTATTTTTTTATCATTTCATGTTGTTTTTTTTTTCACAATATGGCTTAATGCTATTACAGTATTTTTAACTTATATAAAATTATTATATTAAAAAAGGCGTTTAACTTTAATAAGTAAAGGATAAAAATAAAAAAGACAAGGAAATTGTGTCATCAGGAAAAAAAATACCTTATCCTACCTGTCTCAAAGTTTATCACTTTTTAGAGTCAAATTTAATAAAACGTCTCATCAACGTTAATTTATAAAATGTTCATGTTAATATGTAAGTAAAAAGAAATGTCAAAATAATAATAAAAAACAATATAACAATATTAATCTATGTTCGAAAACCTTCAATCACATTTGGACGCCGAACACCAAAAGGGTACTAGAGGCCCATCAGCTAGTACAAGGAGCTTCTGCATGCGATCGGAAAGCGTCAAACAAGTTACTTAAAGACTAAATATACATGCAAAATAGTAAATTAAACACTCACAGTCCAAAATCCTTGATTTGTTCTAACCTCAGTAGCACGCTTTCTCTCGCAAGACCGACCTCGAGGACCACGGCGATTTACAGGTCGTGCAGACTTCTCGAGGAGATGATAGGCTTCCTAAACATCCCCGCTATCCCAAGCTAGCTTTTCTCGAAAATAATGTACAGAAGAATATACATATTGACTTCAAAGTCCTTCAGATTACTGCGTCACACGCGAACAAGTTTTTCGGTATTTACGCGACAATCGAGACCGATTTGAATTAGTTCATATTTAATTATGACGATAATCGATTAATTGTCCATTTTAATCACATTTTTTCAAAGTTAAGAAAAAAAGAAGAATTACGCAAGCAAGAATTTTGTCCAAGAGAGAAAATTGCACGCAACCCGGTCCGTGACAGATTAGAAACCAAAGACAATAATAAAAGGCAAAGTGTTGCCATAACACAAAAATAGTATACTTCCGTCGGGGTGCGTTTTAAAAATGACCAGTCTACATAAAAACGAACGATTTGAAAAACACAAATCAGTTAGAAATTAAACATTCTCATGACACCACGCGTCACTATCGTCGAAATAGTCATTGATTTTATAATATGCTTTTCTCAGAAATCCCTGCTTTATTATAGTTTAAACTTATTTTCTGGAAAACTAAGGACCTCCCTTGGAAGTTTATTGTAAAATCTTATAGGTACCATGTCCTACAAAACAAACCTTCTGCAAAACAAAGACTCTAGCAGTATCCTCATCAGTAATTTGCCTCATCCGTCTAACAACGTATGCAGCTGAACTTAGTCTACCACAAAGGCCTTCTATGTGGGGACCCCACTGAAGATGAGAGTCTATAGTAATGCCTAACAACTTCGTTTTTTGACTAACTCTAGCTTGGACCCCTGCAAAAGTAGATCAGCATCTACTTGAATTACATTTGGTAATGTGAATTTTATATCTTTTGTCTTTTTCCCATTTAAAATTAAATTATTTGCAGTAAACCAATAAAGAATCATAGATAGAGTTACATTCGCATCATCAAGGATGTCTTTGTCAGCGAATTCCACTATCTCAGATAAGCCTTTAATTAAATAAGGAAGGTCATTTATGTATATTAAGAACAATAAACCATTTTGACTAATGCTCCAGCTGACTTTACTCTGGTGGTGTCGATTCGGTAAAACACCACACCTTAACTTAACCTAACCAAAATACGACTAAAATACGTTAAGTCGTTTCTATTAGCTATTCGGTTTTGTCAACGAACTAAATTTGGTTGCCCTGTTTGACTTAATTTTCTCGAACTAAATTGAATTCACAGATTACAATAGCGGTAAAGACCACAGATAAGAATGGTTGCATTTCATTCGTTCGATATTGGAAGTCTTAATATTTCTACTCTTTGGTAGAATTATGATTAGATTTTAAAATATTTTATTTTTATTTCTTTACTTTCGCTCCGTGATTTTAACAACTCGAACATTGTTCTTGCCTACCTTTCCAAAAAAAAGTTTTTTGTCTACTTTTGGTTTATTAAACAAGAAATTACAATAAACAAAACTACTAAATTGGTAATTGGCTTCCTGCACTTACTTAGACATAACGGTAGCTACTTACTGGAAAGATATAATTTAGTTTCCACTCGCAGAAGAAGATCATCATAACGAATAATTTCAAGAGCATCATCCCCGTCATCGTCTATTAAATATCAAAATCGCAAAATCGTTAACAATCCACGTGAACACTAGAAAATTCCCCTCAACTTTGCACCAATTAGGGATGTCGATTCTTTCTAAAAAAGATCGATTGCAAATCGTGGTGAAAAGATCGATCCAAAAAAAAACGGTAAAGAAAAGATCGATTCAAAATAATCGATTCATAATCGGAACAGAAATTCACACAATTAGCGTTAATACATTTTTATTTTTGTTGCTAATCTAGGTATAAATTCATAAGCGATAATTTTTCCACAGTTTATTGTAAGTAAAGTTAGTTGTTTTCTCATAAATATAACATTAATTAAAAGTTAAAGTTTTATTGCCAAAGTAACTTATAATGCAAATACATAATACAAATTAAAATTTTGACCTCTCTAAAGTATACTTTATGTATCTATTTTACAAAATAAATATTTTGATTTTGATTACAATTTTTATTCGAATAATATTATGTTAATATTATATTACAATATTTGTTAGTCTCGATTACCCACTCCAACTTCTAATCTTGAAATGTAAGGCTCTTCATATACTTGCTGGGAACGTTATTAAATGTAGGTACTCTTCTTAATTGTATGTGATTTGTTAGCAAAATTTTCCGTGAAACCGAAAAAAATCGTGTCCACGATTCTGCGGTTGTATGGATCGATTCGAAGATCGAATTGCTCCGAAAATAATCGATTTCCTTGCTACCATTAATCGATCTTCGATTAAATCGATTTAAAATCGACATCCCTAGCATCAATAAACATACGCGGAAGAAGAAATGTGATTCCATGGATGCGTTATGAATAAATTTTTTTTTAGTAATTTTGGAGAATTTTATGATGGTATCACTTAAATTGACAATTCTGTCTGACCGATTTTAAATTTTTGTTGAAGATCGAAAAAATCGCTATTTTGTTTATAAAAACCATTGCGGGATGCTGCTGCTCTGACTAAGAAGACCAAGAAACAATCACGATTAACCCGTAAGATGGATCCAATGCTTCATCGGGACTAATCCACCTATTATACTACGAAAGAGTGCGAAAACGCTTTTGCAGCCTCTGACAGCAACACCTGCTGCATACAAGGACTCGTATGTCTCGATGTTCTATCGCTCCAGTCAGCAACTACCGCCGTCACCCTAATCGGAAAAGATTCTTAGCTTGAAACTGAAAAAAACCATCTACCACCGTCCAACCCTCGCCTCGAATACAATCAGTGATTGTGATTGCTTCAGTCTTGTAGAAAACAAGAAACGTCGCTCTCACCAGTGCCAAAGGAATGCTTTATTTGATTACACAGATATTACGACACAGTCCCTGAAACTTTATGTGACCTGAAGCCTACCAGATCTATTTCTCCAAAGTGCACAAGAGTATGACGTTAGAAGATGTAACGCTTCATGTCAGACGATTCCAAATTAGGGTAACATGCAGGCGGGAACAACCATCATAGAATGTTACACAAGTACATCATGAAAGCGCACAACGTCCACACACAGTGGAATATGAACAATTAAAAAATGCATAACGTTTCTCAACAAGCTCGTTTGCACTAGATTACCTGTAAGCTAACTCGCTGTGCATCATTTAGGAGAAATGATACATTCGTAGTGCTTCTTTGTGAGTGATGTGAGTAAACTGGGACATCAGATATTTTGTATGGAGTATGAAGGTGTCTATGTTCGTGCCAACATGTTAAGAAATGTTTTTTTATAAGGGTCTGTAGTAATGTTTACCTAGTTTTAAGGAACCTATTAACAATATGGGCCCTTAGTGGCCTAAAATAAAAAAATATAAGTACAATTTAGTTTTACTATTCATTTAGCAATCAGACAACAGATTCATTCAATCTAATCTCATCATCGTAGCCTTTATTTTCTGACCTTATAAATATGTTACATGTCATGTAATTTTAAAACAATAAAATATTGATTTAAATAATATAATGTACTGCTTGCTGGCAAGCATCCCGCTGACAAATATATTGTAATTTTTTCAGGTCAGTGTGTCATTGACTCATGGACCTCCCCAGTGTTTTCCATTGGTTTTCTTTACATGGCTTCTACAAAGAAAGGGGCGATCATCTGCGTCGCACTGGTCTGCCTTTTGGTCCATGTTTTTGTCCATTTAATGGTCTTTTCCCTCATAATATTTGTAGGAAATGCCCCAATTCTGGAATCTATAATATAATCTATATTATGTCAAGCAGAGATGAATGCATTTATTACACACTTCTTCTGAGATGGGGTATTCTTTAATACCTCTTTCAAGGACCAAAATCTATATTAATTGACAATTTATTTCTAAACTAACCTTGCCCGCGGCTTTGCTTGCATGGAAGTGTTTTGTAATATTTGTGTGGTTTCAAGAGTTATTGGTTTGGCGGTTATTTTACTAACACCTTATAGCCTATATTTTGACCAGACTCATTAGGATGATAATAATGAAAATCATATCCAAATCGGTTGAGTGGTTCTTGAGTTGAAATGGAACATACATACATACAGACAGACAAAAATTGTTAAATTGTATTTTGGCCTCCATACCATACTAATAACCCATTTCATATAAAATTTTACAAATATATTTAATGTACAGACATATTTCGACTCCTTCAGTGGAGTCGTCATCAGTCAAATAAAATAAAATTAAATAAATGACATAAGAGTATAGAAGAGTTGAAAGGTGAAGTCTGTACAAGTTGAAAGAGGAAAACAGAAACTTTTTGGAGATACTACATGTAGATGATGATGACGATGATGATGATGAGGATGATGATGATGATGATGATGATGGTGTAGGGATAGGAAGAATGTTGTTTGGCATGCGATCTGATGTGTGTCGATGTTGATTTATTCGGATGTGTACTGGATTCTTGGTTTCACCTACATAGAATGCCGGGCAATGACGGCATTCTAGTAGGTAAATGCAGTTGCTCGTTTTGCATGATGTGTTAGGGTGTGTTTTGTATATGTTTGTCGTGTGATGAGTGTTGATGTCTGTAGCTGTATTGATGATGGGGCAGGTTTTACATCGACGCCGTCGACAGGGAGATGTACTGGGTGAGAAGTTGGTAAGGTCGGTATGTTGTGTCGTTTTTGTTTTGCTAAGCGTGTGTCTCAGATTTCGGTTTTGTCGGTAGCATATTTGTGGGTTTGGAGGGAGTAAGTCTTTCGTTTCGTTATTTTGTCGGAGAATGGGTAGGGATTGTTTGATAAGGTTCTTTAGTTTGTGGCTGCCGTGAAAGTAAGTGGTGATTAGACGTGTTTGGTGGGGTTTGTTTGTGTTCCTGTTATGTCTGTGAAAATTTGGTCTGTGGTGCAAGTGTTTTTGAAGGAAGTTAGTTGGATAGTTTCTTTTGGAGAGTGCGTTGTGAATTTTGGCGTGGTAATTGTCAAGTGTGTGTTGGTTGCTGCAAATACGGCGGCCACGTAATGAGAGTGAGTACGGTATGGATTTTTTGATATGTGCCGGATGACAGCTGTGAAAGTGCAGGTATTGAAGTTTGTTTGTCGGTTTGAAATGTACGGAGGTGTGAATGTGGTTGTTGCGATCAATGAATAAATCTACGTCAAGAAATGTGATTTTGTCAATGGAGATGTTGTGAGTGAATTTCAATGAGCTATGGCTGTTTAGTCGGTTTAGAAATGTTGTAAGTGAGTCTCGGCTGTGCGGCCAGATCAAGAAAATGTCGTCGATAAATCTCCTCCACACAAGTGGCTTCAGAGGCTCCGAGGCTAAGAAGTCGTTTTCAATGGACGCCATGAAAATGTTGGCGTAACTTGGTGCCATTCGAGTCCCCATGGCTGTGCCTTTTATCTGATGATATAATTTATTTTCAAAGCTAAATTTACGGCATTCTATGTAGGTGAAACCAAGAATCCAGTACACATCCGAATAAATCACCATCGACACACATCAGATCGCATGCCAAACAACATTCTTCCTATCCCTACACACACCCGCCTCCACAATTCAACTTTCAACGACTGTTTCACCTTACGCATCATCAAAGCATTCACCCCTCCACTGACCGATATTGAATTAAGGACCTGGGAAACATCATACATATGGTCACTTGGTGCTCACTATGGACCAGGACTTAACAGACAGCACTAACTGACAGACATGACGTCACTCACCATTAAATACTGACTACTAAATATAAATATTGTCATCACCACCATCATCATCATCATCATCATCATCATCATCATCATCATCATCATCATCATCCTCATCATCATCACCATCATCATCATCATCATCATCATCACCATCATCATCATCATCATCATCATCATCATCATCATCATCATCATCATCACCACCATCATCATCATCATCATCATCATCATCATCATCATCCTCATCCTCATCATCATCATCGTCATCATCATCTACATGTAGTATCTCCAAAAAGTTTCTGTTTTCCTCTTTCAACTTGTACAGACTTCACCTTTCAACTCTTCTATACTCTTATGTCATTTATTTAATTTTATTTTATTCGACTGATGACGACTCCACTGAAGGAGTCGAAATATTTCGTTAATTTTTGTATTTTTTAGTAACTGTGTTTTAAATATAATAAAAGTACAATAATTTAAGGCCAATACTGGTAAAGTAAAAAATATATTTATTTATAATGTACAGACACAACTTTTAGACTAGGTACTTTATTATTAGTATATAGATGAGCAATCCTATTTCCTTTGACATCTAATGATTTTACCTTGGTTTGCTGGTCTCTCTGGTTGTGTCTTGCTAAACCAAATTCATCTGTCCAGTGATCAAGGGAAATGTAGTACTGGGTACACACAGCAGACTGAAAAAATTGTAGCCGTTGTTTAAGGACTAAGTAGGTAGGTGGTAAAGCTTTTTTAAAGAGTTTGCTCCTTCACAATTACAAGAATCTATTTTCCGTTGCTAGAAAACAAAGCTTGAAGATTCGGCTCTATGAATGAGGCTTATTTTAAGCTGTGACGTCACTGCATAAGGTTCATAGCCAGGGAACCAGTGAATCCAAATCCTAGGAGCCACTGATTTCTTGGCGTAATGTGCAACATCGCAGTTTATTTTTAAGAGGTCTGAACATCACATTCACCTTGTTTCATAGAATTCTGGTTCCGGGGTCATCAGCTAAGGCAGCAGCGGGGTACAACTTGTCTCCTGGAAGAAGCATTGTAAAAATCAGTTTGCAAACACAGTTTTAAACTTTGGGTGGATATGCTGGTTTTAACTGTTTAGTTTCTTTCTTCTGCATCTGCTACACCCAATAGCCAATATTCCTCCATTCTCCCCTCAAAAAGCAACACAAATTAGATAATTGGACTTGTTGAAATTTTAATCGCCGCGAAATATGTCTCGCTTAATATTAGTTCACTTTTAGTTTGACATCTCTAAAATTTGACAGTTAGGTGGTCATACCGAATAGCAAAATTACGTTTTGGACCTAATTGAGTTCGACCTAACTAAAAATTAGTTTAGTCCTGTCAAAATAGGTTAGGTTGGGCGTTTCCGAATACCAAAAGTAATTTGACACATCTTAACCTAATTTTAGTTAAGTTAAGTCGTATTTGTGCATGTTCGAATCGACACCATTATCTACCTTTTAAATTCGATCACTAAGGTATGACTTTAGCAACGCCAAAGATTTGCCCCGAATAAATGAAAGTATATAAATAATAAAAGTACGAATTACCTGTACATACATACAAACTTATATTTAATGATATTATAATAGTAGTGATTACGAATACGAAAAATCTCAAAATTACCGCAATCACGACTATGGAAAATCCTAATATTTTAAAGCTATTATAATATCATTAAATATAAGTTTGTATGTATATGAAACTATTTGTAAACATTGTCCGTAGCTAAAAGTTGTTTTTCGGCGTATACAATTTCTTATGATTTGGTTACAAAATCCAGAGAATAGACCGTCAAGGTAGATAAGTAACAGGTGGTGATGTGTCACGCAGGTTGTCTACGGTGGACGAGCTGAGCGGGCAGTTCGGCGTGAGCTCGGGGGAGCGCGAGTCCGTGCTGCGCCGGCGCAAGGAGCACCTCGTGCAGAGCGCGCGCCGCCGCTACCTCGCGCGCAGTGCCCCCGCGCACCCCGCACACAGCAGCTGAGGCGGGCTGCGGCGCCCGCTCGAATGTATCCAACAGTTGACATGAACCATATCCTGATCACTGAACGACGTGTTGAAGATCGACGATCATCACGTAACAATAAATATATTTAGCATGTTTATATATATGTATTTCGTGTTCAAGTTACGTGAGGTAGGTGACTAAACGAGAGAGAATATTTGTGTAGAGTAAACGGCTAGCTGTTAGTTTTATTTTTTTGTTACTTTCGGAAATAACCAGTGATTGGTCTCATTGATATACGAGGAATTTAATTCAGATTTAAGATAAATATTAACAAAAAGGGAGGTTGGGCCTCTCCGTTACCCTGACATTCAAAAGAATGGTACGTGGGTCACACTCTTCCAGCCATCAGCCTGTTTCGTCTGCTGGACACTCTTGGCGGTCTTCTGGAAGAAATGCCCCTGGATGTGAGGAGCTCTGACCCGGGACCTCTTGGTAATCGCGCGACTGCTCTGACGTCGTCCTGACAAACTACGAACGGGACGACACTTGCAACAAACCAGAGGGAGCAAGTTGTAAGTATCACGCTGTCCTTGTCACTTTCGGATGTTAGGTGGCGACAGCATGACACTTTGTAATGAAGTGCCCTTTGAGTATTGTGAGTAGGTTCGGTAAAATAGAGCCGAGTATCATAAAAGGCTTTTCAAATAAGATACAAAATGTTTTGGAATTATTTATACTTGATTCGACTGTCGGATAACGAGAGAAGAAATGATATTGTAGTTAAATGTAAATATTAATAAAATAAACTACTAATTGATGAGATATTTAGGAGTGTATACGTATCGGCTTTATACCAAAGTCTGAAACAGCGGATCCACTGGCGAGAATGTCTTACAAGAACGTAGGTCTGTTTTACTCTTGTACACTTTTGGATATAATTAAGTTGATGTTTAATATAGAATGTTGGACTAAATACTCTTGAATTTAGTAGACATGTTCACTTAGAATTGTTAAAAAGGCCTTTTACTGTAATAGTTCGCTTCTTAGTCATATTTTTATATTTAAAAGAGTATTTTTCTACTTTGAAATGTTAAATAACATGTGTCCATAGTTCATAGATAAACTATCTACACAATATTTAAAAGGTAGTCATACATTTAACATAAGCAGTTTATTAACAATGAGTGTTTACATGTTATCCCATAATTAATAATGGATTTCAACTATATGGGTCATTCCATGTAACGGGTGTGCGTCCACCATTAGATGAGTTAGTTATTTGTAAATGATAACAAATGAAAGCATTACAATTTTAAGAACTTATCGTCTTTTTCCCACTTGATATAGACTGATCGAGATCTAAATAAGATTATCAATAAATAAGTAAAAAGCCCATCATATTCACTATAAATAATCAGCCAGCAATTCATAATTTATGTGTAACGGATATTACAGGTGTATATTCGGAATCAATATAACGGAGTTTACTAAACTTGCATTCTTTATACTGATGGGCTGCAAACAAGTAGATAAAAATAAGGAAGAAGATCAGGTACCCGCTTCCCGGTCCAATGGACCTGGGGCCTTAATGTCTAACTTCAACACCCATCGATGTCGCCTTCAAAGGCATCGTGATTGGTAAGAATTCGTGTCAAGACTCGCTCGCGCGACTGTCGAAGCTTGTCGCTCTATCTCTCTCGTTCGGTGGTGCTTGTTTAATAAAGAGGTCCATTTGTACCCTCTTATTGTTACATCAATGGATGTTCCACTTCTTCTATTGCAGAACTAGATCTCAATGTTACAAAAGCTGCATGCCTTGATCACTTGTTACGATCAGTCATTTCATTTGATAACTTCTACTTGCGATTGTCGGCACTTGGTGAAAACCACTTGTACACTGTTTACACAAAATTTACTAAACTATAGGTACTTTTAACCCAACCGATTTCGAAATTCAATTCATTTTCAAGGGCTTAACAACTCATTTTAATATTTTAAGACCTAACCTACGTGCTGTAAATAAAATGTCAAGGTTGGGTTAAAAGTACCTATAGTTTAGTAAATGTTGTGTAAACAGTGTACAAGTGGTTTTCATCAAGATGCATCTCATTTGACATCTCTCTTTTGTACTTTCAAATGTTTTCTCAATGACGTGTATCCTATTGCTATAGTGATCTTGTTAACAGGCTTCATGTTGGCTCTGAATTGTCACGATGTCAGGATGTGGCCTTTTAACCTCGATTTTCACATGTGTCAGACAAACTTTTTATCAGAGTTCAGGATAACATATTTCTGGATTTAATATCCTCATTTATCATTTCATAAAAATACCCAAAATACCTATGGTACTTACACTAGCTTTGAAAATGTTGACTCTATCAGGAACACTGCGCTCGAGAATTTGAATTTTGACATTGGTGTGAAAACTAAAATGAAATTAAGTTGGCCAGGTTGATCAAATGTATCCATATAAGTTGGCGAAAATCGTTCCCAAACTGGCAGCCCTAAGACGATGGTGGATCGTTCTCCACTCATTTTTACTGGGGTGGTCGGAAGTAGCACAGGACCGTGATAAGTGGTACCAGCAAGGCCCCCCTTGTTCAGCAGTAGGACACTAGATAAAAACAAAGAAGTTTGCTGGTGTTTGAAGTGGAATGACCCATGTTAATCAACCAAATTATTAACTGTAAATCATATCTGAATGTGTTTATTAATTATTGCCGATTGTCCTTTAGTATTTTAGTAACCTTGTCCACCACAACGTGTGGTTTCTATTATTTTATCATTTGCCTGCTTGTGGAATGTTAAAACAATGTAGGTTGTACTTATTGAAATTTTGTCATACAAGGAAACTGTTAATTTATTTTTAATTTGTGATTAACAACATATTTAGGCTTGATATGCATTGCATTGAACTTGTTTACTACCCCTCAGCACTTTCTTAAGACAGTTATTTATATTATTGAGGACTAGTCAAAATAAATTATTATTAGTTGAACTGAGTTTTACTCAATTCCTTGACCATTTAGCATAACAAACTGCAAGACCAGCAGGTGAGCACAGACACCTGTAACACAGAACTACAAAGGTTAGAGCTAAGGGGCTATTTCGATGAAAATTGAACTTTTTGAAGTTGTATACCTGAGAAGCCACTAATTTGATAAATCAGTATATAAATTTCGAACCGTTTTGTTCAGTACAGAAACGCGATTGCGTAACTTTCGCTAGATTCATAATATGACATACAAACCTGAAAAATATTTTATTATATAGATTTTAACGATATCTAAATTTTCTGTTAGAAATTTTGATAGCTATTTTAGTTCATTTTATATTCCTTTAAAACCTACATTTTGCTATTTTTTCCGGAATCCATCCCTCTCACTGCACTGCGGGTAGTTTGGCATGGAGTAACAGTGATCTTTGCAAGCGTGGAGTGCGTTACGCCAGCGGCATGTTGGCGCTTTTCACGATTTCAACTTGACAGATAATTAGAGCGTCATCTCGTGTAATTGTGCCCGAAATAAAAAATTAGTGCTTCCAGCCGATCCAAAGATATTCACGAAAAACAGATTCCGCTGGAGTAACGTTACCCCCGTGACATGTTCTTTATCCCGTGGTCGTAGCTAAATAAAAATTAGCTACTTAGGTAGATATAATTAGTGCCTGATTGTGCCCAAAAAAGAAAATTAGTGCGTCCAGAGGTTTCAGAGTTATTCAAGATGCCGCTGGGGTAACGTTTAGCCAGTTGCTGTATCTCTTATACGGTATGACATACAACTACGATTTTTTTTACTAAGGTGCGTCTTAATTGGTTCCTAATTTGTGCAAACTTATTTTTTCTCTAATCGACGCCGTTGGTCAGTTATAATTTTTTTTCAAAAACCCTAAAATCAGCCCTTGCGCTTCAATGAGAATACCTAGAAACTTACCAATTATGGTGGTTTGTACCTTTTATCAATTCAAAGCACCTTCTGAAATTAGATGTTCCTACTTCAACTCCTTACAGAGTTATTCCATTTTTATTAAAATCTGGCTACTCTGTAATGTAATGCTTCAATACATGAGTTATTATTAAGTGACGGTATATTTGATTCTACTAATAATTAGTACTTTTATCACATTATTTATTCTAAAAATTTCAGCTCAGAAAACCTCCTAACTACTGAAACTTAAGGAAAAAACAACAGGAAAGCAAATCAGTCGATTAACCAACCAAATTCAAATGACTACATAAAACATAATGCAGTTTTGATTGGTACAGGTGCGTACAAATGGTTTAACGAACTATTCATTTACTTTTATATAAAAATGATAAGTTATTAGCATTGATAGGATATTCAAATGCTTTTTGCCCCAAAGTAATAATGTTCAATTGTGTGGAATGGACTTTAGTATAGGAAAATAAATATTTTATTTTGTAATTTGTATTAATAACTTACTTGATGAAACATAATAATTTGATCTAATTTGATAGGTACTTACATAAATCATGGTCACCAGGGTCTGATGGTGGGACTGGAAGGTTTAAATGAGAACTCCTCAGCAAACAACAGGAGACCTCTCGAATTTAGACTATTTGATCAGTCTTGATGAGTACTTTTGTACCAGGGTCTGATGATGGGACTGGAAGGTTAAAATGAGAACTCCTCAACGAACTACAGCAGACCTCTCGAGTTTGAACTATTTGATCGGTCTTGATGAGTACTTTTGTAAAACATGGTGAACAGGGTCTGATGAAGGAACTGGAAGTTTAAAATGAGAACTACTTAACGAACCACAGCAGACCTCTCGAGTTTGAACTATTTGATCGGTCTTGATTAGTACTTCTGAATGAACGTACCGCTCTTTCAAGTAAAACTATCAGCTCCATTGATGAAGTAGACCGCGAAATCGATACCTTTACTAAATTATTAATTTTGGCTAGAGACAAATACCAAAAGTTGTTACTGCACCTAAGCCTCCGAAGTTACCACGTTTTATCAAACAATTAATTAAAATAAAAAATCAGCTCCGTAACCGTGCCCAGCGCGAACTTAATAGTAGGTACTACACGTAGAATTTTGAAAAACAAAATCAATGATTTACAAAGCAGAATCCAAATTGCCTTAATTAAACAGAATGATAATACTTGGGATGCAAAAATGCAAAAAGTTGATAATGCAAAAGCGGATTTATGGAGAACCGTAAAGTCGCTTCGAAATAAGCCTGTGGAAATCCCACCTTTACTCAAATCTGATGGCACTTCTACGGTAAATAGAAGAGACCAATGTAATGTCTTAGCTTCCGCATTTAACGAAAACATGCACCTGACACTGGACTGGAACGACGAAGGAATTTCCAAGAATGTACAAGATTCTATGAACCGGTTAAATGATTTTTCAAATCCAACACTAAATCATGAAATTTGGAAAATATTAAGAAATTTAAAGCGACGCAAATCTCCGGGCGTGGACGAAATTCATAATTCACTTTTAAAGAACTTGCCTCAAAAATGCATTGTCAAACTAACCAAAATATTCAATACTTGCCTGCTGTTAGGATACTTTCCAACATGTTGGAAATTAGCAAAAGTCATAGCGTTGAAGAAACCTGGTAAGGATAGTTCAATTCCTGCACATTATCGTCCTATAAGCTTGCTACCATGTCTAGGTAAACTATTTGAACGTTTAATTAGAGATCGCCTACTTAGATTCCTCGAGCACTTGTTTATTAACGAACAGTTTGGTTTTCGGCGCCAACACTCGACCGTTCAACAACTAGCGCGAGTTAGTGAACACTTAGCACATAAATTAAATCTTAAGGAGACGACGGGCATGTTTCTGTTCGATATCGAAAAAGCCTTCGACACCGTATGGCATGAAGGTCTTCTTCATAAGCTCATTTCCAATGATGTGCCCCTAGACTTTGTGGTACTAATTGTCTCCACAGGAATTAAGTTTTTCGCAGCGAAGCGGAGGTAGGTAGCGGAAGAAATTATTATAAAAGATGAATGATAGGAAGCGAGACAGAAATGAAGAATATTATTATTTACGATTATAGACTTTAATTTTTCATAGAAATGTAAATAGACAGAATGATATGGTAACAGATAAAAAAAACAAATAGATAGACCAGTACACAAAAAAACAATACGCGCGATTAGGCGGGTGAGCTCAGTCTGCCGTCGATGTGTCGTCAGCCGCGGCGTGGACGAGCCCGGGGGTGAAGTGTCCCCCCTGCTCATATCTTAGCGTATGGTACAAACTGCAACAGCGGAACGATTTCTGTCGAACTGTAAGGAGCTGGCCCAAGCTCATACTTAGTAGCGAATGTGAAGCACGCCACAACTTAGTTCAAATCATCAAATCTTATCTTGAAAGTCGTAGGTATCGTGTACATATAGGGAACGATACTTCTGACTTCTTCCAAGTACCTGCAGGTGTCCCGCAAAGGTCAGTATTAGGGCCTACTTTATTCTTGGTTTATGTCAACGATGTTCCTAAGCAACCGAGAACGCAATTGGCTTGTTTTGCTGATGACACTACCTGTTTTACGTCATGCTCGGACATTGATTTAGTAATTGATCGACTGCAGCTGTCCATTGAACTACTATGCACCTACTTTTATAAATGGAAACTGAAATTAAATGAGCCAAAATACAAAAAAAAAAATTATTTATTTATACACAAGTAATTTATAAGTACTTTGGACCCTCCTTTTAAGCTAACAAAACCTGTATTAGAAGGGACCGTTCTTCCCTAGTTGTTACATTATTCTTGTGCTGTTTGTAGGTATTACAACTACAGATTATATAAATTAATAAATTAACAGAAACCTTTTTTTTTAAGAAAAAAAAAGATGAGAGGTTATACATACATAATATGTTTGTGTGTGGTGTGTGAAAGGGTGTGTAGGTGTGTGTGAGGGTGTGTGTCTGTGTGCGTGCCAAAGACAAAAGCAATCCTAATAACTCGTAAACGTCAAACCCCCAATCGCAAACTAGTAATAAATAACTACTTCATTCCGTGGAAGAAGAGTGTGAAATACTTAGGTGTCCGTATTGACGTGGTTGGCGCTTTCTCCTTTGCACAGTCTCGAAACCAATAACAATAGCCCGGTTCGGCGCGCCTTCTTACTGGGAGCGGTAGGGGCGCTCGCGGTAACGCTGGCGAAATCTCGATGACGAGGTAGGTACCTAAGTACATAACTAATACCTAGTCCAATTTAGAATTTTTAGAAAAATATTTTGCTTGTCGATTCATGAAATTTATTACAATGTACCAACGACCTATGATGGTCGTTGCAATGTAATAGTATTTTGTAATTATGTTTTTGAGTCATAAACTCCAATTTCATGACAAAAAACCTACGAAAACTTCACAAAAGGCACTAAATTTGGTCACTGTTTTTTAGAAGAGTAGAAGTCACTTTAGCTCTGCAAAAGGCGGCAAAAAGAAAGACCAAACGTTTGTCAAAATGTCACCGTTCTACGGAAATAAGCAAAAATGAATTGATTTTGAATGAACGAAACTCGAAAAACGACACTCTTTATCTTTAGAAGCCAAAGTAAAAGAAAAGTCACTTTTTTTGCTCGGCTAATCTAAGAAATCAAGTTTGATAGCTGAAGACTCTTTCAAAAGACACTCTTTTTGTGCCTCGTTCTAGACCCCCTGGACCTTACATATCGAGTCACTTCGGAATAAAAGTATTAAGGCTATTAATGCACTTAGCCCTATCTTCAATAGGCGCACGAAACTAAGTCCTAAAACAAAATTAAATATAAGTATATTCAACTCTCATTCGACCCTGTCTAACATACGCTGCACCGGTATGGAGTAGCACGTGTGAGACTAATTATAATAAACTACAGATTATCCAAAACAAAGCCCTTAAAATATCGCACAACACTCCCTTTTTAACAAATTTGAAATTGCTTCACGAAAGAATTAATTTTCCTAAACTAAAAGAATTTATTATTAAAATAACCAAAAATTTCTACATTTCTAAGAATCCTTATCATTCTAACTCATTAGTGTCATCTATAGGTAGATCAAGACTACGAAACTTACCTTACGTCGATAGTTACAACCGTTATCGGTTGCCCGATCACTACAACCCGGTCCCAGTATCTGTGCACCTCGCTGGAATGTGGCGCCTCTCCCGCTTCCCCTGTCACCTCTCCGCGCACTCCCCGGTGCGACAGTACGGTTAGCATCTTCGTTGCCGCTACACGTCCCGATAATTTTGATATTTTCGCTTTATTGTTGTTTTGTTTTTTAATGTTTATTGTTAAGTTTAGACTGTTTACTGTAAAGTTTGGACTGGTTTGGTTGTTATTAAAATTGTTGTAGCTGTTAAACTGAAGTCATGGGAAAAACAATACACAGCGAATCAAGAAATTTAATCTTGAAAGTGCTCAAGTTTTTTGAATCGGAGAAAGCAAACAAACAGTACACCATACCTGTAGACCAAGTGGTGAAACGAACCTGTGCTGCAACTGGGATATCAAAGAGGACTCTAATGAAAATTAAAAATGAAGCCAAAGTACAACCACCTACTTCGCCGGGCGCTAGTCCGACTCCAAGTACTAGTAATAATTTAGAAACCCACCCAGAACCAAAATTATGCCAATATTTATATATATATATATATATATATATATATAAATATTTAGCAGTGTGAAGAAAAATTTAAATCCGGGTCAACGTTGGATTCTTGTACACGCTGGAGGAGAAAATGGATTTATTGAAGGTGCAGAATTACTTTATAAATGTAAAAGTAAATTCGGCGATTATCATAACGAGATGGACACAAACAATTTTTTTTAAATGGCTCCGTGAAAAGCTTATGCCAAATTTACCGCCGAACGGTATAGTTGTCATAGACAATGCACCCTACCATTCGACGCAGTCGGTGAAAGCGCCCACTAGTGCTGCTCTTAAAGCAGACATGCAAAATTGGCTACGTGAACACAATATTCCATTTAATGACAGAATGACAAAGAGGGAATTGTATCCCATTATACTGAGAACAAAGCCGCCGAAAAAATATGTCGTCGACGATTTGATGCGAGAGCATGGCCAAGAAGTTGTACGTCTGCCACCTAACCATTGTGACCTAAACCCTATCGAATATATATGGAACTTGGTAAAGCAAAGGGTGGCAGATAAAAACATTGACCAATCGGAAAAGAACATAGAACAACTTACAAAAGATGCGATTAAGTCAATTACGAAAGCTGACTGGAAAAAAGAAGTGAATCACGTGGAGAGACTACAGCGAGAATACTGGGAAAAGGATCATCTAGCAGATGACAACATCACACAACTTTTAATATCACTAGGGGAAGACAGTTCGGCGAGTTCAGAAAGTGAGAGTGAGGAAGATACAATGTCAGGCATAGAGTCAATAATTTATAGTGACTGAGTTTAATAATAAATGTTTTTGTAATCAAAATTATTGTTTTTTAATAACAAACCCTTCATCAATAATAAATTGATTTGAAAAGGTTAGTACATTTTTTTACCTCCACATTTCTCGAAAAAACTTTTTTTCACACCGTACCCAGACCGCCGATATGACGTCACGAGGTCAGGTGCACAGATATTGTGACCGGGTTGTACGTGCTGAGGGCTGACTAAAAGTGTGCTACAAACTTAACTAGACCGACTTATGAGTCCATTTTGTATTATGAAATATGAATTATTAGGTTTGTAAAATAATTCTTATCATAGAGTTGCTATGCTTGCCCAATGCAAAAAATAATTTACATATTTTGTTATGAAGTTACCCTAAATATTGTTGTAGCTTTTTATGATATAGTGATATCAAAGTTTTTGTTTAGTTTAAGTTACGTGAGGCCACAAATTGAAACCTTCACAAAAGGTTCATATATTAATGTATTGTGATTTTTGTATGTAGTTAATTATGTGTAAAATTCTATTATACTCATGTTATAAGCTTTAAGAGGCGTATAAGCCTACGGAGTAACTCCTAAATTAGTTTAAGTACCTACTTGACAGTGTCTTGTTGTGTGCTACTTTTTGTTTTTATTTAATAAAGAATTCTGAAAAACAAAACAGTACTTTTGTAAAACATAGTGACCAGGGTCTGATGATGGGACTGGAAGGTGGATATGGGAACTCATCAATTAAAACCGATCAAATAGTCCAAACTCGAGAGGTCTGCTGTTGTTCGTTGAGGAGTTCTCATTTCGACCTTCCAGTCCCATCATCAGACTCTGGTCACCATGTTTTACAAAATTACTCATCAAAACCAATTAAATAATACCAAACTTGAGAGATCGGCAGTTGTCCGTTGAGGAGATCTTATGTCCACATTCCTGTCCCATCATCAGACCAGTTCTTACGTCAGTACCCTTGAAAATTTACTTGAACATCCAATAGTAAGTTTATTTTTAATTTTATAGATAATATATATTCCATATTATGTTAGCAATTTGTTCATAAGTACCAAAAAAGCATCGGAGTACAGGATATGAGGCTGTGATATACGGACGGACAACGAGTCTTAGCATAAAGGTTCCTTTTGTATCTTTTTGATACTACAGAACCCTATAAACAATAAATTATAACACCTTTGTGCGAGACTGTTTCGAAAAACGAAATGTTGTTCTACAAATTTGAAAGGTTGGCACAATGTACGGAGCGGCCGCTTTTATGTACTCATTTGAATTTGGTGGGTTAATCGTCTAATTTGCTTTCTTGTTGTTTTTTCCTTGTGTTTCAGTAGTTAGCAGGTTTCAGCTGAAATTTTTAGGATAAATAATGTGATAAAAGTACTAATTATTAGCAGAATCAAATATACTGTCACTTAATAATAACTCATTTATTGAAGCATTACATTACAGAGTAGCCAGATTTTAATAAAAATGGAATAACTCTGTAAGGAGTTGAAGTAGGAACATCTAATTTCACAAGGTGCTTTGGATTGATAAAAGGTACAAACCACCATAATTGGTAAGTTTCTAGGTGTTCTCATTGAAGCGCAAGGGCTGATTCTAGGGTTTTTGAAAAAAAATTACAACTGACCAACGGTGTTGACTAGAGAAAAAATAAGTTTGCACAAATTAGGAACTAATTAAGACGCACCTTAGTAAAAAAATCGTAGTTGTATGTCATACCATTTAAGAGATACAGCAATTGGCTAAACATTACCCCAGCGGCATCTTGAATAACTCTGAAACCTCTGGACGCACTAATTTCCTTTTTTGGGCACAATCAGGCATTAATTATATCTACCTAAGTAGCTAATTTTTATTTAGCTACAACCATGGAATAAAATACATGTCACTGGGGTAACGTTACTCCAGCGGAATCTGTTTTTCATGGATATCTTTGGATCGGCTGGAAGCACAAATTTTCTATTTCGGGCACAATTTCACGAGATGACGCTCTAATTATCTGTCAAGCTGAAATCCTGAAAAGTGCCAACATGCTGCTGGCGTAACGCACTCGCAAGCGTGACATGGCCTCTTAAAACAAAACAACAGGATTATACCTAATATAATTTTATTTATTTGAAATTTTACACCATAAATTACAAAAAACTGTTACACAATAAAGAAATATTTATCCTATGAAATTTACAACCACAATGTGCAAAACAAGATGAGCGAAGATAAAGTCAGCGAAGCCTCGCTCTGCGGTGATGCCCTGGAATTCACTTTTGTTCTCCGGATTCACTTGCAAGCG
Source organism: Ypsolopha scabrella (assembly GCA_910592155.1). Classification (NCBI taxonomy): domain Eukaryota; kingdom Metazoa; phylum Arthropoda; class Insecta; order Lepidoptera; family Ypsolophidae; genus Ypsolopha; species Ypsolopha scabrella. The sequence goes on from OU342978.1 coordinate 1,011,309, forward strand.
CAAGCAAACTGAAAATACACAAAAGACATTAAAAAGCTATGTTATAGGTTATGTTGTTTTAACGAGTCTCACGATCCTCACCTGCAAGGACGAAGCTGCTAACGGTGGAAATGAATCCACTGAGGAATGAGTTGAAGGGGAAAGTACCGACAAGGCAACAATACACAAACTGAATCACACCTGTGAGGAAAATGTATAACAAATACGCATCGATGATTTTGAGCTTTTTCGAAGTTTTGGTGGTGTATTCTTGATACAGTTTTGGGATTACAGACATTATAGAAGTCATTTTGTGGTATTTATTTAGATAATTATGAAAATTTTCGGTTTTCACGTAAAAACAACACGTCACCGGTAGTGTGTTCCGATTCAAGACTTAATCGATTACATCGCGCGCGTCTATCGTCATTCCGATATATAAAGGTACTCTGTGATTCCGAATCACTGATGGCCGTACGGCGTGAGTAGTGTGATGGTACTTTTAGTGCTGTCAGCGTCATTCGGAACCCGGCCCAAGTCAGCGCAACCAAAGTTAAATATAATACCACATCATCACAAAAAAATGAACGATTCCTTCGATACTCGATACTTGTCTTTCTAATGGCCATATGTCGTTGTTAAAATGAGATAACAATAGCCGGGTGTGAACGTCTTGAAACGCTGCGCGCCACTAAATAGACAACGCCATATTTGTTTGGTATCTGCTGGTTATCAAATGCGTTTAGAGAGAAAAGCTTTATTTGGTATAAATTACTTGGAAATTCAAAACTGTGGTACCGTAAATCCGTTGTTTGCCAAAAATGACTTGTACTGTTCCCGGTTAAACAAGCAGAGCAGGTGTTTTGAAATAGAAAATTGGAATATATCATTCCACCGGTAAGTCGTACTCATTGTTTTTGTGTTTTTGTGACCAAATTTTGTAATAACAGATTGTTCGGTTTAAAAGCGTTCGGAACGCACAAATATGTGTTAGATTCTATTTTATTGATATGGCAACACGAGTTGTAAAAAAGTAGAATGTCAAAGTTGTTTTTTCCGGTTTACTGTCATAATTTTGGTCTCAAGGAGAAACGTGTTAAAATTAAGATCAACCAGTGTTGAAGTAATTATTATATATTTCAAGGAAATAAACAGTGAAAAGGTTGTAAAATAATCCAATTAATGAGCATTAATTGCGAGCTAAATTGCGTGTCCGAACAGTTTCGGGAATCGGTCGCCGGTGGAAAGTGATGCGAATGGATTTTCGTTACCACGTTTATAAAACAAGTGTTATTTCTTAGGGGATTGGCATGCCTGGGTCAGATATTGGTGTTTAGGTAAACTCCCGAAAACTGCTGGATGTGCCAGTGGTTCGACAACGTGCCGAGGGCGACGAAGGTCAACGTGAGAACGTGGCCGTACAAATGACCGGAGGTGAACCGGGTTCCATTGTGTCGAGCGCAGAGGTCCCGTCCAGAAAGTAAAGGTGCCCCTAAATGTGAGTCTATGAACATTTACCCTTCAGAAAGGAATTTTAGTATATAAGAACCCCCCTTTGTGTGGAACGCCCCTTTCAGACAGAATTTAGTCTTCGTTCAATATATAAATGGGTCCAGCACGCGAGGTTTAAATCATATCTGTGGAGAGGGGGGCTTTTTCACATACACAGATCCTTATATTTACAAAAAGTAAATCATTGTACGTGCATACCCAGTTTACTGTAGATTTATCTTTAGAAAAGCGGACGTTCATAGCGTAAATCTATAAAAATAAAATCCAATCCAATTTGACTTACAATATAGTGTTGTAGTCTTTTCTCATTAAGAATATCGATATTTTTTTTGGAACGTTTTGTAAGTTTTGTTTACAAACAAGCATTAACTACAGGTTGGGAGTAATTTGTCGCAATTTTAAACAGATTTCCCACCGACATCAACGTAAAAGAAACGTGGATTAAAAATAGAAGAAAATGTGACGATTGTAGACCCACGCAACAAACAAAAACGTGCTCGATGCACTCCGAAGATTCTTGCTTTCGCAAGGGGTATGGGCGTAAAATTCTACACTCTTATGCAGTGCCAACAATATTTGCAAATTTACCATAGTGGTGCAAGCCTGTAAGTGCAAAATCTCTAAGTGACTTGTATAGAAATTATGCTTTAATAACACTGATAATCTTTTGAAAACAATGAACACTGTATTTAATTTTATCATTATAGGGTTTGGTCTCATAGAAATACGAAAATTAATCATCAAAGTTACCATAAATCTTGTGATGAACTAACCAAAAACCGTTTATTTTCAGGAATTACCCGGAAATATTACATAGCGTGGTATATTTTACATTTATTACCCACTATTACGACAATTGCGTGTTATTCAATCATCTACATACGTTTATTTACTAAAACAATTAAGGATTTGTACTTAAAATTTTGTATACATCATGAGTGTAAAAAAACTTCAGTACCAGAAATAGAAAACGTCAGAAAGTGTTTAAGAAACTCGTTTTATTTAAAGGTCTTTAAAATGTTATTCTTTGGTACCTATTGGTCTTTAAAATGAAATTACCTTCATTTTTAGTCTTCATTCTTTTTTCACTATATACGTCATTCAACAGATTAAATAAACTATCACTTTTCTGTAATAGCTGTCGTCTCTAAAAATAAAACTCAAGATTATTAAGTCTTTTATTTCATTTCTGAATTTTAAATACCTATTCATTTGAAATATTTTACGGAAATAAGTGTGCGAGGTTGCATAAAATTTTACAAAACTGGTTAGCAATGCGGCGAGTACCAGTACGCATCTACCTTTTATTTTCATTGAAAAACCAAGCAGTACACGGAAACTCATATAGCCATATATTTTTGAGTACCATCATATTCATATTATTTTTAAAATCTATGTTATCGATAACTAGTTATCGACAAAAATATACAGCACTATTGTACGCTATAACTTAAGCTAGCATTCTGCAGTCAAAATGGAGACATTCACTAAATTTCGACCGAACAGATTATGTATGTATGTCTCTTTCTATCTTATGACAATTTGAACGTGGTAGAAAGGATAAAATATGGCTGTTGTTTGTGCTCCATCTACAGGTACCGTAGATAGAGGATTCTCTGTCTACGACAGGTACCATTCTATATCTTTGAGCGCAATAATGAGAAAATTTTCGACAGCTCATTAAAAAAAAACTTGGTTCCTGATTTACTCGAAAGATGGCGCTCTTTTTATGTGCTCTGTGATGGCGCTAACCAGACATCAGACATGGACTTGAGTCATAGTAAAAACCAAGTACCTGAGTAGAGCCGAACTCCTCCCTGAGTCGAGCCGTGCTCCTCGAGAGTAGAGCCGCAAAACACCACCGGACAAGACAACCCAAGGACATGCCCATAGTCATGGGCATCGGAAGACGTCTCAGCAAGGGGGCACCCGCCCCGACGCTGAATACCCACGCCCCAGAAAGGGGGATGTGAGAAAACCAACAGCAGCAGGCCAAAATGTCCGGCCTTATATAATGCCGAGTCCGGTTTTTGTATTTTAGGGCCTGGCAACCCTAATCGCACTAGCCATTGGTTTTAGCATTACTCGGAAGCGTTTCAAAACCTTCCATGCAACTGTGAGGTAACCCCCACTTAATTTTTAAACCGTGTGGGGTGAAATTCGCATCTCTCCTAGTTCGCTCGTTTCGAAACGAATCCTTGTCGGTTTCACTCGTTCACAGACGTAGAGTATTCTATTTCTATGTTCACAGAAAACTAACAACAACTTTACTCTCTTACAACTTTATAATTGTAACATACTCTCTAAGGCTAAAATTCAGAGTGCATTTTGAGTCCGAACTCAAGAGGAACTCAATCTTACAAACGTCACTCTAGTATGGGATCTCGATGTTACGGAAGTCGATGTTACAAACGTCAAAAAGTGACGTGATCTCATACTAGAGTGACGTTTGTAAGATTGAGTTCCTCTTGAGTTCGGACTCAAAATGCACTCTGAATCTCAGCTTGAGATTAACTACACTGTCTCACCTAAAAACGCACTACAAAGACAGCTTTATAATTTACCAAATAAGAGAAAAACTTATTCAAACTACTAAGAACATTGAATTTATTTGGGTACCATTTCATCAAGGAATTAGTGGAAATGAAATTGTCGATTTAGCTACTCGTATAGATAGTGATAAATGTGTTCAAGTTAGTGTCTGTATGATACCCTTTATGAACTGTCTAGCATATATGAAAACGAAAATTATGGAGTTGTGGAAAGAATTTTGGAACTTAGACCAAGACAAAAATGGTAAAGGAAGACGGTATGGATATATAAGGTCCTACAATAATAAGTGAAAATAATTCTAGGGTAGATCACGTATCGTTAACTAATCAAATTCCAGAAGGAAAAAAAATTTTTTGCTTTTCAAATTTTTTCAGCTCCCAGTACAAAGTGGTTCAATCAGCTGACTAAATTTCTATGGAAAGGTAAAAAAAAAGTTCATGCAAAATTTTTGTTTTTGGTGGAATGTGGTCTAATCTATCCCTAATACTCTATCATCTGTTATATTTTTTGTCACTTTGAATTGCAGGACCTTATATAAGGTGAAATGCAGTCACCCGCCTAAATTTTTATTGAAGTAACAGTAGTTGATAGAGACTACACATGTGAAGTTTCAGCTGGATCAGAGAACGTTTATGAGTTAAAGCCAAATTTTTTTCAGGGTGTAAAGTAACAGTAAGAGACCGCAAATGAAAAGTTTCAGGTGGAAAAGGTAAGACAATTGTGAATCAATAATTTAACATAAGAAAAAAGTTTGAGAAACTGCAGCAACGTATCTGTGTACTTTGTTGCTACGTTGCTAGTCTCCCTCCCTCGACACACGCACCAAGCTTTGTCTGTGTGCGTAAAACTCACGTGTGCAGAGCGACTGAATGAACAACCGAGGATGCTCAACCTTGGTCGCCTAGCAACAGCGTCGACGCATGCTATGGTACAAAACTACATTTTGATCCTACTCAGCTTTTTACTTTAATAAAATAACGCTCTGTGGTAAACGTAACATTGAACTTTGAACCCCACAAATACCTTGAAATAAAATGCAACTTACCAAACACGACTAAAAGTATCCTGATTCTCTTAAACACTACATCACCAGATAATCTTTTCCACCACACTTTTCCTCACCTTGAACTGGCAATTTATCGCCTGGGTAGGATTATTATAGAGATACTAATTACGGGTAAACTGGATAACACAACGATGTTTATGTACAACAACAACATGCAAATACCACTGTCCCAATCAGTGCATCGGTCAGGCATCTTGAAGTTTAATTCAAAACTGTGATTTACAAACGAAAGTCCTAACAGCAACACGCATAAAATAAACAACAACGTTATTATCCAAATTATGTATGTTGGGTAATACCAATACCTGAGTCTATGCGTGACAATACACAGGTAGTTCATCCATGATCAAGGTTTCAGTAGTAAACATAGATGGAATTGTTGTTGTTTATGAAACTACAACTTTCCACAAAAACACCCACGCACGATTATTCAACAAGCTAACTTCATCCCCAATTGCCAGGCCTTATAAAACAGACTGGTGACGGGCAGCGGCGTCACTGGTGCGAAGGTTTCGGCACCGCGCTCACCAACACTCTCCAGCGTGTGTGAGTATGGGTATTTCTTCCAGAAAGACCGCCATGAATGGTTTATCTTGGAAAAGCCTACCTATGTTCAGCAGAGGACGAACTGTTGAAATTAATATTTAGGACGCAAAATGTTAATACGCCTGTTTGAATACCTATAGCAAAACCAAAGACGTAAAACTTAGCTCTCAGCTACTCAAGGCGATATCTCTCTCTTTCTCCTTTGAAGTGTTCCATACATGCAAGCTCTGTACACTTTTTATTTTATCTTTATTAAATGGTCTGTAATCTCAAAAGTATCGTGTCATTGGTTTTGCTATAGGTATTCAAACAGGCGTATTAACATTTTGCGTCCTAAATATTAATTTCAACACCCTCCTCTGGACGCAAACCCATTGCCTTGGTAAAGTTTTGGAGCTTCGATCGGTGAAGTCCCTTTGTTAGAGCGTCAGCCACCATGTCATGTGTGTTCTTGTAGCGGACGGAGACTTGGTTATTTGAGATCCTCTCCCTCACAAAATGGTAGCGGACATCTATGTGTTTACTTCGAGCGTGATAGATGTCGTTACCTGAAATGCTAATAGCACTCTGATTATCACAGTACATTTTAATTGGTGTACCTGACAGAGAAGGCCAGAAGTCTTCTTCCATTTGCTTAAGCCAGATAGCCTCTTGTATAGCTGTGGCCAATGACATATACTCTGCTTCGGTGCTTGACAAAGCTATTGTAGGCTGCCTTTTAGTACACCAACTAATGGCAGCTTCCTGAAACATAAATATGTATCCAGAACATGATCTTCTGTCTTCAGTGTCTGTTGCCCAATCAGCATCGCAATAACCCTCTATATTGTTACTGTTTTTCTTGAATGTAAGTTTTGTGTTTTGCGTGGCTTTCAAGTACCTCAGTATTCTTTTTGCCGCTGTCCAGTGCTGAGATGTGGGCTTGTTGTTATATCTACTGAGCTGGTTTACAATATAAGCTATATCAGGTCTCGTTCCCTGTGATAAATATAACAGGCAACCTATTAATTCTTGATAGGGAATGTTTTTCATGATTTCTTCATCATGTTCAGCTTTTTTTAATTGCAAGTTTGCTTCGCATGGCGTATACACAGGATTGCAATCGCTCATATTGAAACGTGTTAATATTTTTTTAATATACAATGACTGATCTAGTGAAATTTCATTCTTGGTCGGGTTGTGTATAATTTTAAATCCAATACAACATTTAGCTTCACCCAAATCTTTCATATGAAACTTTTCATTTAATTTCTTCTTTATCATCAAGGCAGTTTCTTCTTTATTAAAATAATATAAAATGTCATCAACATACACTGTTAAAAACAAGATGTCTTTTTCATCAACTATACGGTAGTATATGCATGGGTCTACTTTTGATCGTGACATTCCAATTTCTAGTAGAGTTTTATTTAATTTTTTATTCCATTGCCTGCTTGCCTGTTTCAGGCCGTAAATAGACTTTTTGAGAAGACAAACTTTGTCTCCGTCTTCAAAATATGGTGGTTGTGTCATATAGATACTCTCTTCAACATCACCTTGTAAAAAAGCAGTCACTGCGTCCATCTGGTGAACTTTCAAGTTATATTTCACAGACAAACCAAACATGTATCTAATGGAACTGTAGCGAACCACTGGAGCATAAATTTCATGGTAGTCTATACCTTCTTTTTGTTGATAGCCTTTCACAACAAGTCGAGCCTTATACCTTGTTATATCACCATTTTCATCGGTTTTAGTTTTAAAAACCCATTTACAAGGGATAACATTTATACTTTTCGGTTTCTCAACCAATGTCCAGGTGGTATTTTGTAGCAAGGCTTGATGTTCTTCTTTCATAGCTTCTATCCACTTGTCTGCCTTACTACATTGGAGTGCTTCAGATAGGCTTTGCGGATCTTTGTCTAAGATGCTCATAGCAGACTCACCACTCATACACATGAAAGATACATTGTTATCTTCATCTCGATAATCAGCAAGTGGAGTAGGTTCATAAACCTCATCACGTCTTCTGTGTCGTAAAGACATACAGGATTTTGGAAATTCAGAGCTTTTATCGGATAGGCATGAGTTTTCTGGTATGTAAGTTTCATCATTGGGGTCAGAGTAGCATGATGTTGATGATACTGGCGATGCATCATTTTGTAATATTGAACTCTCCTCTTCTACTCTATAACCATGATCATCACCCATAGCACTGTTTTCTTCTTCACTCTGGACTTCTTTATCCTCATCTTCAAACAAAGGTAAGTTATACATTTTAGACAATGGTAAGAGTCTTTCTTCTCTGTTATAAATTTTTTCTTCAATTTTCCTTCCTTCATGTTTATTTTCTTCCATTTTACTTACATTGACTTGATTTTCTTTCTCTATGTTACTAATTATATTTTGTTTTTCAGGAGCTGAGTTATTACCATCACTGACCAAATTTCTTTTTACGGTGGCCTCGAGGAATACAACATCTCTACTTGTTATAGCTTGTTTATTTTTAGGGTCTATAAATCGGTAGCCCTTCACACAATCACTGTATCCGACAAATATTACCTCATGTGATTTTGCATCTAATTTTCGGCGGCGTTCTTTCGGTATGTGCACCATAGCTCTGCACCCAAAAACCCTTATATGGCTTAAACTCGGTTTCTTGCCAGTCCACACTTGTTCAGGAGTGATGTAGGAGAGGGCTCTCGTCGGCGAGCGGTTGATGATGTGCGCTGCCGTGACCACTGCTTCACCCCAGTAACTGTTCTGTAATTGAGCATTTAAAACCATACATTTGGACCGTTCAATAAGCGTCCTGTTCATACGTTCACTAAGCCCGTTCTGCTCCGGTGTGTACGTATTACTGGTCTGGTGCAATATGCCAAATTTCCTGAGATAACTGTCAAAATTGTTGTTTACATATTCTTTGCCATTGTCAGTCCTCAACTTTTTAATTTTTCTACTAGCAGTGGCAGGTCACGTGACGATGAAAATCACATTAATGTGTGTGTGAGTACGATTTTGATTTAGTTGTGTGGGTGGAGACCGTGTGTGTATAGCTTTCATTCATGGTATAAGCTTGTGTGCGTCTTTAATTTTCAAGGTTCAACCAGTGTTTCTTAATCAGTGTTTTTTATTTATTAAATTTATCACCATCCTAAATTTGAGCTGAGCCACCTGAAACTTCACATGTGTAGTCTCTATTGACCTCAGTCTCTATTACCTTCAATAAAAATTTAGGCGGGTGACTGCATTTCAACTTGTATACAAAAATCTATTCCTGGAAAACCCTGGTACGAACCTTTTAAAATAACAAACAAAGTCTTTTACAGTACATACTCTCAACAGACTTAGATTTGGCCATGCGAAAATCCCTTTCACATTACACAAAATTAGACTTTCAGATACAGACAAATGTCAATTTTGTAACGACCATGACAGTGTTGCCCATTTAGAACACATGACTATGAAATAATGGCGTTACGTGGAGTTGTTGAAGTGTCTGTATGACTCCGCTACGATGTCCGTCCAAGTACAGGGTGTACAAACAAGACCGATACATCTTCAGCGCGGCGTGAGACGTTATTTCTCCAAAACTGTTTACCGCCGCGCTGGAGGACGTCTTTAAAACACTAGACTGGAATGGACGAGGCATAAACGTAAACGGAGCGCTTTGCCGATGACATCGTCATAATGGCGGAATCGCTGCAGGAACTAGAGGAAATGATGCGCGGCCTTGGTGATTCTTCGAGACGAGTGGGCCTGCGGATGAATTTGGATAAGACTAAGGTCATGTCCAACTGTCACGTCATCCAAGGGCCAATAACCGTCGACAATGTCAGCATCGAAGTTGTTCAAAAATATGTTTATCTGGGTCAAGTCTTACAGCTGGATAAAAACAACTTCAACGCCGAGGCTGACAGAAGAATCTGCTTGGGTTGGGCAGCATTCGGAAAGTTGCGTCACATGTTTACGTCGTCAATACCGCAGTGCTTAAAGGCTAAGGTGTTGAACCAGTGCGTCCTACCTGTGATGACGTATGGCGCTGAGACGTGGTCTCTTACAAAGGGTCTGATCCACCGGTTTAAGGTCGCTCAGCGAGCTATGGAGCGGGCTATGCTTGGGGTATCTCTGATGGATAGAATCCGAAATGAGGAGATCCGTCGGAGATCTAAAGTAACCGACATAGCCTGCAGAATCAGTAAGTTGAAGTGGCAGTGGGCAGGCCATATCTGTCGCCGACATGATGGCCGTTGGGGCCGAAAGGCTTTAGAATGGAGACCACGTACAGCAAAGCGTAGTGCAGGACGACCTCGTGCCCGCTGGACCGACGACCTGAAGGACGTTGCGGGGGGCGGCTGGATCAGGAGGACGGAGGACCGACATGAGTGGCGAAATTTGGGAAAGGCCTATGTCCAGCAGTGGACGAACACGGGCTGATGGATGGATGGATGGATTATGAAATGCACAACATTTTCTATGGAGACTTTCGTTGGTTGCTGAAATGAATAAAATTAACGATGAAGATATTTCCCGCCACCTAGAAGAGATACTAAATAGAAGAGAATATTTTATTCCATTGTACAAATTCATTAAGATTACATTAGGCAAAATAAAAATAAAAAACGGCTAAAGGACTAAAATCTAGTGCCGAATAAAAAAAAAACAACAATGTTCAGTTTGATCGCTATTTCGCGTTCAGTTTGATCGCCCGCTCATCACTGACAGCAGGATGGCATATACAAATTCAACGCGTGCAAAAGAGATGGCATTATCGTCGAGCGTCGGCGGGTGCGGTCAAACTGACCTCAGCCCTGTAGGGTGAAATTCTCATTACTCCGAGTAAAATTCGCTTGTTTCGAAATGTACCCAAAATATTAAAAAAGTAGCTGTCACAATCACAAACGAAAAATTCTGCATGTCACTTGCCGAATTTCTTTTCTATTATACCTTGTGAATTCTTTGAAATTGTGAAGTAAAATGTTGGACGTCCAAGGAAACTTTCCTGAATATGCCGTTCCCGGCGCCACCCAACACCGTTTCGAGCCCTACGCCGACAACGGTGGGAGTGTCGTCGCAATCGCCGGTGAAGATTACGCGGTGATCGGAGCCGACACTCGGCTCAGCACAGGCTTCTCCATTTACACGAGAGAGCAGAAGAAGCTGTTCCAGCTGTCGGAGCGCACCGTGCTCGGCGCCACGGGCTGCTGGTGTGACACGCTCACTCTGACGCGGTTACTGAAGGCGCGGATGCAGATGTATCAACACGAACACAACAAGTCTATGACGACGCCCGCCGTCGCTCAAATGCTTTCTACGATGCTGTACTACAAACGTTTCTTCCCCTACTACATCTCCAATGTTCTGGCCGGCTTGGACGGTGACGGTAAGGGCTGCGTGTACAGCTACGACCCCATCGGTCACTGCGAGCGGTCCAACTACCGCGCCGGGGGCTCCGCCGGTGCTCAGCTGCAACCGCTACTTGACAACCAGATTGGTTTGAAGAACATGCAGAATGTGAATGAAGTGCCACTGCCGAGGGAGAAGGCCCTCGCATTGCTAAAAGATGTGTTTATTAGCGCAGCTGAACGCGACATCTACACCGGAGACAGCATTTACATCATCATCATCACTGCTGATGGAATTCAGGAAGAGAAGTTTGAATTACGTAAAGATTAGTTTTTTATATTGTACTAATAAAGTTTTTAAAAATGCTACTGTTGTTTAAGTTCACCATTATAGTTATTGTAGAAAGAATACAAGACACAAACAAATAACTGAATTTATTTGAAAATAATTGCAGCAATTAATTACTTACAGTATAAGTTACACCATACTTTGTTCATATTTACAATATCTTTAAAAGAAACTAAAATAGGTAACATTAATAGATTTTATTTATTGTACTTAGGCATAACAAATATATTATGAGGAAAGTTTTTGTCAAACATTTCTTTGACCACATCTTGGTTCACATTTTCTCCAAGGATTGTAGCTTTTAACCGAGGAGGAGTGGTGTTACCAGGGATCAGGGGGTGGATGTTGTAGCAGAGTTCCACTGAGTCATTGGGGGGTACCGTCACCGACAGCTTCTTGTATCCAGAGAACATGTAAGCATCTGTGCCCTCTACAGTCAAACTTAATCTAATGGGAATATCTGACTTGCCCCTCAAAGTACACTTCAATGGTACAGAAGTCTGTAGCTCCACCACCTCCGGATAGTTAACTTCTATAGAGATTGGACAGTCATCTATCAGTAGACCAGGCAAAGCAGTGCTACTCATCACAGTCATTTCAGTTCCCGATTTTCGTTTCCACTTGATATTGTAGAGGCCCACTCTAGTTGGTGGATCTTTTGGTCTGTATTTGGCTTGCACACAAATGGCATCAGAAGCTACATTACTCTCTGCTACTTCTAAATTACTAATACATGAAGGAGGCTTATTGTCATCTCCATAACCATAGCAATCTGCTACTTCTAGCTCTGTATCTAATATCAACAGATCCCAAGGGCACAAAATTTTTATTTGAGGCATGACAAGAAATGGATCATCCACAAAGCACTTGGTAATTGGCTTAAAATTCATGGCTACAAAGTTTGTTGACACTTCAAATGGCTTCACAACTATAATTTTCATTGTAAAATCTTTTGCACACTCTAGATTTGAAACTTCAGGAAGATTAATAATGTATGATACTTTTATTTGTACAGTGATGGTAGCTGTCCTGTTAGACTTCAAGTAGAACTTGTTGGAGATACTGCTGGAGCTGGAGACATTTGTTGTCTCTACAGGGACCTGCAGCGGCTGAGCATGAGCTTCACCTTCTACTAAACTTAGTTCTGTGACTGCTTCTGGATTGGGGTTATCGGCAGAACTGAGCAGAGACAGAGACAACTTCAAGTCATAGATTGGGCTATCTTCATTGTTGGTGATTGTGAATGTAGTTGGGAACCACTCCCCCTGTAGAGCAGGACTTGCATTGTTTACAGTTAATAACATTCTACATTCTCTGGCTGTGGTATGAGCAGTTGTTAAGGGTATGATGCAATCAAACTCATAATCAGCTTTAGGACTTAAAATGAAATGAAGCAACTCTGGGTGGACAATAGCTTCTGGTGTTGTATTTTCATCCATCTTGAAATTTAAGGATAGTTTCCTCTTTCTACCACAATCCAGCACAAAAGTAACATTCTTGATATGTACATCAGAGCCACAGTCTTGGGGATCAGACTTAAATTGACACAAAAACTTTCTGGCTTTTGCTCCTTCCAATGTCATAGCTGGTGCCCCATTGTCAGTAACTGGTATCTCAATAGTTTCTGTTTGACTTGATATTGTAATGAATGCTTTCTTCACTTCAAGAACTGTGGCATAAGTTAATCTTACATACAGCTCAACTTCAATTGGCTCATCCATTTTGTATTTCTGCTGCTTAAATCTAGGTTTTACTTCCAAGAAACTAGTAATGTTGGCCATGTCCACGGCGACAGCATGAGGTTCCTTCTCTACAGCCAGCTGCCAGAGCTCCAAAGCTTTGCTTTGTGAAGAGGCAGGAAGATCAGGCTCTGGGCCCGGAATGTTCATATTGAGAACTGACATTATATTCCGGAAGATCCTCTCTTTATCATTGTTTGGAACTTGGATATATTTTGACAGTGCTTCTATGGAGAGCTGCAGGTAATCTTGAATCTTAGCTGATAGGTAGGCACACTGCAAGGCTCTGTTTAGCACATGTGAAGCTAGAAACCACCACTTTTCTCTTCTGTAATCCCAGAGCATATGTGTCAGCAAAGTCAAAGCCTTGCCATAATCAGCACAGAAGTAATATTCATTGGCCATTTCAACAACCAGTTGCTTCCTCATTCTCGGGGAGTGGAATGTCTTGAACTGTGATATCGCACTCCCTAGGAAGCTGATGATCATTGTGGAGTGGTTGAAGTTCCTCTCATTGAACTGTAGAGCCGTGACAGCAGCTTGTTCTTTTTGAGGGTCATGAGGATCTGCACTGAGTCTGCCGGGACGCCATGGCCTCTGACCATAATACTCTATGATGCCCTCTAGTGGATCAGGAGGTGGGGGGTACTGTGAGGCCTCACTGCAGACTGACCTCATGGCCTGTCTTCTCTTTACTGTGAACTGAGCAGCATGCTGGTAGTAGAAGCCCGGATGCTGGGATTGGATGGCCGGGAGTCCGGCCCGTATCGCTTCATCAAACAACTCTCCAAAGGCACTGTACTGTCTCGCAATCCAAGCATAATGTTCAAACAATAACTCTGTGGCACCGATCCTGCTCTTGTATCTCTCTATGTGGGTCTTCAGCTGTGTGATGGCATCTCTCGGCAAGTTCAGTACAAACAGCAACTTGCATAGCTTGTAGTTGATGAAACCTGCCACCATTCTAACTTCATTTATGTTTGTGTCAACAGTCCTAGTTTCAAGAAGATTGTTATATGCATGCAAGTAATGTTTATGAGCAGTGCTCAGGTCTTGTTTGAGTTCATTTAGGAATCCAAGCTTAAACTGATGTCTCACAAATAAATACTGATGTGTCGTCTTGTTGAGATGGTCCCTATGCTGCTTGATGTTTTTAGTTTCATGATGGTAGTAATTCTGAGCAATGTCATAAAAAGCATTCTCTAAGCGTACTATGTACCCCATGAGGTGATCACTGTGTGGGAGAACAAATAGGGATTTAGACTGTATCTCACAGGCAGAGCACAGAGCCTGGGCTCTCTCAGCTCCAAGCAGGTACTCGGAAGGGGGCGGGGAGAGCCCGCTCTGGACGACGACGACAGCGACGCGCGTGGAGTGGCCCTCGACCGCGGCTCGAATGGACTGCACTCTAGAGGCACATTCTATTATCTTTTCATTCCACTGAGGATCATTCCACTCCATGTCATAGAAAATGACAACGAGAGCAGGAATCATCGCGACGCGCTTGTTGATCCAATTCTTCTTGAGGATCCCCTTGGGGATGTACCACTCGTACGAGTTCCTCTTCGGTTTGACGACTGGGAACTCGAAAGTGTTGTGGAGGAGCTTGAAGCGCACAGGCGAGCGGTCCACTCGGCGGTTGTTGGAGAAGGCGTCCCATATCGCCTTGTGGATCGCGTTGTTGATGGTGTCGAGCCCCGAGAGGCCGACCAGAGCCAGCGGTTTCAGAATGATCTCGGGCGGAAACTCCGTATAATCACTCGGTTGCGTGGCCATTATTGCGACGTCACCCGGACTTGCCTTATAGAAGTAACAGCTAATAACAATTGTCTAACACCGAATACATATCACAGCACAATTATACAATGAGGGTCATTGATTTTTTTTGGCAATTATTTTCTCGTTTTTACGAAGATCCAACTCTCCCATCTTTCGTTAAATTGACATTTTGAATAACGTTCCAACAACACGAATCATGAAATAAAAATAGTAAAGAATGCAACATTCGACTTTTGTTACAACTTTATACAAGTGTTTGTTGGTAAATATTCAATGTGTGATGGATTTTTATGTATTATTTATGCAACTAGAAAATGTTTCGTTTAATTTGTTGCTTTCATTCTATGCGGATGATGTCGATAGTAACGCTAATAAGCGGTTTACCCACAGAGATCCAACATATAAATAAGGTCTGTGGGTTTACCCCTCATACCATAGTATCTTTCATATAAGAAGTCCCGGCTGACACTTCTCAGAACTGAGCTTTAGTGAAGAGACACTTTGCATCGACGCTATATTCTATCGATTTTCGATTATTATTACAAACAGTTTAGAATCGAATCAAAACATTACTAATATTGGAAACTATTGAGATATGGAGTTCAAAGATCTTATCAGGCTAACAGTGACTCAGAAAGAACACAGCGTACTCGTACTCTTTTACAGAAGCGTTCTTTTGTGAAAAGAAATACTCTGTTATGTTGCAGATTTAACGAGTCAGGCATGTGTCAACATGACAATCATACCATAAACATTTTCATGAAAGAAAGAATGCAGGCCGTCTATCTCAATACATACTAAAAAGTCTAAAAACTGGGTAAATGTGCTAATTTTAGTGATGACGGAAGGATAAAGACAGTCATCGTCGGCTTAGTAAAAGGGTATCATCGGCTCCGTTTAAGTACGGAACCCTATAAATGGAATGGCTGAAATGAGTCTTGTTACATATGCGTCGTTTTGTCATAAACGTTTACTCGCCATATCGATTGATCGGTCGCTTACCGATTAATTGAACGATTCTTCGTCTCGTCACTATGAAAAAATAGGCCTAGTGCACAACGGTGAAATAAAATGATGTATCAATATGTTATTTAAAAACCTAAGGATTAGTGAACGCAATAAATTGATTGTAATTTGATTGTAATATTAAAACAATTTTGAAATGTTGTGTATTGGATTATGACATTAAAAGTATTATTTGGAACTGAAAAACCATACTCGTAGTTGTATCCATGCTCAGTGGTTGTATATGTCGGTAATTCACAATAAACATACACCCTTATACTTTCTTTAGATGTGTCAGCCGGGACTTCTTAGCTGAAAGATACTTTAAGGTTTGTGGGTTTACCCAATAGTTATGTTCAGAAACCTCGTCGTTTCATTCGTTGATAGTCTGTTATTCTTGGTTCGAGAATGAAGTCCAGATAAAAAAAAATGTCATATGATGTATGGAATTGATTGAATGGATGTGTGTGTGTGTTGTGTGTGTTGTTGTCAGTGTTGCCAACTCTACATCTTTTTGCGTAAATCTACGTACTTTGGGCCTTTCCCGTGAACCTACGAACTTTAATCCCTGAACCTACGCTGCGTACCTACTTTTTATCAAATATAAAAATTTGTAAAATTATGTCTGACTGAACTGAATATTCTGCTCATTCTCTTTTCCTTCGATAAAAAGCACACCTAAAACTGTTTCGTGTCCTAAAGCACACAACGACCTGTTATTCGAAATCCCATGTTACTCAACATAGTTGTGATTGTATTTGTTTCCCTTAATTAAGGCTGCTTGGCTTGAGGCTTAAACGAAACGTTTCGTTCGGTGTGTCTACTGAACACCTAAAATTTACTTGCGATTGTCAGCACTTGGTGAAACTTGGATAGCAACATGATGAAGATGATTAACTATTTGTCGTCAACGACAACCTTTGATTAACAACATACCTAGGTATTTCATTAATTGCACATCGAATAAATTGTTATATCCTGAAAAATGTGTTATTTATTTAGATAATCCCTTGATAATGGTGTAAAACCGAAATCGGTTGGGATAAATATAGGTACTTACTGTAAAACAAGTACAAAATTTAGTTATAAATATGATAAAATATAAATGAAGCCAGGCAATAAATAAATTGCATATGCATCAAAACATTCATTTTATTCAGTTATTATATACTCTAAATCTCAACTGTTTTCATGTGCAACTTTTACTAAATCTACGTATATTTCAATTCTGATACGTACTAAATGTACTTTTCAAAATCCTAATTAATCCTAGTTGGCAGGGCAACACTGGTTGTTGTGTTGGTTGGTGCCTCGTTTGAGATTTTTATATAATTTTACGAAATTAGTATCAAAAACACGCATTAATAGACTAGTCATGGCTTCCCAAGCTTTAGCCTCTCTCACAGCGACGTATACGGATTCCGAAGGTGAGGAGGATATGGATGACGACCAGCCAACTCCAGAGAAAGATGACCCTAAAGTGACCCACTCCGAACCGACTAGTCCGAAGAAGCCGGACGACTCGAACAAGTCGGCGTCGGCTCCGGTCTCGCCAAAAAAACCTGGGTTAGTGTCTTATGTTGATGATACAATAGCAACCGACGACGAAGAAGACCCTTCATCCCCAAACACGGAGAATCAAGACGACATGAGACGTCTCTCCATGGAGGTTGACACCGATGAGGCTCTGCCACGCTCTGAGCTAGATGAGTTCGAAGACGGAGTCACAATACCACCAGAACCATTAGGAAAATGTCCAAAAGAGCTACAAGATAACATAGCTAAGTTCTATAACCGCATGATCAATGAAGGTTTGGATATGAACAAGATAATACAAGACAGGAAGAACTTCCGTAACCCTAGCATTTATGAGAAATTAATTCAATTTTGTGATATAAATGAATTAGACACTAATTACCCTCCAGAAATCTATGACCCTTTGAGATGGGGGAAGGAATCTTACTTTGATGAGTTAGCAAGGGTTCAGAAAGTGGAAATGGACAGGCGGGAAAAGGAGAAGAAGGAAAAATTATCTAAAATAGACTTCATCTCCGGAGTGACCAAGAAGGCAGAAAGTGATGACGAAAAGAAAAGAAAATCAAAATGGGATCAGGCGGCACCAAACATTGGCACCAACAAGCCGACCATCAAACAGCCTGGTCTAGTGCAACAACCTCTAACTTCTAATGTTACAGGCACTAAGAATACTGTTATATCAGCTTTTGGATCTTTAGGGAAGAAACCTAAATTATGAGATTAATGAAAAACATTAATTTTAGTTATGTTCCAAGTCTTAACTTTGTGTTGTATCAGGAAGTTGACAGCTGCAGTCCTGCAGTCTAATTGTTTGTGTCATTGTTGTGATGAAAACACTTACAGATAATATTTAATACTACGCTACCCGACCAGCTTCACTATTTATGCATCATCAGGGGCTTTTAAATTAACGAAAATACATATTTTAAACAATCTTTGTATTGCTAGATGTTCATGCAATTTTGTATGTTTGTACAAGTAAGTTACTAACGTAAAGGTACAAGTGTTTTCATCACAACAATGTCTGATAAATTCCACCAAGTGCCGACAATCTCAACAATTAACTTCCTAATTGTGTGTAACTAGGTACCAGAAACTAATTTAATAATATTGTTTGTAATAAAAATGTTTAAGGTGTGTTTTGGTTTCATATTATAACTAGAGATGCAATGAATATTCGGAAACTATTCGGCCGAATACCGAATATGTACCTAATAATGAAAATAAAAATACTTTTTAATCAGAAAGTATATATTTGGGTTCCGTTTGGAAATGAGTGAATTTCACTCAGAGTGATGCGAATTTCACCCTAGAGCGTTCAAAAATTGACCCGAGTTATACCAAGGGTAACTGAACTGTTACCTGACAGTTGCACGAAAGTGTTTTGAAACGCTTCAGAGTAATGCGAAAATCACACTGCGCCACCTATACAGTGTTACCAGTATGCACTTCAAATTTAGGACGATGACGGGCCATCTGAAAAGGGACGATTTTCGAAAAATAGGGACGCTTTTTCAATGTTGCATGAAATAAAAGTCAAAATTAAAGGATTACGGAATTTGATAAATTTAATCATTTCTTTTTTAATAATTCAGCTTTGATTTGAAGACTAAAATGCAATATAAACAACAAATCAACGACATTAGTATGTTTTCAAGTATAATACATAAAAATTATGGCCTGTCCGAAAAGGACGATGGGACAAAAAGGACGGTTCATCGCCAAAAGGGACGAAATCGTCCCTTTTAGGACGATCTGGCAACGCTGCACCTGATTGGTGCAACCAGATTTTCGTTTTTCTTGCTCCTATATAGATCTGTCTCTTTCTAATAAACGAGTGAAATTTCGCACTATGATCGCACGTTCTGAAACGATTCCTTAGTAAGATGGAAGAAAAACTTTTTATTATTCGCTACAATAGTGAAAATACAAACATTAATTGCTTCAGCGCACGCATCATAAATTATTTCTCACCACCACTCACAGACATTTAGGGCATGGAATACCGGTATTAAAATTTCCAATACCGCTATACCGAAATATCGGTATTTTTTTAAATACTGCTACTTTCCGTTTAAATGATTCTAAGAACGAATAGTATGTCTTGTTTGCGGAAAGATCTTAAAGCAATTTTCCACGCTGTATGTCAGAAACACTCAAACCATTTATCAACACCCTAGAAACTGTAAGGTATTTGCATATTCAATTTTAATACTTGTATGTAGGTAGATTGATTTTTCCCTTGTCTTGAATTAAACTGTGCGTTGATAAGAGCTCGTGATGATCATTTACCGAAATACCCAAATATCTTTCAGTGGCGACGATTAAAATACGATTTTTTGTTTGATAAACACTTGTACTTGTCCACTTATTAGTACAAGTGTTTATCAAACAAAAAATGTTTCAAAAGTTCCACCAAGTGCCAACAATCACGAGCATCAACTCCATTAAAATACGAATTTACGTGTGTAAAGTGCATAAACTTAGTGTTTAAAATGTCAATCGGCAAAATTTCCGAATTCAATCTGGAATCTCGTGACTAATTCCTGCAGTTTCTTGGCAAAAACCTAGGGCCTTTGTTAGGTAATAAACTAATGCAAAATTTTATCAATATTTGCATGCCAGGTGCATCATTTATACAAATCATGGAACATCTGCTAAAAATAGAATACAATAGTAATAATACAATTGTTTTGTTGGTGGGAGATAGTATAGATATCACACACAGTGACCTACTAAAATACTAGGAATTGATGTTAAAACTTAGCGTCAAAAAAATTATAGTTTGTGAATTCCCTTACTCTGAATTACTAACAGAGTCACAAAAACGTAATATAAATAATTTAAATACTTGCATGCAAAACTTTTCCTTTGGTCACAGTGACAAAAATCGAAATTGAATACTTTGACACGAATTCTTATATTCGTGATTTTGTTTTGACGAAAGGTAAATTATACCTGCCACAATATTTTAAGAAACAATTAGCTACTAAGTTAGCTTGCATTTTACCTTGTAATGAATCTGTTACAATAATTGTAACAGGAAACTTTTCAATACCAGTCATTATTAATGGTATATGTGTCGATTTTTCACTCCCAACAATTTTCATCGCAGTCGTAAGCACAAGTTTTTTGCTGTACCGTCATGTCGTACAAACTCGCCCATACCGCGTACCCTCCAAACTCTCAACGCTCTCCTGAACGCAAATCCGGACTTTGATTTGTTTGCTGATGGATGGCAGAAAATATTGTCAGAGTATTTGTGTTTTTGTGAGAGGGATGTATGACTGTTTGTGATTTCATGTATTTTAATGTATTTTATTAATGATTTTAGTTGTATAATATTATTCACTGTCTTTAATTATTATAATTGGTGTGCCCGTTTTAATTAAAGTAAAATAAATAAATACATGTAACCATAATAGTTCCTATAATTTTGTCCCTATTGACACAGTTGGTACAAGTATTAACAAAATTGTAACGAATTCTTTTTAGAATTAAAGACAACGAGAAAGCCTCCTGGTTTTAAGCTGGTTCATCAAAACATACAGGGCGGCTTCCTCGGCAAAATACTTTCAATTGAGTTGTTTCCAGAGGAATCAAAAACGGATATTTTGTGCTTAACTGAACACCACTTATCAGAACATAATATGCAGTTAAATGCTAATAATTTTAATGTTCTGAGCTGTTACAACCGGTTAACTTTACAAAAAGGTGGCTCTATGATGCTTGTCAGGAATAATATTAAAGCAAAAGAAAGAGAAGACATTGTTAAACTTTCTGTAGAACACCAAGTAGTTGCAGTCCGATCACAGTGGCCAAACTATATCCTTCATGCAAAGTGTGAACCAAATGCCAAAGGAAGCCTTTTGCAGGCCGATTACAACTCGCAAAGAAGAATGTTTTAAAGCAAGCTTAAAAGCTAAATTACCACAATTTAATCCTCTCCAAGATGATCCAAATAATCTCTTTACAGATTTATTTAACATAGTTTCCAAAGAGTTTGAAAATACCTTTAAACTGAAAAAAGTTTCAAACCCTAGTAAAATCACTTTCAGTGACTGGGCGAAACCAGGTATTTATAAAAGCAGAAAACATTTATATGAATTGTACGATATAAAATCTTATAATAATAATAAGCATGAATTTTTGGAATTTTTCAAAAAATACTCGCGTGTTTTCAAATTGGTGTGTTTAAAAGCAAAAAGCATATTTCTAAATAATAAACTTAAAATCTCCGATACTAAAATAAAAGCAGTATGGTATATCAATTATACAGAAACTGGTAAGAGTAAAAGACGAAATAATGAACTTCAGCTGAATATTAACAATGAAACTGTTACAGGAGACAATGAAGTTGCAAATGCCTTTGAAAAATTCTTTACTGACATCCCCTACTTGACAACTAAATATTTGAATTCAAGTTCATTACTTGCATAAGATCTGTTGAGTGAAAACGTGCCACAGTGCCATTCTGTATTTGCTTTTAAGTATATTAGCTCATTCACTGTTATAAAGGCATTCAAATCTCTTAAGTAAAAAAAAACCGAGGACTTATGGGGTTTATCTGTTAAAGTTGTAAGTTCCGTCATTGATTTAATAGCTCCTTATTTGGCTTTAATTTTTAATAAATGTATAGATGATGGTGTCTTTTCTGATTAAATGAAGTTGAGTAAATTGATCCCCCTTTTAAATCAGGTTACAATGAAGACCCTTCTAATTATAGACCAGTGTCAGTTTTACCAGTACTGAGTAAATTTTTCGAAAAAATAATTTTATATCAATTATTATCTCATTTTAACTTCAATGAGTTGCTTCATTGTGAACAATATGGATTTACTAGAGGGAGGTCAACTACAGATGCAGGAGTTGCTTTAGTCAAGCACATATTTGATGCTTGGGAAGAAAAGCAGGATGCATTCGGTGTTTTTTGTGACCTCTCTAAAGCTTATGGTTGCGTTAATCATGAAACCCTTTTATGCAAATTGGCTCACTATGGAGTAAGGGGCCAACCTTTGGCGTTATTAAAGTCATACCTTAGTGATCGAATTCAAAAGGTAGATATTAACAGAGTAATGTCAGCTGGAGCATTAGTTACAATGGGCGTCCCACAGGGCTCCATATTGGGGCCTTTATTGTTCTTAATATACATAAATGACCCTTCCTTATTTAGTTAAAGACTTATCTGAGATAGTGCTATTCGCTGACGACACGTTACTTATTTTTAAAGTTAATGGACATAAAGATATCCTTGATGATGCGAATGTAACTCTATCTATGATTCTTGATTGGTTTACTGCGAATAATTTAGTTTTAAATGGGGAAAAGACAAAATGTATAAAATTCACATTACCAAATGTAATTCAAGTAGATCCTGATCTACCTTTGCAGGGGTCCAAGCTAGAGTTAGTCAACAAAACGAAGTTTTTAGGCATTACCATAGACTCTCGTCTTCAGTGGGGTCCCCACATAGAAGGCCTTTGTGGTAGACTAAGTTCAGCCGCATAAGCTGTTAGACGGATGAGGCAAATTACTGATGAGGATACTGCTAGATTGGTGTACTTTAGTTATTTTCACAGCATTACGTCATATGGTATGTTGCTGTGGGGTAGAGCTGCGAATATAAACGCAGTCTTTGTTTTGCAGAAGAGAGCTATTCGAGCTATTTACAATATGAAACACCGGGATTCATTAAGAGAAAAATTCAAAGAAATTAATATTTTAACAGTTCCTTGTGAATTTATTTACCAAGTTATTAAATATATCAGAAAAAATATCGATGCTTTCCCAAGGCTCGGTGAGCATCACTCTATAGACACTAGGAAAAAACATAAACTGGCTTTTCCAAAAATACGACTTGCAAAAGTAGGCACCTCTTTTGTAGGACATGGTATAAGATTTTACAATAAACAAAAAAGGAGGTACTTTGTTTTTCAGAAAATAAGTTTAAATTATATATCAAGCAGGGACTCTTGAGAAAAGCATATTATAAAATCAATGCCTATTTGGACGATAATGATCCTTGGTGTCATGAGAATATTGATCCTAGCCATAATACTACTGTTCGTTAATTTTCTAACTGATTTGTGTTTTTCAAGTCGTTTGTTTTTATGTGGACTAATATTTTTATTTTGTTTTTTTTAAATTATTATTTTAACATTTCCTTTTACATATTGACATGAACATTTTATAACTTAAACTAAGCAATTATTAGTTGATAATCTGACTATAAAAAAAGATAAACTATATGAGACAGGTAGATGATGTTTTGCTTAGTATTTTAACTTACTACCTCATTACACAGGTAGACTAAGATATTTTTTTTCCCTCATGACACAATTTCCTTCTGTCTTTTATATTTTTATCCCTTAGTTATTAAAGTTTAATACATTGTTTTGTATAATTTTATGTACCTAAGTTAAAAAGACTGTAATAGTATTAAGCCGTAAGCCATATTGAAAAAAAAAACTGATAAAAAAGACATGATCTTGCTAAGTTTCTTGCCCTTCTTCTTAGCAAGATTAATCGAATGGGCGGATTTAGGCATTAAATCTTTTTATAGTTTATTCATCTATTAACTTATTTATTCATTGCATTATGTGGGCATATACAATATTTTATTTTTTACTTATGTTAGTATATATTTGGTTAGGCATTATATTTATTTATGGTCTATTCAGTTTATTTATCAACTTATTTATTAATTGCATTATGTACAATAATATTCTTATTCCAATAAGTCTTTATTTTATGCATGTGTATAACTTTAGTAGTCCAACTAAAATATAGTTTTTTTTAATATATTTCCCGTAAGTATCATATTTGTTTCATTATAAAATATTATTTTTATACAGATTAGATTTGACATGTAAAACGTATACTTTATGTATCTATTTTACAAATAAACATTTTGAATCTTTGAATCTTTGAGTCTTATATTTTTTTATGCCTTTACTTGAGTAGGTATGTATATGATTTTGTATCATATGTTTTATTTTGAAAAAAGGAGTGTTTGCTAAGTTTCTTGCCCTTCTTCTTAGCAATACTAATCGAGTGGTGCGGATGGTTAGGCATTATGTATATGTTCGGTTTAAAAAGCGTCTAGGAACGCAGCATTGTATTTGTTCGCTTTAAAACTTATTTGAACGCGGTTAAGATGTTTTATTTTATTGATATGGCAACACGAGTTGTCGAGCGGTGACGTGACGGTGGGTCCGCCATTGTTTGATTGCTTTGTAAGACAACCAGAGATGCAAGAGGTTATGTATTTGATATTTCAAGGAAATCAGTAATTGAAAGTGTGAAATAAACCAGTTAATTAGTGTTAACTGTGGTCCGGGACCCATACGCGAAAAGATTCGTAAAATCATTGTTTGATTGCTTTGTAAGACAACCAGAGTTGCAAGAGGTTATGTATTTGATATTTCAAGGAAATCAGTAATTGAAAGTGTGAAATAAACCAGTTAATTAGTGTTAACTGTGGTCCGGGACCCATACGCGAAAAGATTCGTAAATTCAATAATAGTACAAAGTGATGTGAAAAGATTTTCATTACCACGTTTTACTGAAATGGTGTTTTCTCGGTCGAGGCTAGCCTAGGGTTAGATGTTTGAGTATAGGATACGAATCTGGCTGAGATGCTGGCTGGGCTGGCCATTTGTCAGAAATCTCCGTGCTGAGGGCGACGACAATCAGCGTCAGAAGAAGGGAAGAGCGCGTCCAGGGGACTTGTGCTTTCCTCTGAGCCAGGGTTGAGTCGTGACCTTGATCGAGCGCTGAGGTCCCGTCCAGGACGAGAACGTGAACAATAATGTGAGTGTTTGAATCGTTTACCCTTATAACGGGATTTAGTATATAAGCCCCCTTGTTTTGTAAACCCCTTTCTGGCAGGGTTTAGATTCTATTCAATATAAATGGCCCCAGCAAGGAATGAGAACTAAATTGTACCTGTCGAGAGGGAGGTTTACCACACAATTGCTGGTAGCAGAGTGCGGTTTAGTCATGAGATGACCCCGGCAAACAATTTTTGGTAGCCGAGAGCGGTTTGGTCATAGGATGATCCCGGCTTTGTAAAGTTATACAGCATAACCCTGGGTTATACAATTTCTAGTAAGCGGAGCTAGGCTCAGTTATAATATAGTTGTTGAAAGCCTCGGCTTATGTAAATAACAAAGTACATAGTAGGGCTAATGTGTAATGTGTAGTTTTTGTTAGTGAACCATATTAACTGAGCGAGCGCTTAGGTATAATATTTTTATAACTTTGAATTGTTAAATTTTGTTTGTTTTGGTGTATGTTTGGTCTTTTACAAGTGTATAAAGTGAGTACATTCCATCAGGAGCCAAATACTTTAGAATACTGTTAGTTTGTGCTAACTTGTTTGTTTTATATTGTTTATTTTCTAGGTTAACTTGTTGAGGCCTTCGCTTATAGCTTGGACATAGTTGTGTGTCAAAAGTGTAACATAAATGTAAGAAACAAGAAAAAAAAAAGGTTAAGAATGTGTGTGTTAGAACAATTAGAAATACTAAAAAACAAGAATAACCCTGATTTACTAAACGAACAAACTAACTTTACCACTACCCCACTGTTACGCATGTTTTCGTCTCCCCATTTTCCCCACCAAACAACTAGTCAGGCCGGTGTATAAAAGGCGAGTTTTGGTCGGCGGCTCGTCACTAGCTGCTGAGCGGAGCCTGCGAAGCGGCTGGGCGAGCAACACATCAGTTGCTGCGGAGAAGCCGGGCTAGCAACACATCCCGAGGATGCCTCGTTCAGAGGCGAAACACGTGTCGATAAGTTTTCTTGCTTGTTATTTAAGATTGCTTTGCTTGTATTGCTTGCTTGTTGCATGTTTTTATGCGGGCGGGTGGGCGGTGCACGAGTCTGCATTTTGAATAGCACGACAAGAATTGTTTAGCGGAATATTGCAAATTATATTCATATATCCT
The DNA here is from genome assembly GCA_910592155.1 of Ypsolopha scabrella. NCBI lineage: Eukaryota > Metazoa > Arthropoda > Insecta > Lepidoptera > Ypsolophidae > Ypsolopha > Ypsolopha scabrella. Next base: position 1,037,648 of record OU342978.1, read on the forward strand.
TTACTTAGATATCAGAATGTCCGTCTGTTGGCAGATGCTCATACAAGCCAGTTGTTAATTTTGCCTAGGGTAGGTAATAAGGCTCAAATTAGAACGCAGTTACTGAACCCGGCTACAGTAGCAGGTAACGCGTTAAAAATGTTAGGTTTACCAGTGGATGAGTGGTCGTTCTTGTTGGTACATATTATTTTGAGTAAGTTACCGTCTGATACTCGTTCACGTTTCGAACGGGAGACCACGGAAAGGGAGAACAAGGCGCTCCCCACTTTCGCTGATCTAATGAAGTTCTTAGAGATTGAGGCTAGGGCCGTGGAATCTTCATCAACTTCGGAGGTGGCGCCACCTACTGGGAGTTTTAGGGAACCTGCCGGTATATCGGGGTGAAGAGGGCCACAGGGAGTGCAACCGCTTCGGGGACGCGTTGCTGCACGTTTTGCTGCACTGGCCGCTGTTGCTGAAGGCCCAAATTGCCACCAGTGTGGGCGCTCAGGACACGCGTTATCGTAGTGCCATGATTTTGCGGTATTACCGGTAGTTGAAAGACGGCGCTTAGTAAAACACAATAGATTGTGTTATTTTTGTTTGGAAGACCACTTAGCGCGCGAGTGTTCCAGACAGCGCATGTGTAGAGAATGTGGTAGGCCGCATCATGATTTGATTTGTGCGAACCGGTCTGGAGCATACGGTCACGCTACGGGCAGGGGAGCCGCGTCACCGTGCACCTATCAGTCACGTCCGTCGAGTGGCCCCTCTCTAGGACGAGGAGCGCACCCGTCGGAGAGTGAAGAGAGCCCTCGAGTGAGTCGTGCTCAGTTTGATAATGGTGTGGATCGCGCGCCTGCGGTACGAGGCTGTACTGCGGACCCGGGGAGGGGACCCTTAATGGGGGGGGGGGCTCAACGGGTCAGGGCTGCACTCAGGATATTGAGAGTGGGCCCCATGCTTCCGCGACAGCGGGCCCGAGTAGTGACCCCCCGAGGGGGGGGGGGGGGGGCTCATTTACCGAACCAGTGCTTGCACCCACTGTAGGACAGTATAGCCGGGCGGAGCCACAGCGATACTCTCCGCCGATGCACGAGTATCCGCGGTTAGAGTATCACCCGCCTTATTTCAGATATGGTAGGGCAGCGGGTTACGTACCATCTCGGATGGAGTTGTGTACTCGCTCACCATATATGGGGCAATGGATGCACCCTGGATTAGAGAGGCCGGGCCCCCAATAATTTGTCTGCCCCTCTACTAGTGCGGAGCCGAGGACAGTTCTTCTGCCCACCATAATAGTTAGTAGTTGGGGCCCCCCGGGGGGGATTCAGTAAGAGTAAGAGCTCTTTTAGATTTTGGTGCCTAGGGCTGTATATATACGAACGATTGATTGTCAGGGACACGTCAATGTTGTATTACTTTTAGCAAAGAGCAAGGTTGCTCCCATACGTACTCGTCTTACAATTCCTAAATTAGAATTGAGTGGAGCTCATCTTTTAGCAAGGTTATTGAACTATGTACATAGCGAGTTAGCTGCCACTGTTGAATTTCAAGACGTGTATGCATGGTCAGATAGTCAGGTTGCGCTAGCATGGCTACGCGCGTCCCCACATACTTTAGAGATTTTTGTAGGAAACCGGGTTTCACAAATTCAGAATATAGGTATTCACATTAATTGGAGGCACGTCCCAGGTGAATGTAATCCTGCAGAGGGGCTGCACAGCGCCGGAGTTGGTGTCGCATCATCTATGGTGGGGGCCGGAGTGGCTTAAAGAAACGGAGGTTTCTTGGCTTGTCCAGCAGTTGGATAGGACACCCCAGATTTTACCCGGGTTGCGTGTGCATACTCTGGTTGTAGGGACCAAACTAGATCCTAATTGGACGCTGGGCGTCGGGACGCTGGGGCGTCGGGACGCTGGGCGTCGGGGCCGCCGTGCATTGGGACGCTGGGCGTCGGGACGCTGGGGCGTCGCGACGGTGGCGTCGGCACGGTGTGCGTCGGGTCGGAGCGCGGAAGTCGCCATCCTTTGTTGTTACCCAAGGAGGGTCCTTTGATAAAACTTTTGGTGTCCAACCGACATGTCCGTAACTCACACGCGGGATGCAACGCGTTATTGGCGATTTTACAGCGAGAATTTTGGATTTTGTCTGCTCGCCGGGTAATTCGCAATGTTCTCTTCTCCTTTGTTCCTTGTGATGAATGTGATGGGAGGTCTGCCAGCTGATAGGATCACTCAGTCGAGACCCTTTGATGGAGTGGCTACGGACATGGGGGGACCGTTCCTCGTCCGAACGTCTAGCCTTCGCAACGCTCGGACTGTTAAGGCGTACCTGTGTGTATTCGTGTGTCTGTCCACCAAGGCCGGCCACTTGGAATTAGAGTCCTCGTTGTCCACGGAGGCCTTCGTCGCTGCATTAGACCGATTAGTATCGCGTAGAGGTTTGCCTTCTTTAATTAGCTCAGACAACGGCACGAATTACAAGGGTACTGCAAATTACTTGAAAGATGTACATAAATTCTTAGAAGATAATTGTAGTTAGGTAAGTCATGGTTATTAAGTGAAGTCGGCCAAGACCCACCTCCGCCGCGTCATCGGGGATTTAGTATTATCAAGAGATGCGAATTTAGGATTCTTTGTATTGGCGACATGGTCGCATTATTGAGTTGATATTTGTCGGGGATGGGACTCCTCGCGTCACCGAGGTGTTGGTTGGAGGTTCGATTCTGTGGCGAGCCTTGGCGACTCTCTCCCGGCTCCCGGTTGATTAAGCTAGCGGTCTGATAAGGATAACAGCCCGGAGCTGGGGATTGTTCGGTTTAAAAACCATCTAGGAACGCAGCATTGTATTTGTTCGCTTTAAAACGTATTTGAACGCGGTTAAGAAGAAGACGGTGAGTCCGCCATTGTCTGATTGCTTTGTAAGACAACCAGAGTTGCAAGAGGTTATGTATTTGATATTTCAAAGAAATCAGTAATTAAAAGTGTGAAATAAACCAGTTAATTATTGTTAACTGTGGTCCGGGACCCATACGCGAAAAGATTCGTAAAATCATTGTTTGATTGCTTTGTAAGACAACCAGAGTTGCAAGAGGTTATGTATTTGATATTTCAAGGAAATCAGTAATTGAAAGTGTGAAATAAACCAGTTAATTAGTGTTAACTATGGTCCGGGACCCATACGCGAAAAGATTCGTAAATTCAATAATAGTGCAAAGTGATGTGAAAAGATTTTCATTACCACGTTTTACTGAAATAGTGTTTTCTCGGGGGAGGCTAGCCTGGTGTTAGATGTTTCAGTATAGGATACGAATCTGGCTGACATGCTGGCTGGGCTGGTCATTTGTCAGAAATCTCCGTGCTGAGGGCGACGACAATCAGCGTCAGAAGAAGGGAAGAGCGCGTCCTGACCTGTGCTTTCCTCTGAGCCAGGGTTGAGTCGTGACCTTGATCGAGCGCCGAGGTCCCGTCCAGGACGAGAACGTGAACATTAATGTGAGTGTTTGAATCGTTTACCCTTATAACGGGATTTAGTATATAAGCCCCCTTGTTTTGTAAACCCCTTTCTGGCAGGGTTTAGATTCTATTCAATATAAATGGGCCCAGCAAGGAATAAGAACTAAATTGTACCTGTCGAAAGGGGGGTTTACCACACAGTATATATAATATTTTTATTCCTATTTTCCTCTATTTTGTGCAGGTGTATAACTTTATTACATTTTAGTAGCACAACCTTAATATTTTTTGTATGTATTTCTCGTTGTTATTTATGAACTTATTTCTTCATTGCATTATGTATATATAATATTTTTATTCCTAGATTCCTTTATTTTATGCAGGTGTTTATTTTATTTCCCGTATTATTATATATTTTTTATATTCTTAAGTTATATTATATTGTAAAAATTAACTTTGACTTGTAGAAAGTATACTTTATGTATCTATTTTGCAAAAATAAATATTTTGAATAGAATAGAAGAATAGAAATATTTATTTGTTCCAAACATGGTTTACAAAAGATGTTAAATATAATAACAGTTCAGCATGTTTCACCTGCAGGAGGTATACAAATACTTTAATACAATTAAATTACAATGTCTTTACAATTATTAATAATCTCGGCATGCATGTCATAACAATTTCATTGAACTAATGTCAGGATAGTATTATTATATACATTTTTCAATTTAAGTTTTATCCTAATGCTTATAATTATTATAATTCATAAATTCTTTGACAGTGTAAAAACCTCTGTCAATGAGCCAGCTAAACAGTTTTCTCCTAAACAATGGTTCCGGCAATGTCTTCATATATTCTGGCAATAAATTATACATTTTTACAGCCATTGAATAACAATTTTTAGAGAAAAGAGCGCTTCGCTGTCTAGGAATCACTAGATTTTCTGGTTGTCTCAATCTATAACCATCCGCGTCACTTTTTTTTGTAAATAAGTTTGGATGCTGTTTGACAAAATTACACATTTCAAATATATACAGGCATGGCAGGGTAAGGACCTTAAGTTTTTTAAATAGGGGCTTACATGAGTCAAGTGGTTTTGCACCACATATTGCTCTAATGCATTTTTTTGTGCTACAAAAGCTCTTGCAATATCGGTAGAATTTCCCCAAAGAATTAAGCCATATCTTAATACCGAAGCAACGTATCCATGGTATGCATTAAGGGCTATTTCATCACTTGCCACATTTCGAAGTCTATAAAGTGCAAATACGAATTTATTTATTTTTTTACAGACTTTGTCAACGTGATCTTTCCAGTTTAAATGTCTGTCTAACGTGATCCCTAAGAAAGTAACAGTTTCTGATTCCCCAATTTGTGTGTCTCCGTATTTAATATTTAGTGGTTATTTTGTATTGTTATAGTTCTGAAACTGTAGGAATGTTGTTTTTGATAAGTTTACCTCTAATTTATTTGCGTCTAACCATTTTACCATGGATTTTATAGCTTCATTTGTGTCATATTCAAGGTTTTTTTTTCACCAGTAATTATTAATGATATATCATCTGCAAATAATACGGTTTGGTAATTTGTACATTTTGTTAAATCATTTATAAACAATATAAACAAAAGTGGGCCCAGCACACTTCCTTGGGGTACTCCTGATTTATTCGTTCTGAACGATGACCTATAAGATATGGTGTCCGCTTTATTGTTTACACCACTTATTTCTACACACTGTTCTCTATCAATAAGGTAACTTTTTAGCCATTCTAAAGCAGGGCCACGAATGCCATATTTTTCGATTTTGTTTAATAGCTTTTCGTGGTTCACAAAATCGAATGCCTTTGTCATATCGAAAAAAACAACCAAAGCAGGTTTTTTTTGGTCAATTTTTTCACATACACTTTTTACTAAAGAAAAACCTACCAGTACTGTAGATTTATTTTTTTGAAAGCCATGCTGTTCCGTCTTTATTATCTTAAATTTATCAAGAAAATTTGTCAGCCTATTATGCATTGCTTTTTCAAACACTTTTGACACGATAGGGTTTAAAGTGATAGGTCTATATTTACTTATATCAGTTTTATTGCCTTTTTTGTGGAGTGGTTTTATAATAGCTTTCTTTAATGCTACTGGGAACTTTCCTTGCGTAAAAGATTCATTTATTAAATGACTCAGCACTGGTGCAAATACAGAGGCACAAATCTTTATTATCTTGGTTGAAATTCCATCATAACCAACTGAGTTAGTGTTATTCAATGAGTAGATTATCTTTTCCACCTCCCTTGCATGAGTCGGTGTTAAAAATAAACTAGAGTTATTAATATCAATTGTATAATTTTTGGATGTCATTTCATTGTCATTTGTCTTTGTATTAATTTTACAAAGATCAATAAAGTAGTTATTAAAAAGATTTGCTATGTCAGAGTGATTTGAAATGATTTTATTATTTTGCTTAATTTTGTCAATAGTATTGTTTTTTGTATCTGAAGACTTGGTATTAGCATTTATTATATCAAAAGCAGCCCTACATTTATTTTTCGATGAATCTATAAACTTTTTACTTCGCATTTTGTGAGACCATTCAATGCATTTCTTTAACATTTTTGTATAGTTTTTGTAAGTAGTCTTTTTATGTTCCGTTTTTTGTTTATAATAATTGAATCTTAACTTTCTTTTATTATGACATGATTTTCTTATTCCTTTGGTGATCCATTGCGGTTTACTTCTCTTACTTGAAACTTTAATTTTATACACAGGAAAACATAGATTGTAGAACAGATTAATGATTTCATAAAATTTATTAAATGCTTCATTAAAGTCAGTTTCTTCGTATACTTCTGACCAGGAAATACTTTGCATGCTTCCATAGAATTTTCTTACATTTTCTGCATTATAGTCCCTTTTATAAACATACCAGTATTGTAAGGGTTGCAGGTTATCAGAAACACAAAAGCTTAATATTTGACCAGTGTTATGATCTGACAGACCTAATGGTTCTATTGTGCCTACAGCTTCAGGAATGTTGCTAATAATCTGGTCAAGGCAAGAGCTTTGTCTTGTTGGTTTCGAAATGTGAAATTTCATGTTGTAGCTTAGTATTATATCTTTAAGTTTTGTGTTAACGTTATCAGGAGTCAATGTGTTAATATTTAAGTCACCAGTAATAATTACCCTTTTTTTTCCAGTTGCAAACTTATCTAATAAAATTTCAAGTTTGTGAAAAAATAATTTTAAATTTTTCTTGATAACTTCGGTATCCTATAAACACAGAACAATAATGTTTTTATTCGAGCAACTTCAATGGCACAACATTCAAATATTTTGTCGCAAGAAATGTGGTCTAAGTCAAGAGCATTAGATTCAATATTATTTTTTGTAAAAATGCATACACCCCCACGCCTTTCGTTTATTCTTTTTCGATTCGGTTTGGGGTTTTTGTCCAAATTTTTACGACAATAACTTGCCGCTAACTTATAGCCATTATTAAGTAGTAATAGAGATTCTTCTCCCGCTTTTACAAATGTTTCAGATAAACAAATGACGTCTAGAGACATGTTCTTACGTTCAAAATCATCAAGACAAATCTCCAATTGATCTTTTTTACTATAAAACCCTTGGACATTTTGATGAAGAATATTGAATGAGCATTTATTTATTTTTTCTTTCGGGACGAAAAAATTGTGTTTCATTTTTTGATTAATTTACTAATATATCTTTAGTTTCAATAGGCTTTTGAGAAATGGTAAAATAGTAAGGAATTGTTCCCTTTTTTAATAGTAACTTATTGTTTATTATTTTAGTTTTTTCCTCTTTATTGATTTTTTGAAAACAGTATGGGATAGTACCTTTATTTATAAATTTAGATTTTTGATCTTGTCTCTCTTCAGTGTGTAATTGTATTTTGTTAATTCCATGTTTATTAAAATTTAAGTATTTGTCGTGGTAATCTATAAAATCAATAGCAGTATTAATTTTGGAGCACATGTTGTAATCGTCACATTCTATAAATTTGCAGTTATTGTATTTATTGCACATTAGCTTAATTTGGTTGTTCAATTTCATTTCATCTAAGTATTCATTTTGGTGGATATTTACTACGATTACTTTCTTTTCCCTGAGACGTTTTAGTACACAATAGAGTTCCGCTATAACTTGAATGGGGTCACTGTCATGTTCACCAATGCATAATACAATCTTGTCTTTTTTGTCTACATTTAAATTTTGGCACTCATTTAAAATTTTTGATGTTGTAGCAAAAGGTTTAGTTGAAGACAGTACATTGTATTCTTCATATTTTCTTATAGATCTTAACTTTAAAAGTTTCGATGCCAGTCCAGTAATTTGCTTTCCGCCAAAAATCCAAATAGTTCCCTTTACGTTTGCTTCAGTAATGTTTCTGTTTATCTCCTGTTCTTTACTATTCTGAATACCTGTTTCTAGTAAATATTTGTGGTCATGTTTTTGTGTTTCTGTAGCGATTTGTTTTATATTTTCATGACAATTTTTATCATTTTTCGATCTATGTTCACCTAACACTTCGATAATGTTGAGATCCTTGTAGTATTGTTTATTTTTTTTATCTATATTATTCACTTTTTCTTGGGTCTGCTCTCTTATTTTCTTATCTTCAATACGTTTTTCTCTTTCAGATGGATCAGTGTAGGTGTGTATTTCAGCTACGGTTTGCATTATATTAACATTCAAAGAATTGTTTCCATTTTCACCTTCAGAATCAAAGTCACTTTGTATTTCCTTTTCGCGTTCAATATTGTATTCATTAAACGAATCATCAAGTGTTTTTTCTTGGTGTATTATTTTCTCAAATAGTCTTTTTTTTGTTGTACTCATTGATTCAATGTACATATTTTTATATATTTCACTCTTTTTGGCCATCTTTTGAATTATACCTTTTAGATTGTAATTTTCTGTTATTAGAGAGTCAATTTCATAATTTGCGCTATCCAAGCGCTCTTTCAGCTCCGTTATTTTGGACTCAAATGATTCAAATCTTATCTGTTCAGTTCGTATTGATAGGTCCAGATAACTTCTGTCCAGCAATCCAGGGCTTGACAGATTGTCATCATCTTCTTGTACTAAATCTAATGAAATATTTCTCCTCAGTTTCTTACGAGAAACATCTTCTCTAGATATATTTAGACTTGTGTTGTTATATTTGCGTTTCGTGACACGGTCTGGCGATTTAATAGGTGATTTGATTTGATTTGATTTGATCAGACAATTGGAGGTTATACGTGGAGCGACTTGAACAATATTTCGTGATGAATAATATAGCAGATAAACTTCAAGTATCCACCTTAGTGACTGTGATGGGGGCCGCTAGTTACGAATTGCCGATATACCTGTGCACGCCAGATAAACCAATATCCAAGACGTTTCAACAATTATGAAAGCACACCCTCAACCTCGGCCAAGTATTCTCGCTGAGAGGTACAAATTTCACCATAGAAAGCAGTCACAAGGAGAAAAGATTTCGGATTTTGTAGCGGACCTAAGGAAAATGTCTAAAACGTGTGATTTCGGGACATGGTTGCAAGACAGTTTACGAGACCAGATGGTGTGCGGATTAGCGACTGAATATATCTGTCAACGGTTATTTGCCGAAGAAAAGCTAGATTTTACAAAAGCTTACAACCTAGCAAAGAGCATGGAGGCAGCTGAAAAAGATGCGGTTTTAGTCGAAGGCGCGCGTAAACCATCATCAACACTTTCAGCGGATTGGCAGGGGTGCAGAGATCAGGTGGAGGGGTGACGTCACGCAGTCGGAACAGAAGCGGCACGTCATCAACTTCAACCGGAGCTGGCGGTGCACGCGGGGCGCGCATAGGCGGCGGTGGCGGCGGCGGCGGCGGCAGGGCAGGCATCTCACAGCAGCGCAATTTCACTCAGTGCCGAGTGTGTGGCAAAGATCATGACTCAGCGAGTTGCAAGTACAGTAGTTATGCATGCAAAGTATGCAATCAAGAAGGGCATTTGTGGCGTATGTGCCCACGTTTGCAAAATCAAGGCTACAAGGTGGGGCATAACTTTATGAACGAGATGTCGAAGGAAATCACTCGGACGATGATGGCAGCGACGAGTTCCAGATACTGTGAGGTGTCTGCGGACGGACTGGGACGGTTCACCGGCGGTACGGTCAGCATCCACCTGCGTACGCGCTGTGCGAGCCGGTGGAGCGGGCGCTGACCGACCTGGTGCGTGACGATGTACTCACGCCGGTCGACCGCTCCGACTGGGCTATTCCGATCGTCCCCGTCGTCAAGAAGGACGGTAACATCAGAATATGCGCTGATTATAAATTGACATTGAATAAGATGTTAGATGTCAACCGTTACCCGTTACCAAGAGTGGAGGACTTGTTAGCACGTTTACATGGGGGAAACGGTCCCGATGAGTCCAAAAAAGTAACCGTTATAATGTTCATGTACAATCGCCTCGTCTATCGAATCAAATCAATCAAAATCAAAATATATACTTAAAGTATACTTTCTACAAGTCAAAGTTAATTAGAGTGGCTACTGAAATATGAACCTAGCAAAGCGCGGCAAATTTAAATAATCTTATGCTGGTATTACAGTGTATAGTAGGAATTTTGGTTTTGATACTTTTAATTTTTTGGAACTGGCATTCGGAAAATTAAATAGTCCGAATCTTTAATTACTGTGTATTTGTACATGAAAGAAAATAAATACATACAACCAATGTGGAAACTATGATATGTATTAGTAATAAGAATTAATAGTTTTTCTATTTTTAATTTTTTGGGATAAAAGAATGGGAGTACTTAAAACAAAACATGACAAAAATATATAAAATTTATTACTCGCTATAATCAAAGTCTGTTTCCAGATATTCAACTTCATATTCATCTGAACTTATATTGTCATCATTTGCATCACATACATTTATAATAAAACTTTCCATTTGATCCATAATTCCATATTTTTCTTTATATTTTTCTTCAATGTGAATAATATGGTCAACCATCTTCTTCCATTCCTCTGAAGTTATGCTGTCAAAACAGTGTTTTATCAAATTTTCCATTTCAGATGCGGATCTTGCTATATTTTTACTAGCCAATTTTCGTTTTCCTGTACTCCAAATAAGCTCAATAGGATTAAGATCGCAATGATACGGGGGAAGTCTTAACACTTGGTGGCCATGTTCTGTAAGGATTTGATCGGCTTCATAAATTGGCTCAGATTTGTGCTTATCAACCAAGCACAGAAGTTCATCCCTTGATTGAGTTTCTTCAAACGAAACATGATTGCAACGTAGCCAATCTTGTATTTCTGCTTTACGACTGTTGGTGTTCGGTGCCTTATTCACTTGCACTGTATGATAACTCGCATTATCCATGACAATGACACTAGGTTCCGTCAAATTGGGTATTAACTTCTCCCGTAACCATTTATTGAAATTTGAAGCATTCATGTCATGATGATAATCAGCTTTAGAGTTTATTTTGTACTGAATACCAATAATGCATTAGGTACAAAACCGTTTTCTGATCCAGCATGAACGATAATAAACCGTTTTCCTGAAGAGATATTATCTATAACACCTTTCGTTGAAGGTCCCTGCCATGACTTTTTTGGTTTATAATATTGATGAATATATGTCTCGTCTAAATATATTATTTTCTTTCCTTCTTGTCGTTTTGAAGTAATGGTCTGTAAGTACCTATGTCGCCACGCTGCGATGTCATAACGTTCAACGAGCACAGAACGTTCATTTTTGTTTTGCTTGAATACAAATCCATTGGCTAATAGGATTTGGCGTAATGTTTCTCTACACCCTGTAAAATCAATGCTTTCCCTCAAGTCTATCAAGAGATTTCTAAGCGTGGGCACTTGCTTCCTAACAACATAATATTCATTAATTTTATTTCTGATTGCTTGAATATCAAAGCTGTCCAAGTTGGATATTGTCGCTTTATGTGGGCGTTTTGTACCTGGGGTGCTGAATACTGCTTATTCAGTTTGCCTTCATTGTTTATTCTTTTTAATGTGGATACACTAGTTTCAGTCATTGAAGCAATTTCTTGGAAATATTTATTTTGAGATAGATACTCTTGTTGATGCAATTCTTTAATTTTCTTGAGACTTTGTAAAGCTGCACAAGCTTCTGCAGTATTAAAATTCTTTTCTGTAAAATAATAAAAATTATACATTTATGCGAACCAAGTATATTCTTAGGTAGAATATTATAATTTTAATCCACATTCAAGTATATCATAGGAATTACTTGGTAATTTTTGATATGAACATGACATAGTTCATTTTACATTTCAATAACATGGATAAAATTATCAAGATGAGTATGTTACACTAACCTATGAATTCCATTGCAACATGTAAACAATCCTCTTTTTGCTTGATTCTAGCGATATACTCTTCTTGTTTTTGTTTATATTTACTAATCGTGGTAAATAAAATCTGTCGAACAGCACTCTTCACAGTTTTAGTCATGATTTATGATGGAAAATAATAAATTTTATCGCAAATTCAAACACAACGTAATTACAAAGACTACGTCAACAACAACAAACGCCATGATGACATTTTCGGCAGGGTTGCCGCTATAAAAATCTCTGGGTTCAGCTTTCGCTAGCCAGTCTCTATAACAATATAATATATCTTTATAATATAAAAAAAATATATAATAATACGGGAAATAAAAAATACACCTGCATAAAATAGAGGAATCTAGGAATAAAAATATTATATATACATAATGCAATGAAGAAATAAGTTCATAAATAAAAACGGGAAATACATACAAAAAATATTAAGGTTGGGCTACTAGAATGTAATCAAGTTATACACCTGCATAAAATAGAGAAATATAGGAATAAAAATATTATATATACATAATGCCTAACCATCCGCACCATTCGATTAGTATTGCTAAGAAGAAGGGCAAGAAACTTAGCAAACATTCCTTTTTTCAAAATAAAACATATGATACAAAATCATATACATACCTACTCAAGTAAAGGCATAAAAAAATATAAGACTGCAGGAATTAGTCACGAGAAAAAAATATATGTTAGTCAACCCGTCTCATATTGTCTATTACCTTTAACAAAGTAAGTTTACATATTAATTAATTTTAAGCCTTTAGAGGAATCATACAGTATTAAAATATGCAAATTATGAATTACAATTTTGAATAAGATTATTATTATTTATTACACCATGCTTCATTATCGTCCAAATAATCATTGATTTTATAATAAGCTTTCATAAGTAGTCCCTGCTTAATAAATAGTTTAAACTTATTTTCAGGCAAACTAAGGACCTCCTCTGGCAGCTTATTGTAAAATCTTATACCATGTCCTACAAAAGAGATACCTACTTTGGCAAGTCTTAATTTTGGAAAAGCTAGTTTATGTTTGTTTCTGGTTTCAACAGAGTGGTGTACACCAAGCATCGGGAAATCATCAATATTTTTTCTGACATATCTAGTAACTTGATAAATAAATTCACATGCGACCGTAAATATATTAATTTCTTTAGACTTTTCTCTTAATGAATCTCGGTACTTCATGTTATAAATAGACCGAATTGCTCTCTTTTGCAAGACAAAGACTGCTTCTATATCCAAGGCTCTACCCCACAACATTATGCCATATGACATAATGCTTTGAAAATAACTGAAATATACTAATCTAGCAGTATCTATATCAGTAATCTGCCTTATGCGTCTAACAGCGAATGCGGCTGAACTAAGTCTACCACAGAGAGCTTCTATGTGGGGACCCCACTGAAGACGAGAGTCTATAGTAATACCCAAAAACTTAGTTTCGTTATGATATATGTTTCGTTATATATATATATTACTTGAATTACATTTGGTAAAGTAAACTTTATACATTTCGTCTTTTTTGCATTTAGAACTAAATTATTTGCAGTGAACCAATCAAGAATCAGAGAGAGAGTTGAATTCGCGTCATCAAGAATATCGTTATGTCGATTCACTTTAAAAATAAGTGACGTGTCATCTGCGAATGGAACTATCTCAGATAAGTCTCTAACTAAGTAAGGAAGGTCATTTATGTATATTAAAAACAATAATGGCCCCAATATGGAGCCCTGCGGAAAGCCCATTTTGACTAATGCTTCAGATGACTTTACTCCATTAATGTCTACCTTTTGAATCCAGTCACTAAGGTATGACTTAAATAACGCCAAAGATTTTCCCTCAACTCCATAGTGATCTAATTTACATAAAAATGTTTCATGATTAACGCAATCAAAAGCTTTTGAGAGGTCACAAAATACACCGAACGCATCCTGATTTGCTTCCCAAGCATCAAATATGTGCTTGACTAAAGCAACTCCTGCATCAGTGGTTGACCTCCCTTTAGTGAATCTATATTGTTCACTGTGAAACAACTTATTTAAGTTAAAATGAGATCATAATTGATTAAAAACAATTTTGTCGAAAATCTTACTAAATACTGGTAAAACTGAGACCGGTCTATAGTTGGAAGGGTCTTCATTGTCGCCTGATTTAAAAAGAGGGATCAATTTACTCAACTTCATTAAATCAGGAAAGACACCATCATCTACACATTTATTAAAGCTAAATATGGAGCTATTAAATCAATAATACAGCTTGCAACTTTAACAGATAGGCCCCATAAAAGTCCTCGGTTTTTTTAAAGTTAAGAGATTTAAACGCTTTAATGACAGTTTGTGAATTAATATGCTTAAAAGCAAATACAGAATGGCACTGAGGCACGTGATCACTCAAATGATCCCGTGCAAGTCTTGGACTTGAATTTAAGCCTTTAGTTGTCAAGGAAGGAATGTCAGTAAAGAATTGTTCAAAGGCCTTCGCAACTTCTTTGTCTCCTGTAAAAACTTCATTGTTAATATTCAATTTTAGTTCATTATTCCGTTTGTTACTCTTCCCAGTTTCAGTATTTATGATATTCCATACTGCTTTTACTTTGTTATCGGCCATTTTAAGTTTTTTATTCAGAAATATACTTTTTGCTTTTAAACACACTAATTTGAAAGTACGCGAGTATATTTTCAAATGTTAAATAAATTCAGTATTATTATTGTAGGATTTTATGTCGTACAATTCGTATAAATGACTTCTGCTTTTGTAAATACCTGGCGTTGCCCAGTCACTAAAATTGATTTTATTACTGTTAGAAGCTTTCCGCAATGTAAACGTATTTTCAAATTCTTTGGAAACTATGTTAAATATGTCTGCAAAGAGAGCATTTGGATCATCCTGGAGAACATTAAAATGTGGTAATTTAAGTTCTAAGTTTGCTTGAAAACATTCTAGTCTGTGAGTTGTAACAGGCCTGTAAAAGGGTTTTTTGGGCAACTGTTTCACACTTTGTATGAAAGTTACAGTTTGGCCGCTGTGATCAGACTGCAAGCGGTTAATAACTTTATTGTCTGAGTAGTCACAATCACAGAATATATTATCAAGACAAGTTGCTGTATTTTGGGTAATTCTAGTTGGTTCTAAGAACACATTAGACAAATTAAATGATTTGAATAACTGAATTAATTTCGTGGTCCTGACCGACTTTTCTAATATATCTACGTTAAAATCTCCACTGACGATAATTTTTTTCTTCGTATCAAATAATAACTTTAGCACTTCTTCCATTGTTTTTCAAAAATATTGTAATCTTGTCCCGAGGGTCGGTAGACACAAAGAATTATATATTTACTCATTTCTATGCAAGCCAATTCTACTTGGTGTTCAACAGAAAGTTTTACAATTCTTTTCTTTCTTTTGACTTTATATTATTCTTGACTAGAATCATAGAACCACCTTTTTCTACAGTTAATCTGTTATAGCAGCTAAGGACTTTAAAATTATTAACATTAAATTGCATATTATGTTCCGGTAAATGGTGCTCAGTTAAACACAAAATATCTGTTTTTGATTCCTCTAGGAACAACTCTATTCAAAGTATTTTGCCGAGGAAGCCGCCTTGTATGTTTTGATGTACTAGTTTATATAAAGAAGGCTTTCCCGTTGTCGTTAAATCTAAAAAGGATTTGGTACAATTTTGTTAGTACTTGTACTAACTTTGTCAATAGGAACAAAACTATGAAAAGAATTATTATTACAAATACCATCAATTATGATTGGTATTGAAAAAAATCCTGTTACACACATTGTAACAGATTCATTACGTGGTAAAATGCGAGCTAACTTAGTAGCCAATTGTTTTTTTAAATAACTTGGAAGGTATAGAGTATCTCGAATGTACGAATTCGTGTCAAAATATTCTATTTTGTCACTGTGACTAACTGAAAATTTGTGCATGCAAATATTTAAATTATATAAATTATTTTTTTGTGACCCCGTTAGTGATTCTGAGTAAGGGAATTCACAGAGTATGATTTCATGAACACTAAGTTTTAACATAAATTCAAAGTTTTTTAATAGGTTACTTTGTGTTACATCAATACTATCTCCTATTAATAGAATAATTGTAGTATTTACATTGCTGTTGAATTTCATTTTCATCATATGTTCCAAAATTTGAATGAATGATGCACCTGGCATGCAAATATTAATGACATTTTGCATCATATTGTTGCCTAACAAAAGTCCTAAGTTTTTGCCAATTCTATCAGAAAAAATAACGGTGTGGTGTTCTTTGGACTCCGAGGACTCATGCGCATCGAGTGAAAGTTGCGTAGGGGGCCGAGGAGAAGAGTTCGGCATTTTTGGCGCGTCAGACGTAGATGAAGGTGCTGACAAGGGCTCTGCTGCAGGAGTGGATGAGGGTTCAGCTTCTTGTTTTGATTCTCGAAAAGAAGAGTGTTCTTTGGACGCAGAAGAAGCAGGCGCTGGCTCGTCGACAGTTGTCGCGAATGCGAAACATATAGGCAGCTATAGTTAAACGTTTGGCGACCGGTGCGTGGCCAGCCGGAGAGGTGGACCGCGACAACAACAACAACAACAACAACAATACAACTTTATTTGTACACCATAAAAGGAAAGAAAAAAGAAAAAAACATGAACATTTAAATATCTAACTTAGGAAACAAAGAAATATAACTTACTAACTTATTAGGTAAGCACAAACAGGCGGCCTTATCGCTTAAAGCGATCTCTTCCAGACAACCTTTGGGTGGAAGAAACTGTTCAAAAGAATTACTGACATGGCGGTGTACTAATTTTGTGTTAAATACATATACAAATATGTATCAATGGATATATAGTATTATAAATGGTAATATACTAGTAAATAAATACGTAATAATATACACATATATATATTTATATACTACATACATATTTTATTATATATAGAGAAATCACATTTCGGTAATCAGAGTGTGAGGTAGTGATGTTTAACTAGTCTCTTGAAGACAGGTAGGGAAGGGGCTCTCCTGATAGGTAAAGGAAGATCATTCCATAAATAAACAGCTTTTACTGAGAACGAATTGTTAAAGAAAGACGATGAGTGCACCGGCGTGGCAAGAAGCAGATTTTGAGAGGACCGTAAAATGCGGTCATGAGTATCATGAAGAAATCTAAAGCGAGTTTTAAGGTAAGAGGGAGTTGAAGGATTATTTAAAACGGAATACAAGAGAGACAGGATATGAGCATTACGGCGACGACGAATGGGAAGCCAATTTAATCGAGAACGGAATTCAGAAATATGATCGAATTTGCGAAGACCAAAAATAAACCTAATACAGAAATTTTGAAGACGTTCGAGTTTATCAAGTTGGCCCTCCGTAACGTCAAGATAACAAACATCGGCATAATCGAGAATAGGTAGTAGCAGAGAATGTGCAAGCGCAATTTTAGTAGCAGTCGGAAGGAAGTTCCGAAGCCTTCTTAGAGCTCCTGCTGCCGCAAATAATTTCCTACAAACTTCATTTATTTGTGGATCCCAAGACAAGCAACTATCTAACAGGAGACCTAGATTTTTTACTATGTTGCTGTATGGAATTATTGTCCCTTCAAACATAATATTAGGTAGCAGTTGCCAGTTAATCCTGGCTGTGAACCAGGGACTACCCATAATAATAACTTGGGTCTTGTTGGGATTAATCTTTAAGCCATATTCACTACTCCACACAGACATTCTAGATAAATTTGAATTGGTTGTAATTATAGCTTGTGAAAGATCTTCCAATTTGGCTTGTGTGTAGATTTGGAGATCATCTGCGTAAAGGTGGTAGGAAGAAGATATGAACTGAGAAATATTATTAATATATATACTGAAAAGTAGAGGAGATAAGACGCCACCTTGAGGAAGGTGGGAGCGACTGGTGGGAGCGTGCGGGCTAGCGAGCAGTGGCTGTCTGGACGTCGCGGGAGTGATACAACCTGTGACTCTTACCTGTCATATGAGTGTGTGTGTGACTTGTGTTAGATCAGAACTATTCAGAACCGATGCGAAGCGTCGGACTGTCGGTGGACAGTGGGATTTAGGTAAGTGACGCAGGCATGCACATTCAGACCCAGTGACCAGTCAGTTCCAGGGAGCAACCCTGGATTTCGTTGCAGTGCCGCAGGCATGCACATTCAGACCCAGTGATCAGTCAGTTCCAGGAAGCAACCCTGGATTTAGTTGCCTTATCAGAACTATGTGTCAGACTGCGGATAGGATTAGATTAGGATAGTCCCAGAAAAGAGCCTGGGTTTAGATGCCCGTTCCAAAGCGTCGGACTGTCGTGGACAGAGGGTTAGGGCAAAGCCGCAGGGAACAGCCCTGTATAACAGACCCAAGGAACAGCCTTGGATTCAGTCATAGCCGTAGGGAACAGCCTTGCATAACAGTCCCAAGGAACAGCCTTGGATACAGTGATAGTCCCAGAGAACAGCCCTGGGTTCAGACAGCCACAGGAGCAGGCCTGCTAGCGAGGATCGGGGTGGCTAAAGGGGAGATTGGAGGCCACAGGGGTTGAGAGCCCTAAAACCATCAGATCAGTAATCAGATTCAGTTAAACAGCCTATCAGTCACTTATCAGTGTGATCGGATCGTACATGCTTGTGCGGTATTCAGTGTTCAGTTTATTAATTTTTATAATCACTTACCTCAGCTTGTGACATAGAAATCATTACAGATATTCGCCAAGTACGGTGTTTACCTACTTTGCGACAACAGTCAAAGGCTCAGATGACTGAGGGAAAGAGTTTGGCATTGGTGGTGCATCAGACGTAACTGAATGGTCTGACGAGGGCTCGGCTGCAGGAGTGGATGAGGACTCCACGTCTTGTTTCGACTGCCGACGGAGGCGTGCAGAACGGAGGCGTCGTCGCCGACGGGCGGCCTGACTTTTGGGCTCAGATGTAGAAGCTGGCGTCCTGGGAGGTGCCGGTAGTATCAGGTGATGACACCGAGAGTCAGGCACTTCAGGAGAATCCAGCGACACTGACAGTCTAGTGACAGGGGTATGCCTAGCTCGCGGGGATGTGATGACAAGCTGTTGTCCAGGAACAGCAGGATAACTTGGTGTTGTTTGGTCACCCAAGGATGTTGGTGGAACCAAGACCGGGTGGTGGTTCTGAGATGCTGAGGAGCTTATTGAGGTATGTAGATCCTGAGGGGTCTGTTTAGTCTGACTGACCGGACAAGCTGGAGTTGCAGGTGGCCCACAAAGCAGGCAGCCACTGTGTATGCAGCTGGGTTCCTTTGAAGGCAGCGTTGCTTCTACAAGTACCTGTAGTTTTTTGTCATTGCTGTCGATCGTTTCACCCATTGATTCAGCAATTTTTAACATTTTTCCGAAGGTTAAATCTTGTTGAAAAAGCTCATTTCTTGCAACATTATATTTCTGTGTCATGTCATCATTTCCAGTTCTAATCTCAGTTCGGTAATTTCACTTGATTGGTGTGTTACAGGCGGGTAAGTCAAGTCAAGATTTCTTTGTGTAATGATTCACGTTCTGAATAGAATATTGTACGCTCCCTGTCGATAACAAACATTTCACTTTTTAAAAGAGTGTTTCAAGCATTTATATTTTCAATCTCTTTTTCGCTATCTTTTCGTTCTTGGAGTAGCTGGGCATTGAGCTCTCTGGCAATCATGAGGTCCTCAAGGGTGGTCGCCAACTTAATTTCTAACTCTTGAGTTTGGACCTTATTCAATTTGCTCCGAGTCATAATTTTACTGGATTGACCTGAAACAACACGGGGAAAACAGTAGTATTTCCACAAACAAAGCCAAGAAGTATGGGAATACTGTGTCCAGACTTGTGTTATACTTGCAATGTGTAAGTTTGATGCTCGAGTTTTGTATGTGATGTGATCTGAACAAGTAGTTTAGTCAAGCGTTCTACTGTTGCTTCCACAGTTCGTCAAGCACAGCGAGCTAAACTAATACTTGTGTGTGATACTGGACGTTTCTCACGGAGTGAGATATGTAGGGAATTGTGAATGTGAAGTATATACACATACAGTCTCTAAATAATAAATGCAAGGGCAAATAATCTCCTAATTCTAATACAATTTTTAATAGTAATAGTAGTTAAGCACTGAGTAATTAATTTTGAACAAATAAAATTAAATAAAAGTTGATAAATTATTGTAAGACTGTGGGCGAGAAATTTACAATGAGAGAAAGAAAAACAGAAGATTACAGCGAAAAATTAGCATGAAAACAAGAAACAATTCAAGAATAGATTACACAGTGCTATAAGTAAATTATATAATATATTTAGTGATAGATTTGTCAGTAGACAGTAAAGGTAGGTATTTTATTACTTTACAGGTGATTTACTTATCACTCTGGTAATAAAAATTACCTACATATAATTTATATTTTAATTTTCCTTGCAAATATACATCTACGAGAATTAAGTATTTGCTTGTAAAGCTTAGTAGTATCCACAAGTATTGTAACCGACTCACATAGGGACACAAAAGCATAAAAAAACGATACTCGCCTTAGAATCCTTTGTTCACATTTGCACATAAAAGACTGTTAGAATTTTTCGGTCAACAAAATATTTTTCACCAATAACTATGAGTTTTACACTAAGTTATTTGATCCACTCTTTTACAATAAAACTATTGATATAATTGTATATAAATTAGAGGGATTTAAACTAATATATATAAATAAAAATAAAAAAAAATCTATCTATGGTTTGGCATCGAGTACAGCAATTTTCCAAAAAAACGCTTGAACAGATGTTCAGTGGATTAGATTACGTGGGGGTGTTTTTAGACGACATTATCCTGAGTGGTAAAGATACCCAACAGCATCTGGACAATTTAAATGAAGTGTTCAATAGACTCCAAACATATGGCCTGAAAGTTAAGAAAGAAAAATGTACGTTTTTTGCTAAGTCTGTGACATACTTAGGTTTCATTATTAGCGAAGATGGAGTGCGCACTTGTCCAGACAAGGTCAAGGGAACACCGGCCCCAACTAACGTGTCAGAGCTGCGTTCGTTTTTAGGCATGGTGATGTATTATGCAAAGTTTATTAAAAATGTTAGTTTCATCCTCACCCCTCTGTATAACTTGCTTAAAACAGGTACAGAGTTTCTCTGGGACAAAGAATGTCATACTGCGTTCAGCAAAATCATATCAAATCATCAATATTCGGGGATAAAGCAGGCATACCGGTAATGGCAGCGAGTCGGATGCAAAGATGGCCTGTGATTTTGTCAGGTTATAATTACTATATAAAATATATTACGTCTAAAAGTAATTGTGTGGATGCAATGTCGCGTCGCGTTGTAGGTGGTAGAGCTGATGCCGAGCTCGACTGTGGAGGTACCACCATCTTACTCGCAAATCCTCCCGAAGTTATTCGGGGGAGAGTAAGAGGACAGCTCTCAGGCAAAACCAGGCGGCCCACCATTGCCTGGGACCGATGGATGGCGGTATATCCATCCCTAATTGCCAGGCCTTAAAACAGACTAGTGACGGGCAGCGGCGCCACTGGTGCAAGGGTTTCGGCACCGCGCTCACCAACCCGCCTGCCCAGCGTGTGTGAGTATGGGCATTTCTTCCAGGGGGACCGCCAAGAGTGGTGAAAAATCCTGGAAAGGCCTATGTCCAGCAGTGGACGAAACAGACTGATGGATGGATGGAATGTCGCGTCTACCGGCGGGCGAATCTCGATGCAAGGGTGAGGGCGGTAACACTCGCAAGGAATCCACTTATGTACACTTTGTGGGGAATTTTTTACCGGTGACTCATGCTGAGATAAAAAAATTCACGGCAAACGATGTTGTATTGAGTAGGGCTTTACTTTATATTCAGCCAGGTTGGCCGGAAACTTAGTCAGACATAGATTTGAAACCTTTTTTTGACAGGCGCAACGAGTTATTTTCCGAATCGGATTGCGTCATGTGGGGATACAGAATGATTATTCCGTCTACACTAAGGCCCAAAATCTTAAAACAGTTACACAGTAGTCATATGAGTATAGTAAAAACAAAAGTGCAGGCTCGTGGATATGTGTGGTGGCCGAAAATCATCACGATCAAAGAGTATAGTAACCATTCCTATGGAACACGATATCGAGAATTTGTGCAAACAATGCGAAACGTGTGCAGTAGAGATGGCAGCACCTACGCACGCTCCGCCACAACCATGGCCGTACATTCAACAGGTGTGGAGCAGGTTACATATTGATTTGTGCAAACAATGCGAAACGTGTGCAGTAGAGATGGCAGCACCTACGCACGCTCCGCCACAACCATGGCCGTACATTCAACAGGTGTGGAGCAGGTTACATATTGATTTGTGCAAACAATGCGAAACGTGTGCAGTAGAGATGGCAGCACCTACGCACGCTCCGCCACAACCATGGCCGTACATTCAACAGGTGTGGAGCAGGTTACATATTGATTTGTGCAAACAATGCGAAACGTGTGCAGTAGAGATGGCAGCACCTACGCACGCTCCGCCACAACCATGGCCGTACATTCAACAGGTGTGGAGCAGGTTACATATTGATTTGTGCAAACAATGCGAAACGTGTGCAGTAGAGATGGCAGCACCTACGCACGCTCCGCCACAACCATGGCCGTACATTCAACAGGTGTGGAGCAGGTTACATATTGATTTGTGCAAACAATGCGAAACGTGTGCAGTAGAGATGGCAGCACCTACGCACGCTCCGCCACAACCATGGCCGTACATTCAACAGGTGTGGAGCAGGTTACATATTGATTTGTGCAAACAATGCGAAACGTGTGCAGTAGAGATGGCAGCACCTACGCACGCTCCGCCACAACCATGGCCGTACATTCAACAGGTGTGGAGCAGGTTACATATTGATTTGTGCAAACAATGCGAAACGTGTGCAGTAGAGATGGCAGCACCTACGCACGCTCCGCCACAACCATGGCCGTACATTCAACAGGTGTGGAGCAGGTTACATATTGATTTTCTGGGTCCTTTAAACAATAAAATGTATTTTATTATTCTTGACTCTAGTTCCAAGTGGTTGGAAATAGCAGAAATGCCACAAAAGAATGCTGCAACGGTTATTAAAGTATTGCGTTCCTTGTTTGCTAAGTTTGGGCTGCCATTAGAAGTAATTTATGACCATGGCCCGCCATATTCGAGTGCAGACTTCCCCAATTTTCTCAAAAATAACGGTATTAGACAAATATTTTCACCCGTAAAGCATCCTCAATCAAATGGACCTGCAGAAAATGCTGTTAAATTGTGCAAACGAGCAAGTAAAGAAGCTATTTTTGACAAATTTGACAGTAATACTGCCTTGCAAACGTTTCTTCTAGCGTATAGGAATTCAATTCATAGCACTACCGGTGAATCCCCCGCAATGTTATTGCAGAAACGATCCCTAAGAACTCGAGTAGATTTAATACATAACGACAGGTTATAATCGATCGTGTGCAAGAAGCTCAAGAGCGGCAGGTAGAATATGCAGGCGGTAAATTACGGGATTTCACACCCAATGAGTCAGTGTGGTTCAGAGATTATAGGAATCAAATTAAATGGCGGCAAGGTTCGATAATCAATAGGGACGGGTCACGAGGTTATACTGTCGATGAAGGTAACGGTCGACAGTCAATCAAGCATGTAGATCAAATCAGACGTAGATCACGTATGTCTGACGTTCCTGGTCCGGAGAGCGATGAATCGGTGATGGCTGATACACCGAATAGGAGTAGCGGTAACTTAGAACTGCTAGATCTGATGACCGGTTCTACCACAGATATAGATGGATCTAGATCTGTGGGTTCTACCATGCCGGATGTTCAATCCGCGGACACTAGACAGAGTTTGATCTCTGAGACAGGAGGAAATAGCGATATGATTGTAACACCAAGCTTATGCGAGCCGTCACCGGTGAACTGTCCCAAGCGAGTCCGTAAACCAGTTGTCAGATTTCCTAATTAAGTACTGACTATAAATTATGTAATTGAACATTTTTTTTTCATGTTTTGTTTATGTATTATTATACCTTTGTAATTAAAATTTGAGTAACCATTAATGTAAAAATATGTAAAAGTTATATTAGGGTTGTATTAGTATTAATTAAGGGTGGAGGTGCAAGGTATTTGCATATTCAATTTTATTACTTGTATGTAGGTAGATTGATTTTTCCCTTGTCTCGAATTAAACTGTGCGTTGATAAGAGCTCGTGAATATCATTACCGAAATGGCACAAATATCATTGGCACAAATATCACAATCAAATAGGTATTAAAATCAGTCTTACTCTTTAATGGTAAGAAAAAATGTTACAAGAATAATAATAGGCGCAGGCTCAATTTAACTTAATTTCATCAACCAGGCAGATCGCGTTTGTTGGAAATCGAACGAAGAAAACACAACGCGTCCAAACTTGCTTCGTTGAGCGATGATCTTATTTTGTTACATATGTAACTTGCAGCTGAAAAGGATTCTGATTCAACGTTCGTGGGAGGAATGCTTAAGAGGTACTTGTAAGCTGCGTCCAAAAATCTGCCTCTAGTACCTCCATTTTCAAATATGTCATTTCAATAGGAATGAATGTTTGAATATTATCTTATTTTTCGTCTCCGATCTGGCCAATCTGGGATCTGTTTTGCCTTTTAGTCATAGATTTAGATAGAAAACCAATCTGCAGTATGAACAATACCATGAACCATAGGAATCGAAACCGTTCTGCATAGTCTTTAAACAACCTTCCAAAAATAGATAACTTTTTTTGAAATACCGAAATAACGGTATTTTATCCTCAAATACCGGTATCAAAATACCGAAAGGATTTGCCGGTATACCGGTATCCATGCCCTACAGACATTCAACTCAGAACATGGGAAGGGTCCTATATTTGGTCTCTAGGTGCCCATTACGGTCGTGGTTCAGGTCTAAATAGACAAAGATAAATTTAATTTCCATCTCCACAGGAAAAAGACATACATACACTTCATTACTTCTCTTTTTATTTTTTTAGTCTGTCAATCATCTACATCTACCTACATCATTTGAAAATTTTGTCACATAATATTATAATTTATTTTTATTCCACTGATGCCGACAATTGTTGAAATATATCTGGCCATTTAACGTGTTTTTGGTAAATATAAAAATAATATAAAATTATAAAAATGAAAGACTAAATAAGTAAATAAAAAGTATTATGTTATTTGAAAAAACAAACGCATTTTAATCAGAAAGTGGGTATATATTTGGTAAGTTGTCAGAAAAACTAGTTTTATTCACTTATTCACTACAATTTGCTTTACATATAAATGACTGCGTACCTAAGTATTATTAATATTTAAAATTAATCAGAGGCAGATTATTGAATAAACATTTTTAATTGATCATTGTAAAAAACTCATATTTAACAAAATTATTGCGATCACCCAAAGTAAAAACACAAACACAGCGCGCGCGCCCGTGACACCAAGGATCTAAAGGTACGAAAATGAGCTTTCTTCCGCCACTCTGTCGCCCCCGCACCGGGACAAGTCGTAACGTAACCGCGTAACGGATGATGATGTGCACAGATTTCTCACCAAATATTCGGCCGCCGAATATTCACTATTCGGCCAAATTACTTTACGTTGTATCCCTAATTATAACTGCCTTGCAATAAATAGGCAAAACCTTCTCCAATATAATTTTATTAACTTTTGCCCGCAGCTCCGCACGCATGTAATTCGGTCTAACGACATGCTTTTTCCGGGATAAAAAGTAGCATAAGTGTTAAATTAGGGTTTAATCTATATCCATTCAAAATTTCATCCGTCCAGCCGTTTTAGCGTGAAAGAGTAACAAACATACACAAACTTTCGCATTTTTAGTATTAAAATGTGATGTGATAGTGTGACTGGTCGAAGGACAAAACTGCTTTTGACATTAATGCTAATCTACACTACACCCTCGGTTCCTCCTCTGCCAATAATGGACATGCACGACCGCTGTCGATCTAAGAAGAGGCCCGTTTTGACTAGGAGTGAGCGTTCCTAAGACGCACCGTTTAAAAGAACCCTGCCAGGAACGGACGGACCGTTTCTCGATTTCGGAAAAAGCAGTGTCGC
The DNA here is from genome assembly GCA_910592155.1 of Ypsolopha scabrella. Classification (NCBI taxonomy): domain Eukaryota; kingdom Metazoa; phylum Arthropoda; class Insecta; order Lepidoptera; family Ypsolophidae; genus Ypsolopha; species Ypsolopha scabrella. The sequence goes on from OU342978.1 coordinate 1,063,587, forward strand.
CACTAAATCAGTGTCACGACGAAACCAGTAGTGTCACGACGAGACCTGTATTGTGAGAAACACACTGGTTCACGGATGGAACTGTTTCACGAGACGATGATGCCCGGTCGTATCGTATCCTTTTTCGTTTCGTTTGATATCCGTGGTTTGTACACTGCAAGCGTCTGATGTCACGCACACAAAAGACGGCAATGCAATGGCGTGTACGGACTACCGAGTGAGCGAGAAGCCTCGCGTTGCACACACGATCAAAGTCATGAGGGGGGTTTATCATACACAACTTTTTTAAATGGAGACATTTCACATATGTCTCCATTAATTCCCAAATTTCCAAGATAGACTGGGTCTATCTTGCAGTCAATCGTTTTTATTGTATTATATACGAGATACTGAACGTTGATGTCCCTCTTGTTAAAACGAAGCCCGCCAAGTATCCTATTTGGTTCTCACGTGACTTAATTAGAGAGTTGAGAGCAAAAGAAAAGGCATGGATTCGCTGGAAAACTTATGGCTCTCTGTCTGATTACCAACGGTTTTCAACATATCGTTGTCGCGTAAAGGAATTGCTTAAAAGCTGTCATGTAACATATATAAAAAACGTTGAAGAGTTAACAAAGACTAACATCAAATCATTCTGGAAATACACATCTTCTCTGAAGAAAACAAATACTGGGTATCCATCTACAATGACATTTGAGGATCAATCTTCTCACAGTCCTTCCGATATATGTGAAATGTTTTCAAAGTACTTTTCTTCCGTTTTTGAACCAGTGGATCACGATGCTTATAACACAGATTTTATTGCTTTAAATGACGGCCCATCTTTGGCTACTCCTTTGTCTGAGATAAATCTTTTAGAGTCCGAAGTTGAAAAAGCCCTTCTTGATCTCGATAGCAATAAGGGCCCAGGGCCGGATAAAATAAGCTCATTCTTTCTAAAACATACAGCTTCTACAATCTGTGTTCCATTGACTTTGCTCTTTAACGTAAGTCTTCACGTTGGGATCATCCCTGCAAAATGGAAGATAGCTCATGTGACTCCTATTCATAAGGGAGGTGCTAAAAATCTTATTGAACATTACCGCCCCATTTCTCTCCTATCAATAATCTCCAAAGTATTTGAAATGTTAATTCACAACAAAGTATATCCTTAGGTTGAACCACTTCTAGATACTCGTCAGCACGGATTTGTGAAATCAAAATCTACCGTTTCAAACCTTTTACCCTACACAAATTTTCTTTTTAAAGCTCTTGATGATGGTGTAGCTGTTGATTCAGTGTACACAGACTTCAGAAAAGCCTTTGATAAAGTGGATCATAAGCTTCTGCTGCAAAAGCTTTATTTTAATGGAATAAAGGGTAATTTGCTGCGATGGTTTTCATCTTACTTGTGCATGAGACAACAGACTGTTGGTTTGAATGGGCATATCTCGTCCTACATTACTGTAACATCTGGAGTCCCCCATAGGGCCACTGCTTTTTATAATATTTATTAATGATATTACACTATGTTTTAAGTAATCTGAGATTTTGATGTATGCAGATGATCTAAAAATATACAAACGTATAGATAACAATAATGATTGTCTGCAATTATAGGACGATCTAAACCGACTGTTTACTTACTGCATTGATAATAAAATCGTACTTGCTGAGAACAAATGCAAAGTAATGGCTTTCTCTAAGAAGAGGCATAAACACTGTTTTCTCTACAAGCTTGGGAATGATTCCTTGGAAGTTGTCAATCAAGTCACTGGCTTCCGTACATGAAGCAAAAAGAAAAATTGAAAAATGGCTTCTTAACTTAAATTATGTCGATACTGAAAATATATTAGGTATATTTGGAGAACAGATATCATACACTTGAATATTCTCTTATTTTCTATATATCAATAGTAAATAATGCTCTTATATATGTATATATATATATTACTCATACATACTCATTACTTATTTCAATACTATCTATTCCATTATATATAAACACTCGCTTAATTTATACATATTCTTTCTATATAGGTAACTATTTATTTTCTTTAGTAGCGTTGAGTCCTTATTAGATATTTAGATTAAGACCCTAAAAATGCTTTTGTTCTTTTTTGTTTTAGGCTTAGGTTAAAATAAGTTTTAAGGTTATAGATCTTAATCACTTTATTCACAAATAACACATTTATCACTTGTCCAAATATAAAACAAAACTTTTGATTAACCAACCTACCAGCACCCACGGAACAGACTACCCATCGTCTAGTCTGGGAGCTACTGAATTTTTTGTAAATGTTACCATGTGTGTGAAATAAATATTTTTGTATTTTGTAAGTACGTGACCTTGGCGTTTTATTTGACTCTAAATTGACATTTGACCTCCACATTGAAGATATCATAAAAAAAGCATATCGCATGCTAGGATTTATTCTTAGAGTGGCCAAATGCCCCCTCACATATATAATTTTGTATCAGAGTCTGGTGAGGTCAAAATTAGAATATGCCTCAGCAATATGGAATCCGGTGTTTGATATCTATGTTCGGAAGGTTGAAATGATCCAAAAAAGATTTGTACGTGCCTTGAACTATCGTCATAATGACAGCCGTCTGTCCTACAGCAATCTTCTTGCCAAGTTTGGGCTTATGTCTCTTGCAGATCGCCGACATGTGACTGATTCAGTAATTCTTCGAAATATATATGTGTTGGAGAATATAAATGTGCAGACCTCTTAAGTCAGATTAACTTCCAACTACCCAGTCTCCGTCATCGTAGTAATAGACCCAAATATCTCTTTCATCTCAGAAGAACTAGAACTCAGAATGGAAAAAGAGCTCCGATACATCGTATGTGCAATTACTACAATGATAATGTTTTCAATATAGATTTCTTTAACTGCTCTCGTAACGTTTTTTGCTTAGTCTGTATTTTTGGCTTTGGGTTTATAGCCAATATTGTCATAAACCATTTATCTATTACCTTCTTCATCTGCTTCATTTTCATCTCTTTATGTAATTTGTGAGAATGTTAAGGGAATAGATATACTTAAACTAATGTTATCACCATTGTTATTGTCAAACATGTATCTATTTCTGTTTTTTCTCCTATTAAATAAATAAAATAAAAATAAAAAACATATGTGTTTAAAACTTAAGTAACTTAAAATTAAATTAAAAATGTACAAAAAGTACAAAATCAAGAGCACAATTTTATTAAAAAGGTAATTATGAATTAATGGTAACGTTGCTTTGCTACAAGTTGTGTGTGAGGATGTGTGTGTGTAAGGGAGTGAGGGAGGGTGTGTAAGGGTGTGTGTGTGTGTAAGGGGGTGAATAAGTAATGTTTTATGTATACATATAATGTTCTTAGAATGATTTCAAATAAGGATATTGAAAGTTATGTAAGTAGTGTTTCAGGGTCGTTGTATTCTAATTGTGTAAGCCATTCCATTAAAAGTATTTAAATGGCATGGTTATTTAAATGTTTAATTTTAATATTATTCTTCAAAAATTTATTGTATAGTCTTGGTGCCATATTATAGAAATTTCTACGCGCAAATACAGTTTTAAAAGTTGGGACAGAAAAGCGTTCAATGCGTTCGCCTGGCTGCGGGCTGAGTCTCAACAGATCGCAGCACGACGCTGCTCTACCGAGCACAACACCCCGCCAGGAACGAAAGTCGTCTACAGACGATTCCGAGCCCCGACATCGAACTGAGGTGAGTTCGGCCCGCGCAGAGCCGTGGTGCGCAGTACACTGCAGCACCACACGCACCGATCTCTGCGGGCCGAATGGGCTCCGAGTTTGTTACTATCAGGTATATAGGGCAAATTTTTTTAGGGTATCTTCGGAGGGTCTGGTAAATATAAAATTTACGAACTGAAAGAACTAGTATTTTAAACCATATTTATTCGGAAAGATATTTACAATAATGACTGATCATAAGCCGTTAATGTACTTATTCGGAATGAAAGATCCGTCAAGCAGATTATGAAAATTTCGTTTAGAACTAGAAGGTCATGATTTTAACATTGTTTATGTAAAAGGAAAAGAAAACGTAGTTGCAGATGCATTGAGTAGAATAACTGTAACTTCAGAAGAATCAAAATCTTTAAATGACAAAGTTATGACTATGGTTTTGACTGGAGCTCAAAAGAAAAAGTTAGAAGAGGGTGAGAAAGAAAACGCTAGGATTCCTAATATCACTACTGACCAAAGGCTAGGCCAGAAAGGCCTAGGTTGCAGAAATATTACGCAAACCATGCAATTCCCTTGAAATTAAATTTATAAAAGAAAATGAGCTAAATAGACTAAGACTAAAAGAAAAAGTAAGTTTTGAAGATAAATGTTTTGCTTACGTAGAAAGTCAATTGACAATATACATAAATCTCAATTACATAGGGCATTTCACGCGAGACGTATTTGCAAATGAATTGAGTAATTTTTGTAATGAAATAAGTGTTAAAGAGATATGTATGATTAAAAATGATGAGAACAAGTTGTTTATAAAAGAACTCTGATAAAAGAAAAATCCACGTGGTCCGGACTACAGATACATATTTTAAGGAATTTAAGCACGACAATTGACAGGGAACATAAACATGCCAAGTTTTTTTTTTAATAATCCCTGGGCAATGAACATCGGGTTTGAAATCCTCAGTCTTGCGACTTACGTTCTTTTAGAATGAGTGAATAAGAAAAAAATAAAATACGCATTAAAACACACACAATAAAACAAAATAAAAAATACTTAAGCTATATTTTTACGTAGACTTTCAATACAAGTATTGAAAACAAATGGTTACCTCAAATGATTTGTCAAATGTCGATTTTGGGGAAAATTTTTACTTATGGGCAGCGTTCAGTTTGAACGCCCGCTCATCATTGACAGCAGCATAGCACATACAAATTCCACGCGTGCAAAAGTATAGTTAATAGTTATGGTCACAGAGCATAGAAAAGGTTATGGTCTTGATTTTAATCTAATAAAGGAATAGTTTTATTAAGATATTTGGGGAAAAGTTGATGAAATTAAATCTTTTTGGGGATTTTTTTTGTCTCATTCGGGGAAATTTCAAAATCTATCTGGATACACTGCGTCGTATAAAATAAAAACAAACACACACACAACAAAGCTTTTGTTGACTGCCTCAGCTCAGCTTTCTCGGTGAATTCAGTTCAGTACAGTCAGTGTTTCGTTTGTTTACATCGCGAAATGGCTGAGCCCGCGGAGATGGAGCCCGTCCCCTCGTCCAGCGATAATCAGATCGCTTCCGAGGTGAAAGATGACGACGGCCCGTCTCCCGAAAAGCGTAGAAAGCTCGACGAAGCTGGCCAGGAGAAACTGGAGCATCGGCTCGGGGGCATCTTGTGCTGCGCAGTTTGTCTCGACTTGCCCCAGGCCGCCGTCTACCAGGTACACATAAAGCAGCTGATTGTCGCGACAGCTTCTATCAGCTGTTTTATCAAACACATGAATTCCGACTCCTTTATTACGTAATGACGACTCCTGAGGCTTGCGAAACTAGTTGGGCGGACGCCTACGCCGTTAACATTTAACGATTCTCCATTTTGAGATGTATTGACCCCTTTAGTCGTAAATGGCGTCATATTTTATTAGACAAGGCAGCATTAATTTTATTTTTGTACTCTTTTTGTGTTTTATGCCTTTTTCAAAATGTAATGGCACCTAGAAGCTTAGATAAACTAATTAAATTTGTACATGGGTGGCTTGTGCCCTATTTTCATGTAGGTAATTGATGTGTATTTTGTAGTAGGTACTTGTGTTAAAATAAGAATAATTACGTATTTTAAGATAGTTGTAGCTAGTATGTAAATAGTTTATATGATAGCACTAGTGTATGTATCTGGCTGGGCCTGTGTGTAACGTTTCAGTGCAATAAAGTAATGTTTCAGAGACTTAATTCTTTGTTTATTCAGTATACTCCCAGTATTCCTTTCCCCAATACATTTGTACTTCTACTGATTTTCAAATTCTGTAGACTTTATACATGATCTATTTCACTTCAAATAATTGGCTCTTTTCAACAAATAGTTTAATTGCAGCTTAGGTAGGTAATTAACAAATAAATAGGTACTTAAGTAGATTATGGCCTATCTCATTATCAAACTAGTACCTAAATTTGTTCATTAAAAACCCGGATGAGCCATCAATAATTTGTAAAAATTTTAAAACTTGGTAAATACTTTTTTGATCGAAAAACACTTGTACTTGTCCACGTATTAATATTATTTCCCAGACCGGTTTCGCTGTTATAGCATTATCCGAAAATGCTAATAACAGCAAAACCGGTAAGGGAAATAATATTAATAAGTGGACAAGTACAAGTGTTTTTCAATACCAGTTTCGCTGTTATAGTATTTTCCGAAAATGCTAATAACAGCGAAAACGGTTAGGGAAATAATATAAATAAGTGGACAAGTACAAGAGTTTCTCAATCAAAAATGTATAAAAGGTTCCACCAAGTGCCAACAATCACAAGCATCGACTTGGTAAATACCTTTTAAAGTTAGCACTAATCTTCTGGTTGATTACTCACAAGAAAAATCATTTAAAAATTAGATCTTAAGTGATATATCTAAATAGTTTGCAATAAGAATTAGGTAGGTAGTATGAAAAGACAAATGACAAGTATTTTACATTAAAGACTATTGGTACTTACCTATATTATTAATGAAACATGTTACTAAAGATCAAATCATGAATTTTTACCTGAGTTATGGGAGTCTGCCCAGATCTTTATTACATGTTAATAATTGGTTCTTAAACAGTTACTTAGAGATATTGCATCTAGATCATCAAGATATAACTTCATTTTGTACTTTTATTATTTAAATCTAATAGGTAAATCAAGAAAATACAGTTTCCTTGATAAGTAACCAAAGCTTCCTGATTTTTATACAAATTAGCAAATGAAGATGTAACAAAGATGATACAATTCACAAAATACATGAACAAATTAGATTTTCTGATAACGTATTCAATAGTAAAAAAATAATTAAATTTAATGAAATCAATATTAAAATAACATAAAAAGATTGTTGGAATTATATTTTAACAATGGAAGAAAACTAATTCTTCATCTAAAAGTATAATTTTAATAATCTCATTCATAAAGATTTCTTACAGGAGCTGCTATCTGCTACCTACGGACTGCTAAACGGAGACATTTTCAAGGGTATTTGATTACCATTTGCATTGACATTCCTTGTAATTACCACAATTTATAAACCATGCGTATTGTGTTAGTTAAGGATTAAAGGTAAGATATATTGAAATCAAGGCCAAGGCAATTAAGCAACTCAAACTAATTGTCAGTGCAAATGGGGTTTTCAATTTCCAGATGAGCAGGGTTCAGTTACAAAGCTAAGAACTCTTTGGGCCAGTACAGATGGTGGATCTGAGATTACGTACAGATATATTAACGAAACTAGGCTATTACAACGTTATATTTAAAACCACATAGGTACTGGTATTGTTTCACGTTCTAAAGGTCTGGGTGGCGTTCTGTACTGGCCCGAGCTGTCCCTTTCCGCACTGACCCGCCCCCACATTGCAGTGCAGCAACGGTCACCTGATGTGCGCGCCGTGCTTCACGCACCTGCTGGCGGACGCGCGGCTGCGCGACGAGGCGTCCACGTGCCCGAACTGCCGCGTCGAGATCTCCAAGACGTCCGCATCGCGGAACCTCGCCGTGGAGAAGACCGTCTCCGAGTTGCCCTCGGAGTGCAAGTACTGCGCCGGCGTGTTCCCGAGGCACTCGCTGCAGCATCACGAGGAGAAAAAGTGTGAAGAACGGTATGAGACACGACCTTGAAACAATTGTCACGAATAACGTTATTATTGAACGATTTAGTTCAAACACGAGCAAAATCAGTCAAGCATGAATCGGGCGAACGCGTGTTCACAGTTCGGGGCGAACTACTAGTTAATTAAACAAATAAATCAAAACTCCCTAAAACACTTAATACGAGCACTAGTAATTTTAATAATGTTATAAAGGTTTGCATATAGGTGCAACAGTGCAACAGTAGGCTGTACCGTTGGTCTCTCGTCAGTCGATTTTATTGTTGACCGAGTGTTTGATTGTTCGCGTCGACAGTTTACTCTCGGTACGTACCTGAGAACTAGCTCTACCATTACCTAGCTCCAACAATGAGGGATCAGTGAAATTATCGTCGAATAAAAACAGTCATTTCTTCATCGAATACCCGTTGATTACCTACATAGAAAGCCGTACCAGAATCCCAAAGCGACTTTGAACCTCAGTTAGCAAAGTTAAGGTTCATATTCCAGACGTCCATCCCAGTAGAAATAGTCCAACTGACTCCCGACTCTCCCCTCCCCAGGAAGTTCAAGTTCACCCAAATCGTGATCGATAGCCCCCCCGGTAGCCTCGGCCCCCTGGACGGTTTGGTTCGCATCATGTCGAGTGTGTACTGGATGCTAGTGGCGGCGCTCAGACGTACCTACCTGGTGTCCCAGGTGTCTGAGGCGCCGGTGAGGCGGCGGAGGTACCGCAGGTCTGTTCTTGACGATACTCCACTAACACTAGCGTAGTCTACGTATGTACCTATACAGGATGTTGATCTGGTCCGCAACTTACCTCACCGAGGTTATATGTATACTGGGCGTTAAGGTGATGTTGCGGAAGCCGGAAACTGGCGATAGTACTTGTTCATACGAACAACTTTTAACAACGGCTCTCAAATCGCTAAAAAAACATCAGCTGTTCCATAGAAAAGTTACATTTACATACCTACTCGACCAAAATGTATGAAACAGTTTTTTTTTGAAGATATCTCTTTTTTCCTCACGAAAAGATATTCTTATGAACGAGTATTATCGTCAGTTTACGGCTTCCGCAACATCATCTTAACATCCTATATTTTTCGTCGTATGATGGTTATGCGATTTATCGTGAAAAACCGAATTATGGCGTAAATTACGCGATCATACGAAATTTTTCTGTTATAACAAGAGGGGTCGCCTCGCTCCACTCCGTATCGCTAGGCTCTTTAAATTTACTTATTACAACCTAACATGCTCCTGGCTCCGCTTCGCTCGTCGTCGTTTTGGACTATTTGCAGTAACACTTTCGCGCGATGGGTCGGGTTTTATGTTATTATTCGGTTTTTCACTAAAAAGCAGTTTACGCCACTATACGGCGACGTATACACGATTATAAACATTCAGAATTGGGTTATATCACTAAGATTAAGGTAAATTTCCATTATAACGAAATAGGTATTATAGCTTAGACTCACTTTGATATTTGCGAGATTAACTCGACGACGTTCCGGTCAAACCCTCAAAAAATTTATTAGACTCGGGTCTTAATCGCATAAAACAAAAATATACCTATTTAAATTAGCTTGCGACCACGACAGCCTATGAAGGCGTCAAAACGTCAAGCACGTGTATTTCAATGTTTTTGTTTAAACGCCATTAAGACCCCAGTCTTATGTTCATAATTTTCGAAAATCGCGAAAGTTTAAGGTTCACACGATACTTATCTCAAAACAATATAAATAATATAATAATTATACTTAATTATTCTAAAAGAAATCCTTGGCGCCTTGTTATTTAACTTCAAACTCTATCTCTATCGCTTTTAATGGTATTGTGATTGGCTAGAAATGACGTCACATATAAGTTAGAATATAAGAACCTGTTCTTTTTTAAAATTATTATCTTACTCTTTCGGCCATAGCGCAATCAACTTCTTACTGGAATGCGGGGTGACAATGCGGGTGGAAGGACGATAGGTACGCAATACTAGTGCTTCTATAGACCTAGCCGCTGTGGAAATACTTCAACACAAATGAAACAAGGAATATCTCCATCTTCAGTTATTTGAGCTGTTTTTGGAATAAACATTGTACTTATACTAAAACCCTGCTGTGACGGAAGTAGCGGACCAAATCAGCACCCTGTATGGATGGTAATGCTTGGTAACACGTGGTGTAATGCGAACCAAACTCGTTGATGTCTGTAGCTTGTGTGATAACTGATAACCCTATATGTTGATAATAGTTTCCGCCAACCTTTTCAGTACGAGTATTTACTGAGGTAACAAAACAATTGCATCTCTTGTACCTACTATTTGTATTGTTATAATTTTTGGTTTAGGTGGCCATTAAATTTGAAATGTTGTTAGCCTTTCATGGCACATATTGTACTAGTAAATAAGCAACATTCGTGGTGAATGTGCTGCATCTCATACATCATATTATGTTCATGTTATTTTAACTATCCAGAAATAGATACAATACTCAGTTCTGTATTAAAATCAAAATAGAAGTTTGTAGTACAATGACAACTATGTACGGGTGGTAGAGCTGATGCCGGGCTCGACTGTGGAGGTACCACCATCTTACTCGCAAATCCTCCCGAAGTTATTCGGGGGAGAGTAAGAGGACAGCTCTCAGACAGGCACAACCAGGTGGCTCACTATTCCCTGGGACCGAGTGATGGCGGTATATCTTCTCAAATTGCCGAGCCTTATAAAAAACAGACAAGAGACGGGCAGCGGCGTCACTGGTGCGAGGGCTACGGCACCGCGCTCACCAACCCGCCTACCCAGCGTGTGTGAGTATGGGCACCTCTTTCAGGAGAAGCGCCAAGGGTGGCGAAATCCTGGAAAGGCCTATGTCCAGCAGTGGACGAAACAGGCTGATAGATGGACAACTATCGGCCCAGGATAGAAAAAGAGGACGCTTTTAACTAGCAGTAGACGGAAATGATTCGCCATGATGATGATAAAGCAACTATTAAGTATTGGCATTGATGTACATATGTCGGTACTTAATAGAGCTTTATTTACGGTCCTGTATCTCTACTAGTAAAGAAAATATCTATAGTAAACTCTCTACTAAGGTTGTTCAAGTTTCGTATTTTTAAAATTTACCTCGGGCCGCCCCGCCCCTTCAATGTATTCTTGTAACTTAAAACGAATAAATTCAAGGGGTGCTCCCGCATCTTTAAATATTTTTGTCCCCATCAATTTAGTTATTTTTTAAAAGCTGCGTAAGCACCTTCCGGATTTTGTTCAAAGAAATGCAATTTATACGTTTTAAGCTACAGAGAACATAACGAAGGGGTGGCCCGGGGTAAATTAAAAAATATGAAAATTTCACCCACCCTGCTCACCATTGGACCAAAAATACTATAAAAATAATCTGCCTGACGTCTATGCTTGGGGGGAGAAACATTGACAATTTCGCTCTCCCTCGCGCCTCTCCGCGTCTCTCGTTACCGCCCTCCGGCATCGCCAGGAGTTGTTACAACAGTTACGTACTATCAGCCATACATCCGTTCCCGACGCTCTCCCTCGCGCCTCTCCTCGTCTCTCGTTACCGCCCTCCGGCATTGCCAGGAGTTGTTACAACAGTTACGTACTATCAGCCATACGTCCGTTCCCGACGCTCTCCCTCGCGCCTCTCCTTGTCTCTCGTTACCGCCCTCCGGCATTGCCAGGAGTTGCTACAACAGTTACGTACTATCAGCCATACGTCCGTTCCCGACGCTCTCCCTCGCGCCTCTCCTCGTCTCTCGTTACCGCCCTCCGGCATTGCCAGGAGTTGTTACAACAGTTACGTACTATCAGCCATACGTCCGTTCCCGACGCTCTCCCTCGCGCCTCTCCGCGTCTCTCGTTACCGCCCTCCGGCATTGCCAGGAGTTGTTACAACAGTTACGTACTATCAGCCATACGTCCGTTCCCGACGCTCTCCCTCGCGCCTCTCCTCGTCTCTCGTTACCGCCCTCCGGCATTGCCAGGAGTTGTTACAACAGTTACGTACTATCAGCCATACGTCCGTTCCCGACGCTCTCCCTCGCGCCTCTCCTCGTCTCTCGTTACCGCCCTCCGGCATTGCCAGGAGTTGTTACAACAGTTACGTACTATCAGCCATACGTCCGTTCCCGACTTCCGTAGCTTGTGCTCCGTGAACAGACTAATTAACCCCTCGCACTATACTTTCTGCCGGAGTAGTAGTCAAGCTGTATTGGTGGTATTTTCGCTAGTGGCCCGGGCACGAGCCAGCGGCCTCTTCCATACACCTAGACCTAGACCTATTTATGTATCGGTATTCGGTAACCTCTGGTGTGTGGTCAGACTGACAGGTTGCCGGTACGCGTGCATCGGGTGCCCGTGGCGCGGGCCACACCACGAGGCGCTGCCGCACGAGACCTCGTGCGCTCACCCGGGCAAGACCGCCGCAGAGGTCGTCGACACGCTCGCCGACAGAGAGACCAAGGTCAGGGACGAGAACAAGGTCTACAACCAGGTCCTCGATCTGCTCTCTTATGAGAAGATTACTTTTAATGGTGAGTGCTGAAATATGCATTATTTTTCATTTCATTTATAAAGAAACTGCATAAACCTTCACAACGATTTTCAATGAAAAACGGCTTGACCGATTGAGTTGAAATTTGACTGGTTATAAAATTACCTGATTTTCAAGGTTTACATCGAAAACAGAAACAATTGTAGCCAGGTTTCAGAGACTGTATTCGCGACCTAACACAAAAATGGCTTGACCGATTGAGATAAAATTTGACTGGTAGGGCCAGAACAGAACTAAACCCAGGAAAATTAACGTCAGTTTTGGTTAGATTTTCAAGCAAAAAATTGGAATGAGTCTGTCCGCGGCACAAAACAAAAATGGCTTGACCGATGCAAGGGCGGATCCAGGATTTATTGGCGGGGGGGGGGGGCACATAGGCCAAATAGGTATAGATATAGAATAGAGCGTCCCGCATAGTTGGGACTATATCTTTTAGTCCTACCGGTAGGCCAAAAAATACTACAAATGTAGTTAAAAGGATGACACAAAAATAAACTAATATTATTAAAGCAGTATAGTGTTAATCTCCCAGCTCCTTGTTTTATTTGAACCGTCAGGGGGGTACGTGCCCCTGTGCCCCCCTCCCCCTGGATCCGCCCTTGACCGATTGCACGTAAAGGAGGGGTATCAATAAGCTAAGAAAAGTAACCCCAATATAATCACAAAAATTTAAATATATATGCCTCATTATTTTAGTAAAAAACAGGACACTGATTTAAGGCCTTACCCCTGGTGCACGATAATCTTAATGAGCTATTTTGAACTTCAGTATGTTGTCAAAAAGTCTACATTAGAACGCTCACTTCGCGCGCTGCCGACACGCAAAATCAGTGAATTTTCGAGGCTTTTCTGGATTTTACGAAAAAGTAATTGTTGTAGGAGTTTTTCCACCTGACTTCGGAAAATAAACCATGTTTTCTTGATATAGCAGTAATTTCAGACATAAAACTCAAGCTGTTTAGACATAAAACGAATTAATAACTTAAAATTCAAAAATAAAATTTATCGAGCGAAATGTGCCCAATTAGGTAACCGACCTGACAACGGAAAGACAAAGGTCTGAAAAAACATGTGTCCAAGTTTTACATTGATCAGATAAGTACTTCGTTGACTCAGCATATTAAAACAAAAAAAAAGACCAACGGCAAGCCTCTATCGCTACAAGTTTTCTTTACAAGAAAATCGAGAAACTGAAGCTGAAATGTTTTTTTTTTAATTCTGTACCCTTTTTCTATGAAGTTTATTTTTTACATAAGCGCATTTCTTAAATGAAAACGTAGTAATTTTTACTTTTAATTTATTGTAGCGTCAAGTCTGTACCCTGAATTTTACGAAAATAATAAGAAATAAAAATATATATACTATATTTTTATGTCATATTGCGGTCAATTTTCCCAGATTATTGATATCCCTCCTTTAGTAGGTATGTAATGTAGAGCTGATGCCGGGCTCGACTGTGGAGGTACCACCGTCTTACTCGCAAATCCTCCCGAAGATATTCGGGGGAGAGTAAGAGAAAAGCTCTCAGGCAAAACCAGGCGGCCCACCATTGCCTGGGACCGATGGATGGCGGTTTATCCATCCCCAATTATTATTGCCGGGCCTTATATAAAACAGACTAGTGACGGGCAGCGGCGTCACTGGTGCAAGGGCTTCGGCACCGCGCTCACAAACCCGCCTGCCCAGCGTGTGTGAGTATGGACATTTCTTCCAGGAGGACCGCCAAGAGTGGCGAAATGTCCAGCAGTGGACGAAACAGGCTGATAGACGGATGGATGGAGTATATACCTAGTCCTGCCATAAGTTCTGTCCCTGTTTTTATGTATAATTCTAAGGTTCCAAGAAAACCCTAGAAGTCAAATCTACGAGTATATCCAGAGGAACGAGTAGGATTCTTCTAATGTAAGGGCTATGATTGAAAAAGTTGAAAGTTTGAGGCGAAAAGCTCAAATTGTGTCGCGTGTTTTAAGATGTCTGCTTCGGACGCTTCAATGATAGTAGTTATTTTTAATGGTCACTGCTTTGAGCAGCTGTAGTATTTTTAAAGTGTTTGATTAGCTAGCCAACAAATTCCATTCATTAATTTTACTAGATTCAGTCTGGGATGAAAAATATCCAACTTAATGTGAGGGACAGAATTTTTGGCAGGACTAGGTATAGAGAGAATTAACCTAGGAAATATGTAAGAGCGGTCCAATGTAGAATATTTTTTAACAAATTAGTTATATCGGCGTCCACAAACCTTAACGGAAATAAATAGACAATAAATTGCGTGTCGGCATACTAAATGATAGAAGTTTATTGCGCAATAAATTGCTTAGGAAGTTTATCGACCGCTGTCTAAACTGGCAGTAAGTAGGTCAAAGTTTAGTCAAATTGTGCCTGAAAAGTTAAAATTTCAAATTATAAAAAACAAGGGATCCCATATCTTGACTCTGGGTACATGAGAAGAGCCTGAGATACAACCACTGGTTACTGTAAACACCAATCAGACCAAGTCCTGTTCACTGAAGAATCCTTTAATCTGGTGGTAGGCTCGGCTGCGGCTCTTCACCACCCTCATGATGGAACTGTACCGCCGCCGAGCGACTCAAGTCGTGCCTGGGAGAGGCTCTCTACTCTTTAGAGCTCCGTACCCAGAGTCCTGTCACTCTGCTCTCTGTCTGTCCGTATGTGAGCTTGTAGATGGAATGACTTGCAGACCTGCAGCTGAAGCCGTACCGCACGGAGGAGTTCGTGCACAAGCTGTACTATGAGACGTCGCGGTTCAGCGCGTTCGGGCAGCAGTGGGTCGTCAAAGCGTTCGTCAACAAGAACCAGCGCGACCCCACGCAGAGCTACGAGAGAGAACTCACTTATCAAGTAAACTGACTCGCTTATCTGAGACACCAGCTCTTATAAAGTTGACTTACTCGCTTCTCAGGTAAACAAACACTGAAAATATTTCAAGGGATGATTCAGTATCGCAAACAGACCACTTTTCACCGAAAATAACTTTCATTTACTTTTCAATAGAAACTTAGCTGACTGAACCACTTTGTACTTAGAAGTGAAAATATACCTGATCAACGTTTTAACGATACCTAATCTACCTTATAGAAGCATTTTCACATATAATTGTCGGACCTTATACAACGTGAAATTTAAGTAATTTTGTTAAGGGGCTATGTAAATTTTATTTTTGCCACTCTCACTCCAAGCGAAAAAACGCGCAGTGCGAGAGGGGCGGATTCAGCGCAAAAGAGAAAAATGTAAGTTTTTTAATTTTATAAAAAAAACTAAAATACCTAGCAAAATTTCCAAAATCAAATATCTAGATATAGTTAAAACCCATCTAATAAAATATGTTTGAATTCTGTACATGATCCCTATCCGTCAAACGAGAAGAAAAAGTGTGTTTGAAGAACTCATTTTAATGAATGAATGAATATACAATTTATTTATTTCAAGGATAACTTAAATCTAAATACATCCCACAAAACCAAGTAGGAATTTGGTTTGTCTGTGGGGAGGGAGTCGCGCTTCTTTTTATATAATTAGTTAGTTACTAAGTTATAAGTAGGTCGGTACATTAACAATAAATAATAACAATGTTATTTTAATCTATGTTTACATGTTTTGTAAAAGGTAAGTTTTATATAATTTTGCAATTTATTTTTATTTTGTTCAGATTTTATACGAACAGGCATTTCATTATATATAACATTGGAATTTTGCGTTTAAGCAATCTGCCGCCAAAGTAGTTATTCACTTTTACTGTTTCATATTTATAATAAATATAATATTTCATATATAAGGTGTAATCAAAATACCTGCCACGGATGAAATAGGAGATACTATTATGTTTATAGATTACAATAATGCATAAATTTCGTACCCCGGAATCGTTAAATCAATTTGAGAAGATAAAGTATTGAAATTAAAATTTGCTTTATTCTGCATAACGTGGTTCACAAACTACGCGCGTAGTGTAGTTTCGTCAATGAAAACAATTGCTATCTCTTTCTAACTGTTCTGTCAATGAACTCTGAAATCAGCTGACCAGTTCGTAACGTAACTATCTGAATCTATTAGTTACACAATAATACGCAGGCAAAAGCTAAAAATTGCACTTACTTACCCGTTACTGAATTCCACCAAGCTTACTGCAGATAAAAAAACTGACGTAATAAGATGTTTAACTCCCCATCACACTTAAAACAGGCTACGGACAGTCAAGTTAGTGTAAGAATCGCTATGTTTTTGCTGTGACTCGTCAGTCCACAGAATGTTGCGGCGTTCTTCTCGAATTAAATGACAGAACGCGAGGCGAGCCGCGTAGTCCTGTGGCTGCAATTTTTGTACTCTCGTAAAGTGGTAAGGGTATAGCCCTTCCCGATTTAGAAGTTGCCACACGTAGTTGTCGCTCACGTTGAAGACTGTAGCCCCGTCTCTGGTGCTCGCAAGAGGATGACGTCGGAAGAAGTCCAACACTTCCTCTTATGAACAACTTTTACTATGAAGCCAATTCTGAAATCTTGAAAAAAATATTAGCTGTTCCATAGAAAAGTTATACACCTACCTACTCAAACCAAATGTATGGAATAGCTGTTTTATTTTGTTCGCGATTTCAGGGTTGGCTCCATAGTAAAAGTTGTTCATATGGACGAGAACTATCACCAGTTTTCGTTAACAACTCAAATTTCACGTTGTACATATATTTTATTTTTCGTTTGATCGACATTCAGAATCAATAGGGATAATATTTGCACAACTTATCGTTGTTTTTCTTTTTAAAAAATATTTAATAAATGTGATTTATGGCATTACGCGCGTCGTTTTTGATTTTATTTTTAATCGTTTTATGTCGATTCGGCTTTTTCAGCGAAGTTGTGTTATTTTATGCATATCGAGGTAAATTAATGTCCACAACAGCTTTAAACACGCTTGAACGTTGGTATGGACATTCTCGCGAACTATGATCCGTAAGATATAAGATAAAACATTTATTATTAGTAAACAATAGTGTTTTATATTATATTCGAAAATAAGAAAAACAATAATAAGTTGTACAGTTTGCACCGAGACTGAAAGGAACCACCTTAAGTTAATACTATTTAATTGGCTCCCCGCTACCTCTACCTCCCCCATCCCCTCGCACCCCGCGTACTCCCTCGCATTATCGTGGGGGATCCCAGCTTATACTGTGTTGTGTAAGCATTGACATAGTCAATGTGTGTAAGTCGAATTATGTACTGAAGTTAATTAGTTGACAGTAAGCTTGCCGCCGTAAAAGCGTATTCATTTGACAGCCCAAAGGGTTTCAATTGTCAAACGGGCTAATTTGTTTAGCCGAATACGTTTCTCTTACACAACTGCAACCCTGTTCACCGCAATACTGGTCGGCTGGAAGAAACCTCTAGTAGATCTTATATCTTATCTTAGTTTCCGTATATAATAAGTATTCTCGTCAATTCCAGTTGATCCTGAAGAGCAAGAGTTCGTGCCCGCTGGCGCTGCAGTGGATCGCGCTGCGCGGGCCGTACGGCGAGGCGGCGGTGCGCCCGCGCATCGTGGAGCACACGTTCGCGGAGGACGCCACCGACTCGCAGCCCGCGCCCCTGCCCCTCGCCGACCCCGCCGACACCAACAGGCTACTCTCCAACAAGGCCATCCATTTCAGGTATTACTGATACAGCGCTAACCTCAAACATTACATAATTTCCCCATTCTTCGGGAATTATTTTAATATGACATCACTAAAAAGTTATTCTCCTACCTACCAATGAAATGAAATGTGTTAATTATTATTTTAAGTGTAAATCGTTTATGGCTTGTCGTATCAACCAAATTCTCAAAATCCTTTAAAAATTGTGTATTAACCGAAACCGGTCGGCAGTATTATTGTAAAATAAACCTTTAAAACTAGTACAAGTGTATTTAATCATGAAATATTGAATAAACACGGGCGAAGCCGCGGGCAAAGGCCAGTACCTACAATAAATAAAATACTTACATAAACGTGACGTCTTAGAATTTTAAACTTTCGCGATTTTCACACATTATTAACTTTGTATTGGGGTCTTACTTGCGATAACTATTAAGGTATGTTGTTAGTTATCGCGAGTAAGACCCCAATACAAAGTTAATAATGTCTTAGAATTATTTATAACTAGCTTTTGCCCGCTGCTCCGTCCGCGTTGAAGATATTTTCGTGGAAATAATGAAAACAAAAGGATATGATTTTTTAAACGACAATATGCAACGCTCACCATGTTTTACCAAAGTGGTAAAGACCAATCAAATAAGTCCAAACTCGAAGGGTCTGCTGTTGTCCGTTGAAGAGATCCCGTACCCACCTTCCAGTCCTATCATCAGACCCTGGTCACCATGTTTTACCAAAGTGCCAATAAAGACCAATCACACAAGCCCAAACTCGAAGGGTCTGCTGTTGTCCGTTGAGGAGATCCCGTACCCATCTTCCAGTCCCATTATCAGAACCTGTTTTTTTTTACAAAAGAAAATATTTATTCTAAATAAAATAAAAAAATAAAAACTGAAAACAAATTTTACCAGTCGGGGTTTGAACCCGCGACGATCGGCTACGCTACGGCGGCGAACCTTCCATGTTTTACTAAAATTCTCATTGCGCTGCTCCCTTTTGTCATAGCGTAATGATACATAGCTTTAAACCTTCCCGAAGAAATGCTATATCTTTCAGTGAAAACTGCATTAAAATCCATTGAGTAGTTCTCAAGTTATAAGCAAACGAACAGACAGACAGACATTGTATTTTATGTTTATAGAGATAGAGAAGTATTACTTTTGGAGCCAGAAAGCAACTCTATTTCGTAATGATAAGATAACATACCATTTTTTTTAAATATATATATAAGACTTGTACAAAATTATAAAATATATAAAATTAGTCTATTGCATTTTCTGGTTCAACCGAATGTATTTTCTAGTACATTACTTCTAAGACCAGGAAATAAGCAATCCTGGACGAGTAAGTTAAAAGTCCGAGCCTGTAGCGTAGGGCGAGGAGTTTTATATACGAGGCCAGGATTGCTAATTAATGGTCGAAGCAAGTATAGTGCTTTTCTCAAAAATAAAATGAAACATTTTGATGTTTTTCATGATAATGAGTTATATCAAATAAAATAAACTGACTAGGAAATATTAAAAGTTACTTACTTGCTTATATTTGGGCGATTAGTCATGTTTATTGTTATTGATTTCTTCAGAAAAGCATTAGTGGAGTACAACAATCTATTATATCAGAGCGCGCTTCTGAACTCATTTTGTTATTTATTTGCACAAAACACTTTCAACTAAAATATAAAGCAACATAAATTCCTGCTTTTACGCAACTTTTTTTAATTATTGCCAGCTGGGCAAAGGTATTTACCGCCTTGCAGCCTTCTTTATGGACAACGAGAAAAATGCTCATTGATGTTAAATTTTAAGTATTCAATAGTTTTAATTAATATACCTATAAAATCAATAAAAATTATTTATTAATTATTGCAGTTATAAAATATAGCAAACATTTCTATATTCTAAACATGAAATTGTAATTCTTTTTTTTTTTGTAAATTGGCCTCTTCAAACCTTATGATCGCCAAACTCCTTGGTCTCTTAAAAACATAGACACGGATAGTTTTAAAAAGAAAACATATGATATGTACTCTGTGAACATATGGTATATAATGGATTTACATACGAATTTCCTGGATAGTTATTGAGATTTCCTGGATACATTCAATAGCTCGTCAGGTTGAAGTATTTTCCGGTAGGTCTTTACAGTATGTAATGGTAATATTACAAATTATTTTTTCTTTTTTTTTCAGACTGATAATGTTCCTCGCGTCAAAGTGATTGTGGCCCGAGCTTGAGCTACTCTTAGATTTCGCTGAGATTTGATATGTCTATTTATTTTGAAATTTTGCATTTTACCTGCGCTCACTGACTCGCTGACGTAACCAAAGATCGCCGGTCGCTGTAACACGCCCCTCCCCTCCCCCGCACATTCCTAACACGAACATTTATAACGGGAGATGGGTATAGACGTCCATTAGGCGCCAAGTAAAACTCACTGTAAAGCGAGTACCTATACTTTCGTTTATATAGCCAAATTCATACTGGAGACTTAATAAGTAGACAGAACCAAGGTTCAATGACCCTGTTTTCGAAATACGAAAAATGTTTTTGTGACTACTAGTTCAAGAATCAATTAGTATAGGAAGTCAACATTTTATTTTGCGTATATCACGGATAGGGTCATTTAACCTTGGTCCCTCTTCAATATGAATTTCGCAATATAAACGAAAGTCACCTTATATACATTGTGGTATGGGAACGCACATGGGTAAATTTGCGAGTTGTGTTGAGACGGTGGCTATGTTGGTGGAGCAATCGCCCGGTAAGCGAGAGATCCCGAGTACTTATCCCGTTTCAGCGCTCTTCACATGCACATTTACTTCTGCGTTTCTATAGCCCAATGATATGATGTTAATGGGTATAGATCACTAACCTGGATTGGCTATTGAAGATGTCAATTTTAGTTCCCGGTACGCTCGGTGGGGGCGCTGTGAATCGGCACAAAAAAGAACTGTCATCTTGTATATCAGATATCACAGCCTGTCCAGCGAACGTGTATTAGTAGAGGTCAGTGGTATAGATCTACGGTTCAACTCAGCCTAAAGCAATCGCCTCCCGCACCCCGCCTCTAGGAAACGCACCCATTTACTGGCCAACTTCCCAGCTCGGTGATGAAGTCAATCAAGAAATAACCATAGCACCATAAAATTTGAAATAATGAATACAGTGCAGAAACAGTTTTGCAAATAGTATTTATTTTATTATACTTCGTATTTATTTATTTATTAGGGGTTTAGTTATTTTGATTTTGTTCCAAATCTGAGAATCGATCCTTTAACGGCAGATCTATAGTTTAGAACTTCGATCTAATGCTCTTCGGACACAATTTAACTAATTTATTTAAAGTGAATGCAATTTCTCTTCGATCTCAAAAACAGGTTCGGTTTACTGAGAATGGGAAAAATATATTTTGAGTACAAAATTAGTGGAATTAAATAGATTTATAATGCTGACGTCATAGCTCAATTTGCTTGACTTTCCGCTTTTTATTTTTGACTTTTTAGGTTTAGTTTTATGTAAACTTTATAAATATCGGGCCGTTGATGTTCTAATTATATGTATAATGAGTTTAACCATAATTTTATGATGGATTCTGGAAATTTCCTTCACTGAAGTGTGGTGCATCGACTAACTATACCTCTCTCTCTCATAGTCGACAAGAGTGAGGTAATAAAAAAGCATTTTTAACCAATTACGGTTATTTTTGTGCCTTTAAAAATATTAGAAGAAAATAGTGGTGAAAATTCTTTAGTCAAATATCAGTTATTTATATTTTACATAATTCATTATTAACTTTGTATTGGGGTCTTACTCGCGATAACTAACATACCTTAATAGATATGTGCTTGGCATTTCGACGCCTCTGTAGGCTGTCGTGGTCACAATCTAACTGACGAGAGTAGCAGCAAAAATGTCCTTGGCGAGCCGGCGATAGGTAGCACATTATTTTTCATTTTCCTACCCGCACTTTGTCTTTTGTTAATTAATTGTTTCTTTCGTCACACACGACACACAACACTAACAGTATCGAGGCAAATATTCGAAGATAAATCGCGAGGTTTAAATTTCTGTATGACTGAACTCCATGCCGAAGATAACTTAAACCCGTCATACCGATTGAAACTTTTTGGGTGTTTTTTTAATTTCAGTTGCTTCTCGCACAATTCTCGGGTAGTAGTGGCGGTCAGTGGAAAGGGTTTTTGGGTCATGAAGTTCTATCCAGTGGTTCCTATTAGGGTATGTTGTTAGTTATCGCGAGTCAGACCCCAATACAAAGTTAATAATGTGTGAAAATCGCGAAAGTTTAAAGTTTACCATTACATAATTCAGGTGTCATATTGATCATGCTTAGAAAGACTGATATGGCCCGCAATGGTCATTGTTGGTATTTCCAAACATAAGACCGTATTCTATTTAATTTTTGTATACATCTTTAGGATAATACTAATTTATAGGTATTAGCTTTATATTGAGTCTTGTCGGGTAACTGCTGCGCTGCGTCATTTAAAATGTCCTTTATTTACATTTTCTAGACAATTTTGTGTGTGACTTGTGTACGTCTATTTTAATATTGTTTTCTGAATATTTTATTTATTACGATTGGATCTTGCGTTGTGTATGTTAATCGTTTTTAAAATTATTAGCAATTTTATCGAGGACTCTAATAAAGTGCTGAAATTTATTTATTGGTTTTCTTTTACCTGTTTCTTGTTATCTTCGTAAAAAGGCCGATCAACTGTGAGCAGGACTCGAGCTAAATAGTTTAAACAACAAGTACATACTGGGATCTTCGGTATCTATGCTTCTTTTATTGCGTTCAACGAGAAACTTCATTTATTTACAATATCACGGGACTAGTGCCTAGTTTCTGAATTGGAAAATGTGGGGTAGCGACACTAATATATGTCGGTAGATGCATACAATTAATAAAACAGTCGGCCATTAGCTCCCGTGTTCCACTGACGTTCCATTGGCGACGAGGATGGGATAATTTTTTCCCTAAACGGATACTTAAGCGACGAATCAGCTAATCACAGCGCTGCATTTCAAAGTTAAGGGCTTGCCTTTGCTCTTTCAACGGTTTTTGCTTTATGTAATATGCTGAGTGAACTACTTATCTGATCAATTTAAAACTTGGACACGTGTTTTGTGAGACCTCTAAATGAATACTTTATTTCTGCAATATATGTACATAAACAAACTTACCGCACGTTTATCTTTCCGTTGCCAGATCGGTTCACCTTATTACCCATGGCAACACCGCTTAGCCTCACTGGTGAGTCCACGGTGAAATTGGACACATTTCACTCAATAGATTTTATTGTTGAAAGTGATGCCTTTTTAAGTTATTAATTAGTTTTATGTTTTAAACGGCTTGAGTTTTATGTTTGAAATTACTGCTATAACAAGAAAACATTGTTTATTTTCCGATGTCAGGTGAAAAAACTCCTAAATCAAATACTTTTGAGCGCAGCACGCGTTCTAATGTAGACTTTCTGACGACAAACCGACGACGTTCAAAATCCCTTAGAAAGATTATCGTGCACCATGGGCAAAGCCTTAAGCACTACTTAACTTGAAATTCTCATTTGTGAAATCGGGGGTAGATCTCATATAAATACCTTGCCACATGGACGCACAACAAAGTGACCTTGTTGATGAGGTGGTCAATAACAATAAATTCTCAACTGATCAAGTATATATTCTCAGTAAGGTTTGTGTCGGTTCACACGTAGCTTGTTCATAGTGTTGACTAGTCTCGTGCCGGTGGCGGCGCTCGGTCCCCCCGCGTCCCCCTCCCTCCGCACCCACACGCTCAGGATCCCCGACTCGCCAGCTGTCACCAGGAGGTCCCGCTGCAACAAGTGTGGTTCAGTTGTACTTCTCGTACCCAATGTTATGTCACTGGTAATAAGGTTGCATGACACTAGAATAAAAACTTATGGTTGAAAGTCTATCTAAATTATTATCACTTGTCATCTCTCTCTTTTAAAATGTCAACGAGTAAATACTGAAAATTGTGCAAAATAAAACGGAAATATTAACTGTGCTGTACCTATGTGTTATCTCAATCAATCCATAATAAAACCTACATCTCACTTCTCATTCCACATCCGTGCATCGTAACCACGCTCTGCTACAAATAAATATAACAGGTTCTGTGCCCCACAAGAAGAAGAGAATAGGGTAACAATGGATTTTTCAACAAAAATAGATATTGGGAAACTTGAAGGCAAGAAAAATTGGTCAACATGGAAGTACAAAATTTCTATAATGCTAGAAGGTACAGAAGGTGCCTTAGATGCTGTCCAAGGGAAACTTCAAAGACCAATACTTGCTGCGGAAGGAGGTGACGCTGCGACTAGCGCCTATAACGCCGCAATGGCAAAGTATAGGAGGACTGAAAGCGGCGCTCTGCTGATGCTGACCACCAATATGACAGAGGAAACACTACAAAAAGTTATGAGGTACAGAACGGCAAACGAGGTTTGGCAAGAGCTCCACAGACTTTTTAATGGACAAACAGATGATAGAGCCTATAATTTGTGTCTAGAATTCTTTGGACTGCAACATAACAAAGAGGACGATATACCTACTCATATGTCAAAGTTAAAAAATTTATGGAACGATTTAAAAGTTGAAGTATCAAAAACTGACACAACGGCGAAGCTACCTGAACTCCTTCTGATTTGTAAAGTTTTGGATACACTTGATGATAGATTCTTCAATTTCAAATCGAGCTGGCTAATGCTGAAGCAGTCCGAAAGAACTATCGATAGTTTGACGAGTCACCTCTGCACATTTGAGAGAGATCTGGGTAGTCAAGAGAACTCACAAGAGGAAACACTAGTGACTACGCCCATATATGGACAAAATACGCATAAGAACGATGACCAGTTGATATGCAACTATTGTTCTGGAAAAGGACATAGAGTACGCAAGTGTAAGAAGTGGATTAAAGATGGGAGGCCACCTAAACCAAGCACCTCATCTTCTGGGTCGAAGTCCAAACAAGTACAACAAATTTCGTTGATGGTAAATGCATGCTCAATCAGTCAAATCCAAGACCAAGAAAACTGGTATGTCGACAATGGAGCAACAACGCACATTGCAGTAAGGAGGAATGTTTTCAACGCTTTTCATGAATTTGACTCAGATCACACCGTAACAACGGCAGACGGAACTATCATACCTGCGTTGGGAAAGGGTTCCGTAGTGGTTGAATCAAATGTCGGTGAACACAAGGAGAAAATAACCCTCAACGATGTGTGGTTAGTACCATCGCTAACAAAAAATCTATTTTCGCCATTAGCAGCGCAAGATAGGATGCAGAACAGCATCTTTATGTCGACGACTAGAGAGTGCAAACTAGACATAGCAGGCACGACTAGGGTTGTTGGCAGAAGAGTCCCGCATGGTGGACTGTACAAGTTGGATATGAAGACAGTCATTCCAACAAAGCAAGTGACAATAGAAGTCAATGCTGTGACAGGCTCGAATATGCTGCAGCTATACCATGAACGATTTGCTCATCAAGACAAGAGACATGTCATTCGCGTGGTAAAGCGTGAGTTAGGCATTCAACTAAGTCCAGAAAAAGTAAAGTGTGAAGGCTGCATATATGGAAAGTCACATAGAAAACCGTTTGGAACAAGGGAAAGAGCAACAGCAGCTGGAGAGCTGATACACACCGATGTTTGTGGTCCTTTTGCAAAAAGCATCTCGAAGTACCAGTACTTTGTACTTTTCAAGGACGACTATTCGAGTTATCGATTTGTTTATTTTATCAAAGAGAAGTCGGAAGTGAAAGACAAACTTCTGCAAATGCTACAAGAAGCGAAAAATGCTGGCCATACTATAAAAACATTATTAAGTGATAATGGAGGCGAATTCGACAATGCGGCTGTTCGTAAGATACTACAGAAACACGGAATTCAACACCGATTGACGATGCCTTACACGCCAGAACAGAATGGCTGTAGTGAGCGAGAAAACCGCACTTTGGTAGAAGCTGCCAGATCGATAATGTATGCAAGAAGGGAAATGCTACAAGTACTCTGGGCTGAATTGATCAATACAACTGCTTATGTACTCAACAGGACAGGTCCCACTAGAGTGGAGGACAAGGTGCCTTACGAGCTATGGCATGACAAGAAACCCAAGATTAGTCATCTCAAGATAATCGGGAGTGAATGCTATGCCCATATTCCCAAACAAAAGCGGAATAAAATGAGTAAGAAAGCTATTAAGGGCATTCTTATAGGCTACGAGAATGATGATGGTTATCGTGTCTGGGATGGTCACAAGACATTGAGGTCTAGGGATCTTACTTTCAAAACTGACGTCGAATTTAAGATTACCACAAATTTCCCTATTTATTCAGAGGGAGAAACAGGCATAAACGATAATGAAAATGTTCCCGTACAAGAGCCAGACAATCCTGAACATGTTCTAGAGGGAGATATAACAAATGGAGAACAAGTTCAAGAGGATCAAGGTCCAACTATCAGAGCTGAGGGCAAATACAATAATGATAGTGACGATGAGTTTGTCGACGCACATGAGCGATTAGAAGTAATTGAGCCCCTGCAAGAAGCGGATTCTCGATATTATTTAAGAGACCGACAAAATACCGCACGTCCTAAGAAGTTTGAAGACTACGTATGCATCGTCAGCTCTGACGATTTCCCGGTAACATACGAAGAAGCAATTAAGAGACATGACGGTGTTGAATGGCAGAAAGCCATGAGAAGTGAACTAAAGTCTCTGAAAGACAATGATGTCTGGACATTGTGTGAGCTACCTTCCAATCGAAAGGCGCTTCCATGCAAATGGATTTTTAGAATTAAGCGCAACCCAGATGGAACTATTGACAAATATAAGGCCAGGCTGGTAGTAAAAGGGTTCAAACAAATAAAAGGAATAGATTACGAACAAACTTACAGTCCTGTTGCGAGAATGGCAACTATCAGAGCCTTGTTAAGTGTCAGTGCTGAAGAAAAATTGCATGTCACACAATTTGATGTGTCAACTGCATTTCTGAATGGCAAGCTAAAAGAAGAGATCTATATGAAGCAGCCAGAAGGATTCAGCGATGGCACAACCAAAGTCTATCATCTAAAACGAAGCCTTTATGGATTAAAACAAGCCCCTCGATGTTGGAACTCTTGTTTTGAAGACATACTGCTAAGCCAAGGTTTCGTTCAGAATGAGGCCGACTGCTGTTTATTTACGAAGAATGTGGGAGATAAGAAGATTCTGATCACATTATACGTAGATGACGGACTCGTGGCTACAACAGATGAAGAACTAGCAAACCAATTCTTCAAGGAATTGGGAGATAAGATTAAAATTACGACTAAGGAAGCATCCTACTATCTAGGTCTGGAAATTGCACGTTCGAAAGATGGTTCTATTTTCATTAACCAAGAGTCGTACACGAGAAAGATTTTAGAACGTTTCGGTATGTCAGAATGCAATCCAGTCTCAACGCCTATCGACTGGAATCCGACTTCAGAATCAGGGAAAGTCGAAGATCGAGTCCCTAAAGAGAAGAAATTCCTATATCGTGAGGCTGTAGGTGCTCTCGCGTACCTCATGACGGGTACACGCCCCGACATAGCTTATGCTGTTGGGGTAGTACCAAGAAAGTTGGAGAATCCAACAGAAGCGGATTGGTTAAGAGTCAAAAGGATATTTCGTTATCTAAAAGGAACAGTATCCTACGGCATTATGTACAACGCAAATATTACCAGTGGAAAAATAGATGGCTATAGTGATGCAGATCACGCCGGTGATGACCAGACTGGACGCTCCACTACAGGAGTTATTTGTTTGTTTGCTCAAGGTGCCGTTTCATGGCTGAGTCAACGACAACCATCTGTTGCAATCTCAACAACGGAAGCAGAGATTGTAGCCGCAAGCGAAGGCGCACGTGAGCTAGTGTGGCTTCAAAGGATATTCAGTTCATTAACGGTCCTGGAAGGAATACCTATATTGAAGGTAGATAATGAAGCTGCTATACGTCTTGCATATAACCCCGAATTCCACAAGCGGACTAAACATATCCGAGTACGACATTTCTTCGTTCGGGAGACAGTGCAAGAAGAACTTATCAACGTTCAAAAAACAAGCTCTGCTGAACAGTTAGCTGATATTTTGACAAAGGCAGTTCCTAAACCCAGACTGGTAAAAATCAGAGCTGACTTGGGGCTGCAAAGTATTTCCTGCTAGTGAGGGAAAGTAATAAGGTTGCATGACACTAGAATAAAAACTTATGGTTGAAAGTCTATCTAAATTATTATCACTTGTCATCTCTCTCTTTTAAAATGTCAACGAGTAAATACTGAAAATTGTGCAAAATAAAACGGAAATATTAACTGTGCTGTACCTATGTGTTATCTCAATCAATCCATAATAAAACCTACATCTCACTTCTCATTCCACATCCGTGCATCGTAACCACGCTCTGCTACAAATAAATATAACAACTGGATGAAATTAATCAGTAATTCAAATAGTGCTCCAATAGTTAGCGCGCTTTGGTACTCCGACACAAAAGGGCTGCGCAGGCGGCGCGTCGGCTACTTAAACAACACGACGTTTGGTTATTAACACCAACGAGCGTGACAAGGTACATATTGGCAGTTCTTATTTCGGCGATAATGATTTACAAATAGGGAGCGTCAACTGTAGGCGATTGCATTACTTGCAGTGTTGCTAGACTAGAAGAAAAAATTAGGGTGTAAAAAGATAAATAAATTGCCAGCTGCAAGTCAAATGGTGCTAGACATGAAAAATAAAAAAACAGGTTGAAATTTTTTTTTTAATATATTGCCAGATCCTTGCTATCAAGATAGATTTTTATTATCTTTTTAAACGTGTAAAATGTTTACCCGCTGTCACGGTCTAATTATTTTTCTTGAGTCAAAGCTTGCGCGAGGCCCACACTATGAGGCCGGTGGGAGGTGGCCGTCTTACACCGCCTCTATGTACCATACCAGGCCTAGCCCACTCAAGTACATCGGCGGAATCATTCAGTGGGTTAAGACGAGATAGAGGTAGGTACGTGATAGAAAGAGAGGCATCTTGTAGCGAACTGCTCTTTATTGCCGCGTGGCGAAAGTCGCTTTTTATTTAAGTGGATCTTCTGTACGTGTACTATTGTTTCTTCTATGACCATTGTGTCAAGTTACTCTGAATATTAATAAATTATCTTACCTCTTTATGATACCAGCAACTTCTAACAATTTGTTTATTTTGGGTAAAGTTGGTACAGGGCTGCAATCTCTTCTCCGTTATCGTCAGTGATCTCAGACAGTGCCTGCAACATTAAACATATTTGTTACAATTATGTCAACGTATATGCACTTCAAGTTTCCACATCGGATCGTGACGTACCCGTCGCCTGCGTTTGACCCCGCTAGCAACACTTGCGTCTCGTCCGTCGACGTGAACACATCCACCAAGTAGCAGTCGTCCGGTCGACTTCTCTGTAAATTATATCATTGACTTTTATGAATTGGAGGATCATGCTTGAAAGCTTTCCTGCAGACCTAACATGTTTGCTACTTTAACGCCACTCAGCAGGCCTAACATGGTTGCCACTTTGACACCATTTGACTGTATTTTGCAGCGCGTTCCGAGTCAAAACATAATCGATTACATCGCGTCTATCGTCATTCCGAGTCACTGTTAGCCCGATAACGATAGCCCTAAAATGGTTGTTATGACGTCATGAACGACATCATTAAGGCCGCCATGTTGTGCTATCATCGCTCATAATTTTGAGCGTAAGCACTGTGAGTGATCAATCAAAAGTAACAGTCGGCCGGCTGCAATTTCAAAAATAGGTTATTCTTAGTATAAGAGTTTAATATTAAACGATAAATCAAAGATTTTGGTTCGCTTCGTGGACCTAAGTTTATAGTACCAAATAATTACGAGCCCAGAAAAAAGGATTTTTGACGAAAGAACAAACCACCACGTAATGATTGCTCTCAATGAGGCGCAAATAACTCTTGCCACAACACGTAGGTAAAGTAAACCCTTTGTTGGTATGCACGTAACGGTATCAAACTTAAAATTGTGGTTATGGTTAATTTTTCTGTCACTGACAAATGTAATCATTCACGTCGTATCCAAAAGAGTTCCGAATGGATCATAAGTTTAAGCAGTGATGAACTCCATTTCCCATTCGGAATGACTTGATAGGCGTGAGTAGTTTTAGCACTGCTATCCCCATTCGGAACGCTTATTTACTGTCAAATGGTGTTAAAGTGGCAACCATGTTAGGCCTGCTCAGTGGCGTTAACCGAGATACAACCAGACATTTATATTGATAGACAGTTAGACAGAGACCCAACTGACAAACTTCAACTGGCTTGGCCGTGGCTTCTTACCAACCCGGGCGGCACCGCCAAGCGACGCGTCTTGTTCCGGCATGACGTCACAAAATGCTATACCGGGAGAGTGGTCGGTCACAGGCAGTGGGTTCCTAGCAGACTTGCGTACACTTTGGCGTTGTTTTGTTTCTGGTTGTCTTGCGATCTGTCTTACGGGAAATATTGAATAAACAGCAACAGCATACCTTGATGCCCTTAGCGACTTTATCCCTTGTATAACTCTTGAGCATCTCCCCGGACTCCGCGTCCCACAGTTGCAACTCGTTGGACTGGGTGACGCACGACACACGCCTGTCGTCCAGCCAGCTGAGCTTCTCGACAGAGTTCTGCACGTTGAGAGAGTAGAGCAGCGCGTCGTCCTCAGTGAGCTCCGTGACGTTGAACACGTTCAGGAGTCCGTCCACGGAGCCGGTCGCCAGGTACTCGCTCTTCTCTCTGTGGAACCTCACCTGAATGTCACAAATTATATATCATGTATAGCTCGCGTCAGGTAAAGAGAGCGTTAGAGAAGACCAGCGGTCTCTTTCTCGCGTGCCTGTTACCCATGCGCAGACACATCTCCCACTCTCTCCCAGCTGCCTTTTTACCAGGCGCAGTCGCAGCTCAAGGTTTGGGGGGGTCAACTTAGCTCAAAGACAGTTCGAGAGGTCAACTTTTACAGTAAAAGAGGTCAAGTAAACAAAGACATTTTTAATAAATGACGTGTGTGTCACTGGTGCAAAAAAACACCGGTCAATATAAAATGTATAATTATTATAATATATAGTGCATAAAATTGAGAAAAAGTGATACACGTGTGCAAAAAGTGTTGGTTATGATCCACTACTGTTATTAAGCTAAAATAGGTACAACAGAACATAGCTGCAAACGTTAACACAAGTGAGCAACAACTTACCAACTTTTATTGTATTTTCTAAGAATTTCACATCTTAATACCACTGGAGAGGTACAACTTGAAGGTTAGCCTACATGTTCTATCAAAGACAAGTGAAGATTATTAAAGATTTAAGAAAATACTTTTCACATACATAACTTCAAAACAAAAATAATTGTAGAAAATTTCTGCTAAACAGTGACATCTGTTTTGAAGTGGAAGAACTTGATACTAACCGCGAGACCGCGGGAAAGCAGCCAAGGCAGTGCCAATATCGTTCCTACTTACTGCTAGAGGGCGGTAAAAGCAGTTTTAAAAATGAATTGCTTAGCTTGCCGTAAGCATGTTAACATATCTGAGCGCATTAAATGTAGAACATGTAAAGGTGTTTACCACTACAAGTGTCTCAATATTAGCTCTACACAATTTAAAACAAAAGCACATGATTACGATATTTCCTGGCAATGCCCTGAGTGCCAAATTGTAACGAAAAAACCTATCCATGACACTCCTGTTAGAAGTAGTCACTTGGCCGGCATTAATGCACCGAATCTCGATGAAACAATGTGCTCTAACATTACCTTGAGAAAAAAACCAAGTACCAATTTGAATACCACATCCTACATTGATGCTGAAAATAACCTATCAGTGGATGAAATATTGGAAAATACTGCTGTAGGATTAGAAACAATACCGTTTCAACTAACTGCCAAGTCCCCCGTTACATCTAAAACAGGTGCCATAACTTTAGACCAATTTAGTAATCTATTAGATTCTAAACTTGAAAAAATGAAGGCGTCAATACTTCTTGAAGTAAAAAATACGATACAAGAAGAGATGAAAAACGCTATATCTCAAACACGAAACGAAGTTGAACTAATAAGAACAACTCTACCTAAGGAACAAAATAATCTAAAACAAAACATAGCAAAAATAGATGAAAAAATTTAAAACCTGGAACAACAAATTCTCAACCTTGAAAGCTCAAAAAAGTCTTATATGGACTTGTTGAAACAAAAAATGAAACCGAATTTGACGTATACGACCGAGTATCTAGAGTCTTCCATGATATCATGAACATAAATATACTGCTCAAAACAATTAGCGGAATAAGATTTCAAAGTAAAATAAATAAAAAATCTTTGGTTTTTTATTATAACTGCCCACTAAATATTAAAGTGACATGGTTAATGAAAATAAGGAACAAAAGAACATCAGCGTTTTTGTAAGCAGTTCTTAATACGGTGGCCAAGAGTCACCTAAAAACAAAGTGACGCCATGTACACCTAAAAACAAAGTGACGCCATTCAATTTTCTTAACTTTTTAATTTCAAAAAAAAAATTTTAAGTGCCCTTTCAAATCTTCTGAATGCTGTTATTGATTGAAATGAGTGTAAATTTGGTTAAGAAGCTCATTATACCAGATCTGACTGAAATCCAAGTTTCCCGAGCTGTCACTCTGCTTCCAGAGGGTCGAACTATGGCATATGTAGGAACTGACCTAAGAGTCATCCCTTCTGTCATCTACACAGTATGGAAGCGGTATCTAGGTGACGGGGGAATACTCAGGAAGTGGTGGTCAGGGTCAAAAGAAAAAAACCACTCCTTTGCAAGATCGCTACATTATCAATATTGGTAATTTTTTCCTTGTTAATTTGTTAGTTTTTTAATTTTACAAAATTTAGAAAATAAACGTTTTAGGCGTAAAACAAACTGGTGTTCAAAAGGTCCGTCACAGAAATGTTTGAATATTCGTCTTCACTGACATTTAGAAGCGTGTATGACCTCCATGAGCCTTATCACAGCTTGACAACGACGCGGCATGCTTCGTATGATCCTCCGAATTCTTCCTGCGGAATTATCTCCCATTCTTCGATTAATGCTTGAGTGAGCTGCTGCAGTGTTTGGGGTGCAATTGGACGTTTCCTGATGCGTCTATCAAGCAAATCCCAAATGTGTTCTATTGGGTTTAGGTCCGGGCTCATGGGAGGCCATTCCATTACACGGATTCCATGATGCTGTAAGTAATCTAACGTGATGGCTGCAGTATGTTGTCTGGCATTATCTTGCATAAAAACAAATTCTGGGCCGATACCATATGCTGCGGGCAGGACGTGGTCTTTGAGCACGTTTTCGATGTAAGCTTGAGCATTCGACGGCCCGGGAACAACGATGAGATCTGTGCGCTCGTCCAAACTCACTCCGCCCCACACCATCACAGAACCACATCCAAATTTGTCATATTCTTGGACTGCCGCTGCACTGTATCGCTCGCCTGGGCGTCTGTAGGCACGGAGACGACCATCGCAGCGTGTTAGACGAAATCTTGACTCGTCAGAAAAGAGCACTGGCCTCCAATGTCTAAGTTGCCAATTAGCGTGGCTTTGTGCGAACCGTTGGCGAGCTTGTTTGTGTTGAATAGTTAGACGCATGGCCCGCATTGGTCGACGTGCTCTCAAATTAGCTTCCCGCAAGCTATTCCTTACCGTCTGATCGGAAATTTCTACAGCAGTAGCCGCTCTTAGTGTATTTTGCAGATCTCTTGCAGTAGTGGTGCGGTTTCGTAAAGCACAGTTGATGATGTAGCGATTTTCCAAAGGAGTTGTTTTTCTCTTTCGACCCTGACCACACCTTCTTGAGTATCCCCCCGTCTCTAGGTAAGGCTTCCATACTCTGTAGATGACAGAAGGGCTGACTCTTAGGTCAGTTCCTACATATGCCATAGTTCGACCCTCTTGAAGCAGAGTGATAGTTTGGGAGACTTGGATTTCAGTCAGATCGGGCATAATGACCTTCTGAACCAAATTAACACTCATTTCAATCAATAACAGCACTCAGAAGAGTTGAAAGGGCACTTAAAATCGTTATTTTGTAATTAAAAAGTTAAGAAAATTGAATGGTGTCACTTTGTTTTTAGGTGTACATAGACTCTTGGCCACCATATTAAGAACTACTTACAATAATGCTGATGTTCTTTTGTTATTTATTTTCGTGAAGTATGTCACTTTAATATTTAGTGGCCAGTTATAATTAAAAACCAAAAAAAAAAAATTTATATCACTTTGAAATGTTATTCCCCTAATTGTTTTGAGCAGTATATAAACCCCTATATTGAAGAAATAAAAAGAATAGGAAAACGAGGAATCAAAAGACTTCTTAGAAAAACACAATATCCTCGATGATAGCCAAAATGGTTTCAGGAAAAACAGATCTACCTCATTAGCAGTATACAACTACATACAAATGGCACTTCAACAGATAAATGATAAAAAACGTGTTTTTGGTCTACTTTTGGATATGACGAAAGCTTATGATAAAGTATCTTTTAATATATTACTAAATAAGTTATATGGATCAGGTATTCGAGGTCAAACATACGAGTGGTTCAAGTCATACTTGCATCGACGGAAACAGATAGTACAAATAGAACATCTAGATCCGGAAAAGAGTGAGATAAGAATAGTACGTTCCGAAGAAAGACTTCTCACAAATTCAATACCCCAAGGGAGCGTCTTAGGCTGTGTACTATTTTTACTTTATATAAATGATCTCCCAAAAGTTCTAAATAAAAAGTTGCTTTTCCAATTCTTTTCGCAGATGACGTTTCCATATTGATAAATTGTGATAAAGATTTTGATCCTAAAATTATAATAAATGAAAATCTTAAACTAATACAAAACTGGCTTCAAGATCACAACTTAGAAATGAACCTCAATAAAACAAAAGTCATGCATTTCAGACCCTATAAAACACAACCATTAATATTGATCTAAAATTTGAAAACACAGTTATTGAAAAAGTTGATACTTTTAACTTACTTGGTATTAATATAGACACGAAGTTAAATTGGAAAAACCACATAAAAGTTACGAAAGCCAAATTATGTAGATTTACTTACGCCCTATTCGAGATCAATAATAGCACCAACACAGAAACAGCATTATCAGCTTACTACGCGTACGCATATTCGTGGCTTAAATACGGAGTAATATTGTAGGGCAACAGCGTGGATGCTAATGATCTGTTTCTAACTCAAAAGAAATGCATCAGAATAATTGCCCGGATTGATAACATGACTAGCTGTAAACCGTATTTCATAAAATATAACCTTTTAACCCTACCCGCAATTTATATTCACGACATATGTACATTCGTATTTACAAACCGTGAAATATTTTTACAAATAAAAGATACGCACAATATTAACACTCGTAACAAAAACAAACTACATTTACCACAATCAAGATTAACAATGCTGAACCACAGTCCATATTATATGGCAATAAAAATATTTAACAAGTTACCAGAAAATATAAAAAATGAACCTAAGTTGACCAGCTACAGTAATAAACTCAAAACATATTTGATACAAAAATGCCCATTCTCAATTGGTGAATATTTAACTCAGTCAAAATAAATAATTATATAAAATAAAAAAATAACATGCGTAGGTATATAGATAATATACATGATGACTACATTAAATATTGAACAAAAAATATCGATGTCAAAAAATATGATTGTCCTATTATTAAGTGTTTAAGATGTAATGAAGAATGTTAAAATTTACCTTATTTTTAAGTTTTTATATGTATCTACCAGATACTTGCTGTGCCTAGAAAAAGGCAACTAAGTTGTAAGATCCTATTTTCCATCTTTCCATCTTTTTGTACACTTAGTTTGCAATAAACGTTTGACTT
Organism: Ypsolopha scabrella; assembly: GCA_910592155.1. Lineage (NCBI taxonomy): Eukaryota > Metazoa > Arthropoda > Insecta > Lepidoptera > Ypsolophidae > Ypsolopha > Ypsolopha scabrella. The sequence goes on from OU342978.1 coordinate 1,099,563, forward strand.
TGACTTTGACTAATAAAATGAACAATCTCAATCACAAAACAAATGGAAGCCTTCTATTTAATTTTAGGAAGTAATTAAAGGACCGCGAGCCGTCTTTTGATTTTTAAAATTATTGAACCGTCAGTCATTATTTAGCTGTTGGAATATCTTCCTTAGCACTAACTGATAAAGTTCAATTTGCAATGTAATGTAATTTGAAAATGCTCGGAAGGTGATATTTTCTGCATATCGTGAATTCTGTTAAAACTACGGGGGTCGCCTCGCTCCGCTCCGCTTCGCTCGGCTCCCGAATATGTACTTACTTGTCAACCTAACCGCCCCTCTTCGCTTCGCTTGTCGTCGCAACCTATCCCTAGCGGTCGAATAAAATTAAAACTAACTAGAATCATGTATATCTAAAAGGTTACTAATTTTCATAAAATGCGGGACCAAGTTATCAAATTAGAACCAGTTAATACTTGGTCATCGGCACTTGGTGAAACATCGTCAGGGCTGAATAATGTGCAGCATTTGTGTAATGTATATTTCGTCGGCTTTCTGCAAGAAGTCATTATCTGCAAAAATGTAGTTCCGAGATAATCGCACTTTTAGCTTTCCCATAATTTTGGCCATAACTTCAAAAGTTTCAGACATAGAGAATCTACCTACTTTTGTACCTTATTTTGTATTCTATTGAAGTAGAAATGAAATTTTCGCCAAAAAAGGTTCTTTTTTTAAAATTAAAACAAAAAAGATATTCACTTCTTGCTATTAACAAAAGTTTTTTTGCTTTAGACATAAAGTCGAATATCTTTTGAACTACACTAGCTAAGAAAATAATAATTTATGATTATTGTAGAGCTCAATGCCGTCTATACTCTGAGCTACCTAATGCAGTTAATGACTTCTTGCAATAAGCAGACGATTTATTATATTAAACCATTGAGAATCCCGACAAAGTATAAGCTTTTTATTCAGCCAAATAGAAACCTTTTTTTTAAATTTAAGTTACATAGTTTTTAAGGCTCCGTACCCGGGGATGCCAAACGGCACCCCCCTATTATGATTTGTACACTATGCCTCCTTCCATCCGTATGTCATGGTTTCAACAATAGTAGGAAGCCAGTTGACATTTCCACAGGATACGAGAATTATTCAGGATGTCAGCAGGTGCCGTTAGCAGTAAACGTCAGCAGCAAATTTACACCAGGAATGTACCTGAGTGATGTCTTCAGTATGGGAGTTCCAGTAGCCCCCGAGTGCCTTGGGCATGCGCTGGTCCCAGAACACGAGGAAGGCATCATCCTTGATCAGCTGTGTCCCTGCACAGATGACTTGACCGTTGCAGGACACGTCCAAACACTCGTAGGGCCTTGATGTTTCAGCATCTCCATCTGGAATTTAAAATATGGACAAATGTAATTTTATGCTTTTACCTTTCCAAAAAATATGTGAAACGTTCAATTATTTTTTAGTTTAGTTATTATTTGAGACACACAAAACAAGTACTTCCTTTGTTGGTTATAGTATTCGTTTTTATAACAAAATACCAAAGGAAATACCTCTGACGTGTTTTTCGTCATATTATGACGCCGCGATAGAAAAGTCTTTATAAGAAAGCTTACTATAGTATTAGTGAATATTTGGAAGATAAAAATGCATGGTGTTAATTCATCTCAAACCATTTATTGTATGTAGGTACTTAAATTATTTCAAGGCTAAGGGTTGTTGCAATACAAAAATTCACATATATTGTTTTCAATATGATATTTTATAGATAAATGTATAAAATTTATTCTGTCTGTAAAAAAGATGATAGGCTGATAGAACAGAAGGATCTAATAATTTTATTTTGTTTTTTTTTAAATATTATCTACTCAATTTTTGGCCTGATTATCCGACTTTCTCCTGTCTTGTACTTTCTATCTCTTTACAAAAACAATGTTGCATTATTAATATAATAATGATGATCGAAAAAAAAGACATGATCTTGGTAAGTTTCTTGCCCTTCTTCTTAACAAGACTAATCAAATGGGCTGAGTTAGGCATATATTTATAGCATATATGTAAGGTATTAGTATTTAGTATATGGTTAGCTATCATTATCATATAGTAGGTATATATATTATTGTATACATTAAATATACCTTTAATGTTTTAATGTAGTTTATGTACGTGTATTAACTTATTAAGTATATATACCTACCCAAATCCTAATATAATATATTTTCCTCTTTTAAAAACCATTTTACTTATTTAATATATTCTAACGTGCGATAAGTGTATTTATGTACCTTCACTGCAAAAATAAAGTATTCATTTAATTTCATTTCATTATAAATAAACTTTAAAAAAAGTAGTAACCAACTTAAAAACACCTTTGCCTAATTCTTTCTTCCTGAAACATATGTTATCTAGAAGTTGGTGCTCTCTGCATGCTGAAGCTGTTCGGCTCTACTTCAAAGAGCTGTCCTGGCTGGGCTGACTGAACGGGGGTAAGTGCACAATACTCACAATCACGGAGAGTCAGTGCAGGACTCATCGCCCCCGCCACGAATTTAGAATTTTGGTGCTCTCATATTGGATTTAGGGAAGATGGTGTCCATTCCGAAACCACACAATATTTTACAAACCTTCTTGCACAACTCATGAGAGTCATGCTCTTTTAGACATGCCCGAACTTAAAGACCTAGGGTCCCTAGGCACTTGACATTTCGGGCCCCATCCCAAAGCTATTTTATAAATATTGCAGTCTATGCTATGTACGTCACTACAGTGGATGTCAACGGTCGTTATACGCGGTTAATATGCTTGTATGATTTTATAACATTTAGGTTCCGTTTGGAAACGAGTGAATTTCACTCGGAGTGATGCGAATTTCACCATAGAGCGTTCAACAATTGACCTGAGTTAAACCGAGGGTAACCAAACTGTTACCTGACAGTTGCACGAAAGTGTTTTGAAACGCTTCAGAGTAATGCGAAAATCACACTGCACCACCTGGTTGGTGCAACGAGATTTTTGTTTCTCTTGCTCCTATATAGATTTGTCTCTTTCTAATGAACGAGTGAAATTTCGCACCATGATCGCACATTCTGAAACGCTTCCTTAGAATCATATTTACAATATTATATTTTTACATTTTATTTGATACCCGTATTGTACGCTAGAGAAAAAATATGTATGATTTTGTGTGTCAGTTACTGTAACACCAACTTTAAAATGTAGGTATTTATGTCGAATACTGTTAAAGTTTGTTACCAATTGTTTTTTTTTTTGTTTTTTTTTTCACGTTTTACTATGAGGCAAATGTAGCGCTGCGCTCCTACAACAAGTTTTTGTATTTTCTTAATCAAACTTATAAATGCTATTTCTGTACCAAACTTTGAGTCTTTTAGCGAAACGAAAGTTTTGAAGCTGTGACAACAAACGGACGGACAAACGGACGGACGTTCGACGAAGTCTCAAATAACGAAGTTAAGGCTGCATATAAGGTCAGATTGAGCACATAATTTTGCATCAATCAGAACTGACTTCTACGACGTTTCCTTTCAGTTTGAAATAGCGCGCTCTCAGCCGTGGCTGTTACGGCCACCAAGAAACACGCGCCCACATGTAGCATTTTTTTCTATAACTTTATTTCCTCCTGGTGGGCAGGCAAGCTACCTGGTCGAGGTAGCTGGGTAGGTAGGGCCCCTAAGCTGGCTGGGCCCCTAGGCCCGGGCCTTGCGGGCCTAGGCGTAAATCCGGCACTGCCCTTTAGGTTACAAACCAGATATTGCAATATAAATCATACCTACATACTCTTGAACACAAGAGCCACTGGATCTTATGTCCCAGAGCTTGATGAGTCCATCTTGACCAGAAGAGTACACTAAATTGTCTTCCTTAGAGCTGAACACCACATCTGTGACGGCTTTGACATGACCACTGAGGCAGCAGATGCGATTTAGGGATGATCCAGATAATTGATATACTTCTATGGTTTTGTCTGATAGGCTAAAGGCTAGTTTTAGAGATCTGAAAACAATAGTATAATATATATTCAAATATCATAAAAAATATAGAACTGGGTGTAAATCAGGAAAATTAATAGTAGGGTAGGGCTAGCCATTTGGTTGCTTCATCTGTAATTGTTGTGAAAAGCAAAAAAGTATAATTTTTATCCTGCTCCTTTAAGACATTAAGTACATACAAGGTAGCGTTCCAAATCACTTTTCAAGATTAAAATATTGCTCTCTGTCAGACAAAAATAGCTCAATGCTGGTTCCAAAACATCTACTTTTAGGTTTTGGAACCAGCATCGAGCTACTTTTGTCTGACAGCAAGCAATATTTTAATCTTGAAAAAGTGATTTGGAATAATACCCAAGTTCTATACTCTGTCGGTTTAGGTAGTTAACTCAAACTATCAAACAGAAGGGCTCTTATATAAGTATATATATACATATGTGGAAGGGGGACGTGGGGGTGGGGGAGGGGGTATATAGCCTACCCCTTTGGGGGGGGAGGCTCAGGAAATTAATAGTTTTTTTTTATATATCACCAACTTAATTAGACACCCATACCAAACAATATTCTTCCTATACCATACTATAATAAACGTGGTCAGGTTTGGCATATCGTATTTTCTGTTAAAACTAGGGGAGTCGCCTCACTCCACTCCGCTTCGCTCGGCTCCCTAAATTTATGATCACAAGCAACCTAACACGCTCCTCCTCACTCTGCTCGTCATCGCACCTACTTTTTACTTTTACTGAAAGATTTTTCTCCAACGCGAGTACAAGGCATGCATTGAAGACCTGTTGATAAACTTGAGTTCCAAAATGTAACAAACCAAACAATTTTCCTTCATAAAAACACATTTGTACAGATGATTTTGAAACACAATGACGAATACCAAATTTCTTTCAGATTATTTTATAAACTTAATAAGATTTATTTTTTGGGAAAACTATTTATTCAATTCAATTCAATTCAATGCCGTTTTATCTGGCTTCAGATAATGTGTCTCCGCACATTAGTTCCGCCAATGTCGAGTTATAAGCAAAAAAACGCACTGTGGGCAGAACTGCGACTTTTTTTGTTTTTTTTTTTGTCACTATCTTCAAGGCTAGTTCCTAAAACAAAGGACATCACAATACCTACATAAAATTGGACAGCACAAACAATATACAATAACTACAACCATGTTAGTAAAGATAGATAGTTTGTCCTATTTATAAATAAAACAAACAACAAACAATAAATCACCACAAAACAATACATAAATAAATATTCAAAGTTGAATATTATTTACTTTAATAAACTTACACAATGTATACACAAAGGGACTATTTACAAAGGTCAGCAAAAAGTTGAAATTGACGGGGCGAGGGATTTCAGTTGGGAGGATATCGTACAACGAGAATTTCAGTTTTTTGCAATCAAAAAACACGTGATCTACTGTACCCTCATCTAAACCACACTCACACAAGGAATGGTCCCTTACCCTGATTTTCGCCAAGAACACAGGAGAACAAACGTGTCCCAGTCGGAGACGACAAACTATAGATGTCTGTAACTTATCAACATCGCGGTATTTAAAAAACCACGGCCGTTTTGGTATTACAGGTTGAATTCCAGCATAATGTTTAGCCTTGAACTTCTGGGATTCAATCCAAGCCTTGGACCAAGCTTCATCTAAGTTAGTTTTGGCCAGACGCAGAATATCATGATGATAAATATGGAAGTGCGAGGAAACACCCAATGTAACGGCATTCTTCGCGTAGGAATCAACTACTTCGTTACCAGGTATGCCACTATGTCCAGGGATCCAAGCTAAGACAATGTCAAGATTCTGTTCCTTACACCGAAAAAGTGCTTCCCTAATCTGAAGGATTATAGGCAAACGAGATTTGTTTTTAAACGGATTTGCCAGTATGGAATGGAGACAACTTAAAGAGTCAGAAAATATTATTGTATTATTTAATTTATGAGAATTTGCGTAAGAAACAGCTTCGAAAATTGCAATAGCTTCACCAGTGAATACCGAGGCTTCAGGGGGACATTTGAAGCTCAGAATAATTTTGTATCTAGGTATCCAAACAGCGGCACCAACATTACCCACATCAGCTAACTTGGAAGCGTCAGTAAACATGGTCAGCCAACCCTGCCAGTCCTTCTCCAAAATTCTATGAAAGGTTCTGTCAGCCCCTAACGAATCCTTTTGAATGCCAAAATTCATGATTACCATTGGGACAAAAGTTAAAGCCTCATACGGGATATGAAATGGGGGATTAATATGTAATTTAACAAGACAATTAGGAATTTTAGAGAGGCTTATACTAGGTGAAATTAAATCAACCGACCAAATTCATACTGGAGACTCGGTTAGTCATCAGGAACAAGGTTTAATGACCCTACAGGTGAAATTCGAAAAAAAAAAATATTTTACCCGTAGAACCTGCACTAGGAATTGTACTTAAACTAGTCCAACCAGTACGGGAGCAAAAAAATATATTTTTAGAAATTAGCCAAAAGGATTTCTGAACTTAGTTCTTGATCACTAACCGAGTCTCTAGTATGAATTTGATCGGTTGATTAAATTTCACCCTATATAACTTCTGAGAGCGCAGGGAAGATCGAATACAGAATTAAAGCCTGTTTGCGAAAATAAATTGAGAAGAGGTTCTAATTTTGATAAAAGAGGATGATTTGGGTTCTGGGAAATTTTAAACATGAACCTGTCTGATAAATACTGTCTCCGAATGTGAGGAGGGGGATCCACGCATTCAAGTTGTAAAGCGTTTTTCGGTGAGGATCTCATAGCCCCCAAAACGATTCTAAGACATTTTGCTTGATTTTTATTAATTTTTTCGTTTCCAGACTTGTTACATGGATCTAGAATAAAGCTACCATAATCTAAATGACTACGAACTAATACATTATATAAAAGTTTTTGTGAGTAAGGGTGGGAACCCCACCATACCCCTGAGAGCGCCCGAAGGACGTTCACTCCTCTTTCACATTTCTGAGCGACGTACGAGAAGTGGGCGACGCCAGAAAGTCTGGAATCAAGAATTATCCCCAAAAACTTTACCTTACTTTCAAACGGTACGATATTATCTTCTACTTTAATTTCTACATCAGGGATAGAGCGTTTTCTTGTGAAAACAACAGCACAGCTCTTCGAGACCGAAAGAGATAAGCCGTTATTCTGAAGCCAGACATTTAAATACGAAAGAGCTGTATTTAAGGAACGAGATGCAACTTCCACTGAAGAATCAGACGCATAAATGGCTATATCGTCAGCATACTGAAAAATATTACTAAAACAGTCAACCGACTTGTCTAGATCATATGTGTACAAGCTATAGAGGATTGGGCTTAGCACTGAGCCCTGAGGGAGACCTTTCCAGACATTCCTAGGTGGAAGAAGGGAGTTGTTTACTTTAATATATATTGATCTATCCATAAGTAGGCTACATATGATTCTTATCAGCTTCACAGGTATACTCAGCTGATGCAGTTTTTGCCTGAGTACTGGAAGGAGAACATTATCATAAGCCGAGGATATGTCCAGAAATACACCAATCCGATATTCTTGTTTTTTAAAAGATGTACGAATATCCGTTGTCAGGATACTCAGGCTGTCTAGAGTGCTCATACCTTTACGAAATCCGTACTGGGATTTGGCAAGCTATCCCTGGTTCTCCACTAACCATTCCAGGCGGTTCTTTATCATATGTTCTAAAATTTTGGCTAAACAGCAAGATAGCGCAACTGGTCTGTGAGAGGAAGGATCAGAAGGATCCTTACCTGATTTTAAAATAGGAAGAATATTCTGAGAGTGCCATTCCACGGGAGTGACCCCACTTTCAAAAAAGTTATTAATTAAATCTAGGAAAAACATTTTTGACGTATCAGAAGTATGGATGATAAAAGAATAAGGGATATTATCCAAACCTGGAGTGGAATCAAAAGGCCGTCCAAAGCTAGTTGAAGTTCAATAAAAGAGAAAGGAGAAGTCATTGAGTCCAAACTGTTGTAGAGACTAGATTGAGAAGGCATAACAGAGAAGGAGGAAAAAGGGGGAGTGCATGGAGGACCAGGGGGAGCCAGATGATCAGCAAAAGCCGTTATCCAAGAATCAGGATCATTGGATGATATATTTTGAGCGTTAAGAGATCCACAAAACCTCCTTTGCTGCACCAGACTAGAGAAACCGGAGTACGTGGAGACAAATTCTCACAAAAACGGTTCCATCCCTCCTTCTTTTTCTTGTCTTTTAGCCTGAGCTGCAGCTTGTTGATATGCTAGAAAGTTGTTCATTGACATGTCAGCATTATAACCCTTTTCTGCCAAGGTTCTTATCTTAACAGCAGCATTGCATTCTGGATCCCACCAAGGGGAAGAGAGTTTACGACGTGAAGGATTTTTGATAGGAATATGCTCATTAGCACAAGAAGTAAGGATTCCTGCAAATTCAGAGTAATTAGTCAGGAAGTTAGAACTGGAAGTGGGGGAAAGAGATGAAATTTTTCCACTAACAGAGGAAGAAAAACTCGCCCAGTCAGCCTTATTGAGTCTATATTTTAATAGTGGAGAATCATTGCTATGAGATACAGAGGAATTAGGAATAGAAATCAGAATGGGAAAATGATCACTACCATAAGTGAGGGGAAGAACTTTCCAGTTCAAAACAGAAGAAAGAGAAGGGGAGCATAGAGATATATCAACAGCACTACCAGAATTCTCAGTAGGTCGAGCACGACGAGTAGGAGTACCATCATTCAAGATGCACACATTAAGCAAGTCAAACATTTCCACAAGATCACTACCAAAACAGTCAGTCTTATATGATCATGAGATGTGGTGACCATTAAAGTCACCCATAACAATAATAGGGTTGGGCAGAGATGAGATTATAGAGAAAAGCTCTGGAATAACAGATGTTTTTGGATCTGCAATATAAATCGATAGGATTGACATATTACGAAATTTAATGGCAACAGCATTAATTTCTTGACTGTGAGGGGAAAGGAGAATTTGAGAAAAAAGTTGATGCAAAGATTGCAGAACCCGCATATCCTACGTCTCTGTCATCCCGGAGACAAGAATAGCCCGGGATCCTGAAACGGTAACCCGGAGCCAACCAAGTCTCCGAGATGGCAATGACAACCGGGCTGTGTTTGTTGATTAAATACAACAGATCAGATTTTTTTGTGGAAACACATCTAGTGTTCCACTGGAGGAGATGAACTACTGTCGAGTCCACCAGAGCCATGGTTATTAATAAGCAGAAAGATTTCATTTAATTTTGAGGCAACGTTGGACAGTACAGTAGAATCACTACACTTTGAAATTATATTTATCAGGGTAGCTAACAATAGCTCCATGAGGTTGTCATTTGGGGAAATTTTGGGGGATTGTAAAGCACAACCAGATGCAGATTGAGCTGAAGGTACCACGGAAATAATTTCCGAATGAGCCACACGATCATAACCCTTGCTCATAACTGGTCTGGGACAAGGAGGGGTGAAAACAGACTTTTTATATCAGGAGCTGACGGCCCTTGAGAAAGAGCCCAATTGCGAAGGAGGAAAATCTGGGCCTGAAGATGGAATTTCTTGTGCGAGTTCTACATAAGGTCTACGAACTGCTGCGAACCTAGAAGAGGCATCTGCGTATGAAACACTTTCTTGAGACATGACCATTTTGATTGATTTCTGTCGGTTTTGCTCTGGGCAATTTTTATTAGTTGAAAAGTGAGACCCCGAGCAATAAATACACGTAGCCTGATCTTCAGGGACCTTGCATCCCTGTCCTATGTGAGGCTGGGCACAGCGAAAGCACCGAGGTTTGGAACGACACTGTGTTCCAATATGACCAAATCTACAACAACTCAGACACTGGATAGTTGGTAGGTGATATGTCTCGACCGGTAGGGAAGTGTAGAAACAAAATATTTTATTAGGGAGGATCTGGCCTCTAAATGTTAGCACAACAGATTGAGTGGGGATCCAGGAAGGTGTACCATCTGTTAAAACTTTTCTATTGAGACGTCTAGCCTTTAATATAAGACCACAGGCCTCAGGGAGCTTGACTGACTCCACAAACTCATCCATGGACCAATCTAATGGAACATTTTTCACAAGGCCCATCCGGGTAATGTTGTATGAAGGGATCTGAGCAATATATTTGCGAGATTTTAGTGAGGAATCCTCTACAAAATTATTAGCATCCTGCCCAGATTTAAACTTGACAGAGATCCTATTACGTCCCACACTTTTTATGCCATCCATTTTGATATTTGTGAACTTATTGTCAACCAAAAATTTGCCAAACTTGATAAGTCTAATGGAGATACCAGCCGATGGGTCTGCTTCCTCACAAGATACATGCACTATAAATGGGCCCAAGTCTTTACCATCATATAGTTTGTCGCCCCCAAAGCTAGGGTGAACAAATGTGGTCTGTATAGACGCCATTCAGGGTTTGCGACTTAACGTTTAAGCAACTGATTCTCAGAACCAGGCGCAGGTCGTTTTCTACTTTTGTCCGACTCTTAATTCAGGAGTAAGCTGGGAGAATATATCAGGAGAGTTGGGTGAACCATCCGGAGGGTCCGGTTCAGGAGGACCGGAGGTATCCATCACGGAATGGTAACCTCAAAAGTCCTTTCTTTTAAAAACAATTATTGTTATCCAAAAACCAAGTAATACTTACAAAAAATACAAAATAGTACATCTCAAGAAGAAGAGATTTGATAGGAAATGGCCAAAAATTTCGCGAAACTCCACTAAGACGTCTGTTCACCTACAAACGCGAAAGTAGAACCCTACTGTTTATTTCCTGAGTCTGAAATTTCGGGGGGTTGTTCACTATAAGCACAGCTAGTGGTAAAAAAAAATTCAAGGTAAGGTACCTTTCGATATAGGTATACTTTTGAGCTGAGCCAAAACATTTTGTATGGAGATTACACCGTTGCTATATTATAGTTTTGGAAACGCAGACTGGGGTAACTGGTAGTACTCGTCTATACAAACAACTTCTACTTTGGAGCTGATCTCGAAAGAAAATCAGCTGTTTGATACAAATATACTTGCCCAACAAAGGAACTACTAAACCCACAGAATAGAGAATAAAAAAAATTGTAAATGTGTAAAGGTAGTTAAATTAGGTAACTTACTTTGTTCCATTTAATTTGTTGATGTATGATTTCTTTAGAGAAACCGCTTTTTCAGAAAAAAGTTGATATGGTTTTGAAAACTGTTGCTCTAAGTCATCTGGTTCAACAGTATCTTTATCTACTTCTTCAGTATCGATAATGTCCGCCATTTAATAAAATTTTCACTCAGAAATTCTATTGTTTTCAATTAAAATGTAAACATTAAAGTCCACATGTCATTCATTTCATCAATTCAATTCAATTTTTTTTATGGCAACGGAAGCCGGTGTCGACTATTCTGCCAGTGTCACGTAATAGATTGCAAACGCACTATCCGATAAAATATATATACAACAAAGAGGTTGACCTTGTAGATGCTGAATCAAACACAACATATATGTTAGTAATAGATACTATACGTATATAATATAAATATGAAAGCTTATAAAAAAAAAAAAAAAAAAAAAAAGTTAGTCGCACAAAAAAAAAAACTTAAATCCACCACCTATAATTTAATTTCATTTTCTCTCACAAATCTAATTAAAGCCCTTATAAGATCCTTTGAAAAATGAGAAATCATAGTAGAAAAGTTTGCAGGAAGTTGAATATTTATTTTCGGGAGTAATTTGTATAAATCAAAAGACTTCTGGTTCAATTTACATTGGAAAAATATATGGTTAAGGTCACCATCTCCTTGTCCACATTCGCAAAGCGAGTTGTCACGGATTCTGATTTTATGCAAAAATACTGGAGTACAACTAAAACCTAAGCGCAGCCTAATAATAACAGAAATAACGCGCTTCGAAACTTTTTTAAATTTAAAAAACCATGGCTTACATTGAACTACTGGTTGTCCCTGAGCATAGAAGGAACCTTTTCTTTTGCTACTCCTGTTCCAGTCTTCGTTCCAAGATGAATGAATGTCTGTTTTTGCAGTATTCATAAGGTCATAAGAAATATAAAAATTTTTGTATTTTGGATCAGTCTGATGAGTGCAAGCATATTTAGCTAAGCGATCAGCACATTCATTTCCAGATATACCAGAGTGACTAGGAACCCAAGCTAGGAACACATCCAGTTGCTTTTTAGCACATCTAAATAGAGCAGACTTGATTTCTAAAATTATTTTACTATTAGTTCTACTTTTAAATTGATTTTGTAGTAAGGCACTTAAGGAACTCAAGGAGTCAGAAAAAATCAACGATTTTTTGATGGAGTGAGCTTCAATAAAATTAATAGCCTCCAGTATAGCTATACATTCTCCAGTAAAAATTGACGTTTGAGGAGGGCATCTGTAAGTCAAGATGATTTTGGAACTTGGGTAGTAAACAGCTACCCCGGTAAAGCCAGAGTCTGAAAATTTTGAAGCGTCAGTATAAAAAGGATCCCATCCGACCCATTGGTTATTCAAGATATCCCGAAAATCTAAATTAGCAGAAGGAGAACCTTTACGAATACCAAAACCAAGTAAAACATTGGGTTTATATTGCAAAATTTCATAATCATAATTAAAAATAGGAAATTTTGGAAAATGTATAATATGACCAGGAAGATTATTAAGCTTATGAAAACTTTTTAGTAATAAGGGGATGTCTTTATTGTTCCAATATGCACTGGTGCGACATATTTGGTCTAGGATATTCAGCTTTTCCAACAGGATATGCGAAGAAACAGAAGCTAATTTAAACAAAAAACGATCAGCAAGGAACTTCCTTCTTAGTTCATGTGGGGGATCTCCACATTCTACCTGTAATGCATTAACGGGAGAGGATTTCATGCATCCCGATATTATACGTAAGCTTCTAGACTGAAGTTTATCTAATTTTTGAAGTGCTTGTTTACTACATGGTTCAAGCAAGAAAGTACCATAATCCATGATACTTCTAATTAAGGCATTGTAAATTAATTTCAAGCAATAGGGGTGAGCACCCCACCAAACTCCTGATAGGGCCTTCAAAATTGAGATTACTCTATCGCATTTTTGTAGAATGTGATCTATATGGTAAACTCCGGATAATTTCGAATCTAATATTACTCCAAGGAACTTAACTTTATTTTTGAGTGGAACGGGAGCACCATCAATTTTAATTTCTAATTCAGGCATTGTCCTTTTCCGGGTAAAAACAACAGCTGAACTCTTACAGGCAGAAAGGGAGAGATCATGATCAAGTAGCCACTGATTCAATGAATCAAGAGAAAGGTTCATGGACTCAGCAGCATCCAAGATTGATATATCTGAGACATACAGAGCTAGGTCATCGGCATATTGTAAAAGATGACAATTGGAGTTCAGAGATGAATTAAGATTATATGTATACAGGTTAAAAAGTAAGGGGCTTAAAACGGACCCCTGAGGTAGGCCTTTAGAAACATTTCTGGGATCAAAATGTTCCCCTGGTACTCTTAGTTGAACAGATCTAGACATCATAATATAACCTATACACTGTATCATCTTAGCAGGGATTCTCAGCTCTAGCAACTTATGCCTGAGAATAGAAAGATTGACACTGTCATAAGCTGATGATATGTCAAGAAAAGCTGCTGTAACTGACTCGTTTTTACTGAAGGCTATCCGAATATCAGTTATTAAGATCCCTATACTGTCCATTGTACCTTTGCCTTTTCTGAAGCCAAATTGTGAGGCAGGGAGAATGCCTCTATTTTCAACTATCCACTCTAACCTATTTTTAATAAGGTATTCTAATATTTTCAGAGAAACACATGATAAAGCGATGGGTCTAAAGCTATTAGGGTCATTTGAATCCTTACCTGGCTTGGGGATCGGAATTATAATTTGGGTTTTCCAGTCATCGGGGATAAAACCATTATTGAAGCAGATATTTAGTAAATCCAGAAAGTATTGCTGAAATTTAGGGCCTGCTTGAGAAATAAAAGAATATGGAAATCCATCAATACCAGGAGCGGAGTCATGGACTTGAGATAAAACAGTCTTAAGTTCGTCAAGCGAGAAAGGAGAATCAAATGGATCATTTGAAGGACTGATAGATGGAAAATTATTAGGAGTCGGAGGATCAGGAGGAGCAATCCTATCATAGAATGCTTTGGCAACCTCACTTGAAATAGGAGATATATTTTGAGGATTAAAACTGCGTCTATATCTATTGATATTTTTCCATACAGTAGAGATAGGAGTAAATGGAGAAAGAGAGGTACAAAAAGCAATCCATCCAGCTCGTTTTTTCTTTCTCAAAGTACATCTGGATTTAGCCAAGACCTGCTTGTACTTAATTAGGTTTTCAATAGTCATGCATTTACAATATGTCTTTTCTGCCTCATTTCGAGCCCTGATTACCAAAGTACACTCACTATCCCACCAAGGTGGAGAACTTATCTTTTTAGACGCGGCATTCTTTAGTGGAAAACAGCTGTCCGCAGAATTAGAAATAGCCTCAGAAAATTTAGAGTATGATTCCAAGGGGTTTGCTATATCAAATACTGGCAAAGCTTCAATATTTCTATCTAAGCTTTCAGCAAAACGATTCCATTTAGAATCACCTGCTTTAGGTAGTCTATACTTAAGGAGTGGTTTGATATTTCTTGATGGTGTAAACCTCTGGGGCATTTTAATAATAAGAGGGTAATGGTCGCTTCCATGAGTTAAATCCCATCTATCCCAGTGCAATGAACATGCTATGTCTAATGAGCAGATAGTCAAGTCAACACAGCTTTTACATTGATCTGGTCTAGTAAGTCGTGTTGCTCGGCCATCATTTAGCGTACATAGATCCAAATCATCCAAAATCTCAACCAGACCACTGCCAAATGAGTCACATTTTTCTGAACCCCAACGATAATGATGACAATTAAAATCTCCCATTACAATAAAAGGACCCTGTAGATTTGAAAAAATGTTTCTTATAATAGCTAAAATATCATTGTTAGGATGAGCTATGTACATGGAAACAATTGTAATTCCCTCCAGCCCAACAGCAACCACATTAATGTCATCACTATTAATCTGCAGAGGCACAATAAAATATGGAAATTTACTATTTACAAATAATGCACAGCCACCATAACCATCAGATCTATCTTTGCGTATACATCTGTACTGAGGGACACGAAAATGCTGATTAGGAGACAACCATGTCTCTGAAACAGCAAAGGCTGCTGGGCTGAACTTACCCAGCAAATAAGAAATTTCTTGTTTTTTATGTGAAACGCTCCTCACGTTCCACTGTAAAAAGGTCAGGGGATTTGGGTGGGCCATACTGTGTGAGAGATAAAAGAGTGTTGAATTTTTGGGCAACGTGGTCAGGTAAATTTGGAGTGCTACTGATGAAGGAAGATAATGTACTTATTAGGAAATCAATAAGTTCCGAGGTTTTATCCTCAGGCTTTTGAGGAGCGATAGCACAGCCATTCTGAGATGGCTCATATGAATAGTTATTGAGGAGTGAATTATGAGCCTGCCTATCAAACCCAGGTGAAAGAACTGGACGGGTCTTTGGGGAACGGGAAACAGTTTTTTTATATGATAAGTTCCTAATGGGAGAGAACTGAGAGGAGGGGGGAGGATGATTCTGAGAGTTAAGAGATTGAGAAGTTTTGACAACATTAGCAAAGCTTTTCTTAACTGGAGTAAATTGTTTACTAGCCTCTTGGAATGAGATGGAGTGTTCTGCCATGGCCTTCTTAATAGCTTTCTGTCTACCTAACTCAGGACAAGATTTGTTTGTGGCAAAGTGATTCCCTGAACAGAGAATGCAGAATGCATCCCTCTCATCAATATTGCAACTGTCCCCTGTATGGTTGTAACCACATCGGAAACAGCGAGGTTGAGATCTACACAGAATTTTGGTGTGACCAAATCTGCAACATGTGAAGCATTGAACTGTTGGATATGTGTAGAGTTCAACAGGTAGGGAAGAGTAGCAAATGAAAACCCTTTTAGGCAATAACTGTCCATCAAAGGTCACAACAACAGTTTGAGTTGGTTTCCATGTTGGTGTACCGTCTTCCATAACCTTACGGTTAATTCTTCGTACTTTTAAAATTCTGCCAAAGCCAGTGGGGACTTTCATAAACTCCATTACCTCTGAATCCGTCCAGTCACTAGGGACCTCACGGACTACACCCATTTTGGTAATGTTGAATGAAGGGATGGAGGCAGTAAGTTTGTTCCTACATAGCAAACTGTTTTCCAGAAACGAGTTAGCATCTTCTGGGGACTTAAATTCCACTGAAACCTTATTCCTGCCTACTTTCTTAATGCCATCCGGAAGTACATTACGAACATTGTTCTTTAAAAGCACAAGACCAAATTTAACTGGATGTAATGATGTCCCTGAGTCTCTGCTAGGTTCGCTGTGCGAAACATGGACAAGAAACGGAGCCTTATCCATGGCGGAATACTTTTGGCGACCAATATTTTTAGGGACTTTTGGCGTGGATTCATTAACTTCCCCATTTGTATCCTTCCTTTTACGTTCTTGGCGAGACGATTCCTCCATGTTAGAAGAACTTGAACTTGGAAGAGTCACAGTTAATATGGTAGGGAAAACATTAGGGTCCGGAGGGTCCGGAGGTTTCAAGTGGTTCTCATCCATGTTTTGAGAAAATTAAATTAAAAAGCAGACTTACCAATATCTAATGGACAAGCACAACGACAAATACAAACAAAAAAGCATCCAAAAAGCCCAAAAAAAAAATGAAAAACTTCAGATTTTCGGAAGAAAAAAAAAAACGATCGCACGTGCACTCACTATTAACGCAACGCAGAAAGTCACACAGCACAGATTATAAAATGGATCGATGTCAAATCAAGGTTTCGTTTCGCAACGAGCAAAAATCACTCGGAGTGATGCGAATTTTACCCTAGAGCGTTCAAAAATGGACACGAGTTATACCAAGGGCAAGTAAATGAACTGTTACCTGCCCTGAGTTCAGTTTGAACGCCCGCTCACGCCCGGCGATCATGACATTTCTTTTGCACGCGTTGAATTTGTATATGCTATCCTGCTATCCTGCTGTCAGTGATGAGCGGGCGATCAAACAGAACGTGGCTCTATCTAACAGTTGCACGAAAGTGTTTTGAAACGCTTCGGAGTGATGCGAAAATCACACTGGGCCACTGATTGGTGCAACCAGATTTTTCTTTCTCTTGCTCCTATATAGATCTGTCTCTTTCTAGTAAACGAGTGAAATTTCGCACTATGATCGCACGTTCTCGTAAAAAGAGAATAAAGGTACCAAAGATATATTTGTAAGGTATCGTTTCGAAACGAGCGAAAATCACTCAGATGCGAATTTCACCCTAGAGCGTTCAAAAATGGACACGAGTTAAACCAAGGGTAAACGAACTGTTACCTGGCAGTTGCACGAAAGTGTTTTGAAACGCTTCCTATGTCTATGCACGTTCTGAAACGCTTCCCAAATGTCATGCATGCATGACAGATTTATCATCGTTTTTTTTCTGTTTTTTTCTGGCTATCATCACAGTTTCACAGATTACTCCAGTGTTGCCAACTCCTACCAGTATTTACAATCAAGTTTTTTTTTCAATACCCCTGAAATACCTACCTCTGTTTGAGTTGAGACTACCAAGTTTATACATCTTTTTTGGAGCAAAAATATTCTATGAATGTCCGTGCTATTCCCCAGATGGCTATTTCGTAGAGGGCTTTAGATTGAAAGAATGCCTAATATGCTTGCGCATTTATTGCTGAAATGTAACGTAAAAGGCTGCTCATTTTAAGAGCTAAATATTCAATAAGTATGGCTTAATTTTCCAATTTAAATTTTATTTATACCTAAGTTGCGAGTGTTATAATTTTTGAAATGTACCTACGATTCTTGTTTTATTCACGTTTGTGCTTCAATTGAGTGACTTGAACCAATTTATAACAGTATGAGTACCACAGTAACAGTATAATTGGCACTAGTTACATTTCTGTTGATATTACGCCCAGGTTTCATACATTGAACAAGCTCTTATAAAACTCTACTTAATTTTAAAATTAGGAATCAATCAAAAATGTCATTAAGTATATTGAAGCCAAAACTACCATTTTTAGTTTTGTCTGTCTGTATGTAGGTACATAACTCGAGAACCAATCAACGGTTTCGGATGTGTTTTTTTATTATCATCGAAGAGTCGTAGAGTGAACCTGCGCGCGTAGTATGATGACGCGCGACTTCGTTTCTCACCCATTTTATTGCGCACATCGAACCAACAATAAGCGATTGTGCGCGATACAACGCGTGACAAACGAAGTGGCGCGTCATCTTATGCTACGGGCGCTGGTCAACGTATCTACAAAGACATTGTCTAGACCGTGCACTGTCCAATTTATGCTCAACTAGATTTTATTTTCTTATAAATAAGGTTGTAATTATTATGATACCATTTTCAAGCGAAAAACAAGCCGAGCGAGATGGCTGTCGGTACTCGTATGTCCTTGTTAACGGAGTGTAACGGGTTAAAGGAGTGTATCGATCAATACTGACTTCTGACTTCGGATTCCGATTTTTAACTTTCACGAGTCTGAAGCCGCGCGAACCATGTCTGAAGTTGAAACTCGGAATTCAGAAGTTGGCAGTCGGAGTTGAAGTCAGAAGTAGAAGTCGCTATTGTAGATACCCAATAAATAACGTGTTAGCTGTGTTGCGCATTGCAAGGAAGCGCTGTACTGCGTTGCACCGTGCCGCTCAGTGTATCTAGCTTTGCAGATTATCGTTGTTTTCACTTGTTTTCAACTGCTCCTATTATATCTCTGTTCCCCGGTGACTTCGATGTTATTTCATAGTATAAATTATTTTAGACTTATTGCGAAACTCTCCTTTGAGCATTTTTCGCTATTCCATATAGTTTCTGATTTGACCATCGACGCCTACTTGAAAAACTAACCCTGTATATACGGTGTATTTCGTTTATATAGACAAATTCATACTGGAGGCTCGGTAAGTGGTCAGGACCAAAGTTCAAAGACCCTGTTAGCGAAATATGAAAAATATTTTTTGTGCCTCTAGTTGCTCAAAAACCTTGACTCAATTTGCAAATTCGAATAGGAAGTCTAAGTTTTGTGTTGCGTATTCCACAAATAGGGGTATTGAACCTTGGTCCTGACCACTAACGGAGTGTCCAGTATGAATATGGCTACATAAACGAAAGTCTCCGTATATTGATGTTAATTTACTTTCATGAATTTATACTTACAGAATACCCTACAGTTTTTCAAGTATTAGCTCATTTAAGGAATTTTGGTTTAAACATTTATTTACTTTTTGATTCATTTAGTTTATTATCTTTTACAGTCAGTTTATCCATTAATCTACGGTAATCCTTCACAGGATAAATACTACTACTATCACAAATCACGACAAGGAGCACTATTATTATTAGACCATGCTTCAACATAGTCCAGATATTTATTGTGATAAGCTTTTTTCAGGATTCCCTCTTCAATATATAACTTAAACTTATTTTCTGGTGAACTAGGGACCTCCCTTTGAAGTTTATTGTAAAATTATGAAAGAGAAACATGCTTTGGCAAGTCTCATTTTAAAAAGGCCAGTTCATATTGTTTATGGTTTCTATAGGATGGTAAATTAGCCTTAGGACCACTAAATTATACCAAGTTAACACGCCTCGGGAAAGTACCAATACTTTCCTGACATATCTTTATTATATAATATTTTTTTTGATATATCTAATGAATTTTTTGTTTTGTTTTTTTGCAGAACAGGGTAATTCACCATGTTCCTCAAAACAAAGACTACTTCTAAGTATATTAGCGGCTCTACTCATAATGTTGTGAGAGTAACTAAAATATGTATCTCCATCATTCATTTCATATTCAATTCATTTCATTCATTTCATTTCAGTAACTTGCCTTATGCTATTAACAGTGTATGCGGCTGAACTAAATATAGCACAGAGAGTTTCTATGTAGGGAGGGACCTGAGTCTGTCGTTATGCCTAAAATTGTTTTCGTTAACAAACTTTAGCTAAGACCCTTTGTATTGTATTGCACATAATACACATTTTGTCTTTTTTGCTAAGAGCTAAATTATTTGCAGTGAACCAATCAAGAATCACTGATAGATTTGCATTCGCATCATCAAGGTTATCTTTAAAAATAAGTGACGTGTCATCTGCGAATCAATATCATCACAATCTCAGATACCTAGGTTTTCAAATAAATAAGGAAGGTTATTTAGAGACATTAAAAACAATAAGGGCCCTAATGTGAAGTCCTGTTGGACCCCCATTTTAACTATAATAATGCTGCTGATGACTTTACTCTAATAATGTCTACCTTCTGAATTCGATCACTACGGTATGACTTCATTTACCCCCTAGTAAACTCCCTAGTAATCAAATTTGGACAAAAGTGCTCCATGATTCTATTTGTATACAATACGACGCTTTGCACCCTTGGATCTGGGACCGACTCTCTCAATGTCTCCGGAAGCAAGACGAACAGCCAAAGCTCGTAATGGTAAAGGGGAAACACCGTTGAGGTCTGCAGTTTTCTCAGAGAAAGCCCAGCGAATATTGCGCTCCATGCGAATGTGATCTACAAGATAACAATGAAAAGTTTTACATTATTAGTGACTATTGAACATGGTTCGAGTGAACCTGCAAAATATACATTGTAGTTTAGTATATTTACCAATAGCAGGGTCAACGATGGCAAAAGCTCGCTTCAAATTTTCAACGCTGATCATTTTATTTGCAGCATGTTTTCCTCCCAGTTCAGCTACTATCTCTCTGATATATTTGTCTTGAGCAATCTGTCGCTGGCGATATAGCTCACGAGCGGACTCCACGCGGTCGATGCCTTCTTCGTTCTATTAACAAATAATATGTAAACCATTTGTTTACTTTTTGAATATATAACAATGTACTTTCTGTATTAGTCATATTTTCTTACCTCTTGGAATAGTTTATCCAAGTTTATTTCATTGTGATTTGTTTTCAGTTTCAGTTGCTTCTTTAATATGTCCGATAAGTTTTTGATATCTACTTCGCTTTTTAATGGAAATGTAGCTTTTGCTATTTTTTCAAAATCCTCTACAGTTATTGTCTGAAAAATAAGAATCTAATTTTTTTTCTCTTCAAAATAATTATAATAGATAAACCCTACTTTTTTTACAACTACTAATTACTAACCTCACCATCCTTACTGTGCCGATACAAATTGTCTTTGAGACTTTGCCATTCTGCCCTGAGGCCCCAGTAAATATCCTGACTTAGATGTCCATGAAGAACGCCCCAAAATAATTTTACTTGCGGTTCGTCAAGCATCTGCTCAGCACCGCTACACAGGTTGTAAGCCCATTCAGCGCGGACTGTTGGTTGCTGATATCTTCAAGAGAACTTAAAATATTTGAATAGGTAATGCTTAAGATAACCATTAGTTATGTAGAATAGTGGGCTTACCTATCTTCAAAATATTTTGTGACATATTCCTGCATGGATATTGATTTGCCAGTCTCCAGTTTTCCAAGCCAAATATCGTTGATGATGACACTTATCTCCCTTCGAGATAGACGTAAGTTTCGCACCTTGCCTTCAAATCTCAGATATGGAGGAATCATTGGATCTGTGCCCTACACAAAAACTCATATTTGTGAATAGTAATAAAAATAAATAAATATTTTATTCATTGAATTTGTACATACGAGTCCATCAAAATGTTCTAAATGGTCGCTTTCTGCTGCTGGACCCAATTCTTTGAGCAGTACACGGAGCGTGTCTCGAGATGAAAGACCACAAGCAAGTTGCCGCCATCTGTAAAATCATTTAATTTCCCACAATGATATTCTTAACTAAATAAATTGCCATTATTAGTCCAACCAATCAAACGTCTCTAACATTTCATCCTTTAGGTTGGTTGCTCGAAATCTCATTCCCAAACGCACCAAACGAAACAAAATATTATAGCTTTACTGTGCACATTTTCGTTTTGATTTATGAAATCTTGTAAAAAAAAACATTAACTGGTTATAGTAAAAAAATTGGGGTTGAATCTGGTGGAACCGGCATCAAATGAGTATCAACAACTGCGTAACAACTGTTAACACGCTTTAAATAAAATAACTTGGATAGAAACGTCTGATTGACATTAAATTGTTTTACAACACATTTATTTAATACTTCTTATTCAAAAATAAGAAAAACAATCAGAAGTTGTACGTTTGGTAACCAGACCTGGAGCAACGTTAAACGAACAAGCTCAAGCGCCAGCCACTGCCTACCTATCACGTCCACCTCCAATAAAATCAGCACAAAGTTCCCATTGAGGCCGTGGTGTACCAGCCCGTTCTAACTCGCTGCATCTATCTTTTGCTTCTATCAACTCTACCTCGGTGCCTTTTTTCAATGCTGCGAAACATGTATTTGTCTATTAATATTGCGCAAACAGTAAAAATACAAAAACTTGTGTTATTTTATTTTTAAACTAACTTTGAGTTTTAATAAATTTTTGTTGCAGAACATCAAAATCTCTTTTTAAAGCATCAAAATGTTTAGTTGTTTCCTGATATTTCGCTTCTACTAAGTCGTACTCTCTTCTTGGTACTGTTTCCGCATAATCGTCTGTCATTTTCGCAAGGTTCGATTGAGTGGCTGATAACTGCTCTCTGAAATATTATTTGCTTTTATAACCATAGTTAAAAAAAGGGTAACTCCTCGATAATTTCTGGTAACCGTTGTATATATTTTTACTACCCACATTTACCCACAAAACTATTACGGCGTAAATGGATTCGAGCCCCGATCCTGTTCAAGTAGGTATTGTTTTAATTATAATGTGACTCAACATACCATTATTTTATATTCATCAATTTAATCAGTAAAATTACCAATTCTCTTTCACGACGGTTTTTGCACAACTAGAGGATGTATATTTTGATACGAGCTGCAATCTTAAACTTAACCTAAACAAATTTAATAAATTTTATCAAAAACTATATTATATTTTAATATTCATTAACATGAGAGTGGAATTAAATATTTGTAAGTATTAAGTAAACCGAGTCCAAAGCATCAAGTATAAAATCGTTTAGGATAAGGTAAGAGGAGCTAAATGGCTACTACCAACCACGCCGTATTATACCTGCACATTTTGCAGATAACAATGTTGATTGCATACACGACATGCGTGGGCCGCGAGTAGGTATTTGAACCATGAACTCAAAATATTGAGTACTCTCCTTTAAGGGCAGTCAAAATGTGACTGCAAAGGCACGGTTGGGTTGGCAGTTCATAATGAACTGTTGGCTTCTACACTTTGTATGGTAGATGGTAGCGAATAGTTGGTATGGCAAGATAAACATTAGAATGAATGCAGTGGAAATGCGTTTCTTACGGGTGTATGTGTGGTTTGACATTGAATGATAGATAGAGTGAAAATATCGACATACAGGATACGGCTTGCTTGGATACGGTCTAAAAGATATAGTTACTAAAAAAATATGCTTCGGTGGTTTGGACATGAAAAGGATGAATGAAAGTAAAGTGACGAAATAAATATATGATGCGCAAGTGGAAGATACAGGCCGCCATCTAGAAGAACGTAAGTATGCCGAAATTGGTGACACGGTGATGAATGTACCTATGGTATCTACTCGAAATAAAATAACTTCTATATGAGTAGATTGATGGACATGGAAGAGGCGAAAGCGGTGTGTAAGGAGCGTGACAGATCTCCTCTGAGAGACACCCATGTAAAAATCATGAATCTAACCGACATCGGTTCAAAGCTATCCGTAGAACGATGGGGTCTCCACATGCATCGTCGCTTGGGATCGAGCTGCCGTCAAGCTCTTTCAGCTTCATCTGCAGGGCCAGGTTCTCAAAGTACAGTGTGTATCGTGCATCTCGTTCTTTCATCAACATGAGATGATCCGAGAATGTTTCATCTTTAACCTACACAAAAAAATTCAAATATTATATTCGTCGCGCATTGTATGTAACGGCTCAACACCAACTTGACTCAAGGTAAAGCACAGAAATGTTGGTTTTGGATTGTGTTCAGTGGGGATTTCCCAAACTACTGACTAAAAACTTACTTACTTACCGGCTCCGGCCGGCCGCCACAGATGCCCGCGAAGTAATGCGTACCGCAGCATACAAGTCGCGAAACGAGTTATGAGCGCTTGGCGGAAGTGGTGGGGGACTAGTGCATGTGTTCACTCGCGCACAAAATTACTACGTGCGATAGAGAAACAATGAGTAGTGCAGTCAAGCTCACCGCTCATAAACCGTTTGCGATGCTTGTACGTATATTTTAGGGCGGTGAACCACCTGGGGGTCTAGCACAGTAGATCATATCGAGCTATAACCGCTCGAGGTAGATCAAAAGAGTGGGAGAGAGCACTGTATCACGCGCTATCGAGCTCGATATGGTTTGCTATGCTAGATTAGCAGGAAATATCAATTTCCTATACCTATTATGTGGAAATAAAAACTCCAATTTCAAAAATAACATACTCCTGCAGCGGGTTCAACCGCGCCAGTTTTCATACAACTTCACATTTTTACTGAAATGTTCTGAAAAAGGCAGCTCGTACTGAATGGCCCTGCACAGCGATTCTCGTAATGCGACAATTTGTGAAAGCTGAAAGCGGGTGATTTTTACAAGCTTTTTATGAAGAAACGTAAGATCAAAGATATTTATAGCTTTTTGAGCAACGGCCGGCCGGTCGTAGCATGTTCTTATTGCGCACGATTACATTGTTTTTGATCACGTACGAGTGGCAGTGGCACATGTATTTCCAAGGGCGTAGCTAGGTGGGGCGATGGGGGCGGTCCGCACCGGGTGTCACCCGTTCGGAGGTGACACCCAACTGAACGAAAAAAAAAAATGTTTCCACAAAATAGAATTGACGCTAAAATTCA
Organism: Ypsolopha scabrella; assembly: GCA_910592155.1. NCBI lineage: Eukaryota > Metazoa > Arthropoda > Insecta > Lepidoptera > Ypsolophidae > Ypsolopha > Ypsolopha scabrella. The sequence continues at coordinate 1,124,563 of OU342978.1, forward strand.
GTTAAATATATCTATGTAATACATACTGTATGGCGCTAGTTCTAGCAATAAAAAAGGGGAAGTATATTTTCTGTCATCAAAGTTTATAATTGTCATCAACATCACTCATGAACTTGTATCATCTAATTGATAGATTTATCCCCGCGAAATATTTTCATTCTCAGATAAATAAAAAGTATCTCCAGGTTTGAATTACCAGATAAATGTCAATTTATATTTAAAATAGAAGATATAATTGTAAATATTGTCACAGTTCAAACCTTGAATAAAAACTGTATCTTCAAACTAATAAATTTATCCCGAAATGATAGTTTCGTCCTCAGAATAGTAGATCTGTCAATAAATCTTATAATCGTAAAAATCTAATAAATTATTCGGTTGAAAATAAGTGCGACGAAGAGCGAAGTGAGGAGGAGCGTGTTAGGTTGACACGTAAATTTATTCAGAATCCGAGCGGAGCGAGTCAACCCCCCCCAAGTTTTTTAACAGAAAAGTCCTTGGTGAAAGTGTTATTGTTATACGTGGGACGCACTATAAGTTTCCGGAATGAATATGAAAAAATACTATTAAAGGTACAAAATTAATTTATTGTTTTTCAAAATAATCTCCCTTGGCGTCTATGCACTTTTTCATTCGATCAAACCAGTTTTGAAAACTTTTGTGCCACTCCCCTGTGGTGACCTCTGAAACGTGTTTTTCATACTCCTCGACAGCCTCTTCTGGTGATGAAAATCGTTGACCGCGTAATTGGTTCTTAATTTTTGGGAACAGAAAAAAGTCACAAGGTGCCAGGTCGGGACTGTATGCAGGATGACTCATGAGTTCTACATTTTTCGTCTTCAAAAAGTCGTTTGTCTGTCTGGCCGTGTGAGAACTAGCATTGTCGTGGTGAAGGATGATACGGCGTTTACGGTTATTTTTACGGAGTTCGTCAATAACTTCCGGCAAACAAATGGTCGTGTACCAGTCACTATTCACGGTACGACGATTCTCTAAAGCAACAGTAGCCACGTGTCCAGTTTTATTAAAAAAAGAAGCAATCATCCGCTTAGATGCACTTTTCACGCGCGCCACTTTGGTTGGTTTCGGCTCATCTTGAAAGACCCATACGCTCGGTTACTGCTTTGTTTTGGGATCGTAGCAATAAATCCATGTTTCGTCACCTGTTACTATGTCTCACACCAAATTTGACGCACCTTCGTTGAATCTGGTAAGCATGGCACTGCACCAAGTGACGCGGTCCGTTTTTTGAGCCTCGGTCAAGTTGTGTGGGATCCACCGCGAGCACAGCTTTCTCACACCCAAATGTTTGTGTAGGATTGATTGTATTTGACTCATGCCTATTTCTAAGGATGCGCGAATTTCATGGTAGGTCACATGCCTGTCTGTTTCAATCATACGGCGCACAGCATCGATGTTTTTGTTGGTCACAGCGGTGGACGGCCGACCATCGCGAGATTCGTCACTGAGATTGATACGACCACGCTTGAATTCTGCAAACCAGCTATAAACAGTCGTCTTGCATGGTGCTTCATTGCCAAAAGCTGTTTCAAGCCGAGCGATGCTCTGTTGAGCTGTCAAATTACACTTAAAATCGTAGAAAATCATACTACGAAAATTTTCTCGAGTTAAATCCATGTTGATGCAGACACACAATTTTTTAAATGGCGCCACAAGGTAAAAACAAAAGACAGTCAGATGAAACAAACGGCATTCTACAGACAAAGAGTTCTATTTTCAAATGTTGCAATAAATTTTTAAATATTGTTTATGTAAGTGGCCAGTTCCGGAAACTTTTAGTGTTACCTATGTAATCTGTTCTTTAGTACATGATCAATTCAGAGACCAAGAAAAAGATTTGTTCGGGTAGCCGGCTCAGCGTTTGGCCTCTTCAAATATATTTTACCTGGGAATCAAATAAGAGATCAAGAAATACAGGAAACACTTTCAACCTCACCAGAGACACTTTTCCCGAGAATCGACTCAGAGAACGAAAAATAGTTTTGCCTGGAAACGCGCCTCAGCCTTCGGCCTCGCTGAATATACAATAATAAGAAATCAAAATCAGTTATCAAAAATTGCATCAATTCATAGAACAAGATATGGTTTCGTTCGGAAACGCAGCTCGGCCTTGGGCCTCACCGAAGACACTTTACTTAGGAATAATTTAAGATCAAGAAACAATTTAGTTCAGCAGAAACGTGGCTCGGTCTTCGGTCTCACCAAGGAGCTTCAATTGAGAGAATAAGAAATAATTTTGTCTTGAATCGCAGCTCGGCTTTCGGCCTCGTCGAACATGTTGGGACCATATCAATCACAAAAAGAATTAATTTCGTTTGGAATTTTGGCATGGCCTTCAATTTTGTTAAAGACATTTAGTTTTTACCTGGAGATAACAAACACAATTTTAAAATGACTCGTCTAAACCTATTAATAACAAAACTACTATATACCAGTTGACGAATTCTCGAATGATGAAAATTTTAAATAGTTTTCTTGTCTTGTCAATAATGTTTTTTTTTTCATGAATGCCTTTATTGTAAAACATTTCATGTGTACTGTTTACGAGAATTTACTGTTATTGTTTCATTAATTAATCATGTAATGTAGTGATTTAATGCATGACTTTATTTAAGATTAAAAATTTGTATGTCTATAAGACGCAACATATCAGGCTCATATTGTATGTAATATCATCTAACTGGCCTATTTTGACAAAGAAATGTTTTGATTTGATTAGATCACATCTGAAAAATCAAGCGATAATTTTGGTCGAAAACGTGGCTGGGCACTTTATCCAGGGACCAAATAAGATACCGTGAGAACTGAAAACTGCAAACCAGAGTAAAATTAGGGGTTGAGAAAATATCAACAGATTCGATAGGACTACACAAAAACTAAATTAACACGTGTGAAACCGCGGGCAAAAGCTAGTATAATATGTTATTAATATTATTGTATTGTTTATAATAAAATAAAATCATACTTAACGTTTATCGGAATTTGATTAATTTGAACAGTTTTTATCCTAGGGGTGACACCATATCAATATCCACACCGGGGGTCACCCATGCTAGCTACGCCACTCACTGCATATAGCGGCGCCACTTGGCTTTTCTTTCAACAACAGCCCCCTTATTCTGTATCGTAAAATCAGTTGCTAAACCAAGTGGCTATCGTCGAAAACATACATATACGCTTATCTAAGGATACGTTCGCACTTGAAATGACTTCACAATTCGTAAATAGTTCAATACCCATTAAAGGTTATTTTGGAAGTTCATTTTTCATCTGTTTTTGGTGAATAGCAACTATAGCTAGCAACCGACACTGAGTTACATAATAGCCCCGCAGGTGACAGGTGGGAGTTTATTATAGAAAAGTGACTACAAAACCGTTGGCGGCTTCCTTAGCGGAGCTGAGCGAGACGTCCGCCCGGCCCCATAGTTTTAACAGAATTCCCGATATGCTGAAAAAAACATTTTCCAAGCATTTTCCGATGACTTACTGTCAATAATTTATAAAATTAAAGGATTACTTCCTTTTCCGAACTGTACATTGCTAATTGAACTTTATTAGTTCACGCTAAGGAAGATATTCAAACAACTAAATATGACTTACTTACAGTTCAATCATTTTAAAAATCAAAGGACTGCTAGCGGTACCGTAGTCACTTCTTTTATTATATCGCTTAATTTTGATAGACGTGTGCGATAAACGAAATCACATGATATCATGTTACGGGCCCGGCCCTGGACTGGGCTTGGATATTAGAATAAAAAAATAAATTTATATCACTGCGGCATAGAAAATCAGAAAAGTAAATCTAGACGTGAGGAGCTCCGAGCCGGGATTCGAACCCGGGACCTCTCGCTTACCGGGCGGTTGCTCTACCAACTGAGCTATCCAGTTCTCAACATGACCTGCGAATGTACGCTTGTGCTTTCCCGTACCGCAACGATATGTATAACTTAGTAGTGAGCCTCTTGGCGCCTAGAGGACGCTAGTGTATTCAAGACAAGTCTGAGACTATTATTTGCCCTACCGGCACCTGTTACAGCATCGGGTAGTTAAGAACACACATTAATCGTACCGAAACTACGATAGAAATAAATTTGAAAATCAGAAAAGTAAATCTGGACGTGAGGAGCTCTGAACCAGGATTCGAACCCGGGACCTCTCGATAAAAGGCTCGGGTAGATCGTACAACATCATGTGAACATAGACTTGTATAATAATAATACAAGTTGTATTATTTAGTCAATGGTAGGACGAACCGACGAAATAAAAAAGTTTGAACCATGCGTAGACAGCCATGGAAACAGCGCTACCAATCGCGGGAAAATCCCCGGTTTGCGGAAAATTGGAAAATTGAGGGTTAGCGCGGGAAATGACAAAAATCGGGGAATCGAGACCAATTTTTTTGGTGCGCTAAAACTATTTTATGTCGGGTAAAACTGTAAAAAATCACTTTCGGACTTGGCTTTGACAGCTCGATATACACTGTCTGTCTCTCTTTGGGTAGGTCAACAGAGTGAGACAGAGCACTGTATCAAGCGCTATCAGGCTCGATATGGTTTGCTATGCTAGACTAGCTGGTCTAGCGTATAACTGAGTCTGTTCCTGAGGTATGGGAGCGGCACGGGAGGGGTGACAAGTGGGGGCAAGGCTAACGCCCGAAGTAAACACACCCCTCCCATACCTCAGGAACAGACTCAGTTATACGCTAGACCTGTAATAATATAATTTTGAATGGCAACACCACTCAAATGCCTGCTCAACTGTCATTTGATTTGAACACAATTTTGTATTTCTGAACGCATCAATTTCATCAACGGTACTGCCATCGCTCGATTCCGCTATTCCCTAACTCATAAACCTTATTTTTTGTTCTGTCAAATAAGTCGTGTTATGTTATACCGAATCGACAGGAATGTGATGCGCGTTAAGAGCATGCTACGCGTTGTTCAATTCAAAAAGCTATAAATTAAGACTTCCTTGAAACTTTTTCGCCTTTAGACCTGCGGGCTGCGGGCCTATTATGTAACTCAATGTCGATTGCTATTCACCAAAAACATGAAAAAATAACTTCCAAAATAACTTTTAATGGGCATTGAACTATTTAAGAATTGAGACGTCATTTCAAGTGCGAACGTATCCTTAGATAAGCGGATATGTATGTTTTTGACGTTAGGCACTCGGTTTAGCCACTGATTTTACGATACAGAATAAGGGGCTGGGTACCCAGCATAGAAGGCCATATCGAGCTTTGACAGCTATGGTCTACTACTACGATTTCGTAGCATGATGCCTACTATCGCGCTTAGTTGACTTTTCAATACTTTCAAGTAATCGGTAGCACAATGACAACCTACTATACTAGGTACCCAGACGATGACGATATCGAGTAATCTTAGGCGAGGGCCACGGGCAACGACGACGCTCCATGCGAATTCGCTCTGCGCTGCAGCGTCAGCATCAAGCTCATACAAAATTGTATTGTATAGTGGAGCCCACATCAAGCTATACACTTTCAGTATAAGCTGACCTCTCATTGTATAGGCTTCCCGTACAATGAGAGGTCAGCTTATACTCAAAGTGTATAGCCTGATGCGGGCTCCACTGTACACAAAATTGTATGAGCTTGACGCCGACGCTAGCAGCGCAGGGCGAATTCGCTTGGAGCGTCGTTGCCCGTGGCCCTCCCATTATACATGAAGCGTTTTCAGTTTCGTTGTCGTCACCGAAGTAGTAAAAAAGTAGTGTTTGTTCTTTGAATATTTTTTTGAAGTTTTAAATCTTTCATTCTAAGTTTTAAATAAAGTGAGTTATTTTATTAGGGAGAATAATAAAGCCTCTAAAAAACAAATTAAATCCCAGCGAACTGCTGCACACTGTAATACTATCTAAGCAGTGGTAAAATTTTTTACCAAAATAATATACTTATTTAACTGTGTAACATACCAACAAAATAAATTAAAAATAGCAAACTAAACTTCCTTTTCGGAAAGAAATACTAAGTTAATGAAAAAAAAATGTTCTGCTGAGTCACAAATTAGGTATGACGACGAGCATAGCGAGGTTGACATGTTAATATATATTGGGAGCCGAGCGAAACGAGAGCGAGGCGACCCCTTAAGTTTTATGATATTGTCAGGCAACTTTGAATTTTTATTCCGAGATCTACGATAGAAAAAGCTGACAATAGTTTTCACTGAAAGGTGTTTTCAGCTGGATAAATAGTATTAGGTCAGCTTTTTGATGTATCAAGTTTTCGAAATTTTCAGTGTTTCATTCCATAGGTTTTGGTAGTTGGTAGTTTATTTATTAGCACAGAAGTTTTCGGTAACTTAGTATTTAAAGCAGTAACATTAATAAACTGAACATCCTCATTTTTAATTTAGTTTTTGGAGATTTTATAACTAGCCTTTTATTAGTATTGTACTGAAGCTAAAACTACTATTTTTGGAAATGAAACAAATACTTTATTTCTGCAATATAGGTACATAAATACACTTAATAGGTGGTAGAGCTGATGCCGGGCTCGACTGTGGAGGTACCACCATCTTACTTGCAAAACCTCCCGAAGATATTTGGGAGAGAGTAAGAGAACAGCTCTTAGGCAAAACCAGGTGGCCCACCATTGCCTGGGACTGATGGATGGCGGTTTATCCATCCCCAATTGCCGGGCCTTATATAAAACAGACTGGTGACGGGAAACGCGTCACTGGTGCAAGGGTTTCGGCACCGCGCTCACCAACCCGCCTGCCCAGCGTGTGTGAGTATGGGCATTTCTTCCAGGAGGGCCGCCAAGATTGGCGAAATCCTGGAAAGGCCTATGTCCAGCAGTGGACGAAACAGGCTGATGGATGGATGGAATACACTTATCGCACGTTAGTTGGAATTTTAACTCTAGAACCACCCAACGGATTTGGATGCGGTTTTCTTAATTATCATCATAGTAACCCTGGTGTTGATAAAATAATGCCCAAACCGAAAAAGGGGCAGAGATTGAATAAACGCAGGTGGAGCTCCGGCCGGAAGGCTAATATTAAAAAAGTGAAACAAAGTTTTACTTATATGGACAAAATACAAAAGTATATTTTCAATAACCAACACTTAGGCATAGGTCATAGGTAGTTAAGGCAGTATTATTAATAGTTCTATTTAATACTAAATATACACACCTTATCTGCATCCTTCTTTAATTTTGCTATTATAAATGTTAAATTGAGATTTTGTTCAATAAGATCCTCATTTTCTGTTAATATTTTTTTAAACTTATCATCTCTGTTTTTCTTACCAGCCGATATTCCAAACACTTTCTGAAATTGCAACAAAAGAATCTTTATAACTATAGCAACATTATTTAATCAGATTGCATTGTGTATATTATTTTATCAATGCATGATTTATCTTCAAAGCAAAGTAACAAAGATAAAATTAATATTGTAGAGTTAATAAAGTCAAATAATTGCAACAATGTTTTAACCTATTATTGAGATACAAAACAACATTATAATTATTATTATAAAACAAAGTTATTGCTTTATCAAGGACACAATAAAGAAATATACAAAGGGGTTTGATTAGGTATTGTTTTGGGTTTCATTATATCTCCTCTCATTCCATTTCTTCACTTCTGAGCAGATTCGTTTAATATCCTCAGCATAGGTCCTACAACAACCACCTACGTATCTCACTCCAAGATCCAACCATTTTTGTATGAAATTCTCTAATCTTTCACGTCCATCACTCTCCGTCCACCCTCCTACTTCAGGATTATACTTTTCCTCAGAGTTGGGGTACACTACAAAAGGTATTGGTGATTCTTTCCTGTCATCATTGACACCTTGGAAGAGATTCTCTATGAAATTTGGATCACAGCAGTTCACTCCTATCGCAACTAACTGCCCTGGGTTTGCCTCCCAGCATTTCTTTATAACAAATTGAAAATTCTCTCCGAAAGATAAACATTTGTCATCTTTGACGCTAAATGACATCCACGCTTTTGTTTCTGGGAACTCCTTTAGTAGCTGAAGTAGAGCTTCAGCTTCCTTCTCACACGGGATAGTCTCTAAAGCTAGCAAGTCTACTCCACCTTTTACTAGAGCCTCCATTCGAGGTCTGTGCCACTCTATCATTGTCTCCTTGGAAGTTCTCTCAGCATATGTCCCACTGTACTCTGAACCGTCATGTAAATGAGCACCATATGGACCTACAGAGCCCACAATCATAGGAACACGACTGCCAGGATTATCCTCTAAGTATTTAGCTTTAGCTGTCTTGGCTAGTTCCACAGCAGTTCCAATAAGCTTGTAGGACTCTTCAGGGGTGAGGTTGAGGTACTTGACGAAGCCGCCTATAGACGCCTGGTAGGTGTTTGTCAGAATGGCGTCAGCACCGGCTCGCAGGAAGTCTCCGTGGGTCTTGATGACTTCGTCCGGGTTTGTCTGCAGGAAGCGCGCGGTCCATAGCGGGTCGCCGTCGACACAGTCACCGACGTGGCACGACAATTGGGCAGAAAACCCCCCATCTAGCACCACCACCTGGGGCAACTCTATGCCAACAGGAGATGGCTGTGTCATAATGTTTAATTTTACGGAATTAGATCTGTAGCACTGTTTTATAGTAGACCGATGTTTTCCAACTTATCCTCGTGAGATTGAGTAAACAAGTGATAATGACTATTCAAAGATAAGGCACGTTTATTACGAGAAACTAATTAATCGTATTTTAATAAAAGTGATAAGAAAAGAAAATAAATGTTGATTGTTATGCAGCAAATAAAACTCAAACAACAAACGTCAATCAAATTAGGGAATGAAAACAAATTAATACCATTTACAAAGTTATGTTAGTAAATATTTTCAACTAAAATCAAACGGTGCAACTTTAGACAAATCTGGTTCGGAAGTGTCCATATTGATCGAACGTCTTCCTCTTCATTCCAGCGGACATTCCTAAAAAATTGTGACATAAAATTCATGTACATTTGATAGCAATTTCCTCCTTCGTGCAAAAAAATATACTTACTTTAAGATCAAACTCAAAAATAACGTTATTCATTATAATATAGTACAGAATACAGTACATACACAATATGTATGAAAACAAGACAGACACAAAAGTTTTTTTCAGGTGCGAGACTTATTTTGTATCGATTAAATCGAATTACACGCAGGGTGCAGGATTAACTACACATCAAAATAATACTCACATCTTGTATGATAAAATGTGATATCCGTTTATCTCTGGTATCTATGGCGTTATCATACGCTTCTTTTATTTCATTTAACAATCTTGAACATGTAACTGTCCTTATAATTACAGTATTAAAAGCATCTCGGTAGAGCTAAAATAACAAACAAATACTAAATAATTGGCTGTAGCAAAATCGGTAAGACACTGATTTCTTTTCATAATTTTGTGTTTTGAGTTCAAATACTACCAGGCAAGCATGAAGCAATGAGTTTTTGATTTTTTGTATGCTCGATAAAGCTTGTAGGTAGGTATTCGTATCTGAACAACGACGATAGAACGTATTGCTATGGTAAACATAAAGTTGTCCGTGAAATGAAATGTGGGTACCTACCTACAGATCAAATATTAACCTATTCGAGTCGATCACTTCACATCCCATTCAATCATTCCTTTGACACCCTTTTGAGGATTCATCTCGTTTATTTAAAAAAGGTCACTTTAGCAGCGGATCAATTCAGAGAACGAAAAATAGTTTTGTTCGCAAACGTGGAAATATTTTTTTCTTGGGGAATAAGAGATCATGAAAACCAAATAGGTAGGTACCTACACTTCAGACCAGAGTCAGGTCAAAATAAGTATTAACTATGAAATTAATGGTCCAAAAAAACTTGACAGATTCGACAGGACTACACAAAAACAAAATCAATGTAGGCGATGCCGTGGCCAAAAGCCAGTACGAGTATGTACCTCTAAGCAATTTTCCAAAACCAAAGTTAGACTTTAAATATTGTTTTATTACCTCGAGTATCTGATCCCTGTAAAGCTGTTCATTTACTAGGAGTTCATTTGGTGGTTTTTTTACTAATTTAAGCTTGGAAGTTAAAGAAGTTTCAATTTCTTTTATATGCTTTGGACGGTGTGCATTCATTTTTACTGAAGTACCATATAATGCACGATATAAAAATTTATTGTGACATACAGTAGGACCTTTAACAGGAGAATCACAAATTGAACATTATAGTAAACACTTAGTTTCTGTAGCAATTATCATGTTATCTTTTCAATGTATCAAGATAACGGGTAATGTGTTGATACTGGCATGTAGCATTACTCTTTTATTTATCGATTGATTGTAAAAATACCACAGAAAATGTGTATGGACGGCAGTGTGATAGGTTACCTATTATTATTATTGCGGTGTCATAGCCATTAAAATCTTTAAAAAATAGGGAGTTTAAACTGCTGGCGACTGTAGATTGCAGTTGATATTTGTTTTAGAAGTAGAATTTAATTCACTGCAAGGAAAAAACGACACAGCAATTTGTTCTAGTAGGGGACCTTGACTGGCGTAACGGAGTTGTTGAAATGTCTGTATGACTCCGCTACGATGGCCGTCCAAGTACAGGGTGTACAAACAAGACCGATACATCTTCAGCGCGGCGTGAGACAGGGAGATGTTATTTCTCCAAAACTGTTTACCGCCGCGCTGGAGGACGTATTTAAAACACTAGACTGGAATGGACGAGGCATAAACATAAACGGAGACTATATTTCACATTTTCGCTTTGCCGATGACATCGTGATAATGGTGGAATCGCTGCAGGAACTGGAGGAAATGGTGCGTGGCCTTGGCCTATTATATCTACATAATAGATACCGGACTGTTAGTGTTTCGTGTGACAGAGATGACGCTTTACAAAGCCGAAGGTAGCCAAAGCTAGCCAAGTATCTCTTTTTAAAGCACGATGTGACCTTTAAATGGCCTGGTACTTGTACGTGGGACACTCAGAAAGTTTTGCGAAACTAAAAAAAATTGCTCTATAGATACATTTTTTTTAAATCTTCTCTAAGTACTCTCCACCGGCCTCTATACAAAGTTTCATGCGTCTAAACCAGTTTTCAAAACACTTTTTCCAGTCTGCTGCAGACACCTCGTTTACAGCCTGCTCGAACGCAGCCAGCGCATCTTCCGGCGACGAAAATTGTATTCCTTTGAGCGGATTTTTTATTTTTGGAAATAAAAAGATGTCACACAGTGCTAGATCAGGGCTGTAAGGAGGGTGACCCAGGAGTTTGACTGGCGTGCTGTCCAGGAAGTCCCTCGTTTTGAGTGTGGTGTGCGCAGGTGCATTGTCGTGGTGGAGCAGTAGCCCGTGGAGCCCTGTGTTTGGTCGCTTGTTGCTAACAACAGAGAAAACTTCTGGCAAATATTTGGTAGTATACCATTCGGCATTGATGCTTCTTTGATCCCGTAAGGGAATCGATACCAAGTGGCCAGTCAAATTAAAAAAGCTAGCGATCAAAATCCTACCCCCGCTTCTAGATCGCTTCACTTTGGTGGGTGTTGGTTCATTTTGAAATACCCAAACAGTCGACTGGCGCTTGGTTTCTGGTTCGTATTGATAAATCCAGGACTCATCACCTGTAAAGATGTCGTAAAAATGCCGAGACGAGCCTGCTTCAAATTTGTTTAGCATTCACGGCACCATTCTACCCGGGCCTGCTTCTGAGCATCGGTGAGGTTGTGCGGCACCCAGCGTGATACTATCCTCCTCACGTGAAGATGGCTGTGTAGAATCTCGTGAACGCTTCCCCATCCAATCTTCAATATGTGTTGAATCTCCTGATATGTAATTCACATATTGTCTTGGATTTAATTTTTCACTGCCAGCACGTTTTCTTCGGTAACAGCCGTCAAAGGGCGACCGGTTCTTTCTGCATCCCCCAAAGTTGGTCAACCGCGCTTGAATTCGTTATACCAACAATACATGGTTGCCTTGGAAGGGCCTTCATCCATGAATGCCATTTGAAGTCTATCGACGATTCATCCGGCTTCAGGTGACACTTGAAATCGTAAAAAATCATAGCTCTAAAATGTTCCCGGCGCAGATCCATATTTCAGCCAGACACAACAATACTTTGAATTAGCTCACAAAAAATGTGGAGGGAAATTTTGAAATTGGAACATACCTATTTTTACTTATAAATAATCATATTTTCGAAAAACATTATAACTGGGCAGTCTCCCTTAAATAAAAACTTTTTTTCGCATTACTTTCTGAGGGGCCTGGTAATGTTGAGTATGGTGTCGCAACAACAAATAAACTTATATTCTGCAACTTATGACTTCACGGAAATGATTCTTATTCCATTATGATTTTTATTCTATAAAAGTAATTTTATTACACTGAAATGCATGAATAATAGGAGTTCGTAGGCTTTGCTGGATCGCTGAACATGCACTCGTCTCGGGACCATCACATTACATCCAGTTTGCTAAGACCACCGTTGGCCCGGGAAAAGTTTTATGTGCCACGCAAGATTAGGGAATCAATTGAGATCCAGCGGCATCCTAATTTCAACAGAGATGGTGGATGGCTGCTGCCTCAGACCTGGAAACCGTTACTGAGCAACAACTCAACAGCCAATGCAAATAATGTCGAGAATGATGATATAGTGAAAGAAAGAAAGAAAGAAAGAAAGAAAGAATAGTTTTTTTGTGAGCTCTGTGTGTGTGATGTTAGGAGACAGGAATACTCTCCAGCGCTGAACGCGGACGAACAACAGCTCCGCTTGTCGTACCCACCATCTTCATCAACCCCCGCGCCGATTTAGTAGCGAGCCTGCCGCGCTGAAAGACGCAGTGTCAAACGGGGATTCCGCGGGAACCGCCGCGTAACCATGTTTGCCTCCGAAGAAACTGTACAAATACAGTGAAACTAGTCAGGTGAAATCTGACTATATAAACATCGTGAGTAGCCGTTTCAATAGGATTATGAATCTAAACCACGAATCTTTTAGTAGTAAAATTTATTAAAATTATGACCCGATATAAAAAAATGAAATTTTACATGTCCTTTTATTTAAAGTAGGGCTTTGATAATCCAAACACCCAAAATTTATACCAATTTTGGTGAATATTATATTATAAATTTATGGTTTATGATTATTGAATGTTTAATAAAAAATGTATTTATCGAATTTCACCAAAATTACCCTATTGCTTGTTTCTGATCACTAACCGAGTCTCCAGTATGAATTTGGTCGGTTGATTTAATTTCAGCCTTTATAGTAAACATAGTAATATTACATAGTAAGTATAGAAAATGTTGTTTTGGTAAATACTGCAATCGTAGTGCAGATTCCGAAGGTAGTAGTATATTTCCTGTTTTTGTGTACTTACTACTCACGCAATTTTTAATAATAAAAGCTCGAAACTCGGTGTTTCCAAATTTATTTTGAGGTGTATTAGACGATATCATAAATTTTAATAGATCCATATTAAACTTTCCTTGATTTAATTTGCCGCTTGCTTATTCATTATGCGTTTATGAATTTAATTGTTTTTGTATGGTGTCTTTTTGTTGTAATTCGTAAACAAAAAGTTCACTTTCAGGTACCTATGGATTAGTTTAGTTTTAGTTTTTAAAAGATCTTTATTAACATAAATTTGAGAAAATACAGTTGTTCCCTTAATAAATACTTAAGTAACAACAACATGAGGTAATCAGTTGTTTAGAAGGCTGACATTCGCCTGTTAAAACTTTAGAGAATGAGTAATTACTATTTAAATCTTATATATTTATTATTACACCTATGATGTTAATATATATTTTTGTTATGTATATTTTAGATTCAAAGATTCAAAAGGATTTTATAGGATTAACATACATTTTGGCATCGGAATTGCGGTTTGTTGGTGGTTAGAAGTGTGCAAATTTAAAATAATAAAGGTAAATATTTATACCTGTAGTACTAAAATCCAATAAGTACTTACTAAGTGCGGGTAGTTTAGCATTCGAGTGTTCGATGCGACATACACAAACATAAACATTTCACTTGTAGGCTACAAACCTTTGGGTGACTACGATGTATTAAGAAATAGCCTGTATTGCTCTGAATATAAGAATCAACCGCTAACAGTTTTCAGGTACCTATGGATTGCTACTGTATGTCAGTGTGATTTGCAGTTGCAAATAAATTCTTTATGTATGGTTATCGCATCGCCTATGACCTTTTTTGACAGACTATATTATTTGTTTAAAATGACTAGCGCAGTCAAGGTCACCGCTCATAAACCGCTGCGACACTCGCATCTAACTATATCCTTAGCTAACAAAGCTCACAGAGACCGTCACAGCAAAAAAAATCTTTCCTACATAAATGTGAACGCTACAAAGTGACTGAGCAAGTATCAAGTTTTTGCGGTCGCAGTATAGTATTGCCACATAAGCAATTGAAGCGCCATCATTTTTTTGCTAGACATACTTGACAATCTGTAACTATCGATACTTTAGTCATATGAGTAGTATCAAAAAATCATTTGTGTACTACTGTACTATGGGTAGGTATCGATACCTCGTGGGTACATGTAAACAAACCTCAGATAAATATCTGAGAAACAAACTGAGCCCTAAAAAGTATGAAAAGCGAAAGGTATACAACGTTTTCTTTTGACGCCTAATACTGACGTTTTCCGCCTGCTTTTGAAACAGTCTATAAATACCTTCTTTTTATGTCTTGCAGAGCATGGCAAAGCCTTTGGCCCAGTGACATTATTGCTTGGGATCATATGAACAAATCATGATTGCACTGCATGACGACGACGACGCAAAAAGGAAAAATATTGTCAGATCACAGATCCACGTCTGCGACATAAAAGGTGTTTGTCGCAAGTTTGTTGTGTGCAAATGATTTGCCGATTACCGGTTTTTGTCTATGGTAGGATAACAGCGAACTTGCGACATTGCTGCCACCTATCAACAAACAAGGGAAGTTGTGGATATGACGTCACTGACTGACATGAATGAACAGAAATCAGAAATGGCTGCAATGGGTAGTGGACGGGGAACGATGGATTCCCAAAATGAAGTACAAAGTGATAGTGTGGATCGTTTAAAATTGCTTTATCCTAATGTGAACGAAGATGAGACTCCTTTGCCGAGGTCCTGGAGCACAAAGGACAAGTTCAGCTACATCGGGCTCTCGCAAAATAATCTCCGAGTTCACTACAAAGGTAAGAACTTTCAAGGTTTGTTTATTGCTTAGTTATTCGCCCAACTCTATATCAATTCACTTCGAAGGCAACGAGGGGTTATTATTGGGGGTCGTGTCCTATCTTTACGGAGTTTCGATAGAATTTGAGGTGTCGTAACGCTTTGACAAGACGTTCAGTGGTGCATAGTCGTCAGTCGCATCAGTCAAACAAAGAAATCAGCTGATCGAAATTTTGTAACAACAAGCCAAAATAAGTGGTGACACGTCTCTCGTCCGCGAAATGCGATCAAATCGACGCCAAGAGCATTGGGTATTAATTAGTCACAGTAGTTAAAACTTACAACACTATTAGCTGAATGTTATGGTGTGGACTTGAAAATCATTGATCTATAATTTCTTGCTATGGTTACACTTTATGTGGTTTTATGAACCCACAAGTGTATAATTATATGATAAAATTGCAATATTTTCGTAATTATGATATCAACCAAGTAATAAAATACTAGTATTCCATTTTTTTAAAGATATAGAACCGATACCCTTTGTAATTAAATATGTTGTAAAATTACCACTTGACAGAGACATCTGTATGGTGCATAACTCCTGCAGTTATAGTAATTCCATCCTTCAAAGAAAATTTCTATTTGATAAGGTAATGGAACTCATTTTCACAAATGGTCAATAAATTTAATTTTAAACACATTTAGTCAAAGTTTTGATGATGTTAAATATAGTCTGATGCATTCCTGACAATCAGTGGCGATTTTCCCATAAGGCCGATTAGGTTTAGGCCTAGAGTGGCCAGATAATAGGGGCAGCTAATCTGTGCTGGCAGTAGCGATCTTGTTCTCTAGCTGAGAATGGCTGAGAAGTAGCTGCAGGACTCAATGCCCCTGTTTATTAAATCAAACTTTTGCCTTAAAAAATTTAATTGTTTAAAAAAAAAATTTTAATTTTATTCAATAATTGCTCATTTTCAAACCCATTGAATGGTTCTCGAGTTAAAAGCATTTATACAATTTGTTCCCCTTTTTCGGCTTCGATGTTATTTTATGAAAACCCCTTATAGCCTATGTGTTGAACAGGTTCACTACAATGACAAAAAAAACGCATCCAAATCCGTCAGAGTGATTCTGGAGTTAAAACGGAACATGCATACAGACAGACAGACAAATAAATTGGCCTCAGTACTATACTAATAAAATAACCATCCATCCATCCATCAGCCCGTGTTCGTCCACTGCTGGACATAGGCCTTTCCCAAATTTCGCCACTCATGTCGGTCCTCCGTCCTCCTCATCCGAGCCGCCCCCCGACTTTTTTAATACTTTATTCATAAATCATAAATATTTATCTGTTCAGCATAGGTAATTTAAGATGTTAAAAACATTGAGTCCAAGCTATGTTGCACCAAAAGGCAAGCAAAATAATTCTTATTACTAAAATTAAATAATTATTTACAGAATAAACAGAAAATATATGAAAATTACATTAAAATTAAAATTAACAAGCAACAATTATCTAATATGACCACTAGCCCTCCCACAATAATTTAAGTTTCCACTTGATTGTCTTGCAGGAACTCAGTTACGGTATAGTAGGCCTTACTCAGCAAGATCTTCTTAAGAGAGGATTTAAAATTAAAAATATTTGGCGTGTCGCAAAGCATATTAGGTAGTTTATTGTATATCTTAGGAGCCATCCCTAAGAAACTCTTAGTTATGATTTTCTTTTTTGATGGAAAAGAAGCAATTAAATTCTGATATCTTTTACTTTTAAACTTTTCAAATAAATGGAGATTGCATTTGACAAGTAGTGCCATTTCATATATATATATAGGCATGGCATAGTCAATATTTTGTGTTTAATGAAGTGAGATTTGCAACTTACGGTCTTTCGAATATGTTTAATTGAATGTATACACCTTTTTTGCGCTTTAAAAACCATTTCCTTATCTGTGGAGTTACCCCAGAAAATGATACCATATCTAAGGGTAGAATCTATTATTAGTGGTATAGAAAAGAAGAACCTAAGCCACAATCTAGACTGCAATCTATTGTTTTACTGATAATAGGAGGCAAGGGTGGATCCAGGATTTATTTTTGGGTGGGGCACAAAGGCCAAATAGGTATAGATATAGAGTGTCCCGCATAGTATTGGACTATATCTTTTATTCCTACCGGTAGGCCAAAAAAATGCTGCAAATGTAGTTAAAAGCATGACACAAAAAGAAACTCATATATTAAAGCGGTATAGTGTTATAATCTCCCAGTTCCTTGTTTTATTTGAGCCGTCTAGGGGGCCATGTGCCCCCCTCTGGATCCGCCCCTGATAGGAAGCAACAACACAAAAATGTCTTCAATGAGACCACTTCTTTAGGGTCGTACATATCTTACATACATACATAAAGTCAAGGCTGTTTCCCAGAGGGATAGGCAGATATTACAGATTACCATCTGCTACGATTCTGACACACTTCGTTCACTTTTTCTACATCCATCAATCTAGACATACAAGCTCCTCTATTTTGGGTACTTTTAACTTTGCCACCAATTACGTTATCATAAATCCTTCTAGGGTGGCCCCACAATAAATTTCTTTCATCATTTACTTACATTCTATTCTACATAATTTGCTGTAATCTCTTGAATTCTCATTATTGCTAAAACAATGGATTACATGAGATGAAATCAAAACTATGAAGAGACTACCATTATTGTCATCCATTAACTTAAAAAACCCTCTTTGTAACTTTACTTCAAAGTCCATCCATTGACCTAAGTATTTACATTTGCATAGACTGGGATTTCTCAATTCTTGACAACACATCCCAGAGTATTGACTGCGGTCACTATGCATCATCTGGTTTTGGTCTGCTGGTGCTAGTGCTGGTGAATAAATGTTAGTATTTATTCCTCATATCTCTTTATCCCATACCACCTATAATTTTATTGTTGTTGTCTATTATAATTATAATTATAATGATTAATATATAATTTTATAATACTCCTTACACTTATTTGTTCAGCTTGGGTGATATATTACAAATTGTATTTATTTACTGACTCTATGCTAATATCCAGAGTAGTTGTATCACGTCAATAATACATTGCTTAAATTGCATAATATTATGCAAACTGATAACGTGTTATAATATAACATAGTAATTGCAGAAAGTTCTAGACATATACTTTTTACCTTTATTAGTTAAATAGGTAGCTTGAAGTGTAGGCGAATGTGCCTATTACTTAGTTCTATGACTTTCTGTCTACACGAGGACATTGCGGATTCGTTAGACCCGATCGCGTTAGCTAATTACTCAAAAGACTAATTAGGGTTCAAGGCGACGCATTGGAAATTTTGGCGACCTGGATCTCCATTTTTCTCAGCAACAAAAAAACATGTAATTACCAATTTGTAGACTAGATTATGCATTACATTGACATCATTTTGCCCAAAGATTTAGTTGATTGATTAATTTTCATAGCAGAGAAAAAAATATTTAGAAAACCTCTTTTAAAACAGAGATTTCTATTTTACTGACAAACGGGAGCGAATGAAGCCTCTAAGTTTTTTATTTAAATTGGTCTACAAATACACTTCAATATGGCCGATTGGATTAATTAAATTACTTATAGTTGTAATTTTAAATGAAAAATACTGTTTTGCTGCATACGACCTTACGGCATCAGCTAGTTCGTGAGCGCATATTTGTATGGAGTAAGTCCCCCCCACTCCACTCCCTTAAGGCGCCGATTTGAAATTAAAAGTTTACCGAAGTTTTTAAGAACCCCTTCTGTTTAAAGTATCCAATGTAACCATTCTGTTAATATACTCACTCATGGCGTTTACCTGTAATAGCCCACCTGAAAGTCTAAACACGTTAGCTTTTCTGTGTAGGGACCTAGGCCGCCTATATCTAGATATTAGTTCTAGCTCTGACATGACATATGTATAACTAGTCTTTCGCCTGCGGCTCTGCCTGCGTTTATTCAATGTCTGCCCCGTTTTCGGCTTAGGCGTTATTTTATCAAGACTCCTTATGGCCTATATGTTGACCAGAGCGTCGCTGAAGAAAAACCGAACCCAAATCCGTTGAGTGGTTCTCGAGTAAAAACGGAGCATACATACATACAGACAGACAAAAATTCTCCTGGACTAGTGACCCTGGTCAACATAAAGGCTACAACGGTTGTGGTGTGGATAATATAACGACCAAGCCGAAAACGGGGCAAAGATTGAATAAACGCGGGCAGAGTCTCGGGCGAAAGCCTAGTTAAAAGGTGCATTGGGGTAATTCCGGTATATTTTTTAATTAGATGGCTAGAGGTCTATGCTATATTTTTTTATTTATATTGTTTTTCATTTACATCCGATATTGTTTATTCTCTATAACCTCCATGAAATGATTTATTTTGAATATTTATTCTTGTCTAAAACATGTTGCTGGTTTCTTCAATTTAAATTTTGAAACATGGGGTCATATTTTTTTTGGCGTAGGGGAAATTGCGATATATCCTGGGGTAGTTACGAAACATTTTAAAAATGCTTCTTTTTGCATTTAGACCGAAAGTTTAGGTTTCTTTTTCGATCGTTATTACCCCTAACACAAAATATCATGAATTTTGTTGATGGTTTCAATAATATAATTTTTTACAACTTTATTTTGGAATTACCCCAGGAAAAGACTAGTTCTCAAAATTTTAGATTAAATTAGATTAGTAAGACAAGGAGAAAACACGTGTGTTACAACAGCAGAGCAGAGAAGGATCACAAAGATCCTCGAGGGGTATTTCCGAAAAACAAATAAAACTGCAGTTAGGGCGTTGTGTTCCTCTAACACAATCGCAAAAAACGATAATCTATTATAAAAACAAACACTTATTCAAATAACTCAACCAATTTTGATTAAACAAAAACGGCGTGAAAGACACTATTCTCAGAAAACTTGACGCCACACACGTGTTATCAATACTAGCGATTCGTGAAATCTGATGCGGCCAGCACAAATAAGCTGGCGATTATGTCTAGTGACTTAGATTGGTAGATATTTTAAAATATCGGAATATACCCATTTTCGGAATTACCCCAATGCACCTTACCATATATCATGCATAAAAAGATCCAAACCTGCCACAACTATATTCTTGACAAGGTTATGTCCTCACAGAAGATATCTCCGCGAGCCCGTTCCTCGAGAGCTATTCAAATCCAATTCGAGTCTATTCGAACATCAGTACCCGTGCATCATCAATACCCGGCTTGAACCCGGGAAGTATCGACCGCGAGCCGTCCCGCCGGGCAATACCCACCTCCCAGAGTCAATGCACCGCCGCAGCAGCTCGCAGACGTCTAGACTTGCACCGAGTGTCGCGTCTGTTCCTTGTTGCTCCTGCACCTAATTATGCGGCAACTCGTCTCGTCTCCTTCCGACCGGGGTATTTGTTGCAAGGATTATCTCGGGCTATTTCAGTTCTGTTCGCACGATCATTCGTTACTGTTGGATCGCTTCGTTCTTCTGCGGATGATTGTCTCGTAAATGAAATGTAACTTAAGGATATATACTGCTGGTGACCTCGGGTACGTGCGTCTCACTCACTCGCGCGACTCGTCCCGTATTGATATCTCCGTCGGGAACGAGTAGCGAACGCGCTAAAATATACATAAATTAATTACAATTATCATAACTAAAATTCTTCGAAAATAATCAAGGGAACTCATTTGTTGTGATTATATCTAATTTGACTTAGTTTGAAGTTCTTTGCATACTTATTTAATTCAATCGGATCTAAGTCTTTTGGACCTTTTTAGGGTTCCGTAGTCCGACAAGGAACCCTTATCGTTTCGCCATGTCCGTCTGTCCGCGGCTTAGCGCAGACACTATTAGTACTAGAAAGCTGTAATTTGGTATGGATATAAATATTATTTCCGTCCATCCATCCATCAGCCCGTGTTCGTCCATTGCTGGACATAGGCCTTTCCCAAATTTCGCCACACATGTCGGTCCTCCGTCCTCCTCATCCAGCCGCCCCCCGCAACGTCCTTCAGGTCGTCGGTCCATCAGCGGGCACGAGGTCGGTCTACACTACGCTTTGCAGTACGTTTAAAATATTATTTACGCCGACAAAATGGTAAAATAAAATCTTGAATAATTTTTTTTTTAAGTGTACCTCTCATGCTCGTAAACTGGGGATGATTTTTTTCTCTTCTATCCCATAGTGTGGAGTATCGTTGGATAGGCCGTTCAAAAACGTTGTGGGTGTGTGAAAACCATTTTTCGATTTAGGGATCCGTTGGCGAAATATTAAGCTTTAAAGTGAAAATTTTAGTTAGAGTGGAGCGTCCCCCCTGCCGGCTAAACGGTTGTTTATAGAAATGTGAAAAAATTCACAGAAGTAGTATATATAATCAATTTAAAAGAAAAACTATCACAGCTAAGTAGGCTTTACAGGTTCACGAGTACAGGTCGCGCCAAACTTTTGGTCCCCATATAATGTATGGGACCAGAAGTTTGGCGCGGTCTGTATTAGTAGACCAACTTGTATGTACCGGGTAACTACGGAACCCTACATTGCGCGTGGCCCGGCACGCACTTGGCCGGTTTTTTTTTGGTATTAATTTACTTAAAGTTTCTAATTCTAATCAAGCATCTTAGATGTTCTGTAGTTTATTATGTATCGTATGTATTTATGTCACAAGCAATTATATAGTCCTCCTAAGCGATGTGCCCAATGATTCATTTCATAACAAGATGTGTGTCTGACGCAGGACTCGCCGAACGTATCCTATTCCATCATTCCACACCTTGCTGACTCGACAGGGACATTGTGAAGTGGACCTTCACTGGAAGGGATAGGGGTGGGTTTTGAGGGAAGCTTGGAGACTTGCAACGGCTTTCCGACAGCTGAAAGGCGCCTCGTCAGCGCCAGTCAACCTGTCCGTTTGTTCTATATGAACTGCACAAAATAAAACAGCTTTAAGTGCAATGGCTTCGGTACAGGGCAATGATCTCTGTTTAATGCTTCATGGAAGTTTTACATTGAGTTCAATCACACGTCATTATGAAACCTCAATCGTATGAAGCGTTTACTTCCCCGTTAGAATACCTACTTTTGTTTTGTAACAGCTGTTTCTGAAATATCTCTCTTGTTTACCGATCGAAGGCGGCGGGGCGGGCGTGTCGCTAAAAAGGTCATTAGCAGCGTATGTTAAAGGGGGGGTTATCCCGACTTTGTCTCTTTCAAATTAATTTTAAACCCATGAAAAGCGAAGAATAAATTTTGGAATAAATATATTATGTTTTATGTCATATTTCACTCTTTGGTCTTAATATTTCGGCTGTTCGATACACGATTGCTTACACTTTCCTCGATCCGATTAAATCGCAAAGATAGGTCTAAACTACGATCTAAACATCATTTCATTTGAGCTATGAAACTTATACTAAAATAAACGTCGTGAAAGATGTGATATATTAAACGGCCATCATATTAAAAAGCCATCCCTCTAATTCCAAAATAATAAATAACAACACCTCAAAACCGCGAGTTTTCTTAGCGGCCCGCTTCCGCTGAGCAGGATAAACATGTGTAAAATGAAAGCGTTGAAGCAGGACAGATTTCTCTGGATAACCTCTCCTTAATGTTACTACTGCAGCTGATCGACTGCACACTCGAACAAAGCGACTGAATTATATTATGTTATTTATTACGCATTTCTGAAACATGAATCCTTATTGTTTAATCTATGTGTCGCAGGCGCAGGTGGATAACAACGTTCAGCTGTTTTACAAAATAACTGAACTTGAACACGCAGGATTGTATAAATGGTTTGCATTATTCAAAGGGGTGGATCAACGTTTAGCGGTTTTGTAAACAGCGTGAAGTGAAACGTTAAATTGTAAATTTTAGGTAATTCTGTTAGAGTTACTCGCCTTGTTCTGCTCCGCTCCGCTCGGCTCCTGAATTTATGATAATAAAATAAGCAAATCCTCTTCTCTCAGCGTCGCACCTTTTCTTGTTTTTTTTTAAAAGCTCTTTACATTACGTGTATACTTGGGTAGCGGGTATTGTCGAACGTAAAGCAGTGACAATCCAGCTGAAAGTCGTAGTGTAGTTTTAAAACGTTCTGTCCCGTAAAACTAGTGGTTTTGTAAAACAACCAATTGAAGAGCTCATTTCCAAAACGCACTTTTCCAAAACGAATTCGAAAGTTAATTAAGCACATATTGAAAGTAAATCGGTCACAGTAACATGGAAACTGTACCGGTTTTAGTACCTTTTGAATTGCACGTTTTCGTGGTAAACATTTTGGACTTCCAATAGACAAAAATAGAAAAGATCTTACAAAAAAATGACTTAGTACGTTTTGGAATTGAGCTCTTCAATTATAGAATCCAACTTTTATATATACATAAAAAGGCGTTGACCTGATCGGAATGTATGTATCAAAAACATGTACAGTTTATTTTATAATCAATATTTACTTGCTCTATTACGTACGAATATGAACTTTGTACGAGTCTAACATTTACACGGTTGTTAGCGAATTTAATTTTAAAATTGCCACGTTTGAGTGTAACCGTAGCGCGTTACTAACTTAGTGATATACAGATATATCATCGCAAGCAGCTATCGGTTCCATTTATACATTTGTAGGTTTTGTGAAGATTAAGGTGGTAACGGAGGATCTCGGTGCAAAATGCACATCATAATATTGTTTTCCTTACTTTTGAATAAAAGGAATGCAATAAATGCGTTTTATAACAATTCGCGCAAACTGCTTGAATAGTTAGGTGATCACATGAAAATTATTAAATTTTATTCTTTACATTTTAGCTGCATTACATTACAACTGTAAACACGCTTTTAAGTTTGTTAATGTAATGCAAACCATATTTAGTACACTAAAGTACGCACTTTTTTGTGAATATTTTATTATTGATAAACTATTTTCGCAAGTTGCTTTAAAACACATTTATTGCGTACTTTTTATTCAAAAGTAAGGAAAACAATGTTATAATCTGCATTGTGTACCGAGGTAAAAAGTTACCCCCTTAAATTAAATTGCAGATCGCAGACACATTGCGGCAAATATTTTATCGTTTATTTTCCTCTTTGTTTTTATTTTTTGCTGCGAACAGGATAGATATTGGCTGTTTAGAAATAGCAATGAACTATTTTCAAATTATCATAGACGTGTTCAACAAGCTAAAATTTTAACTTTTGTTTAAAACTTGCAGATGGAATTTTTGGGACGAACTTTGTAATGTTTGTAATTTTCAGCCTGTTTTGTACCTTCAAAAGCTACGTGTCGGACCCACGGTAGCCCTGGCGACTTTAAACGACGTAAACGTTAAAACTTATTCGGTTGCGAAGAAAAATATCATTGTTCGTTTTTGAGTCATGGTTTTAGTGAAAAGAGAGCTGAGAAATGGCATATGTCTGTGTTTATGTATCTGATTTGATTACACAGAATTAAAACTCGCTCACGCCAACCTCCTTGGTGATGCCTCCCAGAACGTTTTCACTTTCACAGCTCTTAAGGCCCTATAGATAATTATTATTACTCGACTGCTTATAAACAGTAGAGATATAACATGTTTACATGCAGTGGCGGATCCAGGGGCGGGCTAGGGAGCTGGAGCCCCCCCCCCCCCAAATATACGCATAGGATTCACTTACTTTTATACTACTGTATTCTGACAATTTCTTACTAATGTTGTAGTATGGTTTAAAATTTACTTACCTACACGTATTTGAATAGTACGGGATATGTTAATAAAATAAATAAAATAAATAAATAAAATAATTTTATTGCAGACAATATTACAGTCCATAGAGATGTTAGTAGGCCTTATAACTATGTTAGCAAAACCTATCATATTAAAATTAATTTAAATATTTACCCGTACAGCTCGACCCCGCCACCTGTACATGATTTTGTATCATGTGTCGCAGGATCGGGCAGTCAGGCTTCTCGCTAATGAGTTTGAGAATGGTGTTGGAGCTCCCGCGAATTCCGCGTAGAAGTGACGCGGTGCGCTTGCGCACTATCGCATGGAAGCCATCGGTGTGCGCCAGCGCAAACATTCCGGACGCACTACAGTAACGCGGAAGCCCCAACAACATCCTAAAACCATTATTATATTGTACTCGGAGAGCATTGATAGCCCGCTGCGTACAGTTGACCCACAGACCGCAGGTATATAGAGATTGGCAATATGCCTTAAAGAGTGTTATTTTAACCTCATCACTACAACGGGCAAATCTGCGGGCCAACATATTACAGCGGACTGCCAATGCTCTCCTTTCCCTGTCAATATCACTGTCATCCTTCAAGTCCTCGGTAACTATGTGACCCAAGTACTTGAAGGACGACACTTCAACAAGTTCCACTCCGTTTAGCTTCACAGGAGGCACACAGATCGTTTTGCGATTCTTAGGTCGGAACACCATAAGTTCGCTTTTTTTAACATTATATGTGAGCCCATGGGACTTCGCGTAGCCCTCACATATTACAATCAGCCTTCTGAGTGCAGCACGACCGTGCCGTCCGAGAGGGACGCATGCCGACCAAATAGGCGGCATGCTGAAGAAGTCCAAAGTAAAAAGTACCCGGAATAGAAGAGCTTGTATCACTAGATTGATGGATGTAGAAGAGGTGTGTCAGGATCGTAGTAGATGGAAATCTGTAAAATGTCCAGTGTCCTGGGACTTCCGCAAAATCTATGCCCGGATTACACGACTACCTGCTACTACTCTCCGGGTACGGCTTCTTATGACGTAGTTCCTTAACACGACGAGTCACTTGGTGGCATGAGCATGAGTTCGTCATAAGCATGGTGATAGGCCACGGTCGAAGGTTACCACCAGTAAAGTGGTACATACATAGTCTCAGCAGACGGGGCCAAGACCTTAAGGACCCGTTCTCCCTGACATTGAGCACCTCATGTTGCGTCAGGCAGAACTGAACTCTATGACGTTTCATTATTGTTTAAAATAGCGCGATATGAGCCGTGGCTGTTACGACTGGTTACGACAACCGAAACATCGCACGCTCTAAAGAATCACGTTTCGATGCCGCCCTCCATAGTAATTTGTATGGGGAAATCGCACGCAAAAGTTGGTGATGTTTAATGGATAAATACACCAAGTAACAATTTTTGTTTGGCAAAAATAAATCAATTACACCATTATGTACACTTTTAACTTACGGGAGCCTGAATTTCAGTTTCCAAAATTATCTGAGAAATCGCCAATGAGAAATACGCCAAGAGCAGTTTTACGTGATTTTCAGCAACTTTAGATTTTTTTTCTAGCTTACTATGAATTCTATGCAAAAATCAAATTAATTAGGTTGTAATACAACTCTTCGACAACTTGTGTGATTATTTATTTCTCATTAAACAAATATTTTCTGTCATGAATCAGCAATACGGTGGGGCACGTGTAGGTGGCATGGACCCTTAAGGACCCTCATTAGATATTGGGTATACCTTTTTATAATCCTTTTCGCCTTTCACAACATCCATAGGAAGACATGAATTAACAATATTCGTTTTTAGTTTTTTCCCAGAGGTTACTCCTCTGGGAGATAGGTGTGAATTTATGTACGTATGATTTCCTGAGAAAGCTCGCTGAAAGCTGTCCTTAGCCCCCCCGAATATGTGTTGGGCGGGATCCGCCACTGCGTGCAAGTGTCGGAAACGCTTGTGTGCCTTAACAACAGGATACTTGTACCTACATATATTTATGCGAGTTGATCTATGCCCCATGACAACATGAACTGACTCATGTTTACTCTGATTGGAATTCGCTATTGAAGATACTGTGCACCCACCTCTCTCATTCTAAGTTATCTCTTCCGTTTCCGCTACAGATTTTCAATTTGGCGAAGTCCGTTTGGCTACGGTTGTAGTAGTGCATGCACACTCACGTTTTTCTAGTGTGCGTAACCTCGGGAGCGCTACTTTTTTGTGTACAATGAAGCATGAAAATACTTAAAGTAATAACAAAATATACTGGAAAGAATTGGGACCTTTGTCGAAGCCAACATAGTTCAGATATTTATCTCACGAAGTCTGTTTGTCTATGGTTGTAGTAGTGACGTTTACATAATAAGCGCGTGATGTGTGTTTGTCAAATAAATAAGTGATGGTACAAAACTACAAAATACAAATCACACAAGTCAAAATTACAATTAGTGTACACGGTGAGCTTATCTCTATGAGAGATCTGTTTCAGCAAACCAAAAGAAGATCAGGAATATATTAAAAAAGAAAATAGTAATCATTATGTGTACATAATAAACATATTTACCAATGTAATTACGAAAAGTCAATAACTTAATACAATACCAATGTACGTAAATAATATAAGTGACATTTATTTATACAGCCAAATGAATAAGTGATCTTGATCAGTATAACGGACTAATGAAAAATTTTGCATAATTTGAAAAAGAAAATTTTGTCTTCATATTATTGACTCGGCGCTAATAAATCAGTAGAAAAAAAAACGATTTCCCAAAAAGGGCCATCAAACCTTGATACAGACTACTTACTCAGTCTTCAGTATGAATTTGGCCGCATAAATAAATGTCACCTTATCTTATTATATTCCTTCAGAATTTGTGTATTCTTTTCTGTCCATCACGGCACAGATTGTCTGAAATTTTCCACTTATTTAATGTTTCTGCGAGTTTGAATTATTTGCTACATTTCATCTTGGTTCTCGAACTAAACGATGCCTATTAAACAGCATACAATCAGGTACATTTAATTAGCATACGCTCACGCGGGCAGCGTACTCACGCTCATACAGACATTGACCTAATTTGAAATATCATAATCTCTTACATTTGAACGGCTTCTCTAGGTACGTATTCTGTCATGGCGTCTCGTCTGTACGAGTATTTCTACTATTTTAGATCGTTATTGATTTCTCAGCCATTTTTTTTTAACGTAAATATGAAATTTACAACTGTTTTTCTTGATTATTAATAATCAAAAGATCAATAAACAAATACATTTTCACAACAGTATGAGTCCTGGACGGAGTGTTAGAGATGTTTTCTGAGTGTGGACACTCCTATACATCATAAATGGTGAGTCCCATCGCCGTACCTGGGGCACGAATACGGACCCACCAGAGCACGCACACCGTTCTGTAGACCATAGAGGTGGTCCAAGATCAAGATCAATAAATACAAGAGTGCAACTGGTCTAACGTTTAGAGTCTAAACGCTTGAGTGTGACGCTCAGAATTATCAGCTACCTAGTACAGGGCTGCCGCTGCCAGACGTAGATCAGGGTGGCTATTCTGGGAACATTTTTCACACAATTTGTTTTTCATACGACTTTGTTTATAGCATAATAAATGCCGTGTGATAATTCTACTAATTTTAACTTCTTATATGTAATTAATTAAAAAAAGGTATATTTAAGGCGATAACTACTGCTGGTGACCTTGGTGCGTGTGTACAACTTTCTCCCACGGCTCTTCTCATACTAATCACTCTGTAGTTCGCGGGCGAATCAAGCTGCGAAAGTGCTCAAATTTACATTAAGTAAACAATTACAATTATTATAACTAAAATTCTTCAAAAATAAAGGGACCTTTTGTAGTTATAAATAACGTCTTCAGTTTGTTTCTTTGCATACTTTGTGAATTAAATCGGATCTTAGTGTAAAGTTCTCTTAATTTGGATCTTATTTTGGTATTTATTTAGTTACATTCCTTGATACAAATTTCAAATATCAATTTAAGGCACTTCATTCCAGATATTCTGTAGTTTTAAATTTTTTACTCAAATAACATCTGAATTAAATTGGTCCTATGGGGCTAGGCACTTTCACTCCTAGCAAAAACAAGCGCTGTGCGAGAGGGCGGATTCAGCGCAAAAGAGAAAAAAGTATATTTTTAAATTTTATAAAATAAACTAAAACAGCTAGCAAAATTAAATTCACTTGTTGTACTTGTTTCACTGGTTTTAATTTTAAGGTTTACACGTTATTCCCGATCGGTTTCGGTTAATACACCATTCTCAAGGGATTCAGGAATTCAGGAAATTAAACTAACATTACGACGAGCCGTTAAAGATGTACACAATGATCATGTCGAAACGAAAATATAAATATTGGTAGGTAAGTCAATAAAAACTTCAGTGATGTCATAGTAAAATGGGGAATTTAAGTCATTTTTAACACAAGTCTATGCTTATTAATTTAGAATAATTATTTTAATGTTAAAACAAATTTAAATATTAATAATATACATGTCAAATGAAAATTGTGCATGTTAAAAGGTTAATTAAAATAATAAAGTAGAGGTGATTTCTTTACATCTTTATGTAAAAATTTATTATTTTAATTAACCTTTTAACATGCACAATTTTCATTTGACATGTATATTATTAATATTTTGTTTTGACATTAAAATAATTATTCTAAATTAATAAGCATAGACTTGTGTTAAAAATGACTTAAATTCCCCATTTTACTATAACATCACTGAAGTTTTGATTATGTGGGTAGGCATACATGCCACACATTATAAATTTTGCTCTGTATATTTTTATTTATTTTAAATGAATAAGTAAGATTTAATGTACTAAGTATAGTGTATTTTGTGCCTGACCCCCTTCACAAGCCTGGGCAATTGAAATTTCTACATTACAACTCACATTCACTTTGCACCAACAACGGCCTAAATCACTACAAATGGATCTCTACACTGAACTGCACAAAAACATGGAGGATGTTGTTGAGATGGTCAACACCAGAATGGGGCAATTTGAAGATGAACTGCGAGACAAGGCTTCTAGATCTAAATCTCCTGCAACAGACCTCACCACACTCGCAAGTGAGTTTAATATTTTTAAGTCCCTCATGTGGAAATCTGTGGCAATGCTGAAGTCTCAGTTGGAGCTTCTTTTATTGGGACTGGACCGTCACGAGACAGCATCCCGTCGGAAAGTGTTGCTGTTTCATGGGGTTCCTGAAAGCAAAGAAACTCCATTAGCCTCTGTCACAAAAATATTAATTGACAAAATGAAACTGTCCGCACAATGTTCCAGTGATATTACTGTGTCTCATCGACTTGGTTCAAATAAAGAGAAAGCTAGACCTCTCTTGGTGCGTTTCTCCAGCTATAAGAGCCGATCAGAGGTTTGGAGTAAGAAGACTTCTCTAAAAGGATCAAGTGTCAGCATCTCTGAGTTTCTTACAAAAGCTAGACAAGAGACATTCCTTGCTGCTAGACGACACTTTGGCATTAATAACTGCTGGTCAATGGAGGGCAAGATTGTTCTGCTGCTACCTGATAAGTCGAAGCAGAAAATTGAGCAGATGTCCCAGCTTCGACCACTGATAAACAAATTTCCATCCATGGCTGACTCTCAATCCAAGGTTGCAACGAATCAGGAAAATGTTTCAAAAACAGTGCACACAAGGAGCAAAACCAACAACAAAAAGTAGTTTTTAAATCGACAAAATGTTGCATTCTGTTTTCATATTAGATAAGCATCTCTGTTTTCGGCCATCTACATTGGTCTAGTTTTCGTATAGTTTGCATGGCTTGTTACAAGAACTCACAAGGTAGTTTGAACTTATTTTTATTTGCTTTGTTTTAATTTTCCGTTTATTCATAGTACCTACTGTTTGGTTTTAATCTCCAACAATTCATGACCCAAGTTTGAACTGTCACCACTGTACTGTTTTTTTTTTTTTTTTTTTTTGGGTCTTTCGCCTTGTCAAGCCGGCAAAGATTTTAGACTATACAGCCTTGTCATAAATTGGTATTAGTGTTTAACTCAGATAAAGTAGTGATAAGTGTCTGTCTTCAGCTTTCACATAAATCATCCAATAGCCAAGTTGATCGATCGAAAATGTCATGTCGCTCATTCATGTTTTTTATCTTTCTTTCCCTCAAAAGCCTTGGACTATTACAACTGTTATGCCTAAATTAGGTGTGTTCTTTCTATCACCTGATTTATTCTTTGTAAAATTTTCGATGGTGTTTATTTTTCTTTTTGTTTTATGTAATGTAAAAATAAGGTTTTTTCCAGTAATCTTGTACTTGTAACCTTGAATTTGTGAAAGGGGTTGGGTTAGTATATAAAGAGCTATTTTACTTGGTAAATAGTTAGTTAGTAGGTACCTAGTTATTTTAATTATTTTAATTTTAGTACTTATATTTGTTTACTTTTTATTTTTTATTTAGTGTTTTACATATTATATATATTATTATTTATTGATACTTATGAATACGTCTAATGATATTAATAATATTAGTTTTGTCTCTTGCTCGTCATCAGATGAGTTTTTAAGTGCGGATAGTGATGTTTCTCAATCTGGGGTGACTGCAACCTTGTACGACCGTTTAGGTGCCGAACTAAACAATTTAAAAAAAAATCTCAATATCGTTCACATAAATGCTCAAAGTATAGCTGCTCACTATTCTGACCTATTGGCCTCCTTCAGTAATCAACGCATCGACGCTATCCTCGTTTCAGAATCTTTTCTAAAACCTTCCTTGCCATCCACTTCTGTTAGTCTTCCTGGTTTTCGACTTCTAAGGAATGATAGGATTGGAGCAGGCTGCGGCGGAGTTGCGATATATTTGCGCTCCGATATCCCGTGTAAAATAGTCAGTCAGTCACCTAGCCAATACTCAGGTTTCGCTGAGCATCTTTTCTTAGAAATAGGTCTTCACTGTTCTAAAATTCTCCTTGGTGTCTTCTACCCACCAGATCGCAACGTTAATTACTTTAACTTCTTTGAAGCTCAACTTCAAGACTTAAGCCCTCTGTATGATGATACAGTTATTTTAGGAGACTTCAATACAGATCTTCTGAAAGATGACTCTCGTTCATCTAAGCTTACTTCAATTGTGTCAAGTTTAAACTTGCACATTTTACCTCTTTCTGCTACACATCATGCCCCCCATTGCACCCCATCTCTTCTTGATCTTATGATCGTTTCTAAACTTAGTAAAGTTGCTGCTCATGGCCAACTTGATGCCCCTTTCTCTTACCATGACCTTATCTTTCTGTCATATAAAGTGCGACCTCCTAAACATAAGTCAAAATTTTTACTTCTTCGCAGTTTTAAAAGCATGAATCTGGAGGAGCTTCGGGCTGATGCTGCTGCTGTTGACTGGTCCTCAGTCATTGACAGCGTAACTGTAGATGAGAAGGTGTCTCACTTCAACAGACTCTTACTGAATTTATTTGATAAGCATGCTCCGACTAAAAAAGTTAAAGTGAATCACCTACCGGCACCATGGCTGACAAAATGTATACGCAACTCAATGGCTAAGCGGGATAAGGCTAGGCGGAAGTCCAAAAAAGATCCATCTGATGCAAATTTCACTCTTTTTAAAAAGCTGCGTAATCACTGTAGTAGGATGTGTAGGGATGCCAAAAGACGCCATATACATGAATCTATCGACAGTTATAACCCTGCTCAAGTATGGAAATTTCTTAAAACACTAGGTATAGGCAAATCATCTGAAACCACTCCAATAAACATTGATTTCGAAGCACTAAATTTGCACTTCTCTACATCTCCTGTCATTTTGGAAGACAGAACCAAAAATGAAACTCTTTCGAAACTTAACAGTAAGCCGAAACCTAGCTGTACTCCCTTTGCCTTCATGACTGTTACTACGAGTGACGTTAAGAGAGCTATTCTAGCCATATCGTCTAAAGCCGTGGGTGACGATGAAATCTGTTCTCAGATGTTGTTCACGATTTTGGACGATCTTCTACCTACCATCACCCACATTATGAATTACTCCTTGGTAACTTGCGCGTTTCCTTCAGCATGGAAACGGGCTAATGTTATTCCTTTACCCAAGATATCTAACCCTTCCTCTTTTTCGCAATATAGACCTATTTCAATCCTTCCTATCCTTTCCAAAGTCCTGGAATCCCTAGTACATGATCAGCTATCATTATATCTTTCTAACAACAACTTATTAAACCAATTTCAATCAGGGTTTCGTAGCGGACATAGCACGGTCACTGCTCTACTCAAGGTTACAGACGATATTCGTTTCGCAATCGACAGCAAAAATGTGACTGTGCTAACATTATTAGATTTTAGCAGTGCGTTTAACTGTGTAAATTTTGACGTACTGTTAGGAATCCTTAGCTCTCTTAACGTATCTCCTCTAGTATTAGAATGGTTTGATACTTATCTTCATGGTCGCCAGCAGTGCATACGCTCTGATGATGTTACATCGGGGTGGTGTGAGCTCACAGCTGGCGTTCCTCAAGGTGGCGTTCTTTCTCCTCTCCTGTTTTCAGTTTTTATTAACTCAATCACCGACAATTTATCTTCTCTCTACCATCTTTACGCAGATGATTTGCAGCTCTATTGCCATTCTCCAGTGGATCAGGCAAAATCTGCCGTTATAAAGATGAATGAAGATCTCACCAAAATACAAAATTGGGCTCAATCATTTGGACTTGTTGTTAACCCAAACAAATCGCAAGCCATGCTACTTGGTAGCCGGTACATGTTACAGAAATTGAGTGACAATACTTTACCAGCTGTAGTTTATAATGGGGTACCTATTGTCTTTTCTAAAACCGCCAAGAATCTAGGAGTTGTTTTTGATTGCCACTTGTCGTGGACTCCTCAAGTCAATGAGATCAGCAAAAGAGTGCATAGAGCATTTCACTCTTTAAAGCGCCTCCAGAACTTCCTGCCTTTTAAAACTAAAATTTCTCTTGCGCAATCTCTACTTCTTCCATTGATCGACTATGCCGATGTCAGTTTCCTTGATGCCAACGAAGAGTTACTAAATAAGCTCGAGCGCCTGCAAAATCTGGCTATTCGTTTTATATATGGCTTACGTAAATTCGACCATGTCTCCCTTTTCCGCAAAGAACTTAAATGGCTACCTATCCGTCAACGTCGTGATTTCCATATTCTCACTCAGCTTTTCAGTATTCTCACTAATCCTCGCTCCCCTTCTTATCTTCGTGAACGATTCGTACCACTGCATTTTTCTAGAGACAGGCCGGTTCGGACACGTACTGTCTCTCTACTTAAAACTCCAGTGCACAAATCATGTGCTTTCGGCCAGTCCTTTAATGTCGTGGCTATCAGATTGTGGAACTCACTTCCCCAAAACATCCGTGACTGTCCAACAATTGGTATTTTTAAAAAAAGACTAAAAGAGCACTATCTTTCTCTTCCATAAGTGAATTTGTATAGTATGTAAGTGTGTACGTACATAATGTACACGCTATATGTATGTATATTATTACCTATATCTATTGTTTATGCAAAGATTCATGTATGTAATAGAATGTAGTTATGCTGTGTATGTATATGTAGGGATATATATATATATATATATATGTATTAAAATTTTAATTTAATAGTGTGATGCGTAGTTTTGTGTACACGTATGTCTACTTATTAATTTATTATGATTTTTTTTATTTATCACAGGGGTTTGCTGGAAGAAATCTCTACTTAGAGATAAGCTCGCCTGTGTACATCCTATTTCTAACCTCAATTGTAATTATATTTATGTGTACAATAAAGTATAAAGTATAAAGTATAAAAGTTTTTATTGACTTACCTACCAATATTTATATTTTCGTTTCGACATGATCATTGTGTACAATTTTAACGGCTCGTCGTAATGTTAGTTTAATTTCCTGAATTCCTGAATCCCTTGAGAATGGTGTATTAACCGAAACCGGTCGGGATCAACGTGTCTTAAAATTAAAATCACTGAAACAAGTACAAGTGAATTTAATTATGATGTTTTCCAAGTTTCACCAAGTGCCGACAATCGCAAGTATAAACTAGCAAAATTTGTTAAAACCCATGTAATAAAATGTGTTTGAGTTCTGTACATGATTCCTATTCGTCAAACGAGAAGAATAAGTGTGTTTGTAGACCTCATTTCAGTAATTATTTCTATCGAGGAAAATTTATCCAAATGTGTTTTCCAAAGACAAACCCCTAGATTAAAATTCATATACTAGAAATTTATTAAAATTTTCTGTGTACTTCATGAAATACAATTTGCATTGTATTTGGATTGTTGTTCATCTGTCTGTCCATCCGTCCGTCCGTCTGTCTGTCTGTCAAGACCCTTTATCTCGGGAACGCGTGGAGGTATCGAGTTAAAATTAAAACCATATACTCAGGTCTACGGCCCTTGAAGCTGTGAAAAAAAACAAACTTCAAAGTTAACGTAAAAAAAAGATCGGCCGTTTATGCCGCATAAAACGTATATTTCGACACTCTCAAGGGCATCAAAATTTATAGGGTATATTCTGTTGACCAAGAACTATGAAATTGTATTCATAGTAAATGTATTATACTACAAGTATAGGGAAAAATCGGAAAACTATACATTTGTAATTAAATCATGAAAAAATATAGTATTTAACGGAACCTTCGGTGGGCGAGTCTGACTCGCACTTGTCCAGTTTTTTTAAAGTTAGAAAGTCAGCCTACCCACCCAGCGTACATCTGCTTGATGGTACACATATAGGAGGTGATTGCCAGGTGGAATATCGTCACGGTCGTTCTGTTTACCAATGATACTTGCATGTAGCTTTACGTCTTTGTATTGTATGTAGCACTAACACTTGCTAATACCACAAAATTAAATCTTGACGTCCCATAGTAATTGACTCGGGGCTGGGCTTGCGTTTGTAAGGAACTGAGCACTTACAGAGTCTTCAGTAAATTATGTCGAATGTCTTTATGTCAGCAGCAGCGAGACAAGTAAGGTACACTATTTACAACTCGCTAGTTAAACCCCATCTTGAACACTTAATAGAAATATGGGGCTCAGCATGCAAAACATATCTCAAACAAATACAAATAGCAGAAAATAAAATTGTGAAGGTCCTATTTCACTATGATTATTTAGAATCAGCATCAAAAATGTATAAAGAAACTAATTTAATGCACATTAATCAAATATTTACATTTCGAACCTGTATCTTAATATGTATATAAAATTATAAATAAAAATACTCGATAATAACTCGAACAAATTACGGGAAAAAAAGTCTGGTGTTTCAGGGAGCGCAGATGTTTAATAAGCTGCCAAAAACAATAACAGAATCTACATCCTTGCCCAAATTTAAAAAAACTATTGAAGAATTACGTCACTACCAATATTAAAACAATTATTAAATAAACAAAAAAAAAATAATAATAATTAAATCTTAATGCCTAAGTAGAACATTAATTATTATGCTTAATAGGTATTGTTATAAAATTGGCGGGCCAACTAGCTCAGTTTAGCTTGTAACTGTTTACTCGTTTTATTAGTTTTAAACTTTAGGATACATATCTGATGAGATGACTGTTGTGTTTGAGCACAACAATATGTCAGCTTACACCTGACCCACTGGTCGTGTAAAATAAAATATATTTAACTTTAATTAGAATTTATTAAGTTCTCATTTTAAGCGAATGTGTAAATGTTATTATGAGAAATAAAGAATCTTAAACCCATGAATTTGGCTGTATAAATTAAAGTCACCTTATATAATTTTGTCGTGTCGCCGTAAAAGCAGTTTCCCCATCATAGGACGACATATATACTCACGCCTGTCTCCTAGAGAGGATGGCAGTGACTAGATTTCTGTCTGCTACGATCCCACACACTTCTGTCACCTCTTCCATGACCATCAATCTAATCATGCAACACTTTTTGTTCCCGGTGCTTTGCAGGCCTTTCTTTCTTCGATCGAGCTTTACCTTCCACTTGCGCAACATCATTACATTAATTTTCTCTGTTTGCCCAATCCACCGAAGTAATTCTTTTTCTATTCTAGTCACTACATCTTCTTTCAGGCAGCATTTCTCTATCTCTATATCATTAATTCCGTTTTACGTTTTGTCAGTAACATTGTGATTAAAAATATCTTTGTAAATACGGCAGAGTATACTGGCTTATGCAACAAGAACTCGGTTACTTAATTATCGATGAGTAAGTTTTTTATGTCAATACCTAAGGCATATATTAAATTCCTGAGCAAGATTTACTTGTGGTACAATGGTTATTAATTTATTGTGTGCTTGCAGTGACTCCATACAATATTGCAGAATCGATAGTTCAAACTTGTTGATTGTTCCATAAACGGTTCTGTTCTGTTCCACGCGCCGCCCTTCATTCGCTTTTCCATTAATTACGCTCCATTATATGAATTCCATTTTCTGTTGAAATTGTAAGCGGCTCTAATGTGTTATTATCGTTATCAGTTTGAACGTTACAAAACACGAAGTTGATAATTTATTTGTGTATTCACGAGGAAGTCGCCACTCTGTCTGGACCTCGCGTTTCCTTGGTCGATATCGACCGACGCGACGGTCTCGGATACCTGTCCGACGACGATTCACAAAGAACACAGAAGGTTTTGTGAGACGGAATAGTTTAGTGCTTTGTCTTTGTTTGAAGGAACTAATCAATGCTGCTCTACAGTCTGACGAGGTGTATTAAAAATAGAATCTGGGTGACCGCTTGAATACAAAATTAGTGTCATTGTTCTGTTGTCGTGGGTTTTTAGTTTAGATATTACAGTTGGTCACTGAACTGGGATGCATGAAAGGAGCTTCCACTAGTGCCGTAAACTGTGGTACAACCGCTACAAATAACGCCGGCGCACCCTGTCCTATTAAACCAAGACCCAACTTACCAACAAATCCCAACAATCCCAAAGTCGTCGTGTTTCGGAATGACGTCACGACTACTTACAGTTGCGTAGTATCAGTCATACGTCCGTTACCGACTTCCGTAGATTTTGTAACAAACCTCCTTGGTGAGCGCCCTTCCTCCTACTTCTCATCGACGCTTTCTATCAGGTGTAGTAGAATAGCCAAGCGTTAGCACATTTGTTTAAAACGTGTCCCTCTTGATGAATATAATGGAAACCGCGACGAGGCGAGCCTTTCATCAATGAAAGTTTGTGCTTTTTCCCTGTCGGATGATTTGCTGCCTTTAACCGCAAATCCTTGGGCATTAGAAAAAGCAATATTAACTGGGAAAAAGGCGAACAGGTTTTCCTTTTCCATCATTAGTGTCTTGAGAGCTAACCACATCTATATTTATTCCTCGATAATTTCAGAGTGATATCTAGATCGCAGCGAGCGACTCACTATTATCATTACCCGCTATTCTTCTCTTTCACCGATCGTCGTCGTCGCGTCCCGTTATAACCCTCGGGCTCTACTGCTACCGGTTTCTGATGATGCAGCCCATGATGCGGTAACCACTGATGGTTCCGTAGTGGGCGACGCACATGTAGCGCTAAATGAGCGTGTAATGCATTACGGACATGTTGTTAAAGACGATGTGCTCAGTGTGAAGCGTTACCGCGAGGTGTAAAGGTAGGAGGTTGTTTGTTTCACAATCTTGTGTAGATAACTCTTTACGTCTAGATACAAGTCCAATATACAGTTTGTTCTGTACCTTCGTATGATCATACCCTGAATTTTCTATCTCTTCTCAACTGTATTACTTTTTCTGTGACAGAAACATGAATGTTACCGTTTTAATAATAATGACATTAATAACGTTTTGATGATAAACATGGTCAACAGAAACACGTGTATCAACTTCAGGAAGTAATGTTTCGAGACTCCTCTGTTGACGTAAGACTGTAAAGAGTATAAAGCAAGCTGTAGTTTCACTGCCAAGATCATTTAGGTTCGCAATGTGTAAGATCGTTCTCGTAAATAAAACGTAGTTATTTAACTCATTCGAAACTAACGCATGCGTTCGGTCAAAATTTGCTACTCAAATTATTATAATTGTTAAATAAAAATCTGTATTTCACATTTATGGTGTCTACTCACAGTATTTTATTTACATAATATTGTAGTCAAATTTATCTTAGAAATTCAACTAAATTGCCGTCAAACAATTCCCATTAAACTTAACCTGCTGTTAAACAATTCCTATTAAACCAACCTGCGTTTAAACAGTAACCATGCAACTAACCTGCACTTAAATAATTCCGATTAAACAAACCTGCTGTTAAACAATACCCATTAAACCAACCTGCCGTTAAACAATACCAATCAAACCAACCTGCCGTTAAACAGTACCCATTCAACCAACCTGCCGTTAAATAATACCCATTAAACCAACCTGCGGTTAAACAATACATAAAATTGCCCGTTCCCACAAGGTTTTTTTTCCAACAGCTTGTAAATGTATTCTTTGAAATTCATTAGGAGAGTATGGAACAAACGTTGGTATTCAAACATAATTTGCTTGTCACTATTATAAAATTCAAGTGATGGCAGTCCGTTTATCCTTTATTGTGCTAAAGTTCACTGGCTTTCGTTCTCGTCTTTCCATTTGTAAAAATACAATTGCTCTGCATTGGTGCAGATTTTCCCCTCTATAAATAAGATTTGCGAACAAATAATGACAAACAAAAACTTCTTACCACTCTATGAGCTTTTTAACGATTTTGAACAAAGAGGATTTCGAAATTTCAGATTCAGAATGTAGTTGTTCGATTCTGCGTTCGAAGCTCGGTCAGATTATCGTTTGCTGGAAACTCGTGTTTGTGATTCATTAAGCCGCTCCTGTGTTTTGTATAAAATACTAGCTTTTGCTCGCGGCTTTGCTCGGAAGTGTCGGCATGGTGTTTTTTTAGCCTATATGTTGACCCCTACGATGACAAAAAATAAAACCGCATACAAATCTGTTGAGTGGTTCTCGGAACAGATATGATGACTAAACATATTCCATAATTCCATGTAAGATCTTGCAGAAATATTCAGTGTACAGATACAAGTTTTTACTATTCGTGGTTACTCCTCAAGGTCTCGTGAAGTTCAGCCGTGTGCCCGTTGTAACCTTAGCTCGGTTCCGTTCCAGAGGTTACTGGAATATCTTCAGTATATTTGTCATTCTGGTTGAGATATTTACCAAATTTAGCCAAATCGGAGAGGGGGGGGGGGGGTAACAAA
The DNA here is from genome assembly GCA_910592155.1 of Ypsolopha scabrella. Taxonomy (NCBI): domain Eukaryota; kingdom Metazoa; phylum Arthropoda; class Insecta; order Lepidoptera; family Ypsolophidae; genus Ypsolopha; species Ypsolopha scabrella. The sequence continues at coordinate 1,164,740 of OU342978.1, forward strand.
TGTAAACAATATGCCCGCGTGGCCGCGTCTAGTGACCATTTGTGGCAATTTTATTTTTGTCTACTTCTGTGTGGTCTAAAATGACACGATTTACAGCTGTTTATTCTGCATTCAGTATTTAGTCTTACGGCAATGTTCATGGTTTCGTACTGAAGAACGTTGTGTTTGCTATAGAGATAATTTGATTAAAATTTAAATCGGCAATGACAGTCGCAAAATTTCTTACGTTAGTTTCAATAAATTCTTTTTACAAATTTATATTTGTTTTGGCCCCCAATCGTCACTGCCCCTTGTATCCGCCCTTGGTCGGAACCGCATGATCGTAGAGCCCGCTAACCATTTGCGTACACAAACCTCTTTGAAACAAGTACACATTTAGCCCCTCGAATTATCTGCACTGAACTCCGGAGGGTCTTCTCTATCTCTGTACGATGCTGATGCGACCTGTCTGTATGTTCGTTATCACTTGAGAACAACTAAACAGTTTTGACGCGGTTTTCATTATGCCAAACCAGCGCCCGTAGCATGATGACACGCCACTTCGTTTGTCACGCGTTTTATCGTGCACAATCGATCGCTTATTTTGGTTCCGATGTGCGCGATAAAAAGCGTGACAAACGAAGTCGCGCGTGATCGTATGGTGGATGACGTATGATACAACGGGCGCATAATTTTTGGCCAATCACGACGCTTTTGAAGGCTATAGCGATGGATATTGAAGTTATACAATAAGAGGGCTGCTCTAACGCTTTTGTGTTCTAATTTATCTATCCTGCTCTAATCGACTGCATGCTCAAAACTGCGCACACAAAACTCCAGGCTACATTATGACATTTAGCTATAATTATACGTATATTTTTGGTAAGAATAGGCGTGTTACAAATATGGGAACTGAATCGCAATTTTCGTATTTTCTTAGAAGTTTAACAAGTATGTGTATCTATGAAGTCACGATTATTATTTTTATATCATCTACATAGACGGGTGGGACGGAATGCGTTTATGTACAATAATCGTATTATTATGTACCTCCGTATCATCATACCCTTATATTTTATCTCTCGTCAACCGTGTTACTTTTTCTGTGACAGTTTTGCGGTGGCTGAGTAGAAGCTCTTGCTTTGACTTGGAAATAAATTTTGAATAGAGTTTTGTCCATTAGTCATGGGGCTTCTTGAGTAAAGTTTTACTTTAATACTTTAGTTTTACTTTAAATATATTTTATTAGATGGGTTTTAACAATATCTAGATATTAGCTGTAGGAAATTTTGCTAACTGTATTAGTTTTTGAAATATACATAAAGAAATGGTGATAGAAATAAATGTATATTTCATGATTTACAAGAGCAAAGTAGTCAACGTTGAGTAATCATACTGAAACTGATTTAAAAAAACAGTTTAGTATAGTAGTATTCCTACAGTGTAGACAAAGACGCAGACAAAAAGCCAACAGTATATCATCAGTATTTGAATTAGGGGTCTTCCCTCTATAGAACGCCCTTGTCACATAGTTGCATGTGTGTGTGAGTGACACACTCAGCTAGTCGCTGTCGCACATAATGTTATGCTATTGTTGTGTTTGATAGGGAATGAAATTCTGTGACCTTTGGAAATACGCGCCATTTGCAAATGTACGAGTATGAAGTAGCGTTGAAAGGTTTTGTTTAAAAAATTATCTAAACATTTATGAGCAAAACTGTTCTCTGATATGACTATCTTATTAATTAACACTGACAATTAATGCAATATAGGTGACATTTACTTATGCAGCCTAATTCATACTGAAGACTTTGTAATTAGTCGGTAACAAGGTTCAATTACTCAAAATGAAAACTGTCGATAATATTTTTTAGACCCTTCTCCGAGAATGAAGCCGCGGGCAAATGCTAGTAATATATATATATTTTTATTGCTCTTAAACTCTAACTGAAAAAAAAGACTGAAAATTACTTATAGAATTAAAAATTAAGTAGAATCTTTTGATGCACGGAGTTTAATAGATCGTAAACGTATCAAGTTGTAAGTTGATAAATGCTTGTGGAATATGTTTATGTGTTAAATGGGCACGCACGGGTCCTAATCGCACTTGACCGGTTTGTTCTCACATAAAATCAATAAATGTTCTTGTTTCTTGTATGAAATGTGTACAAAGTAATATTCGGGTAATAGATCACTTGATGTAATACTCGTTTTCTTGGAACGATCACGACTAGACAAATAAATAAAGTCTACTGTTATCGCTCTCTTATCGTTAATCTGTGATAGAGGTTGAATGTGAACGAATCATTTGTTTACTTGTGTTCGAATGATAGTGCTTTACGTATTAATATCACACTAGCTATTTCCATTTCAGTTCAGTATTATTTATAGTAATTGTGTGTAATATTTGGGTAATAGATCACTTGATGTAATACTCGTTTTCTTGGAACGATCACGACTATACAAATAAATAAAGTCTACTGTTATCGCTCTCTTATCGTTAATCTGTGATAGAGGTTGAATGTGAACGAATCATTTGTTTACTTGTGTTCGAATGATAGTGCTTTACGTCTTAATATCACACTAGCTATTTCCATTTCAGTTCAGTATTATTTATAGTAATTGTGTGTAATATTTGGGTAATAGGTCACTTGATGTAATACTCGTTTTCTTGGAACGATCACGACTAGACAAATAAATAAAGTCTACTGTTATCGCTCTCTTATCGTTAATCTGTGATAGAGGTTGAATGTGAAGGAATCATTTGTTTACTTGTGTTCGAATGATAGTGCTTTACGTATTAATATCACACTAGCTATTTCCATTTCAGTTCAGTATTATTTATAGTAATTGTGTGTAATATTTGGGTAATAGATCACTTGATGTAATACTCGTTTTCTTGGAACGATCACGACTATACAAATAAATAAAGTCTACTGTTATCGCTCTCTTATCGTTAATCTGTGATAGAGGTTGAATGTGAACGAATCATTTGTTTACTTGTGTTCGAATGATAGTGCTTTACGTCTTAATATCACACTAGCTATTTCCATTTCAGTTCAGTATTATTTATAGTAATTGTGTGTAATATTTGGGTAATAGATCACTTGATGTAATACTCGTTTTCTTGGAACGATCACGACTAGACAAATAAATAAAGTCTACTGTTATCGCTCTCTTATCGTTAATCTGTGATAGAGGTTGAATGTGAAGGAATCATTTGTTTACTTGTGTTCGAATGATAGTGCTTTACGTATTAATATCACACTAGCTATTTCCATTTCAGTTCAGTATTATTTATAGTAATTGTGTGTAATATTCGGGTAATAGATCACTTGATGTAATACTCGTTTTCTTGGAACGATCACGACTATACAAATAAATAAAGTCTACTGTTATCGCTCTCTTATCGTTAATCTGTGATAGAGGTTGAATGTGAAGGAATCATTTGTTTACTTGTGTTCGAATGATAGTGCTTTACGTATTAATATCACACTAGCTATTTCCATTTCAGTTCAGTATTATTTATAGTAATTGTGTGTAATATTTGGGTAATAGATCACTTGATGTAATACTCGTTTTCTTGTAACGATCACGACTAGACAAATAAATAAAGTCTACTGTTATCGCTCTCTTATCGTTAATCTGTGCTAGAGGTTGAATGTGAACGAATCATTTGTTTACTTGTGTTCGAATGATAGTGCTTTACGTCTTAATATCACACTAGCTATTTCCATTTCAGTTCAGTATTATTTATATTCATTGTGTGTATTATTTGGGTAATAGATCACTTGATGTAATACTCGTTTTCTTGGAACGATCACGACTAGACAAATAAATAAAGTCTACTGTTATCGCTCTCTTATCGTTAATCTGTGATAGAGGTTGAATGTGAACGAATCATTTGTTTACTTGTGTTCGAATGATAGTGCTTTACGTCTTAATATCACACTAGCTATTTCCATTTCAGTTCAGTATTATTTATAGTAATTGTGTGTAATATTTGGGTAATAGATCACTTGATGTAATACTCGTTTTCTTGGAACGATCACGACTATACAAATAAATAAAGTCTACTGTTATCGCTCTCTTATCGTTAATCTGTGATAGAGGTTGAATGTGAAGGAATCATTTGTTTACTTGTGTTCGAATGATAGTGCTTTACGTATTAATATCACACTAGCTATTTCCATTTCAGTTCAGTATTATTTATAGTAATTGTGTGTAATATTTGGGTAATAGATCACTTGATGTAATACTCGTTTTCTTGTAACGATCACGACTAGACAAATAAATAAAGTCTACTGTTATCGCTCTCTTATCGTTAATCTGTGCTAGAGGTTGAATGTGAACGAATCATTTGTTTACTTGTGTTCGAATGATAGTGCTTTACGTCTTAATATCACACTAGCTATTTCCATTTCAGTTCAGTATTATTTATATTCATTGTGTGTATTATTTGGGTAATAGATCACTTGATGTAATACTCGTTTTCTTGGAACGATCACGACTAGACAAATAAATAAAGTCTACTGTTATCGCTCTCTTATCGTTAATCTGTGATAGAGGTTGAATGTGAAGGAATCATTTGTTTACTTGTGTTCGAATGATAGTGCTTTACGTATTAATATCACACTAGCTATTTCCATTTCAGTTCAGTATTATTTATAGTAATTGTGTGTAATATTTGGGTAATAGATCACTTGATGTAATACTCGTTTTCTTGTAACGATCACGACTAGACAAATAAATAAAGTCTACTGTTATCGCTCTCTTATCGTTAATCTGTGCTAGAGGTTGAATGTGAACGAACCATTTGTTTACTTGTGTTCGAATGATAGTGCTTTACGTCTTAATATCACACTAGCTATTTCCATTTCAGTTCAGTATTATTTATATTCATTGTGTGTATTATTTGGGTAATAGATCACTTGATGTAATACTCGTTTTCTTGGAACGATCACGACTAGACAAATAAATAAAGTCTACTGTTATCGCTCTCTTATCGTTAATCTTTGCTAGAGGTTGAATGTGAACGAATCATTTGTTTACTTGTGTTCGAATGATAGTGCTTTACGTCTTAATATCACACTAGCTATTTCCATTTCAGTTCAGTATTATTTATATTCATTGTGTGTATTATTTGGGTAATAGATCACTTGATGTAATACTCGTTTTCTTGGAACGATCACGACTAGACAAATAAATAAAGTCTACTGTTATCGCTCTCTTATCGTTAATCTGTGCTAGAGGTTGAATGTGAACGAATCATTTGTTTACTTGTGTTCGAATGATAGTGCTTTACGTCTTAATATCACACTAGCTATTTCCATTTCAGTTCAGTATTATTTATATTCATTGTGTGTATTATTTGGGTAATAGATCACTTGATGTAATACTCGTTTTCTTGGAACGATCACGACTATACAAATAAATAAAGTCTACTGTTATCGCTCTCTTATCGTTAATCTGTGATAGAGGTTGAATGTGAAGGAATCATTTGTTTACTTGTGTTCGAATGATAGTGCTTTACGTATTAATATCACACTAGCTATTTCCATTTCAGTTCAGTATTATTTATAGTAATTGTGTGTAATATTCGGGTAATAGATCACTTGATGTAATACTCGTTTTCTTGGAACGATCACGACTATACAAATAAATAAAGTCTACTGTTATCGCTCTCTTATCGTTAATCTGTGATAGAGGTTGAATGTGAAGGAATCATTTGTTTACTTGTGTTCGAATGATAGTGCTTTACGTATTAATATCACACTAGCTATTTCCATTTCAGTTCAGTATTATTTATAGTAATTGTGTGTAATATTCGGGTAATAGATCACTTGATGTAATACTCGTTTTCTTGGAACGATCACGACTATACAAATAAATAAAGTCTACTGTTATCGCTCTCTTATCGTTAATCTGTGATAGAGGTTGAATGTGAAGGAATCATTTGTTTACTTGTGTTCGAATGATAGTGCTTTACGTATTAATATCACACTAGCTATTTCCATTTCAGTTCAGTATTATTTATAGTAATTGTGTGTAATATTTGGGTAATAGATCACTTGATGTAATACTCGTTTTCTTGTAACGATCACGACTAGACAAATAAATAAAGTCTACTGTTATCGCTCTCTTATCGTTAATCTGTGATAGAGGTTGAATGTGAACGAATCATTTGTTTACTTGTGTTCGAATGGTAGTGCTTTACGTATTAATATCACTACGGGTCAACTAGCTTAGTTTAGCTTGTAACTGTTTACTCGTGTTATTAGTTTTAAACTTTAGGATACATATCTGATGAGATGACTGTTGTGTTTGAGCACAACAATATGTCAGCTTACACCTGACCCACTGGTCGTGTAAAATAAAATATATTTAACTTTAATTAGAATTTATTAAGTTCTCATTTTAAGTGAATGTGTAAATGTTCTTATGAGAAATAAAGAATCTTAAACCCATGAATTTGGCTGTATAAATTAAAGTCACCTTATATAATTTTGTCGTGTCGCCGTAAAAGCAGTTTCCCCATCATAGGACGACATATATACTCACGCCTGTCTCCTAGAGAGGATGGCAGTGACTAGATTTCTGTCTGCTACGATCCCACACACTTTTGTCACCTCTTCCATGACCATCAATCTAATCATGCAACACTTTTTGTTCCCGGTGCTTTGCAGGCCTTTCTTTCTTCGATCGAGCTTTACCTTCCACTTGCGCAACATCATTACATTAATTTTCTCTGTTTGCCCAATCCACCGAAGTAATTCTTTTTCTATTCTAGTCACTACATCTTTTCATTTCTCTATCTCTATATCATTAATTCCGTTTTACGTTTTGTCAGTAACATTGTGATTGAAAATATCTTTGTAAATACGGCAGAGTATACTGGCTTATGCAACAAGAACTCGGTTACTTAATTATCGATGAGTAAATTTTTCATGTCAATACCTAAGGCATATATTAAATTCCTGAGCAAGATTTACTTGTGGTACAATGGTTATTAATTTATTGTGTGCTTGCGGTGACTCCATACAATCTTGCAGAATCGATAGTTCAAACTTGTTGATTGTTCCATAAACGGTTCTGTTCTGTTCCACGCGCCGCCCTTCATTCGCTTTTCCATTAATTACACTCCATTATATGAATTCCATTTTCTGTTGAAATTGTAAGCGGCTCTAATGTGTTATTATCGTTATCAGTTTGAACGTTACAAAACACGAAGTTGATAATTTATTTGTGTATTCACGAGGAAGTCGCCACTCTGTCTGGACCTCGCGTTTCCTTGGTCGATATCGACCGACGCGACGGTCTCGGATACCTGTCCGACGACGATTCACAAAGAACACAGAAGGTTTTGTGAGACGGAATAGTTTAGTGCTTTGTCTTTGTTTGAAGGAACTAATCAATGCTGCTCTACAGTCTGACGAGGTGTATTAAAAATAGAATCTGGGTGACCGCTTGAATACAAAATTAGTGTCATTGTTCTGTTGTCGTGGGTTTTTAGTTTAGATGTTACAGTTGGTCACTGAACTGGGATGCATGAAAGGAGCTTCCACTAGTGCCGTAAACTGAGGTACAACCGCTAAAAATAACGCCGGCGCACCCTGTCCTGTTAAACCAAGACCCAACTTACCAACAAATCCCAACAATCCCAAAGTCGTAGTATCAGTCATACGTCCGTTACCGACTTCCGTAGATTTTGCAACAAACCTCCTTGGTGAGCGCCCTTCCTCCTACTTCTCATCGACGCTTTCTATCAGGCGTAGTAGAATAGCCAAGCGTTAGCACATTTGTTTAAAACGTGTCCCTCTTGATGAATATAATGGAAACCGCGACGAGGCGAGCCTTTCATCAATAAAAGTTTGTGCTTTTTCCCTGTCGGATGATTTGCTGCCTTTAACCGCAAATCCTTGGGCAATAGAAAAAGCAATATTAACTGGAAAAAAGGCGAACAGGTTTTCCTTTTCCATCATTAGTGTCTTGAGAGCTAACCACATCTATATTTATTCCTCGATAATTTCAGAGTGATATCTAGATCGCAGCGAGCGACTCACTATTATCATTACCCGCTATCTTCCGCGGCGTCTTGCCTCTTTCACCGACCGTCGTCGTCGCGTCCCGTTATAACCCTCGGGCTCTACTGCTACCGGTTTCTGATGATGCAGCCCATGATGCGGTAACCACTGATGGTTCCGTAGTGGGCGACGCACATGTAGCGCTAAATGAGCGTGTAATGCATTACGGACATGTTGTTAAAGACGATGTGCTCACTGTGAAGCGTTACCGCGAGGTGTAAAGGTAGGAGGTTGTTTGTTTCACAATCTTGTGTAGATAACTCTTTACGTCTAGATACAAGTTCAATATACAGTTTGTTCTGTACCTTCGTATCATCATACCCTGATTTTTCTATCTCTTCTCAACTGTATTACTTTTTCTGTGACAGAAACATGAATGTTACCGTTTTAATAATAATGACAGTAATAACGTTTTGATGATAAACATGGTCAACAGAAACACGTGTATCAACTTCAGGAAGTAATGTTTCGAGACTCCTCTGTTGACGTAAGACTGTAAAGAGTATAAAGCAAGCTGTAGTTTCACTGCCAAGATCATTTAGGTTCGCAATGTGTAAGATCGTTCTCGTAAATAAAACGTAGTTATTTAACTCATTCGAAACTAACGCATGCGTTCGGTCAAAATTTGCTACTCAAATTATTATAATTGTTAAATAAAAATCTGTATTTCACATTTATGGTGTCTACTCACAGTATTTTATTTACATAATATTGTAGTCAAATTTATCTTAGAAATTCAACTAAATTGCCGTCAAACAATTCCCATTAAACTTAACCTGCGTTTAAACAGTAACCATGCAACTAACCTGCACTTAAATAATTCCGATTAAACAAACCTGCTGTTAAACAATACCCATTAAACCAATCAAATCAACCTGCCGTTAAACAGTACCCATTCAACCAACCTGCCGTTAAATAATACCCATTAAACCAACCTGCGGTTAAACAATACATAAAATTGCCCGTTCCCACAAGGTTTTTTTTCCAACAGCTTGTAAATGTATTCTTTGAAATTCATTAGGAGAGTATGGAACAAACGTTGGTATTCAAACATAATTTGCTTGTCACTATTATAAAATTCAAGTGAGAAACATGATGGCAGTCCGTTTATCCTTTATTGTGCTAAAGTTCACTGGCTTTTGTTCTCGTCTTTCCATTTGTAAAAATACAATTGCTCTGCATTGGTGCAGATTTTCCCCTCTATAAATAGGATTTGCGAACAAATAATGACAAACAAAAACTTTTTACCACTCTATGAGCTTTTTAACGACTTTGAACAAAGAGGATTCCGAAATTTCAGATTCAGAATGTAGTTGTTCGATTCTGCGTTCGAAGCTCGGTCAGATTATCGTTTACTGGAAACTCGTGTTTGTGATTCATTAGCCGCTCCTGTGTTTTGTATAAAATACTAGCTTTTGCTCGCGGCTTTGCTCGGAAGTGTCGGCATGGTGTTTTTTTTACCAACACCCCTTGTAGCCTATATGTTGACCCCTACGATGACAAAAAATAAAACCGCATACAAATCTGTCGAGTGGTTCTCGGAACAGATATGATGACAAAAAATATAAACATATTCCATAATTCCATGTAAGATCTTGCAGAAATATTCAGTGTACAGATACAAGTTTTTACTATTCGTGGTTACTCCTCAAGGCTCGTGAAGTTCAGCCGTGTGCCCGTTGTAACCTTAGCTCGGTTCCGTTCCAGAGGTTACTGGAATATCTTCAGTATATTTGTCATTCTGGTTGAGATATTTACCAGTTGCTTGATATTTGTCAGCCAAATCGGAGAGGGGGGGGGTAACAAATGTAAACAATATGCCCGCGTGGCCGCGTCTAGTGACCATTTGTGGCAATTTTATTTTTGTCTAATTCTGTGTGGTCTAAAATGACACGATTTACAGCTGTTTATTCTGCATTCAGTATTTAGTCTTACGGCAATGTTCATGGTTTCGTACTGAAGAACGTTGTGTTTGCTATAGAGATAATTTGATTAAAATTTAAATCGGCAATGACAGTCGCAAAATTTCTTACGTTAGTTTCAATAAATTCTTTTTACAAATTTATATTTGTTTTGGCCCCCAATCGTCACTGCCCCTTATATCCGCCCTTGGTCGGAACCGCATGATCGTAGAGCCCGCTAACCATTTGCGTACACAAACCTCTTTGAAACAAGTACACATTTAGCCCCTCGAATTATCTGCACTGAACTCCGGAGGGTCTTCTCTATCTCTGTACGATGCTGATGCGACCTGTCTGTATGTTCGTTATCACTTGAGAACAACTAAACAGTTTTGACGCGGTTTTCATTATGCCAAACCAGCGCCCGTAGCATGATGACACGCCACTTCGTTTGTCACGCGTTTTATCGTGCACAATCGATCGCTTATTTTGGTTCCGATGTGCGCGATAAAAAGCGTGACAAACGAAGTCGCGCGTGATCGTATGGTGGATGACGTATGATACAACGGGCGCATAATTTTTGGCCAATCACGACGCTTTTGAAGGCTATAGCGATGGATATTGAAGTTATACAATAAGAGGGCTGCTCTAACGCTTTTGTGTTCTAATTTATCTATCCTGCTCTAATCGACTGCATGCTCAAAACTGCGCACACAAAACTCCAGGCTACATTATGACATTTAGCTATAATTATACGTATATTTTTGGTAAGAATAGGCGTGTTACAAATATGGGAACTGAATCGCAATTTTCGTATTTTCTTAGAAGTTTAACAAGTATGTGTATCTATGAAGTCACGATTATTATTTTTATATCATCTACATAGACGGGTGGGACGGAATGCGTTTATGTACAATAATCGTATTATTATGTACCTCCGTATCATCATACCCTTATATTTTATCTCTCGTCAACCGTGTTACTTTTTCTGTGACAGTTTTGCGGTGGCTGAGTAGAAGCTCTTGCTTTGACTTGGAAATAAATTTTGAATAGAGTTTTGTCCATTAGTCATGGGGCTTCTTGAGTAAAGTTTTACTTTAATACTTTAGTTTTACTTTAAATATATTTTATTAGATGGGTTTTAACAATATCTAGATATTAGCTGTAGGAAATTTTGCTAACTGTATTAGTTTTTGAAATATACATAAAGAAATGGTGATAGAAATAAATGTATATTTCATGATTTACAAGAGCAAAGTAGTCAACGTTGAGTAATCATACTGAAACTGATTTAAAAAAACAGTTTAGTATAGTAGTATTCCTACAGTGCAGACAAAGACGCAGACAAAAAGCCAACAGTATATCATCAGTATTTGAATTAGGGGTCTTCCCTCTATAGAACGCCCTTGTCACATAGTTGCATGTGTGTGTGAGTGACACACTCAGCTAGTCGCTGTCGCACATAATGTTATGCTATTGTTGTGTTTGATAGGGAATGAAACTCTGTGACCTTTGGAAATACGCGCCATTTGCAAATGTACGAGTATGAAGTAGCGTTGAAAGGTTTTGTTTAAAAAATTATCTAAACATTTTAATGAGCAAAACTGTTCTCTGATATGACTATCTTATTATGCGATATAGGTGACATTTACTTATGCAGCCTAATTCATACTGAAGACTTTGTAATTAGTCGGTAACAAGGTTCAATTACTCAAAAAGAAAACTGTCGATAATATTTTTTAGACCCTTCTCCGAGAATGAAGCCGCGGGCAAATGCTCGTAATATATATATATTTTTATTGCTCTTAAACTCTAACTGAAAAAAAGACTGAAAATAACTTATAGAATTAAAAATTAAGCAGAATCTTTTGATGCACGGAGTTTAATAGATCGTAAACGTATCAAGTTGTAAGTTGATAAATGCTTGTGGAATATGTTTATGTGTTAAATGGGCACGCACGGGTCCTAATCGCACTTGACCGGTTTGTTCTCACATAAAATCAATAAATGTTCTTGTTTCTTGTATGAAATGTGTACAAAGTAATATTCGGGTAATAGATCACTTGATGTAATACTCGTTTTCTTGGAACGATCACGACTAGACAAATAAATAAAGTCTACTGTTATCGCTCTCTTATCGTTAATCTGTGATAGAGGTTGAATGTGAACGAATCATTTGTTTACTTGTGTTCGAATGATAGTGCTTTACGTCTTAATATCACACTAGCTATTTCCATTTCAGTTCAGTATTATTTATAGTAATTGTGTGTAATATTTGGGTAATGGATCACTTAATGTAATACCCGTTTTCTTGGAACGACCACGACTAGACAAATAAATAAAATCTACTGTTATCGCTCTCTTATCGTTAATCTGTGATAGAGGTTGAATGTGAACGAATCATTTGTTTACTTGTGTTCGAATGATAGTGCTTTACGTCTTAATATCACACTAGCTATTTCCATTTCAGTTCAGTATTATTTATAGTAATTGTGTGTAATATTTGGGTAATGGATCACTTAATGTAATACCCGTTTTCTTGGAACGACCACGACTAGACAAATAAATAAAATCTACTGTTATCGCTCTCTTATCGTTAATCTGTGATAGAGGTTGAATGTGAAGGAATCATTTGTTTACTTGTGTTCGAATGATAGTGCTTTACGTATTAATATCACACTAGCTATTTCCATTTCAGTTCAGTATTATTTATAGTAATTGTGTGTAATATTTGGGTAATGGATCACTTAATGTAATACCCGTTTTCTTGGAACGACCACGACTAGACAAATAAATAAAATCTACTGTTATCGCTCTCTTATCGTTAATCTGTGATAGAGGTTGAATGTGAAGGAATCATTTGTTTACTTGTGTTCGAATGATAGTGCTTTACGTATTAATATCACACTAGCTATTTCCATTTCAGTTCAGTATTATTTATAGTAATTGTGTGTAATATTTGGGTAATGGATCACTTAATGTAATACCCGTTTTCTTGGAACGACCACGACTAGACAAATAAATAAAATCTACTGTTATCGCTCTCTTATCGTTAATCTGTGATAGAGGTTGAATGTGAAGGAATCATTTGTTTACTTGTGTTCGAATGATAGTGCTTTACGTATTAATATCACACTAGCTATTTCCATTTCAGTTCAGTATTATTTATAGTAATTGTGTGTAATATTTGGGTAATGGATCACTTAATGTAATACCCGTTTTCTTGGAACGATCACGACTAGACAAATAAATAAAGTCTACTGTTATCGCTCTCTTATCGTTAATCTGTGATAGAGGTTGAATGTGAACGAATCATTTGTTTACTTGTGTTCGAATGGTAGTGCTTTACGTATTAATATCACACTAGCTATTTCCATTTCAGTTCAGTATTATTTATATTCATTGTGTGTATTATTTGCTATCATTATTATTAAAAATAGTAATTTAAAGTACAGAAGTCATCAGAGTATATCTCAAAATGATCTTGTCATCTTAAACAAATAAATCATACATTCAACATTCCAAATATTTTTGGTTTAATACATTTTATGCATATACTTGTATATTATTTAGATTTGATTTATTTGCTCAGTTTTGTTTCCTCGAAATTAATTTCTTGGGCTAGAGGGCCATCTACTTTCGGAAAAATTTGTTGAGAAAGTAAATCTCAGATACATTTTTAACCGTAAATTCACTAATATCGTTTAAATTTTAAATAACATAATCTATACCTGTTATTTCCGCTGCAAGTATTATTTACTTTTGTACTCGATCGAGTGTTGTAGATTCCGTAGAGATTTGATTAAAATGACATCCATTCTCCAAATCTCTTTCAGAGTGTCAACTCTACAGATAACAAGTTGAATTTATTAATCTCTACCCAAACAGGTATTTTCTTTATGTAAGTACTTTATAATATCATTGTATCTAGCTAGATAATAATTAGCGACCAGATCACGGCGTATTGCGAAGACTCGTGTAGAGAAATATAGATTGAACGAGGCTACTTCACTCTTGTTTACGGTTACTTTCTTGATAACAGGATCATTGAATTTGATGGCATCATTATTGGACCGGATTTCAGAGTTGTTTTTGTATGTTAATTATTATTTATCTTAAAAGTCAACCATTTGATGTTAGTAACCCGGACTGCCTAAAATTACTGTCGAGAATAACATGACTAGAATTAAAATATCATTGTATCTAGCTAGATAATAATTAGCGACCAGATCATGGCGTATTGCGAAGACTCGTGTAGAGAAATATAGATTGAACGAGGCTACTTCACTCTTGTTTACGGTTACTTTCTTGATAACAGGATCATTGAATTTGATGGCATCATTATTGGACCGGATTTCAGATTTGTTTTTGTATGTTAATTATTATTTATCTTAAAAGTCAACCATTTGATGTTAGTAACCCGGACTGCCTAAAATTACTGTCGAGAATAACATGACTAGAATTAAAATATCATTGTATCTAGCTAGATAATAATTAGCGACCAGATCATGGCGTATTGCGAAGACTCGTGTAGAGAAATATAGATTGAACGAGGCTACTTCACTCTTGTTTACGGTTACTTTCTTGATAACAGGATCATTGAATTTGATGGCATCATTATTGGACCGGATTTCAGATTTGTTTTTGTATGTTAATTATTATTTATCTTAAAAGTCAACCATTTGATGTTAGTAACCCGGACTGCATAAAATTACTGTCGAGAATAACATGACTAGAATTAAAATATCATTGTATCTAGCTAGATAATAATTAGCGACCAGATCATGGCGTATTGCGAAGACTCGTGTAGAGAAATATAGATTGAACGAGGCTACTTCACTCTTGTTTACGGTTACTTTCTTGATAACAGGATCATTGAATTTGATGGCATCATTATTGGACCGGATTTCAGATTTGTTTTTGTATGTTAATTATTATTTATCTTAAAAGTCAACCATTTGATGTTAGTAACCCGGACTGCCTAAAATTACTGTCGAGAATAACATGACTAGAATTAAAATATCATTGTATCTAGCTAGATAATAATTAGCGACCAGATCATGGCGTATTGCGAAGACTCGTGTAGAGAAATATAGATTGAACGAGGCTACTTCACTCTTGTTTACGGTTACTTTCTTGATAACAGGATCATTGAATTTGATGGCATCATTATTGGACCGGATTTCAGATTTGTTTTTGTATGTTAATTATTATTTATCTTAAAAGTCAACCATTTGATGTTAGTAACCCGGACTGCATAAAATTACTGTCGAGAATAACATGACTAGAATTAAAATATCATTGTATCTAGCTAGATAATAATTAGCGACCAGATCATGGCGTATTGCGAAGACTCGTGTAGAGAAATATAGATTGAACGAGGCTACTTCACTCTTGTTTACGGTTACTTTCTTGATAACAGGATCATTGAATTTGATGGCATCATTATTGGACCGGATTTCAGATTTGTTTTTGTATGTTAATTATTATTTATCTTAAAAGTCAACCATTTGATGTTAGTAACCCGGACTGCATAAAATTACTGTCGAGAATAACATGACTAGAATTAAAATATCATTGTATCTAGCTAGATAATAATTAGCGACCAGATCATGGCGTATTGCGAAGACTCGTGTAGAGAAATATAGATTGAACGAGGCTACTTCACCCTTGTTTACGGTTACTTTCTTGATAACAGGATCATTGAATTTGATGGCATCATTATTGGACCGGATTTCAGATTTGTTTTTGTATGTTAATTATTATTTATCTTAAAAGTCAACCATTTGATGTTAGTAACCCGGACTGCATAAAATTACTGTCGAGAATAACATGACTAGAATTAAAATGTCAACACAGCAATTAATAATTGTTTATGAAACTGGTGGATAATAGAGGTTGTTAAAATTTAAACCGAACATTATAGTCGAGTTGTTAACATTATTACTGGAGTGTTTTGCAGTTTCATACACTAATTTATCGAAACTCTTGTAATTGGTAGTATCTACTTATGTATTTTTCTAATCCACGTGTCTGGGTAACATTTGTCGAACGTTTTTCTTGATATTGCTGGTAAAATGTCATGTTCGTAGCAGTTTCCGGAATGTCAGGTCGAGTCAAATTCTCCAAAGTATCACTGCTGTCAGACAGTTTTGGCCGCCATAAAATTTTTGCCAAACTAAATTTTAAACAACTTTATGCATGTATGTATATCCAAAGTAAATGAATTTATAATTATTATTAACACACTATAACAATAAATTAAGGCGCTACCGGAGAAATATTGTTACTTTTTAGAATCCTCTAACTAATTTCAAGACGAAGCTACGTAGGCTACTTAGTAAACACTTTTAAAAATCTTTTTCTAGACTTCTGCTGAATAGAAACGCGGTTAAAACATTTTACTCGATAGAAATAATTATTGAAATGGGATTTCAAACACACTTTTTCTCTTTGTTGACGAGTAGGAATTATGTACGGAATTTAAATATATTTTATTAGATGGATTTTAATAACATTTAGATATTAGCTTAAAGAAATTTTGCTAGCTATTTTAGTTTTTTAAATATAAATAAAAGAAATGATTGTAGAAATAAATTTCTATATTTTAAACACTGCGTTTTATCCATCGCAAGGAGATAACTAATTAACTTTAAATCCCGGTTCAGAGCTCTACTTGTCCAGATTTACTTTTCTGATTTTCTATACCGCAATGATATAAAGAAGCAGTTTTTTTTTAATTTGCTCTGAATCCGTCCCTTTCGCGCGGTGCGTTTTTCTGCTTGGAGTGACAGTGACCTTCATCACCATAATAACGTAAACTATGGCGCCGATATCCAGAGACAAAGAAAGCCCCTTGCACGGTCATTCAAAGAGGCCGAAATAATTATTTCATGATTTATTGCGTCTTGAAATATTTATTTGAAAGAAAAGTTTCATACTATATAAGTGTAGATTAAAATATTTACGCAGTTATAAAATAAAATACCAACGAAATGCGTCTTGTTTCGCTAACGAAACGTATCAACATCGCTCAAGCCAGTTTTTCTCTACTTTCCAGTAGAGTAAACCAAAAGAAATTTTGTAACAAACAACTTCGAAACCAATAGCCAACTTTATCATTCAAAACTGGAATTTAACGCGAAAGGGACAAAGAAAGATTAGCCAAACGTCGCGTCGTTGCTAACAGACAAAGAACCTACGACCCGACCCAAACACAGTAAAGCCCAGTAAAGGCCCGCCCTTGCCTCCTTGTGTAGGCCCGAAATGGTGCATCGGCCATCAGCTAACTAGGTCAAGCTTACTGACACTGCTGGGTCGCACGGCCACGTGTTCCTCCTCCCACCTTTTACCTCTCCTATTTCGCTATAAACAACCAAAATTTAACCTTGTTTCAGGTTAAAAAGGCCGTTTTTGCTTTGGTAGAGGGTTACAACATCGGCCTTGTAGAGCAAATAGCTTGTTATACATTTAGTTTATCGACTTTGCATCTCAGTGATAAGGTTCGTTTTTGTATAGCTCTGGTATATTTAAAACTACGGACTCGTTCGTGTCCGTGGTATGATTATTTGACATTGTCTTAGCGTTTCAATATTAATGAGTACGGAAGTGCTTGACAATTAGTTTTGCAACGCAAATACTTGTCCACAAATAAAATACAGGCCAATGGAAGAACCATCTGGTGCAGCAGTTCTGCAAATATCTACTTCAGAGTCGATTGCACACCATTATTGATTTTATAGGTTTATTTAAATTTATTTGTTACCAGTATTTTTCAAATGTTTCCTCATGAATATTTTAAAAATATCTTATCCATAAACTCTATTGTAAACAATGTTTTATATTACCCCTGTGCTTATTAATTTTAATTATTATGTAATATTGTAAATAGACTCATAATATTTGTATACAGAGAGGACTTAAAATAATATTTCAACATTTACAACATAACTGTGTTAAAACAAATAAACGGTTAATCTAAAACTTCGGAAATAATTGTTTGAATATATTTTTTTAGTCTAACTAAATGTATACATTGTAGTTTAATATAAGATATTTTATCAGAACTAAGTATATGTATTTGCACACATATTTCTTCACTTTTGGTTATAAGACTTAGAAGTTCCTTTTACTTTATTTAAGTAGGTACCTAGCCGAAAACCATTGCTAGTCTTTTTTCACATAACAAAGACCTCGAATGTTTCTCCTAATGCCATTATCTTGACTCTATGTAGCGAACTTGGTCTACTAATAAATAATAACTTGTAATGGTGAAAGTTTGTACGTGTGTGTGTGTGTGGTAGCTGAGACAACCAACACGCCCAGAGCGTGTTTAACTTTTACTTTACGATATTAGCTAACATCTTAATTTCGTTTACGACATCTTTGAAGGGTTCTAGGGAAGATGCCATTAAGATTGTATGTTTAATCATAAAGATTGACTACGTTATTTATAAACTGAAAATCAAATAATATATACTTTAGCACAGATCGGAAATTATTTCATTAGTAAGCCCTCTTTGTAAGCTCAAGGGGTTATCGTTGAACAAGCACCGTACAACATGAGGTTATATGACGTTAATGGCTTGTATTATACTCGTGTATGGCTCCCTGGTTCCAGCCCTCAAAGAGAACCCGTTACTATAGCAACGATCGTTAGGTGATCCAATGTATCGAAAATCCTTATCATTAGTGCTTTCTCTTTTGTTGACAGCTTCCATTGCTCGTCGTCATAGTATAAGTAACAAATAGTATTCTATCTCCATACAAGCGGGCCGAAACGAACCACCGCCAAAACAGGTTCAACTCGGTTTACGACAGTCGCGGTCGCACAGCAGTTACGTACGCACGTTGTCTCTGTGACGTTCCCGCGCATTTTCGTAAATTATGGCACGAAATTACAGAGTATGTTGTGCATTGTATGGTTGCTTAAATGAGATGACGACTGACGACGAAATACGAGTGGGTCGAAATATATATCGATCATTATTTTTTTATTTGTTTCTCTTTATACTCCATATAACTAGCTACAATTAAAGGCTCAAGAAGTCACAAAAACAGTATTTATTTGATAGTTGCTTAAATACAACTTTTATAATAATAATATAGCATTATCAAATACGTAAACAGTCAGTTGGCAGCCCTAGGGCGTGCTTAGGCGCCGAGCGGCCGTAGGTATTGATTTCAAGGACACCACCTAGTTAAACTACTGTTGTTACCTATACTGTGTCGTCGTCGTCGTACATAGAACGTTTATGTGCGTAAAAGATCTGATCAATGTTCAGCAATAACTTTACTTACCTACTTATGTTAAGGTTAAGTCTGAATTTTGAAACTTTGTTACTTTATATTTCTGTGAGCGCGATGAAGCCTTTGCAGTGAGATATTATATTGTGACGAAGGGTCTCGACCTCAAATTGTATGGGATTTGGGTTAAGTACCTTGCATTTGACAGATAGAATGAGATTTTTCGATCAACTTACTGGTACCCAATATCCATCTTGATATACTGAACGAAATAAGTATGTGGCTGAATGTGAATTTGC
Organism: Ypsolopha scabrella; assembly: GCA_910592155.1. NCBI lineage: Eukaryota > Metazoa > Arthropoda > Insecta > Lepidoptera > Ypsolophidae > Ypsolopha > Ypsolopha scabrella. The sequence continues at coordinate 1,184,249 of OU342978.1, forward strand.
TGTAGCCGCGGGAAAAGTTAAAGTAAGGCAAAGTTTCGCTAACCCAATGAAATAATTTCTTCAGAGTATTGGAAAGAAGCCTTGTACTAAATCCGGGATTGTGTTTCCTTTCTTTAACTAGATATTAAAATTCAATTAAAATTTTGTAAACGAGCTTACGTGTTAATGGAACTTGTTTTTTGTGATTATTGGCACATAATACTACAGTATAATACATTGTTAAAATTTTCTATGATAAATAATATACTTTGTTGAACCAGTTCCGCTTTAACAGTATTATGAAGGGCTTTAACTAAACATACAAGTTAATGAATGATGTTTACATTGCTTGGTTGCGTGCAGCAGTAAATAACACGTTTGTTCCGTTCTAGCTTCTCCCATAAAGCCGTTGTTTCAAAACCCTTATACACTGTTAATACCTATTACGAAAACCCTTCATCAACTGAGAATGTTTTCGTCTCCTCGGCTAACGCTAAATCAGCAGCCAAAAGTAGGTCACCCAGCGGTGGCAGGTCAGCATCACCATGGCAGAGAATATATAGTATTACTCCATGGGGTGCAGTAGACGATGGAAAATAAACCTTAATGGTTCGACTTACAAATCAAATACGAGTAGATGCAAAGATGAATCTAAATAGATGAATATAAAGAATACCATACAAATAAATTTTCCTGCTGTCAAGAGACATTATTTGGATATTGTTTTGCTACTACTGAAGTGTCGGCAGCAGCGCAAGACTCGTTCTAAGCCCACATAGGTCGCTGTAATCGGACTTTTGAAACCAAGCTGGGCTTCGCGAGTGACATTGGCGCCCACCGCTGCCGTACAAGTCCCACAAACCATGAGGTCGCCGTCCTCTGACTACTATGAGGAGGACATCATAATCGTGTTTATGGAAAATTGGGATAAGTTAAAAAAGAAATTCGCGGCTTAAAATTACTAAAACTTAAAAGAAAATGTTGATCCTATCTACTGTGTTTACAATGAAAGTACTAATATCACTCAGTTTTGAAACTCGAATCTAACGTATTATAATAATGATGTATATTGTTCTGAGGATTATAATTATAACTAAAGTTTTCTTGGACCTATTTATCGGGAACCTGTTTCTACTGTCCCAAAAACAAACTTCATAGATATTTTATGAATGATGTTGATGAGTATGAGTATGAGTATTGATGAGATGTATAAGAAAGAAAGAAGAAAGAAAGAAAGAAAGAAAGAAAAGCAATTTATTTTAAATACCTCCAACAATACACAAAATAGACATGAAAAATCACACATAACTAGAATTAACAAAGAGTAAGAATGTATAACATAATAAATATAAGTAGCAGGATTTTAACATTTAGAAAAAGGTGGTAAATAAAATGGGATTCAACTCAGCTTAGTGCTGCGGTAAGTGCCACAGCGCTGTTATTCTGTTGAACCCTGAAACTAAAATTAAAACTTAAACTATACCTATGCTAGGTGGCTTATATCTAAGGGTTGATTTATGAACTAGGAATTGGAATGTGCAGGAAGTATGTATATATAATAAAATATATAAAAATATATATCTACAAAAAATAAATATATAAGAATATATAACAACAATTTTTTCTCGATTAGGGTTATTTTTGTTTTTGTTTTTCTAATAGATATTTTTTCAATTTGATCCGAAATGTTTCCTTTGTTTTGCATTCTCGAATGGGAGGGGGCAAATCATTCCATACCTGTATGACTGTATGACTCGTGTATGATTTTTTCTTAAATTTTAAATGGATGATGAATTATAAAAAGTTCGCATTACATAATATTTTTAATGGGTATCACCGAACAAAGACAGTAAGAAAACAAAACACAATTACGTTTTCATATTAAATTGGGCGCTTTATAAATTCCCGAAACGTTCAGAAAGATTCTCAGTAAATTCTTCAGAACTTGTAGGTTCCTTGTTCATCTCGTCTCGGCAATCATTTCAAATACATATTTCTCTTCTTTTACGGATTCTCAAGCCCAAAGTATTTTGTATTGTTCTTTTTACCTTTTTTCTTTATTTGAATTGTACTTTGTCTAGTTTTATGTAAACACGTTTTCCGGTGTTGGTCCGTTTGGATATAAATATATTAGCCATTATCCTGTAACTGTATCCATTAGCACCGGCATCATGATTTGCCCAATTGACCTCGGAGGGTAGAATCACTTGGCAACGCCAGCTGTAGTAAAATTCGTTTGCGATTTTTCCCGAAGGAGTTAATCTTCACTTTACACGCTTCCAATTCCACTGATAAGATTCCAGGGACTTGTGTGTATTCTACTTGTGTGCGCTTTGGTTATTTGCCCACATTCTGTTACGATGTTGTAATAGCGTTGAACATATTTTGAATGTTTGACGATTTTGCAGTGTCTTACGTTTTTCATAATATGCCGCAGCTTATGAACCTTTTATGACAGTCATCGTTAGTTTTGTTTTGTACTATTTGAGATGGCGATCTTAGAATATGGTTTGAAGAAGTTCGTACAAGTGGTATAAGGCTTTTTCATTAATGTGTTTTAGTCTATTCTATCTGATTTATAAAAAAATGCAACGTACACAAAATTATTAAGTCTGGATTATAAATTTATGTAAGGTAAATTTATAACAGCACAATTTCCAAAAATATGTAGTCATAATAATGATAGGCCATTATAGGGTATCTAATTTGCCTTACACATACAATATAAATGGAAACATCTCGTTTCCTTGACCTCAGTCTCGTGTTCCGATAGTGGTGTGCTGACATTGGCACTGCTACTCGGATTGAAATTACCCAGACGTTGGTTTTATTCTAAAGTCATCACCGTACCGATCTCCGTTAGAAGCAGTTACATCTAACTTTGTCGTAATTTATTCAGACTAGATAATATAATGAGACGGAACATAACAGCGACAAATTATGACTCCTTTGTCGCCCGCGGGAATGAATTTCATGACCCTATCACCAGTGGCGTACATAGAACTTTTTGCAGGATAAGCAATGAGAAGGTCAAGTTTGACGATAAAACAACATGAAACAAATTCAAAAACAATTATACATTTAAAAAATCATGTACTCTAGTCTGTCTGTACGCGTCATACAAATAATGATTTTTCAAAGTAACTTAATTTTTTTCATATTTTTTATATTTTTTTAGGGTTCCGTAGTCAACTAGGTACCCTTGTAGTTTAGCCATGTGCGCTGTCTGTCTGTCCGCGGCTTAACTCTGAGACTGTAACCAGAAAGCTGTAATTTGGCACGGTTATATATATTAATCACGCCGACAAAATGGCAAACTAAAAATATAAAAAAAATAGTGGAAATATATTCTTTGACCTTGTTTTTTGTTGCTCTGTGTTTGCGCATTGTTTATTTATTTATTGTCAGCTAGCTAACTGTAATTTGTAAATGAACACCAGAAGCATAATATTACATTAAAACAAAGTGCTGCGTAGATTCGGTATACGCACAACATATTTTAAACATGAATGTTTAAAATATTTATTCACTATGTAATAAAGAGTACCATATAGTTAAAAATCAAAAAGTACGTATATATTTTCATAAAAAAGTGGATTCATCGTCAGAAAACATCGGATCACGGTGGAAATAAATGTTTTGTATAACATCATTGAAATAAACAAAACTATGATAATAAAAAAATTTAATACGTTGAAGTTCTTTTCGGATCATAAAAATCCCAGCCTCCGAAAGACAAATTAAATCCCAGCGAACTGCTGCACACTGTAATAATATCTAAGCAGCGGTATAATTAGTTACCGAAAAATATACTAATTTAAATGTGTAACATCTACCGACAAAATAAATAAAAATAGCAAACCAAAATTCCTTACGACCACCTGGTTTAAGTAATGAACTTCCGAATAAATTATTGAACTTCCGAAAGAAATACTAATTTAACGAAAAAAAATGTTCTGCTGAGTCAAAAAATAGGTACGACGACGAGCGTAGCGAGGTTGACATGTAAATACATATTGGGAGCCGAGCGAAACGGAGCAGAGCGAGGCGACCCCTTGAGTTTTATGATATGGTCAGGCAACTTTGAATTTTTATTCGGAGATCTACGATAAAAAAAGCTGACAATAGTTTTCGCTGAAATGTATTTTCAGCTGGTGAAATAGTATTACGTCAAGCTTTTTGATGTATTAAGTTTTCGGAATTTTCAGTATTTCATTCGGTAGTTTTCAGTAGTTGGTAGTTTATTTATTAGCACAGAAGTTTTCGGTAACTTAGTAGGTATTTAAAGCAGTAACATTCATAAATTGAACATCCTCATTTTTAATTTAGTTTTCGGAGCCGTTCTTTTCTAGCAGTAATTTGTGAGAGGATTACTTGGGTACAGACAATTTAGTTTGGTATCTGACATTGAGTAGAACTTACCTATAGGTACGTGTACATACAAGACATGCATAAATATATGTATATAATACATGTATAAATATTAATAAATAATATAATTCCTGACTCCTGACTGAACACTGATTTTTGAATGACAGAGGAGAGGTCTCTTGTAAGGATAGTCGACGCGAATACACCGACGTAAAAAGAAACGATTGCAAGTCAGCAGTACTCTGTTGAAACCAACCCTAATGCTGACTCGCTGTGAGGCTAAAGAGTTCAGTTTACGTGACACGAAGTGACATTTGAATGAGATGCTTCGACAGTTAGGTCCAGAGATTGATATCTGCTTGCAGGCTTGTTCCCTTATTGTTGTGCCCTGTTGATTACAAGTACTATTCCCTTAAATGTTTGGCTTTATAAATAATATTTTTGCCAACATGTTTGATTCGTGTGTAAAATTGAATTCTTCGGTCTTCATCGTGATATAAAGTGACGTTTGAACAGAGGCTCGCTTTGCTGGGTATGGAAGTGTTTGTCTGTATGTCTGCTGCAGATATACGAGCGAGGGCTTGGCGCCTTTGTCTCTGTGAGTCGTGATATCGACGCGTTCAATGTTTTACGACTTGTCTTGAATACGCTTCCTTCTTTTGTTCCTTTTGTTGATGCATTGTTTTGTTAAATAATTAAACCTTAGGTCATTCATTACATTAATATGTTTTGTACAACGTATTATTATCAGCTATCAATAAAAAAAAATGTTTTAATATAACTGATTTAAATAAATCACTAAGAATAAATAAAAAGGAAACTGCATTAAAATGTAATCTGAAATTGGAGAAGTTCCCAAGGCTGTTTTAAAGAGAGGATATTGTTTTTTTCAGTTACAGATACTTTACACCACGAAGTTAAAGTTATACATTCAGTATTTATGAATTCGATCACTTCTTGAAATGTTTGGAGTGCGTTTTACATTACAATATCACAGTGGCGTGCATAGGATTTTTAAGTAGGGTAGGCACAAAACTGTCCTTTTGTTCTTTGCACGTATTACAGCGAGAATTACGATAAATAACGATATAACTCGCACAGGTGTCTTTCTCTTTTGTCCACGCTCATTGGTAAAAATCCTCTTACCCCACTATCAAAAATGAATCTCCGACTACGTTAGATTATTTACCCCATTAAGCTAACGCCTGGCCCTGGTTTCTTCTGTCATGGTGGTTAGCGACATCTAGAGCACAGTAGTCGCCTCTCGCTAACCATTTAGTAACAATGTAGCGAAAACTGCAGCAGCGGAGTGTTAGAAATCACTAGAAATATTAGAAAAATATATTTTTTCATCATATTCTCCTAGTCTATCCGAACACTTAACACAATTAGGGATACAACACTTCATGATAAGATGATAACTCGCGTTAGTCCGTGTTTGTGAATAAATTCTTCGAATAAAGCGCAGCTCCGTCCGTCACGAAAGTTTAGCCAGCAATGACGAAAGCCCTCCCTTTTGTGACGTCATGCTACCATCGATCGTAACATACAACCATTCATACATCAACTCCTCTTCGTATCTACTTCGTGGTAGCCTTAAACTAAACAGTAACCAGCCTATTTCTTCCACAAAGTAAAAGGCGATATGTGTAAGTAGTATTGAGCTAATGTGATTTGTAGTTAATCGCGGCGGCGGCGGCGCGGAGCGGGACGCGGGGTACGGCAGCCAAGGTCACGTGGCCGCTTGGCAACTCGCGGTTCAGCGGATATGTACCAACTATCCGCTATATGCATCAGCTACACTACACTGTTGATGCCTTGGGAACCACGGCTGACTGGATACAAGACTTTTTGTCGCTAGAATTAGGGGTCAGATTTGATGCTTCACCTATGTCGTGGCTAGAAATGCGACGATGATGACTTGAAACTTATTTTAATAGTTATCAATCAGTTTCATACTTGTTTATCTATGGCACATTATTGCATCGAATATAGTTAAACAGTTGTTGAAAGTTTTGCTTGTACTTCCTGGGTTCGTGTTGGTAAGTCTTGTCGTTGATGACGTCACAACGTTGATTGTAAACGTGACCTAGATGATAAAGTGGAATGGCATAACTTTTTTGTTGAGTATTTAATGGGTAAAGGTGCAATCAGCTAGATTACGATATACATACTCGTAGTTCGACGATAGATAGAGGATCATAAGTTCAAGTTCCTGACGAATTAAACAAAAATCGAATGGTACGAAGAGTGAATGCAGTGGAAATGCGTTTTCACGGAGTAGGTGTGTGGTTTGACATCGAATGATAGAGTGCAAAATATCTACACATGGGATCTTTCCAGCCCAATGGATATGTAGTGACTAGAATAGAAAAAGAATACTTCGGTAGTTTGGGCATGGAGAGAAAATAAAATGAAAGAACATACTGACAATAAAATTGCAAAAATGTCATGAATACATTAAATATTTTTGCGAAATTTTAAATAAAATAGGTTTTTAATATTAGTATTGTGCTGAGGCCAAAACTAACATTTATAAATTATTGTCTGTCTGTATGTTCCGTTTTAATTCGAGAACCACTCGACGGATTTAGATGCAGTTTTCCTTTATTACCATCATAGTGAACCTGATCAACGTACTATAGGCTATAAGAGATGGTATATGCCGACCAAACTGTTGTCATACTAGAGAGTTATACATACTGAGTTAAGTCAAAAGCACCCGAATAGAAGATCTTGTATGACTAGATATACCAAGATATAAGAAATCAGTGATCTCAACGTACCCCTCTGGGAGAAAGGCGTGTGCGAGTACATGTAATATAACTAGTAGTTCACCCCGAACTGTGAACTCGCGCTCGCCTGATTCGCGCTTGACCGATTTAGCTCATGTTTGAACTAAAACATTCTTTTTGCCTTATTTACTGGCCTGGCTAATTTCATGACATTCCGATCAACGATACTCGAGTTATCGTCGAACAAACATTCATACATACATACATACAAACGCCGGATTGTTCCAATAGACTCGGAGAACTAGCTCGCTCGTTCAAAAATATTGAAATATTTTCCAGCAAAAAAAAAATAATTGCAAAAAATATAGATAAATTGATGTGGTGTCGTATGGTTTTGCGAGTTGCTATTATATTAGCTTTATTTCATTGTTTAACATTATACATAAGCACCCTACTTCCATACACCCTCACACACACACACATACTCTCACTACACACCCTCCCTAGTAGTAAACTGATCCCAAGACCTTGGTCGTAGGGCTAGGGATACACACACACACACATCTCAAACACACACACTCACACACATTTTTAAACTAATATTAAAAATTATTAAAAAAAAATATATATATTTTTTAAATTCATTACTAACATAATAATAATTGTTAGTTTGTATTCAAAATCTACCTATACAAAATTAACTTGTTCTCAGTCTAATACTATAGTCTCTTTAAAAATCAATTGCTTCTAATTTAATACAAAATTTACTAGTTATTGTTATATTTAATGTACCTAGTTTTTAGCATTGAGAAACTGTTAAATGCAATTCCAAGAGGAAGTGCGGGGTTCCTGTACTTTCAGTACTCAGTACTTAACACGGGGCCCAGACGTTAATATTGTTTATATTGTATGTACGTAATCTTGATGAATAAAACTTATTTTATTTTATTTATACGATGTAGTTTGTACGATGAGAATTAAATAAGAAAGAAGTATGAAAAAATTTAACAATAAGAAACCGGGCGCGATTTGCGAAAATGCGGGTAATCGACAACATTTCATTTTAGTTAATCATTTGTTTTTGATATTTATATTGAAAAAAAAGAAATTTAATTGAAAAAAAGAAGCTTAAGTATTTTTTCATTTTGTTTTATTTAATGTTTTTCCTGCATAATTTAATGTTTTCTTAGTCACTCATTCTAAAAGGACGTAAGTTGCATCTGAGGATTTCAAAAGTCGATGTTCATTGCCAATGGATTATTTAAAAAAAAAACCTGGCATGTTTATGTCTGCTGTCACATGGCATGTAAGTTTTTTTTAAACAAACTGAACTTAAAAGCAAAGGAAATTGTTTTTTAAACCCTGTGTTTACCATATTTTTAGTTTTTTTTAAATATCTCTTTATTTAATCACGATTTAATTCTGAAAAAAATATGATGCTCAGAAAGCCCATATCTCGAAATGGTTTTCAGTTTTACACCAATTATTAATTTGTAATGTTGTCGATTATACAGGTTAACTAATGGGACAGAAAACTTTTTTAGTTTGTGTGTATTAAAGTGCCATATTATAGTATTAGCTACGTTTGGAACCTAAAAATAAGATAATGTTACTTTTCTCGTAAAAATGTTACTTTTTGAACTGTCTCATGTTACATTTGACTATCTGCCACTGGCAACACTGAGCTCTGTCGGATATAGAGGAGTTGAAGACGTTCCTCATATTTTATGTATTCTTGTATTAGAATTTATACCGCTCTTGCTTGTTCATGCTCTATAAAACAGGAACTTAATTTAAAACTCCTAGATGTACCCTTGTCTGAGACGCCGCTAACAATAACGAGTGTTTTGCATTTTTATAGCCGACACAATAAATTTAGTCCAAATATTTTTCATGGCGGAGGATATTTTGGTTGAATGCTTCAGCTTGATTATTTTCAGTGCCCAGTTTCATTACTAGCGTAGTGGTGCTAACGATGCTTTACTGCGGTTTTTGTTTAATTAACAGTTACTACATAAGCTGTTAGTTAATTATTTAACCATTTAGATTAAGATAATGTATTTTACTGTTAAATAGTAATAAATGAGTAGTTACCGGCTCCACGGGTGCCATTATGATTGAAATGCTCGTGGCTTATTATCATTATTAGAATTTTGCATGTTTTACTATCATAAATACTTCAAATTGCAATTTTAAACTACGTCAAATATCTATAACTTTAACGACTGCAAAGGCAACTGCTCTATCCGAAATTAGCGATGGAGTTTTGAGACCTCTATAATTTTATACAAAATTGTTGTATTAAGTATTTTAAACGATTCATTATCATTATTTCCCTTCGGGCCCCACGGAGGTAGTTGAAAACCAGCGCCAACCAAAGCAAATTGTCGAGTTTTTGCTTTGTTAATTTTAAGTATTTTTATCATTTTTTTGTAAACACGTCAGTAAATTTATTTTCTTTCTTTCTTTAAAGCGTTTTGATGGATTCGTTTCGTTAATAATAAAACAAAATACGACATTAATAGCAATATTACAACGTTATTTTGATTAGTTGTACTGAAACTGTTATTTCTAGCGCTATTTGATGGTCTGCAACCAGACGCGTAAGTGGTGTGATGGCGAGTTGAGAAGCTGTTTAATGGATGTGGTTGTTTTCTATTTGTTGTAAGGTGGCACTCAGGGCCCGGGCCGCCGCCCCCACCTGCCCTACCTCCACTTACGCCTCTGGATGTATCGTACGTCAACACAACACTAGCTACTCTAGCTGCCCCCGAGCTAATCAACGTTGCCGAATCTAACGCTAAACGGTTATATTAACTGCTATTCTGTTATGCGTTGTGAACTGCGGTTACGTTCGTTGGTAACGGGGTTTCCTGTTATTTTGTTAATATCATGCTTTTTAGTTCGTCCTCATGTTTGTTTGTATATAATTTATTTTCAGTGTCTATTAACTGTTTACTGTTGTTTGCTATTAGTGTATTTCGTGTTCTTTATGTGTTTCTTGTACTTGATTAATAATATTTTTAATTATTTGTTGTTGTAAATATTTTATATTCTACACTTTTTTGGCATATAGGTACTTTACATCTATTGTGAGTGTCTCCCTTCACAAAACCTAACTTACACTTTTTTTTTCTTATTAAAACCTAACATATTTCACATTATTTAAGGCTGGCAATTACGGAATTTCTAGCGTACCTAGGACTTCTTGTAATACTGAGTGAACCCATTTGTAGGCGTCTGTTAGATAGAATAACTGGAGCTATTGTTGAACCGTTTATAAATACCGAACACCGATGTTCATTCATTTGTTGATGTTGTGTGTCCCTCTTTATCTGTTAACTCTGTCTTAGTTTCTTTTCTGTTTCCATTTCGGGGTAGAACTTTCTAGTATTTCTTTGTAAAAAGACTCGATATGTACCTGTTTCATTTTTTTTTACTGTGGTTAGTTTCGACATTAGTTTCGTTTCAAATCTTGATTCATATTTGTAACACCTGTGTCTTCTAAAAACTAAAGTGTACCTGACACATCTGTCAGGTTGTAGGTAAACACTCCTCCTACATCCATCCCCTATACATGTAGGTAGAGCCTGAACCGCCGAACTTGATAGAGGAGGGGTGTCGATACAAGGAGTTATATACATTATACGACTCGTATATAACGTGAATTTCGCTTACATAGCCACACTCATACTGGAGACTCGGTACGTATGTGGACCAAGGTTCAATGACCCTGTTTGCGAAACACAAAAAAATCTTTTTGAGCCTCTTGTTCAAGAATAACCACGACTCAATTAGTATAGGGAGTTTAAATGTTATTTTTCGTGTTTTGTAGAAAGGGTCATTGTGACCTTAGTCCTAATCACTTACCGGGTCTCCAGTATGAGTTTGGCTATATGAGCGAAAGTCACCTTATTATAATTAATTCCCAAGTATTTTGTTAGAATTTTTATTAAATTATCTAAAATGTCCGTAAATAGCTTTTAGGGTGCATACAGTAAGTTTTGCTGGTATCCATAAAGACCATTTTTATTCCTTTTTGTTTCTGGGACAGTGATAATTTACATGTTTCAATATGAAATGCGTGCATTAGCAGAACTTATTGAACTGCATCTGGAATAATCTCGTCAGTACACACGGCAGCATTATCCACTGGCAGTTCTTATTGCGGGGTGATAGCCGCTATAATCGCTTACACGTAGGGAGGTTGAACTGTACACGCGTGTGTGCGTGTCCGCAGTGCATCGGTCCTCGGTTGTTGCTAATTTAGAACAGATCCATGCGCGGACGCACTCGCACCACTTTGGAATTGGAACGATTCTATTCCTGAACTTAGACACACTTCTGCTGGTTTCGGGAAACTAATATTAATTGCTATCGTGGTTTGTGGGGAGCCTTTGCGTAGCAGTAAGTATAATTTGGCCAATGCGAGTTAGTCTTGCGCACATAGGGTTCCGTACATATTACGGGTACGCAACCCCAAAATATTATGGTACAAAAAGGCTGACAAGCTACTCTTATCATCTTACCTATGAACCTTGTAATAAAAAGGTTGACAAGCTTGTCAAACAAGTCATCTCAGATGGCGCTATGGTTAACACGAGATTTATTGTATAAAGATCCCCCTTGGATTCATTTCTTTTTTAATTTTTATTATTTGTCGTGATAGAGGCCATAGTAACATGTATTTTGAGGAAATTTAAACTGGCTACCTATTACGGTTGAAGCTGTAGACCCCTGTGACATACGAACGGACAGACAGAAAGACAGCGGAGTAAGTAATAAGGGTTCCGTTTGGCACCCTTCGGGTACCGAAACCTAAAAAGGTAAAAATATCTCTATAAATATGAAAGTTCGTCTCTGAAAACGAATCAATATAAGGTGAACCCTTTGCGAACTATCATTCATTCAGTATACGATAACTGGAGTTGATGCTCGTGATTGTTGGCACTTTGCGAACTATCATTCATTCAGTATACGATAACTGGAGTTGATGCTCGTGATTGTTGGCACTTTGCGAACTATCATTCATTCAGTATACGATAACTGGAGTTGATGCTCGTGATTGTTGGCACTTTGCGAACTATCATTCATTCAGTATACGATAACTGGAGTTGATGCTCGTGATTGTTGGCACTTGGTGGATTTTTTGATACATTTTTGATTGAGAAACACTTGTACTTGTCCACTTATTTATATTATTTCCCTTACCGGTTTCGGTTTGTCTGTTTACAGCGAAACCGGTAAGGGAAATAATATAAATAAGTGGACAAGTACAAGTGTTTCTCAATCAAAAATATACGATAATTACAACAGAAAATAAAACAGAGAATCGACAACATTACAAATTAATAATTGATGCAAAAGTAAAAACTATTTCGAGATATGGGCTTTCTCAGCATCATATTTCTTTTTTCAGAATTAAATCGTTATTAAATAATAAATAATAATAATAATAATGTAATCTTTATTTCAGGCAGTGCCCATAGTGTTAGTAACAAGGTCTTAAAAACTATATTAGTATTACAATAATGGTGTAATTAATTTAACTTAATCTAACTGAATCTTGTGCCACTGCCTGTCGAAGTGGTATGCAATGACACCCAGTGACGCAAGATGGGACCGCTCGTCCTCTCGGCAAACACTTTCAGGAGGCTGTTAGAGCTATCCCTAACCCTGCACAACAGGGATGCCACCCTCTTACGAATTATCGCATGAAAGCCGTCTGTATAAGATTCAGTGAACATCCCCGAAGCACTGCAGAATCGAGGCAATCCCAACAGCATCCTGAATGCGTTGTTACATTGGACACGCAGGGCGCTGTAAGATTTTTGTGTAAAGTTGATCCACAGGCTGCAGGTGAAAATATCTCTAAATGAAGAGATATTTTCAAAAAACTAAAAATATGGTAAACACAGGATTTTAAAAACAATTTCCTTTGCTTTTCAGTTCATTTTGTTTAAAATAAAAAAATACATAAGCTTCTTTTTTACGTAATCTTTCAATATAAATATTAAAAACGAATGGTTAACTAAAATGAAATGTCGATTATACTGTTTCTTATAATATGGCTTTGTTTCGACTTATGCTAAAAGTATCCCTCGGGATAATTATGGTTATATTTTAACTAGCAACTTTAGCAGTTAATTATAAATTGTGCACCGTGCGTGACTAAGAGCTTTTTTGTTTTGTTTTTGTCACGCTTTGTGGTTTCTAAAACTACCTATTTGTGCTTAACTCTCTTTTCTTTGCTAAATCTACCTCTAGCGGGTATAAATATACTGCTGTCTTTAAATAATAATTTGGGCAAGTGCGAGTCGGTCCAGCGCACATGGGTTCCGTACCACCACAATACGGGTACGGAACCATAAAAGCATGGTAAATAACAATAATATACATGTCAAAGCATCATCAAGGCTACAAAAAACAAAGCGCTAAATTGGTAGTACCTGGCAAAAATTTGGCACCCTCTATGCACGAAACCCTAATTTTTATTATTTTTTGTTTTACTTCAGAGTACTTATGCTGTACTGTACCGTCTTTAAGTAAGAGCCAAAACAAATGTAACTTTTTTTGTATGGGGACCCTCCTTGAATTTCAATTTATTTAATATTTTATTATTTGTTGTGGTAGAGGCCATAGTAACACGTGTTATGTAAACATTTCATGTTTCTACCTATGACGGTTGAAGCTGTAGGCCCCTGAAACGGACAGACAGACAGACAATGGAGGTTTAGTAATAGGGTCTCGTTTGGGACCCTTCGGGTAAGGACTAAGGAACCCTAAGAACCACATACTGAACAACTTTCCCAAAGAAACATAAACGCACAAATTAATAGTAGTAGTAATAGTAGCCCAACCTTAATATTTTTTGTATGTATTTCCCGTTTTTATTTATTAACTTATTTCTTTATTGCATTATGTATACATAATATTTTTATTCCTAGATTCCTCTATTTTATGCAGGTGTATATTTTATTTCCCGTAATATTATTTCTTTTTATATATTCTGAAGATATATTATATTGTTAAAATTTACTTTGAAATGTAGAAAGTATACTTAATCATAGACTAAATAGTACTTGCACTTGTATGACTTAATGTATCTATTTTGCAAAAATAAATATTTTGATTTTTGATTGATTTGAAGAAACTTATTCTCCTCCCCATACTAACTTTAAGAACATACTAAAGCAGACTCTGAAGGTTTTAATTTTAGTTTTAGTGCTGTTATAACTTAATTTTCTTCATTCTAAAATAGTTCTTTAGTGTTAACAACAGAAGCTATATTACTTTGGAATTATTGAAGTTTAGCACTAAAACTTAAATTAAAGCCTTCAGAATCGGCTTTAGGTACAATTTGTATGAGCAGGGACAATCTTTTAGGGTTCCGTACATCAAAATTAAAAAAAACGGAACCCTTATATGATCACTTACAATGAAGGTCGTTGTCTGTCGGTCTGAAACTAACCTAAGTCTATGGCCCTATAGTGCTGTTAAAATCAAGCTTCGAACTGATTTCTTTTTAAAAATGTTATTGCCCTACTCGTAATCAATTTCATACAAATTATAACTGATTACGAAAACCTATAGGGTCCTTCCAGTTGACTTAGAAACGTGAAAGTCCGTTCAAATTAGCTCTCACAGCACACTTCTAGGAAACAATCTGAAAATTAGTTATTATTCAACAAGAAATGAAACACCAAACTAACCTAAGTCTATGGCCCCATAGTGCTGTTAAAATCAAGCTTCGAACTGATTTCTTTTTAAAAATGTTATTGCCCTACTCGTAATCAATTTCATACAAATTATAACTGATTACGAAAACCTATAGGGTCCTTCCAGTTGACTTAGAAACGTGAAAGTCCGTTCAAATTAGCTCTCACAGCACACTTCTAGGAAACAATCTGAAAATTTGTTATTATTCAACAAGAAATGAAACACCAAACTAACCTAAGTCTATGGCCCCATAGTGCTGTTAAAATCAAGCTTCGAACTGATTTCTTTTT
Organism: Ypsolopha scabrella; assembly: GCA_910592155.1. Classification (NCBI taxonomy): domain Eukaryota; kingdom Metazoa; phylum Arthropoda; class Insecta; order Lepidoptera; family Ypsolophidae; genus Ypsolopha; species Ypsolopha scabrella. Next base: position 1,199,343 of record OU342978.1, read on the forward strand.
AAAAATGTTATTGCCCTACTCGTAATCAATTTCATACAAATTATAACTGATTACGAAAACCTATAGGGTCCTTCCAGTTGACTTAGAAACGTGAAAGTCCGTTCAAATTAGCTCTCACAGCACACTTCTAGGAAACAATCTGAAAATTAGTTATTATTCAACAAGAAATGAAACACCAAACTAACCTAAGTCTATGGCCCCATAGTGCTGTTAAAATCAAGCTTCGAACTGATTTCTTTTTAAAAATGTTATTGCCCTACTCGTAATCAATTTCATACAAATTATAACTGATTACGAAAACCTATAGGGTCCTTCCAGTTGACTTAGAAACGTGAAAGTCCGTTCAAATTAGCTCTCACAGCACACTTCTAGGAAACAATCTGAAAATTTGTTATTATTCAACAAGAAATGAAACACCAAACTAACCTAAGTCTATGGCCCCATAGTGCTGTTAAAATCAAGCTTCGAACTGATTTCTTTTTAAAAATGTTATTGCCCTACTCGTAATCAATTTCATACAAATTATAACTGATTACGAAAACCTATACGGTCCTTCCAGTTGACTTAGAAACGTGAAAGTCCGTTCAAATTAGCTCTCACAGCACACTTCTAGGAAACAATCTGAAAATTTGTTATTATTCAACAAGAAATGAAACACCAAACTAACCTAAGTCTATGGCCCCATAGTGCTGTTAAAATCAAGCTTCGAACTGATTTCTTTTTAAAAATGTTATTGCCCTACTCGTAATCAATTTCATACAAATTATAACTGATTACGAAAACCTATAGGGTCCTTCCAGTTGACTTAGAAACGTGAAAGTCCGTTCAAATTAGCTCTCACAGCACACTTCTAGGAAACAATCTGAAAATTAGTTATTATTCAACAAGAAATGAAACACCAAACTAATTAAAGCATTTGGATACATAGAGTTTAATAGATCCTAAGTGTCAAGTTAAGTTGGTACATAATATATGCACGTGGGATAAGCTTGTGTTCTAAACGGTATGTACAGAATCCTCAGGGCCGAGTCCTACTCGCACTTGACCAGTTAATTCATTTGCGCGGTTGTGTTTCTATGGAAAGGTAGCTCAGTATGATCAGTAGAGCATATGGTTTAATTTAAAGACGTTAAAATTAAGTCTCGCTATGCTCTATGGAACATGCAAAAGCTTTTAGCGTTACAATTATTTTCACTGTTATTCATTTTAATTTTAAACAGAATATCTCCCGTCGGCAGGTCGCGGATTTTCCAATTTTGTGTGAAGTATTCGCACGTCCACATTTGTCAAATGTTTGTTGAGTTTGAGTCAAGCAACAGTTGACCAAACTGCAAGCCGTCAGTTCGTAAAATTTCGACGTGACTACTGTTGGATGGTGCAGGGAACAACGAGTGCCTGGACAATCGCTTACCATTATAATACCCACCCCCGGTCTACCACTTCATATGCAATTAGTCTCTTTAAATCTAAGAATATATTTTATTGCGAAATACATCGCTTTGGAATACTCTATATATTTAATTATTAATTAATACTTAAAATATTATTATTGCATTTTTTTCTTTGTCTTGACTTTACAGTTGTTTCTAATTTATCTTTTCTAGTTTGTAATGCACTCTAATAATAATCTTTAGATTTATCTTCAGACACTTTGATATACAATGAGTCTCGTTAGGCCTACTCTTTGACATGCAATTAGTCTCTTTAGATCTACTCTTAAATATGCTATTAGTCTCTTCAGACCTACTTTTTGATATATAATGAGTCTCTTTAGGCCTACTATTTGTTATGCAATTAGTCTCTTTAGATTTACTCCTAAATATGCCATTAGTCTCTTCAGACCTACTCTTTGATATACAATGAGTCTCGTTAGGCCTACTCTTTGATATATGGAATTAGTCTCTTTAAATCTAAGAATATATTTTATTGCGAAATACATCGCATCGCATCGCATCTATATATTTAATTATTAATTAATACTTAAAATATTATTATTGCATTTTTTTCTTTGTCTTGACTTTACAGTTGTTTCTAATTTATCTTTTCTAGTTTGTAATGCACTCTAATAATAATCTTTAGATTTATCTTCAGACACTTTGATATACAATGAGTCTCGTTAGGCCTACTCTTTGACATGCAATTAGTCTCTTTAGATCTACTCTTAAATATGCTATTAGTCTCTTCAGACCTACTTTTTGATATATAATGAGTCTCTTTAGGCCTACTATTTGTTATGCAATTAGTCTCTTTAGATTTACTCCTAAATATGCCATTAGTCTCTTCAGACCTACTCTTTGATATACAATGAGTCTCGTTAGGCCTACTCTTTGATATATGGAATTAGTCTCTTTAAATCTAAGAATATATTTTATTGCGAAATACATCGCATCGCATCGCATCTATATATTTAATTATTAATTAATACTTAAAATATTATTATTGCATTTTTTTCTTTGTCTTGACTTTACATTTGTTTCTAATTTAATTTTTCTAGTTTGTAATGCACTCTAATAATAATCTTGAGATAGAGTAGGTCTCTTTGATATACAATGAGTCTCTTTAGCTCTACTATTTAAAATGCAATTAGTTTTGTAACCCTTCAGGAAATATAGGGGAACAGTAACTGTAATAAATCTTTAGATTAACTTATTAATCGGGTCTGGTCAAGCCACGCTGTGATCGGTGCCTTTAATTTTTTTTGGTTAATAGCTTCTATGTTGCTTTTCGCCTCCAAACTAAAGTAAGTGCAAACCCCACTAACGAACAAAAGGAACTAATTTTCGTTAAGTAATTACAGAAAATTCTTATCTCCTCCTAAATCATTCAAGTGTTATTAAAATAAATAAACGGTTACGCTTTAATTGAGTTGAATTTAAAATAACCTCTTTATCTTCACCCAATTACTTATCGGCACACGATCTTGGCCGCCAATCACTGACGGCCGCATCACTCGTATTAGATAGAGGACAAGGAGGACAGTAAATATAGAATGAACCTTCCGCAATATCCTTCGGTCCACGGCACCGTTACTGATAATGGCTGAACCTCGTGGAACCTTTCACCCGACGCCAGGGTCACAGTGAGTCAGGCAACGTCGGACGAACTGCAGTAACCTACGAGCTTTATCTGCTCGACCCTGCGCCTGCGTGCCGTCCCAGAAAGTATAATTATTACGGATAACGGCCGCACTTTCTGAACTGTTGTGGGTGCCGGGGTTAAGATTATGGCAGTTAAATACAGCGATGTTACACAAAGATGAGTATACAAGTCAAACGAGCGTTTATAATTTGTAACTGCTTTCCTGTCAGTCATGTAGGAGAAACACAAAGAATCATATTTCTGGACGTAGTTTTAGGTCAAGATATGTCTGGTGACAATGTTCGCGGGAAAGTGCCATCACAGTCCTCTCGTCTGTCCTCGGCTGATAGTAAGCTGATATAAAATACGTCGCACCCTGACGCATTGCGGTTACGCAGTTACCTACTTTTGCTCCGACAGAGGTAGAGCTGGAACAAAGAAAGAAACTACAATGATAAAACTGTAAATATTGTATAGTTCACGATACCCCGTAGATTACGGATTCTGGAGCCGACCTTATTTCATCCATTCCATGGCCTTTACATGCCTGAGCACAATGTTTAGCTGTTTCCGTAGTTTATTTATCGCGGAGATTGTGTGGGACATTTACAAGACCTTGCCGTAATAGACTCGTCACAAATGCCCGGAAAATGACTGTGGAAAAGGAATTATTTGCTTTGAAGAATTCAGAAAAATCAGATTTTTTGTTTTTATATAACGAATCAAAGGAAAGCCGTATATTCAGTTCAATATATTTCGTCCACCTGCAGAAATTGTGTTCTTTACGTACGTATATGATGTCCGGTTTTAGACCCTTCCTATTTCAGTTGCCTCTATAACTAGGGTTTCAGTGATGCCATAAAAGACTTTTAGGTCTCACAGGTAAAGCTTTCAGAAGTACTGTTTCTTGTAAAGTTCAGTTCCGCGAAAAAGTTACTGGGAGATAAAATAGTGTTGATTACAATATCATGAGTATGATCATCAAGAATGTTCCCATCCGCGCGCACATCACAAGGTGGACTGAATAATTTCATGTGTTTATTTATCTGTAAACACGTGGCAGTTCGTTAGCCTGTTGTGTTGTGATGCGCACAAGTAAACTGTCTGTCCGCCAGTACAGTGGCACTACGCCGCGCCGCGACAAGCTCCGCCCACACACACATACGCAGATGCTATCGGTATTGACCTGGGCGTGTAAACTGCACACTCCTTCATTCTTTAGCCGAAATTTAAAAAAAGATTTACGAAGATTCTGGAGCTGTAGCTCGTAGTTCACAGCGCGTCGCGTCGGCGTCGTCGTGATTGTGAATGTTCGACAGTTTGCTCGTCAGTGGAGTACTGTTTGCATGCGCACGCGCGTGGCGCGTGTCCGTGTGGGTGAGGCGATGGCGTCTTTATTGTTTCAGAGTTGAACTGTGCAGCGAACTTCCTAATTTAATAAATCTCTACAAAAGTAACAATGATGATAACCGGTTTGCGATGTTTAGCAATGTTTGTTCGCTTGCCACTCTTTATGTATTATCTTCTGTAGCATTGTAACATGATCTATTGAAAGTTTTTTTTTTTTTGTGTAATATCCGGTTTTATTTAGAAAATATATGACGAAACTACGTCCCACGGTAGCGTACGATGTGCACTCAAATTTTACGTTGTGTTTGTTTGTGTTTGGTACCAGAGGGGCGTACGGCGGCGTGGGGCGGGCGGGGCGGCCGTGCGGGGCGGGCGGCGTGTGCGGGAATCGTTCTGAATGTCTTATTGTTACCGAATGTTTGTTTGAGTAGTCTGCTGCGTAGGAGTGTCTGACCTTAGTGTTATCATATTAAATAGCAGAGGTGACAACGTTAAAAACAACAAGTTACAGTTATCTAAATCTCTATACGTAAGGTTTATAAAAACGATAGAAGAACAATAATTTTGATAGAAAACAACAAATTTTATTCACCTTCTACAAATAGCGCACGCAATTTTTTTCGATGAAGTGACTTTATGACGTTATGCGGCGTGTGCGTTTCGCCAGCGGCATGATGGCGCTTTTCAGGATTTAAGCTGGACATACGAGTATAAATTAATACCTCATCTCGTGTAATTGTGCCCGAAAAAAAAAATTGTGTTTCTGTCGATGTTGTGACGATACGGCATTTTTCTATTTAATTATTCCATTAGTTTTGATTACCATCCGCTAACTAAATAATCAAATGGCTCGACAATGTTGCCACAGCTGCTGCACCTACTTTCATTGTACTTAATGTATGGTTCTTACTTCTTACTGCAAGTTATGCTACTTCGATAATTTTATAGATTTTATATAACCAAAAATAAAACATACCCACCAGCAATACTCCAAATGAAAAAGGCAGTAATGGACTATCGATCCATTTGTCGATTACTGCCTTTAGTTTTGGCAAGCAGCATCTTCTATACTAATAATAAAGTAGTAATAAAGTCGTGTCTGTACAATAAATAATTATAAAAAACTTCAAATGAAATTCATTATTCCATGATATTACTGTACTGAAGCTAAAATGTCCATTATTATAATTTTCGTCTGTCTTTATGGGTATGATTCTTGGGGAAAGTGGACAACTAGGGTCGGTAGAAGATGTTTACACCCGGTATATATGTTCCGTTTTAACATTTAACGGATTCGAATGCGGATTTCTTATCATCATCGTAATCACCTTGATCCGAATTTAAGGTATAAAAAGTGTTTATAAAATAATGTGCAAGCCGACAACCGGGCGCGCACGTAGTGTGAGTATGGGCATTTCTGGACGGAGTTGTTGTTGGGGTCTTGAGTGAAACAGCGTATCATTTTATAAATAGATAATGAAGTACTGTTACCTCTGTAGGTCCAATGGTTCGCGGGTTTAAATCCCGTAGGGACACATGTGTTCGGTCCGCGTGCTTCAGCTGAAGGTCCAATTCGTGCCTGGAGTACGGCGATAGGGCTCACCAGCCATCATGCTGGGACGTAATAACCGTGGGCGATACGTGGGTGTACTTGCATTACCCAGTCTACACTCGGAAACACCTCTGACTTCCCCTCGGGGATTCACGTCGTGACGGTGGCCTATAACTAGAGGATTGTCTATTCTATTCTATCTCACGAAGTCCGTTGTAGTAGAGATGTGTACAGTGCTCTATTTATAAACTTACTACCTGGATAGCGCTATCCGAGGTTGGATAAACCAGCCGATACTTATTTTCATTTAGTCTTGACTGTATCAGCGCCTCCGCGTATTGGTTTGTTAAATGGAGATACTAATATATTTTAAATTACGACGTAGTATTGTAGTATAATGTGTGACGCGTTATCAAACTTAGACAAACAAACGAACAGTCGTAAATGTATGACTTGCTGCTACGTGTTCGGAATTGAAAGAATGACTAACTCAATTAGGTCACATTAAGTTAACAGGACTATGAACTCTGCCCTTATTGCCGAACCAAATTATACCTTATGTATACGAGTTAGAGTTGTAAGTTGTTGTTTCGGAAGGATTGCTCCGTTAGATCGTTTTGTGGTAGGCTCGTTCACGTCTTCGCTTGGAGGTTTGCTAAACATCGATTACTTATTTCTGCCAATCCTCTCTTGTACTTCTCTAGGTTTAACTAATATGCTAATAAAATATACTCACGCCTGCCTTACAGAGAGGTAATCTACAGATTTCCATGTGTTAAGGGCCTGGCACGCCTCTTTCATCAATGTGCTCATATAAGTTGTTCTATTCTTTTGACTTTGCCCTTGTCCAGTATGTTGCCAATGTCGTCAGCTTACAGTTATCTGTCTATCTATCTATAACTAATGAATGAGCTACGTTCCTTTCGATGCGGTAGCCGCCATTCTTCTCTTTCTTCTGTTAATGATTTGACTTCTTGATACGACATAACATTAACTTTCTCCTTCACTTGAGTACATACATTTTTCTACGCGGCTAATGTATGATGAGAATTTTCTTGGATATTATGTTATGTTACAGTTTTTAGTGGTAAGATAACATAATAATAAGCCATGTGTAAAAAAAAGTACCCAAGAAAATAATTACACATTACGTTTAATATTCCCCGCCTCTTTGTCTTCAACATTGCCCGCGTATGTAGTCCCGTGGATCGAACGTGTCTATTAATCCGTAGCTCGCGGCTCAAGTCCCGTCGGGGCCTGGTTGGTAGGTGTTCGGTCTGCGTGCTTCCGGGGCGATAGGGCTCTCCAGCTGTCGCGCTGGGATACAGCAATCGTCGGTATAACGATATTACATTATACGTACACGACTGTGAACTGTGACTTGCACTTCGCTTTCTATACTCGGAACTTGGAACTACTTCTGATTTCCGCTCGGGGATTCATGTCGTGACGATGTAACTCCCCCTCGGTGATTCATGCCGTGACGATGTAACTCCCCCTCGGGGATTCATGTCGTGACGATGTAACTTCCCTCGGGGAATCATGTCGTGACGATGTAACTCCCCCTGGGTGATTCATGTCGTGACGATGTAACTCCCACTCAGGTATTCATGTCGTGACGATGTAACTCCCCCTGGGTGATTCATGTCGTGACGATGTAACTCCCCCTCGGGATTCATGTCGTGACGTTGTAACTCCCCCTCGGGATTCATGTCGTGACGATGTAACTCCCCCTCGGGATTCATGTCGTGACGTTGTAACTCCCCCTCGGGATTCATGTCGTGACGATGTAACTCCCCCTGGGTGATTAAAAAAAAGGTAATAGTTAAACAAAAAAATCACCGTGGATTACTGACACAATAATAATTATGATGAATTTAAGAAATAAAGCACATGCTAAATATCGTTTAACAAAGTTAGATAAACATAAAAATTATTACAAGTCATTAAAAGAACTAGTTATCCAAAGCTTGGATAGAGAAAAACGTGCTTACTATGAACATTATGTCAACACTAAATATAAAGACCCCAAATCAATGTGGAAAAATATAAAACAAACGATCCAGTATAAGCCAAGTGTATCAGAACTTCCTCACCACTTTGTTGATGCTGAAGCTATTAATAGTTACTTTCTAGACGTACCAGGGGGGAATAATATTACACAATCCGAACTTAGTTTTTATGAATTTCATCGTTTTAATTTTTCCAGCTTCTCATTGCGCCAAGTGGACGAAAGGGTGATTGAAAAGCACATTTTGAGTATTGATACTAAAGCGCAAGGCATAGATGGTTTGAATATCGACATGATTCTTCTTACGTTGCCAAGAACACTCAAAGTCATTACAGCAATAGTTAATAGATTTCTAGAATCAGGCTGTTTTCCAGAAATATGGAAAACTGCAATTGTCAAACCTCTTCCTAAGATACCAAACCCTGTTCTAAATAAAGATCTCAGAGCAATATCCATTTTACCCATTTTATCAAAAGTAATTGAAAAAGTCGTACATGCACAGCTTTCTTCTTATTTAGAATTTAACAAAATTCTTCCTACGGTGCAATCCGGTTTTAGAAAGGGTGTTAGTACTTGTACGGCCTTAACAGATGTGGTTGATAATATTATATTAGATCGTGACAAGGGTATGTGTACTGCTTTAGTGTTATTGGACTACTCACGGGCATTTGACTGTATTAACATTCCTCTACTACTGTCCAAGCTATGTTACTATGGTGTTGAGAGAAAGACACTTGACTGGTTCAACGGATACTTAAGTAACAGAAAACAGCTAGTTCAACTTCGTAAATTGGATGGATCAACCATCACTTCCGTACCGAAATACCTATATCGAGGCGTACCTCAAGGTTCCATACTTGGGCCTCTTCTATTCATTTTATATACGGCAAACATATCCCAAAAAATAAAACATTGTAAATATCATATTTACGCCGATGACTTACAAATTTACTGTTCTTTTAAACCGCAAGATGCTGTCTCTGCAATAAATAAAATTAATGAGGATCTTGACGCTATAGCTGATTGGTCAGAACGAAGTTCCCTGGTTTTAAATTCGAGCAAAACTAAATATATTCTTCTGGGTACTAACAAGCAAATGTCCAATACCTTAGCTCAGAATCCAAGAATTATGATTAAAGGAGAAGATATTGAAAGAGTCAGTAAAGTTAGAAATTTGGGAATGATAATGGACGGTTCTCTAAATTTCGAGGATCACATAGTTAATATAGTTAAAAACTGTTTCTTTAGATTATTGTTGCTTTACAAAATAAGAAAATTTATTAGTGTAGATGTTAGGGTTCAAATGTGTGAAGCTTTGGTCCTTTCCAAATTAAACTATGGAGATGTAGTGTATGGAAACTGTTTGTTGGCTAGATCTAACCGTCTTATACAGCGTGTACAAAATGCGTGTACACGCTTCTGTTATAATGTACCACCTCGTGCACACGTTACGCCTTACATAAATGAATGTAAGCAATTAAAGATGACTGCACGTCGGGATTTACATTTTGCTGTTCTGTTGTTTGGTGTTGTTAAACATAAACACCCAAAATATCTATTTGATAATCTGATGTTAATATATATTCTACTAGGGCATCTGCATATCTTTTAATTGTTCCTAAACACCAAACAGCTGGATTTAGGGGAAGTTTCAGTTATAGGGCTTCAAAAGTATGGAACGACCTGCCTCCACCTATACGAGAATGCATGACGAAAGCTAATTTTCGTATTAAACTCAAGAGCCATCTAATTGAAAAACAAATAACGATGCCTTGATGTTCAGTAAGATTAATGCGTAAACTTATATAGTATTTTTATAAATTATGCATCTTGTTTAGTATAACACTATTATTTGTATATTTATTTCATATTACTGTTTATTTTTCATTATTTGTATGTATTTTACAGTATACCTTTTATTAAATTTATATTTAATTTAATTTAGATTTAAGTTATATTTAGATTAATTATTAGTTTTATTTATGTAGGATCCAGCAGAAAACCAGCGCTATGGCTTTGGCTGTGGCATTAAGCTGAGCTGGACTCCCTTTTCTTAACCACAGAATATGCCTAATTTGTTAATATTACTTATTATTTGTGATAACTACTGTGGTTTTATGAACTAAAGCTCTTTTCTTTCTTTCTTCTTTCTATTCGACGTTGTAACTCCCCCTCGGGATTCATGTCGTGACGATGTAACTCCCCCTCGGGATTCATGTCGAGACGATGTAACTCCCCCTGGGTGATTCATGTCGTGACGTTGTAACTCCCCCTCGGGATTCATGTCGTGACGATGTAACTCCCCCTCGGGATTCATGTCGTGACGATGTAACTCCCCCTGGGTGATTCATGTCGTGACGTTGTAACTCCCCCTCGGGATTCATGTCGTGACGTTGTAACTCCCCCTCGGGATTCATGCCGTGACGATGTAACTCCCCCTCGGGGATTCATGTCGTGACCATGTAACTTCCCTCGGGGATTCATGTCGTGACGATGTAACTCCCCCTGGGTGATTCATGTCGTGACGATGTAACTCCCACTCAGCTATTCATGTCGTGACTATGTAACTCCCCCTCGGGATACATGTCGTGACGTTGTAACTCCCCCTCGGGATTCATGTCGTGACGATGTAACTCCCCCTCGGGGATTCATGTCATGACGATTTTTATTTCGTCTTCGAACAGAGGTGCAATTGTGTAAGCCAATGGTATTCAAATTCGATTGTCATATAGCTATCGGCTAAGCAAATTAGCCCGTCTGACAAATGAAATCGTGAAAATTTGGTTGTCAATAACAAAATAAAACGATTGTATTAATTTGACAGCCAAAAATGTACGATTTCAACTGTCAAACGGGCTAATTTGCTTAACTGAATAGCCATATGACAATCAATTTGAATACCATTGGCTTACACAATGTGCACCTCAGATCCTAAAACCTCACAGATTATTAAAGCTCTCTTAATGATGTGTTTGCGCCTTCAAAATGTATATGCAAAAAGGCCTCAATGTGACCTGTAAACTCACGAAGTTTTCGTCCCCAGGGCACGGCAAGACCCACAAGGACGCAGCATCGGTGCGGGCGACGCACCCCATCCCGGCCGCCTGCGGGCTCTACTACTTCGAGGTGCGGATCGTGTCCAAGGGGCGCGACGGGTACATGGGCATCGGGCTGTCGGCGCACGGGGTCAACATGAACCGCCTGCCAGGTCAGCACGGTCAGCAGATTTGTATTACTAGTTGCCGCGGTACCGGGACACCTGGCCGGCACACTCGGCACGTGCAGGTGTCTCAGTATCGTGCTGCGCTGGTACGTCTGCTAGATGCTTCTTTCAGGGTCAAGGGACGTATCGTCGTTATTCTTTGCTTCTTTATGGTATGATCTGTATATACTTTGCCTCTTTCTTCTAATCTTGCTAAACAAAACAATACAAAAAGAAACAAATGGGCTTGCGCTTGGCTACTACCGCGCCAGGTGGAAAGCTTCGGATGACGCCCTGAAAGTGGGAGAGTAAAGGCGAGGCGTTATTAGTCTGTCCCAGGGAAGCCCGCAATATCTACAGAAGTCGACTGTCTATAACCACTCCCCCGGTATGCCCCTCGTCACCGTCTCGCCATAACCTTTTCCTTTTCTGCAGCAAAGCTTGAAGCATGGTCAATTCGTCATGTCATGCCACTATATCGGTCTCCGAGTATGAGTTGTTTCCCGATGGACCTTGTCTCCTCCCCATCAAAGGATTATAATTATTTGGTACTTAACCCTTTGAAAGAGTCATTATAGTGAAACCGGTAGAGTAAAGAAAACAGTACAGTCAAATAAAGTAACTTGTCTGAAGGCACATGACAACAAGGGATGTCACACCACATACATGTGACATAACGCTAATTAACTCTCTCCGTCGTCGTTCCGTGACATTATGTCTGTAACTGTAACATGACATAATGCAGAATGTGTGTCAAATAAAGTAACTTGTCGGAAGTCACATGACAACAAGGGATGTCGCACCACATACATGTGACATAACGCTAATTAACTCTCTCCGTCGTCTTTCCGTGACATTATGTCTGTAACTGTAACATGACATAATGCAGAATGTGTGTCAAATAAAGTAACTTGTCGGAAGTCACATGACAACAAGGGATGTCGCACCACATACATGTGACATATTCATATTCATATTCATATTCATTTATTCAGTAAATTACATCGTCAAGTTAATATACAGGATATTTTAAGTTCATATAATTATAGTATTAATTATTAAGTTAAAAATTAAAACACATTCAATATTTTAACAAATAAAATGCTTGCCTAGGTAATTATAATATTGGTAGATTGAAATGTCAAATTAATACAAAAAATAAGCGTATAAATATGTCAATTAATATAAAACTAAATTGTTGTGTACATACATATTTCAAACAGAGGTAACGATAATTTACCCAGCATAACGCTAATTAACTCTCTCCGTCGTCGTTCCGTGACATTATGTCTGTAACTGTAACATGACATAATGCAGAATGTGTGTCAAATAAAGTAACTTGTCGGAAGTCATATGACAACAAGGGATGTCGCACCACATACATGTGACATAACGCTAATTAACTCTCTCCGTCGTCGTTCCGTGACATTATGTCTGTAACTGTAACATGACATAATGCAGAATGTGTGTCAAATAAAGTAACTTGTCGGAAGTCACATGACAACAAGGGATGTCGCACCACATACATGTGACATAACGCTAATTAACTCTCTCCGTCGTCGTTCCGTGACATTATGTCTGTAACTGTAACATGACATAATGCAGAATGTGTGTCAAATAAAGTAACTTGTCGGAAGTCACATGACAACAAGGGATGTCGCACCACATACATGTGACATAACGCTAATTAACTCTCTCCGTCGTCGTTCCGTGACATTATGTCTGTAACTGTAACATGACATAATGCAGAATGTGTGTCAAATAAAGTAACTTGTCGGAAGTCACATGACAACAAGGGATGTCGCACCACATACATGTGACATAACGCTAATTAACTCTCTCCGTCGTCGTTCCGTGACATTATGTCTGTAACTGTAACATATCATAATGCAGAATGTGTGTCTCTCAGCGGGGGGAGGTTGTCTGTCACATACGAATATAGCCTTCTCTTGTTACTGGGTGCGACTGTATTTATTACTGGACAGGTCGGATGAGGAATGATTACAAATGATGTTTCGGTAACTAAACCAATAATAATATCTCCCAAATATTTAGAAATGGAACAAGAATGTTAATCTGTAAGATGGATTGAAGCCACTTCCCGTACCCGGACTGCGATCCTATAATGAGAATTAGCAGGGTTAATGAAGGGTCGCTTGGGGATTGTCTTGTCACAAAATATATAGTTAAAACATCTGGATCTAAATGACTGATCTAGACATAGACATCATAGACATTTTTATTGGTAATTTTCAATTACAGGTCATACTTATTTCTATTAATAACACACGTCAAACATAATAATACAATTAGTCAATAAAAATACAATACAAAATAATATTAGTAATATTAATATTAATTATTAGCATTATTTTCATGACAGGATTACTTGATGTCATATTGTTTATGTACATTTAATAACATCAATTAAATAGATCAATCGATCAGCAATCGAGAGCTCCTGTGTTCGAGTTCCAGTTCGGAAATATTTACTTTAGGCTGACTGCTCTTCTGGCATAGACAAACATACAATAAAAAAGAACGTAAAGCCATGGTGAAGACCTTTGCCGCTGAGAATTAATAATTATAAGGTATTGTATTAAATTGTATACTCGTAATAGTTTTTATGAGCTAATCAACTTTTTTAACAACACTGCTAGTTCCTTTAAATAAGCAACTTTAACGCGTAGCTTTATTGTTAAAAACAAAAATATTACATAAAGAGATCATTGAGTGTCCTTCGAATCAAGTAATATCTTATTATTGTAATTTTCGGGGTCACTCATTAGACAACACTGTGTAACTCTGGGACAAACTCGTCTATGGAGTTACCATACATTTGAATTTTGTGGTTTATTACTGGCAATGATCCAAAAAGCAGTGTGGATAAAAAAGCTGATTGACTATATTTAAGAGGATAACAGAGGATCTTGGTGCAAAATGCGTAAGATGACAAAATTTTCTTGTACTTACATAATTTTATTACTAAGCAGTTTTCGCGAACACACATAAAATGCATCTATTGTATACCTTTTAATTAAAAGTAAGAAAAACAATGTTATGATCCTGGATTTAACTTATTGTTATTTGAAAACTATGATAGAAATACATTTCTTTACTTTTAAACACTTGGTGTTGGTGATTTATCCATCCATCGATATGTCCAGATTTACTTTTCTGATTTTCTATACCGCAGTGATATAAATTTAATATTGTTATTTCTGTTTTGTTTTATTTTATACTAGCTTTTGCCCGCGACTCCGCCCGCGTCGAAAAGATTTTCGTGCAAATAAGGAAAACAAAATAATGTGATTTTTTGAACGACTATATGCAACGGACACCATGTTTAACCAATCAAATGAGCCCAAACTCGAAGGGTTTGCTGTTGTCCGTTGAGGAGATCCTGTACCCATCTTTCAGTCTCATCATCAGACCCTGGTCACCATGTTATACCAAAGTGCTAATAAAGACCAATCAAATGAACCCAAACTCGAAGGGTCTGCTGTTGCCCGTTGAGGAGATCCCGTACCCATCTTCCAGTCCCATCATCAGACCCTGGTCTCCATGTTTTACCAAAGTGCTAATAAAGACCAATCAAATAAGCTCAATACTCGAAGGGTCTGCTGTTGTCCGTTGAGGAGATCCCGTACCCATCTTCCAGTCCCATCATCAGACCCTGGTCACCATGTTTTATCAAAGTGCTAATAAATACCAATCAAATGAGCCCAAACTCGAAGGGTTTGCTGTTGTCCCTTGAGGAGATCCTGTACCCATCTTTCAGTCTCATCATCAGACCCTGGTCACCATGTTATACCAAAGTGCTAATAAAGACCAATCAAATGAACCCAAACTCGAAGGGTCTGCTGTTGCCCGTTGAGGAGATCCCGTACCCATCTTCCAGTCCCATCATCAGACCCTGGTCTCCATGTTTTACCAAAGTGCTAATAAAGACCAATCAAATAAGCTCAATACTCAAAGAGTCTGCTGTTTTCCGTTGAGGAGGTCCTGTACCCAACTTCCAGTCCCATCATCCCTGGTCACCATGTTTTACCAAAGTGCCAAGAAGTGTGTCGGGATCGTTGTAGATGGAAATCTGTAGTCAGATTAAACTCATACAGTTTTCTCGTATGGGAAAAAATCAATACATAAACCTGGCTGTAATCACTTATCAAGCTAAATATTAGCAAGAGGTGAGTCCGGATCGTTGTAGATGTAAATCTGTAGTCAAATTAAACTGATATAGTTTTCCCGTATGGGAAGAAATCATTACTTAAACCATAGTATTTAATGTATCTATGCTTAAATCTGGCTGTAGTTACTTTTTCAAGCTTAATATTAGCAAGAGGTGTGTCAGGATCGCTGTAGATGGAAATATTTAGTCAGATTAAACTGATACAGTTTCCTCATATGGAAAACAACCGGTTTCATCACGTATAACTAACCATTTGGTCAAGGAACGCCGATAAAGCAGCTAAGCAGCGTTTTTCTCCCGACATGGTTCACAAATATTTAATTTTTAAACTGAAAACTTACTTTTATTAAAATAAAATATAGCCTATGTTACTCAGCAATAGTATAGCTTTTTATAAAAGAAAGAAGAATTTTTAGAATCGGTTCAGTAGTTCCAAAGTTTACCTCAAACATACAAACAAACAAATCTTTCCTCTTTATATAATAGTGTAGATGTAGATATATTTTTTTGTAATTATTGAGTTATTGTAACATGTAGAATTGTATAACGTATTGGTTTAACTGTAATGTTATACAATTTAATTAAATAAAAAATTATGTTCATTTTGCTCCTAGATCCTCTTATAATCTCCTTATGATGCATGAAATAATAAATATAAAAATAATACAGTTTTACCCATTTAGTAAATAAAAATATGAACAAAAAAAAGTTACAAGTCCTTCTTAAGTATTAACTTTAATGAAAAGCATGATAATTAAGATAATCACTGCTATACAGGGTGTAAATGCAAAGTCAAGAATCCATTTAGGGTATGAACGTATACACGATTCTGATTTCATTACGAGAAAAAAAACATACCTTGAATTTTCGCAAAAAATTACATCATTTTTCCAAGCTATGGCTACGCAGCTCACCGTCCTGCCCACACACCTAATTGTACCCCGCAACCCGCACCCCTCATCCGAGTGGCCAGCGACCAGTGAGGGTGTCCACGCGATTAGTGTATATTGTGTAAAGAAAATCGTCTTATTATGAGGTACTGGTGCTTTATTTAGAGATCCCAGTAGGTATTGAAAATAATATCTGTACCGATCACACACTTAAAGGATTCTTGCCTTTGCTTTTACGCCCGGTATAATATATTTAGTAATAAAGGCAATTTTTATTTTATGTTTATGTTCTTCTGTATTTCAATATCGGAGTGTCCTAGGTATGTGGCCGAACAGATTCACCACCTGACAATATTCAGATATCTCGCGTACCACACCATTGGCTCACATCACAACGAACTCCACAGTTGACCGACACTGTAACATTCCAGGGTGGGACAAGCACTCGTACGGTTACCATGGCGACGACGGGCACTCGTTCTGCTCGTCGGGCACCGGCCAGCCGTACGGGCCGACCTTCACCACCGGTGACGTCATCGGCTGCGGCGTCAACCTCATCGACAACACCTGCTTCTACACCAAGAACGGACATCATTTAGGAATCGCTTTCAGAGGCTTACCGGTGCGTACTGACCATTATAACGAAGCAATTCGGTTCCACGCGAAACACACCCGCACGCTATTCTAAACTGTGGTAAAAATAAATAAGCACGAGGACGTACCAATTAGCCGTTTTCCAGGCTAGCTTCTATAAAAATTACATAGATATGTCTAAGAACATAAAAATATAAAGATCTCTTCGTTATTAATCTTTGGTTTTCCAACAGATTAAAAACAAATCACAGAGTTTAGTTTTTAGTTCTACGTCTCTCTCTCCCCCATTTACTTGGTGTCGGCTCTCCTGGTTCGAAGTATGTAAGTCCTGCGGTCCAAAGTGGTTTCCTGCGTCATATTTTGCTTTTTAAGGTCTCTTTGGACCGTCGTCGTCATCCATGTGGTAGGTGATCTGCCTGGGCCCTGTCTCGCAACTGGCATTTCTAGGACCTGGCGCACCACATGGTCTTCGGGGCGTCTTATTACGTGGCCATACCACC
This sequence comes from Ypsolopha scabrella, assembly GCA_910592155.1. Lineage (NCBI taxonomy): Eukaryota > Metazoa > Arthropoda > Insecta > Lepidoptera > Ypsolophidae > Ypsolopha > Ypsolopha scabrella. The sequence goes on from OU342978.1 coordinate 1,216,712, forward strand.
GCATACGGGTCTCGTAAAGAGTGTGACACCTGCGCAGCCCAGCATGCGCATTTTATAAAAGCTGTCCTGGAAAATGGCTCATTAGGCTCACTGTCCACGGAATGTAGCTTCATAGACGCGTATTCGTCATTATAATATACTTTCGGTGTAGATCAGCTAACTTCGATCGCTGCATGCCACTCCGTCGACAGAGTCTCGTAGTTTTATATGTAAGCAGGAAGCAGGCGTGCACCGAGCGTAGAAAGAAGATTACGCGGCAATGAAGATATGCTTCCGTTTACAGTGAGCCTTGTGAAAAAAAAAACTGTGAGATGGTCAGCGAGTATGCAGTTGTACACCACACGCCGTCATTTTGAAGTAGCCGACACCGGCTTCGGCACAAGACCGCGGCTCCTTTGTTTGTATCGCCGTATCAAAGCGCGCGAACTATTTTAGCCAATGAATGGGGTGGATGAAAACTGAGTTTGCAGCTTACTAATTTTTTCCAATATATCCACTGATATACATATATCAATGAATATTTTGCTCCGGTAGTTGGCAGCTCGGGTTTTTACCCCGTGTTCACAAAGAAATCCTTTCGAGCGAAACCATGACTAAATCTGAACGATGGCCTCTTCCACCGTCGCAATTTTCTCAGGAGCCCCCTGGGTGCTAGGATGCCTACAGACGATCATTTTGTCGGCTTAATTTATTTTCTCTGTGTAAATTCTGTTGGTACATTTTGTACTTTCGCAGCCGAACCTGTACCCGACAGTGGGCCTGCAGACGCCGGGAGAAGTCGTCGACGCGAACTTCGGTCAAGCGCCCTTCGTGTTCGATATAGAGGACATGCTGCGCGAGCTGCGCGCGCGCACGCGGACCGCTATAGACGAGTTACCGCTGCCGGCCGACAGAGGGCAGTGGCAGCACGTGTTGCACAGGTGAGGCTGCTGTTGTACTAAGTTGTACAACATAGGTCGAGCACCCTTCGCATTGTGAATGAATTGACATTTATCGAGCCTTTATTTTGGAGTTATCTAATCAAGGCGATTAATGACTTTCTGGTGACCTCTATTGCAGGTTATTTATGATAGGGATGTAGACATGAATAGAGCCAATTGGAATCTCGATATCGTTAGTGACGCGGCATAAATAGCCTTGCAATATCATATTGCAATGGATATTGTTCTTTTACTGATCGAGGTGACTTTACATATGTGTAGTTCGTGAGCTCAAATAGTTTTCAGTACACCCGAATGCTATTTGTTTGATCAAATAATCCCGATGTTTGGGTGTACAGTTACATGTAGTTTTAAGTAATTATAGTCCCGCATTTGTAAAATTAACGGTTAAAATTTACCGGCTATGCCCTGAAATAAGAACTGCCAATATGTAGCCTGTCGGGCTGGCGTCCGTACACGACGCCGTGTCCTTGAAGTCGCCAACACGGGCTTTCGGCTAAACTTCAGTCCTGCTCTAACGCTTCAGTTTTTTTATTGTCTATCCTGTTCTTATCAACTGCCGCGCATACAAAATTCGGTTATTTTGAAATTGCGGCTACATTAGGAAATCACTATAACTATTTTATATAATAAAGATAGTCTTTTATACTGAGTATATGGGTGTGGTGTAGTTTCGTTTTAAACGGTTTTAAAATATAAGAGCTAAATCGCGTTTCCTGTAAAATTAATACTTTTTTAAAAGTAATTTAAATATAAGAAGATTTACCGAATGTATATTTATGGAGTATAATTAATAATAGTCTTGAGTCAAATAATATACTACTTCGCTCAAATTTTTATCGTTTACATAGACGAAACTGAATCCGATGCAAAACTGAAGTTTAGCATTATGGAGCCCCTTAAAGCAGCTTTGATGTAACGCGCTGATATTCAGTGATCACTCCTGATACTCCTGAACCCTTGACCCACGCAGTAACTGACCCACTGTCTGCACGTTGCAGGATGGTGTCGACGTACCTGGTTCACCACGGCTACTGCAGCACGGCGCAGGCCTTCTCGCGCGCCACCTCCATGCCCATCGAGGAGGACATCACCAGCATCAAGAATAGACAAAGTATGTGCTCCACTCACCGTTGTACCTCCTTGTTATCTCCAATGTGCCGACATCACCGTGTCTCACGGTAAGCGGCGATGAGACCAGTTCAGAAAGTAGGAGAGCGTGAATCAGTCTCTCCAGGAACTTCGCAAACTGCCTGTAACCACTCGTGGTACAGCTACTGATGACGTCGCTTGACGGTGTGGTGACGTCATGAGGGCGGTGGCACGCCACGGCTGAAGACTATCACTTGGATCTCGGTCTAACTGTGAAGGGTGCAGACGTATTTGCAGTAATCCGTGATTGTTTCTCAGTTTCTTTCATGCTCCCTGGACTGTTTTACCTCCAGCCTGTTCCATGAACAGTTTTACCCTCTCTCCGCACCCCGAACACAATAAAGTGAGAATGGAATGGTTCCAGGAATATCGAAGCTGGTGTTATCGGGGCGCATCGGCGAGGCGATCGAGCTGACGCGGCGGCTGTACCCGGGCCTGCTGGACACCGACCAGGAGCTGCTGTTCCTGCTGCACTGTCGCCAGTTCGTCGAGATGGTGAACGGCTCCGACTCCGAGGTGAACTCTAATGTCTAACGTTACACTCTCGCCCATGACGCCCCTCGGTAACCCCTTTGTGTCGACGTATGAACGCGTGCTAACTATTTGTACGAAGGAACTATAAACTCCACAGAAATTTACAATTTAGGCAATAACGTTAAAATCATGGCTTTAATTTAATGCAAGGAACCGAATCTCTGTGCAAAATGCACATCACAATATTGTTTTCCTTACTTTTGAATAAATAGTATGCAAAAATTTCGTTTTAAAGTAACTAGCGGAAATAAATTGGGTAATAATTAGGTTTTCACATTCAAATTCTATCATTTTATGATTTACATTTTGATTGCATTCAATTAACAAATTTAAAAGCGTATTTATCATTGTAATCAAAATGTAAGGCATGAAATAACATAATTTTAATGCGAGAACCCTATTATTAGTAATCAATTTCCGCTAATTGCTTTAAAACGCAATATTTGCATACTTTTTATTCAAAAGTAAAGAAAACAATATTATGATGTGCATTTTGCATCGAGATTCGGTTTTACCACCTTAATTTGTATGGCCCAATTTATACTGACGACTTTAAGTAATTGATATCTAGGTTCGGTGATGACCGATTTTGAGAAATTCGTTTCTTTTTTAGACGCAAGCCTAGCCGATTAGGGGCTAACATTTTTTATATATTTCGGAAGAAGAAAGAAAGAAAAGACGTTTATTTCGAATGCTACATCAATACAAAAATCACATACAAAAAAATATAAATAGTTTTAACAATCCATGTACTATACAGCTTAAGATAATTCATAAGATGCAGCAAACAAAAAGGTCTCTGACTCAACAAAATGCCACAGCAAAACTGTGACGCTGAGCTTCCGTCAGAGGCCGCGAGTTACACATGCGGTGTAACTAAATCTAATAACTAATTTGAAAAATATTGTCTCTCTATTTGTGAAGATATGAAAATGCACTAGTTTTGGCTGCAAACACGAGTAAAAAATGCGTATCTATAATAAAATATACAAAAAATAAATAAATAAGTAAAATACACACAATAAAATACATACAAAATATTATAAAATAATAAATAATAGAAAGGGAAGTGTGAAAAATACTTATTTTTTAATGAAACTGGCACACATTAATTTTAATTTTAGTTATGAATTTGAGCTTGTAATAAATATAATTTAAGTTTTGTTTTAAAAGTAGATTCGGAAGCAATATTATTGATCCGTTACACTGTTTACTTCTGATTGCTTCCAGTATGAACCTGGCTGCATTAACCTTGTCCCTCCGATATTTACTTACTTACTTGGGTCCCGTTTCCCAAGATCCCTGTAACAGTACAGATATAGATGTATGTTTGTTTGTGTGTCAGGTATGTCCGCAAGTGTGCGGCGGCGACAAGGCCCTCTCCAGTAACGGCGTGGCGACGTCCGTCATCTCGCACACCAGCCGCACATGCAACGGGCAGGACGTCGCACACACCAACGGTAACTATACTGCACCGTGCGCGGGCGCACTACTCGCGGTACTACCTACGGATCTTGTACGGGACATTGACGAAAGTGCTTATTTTTTGACCATTTTTAAATAGATATAGAGAACAATCATGAAGAGATTTTAAAGCAATACTTTATCGTGTGCAAGTGAAACGCTGGAGCGCTATAGGGGACGTGTTTCAACTAAATTAGCGACATTGAAGAAGTGTTAAGTCAAAAGCACTTGGATTAAAATAAGTACACTAATGGTCGTGGAAGAGGCAAAAAAGGTGTGTTAGATGAAAATAAGATGAAAATCTGTAGTATTTGTCTACCCCTCTGGGTGAAAGGCGTGAGTATATGTATATAATATATGTAAACAATTAACAAAATTAGTAGTCTGTTTTATATGAAAAACTACACTTTGTTGTACTGAAAACTGGTGACTCCCCATCAAATGGAGCCCGTTGCTTTAACCGCCACGCTGCAAGACTAAAAATAAAACGAAGCGAAGACGAAACCAATAAGTTATCTCTTTCTTTCGTTTTTGTTCAGATTTCACACCGACAGAACAACGTAAAATAAGATAACTCATCCAATTCCATACTACAATGAGGTTATTACAACATCAAAAACGGTTTTATAAGTACCCATATTGTTTGTTCGATCTTAAAATCCGGTGTTATAATATATAGGTTGGACCAAAAGTCCGTTAACATTTGAATCGGTTGCCGCGTCTAGCAGCGGCGGCGGAGGGGGGTGGAGGGGTTACGCATTGCAAGAGCAGCCAATGGGAATTTAGTACCATGGCGTCTTTCAGCGTTAGTCAACGTGCGTTTTGTGTACCCGAGTGCTATCGAAACAACGATTCTGCGACCTTAGCTCAACGAAAGTTTTGCGATCATTACAAGATACGACACAAAAATCAAGCTCCATCAGGTGTGTTATTTAAAAAATGGGTGCTCAAGTTTGAGAAGACGGGTTCAACAATGGATTTACCTCGATCTGGTTGGCCTAGAACGTCGAGGGACCCCAAAAATAGGGGCTGCTTTATCAGCAAGAGGCATTATTGGTCCATACTTTTTTGAAGACTCAAGAGGACGTGCGTTTACAGTGAATTCCGAGCGGTATATCACCATGTTACAAAACTTTTTCGCTCCCGCGTTGCAGGATTTTGTTGGTTTTAATCAACACTCATGGTTTCAGCAAGATGGAGCCACTTGTCATACATGTAATGACTCGTTAAAGGCAGCTCGAGACATTTTTGGCCCAAAAGTGATATCGAAAAGAGGGGACATTAACTGGCCGCTTCGTAGCCCGGATCTATCCCCAATGGATTTTTTTCTTTGGGGATATCTTAAGGCTAAAGTTTACGACACCAACCCAGTAACTCTTGACGAATTTAAGGATCGTATTCGCACAGAAATCCAAAACATCTCAACAGAAACATGTAAAGCTGTTATTAAAATTTCCGCTCTAGATTGCAGCAATGCCAGAATAATGAAGTATTGCATATGGATGATGTGATTTTTAAGAAATAAATTCCCCTTTTGTTTACTATCGAAAACAATAAACAATTTTGATCTACTATAGTTAGTTTTTTTTAAATCATCATTTCAAATATAAACAGACTTTTGGTCCACCCTGTATATGTCGCCGCCATCTGGTTGAATCAACTTTCTGATTGAATGCCTAGGATACTAACTAAATGGCGGCATCCAACTAAATGCCTAGGATTCTCGTTAACGTTTAACGAGATGGCTTGTCGAAAGTTAGCCCTTTGGACACGGCTGAATCAAAACCCGGCGCGTCATATAAATTTAGTTCATGTTTTTGCCACTATAGCGCTAGTAGTCCCATAACAAATATGGCGTCAACAGCTGATAAAGTGTTTGGGGATTTTGGTTAGAGCGCCTTGTTTGATTTTTTCTGTATTTCGTGAATTCTATTAAAACTACGGGAGTATCCTAGGCATCTAACCAGTAAGCTGATTTAACGAGATGGCGCCCTATATATGTGGGCGATTCTGCGCTGCGATTGGCACAATTTATTATTACACCGCTTCTATAACCAATCGTTGACTAATATTTCTTCTTTTGCTTTGGGCTGAGCAAAGCCATATAGCCTCGAATGCTACTACAGAAGATCTTCTATTAGCAAATTACTGACAATTATGCTGACTCTTCTTTTTGGCTATATAGTAAAATCGATTCTGAAGGCTTTAATTTTAGTTTTAGTGCTGTCAAAACTTGAAATTTTCCCATGTAACATTGCTTTTAGAACTATTTTGGAATGAAGAAAATTTAATTTTGACAGCACTAAAACTAAAATTAAAGCCTTCAGAATTCCCCGTTTTATTACTCTCATATTTCATGAAATTATTATTTGCAAGCATTTATAGTACATAATGTCAGGCGAAGATTATATTTTTGGTGGTCGTGGGTAAAGTTTTGTCATAGTAAAAACAGACTAGTAAGCTATCTTCACAGAGATGTCGCCCACGCGGCTTATATGTGTGCGAGCCACTGCGAGCCTGCACGTACGAACCACAGCACGCACACAACGACAATATCTCAGGTGGTTTCTGGCGGTGTGACTAAGGTCGGCTGCGCTCCGCAGTCGCGCTTACGTACGCCCGCGCTACAAAACAGATAGGTATTTTGTGGCCGCGCGCCGTTCGTCGTATCGCCGCTAAATAAACTGACATCCCTGCAGCAGTAGGCATTTAAGCCTCGCACGGCGCGGGAGTTGTTCTACTATTTTGTTTTTACTATGGTAAAAACTATGGTCCAACTTGACGTAATTAGTCATTGGAAATGAAATGAACTTTATTTTTGCAATGTAGGTACATAAATGCACTTATCGCACGTTAGAATATATTAAATAAGTAAAATGGTTAAATTTAAAAGAGGAAAATACAATATATTATATTAGGATTTGGGTAGGTATTTATACTGAATAAGTTAATACACGTACATAAACTAGATTAAACTATATACTAGATAGCTACCCATATACTAAATACTAATACGTTATAAATATAAATGCATGCCTAACTCCGCCCATTCGATTAGTCTTTCTAAGAAGAAGGACAAGAAACTTAGCAAGATCATGTATTTTTTTCGATCGATTCGATTTTTTGGAACACTCGTACAGAAACTAGTTTCTTTCGCTTCGTAAACAGGTACCCGTGTCCCAATGGCTTTCATATATTAAAGTTGGATAAAATACTATTCCATGTCCACTATTTATTCAGTCAGATACTCACCCCATCAATCTGATCGATAGTTGTCTGTTCTCCGACCGCAAATTCGCAAAACTATAATCACATTTCAAATCCATTTCCAGGCGTAACCGAGCCGAGCGATCAGCCAATCACAGAAAAGAACGGGTCGAGTATGAACGGCGCGGACGGGTCCGGTGACGTCACCACTGACGTGGACATGGAGGACCCCCCCGCGCCCGGCGACGCCGCCCCTCTCACGCCCACACCCGCCAAGAACGGCGAGCACACAGGTATGTGTAGTGTACGTTACAAGTGCATCTGTGTGTGTATAATACGCGCGATCCCACTTCTGATGTCGACCAAAGAAATATTCTTAATACTTTATTGTACACAGGTCCAATATTTGTTTTAAATATAATGTACAATGTCGAGCGTATCTCAAAAATGAGATTTCTTCCAGCAAACCAAGCCTGAAAGTGAATATTTTATTTGACAGACAAACAAGGAAACAAGGAAATTTCTTCGTGAGGGTAGTGTGAAATATTCGCATTAGTCTGTTAAGTGAAGGAAATTCTTCTACAAAACAGTATATTCTATTGAAAATTAATAAATATAGGTACTGAAATTACAAAATGTCACTTGGAGTTTTGAGAAAATCTGTCTAGAATGAAAAATTACGATTTAATTAGATAATCTATAATACCCGCTTACCTATTATGATTTCATTTACCTATTACATGAATTGGCATTTTAAGCGTGTTATTGTAATGTAATTATAATTTATACTCCAGTAATTTATAAAAATGTTAATTATTACTTTTATGTAACTTTTATCGTGATGATTTTAAATTTATACTTTATTTGCACACCACATCATCCATATTTTAGTAAATTTATTTTTTATATATTTGCGTTTACACATAAACATGTAACACATTATTTCATATTATATTATGTCAATCATATTTTTTATTATTTGCTGGGTGAAAGATTTGCTTCTGCATGATGTAGTAAATAAATAATAGTTATTTACACAAATTTATTACTTGTAGAAATAACCGAGAAATATCACCATCCCAATAAAATTATAACTTTCTTAAGGGGCTACAGCTAAAACAAAGTATCAATTATTAATAATGTACCACAGAGAAAATTAAAAATACATTAAACCACTCTCATTCGAGTGTAATAAGGCTGGCATCTAAAGCTTTTGTAACAGTTCAAGATGATACTTTTACAAACAGGTCTAACCAAATAGTTTTCGCTTCTTTTCTCACACGTCATAAATTCGTCAGAGGTCCATAACAAAAAAAAATATATATATATTTGTATAAACTACAGGTTTTGTGTTGACGTTAGATAGAGGGAACGGCTATAATTCATGTGCTCTGGTTTACTCATTAGTAAAAACTGCACAGAGTACACCAGTCTCTTTGTCTTTATCAAAATAGATGGAGCCAAGCAAGTTTCAAGGATCAGTGTTATCTTTCTAATTAAGTAACCTAACCTAACCTTAATACATAAATTAAAACAAGTAAAAAAAAAAACTTGAGGCCTTACCCCTGGTGCACGATAATCTTACTGAGCGATTTTGAACTTCAGAATGTTGTCAGAAAGTCTACATTAGAATGCTCGCTTCGCGCGCTGGCGGCACGCAAAATCTGTGAATTTTAGAGGTTTTTCTGGATTTTACGAAAAAGTATTTGATGTAGGAGTTTTTCCACCTGACATCGGAAAATAAACCATGTTTTCTTATTATAGCAGTAATTTCAGACATAAAGCTAATGCCGTTTGGACATAAAACAAAATAATAACTTAAAAAGGCATCATTTTCAAAAATAAAATCTATCGAGCGAAATGTGTCCAATTAGGTAACCGACCTGACAACGGAAAGACAAAGGTGACTGAAAAAACACGTGTCCAAGTTTTACATAGATCAGATAAGTAGTTGACTCCGCATATTATTATTATCCAATGTTTGTTATGTCAATGGACTCAGCGTAAAATATAATAAAAAGATTCTACAGACACTTTCTATGGAGTTTTGCGCATGATGGTGTTTTTTATGGGTAATAATAAGTAATAATAACAAATAAAAATAATGTATAGTGTATTTGGGAGTTGTTTATTTAACAGAGCTCGGATAGAGTAACAAAACTGTATAATTGGTCACGACGTCAAAAGGGGAAGTCAGGGGCGTCACCAAGAATGGACTGTGAAGGGTACGTCACAGTTCGCACGGACACGTGGTGAGCTTCGTGCTTCAGGCACAAATGTGGACCCACGGGTTAACTTGACAAGTGTCCCCATGGGATTCGAGCTAGCGACCTCTGCAAACTTCATTTTATTAGATAAAGCATTGGGATGAGAGCTTTCTAAATGAGTGAGATGGATTGCTTTGTCTCTCCCTTTCTCGCACAAGTTAGACCCTGTCCCCGAAGTTAGTCGACGTTTTCAGTAACTAAAGTACCTATACAAAGTTATGGACCTCGGAGTCAGTCGCACCTCGTTCATCTGCACATAGCTGCACGTTTATAATTTTAGTTTTTAATTATTTATTAATCACCCGTTTAGTTAGCGTACATTGCGCTTAGCATGGAGGGGCATACTAACTAATAACGCACCGTCAAATCGGATTTATCTTTAATTAATAAGAATCCATTTTACAAGTCAAGACGAATAATTAAAATTTTCCGATTTGACATTTCGTAGCTTTTGACTGTTTAAAAATCATTCTGTTTCGAAGGTCTTCTCGCACGGAGACCAGACACAATGAATTTAGAACAGTTTGGGGAATGGCCAGTCACAGTGGTCACCAGTCATCTTGTAGATTTAGTGTCACGGTGGTGGGTTGTCACTCGACCGATGTGCGATTGTGAGACTAAATTATCTAAAACTGGATTACAAATGAAACTTTAATGGATCGTCCGCAATCGCGCAGCCCTATCAGAGTGAGTCGACTGTCAGCTGTCAGCGTGACAGGTGTCAGCGAGTGTGCCAGGTGTCAGTGACAGTGGTGGGGGTGGTTGTAGGTGAGGGCGAGCGCCGGCCGATGAAGGGCATGCCGGGAGTGACGGCCAGCATCGACGCGCTAATGCCTAGCTTCTACGTCGGTGGGTACCGCTACTTGGTAGACAGACATGTCGATGTCCTTTCGACAGCTTCATTTATCACCCCTTTCCAGACGACGTGCTTCGTCAAAGCTTTTGAGTTGTTTCGTGTTATCACCTTTAATTTCTTTCCGCTGATGTATTTTTGAATCCGATCATTGCTTGAATAGTTTTGTGATGTTCCATCGATCATCCAGCGTTGACACTACACTGCGTTTCGGAATATCCTTGTTCTCTTCACGCGACATTTTCCTACTAATTCCTAATTTCTCATACATTAGCCTTCACTGAGCACGGAACACTGCCACATTTACTGATTCACTAAATCAACATTGGTTCCTCAATAAGTCCTTCCCGTACGTACATATGCAGACGTAGCCCGCCGACAGTAAGTACATTTGTTTGGTATTTTGCTTTTCAAAACCGAGTAAGTAATCGTTAATTATTTTCTTTTATTTGGATTTATTCTGTTCCTTTCACGACACAGGTATGCTTATTTGTGGCCACAAGTGTTCAGTTCGAATAATTATGTTTTTGTTGTGAAAGACATGTGCATGAGTTGTATTATTTATCTTGCCGTAAGTTCTGTCCCTGTTGTTTTAAGAGAGTTGCTTAAATTGTTGGGAAGCCCTTTATCATATATGTAGACATGGATCAAAGTTTCAGTTATTTTGCAATTGCGGCTACATTAAGACGTGTAAAAAAATTATGTAATTAAGATTCGGTTTTTAAATATGGAACTTAAATCGCTTTTTTCGTTTTAAAATTTTTCTCTTTAAAAGTAATTTAAACTTTAGATGATTAAAAGTAGGTTATGAAGAATAATTAATAATGGTCTTAAGGACCCGTTCTCCCTGACATTGAGCACCTCATGTTGCGTCAGGCAGAACTGAACTCTGAACGTTTCATTATTGTTTAAAATAGCGCGCTATGTGCCGTGCCTGTTACGACTGGTTACGACAACCGAAACATCGCGCGCTCTAAAGAATCACGTTTCGATGACGCCCTCCATAGTAATTTGTATGGGGAAATCGCACGCAAAAGTTGGTGATGTTTAATGGATAAATACACCAAGTAACAATTTTTGTTTGGCAAAAATAAATTAATCTCACCATTCTGTACACTTTTAACTTACGGGAGCCTGAATTTCAGTTTCCAAAATTATCTGAGAAATCGCCAATGAGAAATACGCGAAGAGCAGTTTTACGTGATTTTCAGCAACTTTAGATTTTTTTTTCTAGCTTACTATGAATTCTATGCAAAAATCAAATTAAATAGGTTGTAATACAACTCTTCGACAACTAGTGTGATTATTTATTTCTCATTAAACAAATATTTTCTGTCATGAATCAGCAATACGGTGGGGCACGTTTAGGTGGCATGGACCCTTAAGTTAAAAAACGATAATATTTTTTTTCAAATTTCTTTTATTTGCATAGAAGGAACTAAATTGGATGCAAAACTCAAGCTTAGCATTATATAAACCCTTGAACTAAATCTACGCAGGTGTAATCTAAGTAAGAAAAACTTTACTTCATAAACGTTTAAAAACATAATTCGACGTGATTTTTGCGAAATATGGAAATCTTCCCTGGCGCTGGAATAATATTATGTATATTTTCTTAGATAATGATAATTAATATTGTTGTATAAAAGTAAGGACACATAAATAGTGTAATATTATTCAAAACCAGAAGCCTATCTTTTCCAGGCACAATCGATTTTCAATACAGTGCCTTTTACCGCCTCAAGTGACAAATATTTATTAAACTTTGGGACAAAACACATGGCATGTTTAAAGTTGGCTTTGACAGGACCACTACTTTTTTGTTTGCACGTTTGTATTTCTGTTTAATTAACTAGATACAAGAACTTTTCTCATTGAACAATGGTTTACATGTTTCTAATGAAGAAGAATTTTTTATTTGCCTAATGGGGAATTACTATGGTTGCATGTTACACAATAATGCATATAATTATATTGTACTGTATTGTACCTTCGTGTGAGGGATGCGGGATGGTGGATGGCATATACATATTTTTGAAGTATAATGACGCATGTTGTTTTTATCAAATCTTGGCTGCTTATTTTGGAAGTCTTATACGCCAGCATAACATTATAATAATATTCGTATATAGTATTCTATACACTTATACATACAGTACTATTCTATACATGTATTCCTATAGTATAAATCGTTTTACGGGAAACTAAGAATAACATAAAGGTGCATGACACAAACCCTGCGTGACTTCAGTTTTTGTGTCGAAAGAATACTTTTGTTTTCCAGATTTGGCATATTGTTTTTTTTGTGTTTTTGCCCTTGTACCAGCTGTCATAACGTTTTTAGAATCAAGTGTTTCGAGATACTCAAACAAGTTTGAGAAGCAACAAGTCTCAAATTGTAACTAGTAGAGCAAATAATGGTCTTGTCCGATCGAAATCACAACTACTTTAGTTATCATATCCGCTACTCATGGACTGTACAGCAATTATACGATTTAAAGCTGTTATAATGGCTAAATAGCACAACATACGTGTGGGCTAGTGGACGTTTCTGCATTGCTGCGATCCCAGTGCGGTTCTGTACGTGTATTGACGTGTGTAATGAATTCTTTCCGAAACGAAGCAATGCATAAATTCCCTTGATTATCTTAGCGTATTCCGATTTCTCGACGAATACTTAAACGCTACACGCTTTTTTGTTAAATATATTGTGTAATCGGTTGTCGCACCGGAATATAAATACATTTTAGACTCTTCAAGGCCTCACATTCGGCGCACCAAGTTCTAAAAGTGAAGCGTCTAGGTATTCAGCTGTAATGCAACGTGTAGTCGTATAGCAGTAATGTGAGATGTCGGACTGTGTGTAGCGGAGAGCTGCAGTGGGCGCGCGTCGGTGGAGCGCATGTTGTCGTTCGGGCGCGAGCTGTACGCCATGAGCCAGCGGCTGCACCCCAACCCGCACCACAAGGCCATGCTCGAGGTGAGAGACTGTAGTCCAGGGCTGGGTTCAGTTTGATCGCCCGCTCACGCCCGCCGATCATGACATCTCTTTTGCACGCGTTGAATTTGGTATATGCTATCTTGCTGTCAGTGATGAGCAGGCGATCAAACTGAACGCAGCCAAGGGTTTCTTAATCTTTTAGTACTTCACCATTGTAAAATTTAAAAAAACTGATGGGCCCCTTTTAAACAGTAAGCGTGCACTCCATATAGACAAAAATGCACTGCATGCCCTGTCAAATACTGTTTTTATTTATAATATATTATTGTTTTCTGCTAAAATAACATAGGTAATGAAATAATTCCCATTTTATTATCTGCATTATTTTAGCAGAGAATTGTGAATAGATCATAAATGAGAATTCATATTTGTCAGAGTAGTGAGTGTCTTTATGTCGATATGGAGTGCACGCCACGGCTACCGAACTTAATTACGGGGAAAGTAAACTAGACATTTTGAGACCTAAACATTTATAACCACAGGGAAAGTAAAGATTAGCTTAGGACGGTTTTTAGTGAGAAGGTTGCTGCTGCTTTAGTTCGATAAGCACGTTCAATAAAGAATATGCATGTAAATTTTTTAATGCACTAATCTTTAATATATGATCAAATTAGGGCTATGAATGAGAATTTACAACTAAATTATCCATATTTCGTAGTTATAAAATCAAAATAAGTTTCATAATAATCTTCTACAATTCAAACGGCTGCCATTTTAGCACGCATCAAGTGACGTCACATGATACTGCTCTTGCTTGCGGTGTATGGCGAGTGGCCGGTATTTTCGTTATTTTTGATTAAAACAACCTATTACAAAATATTTGAGGGTTGACATTTATTAATTTTGAACTTAATATTTTATGATGAAATGTACTCACTTTGTCACAAAAGGCAATGGTGACGCGTTTTTCATTTGCGTTTCATTTCTTAAAAATGTATTTTTTAAATGGAAATAATTATAAAAGTATAAAATAAAATAGTTTCCCATGGTCATCATTAAATGCTACTAAGTAAATAGAATACAAAAAACGCAATGTATTACTTATTTAAACGACATGCATGTTTTCGAGGAACTGTCTTAGATAACGCAAGACGCATATCATCTTTGACGTCTAATCGATTACGGTTTTTAGTATTAATTGACACCAATACTGAGTATCCTGGCAAATGGAATTAATACGGACATTGCTCCTTTGACAAGGAAAAGATAAACTTGTCTACACCAGAAACTGCAAACATCGTTTGCATTAAATTTGCAATACTTTTTTGTATCTTATGTCAATTAGATAAATCATCTTCAATAAGATCTTATTATTATCTTCATCGATCTTCGTCCTTGATACCATCAGTATCAATCATAAACGAAATCCGCACCCATATTCCTAATTGGGGTTTTCTGGGCAAAAGTACTCTTCAAAAGAGCTCGAGTAAGTAAAAATTTATATCGATCATGCGCAGTATTATAATAGTGAATTTATTTACCAAGTTATTAAATATATCAGAAAAAATATCGATAATTTCCCTAGGCTCGGTGAGCATCGCTCTATAGATCCTAGGAAGAAACATAAACTGGCTTTTCCAAAAATTAGACTTGCAAAAGTAGGCACCTCTTTTGTAGGACATGGTATAAGATTTTACAATAAACTTCCAAAGGAGGTCCTTAGTTTTTCAGAAAATAAGTTTAAATTAATATATAAACTTATATATTAATTGCATTGTGTAGTTATAACTATATTCGTATTCCAATAAGTCTTTATTTTATGCATTTAACTTTTGTAGCCCAACTTAAATATAGTTTTTTTATATATTTCCCGTATCATATTTGTTAATCATAAAATATTATTTTTATACAGATTAGATTTGACATGTAAAACGTATACTTTATGTATCTATTTTACAAATAAACAATTTGAATTTGAATTTTGAATTAGTTTGTGCTGTGAGTGTGGTAAGGAGACAATACGAGTAAGTTATTGCCCTTACCCCCGTGTATCATACTACGTTTTTCAATGCATAGTGTGAGTAAATAAATGAAACGTAAATAAAGAAACAAACGAACAATAAATACTCTAAATAGTTTTTCTGTGCCCGCAAGTTGCCAACTAGACGGAAATAAGCTGCTTTCAGTTTGATAGGTACGTTCGTAGCTCATTTCTGTCAAGTCTATCTACGTATGGTACACAAGAAAAGACTGGCAACTTTTATTTATTTATTTATGTATTTATCAAATAAATAAAAAAATATAATAATAGTGTGATAAAGTTGATTTTGACAAGAGTTTTGAAGCATATAAAATAGATCTCTACTTGCATAGAAAAAAAAAATAATATTCAAGCATCATGCCACGGACCCCCAGCACTGATGGATGATGATGGACCCCAGGTTAAGAAACTCTGCTGTAGTTGTACAGCGATGATGTAACACGACGTCTGGTGGATGCCATCTTCTAATTAAAGTGTTAGTAGCCTGAGTTGCTTGTTGTCATCCATCCATTTGGCCAAATGGGGTTTCCTGAGATATCATATTTCATTGTATTATACATCGCGTTTACCAACAGATACTGCAGTTAGAAAATCCAAACATAATATCACAAAATAGATAACAGACTGCAAATCCAATAAAATCAGTAACATGTTTGAGTTTACGTTCCAGGATGCGTTTAGCCTGCTCGCGTACAGCAATCCCTGGGACAGCCCGGTCGGCTGGCAGCTGGACCCGGTGCGCCGCGAGGCTGTCTGCTCTGCCCTCAACTCCGCCATATTAGGTAACCGATACAAACTATACCTAGTGGCGTACAGCAATCCCTGGGACAGCCCGGTCGGAGATTTCTCTCGCTCGCTTTGTTAGGCTTCCGTCCCATATTTTATTGATATTTCTTCACAATTAGTATTGACCCTCCCATTGACTGATATATATGTACTTGGTAACAGAGAACAGCGGCATGGAGTGGGTGTCCCCAGTGGAGGCGTGCGTGAGTCAGTCGCGCGACCTGCTCCGGCGCATGGCGCGCGCGGGGCTCGGCGCCTGCGCGTTCGCCGACCTGCCCGCGCTGCTGAAGCGCTGACAGCCGCCCCGCGCCCCGCACCGCGCCCCCCACCCCCGCAGGCACCACAAGAGGAGGCTCAAGCGACATTAGTGCCACTCGCCGTAGGGCTGACCTTCAAATAGCGTAACGTTATCATAACGTTATTTCTCGACTACGTGAACATAACGTTATAACTACTGTTATTATCGGTAGTATCCCGTTTCGATTGATCGTAACGTTATTTATAACGAATCCATCGAAATGTTATTAAACACTTTGTGCTGGTAATTTTATAGTGTCATAAAGTTGTGTTCACGGGTTGTAAACGCTGATTGGTTGCTGGTTTTGCTTCTTTACATTTGTGTATTGACGTTGTATATTTATAATTTCATTAAGAAATTTTGATGGCGAATAAATGGGCCGTCAACGTGGACATTCATATAGTAAACTGTTTGGTTGATACTATAGTTGGTTTAATGTAACGCACAATTGATGCCTTATGTAACGAATCCTCTAAATACGCTTTAGAATCGATCGATCTGATTGTTAACTTAAAACTGCTCAACAAAATAATTTTAGTATTAACTAAGTTTTATCAATTTCGTTTAATAGTGTTACAAAAATAATTGTTTTAATCAATAGTTAAAATTTTCTGGTTAAGTTCGCCCAAAAAACTGACGCCGTAACATTGTTTTTGGCTCGTAAGTAAACGCTGCAATTTGAACCAATCAGCACCGACCCGCAGAACCAGCCGACCAATCAGACGCCGCAACTCTAGCGTTCACAACAATACGCCGAACGTATGTAGATATACAATATCGAGAAGGGAAGTTTGTGCCTCGGGAGGAGTTTCAACGACAATGGACGTTCTAAACAATAATTATATAAATACGAGGATCTAGTAATTATAGTGATGTGAGGACGGCGGGACATTGCGTCGTGTATACTGCCCTCCGTCTGGTGTTATCGATATATATTGATATAAATAAATACTTATGTGTAACGGGCGATTTGTTACTTTGTCGCTAACAGAGCTTGTCTTCGTATTGCGTGTAATCTTATATAATTCTTATAAAATAAGAATGCTTTCAATTATTTATGTAACCTGAATTTCATTCTTTTGTTGTCCTAAATCTTTACTTCTAATTGTATGCTTTTTGAATATACTGATTATTCATTTGTGTAAAATTTCAACATATTTCTTGTACTGTTGTTCTGATGAGTAGGTATCGAATATTGAAACTGGACGTGTGACGTGTCCAAGTTGTGTTCGCGACAAAGTGAACTACATTAAGATAGAGTTATATAAAACGAGAGATCGAGAATAGTGCGTGTGTTAAATTATAGTAACGTTTTAGATCGTGACGTCACTGGGTTCAGAACGTTCGCGACCTACTTTCGTGAACACAACGAGCATTTAAGTAAATATCGTGAAATGCGAAAACTATTTTTGTAAATACGCTTCCTAGCTTCTAGAGGTTGTGATTGTCTATGGTGTGATGGCGATACCGTAGCCTTGGACTCTCGTCCATACAGCCAAATGAATTAATAATGGCATGTGGGATCATTCTGTCGTGATAGAACCGCGCTGTAGCTTGCATTATGATGCGTTGACTGAATTGCAATTATTGCATTGAGCTTCACGTTCGTTCTGGAGTCAGTGGCGCTAACTTGAGAGGCGGGACATTCGGGCGAGCTAATATGACACTTAGCGCACAGCCACAGGGTCGATACTCGGACGAGTAATAGAGGCCTCCGTACTTGTACTGTGAAGGTGATCCACAATATTGTTCTTATATTGTATTGTTTTCTTTTTTAATAATATATTGTGTTTAAACGGCTAATGTTGAGTTTTATTCAAATCTAGCATATTCTAGTTATCAAAACTTTAAATTCATCATCAAAAAATTGTCCTTAGTATCAGAGTTTGTGTGTGTGTGTGTATGTTTGATACTCTTTCACGCTGAAACGGCTGGACGGATTTGGATGAAATTTAGAATACCTAGCTTAAATACCCCAACTTAACACATAGGGTACTCTTTATCCTGGAAAAATGCCTGTCGTTAAACTGAATAACACTTGGGCGGAGCCGCGGGCAAAAGCTAGTTGAGTAATAAAAGCGAAATAAACTTGCGAAAAACAGTTTTGATAACACCAAAGGCGGCGATTTATGCTGGGACGAAACAATCCTCGGTGAAATGTGGGTGTACTATGACTTGCGTTTCACATTCCATACTCGAGAATACCGACATCTGACATACAAATTCTGCCTAAGTAGTTGTTTTTTTATTGGATTTACACTTGCCATCAGTAACCTAAAATATATAGAAAACCTATAATACTCGTGAGGATGAAAGTGAAACCGGGGCTCGACCCTGGGACCTCTCGCTTACGGGCGACAGCTCTACTATTGACATACTAACATCAAGACATACAAGAGCTATCCTTCTGATGATGAATGCAAAAGTACGTGAAGATGGCCGATGTATCGGATATATATATGTGTACAGAACTTTGTACATGGATCGCATCGACCGACCTGCGTTATTTACTTTCATTCACGGGAGTCCGTTTCTACCTTGAAGGAGAAAACCAACTGGAGTGGAGCCACGCACTAATTTCTATGTAAAAAAGTCTGTCATTTTCGGTGGGGGACGAGGCAGCGTCACGATGCACGCACACCACAAAATACTCAAACAATAGCTTAAACTATACGCACACAGTCACATTAACACACAGGGACATCTGACGTTTTTACATAACCGGTATGCCCGCGGTTTGGCAGCAGTTGGTTTGTTCGTCCGAGGTTTCTACATATTAAAGTAGTGGTAGAGACGGAGCTCCTCTAAATGTAGTGTGCACTGCAATATGACGGAAGCATTAGGCCAGACTGTGCTATGTATAGGTATATATCCAGATAATACTCCGGGTAGTACCTGAAACGTCTGATCTTTCATAAAGCAAAACGTGGCAATGAAAGAAATAGATACTTAAATCTTAACTTATTGATATATTATATATGAATATAATTTGCAATATCCCGCTAAACAATTCTGGTCATGCTATTCTTCTTCCGCAAGGTAACGCCTATTTCAATCAACTTAAATCTTATTCGAAAAATTCAACACAGTACTTACATCTCTAAATTATAGATTTATTATTTAAAATTTAGAGTGGTATTCTTCCAATGGCATCAATTTATCCAAAAGAACCTTTTTCTACATAACGTATAGTCACGACATGAATCCCCGAGGTAGTGTCAACTCGGTGTTCCCGAGCTGAGAAATGCAAGACACACCAAGTCCCGCGTTTCACCGACGATTATTAACGTCCCAATGTGATGGGTGGTGAGCACTATTGCCGTACTTCGGGCACAAACACACTTTTTAGGGCATGCAGGTTTCCTCATGATGATTACCTTCACCGTTCAGCAAGTGGTAAGTATTAGCATAGACCAAATAGTAATTATTTCGTCTATGGTAATACCATAGTAAGAACACGAATGCTATGCAAATAGATTCCGAAAAACTCATTGATGCATGCCCGACCGGGATTGAACCTGGGCTGCGTTCATAAATTAGGGGTCTCGACACGGGTTCTAATGCCATTTTTGTCGCACGCTTTGAAAATTGCAAACGCTATCCTGCTGTCAGTGTCAGAACCTGATGAATGTGTTAATTTATGAACGGGAGTCTGGGTCTCAAGATTGAGAAGCCAGCGTCCTACCGCCGCCGCCGCCGCCGCGCCGCACCGCTGTCGTCAAATGCGGCAAATGTCTGTCGTTAGTAACTCTACACACGGGCGGAACTGCGGAACCCCAAGTCGCCACTATTATCTCGGTACTCGTGTCCACGATGGATCATTTTCTTAATACGAACGCAAAGGTTTTATATTCAATTCTTTTGATTTACTTTTTGTGAAATGCAAAAATCTGCATGCGAGTCGGCGCACAGGTTTTAAAAATCCTAATATCTCAGAAAGAATGAAATATAGGATAGCGCTTGAAACAAGAATAATGACTAACAAAACGGGAGCCCAGGCTACAAAACTCTGCTAGTCCCAACATTACAAACTAGAACAGATCAATTGAGACAAATTCCAAGAGAGAGACAAGTATTTTCAATTCAAAATAAAGTCGACTTCGAAGGCTTAGTTTTAGTAACTCTCCATATCGAGACGCGGGTTCGAATCCTACCACCACTAATACACCCGCGTCCTTCAGATCGTCGGTCCAGCGGGCACGAGGTCGGCCTAAGCTACGCTTTGCTGTACGTGGTCTCCATTTCCCCCCCACGCACACACACCCCTAACACACGCACACCCTTGCAACACGTATTCCATCGACAATAGTCTATGACGTATTCATACCCCCTAAGACACCCTCTCTCAAATACAAACGCTCACACGTAGGACATGTTTTAGTCCTTCTTAATTTTATTAGGTTGATTTTAAGTTTATTTCTGATGACACTAATATTATAAATGCGAATTTATTACTCTTCCACGCTGAAACGGTTGAACGGATTTGGATGAAATTTAGAATGGATATTATGTTCTAACTTAACACATAAGGGGCCGTCCATAAATTAAGTCATCGATTTTTTCAGATTTTAGACCCCCCCCCCTATAATCATCCTATCGTCATTTCTTAATGACCCCCCCCCCCTTCTCCCAAAATTGACGTCATTACTAGTTTGACAAAATAAAACATTGCAGATTTGAGAAAAATAGGGTATTATATGATTGAAACACTTGGTTATAGAATCACCTTTTATTATTTTTACTTTGGCAATAATCATTGATATAATATAACTACTTATTTTTTACTTTTCTTTGGATAACTCCCACGGAGTTTTCACCCATTCTTTTAAATTCTGGATCACGGGTAATATCTCCGTATCCTCCCGATATTCGTTTTGGCTCGATTCATCCATGACGTCAATTTCGAAACACCCCCCCCCCCCCATCTATCATTTACCGTCATCCGCAGACCAACCCCCCCCCTAATTTAGAATGACGTAATATATGGACGGCCCCTGCTACTTTTTATGGAATAAAAACATGTCGTTAAACAGAATAACACGCGGGCCGAGCCGCGGGCAAAAGCTTTTACATAATAATTTGCTTTTTAAAAAGAGCGAGATCGCCTGATACATATATTTAGGTGGCCTAAACCTTGTCTACTTATGTATAAAGAAATTTATGAAATAAACCTTATTTATTTATTTATTTTATTTATCCATTCTAACGACTTTTGACCTCAACGGCCCGCCCACTGCCACTTCAACTTACTGATTTGGAAGGATGTGTCGGTTACTTTCGATCTCCGACGGATCTCCTCGTTTCGGATCCATCAGATAGATCAAGCCCTTTGTAAGAGCCCACGTCTCAGCGCTGTACGTCATCACAGCAAGGACGCACTGGTTGAACATGCACAGCGGTATTGACGACGTAAATATATGACGCAACTTCCCGAATGCGCCCACCTTGCTTATTCTCCTGTCAGCCTCGGCGTCGAAATTGTTCTGGATAACTTGACCCAGGTAAACATATTTTTGAATATATTATAATATAACAGTGAATATACCTAATAGTCAAATTTATTTAATTTTACAAGTTATTGCTGTAAGTAATTAAATATTTGTGCACTATTTATAAGCGGCAGATTTCCGCACACTGGCAATTGTACACACAAACCTTTATATTTATCATTAAAATTAACAAATTCTGTTTCTGTTTCTGAAGGAAGATACCGAGGGCAACGTGTATGCCCTATGCAGCGTGTGTTTGTGCCCGAAGTACGGCGATGAGACTCACAAAGAGTGTGTAAGAGCGAGTGTTGGTTGTTGCAGAGAAAAACCACATTTGGAACCACCCCTGCTTCGGTCGTCAGATATTATATCGTGAAGTTAAGTTAATTTACTTATTTTTCTTCATGGATACTTCGGTTTTTGTCATCGTATGTGTGAATATGATCACGGGGAAACTTCTAGATGCTCCCGCTGTAACAAACGCATCTCCGCCGCACCGCGCCCCGATTAGATAAAATTCCCCTCGGCTCTCGATCTATACTTACTGAAAAGGTGTGAATTTCAGTATTTTCATTTCAGTAAAATGTTTGCACAGAGATGTGGCGATGTTTGCGGATGAGTGAAATATTTCTACGTAATTGGACGCTTGTTTGAGGATTAAGGAGGGATTACAGCAATACTTTTTAAACGTTGGGATTGTACGTTTAAATGGGAGGTGTTTTGGGACGAACTTTAAATGCTAAAGCGGCTTTTTAATGCCAGAGACACGATGAAAAAAGACCAAGGTAAAACCAGAAAAATGGTCTGGTTACTGATTAAAGACCATTAAAATAATCAGGTAAAGTTGTGCCTGGGAACAGCTTTAATGCACTCGGCCATCCGGACACCACGGGCAGTCTTGCTAGTTGAGGGCAGGTCGCCCAGCGTCGTCATCCGCAGGGCACGGTTACCGGCTACGTACCAGCAGCGGTCGAACCAACCGGGATGGTACGCGGCCATGACAAGCGGCCCGTCGGCATCACTCTAATATCCTGGCAACATGGGAGGCCGGTACAGGACGTGACGTAAAGACACTGGTAGCTTTCAGTGTCTTCCAGATGACACATGCTCAAAGGGGGAGTTAGTAAACAAAGAAAAATATTCCGGCATTTTTCCACAAAAAATGTAAAGTTATTAATTTAAATAAAATAAAATGCACCATTTCTATTCCTAACGAATCATTGAATAATTATGATAATCAACTGAAGAATTATTGCCAAATTTATTTAAAAGGGAACTCGTTTGTTCCCCTTCTATAACCCCATCGGGAATCAAAACGACAATCGAAATTTATGTCTAAAATTGATAAATGCAACGTGAGGTGCCTATAATTTTATCAGAATCGTTGCTGAAAATAAATTAGGGACATCTGAAGTTTATTGCTTTTAGATTAAATTTAGCTTGTATTATATCAGCGCCCGTAGAGCATGATAAACAAGCATGGGAATTCGATTAAGCATCGCGCTTTTTAGCGCGCGAAAAATTATAAATGGTGTTTTATCAATTTTATTTAGAAGAAATCGTTCCTCAAAAATTTAATCGTTGGGATGGATACTGGTTGTACAAATACAGATGTACGACCAAAAAAGTGATAGATATTATCGCATACCTATTTTAATTTAATATTAAATCCCGAATGCCCAGCCGCAGTATCAAAATTATGAAAAACCGTAAGATTCTGAATATTGCGAAGCAGAAGTAGTGTTCTTATGAGAGTTTATTCAAAAAACGATAATACAATATAGAAGGAACTACATCTCTGTTGATTCAGCAACCCTGTGTATGCGCGGGGAGCTGGAGGGGCGGGCGGGGGTAGGTTCGGTCAGTGGTTGCGAGAAATTGAATGAAAACATTGAATATTTATTCTGAGACGACGACGCCACTGCACCGCCGCGCCGGCACAGACTACCGACTACAGCTTCATTCTGATACATGGCTGATGTTGCCTAACGTCTACAATTCTCATTGATGATTCATGATCATAATTGAGATTTGCCGACATTTGTCAATATGTTGAACTCGGTTAGGTATCGTGAGCTCGTTCCTTTTCCGAGCCCAAAGCGCAAGACGGAGCCCATTAGTGTCACTCTGGTGTTTGTCCATCTGTCCGTCCTCCGTATGTCACTCACGATATGTTGTGTAAAGTGTTGAGTCAAAACCGAATATTTAGTTCAAAATTAATTAAATTAATTTTCAGGGGCGGAGCATACATGAAAAGGGAGCTGAAAAAAATGTGGGATGTCATTGAGAGTATACCTATTAATTCTCAAAAAATAAACAATTTCAGTTCATTCCATCAAAATCAAAGTTATCTCAAAAACTAAACTGCTTACGTAGTTAGGAATTAAGAATTTTATGTATTTATGGTCACTTTAATTTATGCAGCCAAATTCTTACTGAAGACTCGGTAAGTGACAAGGAACAAGGTTCAATGACCCTTTTTGTGAAATTTGTAAATAAATTATTCTTTTCGCGTTCCTTACAAACGCAAACCCAGTCCCAAGTCAATCACTATGGGACGTTAAGATTTTATTTTGAGAAATTAGCAAATAGTGTTATAGATCCGTGTATAAGGTGACTTTCGTTTATATGGCCGAATTCATACTGGAGACTCGGTAAGTGGTCAGGACGAAGGTTCAATTACCATTTCTGTGAAATACGCAAATAAAATTTTAGACTTCTTAATTGAGTCGAGGACCGAGGTTGTGCTTGAACAGTATACCTAAGAGGCACAAAAAACTTTTTTCGTATTTCGCAAACAGACTCATTGAACCATGGTCCCGAATACTTACCGAGTCTCCAGTATTAATTTGGCTGTATAAACGAAAGTCACATTATATTATAAAATCTGTATAATTGTAAAAAATACTGAAAACAGAGGGACGCACCCGAATACTTGACCAACTTAGTTTTGCAGTTTTGTGTCATACATTTTGTAAGTACTTAGGCATAGTATTGTCCTATACTGTGACTCGAGATTGATAAGTTTGTTTTTTTTTACAAGTCATTTACGTCTATTATCTTGATTAATTGAAATAGGCGTTATCTTATTTAAATGATACGGAACCCTCAGGGCTAAAGTTTTGTTGTTATTATAATGTTGATACTAAGAAACAGAATAAAATAAATATTAAAGGGGGCTCCCTTACAACAGACTGATTTTTTCACCGTTTTATAAATAATGGTACGGAACACTTCGTGCGCGAGTCCGACTCGCACTTGGCCGGTTTCTCATCTTATTTTTTCTTCTTTTATGTGTTCTTGATAAAGTCATAATAGTGATTACGATTGCGAGCCTAAATTAAGTTTAGAGGCAAGTTCTAGTTTGAGAGTGCAACCTTAAAAAACCCAGAAGAATTTTAGAGGTTTTGGGCTGATAAATATTATTCAGACTCAGGCTTCTTACTGATCATTAAACTCTATTTCATAATTCTCTTGTATCTCTACCCACTAAGATTAGTCAGTAAAAAGATAAACCTTGCTTTCTTTCATAATTATATTTTTTTTCTGAACTTACGTGTCTCCCGTACAGATTACAGATACCACAATGTACTCAGCGATATGTCTGTTCTGTATTTGCTCACCTTATTCTATGTAACCGGATCATCGAGCGGATCTCCTGTTTAATATTTGATCTGCATCTTTATAAACGTCGTCGCGAACTGGCCGCCGCCGGTTCCTCTTGCTGCCTTCCGTTTACTGACCCGCCCGCCCAATGGTGCTCTAGCCGTCACCAGTCCACCATTGCTCTACACCCTTCCACTTACGATACCGACAATTTATAGTCCAAGTTAGTTATGGAGGTCGTTCGTAATAGTGAGATTTTTGAGGCCACATTTTTGCCCCTTGGAAGCCTAGCTTGTTAAAGGAGCATGGTACTCGTACGTGAGGTTCTGTTACCCCTTCCCAGAATACCGGGTGTAAAAGCAAAGTCAAGAATCCTTCAAGGGTGTGTTAGTATGATCGGTAAAGATATTATTTCAAATACTGAGATCTCTAAATAAAGTACCAGTACCTCATAATCAGACGAGTTTCTTTACTCAAAATACACTAATCGCGTGGACACCTTCGCTGGTCGCTGGCCACTGGGATGAGGGGTGCGGGTTGCGGGGTGCAATTAGGTTTGTGGGGAGGCCGGTGAGCTGCGTAGCCATAGCTTAAAAAAAATATGGAATTATTGGTGAAAATTCAAGGTATATATTTTTTTCTCGTAATGACATCAGAATCGGCTATACTTTCATACCCTAAAGGGATTCTTGACTTTGCATTTACAACCTGTATATTTTATGTTAAATTTATTGTTGTTGAAAATTGTATTTTCATGTTCGCTTATTGTTATTTTTCTAAATATATATATTTTGAACTGTGAGTTAAAATAAAAACACGTAATACATCTAAAGGTCCCCTCCTCTATTGTGACCAGTCGTGATGTTATCCAAACCCCCTTCGTATTCGAGCAGTAAACAAAAAACATGACTTTATTATTCTACGACACTGTCACTAGTGGATTACTTGCACCATGGTACTTCACTTCTACTGATTATACTGAACTATAACTCTATGACTTTTAATAACACTTCCTTCCTGATGGAAACTACTGGTAAATTTGTAAAATTTGTGAAATTTTTCGCGTTATTCCAGAAAAGTCGCAAAATAAAAATTCATCTCGTAACCCATATCTAGCGAGGGGCGGCACTCAGTTCAGTTTAAGATGTTGAATGATATCGTGAGGGTAGTGGCTCGCACACTCCTACCTGAATGTGGAATGAGGATTAGGTACTGGCATATTTGTTGAAGAGCTTTGTACAGAAACAAACGAGTCGAGCAAAACATGTTTAATAGCGATTGAATTAAGCTGTAGTTTTATTGTTAGGTTGGCAAGTAGCTCGTTTGTTGAGCTTTATAATCTCGAGAAGTTTATAGAAAAAATAACTACTCACATGGTGCTTGTTTAGGTATTTAATCACAATGAAGCACCTCACAAATTAGACCATTGGGTGTCCCCGATGTTTATCGAAAAGTCCGAGATGTCTGTAACCAACAATAGGCATGGTACGATGAATGAACCTTGTAATGTATTGCTGGTCGTTATTACGACAACAGATAATATAATGCATACAACACTGTTGTCGAAAACTCAAGCATCCTGATCAATCACGCAAATTAATACTCACGAAGCAAAACGTTCAAATATTTAGAAAAAGCTTTTTTTTATAAACGTTTTGCTTGGCAAACAATTGCTTTCCAAAAGATTTTATTTAAATTAATTGTTCTGTATACCTATACGATAAGAATATTTTAATTTTAAAAGCAAGGTTTTGTTGGACTGTCTAAACTTAAAATATCAGTTTTTTTTTTAAATCTCACAATAGATCTCGTAAATAGTACAACGCAATTATATGACACACAATTAAAACTCCACATGCTTTAGTTTCTCCCATTACATTTGATTTTACAGGACGTAGCCCATATATAATTCAGTAAAGTTTGTATTCTAGGACTCAAACTTAACAGAGACCCCTCGCGGAGGTTTAGCCGGGGCAATTACTTAGTTCATATTTAATAACAATTAATTCAGGTTAAAACCAAGTAATTATTTATTCAGCTCCCGAAACCTTTCCGTTCTCACCGCACACTTCTTGTATCCCCGCATACTTCCTCGCGTTGCCATGAATGAGGGATGTTCGCTAAGTTTGAGGCCTACATTACAGGTACACACACTTGTCAATCTTATATCACATTGATCCTCATTCACGTCACCGGAGCTCTATCGCAGAGCTCGGTGCTCTGACAGGGCACGTAGCCCTTGCGTCCGTAAGTACACAGCAGCTTCAGCCAGAACCCTCCTCTGTGTGAGTCAGGGAGGGAGTTCAAGGTCAGTTTCCGGGCGAGACGCAGCACGAGGCTGCTGTTGGAGTAGGGGCTCCAGCGGACGGGGACCAGCCTCGTCGGTGACGGCGTGGGATCCCTGGAATCAGATCAGCCCTGGTTGTTATCATTATCGCTGCACCAAATAGCTTGTAGTCCAGACCGGGGCTCGGATACTATTGTAGAAACTCTGGGAGATACATTATGTGATGGTTTTTGCCTTATTTTTCAATCCATAAACCTTGGCAAAATTAGTCGTAAGCTTTTCTTGATTTTGCTGTTATAAAAGTGTTCGTCATTTTCGTTGCTCAGTATCACTCGACCTTTTTAGCCAGAATAAAACTTTTAAACTAATAGAAATTACTCTTTTGAATTAATTATATGAGTTATGGTGTATATTAGTATGATTGATTACATTGTGATATCAGAAAAAAATATTAATGCCCTAATATCTTATATACTTACGTAATGCGTCGTGAGCCCTATCGCCGTACTTCGGGTACCAATGTGGACCTATTGAACCATGCAGCCCACACAAATGTGCCTCTACGTGACCCAACGCGTGACCATCAGACTTGTGGCTGAGACTTTCAGACAACTAAACCACAGAGCGGTCAAAAAACTCTACAGGTGCTATTACTCACACAGGTGCAACATTTGCTTTATGATTCTGCAAAATGCTATTGCATAAACAACAATAAAGACCATAATGCAACATTTACTATTACATCACTTTTGTGGTCTCTAGTCGTTTCTATTATGTTGACAGTATTTTATTGCTCTCACAATTGATAACATAATAGTAGTATATGGTACGTGAACTCACCCCGTCCTCATGAAGTTGGTCAGCATGGTTGTTAATTTATCAATAAATAATTTATCTGGTGTCGTCAGTAGCAGGGAGAGTCCGGCCGGCTTGAAGATGTAGAATATGTCATCGGAGTGCGAGGCTCCTCTCAAACCGGCTTGTGACCCGAAGACAATCTTTGCGAAGTTCCTGCTCCCCTCGTAAGCGAACATGTAGTTGTACACTGGTGCATCTGACACTTCAGACATTAGCTTCGAGAACGCATCGATGTTAGAGTAAGCGAGCCAATCCGAGTAAT
Organism: Ypsolopha scabrella; assembly: GCA_910592155.1. Lineage (NCBI taxonomy): Eukaryota > Metazoa > Arthropoda > Insecta > Lepidoptera > Ypsolophidae > Ypsolopha > Ypsolopha scabrella. The sequence continues at coordinate 1,245,698 of OU342978.1, forward strand.
ATTGTACGGTCTCTTTGTTTCTCATGCTGTTTATCGGCCCACTTCCGTAATAATGGCGTCGCAGTTTATCTGAAATTTTTATCTGATCTTTTTCGGAACACCAACTGAAAATAGCTGGGAGTTTTTCGCGAAAATTCTCGTCAAAATCTTTGAATGTTTGCTGATCGTGTAGTCCATAAAACAGCATGCCCTCGACGTCGGTGAAACCGACAATGATAGGGACTTTATTGAATCTCCCTGACCTCAGCAGGTCGTAAGGGGTACCAGGAAAAAATGGATCAGAAGCGTTGCTCTCCACGCAAGGTGCGTATTTGAAATATCTTGTATTTATCGATGTGTCATGGGTAGCAGTTAGGAGATCTCCGATGGAGGCCTGAGAAAATATTTTTATCACATCTTCAGAGGAGCTAACGCTGCCGAGTTTCTTTGCATCTTCGAAGGCAGGTATTTCTGGCTCCACGTTAAAAGCCCAAGGTGACAACGGCGATCCACTGAGTAGGATAGCTTTATGAAACAACCCCTTGCTTGAAGGGGACAACATGTGCATGGCGGCGGCACTAGCGCCCGCACTTTGCCCACAAAGCGTGACATTGTCCGGGTCTCCACCGAAAGCTGCAATATTCTTCCTTATCCATCTCAAGGCGGCTACTTGATCTTTTAATCCCAAATTAGCGATGCCGTTTAGGCACAAGAAACCTAGAACTCCAACTCTGTAGTTAACAACAACAGCTACGGTTCTCTTCGTGACTAGAAATTCAGGGTCGTAATGAGCCTTCGTGCCGTAGTAGTAGCCTCCGCCGTGAATGAAGACGAGGACAGGCAGTCTGTCGTCCGGGGCGGCGTCTTCGGGCGCGTACACGTCGAGCTGCAGGCAGTCCTCCCGGCCGAGGGTGAGGAACGAGACGGTCTGGGCGCACGACGAGAACCGGTCCACCGCGGTGAGCACTCCGTCCCACTTCGGAGGATCTCGAGGCGGCTGAAACGAGACAGAAAGCATACTATGACATTTTCTTCCATCTTATAAATAACAATTTCAGATGTACGCCGTACACGATGTACTGGTGGAAGGTTTTAGTTATTATGTTCACGATCTAGATTCTAAAATACCTTGTTGTAAAGTTATTATTTTGCTTGAGGAGTGCTTAGAGTTATTAAGAAGCTGCTCCGTATTTTTCGTCTGTTTGATGCGAAGCATTATTTTAATTATTTTTCCTGTCATTGCCGCGATGTTTTTGTAAGAATCAGGGAAATACACCAGTCCATATTGTCCATCTAAATGAAGACCTAGAATTTATTTGATTCAATTGTTTCTCCTTTGCGCGTTATTTTGATACTTAGATATTGTGAATAACGATTCGGAGCGGGCTCGTAAGTAATAAAATAACTCGCAAAAGAGAAACAATTCAATCAAATGAATTGTAGGCCTTTATTTAGACGGCCGATATGAATTGGTGTATGTCCCTAGTTTTTCCAAAAACATCGCGATAAAGGCCAAAAAAATATTGTTTTTGATCAAAGTTGTCGTCGTCGCAGAGCGAATATTTTGTTACTAGTGATATTTATTAGGTTAGGTCTAGGTGGTAGAGCTGATGCCGGGCTCGACTGTGGAGGTACCACCATCTTACTCGCAAATCCTCCCGAAGTTATTCGGGGGAGAGTAAGAGAACAGCTCTCAGGCAAAACCAGGCGGCCCACCATTGCCTGGGACTGATGGATGGCGGTTTATCCATCCCCAATTGCCGAGCCTTATATAAAATAGACTGGTGACGGGCAGCGTCGTCACTGGTGCAAGGGTTTCGGCACCGCACTCACCAACCCGACTGCCCAGCGTGTGTGAGTATGGGCATTTCTTCCAGGAGGACCCCCAAGAGTGGCGAAATCCTGGAAAGGCCTATGTCCAGCAGTGGACGAAACAGGCTGATGGATGGATGGATGGATATTGGTCATGACATGAGTGATGTGGACAGTTCTAAAGCTCCACCGCACAGTGGAGTCAGTCTTGTTACGATGCAAAATATACCTATAATGTGAATTCGGGAACCTCAGTTTTATTTCATCTTACCTCCCGAGTGCTATTACTGGTTCCGTCAATACAGGTGCAGTTTGCCTGAAGTGTGCTATATTTAACATCCCACATAAACCTTATTTTTAAGCAGGGACTACTTAAGAAAGCTTATTATAAAATCAATGATTATTTGGACGATAATGAAGCATGGTGTAATGAATAATAATAATCTTTATAAAAATTGTAATTCGTAATTAGTAGATTTTAATGATGTATGATTCCTCTAAAGGCTTACAATTTATTAATATGTAAACTGACTTTGCTGATAAAGGTAATGGACTGGACAATATGAGACGGGTTGACTAAGATCAATTCTTTCTCGTGACATAATTCCTGCGTTCTTATATTTTTGTATTTATTTCCGGTATTATAACTTTTTTCTTATTCTATTGTTTTTGTAAAGATTAACTTCGACCTGTAAAAAGTATACTTTATGTATCCGTTTTTATTTACTTATATAGGTATGTATTTTGTTTTCTTATATATTTAGTAGGATTATTTAGTTTTTTTCAAGTCAGTTAACTTAATTTATGTTTAAATGTAATAAAATTATATCTTTTTACAAAACAAATATTTTGATTTTGATTTAAGCTCTCAAAATAAAGCATAATTTAAATATTTACATTATGTTCTCGGCGACCCAGTATATATCAGGTATAAATAGATCAGTGCGTGTGTGTCTCTTTGGGAAAGTCGATCAGTATGATCAGTAGAGTATGTTGTTTTATTTAAGTCTATTTAAGCAGCCACACCTGATAGAGCCAGACGTTTTCAAGTTGATCCTGACAATACACTTCCCTGCGAAATTTTCCAAGGGAACGTAACAAGCAACAGAGCCTTATAACAAAAAGTTCTGGTGTTCTGACCTGAAATCTCTCGCTAACCGCGTATGGGATCCCGTAATACCGGCTCTGCCCCGACACACTGCGCAACCCTCGCAGGCGGCCCTGCTCCACCAGCACGGAGTCGGTGAACACTGCTCCCAGCCCGCTCACACAACCCAGCATCACCACTGCACACAATATCCGACACATTCTCAGGGCACTGGGACACTTTGACGAACGACACTTCCGTAAAAACGTTTAACAAGATAGTTAACTAAAATTTCTTTATTCCAAAATAGTTCTTTAGTGTCAACAACAGAAACTATATTACTTTGGAAAAAAAATCGTTTTGACAGCACTAAAACTAAAATTAAAGCCTTCAGAATTGACTTTAGGTATAGCCCACTATGCGACAGTCTAATCGCACTGACACAGAGAAAGTACGCGAGGCGACGCATCGGAGGCTGTATACTGAGAGTATTGTATGTAGTACTATTTCTTCTGTGGTATTGCACGATATTGCTCAAGTATAGCCGGCACAGATGTATTGGCAAACGATGAACTTTGCACGCGTGAATGTAGTATAACATTGGCCTGGATTTCAAGGTTATGCCTGGAGTTATGACAGAAATTTTACATACTCGTATATTTTAAACACTTGGAGTAAATAGCATCGCAAGAGGATACAAATTAACATTACACCAAATGCTGTATAACAGCAAAAGAAAAGTAAATCAGGATGTGAGGAGCTCTGAACTGGGATCTTCTTGCTATAAATAAATCGCCAATTGTTTAATAAAGTATTATTAATTACTATCAATAGTTCGGATAAAAGCAATGTGTATTCTTCACTACTCGAAGCTGTAGCAGGTGACGATATAGGGTATTGTGGTCTTCGTCTTGAATACACTAGCATACACGCACGCACACACGCACTACCCCAGTCAAGATTTTACTTTGCGAAATTATCAAAAAAAAAACGATGAGTGTTACTAATCACTTACCAAGCCTCTAGAATGAGTTTGGCTGTACAAATAAAAGTCACCTTATATATCTGTACGTATCGTTGAAGTATGGGAAAGCACATGGGTAAATTCACAGGTTGTGTTAGGAACCGGGGAGCTCAGTCGGTAGAGCAAACGCTCGGTTAGAGAGAGGTCCCGGGTTGGAATTCCGGTTCAGAGCTCCTCACATCCAAATTTACTTTTCTTCTGCTTTCTTTTTTACAGCGCCATGATATTATTTTTGGTGTCTTTGTAGATTTGTTTATTTGTTTGGTTTTTTCAGGGTAGATAAAAATGCTTAAGGTGGGTGCTCCAGGATTTGTTGCCAAATGCACAACCTATTTGTCTTATTTTTTAATAAAAAGTAATAGTTTATGAAACTGGTACATAAAGAGGTTATTAAAAGACGAGTATTTTAAAACCTAGTTATGTATAGTTTCATACACTACTTTATTATATGCCTACTAACCTGTTTTTATAATCTTGGTAAATTTCTCGTTAGTTATTTTAAATTTTTCTTGTAAAAGCTTGTACTAAAAGTGTTCGTAATTTCCGTCGTTATTTTCAGAATGTCAGGTGGAGTCAAATTATCATCACCATCCCTGCTGTCAGTAATTTTAGAGCAAAATAATTCTTTTGACCCGTAAAACCACAGTAAATAATAAATAAATTTCCCAAGATCCATCCATTGATAGACTGAGTCCAACGTGTTGGCTAAAGGAGTTGATGCTCGTGATTGTTGGCACTTGGTGGAACTTTTGAAACATTTTTTGTTTGATAAACACTTGTACTTGTCCACTTATTTATAAGTGTTGGCTAAACAATCCTGGCTGAAAATAAAGATGAACTGTAACCTGCTTAGTTTGGTAGCAATATTCTTTGTCCGTACCTATATTGAAGAATATTATTTATAAAAATTGATCCTCGGACATGGCTGTTTGGGCTAAGTTCCCTTTGCCTTCCTAGTTAGTGTCACATGTACTGTAATAGCAGAAAATGTTATTTTATAGTATTATGTTGTTCGGAGACCTATCTATACTATAATTAATATTTTTGTTCAGTTAAATTTTTTTCATTATGGAAGTATTTTTGAGTTTATAATGAGGATTTTAAGATGTGAGGTTAGATAAATGTGATTAGGCTTTTCTTGCAAAGTTGTCTTATTTTATGCATTAATTTGTAAATATACTATATAATATAATAACTTATTAAAGCGTGTTTATAGCTTGCAGCAAAAACACAAATGTTTTTCCGTCATATTTACTCACTCGCACATTGACAAACGCAGTTGGATAGATCGAAGCTGTATCTCTGGGGCGTGCTAGCCACCCAGATTACTTTGCGAAACATATCGAATTAATTCTGTAGAAATAAAAACTTTTTTTCGTCTAGACGAATGGATGTTCGGAGAAAGGGATTTCACTAACAACGTTTCGAGACCCGTTATCCTGTTTCCAGAAAAACTGCAAATTAAATTCTTTATCTGGAAACTTGCTCCATCCGGCACAGTTCCCTGCGATGGAAATACATAATATATTATATTCTTTTTAGGTATTGTTACCTATAGTTATTAATTTAGAGTAGTATCTTCATTTAATTTGTAATTTTTAAGTTTTTACTCTTCTTGCACGCCCACCTACCTATTTATCTTGTACCATCTGTGGGTTGACTGGTAGAAAATGCTTTATGCATTAAGTCCGCCTTTTTGTACTTATTTTTTGTGCAATAAAGTATTTATGATGATGATGATGATGAAACACCGTAGCGATATAACAATATCTATTTATTTATTTGGAGCACCAATGTTACATACACAAATAGTATAACAAGAGTAAGTAGGGTTTAAATCCGTGTGTTGTAACGTTACAGGCGCACACATATTTCAAAATTTTAAATTTAAATGATCCATAATTAAAACTAAAAGTAACAAATTATGATAATAATTCAATAGTTCTTAGATTTAAAACATGGAAGACTAACAAAATGTTTGTCCAAATCATCATCAACAGTAGATAACTTGTTATACGCCTATACTAGGTGAAATTAAATCAACCATCCAAATTCATACTGGAGACTCGGTTAGTCATCGGGAACAAGGTTTAATGACACTGAAAGTGAAATTCAAAATATATTTTTTTTGCCCCGAAGTGCCTGCACTAGGAATTTGTACTTAAACTAGTCCAACCAGTAAGGGAGCAAAAAATTCATTTTCGAAATTGGCCAAAAGGGTTACTGAACCTAGTTCTTGATAACTAACCGAGTCTCCAGTATGAATTTTATCGGTTGATTTAATTTCACTCTATATAAGGTCACTTTGCTTTGTATCGGTTGTAAATAGACTGCTGTGTACGAGTATCTATATCTATATCTTCTTTAACTACATAAATAATAAAGTAGCAAAAAAGTTGTGGGTCAATAATAAAGTTTCCGGAATGAATATGAAAAAATACTATTAAAGGTACAAAATTAATTTATTGTTTTTCAAAATAATCTCCCTTGGCGTCTATGCACTTTTTCATTCGATCAAACCAGTTTTGAAAACTTTTGTGCCACTCCCCTGTGGTGACCTCTGAAACGTGTTTTTCATACTCCTCGACAGTCTCTTCTGGTGATGAAAATCGTTGACCGCGTAATTGGTTCTTAATTTTTGGGAACAGAAAAAAGTCACAAGGTGCCAGGTCGGGACTGTATGCAGGATGACTCATGAGTTCTACATTTTTCGTCTTCAAAAAGTCGTTTGTCTGTCTGGCCGTGTGAGAACTAGCATTGTCGTGGTGCAGGATGATACGGCGTTTACGGTTATTTTTACGGAGTTCGTCAATAACTTCCGGCAAACAAATGGTCGTGTACCAGTCACTATTCACGGTACGACGATTATCTAAAGCAACAGTAGCCACGTGTCCAGTTTTATTAAAAAAGAAGCAATCATCCGCTTAGATGCACTTTTCACGCGCGCCACTTTGGTTGGTTTCGGCTCATCTTGAAAGACCCATACGCTCGATTGCTGCTTTGTTTTGGGATCGTAGCAATAAATCCATATTTCGTCACCTGTTACTATGTCCCACACCAAATTTGACGCACCTTCGTTGAATCTGGTAAGCATGGCACTGCACCAAGTGACGCGGTCCGTTTTTTGAGCCTCGGTCAAGTTGTGTGGGATCCACCGCGAGCACAGCTTTCTCACACCCAAATGTTTGTGTAGGATTGATTGTATTTGACTCATGCCTATTTCTAAGGATGCGCGAATTTCATGGTAGGTCACATGCCTGTCTGTTTCAATCATACGGCGCACAGCATCGATGTTTTTGTTGGTCACAGCGGTGGACGGCCGACCATCGCGAGATTCGTCACTGAGATTGATACGACCACGCTTGAATTCTGCAAACCAGCTATAAACAGTCGTCTTGCATGGTGCTTCATTGCCAAAAGCTGTTTCAAGCCGAGCGATGCTCTGTTGAGCTGTCAAATTACACTTAAAATCGTAGAAAATCATACTACGAAAATTTTCCCGAGTTAAATCCATGTTGATGCAGACACACAATTTTTTAAATGGCGCCACAAGGTAAAAACAAAAGACAGTCAGATGAAACAAACTGCATTCTACAGCCAAAGAGTTCTATTTTCAAATGTTGCAATAAATTTTTAAATATTGTTTATGTAAGTGGCCAGTTCCGGAAACTTTTAGTGTTACCTATGTATTGTACTGAGGCCAAAACCACGACTTTTAGAATTTTTGTCTGTAGGTATTCTATGTTTCGTTTTAACTCGAGAGCCACTCAACGGATTTGGATGCGGTTTTTTTATTACCATCGTAGTGTCCCTAGCCGGCAAATAGCCTATATGGAGTGTTCATAAAATAACGCCCAAGTCGAAAACGGGGCAAAGATTGAATAAACGCGGGCGGAGGCTGGTTTTTAATTTAAACTACACAATCTAGTAATCATACTGAACAATTTTCCAAAGAAACATACAAGCGGGAATGAAAAAATGTAATAACGTTTTCTACATAATTTTGAAAACATACTGTTAGATACTTTTGTATGGGCAGGTCAGCATCCACATCATCATCCATTTTTAGGGTTCTGTAGTCCGACAAGGAACCCTTATAGTTTCGCCGTGTCCGTCTGTCCGTCCGTCCATCCGTCAACGGCTTAGCACTGAGACTATTAGTACTATAGAAGAGCCAACGAGAGATGGCCCCTATGACAGCTGCGTTTAGTGATAAGGTGCATTTTAATTTCGGCAAAAATAAAAATCAAGCGCGACTAGCGACTTGAGTAAATAAAATATCGATTTATTTGACACGTCATACAACATGCATCATAATAATACAAATGGCAAATGTGCATTTGCTTACATTAACAAAGCAGCCATAAAATATAGAAAACTGGTTTACAATTTTTTAATCAAAAATAATAATAATTAATAATAAATAATTCAGCCACTAACTTTCCTCATGATCCCTTGAGTTTTGAAAAAATTAGAAACATTTCCTATAGAGTCTTTATAAAATGGAAAAATTGTTAAGTATATAAGGAAAGCATGGAAAGGAATGTCAATCACACACGGAGTACGAGCTGAGACTAACTGTTTATTCAGTACTCTTCGAGTACCCCATGTTTCCTACCTACATAATTATCGACATCTTCCTTCTTTAAACAAATAAGAAGAAAGAAGAGGTTAGGAATTATACAATAAGAATTCGGTACATTAAATACAAATTATTGATAACATTTTAACATCAATAAATGAACAATGCATGTGTTATAAATAAAAATAGTGAACAAAATTTAAAACATGCAAAATTTTGATTCTTACTATTATTAACAATTAATTTAATAACACTTTTCATTATCATGTTTGATTTAGTTGATCTAAACCATGATACAATCAATAAATAAATTAAAATTTATTCTAATATGTACAAAACATGCATTTTGACATGCATGCATGCTCTTTATTCTAATACTATAAAATAAAATTATAACGAGGTACCGTGCTGATCTCACTTCGATTCATCACGGAGAATGATGCGGATGAGATGTGGTCACGGAGTAAGCCCACCGATCAGGCGGCCTCACTGTCCTGCCATAACGAGTGACGTAAATATTAGAAGGACTGGCTGCCCGACACTGGACACGGGGACTGCGGGACTCTGTAGGAGAAGCTAACGTACCCGGGACGACTATATCGTCATAGAACGAGTGTTGGTTGCATGGCGGTGAGTCATGCCGGCGCTCTGAATCCGGTCTCAGATGTCTGCGGTTCCGTACTATTGTACCGCCAGAGCTCAATTTAATGGAGTAAGATCGCGGACGCAGCATCTTCAATATGAAACCATTTTCCCACTTGTTATTTAGCCATGCTTTAACTTTTTGACCATTATTTAATTTAGGAAGATCCTTAGCATTTTTATCGTAGTATTTCTTTTGAACTTTACGTCGTTTTTCTATATTTTTACTAACATTATTTTGTATTTTGGGTTGTAATAATACCGGAGAACACGGCACGACACTACGCAACTTCCTATTGTTCAGAAGTTCCGTTGGAGATGCCAACCTAGTATCTATGGGTGTATTGAGGTATTCTAAAAGTGCTAATCTAAAGTCTGTATGATCGTAAGAAGTCTTTTTTAGGATATTCTTTATGGTTTGAATAGCTCTTTCGACCTGACCATTAGACTGCGCATATCTTGGAGAAGAAGTGATATGCCGAAACTTCCACTCGTTTGCAAAAATTTTAAATATGTCTGAACTAAACTCTGGACCACAGTCAGATACGAAAAAATCAGGAATGCCTTGCCTACTAAATATTATTTTTAGTTCCTTAATAACGCGGTCTGAAGTTATAGATTTCATTTTTATTACCTCTATAAACTTACTGAAATAATCAATCACTAAAAGAAATTGTTGACCTGAGAAGTGAAAAATATCAGCAGCAACTTTAGACCACGCTCTGTCTGGTATTTCATGTTGAATTAGCGTTTCCTTGCTGTTCGCCTTTTTGTATGTCAAACAAGCCTGACAATGAGAAATCATGTCCTCTAATTGAGAATTCATATTTGGCCAGTACATGATTTCTCGTGCCCGTAATTTACACTTTTCTAATCCCAAATGACCAATGTGAATTTTTTGTAATAGTTCTCGTCGCATACATTTAGGTATTATTATACGGTCACCTTTCCACACTAAGCCATAAGATACCGTTAACTCATCTCTTGCATCCCAGTAACATCTCAACAAACTATCTACCTGATCTTTGTGCTCTGGCCATCCTTTTCTAATAACTTTCATTAGTGATTTCATTTCTTGATCGCCTTGTGAACATTTTTGTATAAGTAAAAAATGTGAGTCGGTGAGCGGGTTGCTACTGGCTATCGCACATATCTGCGCTTGCGCTTCCAGGTGGTCGCGTGGCTCAATGTAGCCCGGATTGCCGTTATCAGCACAAGCGCGCGACAGTGTGTCCGCCACGTACATATATTTACCCGGCTTGTAAACAAGTTTGAATGTATAAGGTTGCAGTCTCATGAGCATTCTTTGTAGTCGCGGAGGTGCGCTATTTATCGGTTTCTTTATTATGCTAATTAGGGGCTTGTGATCCGTTTCTATTATGATATCAGTTCGACCGTATAAATACGAATAAAACTTTTCACAAGCAAACACACACGCATATAACTCTTTTTCTATTTGTGCATATGCTTGTTCTGTTTTTGTTAGTGATTTAGAAGCATAACTTACAGGGTGACCATCTTGTAGGAGACAAGCACCCATACCGTTTTTTGATGAATCTACAGATAGTGTGATTTCTTTATCTAGACTGTAGAACTTAAGCGTGGGGGGGCTAATTAAACATTGTTTAAGGTGTTCAAAACTATGTTTATGTCTTTCGTCCCAATGCCATTCCACTTCTTTTTTTAACAGCTCACGTAGGCTTTGTGTCTTTTCTGATAGATTGGGTATGAAACTACCTAAATATGTAATGAGGCCTAAAAACCTTTCTAAATCTTTTATATTTTTTGGTTCTGGCATATTTTTTATAGCTGATGTGTGCGATTCATCAGGTAATATACCATGTTCACTTATTTTGTGACCTAGATATTTTATCTCTCTCAATCCTACTTTACACTTCCTCCTATTTAATTTGATGTTGATGTCACGACATCTTTGTAAAACTTTGCGTAATCTACAATCATGTTCCGCTTTTGTAGGCGCATGTACGAGTAAATCATCGACAAACTGACAAATTCCTTCTCCCATATCATCAAAGTGTTCCATGAGTTTCCTATGAAAAACCTCCGAGGCCGATGAAATTCCGAAAGGAAGACGTAAGAATTTATAACGACCAAATGCCGTATTGAATGTACATAAATCAGTGCAAGATTCCGCTAGTTTGACTTGCCAAAAACTATGTTTACAATCTAATACGCTGAAGTACTTAGAACCTGACAGTGTCGCTGTTATTTCGTCAAGAGTTGGTAATTTAAAATGCTCACGTTTAATAGCATTATTTAGATCCTGAGGGTCTAAGCAAATTCGAAAATCACCATCTGGTTTCTTCGCTAAGGTCATGCTATTGACCCAGTCCGTGGGTCCCTCCACCTTTGAAATAATACCTTGCCTGACCATTTCAGCTAACTTGTTTTTCACACTCTCTCTTAGGGCAATAGGAAGTTTTCTGGGGGGATGTACAACTGGGCGTACTGTTTCATTTATTTGTATCTTAAATTTGGTTAATACCGCATCCAAAGTTGTAAATTTTCCGGGAAATTGGTCGTAAACTTCGCGGCATTTTGGGCCGATGACGTGTAACAAGATGTTGATCTGCACCGTTGCCGCTTTCGTATCAAGTTCACAAGCTGCAAAATATACTTGAAACGACTTTCTCCAGTTACTCCAACTTCTACAGATGTTGCCAGAAGTTACGTTCGACACAGTATTGTCAAACTCAAATGGCGGCGGGGGCTGTAACACGGCCTCCATTGCACTTTGTAATTAGCAAACACAGTACGTATAACAACAAAATTTATATTTATTTTACTTTACTGGTTTTAAAATAACACTCTTTATAACTTTTATATCTCGCAAGTTCGGAAAACAACTGCGGCTGCGCCATGTTAAGTATATAAGGAAAGCATGGAAAGGAATGTCAATCACACACGGAGTACGAGCTGAGACTAACTGTTTATTCAGTACTCTTCGAGTACCCCATGTTTCCTACCTACATAATTATCGACAAAAATGATGATCGAAACGAGTAGTACGTCACTTTTCTCTGCCAGCAACAATGAAGTATTAGATTATTTTAGTGACACTTACCCATAAACAATTATGAAACTCGGTAGGCATTTGAACGTCATAGGCGCCATCTGTCGTTGGCTCTAGTTTAGAAAGCTGTAATTTGGCATGAGTATACTCGTACATATTAATCACGTCGACAAAACGGTAAAATTAAATCATGAAAAAAAAATGTTATGTCGCATACACGTAAATTGAGGATGAATTTTTTTAAATGTCTATCCCATAGTGTGAGGTATCATTAGATAGGTCATTCAAAAACTTTGTAGGTGTGTTAAAACCATTTTTAGATTTAGGGATCCGTTGGCGAAATATTAAGCTTTAAAGTGCTAATTTTTGTTAGAGTCAAGCGTCCCCCCCCTGCCGGCTAATCGGTTGTATATAGATATGTCAAGAAATTCACAGAAGTAGTATATATACCTACCTATATATTACCGGCAACCTGTATAATCCGATATTCTATAGAATACTTAGGTAATGTATTAGAATACCAAGGTAATGTATAGAATACCAAAAACGTTTATGTAATGTATGAAATATTATTTATTTTAAACTTTGCCTAGGTATTATGTATACAGTACCGAATACGCAGCCGGCAATGTTTATAAAAGACGTAAGCGGGAGTGGGAAATTGATTAGGGCATGTATTTAAATTTTATGATGAAATGGTATTTCTGGGTGGTCATAAAAAATTACCACGAAGGTTATGTATGGCGGTCGCGCCACTAACCTAACTTACCGACTCTCTTCTGCGCTGCAGGACTTCCAAAAAACTTGACTGCTAACTTAATATTATCCGATTGGTTAGTAATAACTTTACACATTGCCGGTGACCAGCAGGTACTCTATACAATCCCTAGGAATTGCCTAGGTAAAGTATGCAACGGACAACAATATTCATAATACGTCATATATTGCCTGGACGCCCCGGGTATTCTACACATTACCTAGGTATTGTATCCATCCATCAGTCCGTATTCATCCACTGCTATACATAGGCCTTTCCCAAATTTCGCTACTCATGTCGGTCCTCCGTCCTCCTCATCCAGCCGCCCCCCGCAACGTCCTTCAGGTCGTCGGTCCAGTATTGTATAGACTACCTGAATTAAACAGATTACCGGATGATGATGATTACATAAATAATGAATTTAAAAGACAAACTATCACAGTTCAGTAGGCTTTACAGGTTTACGAGTACAGGTCGCGCCAAACTTTTAGTCCTCTCTGAACACGAAAATGTATAGGCCGTTCTTCTAAATGTATGGGACTAGAAGTTTGGTGTAATCTGCAATAGTAGACCAACTTATAAAATGTACCGGGCAACTACGGAACCCTACACTGCGCGTGGCCCGACACGCACTTGGCCGATTTTTTTTCTTTTATTATGTGTCTTCGGGAAAGTTGCTCAGTATGATCACTATAGTGACCCTTAATATTCAGTACATTCGGAGTCGTTGTTTAAACGTAATTAAGAAAATTGGACACAGAAGAAAATTGTCAAAACGGGGTTAAATGATTTAAAAGAAAAATTATAACTAGTATACTAAATACTGAATAATATACTTGATATACTTGATTAAGTCAATAATTTTCTATAATTTACCGTATATCAACCTTCAGCTCAAGCATAGGATGCTGCGAGTATACGACAAAAGGTCACCAATATAGGGTTTTGGGTTACAATTTTTAAAGCTTAACCTGAATATTACGCAACCCTTTAAGGTCAAGTTAAGTACTCACTTACTTAGGTACCCTAAGCTCTGTAACGAATGCCCTTCTCTCGTAATCGCCACCTAAGCGGAAGCCGAGATAACTTAAATTAAAGTTGCTCGGGTTTCGTCCTATTTTGCATGTTAGTCCAGTTTGTTACAATTAGCCGTCGACTTCACAGATATTTTTCTTTATTACTACAATTAAAACCAGGAGGAATGGCGGAGTTGCTTTTTAACACTTAATTGTTGTTTATAAATAGACTTTTTAATTTTTATGGGTTTTTGTCGTGTTTTACTGTTGTTGTGTTGTAATTTATATTGAGGCTATAAGAGAGGAAAAGTAGCTTAAACACTTGGCAAAAAACGACATCTGATGGTTTGTTGACAGTTGCTTATCTACAGAGTGTAAATGCAAAGTCAAGAATCCCTTTAGGATATGAAAGTATACACGGGTCTGATGTCATTAAAAAATATATATACCTTTAAGGTTCACCACAAATTCCATCATTTTTCTAAGCTATGGCTACGCAGCTCACCGGCCTCCCCACACACCTAATTGCACCCCGCAACCCGCACCCCTCATCCGAGTGGCCAGCGACCAGTGAGGGTGTCCACGCGATTAGTGTATTTTGAGTAAAGAAAATCGTCTTATTGTAAGGTACTGGTACTTTATTTAGTGATCCCAGTATTTAAAATAATATCTTTGCCGATCACACTAACACACCCTTAAAGAATTTTTGCTTTTGCTTTTACACCCGGTATATCTACACAAAAACTGAGATACGGGATGTTAGAAATTAAGCGACGATGTATTATCATTTAAAGATATACCTGTCCAATTTTATAATTACGATATTACATCCGGTACTGCGGCGTCTGGATGGTTCGTGATTCGTGACTCTTTTTCGGATTTATATTTTCTGTATTACAAAACAAATAGCAAGTAAGGAAGTGTTTAATCCGGAACAGAAGTTGCATAAAGTTCCATTAGTGTCAGTTACCCAGGAAACGCGCGGGATGTTTCAGATTTAAGTGTCTTAAACTTTATTACGCCAAGTTATGGTAATTTAGTAACTTTCGTCGGGTATTGTGCGCAATGAATAATAATTTTGATTGCCATTTTAACGAAATACCCGCAGTACGGAAGCTTTGAGGTTACAGATTAAAATGCCACCTTTTTGATGTTGGAATAAATTAAATTATTTAAACTGTAATACTTAGTAATCCGGCAACAATGTTCTGTTTACACAAGAGCGAACTTAGATCTTCATTTACGTTGTATACTCGGCTTCGAAAAAATCTTCAAGGAAAGAAGAATCGATAGCAAACCTAATTTTAGAAAGACTCATCCTGGTGTTGTCTCTGAAAATTCATTTTAAGCCGTGGAATTGAAATAATTACATTTGAAAAAAAAATTATGTACACTGGAGTTGATGCTTGTGATTGTTGGCACTTGGTGGAACTTTTGATTGTTTTGGTTGTTTACGTACAATAATTAATTGCTTATTGTACGTAAACAACCAAAAAGCCTTGAAAATGCTATAACAGCGAAACCGGTAAGGGAAATAATATAAATAAGTGGACAAGTACAAGTGTTTTTCAATTAAAAATTTATGTACACTGGAGTTGATGCTTGTGATTGTTGGCACTTGGTGGAACTTTTGATTGTTTTGGTTGTTTACGTACAATAATTAATTGCTTATTGTACGTAAACAACCAAACAAACCTTTGATAATGCTTTAACAGCGAAACCGGTAAGGGAAATAATATAAATAAGTGGACAAGTACAAGTGTTTTGCAATCAAAAATGTATATTACACTGTTTGAACTTATTATTATTTTTCTCATTTTGGTTATTCGATATAAGATTACTCGCATTTTACTGCATCCAATAAAATCGCAACCGTAGCCCTACCTATAAATACCACTTCGTTAAAGTTGTACTGGGTTTTAGAAAATAAAACTTATACTACAATAAAAGACGTAAGAAATTACATATATCAACTGCGATCATATAAAAATACATCTTCCTAATTCCAAATTATTAAATAATGAAAAGCTGAGCGGCCCGCTCCCGCCAAGCGGGGTAGGAAAGTGCAAGCGTTGGAGCAAGACAGATTTCTCTGGATAACCTCGCCTTAATGTCACTATGCTGTTTGTCCCTCCGTATGTCACGGGTAGAGCTAGAGAGCTCGCGGACGGAATGAGTTATGGACCTGACATTTGAATATGTTATGTAGAATGTTGACTCAAAACCGAATTTAGAAATTAAATTACTTTTTAACGGGGGTTTCATACATTATACATGGAAATGGAGCAATTTTTTTTTCTTACCTTAAGCATATTGGGTGTCACTGTCTAGAACTCACTAGACAAAAACTCTTTTAGCAAACAATACACTAGCTTACAATTGGCGGCTTAAAGCGATTTCTTCCAGACAACCTTTGGGTGGAAATGAGGTCATTGAGTAAAGGACAATTTTTTATTTTTTTTCTCCAAAGATAAGGAAATTGGGGCCATCAAAGTTGTCAGTTAGATCTAATTTAAAATTTTCTGTATAAATTATGTGCCATAATATACCGGGTGTAAAAGCAAAGTCAAGAATCCTTTAAGGGTGTGTTAGTATGATCGGTAAAGATATTATTTTAAATACTGAGATCTCTAAATAAAGTACCAGTACCTCATAATAAGACGAGTTTCTTTACTCAAAATACGCTAATCGCGTGGACACCCTCACTGGTCGCTGGCCACTGGGATGAGGGGTGCGGGTTGCGGGGTGCAATTAGGTGTGTGAACAGGCCGGTGAGCTGCGTAGCTATAGCTTAAAAAAATTATGGAATTTTTGGTGAAAATTCAAGGTATATATTTTTTTCTCGTAATGACATCAGAATCGTGTATACTTTCATACCCTAAAGGGATTCTTGACTTTGCATTTACACCCTGTATATGTGTAAGTAGTTATTCAAGAAGATATGAATGACTCGATGTCTGTAATCTCCATCTATCGAACAATATAGCAACACAAATTAATATCGTCATGCACGACATATAATATAATATAATATAATATACATCCATCCATCAGCCTGTCTCGTCCACTGCTGGACATTGGCGGTCCTCCTGGAAGAAATGCCCATATTCACACACGCTGGGCAGGCGGGTTGGTGAGCGCGGTGCCGAAGCCCTTGCACCAGTGACGCCGCTGCCAGTCACCAGTCTGTTTTATATAAGACCCGGCAATTGGGGATGGATATACCGCCATCCATCGGTCCCAGGCAATGGTGGGCCGCCTGGTTTTGCCTGAGAGCTGTTCTCTTACTCTCCCCCGAATAACTTCGGGAGGATTTCCGAGTAAGATGGTGGTACCTCCACAGTCGAGCTCGGTATCAGCTCTACCACCTAAAACCTAAAACCATAATATACACATAAGGTGACATTTATTTATGCAGCCAAATTCACACTGAAGACTTAGTAAGGTTTTGTGAAATTTGTAATTTTCTTTTTTTGTTGTTCTCCCTTCAAACGCAAGCCCAGCCTTGAGTTATTTATGTAATATGGGCAGGCAATTGCCATTTCGGCCGAGGCACATATAGTGCTTTTCTTTAAAAAATGCAAGGAAATAAAAAAGGGCCTTTTACATAATAAATTTAATTAATATTAAAAGTGATATTGCTCATGTTAGGACAATCATTGAACGTTTTTCCAGGCACATTTATGTTCGTTTGTTGTATTTCTGACGTTTGCGGCTGGGAATTTGATACTTGGTCAGTGGTAGGTGGCTGGAAACTTAATTGCTGTAAACACGAGAACGCAATGTGTACGATAGATGAAAGAGTTCTAAATTCAAACAGCACACCGTTTCATACAACATTGCCGGTGCGCTCTTCGTTCCAAATTCAAAGAATGCGAGTCTCCAGTAATAAGTTGATTTAATTTCAGCCTATACCGGGTGTAAAAGCAAAGGCAAGAATCCTTTATAGGTGTGTTAGTATGATCGGTAAAGATATTATTTTAAATACTGGGATCTCTAAATAAAGTACCAGTACCTCATAATAAGACGATTTTCTTTACTCAAAATACATTAATCGCGTGGACACCCTCACTGGTCGCTGGCCACTTGGATGAGAGGTGCGGGTTGCGGGGGGCAATTAGGTGTGTGGAGAGGCCGGTGAGCTGCGTAGCCATAGCTTAGAAAAATGATGGAATTTTTGGTGAAAATTCAAGGATATTTTTCTCGTAATGACATCAGAATCGTGTATACTTTCATACCCTAAAGGGATTCTTGACTTTGCATTTACACTCTGTATAGTACTAGAACACGCACACAAACTGGTAGACGATTCTTATGGCGTCAGTTTACTTTCAAGCCTCTTCTTATCTCAGCTTCATCATCAATGTGTGAACTAAGCGGGACCGTCAAACTGATACTAATGATCCGACGCACACGCCTCAGACGTTCTGATCCGTCGACCAACGCTCATTCGTTCAGGAGGGGACCAGCAGCTGGTACCACTTTGTTTAATTTTCATACAATTTTCCGATAGTATCTCAGCTCCGTCACTCTGCCTCAGTTTTTGCGAGTACTATTTAAACTTTATTTCCTATTACACATAGCCACAAAAAACAATAAAAAAGTAGGTAAAATCTTTAGGCGCAATCAGAGCGAGCGCCTTCAATTAAGAGCAGAACCAACAATTTAAATGTAACCTAAGTAAACATAGGGGCAAGGGTCGAACCTTTCGTTACGCTGCATCGACTTCCATTCGACCTATTTGCTTTTCATTATACTCAGAAATAGGCTCCTTATTGATACAGAATGGCAAATAACTAAATTAGATAGAAATACCTGTTTGAGAAGGATTCTTTATTTTAGGGGCGAAAAGAAATGTGTTCTTAGGGTTCATATAAACGAAAGCTGTCCCATACCAAGAAACTGCAATACATTCCGTCACAAATCAATACTATACTCAAATGAAAATGCTGTATTTTCGCGTTGTGCGGCGTCAGTGTACAGAGGGGGTAATTAATCATGAAAAATATACTTTCCTACAGTAACACTGGTATAGTATACTTAAAGTAAGCCTTTTCCAAAAACATGGAATTCTTTTTTGCAAAAATTCTGATACTTAATCCGTGCTCTCCATATAAAAGAAACCCTTTCACATAACTCTCCATTCGAACGCGGTCCTGTTCAAACAATGTACAGTACATCAGCAGTTTTACACGAAATATGATAATATATTAAAAATATTATTAATATTTAAATTGAATTTGTGCATTGGCAGTTCAGCTTAAATATTTGCCTTTGTTTGAAACTTGTTCACTGTTTATTGTTCGTAAATTAATGGACTGATAAGTGTGATTGTGCAGTCCCAAAGCTGGGAATAGACATAATAGATATGCACGAAAGCATGCTATTATCCTGCTATCACCAAGCAAATGCTATCTAGTAGCATGTCTATTAATAGACATAGCTAGAAATAAGCATGTACAAAAATCAACGCATGCTAACTTCCCGAGGCACGGGAGGATCGTGAGGAAGGGTGAAGGGAGTATGTTTTCGAGTTGGGTAGAGGTACAATAATACATTTGAATTTGTATAATGCTATCTTGCTGTCAGTGTAAGGCTGGCGCCGTGTCTGACGTTCAAACTGAACGCAGCCCGGATTTAATTTTCTTTTGCTTTTCTATACCACAATGATTTAACTATAATTTGTATCTTCTTCCAATGGATAAATCCCCAAGTGTCAAAATATAAAGCCTGACCAGGAAATAGAACACCTTGCCATATTGTGGAAAACCAATAGAAAATTTCTTCTAACGGCAACATACATACATGCATATACTCACGCCTGTCTCCCAGAGGGGTAGACAGAGACTAAAGATTTCCTGACATACCTCTTTTGCTTCTACATCCATCAATTAAGTCATACAAGCTCTTATATTCCGAGTACTTTTTAGTTTGGCCCGGTTGAGCTTTACCTTTCACTTGTGCAGCATAAATTTCTTTCGTCACTCTACTTTAATTTGTCCTCTCTATATGCCCAAACCACCGAAGCATTCCTTTTTCTATTCTAGTCACTTTATCTTCTTTCACACCAGAACGATCCCTTATGTCGATATTTTTCACTCTATCATTCAATGTCAAACCTCACATACTCCGTAAGGAACGCATTTCCACTGCATTCACTCTACTGCGATGCTCATCTTGCCAAACCCAACATTCACTACCATACATAAGCGTAGGAGCCAACACTCCATTATGAACAGCCAATCGTGCCTTTGCAGTCACACTTTGGCTGCCCATAAAGGAGTGCAGGGCTCCGTTAACTTTGTTTCCCGTATTCACTCTTCGTTCAATATCACCGTCACACTTTCCATCGCGTGTAAATAGACAACCCAGATAAACAAATTCTTTAACCTGTTCCACTTACTCGTCTTCAATCTTAACCTTACATTCAGTCACCGCTTCATCCCTCTCTAGCACCATTACCTTTGTTTTTCCTGCATTAATTTTCATTCCTTTCCTTTTAAAGCCATCATTCATTATTGATACCATCTTTTGCAGCTCATCCGCCGATGAAGCAAGGAGAACAAGCGATAAGTAACTCCCCTAATTTCAGTCCACATTCACGCTCTTTCAAATCATTAAACAACTGTCCATGAATAGATTGAACAGCCACGGTGACGCTACACATCCCTGTCTGACTCCTCTAGAGATGATAAACCACTCAGTGTACGCCCCGTTAATCCTGATACAAGCACTGGAATTCTCAAAGAGATTCCAGGTCCCGCACCAGGTAGCTACTCACTCCAAATTCAATTTACTAATATAGCTCCTAAATAAGGAATTGTTGAGAGTAAATTTGTAATTACTGTAGCTCCCATACACGTACAGTGTTGTCCACGAGTCATCTCTCACCACTCTATAGTAAGCCTTTTCTAAATCTACAAACGCACAAAACACCTTTTGGTGCATTCCCAGGCATTTTTCAGATATGCTTCGTAAAGGAAATATCTGATCCACGCGCAACACATAGGTACCTCTTCTAAATCCCGCTTGTACATCCCACATTTATCTTCTAACTTTTAAACGTCACTGTGTCGTAGGTATTCTTTTTTTATACGAGGTGTGTTTGATGTCAAAGTGTGGTGTTGCTTTTTCGTGTGTTGTGTCCCACACAGTCGTGTGCCTTTTTGTGTTGCAATCATAAAAGCAAATGTGGCGCTCCTGAGATTTATATTTATATTAATCTTGCAGTTCATTAACTAGCTAGCTAACTAACTTCAAGGAGTTGAAGGAGTAAGATGTAAACGAGGTAAATTGGTATAATTCTTTATTATTTGAAATACATATAAAAACCAACTTTAAACCTCCAATAGAAACGATCAGGGATATTTCACCATTTCACATAATGGCCCATAAAAATCATACAACTAAGGTGGCTTCCCTGTATGCAACGTGAAATTTAAGTCATTTTGTTAACGAAAACTGGTGATAGTACTCGTCCATATGAAAAACTTTTACTATGGGGCCAACCTTGAAATCGCGAAAAAAATATCAGCTGTTCCATAGAAAAGTTAAATACCTACTGGGGCTGGCTTCATAGTAAAAGTTGTTCATATGGACGAGTACTATCACCAGTTTTCGTTAACAAAATGACTCAAATTTCACGTTGTGTAGCCAAATTCATGAGACTCGGTAGATGGTCGTGACCAAGGTTCAATGACACTATCTGTGAAATTCGCATGATAAAATTTAGACTTCATATTCTTACTAAATGAGTCGAGGTTCTATAGTGAAACAAAACTTTTTTTTTCTCATTTCACTAACATGGCTATAAGACTTTCGTCGTGACCACTTACTAAGTCTCCAGTATGAATTTGGCTACATAAACAAAACTCACCTTTACATTACAGAATAATTTTGGTCTAAGAATTAACTTAGAATTAATTCAAATCCAATTATTTATGTTAATTTCAGACTTTAATAACTGTATATGACACTGTTTCTACTCTTTATTTAAAGACAAATAAATTGTATAAATATGAATCTCATACATATAACGCAATAATTCCAGTAGCTGAGATGGTTAACACCCTGTATATTATGTATAATTATGCCCTTAAGACGCCAATCATTTTGTGGGGGAAATAATCTCCGCTTACATTTAACAACAACAATGGTAACTCTATTTATAAGACACAACACAAAACTTATCAGAGAAGACTAGAAATACTATCACCATAACTTATACACGTTTTTAAAAATATGTCTGTCAACAATAGGTATCTATTTACAAATCACTTTTTATACAATATAACATTGTCTTTAATTTGTTCTTGTGAAAACTACCTACACATTGAAATAAAACAACATTTATCAGCTTGACTGAAAAGTTATAACCGTAGCATAAGAAAAATAAATAATTAATTCGTAATCGTTTTATTGCAGTGTGAAATATTGTTTACGTTTCATTATCGGTTGAGCCCGATTTAAATCTAATCTGGCAACACTACAAAGTTAAACTATCGACGCACACCCATGTGACTCCTTGTTTGACTTTTATGTTGTTGGCCATGTGGCCTTCAAAACTTTACCGGAAAAAGCAGAGATCGAGAACGCTCACGTAGGCAACGTGACGCTCAATTAGTTCATACGTTGAGTTTCAGCCGTCTGGTGGTTGAGTGTCGGACCAAACCGATACGAGTATAACATTGACCTCTCATAAACAACAAGACACACAGTCTCTAAGAAAAGTTCATCAGAAAGTGTCCGAACGTGCGACGTGCATAGTAGCAAAAATGCTCAACCAAATTAAGACGTTATGTCGTTAACATAAGATGCAATGTCAGTTGCACGAAATCGTCATTCGAATTTTTCACCCCATAGCGGTGACAAGATGCATCGCGGACACTTTTTTAGCGAGATTGTGAGTCTAGTTGCTTATGAGCGGTCAATGGAGTATAAGGCCACTTTGATTCAGACAAAATACTGGTTTCCTTTTAAGTTAAATTATAATAATAATACATAAGGTGACTTTAATTTTTGCAGCCAAATTCTTACTGAAGACTCGGTAAGTGCTCAGTAACAAGGTTCGATGACCCTTTTTGTGAAATTCGTAAATTAATAAAAAGTAAGTAATAGGCCCAGCCTCTAGTCAATTACTATACTAGGTGAAATTAAATCAACCGACCAAATTCATACTGGAGACTCGGTTAGTCATCAGGAACAAGGTTTAATGACCCTCCAGGTGAAATTCGAAAAAAAAATTTTTTTTTCCTTAGAACCTGCACTAGGAATTGTACTTAAACTAGTCCAACAAGTACGGGAGCAAAAAAAAATATTTTTCGAAATTGGCCAAAAGGATTACTGAACCTAGTTCTTGATCACCAACCGAGTCTCTAGTATGAATTTGGTCGGTTGATTAAATTTCACTCTATATAGGACGTCAAGATTTTATTTTGCAAAATTAGCAAAAAGTGTTATCGATCCGTGTTATTGATCACTTACCAAACCTCCGGTACGAGTTTGGCTGTATAAATAAAAGTCACCTTATATTTTCAAATTCAAATTCAATCCAAATAATTTGTGTCCCTAGACTATTTTCAGCCGCAAGCCCAAACCCGACTCTAGCAGTAAGGCAAGCCAGAATTGTTCAAATTTCGTTCTAAGGGTACTTGAACTTTATTGTTACTAACTTATTGCGTTGATTGCCTGCATCAATTAGTACTTGTATTATTAAACCCATATTTCCTTCTCCTGTACTTGGTGTAGGTCTGGTTCCACAAGCTGACGGAGGAATCGTCCCACATGGGGCCCGTGGTGAGGGTCTGGTCTATCACCAGCGCCGTGGGGTTCGGTGCCCGGCTCGGCTCCCAGCGCACGGGGAGCAGAGACGACGTCTTGGGAGTTGGGTCACTGGAAAACAAGCAAGAGCTATTTTGAAATACCATCGTCACGACAGGAATCCCCGAGGGGGTGTCAGCTGTTTCCGAGTGTGGACAACTTCGATCATCAATATACAATCTTAGTTTTCCATGTAATCAAAACCACAGCTATGAATTGTCAATTTTCTATGAAAAATGGCGTCGGAGATTTTGTTTATGCGCGCGCAGATGGAAGTGGAGGCACTGACGTATCCGCCAATAGCCAAATATTAAATATTAACAAACTGATTTGAGTAAATTTAATTAAAAGTTAATAAATAATTTGATGAAATTTAATGATTATTTATTATATTTTAACTGAGACAGCTTATTTCTAAGGACATCAAAACCCTTTACTACGATTAAAAAGCACTAGTGCGATAATGTAAAGTAAAAAGCACGCGTGTTTAATATGCTGCATTATGACCCTAAGAACGCTGCAATAATGGCCACTTTATGAGCAAGTGTGTTGAAAAAAACATTAAAACACCCAGTAAGGGCATAGCAAAGGTTTACCTTTACCTAAATACTTACGTACAGCTTAAATTACCTATATACATAGGTAACACTAAAAGTTTCCGGAACTGGCCACTTACATAAACAATATTTAAAAATTTATTGCAACATTTGAAAATAGAACTCTTTGGCTGTAGAATGCAGTTTGTTTCATCTGACTGTCTTTTGTTTTTACCTTGTGGCGCCATTTAAAAAATTGTGTGTCTGCATCAACATGGATTTAACTCGGGAAAATTTTCGTAGTATGATTTTCTACGATTTTAAGTGTAATTTGACAGCTCAACAGAGCTCGCTCGGCTTAAAACAGCTTTTGGCAATGAAGCACCATGCAAGACGACTGTTTATAGCTGGTTTGCAGAATTCAAGCGTGGTCGTATCAATCTCAGTGACGAATCTCGCGATGGTCGGCCGTCCACCGCTGTGACCAACAAAAACATCGATGCTGTGCGCCGTATGATTGAAACAGACAGGCATGTGACCTACCATGAAATTCGCGCATCCTTAGAAATAGGCATGAGTCAAATACAATCAATCCCACACAAACATTTGGGTGTGAGAAAGCTGTGCTCGCGGTGGATCCCACACAACTTGACCGAGGCTCAAAAAACGGACCGCGTCACTTGGTGCAGTGCCATGCTTACCAGATTCAACGAAGGTGCGTCAAATTTGGTGTGGGACATAGTAACAGGTGACGAAATATGGATTTATTGCTTCGATCCCAAAACAAAGCAGCAATCGAGCGTATGGGTCTTTCAAGATGAGCCGAAACCAACCAAAGTGGCGCGCGTGAAAAGTGCATCTAAGCGGATGATTGCTTCTTTTTTTAATAAAACTGGACACGTGGCTACTGTTGCTTTAGAGAATCGTCGTACCGTGAATAGTGACTGGTACACGACCATTTGTTTGCCGGAAGTTATTGACGAACTCCGTAAAAATAACCGTAAACGCCGTATCATCCTGCACCACGACAATGCTAGTTCTCACACGGCCAGACAGACAAACGACTTTTTGAAGACGAAAAATGTAGAACTCATGAGTCATCCTGCATACAGTCCCGACCTGGCACCTTGTGACTTTTTTCTGTTCCCAAAAATTAAGAACCAATTACGCGGTCAACGATTTTCATCACCAGAAGAGGCTGTCGAGGAGTATGAAAAACACGTTTCAGAGGTCACCACAGGGGAGTGGCACAAAAGTTTTCAAAACTGGTTTGATCGAATGAAAAAGTGCATAGACGCCAAGGGAAATTATTTTGAAAAAGAATAAATTAATTTTGTACCTTTAATAGTATTTTTTCATATTCATTCCGGAAACTTATAGTGCGTCCCACGTATTAGTAGGTAACATTTTCAAAATATATTGTTAAACTATCATTAAAAGTTCGAATAATATAATTATTATACACAATTTGAATTATAATTAGTGATTCATAATATAATTAGTGACATTTTTATCGGATTACAATTTTTATATTATGATTAATTATAGTATTTGCAATTTACAAACGTGTCTCATATAAATTATTACTTAAGTATTTAAATGGGTTATACAAAACTTCAAGCTATTTGCATATTTCTATAACATGGTAGAATTACATTTATTTAACTTCAAAAAACTCCTGCAGCGTGTAAAATCTTTTTTCAGACATATACTCTTCTAAGCATTTTTTAAATTTATTTATATCGCTCATGGCTCTCATTTCCTTATGGATATTATTATAGACTAGCTTTTTCCCGTGGCTCCGCCCGCGTCGAATGGATTTTCGTGGAAATAAGGAAAACAAAAGAATATTATTTTTGGAACGACAATATGCAACGGTCACCATGTTTTATTAAAGTGCTAATAAGTAAAAATCAAATAAGTCCAAACTCGAAAGGTCTGCTGTATCCGTTGAGGAGATCCCGAACCATAACTTCTAATTACTAGTTACCAGTAGAAAAGTAAATTCCCAAAAATCTTTAAATGACGGTAACTTTTTTTTCCGAGATCCGATTTTAATGAAATAAAGCTTATATTCTATTTCAAAGTAAGTTCTATACAGCTGTGAAAACTAAATGAAAATACGTTCAGTAGTTTTAGAGATGTGCGTGAACAAACAGACAGACAGAAAGAAAGGAATTAAAAAAATCTTTGATTTGTGTTCTATTACTCTTCTGTACCTATACTTTTCTTCAATGTACAAACACAACGGTTTCTACTGTTTTGTTATATGTATTCATTTTTGTACACACCGAAAATGGACCGGATTTCAATTCATACAATGCATAAGTAAATCTAGAAAGTTTTGTTTTTATCCTTTCCAAGTGATCTCTCCAGTCTAAGCCGGAGTCAATAGCAATGCCTAGAAAAGGATAGGTTGTAAAATTTTCAATTTTTTCATCTTGAAACGAATATATTATAGGGATAAGTGGTTTTTGATAGGGCTTAAACTGTAAAAGTTTAGTTTTTTAAAATAAATTTTCAAATTGTGTTCCTCTAGCCAGTTCTCTATTTTGGTTAATATAATATCGAGCGAGGTATTTAAACTTGTTGAGCCCTGATAGGGCAATACAATCGATATGTCGTCTGCGAAAAGGGTACAGGATTGTTCCATTATTTTTGGCAAGTCGTTGATGTATATGAGGAACAGGATACATCCGAGCACACTTCCCTGTGGGATCGATTGTGTAACCCTTCCCTCCCTCGATCTAACTTTTTGTATGGTGCCCGTAATGCTCTATTTCTACATATTGTCGTCTGTTACTGAGGTACGACTCAAACCACTTATAGTTCTTACTCTGGCATCAATATCATGTAGTTTTTTCATCAATATTTCATATCGTACACGTTCATGTGTCTTACTCATGTCAAGTAATAATCTTATGGCATATTTGTTATGATTATGTTTAAAATTTTGTTTATACTAAATTAAATCAACCGACCAAATTTATACTGGAGACTCGGTTAGTGACCAGAAACAAGATTCAATTACCCTTTTGGTGAAATTCGATAATATATTTTTTTGCTTCCTTACTGACCGGGCTAGGAATTGTACTTAAACTAGTCCAACTACTATGTGAGCAAGCGTGAACCCTAACGCACCTACATACGGGCGAGTTTAGACAGAGCGTCGTCTGTCAAACAGCTGTTACGTTACAGCGTTCCAAAATAGACCTTCCTTCTACGAGATAAAGTCTTTGGGTTACAGTTGAATATCTTTTTCTCTGAAGATTTTCGCGTTTTATTTCTTATAGTTGTTCAGTATGATCAGTAGAGTATGTGGTTTTATTTAATGATCGCACTCTATTTACACCCGGTATACTCAAAAACAGCTAAAGTGGTAGAGTGGCTTTGTCTAAATCAATGTTATGATTTGCTATATATATTGAAATTTTCACAATAAGAGTAGAGGCATACTCGTACACTTTTCTAAAATGTTTGCAAATATAGAGAGAAGATCTATATAGTCTGCACAGTCTGTCTGTTCGTCTTTTTTCAAAATTGGTATTATTATTGATATTTTCAAAAGATCAGAGACATTCACGATTCCTACGTTCCAACGTGATGTTTTGTAAATCTAGGGTTAACCGAGGACAGGAATTTTCTCTATATTTTGAAATATTAGGCCTATACATCTCAGAGCAATAACTAAAACATAGATCCAGGCCCGGTTTTAGAGACCCAAAGCCACTAGGCACTTGAGAGAGAAAGCCACCCAAAATAAAAATAAAATATTGCTGACGGTGAAGGAAAACAATGTGAGGTAAACGTGCATAATGTAAACAAACCGCTCATCTCAATAAATAGCCGACTAGTTTTAGCAGATTTAGGCTGCCTTCGTCGAGGCGAGTGAGTATGATATTGCGTGTATTTATTCTCGAAGTAAACTGTGGGTGAAAAGAGTTGACTCTTCTAGTTACAGTCCACTCCCGGATATCTCTGACATCCACTCATACTTTAATAATGCAACACAAGGCAAAAGAGTAATATGTTCTGGAGTTAAGAATGATTTTGTTCTGGTTCTATGAGGTGAGGCTAAATCATCTCGCTCCAGCATCAAGAGCTCCTATGATCAAATTTTTATGGAAACCTTCCGTGCAAACCGTGTATATATGACATTATTAAAAGATGGGATGTATAACACTTCATCCATCCAACCATCAGCCTGTGTTCGTCCACTGTTGCCTTTCCTAGAATTCGCCGCTCTTTGCGTTCCTCCGCCCTCCTCATCCAGCCGTCACCCGCAACATCCTTCAGGTCGTCTGTTCAGCGGGCACGAGGTCGGTCTATCTTATCGTTTTTCGTTTTGGATTCTATTCATCAGATATACTACAACATAAAATTTATATCAACTTTGGCTCTCATTGCAGGAAGTGCTTGCATCCACTGACGTGAAGACGGATATTCGCCCGCTTGAAAATGATTACGGAAAGTGTAATTCATCTCATCTTTTAATTCATGAACTCAACTTACACGAAGTAGTTACAAATCTAAGATATGATGTTACCTGTATTTAGCGAAGTTGGTCCACAAGCTGACCATCCGTTTGACCATCTTGTTCTCCATCAGCCGATGAGGCAGAGGGAACGCGTGAGGCTTGAACATGTAGAAGAGCTCGTCAGCATGAGACGCTCCTTGCACGAACCCGAACCTCGATATTATCTTTGGCATATTTATATAGCCGCTGTACTTAAATAAATAGTAGTAAATCGGCTTATCATTCGTCTCTGAATACACTTGTGACTCGAACACGGAAGGGATCTTGAAATGCATATCAGAATAAAAGTCTATCATATCATAAATTTTCTCTTTCGTATCAGAATCAAAGTAGTGACGTCTGACAGCCTCAGCAGTCGCGTTTCTTGCCTCCTCGTTCGGGAATTCCAGATCTGGTTGGAGAAGGTCGGTAGTGTTGACATCTTTGACCGAAGTACCGTAATCTTTGGCGACGAAGTATATGCCTTCGTTATCGTTGAACCCTATAATCATAGGCACTTTAGAGTAATTCCCAGACTTTATAATGTCAGTAGGGTATGAAGTCAGGACTGGTTCCACTCCAGGTATGTTATTTTCTACGCATGGCACAAAAAGGGTCTCAGCTGTGATCAGGCTCTTTCTTTTAGAGTATCTGATTGCATTTATGAGTTCGTTGACGGTTTTATTCGATAGAATACTGTAAATTTCGTGGGGATCTTTGGTGTCGTGACCGAATTGTTTGGCTAAGTTACTCGCTGTCCTGATCGGATCATGTTGCAAACCCCACGGGGCCAAGGTCGCACCGCTCTGAAGTATCGCCTTGTGGAATAGACCTCTAGCAGCAGGAGAAAGGATGAGGAAAGAAGTCGATACAGCTCCAGCACTTTCTCCAAATATCGTCACATTATCCGGATCTCCTCCGAACGTTGCGATATTCTTTTGGATCCATTTGAGAGCAGCTATTTGATCTTTCAGACCAGCGTTGCCAGGAGCTTCCTTTGTTCCTAGACAAAGAAATCCTTCAACGTTGAGTCTGTAGTTGACTCCAACGAAGACGACACCATGCTCGACGAAGAAGTCAGCCCCGTAGAGGAAGGCGGAGCCGGTGCCCTCTAAGAAGCAGCCTCCGTGAATGTAGACCATGACGGGGAGCCCGGCGTCGGGTTTGATGCCCGCCGGGGTGTAGACGTTGAGTTTCAAGCAGTCCGACTCGCCAAGGATCATGGAGCCCACCATCCGCTGCGGACATCTCGTGTTCTCGTTCACAGCCTCGAAGATACCGTCCCACGACGGCGCCGGCAGTGGGTCCTGAAACGTACACAACACATTTCACAAACAGCTACTATATAACTCGTACTAAGAACGCTTCATTTCAATTTGAATTGGGTTTTGTTATTTTTCAACTATTCTTATGATTTGAACTTTACTAACAATAAAATGTGTGTTTTGTTGAACTATATATATATAGTAGGTGGTGCGATCACAATTATGTAGATACATACCACATAGACTAACCAGGTATTGTACCTTGTACCCATCTATTAGTTGACTATATAATAATATCTATAATTAGTCAGCATTCATAGAATAATCTGTCGTTGTTGTAAGCACATACTAATAATAGTCAAGTTGGCTTTTATGGGGTAGTTATTATTGTATGTTTCAAAATGTTACACCATTTTGTGATAAACACATACCCAATACCCTATCACGGTAGGTAACTACAAATGCTACGATTATTAACCAGTATTTGCATTAAGACGAGGTGCAAACATGCATATCGACATGAAAACGAAAAGCTTTTTTAACGGACATTTATTTAGGTATATAGGTATATTCGATAGATGCTTGACTTTAATACGTATTAACATTCAACAAGTATTTAAAAAAAATGTAAGAAGGGTGCGTTAACACTGTCAACCAAACATAAACAAAAACTATAAACGTTTAATCGATACTCAATGTGTTTTCAGAAAGTTTGTAATGCCTAAGATAATATAAGGCTATGTTTAAATCACTGTATGCATGTATGGGCAACTGCCGGCCCGCGGGCCGCATCCGGCCCGTTATGGTTTTTAAAACCGCCCGCGGCGAGTCACAATATAAAATCGGACTAACGTTTTTACCGCGCGATTTGTTGTTTTCATGCAACTTTAGTACAGGCCGCGCCCAACTTTGCCGATCTGAGTATAAAGGAGCGTGTTAGCGAGAGTAAAACTAACAAATATGTACACAAACAGGGATGAAAATCAATAAATCCAAGTCACGAACCAGGTTGATAGCCCGAGAGGTTCCGTTGCAAATACAAAAGTAAGCCGGTTGATATTGACATCGATCGTAGATCTCACATGACTGATATGTGAGTCGACCGTCAGCCGCTCAAGTAGCGGTGGGTTTACCCAGGTGGGTGAGAGGTTGCGAAAGTGGTAAAAAAAAAACCGAACGAATGCACGATGCAGCTGATGATTTTTTTTAGGTCAGTATGATGTCAACTATCGGTGAGAAAAGATTCAACCGGCGTACTATTACTTTTTTTTACCACTTTCGCAACCTCTCACATCCATACCCACCGCGCGTGCGTCAGCTGACGCTTGGTTCTGTTATTAGTCATTCCAGATCTATTGAAAAAGATGGCAATCTATCGGCGTAAAATCACTACCTAAAATCCAACGCTACCGCCTGGGCCATGACCTTTAAACATTTGCAAACTCTTTGCGTCTGGTTATTATTAGTGAAATTGATTCAGATGTTATGATAGTAGTCTTGCATCTGAAAATGCAGCTCATAAGGTCATAAGTTACCCATTCATGCGAAATTATGAAAATATTACATTGTAACTTTTCTAGTTGAACCTCGGTTCACCGATCGCGTCGTTTTCGACTGAGCTTAACGGTTGTGTGGACCGCGACCATCTACCCAGAGGTTGCTCAATGCCTGCCTGGTGTAGTGGCATTGATATGATAGTATAGTGCATAACTCATAATACCTGCTGCACGGTTTAGGTATCACGCTGTAGACACTGATTCTTATTCCTTGGGGATAAGATTTAGTTTCGATTGTGTATAGCCCACAAAGCCGTTTGGTGCATTATATCACAGTAACATGTGGACCGAGCGCCCTTGGCCCAGTCTGAACTGGCCTTTACCTTGCATGGGTGCTTTTTACATTAATAATTTATTTGTACATTATTGAGATTATGTATACTTTTACGCATATCATTGAGTCATTGAATGTGGTCGTGTTCTACAACAAACAGACTGAATGCAGACCGGACACTAATATGCCCCTACGGGATTGGATCCGCGACCTTCGTGTTATTGGTCGAGTCTTCAAACTGCCAGCCCACAGAGGCGGTTATTTGGAGTAATAACGACTCATTGAGCTATTACGTAGACGGAGCATTCCACTGGAAGCCGGGATAACCCACGATGACGTCAAAGAAAAACCGAACAAGTGCGAGTCGGACTCGCCCACGGAGGGTTCCATACAAATTAGTAAAAGTTTAAATATGTCTACAAAAAGATTTGGTCACTCCTACAATTATGACCGCGCATACCGTTGTTGATTTTTTTATGGTTTAATTCTTTAGCCCGGTGCTCCGCCTCCTGCGTGTTATTCGGTTTAAGGACATGCTTTATTCCGGCATAAAAAGTAGCCTATGTGTTAAATTAGGATATAAGCTATATCCATTATAAAATTCATCCATATCCGTTCAGCCGTTTCATCGTGAAAGAGTAACAAACATACACACACACACACAAATTTTCGCATTTATAATATTAGTGTGATTTACAAATGTATAGTTTTAATATTTTTCCCTATACTACAAATTAGACGGCATTACTTGCAAAATTTCATAGTTCTAGGTCAATGGAAAGTACCCTATGAATTTTGATTCCCTTGATAGTGTCGATATATACGTTTTTTGCGGCATAAACGGCCGTATCTTTTTTTTACGTTAACTTACAAGTTTGATTTTTCAAAGCTTCAAGGGACTGTAGACTTGAGTATATGGTTTTAATTTCAACTTCATACCTCCACGTGTTCCCGTGATAAAGTGTCTTGACAGACAGACGGCCAACAAAGTGATGCAATAAATAAGGGTTCCGTTTTTTCGTTTTGAGGCACGGAACCCTAAAAAGACATTTTACATGCGTGCGAAGCTTATTATCATTATTGTCAAATGAAGCGTATTGTCTTGCTGGGTCAAATGTAGGATTAAGTGAAGCACGTTGTCTTGCTGGGTTAAATTAACGTCTACTTAGTGTGTAGTTACATTTAATCGTGAGCGTCATACACTTATTAATACCTCAATTCGCAGTCCTGCTCTAACGCTTCTGATTTTTAACTGTCTATCCTACTCTAATCAGATGCCGCGCACGCAAAAACATCAGTTAATTTGAAATCGCGGCTACACTGGTGGTTTTTTAATTTCTATGGAACAATCTGAAGCTGCATACTAATATCAGTTATATTATGCAAAGTTTCGGATCTAATTTCAAGTATTCATTGAATGCTGTCGGTTTATTGTACGGTTTGGAAGTAACTTTGTATTTTTTTTCTATCGAGACAATTTAATGGAATCAAGTTTTTACCACAACATTGACATAGCATTAGTCCTCAAC
This sequence comes from Ypsolopha scabrella, assembly GCA_910592155.1. Lineage (NCBI taxonomy): Eukaryota > Metazoa > Arthropoda > Insecta > Lepidoptera > Ypsolophidae > Ypsolopha > Ypsolopha scabrella. The sequence continues at coordinate 1,279,126 of OU342978.1, forward strand.
TTTATTAAATATTAATTTCAGAGTGATTGTTGCAGTATTTGTTGGTATAAAACAGGATCATGCGAAGCGAAGTGAGGTATTATACACCCTTAACGGGAACGATATAATTAGAGAATTGTGGTGAATTTCTGTCTTTATTTCACAGTTGTCCGACAGGGATCCGTTTGTGTGTTGCTGGTGGCCGGTTGTCATGGAGTCTTCTCGGGGTTATTACTACACACTGCCTACAGCTTCAACCGTAATAGGTAAAAAGTTGAAATTCTCACAGAATACCTGTTATTATGACCTCTATCACGACAAATTAAAAGAGGAGAAAAAATAAGGAGGGTTCCTATGCAAGAAAAAACAACAAATTATAAAAAATAAAGTTCGCAGACAGCGCCAAATTTTTTGTCAGGCGCTACCATTTTAGCGACTTGTTTTTAAAATTAAATGTTATCCTTTTAGTTTGCTTGTAGCCTTGAAGTTGCTTTTTATATGCATATTGTTGATATTAACCATAACGTTTTTATGGTTCCGCACCCGTATTTAGAGGTGTGCGCGAGTCCGAATCGTACTTGGCCAATTCATCTTTGTGTAAATTTGACGGTGTGGATGTCTGATTGTAAATGTGCGCGGGCACATCATTTCTGCACTAATTCTGTACGTGGTATTATTACTTCTGCAGTAATGTTCAATAATAAAGGTCTCACCTGAAACCTATTGGTCCGGTTCACGGTCCCGTACGGGATGCCGAAGTACTGGTAGAACCTCCCATTCTCGCTGACGCCGCCCTGCAGCAGCCCGCTGCCGGTGCGCACCACGGGCGCCGGCTGCCGCACGAAGTTGGCGGCGATCAGCGACACCAGCGTCACCCACTTGTTCATCCTTCACCACTCGGCTCCTGGACTGGACGACGCGGCCCGACCCGATCTCGGAGGCCGACGAGGACTCAAACTAAACACGACATTACGTTCAATTTATGATGTTGGTTTTCCACTGCATTTTTTTTTAGTTTATATTTAAAATTGTTTTTGTTTAAATACTTTTAAGAAATTTATTTTAATCGATTTGGTGTTAACTGAGATAAGGCGCGTTGGTCGGACATGAGTGCGCGGGTGTTAATGTTGTAGATTAATGATTGGATGTATTGTAGGAAACGTTAAGGCAATACATGGATGCGGATTCTCTCTTTGTGCTCGTTTTATATTCGTGTATCTGGGTTCTTATAGAGATGATACACGCAAAATACTAACGTCATAAGTACTTTGTTTGCCTGCGTAAAATTGTTTTTTTGTTATCCTTGGTAAACTGACTGATTTTAAAAGAACATAAAGGACAAGGTCCTCGCCAATCTTTTTATCACAGTTTTTGGATCGGTTGCAGAGTGAAAGGGCAACAAACGAACAAACCAGAGAAAAGGATAATATTATACACATAATGACGATTTCAAAAAAGTTTGCTCTATCATTTATTATGCTAAGATTGATTTAAATACTTTTATTTAAAATTCGATTCTTCTGATAAATAGTAAATTTAAAGAACTCTTAAAAATAAAATACCTATCGAGTATTATATTATTCATTATCGTAATTATTTGCAATCATGTTTTATCTACTCCTTATAAACATTAATTTATAGAGTTCCGTACCCGAACGGCACCAAACGAGACACTATTACTATAAGGGTCCGCTGTCCGTCTGTCTGTCAGTCCGTCCGTCTACCACAGGGGTCTACAGCTTCAGCAACAGCTTCACAGAACACATTTCACTATGACCTCTATAATGGCCAATAATAAAAATAACCTCAAGCGGGGTTTCCTTACCTTGAAAATATGTGGAAAATATGCAATTTTAAAATCAACTCTATCTTAAAGAGGGTAATACAGACAAGTTTCAAATTTAATCAAATTGTTGTAATTGTACAAAAATTGTTTGTTTGGCGCTAACATTTTAGTTAGTGGCTATTGTTTTGTGCCACTTTGATGTTATTACGATACATCTATCTACCTATATATTTACCATGTTTTTAGGGTTATTTATGGGTATACTGTGTGGTGGTGTGGTACCAAACTCTTCGTGTGCGAGTCCAACTCGTATTGGGCCAAATTATTACTATACGTGTAATGTCGTTGGTATTTTTATAATTATAAGAAAAAAAAAACTTTAACTACGACAAAACGACTTAAAATCTTAAAAATAATCCGAGAATCTCCTTAACAATCAAACGGGGCAGATGCCACTAATTTTCCACAGAGCCATTACTTACTGCACATCCCGGACAGCGTGCAGCGTGCAGCGTGCAGCGTGCAGCGTGCAGCGCGCAACGCACGTGCTCTAGCACGATCACTGCGGCGGACTTACGTAATATTACATTACCTACCCATTGGTAGATGTGGTCTAGCAACGATGTTCCAAGCCCTTGGAACTTGGAACTTTGCACCGAGCATCGTTGATGTGGTCTAGTCACAAAAGAATCAAGGCGCTAAATACGCCAACGACCTTCAGTCGTTTTTGTCGGTACGAATATCGACAGAAAATGTATTGAATTAACGTTCATATCAGCGCGCATTGCATGACGACGCCGCTACGACTCCGGAGAGACCAAAATGGGAGAAATTCATACTTTTCACATAGACACGATGGGCGGGAGAAAAATTTTGATCTCAAATATCATAGCTCTAAAAATTGTCTGTAATTTTGTGCAAGAATCATTAAAATCGCTTTAGGCATTAGGAAGGAGTAAGAGATTTCTGGCGTATTTTTGACTATATCATGCCTTTCATATATGTACTTTTTTAATTTCTGGGCCACCCTTGCAGAAGGAGTAGCCGTTCAAATACAGGTCCAAATTGCAGTTGGGGTATGCAATCACCTTAAATACCTGTCAACATTATTCAAAAAGAAATATCTAGAGTTTATAATTATACATGCGATTGTCAGCACTAGGCGAAACTTGGAAAACATCATAATTAAATTCACTTGAACTATGACATCACTCAAGTTTTACTGACTTAATTACCTACCAATATTTATATTTTCGGATATTGGATGGATTGGATTGATGGTTCTTGATGGAATATCATCTTCAATAAATTATACAGAAATTCTTTTACTTTTTATTCCACATATATTTATTAAACCTAAGTAACAATAAAAATAATTTATGTGGAATAAAAAGTACGAGAATTTGTGTATAATTTATTTATATTTTCGTTCTGACATGATCATTGTGTACATCTTTAACGGCTCGTCGTAATGTTAGTTTAATTTCCTGAATTTCTGTATCCCTTGAGAATGGTGTATTAAAAAACCAGTGAAACAAATACAAGTGAATTTAATTATGATAATATCTAGAGGTTATTTAGCTTTACAACTAGCGCCATCTAGAATACAGTTTTGAAAACTTACAATATTTAATGTTTTTAGGGTTCTGTACCTTAGAATTAAAAAGGAAATCCTTATAGGATCACTTAAGTTGTTGTCCGTCGTCTGTCCGTTCGACAAGACAAAGAGTCCCGGGCCCGTGAGTGATATAGTGTTGAAACTGCCTACATAAGACTACAACAACCCCATGTTGCTTTTAAAAAATAAGGTCAGCAACGTGAAAATGTTTCCATTTCCATAATGAATTTCTGCTATAATGAACTACACCCCTGACTCATCCAATATTTATTCATGTTATATCTTATCCAAAATTATCATTGATTTTTTATGTCTGCGTGTATTTATGTATGTATATAAGTAAGTTTATTCTGTATAATTTCTTTTGTGTATGTTTATGTATCAGTTTATTATAGCGGTAGGAATCACTTATGTTATCTACTCACGTATTTTACTTTATTATCATTCTCTCTTTTTTCGTTTGCACGCTCCCTTTTTATGTTTTATTCCTTATCTACTATTTCACCCAAAGGTTGTCTGGAAGATATTACTGTTAGCAATAAGTGCCGCCTTTGTACTCTATGAAATATTTTTAATATCCTTCTTCATGTTTTCGTGTAAATGTACCTACATTAAGTGTAATAAATAATAAATAAAAGAAGAATTTCATACAAATTGCCATGCTCGAAAAGCACGATAAGAGATCTTTTGGAACAAGTGAAGAAATTAATCCGAAAAGCAATACTCTGTGTAGATAGAATAAAATATTTGAACAACTTAATTATGCAGTTTTGTAAATATATTTTATACGTTTACATTAGTTTGTAGTTTTTGTTCACTAACTTATTTGATTTAACGGTACAGAACCCTCAGGGGACGAGTCCTACTCGTACTTGACCGGTGTTTGACGTACGGTCACCAGTAGACGGACGGACACACAATGAAGTTTCACCACAGGTTTCCTCACGATCGCCCATGATGGACAATCAAAGAATGGGCGATGATTGCCAACATATGAATCGAATGATCTACGAACGTGTTACGATGTTTGTCCAAAACACGAAACAGCTGCTTCGATCGATCGTCCGTCACCGATTACAGAACGATTATGCCCTCTACACGTTCGCCTGTGTTCGCCCATCATGTCATGTCCGACCGGGAAAAGGAGCCATAAGGCAATTAACCGTCCAAGTTAGGTTAACTACATTTATCTACTTGAATGATTTCTACGAAGCAATTAAATAAAAATACTAACTAAACAACCTTGGACTCAGATGCAAGCAAACAATTTAAGTCGTGTGTTGCGTTGGTTGGTGCCTCCTCTTTTTAGGTATACTTGTTTTTATGTGTTAGTTACGTAGTTATATTATTTATCTTGTGCCTAATTATCAAGACTTTCGACCTTTTATCGTTGTGAACTAGAACACTAGGTGTCCTTATTATTTATCCTTGATAACGGTTTAGCAAATTAGGTTATACATTTTATCAATTTTGGTGATATAAATCTAGATGACCGCATCTAGGGGATGGGTGATTTAAAATAGCGCACTCTGCGCCGCGGCGCTTAGTGCGCTTTCGAAAAAATAAGGATTTTCAGAATAATAGTTCTCGTTGCTATAAAACACGGTTTTTTCAAAATCTCTAGATATCACTCAAGCAAATTTTCTACTACTCAGAGATGAATTCTTAAATGAATCCTTACGAAATATTGTTGAACATCCTGTATACACTCGGGCTGTTCACACGCAGCGCGCTAACAATGCATATGGCGAGCGAACAACCGCACAGTGTGTCCTGTAGAAGAAGCCAGCTGGACAAAAGTACCTAGTACGAAAGTCAAAATGTACAAAAATGCACCTTATAGCTAATATAATAAGACCTCAAGCTATCTAAATTCAACCTTTAAACGGGCCATTTGTGAAGCGCGCGCGCACAGTAGACAAAAGAAAACAGGTCTCGGCAAGTTTCATATTAGTAAAAGAAATTTTAGTGTTGTTTCAAACATTGATCCTGACAGTTGAGTGGGCACTTGTCAAAAAATGATTTTGCATGGTGTTATTATGGATTTCGAGATACCTGGTACATATTTACTTTTTACTTTTGTTAAGATTAAGTGACTTAAAAAAATTAGTTATTCTTAAGACAAAAAATATGCAATGCTTCGATAATTAAATGGTGATAAAGTTATAGGGTCGGGTGTTGTCGAGTTCTGAATTTGCAGTTATATGTTAGCTATGACATCTATCTTTTAAAATAACTAAACGAGATTCTGCGAAAATGTGCGACTTATGAGTTTTTGATTCGTTTCAGAGGCTTCGTTTTCTGAGAAATTTTTGAAAATTGGCGAAAAATTCCTCGGCAAAAACGGCTCACATAGATATTTTTACTAGACATAGATATTTTTATAGACATAACCTATGTTTTTGACAAATTGCGACCCCCTTTTACCTAAACGCGACCCCCCCGGGGTCGCGACCCATAGTTTGAGAAACGATGTCTTAGACTATGCTACTTAAGTTATGTGTTGCTAACATAACAATTAATGTCACAAAAACAATGAGAATAATTTTGTCCAGCTAGCTTGTTCTACAGGACACACTGTGAACCGGTTTTATAATGCCTCGGCTTATCAATAGCTTACCCTCCGATCTTTGCAACAGTTTAACTCCTACTAATATTAAGTTTAAACTAAAAAAATATCTTCTTGGTTCAAATATTTCATCATAAGTGTCTGCTTATTCCTTTAAAAATTGTACTTACCTAGCTCCAGTGAAAGAAAAAAACAATTAGTACCTAAGTATAATTTAATTACATTTATAATTTTTAGTTGTTTATTGTAAACAAAGTATCTAATTAACAACTACGTGACTCATGATAGCACAAGTCTAAGCCTTTGTGGTTTTTAGCTGCTATTGTTATTTTTTGTTATAATAATAATTATTTACAAATTACCATTACCATTTACAAATGGTACATAAATAAAATTTAAAAAAAATGTGCGTTACTCGAAAACAAACTTTGCTATGATATAATTACAGAAATAAAAATAAAATTGTTGTAACCTTAAAATAATTAAATTTTTCCATGAACTTCATGAACTATCTCTTATTTTTTTTATTCCTTGTCTCCAAATACCTAGTGATAATCCGCGTTTGCCCGTGTATTCGCTTAAAAACTGCTAAGTAGATTTCAATGCGGAATATTTTACAAGAAATATTCCATTGAAGAGTTATTGACCAAAATTTATGAAATAATCTTTCACGATTTTAGGTTTGCATGCAGCGTTGTTAATACGAATGCTATCGCTAGTTTTCACTTCCAAAATAACTTAGATTTCACGCTGTATGTATAAAGTATAGTACGCACATTGTGCAAAACATAGTACAGGTAATAATTACGTGTCAGGATATCGACAAATGTTTGGCAACGGTAATATTACGAAGTACCGGTGTTCCCGATTACCGATTACTGAACGATAACCGCGTCCCGGACGCCGCCGGTTCCTCCACATAATGAACCGATTACAATCACTACTCAATGCCAATGTTCTGCAGTAATGCTTCAACTACTTCATTAGGATTTGGGATTTTAGCGGTTGTTGAACCTGGGCTATCTGAATCAGACGTAAATAAGAGAGATTAGTCAAAAAAAATCGACAATTATTATTATTTAACATTATTATTAAGGGACCAACTCTGAACTAGCAAAAAAGAGGCTGTTCCTTTGTTCAAGTACGTACTGCAATTTTGTACGAAACAGCTGATTTTATTTGTAAGCTATATCTCTGTTCTATCAATTAAATTAAATTAAATTAAATCGTGAGTAGCCGTTTAAATATCAGTATACAGGGTGTTTCAAAAGTCAACGTTATCCCTTGGAGGGCTGATAGGCCAGCTCATGACTGTCCAGAATATCAAAACATGACCTCAGTAAAAAGTCAATAGTTTTCGAGTTATCGACACTTTTATAAATTTCGTAAAGTTGGACATCTTAGATGAGTCTTTTCAGAGCCACAGCTACACAATTCCATACTCCAAGATTCAAATTTTTGTTTCGCTATCCTGAATACCCAGGTTCTTACTCTACCAGACGAGTCTGCATCAATAAGTTTTTTGGAATTTATGTGCATTGTATTTTGTATGCTTACCACTTGAACACTAGAAAGCATGTGTATGTGCCCGACGTACGCCGTTAAGGCTGTTCCAGTGACAGTCCGCGCTCGGACCACTTCTGATACCCCCTTGGGTATATATGTAAGTCGTGATTATAATTATCATGAAATAGCCTAGTTACCTAGCTGAGCCGCAAGGCATAATTAAGGGGCTGCTTATTTCAGACGTCATACAAAAAGAAATTGTCTCAAATCAAATCAAAATATTTATTTTGTAAAATAGATACATAAAGTATACTTTCTACAAGTCAAAGTAATCTTTACAATAAATATCTTTAGAATAAAAAAAAGTATATACTAAAAAGGGAAAGACATACAAAAATATTTAGGTTGGGATACTAAAACGCTATTGTGTGGTAATAAGCTACAGAATATCTGAAGTGATGTACTTTGATTAGCATTTTAAATTTTCATGAATAAGTAGGTACCAAAACAAGGTCCAAATGACAATTTAAGACTAAGATCCGAGATAATTAATTAAGTAGGCAAAGACATAAGACATAAGACATAAGACATTTTTATTCATAATTGTCATTATACGTCAGGACACAACACAATAAATAAAAATAAAAATAAAGAAAAAAGTATACATAGTATCTCAATCATAAATAAAATTTGAATGTCAAAAAGTTGAAACATGTCAATTACAATATTTACGTCGCAAAGTAAAAAGTTCCTATTCTAATAATAGTTATAATTAATCTATCAGCAGCTCGTCCACACTGTAAAACGTCCGCTCGAGAAGCCAATGTTTCAGCCTGGATTTAAAAGACTGCAAAGTGGTTGCGGCTGTAACTTCAGCCGGGAGTTTGTTGTACACTGACGGAGCCATGATATGAGTTGATCGTGAGGACTTTTCGAGTCTGCGCTTGAGGTTAGCGAGGTTAGCAAATAAACAAATTGAAGCTCAATCAAATTTAAGATATTATTAAATCTACAAATAATTTTAATTTTTTTTATTTAACTGCGCAAGATTGATTGAATTATTATTATTTTAGAAGAATTTTAGTTATTTGTGCACGTTGGCAGCTTGATCAGTATTAGTCCGGGAGGTACCGTTGCAAATACAAAAGTCACAGTAAGCCGGCTGATATTGACATCGATCGTAGATCTCACATGACTGATATGTGAATCCATCGTCAGCTGCTCAAGTAGCGGTGGGTTTGGGTGTGAGAGGTTGCGAAAGTGCGTCAGCTGACGGTCTTTCCACCGCTACCAATGCAGCTGATTGTTGATTTCGTACTTTTAATTATTTAAAGAATTACCTAGTAAAATTTCATGCGGCGTACTATAACATTATTTAACGTGTTTTTTTACAAGTTCATGCAAGTAGCTGACGAATCATCCCCCCTCCACGGTGCAGCTGACGATTTTTTTCAGCTCAGTATGATGTCAAATATCTGTGAAAAAAGTTACTATAACTTTTTTTACCACTTTCGCAACCTCCTACCCCCACATCCACCGCAGGTGCGTCAGCTGACGCTTGGTTCTCTTATTTTATTAGTCATTCTAGATCTATTCAAAAAGATGGCAATCTATGGGCGTAAAATCACTACCTAAAATGCAACGCTACCGCCGCCGTGCCCGGGCTATATGGGACGAGTCGCGTGAGAGAGCGAGACGCATGCGCCTTGGTCACTGACATGACATCATAATAAAAACAGAATTAACCTTGTGTCTCTGAAGTAAGGGATTTATCGGCCGCAATCTTCGTCGGACACAAAGTCAATTATTTGCTATGGACAGTGAGAAATAGTAAACAAACGCAAGAGTTTGTAAATAAATAAAGATTTTATGGAGCGGACTCTTTGTTCCAACTTCTCGCTAATTTATTTCTTTCAAATTGATAAGTAAACGATATGTTATGACTACCCATATGTGACTACCTTATCAGGAATATAATTTGATACTTTGGGGTAATTCTCCTGACGTAGATAGGGCATTTAAAATACAAAAGACGTGCCTTAGACGCATTTGCGGATTATATTTCATATGGACAATTGCAAACCATTTTTCAAAAAGCTCAAGCTTCTATGTTTACTCTGCATGTACAGTGGAGACCGCATCAAGTTAGACACTTCGGACTTTCTACCTATCTTATATTCTTCCCCGTAGGGCCTAATATCGTAATGCAAGTTTATGCTTGATGTGGTCTCCACTGTACATAAAACAGATTGCAATTTTTGGAAAACAACACGCAGAATATTTTCCTACAAAAAAGAGGTCAGCCAAAGATCACAAAGGAAAAAGGTAGGCGATAGACTTTTCATGCATAATTGTAAACTGAGTCTTGTTATATAAAACGTCTTTCAAATGGCAGTCAGAGTGTTTAATGCTTTACCGGATGATTTTAAAGACTTACCACTGCAAAGTTTCAAGAGCGAACTTCACGTGTGGCTCCTCGAGCAGTGTTTTTATTTGATAGATGAATTTTTCAATGACAATAATAATGTTTAATGGTACCTTGACAGATAAATTGACATTCATATTCTTTTAAAATTAACATTTCACATAAATTAACGCTGTAAATTTAATAAAATTATTTTTTATTTTGTTTTAATGCATGTAAAATAATATGGATAGTGTATAAGTGTGTATGATGTACTTATTTTATTTATGGACAAAATATTTGTACGCCAAATCTGGCAGATTTCTGAGGAATGACATTTAAGCAAAACCTAATTTTAAGGACCAAAAATCTAACAAATAACTATTCTATTCTATGAATTTATTATAGAAGTTGTTGGAAATTATTATTTATGAAGATTTTGAATCGCAAGTCACTTTTTTACAACTTGTAGATATTACACATTTTTACGTCACAAATATTCTACCAAAACAGTATGAAAAAAGTATAAAAACGCACCTCACTTTCACAGTTTCACTTTATAACGAAAATAAACATTTTTTTATAATCATTCAGAAAAACATGCGAAATTCCTTGCGATCCGTGTTTACTACTGAGGACAACATATCGTGCCTCGCGGGCGACTTGCTTTCACAATCACCAAGGCTGCTGGGTACCTGATGGACCAACCAATCAATACCTCCATGACTCCAAAAACTGAACATGTAAAGTCCAATCTTGAACAGCGAAAGTGCAAGGATAAGTTGGTAATCCCGCATGGTGTAGCGTTCGATGTGTGGTGGAATGTTGGAAGGAAATTGGCCACTTGGTCTAATTTTTCGTCCTGTTGGTGGCGATTTGTTGGTTTCTTGTACTAGTAGTAGGCTAGTGTGTATTCGTTACGTAATGTAATTAATGTTATAGATAATTATACTTAGTGTAAACGTATGTATGTCTACTTATTTTGTGTTTTGTTTATTAATCCAGGTTTGCTGGAGTAAATATATTCTTGACTCGCTCGTGTGTGTACATGATATCTCTATTATTATGTATAGAAGTGTCATGTTATATGTGAAGATAATAAAGAATAATAAAATGAAAGAGTAAGTATAAAATATATTCTCTTTAAACGATACTGTCGAGAGTTCACAGAAGTTCAATTAAGATGTATACGTAAGTACATAAATCAATCTGAATGTCTAGACATTCATTATCTTTTATTTTATGTTTTAAATAAAAGTTAGGTCGGAGTATTTATATAGACTTTTACTTGCTTGTACATAATTGTGTATTATTGACTCAAATTCAAAATTCAAATTCAAATTGTTTGTATGTAAAATAGATACATAAAGTATACGTTTTACATGTCAAATCTAATCTGTATAAAAATAATATTTTATGATCAACAAATATGATACGGGAAATATATAAAAAAACTATAAGTTGTTATTTAAGTTGGGCTACAAAAGTTAAATGCATAAAATAAAGACTTATTGGAATACGAATATTATTATAACTACACAATGTAATTAATATATAAGTTGATAAATAAACTGAATAGACCCTAAATAAATATAATGTCTAGCCAAATATATACTAACATAAGTAAGAAATTAAAATATTGTATATACATACCTACATAATTCAATGAATAAATAAGTTAATAGATAAATAAACTATAAATAGATATAATGCCTAAATCCGCCCATTCGATTAATCTTGCTCAGAAGAAGGGCAAGAAACTTAGCAAGATCATGTCTTTTTTATCAGTATTTTTTTTTTCTGAATATGGCTTAATACTATTACAGTTTTTTTAACTTATATAAAAATAATACTAAACAATGTATTAAAAAGGATAAAAATATAAAAGACAGAAGGAAATTGTGTCATGAGGAAAAAAGAAATATATATCTTAGTCTACCTGTCTAATGAGGTAGTAAGTTAAAATACTAAGCAAAACATCATCCACCTGTCTCATATAGTTTATCACTTTTTTGATAGTCAGTTTATCAACTAAGTAATAAAATGCTAAGTTTAAGTTTTACAATGTTCATGTCAATATGTAAAAGGAAATGTCAAAATAATAATAAAAAACAATATAAAAATATGAGTCTACATAAAAACAGACGATTTGAAACACAAATCAGTTAGAAAATAAAAGAACAGAGTAGTTCAATCAATATTCTCATGACATCAAGCGTCACTATCATTCAAATAGTCATTAATTTTATAATATGCTTTTCTCAAGAGTCCCTGCTTAATATATAATTTAAACTTATTTTCTGAAAAACTAAGGACCTCCTTTGGAAGTTTATTGTAAAATCTTATTCCATGTCCTACAAAAGAGGTGCCTACTTTTGCAAGTCTAATTTTTGGAAAAGTCAGTTTATGTTTCTTCCTAGTGTCTATAGAGTGATGCTCACCGAGCCTAGGGAAATTTTTTCTGATATATCTAATACCTTGGTAAATAAATTCACAAGGAACTGTTAAAATATTAATTTCTTTGAATTTTTCTCTCAATGAATCCCGATGCTTCATATTGTAAATAGCACGAATTGCTCTCTTTTGCAAAACAAAGACTGCGTCCGCACATCTATCCTATCTATCATTATATCCGCACAGCAACATACCATATCACATAATGCTGTGAAAATAACTAAAGTACACCAATCTAGCAGTATCCTCATCAGTAATTTGCCTCATCCGTCTAACAGCGTATGCGGCTGAACTTAGTCTACCACAAAGGCCTTCTATGTGGGTATCCCACTGAAGACGAGAGTCTATAGTAATGCCTAAAAACTTCGTTTTGTTGACTAACTCTAGCTTGGACCCCTGCAAAAGTAGATCAGCATCTACTTGAATTACATTTGGTAATGTGAATTTCATACATTTTGTCTTTTTCCCATTTAAAACTAAATTATTTGCAGTAAACCAATCAAGAATCATACATAGAGTTACATTCTCATCATCAAGGATATCTTTATGTCTATTAACTTTAAAAATAAGTGACGTGTCGTCAGCGAATAGCACTATCTCAGATAACCAAATAAGGAAGGTCATTTATGTATATTAAGAAGAATAAAGGCCCCAATATGGAGCCCTGCGGGGCACCCATTTTAACTAATGCTCCAGCTGACTTTACTCTGTTAACATCTACCTTTTGAATTACGTGGGTATCTATGTTTATATCGAGCTTTTGAAAAACAACCAACTTCTTTGTTATTTATAGTTGAAATACTGCCCATTATTAAAATGTCTAGAACTGCACGTATATTATAAGGACTGACTGAAGAACTGTGAAATGCAAGTCACAGTCCACACTCAGCACACCCGCGTTTCACCGACGATTATTACGTCCCAACATGATGGGTGGTGAGCCCTAGCTATCGTCATGCAGGTTTCCTCACGATGGTTTCCTTTACCGTTCATCAAGTGGTAAGTATTAAACGTATCTCAGGGGTAGAACACTGGCCTCTCAATCATCAATCAATATAGTTTGAGATCCAGGTTTGATCCCCGGCTGGGCATGCACCAATGAGTTTTTCGGAATTTATGTGCAGAGTAATACAGATAAAAAGTAAAAAAATAATTAAATAGTTATTGCATCAGACCACTATTAATAGCCGATTTCATAAAAAAAAAATGGAAAAAATATTCAATTTACGGACAGGAGTTATTTTATATTTTATTATAAAATATGTAGAATTTATCGATGGGTCAGATTGGGCTGAAATGGAAATTTTATACAAAGCATACAATCCTTTTTCTATAATATAATTTTTGAAATCACATACCTCATTGATAGATCGGGCGCCATTGCCCTACGTCGTAGTATAAGCTATACTGTGCCATAGATATACTATAATTTATCTATGACTGTGCCTACGTTGGTCATTAATCAATTAAATAACATAATAAAAAATTATACGAAATTTCATCTTAATTTTGATTAAATAGGTAGGTAATACGAATTCATATATTTTAAAATTTCGATTTAAAATAATCAATTTTATCTTTTATGCTATTTTCTGCAAATCTTGGAAATTTGGAAAAAACGAAGAAACAAACCAACGCGAAAAAAATGACTGCTCCTTTCAAAAGTGCTATACGAGTAGTATATGTATAGCTGACATTTATTTATGGAGCCATATTCATACTAACCCTTTTTGGAAAATTCGAGAATTATTATTTTCTCTTTACGTACAAACGCATAAGTCCACCCCGAGTCAACTACTATGGGAGATCAATATTGTATTTTGCGAAATTAGAAAAAAGTGTTATCGATTCGTCATACTGATCACTTACCAAGCCTACACTATGAATTGGGCTGCATAAATAAATGTCATATTATATACTCGTTCAAAATGTGTGGAACAGTGAAAGTTGATCGCATAGATAGCGGAATCTTATCACAAGATAAATTAAAATTCATCTATTTCAAGGTTTTATTTTAATTAACATTTATCTGAATCATAATTAACAACAGTGTCTGAATTGTGACTTTTGTAGATTCATTATTTAAAAAATGTATGAAAGAAAAAAAATCTTACTTAGCAAAATACACAACCAGTCAAGTTAAAAAATAATAAAGGACTACATAATGATTTGATGCTTCCAGGATACTTCATAGTAAAAATTTGAATGAAATGAAAAAACCGTGCCGTACCATTATCTATAAAAACGGCAGGAAAAATCATGTCTGTTGTATGGAAGTGCGCAGGTCCGACTCGCACTTGGTCGGTTTTAGTATTTGTTGTTATAGCGGCAACAGAAATACATCATCTGTGAAAATTTCAACTGTCTAACTATCACGGTTCATGAGATACAGCCTGGTGACAGACGGACAGCGGAGTCTTAGTAACAGGGTCCCGTTGGTTACCCTTTGGGTACGGAACCCTAAAAAATTACCTTTACGCCGGGTACGATGCGGGGCGGATTTTTTGACAGTTATAGGGTTTTAGTTAAAGGGTTATAGGGTTGTTAGGTAATTTTATTTTTATAGTAGGTTTAGATATTTTATTTTTAGGTTTAGCTTCGTTTTATTTTCCTTTGAGGTTACTTAAATCCATTATACTTCATTGGATGAATGAAACAGGAAACAAATTTATTTAAGAAAACATTTAAACGTCACTTCACGTAATAAAGTTTTAAAAGTTTATTTAAATTAAAAGAAAATCATTAAATGTCCTTTAATTTTACTTTCCTACAATCGTCAAAACATTTTGAAGTAGATACCATAGAGCAACACAATCTACAGTTTCCTCCGATACCGCGAGTACACTCGATGCCAGAACAACATGGCCTCCTGGTCCCACATTGGGGCTGTAGACGGTCTCCTGTCGATCACGAACACTTCAGGGTTCTGATGGTCTGTTGGCAGCCATCTTACTGGCAACTGTGACGTCACTGATGGAGTTGGATCCCTGGAACAATGGAGAGAGTAGATATATGAAAATACGAAGTTACGCAATGGCAAGACCAAAGTTAAAATCATGGAAAATGTGAGAAGTTGTGAAAAATCAATATCTGTCCGACCCTAGTAAGTAGGCTATCATTTCTAAATACGTTTCGTCTCTTTATTTTTGGAAGTATTCGAATTTGACATGATTACAAAAAATACGGCTCTGCATTAGAGATGGACGGAACGTTTGAATAGAAGAGAGGACAAATGATGGACCAAGACAAACACAGAGCGGTGGCCCGGAGAGTGACATCGATCTGTTAGCAGACCACCAGCCAGATAATGTTCCGTTGACATTGCGATGGTAGCCAGCAATCAATGATGACGATGAGTTATCTATCACAAGACCGCAAAGAGTCAAAAAGTTGCCTATACCCAGGTGTGAGCTTTACTGGGCTGATGATGATGACGATGAATCGTTTGTGTCTTACCCATATTTCGCGAAATTGGTCCACATCGTAGTCATTATATCAATCATGTTCGCTTCCAGCCTCCCGAGCACTGGAAACTTGGGGTTGAACATGTAGAAGAGCTCATCAGCGTGAGTAGCGCCAGGCTCCTTGCTGAAGCCGAAGAACTTCTTGGACCAATTCAACCAGCCGTCGTATGAGAACAGATAGTTGTATACGGGAAACGTGTTACTTTTGAGGAGTAAATCCGTTGTAGCGATCACTGGGTATTTGAAGTAAGGATCTCCGTAAAATCCGGCCAGTTTCGTCAAAGCTTTCTTGGATATTCCTTCACTTCCTAAGTACATGTTACTAACTCTGTCAGCAACTTCACGTTTTTCTTTGTCGGTCGGAAAATGCAAGTCTCTTGGCAAAGATTTGAAGATGTCTATTTTGGGTAGGGTCGTGTCGTTTTCTTTGCCGACAAACATATAGCCTTCAGCGCTATTATAACCTAATATAATTGGTACTTTATTGTAGTTCCCTTCAGCCATCAATTTATATGGATCATCAGTCAAGAACGCTTCTACTCCAGATAATTGTTTCTCTACACAAGGCACGAAGAGCGTTTCAGAAAGAACGACGTTACCTTCTTCTCTCGGTATTCTGGTTTTCAGTAGTTCATCAACAGTTTTATTCATGAATATCTTGTACAACTGATGAGGATCTTCCGTTTTTGTTTGGGTCAGCTGTTCCGCTAACTCACTGGCTACTCTGATTGGATCAAATTGAAAAGCCCAGGGTGTGATAGCCGTACCACTCTGCATTACAGCTTTGTGAAACAACCCTTTGGACATCGGAGACAGAATATGATAGGATACGGCAGACGCTCCAGCGCTTTCACCAAAGATAGTAACATTATCAGGATCTCCATCGAAGGCCCTTATATTTTCCTTCACCCATTTCAATGCTGCTACTTGGTCTTTCATGCCAGCGTTGCCTGGAGCTTCTTTGATGCCCAGACATAAAAAACCGAGATTTTCAACTCTGTAGTTGACCGAGACGAGGACTACTCCCTTTGCGACCAAGTACTCAGGTCCATAGAGGAACGAAGACCCGGAGCCTTCTCTGAACCCACCTCCGTGGACGAAGACCATCACGGGTAGGGGTCCCGTGGCCTCTCGAGGTTTGTAGACGTTGAGGGTGAGGCAGTCCTCTTGCCCGAGGACCAGCGAGCTGGTGAACCGTTGAGGACATCGGATGTGCTCATTGATGGCTTCAAATGTTCCGTCCCATTCAAGCGCTGGTAGTGGGGCCTGGAACGAAAAATTAAAATAGTGATCAACGTTACGTCTTATTTATGCTTTATGTAACAAACTATTATTTAGCATTCTTTGGATTTTGCCCGCAACTTTGTCCACACTGAACACTAATTTAAACATAAGGTAAGTTATGCTTAATACGGGTTTTCAGGAACTCTGGTCCAAGCAAGAGGCTTGAAAACTAAATGTTTCTGTAGCGTAACTATGAATTATTTAAATTTCGATGGAAAAGCTTTTTGCATACTTTCATCTTTTTCAAAAATAGATGGGTGTAAAATATATATGTAGTTTATAGCAATGTTTTGTAAACTATAATAGAAATAAATTTCTATATATTTTTTAAACACTTGGCGATTTATCCATCGCAAGGAGATAACAAATTAAATGTTTTGTACTTTGTTTTGAATCGTTAGTTGAAATACACAGCAGTTATTCTTGTTTACAACGGCTTCGAGAAAGATACGGTTTCATAACATAGACTTGGAAGGTATATTTATATCGTGTACTCGACTCGTGCGACATCTCAGTCAATTAAATAAATCATTCATAGAACTGCAATTATACATGATAGTGGTTACTTGTGCAGATTTTCCTCAAAGAGGAAACCACAGGTGGTCAAGCCACTCTAATAGGAATACAGAACCCTTTATCGACCGACATACCGGATACAAATGTAAGGGGGGTTTGTTTGTTTTTAAGTAAAGTTGTCCGATATGATCGGTAAAGTATGTATTGACCTCACATCCGGTACGCACGGGGCACTGTGCAGTGTTTACGAGGCAGGTATAGTTCACACACGTCCTCGTATTTATCATTTAATCAGTGTAATTGACCATGTAATCAAGCGTAATGTATGTATAATTACGTTACATATTATACAATCTACTTAAATAATAATACAATGCAAAATAAATTAAACATGTGGTTGATATATCTTCCAAGAACACTGGATTTAAACATACACATTCCACAGATAGGCGTATTAAGATGGGGCAGTATTGGGAAAATTTAAAATATATCAAGCTCAAAAAAATAACTGCTTAAAATTTTTCTCTGCCCCAGCTTATTGACGCCTACATAAATAGACACAGAAATTTTCTAAACCTACTCAAATAGCAATGCCGTGTTAAGTTTAACATATTGTTATAAAAAGACTTAACAGAGATCAAAGTTTCATTGATATTTCTTACTTATAATTTGCATCAAATTGTCTAATACCTACTATAGTATACCTATCATAAGTAACACCACAAACACGGTTACTATCATTATGTACTTGTTCATATGTATAGGTTGTTAATTTGATAACTGTTTTACCATTAACTGCTGATAGTGTTTAAAAATATGAAGAAGTCTAGATTTACCAGTTAACAGCAAAACAATAATTAAAATAACATCCTCTTCAAGGATGACTTACTTTCATTATTTTAAGTACTTACCTAATTTCAGGGGAACCAAAAAAACCCCGAAATAATCACTGTCATTAGTGCAATTTGGATTTCCAGCTGTAGTGACTAAAGCCCTACTTTCTAGCTACAAAATGGATGATTCCTTTATCGCCAGCAACTTCCACATCGTGTGTCGTCTTTGTCTGAACAAAAGCTCGCTCATGGTGTCCATTTTCGGCGCCGCACCAGATGATGAGAATAATCTGGCTATAACCTCAAAGATATCTACTTTGTGCGACCTACAGATGAACCCTAATGATGGACTGCCTGGGAAAATATGCTACAAGTGTCTGTTCAAAATTGACAAGTGTTCCAAATTCAGACTGCAATGTATCCAAAATGAGTCCAGACTCCTGGAGATAGCCAACAAGTCACGTGATCTAGACAGCTCCAATTCTTTTGAGATTAAAAACTACAATCACCAACAAGAAAACGTTCAGAAACTCAAACAAGAATATGTAGTTGAAGATAGTGTAGTGATGGTTGTGGATCCCAGCCTGGACTATGATTCATCTGAAGAATCTGATAGTGCAGAGCATATTGAACATGAAGTAGCTGAAAATACCACTCAAGACGGGGAACCAAATCAGTTCTTTAAAAATATTGCTATGTGTCAGTACTGCGACCAAGCCTTTGTCACACAAGAAAAATGCAATGAACATGAGCTAGCCTTTCATGATCCAAACTTGCCATACAACTGTATTGAGTGTAGTCTAGTTTTTGCAGAAAGAAGCCAACACATCCAACACTCAAAACAAGTCCATGGCAATGATAAACCATATCATTGCTCTGAATGTGACAAATGCTTTGGTCGTAGATCAGACCTACGCAAACACTCCATAGTCCACACTGGTATCCGCCCATACCAGTGTCATTACTGTTTCAAAAACTTCTCTCGGAACACAAATTTGAGCAAGCATCTTCGTATACACCAAAGCCCAAAGCCTCATGTTTGTCCATTATGTCCTCGGAGCTTTGTTAATAAAGGAGACCTGCAACGCCATGTGCTAGTACACTCAGGCATGAAACCATATGCATGCCAAAAATGCCCATTAACTTTTACCAGAAGAGACAAACTTATAAAACTTGAAATAAAACATGGGATCATGCACCCTGAACTTGGACAAGTGCAAAATGAGTATGAATCTCAGGACATGGTGGTGAATGTGAATCCATTTAGTAATCTCTTGTCTTCACTGCCTCAGCATAATGCAGATCCGAACACTGGTTATGATTTTCCTAGAGTGCCTGATCATATTTCTGGTGAAGGCAGTTTTCTAAATCAACAAGCACACAAAAAGGACATTCCAAAACCAATTCAAAACTCCCCACCAAAACCTTCAATTTCTAACAAAAACAGACCTAAGAATATTAAATGTCACCAGTGTCCTAAAAGGTTTGCTTCTCTTGATGCATATAAAACACATGTCTCAATAGCTCATATCGGCTCAAGGGTATTCAATTGCAAAATTTGCTTCAAGAAGTTTTCAACAAAAAGAGAATTTGACCGACATGTAGCCATCCACTCAGGAATGAAACCATTTTCCTGCCATAAATGTGATAAAAAGTTTACTAGAAAAAATAATCTGAATGCCCATTTACAGACTCATGAATCCATGTATGTAAATATGCCTTGCACTGAGTGTGGTGCGACATTTGAAACTAAAGCTGACTTGGTGGCTCACATCAAGTCACATTTCACTGATGATTTTGAAGAGAAAGATGACTCTCAAGTGAAACAGGATTTACAAATAAATTGATAAAAATTAACGATACAATATTTTAATGTGTAGTATGAAATTTAAAATTCCTTAAGTATTATACAGTATCTCACATGAAATTAGGTAAGTACTTAAAATAATGAAAGTAAGTCATCCTTGAAGAGGATGTTATTTTAATTATTGTTTTGCTGTTAACTGGTAAATCTAGACTTCTTCATATTTTTAAACACTATCGGCAGTTAATGGTAAAACAGTTATCAAATTAACAACCTATACATATGAACAAGTACATAATGATAGTAACCGTGTTTGTGGTGTTACTTATGATAGGTATACTATAGTAGGTATTAGACAATTTGATGCAAATTATAAGTAAGAAATATCAATGAAACTTTGATCTCTGTTAAGTCTTTTTATAACAATATGTTAAACTTAACATGGCATTGCTATTTGAGTAGGTTTAGAAAATATCTGTGTCTATTTATGTAGGCGTCAATAAGCTGGGGCAGAGAAAAATTTTAAGCAGTTATTTTTTTGAGCTTGATATATTTTAAATTTTCCCAATACTGCCCCATCTTAATACGCCTATCTGTGGAATGTGTATGTTTAAATCCAGTGTTCTTGGAAGATATATCAACCACATGTTTAATTTATTTTGCATTGTATTATTATTTAAGTAGGTACTAATTTTATGTTAACTTTTTGTGTTCACAACATTACTTCACCACACTTCGAATATAATACAATCGTAACACAAACTACGTGTAGCTAGATATATCTGTGAAGTGTAATAATTTATATGAGACACGTTTGTAAATCGCAAATACTATTTATTAATAATAATAATATACTTAACAATTGTAATCCGATAAAAATGTCACTAATCACATACTGAATCACTGATTACAGTTCAATTTGTTTAAAACAATAATATTATTTAAAATTTTAATTAAATATGCACTAAATATATTATGAAAATGTTATCTACTTATATAAGCTCTAGGTACACAATTTAACATTAGGTACGTATTTAGTTATAAGTAAAGCTTTGCTATGCCCTTGCAGGGCACTATAATGTTTTTTTCCACGCCTATACAACCTCTGTTTCATCTTATGTACTTGCATTATAGCACGCAATAAATATTTGAATCTTGAATCTTGTTCTGATAAACCAACTAAAATGAGTATACGACAGAAAAAAACAATTCCTACAAACATTTCCTTGGATATTTAAATTTGTATGTGGAAGTGAAATTACAATATTGCAACGTTTGAAAATGCAAAATGATACAGATATTTGTTTTGTTCTATTTCACGAAGTCCGTTTGGCTAAATAGTAGTGCGTTCACACTCTGCACACTCACTTTAATCTCTTCCCCGTTTTTGGCTTGGACGTTATTTTGTCAGCGCCCTTTATAGCCTTTATGTTAACCAGGGTTACTGAGATCATAACAAAGAAAGCAGTTCTCGGATGAAAACGGAACATAACTAGGAATAGGATATTCGGATCAATATACATAGGTAACACTAAAAGTTTCCGGAACTGGCTACTTACATAAACAATACTTAAAAATTTATTGCAACATTTGAAAATAGAACTCTTTGGCTGTAGAATGCAGTTTGTTTCATCTGACTGTCTTTTGTTTTGACCTTGTGGCGCCATTTAAAAAATTGTGTGTCTGCATCAACATGGATTTAACTCGGGAAAATTTTCGTAGTATGATTTTCTACGATTTTAAGTGTAATTTGACAGCTCAACAGAGCATCGCTCGGCTTGAAACAGCTTTTGGCAATGAAGCACCATGCAAGACGACTGTTTATAGCTGGTTTGCAGAATTCAAGCGTGGTCGTATCAATCTCAGTGACGAATCTCGCGATGGTCGGCCGTCCACCGCTGTGACCAACAAAAACATCGATGCTGTGCGCCGTATGATTGAAACAGACAGGCATGTGACCTACCATGAAATTTGCGCATCCTTAGAAATAGGTATGAGTCAAATACAATCAATCCTACACAAACATTTGGGTGTGAGAAAGCTGTGCTCGCGGTGGATCCCACACAACTTGACCGAGGCTCAAAAAACGGACCGCGTCACTTGGTGCAGTGCCATGCTTACCAGATTCAACGAAGGTGCGTCAAATTTGGTGTGGGACATAGTAACAGGTGACGAAACATGGATTTATTGCTACGATCCCAAAACAAAGCAGCAATCGAGCGTATGGGTCTTTCAAGATGAGCCGAAACCAACCAAAGTGGCGCGCGTGAAAAGTGCATCTAAGCGGATGATTGCTTCTTTTTTTAATAAAACTGGACACGTAGCTACTGTTGCTTTAGAGAATCGTCGTACCGTGAATAGTGACTGGTACACGACCATTTGTTTGCCGGAAGTTATTGACGAACTCCGTAAAAATAACCGTAAACGCCGTATCATCCTGCACCACGACAATGCTAGTTCTCACACGGCCAGACAGACAAACGACTTTTTGAAGACGAAAAATGTAGAACTCATGAGTCATCCTGCATACAGTCCCGACCTGGCACCTTGTGACTTTTTTCTGTTCCCAAAAATTAAGAACCAATTACGCGGTCAGCGATTTTCATCACCAGAAGAGGCTGTCGAGGAGTATGAAAAACACGTTTCAGAGGTCACCACAGGGGAGTGGCACAAAAGTTTTCAAAACTGGTTTGATCGAATGAAAAAATGCATAGACGCCAAGGGAGATTATTTTGAAAAACAATAAATTAATTTTGTACCTTTAATAGTATTTTTTCATATTCATTCCGGAAACTTATAGTGCGTCCCACGTATACCTAAAGTTGGAAAAACTGAGAAAGTTTGTAGGTGTGGAGTCGCCTTCTTAGAATATTATTTTGATAGTTAAATTCCCGAAATTATGGAATTGCTTGAAACGTTACGATAATTTAATATGTTTAATGATATGTTACCGGAAATTTAAAAAATAAATAAATAAATTCAGGAATTGAATACAATTACTAGAAAATTTATAAAATGCCAAGCTCATTTAGGCCGAATAGAGCAAAATTCAAAACAGAAAACCGAAAACTAATTATCTCTGCCTTGACATTTTATAAATTTCCTAGGCCTTGTATACAATTCCTAAATAATATACATTTACGGTAACATCTGTTCAGTATTGGGTACACCATCATATCGTTTTAAGCAATTTTGTAATTTTTACTATCACAATAAATTGTATTTTAAGAAGCCGACTCCACACCTACAATCTTTTTAAGGATTTTTCCAACTTTAGGTATATATCGATCCGATGATCCTATCCCTGTACGTAACAGACACAGAAATCATTTCAAGCAATAGACAATTATTATTAATATTATTTGTACTTGCTCATATTTTCTTCTTTATTATGTTCACGATCATATAAGAATGTATTATTCTGCTCACATAAGGGCAATAACTACAATCCGTAATGATCTGCTAATATATATCTAGACTAGACTTTGCTAATACTCGAATTTGCTAGCGATAACTCAGAAAGTGATTGCAAATTAATTGGAAATAAATAAAAGAGAGAAACATTGCCCTTTGGTTGTACCTGAGGTCAGCTTAGTTGAAAGCGAGCTAAGGTTTTTTTCTCTTGAGATCTCTAAACGAGTCTTAATTTCCTCAGCTACCGCCCCCGCTGATGTTCAAAGTTTATTCCCTTATTTTCTATAAAGTTGTTTATGGGTTGTTATACAACGGAGGTAAGTGATTAATTACACCCCTCTTATACCTAGAGGATGTAATTTAATCCATACATCCGGGTTAAACAGTCTATTTTTCATTACGAATCCGAGTAAATAAAAAAATATACAGGATGTAAATGCAAAGTCAAGAATCCCTTTAGGGTGTGAAAGTATACACGATTCTGATGGCATTACGAGAAAAAAAAACACCTTGAATTTTCACCAAAAATTCCATATTTTTTTCAAGCTATGGCTACGCAGCTCACCGGCCTCCCCACACACCTAATTGCACCCCGCAATCCGCACCCCTCATCCGAGTGGCCAGCGACCAGTGAGGGTGTCCACGCGATTAGTGTATTTTGAGTAAAGAAAATCGTCTTATAAGGTACTGGTACTTTATTTAGAGATCCCAGTATTTTTAAATAATATCTTTACCGACCATACTAACACACCCTTAAAGGATTCTTGACTTTGCTTTTACACCCGGTATATAAGTTGACTTTAATTTATGCAGCCAAACTCATACTGGAGGCTTGGTAAGTGATCAGTAACACGGATCGATGACACTTTTTGCAGATTTCGCAAAATCAAACCTTGACGTTCCATAGTAATTAACTCGGGGCTGGGAATACGTTTGTAAGGAACACGAAAAGAATAATGTACGAATTTTACAAAAAGGGTCATCGATCCGTGTTAATGATCACTTACCAAGCCTCCAGTATGAGTTTGGCTGCATAAATTAAAGTCAACTTATATATTTTTTTTATTTACTCGGATCCGTAATGAAAAATAGAGTGTATAACCCGTTTGGGGTCGAAACCTTGGGTCCGTGGGGCCCGGAGGCGCGCCGAATCTTCAAAGAAATCTCGGTGTGCCTCATCGACACGTCAAAGGACCCAAGGGCTGGCGCTTACCTCGGCCAAAGACTAAGTCTGGCAATACAACGAGGTAATGTCGCCAGTGTCTTGGGAACCCTTCCACAGGGCAGCGATCTGGACCAAATATTTTACGTATAGTTTTTCTTTCAGGTAATAACTTCTTTTTTTATTACTATTATTTCTTAAAATTTAGGTTTTTATTTTGTGTAAGTACAATTGTAATTAAATTTTATACAAACTAATAGTTAAAAAATATTTACGAGTATACAAATATAAAGTTCTAACAATAAACCTACTTATTATGTACGAGAATATGAATATGTGGAGGTTTGACACAAGTAATTTACGGATAAAAGAAAGCACTAAAGATTTTATTTCATTATCACAACTGTAGTAACATAATACTTGGTAAGGAGCCATTTTTTTGTTGCTGTTTCACAAGCATGATGTTTCAGAGGATATATCTTTAGGATTTTATTTAACTAATTATAAGTCCTGAAAATGAAAAGTGACGTAGGGCAAAAGAAGTTTTAAACCATTCCGTTTTAAAAACTAGGTAATTTCTTCTTTTATTTGTATGTTAATCTAAATCAAACGATACTTTAGAATGTTGTTTATATATTAGCTCCTGAATATATAGTTGACGAATAGTAAGAACCTTACATTGGCTATATAATAACTCGGTGGGGTTTCTAAAGGGCTTAAAATTCATCAGTTTTAGTATTGATCTTTGAGCTCTTACAAGTTTGAGTAATTGTCTTGTTAGAATGCAGTAATTAAGGATAGACTGACCCAGTGAAAGTTAAACTGTTTTTAAAAGATCAGGGAAGGCTATATGACGTAAAGTCTTAACAATAAATATCAGCTTTCGTGCTCTGACGCTTAAAGCGTCAATATGCGCTGTTCACGTCAGTTTGTCATCTACAAGTACTCCGAGGTATTTAATAGTCGATACCCTCGTGAGAGCTACGCAGTAGCAGTTTTGAGTTGTTCAAACTGCAAGTGTGAGCCATAAGTTTTATATTACTGCGTTTGTTTCTTCTAATTGAAAAAGACAGGAACCTACTTTTATCTAATTTAAGGGAAAGCAGGTTTTCTTGTTACCAGCACATAATTTTATGGAGTCCGAATTCTGCATTTTTGCGAGCCTCATCCCAAGTCCTTCCCTGATAAACTATAGCTGTGTATGTCTTCGCGCGGGATATGGAGCCGAAGCTTATTGTATATCAGGGAAAGACTCGGGCCAAGAATACGGGAATATTATAAAATAAGGACGTTGTGGGTGACGGCTGGATGAAGAGGGTGGAGGACCACCAGGAGTGGTGAAATGCAAACTTTGTTACTGGCTTTTTTTGGTCTGAACTTCGTTCCTTCGGATTCCCTTTAATGTCGCATGATTGCATGTTAGAATATAATACATTTTTTTTCTCATTTTAATACAAAATTTGATCATTTAATTATGTAAATAAATGTAATTTGAATGAAAATGTACTTTACTATGTACCATAGAGCTGAAAACCTAGTTTTTTATTATGGGTACATATAAACAGTGGAGGGTAATGGGCGCTGCTCTGCCGTAGAACAGTTTCAACTAGCACGGAGAGCGGAGATCACTATCCTGAACTCTTTATAGCCTTGTTTTTAAATTGTTTTTAGTTTTACTATATTATAAGAAGTATAATTGTATAACTAGGCTAAATTATGAGTCAATAAACGATTATTCTTATTCTTATTCTTATTCCCTTAGTTCAAAGCTTAAAAAAATACAAGTGTATGATATTACGTATTAGGTAGGTATAAAAATGCGTAAGAAGGATCATAGATTTTGAATACATAAAATAGTTTTTTTTTCCGGTTACTATATATTTTATTGCTGGTCACCTGACCTACAATTTTCACCACAGTGGCATAATTCAGTTAGTTTGTATTTCATATACATCCATTAGCCTGTGTCCAAAGGCCTTTTCTAGATTTCGCCACCCTTGGTGGTCCCCGAGCTCCTTACTCAGCCGCCACCCACAACATCCTTATTTTGTAATATCCCCGTACTCTATATAAGGTGACCTTAATTTATCCAGCCAAATTCTTACTGAAGACTCGGTAAGTTCTCAGTAACAAGGTTTGATGACCCTATTTGTGAAATTCGTAAATTAGTATTTTTGTGTTCCATAATCGCAAGCCTAGCCCCGAGTCAATTACTATGGGACATCAAGATTTTATTTTACCAAATTAGCAAAAAGTGTTATCGATCCGTGTTACTGATCACTTACCAAGCCTCCAGTATAAGTTTGGCTATAAAAATAAAAGTCATCTTATACATATATTGTGTTTACCAACCAACTTATCTATGAATCTATTTTTTTTTTAATTATTTGCATTATAATGTTTCTGTTCTTAATGTTAATGTTTTATTTTAATTTAATAATTCTGTATCGACATAATTTCATTAATTATTTATTACCATTGATAAAAATATACATTCGACTTAGCTTGCAGGACGGATTTAGAAAATACTTCGCCACCGTCGCGTAAAATGTTAGATATTTTTTAGGTAAATTTTCTATGGTAGGTACATATAAAGTATATATATTTTTTAAGCTCGATAAATATTCTTTACTACAGTATTTTTATTTACTCAAAAACTTAGTATTTTTAAGGATACTGAATGTTGAATGTAAAATATATTTGTCCAATTTGCATATTTTCTTCAATATTTTATAATTTTTATATGAAACTGTACATAAATTATTCTAAAAATGAATTCCTCATCCTTTATTTATAAGAAAATGATACCACACTTGAGATGTTAGGTAAATTAAAGCCGATGTGAATTTTTAGCTGAAGCGCGGCGGTGTGAAACTGCGAGAGCAGCAACCCCTCCCCCCCCGCCACAAGGTGGCGGGGGTCTGCCGGGCTAAATCAGCGTAGACTGACCCATTGTACATGTGTGTGCCAAGTGAATTCTTCCGATACCTTTTGGCGACTTCGATGTCAAGATAAACTCAGCTACATCGTAAGAAGATACAAAACAGAGTGGTGGAACCTCCAGGCACAGGTCACTGACCTGAAACCGATGCTCCTTGTCGATGTAAGCGTAGGGTATGCTCAAGAACTGCTCGATGGCACCATCCCTGCTGAGTAGCCCTCGCAGCCAGCCGCTCGTCACGCGGCGCTCCGGCGTGCTGGCCTGCCGCGACCACAGCGCGCATAGCCCGCCCAGCACCACCCACTTCAACGTGCGGCGCGCGACCGCCATGTCGTGCATTCATGGGCTCACTGCTACGCTGAAAGGAAATTCGCAAAAGTTTACTAGGGTGGTTTGTACCAAAATTTGCGCTCTGTCAGTCAATTCATTTCTGCCATGTGCTACTTCTAGCTTTAAATATTCTAATAAACTATCAAAACTATCAAACTATCGGCCCTGATTGTTGCAGTTTATAATTTAGGTAACATTATCAATTTTCAGATTCTTCTTCTTTTTCTTTTTCTCTATATAATAAGACGTCTGTCTGTCTGTTCGCTCGCTTATAACTCGGAAACCACTCAATGAATTATGATGCAGTTTTTACTGAATGATTAAGCATTTTTTCGGGAAGGTTTTAAGGTATATGTCATCACGTTATGACAAAAGGGAGCAGCGTAACGAGAGTTTTAGTGAAACACGTGGAAGGTTCGCCGCCGTAGCGTAGCGATCGTCGCAGGTTCAAAACCTCACTGGTAAAAATTGTTTTCGTTTTTATTTTTTTATTTAAAGCTCAAAATAAACATTTCCTTTTGACGTTTGTTATAAATATCAGGGATGAGCAGGAATGCACGTGGAATCCGTTAGATACCATTGAGTAACTGATTACTAAATTATGCGATGGAACTTCTTTGTTCATAGTAATTAACTAACGAAGCGATGGAATTTATGGCAATAAATAAGTAATTTAAATACAAAAATAATTAGTAGTATCTAGTTTATAAGTTATATTGTATTGCTAACACTTTATGGGTCCTGTCCGAAATAAATGATTTTATTATTATTATTCTGTTTATGAGCAATTTCATCTCGGCTTCAAGAAGCCGGTAGTATGAGCACTTACGGGCCTAGGCCAAGTGAGTGTCATTGTTGTGGGTTGTTTGTGGTTGTTCTTGTTGGGACGTGGCATAAAGTTGGTCGGTTTGTAAGAATCTCCTGGTTATCCGGCATGTATTTAGGATGGTTGCTTTTTGTAGGCTATAGTACGTAAGTCTTGGAAGATTTAGGGAACGGAGAGACTGATGAAATTGTTTGGGTATGACTCCAGTTGCAGACAATACTATGGGTACAATGGTTACATTTTGCAGTTTCCACATGCGTGTTATTTCGTCTTTCAGATCTGTGTATTTACTTAGTTTTTCAGCAATTGTAGTCTGTAAATTATGCGTATTGGGAACGGCGATGTCGATCAGTTGTGCAGTCTCATGTTCTTTGTCAATAAGAGTAATATCTGGTCTATTGTAATGTACAGTTTTGTCAGTTAGTACGGCTCTGTCTAAATAGAGTTTATAAGTCTGGTTCTCAAGAATACTTTCAGCGTTGTATTTGTAATATGGTAATGGGGGGGTAGTAATGAGTTTCTGTTGTATGGCAAGTTTTTGATGAACTATGTTTGCAATCTGGTCATGTCGGAATTTATAGTCAGTCTGAACTATTGATGAACATGCGCTAGTTATGTGCTGTATTGTTTGCTCTTGAAGCTCTACTGCACCGTCGACATTATTATTATTTAACTTTCAGTTCAATCTAAAAACTGAAATATATCAAAAGTAAGGTCAACAATACGAAATAAGGAATGTAAACACTTTTTCAGGGGTTCAAAACATTTTTGTTTGAATAAATTATGTTGAACTTCCTATTCTAATCGTTGTTGTCTGTATTAGACGAAGATGATTCGTCGCGTCGGAAGAGTCCGAATCAGCCGTATTTATGACAAAACTATCTACTGTACCATCAATCATGTTGTCAATGAATCAAAAATCAACAGTAAAAACCAACAGTAAAAATCACCAAGAAAAACTAACACTAGAATAACAAAAATCTAAACAAATACGTAAACGAAAGAATACGTATCACTTCAAACGCAATCCAGACAGGAATGAACTTGTTCACAAAATGGTGGACCAAATGTTGGTAACTGGGGTACTGACTGTTTACCTGTACCACACGACTCACGCAACGACAGCTGTCGTCGACCAACTGACGTCATTATTGCGTAGGAGCGGTACGAGAGATAAGGATAGAGATAACTCAGTAAGGGTCCGATTGTTTACGTATTTTATCCCGTCTCGTTGGCCTTGAATTGGCCTTAGCCGTCAAGCCATAGTATTGCTTGCTGATTAGGTGAATAAAATGA
Organism: Ypsolopha scabrella; assembly: GCA_910592155.1. Taxonomy (NCBI): domain Eukaryota; kingdom Metazoa; phylum Arthropoda; class Insecta; order Lepidoptera; family Ypsolophidae; genus Ypsolopha; species Ypsolopha scabrella. The sequence goes on from OU342978.1 coordinate 1,309,312, forward strand.
AATAAGTATTTCCTGTGTGTTGTGTTATAATTACCGTATTTAATTTATATCTTCGCAGAAAATTATAAAATGTAGCGTATAAACCCGCCGCGCCGTCTGTCCGTCCGTATGTCACGGGTCTCTAGCTTGCAGACGGAATAAGTTACAGATCTGAAATGAGGATATGTTGTGTGAAATGTTGAAAAAAATCCGAATATTGAATAAAAAATTCAATTAAACAAACATCAAGGAGGGGTACCAAACGGCTCCATACATGAAAAAAGAAATGATTAAGTACAAATGTTTTTTTAATATTTATATTTATAAATGTATACAAAAACACGAAATCATAGGCTGTTCGAGATGTCATGATATGGGTGGCAGTTTAAAGTTGACAGTTACAGTGATGTTCCTGGGTGTAAGTGGTATAGGTGAAACGGAAAATTACGAACTGTCACCCATATCATGGCAGCCTATAAATATCCAAATAAATTTTTTTCAGAGTTTGTCGGCTTCAGTGGAATAATAGGAATAACAAGTAATACAACAAATAGGTAAAGTGACATAAAGGTACTTTACCTATTTATTGTACTTGTGTATTATTTATTTATATTATTATTCATTATTATATTACTTATTATTCATATTATTCCACTGATGGCAACAAACTAATAATAAATATTAATTAAAGACAAATAAGTTTAACAAAAAATATATTTTATTCGAAATATTTTTTTTCATATCCAGAGATAAGGAAATGGGAAGTTGTTAGTTTTAGACAATTTTTGTTACGGGGTCTATCTCAAAAACTAAATAATTAATATAATTATACTTACTTGTACAGGATTATGACGGATATGGTATTGATCAATAGATTTTTATCTACTTTTATATAAAAACCACCTCACTTTATCACACACGTCTTGAAATATAAAAACAAAAAATAAATCAAAAAGTTCGAACAAACTAAAAAAACTTGTGTGAATTATGAATTAATACATCAATCGAATACAAAATAAAATGGAATCAAAATAAACACAATGAAACGTTCTTGCAATGTTGTAATTATTAAATTGATAAATAATAATTAAATTAACAAGTAAACAGCAAAGGTCACTGTGCGGTGTCGCAAAAAACAAAAACAAACAATTGTAAACAACGAGACGCAGATACAAGACGGGATCACTGCCAGTATCCACAACCACTGAGCCACTAGAAACGCACTGCGTGAGACATCACTTTCCTAACTATTTATCCTAACCCAGTTTGCAACTAGAACGACACTCGCGCTACTTATATGGTAAACGCGTTATTTTAATTTGTTATTCTGTTCTGTGCACAACACTAGCTATCAATGAATTGTTACTACTAGGAGATGCAAGATTTTTGTGAAAATTTCAAATATATACGTAAGATAACCCAGATGACAAAGATAGATGAAAGAGAGAGATACAACACAGACGAACTTCAGAGCTGCCATTTATGGTTTCTAACCAACAACATTGAAGTGGTTTTGGTATACTTTTCCTCACAAACATTTTCTAAAGGACCAAAACGAATATCTCGAAAAAAAAACGAGTTCTAGATGAAACTATTTTGACTAAGTGAAGGAAAAAGTTAATGTCGCATCATACCAAGAGGGTGGCAGTTACTCGACCGACAAGAGCGAAGCTCTTAAATTTTGGATGGATGATGGATGGAACAGTTAATTTTTAGGGTTCCGTACCCGAAGGGTTCCAGACGGAACCCTATTACTAAGCTTCCGCTTTCTGTCTGTCTGTCTATCCACCCGTCAGACCTCACAGAGGTCTACAGCTTTAACAGAGTTCAACTCTATCTCGGCAAAAACTCACACGTGTGTTCTACTGAAATGTTGTAAATTAAAACTTAATATTAAAACTTTGTATTATGTGATTTTTAAAGGGTTATATCTTTTTTCGCGTTGAGTTCTAAGCCTGATTTCGTAATAGCACTTTCCCTATAAAAACATAAAATATCTGTGATAAAATTATTAAACTCACCAGAATAAAAGAAGTTCACTAACAAAGTTTCTTATGCAATCAAATAAGTCTTCAATATTCATGTATAAAACACATCTTCGACGTACGAGTTTATTTATTGTACTTATTCCGAACCAGTATTAAATTAGGTTTTTACCAATACAGCTGCGATCCCAATTCCATTTTCCAACTGCGTTAACATAACAAGATTTATTTATCACAATTTACTGCAATGAAAACAGGTAAATATTGTTTATTTGCGTGATAGAGGTCCCGTATCTTCACTTCACCTCACTGTACCTCAAGCAGAATGCGTCGTCGGTTGTAGTCGTCAAAGACCGGTCCCCGGTACGTTCCACCACGCGAGTTCAACAAACTTACACTAACACAGATTCTGTAGCATGACCGACGACGTCCCGACGATCACAGCATTCGCGACCAGGAGTCAGCACGAGTGGTGAGAATTATTATTTTTGAATATGTTGGTAGAACATTTGGTGAATTGCATCAGCTGTATTGATCAAAATCACCGCCTGTACACCGCGCGCCGAAATCAACAGAGGTCTAGAGGTCACTGCCATGGACTTTAAGAGGGCAGTAAATGCTGGAGACCTTTAATTTCGAAATTGGTGGCTGGTTTTAATCATAATATATATGATAAACGGCAGAATATCTGGAATGATGTACCGTTCATCAAAAACTTTGACGAAATAAATACCAAACCTACCTCTAATTTGGAATGTATATCCGGTTTAATTAATTAAGTACCCAAAGAAACAAATTAAAACCTAGTTAAATTGATGACATTATAACAACAAATGATTTCTCTTGATTATTTTTGAACAATTTTAGAAATGTAAATTGTGATTTAGGTATATTAATTTACGTAATTCATTATTAACGACGTTCGCAGCTTGATTCCCCGTCGAGCGACGGAGAGATCAATACGGGACGAGTAGTGCGAGTGAGTGAGACGTACGTACCCGGGGTCACCAGCAGTAATTGTCGCCTTAAGGTCCTTGGTCACTTCGTATAAAAAGCGTTAAGTGTTTGTGACGTCAAATCTAGAGTCTACGGGGCCTAGAACGAGAAACAAAAAGAGTGTCTTTTGAAAGAGTCTTCAGGTGTCAAACTTGATACTATTGAATGTTAAAAAATGTTTGTTCCTGTTTCTCTCTTGACTGATCTGACTGTTTAGATTTAGACCCGGCGAAATAGTGGTTTTGAAAACAAAAACCGATGGCCTCACTGTACTTGTGATTCGCCTAATAATTGGATTTTCATAAAGGTAGGCGTTTAGGATTTAGGAAATCTCAGCTAAATCACGACTGGAAAATCCATTTATTATAAAGCAACTGAAATATCATCAAAAATATAGTGTTTTCATATTTTATTAATGGTTAAGGTCGATAGTTATTTCAATGTATGTTATAAATACCTATAATGTAAATAATAAAGAAAACTCAGTCGTAGCTAAGAAAATAAAGACAGCCTGCCTGCCATATTTTTTAGGGTTTCCTACTCAAAAATGAGAAAACGTATCTTGGCTGACACACTGCTACCCATTGCCGGTGCAGACTGACACACTAGACCGCGTGACCTTGGAACCAGGAAGTGTTCAGGTTTTTGGTCACTGATCTGTTCTCAGCTAAAACTACCTTTAAGTCTATCCTCTCAAAGTTCAACAATAAAAATTGCAGATAACAACTACAGATGTAAAAAGATATATTATTTATTTTTATGTGATTTTTATCTCGAATTGAAACGTCATTCATACGAAATATCTAGTATATTAGGTAGACGGGCTAGAACTTTGTTTCATTTAAATGATTTGTTTATTTTGCAAAAGTGTAATCTGAGTATATACTTATTATATTAAACTTGCTGCTATGTGTGAGTGAATTTGAAATTTTATATTTTTTTTGTGTTTAGGGTTATGTGGTTTATGGCTTTTATCAATGGGTAGAAAGATAGGATGAAAGTTGAAAACTTTTGTGTTACGGTGTCTGATTGAACATGGATTGAACTATTAGATATTGGTGATTTTTGGGCTCCGTGTCAAAATGTTAAAATATTGAGACTCAGTTGTCCGGTCCATTTGTCTGCATGTCACAGCATCATAACAAAAGTCAAAAGGATTTTGGTACAAAAATAGCATCAATTTTCTCACATAACTTGGAATTATCGTAATAATCGGCGGCCGCGGTTGCTGGTGGTGCCGAAAGCTCGCACCAACCTACTGAGCAAGACGCCCTTAACGCGTGCACTGCACACTCTCAACATGGTCGCGGAGGAAATCGATTTGTTTTCTTGTACGCTAAGCGAATTCACAAAGGTTACACTTGGTATCCTTTGTTATGGAAATACACTGTCGCATTAGGTTAAGAACCTGTAATGATAGATGTAAGAGAGAGAAATAAATAAATAAATAAATAAATCTTAAGTCTCTGTAAATTCTATTGAATGAGCAATGTTTTTTTTTCTTCTTAAATCCAATATGCGTATCGTTTAGGCATTGGGGTCGTCCTGGTTCGAACAGGGGGGGAGGGGTCCAAAGAACATCACCTCCCCCCATCAATGATTGGTATTTTTTCGTGCGACGAAAAGAGTAGTTTATAAAACTGATACATAAAGAAGTTAATAAAACACGAGTGTGAGTTTTAGAAAACCGGTCAAGTGCGAGTCAGACTCGCATACCTAGGGTTCCGTCATTCGACAGTTTTGGGAATGTAAAATTTTGTCATTTTTATTGTTATCGTGAATTTCTCAACCACTTTATTTTTCTTGTAATTTTTACGTAATTCCAAATTAACATGATTTTTAAAAAATATTTTTCGGTTCATCAGTTTCGGATATAGAACAGAATAGAATAGAATATCCATTTATTTATCTACCACAACACAATAAATTATAAAAACAAATTATAAAGTCAAACACAAGGAAATAACATAAAAGAATAAAACAATGTGACTAAAGCTAAATGAAATCATGTGTTGAAGCAGACAAAAAGGCTAGAACTCAGCATATGCTGTAGTCTTACAGAGTAAGACCGACAGCGCTGATTTTCAGTCCGAGCCCGCGTAGGTAACGCACGAACAAACAAAACAGCGCGAGTATTCTTGCACATTTTGAAAATAATAATTACGAATGGCAGAATAAATATGATATACATATACGAGTACATAATGTAGGTGCTAATATAAGGGGGCGGACATGCATTTTTTGTTGTTTTTCAAAGTTTTCTCGAAATCGGTTCCAGTAAATGTAGTAAATTGTTATTTTTGTAATCAGCTGTTTAATATACAACGTGAAATTTAAGTTATTTTGTTAACGAAAACTGGTGATAGTACTCGTCCATATGAACAACTTTTACTATGGAGCGAACCCTGAAATCGTGAAAAAAAATCTGCTGTTTCATACATTTGGGTCGAGTAGGTATTAGTCCTTTTCTATGGAGCAGCTGATATTTTTTCACGATTTCAGGTTTGTTTCCGTAGTAAAAGTTGTTGGCATGGATGAGTACTATCATCAGATTTCGTTAAAAAAATGACTTAAATTTCACGTTGTATAGAATTTGATACTCATATTGTATTTTTATCAAATATTTTTTTATATTTTTTCAATTTTTCTTATTTGTTATAAACTTTTTTTTAATTGCTATAGTTTTCCTGTAATTTGCCAGTTATGGCCTATACGCGTCATTTTTGAATTTTTTTCGTTCTACCAGTTTCGGAAATAAGGGTGGGACATGTATTTTTTGTGGTTTTTCAAAGATTTCTGGAAATTGTTGTCAGTAAAATTTACTATATTTAATATAGTAAAAATATATATTTTTATAATCAGCTCTTTAATATCTACAATTTGATTTGATACCCATATTGGATATTTAGTTTTTTTTTTAATTTTTCTCTCTTTTGTATTGGAAATATTTTGAATAATTTCAATTTTTTTACACCATTTCACGTGAGCAAGTGAATGCTATTTTTGTGGCAAATTTCAAGTCTTTATCTTTAACGGTGCTAAAGTTATGACGCTGTGTAACATACGGACGGATGGACGGACGGACAACGGAGTCTCACCTTATAGGTTCCTTTTACCTTTCAGATACTACGGAACATTAAGGACGAGCCCTTTGGGTATTTGTGTATGTCTCCCCATTTCTCCGTAACAAGGGAACAAAAATGTAAAATGAAAAAATACAAACTCGATTGTAGCGTATTAGGCGCAGATATTAGAAAAAAAAACCTAACCTTTATAACTAAACTATAAAATAGGTCAGTATGTTATTTATTCAGAGATTTCATGGATTTCAAATGGATAAACGGAAATAATGTTTGATTTTCATCAGATAGGTTCTGTATCTGAGCATGATACGTATCGAATAGCCAAGTTTAGACACTACCATAAACAATATGATTTGTAAAAGAATATTAATTCTTTTTAGGGTTCTGTTTGTTAAAAAAAAACCATTATCAGATCACTCTACATCACAAAGTAGGAACTCCTAGATTTCTAAAGCTAAATTTTAAATTTTAAAAGATTTCCTATAGATATTCATTCAGTTGTAGTTTACCCTTAGACCATTTAACACGGGACCTGGCAAAGAGCGACTCTTAGTACTGAAATTTTTCTGCCATTTTCCACGGGAGGGGAGGTAAACACGCACAGCGCACATTTACTCATTCACGCACACTCCTGCGATACATTGATATGTCACACTAAATCAAAATCTGCAACACAAACACAAAACGCGCACACAAGCAAACTTGTCCATGTACTTCGGCAAAGGGGGATAAGTGCGCTTGCCCAGTCCCGTGTTATATGGTCTAAGAGTTTACCAGAAAACTGTAGAACTTTACAACAGTGTATATAGTTGCTGAAAAAATATAAATAAATGGTCTATTGCCTGCTCACTGACGGAGCCCTAATTCCTATTCCTAGTTAATCGCTTTTGGTCGCGGTAGCTCAGGGGTGGAACGCCTAGCTTCTCAATGTATGAGATCCAGGTTCGATCCCGGGCCGGGGCATGCATCGAGTAGGTATTTGTGGCCGAAGTACGGTGATAGGGCTCACCATCCATCACGTTGTGACGTAATAATGTGTGCCAAGTGAGAACTGTGACTTGCATTTCACACTTCACACCCGGAACACCTCTGACACCCCTCGGGGATTCATGTCGTGACGATATATATGTTTTATTGTTTAAGTCATCGTATGGGTATTGGATGATTCTCTTGAATGTGCTCAGAACTGACGAAATAGTGCGAGTTAGATAGCAACTGATCGGTTTAAAAAAGAGTTTCCTTAATATATTCAAAGAAAAACAGTGATTGTTACAATTACGCAAATTAAACGCGCTTGTACGATGTGATAATGCGTCATTAGACGTGTATCGCTACATTCGCTACGATACGTGTTATTTATAAAGTTATCATTTGTCATTTATTTTATAGAGTTCAGTCAGACCGGCCGGCAACGAAAATGGACTTTGTAATCTCCAACTTATCAAAACTCATTATCAGAGATAAACTCATGTGCCGAAAGGAGAGTTGACGACTGTCACGCAAGAACACAACATAACCTATCAGTCAACTTCCAGACTGGGTAAAAACTAACTAACAAATTTAAAATAATAAACGATAGGGAAGAGGAAGTTCGATTGCACGATGAAGTGGCTGGTGCTGGGCACGCTGTGGGCGATGTGGACCCAGCAGCAGCCGACCCTGGAGCTGCGCATCGGCAGTGGCAGACTGCGCGGCGTCATCAGCCAGGATGGGGCTGTGGCACAGTATTTCGGGATACCGTACGCGTACACCGATAGGGACCATAGATTCCAGGTGAGCTCGAAGTGACTGTGAATCACACTTGTTTTTTATTTTATTTATTTTATTTTATTATTAATACAAAAATCCACAGGACATACAATAAAGAATAACATATAAAAGATCAACTGAACAGAGGCCAATAATGGATTTTTCTTATACTAACTTAACATATACAAAGCATGCAAACAAGAAATAAGATGTGTATACTTAGAGAATTCAATAATTATAGGAGGAACAATGATTTAACCAAATTAGACTTAAAGGATCATTTGACATGTAACCTGTGTGTTAGGGTGAGTATGAGAAATAGAAATAGAAATAGAAATATTTATTTGTTCCAAACATGGTTTACAAAAGATGTTAAATATAATAACAGTTCAGCATGTTTCACCTGCAGGAGGTATACAAATACTTTAATACAATTAAATTACAATGTCTTTACAATTATTAATAATCTCGGCATGCATGTCATAACAATTTCATTGAACTAATGTCAGGATAGTATTATTATATACATTTTTCAATTTAAGTTTTATCCTAATGCTTATAATTATTATAATTCATAAATTCTTTGACAGTGTAAAAACCTCTGTCAATGAGCCAGCTAAACAGTTTTCTCCTAAACAATGGTTCCGGCAAAGTCTTCATATATTCTGGCAATAAATTATACATTTTTACAGCCATTGAATAACAATTTTTGGAGAAAAGAGCGCTTCGCTGTCTAGGAATCACTAGATTTTCTGGTTGTCTCAATCTATAACCATCCGCGTCACTTTTTTTTGTAAATAAGTTTGGATGCTGTTTGACAAAATTACACATTTCAAATATATACAGGCATGGCAGGGTAAGGACCTTAAGTTTTTTAAATAGGGGCTTACATGAGTCAAGTGGTTTTGCACCACATATTGCTCTAATGCATTTTTTTTGTGCTACAAAAGCTCTTGCAATATCGGTAGAATTTCCCCAAAGAATTAAGCCATATCTTAATACCGAAGCAACGTATCCATGGTATGCATTAAGGGCTATTTCATCACTTGCCACATTTCGAAGTCTATAAAGTGCAAATACGAATTTATTTATTTTTTTACAGACTTTGTCAACGTGATCTTTCCAGTTTAAATGTCTGTCTAACGTGATCCCTAAGAAAGTAACAGTTTCTGATTCCCCAATTTGTGTGTCTCCGTATTTAATATTTAGTGGTTCTTTTGTATTGTTATAGTTCTGAAACTGTAGGAATGTTGTTTTTGATAAGTTTACCTCTAATTTATTTGCGTCTAACCATTTTACCATGGATTTTATAGCTTCATTTGTGTCATATTCAAGGTTTTTATTTTCACCAGTAATTATTAATGATATATCATCTGCAAATAATACGGTTTGGTAATTTGTACATTTTGTTAAATCATTTATAAACAATATAAACAAAAGTGGGCCCAGCACACTTCCTTGGGGTACTCCTGATTTATTCGTTCTGAACGATGACCTATAAGATATGGTGTCCGCTTTATTGTTTACACCACTTATTTCTACACACTGTTCTCTATCAATAAGGTAACTTTTTAGCCATTCTAAAGCAGGGCCACGAATGCCATATTTTTCGATTTTGTTTAATAGCTTTTCGTGGTTCACGAAATCGAATGCCTTTGTCATATCGAAAAAAACAACCAAAGCAGGTTTTTTTTGGTCAATTTTTTCACATACACTTTTTACTAAAGAAAAACCTGCCAGTACTGTAGATTTATTTTTTTGAAAGCCATGCTGTTCCGTCTTTATTATCTTAAATTTATCAAGAAAATTTGTCAGCCTATTATGCATTGCTTTTTCAAACACTTTTGACAAGATAGGATTTAAAGTGATAGGTCTATATTTACTTATATCAGTTTTATTGCCTTTTTTGTGGAGTGGTTTTATAATAGCTTTCTTTAATGCTACTGGGAACTTTCCTTGCATAAAAGATTCATTTATTAAATGACTCAGCACTGGTGCAAATACAGAGGCACAAATCTTTATTATCTTGGTTGAAATTCCATCATAACCAACTGAGTTAGTGTTATTCAATGAGTAGATTATCTTTTCCACCTCCCTTGCATGAGTCGGTGTTAAAAATAAACTAGAGTTATTAATATCAATTGTATAATTTTTGGATGTCATTTCATTGTCATTTGTCTTTGTATTAATTTTACAAAGATCAATAAAGTAGTTATTAAAAAGATTTGCTATGTCAGAGTGATTTGAAATGATTTTATTATTTTGCTTAATTTTGTCAATAGTATTGTTTTTTGTATCTGAAGACTTGGTATTAGCATTTATTATATCCCAAGCAGCCCTACATTTATTTTTCGATGAATCTATAAACTTTTTACTTCGCATTTTGTGAGACCATTCAATGCATTTCTTTAACATTTTTGTATAGTTTTTGTAAGTAGTCTTTTTATGTTCCGTTTTTTGTTTATAATAATTGAATCTTAACTTTCTTTTATTATGACATGATTTTCTTATTCCTTTGGTGATCCATTGCGGTTTACTTCTCTTACTTGAAACTTTAATTTTATACACAGGAAAACATAGATTGTAGAACAGATTAATGATTTCATAAAATTTATTAAATGCTTCATTAAAGTCTGTTTCTTCGTATACTTCTGACCAGGAAATACTTTGCATGCTTCCATAGAATTTTCTTACATTTTCTGCATTATAGTCCCTTTTATAAACATACCAGTATTGTAAGGGTTGCAGGTTATCAGAAACACAAAAGCTTAATATTTGACCAGTGTTATGATCTGACAAACCTAATGGTTCTATTGTGCCTACAGCTTCAGGAATGTTGCTAATAATCTGGTCAAGGCAAGAGCTTTGTCTTGTTGGTTTCGAAATGTGAAATTTCATGTTGTAGCTTAGTATTATATCTTTAAGTTTTGTGTTAACGTTATCAGGAGTCAATGTGTTAATATTTAAGTCACCAGTAATAATTACCCTTTTTTTTCCAGTTGCAAACTTATCTAATAAAATTTCAAGTTTGTGAAAAAATAATTTAAAATTTTTCTTTGATAACTTCGGTATCCTATAAACACAGAACAATAATGTTTTTATTTGAGCAACTTCAATGGCACAGCATTCAAATATTTTGTCGCAAGAAATGTGGTCTAAGTCAAGAGCATTAGATTCAATATTATTTTTTGTAAAAATGCATACACCCCCACGCCTTTCGTTTATTCTTTTTCGATTCGGTTTGGGGTTTTTGTCCAAATTTTTACGACAATAACTTGCCGCTAACTTATAGCCATTATTAAGTAGTAATAGAGATTCTTCTCCCGCTTTTACAAATGTTTCAGATAAACAAATGACGTCTAGAGACATGTTCTTACGTTCAAAATCATCAAGACAAATCTCTAATTGATCTTTTTTACTATAAAACCCTTGGACATTTTGATGAAGAATATTGAATGAGCATTTATTTATTTTTTCTTTCGGGACGAAATAATTGTGTTTCATTTTTTGATTCATTTACTAATATCTCTTTAGTTTCAATAGGCTTTTGAGAAATGGTAAAATAGTAAGGAATTGTTCCCTTTTTTAATAGTAACTTATTGTTTATTATTTTAGTTTTATCCTCTTTATTGATTTTTTGAAAATAGTATGGGATAGTACCTTTATTTATAAATTTAGATTTTTCATCTTGTTTCTCTTCAGTGTGTAATTGTATTTTGTTAATTCCATGTTTATTAAAATTTAAGTATTTGTCGTGGTAATCTATAAAATCAATAGCAGTATTAATTTTGGAGCACATGTTGTAATCGTCGCATTCTATAAATTTGCAGTTATTGTATTTATTGCACATTAACTTAATTTGGTTGTTCAATTTCATTTCATCTAAGTATTCATTTTGGTGGATATTTACTACGATTACTTTCTTTTCCCTGAGATGTTTTAGTACACAATAGAGTTCCGCTATAACTTGAATGGGGTCACTATCATGTTCACCAATGCATAATACAATCTTGTCTTTTTTGTCTACATTTAAATTTTGGCACTCATTTAAAATTTTTGATGTTGTAGCAAAAGGTTTAGTTGAAGACAGTACATTGTATTCTTCATATTTTCTTATAGATCTTAACTTTAAAAGTTTCGATGCCAGTCCAGTAATTTGCTTTCCGTCAAAAATCCAAATAGTTCCCTTTACGTTTGCTTCAGTAATGTTTCTGTTTATCTCCTGTTCTTTACTATTCTGAATACCTGTTTCTAGTAAATATTTGTGGTCATGTTTTTGTGTTTCTGTAGCGATTTGTTTAATATTTTCATGACAATTTTTATCATTTTTCGATCTATGTTCACCTAACACTTCGATAATGTTGAGATCCTTGTAGTATTGTTTATTTTTTTTATCTATATTATTGACTTTTTCTTGGGTCTGCTCTCTTATTTTCTTATCTTCAATACGTTTTTCTCTTTCAGATGGATCAGTGTAGGTGTGTATTTCAGCTACGGTTTGCATTATATTAACATTCAAAGAATTGTTCCCATTTTCACCTTCAGAATCAAAGTCACTTTGTATTTCCTTTTCGCGTTCAATATTGTATTCATTAAACGAATCATCAAGTGTTTTTTCTTGGTGTATTATTTTCTCAAATAGTCTTTTTTTTGTTGTACTCATTGATTCAATGTACATATTTTTATATATTTCACTCTTTTTGGCCATCTTTTGAATTATACTTTTTAGATTGTAATTTTCTGTTATTAGAGAGTCAATTTCATAATTTGCGCTATCCAAGCGCTCTTTCAGCTCCGTTATTTTGGACTCAAATGATTCAAATCTTATCTGTTCAGTTCGTATTGATAGGTCCGGATAACTTCTGTCCAGCAATCCAGGGCTTGACAGATTGTCATCATCTTCTTGTACTAAATCTAATGAAATATTTCTCCTCAGTTTCTTACGAGAAACATCTTCTCTAGATATATTTAGACTTGTGTTGTTATATTTGCGTTTCGTGACACGGTCTGGCGATTTAATAGGTGAAATGAGGGGAGAATGCCAGGTTTCTTCAAAAATATTTTCCATTATAATGATCGGAAAAACAAAAGGACAAAAAAGAACACAAAAATTAAAAAAATGAAATTTCTTTTTGGAGGGGATCGAACGTGCCACCTCTATAGAAGGATTCTTTGGTCCGAACGCTAGTACCGCTCGGCCACAATTGCACTTGTGCGAACGTTCGAAATTTACCGACTGGTTCTATGATACAGTATTTGAGTCACCAAGCTGATAATGTTGTTGTGAGTCATTAACTAGTCTTCCTTTGTTCTCGGGCACTTCACTTGAATGTAATCACAAATGTAACGGTTTGTTTATTAAGTATTTTGGTTTATTACTCGTTGAATAGATAATTATTTTGGTAACTATTTTCACAGTTTTGAATTCAATTTTATGAGCTATACGTCGATGTAACTGAATCACGAAAATATCAACTTTCAGCATTATTTTGAATTAAAAATCTTTAAGAGCACTTGTAGCACGTCTTCACTTAGCGAGGGTTTCTCCCCAAAAAAAGGGTGGATAAACGTGTGTAAAAGGTATATGATTAGTGTTGTAGTGTTATTCTGTTGAGAGTTTGTGTTAAAGATAGAGAGGGTATGTAGGAATGTGCAAATTGCAAGAGGAGCGTAAACTTACTTATCGAAGTAGTACAGAATGTACTTGTTTTTTAAATACTTCTTTGGAGACATGGAATGGATCAAGTTCGTCGAACTTTTTGTCGAAGGTTGTGGGTACCCGTTGTGTGACAGAATTTTTGGCATATCTAGTTCGGTTAAAACTAGCATGAAAAAGTGGTGTGTGTCTTGTGCGTTTGACTGGAGTACAGAACCATAAAAACTGGATTTACGTGGACTGTTTTGGGTTCTTCTGCTAAGCAAAGTTTAGTGTTTTTATGATTAGGTTATTGCATCCAATGTAAGGATCTGTAGCATGTATCAAAATAAAATCATAGTTAACTAGCTTTTGCCCGCAGCTTCACACGCGTTGATTTAGTTTTTAAATTATCCTATTGTATTTGTTGATATTTTTCAGACCAAAAGCCCTTTAACATTTAAAGTGGTTACCTCCTCTACAGACACTGGGTTGTTCCTAAAACTTCACTTTTAAGATATCCCCAAAGAAAATAGTCCATTGGGTACAAGTCGGGGCTACGAGGTGTTAATGTTACCTCTTTTGGATATGACTTAAATTTCACGAACTGCTGCTAAAAAGTGGAAGGAGGTGTGACATGTTGCCCCATCTTGCTGATACCAGGACCTGAGAAGTCCTGTGATGCTGGAGCAGAAACATTCTGTAGGTTCTCAATGTATCGCTCCGTACTACTCACCGTAACGGGACGTCCTGTTTGATCTTCATGAAACGCTAGGTTGTTCTCGAACAGACTCTTGTTCACAGGTTCCCGCAATGTCCTAGGTCAGCCAGTTCGGGGTTGATCTAAAGTTGTACCTGTCGACTCGAACTTCTCTATACATTTTTTATCGTTTGAATCGTTGGAGCTTGATTTTTATTTTTTAGCATATTGTAATGATAACAAAAGGTTTGTTTAGCTTCGGGTGCAGAATCGTTGTTTACTCGTGTACGCAGAAAGTGCGTTGAGCTCCGCTGATCAGCGCCATGGCATTACATTCCCATTGGCCGCGCTCGCGTTAATTACCCTCCCCCCCCACTCCAATATCCCAACACGCGCTGAAGCTGTAGCCGATTCAAATGTTAACGGCCTTTTGGTCCACCCTGTATTATATTGACTTTTGATTCCTTAGAAAATTATGTTTATTTATAACTCATGTACTTATCCACAATATACTTATATTAAATATTATACCCAACCGGTTTCGCTATTCAGCATTCTCAAGGGCTTAACTACAATACTTATTCAATTACATTTTCAGAATCTACAAATAGAATACGTGCAATAATGTTATTTTATTTCTCTATGAAGAGTCTAACAATTACAACAGTGCAATAACTTTCAAAATCGGTTCAGTAGTTCCAGAGTTCCACCCAATAATAACGCTATAAATTAAAAAAATGTTAGAATTGGACCGGTGTAGTTCCAGATGTACTATACCATAGACATAGTATTGTTCATCCATGACTATACTCACAAACATCTCCTCTTTGTAATATTATTAGTGTAGATAGATTTGGAATGAGCATTATAACGAAAAATATGCTATCCCTATTTTCAGGCACCGTTACCAGTAAAACCTTGGGATGGAGTATTTGAAGCTGTAGAAGAGAATATTAGGTGTCCACAAAGGGTTGGTGCTACATTCATGATAGGTCAGGAAGATTGTCTCCGACTGAACGTGTACACTCCTCTAGAACCCGGTGAAGAACTTAGACCAGTCATGGTCTGGATACATGGTGGAGGTTTTTATGACGGATCTGGCCTGCCAACAGTTTACGGACCAGAATATTTAGTCTCTAAAGGTATTATACTAGTAACGATTAACTATAGACTGAACATACAAGGGTTTTTATGTCTGCCTATCAAGGAAGCACCGGGAAATGCAGGAATGAAAGACCAAGTTGCTGCCTTGAGATGGGTGAAGGAGAACATTAAAGCATTCGGTGGTAATCCTGATAGTGTAACTATATTCGGTGAAAGTGCTGGTGCAGCTTCTGTATCTTACCATTTATTGTCTCCAATGTCCAAGGGTTTGTTTAGTAAAGCTATTATACAAAGTGGTTCATCCTTAGCGAATTGGGCTCATCAGTACAATGAAGTATATTTGGCAAGTCTTTTAAGTAGAACAATGGGTTTCAAAACAGAAGATCCTAGAAAATTGTATGATTTTTTCTTAAATAAGACAGATAAAGAACTCATTGTCACAAGAGTACCTCGACAAGAAGGAAATATTATTATCTCCGAAATCTTATATTCACCTTGTGTAGAAAAAGAGTTTCCTAGTGTCGAAGCATTTCTAACCGAACGACCTTTTGATTTGCTTACTAAAGGAGAGTTTAACAAAGTTCCCATGATAATAGGCTTTAATAACGAAGAGGGTTTACTATTTGTTAGCTTTGAAAATGATACGACTATACCGAAAATTCAATTCGAGAAGTCTATGCCGAAGGATTTGAGGTTTCCAAATGATAAAGAGAAATTTGAAGCAGCCAAGAGACTCCAACAAGTATATCTTGGAGATGAAAAGAACATATCAAGAGATAATTTAGCGAATTTCTCTAAATTCTATGGAGATGTCAGTTTTGTAAATCCTGTAGTAACAGAAGCTGAACTTATACTCAAATCGAATCCCAATCCAGTTTATAATTATAAACTAAGCTATGACGGTTTTATCAATATTGCGAAGGCAACATCAGGGTATGGTCATATACCAGGTGCGACGCACGCTGATGATCTCTTCTATCTGTTCAAGCCAAGAATTATCCCGACTCCGATGAGGTATTTTGATTGGACAATGATTGAAAGAGTATCTACTATGTGGACAAACTTCGCTAAGTATGGGTAAGTTGATGCCACGAGCAGTACACTATTGTAGAGTCAAACTATCACCGCTTATTGAATTTATTGCCGCAATTGGCACAAAACTCACAAACATAAAACAGTATGTCTTTTAAAAAATCTGGAAAATAATGTATTTATTTGCAAATAAAAATATTAAAAAAAACACTGACTTTCAGGTACTTTTAGGTACTATACACTACATAAATACTTTTAAACTGTAAACTGCAGTTGCGTATTTCTAACAAAGAGAATATATTTCTAATGCCAATCTATGAACTTAAATTCCAGCGACCCGACCCCAGAAGTATCAGATTTGATACCGGTAAAATGGAAGCCATCAGACAAACAGTCTCCAGAAGTCTTGATCATAGATAAGGAGTTCTCCACAGAACCTCTTCGGAGCAGCGACTCTTTGCTGATATGGAGAGAACTGTATGAAAAGCACAGAAGAAGATGAGCAGCTTATAATGAAGGATAAAAATATTTTTAAATAATCATAAAAGTGAAGGGCTACTAGCGCTGTAGTTTGTAACGATCTTAGACGAGCTAGATTTAGATTGAATTTTGTCTGACTTCTTTTACATATTCCTAGAACTTTATACTCTCATATTAAATTAGGAACGGTGATGTGGATTGAGGCGGTTAGAAAAAAGTTAACTATGTCTGAAAAAGGAGGACACTGTTTTTTCCAACTCACCCAGTTATAAGCATAGATTTTATTAGCTTTAGATTGTTTTTATAATTTATAAATGTGGTGATATTGTACTCGGAAAAGCATTTGTAAGATCGATCTCCAAAGAATATATTAAAACTATACTTATATGAAGAAAAAAATTTGCTTGGTATTTCATTTCCACGATGAAAAGAAAAAAAAATGGTCATAGTAGTCTTTGTTTTTCTTGTGAGCTACAGACAACGAATATCAAAAATAGTATAATATGTATAATGTTAATTTGAAAATCTTTTTCCATTAAACAGAAGAAAAAGGGTTATAATCTTAACATGCATCGTGTATAATGCTGTAATATCTATAATAATATTATAAAAGATTATAATTGGTAACTTACGAAAGTGTTCTCTCAGTGATAAATGTGATTAAGAAACAAATTTCCAATAAAACATGTATCATACGATTTTTATTTTATAGTGATTTCAACGGATTGTGTTTATTAATAGTTTAGCCAATTGCGAGTCGAACTCACGCACGAAGTGTTCCGTACCACCACACAATACGTGTAAGGAACCCTAAAAACATTATGGTAAAAAACAACATTAAATAGGTACATGTCAAGGCAACATCAAGGCTACAAAAAACAAGACGCTAAAATGATATGGCCTGGCAAAAAAATTACATCCTATGCGTACAGAACCCAATTTTTTATGGCATGTAATTAAACAGACTTCTTTTTAATATCATTATTCGCCTCTAAAAATCTAAATTGCCTTCTAAATTACTAAGTCAGCCACAATCAACGCGCATCTGGATAATACTATCTTAGCCACTAGTTATCTTCTATTCAAGCCACTCTAAGGCTGAGATTCAGAGTGCATTTTGAGTCCGAACTCAATCTTACAAACGTCAAAAAGCGACGTGATCTCATACTATAGTATGTTTGAGATGGCATGATATGGGTGACAGTTTGTAATTTTCCGTTTCACCTATACTACTCACACCATACAACATACACCCAGGTACAAAAGAAAATATTAGGTTTTAGAAAGAATGTATATCGTTATTGCAAAAATACAATAAATTATTTATCTATAAATCGAATAATGATCACAGTGTATTCGTTAAATTTAACAAAAAAAGATTGAGAAAAGAATAATGTCTTTTTGCTACTTCATGCGTAGATCGGAACGTTAACCCATAGGTACTGACACAACATAATCGAAAATACATCGATGAATCGGTGCGGACATCATAAAGGATTGCGTCAGTATGAGTTCATCTTGTATGTGGTTTGTGTTTTTTCGTTTCGGTTGCTTTACTTGCTATTTGTTTTGACGTTTGTTACAGTTTTTGTTGTTTGTTTTTGGTGAAATGCCGAGAGAGAAAAAAAAATCTTTGAACTCTCAAGCTTGTGAGTTATTGGTTCGTTTAAATGAATTAATTTACTAATTAACAAAAAATAGTTTGGATAATCAAAGATCGATCGAATAAAAAATCGATTTGATAGCCCTTGTTTACTTTCTCGACACTAAAAAAAACGATTCTATTTCGTTAGGGCACATAACTATAACTGTCAACTTTGAACTGCCACCCATATCATGATAACTCGTACATAAATTAGAGTGACGTTTGTAAGATTGAGTTCGGACTCAAAATGCACTCTGAATCTCAGCCTAAATATAACTCAGCATGGTGGTTATTTTTTAGCATCTAAATTTGTAACATGCATTCAAGCAGTTAACTTATAAAATGTCAATATATGGCACCCAAATATTAATTATATTAGCTTCTAATTTTACAACTCAGTACGTTTAAAACATTATTCCTCTTACATTAATTGATCGTCAAATTTATCTAAAATTATCATCAAATAGTATAAAAAAGCATACGATTTTGTGGTTATTTAAAATATTTCCATCCATCCATCAGCCTGTTTCGTCCACTGCTGGACATAGGCCTTTCCAGGATTTCGCCATGCTTGGCGGTCCTCCCGGAAGAAATGCCCATACTCACACACGCTGGGCAGGCGGATTGGTGAGCGTGGTGCCGAAATCCTTGCACCAGTGACGCCGCTGCCCGTCACCAGTCTGTTTTATATAAGGCCCGGTAATTTGGGATGGATATACCGCCATCCATCGGTCCCAGGCAATGTTGGGCCGCCTGGTTTTGCCTGAGAGCTGTTATCTTACTCTCCCCCGAATAACTTCAGGGGGGTTTGCGAGTAAGATGGTGGTACCTCCACAGTCGAGCCCGGCATCACCTCTACCACCTACATGGTTATTTAAAATATTTATTTCCAAAAAATTCACGAACTCAGTAAATTATGGTAATTTTGGTATTTTAATTTATCTATCCAACTAAAATTTATTTTTGAATTAGCTCCGGCGCTCGAAGCACGGCACCTAACACCGTGTAATTCGTCGCAGACCAGCCTCAGCTAGCTTCGGCTCGTTCGTTCGTGTCTATTCTTCACCGCACGCTGCCGGCGCGCTCCTTCGACGCCTTCGTTTTTTAATATACAATCTACGGACAAGCTAGAAGGCTGGTTTCGCTAGCCTGATCAGCGCTACAGTACCGTATTGGACTTCTACACTCTCACCGATTTCGCGAAGGAATTCTTAATTACAAAATGGCCACTTCCGTGTAAAACACGGTCAATTTTAGTGTTTGCAGTAGCTATTTTTACGATAAAAGAATATGATGCATTATTTTTAATGCTAAGTAATATATGTGATGTTGTCTATTGAAGCTTGAATGATATTTTTTTGAGAAGCTTGTTTTGAAGCTGTAAAGCGAAAGAAAAATGGTGATAAGTTGTAAAATCTGTGTCTGAGTCAGTAAATTAGGTGGCAATGTAAAAATCAGAAAGACAAGTAAAAATAATTGTTGATCATTACTTGACGCTTTCTTTAAAAGATTTAGTTGGCGATGTAAAAAAGAAGAATTAGTTTTTTAGAGGCTAACTCATTTTCCCGTTGCTTAGTTATAAGAAGAGAAGTTCGATCACGTGGCCAAAAAATTCTGTGGCTAGACTTATAATTTCCCATTTTTTATTATCTGTTGTTTTACTTCAGAGTACGTAGGTACCTTACCTACTACAGTCTGACTAAAATCTGTATGTATTACCGTCTTTAATTAAGAGCCAAAACAAATAACGTTAAAAAAATGCAACTTTCTCGAGGTTCCTTGTATGAATTTCAATTAATTTATTATTTGTTGTGGTAGACGCCATAAGTAACACGTATTCTGTGTCAAGTTTCTGCCTATTACGATTGAAGCTGTAGGCCCCTGTGACAGACGGACAGACAGACAGGCAGACAGTGGAGGCTCAGTAATAGGCCATGTCGCAGAATTTGTCGTAACCACAGACGTATAATATAGTAGCAGACCTAACAATAATAATAAACGCAGAGTCGACGCGTGGTAATTTTAGCTCAGTGGACTTCGGGCTCTTTTCAATATAAATATTGATTGTTTCCAAACAAAATATACACTAGAGATTAGTTTAGGAATTAGCAAATATGTTCCAAGCATAAGCCAGCCAAAACAACCCATTTTTATAAGTTTCTTCGTACCATGAAGCCTAAATGTAGCTTATTTTTTGTATGGAAACTTGCCACGCTATTTAATCCTTATGTGTGGTCTGCTACTTAGTAATAATTATATGTCTGTGGTCATATCATTGTGTAAGCCAATGGTATTCAAATTGATTGTCATATGGCTATTCGGCTAAGCAAATTAGCCCGTTTGACAATTAAAATCGTACATTTTTGGCTGTCAAATGAATACGATTGTCTTGTTTTGTTGTTGACAACCAAAAACGTACAGTTCAATTTGAATACCGTGGTCTCACACAACTACACCTCTGATCGGCCATGGGTATCATGAAAGTTTCTTCAGGGGTCGCCTCACCCCGGTTCGCTCGCTTGTTGGGACTTTTGTTGAAAGACTGTCGTAGTTTCTCATTTCATAATTCATGAATATGGACAATTTAACGATTTGGCCGATCACAAGCAACCTAAACCTAACTTTATAGGTATGGTAGAGCTGATGCCGGGCTCGACTGTGGAGGTACCACCATCTTACTCGCAAATCCTCCCGAAGTTATTCGGGGGAGAGAAAGAGAACAGCTCTCAGGCAAAACCAGGCGGCCCACCATTGCCTGGGCCCGACGGATGGCGGTATATCCACCCCCAATTGCCGGGCCTTATATAAAACAGACTGGTGACGGGTAGCGGCGTCACTGGTGCAAGGGCTTCGGCACCGCGCTCAACTGCCCGCCTGCCCAGCGTGTGTGAGTATGGGCATTTCTTCCAGGAGAACCGCCAAGAGTGGCGAAATTCAGGAAAGGCCTATGTCCAGCAGTGGACGAAACAGGCTGATGGATGGATGGAAGCAACCTAACACGTTCCTCCTCGTTCCACTCGTCATCGCACCTATTTTTCAGTTTTGGTGAAAGATTTTCGGTTTCATACTTCACGATCTGCGTGGTATATGAGGAGTGTAAAATGTTTGTTCATTGTGTATTCTATTTTAACTCGAAAATGACTCTGAAAATTCATATTCAGTAAAACCGTAACTGTATCCGTTTCGTTATTTGGAAGGAGTCATCCCCGGATCAGGTTAGTTTGTTTATTCTATTGTATTCTGTATCCCTCCGAAATGGGATTTGTTAACGCCTGGGGCGATGGAAAGGGATATTTTCTTTTTCTTAGTGTTACTTATATTTTGTGAGGAGACACCCTCCGTCATTTTCGCTGGTAATATTCAATTCGCTGTAGATTTGAATTTGAAATTGATATTTCTTGGTCGTTTTTGTAACGGCAAGATTTGGTAGGAACATTGAGGTACCCGTATCACATTTTAAGGATTTGATATCAATTTTCCTGTGGGTACGACCCGCTATCCGTACCAATAAATAAATAAATTGTTTGTTCGTTTGGTACCGAAAATCTCGGAAACTGATGACGATTTGACATTAAACTTTCACTATTACACTAGTAGTTTGCCCCGAACTGTGAACACGCGCTCGCCCGATTCGCGCTTGACCGATTTGGATCATGTTCATTGCTCATCCTAGCCTGCCAAATTTCATGACATTCGGATCACCGATACTTGAGTTATCGTCGAACAAACATTCATACATACATAGATACTTCAGTGGCGAAGAGTCCATGTAACACGATTCCCATCGGCTTGTTTAGAAAATGGCATCCATCTACGAGTACATTTTTTTATTTCGTGCTCTTCGCTTTGTCAAACATTTCCTTAATTCTTAATACGCCAAATACACTTGGCTGACAGGCTGACAGTCGCAAAGTACAAAAAATGGCATATTTTCCTTGTTTGCTTTTCTGAGTACGGGGATTTTTTGTCAGGCTTCCCTTTTTAAAATGTTCACCTTTCGCCACTGACATACATACATACATACAAACGCCGGATTGTTCCAGTAGACTCGGAGAACTCCGCTCCCTTCGCTCGCTCGTTCAATAAAGTACGGCCTAAATGAACACTAGGCTCCTTTTTTTTAATCTAAGTGATTTTGTTTAAACTTACAATAACAAATAAATTAGTTTTGAATTTGAAAATTTGAATTTTTAATTGATATCTACTTTTGACGAAAGCCGGTGAAGGCAAGGGCGTAGCCAGGATTTTGTTTAGAAAGCAGGGGGAGGGGGGTACAGGCAGGGGAAAGCTATAATAGAATAGAATATTTATTTATTAAAGCAACAAAGGCTCAGTTTGTTAGTAAGACACACAAAAAAATGTTAGTAACAAAATAATATATACAATCAAATATAATAAAATTATAATGTGAGAAGGTGGTGTGATAGTCATTTTCGCACCACCCCACCCGATGTTTCGCAGCAATGACCTATATAAGAGCAGTCCAGTCTGCTTGCGATCATATTTAGGATGCTGTTGGTGCTACCGAATGGGTACATAATCGTACTAGTGTTTTTTACATTACAGTATTTTTTTAAATCGTAGCTAAGAGTTTTAATGTCTAGAGAAATAGTAAAGTTTTTGCGAATAAATAAACTGCCTCAGTTAAAATATAATAAATAATCATTTTATTTTATCCAATTATTTATTTTTATCAACAATATAACTCTAAATATTATTATTAGAGTGCATTACGAACTAGAAAAGATAAATTAAAAACAAATGTAAGGCAAGAATTTGAAATAATTCCTCGGGCCAGGATTCGAACCTGCGACCTCTAGTTTCCCAGACAAACGCGCTACCAGACTTACCTAGACCGTTGAATTTTTCCACCATACTTGTCCACCGAATATATATATATATATATATATATTTTTTTTTGTTGTAAATATTTGATCTAACTAGCTTGTAATGCACATACTGAACGCTCACGAAGGCGTTATGTAATTTCACGCCTGATGGTACTGTTTTCGCTACAATATGTGTTGCTTCAGACAGTTAGGAGCCCAATAAAACCTTAATTCGAAGTCCTGCTCTAATGCTACTGCTTTTTAACTGTCTATCCTACTCTAATCAGATGCCGCGTACGCAAAAACATTAGTTATTTTGAAATTGCGGCTAGACTGATGGTTTTTTCATTTTTATTTTACAGTCTGCAGTTGCTTTATACTTATATCAGTTATATTATGCAAAGGTTTAGATCTAATTTCAAGTATTCATTGAATGCTATCAGTTTATTGTGCGGTTTGGAGGTAACTTTGTGATTTTTTTCCATCGAGTAGATTAAATGGAATCAAGTTTTTAGTTATTAGTCCTCAACTTTATCATATATCAATTTCAGAGTGATTGTTGCAGTATTTGTTGGTATAAAGCAGGATCATGCGAAGCGAAGTGAGGTATTATACACACTTAAGAAATTCACAGTGCTCATTAACTAAGATTATGTTTTTATTGCGAAATCCATCGTTTTGGAATACTCTAAATATTATTATAAACTACTATGTCTACTATTATACTTAGTCTTACTATAATCTTTGGTTCGAAAGCCGGAGCATTGTATGTTAATAAAAAGGATATTATAAACAATCTTGTCACAATTCTCGTTCATACAATATTAAAATTATATGATGATTATGGGACGGGTTATGATTTTGCCGGGTACCTGGCAACCGAGAACCCGGCACTAGCCATGGCGGGTACCCGGCCGGATACCCGCCAGCGCCGACATGCTATGACACGTTCGTTTCACTTGCCCGCTTGCGCGCAATCGCAACTGGATACCCTGCAAATTCTGTTTATAGTGAACGTCTGTTTTCAGAAGCAGGAATAGTAGGTATATGAAAAAAAATAAGTTGGCTTGATGCCAATTGTCCAGAAAACTGGTGTGGGTACATACAAATTTGCCCATTATATATTTTAAATAATACGATACAGCCATATTGTTTCATTGTTTGCATTTAAAAAATATTTACTTCAATTACCTACTTAATTTTTAATAATTTGACATTATTTTTTTGGCTACCCGGCATCATTACCCGTTACCCGGCCGGATCCTAAAAAAGTGCCGGAACCGCCGGGTACCGGATCCAAACCGGGTACCTGTCCCATGTCTAATCGTAACATAAGTCTTGTCGATTTAGCGTTTACATTTTACAACTAATTATCACTACACCATATACAGGAGTTATGACTGACCCGTAGAATACAATGCTCAACGAGTACGGAGAACCCTACTGGGCCCAATGAGCCACATCAACCGACTCTTCAGCTCGTACAGTCCAGTAACGGGTCATTGCGCCGACCGTACTTAGGTCGCCCCCGCTGCATCCGCTGTCCGTGTGTGATTAACTTTACCCGCCGCGGAGTATTGTCCGTGTGCGGCGCCGATAGCGGCTGATTATGCAGGTGCTAGGGCGGGCGGCGTTAACTCGAAAATTATATTTTTCCGAGCGCTATTGTTAAAATATTGATACCTTGGAAAAATGACTACATAGTCCACAGTTAATCTACGTTCGTCCATACATGCAAAAATATTTATAAATATCTTCCTGAGGTGTATAGATTTCTAACTGCTACGATCTGGAAACACTCTTTTGCTTTACTCACACGCATCTATCAATCTCTAGTACTTGAAAAGGTGGTAGAGCTGATGCCGGGCTCGACTGTGGAGGTACCACCATCTTACTCGCAAATCCTCCCGAAGTTATTCGGGGGAGAGTAAGAGAACAGCTCGCAGACAGGCACAACCAGGTGGCCACTATTGCCTGGGACTGATTGATGGCGTTATGTCCATTCAAAATCGCCAGGCAAAATTAGACATAAGAAAAATAAAAAACATACAATATATGTATTCTACCTACTGAATGAGTTTTAAGCAATGACACCCCACAAATTGGGGAAAAAAAATATATTTTCCGCTCCTTTCACTTCATTTTTAATTCAATAATTGTTGGGTAAACATTCTATATAACATATCGAAATTTCAGGAATGTAACTCAATCCGTCTGCAAGCTAGAGACCCGTGACATACTCGGATGGACAGACAGTCCGCAGAAAGGACTCCGCGTTGCCCTTCGGGCACGGAACCTGTTCGGTTTAAAAGCGTTCGGAACGCGCAAGTATGTCTCAGATTCTATTTTATTGATATGGCAACACGAGTTGTAAAAAAGGTAGAATGTCAAAGTTGTTTTTTCCGGTTTACTGTCACAATTTTGGTCTCAAGGAGATACGTGTAAAAATGGAATCAACCAGTGTTGAAGTAATTATTATGTATTTCAAGGAAATAAACAGTGAAAAGGTGGTAAAATAATCCAATTAATGAGCATTAATTGCCAGCTAAATTGTGTGTCCGAACAGTTTCGGGAATCGGTCGCCGGTGGAAAGTGATGCGAATGGATTTTCCCTAACA
The DNA here is from genome assembly GCA_910592155.1 of Ypsolopha scabrella. NCBI lineage: Eukaryota > Metazoa > Arthropoda > Insecta > Lepidoptera > Ypsolophidae > Ypsolopha > Ypsolopha scabrella. Next base: position 1,335,147 of record OU342978.1, read on the forward strand.
CGATTCACGGAAATCGTGGTAGATGTCTGGGTCGAGCTAGCTCTGGGTTAGGGGTTGAGTTTAGAGAATTCCTCCGGAAGCTGCTGGCGGGGCCAGTAGTTTGTCGAAGACCTGTGACGCGCCAGACCGACGAGAGGAGAACGCTGTCTGCCCAGAAACCAAGATTGAGTCTGGTGGTCTGCATCCAGCGCAGAAGTTCAAGAAGTAAGGCTGCATCCGAATGTGAGTCTTTGAACCATTTACCCTTCAGAAAGGAATTTTAGTATATAAGAACCCCCTTTGTGTGGAAAGCCCCTTTCAGACAGAATTTAGTTTTCGTTCATATTCAAATGGGCCCAGCAGGCGAGGTTTAAATCATATCTGTGGAGAGGGGGGCTTTTCACATACAGAACCCTAACAAGGCCCATCCCAACCTTTGCGATACATGTCTCAAATCGAAACATTTACAAAGATCATCACAGATTTATAAAATCCGAAAAAAAAGTTTCCCCTCCCTTACGTAAACGCGACTCGGCGAGGCAAGGATTATAGGCTATACAGCCAGGATTTACGCCGTTTTGTGGCATTTTTCGACGCATTCGACGTCCATTTTTTCAGCATAGTCAAAGTACACTGAAAACATTGTGAATAATCTTTATGGTGCAACGGGATTATCTTTGTAACGGAATGGAATGTTCATGGCTGAGCGGACGCTTTTATTAAATAAAGTGCAAAACTTGGCGGAACGGAAACGTTGGAACGATTTTTAAATTGTATTGTTTCATGGATTTCAAACTTACATACATTCAAAGTACATAAAACATTGCTGTTTCACAGCTGGCCAAAAGTGGTTTACTTATCAAAATATAATAATTGGGTCATGAGTGGTCACATTTTGAACAAGGGTTCATACGATAAGTCATAGTTTCACGTTGTTCACCGACTCACCGTTGACACCTGGTATTCTATACAGGTGGTAGAGCTGATGCTGAGCTCGACTGTGGAGGTGCCACCATCTTACTCGCAAATCCTCCCGAAGTTATTCGGGGGAGAGTAAGAGAACAGCTCACAGGCAAAACCAGGTGGCCCACCATTGCCTGGGACCGATGGATGGCGGTATATCCATCCCTAATTGCCAGGCCTTAAAACAGACTGGTGACGGGCAGCGTCGTCACTGGTGCAAGGTTTTCGGCACCGCGCTCACCAACCCGCCTGCCCAGCGTGTGTGAGTATGGGCATTTCTTCCAGGGGGACCGCCAAGAGTGGTGAAATCCTGGAAAGGCCTATGTCCAGCAGTGGACGAAACAGGCTGATGGATGGATGGATTCTATACCAACGTTTTATCGAATACCTTTTCATCCCAGCGATACGTCTAATAGCCTCATCAACGCACAGCCGAAACTACTAAACGGATTTCGCTGAAATTTGGTATACAGATAGTTGTAATGACGTAGGCATCCCCTAAGAAAGGATTTTTGAAAATTCGCCCCCTAAGGGGGTGAACCGAACTCCACGCGGACGAAGTCGCGGGCAAAAGCTAGTGCATACATATAAGGTGACTTTCGTTTATATAGCCAGCTCCATACTGGAGACTCGATAGGTGGTCAAAGTCACATTAAATATGCTTTAATTCACGACTTCGTCAGTATACAAATAGTACGCACATTTATACTGAAAAACTCACTGGTGGGTTACCTATCGGCAGGATTGGAATTTAGATCCCAGGATTCAGAAACCAGCTTCTTGAGAATAAGAATAACGATTTGTTTATCTGTTGTTTACTTACTGAGCTAGTGCTGCTTTTTATATAAATTTTATAAGTTTAAATTTTGGTACAAATTAAATTTTATAGTTTTTACCACTGAAATTTTTGATTAAGTTTAAATGAAACTAGTATAATATACAATCCATGACCTAAGTAACTCTAGACATACTAAGTTGTAGCTTATGTAGGTATTTTGCATTGTATATTTTTTATGTTTTTTTGAGTTTTTGTTTTTGTCTTCCCTTTTCACTGACATCTTTAGGCGTGTTGCTGGTGTCCTCCTGAAACTAAGCAATATTTTATTTCATTAGTGTGACGGTGTGCTTTTGCGTGTGTGCATATGCATATTATGTGCATGTAGGGTTGTTGGTGTGCGCAGGCGCATCCTCTTCTAAAATAAAATTTGTTATTTCGTTGTTTTACATCGATTATTTCGCTCGCATTTTTGAATCATTACAGTAAAAAAAAATTACAAAGACCTAGATGCAGAAAACATAAGTTTTCTTATTTATATTCACAGCGAATGTCTATGGGATCGCAAACTTCAAACCACACTCTCTCTGCTTGTTTTATGGTGATTATTCCGCTAATAATGAAACGTTTGTGAAGTACGAGTGAGGTGGCCGGCAGTGGGGTTCCGCCTTTAGACGGAAATCTCCGCATGAAAGAGTTTCCGTGAGTTAAGATTTCTATATCACACGTCTATCTTGGAGGCTTTCATACAAAACGGGGCAAAGATTAGACCGGATAGTTTCGGGTCCCATTCATTCACTCACTCATTCATTCATTCAATGCCCGGTCGCATTTCATACTTCACCGTCTTAACCCCAGAAACTTTCCAAACAAATATAACCTTACGGCCTTTGGAAAGAAGGGTTAGATAGAATGAACGGAAAAGGTGGTATTTCTAAAGGAGGTTTTAATGAGGGAAGGTTTGTAAGCAGCTTACGTTCGGAAATTCCGGAGATTTAGTTCCGGAGCTGAAAGCGGGTTCTTAAGCATTCCGGTGTTTCGATTGCGAGTGGAAACTAATTTCATAAACTTGCACTGAAAGTTGATTACTAAACTTTTACTTTATCCTACATTTGATAAAGAATAGGATTAGTCAATTAATTTTGCTTGAAAAAATCGTTTAGTAACTTTTTAAATAAGTCTTTCATTTAAATTAGATTTTCACCTATTCACAACTCCTTCTTCTTCTTATCATGTGGGCTGCAAGACCTATCGGCCCGACAAGCCCTGGTGTCAGAGTTTTTAAACCGCCTTACGGCCTCTGACGTGGTTTATGTAACGACCACTCTACTAGAAAGTGGCCGGGACCAACGGCTTAACGTGCCTTCCGAAGCACGAAATCATCTTACTTATCGGACAATCAGGTGATTCAAGCCTGCAATGTCCTAACCAAACTGAGAACAACTCACAAAGTGACTTTCCACTATGTGTGTTCCCCGCGGGAATTGAAGCCACGACCTCCAGGTTGAGAGAGCAAGGCTCTCACCACTAGACTACGGAGGTAGTACAACTCATTAAAGACTATGCATCACATTAAAAAAAAAACGGACAAGTGCGAGTCGGACTCGCCCACCGAGGGCTCCGTTAAAGACTGCATTTTTATGATTTTCAGATTTTTCCTTATACTTGTAGTATAAGACAGTATTATTTGCCAAATTTCATAGTTCTAGGTCAACGGAAAATACCCTATAAATTTTGATTCCATTGAGAGTGTTGAAGTATACGTTTTTTGAGGCATAAACGGCCGTATCTTTTTTTTTTATTTCACTTAGAAGTTTGATTTTTTCCCTGACCTGAGTATATGGTTTTAATTTCAACTCGACACCTCCACGCGTTCCCGAGATAAAGGGTCTTGACAGACAGACGGACGGATCCTATAAGGACTCCGTTTTTTCCTCTTGAGGTACGGAACCCTAAAAATGAACACATATAATTCCACTACCATTTTTTGCCCGGGGCTTCGCTCGCGAGGATTTTTCCTTAGATAAATATAGGTCATCGACAGCTTTCGGCTTGGTTACCCCTTATAGTCTATGTGTTGACCAGGGTCACTACGATTATAATAAAAAAACCACCCCAAATCCGTTCAGTGGTTCTCGAGTTAAAATTGAACATACGGGCAGACAAATAGACAAAAACTCTAAATGTTGCAGTTTCGGCTTCAGTACCATATACTGCACCTATTTTAATAAAAACTTCAAAAAAATAATAATCGATATGTAGACTATATTTACTACTTTATTTTTAGTATACTTAGCTGGTCTAAGTTAGTATATGTACATACCTACATGTATATAGATTGATATAAATTTGCTACGTGGCCTAGCAAACGAAATAGCGTCCTAACAAATCTCGTAGACTTGCTACGCCGTAGCATAACGAATTATGAAATTTTAGTGCTTTCTACGAGTATAGGCCTGGAGGATTATAATTTAATTATGTTATATGAAATAAATTTTGACAATAACTAATTCCAAACAACTTAGTTAAAGACGTTTATTCCTACTATGCAAGCCGCTATTAGAACATAAATATAACTTTTTCATATTTAGGTACATATAATATGAAATTATAGTTAACAATGGTACGATGCGCAAAAACACAAAGGCTTTTTCAGTATTGAGACATTATAATACAGAGAAAAAACGAACTTAGTTTAAAAAAATTAAAAGAATTGCTCCACGCTGCCCGTTTTATATTCTACCGCGTTTACTTTACATAACAATATTTTCATCGAAAAACCTTAACGTACAAGATGTAATGCACAAATGACAAATTTGGCAAATAAAATTGAAAAATTATTTTTTTATGGAGCAGTTGATAATTGATTTCAAATTGATAGTAAGTTTCATTACGATTTAGCAAATAGGTCAGAGTAGCAACACTAATAATCAGAAGAACAATTACTCGATGGGAATAAATACCTACCTAGGTAATTAAATAATTAGTCCTAGTGCGCTAACGGTATACTTTCATTACCACTCTAATTGACATTTCTACTGCCGACAATTAAGTCGCGGAATTGCGAAAAGAGTCAATCGGTGTCCTGTTTCTCACCACTTAGCTAGTCTTCGGTAGGAATTTGAAATAAATCAATGCCACGTAATATTATGTTTATGTATATTTATAACCCATGTACTTATCCACAATATAGTTGTATTAAATATTATACCCGACCGGTTTCGCTATTCAGCATTCTCAAGGGCTTTACTAAAATACTTATTAAATTACATTTTTAGAATCTACAAATAAAAATACGTGCAATAAAATAACAATATTAACAATAGTATCGATAATACCTATTGTTATTTTATTGCACGTATTTTTATTTGTAGATTCTGAAAATGTAATTAAATAAGTATTTTAGTAAAGCCCTTGAGAATGCTGAATAGCGAAACCGGTCGGGTATAATATTTAATACAACTATATTGTGGATAAGTACATGGGTTATAAATATACATAATGTGTATTAATTTCCACCAAGTGCCAACAATCACAAGCATCAACTATGTAATATTATGTTGATTATATCAGGTTGCAGTAAGGCCGTGTAGTGCCCTTAATTTGTCTTCTATTGCGGTCTGCTTAACCGCTACAGCAATCTAATCGGCAAGGATTCTAAACCAACGGATAAACCGTAAATAGCGACCACATCCACATAAAATCACATACAGAACCCATCTGCTACCTAAAACAATTAAATCTAACCCACTTGACCACTGAGAGAGACAAAATGACCAAAACAAATCGTTAGCATATTTATGCTTGTCGGAGATAAACTAAAAATTGACCGTTCCAGGGTTTAACCCTTTAGCGGCGACTCACAAATCTGCACAAATCGGCCCCCTAATATCTGTAGGCATGGTCACGCGGGCGAGGGGGAAGGGGGTCTGACCCCGCCCGGCTACTAATATATTATTTATACGGAATTACGGGTGTTAACTTTTACTTGCTCGTGAATTGGGACATGGTGTTGGTATTTAGTGTTGATCATTCTTTATCAAAGCCATGTTATACGTGTATATCATTCCTTATCTACAAAAACGCATGGAAATTCGTTTCTCAACGTATAGAAAAATGTCTTAATTATGAGAGATAAAGAATATTGATTACTGGACTATTGTCGTCCATTTTGGAGAAAATTAAAACTGCATTCAATGTTAAACTTCCTCTACAGAGGATTCAAAATATAGCGTTTTGTTTGTGGACTTAAGGGAATTTTCCTTTCATCTAAAGTGTTATCAAATTAAAACTTAGCCAAATCCTTCTCTGTGGATGCAGCATCCCTCTAGATCCTGCCTCATCGTCATCACGTTGACCCTAATGTTCCCAGGGACGTGCAGAAATGTCCCCACATCACGTCATTATTCACGTTATCTACCTGCCGAGTCCACCCTATAAATATTACAATATGATAACTTCGGCCGCACCTATCTCAAAGAATTATGTGGGTCTGTGGGAACGCTTTATCTTGCTTCGGCGACGGTATTTGTGGGGAATATTCATATTTCCGGTGTTTTTGGTAGTGCTCGACCGAGGGTATGGCTTCGGCCAGTTTCGGCTAAAAAGTCACCTTCAGCTAAAGATTCAGTTTCTTTAAAGGTAAGGTGAATGGTATTTGCTTATATTGTTAAATTGGCTCAATTGCCACCATGTTACCATTTGTGATTTTTTTAAACTATAATTGAAAAACTATAATTAATTCAGATTACACAGCAATGTAATATTAAAAACAATGTAACAATCAGTAAAATTCTACTACTTAAATACTCGTGGTTTAGATTCAAATTGATATGTATTTGATATTAATTGTTTGCCTCCGAAGAAATTGTTATACAGTATATGTATTTAGGGAAAATCGGACTATTAAATCGTGATTACACCCTTTCCTATCAAAATGTGTTAATCAATACCCATAAATACATCATCAATAAAGTTATGATATATATATGAATAAAACTGAGTAAACACATTAAAATTAATTATTGTGAGATATATTTCGGGCCATTCGGTGACGATGTGACTGATGCCGGGCCCGAATGGCCCGAAATATATCTCACAATAATTAATTTTAATACGTTTTCTCAGTTTTATTCATATATATATCATTCAAAGACAAAAAGTCAATCAATTACATCTACGCGAGAAAACGGTGTAGCTATTTAAAAATATTTCATAAATAAAGTTAATACTTGTAATTTTTGGCACTCGGGAACCTTCCATACATTTTGATTGAAATGCACTTGTTCTTGTCTACTGTAATAAAGTGGATATTGTAATATAGTGGACAAGTGCAAGTGCATTCAATCAAAATACATAATCAATATTTAATGGTTTTAGAAACTCTAACTGGTACTTGTGTTATACGAATAAGTTTAACTATTTAACAAGCCAACATCGAAATCGCGAAAAAGAAAAACAATTGTGAATAGATACTTAATAAAATGCTGCATTTGATTTATATTTGCAATTTTTTCGCGGATTTCAGCATGAGATCACACTGTCAGCTTCGGCCAACCCAAAAAGCCGAACTTCGGCTTTGCCCGATAACCAACCCTTGTTTTTGGGTTGACCATTAAGAAGGCCCGGGATAGATGATTATTCCCGAAGGTTTATTTATAACACGAGACGAAGACTGAGACGACTGCACACAGTTTATGTTGCATAGTTAACCCGACGGAAAACGCGTGTTTTTGCAAATTTGCAAATTTTCCCGCCAATTTTGTTTTTGGCTATATCTCCGGAACTAGTTGTACAATTCTAATGCGTTTTTTTTTTCTAAAACTAGATAAAATTTCCTACGAGAACACTTTTTTTTTTCTTGGGGAAAGCGGGGGGGGGGCGGGGCTTTCTCCTTGAAAAAAATCTTAGTTATATATATAAATATATATACGTATACTATGTATATATGTCTATTCAAATTTTATAATATTGTAAAAAAATATAAAGAATAATAAAAAAATATATAAAAATATAACTCGATACATGTAGTAAAAAAAAAAAAATTTGGGCCTAGAATTACAATCCACAACTTTTTTTAATATTATTTTAATATTTTCTTTTTATTTTTTTTTGTTGCTCATCTTAATAGCTTTCGAGAAATACCCATATCACTAGGTTTATAATATATTAACTAACAATAATATTTTTTTATTTATAATTCGGCCTAGGCGTGACGATCGTCACGACTGTGATTCTACGGGTTGCTTTGCAAATATCTCATATATCTGTTGTTCCTATAATATGTGGTCCAATGTATGTATGATACACTAATTCTATGAGCATACTCTATGAGTACGGTTATGAGACCACAAAAACTACAATAAACACCAACGATACGGTTATCATCAAATGTCAAAAATCTTTTTGAAAAATGGGCTGTCAAACGTGTTGTGCGGCTAACTTCAGGCCACAACGAACAACAATGCTTAGTACTATGGGGGCTGGTTGGATGTGTTGTTTATGGTCGGTCACGAAGTCCATACGGATTTGTTCGGTTTATTTCGTTTATTTTTGTGACTGACATTACAACGATAGCTGATGTAGATTGTTCTGTTTAAAGTCATAACCGCACCATATGTTATTTGTTTCTGACACTGACAGATGTCAATCTCTCTTCTCTATTCGTCCTTGTATCGTCCGGTCTCCTTACAACCAAAACTGTTATACACATATTTAATTAATCTCAAATATTAATACCTGTATATTATGGCAATAAATGTTGAGTGCGTTAAACCTTTATCAGGCATCTTGTATGCACCCATCACCATTCCATTAATTACACGAGATTCGATGTGCTGCCATGCTGTCGGTCCAGTCCAGCCCTGAGATGCTGCTAGCCATTTGCTGCTCTGCCAACTCTTCGTGTCTCGTCGAGTTTCTTCAACAACAATATCTACGTATATATAAACAATATATTCGTAGTGGGGGGGGGCGTACCCCGGCCATAACGCATGACGCGATCAAGTATCTGTTCTCTATAATATAGGAAAGTAATAAGATAACTAGAGATAATCTTCCATTACAATGAATAAAAACTCAAAAAACAAAACAAATATCGCTTTAAATTAATAAAGTATCTTGACACTCGTAGTTTTAGGGGGGGGGGGGGGTTCTAGAACCCCTGTGGGTTTCAAATCGTTCCTCGTAAGCTAGATATTGCCTCCTTTACGCACTTGTATGTACTAGTGTCGCAACGGTTTATGAGCTCTCGGCTAAAGTGGTGGGCGACTAGCGCATGTGTTCACTCGCGTACAAAGTTACTAAGTGCGATAGAGAAACAATGAGTAGTGCAGTCAAGGTCACCGCTCATAAACCGCTGCGATGCTTGTAGCATATAACTACTATTATCCACCGGAGAATAAATAACATTATTGCACAATAGTCCAGTAGCTTACTGGTAGAATTACATCTTTGAATATACATGGACTACAGTAATTATTCTAATGCGCATCCATCTGTCATACTAAGTACAAAACGTTTTGTTTTGTCCAATCTGTTCTATCGTAGAACAAATAGTTACTGAATAGACGAACCCGCACAGTTATGGCAAAGGTTGCATTGAATTTCTAAGGAAACACATACTTGTAAGCAATGATGTTATAATATCTTTGCTTGTAAGCACACTTTTAATTAAGGCATGCAGGTTACCTCACAGTGTTTACCTTCGACGTCAGCGAGTGGTAAGTATACAAATACTAGGCACATAATTGTGAAAATCTCGGTCGGTGGGTTTCGAACCCGGGTCCTAAGAACTCTACCAAGTGAGCCCGCTGCATTATCCCTTTCTTTTGGTTCCGTACCCGAAGGGAGCCAAACGGGACCCTGTCCGTCCGTCTGTTAGAGGCGTCTACAGCTTCACCCGTAATAGATAGACAATAGTTGAAATACGTGTAACTATGGCCACTACTTGTTTTAGCTCTATCTTAAAGACAGTAGTATAGACAAAATACCGCGGGCAAAAGCTAGTAAGTGTATATGATGTACGTATATAAACGAATATTCATTCCCATTCTCATTGTCGACTCATGAATCTTATTATATCTGATAATGTACTTGCGTTTTATGATACCCAGTATTACGCCGCACAAGTCTGATAATTCAACGATTTCGTCCAGTGACCAAATTATTAAAAAAGCTAGTAAGTGTATATGATGTACGTATGTAAACGAATATTCATTCCCATTCTCATTGTCGACTTATGAATCTTATTATATCTGATAATGTACTTGCGTTTTATGATACCCAGTATTACGCCGCACAAGTCTGATAATTCAACGATTTCGTCCAGTGACCAAATTAATAAAAAAGCTAGTAAGTGTATATGATGTACGTATATAAACGAATATTCATTCCCATTCTCATTGTTGACTTATGAATCTTATTATATCTGATAATGTACTTGCGTTTTATGATACCCAGTATTACGCCGCACAAGTCTGATAATTCAACGATTTCGTCCAGTGACCAAATTAATAAAAAAGCTAGTAAGTGTATATGATGTACGTATATAAACGAATATTCATTCCCATTCTCATTGTCAACGTATGAATCTTATTATATCTGATAATGTACTTGCGTTTTATGATACCCAGTATTACGCCGCACAAGTCTGATAATTCAACGATTTCGTCCAGTGACCAAATTAATAAAAAAGCTAGTAAGTGTATATGATGTACGTATATAAACGAATATTCATTCCCATTCTCATTGTCGACTTATGAATCTTATTATATCTGATAATGTACTTGCGTTTTATGATACCCAGTATTACGCCGCACAAGTCTGATAATTTAACGATTTCGTCCAGTGACCAAATTAATAAAAAAGCTAGTAAGTGTATATGATGTACGTATATAAACGAATATTCATTCCCATTCTCATTGTCGACTTATGAATCTTATTATATCTGATAATGTACTTGCGTTTTATGATACCCAGTATTACGCCGCACAAGTCTGATAATTCAACGATTTCGTCCAGTGACCAAATTAATAAAAAAGCTAGTAAGTGTATATGATGTACGTATATAAACGAATATTCATTCCCATTCTCATTGTCGACTTATGAATCTTATTATATCTGATAATGTACTTGCGTTTTATGATACCCAGTATTACGCCGCACAAGTCTGATAATTCAACGATTTCGTCCAGTGACCAAATTAATAAAAAAGCTAGTAAGTGTATATGATGTACGTATATAAACGAATATTCATTCCCATTCTCATTGTCGACTTATGAATCTTATTATATCTGATAATGTACTTGCGTTTTATGATACCCAGTATTACGCCGCACAAGTCTGATAATTCAACGATTTCGTCCAGTGACCAAATTAATAAAAAAGCTAGTAAGTGTATATGATGTACGTATATAAACGAATATTCATTCCCATTCTCATTGTCGACTTATGAATCTTATTATATCTGATAATGTACTTGCGTTTTATGATACCCAGTATTACGCCGCACAAGTCTGATAATTTAACGATTTCGTCCAGTGACCAAATTAATAAAAAAGCTAGTAAGTGTATATGATGTACGTATATAAACGAATATTCATTCCCATTCTCATTGTCGACTTATGAATCTTATTATATCTGATAATGTACTTGCGTTTTATGATACCCAGTATTACGCCGCACAAGTCTGATAATTCAACGATTTCGTCCAGTGACCAAATTAATAAAAAAGCTAGTAAGTGTATATGATGTACGTATATAAACGAATATTCATTCCCATTCTCATTGTCGACTTATGAATCTTATTATATCTGATAATGTACTTGCGTTTTATGATACCCAGTATTACGCCGCACAAGTCTGATAATTCAACGATTTCGTCCAGTGACCAAATTAATAAAAAAGCTAGTAAGTGTATATGATGTACGTATATAAACGAATATTCATTCCCATTCTCATTGTCGACTTATGAATCTTATTATATCTGATAATGTACTTGCGTTTTATGATACCCAGTATTACGCCGCACAAGTCTGATAATTCAACGATTTCGTCCAGTGACCAAATTAATAAAAAAGCTAGTAAGTGTATATGATGTACGTATATAAACGAATATTCATTCCCATTCTCATTGTCGACTTATGAATCTTATTATATCTGATAATGTACTTGCGTTTTATGATACCCAGTATTACGCCGCACAAGTCTGATAATTCAACGATTTCGTCCAGTGACCAAATTAATAAAAAAGCTAGTAAGTGTATATGATGTACGTATATAAACGAATATTCATTCCCATTCTCATTGTCGACTTATGAATCTTATTATATCTGATAATGTACTTGCGTTTTATGATACCCAGTATTACGCCGCACAAGTCTGATAATTTAACGATTTCGTCCAGTGACCAAATTAATAAAAAAGCTAGTAAGTGTATATGATGTACGTATATAAACGAATATTTATTCCCATTCTCATTGTCGACTTATGAATCTTATTATATCTGATAATGTAGTTGCGTTTTATGATACCCAGTATTACGCCGCACAAGTCTGATAATTCAACGATTTCGTCCAGTGACCAAATTAATAAAAAAGCTAGTAAGTGTATATGATGTACGTATATAAACGAATATTCATTCCCATTCTCATCGTCGACTTATAAATCTTATTATATCTGATAATGTACTTGCTTGCGTTTTATGATACCCAGTATTACGCCGCACAAGTCTGATAATTCAACGATTTCGTCCAGTGACCAAATTAATAAAAAAGCTAGTAAGTGTATATGATGTACCTATATAAACGAATATTCATTCCCATTCTCATTGTCGACTTATGAATCTTATTATATCTGATAATGTACTTGCGTTTTATGATACCCAGTATTACGCCGCACAAGTCTGATAATTCAACGATTTCGTCCAGTGACCAAATTAATAAAAAAGCTAGTAAGTGTATATGATGTACGTATATAAACGAATATTCATTCCCATTCTCATTGTCGACTTATGAATCTTATTATATCTGATAATGTACTTGCGTTTTATGATACCCAGTATTACGCCGCACAAGTCTGATAATTCAACGATTTCGTCCAGTGACCAAATTAATAAAAAAGCTAGTAAGTGTATATGATGTACGTATATAAACGAATATTCATTCCCATTCTCATTGTCGATTTATGAATCTTATTATATCTGATAATGTACTTGCGTTTTATGATACCCAGTATTACGCCGCACAAGTCTGATAATTCAACGATTTCGTCCAGTGACCAAATTAATAAAAAAAAAAAATAAGCGTATTTCAACCCATCACATTTATTGCGTAGGCGGAATCTTTAAAAATTATTATATACACTTTAACAATATACAAGTACTTATTACATTTTTATTAGGAATGCATTAAAAAGACCTTAATCATTATAAAGTGATATGTAACCTGCATGGAGGAAAGTAACCTGTGACCTCCTTGCTACGCGGCAAGTGCGCTACCGAATACGCTCATTAAAACTCATCCTAGATAGTTGAATTTTTGCACTATGAATTGTTGTACTACTAATGCACATACTGAGCGCTCATGAGGGCGTTATGTGATTTCAAAACCTTGTTCATACGAACAGAGACGACGTTGGACGTTGTCTTTGCTTCGCTCTTCGTTAGTAAGATTAAATAATTTTAGTATAGCGAAAAATTAGAGTGTATTACAAACTAGAAAATATCAATGAAAAACAAATTTCAGGTATATACTTAAGGCAAGCATTTTGAAGAAATTGTTTATGTTAAGCATCTAAAAGCGCTTTCGCTATAAAACATTATTATAATCTTAGATAATAATAATGCCGAACGAAACACCCACACATACCTCAGTGAAGCCCTCCTCCTAAGTATCCCCACTGATGACGTCATTATTTCCCCTGAAGGCAGTCGCGTGGAAGATACCAGTTCGGTTCATTTGCGTGATTCGTTCCCGTGCTCCATACTACCGGCCGCGGAGATGCATGGTGCCTTCCTGTTTACTCGATCTTTCAATTAGCACTACACTACATTTTCTGGAGGAACTCCGAACCACAAAAACTTCATTACTAGTGAGTTATCGGGATCAATTCTAGTACGATTATTATTGATAACTTTCTATTTGATAGACGTTATAGGACAGAAAACCGAGATAAACTTTTATGACCTAAAGCCTGTTATTAATGTCTCAAGTACGGTGATAAGCTTCCCTGAACTAATTAAAACGGAATTACGGAATTTATATATTATTATTGCGTGCTTAGATTTAATTTTATTCAGTTTGAGATCTGAGTAGTTTCAAAGCTGGCACACGTAAGTACACTCTTAAAGGAGAGACGTCAGGGTAAGAGAATTCAAGCACGAAATCACTAATTAAGCTAATTAGTGCATGTCATAGTGAGTTGAACACGCGGTGCGCAATATAGGTATGCTGTATGCTAGGCTTCTGTAACTAAGTGGATGTATGGAGCGCCTGGTTGTTATGTCTTAGCAATATAACAGGGGAGTGTTGTTGCTATTATTATAACTTTAGGCGTTAGTTAGTTCTTTCGTCTACACATTTTGTACCAATCGTGTTTTAATACAAAATACAAAATACAAAAATATTTATTTCACACACATGGTAACATTTACAAAAAATTCAGTAGCTCCCAGACTAGACGATGGGTAGTCTGTTCCGTGGGTGCTGGTAGGTTGGTTAATCAAAAGTTTTGTCTTATATTTGGACAAGTGATAAATGTGTTATTTGTGAATAAGGTGATTAAGATCTATAACCTTAAAACTTATTTTAACCTAAGCCTAAAACAAAAAAGAACAAAAGCATTTTTAGGGTCTTAATCTAAATATCTAATAAGGACTCAACGCTACTAAAGAAAATAAATAGTTACCTATATAGAAAGAATATGTATAAATTAAGCGAGTGTTTATATATAATGGAATAGATAGTATTGAAATAAGTAATGAGTATGTATGAGTAATATATATATATATACATATATAAGAGCATTATTTACTATTGATATATAGAAAATAAGAGAATATTCAAGTGTATGATATCTGTTCTCCAAATATACCTAATATATTTTCAGTATCGACATAATTTAAGTTAAGAAGCCATTTTTCAATTTTTCGTTTTGCTTCATGTACGGAAGCCAGTTTTAAATTGCATTCTTTAGCGACAATATTGTAGATATGAGGATGTAGGTAGGGAGGAAATCTTTGTGCGAATTTAGTTTTTGTCGCTGTTATTGTTGTCCTAAATACTCTTCTTCGAAGCAATTTATCGTATTCGGGAGAGTTAATAATTTTTCTGTGTTGGATTAGTGCTGCTCTAAGGATAAAAAGTTTTCTGATAGTTAAGACACCGCATTCTCTGTAGAGAGTTTCTGTGGGATAATCGATAGGTTTTTTAAACATTACTTTTAGAATTGACCTTTGCGCTCTTTCAATTGTGATAATATGTGTTTTAGATGAACCACCCCAGCAGCTTATACAGTAATTCAGAACGGATTGACAAAGAGTAATATATACGAGTCTTAAGGTTTCTTTTGAGGCACTATTACGTAGTAGTCTCATGACGTGGATGAGTTTTCTTGCCCTACCGGCAAGGAAAGATATATGTTTATTGAAGTTGACTTTCTCATCGAGGAAAATACCTAGATATTTTATAGCATCGGTTCTTTGAATAATGTCGCAGGAACATGTGCAGGTGGATCGATCACAGGAATGTATTTTGATTGGGATGTTACAAATTGGTTCTGAAGCTGCAGTTTTGTGGAAACATAAGTATTTGGTTTTGGTTGTGTTTAGTGTAAGAAGATTTCTAGAAAGCCAGTTAGCGATTTCAGAAAGACCGTTAGTTGTTCGATTAAAAACAGAAAGCCAGGTGGTATCGTTAAAGATAATCGCAGTATCGTCGGCGTAACACACAATTTCTGCGTTTAAAGATGGAGATAAAGCATTGTTAATGTCATTTATGTAGATGATGAAAAGAGTTGGGCCTAAAATGCTGCCCTGTGGTACACCGAATTTCACATTTGAAGGATCACTGAGAATGTCACTAATTTTAGTAATCTGAACTCTGTCCGACAAATAACTGCGGAACCAATCGAGAGTAATGCCTCTAATACCTATGTTGTCTAATTTTTTCAAAAGAATCGGAATGGAAACCGTGTCAAACGCTTTTGCTAGGTCTAAGAAGGCACCTACACAACAGCGCCCGTTGTCAAGATGTGAAGTTATTGAATTAAGGAGAAGTGTGACTGCATCTTCAGTAGACTTTCCATGTCTGAAGCCAAACTGGGTTGGTGATAGAATTTCATTTGATTCTAGATATTTAACTAGGCGACGGTTTACAATTTTCTCCAACAATTTTGAGAATACTGATAGAAGTGAAATGGGTCTGTAGTTACATGGCATGCTTTTGTCACCAGATTTATGAATAGGAGTTACAGTAGCAACTTTCCAGGAATCAGGAAATATGCCATTACTCAGACTTAGGTTACAAATGTGTGATAAAGGTTTAGCTAAACTATTTAAGGCATACTTCACAAGGAGGTTTTTAAACCCATCTAGGCCAGGTGCACTATCATTTTTTAGCTGACGTACGATGTCTATTATTTCAGCTTCGTCTGTAGGAAGCAAGAAGAAAGATCCTGAAGGGGTAGAGGAAGAAGCAGCAAGTAAAGCAAGATTCGATTCGGTTTGACTCGTTGTTGTTAGTATTTCTTTTGCTAGATTTGTACCTACTGACGTAAAATAGGTATTGCAGTCGTTGATTGATTCTGATTTGCTTGGTTTATTAGCAAGTAGCTCAACAGACGCATTTCTTTTAGCAGGAATTAATTCACATATGTTTTTGATTGCTTTCCATAGTTTTTTCGGGTCTTTGTTGTTGTCCACTAGTATTTTATTTTCAAAGTCTGATTTAACTTTATGTAGAACTTTTGTGCAAAAGTTGCGGTACCTATTATAGACAAGTCGAGCAGTAGCATCATTAGGTTTTTTTCTACATTTTAGGTGAAGATTGTCCCTGTGTTTCATACATCTTATCAGGCCAGGAGTTATCCAGGGCTTGATATTGTACTGTGAGCGACTGATTTTTACGAATTGTGTGTGTTTCATGACAACCAGGTTAAGTTTTCCGGTTAGCTTGGTGGTTGCTTCTAATACATCAAAAGAAGATATTATGTCAGACCAGTCTTCAGTTTGAAGGTCAGTTGCTACCGCAGCATAATTTGTTTTGGGTAATGATCTTCTGGTTGTTTTATGGTGGAAATTTGTACATATAGCTGTAATGGGAAGGTCGTGGTCAGTAAGAGATGTCTTGCAAACAATGCCTAAAGCTTCAAATTTTGTTCTAATGCAAATGTGGTCTATGCAGGACTTTAGCCTTGTGGGTGTGGTAATCGCTGGTATAAGACCGTGTTCAGCAACGCAGCATAAATAGTTAGATTTATGATCGTTATCGGAGTCTGGGAGGATGTTAATGTTTATGTCTCCCGCTAGAACTATATTAGGGCAGTGTTTAACAGAGTTTAGAATGCAGTCTAAAGAAGTTAGAAAGTTTGTGATATTTTTAATGGAAGGTGAGCGGTACATGGCGATAATAGTAAAATTATTTGGTAGAGTAATAAGAAGACAGTTAGCATCGTTGCAGGCGGGTTCAGATACAATGGCATTCCATTTATCATTAACGTATACTATGACTCCTCCATTTTGGTTTGTGAATGTTTCGGAATGGAAGTGTGAGTAGCCGTCTATTTTTTTAATAAGAGGATTTTGACCAAGGCGACATTCCGTTAAGATGATAACATCGCATATTACATCTAAACGTTTCAGTAGCGTGAGAAAACTGTCGAAGTTTCGGTTGTGGCTTCTAATGTTAAAAGTGACAATTTTGAAGTCATATTTTGCGTAAATCATATTTTTACACAGCTCAACGGAATCTAATGCGTGACACGGTATTTTTAAAGTGTTATCAATATCATTTGCAATATCTAAGGTGGCCATTTGTAATGTTTTGTTTTTATTTGAGTTTTTATTTTTCTTTGGTCACGCATTAGTGAAGAGTTGAACGATGAGTACAACATAATTATTTCTCTGATTTGTTCATACAGATTAATGTGAATAATTTTTATTAAACAAGTATATAATATGAAAGTTTCATTAAATTTTCGTTTTAAAATATATGTAGATATGTTTCTTTTAAAGATATAATTACATAGATAAATGGGTAATAGTATTACAAAATAGCATGAGTCCGAAGTAACCTTAAAATTATATATAGTGGTAGGAACTTTAAGACATAAAATTTGAGACAAATAACTAAAATTAAAGTTTGGTAAACAGTAGTAACATAATGTTATAAATTGAAATAAAATTACTATATTAATTAGACAGATAAATGTCAGTATCGATACTTGACTAATTGGTTCCGGGCGTCGTTTGTGGAACAGTACCAGTAAGGCGTTCAAGGTCGTCGTAGTTGCGGATAAGTTTCGGTGATTTATGCTCTTCTTTTCGGGTGTGGATGACTCCATTTTTGACCCAACAAAACAGGTAGCCGTTTTGCTTCGTCCTGGTTCTGGCTTCACGAAAAAGCTGACGGTTTGCCTTGGTGAGTCGTTCGTTAAAGTATATTTTTGTTTTTGGTCCTGAAACTTCCAAGTCTTCAGTGGAGAGATTTTTCCTGGTTTTGATCGCATTAAGCATCTCATTTCGTTTCGCATTATGAGTAAAACGTACTACAACTGAGCGGGGTGTAGTAGTTTCATTGGATGACTTTTTTGAGCCCACGCGGGTAACTGAGTCTAAATCGTTGTTTCAAATGTTCACGCCAACTTTCTGGGCAGCTGTATAGATTATGTGATGTAGGCTCTCGTTTTCATTTTCTACTATACCTGCTATCTCTAGTTCGTTACGTAAAGAGTTTTGTTCTTGTCAATTCAGTTGGTCCTGGAGCAATGTGATTGTTTGATGTAATGATGCTATTTCAAGGTCTTGCTTTTTCAGTTCAAGTGGGTGCAGCGAGTTTTTTTCTTCAAGCTGCTTAATTCGTAGTTCCCATGAGTTAACATTTTTTGTGAGTGCGGCCAGTTGAGAATTTACTGATGCTTTAAATTCCGATAGATCCATTGACAAGTCATCGAATTTTTTATCCATGTAAGCCATCAAGGCTGAGTAATCACTACCGGTATTTGATTTTATGGTTTGACCTTTAGTATCGTCGGCAGTAGGAGACATCCCTAGAGGGCTACTTGTAGGTTTCTTCTGCTGTTTACATTCGGTGCATTTCCATTTTGTTTTGTTCCTTGGGAGAATTTTCTTGAACTCAATGTCCGTAAGACCGAAACAATGGTAATGACAAATTTCATGACATTGAATGCAGTTGATGGAGTCATCAGATTTCAGTAGTTTTGAACATTTGCTGCAGTTCATTTTTGTTATAGAGGTAGAAATTTATTTGCAATAAACTTGATTGTAAACACACCACTAGTGCCCTCTATTTTCAAAACCTATAATTAGCCAGCACTCTCTTGCAATTGAGTCGAATCGAGATTCGTTCAACGACCTAGTGAGAGTTTCTGCTACCCGACACTAGATGTCAGGTAAAAAAGAGGCGACGGGGCGGTGGTCAGGACAGTATCGAAGCTTTGGCGTCTCACCATAATAACGATGTTTAAAGGTTATAATATTAAATGGTCTTCGAATTTCTGCATAAATATGAAATTAGTGTTGTGTCTATACAAAATAATAGACTTGTTTTAATGTTTTAGCAAATTGATAGGATTGGAGCACTTTATTTAATACGTAAGCCAGTTTTGTAAGTTGGAAGAGCTTTTTATGGTTTTTAGAGTATTTACTCACAGTTTTTAACAAATAACACTTTCACAGATGCATTTTTAGGTTGGTTACAGAAATATCACTGTTTCACGTAATCAAATTTACTAATTGAATTTAAAACGAATTTAACATAAGAGCAGACATTATTGCGACCGTAACAAAGACGTCCTCTCTAAAATGAAATTTTATTGTACAAGTGTGATTTATGTAGATTTGGGTAGTGACTCGCATAGATTTTAAAGAAAGATAGGATTGTTGTTGATTAAATCGCTAACTTGTAGGTAATTAAATTTGAATCTAACACGTTTTTGTTTACGGTGTAGTTAATTTTATGTGTGTCTTAACAATTTTGATAAGATGTTGACAGTTTTATAGCGGTTAGACAAAAAGATAAGAAGGCCCTTTTAAATTACAACTTTCGTAATTCCGGAGTTAAGTGGCGAAACGAAAAAGAGGGGAATTGAATTATACGCTATTTAATTTGGACTAAACATTAGATAGAAATTTAAGATAACTCAGAGTGGATATCAAAAAGATTTACTTGTGTAAGCTTATTAACGTAGAGATAATGAATGTTTGCTTGTTAAACATTATTTATTAACCTCTGATCTCGGAGAGTCCAATTAAATGATTTAACTTTCCCAGCATACAGAAGAGCAGTCTCTATAACAGATGAAGTAGATAATTATTCTAGCCGATCTTCGATAGAATAATGGAAGATGGAATAATTTACCAGGAACAAAAAAATTGAACAGTGGTTAGGTAAACAGTTAATTCACTGCGTCGCGATAAGGATAATATAGAGTGGTAGAGTGCTCGCCTGCTAGCCCAAATCCTCGTGGTGCAGAATAATTGTGTTAAGTCTGCGTGCTGTTTGTCTATTTATTTGTGCCTGAAGTAAGGCGATAAGATTGGGAAAACCCATCACGTTTGGGACGTTATAATTATCGGTCAAAAGTGAATGTACCAAGTGTGGTCTATGACTTGCATTTCACTGTTCACACTTGGGAACACTTTTGAGATCCCTTCAGAGATTCCTGTCGTCACGACATGTTTTATTTTATTTTATTTTATTTTATTTATTCTTAGGGAAACAAACAGTTTATAAACAAATTATAGTAACTTAAAATAAATGTTATACAATTTGTGAGGACTTAATAAATACATTCCAGATGATACATGATAAAAGTATTTTCAATTGTGATCTTGCCTTATCATGTTTAAAAGTTTTTTAAAGCTAGAAAGTGAGAGATGGAAAATATCTACTTCTTTACTGTATACTTGCCCAAGGTTCTAGGTATAAACGAATTTTTTGCATAATTGGTGCGGCTAAGAGGTTTACTGAATAGCTTTCTACGAGTTTGCCGTGTTCTACGATTGGGACAGAGAAGAGGGATCTGTGCGAGCAGGAAATGCGATTCAACCATATTATGAATTATTTTGTAAAGAAATGTTTGATTTTTATTTGACGACGGGTACTGAGAGGTATTTCCAGGGTTTGAATTTTATAGTTCGGGAATTTATATCGTAGAAATTTTAGAAATTTGCTATGAATAGATTGTATTTGATGAATATAGATTTGGTATTGTGGATTCCATACTATTGAGCCATATTCAAGTATAGGGAGTACATACAAGACTGGTGAATAAAGTGACAAGGTTATGAGGACTTTTAAACGGTTTATTGACTCTTAGTATAAAGCCGAGAATTTGGTATGCTATGGATGTAACTTTATTGATTTGATGTTTAAATAGTAGTTTGCTATCAAGAATGATTCCAAGATCTCTAACTTCGGTCACCCTAATAAGATCTTTTTAAAAATAAATTATGTTTTTTTCTGGTAAAGGTTATTGTTAAACGCTTTTTAAGATTGAGATATAAGCAATTAGATTCACAATAATTACAAAGTCTGTTTAAATCAGATTGAAGTTTGTCACAGTCATCTACATTTTTAATAGTTTTAAATATTTTGGTATCATCTGCGTACATTAAAAAAGACGAGTGTTGAGAAACTTCAATAATATCGTTAATAAAAATATTAAATAGAAGGGGACCGAGGTGGGAACCTTGGATTACGCCAGAGGTGACAGGAACATAGGATGATGTGAAGCCCTTAATGGTGACTGCCTGAGATCGACCACGCAAGTAGCTGTCCACCCAGCGAAGAAGGTCACCGTGTATACCGAACTCACGAAGCTTTATAACGAGTAAAGTATGGCAAATTTTATCAAATGCTTTTGAGTAATCGGTATACACGGCATCCATTTGGAAACCATCTGCCATCGCATTAAAGACCCCGCTAACAAATTCACATACGTTACTCTCAGTTGATTTTTTATTTATAAAACCATGTTGCTGAAGAATAATGGCAGGTCGAACAATAGGAAATATCATATCATAAATGACTATCTCGAATAGTTTCGGCAAAACAGATATTTTGGAGATGGGGCGGTAGTCTTGGATATTGTGTTTATTCCCACCTTTAAAAACAGGAACTACAAATGACAGTTTCCAAAGTGCTGGGAAAGTGCAAGAAGATAGGGACATATTGAAAATAATGAAGATAGGACGTGATAAATTTTCCGCACATTTTTTTAAAATGATTGGGTGAATATTATCTGAGCCAGATCCTTTGGAAGCATTGAGGTTTTTTAAGTATTTGCATACGGTATCAATGGGGATTAAGATTGTCTGTAAGTTGAGGGTAGATGGGGATATTACATTACGGTTAGAGAATGAAGATGTCGGGAGGTCGTCGTCAAACACAGATTTAAAATGTTGGCTACAAAGTTCAGCGATCATCGGTCCACCGGAAGCAACTCCGTATAAGAGATACATTGAATCGGGCAGGCCTCCAGAGAGACGTTTTGATTTTACAAAATTCCAAAAATGTTTGCTGTTACTTTGAATATTGTTCTCGGTAAGTTCGATAAATTTATTATAATCGGATGATTCGACTTGTTTCTGTCTACTCCGTAAAACACAAAATGTAATGTAGTTTGATTTACGATTATAAGTCTTCCGTTTACGGTGAGCTTTAAGTTTCTTTTTTATCATTTTCTTTAAGGAATTGCTGTACCAAGCGGGGCAAGTCCAGTACTTGTGGGTGTCAGTTGCAACAGGAACAAATTTATCAATTATTTCTTTAACAGAGTAATGAAATGTATTCTAATTTGTGCAACTGTGACATAATGAGGGACACTGGGGTACGAGTATTTATTTATGAAACGAATCGAAGTTGTTTTTTACAATATAGGCTGCACGAGTGTACTAATGGCTAATTTTATTCATTCGGACACAACATTTTATCCACGACCAGACCATGGTTCGCTTGAAGTTATTTTATACTTAATCTTTTCATGCAAAATCATAAAGAAGGCGCGGTATTCTTAGGCAAAGGATTTTAGCTTTTCAGCCTAATTGTCGGTTATTTGCGGAATAACCCTTATTAAAGGTGTTGTATTGTGGGAGCATTCGAGGCTACATTTCAGAGATACCTTTGCCTAGCCAAAGCAAAAGAAGACAATATTAGTCGCCTTTTGGCATAGACTAAAAGTAGTCTATGCTTTTGGTCATCCAATAGGTGTAATGTAAGAATGTAACAATGAATTGGGGCAATCACAGCGCAGAAAAACGGTGTTGTAATATTGTTACATCTAAACCTCATTTGGAGTGCAGTACTAAGTACTCATATTCATGTTATAAGTTATACGTACAAGCAATCTTAAATTAAATATGCTACAGGCGAGATTATCTCTGAAAGTAATTTGTAATGCACTGTTAAGGCGCATGCCTACACTAAATTAGTAACTATAGATACGTCAGTACAAAAACCGGCCAAGTACGAGTCGGACTCGCGCACGAAGGGTTCCGTACCATTATCTATAAAACGGCAAAAAAATCATGTCTGTTGTATGGGTGTGCGCGGGTCCGACTCGCACTTGGCCGGTTTTAGTATTTGTTGTTATAGCGACAACAAAAATACATCATTTGTGAAAATTTAAACTGTTTAACTATCACGGTTCATGAGATACAGCCTGGTGACAGACGGACAAACGGACGGACAGACGGACTGCGGAGCCTTAGTAATAGGGTGGTTGGTTAAAATCGATGGAAACGACATTGAAATAACATTCATATCAGCGAGTAAAGTGGCTGTTACGACGATGGCTTTGTCTCTGTTTTTTAAATATTAAACATGGAATTTATTTTTCATATTAATTTTTATTTTATTTTTCATTATGTAAGTATTTTGTTTAAAAAGTTTGGTGTTTGGACCACCCGCATAGGAGGACTAGGCCTTCAAAGACAGGTCTGCACTACAATCATGTTTAAAGTATCTAAAAGCGAAGCATTTCGCTATAAATCATGCAATATTATTGTTACATCGTTTTTGCAATACTGACATTACATTTAATGCTTAGTTTTGTGACACAAAGTATTTTTCCAAAAACCATTTTCTAACGAATCCGTACCTCATAAGATAAACCTTCTCTAAAAGGATTTTCCTCGTATTTTCCACTGAGTGACGTCATCTCAGTTCAAACACAGGCTCTCTACAAACTGGCAGGTAGTTCAAACAGAGGTTCTCTACAAACTGGCCGGCAGTTTTCTCTAAAATTTGAATGAATAGAGGCTAACTCTGCTCTAACGGTGTTTTTCGTTTTAGTAACGAACCATTTTACGTTAGTTGAACGTAAAATAAATTAATTAATGCTTAACATCGGCGCTCTATTCGATGGTGGAGGATGCAAGATGGAGGTGATTGGATGCGGCTTTTTGTGAGAGACATAAAAGTAGAACAATGTTTTGTTTTTTGGTTTGTTAGACCAGAGGTGCAATTGTGTAAGCCAATAGTATTCAAATTGATTGTCATATGGCTATTTGGCTAAGCAAATTAGCCCATTTTACAATTGAATTCGTACATTTTTGGCTGTGAAATGAATACAATTGTCTGGTTTTGTTGCTGATTAACCAAAAAAGTACGATTTTAACTATCAAGCGGGCTTATTTGCTTAGCCAAATAGCAATATGGCAATAAATTTAAATACGATTGGCATACACAATTGCACCACTGTTGTTTACTACGGTAAGGACACGAATATTGTTTACACAAGCTGTATATTTTATGTGTCAGTGAGAAAAGTTCCAGTGACTTACTTATGCGTTCATGACACTAGTTATGTTGAGTGATAAATAAGTCACTCAGTGGATTGTGGTCCGGTAATACAGTCTATTACTTGTAGTTATTGGGATGGTTTAGAAAATTTGCTGGTGCACGTGCATACGCAGGTTTGAGTATTCGAAATTAGATTTTTACGCGAGAGTTTATCTAGTTATATAACCGGATTAAGACCCTTTGTAAATATTTTAATATGGGGGAAGCTGACACACTTTTCGTTTCACTGCTATTGTAATAATACAATTAAGCTAAAGCCAATTTTTATTCTATTTTTGTCAGTCTGTCTGTATGTTCCGTTTTAGCTCAAGAATTACTCAATGGATTTGGATGCGATTTTTTTTTCATAATCAAAGATTCAAAAGATTCAAATTGTTTATAGTATACGTTTTACAAGTCAAATCTAATCTGTATAAAAATAATATTTTATGATGAAACAAATATGATACGGGAAATATATAAAAAACTATATTTAAGTTGGGCTATTAAAGGTAAACACATGCATAAAATAAAGACTTATTGGAATAAGAATATTATTATAACTACACAATGCAATTAATAAATAAGTTGATAAATAAACTGAATATTCCCTAAATAAATATAATGCCTAGTCAAATATATACTAACATAAGTAAAAAATTAAAATATTGTATATACATACCAACATAATTCAATGAATAAATAAGTTAATAGATAAATAAACTATAAATAGATATAATGCCTAAATCCGCCCATTAGATTAATCTTGCTAAGAAGAAGGGCAAGAAACTTAGCAAGATCGTGTCTTTTTTATCAGTATTTTTTTTGTGAATATGGCTTAATACTATTACAGTTTTTTTAACTTATATAAAATAATACTAAACAATATATTAAAAGAGGATAAAAATATAAAAGACAGAAGGAAATTGTGTCATGAGGAAAAAAATATATATAGTAAGTTAAAATACTAAGCAAAACATCATCCACCTGTCTCATATAGTTTATCACTTTTTTGTAGTCAGATTATCAACTAATAAATGCTAAGTTTAAGTTATAAAATGTTCATGTCAATATGTAAAAAGGAATGTTAAAATAATAATAAAAAAAACAATATACAAATATTAGTCTACATAAAAACAAACGATTTGAAAAACACAAATCAGTTAGAAAATAAACGAACAGTAGTATCAATCAATATTCTCATGACACCAAGCGTCACTATCATCCAAATAGTCATTGATTTTATAATATGCTTTTCTCAAGAGTCCCTGCTTCATATATTATAATTTAAACTTATTTTCTGAAAAACTAAGGACCTCCTTTGGAAGTTTATTGTAAAATCTTATACCATGTCCTACAAAAGAGGTGCCTACTTTTGCGAGTCTAATTTTTGGAAAAGCCAGTTTATGTTTCTTCCTAGTGTCACCGAGCATAATCATCGTAGTGAACCTGGTCAACATGCGAGCTATAAGGGGTGTTCATAAAATAACGCCCAAGCCGAAAAAATGAAATAACGATAATTCGCGAACGGAAAAGCTGGTTCTACAGAACGTCACCTTAAGCTACTGTGGTGTGTTACGCCATATTATGGCAAAAATTTTGCAGCCGCAACATGTTACTTGCCAAGTTATGGCTTTTTTTCTTCTTTTCTTCAAAATTCTTCAAAATCGCTCAGTAAGATTATCGCGCACCAGAGATTGTGTATGTATCGCTGCTGCTAGCCCCCTCCATCAGCACATAGCTTCCTAGTAGCTCCATCGTCCCACAGCAATCAACTAACAAGAGAGAAGTAATTTGATTGGTCGACGTTGCAGCACCCACGCTGCGCTAGATGCAGCGCACCTCGCTGCTGCAGTCGCTTTGTTAACAGCGACTCTTTATTTATCGGACTTTTCAAATTAAGCGGGTGTGGACTGCGGATGGCATATTGGTTTAGAGCGCTTTTACGCTGGATAAGCTTGTCTCGTTACGTGCGGTGCGAACGCAGTGCCTCTTTGAATCGTGTCTTAAATATTTATGAATCTAAAACGAAGTAATCTCAGCTGGAATGGAAACTTCAAAGTCTTGTTGACTTATCTTTAATTGTCAACTACAGTTACCCGTTTCTTCGGTTTCCTTCATCAGCGCAATAACACGCGTAGATGCAATTATGTATTGGTTATATGGTCGTGGGTTCAATTCCCGCGATGCACATTCATTAGGTATGCGTGCTTCGGAAGGCATTTATTTTGTGCCCGAAGTACGGCGATAGGGCTCACCATAGGGATGTAATAATCGTCGGTGAAAAGCGGGTATACTATGTGTGGACTGTGACTTGCATTACACAGTTCACACTTGGGAACACCTCTGACACCCCTTTGGAGATTCATGTAATTGTTTTCATTGTTTTGATATACCTTTAGTCTAAGCCCCACCACGCAGAAAACGACTCAGTCAAAATGAAAAAAGGGTGTAAACATGCTTTATCTAAAGCACAAGGAAACCGTTACGGGCGAGTTCTTTATTGTAGCGCTGAGGGATCCGCCATCATCAGAAGACAAACTAGGAGAGGATCGCAGTCTCAAGGGTTGTTATTCTTGACATAACCCTAAGTAAGAGCCAAAGCTTACCTATAGTTCCCGTCTGCTCGTTCCGGACCACTGAACCAAACAATACTAGCTACCTGCTGTACACTGACGCTCAACTGTTGATATAACGTGATGTTGCCACACTCGTAAGCATTATGTGGATGGATGTAAGAAACAGATTCACAAGGTTTAATCAACCAGAGAATCTTTTCTTTGATACGTCCAAACCATGATCTGGACTGCTGTTTTAGTGAAATCGTCCAAAGGTAGGCTTTGCTTTGCAGTAGTGAAAGTGAATAATTCAAAGTGAAAAATCAGTGAAATTCTTACACGGACATGATATATTTACACAAATACAAAGAAAAACTTACCCTGCGAAGCCCCATTTCAATCAGAAGACAACAATAACTCAAGAAAAACAAGTAATCTTTTGTAAGTAAAAGAGATATCAGACAGGGCGATGATTTATGGCGACTCAATCACAACAGATGAGTGGCTCCAGAACTTGGGCACCAGATGAAACTTGTTACTGCTGATGGTGATGGATCGGCGATATGTGTCACACTTCCACCCACTCAGCCTACCGATCCAGAGCTCTTCTCCATCGGCAATAAGGATGATTGTTGATCGCCTTCTGAGTCTAAGTGTCAGTAGGATAACACAGACCTAAAATAATTGTGATATTTTGCCTTAAATCTTCTGAAGAGACAAATGGGGTAGCCTTAATTACAAAGACTGGGTTTGTGCCCAGATTAAGAGCTCATTCCAAGAGATGGATGGACTCTGGATACGGTGACAAGTTATGTCGAATGGAACTTAAATATCCGAGTAAGTATGCTGCTCTGCTTTTAATGTGTTATAGGTAGATATATAGATTTGTGTATTTTCATTAAAATTAGATGCGAGTTTATAATAAGTTCATAAATATATTTAAAAAAACCGGACACGTGCGAGTCTGACTCGCCCACCGAGGGCTCCGTTAAAGACTATATTTTTCATGATTTAATTACAAATGTATAGTTTTCAGATTTTTCAGAATTTCATAGTTCTAGGTCAACGGGAAATACTCTATGAATTTTCATTCCCTTGAGTGTCGAAATGTACATTTTTTGCGGCATAAACGTCCGTATCTTTTCTTAACGTTAACGTAGACGTTTGATATTTTCACAGCTTCAAGAGACTGTAGATTTGAGTATATAGTTTTAATTTCAACTTGATACCTTTACGCGTTTCCGAGATAAAGGGTCTTGACAGACAGACGGATGGACAGACGGACAACAAAGTGATCCTATAAGGGCTCAATTTTTTTCTGTTGAGGTACGGAGTCCTTAAAAAAACAAAAAACATATATTGGCTTTTAATTGATGGTAAATTGTGTTTTTTATTAGTAAAAGTAAATAAATTTTCAGTAAAATGCGCTGTATTTCGACCCCTCAGTGGGCTCGTTATCAGGCGAATGGAAACTGTAAATGACATATACAACTGAAATTTAAGTAATTTTGCTAACGAAAACTGGTGATGGTAGTGGTACATATGAACAGCTTTTACTATGAAACCAACCTGAAATCGTGAAAAAATATCAGCTGTTTACATTTGAGTCGAGTATGTATTTAACTTTTCTATGGAAATTTTATCTATTTTGTTTTGGCTCCATAGTAAAAGTTGTTCATATGGACGAGTACTATCACCAGTTTCCGTTACCAAAATTACTTAAATTTCACGTTGTACCTTATATTCCCGGTGTATAGACTGCTACCATTAAATGAAACCGCATATTCTACCGATCCCACTGAACCAGTGGGTATGGGTGTGACTTTTATTTATACAGCCAAACTCATACTGGAGGCTTGGTAAGTGATCGTAACACGGATCGATAACACTTTTTTCCAATTTCGCAAAATAAAATCTTGAAGTCTCATGGTAATTGAAAAAGAATAATTACGAATTTCACAAAAAGGGTCATCGAACCTTGTTTCTGAGCACTTACCGAGCCTTCAGTAAGAATTTGGGTGTATAAATAAAAGTCACCTTTATTTTAACGCAAAAAACGAATGTATGTATCAGCAGACTTAAGCTAGATCTGGCTTGGGCAGTTAAAGTTTTAAAACCACGGTACAGCCTGTACCTAACGCCAACGAAGGTGTCTGCCACATTTAAGTCTATCTAGATCTACATGTAAATTTTCTATTCGCACAAGTAGAGTTAGCCAGGGTTCTAGATAATTGAGGCGCGTGCGCGAACAACGCTGCAATCAGGAAGTAAAAAAACCTTCTACGATCAAGTTTAATGCGTAAATTACACAAAGTATTATTCTTTAAAAGCAAAACTCAGTTGCGAACAATGCCAGTGTTGATGTACAATAATTGTTCCATCATTAGATTTCGTTATCGTGCGACTAAGTGCTGGAATAACTTACCACCTCCTATAAAGAATTCTGTTTCTGTCAATTATTTTAAGATAAACTATAAACATTATCTTCTTAATTTTCAAAAAATACTCTCATAATTACAAATTACTTACTCGTATATCAGCTAGGTGCACCGGCCACACAACACATCCAGATTTACCT
The DNA here is from genome assembly GCA_910592155.1 of Ypsolopha scabrella. NCBI lineage: Eukaryota > Metazoa > Arthropoda > Insecta > Lepidoptera > Ypsolophidae > Ypsolopha > Ypsolopha scabrella. Next base: position 1,365,021 of record OU342978.1, read on the forward strand.
TCTTCTTCTTTACGATATCGTAGCGATATTTAATTAGTATATTGTAATAATAACTGTTGAATTTGAAAATTGTTGTTGTTGGGGATTTGTTGTTATTTGTAGTTTACTGTTTCTTGTTTGTCTTTTATTTCTTATTATTATGTAGAACTCTGAACTTCCCTGTAATTTCATATGTGTTTCCTGTATAATTTAGAATTTTAATTTTAAGTTTTACTTAAGCTTTTTTAACAATTTTATATAACTAAGATAATATGTAGGCATCCACTGAAAATCAGCGTCATGGCGCATGTTATGTTCATGTCATGACACATGCTGAGTGGAGACCTATTTGGTATCCTTATTAGTTCCTAGTTATAAGATGTATGCAAACATGTAAATATACCAAATAAAGTTGCTCTATTCTATTCTATTCTACCTATATAGGTAACTTTCGCCAAAATATAACATACAGCGTTGTTCGAGCACAAGCCTCAATTTCTCACATCTACCCGATTTTATTATCCATGGTGTAAAACACTTCTAAGAACCCACCGATCACAGAATTTGATGATAATTTATAATTATAATAGAGCTGATGCCGGGCTCAACTGTGGAGGTACCATCATCTTACTCGCAAATCCTCCCGAAGTTATTCGGGGGAGAGTAAGAGAACAGCTCTCAGGCAAAACCAGGCGGCCCACCATTGCCTGGGACCGATGGATGGCGGTATATCCATCCCCAATTGCCGAGCCTTATATAAAACAGACTGGTGACGGGCAGCGGCGTCACTGGTGCAAGGGTTTCGGCACCGCGCTCACCAACTCGCCTGCCCAGCGTGTGTGAGTATGGGCATTTCTTCCAGGAGGACCACCAAGAGTGGCGAATCCTGGAAAGGCCTATGTCCAGTAGTGGACGAAACAGGCTGATGGATGGATGGATGGATGAATTATCAGTTGATAAACATGGTCAGCATATTGATTTAGAACAAAACACTTGTACACTTGTTTACATACATACAATCTTCGTTTATGGCTTACTAGCTTTTGCCCGCGGCTTCGCCCGTGTTGAGTTAGTTTTTGTGTAAATCTGTCAATATTTTTCGGACTGTTACCTACAGTAAACATAGCCAGTGAAATGTGTGTGTTATACGCCTCTGTGTTTCCCATTTTGTATGTCTCTTTTATAGATTTTCAATGGGAACTGATTTATGGGATAAAAAGTAGCACATGTCCTATTCCAGGTCTAGAAACACATTCATGCAAAAATTCAGCCCGATCGGTTCAGTAGTTACGGCATGAAAGAGTGACAAACATCCATCCATCCAAACATTCGAATTTATAATTTTATTATAGTGGGAAGTGGGATACTGGGATGGGATGGGATGAAATAATATTGTGATGATCTGTTTAATTCCCTTAATGTGGATTAATTTCAAAAACCGGTTAGGAAGTGTACCTGTACTACCTCGATACAAAAGAAACAAGTCTACAAGTAAATAAAATATCAAATTTGTTTTAGAGTTGCTCCAGAACAAATCAGATCAAGCTAATGGACGGAGAGCTAGCGACCAAATCGGTCATGTGGCTTCAGCTGTATTGAAACTCCGTTAGCTACTTCCCTGAACAACCTTTTCCCATAATCTCCGTGCTGGCAGGCCGCGGGCGGTGGGTGCGGGTGTAGTGGGGTGGGGAAAAAAAAGAAAAAAAATGTGGGCTCAGCGGCTTTAATTTTTTTTTCAAACAGTTGCTCTGTACTCCATGTGCAACCAAAAAAATTTTTAAATCGATCGGGTGGTGGGAAGGGGTTGCCAGCGTTAATTAAAAGTACCAAAATAATAATAATTTTCATGTGGGCTCAGCTGTATTGGCTTTTTTTCTGACGCGAGATTAATTAATATGTGAGCCCCGAAAAAATAGCCATGCAAAAATATCGGTGGAAAGGTATCGAAAAAAAATGTTGAAATCGTTGGATTTCGTTCGAAAATGAGCTGAGGAGAAGGCAAAAGCGGACGTGGAGGGGATGTCAGCCGGCGAACGCGTCAGCGCACTCACGGCGCGTCGATTTTGTTCGGCTAACAGAGAGTAGCCGCTGTCCTTCTCGCACCCGTTGAACGGGGATACCCGAACTTTCCGAACTAGCAGCTGCTGCAGCTGTGCGTCTACGCATTTTCATAGAAATTAACCTTATTTTTATTCGTGCGAAAAAATATTCCCTGCTTCTATGCCCTTTTTTGTCCATTATTATTTACGAAAAATATTCTATTTATTTATTCATTTTTATGTATGCAAAATATTAATTCAATTTTTTTTTCTCTTAACTATTCATGCAATAAATTTTTCTCGGTATTATTTATGCGAACAATTTTATTCATTTTTATTCCTCTTTTTATTCATTATTTTTATGCAAAATATTCTATTTATTTGTATTCCTTTATTTATTCATTTTATGTATGCAAAAAATTTTATTCAATTTTATTTCTTTTCATTATTATTTACGCAAAATATTCTATTCATTTATATTCCTTTATTTATTCATTTTTATTCCTTATTTTATTCATTATTATTCATGTGAAAAAATTATAAACTATCATTCAATTGGCAGGGGGCTGATGAGCGTGCTGTCCAATATTTGATTGTCAGCTGTTTCTTCTTATTCGTCAGTATTTTGTTCATTTTATTTGAATTATTATTTTCATTTTATTTGAAGTATTATTTTCATTTTATTAGAATTTTGATGAATGGGGATTTCCACCGGCGAGTGCGTCTAGTCTGTTTGTCTAGTCTTTATTGCATGAATAATAAAGAGAAAAAAAATTGAATTATATTGTTGCATAAATAAAAATGAATAAATAAAGAAATATAAATAAATAGAATATTTTTCGTAAATAATAATGGACAAAAAAAGGCATAGAAGCAGGGAATATTTTTTCGCACGAATAAAAATAAGGTTAATTTCTATGAAAATGCGTAGACGCACAGCTGAAGCAGCTGCTAGTTGCTTCAGCTGTGCGTCTACGCATTTTGTTGAGAAGGACAGCGGCTACTCTCTGTTAGCCGAACAAAATCGACGCGCCGTGAGTGCGCTGACGCGTTCGCCGGCTGACAGCCCCTCCACGTCCGCTTTTGCCTTCTCCTCAGCTCATTTTCTAACGAAATCCAACGATTTCAACAATTTTTCTCGATATCTTCCCACCAATATTTTTGCATGGCTGTTTTTTTGGGGCTCACATATTAATTAATCTCGCGTCAGAAAAAAAGCCAATACAGCTGAGCCCACATGAAAATTATTATTATTTTGGTACTTTTAATTAACGCTGGCAACCCCTTCCCACCACCCGATCTATTTAAATTTTTTTTTGGGTGCACAGGGAGTACAGAGCAACTGTTTGAAGAAAAAATTAAAGCCGCTGAGCCCACATTTTTTTTTCTTTTTTTTCCCCACCCCACTACACCCGCACCCACCGCCCGCGGCCTGCCAGCACGGAGATTATGGGAAAAGGTTGTTCAGGGAAGTAGCTAACGGAGTTTCAATACAGCTGAAGCTACATGACCAATTTGGTCGCTAGATCTTAGACTATAACGGTTTCCCAGCAACGGATAAATAAGACCCTTATTTGCTTACCAATTACGGAACTAGAGCGATCACATAAATTCCTACACAATCACTGCATCGAATATGGCCATCGACCAGGAGGCAATTTTCTAAAAACTAACGGAGCGACCCGCTCGTGACCCCAGTCGACCCACTGGGCTGACCACAGCACACACACTGGAGACGCCACCCGGACTCCCGAGTCAACAGAGGGTTGAGCTCAAACTTGGAACGCGCCTTGTTGTGGGTATGTGTGTATTATTTATACCTACCTATGGGAATATTAGAATACCCTCTAAGAGCTAAAGGCAGCGATGTACTATCCATTTCAGATGCTATTAGGATAGGACCTTGTCATACCTGATGCATGTGTGCGTTAGCAACGTTGACGGAAGTGCGTGAGTGAGTGAGATGCACATAGCGTGCTAACGCACACAGGCAAAAGGTCCTGTCCTAACAACATTTGTAACGGATGGTATAATTGCATTGCAACCATGGAAGTACAAAATATAGCGAAAGGAATTTCGCTTACCGAAAACTGAAGCACCTATAGTAAGCCTACTCGCGTGTACGCACGAGTCCCATTTTCCATAGTAAGTCCACTCACACACTTAAATAAACTGCCGCCATTGTTATGCTTCAGTTGCTTATTAGCGGTGACTCCGCGTAACTCATATAGCACATATGCTAAGTTTCTTGCCCTTCTTCTAAACAAGACTAATCGAGTGGCCATTATATTTATTATTGGTTAATTTAATTTATTTATCAACTAATTTGTTCATTGCATCATTTATATATAATATTTTTATTCCTAGATTTCTCTATTTTATGCAGGTGTATAATTACATTTTAGTAGCCCAACCTAAATATTTTTCGTATGTATTTCCCTTATTAGTATATACATATTATTTTTTTATTCTAAAGATATATATTGTAATGATTGACTTTGACTTGTAGAAAGTATACTTTATGTATCTATTTTACAAAATAAATATTTTGATTTTGATTTTGATTTTGGGGGAGAGATTGAGTAAAAGCGGGCAGAGCGGCGGGCAAAGGCTAGAAACTAAATAAAATAAGACATTCTTCTAGTCGTACTATAAGCATGAACTTTCACAATGGTCAGTCAGCGAGGGTATCTCCCGTCTGTACGAGTGTAGGACTCGAATTAACAGAGTCAGACGAATGGTCTATTGTTCTATATAATTTATTTGTTCTATGTTGATAGCCAATTCTGAGATTCGGATAGTTTGGTTCAGTTTACTATTGTTATTGCGTTTGGCTATCAAGTGGGCTGTTTGGATTGTTGCATCTAAATTAGGCGACAGAAGAATGCTATTTAAAGGCGAGTTGTGAAATCTCTTTTTCTAAATATGATTACCCCACCGTTTGAATGGATGATTTATTGTTTTGGAGCTTAGCGAGGTTGTATTGTATATTGTATGTAACTACATTTATCTTGATGTTTGATAAAGTGATGTAGCGTTATAGACTGCGTTGTATCAGCCATTTGTCCGTTACCGACTTCCGTAGATTTTTGCGTAAAGACTAATTAAGGCGACGCCACGAAATTTTGGCGACATGGATCTCCATTTTTCTCAGCAATAAAAAAACATATGTAATTACCAATTATATACTAGATTAAGCATTTCATTGACATCATTTTGCCCGAAGATTAAGTTAATTGATTAATTTTCATAGCAGAGAAAAAAATATTTAGAAAACCTCTCTTAAAACAGAGATTTCCATTTTACTGATGAACGGGAGCGAATAAAGCCTCTAAGTTTTTTATTAAAATTAGTCTACAAATACACTTCAATATTGTCGATTGGATTTATAGTATAATATATTATATATTTTTATTAGTTGTCATTTTAAATAAAAATACTGTTTTGCCGCATAAGACCTTACGGCATAAGCTAGTTCGTATTTATATGGAGTAAGTCCCCCTCACTCCACTCGCCTAAGGCGCCAATTTGAAATAAAAAGTGTATCAATACCTCGTCTTAACGCCTCGCCTGCTGTCAATCTCCTTGTTTCTGGGCAAGCGCGCTTCATCCTAGGTGTTATCGGCGCTTTCCATTAGGCTCGGTAATGGCCGAGCGTAAGCCCATTGCAGATATGGACCATCAATTTACTGTTTTATCTACACTAGGGTTGCCATTCGTCCCGGCACTACGGGACATGTCCATTGTCCACGGCTTAGAGCTCTAGTCCCGGTAGTCCCGGTTGACCTACCAAATGTCCCGGTAAACAAACAATATTTCTCTATAATATTCTTTCGTTTATAATAAGAGAACAGGACGAAAACGAAAGCGAAAACGAGATGCCTTAACTGACAAGAAGTCATAAAAGTAATTGATATTACCTATTTAATGGCTAGACTGTTTTATTTTCGTGTTATTTTAAAATAATTAAGTTTGATTGCTATGTTTTTATTTCCCTATACCTAGGATGTTAACGAGTTGAACAAATATGCCGGTTAATACCTTAACTATTATGGCAACCCTAATCTAGACTCATATCGTAAATCCACCGTAAAATCATGATTTAGAATCTAAGAATTGTGCGTAATGGAACATTTTTTCCCCAACGTTTCTGATATGGAAATAGTAGTTTATGAAATTGGTACATAAAGAGGTTATTAAAACACGAGTGTGAATTTAAAAAACGAACTGTAAGAGAGTTTTTTCAGTAAGAAAGAAAGAAAAGACGTTTATTTCGAATGCTACATCAATACCAAAATCACATACAAAAAAATATAAATAGTTTTAACAATCCATCTACTATACAGCTTAAGATAATTTATAAGATGCAGTAAACAAAAAGGTCTCTGACTCAACAAAATGCCACAGCAAAACTGTGACGCTGATCTTCCGTCAGAGGCCGCGTAGTATCGCACGAGTGATTTTATACCTAAATATGAGCAGTTTCATGCCCTACTTTATCTAAACTCATGCAGTAGCTATCTACTTATTATTCAATCCACAAAAACTTGGTAAAATTATTGTAAGTATTACTTGATTTTGCTGTTAAAAAATTGCTCGTAATTTTCGTTGCTCAGTATCACTCGACCACTGCTGTCAGAATTTTTTCCCAGAATAAGATATTTAACTAACATTAACACAGAAAGTATTGAATTAATTTAACTAAATAATATAACAAAACATTTGTGATGTGTCGTTAATTTAAATACCATAGTAATGTTTTAAGATCCATACAGTTGTCCTACGAAAGCGCTCATACAGATCAATTGTGCGGGGCCTGCCTGCGGGGCGAGACGCGGGAGGTAAGCTATAATATACAGGTTGAAAATGAACCCTCTATCTTTATTTAACTCTATGAATCAAAATCACTACTATATGTAATACAAAACCGTAAAAAAAAACTTTTCAATTTATTTTTCGTTTCATATTTCGAAACAATTGCCATAGGTTGCGACGGAACATGTAACTGACAACAGATCGTGCATATTTCCGGCGGTAAATAATGCACATAGGCTATGTACATGCTATGTACCCATAGGTTTTGTCACAGACATATAATCATTACTAAGTAGCAGACCAAACATAAGGATTAAATAGCGTGGCAAGTTTCCATACAAAAAATAAGCTACATTTAAGCTTCATGGTACGAAGAAACGTATAAAAATGGGTTGTTTTGGTTGGCTTATGCTTGGATCATATTTGTTAATTCCTAAACTAATCTCTAGTATATATTTTGTTTGGAAACAAGCAATATTTATATTTAAAAGAGCCCGAAGTTCACTGAGCTAAAATTGCCACGCGTCGACTCCGTGCGTTTATTATTAATGTTAGGTCTGCTACTATATTATACGTCTATAGGTTTTGTAGAGCGACGTCTCTGTCACCGGAGTATTAGTGCTTCTATGGCGGTTGATATCTTTTTTTAAATTATGAATCTTGACAAAAGTAACAAAACATGATTTTTTTATTTCGAACATAGAACAGTTTCCTTTGTTATAGCTATAGGGTTTATTTTCAACCAGTATATTTTTATACAAGCAATTATCGAACAAGCAGTTCGAAGTCTCGCCTTGAAAGCTCCGCACAACCGCGCTCCGTCCGAACGCCTTCGTCGGACAAGTGTATACATTTTTAAACTGTCCCGTGTGCGTGTGACGGTCTCAAAATACAATTATTTTCGACATTTCAGTTCAGATTAAACATCCACCAAATTCCACTTAAGGTCAATACTCCATCCAGAGCCGTACTATAAAAAATCGGTCAAGTACAAGTTGAACTAACGCATCATGGATGCCGTATTCTACTTTAAAAATATATAAGGTCCTACAATAATTCTAGGATAGATCATGTATCGTTCACTAAACACAACCAAGAAAATAAAATATTTTTTGTTCTTTTTACAAAAAGTGGAAAAGAAGATAGCGCAAAAAAAATTTTTTTTGTGGGCGGTTGTCTATTGAGGATACTCTTTTATCTGTCAAAAAATCACATTGAATTGTAGGACCTTGTATACGGATTTTACAACTAGCGCCATTGGAGTTTTGTATTCATACATGTTTTTTCTATAATTAAAGTTCATACAAAAAATCCGCCGTTATATTTTTCTTGTGATTTGTAGATAATAAATAATCAAAAGCGTGATTTTTTTCAGTAGGTACACGTACCTACTGTTTTTGTAGACTTTTTAAAGCTTTCACAAACTCACAGACGTATAATATAGTAGCAGATCTAACATTAATAATAAACGCATAGAGTCGACGCGTGGCAATTTTAGCTCAGTGAACTTCGGGCTCTTTTAAATAGAAATATTGCTTGTTTCCAAACAAAATATATACTAGATATAAGTTTAGGAATTAACAAATATGTTCCAAGCATAAGCCAGCCAAAACAACCCATTTTTATACGTTTCTTCGTACCATGAAGCCTAAATGTAGCTTAATTTTTGTATAGAAACTTGCCACGCTATTTAATCCTTATGTTTGGTCTGCTACTTAGTAATAATTATAGCTATATAATTTTATAATCAGCTATTTGATACCGCAATTAAATAAGCATGATATGTATGTCAGTCACATAACTTTCCATCTGTTGATGCTATAAACTTGAAATTTGGAATAAACATGAAATTTACTTGTTCACACAAAAATCATTGAAAAATCCAAAACAAAAAAAAATTGCTACCATAACTGATGGATTTTATTTTTAAATACATGATGCTTATTTAATTACAGGTATCAAATAGCTGATTATAAAACGTGGGCAGAGACGAACAGCGCAGTCTCACGATAATGGTTCCTATTTTACCCTTTGTGTACGGAACCCTAAAAAAAACAATTCTCAGATCGTGTCTCGTTCTGAGAACCGGCGATGATTTGTGCAGCATGCCGGTCGGACCTCGAACCTGGGACCTAGCTCGGGAGTACAACGCACACTAACGGTCATAGCTCAAGCTAAATAAATCGTCACGACATGGATCTCTAAAGGGTGCCAGAAGTGTTTCCGAGTGTGGACTGTGATATACAAGTTATCCCAGTGTGATGGGTATAGTTAACCTTGCCGCCGTACACCGGGCACCAATATGGAACCGACAGTAACTTCTTACCCTGATTTCGAATACTAGCTCTTAACGTTTTATTGCTATAGTTATCGTATGTAATCAGTAAACAATCTAGTGGTCTGGTAGACGTCCTCGTCCCGTCTCCTTGTTTTATAAGGTCATCGTATAAGTCACTTAAAAACGTCTCTAGGATGGGATTTGGGCCCACTTTATACGTCTCCCCATCGTATAACAGTCCTTTTCAGTCTAACTTAGACATGTAGTCGACGTATATACATCGTCGCTGTGTCCACTAGGCATATAATGATACCTGCTGCGATGTATATACGTCTGCATGGCGGGTAATGTTCCGCAATGGGACCTTTATAGAACGGGGTGGCTTATCGTATTAATATGCTAGCGTAGCCTAACCTAAAATTAAAATTGCTAGGTAACGGTGACGCTTTATTTATTAATCTTGACATTCAAAAAATAATATGAAAGTACGTAAATATTGTATTTCTCAGCTGCAATATATTGGAAAGGTAATTTTATTGATAAATATGAGGTAGGTTTGAAACAATTTTTTCATGCGCTCCAAAAATTGTTTAGTTTTTTTAATGAAAATTTTAATCCGTGCAGTGCTATATGCCCTTTATAGGTCTACTAGACTTATAAATTGTCTGTTCAAAAATAATTCATTGGCCATTGCAGTAGAATTAGGGTTCATAAAAAAAAACCTGCCATTATCTTTATAATTTCACTTGACTTGAACTAAATAAGACATTTTATTGGTAAATATTATTACACGTCAAAATAAGATTTAATGCCCTTTTCTTACTTTGTTTTTTTTACACATTCAAAATTTTGGAAGTTTTATAAAAGTCTATTTGAAAACGTTTACCGGTCTAGGTGACGTATAGCGGGCGTATAAGCTCTCTGGAGGACGTATAAAAGACGCAATCGTAACTCTTTACCCGTTTGTTTTATAATGATTAGCATCACGACGTATAAGCGACCACTGGTCGTATAAACGTTTAAAAACTGACACAACTTTGACCGTTACACACCAGCGAGGCTTATAAACGGCGTTATGAGGACTAGTATATAAGTGTCTTATATTATAGACGAAAAGACGTCTTTAAGACATTATTATATGCTAAGAAACTTATAAAACTAAGCAGACCGATTATGTACCACTATAAGACAAAGTGTAAGCAACATTACTGAAATAAAACGTTTATAAAACCAGTAGGCGTATTGGCGCTTGGCTATACGACCAAATTGTTTGCTGGGATATCCTTCTATCCTTCAGCCTGTTTCGTCCACTGCTGGACATAGGCCTTTCCAGGATTTCGCCACTCTTGGCGGTCTTCCTGGAAGAAATACCCATACTCACACACGCTGGGCAGGCGGGTTGGTGAGCGCGGTGCCGACACCTTTGCACCAGTGACGCCGCTGCCCGTCACCAGTCTCTTTTATATAAGGCTCGGCAATTGGGGATGGATATACCGCCATCCATCGGTCCAGGCAATGGTGGGCCGCCTGGTTTTGCGTGAGAGCTGTTCTCTTACTCTCCCTCGAATAACTTCGGGGGGGTTTGCGAGTAAGATGGTGGTACCTCCACAGTAGTTTTTAATAAAAAACAAACACTTTGTATATTATTGCATCATCTGATAGTGAATATTGTCATCCATTGAGGAGTTCCACTGCCTATCACTGAAGACCATCGTTAGATCACGACCAAACTAAAATCGGAAAAAAAGTCGAAAAGAGAACCTCCTCTTTTTTTAAGTCGGTAAAAAAGGTCTAAAACCTAAACATTAGGTAATACCTTTAGGTTATAAATCGCAACATATCGCGTATCGCGATACACCAAATAAAAGTCCATTCGTGTTTTATTGCCACATGCACGCTTCAAACATAATTAAAACCACTTTAAGCTCTCGAACTATCAGATTTTGCAATAATGGCGGTTGCTTCCGTCCATTATCTCACGATTGTCGCCATTTGGAATAATTAAAATAAGTTAAAATGATAATTATCAGCATTAACGCGTTGATGGCCATTGTTTGTTAATGATTAATGAAGCATGTCCTCAGGTGTCTTGTCATCAGGACTTGACGACGTGTAAGTCAATTCAGTTTTTAACTTAAGAAATTATATTACGTTACCTACTTTGATAATCGTCACAGATAAACCCAATTTTTAGGCCATAAACAAATCAAATCAAATCAAATCAAAATATTTATTTTCGCAAAATAGATACTTAAAGTATAACTTTCTACAAGTCAAAGTTAATTATAACAATATAATATATCTTTAGAATATAAAAAATATATAATAATACGGGAAATAAAAAATAAACCTGCATAAAATAGAGGAATCTAGGAATAAAAATATTATATATACATAATGCAATAAAGAAATAAGTTCATAAATAAAAACGGGAAATACATACAAAAAATATTAAGGTTGGGCTACTAAAATGTAATAAAGTTATACACCTGCATAAAATATAGAAATGTAGGAATAAAAATATTGTATATACATAATGCCTAACCATCCGCACCATTCGATTAGTATTGCTAAGAAGAAGGGCAAGAAACTTAGCAAACATTCCTTTTTTCAAAATAAAACATATGATACAAAATCATATACATACCTACTCAATTAAAGGCATAAAAAAATATAAGACTGCTGGAATTAGTCACGAGAAAAAAATATATCTTTGTCAACCCGTCTCATATTGTCTATTACCTTTAACAAAGTAAGTTTACAATGAAATTACTTTGTCAATGAAACAGCAACTAATGACAAAACCACAGAATGTAATGACCCAAAAAAATTCAATGTTACAAATAATAATTCAAATTCTATATTTATTAAACCCACAACTCCAGATGAAATATATAAAATAATACAATCATTAAAAAACACAAAAAGCACAGGATATGATGAAATAACAACTACTATTATAAAACACGTCGCTTTCATCATTGCGCCAATACTAAGCTACATTATAAATCTTTGTATTGATGAAGGAACATATCCCGATAAACTTAAACTGTCAATTATCATACCATTGTTTAAGAAAATTGATAGAGAAAATATGAATTATTATAGACCCATAGCGTTGATACCAATATTTTCTAAAATTTTTGAAAAGGTAATCTATAAAAATATTTACTCTTATCTAGAGAAGTATAACATATTTTCACCAAAGCAAATGGGATTTAGACAAAATAAATCAATAAACATGGCCATATATGAATTTTTAGTTACAATATTAACAAGCATGGACAAACGTATGCCTGTAGCTGCTCTCTATATGGATCTAACAAAAGCTTTTGACTACGTAAATCATGACATATTATTAAATAAATTAGAAAAATATGGGATCAGAGGTAAAGCACTTAACCTTATTAAATCTTATCTAACAAATCGGAAACAAAAAACTAGAATCGACAGAATATGCTTAAAAACTAAAGCTGAAAAAGCTTACTATTCAGACGATAATGATAATCGTTGTTTTAGGGCCGCTATTATTTCTGGCCTACATAAATGACCTACCTCAAATCACAACACATCCCATGGTTCTATTTGCCGATGATAGCACGGTGTTATTTAAAAGTGAAAATGTAGGTACATTTTAAAGCGAAATAAATACCACCCTGAAAGACATAATGCAGTGGCTCAACAATAATAAACTTTTAATTAATTTGGAAAAGACGAAGATACATTTGAACAACAAACAAATAATTCTCCTATTGACATAAAATATGTTAACAATAAAATTGAAGAAACTGAAACAATAAAATTTCTAGGTCTACACCTAGATAGAAAAATGTCATGGCAAGCCCAAATTGACCACATATGCTCAAAGCTAAATAAATTTTCATATGCACTTCACAACTTAACTAAAATAGTTAGTGAAGACGCAGTAGTTACTGCCTATAAAGGTTATGTGGATTCCAACGGGTATGGGTATGGGTATGGGTTACGGGGTTATATTTTGGGGCAACGCAACAAACAGGGAAACAATTTTCAAAGCCCAAAAAAGGTGCATTCGTGCTATAAGTAAAATTAGGAGCACGGAAACTTGCAAGCCACATTTTAAAAATTTCAAAATTCTTACGTTCCCGTCACTATATAGGTATATCTACGAAATGGCGGTATTTGTAAAATTCAATTTTAATCTTTTTGACCACTTTAAAAGCAAACGCTACGGAAACAAAATCTGTAGCTTTCAACACAAAAAAGCACTCTTCAGAAAAAGTGTTTTTGGAATGGCACCCTCTATCTATTATAATAAGTTACCAAAGGCTATAAGAGATGCAGAAGACATCCAAATGTTTAAAACGCATCTTAAAAACTTTTTACACGACAAAACTTATTATAGCGTAAATGAATATTTGTCCGATGCACAGTGAGTCCAAAGGTATATGCATGTTAATTTTATTATAAGTGACTAATTATTTTATATAAAATGTGACATAATTGTGTATATTTTATTTTCCGTGTGAATATTTGTACGCCATGTGGCAGAGCACGGAGAGACGAAACCTATGTACTTGCTACCTAACCACTAACCTGTGACTCACAAATAAATGATTTGATTTGATTTTACATATTAATTAATTTTAAGCCTTTAGACTCTAAAGTTTAGAGGAATCATACAGTATTAAAATATGGTAATTATGAATAACAATTTTGAATAAGATTATTATTATTTATTACACCATGCTTCACTATCGTCCAAATAATCATTGATCTTATAATAAGCTTTCTTAAGTAATCCCTGCTTAATATATAGTTTAAACTTATTTTCAGGCAAACTAAGGACCTCCTCTGGAAGCTTATTGTAAAATCTTATTACCATGTCCTACAAAAGAGGTACCTATTTTGGCAAGTCTTAATTTTGGAAAAGCTAGTTTATGTTTGTTTCTGGTTTCAACAGAGTGGTGCACACCAAGCCTCGGGAAATTATCAATTTTTTTTCTGACATATATAATAACTTGATAAATAAATTCTCATTTTTTTTTGTTTATTTTTCAAAGATAAATATAGGGTGAAATTCAATCAACCGATCAAATTCATACTGGAGACTCTGTTAGTGATCAGGAACAAGGTTCAGTAATCCTTTTGGCCAAAATCGAAAAAATTTTTTTTTTGCTCTTGTACTGGTTGGACTAGTTCAAGTACAATTCCTAGTGCAGGCACTACGGGGCAAAAAAAATTCATTTTTCGAATTTCACCTCGGGGGTCATTGAACCTTGTCTTTGATCACTAATCGAGTCTTCAGTGTAAATTTGGTCGGTTGATTGAATTTCACCTTGTATATATACATTTTGATTAAAATAAAAGCCATCCGACTAAAACCACATGGTTTATACGCGGTATGGCGAGATCGCTAACTTATGCTAACTAGACATAGACTTATTATATACAAGTTTAACAACCCGCAGCCACAGGCTGCTGATGTTCGAGAAAATAAAGCTTTATGGCACTCCTTCGCTTTTTGTTGCTGCTACAATTTTTTATGCTATTCAGAGTATTAATAGATAATTCGTTTAGAAATAAAGGAAGCATGTATTCCCAAGTTCGCGTTCCATATAAATTATTATAGGTAGGTAGTTCATAAGTGGGTAGGTAAATTAGGTTTCTTAAGCTTTTTGGCCTTATTTTCTTAATTAGTTTAACCTCGTTACCGTATTCTTCACAGATAATAGCCATTTTTATTTTACTGTATATATTTATGATTTTACAATAGTCAAATAAGCCTTTTTCGTCATCATTATATTTGTTTTTAATGTGGTTTGGCACAATGACTTTTAATATTCTTAATTGCAGTCTATAGATACTATCTATATAGCTTTTATAAGTGCGACCGTAACTACTAATACTGTAGCTCATTATTGAGTCAGCAAGTGATAGATACATCAGTCTTAATATGTTATAAGGTAATTTGAATTTAATTATACAAAATTTTGATAATATGCCTCGGAGCTTGTTACATAGATATTCAATATGTGGACCCCAGTTTAAATGGTTATCTATAATGAGACCTAGGTACTTATGCTGTTTGACAAGTTCTAAATGCTCACAGTTACATGTATAGTGGTTTTTATGCAAACATTGATGTCCATGGGCAACGATGTTTGGAATGATTGAGGTTTGTAAGTATGGGGAGTGAATGTGTAAAATTTTCGTTTTTTGTGAATTAATGACAAGTCCGACATCGTGAGCCCATTTACATAGAAGATCAAAGTTACGTTGCATTATTTTTTGAGCTTCTTCAGCATTCCGATGAGACACTAACAAACATGTGTCATCTGCAAACTGGTAAACAGACCCTTCGGAAAATATGTTACACATGTCATTTACATACAACAGGTATTCGGTAGGGCGAAAAATTGAACCTTGAGCGGTGCCTTCTTCAGTTGGAAACCGGTTGCTATGCACTCCACCTATATTGACAAATCTGTTTGTGTGATAGTTTTTCAGTAAATTTTGGAAGGGGCCCTGTATACCATTTTGCGTCAACTTGGAATAAAGTGTGTCATAATTAAGGGTATCAAAAGCTTTACTAAAATCAATAAATACAGCTAGCACATGCTGTCGGTCATTCATGTATTTGCTGACCTCATTGGTAAATTGAGACAGTAGTTGAGATGTATTTTAGGGACCCCACTGAAGACGAGAGTCTATAGTAATACCCAAAAACTTAGTTTCGTTAACTAACTCCAGCTTGGACCCTTGCAAAAATAAGCTGACATCTACTTGAATTACATTTGGTAAAGTAAACTTTATACATTTCGTCTTTTTTGCATTTAGAACTAAATTATTTGCAGTGAACCAATCAAGAATCAGAGAGAGAGTTGAATTCGCGTCATCAAGAATATCGTTATGTCGATTCACTTTAAAAATAAGTGACGTGTCATCTGCGAATAGAACTATCTCAGATGAGTCTCTAACTAAACTCACTTCTTTCTGTAGTTTCGCTCTTATTTTTTATCTTGCGTGAGTTCGTACTTAAATTAAACACAAATCATAAATTAAATTATAAATTACAAAAAAAAAATAAGTAATGCACCTAAGATTAAAGCCAACTAATATTAAACTAGAAATAGAAATAAAATACTGAAAAGAAGGCTCGAATGAAGGCATTACTTCGTTGGTTGGCAAGACGAGGTAAAGTCCAGCTCCATCCAGCCCTGTTACCACCCGATAAAATGTATGTTTAATTATGAACTTTCCATAAATACGAGGCTAAAGTTACATACAAAGAAATCTGTAATATTTAAAGATTTCAAGAAATTGATTGAATGAAAGAATTGTATTTGAAAATTATGTGCGTATAGTTTTAGCTGTTCATTTGAGTCCATACATCCGAGTCAAGGTTTAAGTAGTGCTTTTCTCAAACAATGCGAGGCAACTGAAACAATTTTGACCAGCATGTTTCAGTAAAAAACATTTCCTTTGAACCTATTTCGCATGTACTTCCATTATGGCTAAGACGCTACGATGTACGAAATTATCAAAGAAAATTAGCGGCCAAGGTCCGAGGAAGTACCAGGCGGCCATAAATAAGCAGCCGCATCCAGTATTGTCTGTCACGCGCAATTTGAGTCAAATGGGCCGCGGCTCATTAGCCCTGGACATTAGCTCGCCCAACTACCAGGGCTCCAGGGGATATGAGGAAATTGAGATGTTTTGTTGGAAAACTTTGCTATTGCTATGTTGGTACCATTAATTTATTCCGTGCTATTAGATTAAGGTCGGAAAAGGGATGATGTGATTTGATTTATTGGCTGGGTACCTCATTTTGCAGCTTTTTACTCTTAATCAAGAGGTTTGTAACATAATAAACTGTAAACCTAGGGAATACAGTGACAGTTATACTATAGGTCATCTAATTAGTTCAACACATAAGGTGATATTAGTTAATGCAGCTAAATTCATACTGGAGACTTGGTAAGTGATCAGTATCACTGATCGATAACACTTTTGCTAATTTTGCAAAAGAAAGATCCTCAAACCTTGATACTGAGCACTTGCCGAGTTTTGAGTATTAATTTGGCTGCATAAATAAATGCTACCTTATGTATACGTATAATCTAAAATGAAAAAAAAAAACCTGAAGACAGTAAAAAAATCCCAATAATATGTTTAACTACTTAACATAGATGAATTCGTAAAAAGCAGGTACTGAAACCGAAATGATCACAAAACAGGTAAGGAAATAGTAACATTGATGTCATAAATCAGCTAAATGTATTTGCTCACCGACTTTTTCACGAAAGAAAATCGCTACAGAAGAAGTTACAAAAATATCTCATTATTCGTGACCCGAAACACATAAACTACTAAATCAAGGAAGCACAGACTCCCCACTGCTTGCTCATGGTGCATGGGGTTGCCATATTCTTGTTGTGCAATAATGAATGCTTTCATGTTGATTTGATTATTTTATACTAGGTGAAATTAAATCCACCGACCAAATTTATACTGGAGACTCGGTTAGTCATCAGGAACAAGGTTTTATGACCCTCCAGGTGAAATTTAAAAAGAAAACATTTTTTTGCCAAGTGTGGTATGTAAAGTACACTGATTTTATATTTTTTTAATTAATATCTGGCAAAAATAAGTAAAATGTATCCAGGGTGGCTATTCCGGTATTATTGCGCATTCGCAATATCAGTCATTAGAAGTTTGTTTAAGGATTTATAAATACCATGCGATGGAAATTAGTGACTAAACCACATCAAATAAAAACTATACGATATAAGGAATGCTTACTACGAGTTTTCAAACAAAAAAGTCAACACATATCCCTACAAAATCCCTTTTAATATCTTTGCAATTTTTGCGTACGTGCCAGAATTACTAGCCTTCCAACCTAACTTACCTGCTTTCTTCTGAGCTGATGAAAAATGTTTGGTCTAGGCCAAATTATTTTGTCCTGAAATCGGGTTTGGCCGTTAAAATATACGTGTTTTTTGTGATAAGTGTTAACTACAAAATGTTTTTATATTATAACGTAAAGACTACCCAAATAAGGCGGCCAAGGCCTATGTAGGCTGCTAACAACTTACGTTTGTTTTAATATATTTTATGGAGCTGGTTCCGGGCTCGACTGCGAAGGTAACACCATCTTACTCGCAAACCTCCGAAGTTATTCGGGGGAAAGTAAGAGGACAGCTCTCAGGCAAAACCAGGCGGCCCATCATTGTCTGGGACCGATGGATGACGGTCTATCCATCCTCAATTGCCGGGCCTTATATAAAATAGACTGGTGACGGGCAGTGGCATCACTGCTGCGAGGATTTTGGCATTGCGCTCACCAACCTGCCTGCCCAGCGTGTGTGAGTATAGCCTATGCATTTTTTCCAGAAGGACCGCCAAGAGTAGCTAAATCTTGAAAAAGCCTATATTCAGCAGTGGACGAAAAAGCTCGATCGATGGATAAGTGGTTTTCATGTAAAAAACCTAGGATAAGCAGGGAATTAAGTATGATCCGTGCTTCAGGCCTTACAGTAATGTATCTTCGATTTTCTCCTCATGTCAGTAACCTACTTAGATCTGGCAACACCATGTGGTGCCTACAGGGGGGATCAAATTAAAGAAGATTCCAGCCTTTTTGCGGAAAAAATAACATTAATGTAGATTATGTCCAGTTTCCCGGGAAAGTTCGTAAGGAAGCTATAACTTACAGTTGTTTAACGCTGTCTTTTGCGTGACAAAGTAGACGTCTTCTTGCCCCGACATTGTAATCAACGTTGATTAATTTTAACCGACCACATTAAATGGTAAACTTTACTATTGTTTCACCAATTTAATAAAGTCTTTTACGTTTCTCGGCTGATAGTTAGTACGTCCGAACTGAAACTGAAAACGTCACGTACAATACGGTTTTGTTATATATATAACACAGTGTACTTATTGTTGTGCCAAAATTCCAGTTAATCTACATTGGTGTCGATTCGGTGTAACACGAATAAACTTATTTGACGGGACTAAATTTATTTTAAGCGTCCTATCTTCGTCTTTGCGACGCAGAAAGAAAAAGACAGAATGCTTGAATTGTCGTTTTTGAGGAATGCGACAACAACAAAGCTTTAGTCAATAAATTTAATTCATGTAATAATTTACATGTCAGTCTTAATTGGTAAATTTGATGGTAATTTGTACTCATAGGCGTAGCAATATACTTAATAATGATAATGATATTAAACTGAACCCAATAAAAATAACAATCTATGTAAGCAGGTATAAATAGGCGAGGCATCCCCCCTCCCACTTCCGGGTATTATTCAAAATTCAGCGCCGCAAAAGATAAATGTTTTGCAGCAATATGCTGAAAATAATATGCCCCTTTTGCTACGAAATAATTTAATATTACAGTTTAAATTTAATATATATATATTTTTTCGAAATAACAGTGAAGTGTTTGTGTAATTATTTTATTTTTTATGTATCTGTTTTGTCAGTGTTTAAGATTTGTGTATTATCATAATTGTGGTGGTTTGAAACTAATTAGTAATTTAAATATATATTTTTTTGTCTGTGGTCGTGTGGTAGAATCCTTTCCCATTAACCCAGAGGTCGTGGGTTCAATTCCTGCAGTACACGTTATTTTGTGTTCGGTCTGCGTGCTTCGAAAGGCACGTCCATTTGTGCCCGAAGTACGGCGATAGGGCTCACCACGCATCGCGTTTCCGGACGAAGTGTGGACTACGGCTTGCATTTCACAGTTCACACTTGAGACATCTCTGTGGACTCGATTAATGCCGTGACTATATCTATAATAGATTTATTTGACAATTACCACTGAAGGCGCGTTCACAATAGACCCACTGCACCCCGCACGTCGACGCGTACAATACACCCCTTTCATTGTTGAAACTATTGTTAGTGACAATTCAACTGAACCTGTGAAACAACTTCGAGTAGATGATACGTGAGCGATTGTTAATGTGACTAGTGTGCACCCGGCTTTATGAATAAATCAAAGGCTACATTTGTACATAGGTTGTTCTGAATTTAATACTTAATTAAAAAAATACAACGTAATAACATGAATCCCCGAGGGGTGTCAGAGGTGTTTCTGAGTATGAACTGTGAAATGCAAGTCACGGTCCACATTCGTACACTCACGTTTTGCCAACGATTACGACCGTCCCAGTATTATGATCTCCTTGAACAATTTTTTTCAATATTAAAACAACAGGAACACCGCGTAACCATGTTTGCCTCCGAAGAAACTTTATTACAGTGAAACTAGTCAGGCAAAATCTGACTATTAAATCGTGAGTAGCCGTTTCCCAATAAACAGAAACACAATAAAATATGCAAAAAATCAATTCATCCACAGGCCTTTCCTAGATTTCGGCACTCTTGGCGGTCCTCCGTCCTCCTCATCCAGCCGCCACCCACAACGTTCTTCAGGTCGTCGGTCCAGCGGGCACCAGGTCGAGTAATATAGTTCAGAAAGTCCGAAAGATAAAGTTTTAAGAAATAATGAAGAATTTGCCGAAGAAACTTGTAAAAGTAAAAAGACTTGAAGTGGAATTAATTAATAACAAATTACCTTTGACGGTGACTTAAAATTCTCTATCCAGCTGAAATGATTAAAATATTGGAAGAAGTTTTTATATTAAAAAACTAGTATCAGTTATGGAAACTAAAATTTCAGGAGAGGATAACTTATTGAAACGTCGAATATTTTCAGTAACTTTATAACATGTTGAGGCGTAGCTCAGGAAGCAAATTGTGCAGGACCAGTAGTAGGGGGGCGGCACTCACAACCTTGGCGTTCGGGTTTGAATCCTGCCGATTAATGAGTTATTCGACATTCATTAGCATCTTATTGCTATGATTAAGGCGACTCTATTCGCCTGAACTCCCGTACTAGCGCAGTTCGCTGATCATATCCTTATTTATAGGTACTTGCTTATTATTTTTTATTTTTCAACATATCGCAAACCATATCCATGACGTGAAACTAAAACATTTATCAAAATCAAATACATACAAAAGTTACAAGCATATAAAAGTCCTGAATTTTACACATATTTTGATGAATGTTATGTGCTTTAATGTCCTAGAAGCGATACAACAAATTAAATAATTTTAGTTTCATAGCATAGTATATTTTATACTATTTAAAAATATTTTCGTTTCATTTAGATTTTTGGGATATTTCTCCTGAAATAATAGGAACCACCAAAACCATTCTCGAGTTTTTTTTAAACATGAATATTCTCTCGCGTTAGCTTGCCTCTCACACCGTGTTCGGTTAGTTCCGTACGGGCTTGGGAAATGAACGTTCTGGCCAACCAATAAGAGCCAGTCGGTGCTCTATAATCCGAAATTGAATGTAGAATGAAATAGCAAGCATAGCGACCCAGTGCGCGACTGACTTCAAGCCGCCGACTACAGGCTTCTGAAGAGTAAGTTGAGCGGTAAGAAAACACACAGATAAAAAAAGTAATTTGCCTCTAGACTAGAACTTACGCTGGGATACAAAAAACGTCGTTGAAATAGTTGACTGTAGTGGCCGTCCGCAATCGCCAACATTACAAATTAATAATTGGTGCAAAACTAAAAACCATTTCGAGATATGGGCCTTCTGAGCAACATATTTGTTTTTCATAATTAAATCGTGATTAAATAAAGAGATATTTAAAAAAAACTAAAAATATGGTAAACACTGGATCTTAAAAACAATTCCCTTTGCTTTGAAGTTCATTTTGTTAAAAAAAAATCAACTGTCATACCATGTGACAGTGGATATAAACGTGCCAAGCTTTTTTTTAAGTAATCGATTGGCAATGAACATCGTCGTTTGAAATACTCAGACACGACTTACGTCCTTTTAGAATGAGTGATTATGAAAACATTAAATTATGCAGGAAAAACGTAAAATAAAACAATATGAGCTTATGCTTCTTTTTTACGCAGCCTTTCAATATACATAGATATTAAAAACAAATGGATAACTAAAATGAAATGTTGTCGATTGGACACATCGCTGGATATATTATGTCGTGAAGTATACAGGCTGTACTGCGTATTTATATACAGCCACATGCTTTTCTGATCAACTAAAACACTGTCAAAAAAAAACAACGCAAATTAAAAAAAACTAGTCAAGTGCGAGTGGGGCTCGTAGCCTGAGGGTTCCAAAATACCGTTTAAAACACAAACGTATTTCACGAACATTTACAAACCAACTTGAGACTTACGATCTCATTAAACTCCATGTATCCAGAGGGTCTAATTGTATTGGTGATTAAGTTTCGTCTGAAATAATCAAATATCTGTTTTCAGATTTTCCCTAGATGTGTGCTAAATAACCTAATTGTGTACGGAATTTAAAGTTTCTAGGTCATTTGGATGTAACCTAAAGGTTTTTATTGTGAGCCTATTTGGATAAAATCGATTACGTAAAGGGCAAAACATTCTTTTTAACAGCCTTTTTAACAACACTATGAGACTATAGACTTCTGTAACTAGACTATCAAGTTGATATCTCTAACGGGGCCGGAGAAAAAGGCTCTTGTTCAACGCAAATAAAAGGTATTGCCCTTTACGTAATCAATTTCACAGAAATTGGCTCTTCTAGGGCACATCCAGTTGACTTAGAAACTTGAAATGTCATTCACAAGTAGGTATTATAACACACCTTTATAATAAAACTTGAAAATTACCTGTGTTTAATTATTCAAGAAGTAGTTAGAAATTAAAACTAGAAATTAGTGTCCTAACAACTGGACTAGACCCTTCGGATATATAGAGTTTAATACATCGTAAGTATCAAATTAAGTTGGTCCTTCATTTTGTACTTGAAACGGTATGTATGTGCTATTTTACTTTTAGGGTTCCGTATCTCAAGAAGAAAAAAACGGAACCCTAATAGGATCACTTTGTTGTCCATCAGTCCGTCTATCTGTCCGTCCGTCTATCCGTTCTTCCGTTCGTCTGTCTGTCAACACCCATTATCTCGCGAACGCGTGAAGGTATCGAGTTGAAATTAAAATCATATACTCAAGTCTACAGTCTCTTGAAGCTGTACAAATATCAAACTTCTAAGTCAACGTAAAAAAAAGATGCGGCCGTTTATGCCGCAAAAAAACGAATATCTCGACACTGTCAAAGAAATCCAAATTTATAGGGTATTTTCCGATGAAGTTTGGCAAGTAATACAGTCTTATACTACAAGTATAGGGAAAAATCTGAAAACTATAGATTTGTAATTAAATTATAAAAAATATAGTCTTTTACGGAACCCTCAGTAGGTAAGGCCGACTCGCACTTGTCCGGTTTTTAAATATTTTCTTAGTTTTATTGCGTAATTGAGACGAAGAATTTTGGCTGCTTGTTGGTTCTTTCGTGTCACGAAGAGATGATAATAACGCCTACAAAATTCGAAAATTGTGTTCTTCTGTACATAAATACAGGGTCTTATTTAATATTAATACGTATGATTAACTGAACTTATTGTTAATTGAGATTTCGTCATAATTATTCGATCAGTCTCGGCCAAACATATTAAAAACAAACCTAAAAGTAGGTATTATTATAAGATACGGATCTTAGACATAACTTACATTATTTTACATACATACATACATGCATATACTCACGCCTGACTCCCAGAGGGGTAGGCAGAGACTACAGATTTCCATCCGCTACAATCCTGACACACCTCTTTTGCTTCTTCTACATCCATCAACCTAGTCATACAGGCTCTTCTATTCCGGGTACTTTTCACTTTGCCCTTTTTCAGTATGTCGCTTATTTGGTCGGCATACGTCTTTGTAGGGCGGCTGAGTCGAGCTTTACCTTCGACTTGTGCAGCATAAACTCCTTTCGACACTCTACTTTCATTCATCCTCTCTATATGCCCAAACATTATTTTAAGGTTGTTTATTAAAGGACTATTTTGTATTTGGCAGCACAGCTTCACCGCAGCTTTACCAAACACAAAAACACCACCCTGTGAATACATCGATAGTATCAAAGACACTCAGATTTGCATACTGAAGCGCTCTTGTGTCCGCGCCCGTCTTCGCTCGGCTCTCTTGTACATTTTAATATTTAGGCCCCAACAAAAGGGACTAAGCGAACGACGCAATTAAACTACTGTCATTGTTCGAATAAGGGTGCCGGTACACTTGCGATCTGGGGGCTATCAGTTTATAAATTGATCAGTTCAGAACATTATCACAATGGTGTACTCTGAGAGCACGTAGCTGTGATATTATTCACTGTTTTATATGCTATTGAATATTTGATAAATTAAAGACGCGATGTCTTATTTAATTGAAAATTGAAATTGAAATTGAATATTTATTTGACACAATAAATATTATTTGTTTACACACTACATAAAAAAGAAAAAAAGATAAACAAAACAGACATTGCAACAAAAAAGGGCAGATCTGCCATGGGCTGCGAGTGGTATTTGATTTTTAGGGTTCCGTACTCAAAGGGTAACCAATGGGATCCTATTACAAAAACTCCGCTGTCCGTCTGTCACCGGGCTGTATCTCATGAACCGTGATAGTTAGACAGTTGAAATATTCACAAATGATGTATTTCTGTTGCCGCTATAACAACAAATACTAAAATCGGCCAAGTGCGAGTCGGACCCGCGCACTCTCATACAACAGACATGATTTTTTTGTCGTTTTTATAGATAACCTGAAGCTGTTTAACGGACGACGCTCTCTCTAAACTCGCCCGTATGCCGTTGCGTTAGGATTCACGCGTTTTTGTTTGGAACTCAATTATTTCCTAAACTAAGGATGTCTGCGGGTATGATTTTTTGGAAAAGTGGTTCAGTAGGGTCGGTAGAATATGTGGTTTCATTTAATGGTAGCAGTCTATTTACACCCGGTATATAAAATTCAAGTCCTGACTAACTGACTGATAATCAAGCCACAGACTAAACCGCTGGTCCTAGAGACATGGAATTTGGAGGGTGTTTTCTTTGTCAAGTGTAAGTATCCACTAAGAAAGGGTTTTTAGAAATTCTACCCCTAAAAGGGTGAAATGGGATGTTGAATTTTCTGTGAAACTTTTTATTCTCTGGGTCGATTTACTCGAAAATTGAAACACACACTCTTCTTGCAGTCGCAACTGTGCCGGTGGCCGAGTGATCGCTACAGGCGTTACAGCGGACTCTTCTAGCTTTTACAGCGCTTTATCGCTTTTGTGCGCATTGTGCTGCGGGAATTGATGCTTTCAGCTCGCTGCTATAGACGCGCCGTTCGTAAGCACTTTATGAGATTTACACTCCTATAGTATGAAACGTTAATTATACATTTCTTTGAATGAAAGGTCGTTTCTAATACCTATATGTTTCATGAGAGTAAAATTTTACTGGATTTGGACCGACTCTGTGAGAGAAGAGCGCCCGCCTGTTAACCCAGACGTCATGGGTTTAATCCTCGTGGTGCATGGTGTACGGTCTGCGTACTCCAGGGGCACGTTACGCTGCTGGTCCGTTTGTGCCCCAAGTACGGATAGAGCTCATCACCCTTCTGGTTAGGGATGTAATAATCGTCGGTGGAAAGCGGGTGAAACAATTATTGACTGTGACTTGTATTTCACAGTTTACACTTGGGAACACCTTTGAAACCTTCTCGGGGATTATTTACTATTTGTCTTTAAAGAGAACCTGATTTACACTTGAACCATAAAAAAAAATCCTTATTTTCTTACATTTTTGCACATCATTAAGGGGGTAACTTTTTACCTCGGTACAAAATGCACATCATAATATTGTTTAGCTTACTTTGGAATAAAAAGTATGCAATAAACGTGTTTTAAAGCAACTTGTGGAAATAGTTTATTAATAATAAAGTCTTAACAAAAAAATTACATATTTTAACGTATTAAATTTTGTTTGCATTACATTAGCAAACTTAACAGAGTGTTTACAGTTGTAATGTAATGCAGCTAAAATATAACGTATAAAATTGAATAATTTTCATGTGATCGCGCGAATTGCTATAAATTTATTCAAGAGTAAGGATAAAACGCAATTTTTGCATACTTTTAATTCAAAAGTAAGGAAAACAATAATATGATGTCATTTTGCACCGGAATTCTGTTTAACCACCTTAAGTTGTGGGTCTCTCCTTGTATGTTTTGCAAAACCTGTATTAGAAGAGCCCCTCTCTCTTGAAGTGCCATAAAAGATAAATATGGTATTTAAATACTCGTATACAGATATATTATAGTGTTAGGCTGGGCGTGTTAGTGTGTACCTGTATAGTATCCGTATTTGATTGTGTGTGTGCGTTATTTGGTGGACTTTTACGGTTTGAATATAAGGTAGTACAAAATGTTATAATTATTATGAAATTTTACTATAATATATATACAATACTAAATCATAATACAATATACATACGTGCCACCATAAGTTTAATCGTAGACGTAACTATGCATTGGAAAAAAAAACACGGAAATTGTTGCATAACATAATACGAGTCCAACTATATAAAAATTTACAAGTTCCACATCGCCGAAAGTTAGTTAGAAGAAAATGCTAAAGCTCGCCTATGTAATACATTTCTTTTTGGGCAATATATAATTTTTGACAATAATAATTATAAAACTTACTAGATGCAATTTAACTTTTTGGTTATGTATTAAAAGTTTAAAAGTGTAATTTCAAAATGTTACAAAGTTTAGTAGTTCACTGCCTACTTCAAAAGCGAAGTGCAAAATGGAACTATCTGTCCAAAAGCATCGCGTCACAAACAGAAGCAAGAAAGAAATTATTATTTATAAACGCAGAGAGAATAAGTAGCAACGAAATTTCAAGATACACAAAACAAGACCGGACTTGGCGAACTTAAAATTATTATTCGGGCAACTGTGAAACGTATTTAGTTAAGCGACGAAACAGCAAGGCCGGAGCTGGCAACACTAGCGCTTATTAAAAAGAGCACAATGATGTATTGCCAGTAATTTCTGCGAAATACCCGACGCGCTGTGCCAGATTCCCCATAATGGGGGTAAATCTTGCGAGTGTTAAGGGCAAGATATTCTTGATTTGTTCTTCGATTTGTGAAGCTTCTTTGTTGGTTTGTGGGATGAATATTTTCCTCGAGAAAGATTATTCGTGCACTTTACGTTCTGAACTTCTGAAACCTTACTCTTCAATATAGTTGTAAGAAACTTAGTGTAGAGTTAGTTCAAATATATTTGCCTTTCATAAACTTGTAACTTTGTTATCTGCAACGTTTCTATTATCTCTACTTAGGCGAAACTTAGTCCTAACCAAATTCACAGTGCACGTGTAACCAGGTATACTCTGCTACACCTACCCTGGGTAGGTGATCCGTGGCTACATCTAAGTCTATTTGACTTGCTTTGTAGTTTTAATTTTAATTACGATATGCGATACATGTTTTCTTATGTAGCAGTATTTGTTATGTATGTTGTGTCTGCCTATTATCGGGTATGCACTCTAACTAAGCTAATCACTTAAGCTATTTTAATTACGATATGCGATACATGTTTTCTTATGTAGCAGTATTTGTTATGTATGTTGTGTCTGCCTGGTATCGGGTATTCACTCTAACTAAGCAAATCACTTAAGCTATTTTAATTACGATATGCGATACATGTTTTCTTATGTAGCAGTATTTGTTATGTATGTTGTGTCTGCCTGTTATCGGGTATTCACTCTAACTAAGCAAATCACTTAAGCTATTTTAATTACGATATGCGATACATGTTTTCTTATGTAGCAGTATTTGTTATGTATGTTGTGTCTGCCTGTTATCGGGTATGCACTCTAACTAAGCTAATCACTTAAGCTATTTTAATTACGATATGCGATACATGTTTTCTTATGTAGCAGTATTTGTTATGTATGTTGTGTCTGCTTGTTATCGGGTATGCACTCTAACTAAGCTAATCACTTAAGCTATTTTAATTACGATATGCGATACATGTTTTCTTATGTAGCAGTATTTGTTATGTATGTTGTGTCTGCCTGTTATCGGGTATGCACTCTAACTAAGCTAATCACTTAAGCTATTTTAATTACGATATGCGATACATGTTTTCTTATGTAGCAGTATTTCTTATGTATGTTGTGTCTGCCTGTTATCGGGTATGCACTCTAACTAAGCTAATCACTTAAGCTATTTTAATTACGATATGCGATACATGTTTTCTTATGTAGCAGTATTTGTTATGTATGTTGTGTCTGCCTGTTATCGGGTATGCACTCTAACTAAGCTAATCACTTAAGCTATTTTAATTACGATATGCGATACATGTTTTCTTATGTAGCAGTATTTCTTATGTATGTTGTGTCTGCCTGTTATGGGGTATGCACTCTAACTAAGCTAATCACTTAAGCTATTTTAATTACGATATGCGATACATGTTTTCTTATGAGGCAGTATTTGTTATGTATGTTGTGTCTGCCTGTTATTGGGTATTCACTCTAACTAAGCTAATCACTTAAGCTATTTTAATTACGATATGCGATACATGTTTTCTTATGTAGCAGTATTTGTTATGTATGTTGTGTCTGCCTGTTATTGGGTATTCACTCTAACTAAGCTAATCACTTAAGCTATTTTAATTACGATATGCGATACATGTTTTCTTATGTAGCAGTATTTGTTATGTATGTTGTGTCTGCCTGTTATTGGGTATTCACTCTAACTAAGCTAATCACTTAAGCTATTTTAATTACGATATGCGATACATGTTTTCTTATGTAGCAGTATTTGTTATGTATGTCAAATCATCAGTCTGGATGAAGAAGAAGGAGCTGAAGGGCTGCCAAATCTCCGTAGCTGAGTTTTTGACGGGGCGTCGCAGGCAAATATTTGCTGAAGCACGCAAACTATATGGTGTCTCTCAATGCTGGACACAAGATGGGAACCTATTCTTGAAGCTCTCTGATGGCGTAAAGTTGCGACTCAATACAATGGAGCAACTGCAGGAGTTCTCAGCCAAATATCCGCCCTCTTCTGGTGCTCATAATTCTACAGGCCGGTCTAAGCGGCTTATTCCTGCGAAAAAATGATAGCCGTTAGAGGTTACATTTGTAAAGTAACTTTTATACCGTCAGGTACTATTTTCGTGTAAAACACTTGCTTACTTACTTTTAACGATAGGCAAATCAAAATTTTCAACTTGCTGCTCATTCAACGGGTAGTTCTTACTTTGATAATTTCTCTTTTACTTTTGCGTAACTATAAAATTATTTGTATTCACCCTCACACAGAATATTATTTTATTTTTTTCTTATTTATTTGACACTTTGATCTGGTTGGTTCGCTAAGGTACGTTCCGTTTTCATTTCACATAGTAGTTCTGTTCTCAGTTCGCGTTCCAGTCTAATCATGCAATATTAACCCGTTTCGCATAAAGTCGTAATCGCATTGCCACAATAGATTGCCTATTTTGTTCCTCAGTGGGAAAACAAATATTAATATTGTAAATTAATTTACGGAATAATTGCATACATATGCATAATGTTGCGAGGCATAAATATGCCAATAGTTATGTTATTCATAAGTGTTACACCAATAAATTAGTATTTTCTTTTCTTGTTTACGTATTTTGTAAATTTGTGTATCATAGAGAAATTTGTAATAAATAGTTCATGGTTTTTGTAAGTTTAGTGTAATAAAATAAGAAATATTTCTATCAGTATGTACTCTAAGTTTTAAGTTAAATAAGAATAATTTTGGTGAGCTGGCGGTGATGTGGTACTTTTTGTGGTAAGTACCTAATTAGTGTTGCCACTTTCACCTTATTTTAAGCGTTTATATTATTATCATATTATTTATTTTTTACTTATATATTTTTATATATTCTTATATAGTATTTATTTATTTATATTTAATGGATTTATCATACAACTCGGACTTATTTCATTCACTCGACTCGAACGACTCTTTTACTGATGCATTAGATGACTCTCGAGATAATGTTCACCTCAGTGACCTACTTCACAATACTTTTGTACCACTTAAGAAGAATCTAAACTTATGTCACCTCAATGCACAAAGTATTCCTGGACACTACTCTGAATTTCTTGCCACGTTTACAAGCAATCATATTCATGCCTGTCTTGTTTCGGAATCGTATTTAAAACCCACTCTGCCTTCTACCTCTTTTGCTATCCCGGGTTACGTATTGATACGAAATGACCGAACGGGTGCAAGTAGTGGCGGGGTTGCGATTTATCTCCGTTCCGATATCAAATATAAAGTTATTTCCCATTCATCCTCTGAATATAACAGGGATAAACCGTTTATGGAATATATGTTCATTGAACTAGATTTCACTACTGCAAAATTTCTATTGGGTGTTGTGTACCCCACCAACTATTGATTACTTTGACACATTAGAAAATTTACTGGTCACACACTTGCCCGAATATGAGCACGCTGTCATTATGGGTGATCTGAACACAAACTTGCTCTGTGATGATACTCGCTCTAATAAGCTGCGAACTCTTACCTCATCTGTCAATATCTCTATTGTGCCACTTGACGCTACTCACCATGTGGGTGACTCGCATACCTTGTTAGACCTTATTCTTACCCCTACTTTGGACCGGATAGCGTGTTATGGACAGCTTACAGCATCTGGATTTTCCCATCATGACCTTATTTACGCTTCCTACAAATTGAAAATTCCCAAGCCTAAGCCGAAGATCATACTTCAGCGAAATTTTGCTGCCATGTCTATCGACAAACTTAGAGCTGATGCTAAGGCCATTGATTGGTCCAAGTTGGAGCATACGGAGACAATAGATGACAAAATAGAACTCTTCAACAAAATCGTTACTGAATTATATGATGTCCATGCTCCTATACACCCAGTCCGTATGAAACGTCCACCAACACCATGGCTTACTGATGAAATACGTAAAGTCATGGCCATTAGGGATAATTTCAGGCGCAAACATAAAAAACGCCCTTCCGAAGACAACTGGAATAGGTTTAAAACTGCAAGAAATCGCTGCAATCAGATGGTCAGGAATGCAAAACGACGCCATATACACTCTTCTATCGAAAAATGCAATCCTAAGAATCTCTGGCGATTTCTTCGTACTCTGGGTTTCGGCAAATGTCGGCAAACTCTCAACCCATCCTTAGATCTAAATGGCTTAAATCAACATTTTTCCTCCCCTCCACACACCATTGATCCACTTTTAAAAGAAAGTACCATTCAACGCATTTTAGCTGCTCCTTCTCCGTCTCACCATACTTTTAATTTCACACCAGTTCTCGTCTTCGATATTGAAAAAATTATTCTCTCTATCCCAAGTAAAGCTGTAGGCCATGACACTATTGGCCGTGACCTTCTTCTCCCTATTCTAGAAATAATTCTCCCTGTCGTTACCCACATTGTGAACTTTTCTTTAACATCAAATACATTCCCTGCTTCTTGGAAACTGGCATACATGGTTCCAGTTCCTAAAATCTCTGAACCTTCGGAGTTCAAAGACTATCGTCCGATTTCTGTACTTCCTTTCCTCTCTAAAGTTCTTGAACGGGTGGTCAATCATCAATTAATGAATTTTCTTCACTCAAACAACCTTTTAAATCCATTTCAGTCGGGATTTCGTCCATCCCACAGTACAAGTACTGCTCTCATTAAAATTACCGACGACTTTCGTGAAGCTATGGACAATAGGCAACTTACCCTCCTTACCCTTCTTGATTTTAGCAGCGCTTTTAATTGTGTTGACTATGATATTCTCTTGGCCATTCTCCGTTCTCTCAATGTTTCTGAGTCAGCTACTAAGTGGTTCCATTCGTATCTCTTTGGGCGTCAACAACGTATACGGTCTGATGATAATTTCTCTGATTGGTGCGATGTTACAGCTGGCGTCCCCCAGGGTGGTGTGCTATCTCCTCTCCTATTTTCCGTGTTTATAAACACTCTCACGTCCACCATTAACTTCAGTTGTTATCACATGTACGCTGACGACCTTCAACTCTATATGTCCTTTAAGCAGGACTTAATTCTAGTAGCCATACAGAAAATGACTTCTGACCTAGACCACATAAGTCAATGGACGGAACAATTTGGACTCCTCGTTAACCCATCTAAAACACAAGTCATGATAGTCGGCAGCAGGGCACTCACTGACAAAACGGACCTCAGCTTGCTTCCACCAGTATGTTTAAATGGAACACCTCTTAAGTTCTGTAGGTCGGTAAAAAACCTGGGGCTCTATATCCAGAACAATTTGTCATGGGACCTGCATGTCGCTGAACTTAGCAAAAAGATCTTTGGATCAATACACTCTCTTAAACGCATGCAAAGATTTTTACCGTATTCTGCTAAGATCATGCTAGTTAATTCACTCTTGCTCCCCATCCTAGACTATGCCGATGTCTGTTACCCTGACCTCACTGAAGGATTGCTAAATAAGCTTGATCGTCTCCTTAATTTATTCATACGGTACATTTTTGGTCTCCGTAAGTACGACCATGTGTCGCAATCCCGTTTTGATCTTAAATGGCTTAATATCCGAAATCGCCGTAACGCTCACATTCTAACGCTTCTTTGGAACATCCTCAATGATCCCCTCTCCCCAGCTTACCTGAAAGAAAGATTCGTTTCCCTTGATTCCCTTGGCCGCCTCCATCGTACAGAGACCCATTTACTTTTGCGTACCCCGACACATAAAACAAACATGTTTACAAATTCTTTTACAGTTTCCGCAATACGTGTTTGGAATAGTTTACCGCTCGCCATTCGAGAAAGTCCATCAATAGCCATCTTTAAAAATAGAGTCCATCAGCACTTTTTAGATTTACAAAATAAATAACCTGCCTTCTCAGTCTTCGTATGAATTTTGAACCTGTCTCCTAATTGCATAATATCCATTTATTATATTTATTATTATATTATAATATTTATTTATTTTTATTATTTATTTTTTATAGTAAGTATATGATGTTTATTATTATTTAGATTATGTAGATATGTAATTGGAATATTTTAATGCCCCCGTCCCTATAGATTTTAGCTTTTGTCTACGACCGACACATTTACCGGCACTACCCAATAATGATCCACACCACCAAAGGTTAACTGGAAGACAATGCTAAATAGCATTAAGTTCGCCTCGTGTACAATATTTTTAGTTCAATAAAGAATTTTTATTATTATTATTATGTTGTGTCTGCCTGTTATCGGGTATTCACTCTAACTAAGCTAATCACTTAAGCTATTTTAATTACGATATGCGATACATGTTTTCTTATGTAGCAGTATTTGTTATGTATGTTGTGTCTGCCTGTTATTGGGTATGCACTCTAACTAAGCTAATCACTTAAGCTATTTTTGTATATATGTCATAGTTGGCAAACGTTATAAATAAATAAAATAAAATAAATCGGTAAATCGTAGAAACTACCAGTTTTATAGTAAGAGCCCGAAATTATATTTAGTTTTCAACCATGCATTGATTAATTCAAGTTCCAAAATCAATGCAACAATAAATATCATTGTAATCTGAAGAATATCTATAGTTCATTTAAATTATATTGTATATCATATATCCATACATGTTACTCATTTACCTTATCAGTAAAAACATGCTGAGCATCTTCGTTTTAGAACCAAACCACAAAAACTTTTCTAAAATTATTATTATTTACTCATATTGTATCAGCACGCCTACAAATAGGAAGCTTGATCCATTAAATACTATCTAATTAGTTTGAAGTAAAAATTGTCCGTCAAAGAACTAAAATAACCGACATAGCTTCAAAGATTAGCAGCCTGAAGTGGCAGTGGGCTGGTCATATCTGCCGAGGAAGCGACAACTGTTGGAAGAGACGAGTTCTCGTGGGAAGACCGAAGATCGAGTGCTATGGTACTCCTTGGGAGAGACCTATATCCAGCAGTGGACGAATCTAAAGTGGGCTGATGGTGATGGTTTACAGAGGTGTGTCTACGCTCTCTCTAACCCCGATTGTACTTGATATTTTTATTTAGGTAGTTCGAGATTTTGGCTTACTGAAGGTTGCTTGTAGCATCTTCGCCTTAAGCGCGGGTGCGAAGGGAGGAGGCGGGGGAATAAACGGCGTTTTGTTGTTTTGATTTATCGTCTCCTTAATAAATGTGTCGTGTTGTGGATGCGTTCTATCTTATTTGTTTGTATTGTTATTAATTGTTATTGGGCCGCTGATTAATTGTGTTTGGGTTTTTATATTTTAGCTGAAATCTTCGTGCATTATTTATTACCTTTCTCTTATCTTAAAATCTTAAATTAGAAGTACATTTTAGGATATATATTATGTATCCGCGTTTGTTAAAGCTTTCCTTGAAATTGTTTTTCTTTGTTGTTTGTGCTGTAAACTTTCCATCTAAACAAATTTCGTATAGTATTTTGTGTGTGATAGATAATAAACGTTTTAATAAACTAAGAGCAAGCAAGTCATATGTACTTGTTTATAGACTAACACACGCTCAAATTAAATATTTTTAAAGTATATTTTTTGTCGTTATATTTAATACGTACCAGAATATTTGTAGACTAAACATATTTGATTGTTGTCTACGATGTAGTAATTAAACATTATACTTGATGTATATAGAATCACTAGACTTTCGCCCGTGGCTCCGCCTGCATTTATTCAATCTCTACCCCTTTTTCGGCTTGGACGTTATTTTATGTCTACCCCTTATAGCCTATGTGTTGACTAGGGTCACTAAGATGATAATAAAAAACCGCATACAAGTCTGTTGTGGTACATGTCATACATACAGACAGACAGACAGACAGATAAAAATTCTAAAAATTGGTGTTTCTGCTTCAGCACAATACTAATAACATTTCAAATTTCGCGAAATTATTCAATGTACATACACTTAGACGTCTAAGTACATACACGAATTTTTTACTATTCCATTATTATTAGTATATAATCAGTACATTTCAAAATGTTGAAAAGCCAACTTTTTTTAGTTTAAGAATGGATACAGTAAATAATTATTTAACATAACAATATCAGGAACAAGATTTCACCCTTCGTTTACTTCTTGACCGCATTGTATTGGAACTATTTATCGTTGATTGTAATAAATACTTGAGAATTTCTCTGATCCGACCATTGTGAATAAATGGAGCACAATAATAGCAGAACAACACAATAGCAACAAACAATACGTGTAAGAGTTTTTTCTCCGGTGTTTGTGTTTTTGAAGGGGTCCTTAAAGCTTCTTCCATTTCTTTTGTTGGAGCTAAAGGAACTTTCATCGAAAGTCAGAAACATTGTATAAAATTGCCTCTTACTTCTTTCCAAGAAACCATGCTCGACGACTTACCTATTTGTTAAATTATGTTTCGTTTCTTACTGGATGCAAAAAATATGTGTTTATAAAGTTGTTTTTTTTTACAGAAAGAAAACACAATTTTTTCCCAGAGGACAGCGAGACTCCTTTGAGCTAGCTATTTAGATTTCCTCAGTACATTTATGTAGGCTATCCATTTCTTTCAATACAAGAGTATCAGCCCAGAAACCAGGTCCAGAACCCTCGTCCCACACGAGACCTACATTATCGGCCAAGTAGAATGTCACCACGTCTTCAAAGCCCTCAAAAATTGATTTACCCGTCTCAAAAGGTCTAAAACGGGGTCCAAACGCGTCCGCTATAATCTTCTAAGCCTTGTGACTTAGAGAGAGCCGAGGTCTTCATTATTTGGGCCCATTGTCGCCCGGCGGGGACTAAATCCGAACCTTTTTGTTAACGGGTGCGCGGTATTAGGATCACTTAGAACGCGTGAAAAAAAGAAATGAATATGGCGTAAGTCGATATTGTACTGTACGTCGACTTTACTATTGTATTGTATTGTATTGTACACATTGGTCTGGTGATTGTTGGTGCGCGGTAAATGAATACAATAAGAATAAGTTGTATTGTCGCCCCGAATAATAATAAATTACAGAAGCAGTGTGCAACTCTTTTTGTTGTACGGCCAATTGGGTTTAACGGGTTTTATAGACGTTACGAGTATTTTATTGTGAGAACTTTGATGCATCTCCTTTGAAATTTAACTGTTACGTGATTTTCAAGTTTTTTGGGTATGAATAATGAAAATAGGTCAAGTGCGAGTCGGACTCGAAGGGTTTCGTACTACCACACAATATTAATATTTTATATAGACTCCCCTTGGGTTTTGAAATTTGGCACCCTTCGGGTGCGAAACCGTAAAAAGATAAATAACAATGTAAATACCATAGCAATATCCAGGCGACAAAAAACAAGGCGCTAAAATGGTATTATAGCTTTTGACAATTAATTTGGCACCCTCTGAGAACAAAACCATAGTTTTTAGGGCAACTGCGCTGTCTATCCATCCGTATGTCACGGGTCTCTAGCTTGCAGACGGAATGAGTTACAGACCTTAAATTTGAATATGTTATGTAGAATGTTGACCCAATACCGAATTTGGAATTTATAATTAAATTAAATTATTTTTTAGTTGGGGTCCCAAAAAAAAAAATATTTTACTGTTGGTAATGCTTAGAACAAATTGAGTATTTGTGTCGGAAGTACAGCGATACTCACCACACATCACGTTCGAATGTAAAAATCGTCGGTAAATCGTTATTTTCACTTCACAGTCCACAGTCGGAAAAATTTCTGGCACCCCCTTTGGGATTCATGTCGTGACGACATTTTATTTAAACCACACGTAACACAATAAAAGAGTAAAAAAGTATATTTTATTAAAATTATACAGCTGTATATCTGATTGTATTCTTTAAAAAACCAAAAACAAGTATTATGAAAGTTCCATCGTACAAAGTAACTTACGAAAGTGTTGCCAACAGCGCGGCAATAATACCTAAAACACACAAAAAGCACTCTTCATCAATCACAGTAAGTATTTACCGAGTTTCAGTGAAACAAGGCGGCTATTCGATAGTCATTATTTCCCCATTGCAGACTCGCAGAGATTGGGGGAATAAAATTATACAGAACGATCTGCGGAACCCGCGAGCGATATAGGGTCGGTATCCTTAGCCTTAGCTTTTACAGAAGAAAGGTTTATTTATTTCGTATCGTCAGTCTGTTCAGTTTTTTTAAATACAAAATGGGCTTACGGTTATTCATTAGCGCGTATGATGGAAAGAGTCGCTAAGACCTAGGATGAAGCGCGCTCACCAGGAAAGCGAAAGAGTTAAAAAAATCTACGCATGTAGGTAACGGCCAAATGAGTGACGCTACGTAACTTCCGCGTAACTTAACGTGTCATAGCGGAACATGACCGTCGCTTGGCTGCATGGTGACGTCATGAGAGTGGTGACAAATGACGACCGAAGCTTGCTACCAGTTAAAGTGAAAGCATTTGTCAGCTAGTTGTGTCTTGGTGTAACAGTCCAGGGTGCGTCGGGCATGTGTTTAATCAATGGTTGTATCCCAGTGTACGCCACTTGGGGAGGCTCCTTGCATGCACCCCTAGCATACACCCTCGTGTAGCCCCAAGCAAGATTTATTTATTTTGCGCCTTCAAAGCCCATGCACTACATATACAATTAAACGACGATTCACTTTCGATCCAGCATTCAAGATTTTTAAATTATTTCTGGAGTCCAAATACGAAAGACGAATGCCGACTAAATAGGCGACATACTGAAGAAGGGCAAAGTAAAAAGTACCCGGCATAGACGAGCTTGTATGACTAGATTGATGGATGTAGAAGAAGCAAAATAGGTGTGTCGGGATCGTAGCAGGTGGAAATCTGTAGTCTCTGCCTCCTCCTCTGGAAGACAGGCGTGAGTATATGTATGTATGTATGTAAAAATACGATTCTCCAATATTTGCACGTAAAACTTCAGCTCTAGCAGCAAGGGTTTTGGGTTATGCCGCAGACTGACAGGCACAAAGTGAAGTGTTGCCATATTAACCACAAAATCTATAAATACTTACATAACATGATTATCATCTATTAAGTGTGAGTTTTTGTTATTAATTCATTGTTTTATGCACATTTTAGGTGGTAGAGCTAATGCCGGGCTCGACTGTGGAGGTACCACCATCTTACTCGCAAATCCTCCCGAAGTTATTCGGGGGAGAGTAAGAGAACAGCTCTCAGGCAAAACCAGGCGGCCCACCATTGTTGCCTGGGACCGATGGATGGCGGTATATCCATCCCCAATTGCCGGGCCTTATATAAATCAGACTGGTGACGGGCAGCGGCGTCACTGGTGCGAGGGTTTCGGCACCGCTCTCACCAACCCGCCTGCCCAGCGTGTGTGAGTATGGGCATTTCTTCCAGGAGGACCACCAAGAGTGACGAAATCCTGGAAAGGCCTATGTCCAGCAGTGGACAAAACAGGCTGATGGATGGATGGATGCACATTTAAGCTAAACTGCTCACTTGGTGAATAATTTTAAATGTTGAATGGTCTTAATTATAAGCTTTTTCTTTGCCGTATATCAGTTGGTACAATAATATACGCATGTTTTTTTTTGAAAATCAACGGATTCGATTCTTATCTAGGAAATTATAAAAAAAAATGTATTGATGTGTTTTGGTTCTCATAAAAAATCAGCCATGAGACTCCTTTAAGCATTTATCGCTATTCCCTATAGTTTTGGATTTAGACATACAGGTGTTAAGGTGTTACGGAAGCTGGGAACTGGCGATAGTATCCGTCCATATGAATAACTTTAACATGGAACCAACCCTCAAATAGAAAAAAAATCTGCTGTTCCATAGAAAAGTTATATACCTATTTACCCACACAAATAAAATTGTATAAAAAAACATTTTTTTTTCACGATTTGTCACTTTATTTTCCACTGAAATTCGTTAATATTGACCCAGTATAATGTATACGGAAGAAGCCATAACGTTTGCCGTGTCGCGGCTAACAATGGAGCGCCGCTCCCGTAATGACGAAATATAAACGCTGGCCGTTCGTCGCTAAACTATCAATAAAAGGTATTAAATGATATTTTTTACTGTGGCAACATTTTCGTCTCTATTTAATGATATTGTCTCGTTTCGCTTAATGAATTCGGGTCTCAGTTTATTGGTCCGCTCGAGATTTTAGTGACACTAATTTGTTTCTGAACTTTTAATGATTGCTTTATTTTCTTTCTCTGGCCTTCTGTTTCGAATTCTTCGTAATTTTTAGATTTGGGAGTAATTCTTGTCGTTTAAGTTATTGGAGAGATTTGTACTTTATTTTGCATGAATTGTTGAATCTAATAAATAATGCGCCAAATGGACCTCAATTACTAAGCCTCCGCTGTCTGTCTCTCCGTCCGCCACAGAGGTCACCGCTTCAGCCGTAACAGGTAGCCACTAGCCAGTTGAAATTTTCACAGAGTACGTGCTTCTAGATTTTTTTTACCTTTTTTATAATAAATGGGTATATTTCAGCTGTGTCTAAGAAAAACCGGCCAATTGCGAGTCGGACTCGCGCACGAAGGGTATCCGAACCATTATCTATAAAAACAGCGAAAAAACCATGTCTGTTGTATAGGAGTGCGCAGGTCCGACTCGCACTTAGCCGGTTTTAATATTTGTAGTTATAGAGGCAACAGAAATACATTATCTGTGAACATATCAACTGTCTAATTATCACGGTTCATGAGATACAGCCTGGTGACAGACGGACGAACAGCAGAGTCTTAGTAATAGGGTCCCGTTGGTTACACTTTGGGTACGGAACCATAAAAATCAGGATGCAGTACTCAAAGATACTCAAAGGGTGCCGAATTGTTTGTCAGGCGCTATAAATTTTGTTGACTGACTTGTTTTTTGTCACCTTGATGTTGTTATAGCATCTATTTTTAATGTATTTACTATAATGCGTTTAGGGCACTGTGTGGTAATACGGAACCCTCTGTACATGAGTCCTACTCGACCTTGGTTGAATTAAATTTATTAACGATATACATTAATTTTCGAATGGTCAGTTAATGTTTATGATAGTTTAGACGCATCGCTCACGCGAGTCATTTGTGAACGTTCCCAGCCACTTACACGTTAGAAAATTGTGAAAATTAAACGTGCAATACGATCCGCCATTTTATAATTTTATAATGACCGACATTATAAAGCTTGATTGTTTGAGAAATTAGAATGTAGAAATTGAAATATTGATTTTATACTGAAAAATGCATTTCTATCACTCGACAGTAAGTTTTATTACTAAATAGAAATGCATTCAAAT
The DNA here is from genome assembly GCA_910592155.1 of Ypsolopha scabrella. NCBI lineage: Eukaryota > Metazoa > Arthropoda > Insecta > Lepidoptera > Ypsolophidae > Ypsolopha > Ypsolopha scabrella. The sequence goes on from OU342978.1 coordinate 1,405,334, forward strand.
AAATCGGATGTTTTGAAACCAAACTTATAAAAAAATAATATTGGTGAAGTCACAGTCCACACTCCGCACACTCACGTTTCACCGACGATTATTACATCCCAGCGTGCTGGGTAGTAAGCTTTATCACTGTACTTTTGGCACAATTTAATGCCCCTACGGGATTTGACCTCACGGCCTTCGAACTAGAAGTCAAGTAGTCGATCAACCAGGCTAAAGAGGCGGTCAAACTGAAGGGAATTGATTTTAACAAGTTACCAGTTGTAACTCATAACTTTTATTATTTTACAGTAATTCCACCATTTGAACTCACATGCGTCCTTAGGGATTTATTAAATTCATTTGTGACGATTTGTATATAAAACAACACGCCCTTTAATCAACGCAGTTTCCCAAAACCAATTTGCTAAAAAAAGACCTCGTTCCAAAATTGGAATAGCAACACCGGGCTATCAATTCGAGTTTCGTCGGAAATATCCGAACGATGTCAAAATTAGAACTCTTGTATCAGCCCGCGCCCAATTTACAGAGGGGCGTGGGGGGAGAGGGTCTAACAACTATTTTCTAAAGTCAATGGTAACGCACTGCGTGTAAAAAACGCTGCGTTTAGGACTTGGTGCTGGCTTCAAGAGATTCCTTATGCGAATTTACTTTGGCCTAAAACAAATTCTTAGCATAAAACCTCCAACTTTGATTTCAGGTATTTTTTTTGGTTGTACGTGTATCATAACTAAAAAAGGCCGAAGGCAGAAGTCCTTTTACCAAAATTATTATCGTATTAACCTTACTTCGAAAACCACTGGATATTTAAAGCTATTTGGCAGACAAGTGGAAGATTACGAGTACACTGGAACTACATCAAAAGTAAGTTGAAATTAAATACACATTATATTTTTTACCACGTTTTTCTTTCTTAGTTTTAATGGTCTACTCGTTTTCAGAACAAGGAGGTCTAAAACAAATGTATATTCTTATTTTTTAAGTACAAAAGCTTAAATTTACCACGTTTTTTAACAACAGCATTAATATGAACTGTTTCTGCGTAATTGCCAGGACATACACAAATAAGAATTATACAAATAAGAATATTACATTGTTGCAATATAAATCCCCGAGTGGTGTAAGAGGTGTTTCCGTGTATGGACTATGAAATGCAAGTTGTGGTCCACACTCGTATATCCAAGTTTTGCCAGCGATTATTACATCCTAACGTGATTAGATGAGTTATCGGCGTGTTTCAGGCACAAATATGCACATAGCTTAACGGATTAATTTGAACTATTAGACCACAGAAGTGGTCAGGATATGTTAAGATAAATAGAGTCTATGTTATTCGCGAGGCAGCGTTTTTCCTACCAAAACGCTGCGTGAAAACAAACCCGTGCGCGCTATAAGAATGTCCTGTCGCGGTGACACGGGTCGTTCTGAAATTCCGATGGAATCCAGTGCCTCCGCTAATTGGTCGGTTAAGTTGGACCGGTTTCCGAATTCGAAAGTTGCCGAATATTGCGTGTTTTGGGTAAAAGTTCCAAGTTCAAAATGTGTTCGGTTGATTGGTTTTTGTTTGGTTGTGCGTGCGAGTACTCGCTTTATTTTTTCAGATTTTTACTACTAATCAAAAAGATACATTTTTAGGACATAAATCCCTGTCAGAGGTGTTTCCGAATGTGGATTGGGAAATTCAAGTCACAGTTCACACTCTTACACCCACGTTTCACCGACAGTTATTTCGTCTCAGCGTGATGGTTGGTAAGCCCTATCGCCGTACGTCAGGCACAAATTGAACTCCGAAGCACGAGGACCGAGCACAAAGTGTGCCCCTACGGGACTTAAGCCCGTGACCTTCAGAGGCAGTCAAATATCAAATGGACCCTTAATGGGGTCATAACTGGACTTTCTATTCAGTACTACAAAATAGGGTCAGATTGCATATAATAACAGAAACTGGCCACAATAAAAAGTCGTATTCCACTGATATTGCCGCTGTCGTGTCGACCATTTAAAGTTATTTCACAAATATGGCGTCCATAAACCGAATGTAAAGATTAACTATCAATAATAACACAGGAAAATGCCGTCTGGCGGACATTGTGCACACTTTGTCGGGAGATACTTACTGGACTTGGTGAATATTTGCCGTGCAATTCCACTTTAAGTCTATAATGTAAGAGCCCTTTAAACTTTTTCTTCTGTATTTCTTTTAATATGAAGCAAAGTTGTTAATTTTTTAAATATGCAGATAGTTTCTATTGTTTTTTGTATATTTTCATTTGGATTTTTTTTTAAGAAACCTTTATGATTGATGTTTTTATTTAATTTGTATACCTTATTTTTTTTTTTGGATAGACGCTTCATATATGTTTTGGATCTCCATTAATTAAATAGGTACGGGACAAAAAATTTTTTTTTATCGTTTATCAATAATTTTACATCTCTAGAGCATTCTTGACGGGATACCGTATAGTCGGTCAAAAAATTGTTGAAATGAATATTGAAGAAACTATTTTTCTTTCGCCTGGTTACATCGAACAAACAAGTACAAAATCTGTTAAATCGAGTTAACCGCGTTGTTATTTCATACATATATTACCTAAATTGTACTACTTGAACGTTTGAAGTCCACTAAAGTTCATTAAAGTTTCATTTTCATTTCAACACTTTTTTGACAGACTATAAGTCCGTGATAATTCCCATCACATAATTGCTCAAATACCTCCATATAGCTACAGCTAGATCTTTTTAGTCCTGTAACTGTTCGCTGTTGAACGACAGATTTCCATCCATACAACGCGGCATCACGATCCTGCACCTAAGTTTCATACCTGTAAGACAATATAATTACAAATAAAACTGCGTGAGATACAAACATAACTAAATATCTATCTTTATTCTAAGGGATAGATAACTTATATAATGAAAAAATCTAAATAAACACGATAGTTGGGTAAAACAGAAATTGGCGCGAAACGTTTTATTTTTTGTCGCAACCCCAGTGCGTGACCCTGGAACGTCGCAGATGCCCTGACGTGGGAAAGGAGTGCGCTTTTAAATTATTTGGTCAAGGGTTCGTCAACCCTTTTGATAGTGGGAGATTTTGAACTTGAGACAACTATCCCTATGCGGCACCTATCCCGGAATCGCCCTACTTGAAAATGATAGACTATTACATGATATAGCGGTATAAACCGGGCGTCAAATGATAAGTACATTTAAATGACACCATATAATCTACAGAACATCTGAACAACTAAATAAACATGGCACGCGAAATGAAATGAACTGATGAAATGAAATGATTAACTACTCATACAACATTCACAGTAGGTTTTCAAATTAGTAAGGGAACTTGAAAATATCTTTTTATTTCCGCAGCCTATATTTCCGTAGGTACATTTCCGCAGGTACATTTCCGCGGGTACATTTCCGCAGGTACATTTCTGCAGGTACATTTCCGATGGTACATTTCCGCAGGTACATTTCTACAGGTACATTTCCGATGGTACATTTCCGCAGGTACATTTCCGCGGGTACATTTCCGCAGGTACATTTCTGCAGGTACATTTCCGATGGTACATTTCCGCAGGTATACTTCTCTTGAAAAGTCGTTCAGTATGATCAGTAGATTATGTGATTTAAATTAGAGAAACCTAACCACTTACAACCGGTTAGTAAAGTATTACATTTTCATTATTAATCAAAGTAAGTAAGTTCTTCACTTCTACAGACACAATTTTTAAAATAGAGTAAAATAATATCTCATTGTTAGTCAAATTTGCAAACTTTATTTGTTGTTCCCAAACATTGATATAAAGTGTAAACTTGAAGCTTACTTGTGTCCTAGTGTACCTAGTCGGGTCTATCAGCTAATGTCAAAACTCACGCTTCCAGCAAGCAATGAGTGCTGCAGTAAAACTTAAAATTTATGACAAAAGCATAAAGATCTACGTTCGAGTCAAGATTGTAAAATTTTTAGAATCGCGTCGAGTTTGCTTCACTGAATTGATTTCTTTGTAGATTTAACGATGGTATTTAACTGGTTGACTTCTTGGCAGTTAAATAATAATTGTTCTTGGGTTCAGTAGTTAAAGGAATTATTTTTAAGGTCAGTGTCACACCACTTTATGCCTTTTCGTCTTTTCTTTGACTCACTTCAAAAATGTTGATATAATAATTGCAAGAACCTAATAAAATACCTCGTGTACCTATAAGGGCATCAATAGATATTGTTGCTAGCAAGTCTTGCACAGAAACGTTATCTTTGAAATTAAAGGAAATGTCATATTTTTTGTATTTTCGTTCAATTCGTAAATGTTTTACTCATAAAGGTGAATTTATTAATAATATACGTACCATGTAAATTTTTTTGAAGATTTTCTGTATTTGTTATGTCAAATGTACGTCTTTGTACAGGTCCCTATGTAATTTATTTTTTGCCGGAAGGCTATTTCATGTTGCACCTAACTAAATTTTTTTTGTATTAGGTCATAGGGGAAGGATATACAATGAAGCTATACAGTAAGCGTTTTTAATGATCATGTTATTTAAGTTACCCTACTTAATATTTGCTAAGGGGCGTCTGATTTGTAAGGTAAACAAATAAGTACAAATGAAACCTACATAAATGGCATTTTTATTTAAATTGGGTAAACTTATCACAAAAAGAACTTAACTGAAATGATAATCCGAGCCACGATCTTGATTGCGATTTATTGTTTTAGCAATAACCAGAATTAAGAGGGTTAAGAAGAAAACCTGAAAAGTACATAAACGCATCAATACAATGCACGGTTTCGGTCAATATGGTTTAATTTTCTTGATAATTAGCTTTACCGAATACAAAAGTTGAACTTTACTCGGGAACCCAGTGTAATTTTCGTTCGGTACTCCTAACCATTTTTGAAATATATACGAACGGACCCGGACCGAGAGCCCCACCAGATTCGTAAGGGTTTTCGTTTTCGGCGGAATCCTAAAACATATTCTATTGTGGCTCGTAAGTTGCCAGTCGGGTAGGCTCCAAATAATTTCATTTTGTTTTATATACTATGTTACTCAATTTTTGGCTTGATTATCCGACTTTCTATTGTCCTGTATTTTCTATCTCTTTACTAAACCAATGATGTATTAATAACTATAATAATGATCATCGAAAAAAAAGACATGATCTTGCTAAGTTTCTTGCCCTTCTTCTTAGCAAGACTAATCGAATGGGCGGAGTTAGGCATATATTTATATTAATTGAAATAGGCGTTACCTTGCGGAAGTCCATTACTAAGTTATAGATATATGAATATAATTTGCAATATTCTGCTTAACAATTCTTGTCGTGCTATTCAAAATGCAGACTCGTGCACCGCCCGCCCGCCCGCATAAAAACATGCAACAAGCAAGCAGTACGAGCATAAAAGCAAAGCAATTTTAAATAAAAAGCAAGAAAACTTATCGACACGTGTTTCGCCTCTGAACGAGGCATCCTCGGGATGTGTTGCTACGAGTTCTTGTTGCTCGGCTTCTCCGCAGCAACTGATGTGTTGCTCGCCGCGCCACATAAATATATTTATATATGTAACGTATTAGTATTTAGTATATGGTTAGCTATCATTATCATATAGTACCTAGGTATATATGAGATCCTACAATTCAAAGTGAAAAAAGTTAAGAGATGATTGAGTATACCTAATATACCAATTTCCAACGAAAATAAATTTTATCATTCATTCATTTCATTTATTTCGGCCAGCAAAAAGCCATATAACACACACAGTATCTACAATAATGTTAGTAATAAAAATATATCTAAAATTGAAAACTGCTTAACCTATTGTTAGTAACATAATAACATAATCCTATATTTACATATTTTTATTTTTAAGTACATGAATCATAGTACAATGGTTCATGTACTGAAAATCGAACCTGCTCGCGAACATGCTCAGGATACCATTGGCGCTGGCCCGAACTCTGCCTACCAGGGATGCGCACCGTTTGCGCATGGTCGCGTAGAAGCAATCTACTCGCGCTTCCGCGAACATTCCCGACGCACTGCAGAACCGGGGCAGCCCCATCAGCATCCTGAACGCGTTGTTGTATTGAACACGCAGATCGCTGTACTGTCTTTGCGTATAACTAACCCACAGACTGCTCGTGTAAAAGGATGTACAATAAGCTCTAAAAAGAGTGATCTTAGCCTCAGTGGAACAACGAGCAAATCTGCGAGCTATCATGTTCGCTCTGACAGACAAAGACCTGCGCTCCCTTTCAATGTCTGCATTGTCCTTCAGCTCAGATGTAATTATATGTCCCAGATACTTAAACTGGTCCACCATTTTTAGTGGGCCTCCATTCAGTTTTATCGGTGGAACATTAGATGGAAATTTGCTCCCTGCCCGAAACACAATACATTCGCTCTTCGTTTCATTATACTTCAGGCCATGGCTTGTAGCATATTTTTCACAAACGCTTAACAGCTTGTTGAGACCACATACAGAGGCACTCAGCAGCACCATGTCATCCGCGTAGCTAATATTATTAAGACATATCCTGTCAATATGACAGCCGACCCTGGTGCCGCTGAGCTCCTCTATCAGTGCATTAACGTACAGGTTGAATAGATTAGGCGAGGACAACCCCCCCTGCCTCACCCCGCACTCCAACCTATACGGCTCCGAGAAGGCATTTGACCATTTGACAACATTGACCTGACTTTGATACCAGAATTTAAAGATATTATTTAACTCTATTGGCATCTGCAGTTCTTCAAATTTACGCCATAAGATGTCGTAGCAAACTAAGTCGAATGCCTTCGATAGATCGAGGAAACAAGCATAAATAGGTGTTTTTCGATTTGTGTAATACAGGACAGTCTGCTTTAAACACAATATGGCAGTATCGGTCGACAATCCTGGTCTGAAACCAAACTGGTTATCATGTAATGTTAGATATTTGTCCATTTGTGAATTAAGCAAACTATCCAGCATTTTAGCCACAATAGTTGCCAGTGAAATTGGTCTATAGTTGTTCTTGTCACTTATATCACCAGTTTTGTTTTTCACAATTATCGCCCGAACTTTTTTTTTTCACTTTTCCATAGAAATTAAGTCTGCTAATTGAACCACTTTGTACTGGGAATTGAAAAAAATATTTGAGCAAAAAAATTTTTTTTCGTCCTTATGCTGTTCAGTTAATGACTAATGATCTACCATAAGGGGGTAACTTTTTACCTCGGTACAAAAGGCACATCATAATATTGTTTATAGCACACCGTACGTAAAATGACCGCTTTACGCACGCTGCGCTTGCGTAAAGTTGGCATTTTCCGCACTTGTGCTATAATAGTATCATATAATATTTTATAGCGGAAAAGTGTATATAAAGTACGGAAAATGCCGACTTTACGCAAGCGCAGCGTGCGTAAAGTGGTCATTTGCAAAAGTGCGGAAAATGCCGACTTTACGCAAGCACAGCGTGCGTAAAGTGGTCATTTTACGCACGGTGTGCTATAAAAAATATTACACGATACTCGTGCGAGAAACGTTTCATCGCTCTCGTATCGTAATGTACTATTTCCTTACTTTTGAATAAAAAGTATGAAATAAATGTGTTTTAAAGCAACTTGCGGAAATAGTTTATTAGTTATAAAGTCTTCACAAAAAAAATTACGTACTTTAATGTATTACATTTTGTTTGCATTACATTAACAAACTGAAAAGAGCGTTTACAGTTGTAATGTAATGCAACTAAAATGTAACGCTTAAAATTTAATAATTTTCATGTGATCACCTAACTATTAACAAGCAGTTTGCACGAATTGCTATAAAACGCATTTATTGTATACTTTTTATTCAAAAGTAAGGAAAACAATATTATGATGTGCATTTTGCACCGAGATCCTCCGTTACCACCGTAAAATTATTTTCACTTATTGTTGTGGGACCTTATATTATATTATTGTATAGGTAATTAAATATACCTTTATGTAGTTTGTGTACGTGTATTAACTTATTAAGTATATACTCAAAACCTACTTTAATATATTATATTATCCTCTTATAAATTTAAAAATTTTACTTATTTAATATATTCTAACGTGCGATAAGTGTATTTATGTACCAACATTGCAAAAATAAAGTATTCATATCATTTCATATTTACAAAAAAAAAAATAGTTTGTAAAATTACACAATTTCATGAAAATTGGCTAAAAGTAAATAATGTTATTTCTTTGTAGGTATATAAATGTTGTTAAATGATTAAAGACGTCTTTAGACAATTAGTATTTAATTTAATTATACACTTATGTATGTAAGACTTGTACAACATTTTGAAGTAATAGCATGTTTTGAAGATAGCAGTTCATTACACGCGGTATAACTCACACGTTTCATGTCGCCCTAAAATGGTTTTAAAACCTCATTAAAATGTGCAAACTAACGACTTCATAAACTTAAATCATGGAATTTTTATGAACAATAAATGCACCGCAAAGATTCCCCTTTTGTCTCGTACATCGTCGCCTAGTCGGCTCCTAGAACGGTTGGCGTGAGTATAAATAAAAGTGGAGTAATGACTGCGATACTTCAACACACTATGACGCAGTTTTTCTGTTTTAGGTCGAGGCACACGTGTCTGCGATGTGAGTACAGACTGAGATACTAACCCGAGATTTGAGAAGATTTGAGAAGTTAAAGTCAGGCGGTACTTATCAATGAAATACAGTACTTTGCATTTCATAGTTTTATTGGTTTTCGTCCGAATCTGTCAAATCCGAAATGAGGAGATCCATCTGAGATCGAAAGTGACAGATATAGCCTGCAGAATCAGTAAGTTGAAGTTGCAGTGGGCATGATGGTTGTTGCGACCAAAAGGCTTTAGAATCGAGGCCACGCGTAGCATAGGCTGACCCTCGTGCCCACTGGACCGTCGACCTGAAGGATGTTGTGGGTGGCGGCTGGGTGAAGAAGACGGAGGACCGCCATGAGTGGCGAAATCTGAAAAAGGCATGTCACAGGCTGATGGATGGACCATTTTACACGATTTTCTTAATTCAGAAACTGGCCTTCAGGCCGCTGAACGATACTTAGGTAACTGATCAGACAATCCTAGCGCGCCATGTACCCTTAACCCTTATGAGGGTCTTAGCACTAAAGCAACATGTCACAGTTCGGATGGTGGCTCGGATTCATCTCACAGATTAACTTTAAATTTCGAAATGTGAAATCGGGATTAGATTCGATTGCGTAACATCTCAAATCGAATTTAATTTGACAGAAATGTATGCCATTTTAAAGTTATTCTGTGTTTATGTAAGACAGAAAGAAAAGTTGACCTAGATGTGAACAGCTCTAAACTGGGATAACCCCAAAAACATCATGGCAATTTGTGATGGAAAAACGGCCAAATATGAGAAAGAAGAAAGAAAAGAGCTTTATTTCATAAAACCACAGTAGTTATCACAAATAATAAGTAATATTAACAAATTAGGCATATTCTATGGTTAAGAAAAGGGAGTCCAGCTCAGCTTAATGCCACAGCCAAAGCCATAGCACTGGTTTTCTGCTGGATCCTACATAAATAAAACTAATAACTAATCTAAATATAACTAAAATCTAAATTAAATTAAATATAAATTTAATAAAACGTATACTGTAAAATACATACAAATAGTGAAAAATAAATAGTAATATGAAATAAATATACAAATAATAGTGTTATACTAAACGAGATGCATAATTTATAAAAATACTATATAAGTTTACGCATTAATCTTACTGAACATCAAGGCATCGTTATTTGTTTTTCAATTAGATGGCTCTTGAGTTTAATACGAAAATTAGCTTTCGTCATGCATTCTCGTATAGGTGGAGGCAGGTCGTTCCATACTTTTGAAGCCCTATAACTGAAACTTCCCCTAAATCCAGCTGTTTGGTGTTTAGGAACAATTAAAAGATATGCAGATGCCCTAGTAGAATATATATTAACATCAGAAGACCAATGTAGTTTATCAAATAGATATTTTGGGTGTTTATGTTTAACAACACCAAACAACAGAACAGCAAAATGTAAATCCCGACGTGCAGCCATTTTTAATTGCTTACATTCATTTATGTAAGGCGTAACGTGTGCACGAGGTGGAACATTATAACAGAAGCGTGTACACGCATTTTGTACACGCTGTATAAGACGGTTAGATCTAGCCAACAAACAGTTTCCATACACTACATCTCCATACTTTAATTTGGAAAGGACCAAAGCTTCACACATTTGAACCCTTACATCTACACTAATAAATTTTCTTATTTTGTAAAGCAACGATAATCTAAAGAAACAGTTTTTAACTATATTAACTATGTGGTCCTCGAAATTTAGAGAACCGTCCATTATCATTCCCAAATTTCTAACTTTACTGACTCTTTCAATATCTTCTCCTTTAATCATAATTCTTGGATTCTGAGCTAAGGTATCGGACATTTGCTTGTTAGTACCCAGAAGAATATATTTAGTTTTGCTCGAATTTAAAACCAGGGAACTTTGTTCTGACCAATCAGCTATAGCGTCAAGATCCTCATTAATTTTATTTATTGCAGAGACAGCATCTTGCGGTTTAAAAGAACAGTAAATTTGTAAGTCATCGGCGTAAATATGATATTTACAATGTTTTATTTTTTGGGATATGTTTGCCGTATATAAAATGAATAGAAGAGGCCCAAGTATGGAACCTTGAGGTACGCCTCGATATAGGTATTTCGGTACGGAAGTGATGGTTGATCCATCCAATTTACGAAGTTGAACTAGCTGTTTTCTGTTACTTAAGTATCCGTTGAACCAGTCAAGTGTCTTTCTCTCAACACCATAGTAACATAGCTTGGACAATAGTAAAGGAATGTTAATACAGTCAAATGCCCGTGAGTAGTCCAATAACACTAAAGCAGTACACATACCCTTGTCACGATCTAATATAATATTATCAACCACATCTGTTAAGGCCGTACAAGTACTAACACCCTTTCTAAAACCGGATTGCACCGTAGGAAGAATTTTGTTAAATTCTAAATAAGAAGAAAGCTGTGCATGTACGACTTTTTCAATTACTTTTGATAAAATGGGTAAAATGGATATTGCTCTCAGATCTTTATTTAGAACAGGGTTTGGTATCTTAGGAAGAGGTTTGACAATTGCAGTTTTCCATATTTCTGGAAAACAGCCTGATTCTAGAGATCTATTAACTATTGCTGTAATGACTTTGAGACAAAACCAGAAATTTCTTCCTTTCGCAGAAATGTATGGACTAACGGATAGCTAAGATAGTAAAATATGTTTGTGCAAGTAGGCTTTGACCCGTTTGATTATACAAAGCACAATCTCGTTACGTATTTATTATTCGTCAATAGCTATCAAAAGTCTATAACTGAATGGGTTATGTTATAAACAACTATTTATGATTTGGTTTTTCAAAGTTGTGAAATTCGTAGGTGAGTGAACTAAACTGAAGAAACCATCTGCAGCCTTTCAATAAACAAACGGCGTTAACACTACATGTTAACTATTCTAGGTCTCATTTTAGTGATTTAAAAAAACACTTGGGTGGCTTCCACCAAAATCTAAATACTATATTTATTTTCTAAATTGGGCTTACGATGTGTCAGTAAATACATTTCTGTCACATTTAACTCAGCTAACGTGCTTATTCTAAATTTAAATATTGGTGCAAGTCGGTCTGAATCAGCTTGTGGATTATAGTCTATGCATATAAAAACCTTAAAAATATGACATCCCTCAAAACTCCAGTGTAAACGGGTAGAGACTAGAGACGGGTTTTTACAGTATGATCAGTAATACTAGGTTTCTGCACGTGTTAGCGATAAATGTTACACAATCTGGGTAAGTAAAATATTATGAAAGCTTTGATTGTATAATTTCCCTATAGTAGTACAATTTACAGTATTTACTACGATTTTCCAATATAATATTCATTATACGCCGTAAGTTTTCTTTGACGATATAAAGCCAAACAAGCAGCATATTAAAAACACTAGTAAAACAATATAAATTAGCAGAGTGATTGAAAATCTAAGTCCCTCTGTCTGTACGCCTCCAGCAGTCTCCCACGTGATCTCGGCGCGACTCACGACTGCGACTAATAACCAATAAGCGACAGTAATTAGTCGCAGTGACAGATGCGACTGTCGCGCGACGACATCGTACCCGTGTTTGTGGATGTGTGACGTCACATACGAATATACCATGATTTGACTGGAAACGCTTTAGCGCTGAAAATATTTGTAAGAGCCCATTGCAGGTACAAATTAGGGAATGACTCAATATATTGACTTTGCAGGTATTGAATAAACGCGAGCGGTGAAGCAACTCGCAAGCAAAAAGCTGGTAGGAAATGTCTTTTGGTGTTCTAATCTCCATTATTGGCGGTATAAATCTAAGTCATCTTGCCATTTCACCACAGTTTGTTTGTTTGTTAGCTCATAAGTCTGTCACCAATTAACGAATCGAGATAAAACTTTTGCAGTTGGATTGATTATAATCCGGATAAATCAGACCTTTACAACATTACTTTAAAACGTTTGTAGTTAATGGTTCATTTTCATTCTGTAATAATAAGGGTATGATGTATCTGAACTAAATATAGGTAAATAGCTTAATATAACAGTCTCCTATCTGTACTAAGGGACCAGCTGAAGAAGAAGGGCTCTATCTTCAAACACTGGGTGTCTATCCATCTTGCTCCAAATAAAAAATGTAGATAAATTAATTTTATATTTTGTTACTAACTTAGTTATATAAGAAAAATACTACAATATGGATTTATAATGGTCTGAAATAAATTATAGTCTGTTCTACAACGTTATATTATTCTTCCTTGGCATCATGTGTGTTTGAAGTTTTGTATTTTGATAAGCGTATTTTACATACAAAAAACTGGTTCAAGTGCGAGTCAGACTCGTACTTTGAGGGCTCCGCACATACAGTTTAAAACACGAACCTTATATATGTAGTTAAGTTATTTATAACGAGCAGGTATTTAGACCTTTCGATCTATGAAACTCTGTGTATTCAAAAGGTCTAATTATATTGATAACTAGCCTTTGCCCACGGCTCCATCCGCGTCTATTGAATCTGTGTCCCCTTTTCGGCTTGAGCGTTATTTTATTAACACCCCTTAGAGCCTATGTGTTGACCAGAGTCACTACGACGATTATAAAAAAACCACATCCAAATCCGTTGAGTGCTTCTTGACTTAAAACGAACATACAGACAGACAGACACACAAAAATTCAAAAAATTGTTGTTTTGGCCTCAGTGCAATGCCAATAACCCATTTCATTACGCAAAAATATGTAATGTACAGACCCTAATTTTTAACTCCTTTATTATTAGTTTAAAGATGGAAAATTATTTCTTATCTAATTAAATATGTGTAATTTTCAGACGTGTGCTAAAAGCCCTAATCGTGTATAGAATTTCTAGTCTAAGTCAACTGGATGTACACTGGGTTTCATGGTGGGCCAATTTTGCCGGCAAAGTCATTAGTGTAGTAAGTCAAAAATTTTATTTAAAGTAAAAAGATACTTTGTAATAATACCATTACATACTGTAAATACCAGAAAATACTTTATCCTGGCGAGCTATTAAAAGTGTCCAGGAAATCTGAATATGTCCAGGAAATTCGTATGAAAATCAATTACATACCATATGTTCACAGAGTATATTTCATATGTTTTCTTTTTAAAAACTATCCGTGTCTATGTTTTTAAGAGACTAAGGAAGTTTTTCTCGTTGTTTTTCTTTCTTAGTTCTTAGCGTTCCTCTAGATGGCGTTGTACATGAAGAAGGCTGCATGACGGTAAATACCTTTGCCCAGGTGGCAATAATAAAAAAAAGTTGCGTGAAAGCGGGAATTTATGTTGCTGTAAATTTTTGTTGAAAATATTTTGTGCAAATAAATTACAAAATGAGTTCAGAAGCGGGCTCTGATATATAATAGATTGTTGTACTCCACTAATGCTTTGCTGAAGAAATCAATAACAATAAACATGACTAATCGCCCAAATATAAGCAAGTTAGTAACTTTTAATATTTCCTAGACAGTTTATGTTATTTGATATAACTCATTATCATGAAAAACATCAAAATGTCTCCTTTTATTTTTGAGAAAAGCACTATACTTGCTTCGACCATGAATTAGCAATCCTGGCCTCGTATATAAAACTTCTCGCCCTACGGGCTCGGACTTTTAACTTACGTCCAGAATTGCTTATTTCCTGGTCTTAGCAGTAATGTACTATTAAATTTAGAATTCTTGAAAAAAGATTTTTGACTTCCTTTGCACTAATGATTTTTACAGCAGAATTGTATGAAATTGATTACGTAAAGGGCAATAACTTTCTTTCGCGTTAAGTTAGAAGCTAGATTTTTATCAACACTCTGGGGCCGTAGCCTTCTGGAGGAGTTTTTACCTTCAACTTGATATCTGTAACGGGGTCCGTGGAAAGGGGCCCTGACAGACGGACAACAAAGTGATCGTATAAGGGTTCCTTTTTGTAATTTTTAGGTACGGAACGTTAAAAATTACGTTATATCCATCCTAAATGTTTTGCTTATGTAAGTAGGATTCAGATTCAGATTTTTTATTGGTAACGGTCGTTTTAAAAACGTAACTTAAGAATAAGTGCATAATTAAATAACATACATGTAAGTTACATCATAGTCTATGGTTACATTTATACAAAAATAATTAATAAAATTAAATAATTATCATAAATCAGGTACTGAAAAATTACTCAACAGTATACCTATAGAAGGCCTGCTGGATTAGCCATTTCATGAGTTTATTAAGTAGGGATTAAGTAGTAAGTGATCCGTAGGGGCCAGGGCCTAACAGATTTAGGTGCTGTGAAAGTATGGTACAACGCTTTAGTGAGGAGTAAATTAGAGAGCATTTAATAATCTAGGCTCCACATCAAACTATTCTGTTTAATGCTGGAGAAAATACAAAATTAAATTTTGAGATTTCTGTTTTTAAAATACTTATATAGAGTATACCCTGGTTATCCTTTATTCATTATACCCTAGCTTATTTGTCACTGGAGTGGTTGGCTAGGTAAGAGCTCGACTTAGCCTCTACAGTATTTCAGATGTTAAGAGGCTGGCTGTGAATATAGTAAATCGAGGCTACTTGACACGACAGATTTTAACGATAACGTGACGTCACAGCTGGCATCTCGGCCGCATGTGGCGGAGATACATGTACGTCGTTAGTTTAATTATTAAAATGTCCTTTCTGAGCTTGTCCGGGCACAGCTTGGTCACTGAACAGGGAAAGGGCAGTCATTGGCGTCTAAGGGACGAAAAAAAGTTCGCGTCATAAAGAAGATTTTCTAGCAGATGGGAAAGGGTAATTTTGAAAAAAAAATCATCACGTTATATTTGATTTATTTTCTTTGAAAATATTCTTCATACCGGTGAAGTAGCTGAAATTATATTATAAAGTTTCGAATTTAAAAGATAAATACGTTTATCTGTATAACTTTTTACTCAAAGTGGAGAATGCAGTAAACTTTCAGACAATTGTAACATTACAATAGCGCTGATAATGTTTGAAATCCATATAGGTAATTATTAAATTCAAATAATAACTACTTTGTGACAACCATGACATCGTCTCGGCGGCGGGTTACCAAACTGTGTCAAATACTAATTACCACCGAACACTCGTAAAACTATTTTATGACACCATAAAATATGTAATTTACACTAAAACATAAAAAAACGTAAACAGAAGTCAGTCACATATGTGACATGTGCTCTGAGGAAATTCAAAGTCTTAAACATAATAAAAATATATTACAATCTACGATTGAAAGTGTTAAGTGGCTGGTTATATAAATTTCTTATTTAGAGCCATTGCTTGCTTACTCACATAACGAAATAGGTAATAGCTAAGGCTCATTTTTTACGTGAAAATCTATACGAGCAAATATCTATCTTTTACTTTGGGGCAAACCATGAAATCGCAAAGAAAATATCACCTGTTCAATAGAACAACCTATAACTGAGCACAGCGTATGAAAAAGCTATATTCTCTTCGCATAGTCAACATTGGTTCCATCGTAAAAAAACCTATATGGACGAATACCAACTCTAGTTCATTCAGCCAGTGCATGTGTCGTATGACGGTGAAAACTGCTAACTGCGTTTTCGTGAAAAACTCCGCTTTGCTCGGCTCCTCAAATTTTTTTATATATAAACCTAACATGCTCCTCCTCACTACGCTTCGCTTCGCGCGTCATCGCACCTATTTTGACTTTTTGCTCAGTGACTTACGTAATTGTTTCGATCTCCCGTTTTCGTGAAATGTCTGATTTTATGCGAATAAGCGGAATAAATTAGTATTATTTAGTAATGGGTCGGACTTTACGCCACAATTCGTTTTTTCACAAAAAAATCAGTTTATGCCATCTTACAGCGACATATATGTTTGGCACAAAATCAATGATAGTAACTAAGTTGTAACTTCCCTATATACCGGGTGTAAAAAGAGTGCTACCATTAAATAAAACCACATATTCTACGGATCATACTGAACCACTTTTCCTAAGAAACATACCCGCGCTAACTATTAGTTTAGGAAATATTTGAGTTTCGAACAAAAATGGGTGGACTCTAAAGCACCGACATAAGGGCGTTTTTTGAAACACCGTCTACCGTAAAATAGCTGTTACGGTGCAGCATTTCATTCCTACAAAATAAAGTTTTTAAGTTACAGTTAAATATCTTCTTTTCTGAAGATTTGCGCGGGTATTTTTCTTCAGAAAGTTGTTTAGTATGATCTGTAGAGTATGTGCTCTTAGTTAAAGGTCGCATTCTATTTACACTCGGTATATTCGTTGAGCTTTAAAGTGTTAATATGAATACATGTACAAAGTTTCCTCTGTCTGTTGTACGCAGATTGCTCTACTGAGTTACTTTTGTTTGCCTATTTTCATAACCCCCGACCTCTATATATAAACAGTTTTGTGAAGATTTGATAAGATGCATTGGTGCCTGTTTAACCGGCGATATTCGAACGCGGGACTATTATTAGGTCTTAAACTGGATGGGTATCGCCGTACTTCGAGCATAGATGGACCAATGTGCTCCACGGGGATTGAATCCACGACCTTTGGGTGAGCAGGTGAGCGCTCTGCCACTTTAGTGTAGTCAAAGTTTGTTTTAATGTCACAGACCAAAACTAATTAAATTAAAAGTGTGCAGCAGACTTTTGTCGCTGGGCGGGACCTCACATGTTTATTGTTCACAGTCCCTAAGACTTCGTGATGGGCATGATTTATGGTCCGCCTTTAATACGGAACGCTAATGAAGACCCCACCTCGGGCGGATTGCATGACACTTCATCATCAATACAGTTTGTTCATCATATACATACTTGTTGTATACTGCACGTGTGAGCATGTGTAATAAAGTTGTGTATTTGATTTGGATATAAATTAGTTGTGACAGAGCACGCATGGGCAAAGGAAGCTCGTCAACTAAAAACAATAGCTAGGAGTAACAGGCACAGAATATAAAGTTGTGTATTTGATTTGGATATAAATTAGTTGTGACAGAGCACGCATGGGCAAAGGAAGCTCGTCAACTAAAAACAATAGCTAGGAGTAACAGGCACAGAATATAAAGTTGTGTATTTGATTTGGATATAAATTAGTTGTGACAGAGCACGCATGGGCAAAGGAAGCTCGTCAACTAAAAACAATAGCTAGGAGTAACAGGCACAGAATATAAAGTTGTGTATTTGATTTGGATATAAATTAGTTGTGACAGAGCACGCATGGGCAAAGGAAGCTCGTCAACTAAAAACAATAGCTAGGAGTAACAGGCACAGAATATAAAGTTGTGTATTTGATTTGGATATAAATTAGTTGTGACAGAGCACGCATGGGCAAAGGAAGCTCGTCAACTAAAAACAATAGCTAGGAGTAACAGGCACAGAATATAAAGTTGTGTATTTGATTTGGATATAAATTAGTTGTGACAGAGCACGCATGGGCAAAGGAAGCTCGTCAACTAAAAACAATAGCTAGGAGTAACAGGCACAGAATATAAAGTTGTGTATTTGATTTGGATATAAATTAGTTGTGACAGAGCACGCATGGGCAGGGGAAGCTCGTCAACTAAAAACAATAGCTAGGAGTAACAGGCACAGAATATAAAGTTGTGTATTTGATTTGGATATAAATTAGTTGTGACAGAGCACGCATGGGCAAAGGAAGCTCGTCAACTAAAAACAATAGCTAGGAGTAACAGGCACAGAATATAAAGTTGTGTATTTGATTTGGATATAAATTAGTTGTGACAGAGCACGCATGGGCAAAGGAAGCTCGTCAACTAAAAACAATAGCTAGGAGTAACAGGCACAGAATATAAAGTTGTGTATTTGATTTGGATATAAATTAGTTGTGACAGAGCACGCATGGGCAAGGGAAGCTCGTCAACTAAAAACAATAGCCAGGAGTAACAGGCACAGAATATAAAGTTGTGTATTTGATTTGGATATAAATTAGTTGTGACAGAGCACGCATGGGCAAAGGAAGCTCGTCAACTAAAAACAATAGCTAGGAGTAACAGGCACAGAATATAAAGTTGTGTATTTGATTTGGATATAAATTAGTTGTGACAGAGCACGCATGGGCAAAGGAAGCTCGTCAACTAAAAACAATAGCTAGGAGTAACAGGCACAGAATATAAAGTTGTGTATTTGATTTGGATATAAATTAGTTGTGACAGAGCACGCATGGGCAAAGGAAGCTCGTCAACTAAAAACAATAGCTAGGAGTAACAGGCACAGAATATAAAGTTGTGTATTTGATTTGGATATAAATTAGTTGTGACAGAGCACGCATGGGCAAAGGAAGCTCGTCAACTAAAAACAATAGCTAGGAGTAACAGGCACAGAATATAAAGTTGTGTATTTGATTTGGATATAAATTAGTTGTGACAGAGCACGCATGGGCAAAGGAAGCTCGTCAACTAAAAACAATAGCCAGGAGTAACAGGCACAGAATATAAAGTTGTGTATTTGATTTGGATATAAATTAGTTGTGACAGAGCACGCATGGGCAAAGGAAGCTCGTCAACTAAAAACAATAGCTAGGAGTAACAGGCACAGAATATAAAGTTGTGTATTTGATTTGGATATAAATTAGTTGTGACAGAGCACGCATGGGCAAAGGAAGCTCGTCAACTAAAAACAATAGCTAGGAGTAACAGGCACAGAATATAAAGTTGTGTATTTGATTTGGATATAAATTAGTTGTGACAGAGCACGCATGGGCAAAGGAAGCTCGTCAACTAAAAACAATAGCTAGGAGTAACAGGCACAGAATATAAAGTTGTGTATTTGATTTGGATATAAATTAGTTGTGACAGAGCACGCATGGGCAAAGGAAGCTCGTCAACTAAAAACAATAGCTAGGAGTAACAGGCACAGAATATAAAGTTGTGTATTTGATTTGGATATAAATTAGTTGTGACAGAGCACGCATGGGCAAAGGAAGCTCGTCAACTAAAAACAATAGCTAGGAGTAACAGGCACAGAATATAAAGTTGTGTATTTGATTTGGATATAAATTAGTTGTGACAGAGCACGCATGGGCAAAGGAAGCTCGTCAACTAAAAACAATAGCTAGGAGTAACAGGCACAGAATATAAAGTTGTGTATTTGATTTGGATATAAATTAGTTGTGACAGAGCACGCATGGGCAAAGGAAGCTCGTCAACTAAAAACAATAGCTAGGAGTAACAGGCACAGAATATAAAGTTGTGTATTTGATTTGGATATAAATTAGTTGTGACAGAGCACGCATGGGCAAAGGAAGCTCGTCAACTAAAAACAATAGCTAGGAGTAACAGGCACAGAATATAAAGTTGTGTATTTGATTTGGATATAAATTAGTTGTGACAGAGCACGCATGGGCAAGGGAAGCTCGTCAACTAAAAACAATAGCCAGGAGTAACAGGCACAGAATATAAAGTTGTGTATTTGATTTGGATATAAATTAGTTGTGACAGAGCACGCATGGGCAAAGGAAGCTCGTCAACTAAAAACAATAGCTAGGAGTAACAGGCACAGAATATAAAGTTGTGTATTTGATTTGGATATAAATTAGTTGTGACAGAGCACGCATGGGCAAAGGAAGCTCGTCAACTAAAAACAATAGCTAGGAGTAACAGGCACAGAATATAAAGTTGTATAATATTTGATTTGGATATAAATTAGTTGTGACAGAGCACGCATGGGCAAAGGAAGCTCGTCAACTAAAAACAATAGCTAGGAGTAACAGGCACAGAATATAAAGTTGTGTATTTGATTTGGATATAAATTAGTTGTGACAGAGCACGCATGGGCAAAGGAAGCTCGTCAACTAAAAACAATAGCTAGGAGTAACAGGCACAGAATATAAAGTTGTGTATTTGATTTGGATATAAATTAGTTGTGACAGAGCACGCATGGGCAAAGGAAGCTCGTCAACTAAAAACAATAGCTAGGAGTAACAGGCACAGAATATAAAGTTGTGTATTTGATTTGGATATAAATTAGTTGTGACAGAGCACGCATGGGCAAAGGAAGCTCGTCAACTAAAAACAATAGCTAGGAGTAACAGGCACAGAATATAAAGTTGTGTATTTGATTTGGATATAAATTAGTTGTGACAGAGCACGCATGGGCAAAGGAAGCTCGTCAACTAAAAACAATAGCTAGGAGTAACAGGCACAGAATATAAAGTTGTATAATATTTGATTTGGATATAAATTAGTTGTGACAGAGCACGCATGGGCAAAGGAAGCTCGTCAACTAAACACAATAGCTAGGAGTAACAGGCACAGAATATAAAGTTGTGTATTTGATTTGGATATAAATTAGTTGTGACAGAGCACGCATGGGCAAAGGAAGCTCGTCAACTAAAAACAATAGCTAGGAGTAACAGGCACAGAATATAAAGTTGTGTATTTGATTTGGATATAAATTAGTTGTGACAGAGCACGCATGGGCAAAGGAAGCTCGTCAACTAAAAACAATAGCTAGGAGTAACAGGCACAGAATATAAAGTTGTGTATTTGATTTGGATATAAATTAGTTGTGACAGAACACGCATGGGCAAAGGAAGCTCGTCAACTAAAAACAATAGCTAGGAGTAACAGGCACAGAATATAAAGTTGTGTATTTGATTTGGATATAAATTAGTTGTGACAGAGCACGCATGGGCAAAGGAAGCTCGTCAACTAAAAACAATAGCTAGGAGTAACAGGCACAGAATATAAAGTTGTGTATTTGATTTGGATATAAATTAGTTGTGACAGAGCACGCATGGGCAAAGGAAGCTCGTCAACTAAAAACAATAGCTAGGAGTAACAGGCACAGAATATAAAGTTGTGTATTTGATTTGGATATAAATTAGTTGTGACAGAGCACGCATGGGCAAAGGAAGCTCGTCAACTAAAAACAATAGCTAGGAGTAACAGGCACAGAATATAAAGTTGTGTATTTGATTTGGATATAAATTAGTTGTGACAGAGCACGCATGGGCAAAGGAAGCTCGTCAACTAAAAACAATAGCTAGGAGTAACAGGTACAGAATATAAAGTTGTGTATTTGATTTGGATATAAATTAGTTGTGACAGAGCACGCATGGGCAAAGGAAGCTCGTCAACTAAAAACAATAGCTAGGAGTAACAGGCACAGAATATAAAGTTGTGTATTTGATTTGGATATAAATTAGTTGTGACAGAGCACGCATGGGCAAAGGAAGCTCGTCAACTAAAAACAATAGCTAGGAGTAACAGGCACAGAATATAAAGTTGTGTATTTGATTTGGATATAAATTAGTTGTGACAGAGCACGCATGGGCAAAGGAAGCTCGTCAACTAAAAACAATAGCTAGGAGTAACAGGCACAGAATATAAAGTTGTGTATTTGATTTGGATATAAATTAGTTGTGACAGAGCACGCATGGGCAAAGGAAGCTCGTCAACTAAAAACAATAGCTAGGAGTAACAGGCACAGAATATAAAGTTGTGTATTTGATTTGGATATAAATTAGTTGTGACAGAGCACGCATGGGCAAAGGAAGCTCGTCAACTAAAAACAATAGCTAGGAGTAACAGGCACAGAATATAAAGTTGTGTATTTGATTTGGATATAAATTAGTTGTGACAGAGCACGCATGGGCAAAGGAAGCTCGTCAACTAAAAACAATAGCTAGGAGTAACAGGCACAGAATATAAAGTTGTGTATTTGATTTGGATATAAATTAGTTGTGACAGAGCACGCATGGGCAAAGGAAGCTCGTCAACTAAAAACAATAGCTAGGAGTAACAGGCACAGAATATAAAGTTGTGTATTTGATTTGGATATAAATTAGTTGTGACAGAGCACGCATGGGCAAGGGAAGCTCGTCAACTAAAAACAATAGCTAGGAGTAACAGGCACAGAATATAAAGTTGTGTATTTGATTTGGATATAAATTAGTTGTGACAGAGCACGCATGGGCAAAGGAAGCTCGTCAACTAAAAAAAATAGCTAGGAGTAACAGGCACAGAATATAAAGTTGTGTATTTGATTTGGATATAAATTAGTTGTGACAGAGCACGCATGGGCAAAGGAAGCTCGTCAACTAAAAACAATAGCTAGGAGTTACAGGCACAGAATATAAAGTTGTGTATTTGATTTGGATATAAATTAGTTGTGACAGAGCACGCATGGGCAAGGGAAGCTCGTCAACTAAAAACAATAGCTAGGAGTAACAGGCACAGAATATAAAGTTGTGTATTTGATTTGGATATAAATTAGTTGTGACAGAGCACGCATGGGCAAAGGAAGCTCGTCAACTAAAAACAATAGCTAGGAGTAACAGGCACAGAATATAAAGTTGTGTATTTGATTTGGATATAAATTAGTTGTGACAGAGCACGCATGGGCAAAGGAAGCTCGTCAACTAAAAACAATAGCTAGGAGTAACAGGCACAGAATATAAAGTTGTGTATTTGATTTGGATATAAATTAGTTGTGACAGAGCACGCATGGGCAAAGGAAGCTCGTCAACTAAAAACAATAGCTAGGAGTAACAGGCACAGAATATAAAGTTGTGTATTTGATTTGGATATAAATTAGTTGTGACAGAGCACGCATGGGCAAAGGAAGCTCGTCAACTAAAAACAATAGCTAGGAGTAACAGGCACAGAATATAAAGTTATGTATTTGATTTGGATATAAATTAGTTGTGACAGAGCACGCATGGGCAAAGGAAGCTCGTCAACTAAAAACAATAGCTAGGAGTAACAGGCACAGAATATAAAGTTGTGTATTTGATTTGGATATAAATTAGTTGTGACAGAGCACGCATGGGCAAGGGAAGCTCGTCAACTAAAAACAATAGCTAGGAGTAACAGGCACAGAATATAAAGTTGTGTATTTGATTTGGATATAAATTAGTTGTGACAGAGCACGCATGGGCAAAGGAAGCTCGTCAACTAAAAACAATAGCTAGGAGTAACAGGCACAGAATATAAAGTTGTGTATTTGATTTGGATATAAATTAGTTGTGACAGAGCACGCATGGGCAAAGGAAGCTCGTCAACTAAAAACAATAGCTAGGAGTAACAGGCACAGAATATAAAGTTGTGTATTTGATTTGGATATAAATTAGTTGTGACAGAGCACGCATGGGCAAAGGAAGCTCGTCAACTAAAAACAATAGCTAGGAGTAACAGGCACAGAATATAAAGTTGTAAAATATTTGATTTTACTTTCAATTGTTTTGTTAAAACAACATACATAGTTATTGTAACAGACATAAAGAATTTATATCCATTTTGATTGAAATGCATTTGTATTTGTCCTATGTATTTATTTTATTTAAAAAGTGCAACAACATAGTAACTAAAATATGGATATATTCATATATCCATATTTTAGTGATGGACTTCCGCAAGGTACTCGTAACGTCTATTTCAATTAATTAACATAGTAACTTTTAAAAGCTTATTTTATATTTTTTTATATACGACGTGAAATTTAAGTCATTTTGTTAACGAAAACTGGTGATAGTACTCGTCTATATGAACAACTTTTACTATGGAGCCAACCCTGAAATCGTGAAAAAATATCAGCTGTTCCATAGAAAAGTTAAATACCTACTCGACCCAAATGTATGAAACAGCTGATTTTTTCTTCACACTGAGTATATAATATATGAATATATTGATTTAAAAGCATTTTCAAAGGGTTATTTAAAATTTTGTTCTATTTGGTTGTTTATATACTTAAAAATTCACATAAAAATTACGACTGTTATTATGAGCTGAACAAGTTTTAGAAATTAATATGCTAAAAATATGCAGTATATAATATAATCGCATGGCATTATGTAATTTTATAGTTTATATATTTTATAATACGCTATAAATTTAATTTTAAATTCTCGATCTAGCTCTGGGCCTTCGGTGTAAGTTGATTTGATTTCGTCAAACTACTTCAAAACCGGTTTACTGGACACACTTGGATGACATGGACCACGATTGCGTTGCAGCTCCACAGTCACATTCTAGCGAGTCTTTGATTTATGTAAGTGGCGGTTGGAGCGGGCTACACTACTCCGGATTCGGTTCACGCTATTCCAGATCTTGCAGCTCTTCTTAAACCCAGCCGGTCGAATAGTTGGGTCTGGGACGATGACATTACAGTAACCGCCAGCTGTTTTCTTCACTTTGAGGGTTAGTTAGTCTAGAAGGTTGGTGATAGGTTTGATTTATGTAAGTGGCGGTTGGAGCGGGCTACACTACTCCGGATTCGGTTCACGCTATTCCAGATCTTGCAGCTCTTCTTAAACCCAGCCGGTCGAATAGTTGGGTCTGGGACGATGACATTACAGTAACCGCCAGCTGTTTTCTTCACTTTGAGGGTTAGTTAGTCTAGAAGGTTGGTGATAGGTTTGATTTATGTAAGTGGCGGTTGGAGCGGGCTACACTACTCCGGATTCGGTTCACGCTATTCCAGATCTTGCAGCTCTTCTTAAACCCAGCCGGTCGAATAGTTGGGTCTGGGACGATGACATTACAGTAACCGCCAGCTGTTTTCTTCACTTTGAGGGTTAGTTAGTCTAGAAGGTTGGTGATAGGTTTGCGTGACGGAAGCCTGTGCCCGGGAAGATCGTCAAGAGTTGTGTGTGGCGCAGTGCTGCAGCTTTTTGTTTACACTATAGCTGCGATGTGATCTACGAAGGTCGGAGGGTGCCACGCTAGCCAGTACTGGTAGCCATTCCGATGGAGTAGGTCGTAGGGTACCCGAAATAACTCGCATGATGTCATTTAATAATTCGTGGTCGCACGAAAATAATATACGTAATAGTCACATCCCCTCGAGGTCAATCGTGACGTCACATCTCGCCCCTGTTTGAACATCATGTGGTTAAATGACGACCCCTAAGAATCTCAGTCATATAATGAACTAGGTTTTGTCCGCGGCTCTGCCCGCGTATTATTCGGTTTAACGAGATGCTTTTTTCCGGGATAAATATTAGCCTATGTGTTAAGTTGGGGTATAAGCTATATCCATTCTAAATTTCATCTGAATCCGTCCAACCGTTTCAACGTGAAAGAGTAACAAACATACACACACACAAACTTTCGCATTGATAATATTAGTGTGATTTGTTTCTGGTAAATGGATTTAGTACGTACATACTATTTATGTAATAAATAAAGAAATTATTTACAAACATCCCAGAGAATCACAGTTCTTGTAGGTATGATATCACCGTTTCAATATGTCCCTCCACAATAAT
Organism: Ypsolopha scabrella; assembly: GCA_910592155.1. NCBI lineage: Eukaryota > Metazoa > Arthropoda > Insecta > Lepidoptera > Ypsolophidae > Ypsolopha > Ypsolopha scabrella. Next base: position 1,431,181 of record OU342978.1, read on the forward strand.
AACATGCAAGGTTTAATGTGCACAAAAAAATACGAAAATTTAAATAAGATGCATTGACAAAATTACAAGTCAATAAAACACTCGAAAATAATAACATTGTAAAATTACAATAGGTAGTCAAAACAAAAATACAATAGTCAATATAATGTAATTATTATTCTTAAACCAATTGTCAAATAAATTAAACAAAGATACCGATGCTCTAAAAATACCTGCCACGGCTGCAATGGGAGACAGATATGTGTATATTATATAGACTATAGGTACAATAGTGAAGAAATTTTGTATCCCGTTAAGGGCCTATAATACCTCACTTCTCTTCGCATGATCCTGCTTTATAACAACAAACACTGCAACAATCACCCTGAAATTAATATATGATAAAGTTGAGGACTAATGCTATGTCAACCCAGTGGTGAAAACTTGATTCCGTAAAATTTTCTCGATAGAAAAAAATTACAAAGTTACCTCCAAACCGTACAATAAACCGATAGTATTCAACGAATACTCGAAATTAGATCTGAAACTTTGCATAATATAACTGATATTAGTATAAAGCAGCTGCAGACAGAATCATAAAAATGGAAAAACCATTATCTTTACCGTAAAAAGAAAATACCTAAATGATCGAGCGTCGTAGTCAGCCTAACCTGGACCGCCCTGCCGCCCGACCCCCGATTCAGTTCCGCTTCGGCTTTCGTACGGGGAGGCTGCGTCGCTTGCGCTCACTAAACTCACGATCTTAGGCAACAAACGACATCAATTAAAATCTCATTATTTCTTAGTAGGCTTTTTGTGACTAAACGCAATTATGGGAAATTCACGTAACAAGAAAAAGAAGAGTTGGCATTATCGTAAGGAGGCGGTCAAACGGATGAACGACGTAAAAAAATAAGTACCTACTGCAATACCGAGACCAAATTTTTATTTCCCTAATAAACGTAGGTCAACTAGTTTGATTGTTCTGCATGTTTTTTAGGGTGGATGTCCCAATCGCAGCCAAAGTACAAAATATGTAGGTACTTGATACGCATAAATTTTTCTTCACGCCGGGGTTATGAATCAAGACGCTGCAGCGTCCAATTTCGCCAAAGTGGTGAATAGGCGTAAAACTACAAACGTGAAAAACCTGGTCAGGAACCTCATTTACCCAAAAAATCTAAGTCATGTGCCGTCCCTAAAACATGGAATAGGCCACGAAGCAACTGCAGAGTCATTTTCAATTTTTTTGGGCCGTTACCAAACTGTTGTTACAAAACTGTTGTAACAAAATCGTTGTTTATTGGACCAAAGTAACCAAATTGTAATTATAAAGCTTAGTTTAAAATATAGCGGTTCGCCGCCGAAATTTTTTATAAATTTCTAAAACATGACTTATCTTATCACAAATAAAACAACTCTTGAAAATCAAACAACATATTTATTCAATTGAGTTTTATATCTTTACTAAGCATACGAACCTCAAAGGCTCAAATTAAAATAAAAGACTCAATCAAAATTTCTACAAGATAAGTTTAAAGCAATAATCCAAATAAATGAAAACCCAAAGTATTTTGGTTTGGAATAAAATCAGTTACAACAATCATTTTGAAGCTATACCTATCTAATAGGAACTTTAAATAGGTAGGACAAAACATTTACTCAATTATTGTTTTCATAATCAAAATAAATGTCATCTTCATCGTTCATCAACATATATTCGATTGGGTTTTCATTTATTTGGAGCAAATCTAAGTCTATAAGTAACAGTGTCCTCGTCCTCAAGTTTTGGTGTAGTAAACTTCAGTGCTTCATTTTTTCCGATAGATTTATTAAATCTTATTCTGTACATATTCGTATCACGATTTATGAATAATATATACCTTATTATTATTAATGAATTAATTAATATTAAATTTAATGTTTTTATTTAGCTTTTTTTCTGTAATGGCATTTTTTTATTTAGTAATTTATTTTCGCTAACATTAAAGCAGATTATGAAGGCTTTTATTTAAATTTTAGTACCGTCAAAACAAAATTTTCTTAATTGCAAAATTGTAAGGAATAGAAGCTAAAATTCTTTAGACAATTTTATATTTCGACGTCACTAAAACTAAAATTAAAGCCCTCAGAATCGGCTTTTACGGTCCTTAGCTTTACTACAAATTAATGTAGTTGAGCGTACCCACGTGTATTAACGTGTCTTATATTATAACTGACTGCTAGCTGCTGAGATAAAACCAAGAAAAGCATCAACTTGTCTTTATTGACGTAGTCGGTAAAATCCAAAATGTGCACCTAGCTTTACACAGAACAGTTTTATAACGTAACGAAACGTTACAAAACTGTAAGTAAAAAGTAACCTAAAAATTGATTTTCCAGGGGACAGTAGAACGCACAAGTAGGAAACAGCGTAAGATTATAAGAAAAGTGTCTTATAAATAGCTCTCTTTAATCACACTTGCATAAAAATAACAAGTATCCCAAAAAAACACAATATTCTTTTTTCGTTAACAAACTGGTGACGCCTTGTAAAAACGGATACACGAATAAAATGGATGACAATTTAGGCTGACATACACCATCACAGTTTACTATCAGCCAATCAGAATTGATTTAGTTCTGCCAACATTATTAGCATTAAGCTGCGTTCAAAATTTATAAGGGATCATCTTGAAATAACGTTATAAAACTGTTTGTAACCAAATTGTTAATTTAGCAGGACAAGTATAGAACCGCTGCTATTTTATTTATTTTGAAAGATATGCATATTTTATTAAATATATGATAAATATAACTTAGTCACAGAGATATTAGGGGTCTATGATTATTTAAAAGACTCGAAATAATTGTGAAAATCCTGTCTGGGGCCTTAGAACGAGATACAAAAATAGTGACTTTTGGAAGAGGCTTCAGCTGTCAAATTTGATTTTTTGCATACTAAAAATCAAGTTTGACAGTAAAAGACTCTTTCAAAAGACACTCTTTTTGTGCCTCGTTCTAAGGCCCCTGAACTTGTGAAGGCATGGGGACAGATATTTTTTGTACGAAGAAGAAAAGTCAATAATTCAAAAAACAATAAAAATTGGCATTAATTCAAAAGAAATAAGTATTTTTTTAATAAATCCATGAAGTTTAATACTTCTTCTTAAAATAATGAATTTTGAAATAATAAACAAGATACTAACGCTAATAAATACTCTTGTTCAAAGTTTGAGGACATGTCATTTTCCCCAAAGGCCCAAAAAATTTGAAAATGACTCTGCTATGGAACAGCTAGCATCGCAATTGAAAATTGAAACAGAGCCTTGTGGTCTTTTCATCGATAAAATGTTGCCTTTCTTAGGTGCAACTCCAGACGGAGTTGTAGGAGACAACACCATCGTTGAAATTAAGTGTCCAATCACAGCCTACAAAACATCATTGGAAGACGCTGTGGATAAGAAAAAGGTCAACTTTTGGAGAAAAACCAATATAGGATTACTCGTAAATAAAAAACATCCGTGGTACATACAAGTGCAGGGGCAACTACATATCACCGGTAGGCATCAATGTATTTTCGGAGTATGGTCTGGATGCGACAAAGAGATCAAAGTTGAAATGATACAGAGAGATGATCAATATTGGGAACAAATGGAACTAAAATTAAAACATTTTTATATATCATACATGTTGCCAGAATTATGTGATCCCTGACATGTTCGAAATATGCCAATTAAAGATTTAAGCGACATAAAATAAATGTTTATTTCAGTGTGTTTAATTTTAACAATGTATAGTTTACATACATACTCACTCTTTTCTCTCAGAGAGTTAGGCATGATCCTGACACACTTCTATTCTTCCACGTCTATCAATCTATTTATACAAGCTATTCTATTTTGGGGACTTTTGACTTTGCCCTTGTTCAGTTTTCTAACTCCACACCACAAAAATCCTAACGGCCTTTTTAGGTATTACGGAACCTTAATAATACTTTATCAACTATTTTAACCACGATATGCATATGTATAAGTTGACTTTTATTGACATAGCCAAATTCATACTGGAGGCTTGGTAAATAATCAGTATCACGAATCGGTAACACTTTTTGGTAATATCGAAAATAAAATGTTGACCTTCCAAAGTAATTGACTCGTGCTGGGCTTGAGATTGTAGGGAAAACGGAAAAAAAAATTGGCAAATTTCACAAAAAAGGTGATCGAACCTGCATACTGATTACTTAATGAGTATCCAGTATGAATTTGGACATATCATTTGGCTATATTTTGGTTTCATGTAAATCTAGGGAACTATGGAACCCTACGTGGCTCGACACGCACTTGGCCGGTTTTTAATTATTTGAGACTAATAATTCTTTTTTTAGTCATCATAAACAGAATGCCTGACTCCCAATTGACCGTTTTTTTAATATTTAAGGTCCTATGAGTCAAGGTGAAAAAAATAAAATAAGCGATAGAGTATCCCCAATAGACTACATTCCAATGAAAACATTCTTTTTGCACGAGCTTTTTTTAACCTTTCCATTGAAAAGTAGCCTGCTAATTAAACCGCTTTGTACTCGGAAGTGAAAAATTATTTGGCCAAAAAATATTACATAATCCATAATACTTACTAACCAATGGAAATAAATAAAATGTGCCATATATTTTATCAAATAATAACTTAGGCCTATCTATAACATAAAAAAAGGTTTGATATTTTCATAACTTAAAATACCTGTCCGAAAATTATTGTAGTTACCCTAACAAAATCGCGTGTTGTCGCGTCAAAGGTGTGCGAGCCGCGGCAGCGAGCGCTCTGCGTAAAGTGAAGTGAGGCGCGGAGAAGTGGGGGTGAAACTCGAATTCGAGCTGAGGTGTTATAGACTCTTAAAGTTATTTAAATATGAGAAAATAAAGTAAATCAATAAATATTTACTTTATTCTGCATAACGTGGTACACAAACTACGCGCGATGTGTCGTTTCGTCAATGAAAACAATAATTACTATATTTACTATCTCTTTCCAACTGTTTTGTGTTATTACGGGACGGTTCAATACAAGTAAATCAATTATAACGATGATAGAGATAAATTTCTATATTTTTAAACACTTGGCGATTTATCCATCGCAAGGAGATAACAAATTAAATTTATATAATTGCGGTATAGAAAATCATAAAAGTAAATCTGGACGTGAGGAGCTCTGAACCGGGATTCGAACCCGGGACCTCTCGCTTACCGGGTGGTTGCTCTACTAACTGAGCCATCCAGTTCTCAACATGACCTGCGAATTTAATTTAATTGAGGTCCCAGGTTCGAATCCCGGTTCAAAGCTCCTCACGTCCAGATTTAATTTTCTGATTTTCAATACCGCAGTGATATAAATTTAATTTAAATCAATTATAATTTATATGATACATTTTTATGTATGACGTTAGATCACTAAAATATCGTTACTATTGTAATCTACATAATAAACACAATACACTCTCCCATTACAGCCGTTTTTAAACAAACGAATACTTAGCGCGATGCCAACTACAAACATGGCTGATTTAATTAACATGAGTTATTTAATTACGCATACGTAGCCCTTAACTATTGGTCATAGAATAAATCAATAACTTTGAAGTCATGTCGGTAAGAAGGTTAGATGGAACTTTCTGTAAATCTTACTTACTGCCTGTTACACCAAACCTACAAAATATGTAACTTTTTCTTTCCCGTATATAATTTTCCGTCAGATTCACATATTATATTACATACAAAATTACAAGCCAAGTCACCTTTAATGCGCATTTTAGTAGCAAATATGCTAAAACCAAATTTTATCTTATATCAACTTGTTTTTTTAGCAGGCTTGTGATCGTACATAAGTCGGGTGCGTTTGGAAACTAATATCAGCGGGAGGTGCGTTCATAAACGTCATGTCTCCGGGAGATGAGCGATTAATCTATCAGTTGTTCATGATTTATGTAAGTCTATGTGAGGAGGTCGGAAGGAACTCAAGAGGGGAGGAGAGGGGATTGTATTTTTTCTAGTTATTGATCATAGTTTCGAAATACCGATTATATTTACTATCTATATCTGGCTATTTATTCAGTATTGGGTCCGGGAAGAGAAAGGTTCAGGAAACCAAGCTCTTTGCTATCCTGTTCTGAAGTTACAGTCAAACGGGCTTCTCTTTACTAACCAAGAATTAATGTCTTGTAAGGCTAGTAAACAATAATATAACAAAGAATGCAGACTGTTATAATGAAAATACTTGTAATCTCATCTGCTCAACCGGTTTCGCAATAACGTTTCGTAGATGGGATTGTGTACTATCAGGATTTGAACTTGCGACTTCTCAATAAGAAAGTTGGATCCAATTATTAAACCGCAAAGGTGTGCGACATGAGCGGAACCGTAGGTAATTCCGGTGCTGCTACGCAACTACGAGGCGTAGCATGTCTACGAATAACGAAATTACTAAGCTTTACTGCTACGCCGTAGCAAATAAACACAGTTACTAAACTCGATTCTGAAGGCTTTAAGTTTTAGTGCCAGTCAAAACTTAAATAATATTAGTTAAAAGTTAAAAGTAACATTGCTTATGTTTTTAACACTAAAGAACCATTTTTGAATGAAGAAAATTTAGTTTTGATAGCACTGAAACTAAAATTAAAGCCTTCAGAATCGGCTTGACTATCTAGCCGACTAAGACGACATGTCACAGAGCTTACTAATAAGTGCCTCTATCAAACGCTTATTAGGTCTTTGCCGTAGGCCTAATTGTGAGGATCACGCACTAAACTGTCAAAGAGTATTGTTACATTTCCAATCCAACTTTTGATAACGATAAAATATTACCAATTTAATAATTAAAATTTATGTTGCTTTTGAGTTTCGGGTTAGCTTAATTAGCGTCAAAAAAGCACTACGTAGGGGATAAGTTTTTAAATTGGACACAAATTGTCATTATTAATTATTGAATAAAAAGACAATGGTATGACGGTTTATCTAAAATCAATAAACCAACGTTGTCTCAGAGAAATCTGACACTCCCCCAGGTCACGGTCAATCAGATAAATAAATAAAAGTAAATTTATAGCCAGTGAACCGATAAAAAAGAATCCGCAAAATGAAATCATCAAACATTCCTAAATCACACCGGCACCGATTCCGCCACATTTTTCCCTCCGAGCATACCGCATCTAAATGAAAACCAATAATTCACCCTCCTCCTCGTCGCCCGAATATCCATTAATTTGTATAACCTATAGGTACCCACAGCTATTATACCTATACATAAGCTATGTGTGTCCACCTTGTACACATACCTACGTCTGTGTGGGTAGGTACCTATAGCTGTTGTAAGATATAGGCTATGTGTGTCCACCTTGTACACATACCTACGTCTGTGTGGGTAGGTACCTATAGCTGTTGTAAGATATAGGCTATGTGTGTCCACCTTGTACACATACCTACGTCTATGTGGGTAGGTACCTATAGCTGTTGTAAGATATAGGCTATGTGTGTCCACCTTGTACACATACCTACGTCTGTGTGGGTAGGTACCTATAGCTGTTGTAAGATATAGGCTATGTGTGTCCACCTTGTACACATACCTACGTCTGTGTGGGTAGGTACCTATAGCTGTTGTAAGATATAGGCTATGTGTGTCCACCTTGTACACATACCTACGTCTATGTGGGTAGGTACCTATAGCTGTTGTAAGATATAGGCTATGTGTGTCCACCTTGTACACATACCTACGTCTGTGTGGGTAGGTACCTATAGCTGTTGTAAGATATAGGCTATGTGTGTCCACCTTGTACACATACCTACGTCTGTGTGGGTAGGTACCTATAGCTGTTGTAAGATATAGGCTATGTGTGTCCACCTTGTACACATACCTACGTCTGTGTGGGTAGGTACCTATAGCTGTTGTAAGATATAGGCTATGTGTGTCCACCTTGTACACATACCTACGTCTGTGTGGGTAGGTACCTATAGCTGTTGTAAGATATAGGCTATGTGTGTCCACCGTGTACACATACCTACATCTGTGTGGGTAGGTACCTACTCGTGTATTTTCATTTCAATAAACTGTGTAATCTACGTTCTGTTCCTGAAGATGACGCTGGTACCTACGTAGGTACCTACATATATACTCAGATTACCTAGGCTGTAACAGTCGCGAGAATTTTAAATCTAAACTCTGTGTGATTCTTGTAAAATTTTATTAAACTACGCGTTTTTTCGGCTTGGGCGTTATTTTATCAACACTACTCATGGCCTATATGTTATAATGTTTCTTGTTTTGTTAGATATATTTATAGTAGTTTCTAAGTAATCGGTCAGTAAATAAATAAATATGTCCAGGGTCACTACAAAGATAGTAAAGAAAACAACATCCAAATCCGTTGAGTGGTTATTGAGTTAAAACGGAACATACATACACAGAGACAGACAGAAATTCTAAAAATGGCAGTTTTGGCTTCAGCACAATACTAATGACCAAATTCAATTAAAATTTTGAAAAAAAAAATGCCATGTACGGAAAGGACTTTTTTACTATTTTATTATTCTATTTAAAAAAAGCCTCTATTGCCTCAGTGGTGTAGTGGTTCGAGTACTAGACTACTGATCCGAAGGTCGCGGGTTCAAATCCTGTAGGGGCATATTTATGTTACATCTCCGTGCTTCGGACGGCACCGCTGTGGGCCCAATTTGTGCCCGAAGTACAGCGATAGGACTTACAACCCATCACACTGGGACGTAATAATTATTAATGAAACGTTATTTATTTATTATTTTTATTTCCAGTTAGACAAAAAGAAAATCTTTACAACATGATGATTAATTACACTTGTACGTGTTTCACAATAATTATATTTATCCCAAACAGTTTCGGTTTTACACCATTATCAAGGGTCATTTTGCATGGTATATACCTACATTAATTCGACGTGCAATTCATGAAATATGTCCCTTTTTAAAGATGATCGTTTCATCGTACCATGAAATCATGTTTGGTTTGTCTTGGTCCTGGAGTCTACGATACAAAAAAAATAATTATAATCTAGGTAACTACGTAAAAGCACTTACAAAAATACTTATACAACGTGAAATTCAAGTCATTTTGCTAACGAAAACTGGTGATAGTACTCGTTTTACTATGAAGCCAACCCTGAAATCGTAAAAAAAAAAAAAAAAATTTACGCTGTATATAACGAAAAATGTTAACAGTTATAAATTCAGGCAGAAAACGTGTCTTGTTGAGATGTATAAAAGGTCTATATCAGCTTGGAACATGTTATGAATATCATATTGGGTATACACGTGGGTATACCAGTGTGAAAATCTACACTTGGAAACACCTCTGACACACCCTAGGAGATTCATGTCGTGTCAATAAAACCTTCTGTTAAAGAATAGCTGGGTCAACTGGGTGGAAAGAGATGTATGAGCAGTACACTTAAACTCCAGGGAATATACAGAAAATACTTGATGACGATTTTAATTACGTTATATTTCTTCATATGCGGTGTCAATCAAAGCTTCTTCCAAAGAAACTGCACCGACGAAATACATATAATAGATAGAGAAAATGGGTTGGCGCAAGAATACCTCATACTGCACTGACTTTTTTATTTAATCTTTGAAATGTTTTCTTGCTTCGTCCAGCTGTGCGGTTAATCTCAGCTCAATTACTTACTGTTGTATTACTGTGACATGCCTCACAATGCTCGGGGCAGTCGAGAATTGATGACAATATGCTACATAGCCATGCATGCACGTTTCAGTCTAGTTTATGTAAATTAATTAGTCGATTTGTAATTGATTTTGACCCATAATGCTTCTTGCAAAAGCCCATGTGGCGTAAACGGATGGGTTGTGTTTCAGACCTGTTTATGTATTAACCTGTTGTTTGGGTTATCATCACCTGCTTACATTATTTCTTAGGGCTATTTAATTTATAATTTGGAAGAACTCTTTATCAAACCTGCATTGATGTAATTAGAATTATCATTTTGAAAGAGTATGTAGGGGTAGAATGCTGGCCTCTCAATCTTTGATATCCAGGTTTGATCCCCAGCCGGGGCTTGCACCAATGAGCTTTTCGGAATTTATGTGCAGAGTATTTAATACTTACTATTTATGAACGGTGAAGAAAAATACCGTGAGGAAACCTGCATGCCCTAAAGAGTGTGTATTTGTGCCCGAATAACGACGATGGGGCTCACTCAGCACCCATCACGTTGGGACGTAAAAATGGTCGGTGAAACGCGGGTGTGCCGAGTGTAGACTGTGACTTTGTATTTCACAGTTCACACCTCTGATACCACCGCGGGGACTCACATCGTGACGATATATTTATATTTTATTTATATACTAGCTTTTGCCCGCGGCTCCGCCCGCGTCGAAGAGATTTTCGTGGAAATAATGAAAACAAAAGAACGTGATTTTTTGAACGACAATATGCAATGGTCATCATGTTTTAACAAAGTGCTAATAAAAACCAATTAAATAAGCCCAAACTAAAAGGGTCTGCTGTTGTCCGTTAAGGAGAACCCGTACCCACCTTCCAGTCCCGTCATTAGACCCTGGTCACCATGTTCTACAAAAATACTCATCAAGACCGATCAAATCTTGAACATAAAAGGTCTTCTAAAAACGTTTTACCAGTGGATGATATGAAACCCGACGATCAGACTACATGCGACTACGCAAGGCGTACATACATACCATGATTAACTAAAACTCTAATTGTGTGCTTCCCTTAGTCATCTCGTGATGACATATACACAGTAACCTTGGCGAAAAATAAAAACTCTACTTTACAATGAAAACTGCATCAAAACCCATTGAGTAGTTCCCAAGCTATAAGTGATCGCACAGACAGACAGACAGGCGTTGTGTTTTATATGTACATATATTAGAGGTATATTATGATTTCTGTAACATGTCATGTATGTATTTATGTAGTTTACTGTAAATGAACGCATGTATGTCTATTTATTTATTTAATATGATTTTTACTAATCAAAGGAGTTCGCTGGAAGAAATCTCTGCTTAGAGATAAGCTCGCCCATATAAATCTTATTTCTAAGTGCAAGTGTAATCATATTTTTGTGTGCAATAAAGTATATAGTACTTAAGCCTAGCTGTAACCACTTTTCAAGCTTTATATTAGCAAGAGGTGTGTCAGGATCGTTGCAGATGGAAACCTCTAGTTAAACTGATACAGTTTTCTTGAAAAACGACAGTTTTCACTTACACACATAGTTAATATAACTAGTCATTTGGTCAGTGCATGCCGATACCGATAAACCACCCAAGCAGCACTTTTTCTTCCCACTTGATTCACAAATTTGTAAAGTCATTAGTTATTGTATTTTCGAACTGAAAACTTAGTTTTATTAACTTAAAAAAAATATAGCATAATAATGTTACTCGGCGAAAGTGTATCTTTTAATTATCGAAAGAATTTTTATAATCGATTCGGTAGTTCCAGAGATTAACCATTATATACAAACAAACAAATCTTACTTCTTTAAATAATAAAATAAAATAATAGTGTAGGTAGACAAACTTTAACGTGAGTTGTACCTGACTGCATTAAAGCATCCGATATTTCGAGACATGCAGCGCCATCTAGTATATTACAATAAAAACCATTTCAACGCCAGCGCACTGAGCCGTAATCCAGGATAGCTTTCACAGAGATGGCGTTGTCTAGAAACTTGTGAAAATGTAAATATTTTTGTTATTGATCTTTGCTTAATCAATACACGGAAAAGATTAAAAAAGAAATATATATTGCATAAGGTGACTGTAATTTATGCAGCCAAATTCTTCCTGAAGACTCGGTAAGTGCTCAGTACCAAGGTACGATGACACTTTTTGTGAAATTCGTAAATTATTCTTTTCGTGTTCCTTACAAACGCAAGCCCAGCCCCGAGTCAATTCTTAAGTGGAATTCTTACCAAGCCTCCAGTATAAGTTTGGCTGCATAAATTAAAGTCACCTTATATTTATTTCATATTGTTACAGTACAAAACTTACGAAAATCATAATGTACCTACAATCATTGGAAACCTCCTAGCTGAGCTGTTTTCAGCGCCAGGGTAAAAGGATAAATAAAATGTCAGTTTAATGGTTCCCGAAATTGTAAAAATAAATATTAAAGCTGGTTTGCACAAGGGCATTTGATTTGGAAAAAAAACTGGATTTCTTTACAGAACGGAAAATACTTATAGCAAAACTTCGATGTTTGTTTGTGTGTCTGTCTGTTTGTCCGCAGTATATCCCAACAACGACTAAGCCTATTGAGTTTTTTTGAGTTATTAACAAAACAAAAAGAGTGTTAACTATTAAGTTAGATATTTCTTTACCCAAATGTGGAAACTTGTTAATGGCTTGTTAAATACCCATATCACACATTGTCATTTAATATTAAGTTAGCTGTAAGTTTTCAGAACAAAATAAATTAAACAAATATTGTAGATTGCAGCAATTGAAGTTGTGTTAGTTAATAGACACTGAGCTTAAAATAACAGAGTTATCGCATAAATATGTTTCTGCAAACACGCGCAGAAGTGAATGGGTTCTCAGCCATTCTAAAACCAAACCTTCCTTATACAATATAATATATCATTTATTTTAGGCGTATATTTTCAAATAGGTTACATTTATACGTTGCATTTATAGGGTTCCTTGTGTTATGTACGACGTCATTTACAGAGACCCCATTCAGTACAAAAAAAACCAACACCAAATTATCACTCTGAGAAAGTAAGAACCTTGTAGATATTGACACATAAAAGTTTAAATTTCACCGGAAGATTGTCAGAGTAGGAAAATTACAAAACATCCTAACAATATCGTTAAAAAAAATTGTTACTCGAAGAAAGCATCTGGAGATTGAAATTGAAATTCATTATTTTTCACAAGATCATATAAAATCAAATCAAATCAAAATATTTATTTTGTAAGATACCTATAGATACATAAAGTATACTTACACCTACATAAAATAGAGAAATATAGGAATAAAAATATTATATAGACACTCGGACGAATAAACCAACTGGACAGGCCACCAAATATATATATTTTATTAATTATATTATATAATTAACTTGCATGCATAAAATAATCGTCTCATATCAGTAAGCTGCACTGTAAGTTTTAAATTTGTAAGCTGACATCGCTGCAAGCAAGAGTCTTCGTTATTAATAGGCTTGAAATTATTAAAACCAACAATAATCCTGAGTTGCAATACATATTTTTTTATACTACTCGTATATCGCTACTCTCTATAAAACTGTTCCGCACCCCATGTTGACAGTAGCAAAAAATCACTCTTACCAAGTGAGCAAGTAGACATGTAAGTAACTTTGTAAGATCCCCGGAGATTCTCAGCGTTTACCGGGAAGCGAGTTAGTCTAAGTGTTTGATACGTTTTCCCGGTCCATTAGTTATTCCCTTGACAGAAATCAAATGTTTTCAGGGATCACTTTCTGTTTCTGATCTTCAATGACGTGTCATCGGTATCAACATTTTCTACGTGTAAATTCAAAAGGGTTTATGGCTGTAGGTTTTCAATTTTAGTACTCATTTTTCCTGTGGTTATTTTGACCGGGATCCTTTTGCGTATCGCTGGTGGTCTCCTAGGTCGGTGTGCGCGGGAGGATCCATTTCGGACTAACATGTTTTTTACTTTATACAAATGTTATCCCAACTTCATAGTTGATGAGACACGCTGTACTTCGGGCACAAAATATAGATCCAGGCTATGTCTATCGCACAATGAAAGAGATAAACATATTATGAAAAAGGACACGTCCAAGTAGTGCGGTGAGTCAAGAAAAGGTTAGATATTGCTGATTTTAGTAAATATTATTCAATAAAAATTCATACGAGTGCGTTTTAAAAAATGCGTTTTTATACCGGGTGTAAATAGACTGCTACCATGAAATGAAACCACATATTCTACTGACCCTACTGAACCACTTTTAGGAAATAATTGAGTTCCAAACAAAAATGCGCGAACCCTAACGCACCGACATACGGGCGAGTTTAGAGAGAGCGTCGTCCGTGTGGTTTCATTTAATGGTAGCAGTCTATTTACGTCCGGTATAATATGCTTACAAAAGTCGTCATTGTTATTTTTACTTTATTTGTTTGGACCACTGTTTTGAACTGAAAAAACACCTCTTGTTAAATAAGACACTTGTACTTGTCCACAGGATTATAATTTCACTTAATACACCCGACCGGTTTCGCTTATAAGCATTGTCTAGGGCTTTATTACATAAAAAATAACTTAAATAATATTTACATGTTTAATACGTGCAATAAAAATATTTATCGCAATAAAAATATTTTTATCGCACGTATTAAACATGTAAATATTATTTAAGTTATTTTTTATGTAATAAAGCCCTAGACAATGCTTATAAGCGAAACCGGTCGGGTGTATTAAGTGATATTATAATCCTGTGGACAAGTACAAGTGTCTTATTTAACAAGATGTATCATAAGTTCCACCAAGTGCCGACAATCACAATCATCAACATTTTGAAAAAACACCCTTCACTGTGTAATTTTTTTAGATGCAGCGAATTTTTCGCTGCCACGTTTTGGGCTCTGTTGTCGTCTTGGAGAAGGCTTATTTTAAACATGTCTTTGAACCCTATTTATCTCGAGATGAGAAGCTACGTTGGACGCTAAACTAATTTCCGCGCTATACCTCGGAATTAAAATTAGGCAAAAAAATCTGGCACCTGTTGCCGAGGTAATTTAAATGCGTTGACTTATCGATTTAATCAGTAAAATACACTCAAAAAAGCCTTTATTATCTGAAAAACCAGGCGGCCCACCATTGCCTGGGACCGATGGATGGCGGTTTATCCATCCCCAATTGCCGAGCCTTATATAAACCAGACTGGTGACGGGCAGCGGCGTCACTGGTGCAAGGTTTTCGGCACCGCGCTCACAAACCCGCCTGCCCAGCGTGTGTGAGTATGGGCATTTCTTCCAGGAGGACCGCCAAGAGTGGCGAAATCCTGGAAAGGCCTATGTCCAGCAGTGGACGAAACAGGCTGATAGATAGATAGATCTGAAAAATATACCCTAAAGTGAGGCCAACGGGACGATTTAAAAAGGTAAACACACTTTCAGGGGTTCAAAACATTTTTAAAATACGTCCGCTGTAAAAAAAAATAGTAAAGAATAGAAAATTTTACTTGTTATTATAAAAAAGACAGCCAAGTGCGAGTCCCCTCTTAGGATTCCGTATATAATCTGCAGATAATCTGTAAATCATTCCGTTTTAGAGCTAGAGAGCTGTAAAATATTCGAACAAACGAACAGACAGATAACAGAGTGACAGCAATAGGGCTCCGTTTGCCGTTTGGGTACGGAAGCCTAAAAAAAATCCTTCTTGGTATGGAACCCTAAAAATCGAAGTTATATTAGTGGTTCAAGTCCGGAAAAATGAATTAATAAGTTGACTTACTTACCTTTTGACGTTTTTTGCGTGGTGTATTGATATCTTTCAAAGGTTGTCTGCCAGGCTGTGATTCCATAATTAAAATTAACAACCACTTACAATAACAGTAAAATCAACAGGTAAAACTAACAGTAACGGTTTAATAATAACAAAAAACTAAACAAATACATAAACAAAAGAATACGTATCACTTCGAACGCAATCCAAACAGGAAAGAACTTGGTCACAAAATTCAAAATGGCGAGCAATTACCATTCAAAATTGAGATTCAAAATGTTGGTAGCTGCGGTACTGACTGCTGACCTGTACCACGATCCACGTAACGACAGCTATCGTCAACCGATGACGATTTTCAGAACCCTATTTATTGTAGTATGAGAGTTCTACTGTTTTTAAATCTCACTTTTACTACCAATGTCACCTTAATGTACTCGTACCTTCCGAATAACGCAGATAGAACACCAATTTAATATACGCAGACAGAACAAAAAACATTTAATTTAATTTCAAATGTGCCCCAACGAAATTTAAATCCAAGACCTGCGGATCGGTGGTAGAGTATGTAAAGCTGTATTATTAACAGTAAAACAATCTTTCTGTGTATACTCTAGCTAGGATGTTCAACAATGTGACGAGTCTTTGTGCGGACATCACAATCAACAACGTGCGTTCTAGATAATACGCTGATAACGCACGCGTGCGTGTGAGTGTGTAATCGCTAGGCGTGCGTCGCTCGCGGTGGATCTACTACGTCAGCTCATTGTTCCTGCACGACACCCAGTGTGGAGCGTTAGCAAAAAAATATCTTAAATCGTGAATGCTTGGGAGGTTTGGGCATATATAGGTACAGGGTGTAAATGCAAAGTCAAGAATCCCTTTACAGGATTCTGATGTCATTACGAGAAAAAAAAATATACCTTGAATTTTCACCAAAAATTCCATCATTTTTTTAAGATATGGCTACGCAGCTCACCGGCCTCCCCACACACCTAATTGCACCCCGCAACCCGCACCCCTCATCCGAGTGGCCAGTGACCGTGAGGGTGTCCACGCGATTAGTGTATTTTGGGTAAAAAAAATCGTCTTATTATGAGGTACTGGTACTTTATTTAGAGATCCCAGTATTTAAAAAATATCTTTACCCATTATACTAACACACCCTTAAAGGATTCTTGCCTTTGCTTTTACACCCGGTAGAGAGAACGAAGCAAAGCAGAGTGACGATAGAAAATGGTAGGTAAAGTAAAGCTCGATCGGGCCGCCCTGAAAGGATGTATGTCGACCGAGTTGGCAATATAGTGGAGTTCAAACTTCCCTTAGCTTGATCCCCCAAAACAACTCCCCTCGCTACGCATATGCAACATCCAAAGTGATACGTGTTCGTCATAAGAACACATCTCAAAATAAATACGTATTTGAAATGACGGTGGCAATTTTCATTACCGTCTGGCTCTACTATCTTTGCCAGCGAATTTTGAGTTCGTAGACTTAAGTTTACAGTTCATTTTATTCCTCACGCAATTCAAAAAAATAACCTGCTCTTCGTTCACTTAGCAGTGAGGGATTTTTTTCCGTGATTAGGAGCAAGAGGTCTGAAAATTCTGAAATAGTTTAAGCTTTAACTTATTACGATTTAACCCTTTACAATGTTCTTTTAAAGTTATAAATAACCACTTTGCTATGACTTTTACACAAACCCTTCTGATCTTCTTTATTGCACGGGAATAAAAAGACAAGTGTCTATATGAGTATTGTTTTTGCTATCCCTCCCAAGGTGGTAGACTAGACACACACCTACAATCCATACGTTAAGGGCCCATAAACCTGTAGAACATAGGCTGTTAATAGCTTCATAACTTGTCTCGACCTTACGTCGAGCAGTTCGGATATTTTTCCTAACGATTTTATACCTTCGTGTCACGTCACGGCGATTGTAGTTCACGCCGTGTGGTGTGACTATGCTATATTTTTTGGTAGTATGAAGCTTTCAAATAAATTTCTAAAGTGTATGTCTTAGAAAATGATCCAGTTTTGCAGGAATTTAAAATACTTCAGAAATGTAAGTGCTGCTGCATACTGGAAGGTTGCTATCAGATCATTGAGGCTTTGTTTTTTTAAGGGTTCCGTAGTACCTAAAAGGTAAAAGGAACCTTTACGATGAGACTCCGTTGTCCGTCCGTCCGTATGTCACAGCCTCATAGCTTTAGCACCGTTAAAGATAAAGACTTGAAATTTGCTACAAAAATAGCCTTCCCTTGCCTACAACATACGGTGTAAAAAAATATTTTTTTTTTGATTGTTCAAAATATTTCCAATACAAAAATGAGAAAAATAAATAAAACCATCATAAAAATATATACTTTTACAATATTTACTGGCACCGATTTCGAGAAATCTTTCGTTGTCCGTCCATCCGTATGTCACAGCCTCATAGCTTTAGCACCGTTAAAGATAAAGACTTGAAATTTGCTACAAAATAGCCTTCCCTTGCCTACAACATACGGTTTAAAAAAAAAATTTTTTTTGATTGTTCAAAATATTTTCAATACAAAAATGAGAAAAATAAATAAAACCATCATAAAAATATATACTTTTACAATATTTACTGGCACCGATTTCGAGAAATCTTTGAAAAACCAAAAATAAATTCATGTTCCCCCCCCTTATTCCCGAAACTGGTGGACCAAAAAAAATTATGATTAAAGGCCATACCTGGCCAATTACGGAAAACTATAGCGATTAACAAAAATATTATAGCAAATGAGAAATATATAAAAAAAAGAAAAATAAATAAAATAAATATTTATTAAAATACAATAAGGGTATCAAATTCTAGATATTAAAAAGCTGATTATAAAAATAAATACTCTTACTGTATTTACTGGCACCGATTTCGAGAAATCTTTGAAAAACGACAAAAAATGCATGTCGCCCCCCCCTTATTTCCAAAACTAATGAACCAAAAATATGAAAAAAATCTTGGTAACTTGGGATAGCGTAAAGATTACAGGAAAAATATAGCGGATGAGAAATTCACGATACCAAAATGACAAGATTAAATTACTACGAGTTTTATTTCGAGTATGGTATAAAATATTCGAGTATCTCCTTTGTGGCTTTTTAGTTATCATAAACAGTTATGGGCAAGATTTTAAATACCTTCTTCCTGATTGTCCCCAAAACTGTCGAATTAGGGAATCCTAGGTATGCGAGTCTGACTTGCACTTGACCGGTTTTTTATGTAGCCCCTGTAATTTATCCTAGCAAAGGCAGCTTCGTCCCCAATCCACAAATCTCGATATTGTGTTACAATAACGTCATTACAACGTCAGTAACTTTCATCTACTCCCATACTAAAATAACATCATTATTACATCAAAAAATAAGTACCTACATTATTTATCCGAAGTTAAAAACTGAAGTTATAATGTACTACACGTATATCATAACGCCGTTATTCTGCGGTGTGATTAGCCAAGTTCATTATAACACCGCTTAGATAACCAATCACCGACTATTTCATCTTTGCTTTGGGCTAGGCAAAGTCATCTCAGCCATGCAGCCTTAAATGCTTTCACAGAATACGTTCAATAAGTAATTTACTGACAGTTAGGCTGAAGATCCTCGCCTAACCTTGCAGGATCAAATAATGATAATAAAAAAGATTCCTATTTCTCATTTTTTATTAAATTTTTAGTTGAAGTATTATATTATAATATTAATAATGTGATGGTCGTAGAACCTATTAAAAAATGAAATAATTTCGTAAAAAAAAGGATTTGTGTCCCAATGGCTCCTATTATGTGACAGTTGCACAAAATACGGCCATTTCACATTGATTCCAGTATAGCCGAAATATCAGTAAAGTTGGCGGGACGCCGCGGTATCAGAGGTTATCTAAAGAGGTTGTTTGCGAGAAATATGGTAAATTTTACAACAAACTTTAATAACAACTTGGGGATTACATATGGTCTGAGTTCGCAAACTGAGATTATGTTTTACAATTTGTGTGAAAACTTTCGGTTGTTCAAATATACATACCTCAATGTTGCGGTGGTCGGTCTGTAGTTTGCGTACCTACTGTTTATATGTTTATTCAGAAGTTATTTAGGTGGATTAATTAATTAAGCCTATAGTAATCACACTAATATTATAAATGCGAAAGTTTGTGTGTGTGTGTGTATGTTTGTTACTTTTTCTCGCTGAAACGGCTGGACGGATTTGGATCACATTTAGAATAGATATAGCTTATACCCTAACTTAACACATAGGCTACTTTTTATCCCGGAAAAAAGCTTGTCGTTAAACCCAATAACACGCGGGCGGAGCCGCGGGCAAAAGCTAGTAAAAGATAAATGTCATTTTTTGTTTGATAAACACTTGTACTTGTCCACTTATTTATATTAATTTCCCTTACCGGTTTCGCTGTTAAAGCATTATCAAAGGTTTGATATTGTACGTAAACAACCAAACAAACCTTTGATAATGCTTTAACAGCGAAACCGGTAAGGGAAATTAATATAAATAAGTGGACAAGTACAAGTGTTTATCAAACAAAAAATGTTTCAAAAGTTCCACCAAGTGCCAACAATCACGAGCATCAACTCGATAAATGTCATGTTATATAACCCTCTTAATTTTCACTATCCCAAAACAATAGATCACAGTCCAGACCGTGGCTCGGATCTAGCTAACAGATTAATTTAATTGGATGAAATGAATGAATACTTTATTTTTGCAATGTATGCCCCTGGCTCCAACTCAGAGTAAAATATGAAGCCATCAAAAACTATCTACCTGTTCTAGATTAAGTCATTGAAATAAGATAAATACTTAGAGATAACTCTCCGTATCACAAAAATCACTTTCAAACCAATAAATAAAACAAATAAAACCTTAAATTGGATTAAACGTATTTTTACAAAAGGTGGTAGAGCTGATGCCGGACTCGACTGTGGAGGTACCACCATCTTACTCGCAAATCCTCCTGAAGTTATTCGGGGGAGAGTAAGAGAACAGCTCTCAGGCAAAACCAGGCGGCCCACCATTGCCTGGGACCGATGGATGGCGGTTTATCCATCCCCAATTGCCAAGCCTTATAAAAAACAGACTAGTGACGGGCAGCGGCGTCACTGGTGCAAGGGTTTCGGCACCGCGCTCACCAACCCGCCTGCCCAGCGTGTGTGAGTATGGGCATTTCTTCCAGGAGGACCGCCAAGAGTGGCGAAATCCTGGAAAGGCCTATGTCCAGCAGTGGACGAAACAGGCTGATGGGTGGATGGTATTTTTACATCAATGGCACACAGGGGGCCCTGACATTATTCTAGGGGGTCGTGCTACCTGGACCCCACCTAGTTACGCCCCTGTGGAAGCACTCCTAAAACAGAGTAGCACAATTAACTAAGGCTTTAAATGATCGGCTGCGGTATCAATAAACAAAGTTGTAACTTGGTGACCTTAGGCATAAGTTAAGTTAGTATGATGTTACTTTTTTCTTACATCGATGTTTAGATGAAGTTGCGGTCAAAAGCTAGTTGCACAATAGATGAGGTTACTGCCGATTATATAGCTAAATTCATACTGGAGACTCGGTTAGCGGTCAGGACCAGGGTTGAACGACCTTTTCCGTGAAATACGCAAAATAAAATTTAGACTTTCTAAGTGAGTCGAGCTTATCCTCGAACAAGTAAAGGGATACAACATTATTTTTTTCGTATTTGGCAAACATAGTCATTGAACCAGTCCAGACCACTTGCCGAGTCTCCAGTATAAATTTGCCTACATAAACAAAAGTCGCCTTATCTAATAATTAGGTACGTAAAATGCTTTCATATTTCGTTCAGAACATTTGAATAAAATATTTGTTTACGGAGTAAGAGATAAAGATGGAAATAACTTAAATTCAGAGTTGAAAGTTTATTTTTAACGATTTCTCGACGTTTTCCTTCCAATTTTCTCTTTCTCGGCGAAGATATTGAAACTGAAAGGAACATTGATTCGTAACTGAAAATAATAATTTGGAGTTCACGAAATTCAGTGAGTGTTATTGTTATATCTTCACTTGAAATTTAGAGAATTTTCGTTTAATAAAAATATTACGAGTATGTTCATCTGTTACCGGATATTGGGATAGGAATATGGAGTTGAAGTAAGTAAATTTATTAGAATTAGGTAACTTAAATAAAGACACAAAATTACTTCATTTTCTTGCGATAAACCTGACACTTGGTTTGTTTGTTTAATATCTTACATTTCGTTGGGGGTCGGTAGCTCGGAATGTATTCTATAATTTGTTAATGGTTGGGGTCACAGGCGCCCTTGCACCCTCCTATCTTGAAAAACATACACATGATTTTTTAAAAGTTATATACGTATATTATGTAGTATTATCTAAAACTTTAATAAAAATGTATATCTTAACTAAACCTAAACTAAACACCTATTTAATAAAACAAATAAAATATAATCCATAATGTATATACACAGGTGAAAAACATTAATATTATTGGATCATTATGGACCTTGTCCAGGCACAGCAATATAAGAGAGGACGGCACTTTATTATTACTATATAGATTTATTATTAGTAAAGATCCTAAGATTTAAAGTTGTAATATTGTA
This sequence comes from Ypsolopha scabrella, assembly GCA_910592155.1. Classification (NCBI taxonomy): domain Eukaryota; kingdom Metazoa; phylum Arthropoda; class Insecta; order Lepidoptera; family Ypsolophidae; genus Ypsolopha; species Ypsolopha scabrella. The sequence goes on from OU342978.1 coordinate 1,453,270, forward strand.
ATATTTTTCAAGTTGTCATTGGAATATGCCAATTTTAACGTGACATACATTCATAAACGTATTAGCTTATATTGGTTCCTATAAACAAGGATATAAAGAAATATTATATCACAATATTGTACAGGTAGATAGATGCACCCCTTTGACAATAATCCTGCCGGGGCCAATGGTTGGGGGGGGGGGTCACATTACAGTATAGTGGCGCTGCGGTTTGCACGTTTGTATTTCTTGTAACACCTGAAAACTTAGAATCTGTTAATTTTAAGTTACTATTATCACTAGTGAAAGTGAAAGTGCGCGATTTACGAGCCATTGTGCTTGATTTGTCGATATGTGTTAAGTTAAGAGCACAGTTTGGGATTTGATTCACGATTTTTAATATTTGGAGGAAGCATCCGTTTGTCATTACGGCTGTATAAGCCCTTACATGTACGGTGGCATAGTAGTGTTGCGCCGCTCCTGAAAATCGCATACTTGCCTATGTATAGTTCGCACCATTCATGGGCCATGCACCTTTTCATGTGTCGTACAACTATGTTTTCATTGTGAACCTTGCCGGGAAATAAAGGCTCTCCCTGGGGTGATTTTAACTTAAAGCGACTTAGATCATTTTAATAATAGATTTTTAAAACTTTCAATTTTGTTTTCACTCGTATCAACCGCTAAACAAGCTAAGATCCTGAAACTCTCAACTAGTTCGACAAGGCTCCCGGTCACGTCTTCGTCGGAACCGGAAAAGTTAATTTTGCTTCGGGAACTCCAAGAAAAATACTTCGGCGGTAAAATAATAAGAGTTACGCTAAGTTGGCGGCCCCACGCAGGAAAAACTCAAATTAATTATGCAAAAATTGTTGTACACCGAGCGAGCCCGGAGGGTAAGGTAAGGGGAATGGTTGTAGGACGGTCACAAGTTGCCGGTATACATTGTCAGGTTACTTTTTTTTAACCACATATTCTACGGAGCAAACTGACTAGTTTTCCACAGGCAAATAAAATAAAGACTTGGCGTCACTCAGAAATTGTCTCGATAAAAATTAGGAGACCAATGTTGGGTAAATTTTAAACAAAACAAACTACCCTGGTTTTGTTCGTTGCTTTCTTGCTTAAATTAAGAAACTTGTCTTTGTTAAAACAATTCATAAAATAAAGCCACCAACATAGTAACAATTCACTCAAGCTAATATTGTGACATTAGCAATATAACTTTACTACTTTAGATCACGGTTACCATTAAAACATTAGGTGCTTAGATTGTTATTTATTTATTTGATTTTAATACGGATAATAGTTCAAGTTTTCTTTAATGTTTAACCCGTAATTAGCTCTTCTTGTAACAGTTCGTTAAAACTGTCAGATACTTATGATTTATTAACACTCCCTCGTTTAAAAAATATTTTCTACAAGAAATACAAAACATCCAAGTAAACAACTTAACAAATAAAAAATATAAAAGAGCAATACAATGTTTAGAGTGGAATATTTTTATATTAAAATGTAACATTTTAGGATATAATATTTAAACATTGCACACAAGCGAGCTTGTATCTAAGAAGAGATTTATTCCGTTAAACCTGGATGATAATAATTATACTGGTTAGATTTTTTGTACCAGAAAAACGGAATTCGAGATGCGTATTGTATACTAGCAAAATATGTACGAATATATGTACAAATTATAGAATACATTTTTTGTATCAAAAATTTATCCATAAAATGTCCTGATTAATCACCTTAACGTTAAGGGAACGTGTATCGGACCGAGACTTGCCGATGCTGCTATAATACGAGTCAGGCAATACCCGTTTCCACCGAGGCATATACATAACTATATAGTGCTTTACTCAAGAAATGTGAGTCAATAAAAAAATGTGCTTGTAAAAGAACAAGTTGTAATTTAATTCGTTTAGCTGGAAGCAGGTTATCTATGACCAAATTGGCTTCTTCTTTCAAATTATCTATGTTCACGCCACCACTGACGCTACTTGCCTTACTCTAACTCGTTTTTAAAAGTATTTGTAAAACATTTTGCGCTCCACAATGAACTCAATTTGCCACCTTATCAAAACTTTTCTGTTTTTGACCATAGACATTTTATGACAAAGATAAAAAATGTCTCTGCCACAGGTGCCGGCGCCCCGGCTCCAAGATCGGGTGCTGGCGCCGGTACTATAGATAGCGAATTAATGAAATAGGTACAAGATTTTGGGGTATATCATAAAAGTTAAATAAACGCGGGCCGCCTCGCTCCGCTCCACTTCCCTTGTCCTGGAAATCTTTGTTTGTGGGACAAATAGTTGGATAAAAAAACGTTGAAAAACGAGCAATCGGCTTGGCTGCATGGCCGTTTTTTTTCTTGGCCACTATTTTTAAGAATTTGTATTTCCTGAAAGATATCAGAATAGAAAAAAAAAATTAATAAAAATTATACACATTGCAAAGAGAAGCGGTTACAAGCCATTATGTGTCACTACCCTGTAGTTAGGGAGCTGGCGAGCAAAATTTCGATATAATCAGCACACATGGCAGACGTTATTAATAGCAATGATTATACCCTAAGAAACATCAAGGACCTTTTCTGCCACCATGGTGGCGCTGCGTTATCAATTTACAGCGTTTCGAAAACGTAAAAAAAAAGATGTGCTGTATTATGCGCACATGTCTGCCTCTTGGACTGATGTTTGAATTTGTTATGAAAATCAAGAAAATCAACGAGGCAGACGTTCAGGCCTCTGATATTCCAAAGGCAGACAATTTGAGTTTTTTTTTATCCCGATGATGCTCTCGCCAAGCAGCAAGTACAAAATTCTACGTCTATTATCTAATTATTGAAAATAATTAATATAATCTACAGGAACGCTTTTCAAAACGCGTCAGAAATATTTGGGTTCTGTCTGTTAACTGCGTCCTCAGGTATAAAATTCCCTTGATTCCGTGAATTTCAAACAGTTGTACAGCTAAAAATCAGTGAGCAGTGTCTGCCAAATGTTTATTCGTATTCACGGAGTCATAATGAATCGAATGGGCACAATAAGAACCGTGTGCAAATGACTTAGTAGAGCTTTATTTTTACATATTTTTACAACTCCGTCCCATGATAATGCAGAGCCCTGAATGTCTGCCTCTTCGATTTTCTTCGTTTCCAAGATGATCGTGACTATGAACCCCAGAGGCATACATGTGCAAATGATTTCATACCCCCCTTTGTGTAAAGCGAGACCGCAGCAACATAGGACCTTGATTGACTGGACCAAATCTATTCGTACTGATCTAAACTGCAATCCACCTCGATGTGACACTCGTGCGAATCATATACCGAAATGCTCGCCAGCTCCCTAACTATTGAGAAACATTGGTAGTAACCAAAACCCATACCGGTTTAATGGAGAATCCATAAACGAATTGATCTTTGAAATAATGTCTTTATCTAAAAGATACAGTGAGTTCTATTCTGACAAATGACTCTGACTTCGAAATTTAAAAGCAGAGTAAAAACCAAAGAAGAAGTTTGGTATCGAATAGCTCGGTCTTTGTCAGAGCTTGTTCAAAGACTTTTCCTAAAGCCACTAAGTCTGATCGAAGTTCAGACTTGACCAATTTCCTTACTTGGCACGATGGGACAATTCGACCGTCCAAAGTTACACACTTTGGTAACTTTTATATTCTACTTTTGGTTGAAAGCAGAACCGTTCTTTGGCGAGTTACCCCACTCTTGTTTAAGTAATCAGAAATTAAAACTTGCAAGCTTGTTCTAGATTTTTTAATTTGGTGTTGGCACTTGCAAAAGTTTGTCTTGAAATTTTTTAAGGTCCCGTAAAAACCATTTGAATCACACAGTATACCGGATGTTAAAACATGGGTAAAATTTTAAATAAAATAGGGAAGATGACACAAATGGAAACAAAAGGACAGACTTTGGATGATTTTGTTGCAACAATCAGGATATCCGCAGTTATCAAAGAAATACACCTATACATGTTTATGAAATAATTTTAAACAAACCGCGTTACTTAAAATACTTATTGACTGCGAATAAAATTACAGACTTTTTACAAACATTACCTACATGTATGAAGCAAGACTACAAAATTAAGTTGTTCGACTATTACTCATTAACTTGTGAAGCTCTCTTAACGCTAAAAGTTTTTATTTTAATTTCGTTATAGATATATAGATATGTGAATTTTTTCACATATCCGAAAATAATCGTTTGGCTGGCAGGGGGACACTTGATTCGAACAAAATATTGCAATTTCAAGCTTAAACCTGAATCGAAAAAAGGTTTTCACACACTCACAATATATTAGAACGACCTATCCAACGATACCCCACACCATGGAATACAAATATAGTTTTATAAATATAGTTTTAAATGTATTATGTATGTATACCCATACCAAATCACAGCTTTCTAGTACGAAGAGTTCGTTGTTGACTACGGAACTCTAAAAAGCCTAAACTGTTTTTCTTCATCTTCATTATACAGCCTGATCTTTATAAAAAAATCACGTGTTCGAAATTCTGTCCGTGTGATTTCACTAAATTATAAAAGAAAATAAATATTTTCGATTCATAGGGACACATGTGCTGTGTCCTGTATATCCAAAGATGTGAGCGAAAAAGTTACATTGAGATCAAATATATTAGGATATCACAATAAGGCTTTTTATATGGCAGCTGATTTGGAAAACTTTTCAAAGGAAACGACCCGCGAAAAAAGGAACACTTTACACTTTTCGATACTTTTAAAGATGTATGGTGAATTTGTATGTATAAATCCATTTTTATGCCAATACCAGATACTTCTGTTTCTTTGAAAAGTTGTTCAGTATTATATGGTTTATATACTACGACGAAATAAATATCTGTAACTCGTTGTTTACATATAATTTTACTTCCTGTTAGTTCTAATGTAAACGCAACTTTAAAAGCTTAGTGGGAGTAAACTACATTTATTATTCTCAGAAAAGCACTCTGATGATACAAATTCCTGTAAACCCTTGAAAAGAAAAATACATTAGCTTTGTATCTCGAAAGAGAATACGATAATCCTAACTGTTTGAACGAATGCTTTTCACGAAGGCGTGTACGGCATAAGACGGACGGGAGAGACTATATTATTTCCAAAACAACGGGATGACGAAAGTAGATAATTCTACCCGGGCACAAAAGTCCCCTATAACAATCAAGACAAGGGAAAAATAGCTCGAAGAATAAATAATTCACGAAAAAGATTTTGGAGCTTAAAACAAAAAATATCATTAAATCAAAGGCCAAAGTCTTTAACTCTTGTGTACGAGTACTGCCTGTGTTTTGACATACGGAGCACAAACATGGACACTTACAAAGAACGCCATCAAGAAGCTAAAGGTAACTCAACGCAATGGAAAGATGCATTAATTGAAATAGGCGTTACCTTGCGGAAGTCCATCACTAAGTAAAGGATATATGAATATAATTTGCAATATTCCGCTAAACAATTCTTGTCGTGCTATTCAAAATGCAGACTCGTGCACCGCCCGCCCGCCCGCATAAAACATGCAACAAGCAAGCAATACAAGCAAAGCAATCTTAAATAACAAGCAAGAAAACTTATCGACACGTGTTTCGCCTCTGAACGAGGCATCCTCGGGATGTGTTGCTAGCTCGGCTTCTCCGCAGCAACTGATGTTTCGTTCAGAGGCGAAACACGTGTCGATAAGTTTTCTTGCTTGTTATTTAAGATTGCTTTGCTTGTACTGCTTGCTTGTTGCATGTTTTTATGCGGGCGGGCGGGCGGTGCACGAGTCTGCATTTTGAATAGCACGACAAGAATTGCTTAGCGGAATATTGCAAATTATATTCATATATCCTTTACTTAGGAAAGATGCATTCTAAACATAAAGCTCACCCAAAAAAACATCTAACGTAGAAGTAAGAAATACAACTAAATTCATCGATGTTACTGACACGCAAAGAACTAAAGTGGAAGAGGGCCGGACACAGCATGAGGCAAGCTAATGGAAGATGAACCAAGAAGCTGATGGAGTGATGTCTCCGGCATTCAAAGAGGGGGCTACCGGCCAGGTGCTGGCGACACGAGCTGGGAGACTCCACTGGAGCTGGCGAGCGCTAGACCCGATGCACCGCCAACAAACTTACCTGGTGGATAAAGGGATTGCCCAGGAACGGGATGACCTAGTGAATATAAATATATTAATCGTATAAATAATATAAAAATAAAAAACTTTTAGAAGCTTCTTTCTTTTATTGTTGAACTAGCTTTTGCCCGCCGCTCCGCCCGCGTGTTATTCTATAATAAATTTTAGAAGCTTCTTTTTTTAACTGTTGAACTAGCTTTTGCCCACGGCGTGTTATGTTACGGTATAAGCATAGTAAATTTCATCCAAATCCGTTCAGCCGTTTCAGCGTGAAAGAGTAACAAACATACACATACACACACACACACACACATACACAACTTTCGCATTTATAATATTAGTGTGATATATAAGGTGACTTTAATTTATGCACTCAAATTCTTACTGAAGACTCGGTAAGTGCTCAGTAACAAGGTTCGGTGACCCTTTATTCGTCAATTATTATTTTCGTGTTCCTTACAAACGCAAGCCTAGCCCCGAGTCAATTACTATGGGAGGTCAAGATATTATTTTTCTGAAATTAGCAAAAACTGTTATCGATCCGTGTTACTGAACACTTACCAAGCTCCCAGTATGAGTTTGGATGGATAAATAAAAGTCACCTTATATATAATTATAACTTTATAATAAAATAAAATAATGTATGAATGATACGGACAAAACAGAATAATCTCAAGATATATAATTATATACTCGGCATCAGTTAAGTATATACATATACATACCTCTATAAAAATAAAATGCATGCGCGATTATATGATTATATTATACGATTATAATGATTATAATTAATTACGCAATAATAATTCATACATATAATAATTAAATAGCATGCTTACTCTATACAAAAATAAAATAATTAAAATTTAATAATTTAGTTGTGTGTATTATTGTAGGGTACGAAACTAATTTTGTAAAGAGGATACTACTCAAACTTTGAATATATTTCATCTCAAGATCAACATCAAATAAACAGAACGGAATAACGAACAATCTGACAGACTAAGAAATTGCCACTGTTGTCCCACGACCCCTCGTGAAGTGGAACACCTTTACCTATTATACATAAGATTATTTACAATCCCTTTCTAGGTTATCTAGGTAAACGTAGAGCGAGATATCGTTTCTTTATTGAAATAAGAGATGTCTGCAGAATCAACAAAGAGATATCAAATTGCAAATATCTAAAGATCCTGGATAAAATAGTATTCTCAATGATCTAAAAAAATATTAGTATGATTTATTTTATTACATATTTATTTTGTTATCTGTCGACCAGTGGTTCGGATACTCGGCTGGTAATGTGGAGGTCGCGGGTTGAAATCCCGTAGTTCGATCTGCGCAGGTGCTTCTCGGATGGCCACTAGTTACGGTGACCATAGCCAGCACGGGGCGATTCTCGCACATGCGACAATTTGCGAAGGCTGAAAGCGGGTGATTTTTACAAGCTATTTATGAAGAAATGTATCAACCTTTTAAAATATAAACCTGTTGTCCGTATTCACTACATGCTTTAGGTGTCTTTTGTAGGCTGTCCGAGATATCATGATATGGGTGACAGTTCGTAATTTTCCGTTTCACCTATACTACTCACACCATACTACGTACACCCAGGCACAAAAGAAAATAATAGGTTTTAGAAATAATGTAAATAATTATTGCAAAAACACAATAAATAATGCCTCTATAAATCGGAACTAAAATCTCAATGTATTCGTTAAATTTAACGAAGAAAAGATTCTGTAAATAAAAATGACTTTTTGCTACCTGATGCGTGGATCGGAACGCTAACCCATAGGTACTGACACTACATAATCGAAAATATATCGATGAATCGGTGCGGCCATCATATAGGATCGCGTCAGTATGAGTACATCTTGTATGCGGTTTGTGTTTTCGTTGCGGTTGCTTTACGTGCTATTTGTTTTGACGTTTGTTACAGTTTTGTTTTGTTATTAGTGAAATTCCGAGAAAAACAAAAAAAAATAACATTGAACTCTCAAGATCTGGAGTTATTGGTTCGTTTAATTTAACCAATTTAGTAATTAACAAAAAATAGTTTGGATAATCAAAGATCAATCAAATAAAAAATCGATTTGATAGCCCTTGTTAACTTTCTCGATACTAAAAAAAACGATTATATTTCGTTAGGGTACATCACTAAAACGGTCAACTTTGAACTGTCACCTATATAATGATATCTCGGACAGCCTTTAAGGAGTTATACGGCGTTTATGACGCAACAAACAGAGGCGTATGAAAAGCAAAGCGTGTGAAATTTTTTGCGAAAACGCCAAACGGGACGAAAATGGTCTCTTTTGGGACGATCTGACAACGCTGGTGGTGACAACCACGTCTACATCCATTCTAACTACATAACTACTGAACCTCTTTTGACGTTAGTTTCTGTTTAGTTTAGGGTATGTATTAGCTAGAAGTACCTAAGCAGAGTTGTATTTTTAGGATTCTGTATCGGAAGGGTGCCAACGGGACCCTATTACTAAAGCTTCCACTGTCTGTGTGTCCGTCCGTCTGCCACAGGGGTCTACAGTTCCAGCCGAAATAGATAGACAGTTGAAATCTTCAAAGAATACGTGTTTCTATGGTTACTATCACGGAAAATACTAAAAATAAAATAAAAATATAACCAAAGGGGTTCCTCATATAATAAACATCGAAAATGTACAATTTTCTTAACTTTATTTGTTTCAGCTCTTGTCTTAAACACACACGAGTTTCGAATTTGGTCAGATAATTGAAAAAACAACAATTAATCAAAATTTGGGTTCCGCCTCCATTTTAGCAGCTCGTTTTTTGTCACCATTATATTGTTACGGCATTTATTATGTTGTTATTTATGTTTTTAGGATTCCGTATCCGTATTTTGTAATGCTACGGAACCCTTTGCAGTCCGATTCGGACTTGGCCAAATGATTACATTTTTGCTTATAGCTTTGGGGGCACTAAAACGTGAAATTGTAAGTTGGGAGAGATTCTTGTGAGCGGCTTTAAGGCTGGTGTCAAGCTTGGCTATAGTGAAATTATAAAAGTGGCAGAGATTCAATTCGGCGCGGGCAAATCTGCGGGCAAAAGATAGTAAAAACAAGCCTATATTTACGTATCAGTCGTCTATAGGACCTTAAGAACCTTCGGTTGACCTTCCCATTAACAGAAAGCAATAGCCCTAATACGTTTAAGGCGACCCCAGCGGACAACAACTTCGTATTTTTATGAAATTGACCTCGGCCGGTGACGTGTCGTAATTAATCAACTCTGCTCAGCCTCTAATGGCTGTTTTCTGCCTAATGACCTAGGCGCAGATTCTTGACTGATGTTCTAGGAGGAAAGAATTAATTACGCGATGGTTACTGCTCTAATTTTCTTGGCTAGACGTTTTGCCAGTTGGAAGGAGCTGAGGAGGTTTAAAAAAAATTAACATTTAGTAATTAATAATTAAATTTTTTAGAAGAATTAAAAAATCTGTAAGCCCTGAATATATTTTTACTAAATGAAAAAAGTTTGCAAGATACACCTCTGCCGGCTCATACAAGAAAAATATTTATGAGTAGATATTATATTATATAACTAGCCTTTTTTGTAAACGCGCCAATAAATTTATTTTCTTTCTTTCTTTCATATTTATTAAAGTAACAAAGTTTACAGAACCCCCCATAAATAAAAGGTTAAATTTTATCAATAAAAATGTTAAGATATTAAAGATAATGCTCTTGCGGAACACGTTTTTCGTTAGTAAAAAATTGGTGACAGACGATAGAAACTGCTTATCAGTCAAATATGTAAAGTCTGAGTTAATTGTGAAGCTAAATTATAATATGACATGTCAACAACATGATAAGACGTTTTTTTGGAATATTTCAGAAAAGTTGGCAGCCCTCTCTCCTATGTGGTTTTGTGTTTATTGTTGTAGAGACGCGGCTAAATCTTGATCGTAATTGGCATTTTGTTTTATTCATAAATTGATAAATAATTACTTTTGATTTGAAAATTTATTTGGATTGTAATTTGGAAATGAGTGGTAAGAGGATAGCTTATATTTGTTTTATAACCTATTTTCTAACAATAAATGCCTTTAAAAATAAATATTAATATGGCATGTAAAAAAAAATACGACTAAAACGCATTAACATGGTCATATTTTTAGAATCTTCAATGTGAAAAACTTTCTAGATTTTTATTAGTGTTTTTGGAGAAAATAATTCCAAGCGTAAAGTCAGCCATGTATTTTTTGTGTATTTTTGTCGGAATCCCGCAAGTAGCAACATGCACAGGTTTATCAGGGCGCTATTTCCGAGTTATTTGCGAGGTTTATTTTCTTGACTTTAACTCCGTTTATTACAAGTAAGTGTTTTGCCCTTCCCTGAAGCAAGTGGCTTTTGACCTGTTTCCGTGGCTATAATTTATTAGACTTTTTAACAAGGACGAAGAGATTTTTAGATGACTTACACAGGCAGTTTTTAATAGCTAAGGTAGTTTATGGATACCAGGTTGCCCAATAATTCTGGTGTAAATGAGAATTTTACATAGAAATTCAAATTATTTATTTTGGCATAAAAATATACAGTTATACAAGACAAATATTCTTTATTGTGCACCGAATACTAAAAATAAAACAATAATAAAAAACAATACACTATAAAAGAAGGTAACAAATGGCGGCCTTATCGCTTATAGCGATTTCTTCCAGACAACCTTTTAAACCAAGTTAGAGTTAATTTTACCCTATACTGAGACTTGGTGCTGACTGTCAGGGTAAGGGTCCACCCTGAATACCCATCTATATGAACCTTTTATCTCCACGACAGACCGTATATCGGTAACAACACATAAATATCTACCTATATGAACCCTTTGTCTTCATAATATACCGTATATCGGTCACATCACAGCACATAATCTCCACGACAGACCGTATATCGGTAGCAACACATAAATATCTACCTATATGAACCCTTTGTCTTCATAATAGACCGTATATCGGTCACATCACAGCACATAATCTCCACGACAGACCGTATATCGGTAAAAACACATAAATATCTACCTATATGAACCCTTTGTCTTCATAATAGACCGTATATTGGTCACATCACAGCACATAATCTCTACGACAGACCGTATATCGGTAACAACACATAAATATCTACCTATACGAACCCTTTGTCTTCATAATGGACCGTATATCGGTCACATCACAGCACATAATCTCCACGACAGATCGTATATCGGTAACAACACATAAATATCTACCTATACGAACCCTTTGTCTTCATAATAGACCGTATATCGGTCACATTACAGCACATAATCTCCACGACAGACCGTATATCGGTAACAACACATAAATATCTACCCATAATGAACCCTTTGTCTTCATAATAGACCGTATATCGGTCACATCACAGCACATAATCTCTACGACAGACCGTATATCGGTAACAACACATAAATATCTACCTATACGAACCCTTTGTCTTCATAATAGACCGTATATCGGTCACATCACAGCACATAATCTCCACGACAGACCGTATATCGGTAACAACACATAAATATCTACCTATGTATATGAACCCTTTGTCTTCATAATTGACCGTATATCGGTCACATCACAGCACATAATCTCCACGACAGACCATATATCGGTAACAACACTTAAATATCTACCTATATGAACCCTTTGTCTTCATAATAGACCGTATATCGGTCACATCACAGCACATAATCTCCACGACAGACCGTATATCGGTAACAACACATAAATATCTACCTATATGAACCCTTCGTCTTCATAATAGACCGTATATCGGTCACATCACAGCACATAATCTCCACGACAGACCTTATATCGGTAAAAACACATAAATATCTACCTATATTAACCCTTTGTCTTCATAATAGACCGTATATCGGTCACATCACAGCACATAATCTCCACGACAGACCGTATATCGGTAACAACACATAAATATCTACTTATAATGAACCCTTTGTCTTCATAATAGACCGTATATCGGTCACATCACAGCACATAATCTCTACGACAGACCGTATATCGGTAACAATACATAAATATCTACCTATACGAACCCTTTGTCTTCATAATAGACCGTATATCGGTCACATCACAGCACATAATCTCCACGACAGACCGTATATCGGTAACAACACATAAATATCTACCTATATGAACCCTTTGTCTTCATAATAGACCGTATATCGGTCACATCACAGCACATAATCTCCACGACAGACCGTATATCGGTAACAACACATAAATATCTACCCATAATGAACCCTTCGTCTTCATAATAGACCGTATATCAGTCACATCACAGCACATAAATACCTACATATTGGTTGGGGAAAAACTATTTTCGCAAATAGTATGTATGAACTTGTAATAAAATCTCTTGTGCTATACCATTTGTATCTGGCTGGTTTTGGTATTATTGAAAAGTTTAAATTTTAAAAAAGATTATTCCAAGTTCAAATTAGGTAAAATGTGTGATTTTCATTTGTTTTTCTTACTGTTAATATGAGTGAATCTAATGAAGAAATCGGATACATTTTAAAATTACTACAAAAAAGGTAAAAATGCAACGCAAGCCGCAAAAAAAATGTGATGTTTATGGACCTAGTGCAGTGTCTGTGAGATTAGCACAAATTTGGTTTAAGCGTTTTCAATCCGGAAATTTTGATGTCAAAGATGCACCTCGCCCTGGACGCCCTGTTACGGATAAAATGGATGCCATTTTTGAAAAAGTGGAGCAAGATCGGCATGTCGTTAGTTACGATGTAGCTGAAGAACTGGGGATTGACCACAAAACAGTTTTGGCGCATTTGAAAAAAGCTGGGTACACAAAAAGCTCGATATTTGGGTGCCTCATGAGCTCACTGAAAGAAACTTAATGAACCGTGTACTCATTTGTGATTCTTTATTACGACGTAATGAAACCGAACCACTTTTGAAAAACCTGATAACTGGTGATGAAAAGTGAATCACGTACGACAAGAACGTGCGAAGAAGGTCGTGGTCAAAGGCTGGTCAGGCTTCACAGACTCTGGCGATACCCGGGTTATCTCGCAACAAGGTAATGCTGTGTGTATGGTGGGATTGGAAGGGCATTATTCATTATGAGCTGTTACCGCCAGGCAGGACCATCGATTCTGAACTCTACTGCGAACAACTGATGATAAAGCAAGAAGTTGAGAGAAAGCGGCCGGAATTAGTCAACAGAAGGGGTGTGGTTTTTCATCATGATAACCCTAGACCTCACACGTCTTTAGCCACTCAGCAAAAATTAAGAGAGTTTGGCTGGGACGTATTAATGCATCCGCCGTACAGCCCTGACCTTGCACCTTCAGATTTCCACTTGTTTCGGTCTCTTCAGAATTCCTTAGGCAGTGTCAGGTTAACATCACGAGAGGACTGCCAAAACCACTTGTCGCGGTTTTTTGATCAGAAGCCCCAGAATTTCTATAGCAATGGGATCATGTCCCTACCTACAAGATGGCAGAAAGTTATCGAACAAAATGGCACCTACATAGTTAAATGTAAATAAACTTTATCAAAAAATGTTTTGAATTTTCATATAAAATGCGAAGAAACTTTTTCCCCAACCTATTATAATTATTTGTGAATATATAAAAATGCAAGTACATAATAAAATAAAATATATAAATGACACGGATAATAATCTTAAGATAACTTCGGGTATTTATATGTTTTACCTTTATTTATATGTTTGTTTTCTTTGTCTTGTTTTGTCTCGTATTTGCAAAAGTTACCTTGTTTATTGTGCTTATGTGGATAATCTGTAATTGGCTTTGTTTTTAGATGTATTGTATGTCCTTGTTTATTATTTTGCTGCTGATGTTCTTTGTAATGAAATAAATTAATAAATATTATGAACAGCAGATAGATACCTATCTACAGACCATTCATCATAACTTGTCCCTTGGAGTCATGTTGGCATTACTGCTTGTCAAGCTTTTGCTGTCACATTGTTTTAAGTCAGATTTTTCAAAATTATTTGATAAATTATGTATTATTATTGCCAAAGCCGTTGAAGAATAGTGCATCGTGTTGAAGGTATGCCTTTTGTGAAAGAGATAATGCAAACAATGCACCGTGATTCCTCTCGATCAGGTTCGATCTCGTGTCAGTGCCATGACGGGTTGGTAAAATAGGGTTACCAGATTTAAACATAAAGCCAATTTTATAGGAAAATAAATTATCATAATATTTTTGTAATACAATTGAATTGAGATAATATTTTTTAATTTAGTTATTAATTACTATTAAGTTAATTTTTATATAATAATGATGTTTACCGATTGTTGTACATCTACCACTTTTTGTAAATGACTTGTAATGAATCCATCCATCCATCAGCCTGTTTCGTCCACTGCTGGACATAGGCCTTTCCAGGATTTCGCCACTCTTGGCAGTCCTCCTGGAAGAAATGACCTAATAATACTCACACACACGCTGGGCAGGCGGGTTGGTGAGCGCGGTGCCGAAACCTTTGCACCAGTGACGCTGCTGCCCGTCACCGGTCTGTTTTATATAAGGCCGGGCAATTGGGGATGGATATACCGCCATCCATCGGTCCCAGGCAATGGTGGGCCGCCTGGTTTTGTCTGAGAGCTGTTGTCTTACTCTCTCCCGAATAACTTCGGGATGATGTGCGAGTAAAAGAATATTATCAATAAATGTATGTCTATGTCTTATTAGCTATTCACTTACTTTTGCAGGCATATCGGAAAGAAGCGTTCACATTAAGTCGCCTGGAAATAATCGTCAAAAACGTAAAAAACGGGAGCTCGACTATTTAGAACAAACGTCGTCGAGCTAGAACATGAAATAAAAATACCGTATTAGTACAGAGATACATGTACAGATATTCATACTATTAGATCATACGTATTGTTTGCGAAATACAAATCAACAAATAATTGATAATTTAGATTTTTTCATTGTGTACATTATATTTTCATTAAAGAGTAGTCTAATTATTATATAAAAAACGCAGTTAAGTAAATATTATGAATGTGTAGTAGGGTGAATGCTACGTGAGCCATTGGCAACATTATATGCAGTGCTACCATTTCCTAATAAAGACAGGGGACTTCTTATAGTGAATGGTCTGTATATCAACCCCTTGTCTCCACGATAAAATCGATAGAATAGATAGAATCGGTCACAGCACAAAAAACTCATACCCCAAACTCATACCTACGTATATTTTATCTTATATTTAATTAATTAGCGATATTGAATAAAGGAATATTGTACATGTAAATAGCCGTTACGATTCCAACTTTCTTCAGTCGAGCTTTGTGTAACTTTACTTCGTTCAGTACAAAGTTGTTCTGTCTGCCTCTACACTTGCACAGGGAGGGGCCCAGGTTCAATCTCCAGTTTAACTTAAATTTAGAGTAATTCTTAAAATTTATAATCAAATTAAAACCATGGGCAAGAATAAAACAAATTGTGTATACGCTATCGCTTTTATGGTTTACCCAAGGGGTTGGACTAAGCCACGATTTAGTCCTATGTTTTTTTACGAGCTCGATAGTAGAACTAAAACTAAAACATACGGTCAAGTGCGTGTAGGGCACGCGCTTGTGGGTTCCGTAGCAATTAAATAAGTAAATAGACATGTATGAAACAAAACTGCAAAACCAAGTAAGTCGACTATTATTCGTTAACTTGTAAAGCCTACTTAGCTGTGATAGTTTTCCTTTTAATTTCGTTATATAGATTTTTTTCACATATCCAAAAACAACCGTTTAGCTGGCAGGGGGGACACCTGACTGTAACAAAAATTTGCCCTTTAAAGCTTAATATTTCACAAACAGATCCCTGAATCGAAAAATGGTTTTCACTTACCTACAATATTTTTGAACTATCTATATAACGACAAACCATACAATGGAATGGACGCGAAAAAAAATTCATCTCCACTTTACGTGTAGCGAGAAAAAAATGTTTTTTCAAGGTTTTATTTCTCACGCCGATTTACAGCTTTCTAAAACTAAGAGTCTCTGAGCTAAGCCGTGGACAGACAGACATACGAACGGACATGGAGAAACTATAAGGGTTCCTTGTGGACTGCGAAACCCTCAAAATACGATAAAAGTGACTTAGTGTTAAATAGTTAAAAGTGACCTTGCGAGATCTTTTGCTGTCAAAACTGAAGACGTCTTCAACGCCAACTTGACAGGCTACCTCTTTGCAGTTCTTTCTTGAATGTACATAAATGCTTAAAACTCATTTCAGACTCCTTTGACGTACACTTCATAAATTTATTTTTGCAACTTTTATAACATAAAAAAAAGTCTTTTGTTAATAACCTGCTTGGTGCTTTCAGTTAAAGAAAATGTTAATCAATATTTCATTAAAACCGTGTAAAAAACCTTTTGTTACGTTTAATGTAATTTTTTTGACGATACAGTTTTTTTTTGTTTAACTTATTCCTAATTTCAGCCACCTACATTGAGCGTGGCACTCATTAAAAGGAAGTAATTATTTTTTTCTCCGTGAAGTTCTTTGTTCTAACTTGTTTAATTGTCAAAGTTGCTGGCTAAACGCGGGCGCGTTGAAAAATTAAAGAATGGTTCGAGGATAAGTTTGGAAAACGAAAATGTTGGGGTGTATCAAAGGATTTATTTGATACTCTTGAAAGACGTTTTTATCTTGGTTTTTTTACAGTTTTAAATTGAAAACTAATAGGATTTCTCTTGATTAACACTACGTGATTATGGAGTTTCCATATAATCAAGGCCTACATGTTACGTATGTCTTAGAAAAAAGGTAGTTTTATTTATTTAGAACTAGCCTTTACACGGTGAAAACCCGCGTCAATGTAAACCATGCCATGGCAACTGCCCGTCCCCAGGGAACAAACTCTACACTTGTCCAAGTGAAGGGTTTACTCGTTACAACAGTGACTGTATTTGTTTCAGTAGTTTCAGAAATTACCCCCTACATTGAAACGAACAAACAAAATGAACCTCTTTATAATCCATTTATCCAACAGCCAGAGTCGTCCACTGCTGGAAATAAACCAGGAAAAAATGCCTCCACTAACACAAGCTGGGCAGGCTCTTTATAATATTATGTAATGTTATAAAGAGCCTGCCCAGAGCGTGTATGAGCAGGGATTATAATATTAGGGAATCAGGGTGACTTGAGGCGCTGCGGAGAGACATTGATAATGCTGTAGAAAGGATTGATCGTTATCATTTGCAGTTTAAGGGGTTAACTTTGGACCTAGGTACAAAATGCACGTCATAATATTATTTTCCTTACTTTTGAATAAAAAGTATGTAATAAATGCGTTTTAAAGCAATTTACGGAAATAGTTTGTTAAAGTATATAAAAAATATATGTAGTTTAATGTAGGTGTTTCAATTTTTTTTGCATTAGATAAAAAAATTTAAGCGTATTTACAGTTGCAATGTAATGCAGTCAAAATGTAACGCATAAACTGGAATAATTTTCATATGATCACTTAAACAAGCAGTTTGTGCGAATTGCTATTAAGCGCATGTATTGCAAGGGTTTCGGCACCGCACTCACCAAGCCGCCTGCCCAGTGTACGTGAGTATGGGCATTTCTTCCAGGAGAACGGCCAAGAGTAGTGAAATCCTGGAAAGGCCTATGTCCAGCAGTGGACGAAACAGGCTGATGGATGGATGGATGGATGGCATATATTGCATACTTTTTATTCAAAAGTAAGGAAAACAAACAAATATTGTGATGTGTATTTTGCACCGAGATCCTTTGTTACCACCCAGCTCCAAGTGCAAAACGATGACCTGGTGAACCAGGTCCCTCGCGCCGCCGCGCGCCGTATTGAGACTACACTATAGCCTCAGCTTGTGAGATGGTTCTACTCTTAGAAAGTTAAGGTTCTGCTGTTAAATAAATGAGTATAGATTTACACATTTCCAGATGAAATCAAGCCGTTTACAATTGAACGACTGAATGAATGAATAATGAATGAGGTAGAGTGAAGAATAAATGAATTAGGCAAATATTTAGCTTTGGCCCTATAAATATACAGCCACGCTTCCTGGTTTCCCAATAATCAGAAACTATAATTAAATCAGTGAAGCACTACGACGCCGCACAATGAGCTGCTTACGGTTAATTGCTCGCCGACTTTGATGTTCTTCGAACTTAATATCATTACATCATAACCCTTAGATGCACCTCAACAACTTGATGTTACTACTTAACCGGATTCACTAAGTCAACCATGATGCCGGATGATGTAGCTGACCAGAGGTGCAATTGTGTAAGCCAGTCGTATTCAAACTCGATTGTCATATTCGGTTAAGTAAATAAGCCCGTTTAACAATTAAAATCGTACGTTTTTGGCTGTCAAATGAATAATATCGTCTTGTTTTGTTGTTGACAACTAAAAATGTACGATTTCAATTGTTAAACGGGCTTATTTGCTTAGTCGAAGCCATATGACAATCGAATTTGAATACGACTGGCTTACAGAATTGCTCCTCTGATTTCAGTTTCACTTCATGCGTTTAGATACAGTTTCGATGGATTTAGTCAGCTATGTTGGTATTGTGGTATTGGTTCAGTTTACTGACTTGAACAACTAATCTTGAAGGCGAGCATATATAAATACATATATATAACCAGGTTTTTGCTTGCGGCTCAAACCGCGTTTAAGATTCAAGATTCAGAGATTCAAAATGTTTATTTGTAAAATAAATACATAAAGTATATGTTTTAGTTTTACAGATCATATCTTATCTTTATAAAAGCAATATCATATGATAAAACAAATATAATACGGGAAATATATAAGAAATAAAAACTATATTTAGGTTAGGCTAATAAAGCTATACATATGCATAAAATAAAGACTTATTGGAATTTCACTCATTTCACTCATTTCACGGATACAAGTGAAACCCTTATTGATCTTGTCTGTACTGACGCTGGTGTTCAAAGCGTAACTGTCGACTACATACCCGATCTTAATAAGCACGCAATGGTCTATGTCAACTTTAAGATCAAGAAGGATAAACCTAAGCCAAAGATATTTACATTTAGGCCTCTTAAGAGTGTAAATCGTTATGATTTTGATCGTGATCTAGCTTTAATTGATTGGTGCAATTTTGATATAATTGAATCAATAGATTTAATGTGTGAAACTTTCAATGAGCTTTTGCTTGAACTTTTCGATCGTCATGCACCTGAGAAAAGAAAATCCGTAGGGAGCCAAGAACAGGTGCCATGGTTGACAAGTAACATACGTTTTATGATGAGGTTACGAAATGAGGCCCATAATGCTTACCGCAAGGATAAATCGGATCTAAAAAGGGAACAATACAAGAATTTGAAGCATTTAGTAAATACATCTTTGTTTAGTGAGAAGAGAGCTTATTTTGAACATCATATTAACAGCAACATCAATAGTCCCAAGACCCTATGGAAGAATCTTAAAAATACTGTTGCCATTAATTTTAAAGATAAAAATGATCTTCCAGGCAATTTTAATGACCCTGATGTTATTAACACACATTTTCTTAATGTTCCAGGAGAAAATTTAGTTACTATTTCTGATTTAACGTATTTTGAACTTCACAGATTCGGTCCCTCTTCTTTTAAATTAGCCACAGTAAATGAAACAGTGGTTGCAAGAATTATACTTAACATTAGGTCTAATGCCAAAGGTACAGATCGTATTAATATGGACATGATACTCATGACCCTGCCCACAACCCTTGGTGCAATAACTAGTATAATAAACAAATCTATTGCTACGAACACCTTTCCCAAGTTATGGAAGACTGCACTTGTAAAGCCTATTCCCAAAACGAACAATCCAAGTAATGTAAAGGACCTGCGTGCAATTAGTATCCTACCGTATTTATCAAAAATACTAGAAAAGGCCGTTTACATTCAAATGGTAGATTACTTGGAACGTAATGGTATACTGCCAGAGTTACAATCGGGTTTCCGAAAAGGCCGTAGCACAAACACGGCACTTTTGGACGTTATTGATAACATTCTTGCAGCTCGTGATGTTGGTCAGGGGACTATCCTTGCATTACTAGACTTTTCCAGAGCATTTGACTGCATCAATGTAAATCTTATGCTCTCAAAGCTCACATTTTATGGTTTTGACATTGAGACTGTTCAATGGTTTAACAGTTATCTTGGTGACCGTCAACAGCAAGTGGTGTTGTCAAGAGAGGATGGTAGCAGTTTAAGGTCTCAAATGAGTACTGTAGATCGTGGTGTACCACAAGGTTCTATACTTGGGCCTCTGCTTTTTATTTTGTATAGTAGAGATATAATAGAAAACATTCAAAATTGCAAGTACCACTTATACGCAGACGACCTACAGTTGTACATCTCCTGTAATCCCACAGAAGCTAATCTTGCTGCGATGAAGCTTAATGACGATCTTAACCGTATCTCTTTATGGTGTTCAAGGAATTCTTTAGTTCTTAATCCATCCAAGTCCAAGTATATGGTTCTAGGATCTAAACACCAGATCGCGAGAATAACTTCTGCTAATCCTCCGGTTTGTACTATGAACCAACCGATGGAGTGTGTACGTGAGGCTAGGAATCTGGGGATTTTAATTGATGGTGAGCTACGCTTTGAAAGTCATGTGGCAGAGTTAACACGTAACTGCTTTTATCGACTAAAAGTCTTATACCGCATTCGTGACTTTCTTAGTGAAGAACTACGCATTAAGCTCTGTGAGTCTCTTGTTCTCTCTAAACTAAATTATTGTATAGCTGTTTACGGCCCTTGCCTCTACGCGAAGACCATGCGACTCATTCAGCGCGTGCAAAATGCGTGTGCTCGCTATTGCTTCCGTATCCCCTGGCGATCACACGTCACACCTTATATCAATGCCGCGAATATTTTAAGGGTAGAGGGTCGTCGTGAGCTGCATCTCGCTGCTTTACTGTTTGGTGTAGTAAAAACTGGTTCTCCCAAATATTTACATGACAAATTTACGTGGTCATCTACTGTTAGCAGATACAGCACCAGGATGAATCGTATATTGTTTCCAAAGCACAAAACCACTGCATTTCGGGGTAGTTTTAGGTACATGGCGTCAAAATGTTGGAATAACATTCCACCACCGCTACGTGACCTTAAGTGTAAGTATACTTTTAAAATTAAACTAAAAAAGTATCTCCTTGACTTACAAATGTCTTCGCCTGCCTAAAACTAGACGCTTCATCGCCATGTTAATAATTTTTGACCAACGAGTTTCTGACATTTATTTAGTGCTTACCTATTAATTGAATTTATTTATTTACAAATATTAGCACCTACATTATGTACTCGTATATGTATATCATATTTATTCTGCCATTCGTAATTATTATTTTCAAAATGTGCAAGAATACTCGCGCTGTTTTGTTTGTTCGTGCGTTACCTACGCGGGCTCGGACTGAAAATCAGCGCTGTCGGTCTTACTCTGTAAGACTACAGCATATGCTGAGTTCTAGCCTTTTTGTCTGCTTCGACACATGATTTTATTTAGCTTTAGTCACATTGTTTTATTCTTTTATGTTATTTCCTTGTGTTTGACTTTATAATTTGTTTTTATAATTTATTGTGTTGTGGTAGATAAATAAATGGATATTCTATTCTATTCTATTCTATTCTATTCTAAGAACATTATAATACATAATGCAACCAATAAATAGGTTAATAAATATAATGAATAGACCATAAATAAATATAATGCCTAACCTTTATTCAATCTGTGCCCCATTTTAGGCTTGGGTGTTATTTTATCAACACCACGATCACTACGATGATAATAAAGAAAACCGCATCTTAATCCAATAATTGGTTCTCGAGTTGAAAGGGAACATACCTACATACAAACATAAAGACGGACAAAAATTTTAAAATTGGTAGTTATTGGCTTCAGTACAATAACAATAAACCATTATATTCTATGTATACCTACTACTCTTTTACTACTTTGTATATAGATGTCATATTATCAGAATCTTCAATAGGTGTAAAACGTACTCAGAAAATTAAACCATTTGCTTTATTGGATATGACTTTGCAAATATATTTAAAAAAATCATTTCCTTAGAAAATAAATTGCCGAGTAATTTTTCTTTTCAAATGTTTTCCGATGGTAGTGGTTCAGTAAAATCAGTAGAGCATGTGGTTTAATTTTATGAGCACGTCAGTAATACACACGCTATATTTAAATGAATATTTTTTCTCACAGAGCATCCTAATGATACTAAAAAATAACATAAAAATGTGTTTAGCCTGCTCCAAGCAATAATATTCAATACCCAAATGGACCCACAGCTGGACGTGCCGTCCGAAAGACGCGGACCGAACACAAATTTGAATCGACAGGGTTTGAACCTGTGACCTCCGCCTCTGGATTAGGGTCGAAGGAGTACGCGAACCACAGGTATAGGCCAGAGAGGTGAGAATTATTTGGTAAAGCATTTTGGGCCAATCTTTATCTCCGTGCAGTGTGCTTCAAGCGCGAGGGAAATATTGCGTTCCCAAGTTATTCTTGTTCAAAACATAACAGCAATATTCTTTAGTGTACAATATAGGTACACGGTAAAAACAATAAAGATTCCATGATGGATAGCTCCGAGTCAAGTAATATTAACCCCCGTTCCTCTCACGAAGGAAAACAACGTTATAAAGATTAAAAAGAGTGGCCGGCTTTGGACTTCGGATGATAAACCTGTTTACACCGAGTTTTTTGCTTTTTGGCGAATCGCTTTTAGGTATTGGATGTGAGATCCGATTAAAAATGTCGAAGCATTGCAGGAAGCCATTCGACATAACATGAATTCCCGAGAGGGTGTCAGAGGTGTCCCCAAAAGGCAAGTCACAGTCCACACTTGGCACACCCACTTTTCACGCAGACTAAACGCATATATTGATTAAATCAACGACTTCTGGGTTAGCAGGCGAGCACTCTACACAATTAGTTAGATAATCAACCGCACGGTAATGATTTGACATGGTTTATGAAAGGCTTTGGTAAAAATTACATATTTTTTATCAGTATTGATTTACCTGAATGGCTATTTTATCAGTTTTCTGACGTTTCATTTTACAACGACATTTAGGGGATTAATTGTATCAAAATTTAAACTAACAGTAATATTCTACTCACACTAATATTATATATGCGAAAGTTTGTGTGTGTGTGTGAGGATGTGTGAGGGTGTGTGTGTGTGTGTGTATGTTTGTTACTCTTTCACACTGAAACGGCTGGACGGATTTGGATGGAATTTAGAATGGATATATTTAGATTATACCCTAACTTAACACATATGCAACTTTTTATCCCGAAAAAAAGCATGTCGTTAAACCGAATAACACGCGGGCGGAGCCGCGGGCAACAGCTAGTACACCTACATATGTATCAGTGATCAAAATTGTCTCTATCGCTTGTTATTAAGAGTCAGGACAAGGTTGTTCAAACTTTGGTAGTATTACTGGCTCATCAAAATCAAGCTCTAAAGCAAGTTAAAGAGTTCCTTAATGAAACTGTTAAGATGCCGACTTTATTATAGAAGTTGCCCAAATCAGAACATATCTCTAAATTGCACCTTCCATTCATTACTAATATCCGAATCTCTCTCGGAAATTCCCTCTTATTCTGCTTCAAAGATACAAAATATGCCCCATTCCAGTTCAATCGATCCAGTATAGTTGTCTAGTCACACAACAGACAGACATCCCCACCGTAACTATGTGAGGTAACGTTTGAGTCCAAAATCATCGATATCCTAAAAAAATATAACTAAAAAGTTCTTACAAACCCGGAAGCTGCGTCAAAATGCAAGACATATCGGCTGAAAACGTTTACTCAGTACGCTGGAGATTGTGTATTTTGGGGATCCCCTGTCACATACATCACCGGAGTAAGGTTCAGCAGATAGCATTGAAGGGTCCGTAGAGAGTAGGGTGCAGAGAGGAAGGAAAGGGCTTGCGACAGTGCGACTAAACGTAGTCGTTTATAGTGATGGTAGCCGGTCTCGGAAAACTCAGGATAGTAAAAGTGATTGGGCATCTTTTCATGATGTAGCTTTTTCTACTGCTTCGGAAATACATTAATAAATGAAACATCTCGATATAAAATTAAAAAGATCAAACAACTAGGGCTTTTCTGAAATGTGGCATGGTTTTACAAAAAAGGTTAACACTTGGTCCGATATAAAACGTGCGTCAAGAAAATGTAATATGATATACTAGCTTTTGCCCGCGGCTACGCCCACGTGTTGTTCGGTTTAACGGCACGGTTTTTAAAAAGTAGCCTGTGTGTTGAGTTAGGGTATGTGTGTAAGTACGGGATAAAAGTAGCCTGTGTGTTAAGTTAGGGTATAAGCTATATCCATTCTAAATTTCATCCAAATCCGTCTAGCCGTTTCAGCGTGAAAGAGTAACAAACATACACACACACCCTCACACACACACGCACACCCTCACACCCTCGCACACACACACACAAACTTTCGCATTTATAATATTAGTGTGAAGTGTGATTTTAATGTAATTTTATAAAAGAAAAGTTGAATAGTTTCCGAAGCTAAATGGAATGTAATCAGGGTTTAGGATTTGGATGTAAATATAAGCAATAGATAATTGGTTTATAATTAATCTATGAGTGTTAACATAAAGATAAAAAAATGTTTATCAATTTTGCGCTATAACAATTAATTACTGAGCAAATTGATTAGATTCTTTTATTTATGCATGGTATGTAATCATAGTAACCTAATCAATCCTTTGGTCATGCGCGCGCATCAGTTAGGTAATCAATGATTTATGAGTATTTATTCATGTTCAATTAATTGACCAAGATTATGACCATTTATGATGTCATTCATGACATATGAATTAAATTAGAGCTATTAAACAACAACAAAAAAACATACCAGAAATATAAATAATATGCAATAAATAAATTAATGCAATAAAAGTTCACTTAGTATGTTTGTTATACGTCAATTTAAATAAACCTTGATATTTACGGGGAAAGAGAAATAAACCCAGATATAATACGAGGAAAAACTATTATAAAAAAAATAAGAGCCATTTCACCAAACTACGCTTTTTGTATAGCGTTATTTAGTGGATTTGGAGTGATGTTAATTAGGTATTACGATCTAATTAAATGAATGGATTGTCAATTTAATTATATAATTCGATTGGTTGGGTCTTAGGTTATTGTGATTAAGCTTTATTCAATATAAAAATTGTGGGAAACTGGCGACAATAGTCAGAAAAATTGGCGGAATTATTTTTTTCCAGTTAACAAGATAAATTCATTCATTCTATTCTGGTAATTAAATTTTAAACAAATACATGAAAATATTAGAAATAATTACAAAAACTTTAAGTAAATAAAAAAATGTCTAGCCCTGCCCATTCGAGCTACTTTTAGATTTAAAAAAATCCAGTGATATGATGCCACGTGTTTGTCACAGCCGTGATGGCAAGTCCACATAACCAACGAGGGCGCTCCTACCTCCACGACTAAAAGGTCCGTTAGGTTAGGTCCGTTATTCCGTAAGAGCACTGCGAGTTAAATAACTTTCTATTGTAATGCTGTCCGTTTGCCTCAATGCTTGTTACTTCACGCAGAATTGGGTTATTTAGAAGTCACTTCTTTTTTTGTAGCTGCGTTACCTCAGTCGTTAGCTTGCTGTACTCATGATCAAAAGGTTTGGGTTTAATTCTTGCTACCGGTCAGGAGCAAGCAATAATATGCTTTTTGAAAGGATGTCCTTAGTATTTCTAAAGCTGAACTAGGGAAAACTAAGGGCAAATTTAGTGAAATATGATAATCGTAGAAAAACTGAACCGTTATAGTATACTTTCCGTCTGTCAGGACTTTTAACTAAGTGGCTTAAGACTAAGTTGTCTGTCCAGTATAGCTTGTGACCGCTCGTCTGCATTCCCTAGTAGTGGCGCTTGGGTGCCCACCAATACGCATGGGTTATGCGGGGCACGTGAGTTGTCCTCAAGTTGTCGCGACCGTGCGCTTTGAGTAGGAGGACTTCATCTCCGGCACTCCATCTGGAGATTGGAATAGACAACCCGACGTTAGAGGTGTTGTCCGGGTCACCCGTTCGCGTAGGAGTTATCGAGGGTTTGGCGTGTTTATGTATTCGTGCATTTTCATTCCGCGAGGTGAGCGCGCGAACGGGGCTATCCTGTCTTAGCCCTTGATTGAGTTGTCTTTGTTCTCACACAGGTAGGCAGAGTGCGGATGAGGTGGGTGCGATGTGGGGTGACCTGTGCCTTAGGGTGCTTCAAAAATGTATGAAAAAACATTTTTTTCGAAATATCCATGAGGCATCCCTTAATTTTCTTCCTTAAGTTAAAAAACTTATACTGTACTTTTTTCAGAATTTTTGAAGTGGTTTTAGAGGTCGCTACCAGCCACAAAAGTATAGGGTGACTTAGAGAGGGTAGAATTTAAATTAAGGTATTTATTATACTAATTATTGAAAAATTAACGAATTATTAACATGATTGAACATGTAACGATTAGATATGTTAATTCATGTTAATAATTCGTTATTTTTTCAATAATTAGTATAATTACCTTATTTTAAATTCTACCGCATAAGATACATCTCTACTATAATAATTTATTCAAGTTTGAGTACCAGTTACAAAGGACCTCCTTTCAATAACCTAGAGTTGGTGTTGGGGATCTACTATAACCACAGACATATCCCATAGTATTAATTATATGTCTGTGACTATAACCTAAACTACGTAATAATGTAGCCTCTGGCTCTGTCCGTCTGTCAGCCTGTCTGAGTGGCAAGCCCCCTTTCTCAAAAACGGCTTGAGTTTTCAGTTATACTTCCATAAAATACATATGTGAAGTGTAAATCCGAAAATTCAAGAGTTGTACCAAAAGATTGATAAGTAAATAAACTAAACTGGGCTGTCTTTCAAGCGTGAATGGTCCAATAAAAACATCACAAAGAAAACAAATTGCAGCAAATGTATGTACCCAGTCATAGTTACGAGTATACTCCCTGATAATGCCGTAAGGCGAAACCGGTTGGAGTTATAGAAGTGATTAATTAGTGAAATAGTAATAGTGTTTTTATTAAGATGTTGATGATGTTTCATCAAGTGCCAACAATCACATGTATTAAACATAATAACATAATAATGCTTTTACGAGTAGGATTCGATTATTTACATTTGTAACCATACATCGTTACGACATGACTCCTAAAGGGGGTGTTAGAGCTATTTCCGGGTATTGTCTGTGAAATGCATGTCACAGTCTACACTCGTACACTTACGGTTTACCGACGATTTTAGCGTCCCAGTGTGATGGGCGGTGAGCCCATCAAACCCGTGACGTCCAGGTAGTGGTCTAGTACTCGCACCTTACTGTAAACTAACTGAACCTAATCACTGAACATCCCAACACAAACCGATATAATCCCATTCGGATCTAATTTCCTTAGCACTTAGCTGTGGAGGTAGATCCGTGCCTTCCTTTGATGTCGATGTCATGTGCTATTGGAGACGCGTCTTCACGATTATATTAATGTTAACGTTAATTAATGGACGCAATAGGTATTTCATTAAAATTGATTACCCTGCGTCTTTGTGGTATATGTCGTATTTATTGTATATAGAGTGCAAGTGGAAGCAGCCACATTTTTCAAAGATCACCCTTGTCATCTTTCCCAAATAAACTACTCTCGTTGATTTATCACTTTTCCTGAGACATTTCTAGGTTTATTTGTGACTGACCTTTTAGCAATATTGCCAAATCCAATTTCGTTTTTCATTTGCGCCTGGGCTACAAAGAAATCGTTTAAACATAAGCCAAATTAAATATAAGCCTTAAAAACTACACATAAAAAAATTTTGGAGGCAGACCACTTTTATGTTGAGATTAGTAATAGGGATCGGCTTTCATTTATGTCCCCTGGTTTACCCATTTATGTCCCCTGGTTTACTTATTTATGTCCATATGACCCATACGCTCGATTGCTGTTTTGTTTTGGGATCGTAGCAATAAATCCATGTTTCGTCACCTGTTACTATGTCCCACACCAAATTTGACGCACCTTCGTTGAATCTGGTAAGCATGGCACTGCACCAAGTGACGCGGTCCGTTTTTTGAGCCTCGGTCAAGTTGTGTGGGATCCACCGCGAGCACAGCTTTCTCACACCCAAATGTTTGTGTAGGATTGATTGTATTTGACTCACGCCTATTTCTAAGGATGCGCGAATTTCATGGTAGGTCACATGCCTGTCTGTTTCAATCATACGGCGCACAGCATCGATATTTTTGTTGGTCACAGCGGTGGACGGCCGACCATCGCGAGATTCGTCACTGAGATTGATACGACCACGCTTGAATTCTGCAAACCAGCTATAAACAGTCGTCTTGCATGGTGCTTCATTGCCAAAAGCTGTTTCAAGCCGAGCGATGCTCTGTTGAGCTGTCAAATTACACTTAAAATCGTAGAAAATCATACTACGAAAATTTTCCTGAGTTAAATCGATGTTGATGCAGACACACAATTTTTTAAATGGCGCCACAAGGTAAAAACAAAAGACAGTCAGATGAAACAAACTGCATTCTACAGCCAAAGAGTTCTATTTTCAAATGTTGCAATAAATTTTTAAATATTGTTTATGTAAGTGGCCAGTTCCGGAAACTTTTAGTGTTACCTATGTATAGGAAAGCTGCGCAGATCCACTATTGGCCCTTATTACGATTGTAATAAGATTGTAATTAGGGTGAAAATTGCGTCAGTAGAACTTCCGCCGATGGACCATAAGAAATATTGCTTACATTTACTGGAACCACATGTACGTAGGTGCTCATAATCAATCAACAATTTGTTCAATCGCCGTACTCATTGTTGAAAACCATTATCATTATCTTCCATTACCATAACCATGAATCATCCAACTTTATGTCCATAAAAAGACTAATTAAATTAAAGCAAACATCTAACAACAGTAGAATAAACCATGAAAACGTTTTTTTTTGCGCACGGTGGGTCGAATCGAATCCCTCTTTTGACGGCATAAAAATGTGTGAAAAGAATTGTGTAAATAATCGTAAAGTTGTAATTTTACTGCACGTTTTTGTTATAGACAAAAATGTGTCTTATTGCATTGTGAAAAGCATTGTTATTACGTTCGTGAATTGACATTTGTGGATGTGGCAGATTGGCGTTGCTGACAATGCGATAATGGCGGAGTGCGGCTCTGACACGTCAGCTGTTCAACTCTGGATAAAGTGATGGTTTGGATCGTTAGATTGTGTGGCTGCGTTATGGAATTGAATATGAAATTGTAGTAACATAGTGCATTAGAGGATAAATGCATAGTGCATGAAATGCGGTTGCTTGTTTTCTGTGTGATTATAGGAAATCAAAGGTTACTGGATCCTTATTAGGTTTTTGTTCTGTTTATTCATCGAACCTCTATGAAAAATAATAAAAGAAATTCAACTTAGTTAGCTAACTTTAAAAGAGTAGGTAACCCTCGATTTCACAATTGAGAATTTCAAGTTAAGTAGTGCTTAACCTTGTAATGCAGCGCTATGATTGACTGATTTGTTGCCTAAGTATCCCGAAACTGGCCCTAAATGAGACAAGGTATAAAAAATAGGTATACAAAGTGTAATTTGAACTTTGAGAAATTCAATTCAATTGATACCGGCTCTTTCTGGTTTCTCTTTCTATTTTTGTCGATAAATTATCATATTTTTATCCCTTTTTTCATGGTACACACTGTATGTTTGACAACTAATATTTGTAAGAAATTATGAACCTATTTATATTTTATACAGATTTTATTAATACTAAGCAAACCACGAGTAAATGCTATTTGTCTGTGCTAAGCAAAAAGGTCGAAATTATTATTATTTTTGCGGTCAATAGTCCTAGTTTCTCATTCTTATCCATAAGTTCCAACATCCAAACCTTTCTCTAAAGCAGAAAGCCCAGGGTTTCCCACATCACATGTCATAAACGTCATTAAATAAAGAATTTATTGCAACCCACCCTCCACCCCGAGCTGAAGGGTGCGGATCGAACGTCACTCGCGCGTTTGTTAGTTTCAACGTTTTGGCCGCCAATGTTCGGCGTGTGAACCTCAGTGCGGTCACTGCAGTTCTCTTTGACAAACGCGCCTATGAAATTAGTTTTTCGGTTTTGGAAATAAGGTTTAGTTTTGAATGTACAAATTGCTCGGTTAACTTGGTCCTGCTTTATTTATTTGATATCATTGTTGTGTAGAATTACGAGCATTTGTGAAAGTAATTAATTTGGTTGTTTATTGGTATTCAGTTGAATTGTTTGATCATTGAGGATTTCGTTTGTCAGAAGCACAGTTTGATTAAATACCGCAAAAATGTATGTTACAACATAACGCAGGTATCTACTTTATTAATGTACATAGCGGCACAAAGCGGTCAAAGCGGGAATTTGTTAGGTAAAATAATAGCTAATACTAATTTCATACATTCATGTAAAAGCGGTTAAATTTTGATAAATAATGAAATTGTCATTGAGACTTATTGTTAGGTAGCTTTCTAAGGCACAGGAGGTAAATAAAAAACTGGACAAGTGCAAATCCGACTCGCCCACCGAGGGTTCCGTTAAAGACTATATTTTTATAATTCAACTACAGATGTATAGTTTTCAGATTTTTCCTATACTTGTAGTATAAGACGGTATTACGAGTACTTGCCAAATTTCAAAGTTCTACGTCAACGGTAAATACCCTATAAATTTTGTTTCCCTTGAGAGTGTCGAAATATATGTTTATTGCGGCACAAATGGCCGTATTTTTTTTTCAAGTTAACTTGGAAGTTATTATTTTACAGCTTTAAAAATCTGTAGATTTGAGTAAATGGTTTTAATTTCAACTTGATACCTCTACGCGGTTTCGAGATAAAGGGTCTTGACAGAAAGACGAAAAACAGACGGACGGACAAACAGACGGACAACCAGACGGACAACAAAGTGATCCTATAAGGGCTCCGTTTTTTCCTCTTGAGGTACGGAACCCTAGAAATGAACTTATGAACTTATATCCTTTTAAAGATGAGTCAATAGCATATTTGGTACTTTTAACTCTCCTAGAGTGCTTGCCTTGCTACTGGATATAACTTGGCAAGTTTTCATAGTCAATTATTTTCATGTATGACGTAACTTTAAAAACGTTCAAACTTTTGCTGTGAAAACTTGCCATGTCTGCATTTTCTTTTAAAGCAAGTGAAGAATGTTGTACATTATTGCAGAAGCCTCCATAAGCCTCGGCACCCAATTTAATCTCAATTATTTTTTTTGGCGAAGCCGAAAATCCTGCACTTCGTTTGTACTGAACTCAGCCCCTTTTTCTTTGATTATTAAAAAAAATCTACTGTCCCATAGTGCTATTGCGAAATCAGGCTTCTTACTCAACGCGAAAAAAGTTATTGCCCAATACGTAATAAATTTAATTCAAATTTACTCCCAGTTAATTGAGAACCTTAAAGTTCCGTTCACAAGTGACTTATAGTATAGCACAGGTATACAGGATAAAAATCGAAAAATTACCAACATTTTCTTATTCAAGGAGATATGGAAGGCTAACTTAATAGACCTTTTGGATTTTAAATAAATATACAATTTATTAACGTTTCATTTCCGATCCACAATTGCGGCCGTCAATAACTCACCGCGTCCGATAATCCGAGATACGGCGTTATGCCCGTTGTGTCCACGGACGGACGTATTTCCGGCGGATCTGGCGCTAGGCGGCTTTACGACCGGACTATAGCGAGTTATGTGCGCAGCTGGGAGCAGAAGTTATCTTATCTATATCGTGAAGGGGTAGAGTCCCGGTTTTTACCCGGTAACTGAGACAGGTAATATTTAGGAAGCCACATTTTCTGTTGGTCATATTTAATATCTTCCCGTACACATAAAGAAATTCACCTATCTCATATACTTTTACTTCTTTACATCGTGAGGAAACTCCCTAAAAAAAGCGTGTAATTGTGCCCGAAATAAATTCTAGCTGCACGGATACTAGCATGACAGCTTACCTATTTGAATTTCGTACTGCGGCGTCACAGGCGTTAAAGTAATAAAAAAATAGATTATTTGATCTTAAAATAAAATTATGATATAAACATTTTGTAAAGAAACATAGATCCTGACACGTACGCTCGCTATGCAGCAGCCTTCTTGCAACATGTTTGTCACACTTCACACTCATTTATAATAATAAGCAAGAGATGTACAATTGTACACAGATATTAAACAATACAATAGCATTGTGAACTAATTTCGAAAGCACGCTTCTGTAAGTAAGGTGAGGGTGTGTCGTGTTTGTTAGGATTTATGAAAGGGTATAATGTGTTAGGGACATGTGTCAGGAAATGCAAATGCAAGTAGTCATCTATTAAGAAAGTAACACATCATATTAAGAAAGTAACACCTATTTAACTATCTCTAACAGTTTTTCTGGCCTTCGTAGTTGAGATCCATTGGTATTTATTTCGTCTATACTCTTTGGGTTTTTTACATCGTTATCCTTAGCAAATTATTTACGAATAGTATGCTTGAACTACACAGGTGACTGTACATGTATTTAAAATATTTTTCAAGATAAAGCAAAGGTTCAATCAAAATGTAAGTAACAATGGAGTTGCTACAATACAGTTCCCATTTGCCAAAACATCATCTCCGACAGAACTAGCCGTTATATAAAACCATAATATACCATAGACCGACCGACATGTGAGATAAATTACATGAACTTAACATTTAATTATGTACAATCAGACAGACAAAACATCTTACGATGTTTTAACGTCCTAAAATCCTTTATAAACTATTTTAAATATAACAGTTTTTTTCATTGCTTTCACATAACTATTATATTAGTTACTACCCCATCCCTAATCTACAGACACACATTGACACCTGAATAAGTCATGAAAATATCTTTTTTCTGTGTTGCACATAAACATTTAACAGTTACACAATACAAAATACCAGAATGAGTGTACAAAGGCGAGCTTATTTTTACGGAGAAATCTCTTCCAGCCAGCCTGTAGGTGTGATGAAATGTAACATTATAAAAGGCAGGACATTGTGTACAACAACTTAGAATAGATAACTACAGGATAAATGAAACAGCTACATAAAACTTAAACTTATACATAATATCAAAGACATTGTATAGAGAACAAGACTGTGCACTACAACGATACAAAAAACGAGCCGAGCGAGGTAGGTGTTGGGACACGTTGGTCCCTTTCTAGCACGTTAGAAACTCAACAACACTATATGTATCGTTCGGTTTAAAACCGTTTCGGAACGCGTCATATTATTTGCTAAGGTGTTTTTTAAGCGATCTGGCAACACGCGCTGTCGAGCTGTCAATTGTGACGTTAGACGTCCTTCCGGAAAAAAGGTTTTTTGCGCAACTAGGTTGCAAGATTTTATATAATTGAGTTTTCTCGGAAATCATTGATTAAAAACGTGAAATAAACCAGTTAATTAGTTTTTTTTTTTATTGAAAAACACTTGTATTTGTACACTTATTTATATTATTTCCCCTACCGGTTTCATTGTTATAGCATTATTATTTTATTCCAAATTAAATTTCAAAGCCCTTCATGTTTGCGATAAAGGCAGTAAATTATCAGCCCTAGAAGCACTCGAAATAAATAAATTATGCCATTCCAATGTCAACCAAATATTAAATAAACAATTAGACGTTAATAACTTACCACTGCTTCAATATTTGAAATAGCTCATTTTGTATTTTGACATTGGCTCTTATTTGACATGAAACACGATTGAATCGTTTGACATTTATCTGACTTGACACTCAGTTACACAATACTCGACATAACTCCCTATTTAGGTTACCCCATTATTTCATAAATTAATTTGACTATATTACTAAATCACCTTCTCACACTTATATATTTTACTACTGTTGACTATTTCAATTTTATTTTTATTTTATTTAAAAAATCAACATTCACTGACATTTTAGCATATTAAATCCTTATTTTTTGTTTTTAAGATATTTATATTTTTTCTTTCTTCTACCGTGTTAACTTTATTTTTGTTATATGACAACCCCACAACTAATTCTACCATTGCCAAACCTTGCCATAACGTTGGATATTTAGGATAGTGTATGTATGGAAACTTACGAATATTTTATACAACGTTTTATTAAGAAATGAAAATACTCAAATGTTTCTGTCGTAGAATTTGTTTGTCCTACTCGCATGCCAAGCGATTCATATATTGTACGTAAACAACCAAAAAACCTTTGATAATGCTATAACAGCGAAACCGGTAAGGAAAATAATATAAATAAGTGGACAAGTACAAGTGTTTTTCAATCAAAAATGTATCAAAAGTTCCACCAAGTGCCAACAATCACGAGCATCAACTCCAGTTAATTAGTGTTAACTGTTGTTCGAAACCAATACGCGGAAAGATTCGTGAATTCCGGTGATTGTGTGAGGTGATGACGAAAGATTCAGTTAATCTCAGTGTGCGACGAAATTATTATTTGGGTTTCTTTTGGGAAAGCTGGCTTTCGGTTAGGTATATTGTGCTTAGGGCGACGACGGCATCTCCAAAGGAAAAGACGACCAGGTCCAGGGGGTCTATGCTTTCCTCTGAACCAAGGTTGAGTTGCGACCTTGATCGAGCGCCGAGGTCGCGTCAATGACATGAAGGTGAACATTCCTATAGAAATGTGAGTTTTTGAATCGTTTATCCACATAACTGGTTTTAATATTTAAGTTCCTTGTTTTGGAGACCCTTCTCTAGTAGGGTTAAATTCTGTTTAATATTTATGGGCCCAGCGAATAGAAGTGCAATATTTTACCTGTCTAGAAGGGGGTTTTCCAAACAAGCATATTGTATATATTATATACACTGCCAACTTGCTAGACAAGGATACACGAGTAACGGCAGCTATCTCGCTCGTCTCGTTTTTCACTTGAAAATGGTATCATAATAATTACAACCATATTTCTTAGGAAATAAAATCTGGTTTAGTTGAGCGAAAATTGGAAAGTGCACAGTCTTGTTGTTATACAATGTCTTTGGTTCCCTTCACCTTTTTTTCTTTTGTAGGCGTGCGGTTGAGTTTAAGTGTGTGCTATACGTATTTTACCTCGTCCCCCCTGCGTCTTCCGCAAAAAGCGATGGCAAATTTTGTTTGGTGGACGCAAACGATGAGTACTCCATACTTAGGCTCAGGGTTCAATATTCGAACACCATAGATTGTATCGAATGTCTTTTTAGGAGGTTGTTAGAAAATGTGGTACTTATTTCGAGTTTCAATACTCGTACATTCCCAAAAGGCATTCGTACTAAAATTGAATCCTAAACGTACAAAGTAAGCCGACCCTGTTAAACTGGGCTAATCTCAGCGAAATGGGCTATAATTGGTTACAATGTATACGAAACGATTCGTCGTTAACAGTCGGTGGCACTTGGCTCAGTTAACGGTTCGAGAATCTATGTTAAATCACTGGTTAATAGAAGGGAAATCAGAAACACTTTTATTTAAACATTATTGAATTAAATACATCTAAAAGTCTTGCTCTTGTATTTTACTATTTTTTCCGCTTACAATGTGGTCATATTAGTTCCAACAAAGTTATTAAATTTAAGTATGTTATTTTTAGGAAAAGTTCAAATTTAAGGTAAAATTAACACCTCCAAATAGCAGGACAAAAGGACCATTATTCAAATAGATGAATGAATAAGAATTGATGAAAGAATTAAGAAATGTGAATTTGAGTTATGCCAATGGAGCAATATATACCTACTATACGCCGTGGTGTCACTGATAGCGGTAATAAACTCTATAACTATAATAATTTTCGTAAATAAATAGTACATTTTGATGCAAGTGCGAAAAGGTT
This sequence comes from Ypsolopha scabrella, assembly GCA_910592155.1. NCBI lineage: Eukaryota > Metazoa > Arthropoda > Insecta > Lepidoptera > Ypsolophidae > Ypsolopha > Ypsolopha scabrella. The sequence goes on from OU342978.1 coordinate 1,489,409, forward strand.
GATATTTAGAGTAACGATTGGCTTTTTTGCCGAGACGCAGTCTTATAATACACCTGCGAAAAATTACATGAAATAATAAAATAAAAGCAATTTTGTTGCAAATCAAAACAGATACAAGTCGACTGAAGAACAAGCAGTCTGGTTGGCGCCAATCTGTACTACAAAGACCGATGTCTCTTTCTAAAATCTTTTTAAAAATAATTTCTAAGATAGTTAAAATAGAATATAAACTATGACGTCTAAAATCGTTAAGAATTTTTAAAACATCTTTTACAATTTAACATACATAATATATTTAATAATAAAATATAAAAATTGAAAATACCCATTTTGAACCGTTTTTAGAGTATCCGGTAATACAAAGGTTTACATTCTTACTAAATAATGTGACCGGTTTCCCCTAGATGGCGTAAGTAGTAAAATGAAAAAGCACGAGTGTGAAATATGTCATTTTACGCACGCTAAACATGCACGTAATCATATTTTGAGCAGGCGTATTAAAACTTGGTTCTGTGATAAATGCTAAAACTATCGCGTCTATTGAATGAAGCATTTTGTGTGCCGTATAAGAACATTATGCTGAGTCAATGTATTTCTCAACAGTGTCATTAAACTCTTGATAAAATTTATAGATTTAAGTACACAAATGTGACACAAATGTGACACAAATGTTTTTTCATTATTTATTTGAATAATTCTTAATTTATTAGCTAGATACGAACTATAGCCTGGCCTACGATCTATTGTTTAGTGATCATGAGAATACCCAGGGTTAAGTCAAATATTCAGGATTAAAATAAGTGCGGGGCTACGAAGAGAAGAATTCGAATCCTTAACCAGCGTTTAAAGAACCGGCCGCTGGCCGCTGGCCTGCCTGAAGGCTGGAAGATATAAAATTGAATATAAATCCGGCCCCATTCTGTAGCACTTCATTATTTAAAAGTAGCTTAAAGTTCTATAAAGAGTTCACTGGAGTCGCTTTAAATTCGGATTTAGCATAATTTGCGTCTGGAGCTTCCGCGGGAACTGCTGAGATCAAGTTCCGCACTTATTATTTTGTAGTGCTGGTTTAGTTTAGGATCCCAGGGTTCCGTAGAAATAGGAGGCCCGTTAGTACTCTGTATTTAAATATTTAAACACCCTTAGAAAGTTTTCCGGTGTCTTAACCTGTAAGAAGGACCGCATCGTCAGGACCAAGATTCACTTACCGTTTTCGCAAAATATAAAAAGTATATACTATTTGTGCTCCTGTACTTCCTTAAGAACAACACCGAGTAGTTAAAAAGCCAAAATTTTATTGTGCGTTTTTCTCAGAATGGTTCATCAATTGTAACTGATTACTTACAAAGTCTCCAGTATAGATTGGGCTATATCAATAAAAGTCTACCTTATATGCTTATCACATCCCTCCCAAGCGATCATTAGACCTTGTTTTAGATCTGAGAGTGATAAAAAGTTGTTATAATAGCGATATTTATGGCTTCAGGAGATAAACTAACGTTTTTTAACACCATTGGCACTCAGAGCGATATAATGGGTTTATAGAAACGCTTAATAGTAGTGGTACATGAAAAAGTTATTAAAACACGAGTGTCATTTTAAAAATGATATGATATTATTGATATAATAACATAAATATGATATTTATGGCTAGCGCGCGCCGCTAGCCATATACGATACCTGGCCGAAAATAATTTTGAACTGTAACCTCCTTACTTGGTTGCAATATGGTTTTGTACGTATTGGAGAATATTATAAAAACCTCATTGGTATTACATATTAAACCTCAGACATGGCTGTATGGGCTAAGTTCCCTTTGCCTTCCTAGTTAGTGTCACATGTACTGTAATAGCAGAAAAAAATTATAGCATTATGTTGTTAGGAGACCTATACTATGATTTAATTTTTTTCTGCTTTAGAGACGTTCATGAATTTTTTTTTCACTATGCAAGTAGTATTGAGTTCATAATGAGGATTTTACAATATGAGGTTAGATAAAATATATTAAATTGCTAAGTACTATAGCAATTCTAATTGCCACAATGCAAGCAAAGTATCTCGTACTATTGCTTCAACCTGTACTAGATCTCTAGAAGACCTTATAGGATTTAATCAGTTCCTAATACCTTCTTAAGATCTAGATTGACGCAAACAATCACTCCTTAAACACTCAAGCAATACAATAGCATCTTTTGAATTAGTTAGTAATTAAATAGCATTAATTAAACCATGACTAACGCTAGATGCTTAAAGCTACACCCAACTCTCTTTTATAACCTGAGATAGTACAACGGAAATATATGAGAAATTTTTAGAAAAGTGTTAAATGAATACATAAATATTCATAATGGTGCAATAGTACAAAAAGTGATATTGTTGACCAAACTATCACCATTGTATAGGTAAGTGGTCAAGCGCAAGCATTTCTTTAAAACTCTGCAGATAGGTTCTGTCAGTGATAAAATTCTGGTGATAAAACTTGGCATGAAAAGTGCTTTCATGCTAAGTTTGATCACCAGTCCGTGTGATTTCATCACCCACGATAATTGATTAGTTAAATTACTGCGTTAATTCATGAAACATCTTGTCATCCGTGGTAAATAAAGGCATTGAGCTGTAGAAAAAAAAAACATAATGTAAAGCTGCTTTCAAATATTTATTTGATTTTATGTGGTATTTAAATTAATATCCGAATTATCTACTTTTGTATTGTTGGTGTCTTGTTTTGAGGGAGAAAGGACACAATAGTCGTTGTAGTCATAATTTATTCATCAATTATTATTTTGGTAGCCATCGCTTGATTATAACTCATTAAATGTTCCTGATATTCTTCAGAGGTGACCTGAAAATTTAAAAGCCATTATTGCAGCTACCACATAGAAAATCATTTATTTGTCGAAGTTTTGGCAGTTAGTAACTCGATTATTCATAAGCGAGCGCATAACAACTTACGATTGTGAACTATTCAGGGGCTCCAACGATTATTAAGGATTTCAAAATTTTAAGCTTACGCTTCTTTTTATAGGCTGTCATTAGTTCTTTTATGTCTCAAGTTTGTAACAACTCTTTTTTACCACTACTATATAAGTATAGGTTCATAAGTAGCGCTTATTATCACCATAGTACATCCTAAGAAGCAATATCGCACTTACTTATGGGCTTGACCACCATTGTGGTATACAACCATTGTACGTGACTGATTTAAGAGTTAAAATTGAGTAATTCATTTTAATTGAAATGTAATAAGCATAATAAGTTCCTATACTTTAACTTTTTCACTTTCTTGTTAGTCCATAACTAGATGGCAGCGTAGCATTATCGGGTTTCATGAAAGGTGAGGAGGGGAAGGTAAAGAGTAAAATGCTCAAGGTCATCGGTATACTGGAGCCCCTTGAGGCCTTAACTCAAGGTAGGCATACAGGTCTCAGGTTAGCTTGGGCAGGTTATGCAGTTCTAGTTTCAAAACTGCGACCTGTTTGACCTACATAGACACCGTTACAATCATTGCAAGACAATTTGTAAATACCAGACTGTTGTTTTTTATCTAATTTGTCCTTACCATTGCAAATACGCTTTATCTTATTTTTGGTTCTGAATGCAACGCGAACACCACAACGCCGAAAAATCTTCGCAACCCGTTCAGAAATTGGACCTAGATAAGTTATGCTTGTTTTATATTTCTGAACACTCGTACTTTCAGGCTGTAAAGCAGACAAACTGTTTCTAATAATGATATTCTGTTTTTTGTGGACTAATTTATCAACCATTTTTGCACTATACCCGTTATTCACAGCAATCTGATATATTATGTTGAGTTCTTTTTCAAAGTTATCAGGACTTAGAGGCACCGTCATCAATCTGTGAACATAACAACGAAATGCTGCAAGCTTATGTTCCCAAGGGTGACAAGATGAAGAAGGTATTACAGTATCGGTGTGTGTTGGCTTGCGGTATATTTGAAATTCATGTTTATTCTGTGCCCCAGTAATCGTTAAATCTAGAAAATTAAGGGAGTTTTCTTGTTTGACTTCTAATTTAAATTTTATTTTGGGGTGAATTTTGTTCAATTTGTCAACAAATACATCGAGCTGTCTACCAGTACCAGTCCAGCAAATAATGATGTCATCAACGTATCTCTAATAATACAAAATATTCGAACTACTGACAATGTGTTTGTTCTCAAAACTATCCATGAAAATATCGGCCATTAATGGACTTAAGGGTGAACCCATTGCTAAACCTTCTTTCTGCATATAGAATCTATCATTGAATTTGAAATAATTTTGACGCATGCAAACTGATGCAAGGCTAATGAGGTCATCAATTTCGTTAGTGTGAATACGTTGTTTTTCTAGTAAATTTCTAATAATAATCAAACACTCATCGGAAGGGACATTGGTGAACAAGCTATCTACATCTAAAGATATCAACTTCGCATTAGAGGGCAAATGGACATTCTAAATTTTTGATATTAAGTCATCTTTGTTCCTAAGACAATAAATGGGCTTGAAGGCAGAACTGCTGTTTGCAACCAGTTTGTCTGCTTTACAGCCTGAAAGTACGAGTGTTCAGAAATATAAAACAAGCATAACTTATCTAGGTCCAATTTCTGAACGGGTTGCGAAGATTTTTCGGCGTTGTGGTGTTCGCGTTGCATTCAGAACCAAAAATAAGATAAAGCGTATTTGCAATGGTAAGGACAAATTAGATAAAAAACAACAGTCTGGTATTTACAAATTGTCTTGCAATGATTGTAACGGTGTCTATGTAGGTCAAACAGGTCGCAGTTTTGAAAATAGGTACAAAGAACATATCTCAGCCCATAGAAATAATCATCCTGAAAAATCACACTTTGCAAAACATCTATTAGAGTCCGGTCATAGTTTGCCTGATAACCATTCATTTGAAGTAAAACATATTTGTAAAAAAGGTTTAAGAATGTGTGTGTTAGAACAATTAGAAATACTAAAAAACAAGAATAACCCTGATTTATTAAACGAACAAACTAACTTAACCACTACCCCACTGTTACGCATGTTTTCGTCTCCCCATTTTCCCCACCAAACAACTAGTCAGGCCGGAGTATAAAAGGCGAGTTTTGGTTGGCGGCTCGTCACTAGCTGCTGAGCTGTCGGGCGAACAACATCAGTTGCTGCGGAGCGGCTGGGCGAGCAACACATCAGTTGCTGCGGGGAAGCCGAGCTAGCAACACATCCCGAGGATGCCTCGTTCAGAGGCGAAACACGTGTCGATAAGTTTTCTTGCTTGTTATTTAAGATTGCTTTGCTTGTATTGCTTGCTTGTTGCATGTTTTTATGCGGGTGGGCGGGCGGTGCACGAGTCTTTATTTTGAATAGCACGACAAGAATTGTTTAGCGGAATATTGCAAATTATATTCATATATCCTTTACTTTGCTTTAACTGTTATTGGTGTGGTTGTGTGTAAATACTCGCATGTGCATATTGTAGACAAGTCTGCAATCAATGATAGAGCAATTATGTATCTAATTTGTTAATGGCTCGGTCTGTTTGGTGAGGTAACTAACACACGATGAAGTATCTACTACAATAAGCCAATAATAGAATGTTTCCTTTAATCCTAGGGACACAGATTAGAGAGTGCAAGCCTTTTGCCCGTGGCTTTATTCAATATCTGTTTTGTATACGGCTTGGGCGTAATTGTATGAATTCATTAATTCATTCATTAATTCATTTATAAATTTATTAGCAATATACATCGATACGAGAGCGATGAAACGTTTTCTGACGAGTGTGAGTTTGCGGCACATTTGAAAGTACTTAGTAACTAACTTAACTAAAGTTTACATACAATTGTTTTATTTTTAAAATCATGTTCAAAATAAATTCATAACTTAATTTAAAAAATAAGTTAAATCTACAGTTAAAAAATATGTCAAATCCAAAACTTAAAAAAACATGTCAAGTCTACAATTTAAAAATATGTCAAATCTACAAATCATCAATGTCATACAAACACTTTTTCAGTAAAAATTGCTTCAATTTACGTTTAAATAGGCTATGGCTTGAGAGACCCTTAAATTCTATAGGAAATTTGTTGAATAAAACAACCGATTGGTAACGTGTGCAGTGTTTCGATATTTCTAATTTAGGATGGAAGTTGTTTATTGAATCCTTGCGCCTAGAGGTAAGCCTAATATCCTGTTCATCCTTCGTTTCAAATTTGTGTAAATTCTTAAAAAGGTCAGTGAGAAGAACAAATATATACAAACTGGGAGCAGTTAGTATGCCAAATGTATGAAATGCTCTCGACACGATTGTAGCTGCTGGATCCGAACCATTGTACGTATTTTTTTTTTTTGGATAACAAAGGCCTTCTTTATTTTGTAATTATAACTGTTGCCCCAAAATTTAATACATCCTTTATAGCCTATATGTTGACCAGGTTCACTACGATAATAATTAAAAAAACCGCATCCAAATCCGTTGAGTGGTTCTCGGGTCAAAACGAAACATACAGACAGATAGACAGACAAATATTCCAAATATGGTAGTTTCGGTTTTAGTAAAATACCAATAACCCATTTCATATAAAACTTTGAAAAAATGTTTAATATATAGGCAAGACTTTTTTACTACTTTATCATTAGTAGATCTATTAAAAATCAAAAAAACAATCAAGTAATGAATACAAAAAAACATACTAGTTTACTCTCACTAGAGGTGATAGAGCTGAAGTGCAATTGTGTAAGCCAATCGTATTCAAATTCGATAGTCATATAGCTATTCGGCTAAGCAAATAAGCCTGTTTGACAATTGAAACCTGACGTTTGGTTGTCAACGATAAAACAAGACAATCGTATTCATTTGACAGCCAAAAATGTACGATTTCAATTGTCAAACGGGCTAATTTGCTTAGCCAATAGCCATATGACAATCAATTTGAATACGATTGGCTTACAGAATTGCATCTCTGGTGCCGGCTCGACTGTCACTGTGGAGGTACCACCATCTTACTTGCAAACACCCCGAGGTTATTCGGGGGAGAGTAAGAGGACAGCTCGCAGAAGTCACAACCAGGCAGCCTACCATTGCTTGGGACCGAGTGATTGCCGAATATCCATCCCCAATTGCCGGGTCTTAAAAAAACAGACTGGTGACGGGCAGCGGCGTCACTGGTGCGAGGGTTTCGGCACCGCGCTCACAACCCGCCTGCCCAGCGTGTGTGAGTATAGGCATTCTTCCAGGAGGACCGCCAAGAGTGGTGAAATCTTGGAAAGGCCTATGTCTGAAACAGGCTGATGGATGGATGGATGGATGGAGCAACTACTGATCTGAATGTCCATCTCTACACATTTAAGTAGATAATGGATATTGCAGATCGACCGAAAGTTTACATTTTATTTCAGTAAATAAATATAATAATCGACTTCTTTGTCTCTATTATAGAGTTTATGTATAGAAATACTTAATAAAATAACATTATAATTGAGTGTGAGATATGTTTCGGGCCCTGGGTCCGGCATCAGTCACAAATTCACAGTGAAGTATAAAAAAAAGTTTCTATTAACCTAAATCTAACTTATTTATGTATAAAATAGAGTAAATAGAGTACAAAAAGCTATTATCACTTTTAAGATTCTAGAACGCGATGTGCAGATATGTAATTTTGCTCTAAAAACTATGTTAAGAAAGTCAGAAACATTTTTCCTGTCAGGGTGCCTTAATAAGTGATAATAAGGGGAATAGAATAGAATAAAATATAATTAAGATTGATTTTTATATGAAAAAGAAACACAAAATAATTTACAATAGCTCATATAAAACTTTGCGGAAAATGAATTATACTCAGAATAATCATCATTCATCTGAAATACAGATTAGCGCTGGTTTTCAGCAAGGCCCTTTAACTTATTTGTAACAACATAAATCATATTTAACACGAGGACACTGAACAACATACAAATAATATAAATCTATACTACAACAATACTCATCTACGAAAATATCTTTTTTGAAAAAAATACATTATCACCGCACACTTGCCAAACAAGTGATTAAAATTGTAGCTAAAAATTTCTTTAAGCAATTTTAAAACAGATCTGACACCCTTTTCGGGGATATCTTGATACTTGAGCTATACAGCATGTGAGTAAGATTCGTGCTTTGGAAGTCCGTTACATACAAACGGAATACCAAAGTCATTTGTAAATTACACAATTAAGGTAGTGTGTATTTATCCCGATTGGATTACACAATATCTAACTAGGTTCGCAAATAAATAAATTATAATCACTGATTTAAAAATGAAATGTGAGAAAAATAAGTTTTATTTTGTAAAACATTGACATTCTTTATAATTATGTCTTCAAATTCAGTTTGATGCGTTCGTAAGCTGCATTATTATTATTATTATTATTATTTAAAAAGAAAATTGCACAAAAGAAGTGTACAAAGGCGAGCTCAATGCTAGTTTCATTTTCTTCCAGCAAATCTTTGGCGATGTGGAACTAGTCAAGGGTAGTGCCTCGATGGGAAAACAGTTTTAAGGAAATATTAACTAAAATTTTACAAAATAAATACATAAATTGGTAACTTATAATCAAATACATACCTATATACAACCTTTATATGCTAATAACAAATACACTAATACATATTAATATATAAACCCGAATTGTATTTATGATAGGTTAAAACTCAATACTAAATAAAATAAAAATATATATTTTTAAGTAACTTGCTACACTTGACCTAATGAATTGTTCTGTAAGTCAAGGTAGTGTTAATACACCTTGTTCTTAAACGTAGATACCGATGTACGAGTAGCCTGTGGTATATGGAGTGGAAGGTTATTCCAAAGACGAATTGCTGACACAGTAAAGGAGTTGGAATACATTCGAGTAGAATGTTCTGGAGTACGGAGAAGCAGTGCTTTACTTGGACGTAGAGGACGTCCAAGGGGTTCTAAGGGAATAAAATGATTTTTAAGATACGGAGGAGAACAAGAGTTGTTCAAAATTCCATAAAGAAAGGTAAGGACATGGGCATTTCTACGGATTTCTAATTCAGAGCGGAATTGTGAAATACGATCGTACTTTCGAAGACCAAAAATGTTACGAATACAGAAGATATAGAATACAGAGATTCAGTTTGATCGTCGGGCAACATCCACCTTACACTGACAGCAGGACAATATTAAGGCATGTGAGGTGACTGAGAGCAGTCTACGAACGCATCAAACTGAGAGCAGTTTATTTCCGTCAAGTTTGACAACTTTCGTGCAAAGAAAAATAATGCCCGCCTAAAGTAATTTGGAGTAGTTATTGTTTGTTTGTTTCTTTAATTATGTTTCATTTATTAACTCACACTATGCCTTAAAAACGTAGTATGATACACGTCGGTAAGGGCAATAACTTAGTCATAACGTTTAAAAAACTCGCTTATCGCTCGTGTTTCAAATCGTCCTCGTAAGCTATTGCCTCCTTACCGCACTTGTAGCATAAACTACTTTTAAGGGCTTTATTTTTAGGTTTGATGCTGTTAAAAATAAAATAATTTAATTGCAATATAGCGCTTAAAAAGACTTGATAAAAACTGAATTACCTTGCAAAAAAAATTTACTAGAACTAAAACCTATAAAAATCAGCTACACTATATGCATCCGAAAAACTGATCATTGCATTAACTTGACGTCCCGGATAACCCAAATTCCCAACCTGAATCCCAAGATTTAAATTCCAAGTATAATTACTATATACTTACTCGTACTAACTATAATACCGTACAATGTACCTATAATTACTTAAATAATAAATATATGAACGAACAATATAGTTTTTCATAAAACAAGCCGAAAAAATGTAGTTATCTACAAATAAACGTTTAGGATATATCACATAACCCATTTAGAATTAATTTCGAAGTTCTCAGAACTCTTTATCTACCGCATTTAGTGCCCCTCTTAAACAGAAGCGCAACATGAGAATATAACTTCTCTATCAAATTAAAAATAAAAACTTTTTATTGCACCGTATAAAGTTACATGCATAAACTCGTAAACAAGCAGTTTATTAGTTGCCACGACTGTATATCACAACAATTAAATTACTACCTACACGCCAAAGGATAAGGTACAAAATCTCATAGCCAAGGTGAAAAACTAGCATGGTATTTTCATCACACCTCTACAAAATTACCTTTCGTGCAAAAATGTTAAAGTTTCCATCTTTAAGTTGTAAAACAAGTACATAAGATACAAAATGGGTGGAGATTTTCATTTGACAATGTACTAAAGTTACTTGTTTGTTCGCAAAAGTTTGAAAACCTGCCTTCCCAATCAGCGCGACTCAGTTATTGAATTTTGTTGTGTTCGGAAAGTTGCGATAATTTTTAAGATTGCGTCGAAACTTTATCAATTTCCGAACGAACGACATATCGCGATTTCGCACAATTCGGAAATTCAGCTATTAAAGTAATGTTGCCACCCTTAGGGAATTCACTGACCTATAAGGAACTTTGGCTCTGATTTATGGGTGTACGAAGAAAATATTCTATAAAGATCATTACTAGTTACCTAATACGAGCATGTGGAAGAACAAGTAATAATATGTATGAGCTTCTTGACATTACAAATTATGTAAGTGCATCAAGCGATTAAAGATTTTAATTAAAGCATGTCTCTTTTATTTATTATGTGACTCTGTAGGTAGGTAGGTAGATAACATATTCGGTATCAAAATGAATAGCTACACATTTCAGTTTATGGTATGGCGTCGTAACTAAAAGAGCATGGTTTACAATGAGCTCTCATTTTTATACCGCAAAATATGTTGCATTTTACAATACAATACAATACAATATTCTTTATTGCACACCAAAAGAGAAATAAAAAACAATAAATTTTAAAATATAAGTTAACAGGGTACAATTGGCGGTCTTATCACTAAAAACGATCTCTTCCAGACAACCTTTGGATGGAAGAACTCTTAAAAATGAAAAGGTGTATAGGCGGTGCACAGAATAACAGTTTTTAAAATAAAATAAAGCATTTTGATTAAAATGTAAATATATAATATACATAGACAATAAATAATTTTATATATATTTATAAATAAATTATATATTATATATATATAAATATGTATTAATATAGGGACAAATAGAAACAATGAACTTTAAGATCAAAGTGAAAGATAATGCTGTTTGACTAGGGTTTTGAATGACTGTAATGATGGAGCTTGTTGTACTGTGAGAGGAAGAGCATTCCACAGATGTACAGCTTCAACAGTAAATGAGTTACTGTAAAAGCGCGTAGTATGAGTTGGCACTGATAGGCGAAGATTTCCAGATGACCTCAGATTTAGGTCGTTCTTTTTAAGACGAAACACAAAGCGATCTTTTAAATAAGAAGGATATACAGGATTAAATAAAACAGAATAGAGAAGGAAAAGAATATGAGACTTGCGACGAAGACGGATTGGGAGCCACTCAAGCTGAGAACGAAATTGGGAGATATGGTCATATTTGCGTAATCCAAATATGAACCTAATAGAACAATTTTGTAGACGCTCGAGTTTAATAAGTTGTTCCTCGGTAAGATTTAGGTAACAACAGTCTGCATAATCTAGAATTGGAAGTAGGAGGGATTGTGCAAGCGCAACTTTGGTAGCATTTTAATTTTACGCATATCAAGTTATGAGAGGTAACAATTGGAATTTTGCAGAAAACTTCAAAGATTTCATGCGAAGAAATATAAATATTCTTACTAAAATATGTGCGTGATCAGACAATTTTGGTACAGCCGTTTTATTTTGAATGTGACTTATTCTTTTTCATACAAGCATCGTGCTGGCCATCAGCCAGTGCGATTGTTTTAAAAATAAAATATCATTTCAGAGTTTTAAGCTTTTAAACATTCCATATAGTATATTCACCGATTAAATATCGCATTTTTTACAAATTTTTAATAAAAATAATATACAGAGTAGCAAAATAAGAAGAGATTAGGCAGAACAGATATTTTGAATTGCCATTTAGATAAACGAGTGGTATAATTACCAGTAAGTGAATAAAAAGGAGTCTCGTCCGACTTTAAAATTTACTAACCTCCATAGAACTGTAAATATGTAAAATTAAAGATAATAAACTAAAAAATCCTAAAGTGAAAGAAAAAGAAGAACCTATGCTATAAAAATAAAATTAACTTAGAAATAAAACCCTAACTATCAAAAAGTCCGCCCCTCATCGTACCCGGCGCAAAGGTCCCCATTACGCTAGCCGCGTTCCCGCGTTGGATGGCCAGGGAAATCCTTTGCGCCAAGTACGACATGGAGCGGTGGTCTTGGCACCTGTCTTTTATTTTTCTTCCGAGTGTCTTTAGAAATGCCCTGGCCTCAGAGCCCCATACGCCGGTCGTTTCAAATGCGGCGGGAATAAAAATATAATTTTGTTTTAGACCATTGTATTTGATGTGCTTTTGCCTAGCGGCACTCTCAGCCGCAGATCCTGCAGTTCTGACTGTGGAGGTTAAATGACAGCTAGCATAAGTGCTGACGCAAGTTGTATCCCATAGCAGACATCTACCTCTCTCCCAGGGAACGAGGGTGAGACCATCTGGGCGCTTGCCGTCTGTCCAGCTAAGGCCAGGGGGCTCCAGGGTGCAAGGGATGTTGGCTGAGACGAGTACCCGGCGGATGATTTCATTTAAGGCATGGTTTCGTGGGAATCTACCTGTACATCTTAAACAGCTCAGGCCGTGGTGACCTTTTGTGTCGACTGTAGAGTTACAGATGCAGGCATGTTCCTCGCAAACTTGGCAACCAAGTCTCAGGGCCACAGCAATACGAAGGGAGCCGTTATCAAGTAAAGTACCAAGCTGTGGAGATGGAAGGGCGTGAAGCCAGGCACCGGTCTCAGGTTTAGTTACGGCTTTTAGTCTTGCTAATTCCGCCCCTTAATTATTTTGTTTGAGCTCTTCTTTTATGAAATTGGCTCGGATGTCGTCCCAGCCTCTTTGCACCTCCAGATGGTCTGGTTGAACTTGTCCAGGGCAAACAGTAGACCATTCCTTCAAAGCCTCGTCTACAAATGGTAGCCGTGAACTGTTACCATTGTTACTAAGTATGCGAGTAACAAGTTCCACGACCCCATGTGCAGAGGCTAAGAAGGCTACTAGTCCAGTGTCCTCTACGCGGCGAATACCAAGACCACCGCGCCGTATCGGCAGGGCCGCCTGGCGCCACTGATTTTCGTCGAGACTAACATTTGAAATTTCCTCTGGAAACTAGATCTAATTTCCTCTTAATTGTGTTATCCAATAGGCAAACTTCACTCGGGTAGCGCAATACAGGACATGTCCTTAAAGTGTATGTTAATTTTGGCATAGACAAGCAGCTACGAAATAGAATTAGAGCAACATGCGCTTGGAGGTTTTTCAGGCTATTTTGCACCTTTTCTAGAGACTGATTTTTCTTTTCAATAATGTCTGGGATTGCATCTGGAAAAACAGGACCACCTAGTAGAGTGAAATTCGTTTTGTCTAAAGCTATTAGACCTGGATTAAGTTCATGGAAACGAGCTAGAGATGAAGAATGATTTGAGCCACACTCGAAAAGTTCACATTTATTCACGTTCACTTCGAGGCCTATCTCTTTAAATTTGGAGAGGACTGTTTCGATGTCTTTGAATACAGTATCAGGGCTTCCGCCAATTGTGCCGTCATCCAGATACGATTGTATGAAAATACCTCAAAAGTGTTCCCAGACTTTGTCGTCAGAAATCCATCAACCCACCATATAAAGATAATTATTCAGGTGGGCTAAGAAAATAGGTAAAGGCTACAAAAGGTAGCTTCTTCCCTAAGGCCGACTTGCACCAAGCAAATTTAACTCGGATTAACTAACTTTTTATGTTTTGTCCCTTTCACATCAAACCATACAGATATCAGAATCAAAAAATAATTTGCTTGGTGAAGAATAACATTGATATAAAAAGGGGTAAAGACATGGTATTTTTTCTTTTATTTCAAAAAGTATTGTATCCCGCTCAACGCTATTAAAAGCATTTTTAGTGTCAATTTTTAACATTATTTTATCAGTATATTGAATTGTAAATTGAATTTATATCCATCATTTGAGTTAAATACAAATATGAAAAAAATTTATAGCATTTTCTATCCAAACTACTTTTAGGGAAGAAGCTACCTTTTGTAGCCTTTACCTGTTTTCTTAGCCCACCTGAATAATAATCTTTATATGGTGGGTTGATGGATTTCTGACGACAAACTCTGGGAACACTTTTGAGGTATTTTCATACAAGGGAATTGGACTCGACGAGGCTACGCAATATTTTCGAAGCTTATTACATTTATGTAACGTTCATATTTTTTCATAAAGTACATTTTGCAGGAAAATCTTGTTATTTTTTCATTTTAAAGATATGTTCTGTTTTGTTTTCACTTGTATTTTTGTGTAAACAATTCATGTTGCCGGGCTTTAATTTCTTTTTTTTTACATTCGTCCATACACAAATAGAATGTTTGGGCGATAGATGTACAAAGATCTGCCGATTTAGTCTTGGCTATTTGAGGCATAGAAAGCAAAAATACCCATTAAACGTAGGCTTTATCTTAGCAATGTGTTGTATTATATTTCTAACGGATCTTGTACATCATTAACAAAGAAATAAGAACTTCTTTGTTTCGCAAGTTAGTTTTTTCATAATCCATTTGAAATGTATTTAAGCATAACAGTTAAATGTGCTGAGTTCTTCAAAGAGTCGCATTGCAGGCTGCTATGATCGATTTGTACCTAAACTTTATGTGATCTCCCCCTCTATTCTGTAAGATCAAAACATTTTTATCGTAAACAACAAATCTTGTCAGTCAGTTAACAAATAGAGTCGTCAATGAAAGTCTATCTGACAGCCACGTTCGATATCGAGATCAATTAAATTACTAGCACCGGCGCCGGGGAATCGAGCGATTCAATAAAAATTTCTCGTTTATAAAATATGTCCGCGTTTTAGTGCCAGGTCTAAATGTTTAACGGAGGGAATCTTGATTGAACGAAATAAGATTAAATTGTTTACCGATTCCACTTTTTTCCCTTAAATATACTGATTTGGCTTTTGAGAAATATCTTTCAAGTAACGATAATTCAGTAATTATTTTGATTACTGCCAGGAATGGAATGAATTATCCCGGATAAGTAAGTTAAAACTCCAAGCCCGTAGGGCGAGGACTTTTATATACGAGGCCAGGATTGATAATTAATGGTCGAAGCAAGTATAGTACTTGTCTCAAAAATAAAATGAAACATTTTGATACTTTTCATTATAATAAGTTATATCAAATAAAATAAAGATTCCTATTAGGTAATATTCAAAAATACTTGCTGATATTTGGTAAATTAGTCATGTTTCTTGTTATTGATTTCTTCAGCAAAGCATTAGTGAAGTGCAATCTATATCAGAGCCCGCTTCTGAACTCATTTTGAAATTTATTTGTACAAAACACTTTTAACTAAAATGTAAAGCAACATAAATTGCCACTTTCACGCAAATTTTTTAAATTATTGCTTGCTGGGCAAAGGTATTTACCGCCATGCAGCCTTCATCATGGACAACGCCATCTAGAGGAACGCTTAGAACTAAGAATAAAAAAACAACTAAAATAAACTCTCATTGAGGTTAAATTTCAAGTATTCAATGGTTTTCAATACCTGTGAAATCAATATAAATTATATATTTTTGTTATTATTCCTGCAATATTAAATAAAATATAGCAAACATTTCTACATTCTTGACATGAAACAGTAATGAATTTTCTTTTTCTTCTTAAATTGGCCGCTTAAAACCTTATGATCGCCAAACTCCTTAGTCTCTTAAAAACATAGACACGGATAGTTTTAAAAAGAAAACATATGAAATATACTCTGTGAACATATGGTATGTAATGGATTTTCATACGAATTTCCAGGACAGTTATTCAGATTTCCTGGACACTTTTAAATTGCTCGCCAGAATGAAGTTTTTTCTGATGGGTCTCTACAGTCCATCCATCCATCCATCCATCAGCCTGTTCCGTCCACTGCTGGACATAGGCCTTTCCAGGATTTCGCCACTCTTGTCGGTCCTCCTGGAAGTAATGCCCATACTCACACACGCTGGGCAGGCGAGTTGGTGAGCGCGGTGCCGAAACCTTTGCACTAGTGACGCCGCTGCCCGTCACTAGTCTGTTTTATATAAGGCCCGGCAATTGGGGATGGATATACCGCCATCCGTCGGGCCCAGACAATGGTGGGCCGCCTGGTTTTGCCTGAGAGCTGTTCTCTTACTCTCCCCGGAAAAACTTCGGGAGGATTTGCGAGTAAGATGGTGGTACCTCCACAGTCGAGCCCGGCAACAGCTCTACCACCATCTCTACAGTATGTAATGGTAATATTACAATGTATTTTTAGAAAATTAATTTTTGTTGGATTTTCAATACTAATTTTGGATCTAAACCATACCACCAAGCATTTAAGTGACACCTAAATGACGTATTTAGTCAACGTAACGTATATTGAAAATAAAATGTATTTTACATATATATTCTAAACATTTTAAAGTTATATTTTAAAACAAGAAACATTTTCCGAATTATTTCCTAAAGATTTCCAGATTGTTTTGCACCTTCATTTCTATACTATCTGAACCATTTTCGGGTTTTTTCATGCATTAGTACACAGAACACACCGAAAGAGAAGCGAAAAAAAAAACATTTTTGACGGAACAGAAAAAAGAATCCCGAACACTTAAATAAACATAATACTCAAATGGGTGTCAGGGGGGAAGGATAGGGTGAGGGACGTGGGGGAAATAAACAGCTCTTGTTAGTGAATAGCTGACTGAACGAGTGAACGAGTGACCGAACGTCTTTCATACTCGCCGACATTCAGCCGGCCCGTAAATCATCGCTTTTGAAAAAAATACCAGATATTCATTTCAGATGCAGGAAGAGACGGCCATATTGGCTGTTTATAAGTAGACTATTGATCATTCAATCTTTTGGGTCGGTAAAAGGTTTTGCAGGAAATTGTGTACAAATAAATTGGTCTACTATCGCACTAGATTCGTTTTGGATTTCGTAGCGTTAGGCTAGCAGCCAGCATTAGCTACGCACGGCGTAGTAAATTTTCGTAGATTGCTACGCCGTAGCTGTCTTAAAGTTACGCTACTACGATAGCATCGTTTTAAGGTTCCGTACGTGAAGTGTGTCAAAAGGGACCTCATTACTAAGCCTCCACCGTCTGTCTGTCTGCCGGTCTGTTTGTCTTAGGGGTCTACAACTTCAGCCATAATAAATTTACGTATTATTATGGTCTCTACAACGACAGATAATAAAAATTTGAAAAACGTGACATCAACGGGGGTACAAGAAACCTTCAAAAATGCTATTTTTTCAAGGTTATTTGTTTTGGCTCTATTTTAAAGACAGTACAGACAGACACAAGTTTCAAATTTGATCAGATGTTCTTACATACTTTAAAGCAAAGAATAAATAATAAAAATTTGGGTTCCGTAGTCAAAGGATGCTGAATTATTTTACAGGCGCCATCATTTTGGCGCTTTTTTGACGCCTTGGTATCAATATTATTGTTACTTATCATGATCGTAACGGGTAACCGTTTTTGGTAAGGAACCCTTCGTATGCGAGTCCGTCCCGCATTTAGCTTAATTACTTCGTAGATACTGTTTATCGTAGCTTCAAACTTCAATGTTGGTTAATGCGAAACAAATCAGCTATTTAATAGAAACTTGCAATACCTTCAATATTTGTTTATTAAAGTTTTGTTCCTTTAACTACCTAGATACCGGTAGTGGGTTGACAACGATCACCGAATTATCTATCGGCTGATTTCTTTTCTGAATGTCTTACTGTTTTGAGTTGAAGTTGCAGAGGACCTCCTATCTATACCTTCGTGTTGGTATTGGCGGTCCACTATAACCTAAACTAAGTAGAAACGTAGCGTGTGGCTCTTTCTTTATGTTTTTATTGTAATGATCTTTGCTTAATTTTTCTTATGGAAGAGCCATCTTCTATTCGAGGTCAACCACCATTGCAGCTTTATATTTTTGAGAGGGAGACTGCTTTTTTGAAATAATTTGGCCAAGTGAGTGCCGGACTCGCGCTCAAAGGGTTCCGTACTGTCACATGTTACGGGTACGGAACCCAAAAAAAATTATGGTACAAATAGTTTGACAAGTTACTATTAGCGCCATCTATCATCCAATCAACAAAAATCCACATAAAATACATTAAATATAAACTAAGGATAACATTATCTAACAAAGCCAATAAAGGATTTCACTATGCTAGGTTAACATAAGGTTTATTGAATGAGGGTTTAATTTTTTCAAATTTTTATTATTTGTTGTGATAGAGCCTATTATTATTAAAGGCTATAATAACACGTATTTCGTGAAAATTTCAACTGGTTACCTATTATGGTTGAAGCTGTAGACCCCTGTGACAGACGGATGGACAGATAGACAGCGGAGGCTTAGGAATAGGGTCTTGTTTGGCACCCTTTGGGTACGGAACCCTAAAAAAGGTAGGCTGTCGATATGGATTTCACGGTCGCTTGGTGGTCTTTGGCTTTAAAACATTCCTCATCTTTCTTTAGTAAATTCAAATAATATCAGCAAATCTTGTGATATAAAAGTCCCCATCGATATGAAAAGTGTAAATTTGCTGCGTCAAAGAAATGCTCGGACTTATTGCTATTAAATTGGAGGAGAACGGTTTCGGAAATCGTTTTTTATTTCCACTTACTGGGGGTTTTCTCTTGGTGGAATAGTTTCACTTTTTTAGCTGATAATTTTAGAGTTCCGTAGCCAAAGGGCGAGATGGAGCCCTAATGATGTCACTCTGTTCTCCGTGCGTCTGTCACGAGTCTCTAGAATCTAGATCGTAGATGAAATAAGTTACATTTCAAAAATTAAGCTAGTTAAGAATGTATAGTTTCTGTATATCTCTATACACTCATATAGTATTTAAATATTGAATAATGAAAATGCTGATTAAAAATGTACTTTAGGGTTATGTACCTGAATACTCAACCAGCTTAATATTACAGTTTCGTTTCATTGTATAGGTGAGGATAACTTTGTAATTTTTGTTCTGGGTTAAGTTATATAGCTGGATAAAACAACTTCGACGCCGAGGCTGACGGAAGAATATGCTTGGGTTGGACAGCATTCGGAAAGTTGCGTCACATATTTACGTCGTCAACACCGCAGTGCTTAAAGGCTAAGATGTACAACCAGTGCGTCATTCCTGTGATGACGTATGGCGCTGAAACGTGGTTTTTTACAAAGGGACCGATCCACCGATTTAAGGTCGCTCAGCGAGCTATGGAGCGGGCTATATGCTTGGGGTATCACTGATGGATAGAAACCGAAATAAAGAGATCCATCGGAGATCGAAAGTAACCGAAATGGCTTGCAGAATCAGTAAAGTGAAGTGGACAGGCCATATTTGTCGCCGACATGATGGCTGTTGGGGCCGAAAGGTCTTAGAATGGAGACTACGTACGGCAAAGCGTAGCGTAGACTGACCTCGTGCCCGCTAGATCGACGACCTGAAGGACGTTGTGGGTTGCGGCTGGATGAGGAAGACGGAGGATCGACATGAGTGGTGAAATTTGGGAAAGGTCTATGTCCAGCAGTGGACGAACACGGGCTGATGGATGGATGGATGGTACAGAACTCGCAGGGCGCAAGTCCTGCTTGCACTTGGCCAGTTTTATTTTGTTTCGTGTAGTTGTGAGGAAGGTAGAAGAGACTTTTAAACTTACCTAAGTGGTGTATTTTGAAAAAAGGAATGTTTGCTAAGTTTCTTGCCCTCCTTTTTAGCAATACTAATCGAATGGTGTGGATGGTTAGGCATTATGTATACATAATGTTTTTATTCCTATGTTTCTCTATTTTATGGAGGTGTATAACTTTATTACATTTTAGTAGCCCAACCTTAATATTTTTTGTATGTATTGCCCGTTTTTATTTATGAACTTATTTCTTCATTGCATTAAGTATATATAATATTTTTATTTATAGATTCCTCTATATTATGCAGGTGTATATTTTATTTCCCGTAATATTATATATTTTTTTATATTCTAAAGATATATTATATTGTTAAAATTACCTTTGACTTGTAGAAAGTATACTTTATGTATCTATTCTGCAAAAATAAATATTTTGATTTGATTTGATTTGACTTGGTGGGCGATCTTTGATTCTCGTATCTTAGTAGTTCTACACGTTGTAACATTAATCTTTAAAAAAAATTGCCCATTTCTATACAAAAGGAAAGTATTTGACTCGCCATTGTAGTCGAACTAAAGTAGGTTATACTAAATATATAGGTAAAGTAGGGATTTATATGAATTTCCCAACAAAAGTATCCTTTATTAATGGGTCGATTCGTCAAATAAAATCTCAAGAAATAATTATAATGCTAAAAATACACTTTTTTACTAATAACAATTGAAAATGTACAAAAGGTGACTTTCGTTTATATAGCCAAATTCACACTAGAGACCTTCTGTGAAATACATAAAATATAGGTTAGACTTCCTATACTAATTGAGTCGATGTTGTTCTTGAACTACGTAGTATTAAAGCCACACAAAAATTCTTGACTCAAAAATGAATTTAAGTAATCTCTTTCTCACTTAAGAGCAGCGTCCCGAGTGTCCAGTATGAATTTAGCTATGTAAACAACTTATATGTTCTCATCAGCTAAACCCGATTTTAGGACAAAATAGTTTTGCCTAGCCTCAGCTGGTCAGTGTCAATAACGGGGCACAAACTCTGCGCTGCAGATTTTTGGGATTGTCATAAAAATAATCACGAAGAAACCTAACCTCCCAACGTAACCTACTGGCTCCGAAGAACTTGTTTGGCCTAGACATAAGTTTGTCCTAAGATCGGTTTAGATCGGTATAGTAACACTGAATTTATATGAAGGTGAATATTTATATGTACAATGCTCTGTTAATATAACCTGTTTAAAAATACGTTTTTTTTTCTAAAGTGGAGGTAATCATAATCATAATCATAATTATATTATTTATTTGTACATTAAAGCCACACCTGGCACACAAATCATTTTATAAAACACACAGTAAAATCGATTCATAAAAATAAAATAAAAAGTAAATAAATCACATATTAATAGGTAAACCGAAATTATTAAATGTCTACATTTTCACAAGTAAATAGAATATATGTATATAAAAAAAATTAAAGCAATGAAGATGTCAAGTACAGGTAATAATGAAAATAATTATTATAACAATCATAGTAACAAAACTATTAACAAATAGGAAATTAATATGTCAGAAACAGTTATAGGTAGGTACTTTAAAAAAAAAAAAAAAACAAAAAGATCAAAAAATTCAGTTAATCTGTCAGAAAATTTCATTGAAATTAAATAAAAATAGGAAATTATCAATCATTATAATATTCATTTATATTATAGAAAGGTTTTTCCAACAAATACGCTTTTAACTTTCTTTGGAATATTTTTAGGTTTGCACTGTCCTTAATATCATTACTAAGCTTATTGTAAATCCTAATCCCAGTGTAACTCAAACTTTTGTTAAACGTTGTATATTTTGCCATAGGGGCTTTAAGGTGATTGCTATTTCTAAGGTTACTCTGATTTTCACCTACAGTTCGGTAATTATGTCGATTTTGAAAAATATAACAACATACGAGGTATATATAAAGAGCGATTACTGTAAGTATCTTGTGTTTAACAAATAAAGGTTTGCAGTGATCACGATATGATGCTTTATCAATTAATCTGACTGCTTTCTTTTGAAGGATTAAAACACTTTTAATACTTGTACAGTTACCCCAAATTTCAAGCCCATATCTTAAAATACTTTCAAAATAAGAATAGTACACGATTTTTAGTGTGTCATAGTTTGCAATATTTCTGAGGTTTTTGAGACAGTAGCAAGCACTTGCAAGCCGTTTTTTAATTGTGTCTACATGGTGAGCCCAACTTAAGAGAGGGTCTAGATTTATTCCTAAGAATTTTACTGTACCAACATCTTACTCGCAAATCCTCCCGAAGTTATCCAGGGGAGAGTAAAAGAACAGCTTCCAGGCAAAACCAGGCGGCCCACCATTGCCTGGGACCGATGGATGGCAGTATATTCATCCCCAATTGCCGTGCCGGGCCTTATATAAAACAGACTAGTGACGGGCAGCGGCGTCACTGGTGCAAGGGTTTCGGCACCGCGCTCACCAACCCGCCTACCCAGCGTGTGTAAGTAACGGGCATTTCTTTCAGGAGGACCGCTAAGAGTGGCGAAATCTTGGAAAGGCCTATGTCCAGCAGTGGACGGAACAGGCTGATGGATGGATTGAAATTCATAAAAGAATATTGATTTACATTTAGCTGACTTTTTTCGGATCTATGGAAAGTGATACTTAAATAGGTGGACATTCAACAAAAAACTTCGACTGACAGCAGCGTCCGATGTCCTGTCTTTATTTCGGGGAGCATTTCAACCCCCAAAACAGCCCCATCGGTACCTACGCTCATTACTCAGACAAGGTCTGTCTCTTTATATTATCAGTGTAGAAAGAGTAAGTAAACCATATTATATTCCTGAAATAACCTATTCCTATAATAATCCTAGAACGTTTCAAACACATTTAAGGATATATAAAATCTCGTAGAGTTTCTTAAAGCTTTGATGTTTAAATGGAATATTCAAGCGAGTTCTACTTCCTTTTAAAATACTTTATAAGTATTTGTGAAAGAAGCTTTGACATTAAATATACTATCCGCTTGGAGTGTAGAACGATATGACGTTATTACATTAAGGGGGATGGTCCAAAGCGGCTCTCCATACAAACTTGTCGGAACCAGCAACCACGACAAAAGCATTATAATTTCGTTTTGTTACTTTTTTCTACACGTTCCATCAATTCTACACCCGCGGATAATCAGTTTTTTCACAAATATATCACTTAAAAAGAGGTTTCAATATACACTATCGGGGGAATTGTAGGAAAAAAACAAAATATACGAGTGAAAATACAAAACTCGTTTGTTTTCAACTTTGAAAAAAGTACAAATATTTATCTTTTCCATAAGTACATATGTGAAGTTTTTACTTGCGATTGTAGGCGCTAGGTGAAACATGATCATGGTTGAATGATAAACTTGTACTGTTTTACAAATTTCTATAATAATACAAGTACATACGTTTCTCTACAAAACCCTTGAGAATGTCGATAAGGCAAAACTAGTAGGGTTGTAAGTTTTATTTGAAACAGTGCGAGTTTTAGATTACATGGTTTCGAGCATTTACATCCGGTATAAATAAACTGTTACAATATTCTCATTATCTATGATTGTAGTCTAATTTAGTACCTCTTGTCTTTATTCGGGGGTAACTCCTCCTTTTCGACAGTACTCTGATACAGTACTCAAAATACTCTTATCAAAATATCTTTTTTTTCGGGGGTAGGCAAGCTAATTGTGAACAACTCTGTTTTTGTGCTCCTCATATTTTAATTAAATAAACATATTAACACTTGAATAAATTAAGAAAAAAAGTGACATTATAAATGTTATAGCACTAACCTGCACCTGGCACTATTAATTTCTCACAAAATCTCTCCACTTTGTTGTCATCACAAGTTAACCTATAAACTGCTCACATGGAGCCTTACACCGAGCTCAGCAAGAGAATGGAGGAAGTCTCTGAGATGATTCAGGCTCGCATGGGTCAGTATGAGCAGGATTTATCAAGACAGACTGCTTCAGTGTCCAGTGTTGCTGCCCTGACTAATCTGAAGTCCTTGACAGAAGACTACTTGGGATTCAAGGAATTTGTCGTGAAGACATTCTCTATTCTTTCACAACAGATAGAGGTTCTCAAGCATGGGCTGGACCGGCAAGAGACGCACTCACGTAGGAAAGTTCTTCTTATACATGGATTGCCTGAGCAGCGTGATGAAAACATTGCCGAGCGGGTTCTTGATTTACTGGCACAGCAATTGAAGTTGCAGGTGACTGATTCGACTATCTTTGAGGCCTGTCATCGTCTGGGTACAAAGAAGGAGAAGGACAGACCCACTCTTGTTCGCTTTAGTACACTCAGGCTGAGAAACGATGTCTGGAATGCTAAAACCTCTCTTAAAGGTACCAGTATATCTATGTCTGAGTTCTTGACTATGCCTAGACATGAGGCATTTGTGGCAGGACGAAAACATTTCGGTATGAGTCGTTGCTGGTCAACAGATGGTGTTGTGATGGTCCTATGTCCAGATAAGAGCCGCCACAGGGTTGTGTCTATGGCTGAACTTCGGATGCTGATGGATAAGTTTCCCTTGTCTGCGGTTGCTGAAGCTCAAAAGAATGAGAAGAAGGTTGGTTCCAAGGATAACAAGGATATAAATCCCAGCAAGGCTACTAAAACTTCGCGCACAAGAAAACAGTGAATTTTGTGTTGTAATTTTTATGTTTAATTAAGCAGTTTTCTTGCAAGTTCGGTAGTTGAAACCTTGAACAATTGAGTTTCGGCAGAATATTTTTCTTCAACTGGTTTTAAGTAAAGGTAGCTAAGGTAATTTTATCTTTTTTTATGAATTTTTGATCACAATAATTATTTTCTTTTCTACCGACCGAGATTGACAGCTGATGTCAGCTACTAATGTCAAAAATCACAGAGTATTTCCTTGTTCCCTTGCGTTTCAATATCAATACTCGTGGTCACTGTAAGCTGCCAAAATATGACGTTTCTTTTAAGAAGACGGTGTTAGTTCTGCTTTTTGCCACGGTCTTGTAACTACTTTGTTTGCTATTTAGGTCTTCCTGTTTTTGTTTCTTATTACTGCCTATTATTTTTGTTTATGTTATTATGCAGAACAGTTGTTAGATTATTATGTTTTTGTGAATTTGTT
This sequence comes from Ypsolopha scabrella, assembly GCA_910592155.1. Taxonomy (NCBI): domain Eukaryota; kingdom Metazoa; phylum Arthropoda; class Insecta; order Lepidoptera; family Ypsolophidae; genus Ypsolopha; species Ypsolopha scabrella. The sequence continues at coordinate 1,514,366 of OU342978.1, forward strand.
GTAATGAAGTTAATAGTGTCAGTCAGCCTGAAATAAGGCGTTGAAAAAGTAGGTAGTTTAAATAGTGCTAGTTATTTTTTATTTCATTTTCATTGTTATTTTATTTTATTTATTATATATATTTTAGTTATATTTTATTATGTCAGATAATATTCCGCTTAGCTTTGATTTTTTCTCTTGCTCTTCTTCAGATGAATATGAAAGTGCAACCAGTGAAGATGAAAATAAATCAATGTCAACCGATGCTGCTCCGCTCGATCTAAAACTGCATTCAGTTTTCCCAAATAAATCTCCAAATTTAAATTTAGTGCATATAAATGCCCAAAGCATTCATGCACACTTTACTGATTTTCTTACCTCTTTCAGCGATCAGGAGATAGACGGTATTTTTGTATCCGAATCCTGGCTTAGCCCCTCTCTTCCCTCAACGCTTTACCCACTTCATGGATTTCGGGTCTACAGAAATGACAGAACTGGTACCTCGGGCGGTGGTGTATGTCTTTATCTACGTAGCAACATACCTTGCAGGATCATTTGCCAAAGTGAATGTCCTGTACCTTATAAAAGTTCATTCGAGTATATTTTCTTAGAAATTACTTTACACCACTCCAAAATTCTTCTCGGAGTAACTTATAGTCCTTCTTCTAGTGTTAACTACTTTAATACATTTGAATCCCTGTTAACAAATTTTAGACCTCTTTACGATCAAATTATTATTATGGGTGACTTAAATACGTGTCTCCTACTAAATAATTCCCGCACCAAAACTTTAGAATCTTTAATATCTTCCTTAGACCTTCATATTCTCCCCCTCTCCGCTACACATCATCCCCCTAATAGTCCGCCTTCTTTGTTAGATTTAATAATTGTTTCCAATCCAAAATTTGTGTGTTCTCATGGACAAATGACGGCCCCCTTCTCTTATCATGACTTAGTTCATTTGACATATAAATGTCGTCCCCCTAAACGACGCAGCAAGGTAATTTTGCAGCGTAATTTCAAAGGAATGGACGTTGAACGCCTCAGGGATGATCTCGGGAGACTGGACTGGTCGATTGTTTATAATGCAGAGACGGTGGATGAAAAAGTCGAGCTAGTTATTACTAATCTCACACAAATTTACGACGTTCATGCTCCTATCAGAGAGGTTAGAGTAAAACACTTTCCTGCTCCTTGGTTGACCCCACACATTCAAAATCATATGTCTAAACGTGATCGTGCCAAACATAAATGTAAAAAGTCCCGTACAGATGAAAATTTTCTCTGCTATAAAACTCTTCGGAATCGCTGTAACAGGTTGTGCAGGGATGCCAAAAGACTATATATACACTCATCAATTCAAGACCTCTCTCCTCCACAAGTGTGGAAATTTTTAAAATCTCTTGGTATTGGAAAATCCTCTGCTCCATTTCATAACACGTTCGATCTCAACTCCTTAAATAACCACTTTTCTAATCCTCCAGTTATACTTGATCACTTCACTAAAATTTCTTCTCTGTTTAGACTTTCTCAAAAAGACACACCTAAAGGTGACCCCTTCGTTTTCCACGAAATTACTGAATGCAATGTTAAGAAAAGCATTCTCTCTTTTACTACCAAGGCAGTGGGTAGCGATGGTCTGAGCCGAGACATGTTGTTTCCAATCGTGGATGACATTGTACCAATAATCACTCATATTTGTAACGTCTCTCTGGCTACCAATGTCTTCCCTTCTGCTTGGAAAAAAGCTCAGGTCATCCCTCTGCCTAAAACAACCAACCCCGTCTCTCTTTCTGAATTTCGACCAATCTCCATTCTTCCAATATTGTCCAAAATCATTGAACATGAAGTTCATAAACAGCTATATTCATTTCTCAATGAAAACAATATTTTAAGTAATGATCAGTCTGGTTTCCGTCCTTTCCATAGTACAGTCAGTGCACTACTAAAAGTTACGGATGATATCAGATTTGCTATGGACCACAAACAACTGACTCTAATGACTTTGCTTGACTTTAGTAGTGCGTTCAACTCCGTTGACTTTGACATTTTACTTGGCATTCTTCGCTCCTATAATATATCTTCCCCTGCGCTCGCATGGTTTGACTCTTACTTGCGTGGTCGTTTTCAGTCTGTCTATACTGACGTAGCCTCCTCGGACTGGTTAGATTTACGAGCTGGTGTGCCTCAAGGGGGAGTTCTCTCCCCCCTGCTTTTTTGCGTCTTCATTAATGAGATCACTCACAATCTTTCCTCACATTTTCACCTCTATGCGGACGATCTTCAGATTTACACACATTTTGATGCTATTACTGATCCACTTAATAAGAATGTCAAGCTTGTAAATGCAGAACGAGCAATTACTGCCATGAATACTGACTTAACTGCTATTCACCTGTGGGCTCAAGAGTTTGGCTTATTGGTTAACCCTGTTAAATCACAAACCATTATTATTGGTAGTAAGCGGTTGAGAGATGGCCTTGATTTTGAGTTGCTGCCTAATGTCTCCTACAATAACGTCCCTATTCCATTTTCTGACAAGGTCAAGAATCTTGGCCTTATCATGGACTGTAACTTGTCTTGGCAAGCTCAAGTCAACGAAATTAGCAGGCGTATTCACTTTTCGTTCCATTCCCTAAAACGACTTCAATACTTCTTACCATTTAAAACAAAGGTTATGCTTGCGCAGACTCTGCTGTTACCTCTTCTTGACTATGCCGATGTCTGTTTTATGGATGCCACTGAAGAGCTAGTGAATAAGCTTGAACGCCTCCAAAACCTAGGTATTAGGTTTATCTTCAGCTTGCGCAAGTATGACCATGTGTCAGATTTAAGATGTCAATTAGGATGGCTTCCGATTCGTTTGCGAAGAAATTATCACATGCTAGCCTTATTGTTTAACGTTCTGAACAATCCCTGTGCCCCTCAATACCTCCGTGATCGTTTTAAGCTTTTACCTTCCCGCACTAGACTTCAGAGAACTTGCGACACCAGGACCCTACATGTACCTTCCTGTAATACGGATTTCTACTCCAAATCCTTCACAGTTCAAGCAGCTCGATTGTGGAACAATCTGCCTAATGGTATTAGAGACAGCCCATCTGTATCGTCTTTTAAGAGAAAGCTTAAACAGCATTTTCTCCCCAAGAGCTAATATATATAATTCTTTTGTCTGACTACCCATTTAAACTTATTCATTTTGTTTGTTGGAATATTTGTATGTTTATTTAGTGTCTTTTGTTTAAAATATGATAGTTTATTCTAAGTATGTTCATTTTGAGTATTATACGTACTGTTTATTTATTGTATATAACTATATGTGTAAAAATATATGTATATTTGTATGTATTATTGCTACACATAAGTATGTATCTATAACTTAAATTTCTTTTTTCTATTTAGTTTTATGTATTTAAAGTTGTGCACATTTATTTGCTCACCATTCTCACTACTTTTTCACCACATTAAAGGTTGGCTGGAAGAAATTTCTTTAGAAATAAGCTCGCCCTTGTACAAACTGTTGTTCCTGTATATATTTTGTTACTTAAGTTTTTTTTGTGCAATAAAGAATAAAGAATAAAGAAAATAGCAGGCTTTTTGATGCTTTTTAAGATTTAGATTAGGCACAATAAAAAAAAATGTCCTAGACAAACTGATAAATTGTGAGGGTTCCAATAAACCGTTTAAAACACAATTACACGAGCAGTTAGGACTGATTAACTTAACTTGAGACTTACGATCTATGAAACTCTTGGCATCCAAAGGGTCTAATTAAGTTGGTCATTTATTACATGTTAATTAATTAAACATAGGTAATTTTTCAGATTTTTTCCTAAACGTACGCTATAAAATCTAAATGTAAACGGAATTTCATGTTTCTAAGTCAACTTTAAGTACTCTATAAGTTTTCATGGTGGGCTTTTCTATGAAATGTATTACGTAAAGGGGTTATTATTTTTTCACTTTGAAGCCTGATTTTTTAACAGCACCATGGGGTCGGCTGTAGAATTCTGTAGGAGGTAAAAGTTCCAACTTGATATCTCTCATGGGGCCTGAGAACAGGCTCTGGCAGATAGGCGGATAACCAATTGATCCTATAAGGGTTCCGTTTTTAAATTTTGTGTTACGGACCCCTAAAAACGAATTCGGCTTCTACATGTTGACTTAATCGCCAAGAAGCGTTGCCGTGTGCTTGTTCCCAGCAATATTAAAGACGCTCGCTATTCCCCATCTTAAAACTCCTTCTATGAGTATCATAACACACTCAGCTTGTTAGTCTGAAATGAGCTCTCCAACTTACTTAAAAGTATTTATGCACCTACTCGAGTAAGCGAAAGTTTAAGTGCAACACTTAACAATGTTTGGATTCTGACTTACGGTAAACGCTGAGAAAACATGAACGTAACCTCTCTCTAGACTGAAATTTGTAAATGAATGTTCGGTTTAAAATCGTTTCGGAACGCGTCATATTATTTGCTAAGGTGTTTTCGAAGCGATCTGGCAACACGCGCTGTCGAGCTGTCAATTGTGACGTTAGACGCCTTCCGGTAAAAAAAGCTTTGCGCGACTAGGTTGCAAGATTTTATATAATTGAGTTTTCTCGGAAATCATTGATTAAAAACGAGAAATAAACCAGTTAATTAGTGTTAACTGTTGTTTGAAACCAATACGCGGAAAGATTCGTGAATTACGGTGATTGTGTGAGGTGATGACGACAGATTCAGTCAAACACATTGTGCTGAAATTATTAGTTTGGCTTCCTTTTGGGAAAGCTGGCTTTGGGTTAGTTATATTGAGTTTAGGGTACTGGTCTACACCTGCAAACTGCTGGCTGGGCTAGTCGTTTGCCGGGAGCCTCCGTGCTACGAGCGACGGACGTGTGTCATCCAGTCTGCTGATGACCGTGGTTTGGTCGACACGGCGCCGGCTCCTGCAAGCTGTTCTGGAGCGGGTTCCAACAAAGCTGTGAAGTGAAATATTGAATATTCTCCGACTTATGGAAACATTCGGTACAATTTGGTACGCACAACTGGATTTAATATATAAGTTCCTTGTTTTGGAGACCCTTCTCCAGTAGGGTTTAGATTCTGTTTAACCAATGAGCCCAGCGAATAGAGGTGCTAAATTCTACCTGTCTGGAGAATTACCTAGAGTCTACCTGGGGGTTTTCCAAACAATGAAGGGTGTTTGGAGTTCAGCTTATAAACATTGTGATACTGTAGTGTAAATGCTTACAGTGTAGTTGATGTGATGCTTATGTTGTCAGCACTTCATGGAACTTATTATATAGGTTGAAATTCAATCAACCGACCAAATTCATACTGGAGACTCGGTTAGTGATCAGGAACTAGGTTCAGTAATCCTTATGGCCAAATTCGAAAAATATTTTTTTTGCTCCCGTTCTGGTTGGACTAGTTTATGTGCAATTCCTAGCCCAGTCATTCATTTGCCATTTTCAAGAGATGCTGTGGATGGATAGACAAACAAATAGATGGGATTTTACCCTGCAGATGGGTTGGTATGGGTTTATTGTCTGAAGTTAGGGGACTGCACTACTAATAAAAATATTTGTCTACATAATGATTAAGGTTACCTGGCCATAATTTTAGATTTTTGCTTCCTATATTGCTTTTCGATTTCTAATCTTGCACGTTTTATCGATATCAAATCTCGCTCCAAAGAATCTGAAACAAAAATATATACAGGTGATTTTGGTAATGGGTTATTCACATCTTTTGCTTTACAAAATATAATGTGCAATTCCTAGCCCAGTCAGTATCCATCCATCCATCAGCCTGTTTCGTCCACTGCTGGACATAGGCCTTTCCAGGATTTCGTCACTGTTGGCGGTCCTCCTGGAAGAAATGCCCACACTCACACACGCTGGGCAGACGGGTTGGTGAGCGCGGTGCCGAAACCCTTGCACCAGTGACGCCGCTGCCCGTCACCAGTCTGTTTTATATAAGGCCTGGCAATTGGGGATGGATATACCGCCATCCATCGGTCCCAGGCAATGGTGGGCCGCCTAGTTTTGCCTGAGAGCTGTTCTCTTACTCTCCCCCGACTACTCTCGTACCTCCACAGTCGAGCCCGGCATTAGCTCTACCACCTAACCGTTGGACATCGAAAGTACCTGAACAAAAACTATAGCCTGCAGAATCAGTAAGTTGAAGTGGCAGTGAGCAGGCTATATCTGTTGCCGACATGATGGCCCCTGACGCCAAAACGCTATAGAACGCAGACCAAGTAAACCAAAGCTTAGCTTTAAATATTTTTACTTTCTGTCTCTTCCGTTTTAACCAGCGACTCACTAAACTCATTTGGATGGGGTTTTCTTAATTATTATTTGATCAACATAAAGGCTAAAAGGGGAGTTGATAGAACAACCGCCAAGCAGAAAACTATCGACAAGAGATTTTATCTTACGTACAAATACTACTACGTGAATGAAGCCACGGGCAAAAGGTAGAATCAAATAAATTAATGCTGATGGAGCGATTTGAATTTCTCATAATTTATTCAGCTAGCTTTGAATGTTGTAATGGTTTAATTTAGCAGCGCTTTGAAAGTTACCGACAAAGCAATGAAAGTGCGTTTATATATTTGAATTAAATTTTTGAATCGTAAATAAATTCGAAAACAAATGAATAAAAGACCGGCCAAGTGCGTGTCGGGCCACGCGCAGTGTAGGGTTCCGTAGTTTCCCAGTACATTTTAAAAGTTGGTCTACTAATACAGATCGCGCCAAACTTTTAGTCCGCTCGGAAGTTGCTCTCCCAAAGAACGGCCCTTGTTTAGAGGGGACTAAAAGCTTGGCGTGACCTGTACTCGTAAATTTATAAAGACTACTTAGCTGTGATAGTTTTTCTTTTATAAGTTTAAGTAAGCTTTTTGAAGTTTTTTTTTTAAGTTGTAACTTCATTATATATACTACTTCTGTAAATTTTTTCACATATTCATAAGCAACCGTTTAGCTGTCAGGGAGAGAGGGGCACTTGACTCCGACAAAAATTATCACATCTTGAATAAAAACACTTGTACTAGTCTCACTGAACATATTTTATGTACACGTATAACTCTCCCAACCGGTTTCGGATATTACACCATTTTCAAAGGATGTTTAGATATTCAAACAATTAGATTTACATTTGAAACCGGTTGGGAGAGTTATATGTGTACATAAAATATATTCAGTGAGACTAGTACAAGTGTTTTTATTCAAGATGTGCTTCCAGTTTCACCAAGTGCCGACAATCGCAAGTATAAATTTTTTTTTAATAAAAATTATCTCTTTAAAGCTTAATATTTCACCAACGGATCCCTTAATCGAAAAATGGTTTTCACACACCCATAATGTTTTTGAATTACCTATCCAACGATACCCCACACTACGGGATAGACGAGAAGAAAAAAATCATCCCCAATTTACTACCCTTAAAAAAAAACGAGATTTTGTTTACCATTTTGTCGACGTGATTAATATGTATAATATTCATGCTAAATTACAGCTATCTAGTACTAATAGTCTCCGAGCTAAGCGGCGGATAGACGGACATAGCGAAACTATAAGGGTTCCTTGTCGGACTACGAAATCCTAAAATGTTAATTGTCAGCAAAATTATTGGTTAAATATTTGCAAAGCCACTTGGATTTTATTTAAATTTCAATGAGTATTAAAAGATAAAGTAGAGACGATGAATGAAAGAAGAGTCACGAAAGAAATATACGACTATGGTGTGCAAGTGTATAAGTATAATCAAATTGGAAATATACTGCACAAGGGCCAAGTCCGAAGCACCCAAAATAGAAGAGGTTGTATGACTAGGTTATAAATACGTGAAGAGTGGAAAGTAATTAAAAGATTTGATTGATGGTTCTTGATGGAACTCCATTACAGTAATGAACAGTCTTAGTTGAACTAGTTCCGCAGTGTTTATTCCTCCTGTTAGCGACCGGTTCCGTTTAAAACTGATGTAATGTAAACACAGCAAATCAAATCTATAAATAACTAACTTTGCCTGAAGTTGTGGGCCTGAAGATGTTTTAAACGAAACCGGTCGCCAACAGGAGAAATAAACACTGTGGAACTAGTATATAGGTAAGTAACATTCTTCATTGCTGAAATAACTTTTATATACAGGCTAAAGCATTTACCCATATTTTCTGCTCAATATTTCTATACCATCTTTTAAATTCACCAAGATGATTGCGAGTAACTAGCAAAAAGGAAAAAAATCGATACTCAACGCAAGAAATAATAAAAAACATTGTCATTTTGTATTTCCGCTCAATTTAGCTGATCTAGTGGAAGTAATGACAAGAATTTTTTAAAAGAAAAATTAAAATACATTTTCTTTTTCTCTATCGCGTCTATGGTTGTTTTCACTCGTTCAATAATAAAATGTAAATATATTTTTCGATAAAATTTATTCAAGACGTCTCTTACAATGCTTTCATGTTTTCTTTTCAAGCGATTTTAAGCGAGTGGGTACATCCACATTATTATTTTTAATACATGCCTTCAGAATTATGTTTTTAAAATATATTTTACTTTCAAATTAAATGTATGTTTTGCTTCTAAAGCTACGCTATTGGGCTGGTTTTTGAAATAAGAAACCTTATTGAGGTTACATAATACTGTACTACGTGATGAATTTGTCAATCACAGCGCCGTATTTCTAAATCAAGCACTAATTTTTAATTCTCAAATGTAAAATCGGGGATAAGATTTAAGATTTGTTTTAGTATTTTTTTCAACGCAAGTGCTCATATATACCTATTTTATATGCATCAAAACTGTAAGCAAAGTCATTTATACCGCAATTGACTTTTTTTTTGTAGATAAAGTTTGCAGTCTTTCCTTGCGTACCCTAGATAGTCTTGACGGATATAAACTGCGTTCAGTTTGATGCGTTCGTAGGCTGCGTTCAGTTTGATCGTAAGACGATACCACTGACATCAGGACTGTATCAAGCCATGTGAGGTGGATGTCGCCCGATGATCAAACTGAACGCAGCCTACGAACGCATCAAACTGAACGCAGTTTATTTCCGTCAAGTTGGCAAATTGCATGCAAAGAAAAAGTAAAAGAATGCCCGCAAATTTGGAGTGTTTATTGTTTGTTGTTTTCTTTAATTAAATTTCATTTATTTACTTACACTATGCAATGAAAAACTTAGTATGATACACGTGGGTAAGAACAATAACTTACTCGTAACGTTTAAAACACTCGTTTATCGCTCGTGTTTCAAATCGTCTTCGTCAGCTATTGCCTCCTTACCGCACTTGTTGCATAAACTACTATTATGAAATTATGACATAATGACAGTAATAGGGACACGAGTGCGTGTTTTCTAAACGAAAGGAGTTTAGCACTAGTGTCCCAATGCCTAATGAACAAGTTTCATGATGTCGATAATACCATATTTAATTTCATATGATTAAAATATAGACCATAACAAAAACAGTGGCGAAAAAAATATTTAAATCCTTCATTTAATTACTGCAAAATAGATTATTTAAGATAACATAGTCTAGCGCAGAATGACTGCGGGATATTGACGCCGCTGTGACGTCACGCTACCGCACCACTCGCGTCTTGGTTGTTATTTTGCGTATAGCTGTTCAATAAATGCAATATCAATGTAAAAGATACACGTATTTCACAACTAAAATTTGTGTTTAGTTTTTTATATATAATATATACTTACATTATCTAGCACCATGGAACTAGACTTTGTTAAAGTACAAAGTGATAATTTGCCCAGAATAAATTAAAGTTACGGTGATGGACTTTTCTTCACCAATACGTCGTATGTTAGTGCTGAAATAAAAGGAGTAAAACTTTTTTTACTAAGTAAAACTTTATCTAATTTATTATGAAGGTCGTCAAGTTTGATCTTGAGCAAGTCTGACTTCTGACTGACCATCTTGAGACCCAGGTTCGATCCCCGGTCGGGCAAGCACCAATGAGCTTTTCCCAAATTATGTGCATAGTAGTTTCAGAGTTCCTCCAACTAGTTTGTATTTAACTAGATTTTCTGTGTCGTTTTCAACTTGTAATATAATAACAGAAATAATCATTGAAATTGTACATATACCTAGACAATGATCAAGTGTAAATTTGACATTTAAATAATAATAGTTTGTCTAGCCGTTAGACTCTAGCGAATCGTGACAGTAGCTTTACCTGATACGGGTATGTTTTTTTTAGTTTTTCGTTATTTTTCCATGCCCGATGTGAAGTAAATCTAAGTAGATATAGTTATAAAAAGTGGTGAATAAATAAAACATCGATATTAAATGTACCTATAGTTAATCAACGGATCACTAGTAAATAACAACTTCGGAAGTGTGACTTGTGAGTTATTCATAAATTCAATTTAACAGGCAAATAAATAATTTAGATACATGCATTACCCATAAAATAGTTATTTTAAGAAGTAATTTTTTTATATTTAATTCTTACCACTTGCTGCACGGTGAAGGAAAACATCGTGAGGAAACCTGCATGCTCTAAAAAGCGTGTAAGTGATTATTCCTGAAAAAACGTTCCTGAACCCATCACGTTGGGACGTAATAATTGTTGGTGAAACGCGGGTGTGCCGGATGTGGACTATGACTTGCATTTCACAGTTCACACTCGGAACAGCTCTGACACCCCCTCGGGGATTCATGTCGTGAATACTACACTTTAAGAAGTAAGATGAGGCAAGTGTTTCTCAACTCGTAAGCCCTACGAAGGAAGACCTACTCACAGCTAATATTAATAATAATAAATAAGCAAACTTACATAAAAAAGATTTTTACACAATATTTTGTGCCTTTAGGAACAATTAAATATTGCCTCATTAGTTTTACACTTTTATACTTTTTCCTTTTTTTATGTCACCCGGAATAAGAAAAAAAAACTTTGTTTGTGGTTTTAAATGTTGTGCCTTCACATAGCGGAACAATACAGTATTCGTAGGTGCATTTCATGGTCTCATATTGGAAACTAGTTCATTAACTTCATGTCATCTCTTAAGAAATATTTTGCCAGTAGTGGTGACTGTGATTATATACTATAAGCAATGACATTCTAATATAGAAATTAGAATATCATTTAATTTAAGATTTAATAGTTAACTTATTTTTTCCTTGTTAATAGAGTTATCATTGCAACCTATTGTTATTGCTAGATGCCAACTTTTTATTTTAAATTGCTATATCATGTAAATAAAAAAAATTAGTGTAAAATCTTATTAGGCAAACACTCAATTATTGTCTCTTTTTTGTATGTATGTGTGTGGATCGCGGGCGGCCCTCACACACGGGCAGGCGGAAGCGTGTTGTGTGTGCGGACCGACCGCGATCACCGCCCAGCTATGGTTGTGAGATGCTTGCCTATTGCTATAATAATAATTAAATATAAGTACCGGCCTCCACAATCATTGATAAACCCTACGGGTTTTCGTTGATTGTGCATATTATGTACCTAGATTAAGATTTTGAAAATAAAATAAAAAAATACAAAAAAAAATACATGTCCAGTTGGACACAATACTTTATACACGACTACCAAAATATAATCTTCGCGTGACATTATTAATATATATATTCAACAAACAATTTAATGAAAAATGATAAACAGAAAACGCGGGATTCTTTTTTTTTTTGCTTCTGCAAACACAAGGATTTTCGTGCAGCCGTGTTATTTGGCAGTATTTCAGGTCACGCGGCAATAATATTAGTCGCTGATTGGTTATCTAAGTGGGGTTATAATAAATTTAGCCAATCATAGCACAGAATCGAGGTGTTATGAAAATAAAAATTCTGTAGCGTAGATAAAAAATATATACTTTTTAGTCTTTATACAGGTCAAAGTTAATCTTTACAAAAATAATAGCATATGAAAAAAAATAATACGGGAAAAACATACAAAAAATATTTAGGTTGGGCTACTTAAATTTTATCAAATGCATAAAATAAAGAAATATAGGAATGAAAAATTATATATAATGCAATGAAAAAATAAGTTGATAAATAAACCAAAATTAATCATAAATAAAAATAATGCCTAACCATCCGCCCATTCGATTAGTCTTGCTAAGAAGAAGGACAAGAAACTTAGCAAACATAAATTTTAACAGCTAACAAAGAATGTTTATTTATAAATCGGATTTGATGTTTTATGGGAGTAAATAAAGCATCTAATAAAATAAATAAAAGGTTGTCTGGAAGACATTGCTATTAGCAATAACGCCTTTATACACCATGCTTGATTGTTTTTTTCTGTCTTATATATTAAGTGATGTAAATCACAGTAAATGTGCAAAAACTGTTACAAATGTATAAAATTAGTTCCTTAAAAAAGAAACGAGATATTGTAAATATAAGAGATACGAAACTAGTTGGAAATTACAAAATTTGTGAAACACTACAAAGCCATATTATTATTCAGCCATAAGAAATACGAAATGTGTTGACTTATTGTCAACACGGATGTCTCAAGAGCAGGCTCAACCGGAGTCTGCTAAATGTGGTATTAAATGTACAGCTACCCGCAACATCCTAATGCTTACTCATTCGCACCGAGCCTCCACGCGAGGTACACGACCTGAGCGGTACTCATACTTCATAGATTTACTTGCACTGGAATACGTACGAAATGTAGTTTTGATGTTTTGGAAAAAAAACAGACTGGACTATGATTTCAAAAAGGTTGAGTATTTTTAATGTAGCAGAGAAAAATATTGATATCACCGCTGCTTGAAAAATATGTGCCTCTCAGTTGAAGGATGTTGCAAAATACTGATATTATGTAGGTGAGACAAAAAACGCACTCCACATCCGCATCAATCAGCATCGCCATACATGTGACTCCATAAACAACAACACTCTACCAGTACCGACCCACACACGTATTCACAATTCACCTTTCAACCAATGTTTCACAGTTCGCGTCATTAAGTCATTCCATCCAGCTCTCACAGACATCCAGCTTCGCACATGGGAGACTTCATTCATCTGGTCGCTTGGTGCCCACTTTGGACCAGGCCTCAATAAACAACATTAAATCAAACCACAGCTAACCTCTCGAGCCAAATCTAAACTTCTTGTGCTGTGTAGCAGGCACACAAAACTACTATTTTCTTCCTTTTTTTTTTTTTTTTTTTATCCTGTCATATTTTTATTTATTTGTCTTTGTCATTGCAACTGATGCCGAGTCCAGAAGAACTCGAAATATATCTTGCTAATTTATTTATGTGCATATTTTAACTAGAATTAATATATATATATAAATATTTATAAAGAAAAGCCGAAGGGTAACATATACATTTTATTATTTTATTCGCAAATGCGATATCTAAAAAAAACGATTACATCAAGTGACGGAAGTATTTTTGAAGTCCACAATAAATAGCATTGAACATTGAAGATCTTCATAAACACTAGAGATACTCATAAACACGGAGAAAACGCACTAATTTGGTCAATTTAAGGAGCCAGAAGCACTGATCAATGATTTAGCTTGAACGGATGTTTCTGCTAATGTACCATCTTTTTTGGAATCATTCTTCACCACACTGACTTTCTTGGTAGGCACCATACAGCTCTGTACGGATTGTTTCTTCTACTGTGTCATCTTTTTTGAAATCTTTCTTCACTAAACACTGGAATTGTGAAAGGCAACGAAGAAGGAAGACTTCAGGAACAGAACCTTGTTCACTTTCATATTTACGTTTAAATTTTATAAAATTTATCTAGATTATTATTTATCGAGACTTTTGACCTTGCCACCCAAACATTATGCGCTCTTTTCTTTTTTTACAATACATTTATCAACAACTTTCTCAAAAATAAAATACCTTTGCACAATAATCTGCAAAACTTGTCAATGTCAAAAGTTTGCTCTTTCATTACAGAAAAAATATTCTTGTGTGCCTATCCTCTTCACAACAATAGACAATGATAGAGATCCTTAACAAAATCAAGAGCTCGACAAAGAAGTTAGCAAAATATCTAAATCATGTCAGGTATCTCCAAAAATGTCTAGAAATTGGCGCATCACCGAAAGGCCTGGTCCAAAAAATACCACTTCATACAATGCCAACATTGATCAGAAAGAATATGGAAATCTTTAATTATGTTAATGCTGTTTACACTACACATATGCTATACAACCAATATGTCTGTCTTTGCACCCACGAAAAAAACAGCCTCGACAATTTACTAAAAGTAAGCCTTATTGCTTTTCCACACCTATTTTTACAAATCCAAGAGATAATTCTAGTTGCTAACATGCAACTAAAGCGAGAAGATGACAGACTATCACAAAAACTTCAAAATCTTAGATTTTATTACAGAAACAAGAACATTAATTTACCTATAACTACCCATCAAATCAAAAGTTTTACCGAGCTTAACCTGGCTCCAACAAACTTAATACACCCTTTCTGCATCCCCCCCCCCACCACTAATCCGTAACACAGAAAACGTACATAATGATACTGAAGAAAACATTGTAGTTAACCTGTCATCATTGGAACTCACCTCAGCAGATGAAAAACTGTTGAGCAAAGGCCTTTCATTCTGTCCCACCAAAAAATTAGACCACATTAAACTACTAAATGATTTTGTTAATTTTGGAAGAAACCTTAAGTGGAAACACTACTGGAAATCACATACACCAACTACCAACCAAAATATACATGATTCACTCAAAAAATTTAAGCCACCAAGTAATAATGAGCCCCCACCATTACCCTCCTGGCATCCAATCGAAATTTTTATGAAAACAATACTCACTAAATTATCGGACCAAAATTATATAAACAATCTTCAGTCAAAAAGTAAAAATCTCTCTCAAGAAGAACAAAAATCACTTAAAAAATTACAAAGAAATGAAGAAATAATCATTCTACCTGCAGATAAAGGCTCGTCTACAGTAATTCAAAATATGAGTGACTATGTTACAGAAGGCATGCGACAACTGTCCAATATGGAATTTTACTCACCGATACCAAGCGACCAATGCAACCAGGTCGTTGAGACCATCAAAGATCTACTCCAGACCAAAGGCACGAATGAGGGATTATCGGAAACTGACAAAATTCTCATGCTGCCTTACCATCCAAAAACACCCCATTTTTACATGCTCCCAAAAATACATAAAACCAATAATCCATTTTTAGACCAATTGTAGCCTCATACGATGCACCAACAGAACGAATATCAGCTTTTGTAGATGATATCCTTCAACCTTTAGTAAAAAACCTTCCATCTCACATAAAAGATTCCAACCATTTCCTAGGCATTATTCAGTCCCTTCAACTGCCTCATCACGAACCACTCCTTCTTGTCACCATAGATGCCATCTCATTATACACCAATATCCCACATGACGCTGGTCTTGCCACTTTACGAACTCATCTAAATAACCACCCCATACCCCATCAACAATCAACTGACTTCATCGTTGAACTGGCAGAAATCATTCTCAAAAACAACTTTTTCACTTTTCAAAACAAACACTATCATCAAATAAAAGGAACCGCAATGGGGACCCGAATGGCCCCCAGTTACGCAAACCTATTTTTGGCATCCATTGAAAGCAGTTTCCTAGAATCTGAACGCCTCAAGCCTCTGATCTGGAAAAGATTCATTGATGACATATTCATCATATGGCCACACGGACACGACTTACTAACAGACTTCATCACCAGACTCAATAACTATAGCTCATTAAAATTCACTCATACCATATCATCAGACAAAATAACATTTCTGGACGTCGACCTCACTCTCAGCAACGAAAACAAAATCATCACTTCTGTCCATTTTAAACCCACGAACAAACTACAATATCTACACTACAACAGCTGCCATCCCGCTCATATCAAACAATCCATCCCGTATGCACTTTCACTCCGTGGCCACCGTATATGCAACAATGAAGAAAAACTACATTCTTTCCAGAACAAAATTCACACAGGATTACTAAAACGAAATTACCCAGACAACTTCCTCCGAAAACACATTTATCACAGACCTAGATACCATAACAACAACACTCAACACAGAAACTACACAAACCAACTAAAACTAATTACTTCATATTTCGATGGCAGCCATAAGCTAAAAAACCTAATCCGGGACAGTCTCCCTATCCTCAACCAAAACGATGAAACAAAAGACTTACTACCACGGAACCCACCTATCTGCTATAGACAAAATGCTAACATAAAATCCATCTTAACTAAAACAAAACCTACAGCACCAACCACCAACACCACAAGCCCGGGCACAACACCATGTCAGCGGCCACGATGCAAAACCTGCGCCATCATCAACCCAAATACACTCATAAATACTCACCACACACAAAAACCCCTCCATGCACAACCGAATACAACATGTAAGACAAGCAACTGTATCTACCTCTTAGAATGCCGACATTGCCCAGCTTTTTATGTAGGTGAGACAAAAAACGCACTCCACATCCGCATCAATCAGCATCGCCATACATGTGACTCCATAAACAACAACACTCTACCAGTACCGACCCACACACGTATTCACAATTCACCTTTCAACCAATGTTTCACAGTTCGCGTCATTAAGTCATTCCATCCAGCTCTCACAGACATCCAGCTTCGCACATGGGAGACTTCATTCATCTGGTCGCTTGGTGCCCACTTTGGACCAGGCCTCAATAAACAACATTAAATCAAACCACAGCTAACCTCTCGAGCCAAATCTAAACTTCTTGTGCTGTGTAGCAGGCACACAAAACTACTATTTTCTTCCTTTTTTTTATTTTTTTTTTATCCTGTCATATTTATATTTATTTGTCTTTGTCATTGCAACTGATGCCGAGTCCAGAAGAACTCGAAATATATCTTGCTAATTTATTTATGTGCATATTTTAACTAGAATTAATATATATATAAATATTTATAAAGAAAAGCCGAAGGGTAACATATACATTTTATTATGATATTAAAACGGCTACTCACGATTTAATAGTCAGGTGTCACCTTTCTACAGTTTCTTCGGAGGCAAACAAGAAACTATACGAATACAGTGAAACTAGTCAGGCGAAATCTGACTATTAAATCGTGAGTAGCCGCTTCAATATCAGTATGAATCAAAACCACGAATTTGCGAAACTTTAAATACTATAACTATCTGAGATTTATTTTTCCCATAGACTGTGATTTATAATTGTTTTTTTTTGTGTTGTAATGTGCTTATATTTATAACTAGCTTTTGCCCGCGGTTCCGCCCGCGTATTATTCGGTTTAACAACATGCTTTTTTCCGGGATAAAAAGTAGCATATGTATTAAGTTAGGGTATAAGCTATATTGATTCTAAATTTCATCTAAATCCGTCCAGCCGTTTCAGTGTGAAAGAGTAACAAACATACACACACACACACCCTTTCGTTTTTATAATATTAGTGTGAGGTGTGATAGTGTGATACTTACTCAGATGAACATTGAATAGGTTTTAGTCTTTGGAATTAATCTTTAAACAATGTAGTAGTTAAATAACGCATGTGTGTGGCATGGCAGCTGGCAACATTTAGCCTTAGCCACCTAGCCGTAGTGTTACTGTTCCAGAGTTACATTGCAACACCGGCCACTTGTGGCGACATTTTGCATTTTAGTGTTCCTTGGGGAGGTGCTGTCGAGGATATTGCTTATCAGCAGAGCGGCGGGTTCCTTCCAGAAATGTCCAATGTCGTCGAGTGGACCGTGAACCTTGCAGATCTGGGACCGCTGGATTTACAAATTGGGAACTGAATGAGAATTATTAATATATTTTGTGCAATATGGGTACATCATATGCACTAATTACACGTCAACCTTAATTTTAAAATTCAGTAAGAAATTAAAAATCGGAGTATAAAAATATAGTTTGGGGAAATTGCCGAGCGTGCAAGCGTGGGTAGCTGTTGTAGTTTAGAGGATTTACGGAATCACACTATAATATTATAAATGCGAAAGTGTGTGTGTGTGTGTATGTTTATTACTCTTTCACGCTGAAATGGCTGGACGGATTTGGATGAAATTTAGAATGGATATAACTTATAACCTAACTTAACACATAGGCTAGTTTTCATATCGGAAAAAAGCATGTCGTTAAACCGAATAACACGCGGACCGAGCCGCGGGCAAAAGCTAGTGATTATATATTTCAATGTAAAGAATATTACTTGAAAAAAAAAAAGAAAAGTTTTAGGAACCTTTTCAGTTTTGGGGGCATTCAAGACCTCAAAATGTATACAAGAAGATATGCATTTGTGTTCGGGCTGCGTGCTTCGGATGGTTCATTAACCTGTGGTTTCATTTTTGTGCCGAAGTACGGCGATAATCACCACCAATCGTCTGTGAAAAGTGGATGCAAGAGTTTGGGCTGTGATTTACATTTCACAGTCCATACTCGGAAACATTTCTGACACCTCCTTTCTGTGAATGTATTTTTCTAAATACTTGTTCATTAATAATAAAAAAATGAGGCGGACAACTAAAATTTGAATCCTACGGGTCCGTGTATCGATTCGCGAGGTACAAACTTACCGACCGCAAATTCCCGGCAGGTCGCAGTCACCCGATACTCCTTGAGAGCGGAAGCTGAGATGTGACGTCACTTCCGGGCGACGTTCCGCATTACGGAGGAGATGTAGCGGACGATTCAATTTGTGCAATTTTTATATTTGGACTTGATTTTTGCATTGCGTTGATATTGTGAAGGGAGAGAGCGTTTAGAATATTTTCTGATGTGCTGTTGGCCAATAAATCACATAAAATTACTTGTAATGTGTGTAAAACTTTCTGCTACAAAAAGAAAGCAAATTTCATGATTAGTGATTATTTATTTGATATAAAATCAATATAAAATACATAAAATAGGTTTCCGAATTGTAGGTAATTTTTTTAGTTGTTTTGTAGTTGTTTTTGCGTTTTGTTTTCATTGCTTGTTTTTGGAAAGAAAACAAATGTGAGAATGAAAATAATATGTATGAATGTCAGTACATAGTATCTTGTGTAGATAAGTAGTTTTTATTTTTAATGTTTATAGTTTAACTAACTAAAATTTCTATGCCTTTGTGGCGGAGCACGGCAAATTCTATTGTAGGTATCGACAGGTTTAAAATGAACGCTCTAGCTTTATTGAAGTTTATGAATCAGAATCACTAATAGAATACAAAACCGTAAAAAAAGTATTTTCTTAATATTCTTGGTTTAAAGTTTTTGAAAAATTGCCTGCCTACGCAACGCGTCATGTGACTGACAATAGACGGTACATATTCCCGGCGGTAAATAATACACATAGGCCATGTACACATAGGTTTTGTTGAACGTCGTCTCTGTCACCAGAGTATTAGTGCCTCCATGGAGGTCGATATTTAAAAAAAAATTAACTATGAATCATGCCAAAAGTAACAAAACATGTATTTTTTATTATGAACATAGAACAGTTTCCTTTGTTATAGCTAGAGGTTTCATTTTCAACCGATATAATACATTGATGAACAAATAAAGCACTTTGATTTTGATTTGGATTCGAAATAATGCCATTTACTTAGTTAGAAGTGGATACACCTCCCAGACACGCCTAGTCAGCGAGGGAGAGTCGGACTTAATCCTTCACTCCAGTGAAGGAGAGGCCTGTGCTCTCAAGCAGAGCAAAACACAACCCACCTATCAACTAGAAAATTAAATTTTTAATTATTTATACCTTATTAATTGTAAATAATTGTGTTGTTTGTGGAATAAAGGCTTTACTTACTGACTTACTTACTTTGCTTTTTAAGTACCTAAGTGTACCTACACAGAAATTCTGGATTGTTCCAGTTGTTCTCGTTCAAAGAATAAGGCACTAGTGCGGTAAAAATGACTTAACCAACAGTTTTGATGCACATGAAACTCTCATTATTGCTGTAACAATGGTAAGACAATTAATCCTAGTCCAAATCGGGTCTCGGATTCATTTTACAAAATATATATACATATGTATATTTTTAAATGAACACAATACAATTATATTTACACAAAATTGCCAAACTGCTATTGCCAACTAACATGTTTGCTTAAAAACTAAACATAATAACATTTTGAGTGTTCTGCACCCATATAGATGAGCTCAAAATCCGATTTCACGTTGTTAACTCTGACCAACACATCAGGTTTGGTAACTTTAACAACATGACAACTTATGCTTCTTACCATCGTATACCACGGGATTTCTTAATTTTTCAAGTGGATGGTTCTTTGTTCGCATCTCGTATTAGGGGCATGTGCACAATTTGAATATCAATTAAAACAACTTGTTCAATTTCTGATTATAGGTTAGTTAGTTTTTTAAATGTTAATTTTTAGGGTTCCGTAACCGAAGGTGGTAGAGCTGATACCGGTCTCGAATGTGGAGGTACCACCATCTTACTCGCAAATCCCCTCGAAGTTATAATTTTTTTTTATGTTTTAGAGACGTTCATGAAAAATATTTTCCATTTTGCCAGTAGTTTTGAGTTCGTAATGAGGATTTTACGATATGAGGTAAGATAATGATGCAATTATGATGCAAGTGAGCTTCGGTTCGGCCTGCAATCCCGCCTCGACTGTAATGTCTAATGCTTACGCGTTTCATACGACGTTTTTTAGCACACTTGCGAGGAAAAATTATAAAATTTCACTGTCTTTTTTTTCCCCATAATAGAAACCACAGCTATAAACTGACAATTTTCTTTGAAAAATGGCGGTGGAGATTTTGTTTTTTGCGCAGATGGAAATAGAAACGCACAAAGCCAAACAGCCAAATATTAAATATTAACAAACTGAATATTTTTGTATTGACAACAAAAAATTTAGTTTATTTGTTGATAAAAATAAAAAATTTGATGAAATTTAATGATTATTTATTATATTTTAACTGAGACTGTCTATTTATTCGCAAAAACTTTACTATTTTTCAAGACATCACAACTCTTTGCTAAGATAAAAAAAAATGTAATGTAAAAAACACTAGTGCGATAATGTAAAGTCAAAAGCACGCGTGTTTAAGGCTTGGCCCATGGTGCACGATAATCTTACTGAGTGATTTTGGACTTCAGTATGTTGTCAGAAATTCTTCATTAGAATGCTCGTTTGGCGCGCTGCCGGCACGCATAATCAGTGAATTTTCGAGGCTTTTCTGGATTTTACCAAAAAGTAAAATAAAATAAAAAAATGTAGGAGTTTTTTCACCTGACATCGGAAAATAAACGATGTTTTCTTGTCAAAGCAGTAATTTCAGACATAAAACTCAAGCCGTTTAGAAATAAAACGAATTAATAACTTAAAAAGGCATAATTTTCAAAAATAAAATCTATCGAGTGAAATGTGTCCAATTAGGTAACCGACCTGACATCAGAAAGATAAAGTTCTGAAGAAATACGTGTCTAAGTTTTACATTGATCTGATAAGTAGTTGACTCAGCATATTAAAGTAAAAACCGTTGAAAGACCAAATGCAAGCCCTTAATATGCTGCATTATGACCCTAAGAACGCTGTAATAAGGGACACTTTATAAGCAAGTGTGTTGAAAAAGTTATTAATCACGTAAAATTTATTTCATACAAATTGGCTCACAATGAAAACCTAATAGGGCACTTCCAGTTGACTTAAAACTTGATGTTCCGTTCACAATTAGGCTTTATAGCACACATTCTTCGTATTTTATTATTGAAGCAGAGATGGCGGTAGCTCAGGGGTAGAACGCTGGCTTCTCAATCTTGAGACCCAGGTTCGATCCCCGGTCGGGCATGCACCAATGAGTTTTTAGAAATTTATATGCATAGTGTGACCTATTCTCGTGCAGCAAACCTTAAATATAGAGTTGAAAAACCTAAAATAATACAAGCTCATTTAACTTTTATCCATCTGCATTAAAGCCAATGCAATGAAAAGTTTTAGGTTATGGCAGCTCTAAATCTAATATTTGCTACACGAGAATAGGTGTCAATATTTGTGTTCTTACTTCACTTGATGAACGGTGAAGGAAAACATCGTGAGGAAACCTGCATGCCCTAAAAAGCGTGTGATTGTGCCCGAAGTACGGCGATAGAGCTCGCCACCCATCACGTTGGGACGTAATACTCGTCGGTGAAACGCGGGTGTACCTGGTGTGGACTGTGACTTGAATTGTGTAACAGTAGCAACTTAATTAAACCCTCCGGATAAATGGAGTTTAATAGATTGTAAGTGTCAAGTTAAGTTGGACGTACTTAACTGCTCGAGGGATAAGTTATCATACTTATCATTAACCAATAAGTGTTTAAAATTGTATGTACGGAACTCTCAGGGCACAAGTCTTGCTTGCAGTAACCAGTTTTTCGTTTTAAAATCTTCATTTGATGGTTTACATTATTAAATGTCTCACATGCAGGAAATTTAAAACATGCAAACTGTTTCGCTAAAAATCCCTGCCATATTTCAAGACCATTTTCCATTTCCTTACCCAGCTGTAAAAGCAAGTTACACGTCCTCAACGTGCTCAAAATTCACAGTTCATTAGCATCTCAATGCAGTTATTTATCCCCTGTCTATCATACATAAAGCTATTGTTTAGTACAGGGCTGGATCTAGGCGACAGGACTCAAGTGTTTAGTACAGGTTCGGATCTAGGCGACAGGACTCAAGTGGAAGCGACATGCGCCAGTCTTTGTAAGCGATATGCTAAACGTCTAAGGGCCCCATCCCCTGTCTAGTGCAGGGATTTTCAACCTTTGGGTCTAGACTACTAGACCTAAAATTTAACTCCTATAAGAGACGAAATTTCGTTTTTCGAAATTGTGCGTTCTTCGTGAAATAGTTTGGTAGATTTTAACTAATTTTGGCAACCACAACACAATGTTATAGTAATTACTTATAATGCATACCTACGACTGAAGAAAAACAACTTACAGTACAAAATACAAAATACAAAATATGTAACGTGATGACATTTTTTCATCATGTTAAGTAATCTCTATGATTTATTACACATTATTTTAAGTTTTTTTGAACAACTACAGAATGTTTTTTTTGCGATCTTCTTACTTCCGTGATAAAAAAAAATCAAACTTTGATAGTAAAACGGAACTTGCTTAGGAGTTTTTACAGAATTATAATGAAAGAAAATTTACGAACCAAATACTTAGCCAAGCCAGGTATTCTGAAAAAGATATTTCTTTTGATCTATCAGTGTTACGTACCAGAAGTGACGTATAAGTTCTGAAAATGAGATGCTAACAAAGAAGTATCAACTTCAAAAGATAGATACATTTTAAAAGGGAAAAGGGTCTAAATGTTTGAGAACCCCTGGTCTGGTTGGATACATGAGGTGGCTTCATTGACAATATCTATAGTAGATAGAAGATGGCGTCTGCAGCGTGTCTTTTGTGTGAGGAGGAAATTGAAGTGCATTGATCAAGTTAATTTGAGGTTGACGTCGATGTTATCAAAATTGAATCCTGGTTGATAAGGATGGCGCTTCGATAATAGGGTAGGCGACTCAGTGATTAGGGGTGTGGAAATTTGATACATATACCTATAGATAGGTTTTTAAATTAGCAACACTAAAATCTAATACCTAAGCATAAACATTGTAAGAGATGTATACCAATTTAAAGTTTTATGCCTAGAGTACAGGTGCACACGGCATGTAATACAAGGATACATTATACAGGGTGTTAAGATGGTAACCTTTTTCCTTAAAACGGGGTGTTCTACCCATCAATATGAACAACTTTTACTATGGGGTCAACCCTGAAATC
Source organism: Ypsolopha scabrella (assembly GCA_910592155.1). Lineage (NCBI taxonomy): Eukaryota > Metazoa > Arthropoda > Insecta > Lepidoptera > Ypsolophidae > Ypsolopha > Ypsolopha scabrella. The sequence goes on from OU342978.1 coordinate 1,538,128, forward strand.
GCGATAAAAAATCGGCTGTTTCATACGAGAGGTTTGTTCGAGTAGGTATTTAACTTTTCTATGGAACAGCTGATTTTTTTCCGCAATTGCAGGGTAGGGCTTATATTAAAAGTTGTTCATATTGATGGGTAGAACACCCAGTTTTAAGGAAAAAGGTTATCACCTTAACACCCAGTATACAGCTAATACTTAAAAGTGTAACTAATGATTGGTTGAAATTATATTTAGAAGAAAAATATTCATAGTAATAATGTTATCATCATAAACATTCATTTAGGCGTACACACGTTTCACAAATGAAATCAAATTTTATTTCCTAGACACAGGTTTACTGTGTTTTGCCCAAGCATCATGCAAAATTAAATATAACTGAAATTTGATCAAACCTAATCAATAGTTACAATTTAAAATAAAAAGTCTTTTATAGTATTGGTTAAATTATATAGATTGGATGTCGCGTTGTGTCCTGATTCTGACTCCAAAATGTGTTGTGGTAGGTCTTGTATTACCTAACTATTATCGGTTAGGTAATAAATTATTTCATTATTAAATTACAGAAGTAATTAAGAATTGATCCATGTCATAATACACTTTGTTAATAAGTATATAATTCTGATAGCTTTGTTTTGAATGAGTTTTGGCACTGCGCAAGCTTGTTGGTGTTTTATTGTACATAATATATAATTTGGGGTCATCCGGAGAAAACTTTTACTTAACAGTGCGGTTTTAGACGGGAAAGCTGCTATCATATTTTCGAGTCCTTTACTTTTAAACTGTGTAAATATGATGCATACACCGATGATTTGTACGTCCCAAGGTGACAAGGGATAAACCTATCGCTGCAATACTCGTACGGTTTCGTATTATTCTTCATCGTTCAGCAAGTAGTACGTGGTAACAAATACTAAATATGTAATGCTATGCATCTATATTCTGAAAAACTCAAATTTAAAGTTGAATCCCAAGACTAAGAGTTCAAATTGAAAACTTAGAGTTCCTTACTTTCACAACTTGTACATAAATGGCCTCAGGGATAAGGCACATAATTATTTTAGTAATGTCTCCTATATCCCCAAATCAAAATCTGGCCAAGTGCGAGTACATAAGGTTTCGGGCCACCAAACAATATGGTTACGGAACCCTAAAAACAGGGTAAATAACAACAATATAGTTGTTGTAGCAACATTATGGCGACAGAACACAAACCGCTTAAGTGGTAGTGCCTGACAAATTAGTTTTGTTTAACTTCAGAGTTTGTGTTTACAAAAATTTGGCTAAATTTTAAACTTTTATATAAGATGACTTTAATTTATACTCGTACAGCCAAATTCTTACTAAGACTCGGTAAGTGCTCAGTAACAAGGTTCGATGACAAGTTTTGTAAAATTCGTAAATTATTCTTTTCGTGTTCCTTACAAACGCAAGCCCAGCCTCGAGTCAATTACTATGGGACGTCAAGATTTTGGCTGCATAAAAACATAAATAAAAGTCACCTTATATGTTACTGTCTTAAGATAGAGCTGAAAAAAAATTACACTAAAAATGCAATTTTTTTGAGGTTGAAGCTGTGACAGACGGACGGACATACAGACAAAGCCTTAGTTAATAGGGTCCCGTCTGGTACCCTCCTAGTACGGCGCCCTAAAAACAGATACAGATACGTTCAAATTGGAAAGATCACTATCTTACCCAGTCCAAAAAATTTACAAATACAAAGCTTTACTGACGCAGCCATTTTCATAATCAAGCTGCATTTTGCTTACAAAAACATTTTCTTACAGAGAAAGTCACCTTCAAAGAACTAAGACTCAAACAAACGCATTCGATCACGAAAAAAAACTACAACATGCAACCAACGCGCCAGCCTGTCTGCAAAACCTACAAAACCTCCTATTCTTACCCACTCAACCTTATTTTAAACGTATACAGCCTATTTTGTATTGTTTTTATTCATTTTAAATGTGGCAACACTGCAGACTGTAACCCTATACTGCAAGGATCACACCGGGCTTACACGCATCGCCGCATTCGCATGGATTCCGGCTCAGGTGACAGAGGGTTAATACCCTTGTGTAGGAAAACATCGGTGCAGTAGGGTTAAATATTATTAAGGCTGTTGCAGTTATCAACTACATTTCGCCTTGAAGCCTTGCTGGTAATCTGTCGCACAGTGCTGTGATGATTGACTACGAGTGTAAAATTATTGGTCCTGAAGTGGGAGCTTTGGTGTATCTGTTATTTTCATTGTTTCCTTCTCATCTTAATCCTCTGATGGATTGGGCAAATATTAAAATCAACGGGCGATATAGATACCATTGGGATCGCATCTTATAAAAAATCTGTAGTTGTTCGAAAGAAACGTTTAAAAAATCATGGAATTAAAATTTCCAGAGCTAAAAAGAAAAACAAAACATTTGACTTGTTTTCTGGGCTTTTATTTATTGTTTATTTGATTCCTTTGCAGTTAATGATGAATGAACATAGACTTGCAAAAGTAGGCACTTCTTTTGTAAGACATGGTATAAGATTTTACAATATACTTCCAAAGGAGGTCCTTAGTTTTTCAGAAAATAAGTTTAAATTATATATTATATTAAGCTCTTTAGAAAAGCATATTATAAAATCAATTACTATTTGGATGATAGTGACGCTTGGTGTCATGAGAATTGTTCATTTATTTTCCAACTGATATGTGTTTTTCAAATCGTTTGTTTTTATGTAGACTAATATTTTTATATTGTTTTTTATTATTATTTTGTCACTTTTTTTACATATTGACATGAACATTTTATAACTTAAACTTAGCATTTATTACTTGATAATCAGACTATAAAATAGTGAAAAACTATATGAGACAGGTGGATGATGTTTTGCTTAGTATTTTAACTTACTACCTCATTAGACAGGTAGACTAAGATATATTTTTTTTTCCTCATGACACAATTTCCTTGTGTCTTTTAAATTTTTATCCTTTTTTAATATATTGTTTAGTATTATTTTATATAAGTTAAAAAAATCTGTAATAGTATTAAGCCATATTCAGAAGAAAAAAATACTGATAAAAAAGACATGATCATGCTAAGTTTCTTGCCCTTCTTCTTAGCAAGATTAATCGAATGGGTGGATTTAGGCGTTATATCTATTTATAGTTTATTTATCTATTAACTTATTTATTCATTGCATTAGGTAGGTAATTACAATATTTGAATTTTTTCCTTATGTTATTATATATTTGGTTAGGCATTATATTTATTTATGGTCTATTCCGTTTATTTATCAACTTATTTATTAATTGCATTATGTATAATAATATTCTTATTCCAATAAGTCTTTATTTTGTGCATGTGTATAACTTTAGTAGCCCAACTTAAATATAGTTTTTTATATATATTTCCCGTAAGTATCATATTTGTTTCATCATAAAATATTATTATAGCACACTGTGCGTAAAATGACCGCTTTACGCACGCTGCGCTTGCGTAAAGTCGGCATTTTCCGCACTTTTGCTATAAATTATTATACGAAACTCGTGCGAGAAACTTTTTCTCGACTCGTGTGATTGCAGCACTCACCTTCGGCTCGTGCCGCAAACTCACACTCGTCAGAAAACGTTTCACCGCTCTCGTATCGTAATGTACTAATTTTTATACAGATTAGATTTGACATGTAATACGTATACTTTATGTATCTATTTTACAAATAAACATTTTGAATCTTGAATCTTCAATCTTTTAAAAGAAGTCTACAAGTCTACCACAGAGATATGAAATATTTTTCCTCTGTAAATCAACATATTTACAAAACCGTAAATTGTGTTCAAATTTTTGTTGCTTTATTTCGTATTATTTTGCTAAAGTTCGTTCGGATTTAAGCATTGGTAATTTTTTTTTTCTAGGGCAGGTTTTTTCAATGGAACGATATCATCCTTAATCTATTTAAGTATTAAATTACTCGTTAAATACACAAACTTAATATTCCTAAATTAATATTATCAGCTAAAACAGACAATTATTTAAAGGGCAGGTATACCACCTGCTGTTGAAGTGTCTAATAGTTTATATAATGTCACATAATTACATATTATTAATACACCTGCTCAAAATATGATAGATTACGTGCCTGTTTAGCGTGCGTAAAATGACATATTTCGCACTCGAGCTTTTTGTTATTACTACCGACGCCATCTTGGGGAAACCCGCAACATCATTTAGTAAATTTAAACCTTTGTTTTACCAGATACTCTAAAAACTGTTTAAAATGAGTCAAACTTTTATATTTTATTATTTAAATATATTATGTTTGTTACATTGTAAAATATGTTTTTTTAAACGATATCGATTTTAAACGTCATAATTTATATTATATTTTAACTATCTTAGAAATTATTAAATTTATATCATGACGGTATAGATAATCAGAAAAGTAAATCTGGACGTGAGGAGCTCTGAACCGGGATCTTCATTCAGAGCTCCTCACGTCCAGATTTACTTTTCTGATTATCTATACCGTCATGATATAAATTTAATTTGTTATCTCCTGGCGATGGATAAATCACCAAGTAATAAAAAAAATACATTGAAATTTATTTCTATCATAGTTTAGAAATTATTAATGAAGAATTTTAGAAAGAGACGGTGGTCTTTGTAGTACAGATTGGCGTCTCGGCAAAAAAGTCAACCGTGACTCTAAACATAAACCTTTTCGCACTTGCATCAAAATGCACTATTTTGTCGTTGTATATATCTGGGGGCACGGTAGTACCCCTAACAAGTCGAGCTAAAAAGCGGCACGGCGGTACCATCCTTTTCTCGAAACAGTTCAGGCCATTTTCGACCCCCCCTATAACTTCGTTGTGGATAAATCTAGAAGCCTGAATTTTCAGTGACCAAGCAGTGAATGTATAAACATGGTATATTCCAAATTTAATTCAATTTGAACTAGTAGTTTAAGAATTATAACTAGTCAAAGTTTCTCAATTTTGTCACTCACTCACTCACTGACTGACTGACTGAACGATCATCAAAACTCTAAGGCACTTCTAGCAGACAGAGTAGCTTCAAATTTTGAATACAATTAGTGTTTAGTGTATAAATCAAGGAAAAACTTAAATATTTTGCAGTTTCCGTCCAGTGCTATAGATACACTAACTGCATAAATAATTCTGTAATCCCATATAAATATATAGCATTACAAAGTTTCATTTTCAGCTGTAAGTAGAAGGTACCGGAAAGGAAAAAAAGTAGGACTATCTACAAAAAGAAGATTCAATCAAAAACAAAACTTGTAAAAAAAACCAAGTCTCGCAACTTAGCTTTTCTACCGTAAAAAGTTGAGAGATCCATATAGTGACCATATCAATATTAAAAATCTTTTATGTTTTAAATAAATAGATTGACTTGGAAATCGCACTAAATAATCTAATTTAATTATTACATTAATTATCACTTGTGGGATACATTGTGTTTTTATGCGATGGCCAAGTCAATCTATTTATTTAAAACATAAAAGATTTTTAATATTGATACGGTCACTCTATGATGTTGTCAGATTAGCTAATTATACAATAATTTAAGACGGAAGGTACCTTAAATAGGGACTGAATAAATTAACCGACTTGGATTTACATGGATCTCACAACTTACGGTAGAAGAACTAAGTTGCGAGACTTGTTTTTTTTACAAGTTTCGTTTTTGATGGCATGTATGTATTGCACAACATATATGTTTAAAACGCACAATCGTTCGGTTATTAAAAAAAAATCATAATGTGATTATGATGACGACCCCCCTTAGGGGCTTGTATTGGGTCTTTCAACGGTTTTTGTTTTAATATGCTGAGTCAGCTACTTATCTGATCAATGTAAAACTCAGACACGTGTTTTGTCAGACCTTTGTCTTTCCGTTGTCAAGTCGGTCACCAAATTGGACACATTTCGCTCGATAGATTTTATTTTTGGAAATTATGCCTTTTTAAGTTATTATTTCGTTTTATGTCTAAACGGCTTGAGTTTAATGTCTGAAATTACTGGTATAACAAGAAAACATGGTTTATTTTCCGATGTCAGGTGGAAAAACTCCTACATCAAATACTTTTTCGTAAAATCGAGAAAAACCTCTAAAATTCACTGATTTTGCGAGCCGCCAGCGCGCGAAGCGAGCATTCTAATGTAGACTTTCTGACAACATACTGAAGTTCAAAATCGCTCAGTAAGATTATCGTGCACCAGGAGTAAGGCCTTAAGGGAGCGAAATATAGCGCATTTACTGTAAATTTCTTTGATTTTACTAACAAAAAAAACAATTTACCATATATCATATAAAATGCGTACCATTTTAAGACCTGTCTTGTTAAGTTTTTTGCTCTACATCGTAGCCAGACTAGGCGGATGAATATTTATTTAATTAACGTTTATTGTGTTTATTATAAATAATTTATTCCTTTATTTTTAGTTTATGCACTTATGTTATTTTATTAAATTTGAGTGAGGCAAATTTGCCTTCCATTGTATTAATTTAGTTCGATCGTTCATATTTAATACATTAAAACTTGACCTGCAATACTTGTATGTAATAATGTATTTACATACATGTCTCTCATTTCCATCTGCTACGATTATGACACAAACAAACAAACAAACAAACAAACAAACAAACAAACAAATACTATTTATTGTTCACCGAAAAAAATACATAGTTTAATTTAATTTACAAATGTTAAAGACACAATTGGCGGTCTTATCGCTTAAAGCGATTTCTTCCAGACAACCTTTGGGTGGAATTATTGTACGGGAAAAACGCGGAGGCGGTGTACATAAAGGCAAACTATACAAAACAAACCATACACACAAATACTTAAATAGAATATAGAATAGTTATATAAACTAATATATATTCATACCACATACATAATTATTTAAATAATACGTAAACTATATGAAAGGAGACATATAAAAACACAACAGCTGAGTTAGATGCAGAAGAATCAAGTCAGAAAAAGAAGTTAAAAAGAGAGAAAATGATCTTTTACCAGTCTCTTGAAGACAGGCAACGAGGGAGCACGCTTAATGGTGATAGGTAAATCATTCCACAGACGTATAGCTTTAACTCTCCAAGAGTTGCTATAAAATGTGGAAGAATGAGATGGAGTGGCCAGAAGGAGAGTTTCAGAAGATCGTAAAGTACGGTCATGAGTAGAGTGGAGATATTTAAAACAGTCTTTGAGGTAAGGTGGTGTTGAAAGATTAAACAGTGTAGCATACAAAAGAGAGAGAATATAAGAATCACGTCTAAGACGTATTGGGAGCCATTGAAGCTGTGACCTAAAATTGGACACGTGGTCAAATTTACGAAGGCCGAAAATAAAACGAATAGAGAAGTTTTGAAGACGCTCCAGTTTATCCATTTGCTCTGAAGTTAAGTCAGGATAGCAAACGTCTGCATAATCTAGGATAGGTAGAAGGAGGGATGTTGCAAGTGCAGTTTTTGTGGCTGTTGGGAGAAGGTTCCTAAGTCTTCTTAATGAACCTGCAGAAGCAAACATCTTCCGGCTCACTTCTTCCAGTTGTGGTCTCCAGGACAAAGTTCTATCAATTAAGACACCTAAGTTTTTCACCTCGCTACTGTATGGGATATATAACCCATCGAATTTTATTGCAGGTAAACTTTGCCAATCAACTCGAGTAATATAATACGGGCTTCCTACTATAATAACTTGGGTTTTGTTCGGATTGATTTTGAGTCCATATTTTTTACTCCACTCCAGTATGTGAGCAAGGTCTACATTGGTGGTTGTTATAGCATTTGAAAGATGATCTAATTTTTCTTGCCTATATATTTGGAGATCATCTGCGTAAAGGTGGTAGGAAGAAGAAATATGTTCGGAGATGTTGTTAATGAAAATAGCAAAAAGAAGAGGAGATAAGACGCCACCTTGTGGAACGCCAGCAGTTGTATCACACCAATTTGAGAAAGAATCATCAATACAAATGCGCTGCCGGCGTCCCTGTAGATAACTACGAAGCCAGTCAATTACCGTTGGAGATATGTTAAGAGAACGTAATATTCCTAAAAGGACGTCAAAGTCAACAGTATTAAATGCATTACTAAAGTCTAGCAATGTCAATACTGTTAGTTTGCCGGAGTCCATACCCAACCTTATATCGTCTGTTATCTTCACCAAGGCCGTATCAGTACTATGACCGTGGCGGAAACCGGATTGAAGAGGATTGAGGAGCTTGTTTTTTGATAAAAACACACTAAGTTGGTGATGAACAACACGTTCAAGGACCTTAGACAGGAACGGCAGGATAGATATTGGACGATAGTCTGAAAAGGAGGAGGGGTTAGCTTTTTTAGGTAGAGGAGTTATCTGTGCATCTTTCCAAACAGTTGGAAACATACCAGAGAAAATGGATTTATTGAGGATTTTTGTGATTATGGGAGTAATAATATCGAGGATTGGGATGATCATATTACGGCTGATGCAGTCACTTCCCACTGCATTTGAAGTTATTGCTAAAATTTGTTTCTTTACATCACAATCGGTGAATTGACTAAAATTAAAAGGAGCATGGTCGGGTGTTGAAATGGGAGAAAGATGGTTTAATGTATTAATTTTCGTATTACTATCAAAGGTAGTCGAAGAAGAAAAATGTTGATTAAGAGAGTTAAAGTTTAAGTCTTTTGGAATAGTATCTTGACGAGATTTACCAACACCCAAAGACCTTAAGAATTTCCATACCTTTATTGGATCACCATTATTAACAGATTCATGGATGTGGCGTCGTTGTGCATCCCTACACACCTAATTGCAGAGATTCCGTAGACGATGATACTTTTCCCTATTCCTTTTGGTGGGACGAGTTTTATACTTTGACTTAGCAAGGACTTTCTTTTGCATTGCATATTTGATGTCATCAGTAAGCCAGGGTGCAGGAACGTGTTTTATTTTAATAGCCCTAACTGGAGCATGTTTATCATAAAGCTTTGTGAGATTAGAGTTGAACAATGCAATTTGTTCATCGACAGTTTCTGCATTTTCAACAGCAGTCCAGTCCATGTTACATAGGTAACACTAAAAGTTTCCGGAACTTGCCACTTACATAAACAATATTTAAAAATTTATTGCAACATTTGAAAATAGAACTCTTTGGCTGTAGAATGCAGTTTGTTTCATCTGACTGTCTTTTGTTTTTACCTTGTGGCGCCATTTAAAAAATTGTGTGTCTGCATCAACATGGATTTAACTCGGGAAAATTTTCGTAGTATGATTTTCTACGATTTTAAGTGTAATTTGACAGCTCAACAGAGCATTGCTCGGCTTAAAACAGCTTTTGGCAATGAAGCACCATGCAATACGACTGTTTATAGCTGGTTTGCAGAATTCAAGCGTGGTCGTATCAATCTCAGTGACGAATCTCGCGATGGTCGGCTGTCCACCGCTGTGACCAACAAAAACATCGATGCTGTGCGCCGTATGATTGAAACACACAGGCATGTGACCTACCATGAAATTCGCGCATCCTTAGAAATAGGCATGAGTCAAATACAATCAATCCTACACAAACATTTGGGTGTGAGAAAGCTGTGCTCGCGGTGGATCCCACACAACTTGACCGAGGCTCAAAAAACGGACCGCGTCACTTGGTGCAGTGCCATGCTTACCAGATTTAACGAAGGTGCGTCAAATTTGGTGTGGGACATAGTAACAGGTGACGAAACATGGATTTATTGCTACGATCCCAAAACAAAGCAGCAATCGAGCGTATGGGTCTTTCAAGATGAGCCGAAACCAACCAAAGTGGCGCGCGTGAAAAGTACATCTAAGCGGATGATTGCTTCTTTTTTTAATAAAACTGGACACGTGGCTACTGTTGCTTTAGAGAATCGTCGTACCGTGAATAGTGACTGGTACACGACCATTTGTTTGCCGGAAGTTGTTGACGAACTCCGTAAAAATAACCGTAAACGCCGTATCATCCTGCACCACGACAATGCTAGTTCTCACACGGCCAGACAGACAAACGGCTTTTTGAAGACGAAAAATGTAGAACTCATGAGTCATCCTGCATACAGTCCCGACCTGGCACCTTATGACTTTTTTCTGTTCCCAAAAATTAAGAACCAATTACGCGGTCAACGATTTTCATCACCAGAAGAGGCTGTCGAGGAGTATGAAAAACACGTTTCAGAGGTCACCACAGGGGAGTGGCACAAAAGTTTTCAAAACTGGTTTGATCGAATGAGAAAGTGCATAGACGCCAAGGGAGATTATTTTGAAAAACAATAAATTAATTTTGTACCTTTAATAGTATTTTTTCATATTCATTCCGGAAACTTATAGTGCGTCCACGTATAAGCGTCTTTCTGCAGATCATTTGAGTTCATGCAACTGAAATTACGTTGCATAAGTATACGGGGCTTGGGCTTTGGAGGACGGATTTATATGACAGGAAAATGAGATCGTGGAATGAAAAATCATCAGCAGAGCACTGACCATGCTTGACAACATGCGATAAAGAAGATACCATAGTGAGGTCAAGAAGAGAGGGTCGACAATTGGGAAAATGGTGAGTAGCATTCGAAGGAAGAATGTGCAAGTTTGGCTGTTGTAATAGATCTCAGTAAAGAAGAACGACTGTCATTTTTAAGGAGGCAAGTTTTAAAATCACTCATTATAATAGTATGGTCATAAGATGGAACACACCTCTTTTGTTTCTTCTACAACCGTAAATCTAGTCATACCATACATGCTGTTCTATTCCGGGTACTTTTTATTTTGCCCTTTTAGTACGTCGTCGCTTATTTGGTCGGCATATGTCCTTCTAGGGCGGTCCGGTCGAGCTTGACCGTCCACATTTGCAGCATAAATTTCTTTCGTCATTCTACTTGCATTCATCCTCTCTAAATGCCCTATTTATATTGAAAAGTAAACTTACTATTTCTATTTCTTATATTCTGGATAGCGCTTATTAGCAAGTGGTAAAACAGCCCATACTTACTTAGAACTTCATGTAATAGGTACGTATTTTACACACAACCGAATTATACTGTTTATTTTATTAAATAACATATATTTTTTTATTGATCTCTTTGATCTTTCATTTTTATAATCATTTTATTTTATATATATACAAAAAACACGCTATTCAGATATATTTCGACAATTATTATTGTCGGCATCAGTGAAATACACATAAAAATATTATAGTAATATGTACATGACGTAAAATGTTCTCTTTATTTTATTAGATACATTACGAGTAGGTAGTTGAGTGTAGAGGGGACACATGCAACAATTCAATATTGGACTTAGTTGTTTACTGTTCATCACCATGCCAACTGTGCTATGGTTTATAATGTAATATTTGTATGTCCATTCAACAGAAGATGTTAAATTTTTCTACCTAGCGCACACCTAAGTAATTTCGGTTGCGTTTAACAGACAAACAACATACATGTACTCACGCCTGTCTCCCAGAAGGGTATAGGCAGAGACCACAGATTTCCATCTTCTACAGTCCTGACACATTTATTTACTTTCTTCTACGTCCATTAATCTCGTCATAATGGCTCTTCTTTTCCGGGTACTTTTTAGTTTGCCCTTCTTAAGTATGTCGCCTATTTGGTCGGCCTATGTCCTTCTAGGGCGGCCCGGTCGAGCTTTACCTTCCACTTGCGTACCATACATTTCTTTCATCCGTTCTCTCTTTCAGTAAGTATAATCAACCTAAAGTATAATCATAATCGTAATGAAGCCTAAACCCACGTTGTTTATTGCTCCCACAGAGCTGGAACACATAAATACATTCCGGCTCACAGAGCAAGACAATTTCCCCAAAAAATTAAATGACTCAAATCTCCTATTTTTGCACATTAAAGTCCCCTTAGCAACAGCGGAACGACCCATTATTACCGACCGAAAATCTGTTTCACCTGAATCGCTATATCTTTTCGGTTGGGCAATTCGGAACGAAAATTATCGCTTCGGAGAAGTAACGGAGGCGCGGCGCGCAGTTCCCGCGCGATTGATTCCGAAATGCGTAATGCGAGCGCTGGCTTACTCCTGAAAATTCTTTGCCTATTCACGTCGGAATCAGATAAGTGGAAATATGAAGCTGACAGTTCTTTTTAAGGTTCCGTTCTTAATATTAAACCGTTATAATGATGTTTTGGAATCTGTGCATTCATCCGCACTCAAAGAAAATTTAGTAAGTGACGTCTGAATATAACAAACACGGGAAAGCCGACAGAGCTTTTTCAACTCCCCGTTTGAAGATTTTCTAACACACAGTTTCCTCTCTACACGTGTAGTGTGAACAAAAAATGGCTGGGCTACTTATTATATGTATTACACTGAATCTTAAAACAATACTTTTTCCTGGCATTAGGCTCGTATCCTGAACATAACACATACATGAAAAATTTTGTACTCTGACAGCCGAAAAAATTGAAAAACTGCCCTACTCTGGAACCCTTGTCAGGCTAAACACAACATTATATAGTAACAGTTGACGTTTTGTTTACAGATGGCAGTAATTGGTTGTGTTTGATGTGACAAGGTTCTCTAGTAATACATTTACGGAACCCGGTATTGTGTGTGACATAATCTTGACGGATATTTTGTGTTGAACTTGCTAAAACTTCGGCGAGTGAAGCGTTTTTATGAGCGAGTGGATGAGTGCTATGTATTACCCATTTGCGGTTGGATTGTGGCAACACAATTTCACATTCATGGCGAAAACACTTTTAAATTACAGAGATTACAGTTTTAAGCCTTTGTATTTATTTATTAAATCAAATCAAATCTAATGTCTTTATAAGGTAATAAAAAAGGTAATAAATAATAGAAGATTGTAATACAATGGAGGTAATTGCAATTGATCACTTACACCCGTGTTTAACACTTAAAATTTCGTCACCAATGCGAGGAAAAAAAAACGAGTATATTATTGCAGTAACGTTTTCAACAAGAAAATTTTACTGCCGCCATTTTCATTTTTATTGTGACTTTTTATTTTTATCATGTCTTACTGGCCTGTGTGATTTATGATTGTTTTAAAAATAAAACCGGTTTAGTTATTGTATAAACTCTTAGACGTCTTTTTAACATGTAATTTAGCATATTTACTTATTATATGAAAGTCACATTTTTCCATTATAATATAAATAATACAGATTATCAAAATAAAAAGAGATTATGCAGAAAATATATTTTCAATTACTTACTAGTTAGTGACTGTATGGGAGTCACGTTAGATTTTCAAATTAACTTATCTCCCTACTTTGTAAATTGAATTTACCTCCCGCATTTAGAGTTAAATACGACTTAGTTTCAGAGCATTAGTGATCCGAGCCTTTAGTAAGAACTTGGCTGCATAAATTAAAGTTGCCATATATATGCAGGTCATATTTTTCCATAATAATCACACTAATATTATAAATGCGAAATTTTGTGTGTGTGTGTGCGTGTATGTTTGTTACTCTTTCACGGTGAAACGGCTGAACGGATTTAGATGGAATTTAGAATGGATATAGCTTATACCCTAACTTAACACATAGGCTACTTTTTATACCGGAAAAAAGCATGTCGTTAAACCGAATAACACGCGGGTGGAGCCGCGGGCAAAAGCTAGTATACAAATAAAATACATAATAACAAAATAAAAAGGAAATAAGCAGAAAATATATTTTCCATTGTCATTTAGCGAGACGAGTGATTTACTACATAGTTAGTGACTGTAAGGGACACTCGTTTGATTTTCAAATTTACTTACCTCCCTAGGTTGTGTAAATCGAATTTACCTCTCGCATTTCGAGTTATATACGAGCTACATTCAGAGCATTTGTGATGAAAAAATTATTCCGGACCGCCTTTGTGGTGTAGTGGTTCCAGTAGTCGACCACTATCCTGAGGTAGCGGGTCTAAATCCTGTAAGGACACATTTCTGTTCGGTCTGCTGGCTCCGGTAGGCTGTAGGTCCATATTTGGGCACAGCACCCATCACGATTGAACGTAAAAATTGTCAGTAAAATGTGGGTGTAAGAGTGTGGACTGTGATTTTCATTTCACTTGAAAACTCCTGTTAAACCCCTCGGGAATTCATGTCTTGAAGATGTATATAGAATTATACCTTATAATTTATTCTCATTTCATACAGGTACTGTTTAAAACAACAAGCAACTTTTTAATAGGTAACTGAAAATACGTGACTGTTTGCTTGAAAACAATAAGAAAACTTTACCCAATTACCAGCTATTAGGTTTCTGCCAAAGGGCTTGAAACAAAAGGTTTTATTTTCGCCTTCCATTAAAGAACCCTGGAACTGTATCAAAGAAACAATTACGATGATCTTGAAACTCGTTATTATTTTTGTAAAAAGGGAGTGTTTCGCCGAATATTGAAAAAGGGCTGTTCCTTTTAAGCAAGTGTGACGCAACGGTTTTTCTAACCGAAACATTTTAAGTCGTCGAGTGTTGAAAGTTTCATAAGGATTGAACAGATTGAACAGAGGAAAATACTGAATCAATGTCGAGCTTTAAATATACGAGTACTTGTGATTTAACTCCCTGAGCCTGAGAATGTTTAGATTTTTCTTTGGAGTGTAAATGCTTTATGTACCACTCAACGGATTCTGATGCGGTTTTCTTTCTTATCGTCGTCATTCTTTATCATCAATAAACGCGGGCAGAGCCGTGGGCGAACGGATAGTCTATTTATAAAACCAAGGTGAATGAAACAGTCAACGTGTAGTTTATACAGCGGTCCTCAAGAAAAAAAGAAGAAGAACAACAACTAAGTCTTTAAGAAAAGAAAAATAATAAAATAGAGATGAGACTGGAACCGCCCTCGATGAAACAGTGAACAGAACAAGTAATTTGCTGGAAGCAAGGATCAAAGGGCGGCTCCGCTCCACGATAAATTGGGCAATATTGAGCAGCCGAAGTCGGGTCGAGACATATAGTGGCGAGGTGGGTTGCAGATACACTTGCTTGTGAAATATAAAACTACAATTCTGCAATCGCTTTTACTAGCTCTTATAATGATGTGATATATCCTTCTACGAGTATTTAGGGCCTCTTTTAAAAGTTCACGTGTCAAAATAACGCGCGACTTGAATGCAGAGCTCAGGAATGCGCTATACACACACACAGCCGTTCTCTCTACGCACAAAGCACTACACAGCAGGCGTGCGAGGGAGTTGTGCCATAGTATAAGTAACAAATAGTATTCTATCTCCATACAAGCGGGCGGAAACGAACCACGCACCGCCAAAACAAAGTTCAACTCGGTTTACGACAGTCGCGCGCGGTCGCACCGCAGTTACGTACGCACGTTGTCCCTGTGACGCTCCCGCGCATTTTCGTAAATAATGGCACGAAATCACAGACTATTGTAAAGTAAATGCGGAATATTACACGATTTATGTGAGAAATCAATTAATTATAATATTCATTTTCCGTTCAGAATAAAGAAGACAACCACAGACTTTTGGGAAGCCACAGATAACCCAAAAAAGACATCTCTCCCCAGAGTAATTTAACACCTCCCCACAGACAACCTCAACTCTCCTCTCCTCACCACGCTCACAGCACCTCGCCTCGCTGCTCTTGTTACAGTATGTTGTGCATTGTATGGTTGCTTAAATACAACTTTTATAATAGTAATATAGCATTATTAAATACGTAAACAGGCAGTTGGCAGCCCTAGGGCGTGTTTAGGCACCGAGCGGCCGTAGGTATTGATTTCAAGGACACCGCCTAGTTAAACTACTTTTGTTACCTATACTGTGGTTGTGCGGACAGTGGCGGGAGGGGCGCAGCGTGCTCCTGCCCTTCGCCTCAGCCCCCGACTGCATTAAAGTCGCCCGCTATCTTGTAACTTGTACAAAATATGTCCAATCTTTTAACTTATGTTGTAGATATATACCGGTTTAAAATGAATACTCTAGTATGACAAAGGAAACTGTTCTATGGCCATTTTTACGAAATTTGAAAACCAAAAAAATCTTATTTTTTACGGTTTTTTTGTTCTTTATGTGATTCTGATTCATAAAGTTCAATAAAGCTAGTGGGTTCATTTTCAATCTGTGTTTAGAAAGTTGTGAGATAGGTAGGCAAATTGTGCAGCGCCCCTAGCGGCTTCCTACAGGAACCAGCATTTCTGATACAAACTATTTTACGCAGACGGTAACGTGTATAGTAAGTAAAACTCATGGTAGGCCTAAGGCTCATCTACGTTTGTTAGTAGTAGAACGAGTATTTTAAGGACTTAAGTTTAGTGCAAAATAAATGACCAATACCAAAAATTAATGAAAAAATTCAAAATATTTTTTCTCTGTGTTTTTGGGATTATATTGTATACACCACATAAATAAAGTCTTACGAAATCTAACCAGAAATATTTACCTCATATCTGAAATAATGTATGTCCTCACCACGTAGTATACTTCATGGTCCTCACATTGTGACTGCTACAAAGAAAAATAATTACAACATAAGTATTTTTTTAGGGTTCCGTACCCAAAGGGTAACCAACGGGACCCTATTACTAAGGCTCCGCTGTCCGTCCGTCCGTCCGTCCAACCGTCCGTCTGTCCGTCCATCCGTCTATCACCAGGCTGTATCTCATATAGCGAGGTAGTTAGACAGTTGAAATTTTCACAGATGATGCATTTCTGTTGCCGCTATAACAACAAATACTAAAACTGGCCAAGTGCGAGTTGGACCTGCGTACTCCCATGCAACAGACATGATTTTTTTGCCGTTTTTACAGATAATGCATGAACCGTTACAGTTAGACAGTTTAAATTTTCACAGGTGATGTATTTCTGTTGCCGCTATGACAACAAATACTAAAATCGGCCAAGTGCGAGTCAAACCTGCGTCCTCCCAGGCAACAGAAATGATTTTTTGCCGTTTTAATAGATAATGGTACGGAACCCTTCGTGCGCGAGTCCGACTCGCACTTGGCCGATTTTATTTTTCTCCTACGAATATGCTGGCATCTGTTTTTACGCTACTATTCTTAAATTTAGGACTGTTAAAACCTTAAATTGTGCGAGGTGATTTAAGATAAGATAAGATAAGATAAGATAATCATTTATTAATCACCACATCACAAAACACATGACATGACAAAATAAAAGGACTTAACTCTAACAATTTTTAACAATGAGACGCAGTACATTAAAACTCAATTAATGACACACACACAGCCATGTAATTAATGTATCATGTGTCGTGGCAAAAAAAGGGCTCTAAACTCAGCATGTGCTGCAATGTACTCAGTACAAACTGCAGCGCTGTTATTCTGCCAGAGCCTAATAGTGGTGACGCACGAACACAAATAACGGTGCGAGAGTTCTACATACATAATTTTTATGACTATAAAATAATTAATAATTTAAATTCCAGGATATATGTTTACTTAGATAATGAATATAATTGTTGTATAGTAATATAATAAATACGGCAATTATTATAAATAAGTCTCAATCTAGATATACAATATAATCCACAAATGCTTAGCTAATGTTGGGACTTTTGTAACGAGAGAAGATACGCTTTAAGGTTGGACTTGAAACCTATCCTAGACTTAAGTTCACGTATGGGAGGGGGAAGATTATTCCAACACTTGGAAGCTAAGTATCTGAAGCTACCTCTAAATGTTACGGTCTTGTGTTTTGGACACAGAATTCGGTTGAACCTACAGCTATATTTGTTGTATGGAGAAGACCAATGTAACTTATTATAAAGATATTTAGGAGAAGCAGTTTTTACAACCCCAAACAACAAGCATGCGAAATGTAGTTTTTGCCGAGACTCCATTTTGAGAACGTTGGCTTTGTTTAGAAATGGAGTAACATGAGCACGCGGTGGAATGCGAAAACAGAAGCGAGCACAGGCGTTCTGGATTTGCTGAATTAGACGCATGGACCTTTTAAGGAGACATGGCCCATATACAGCAATACAGTAGTTATGCTTAGAGAGCACCAGGGCTTCACACAATTTAACTCTCATGTCTTCACAAAGGCAATCTCTTATCCTATAAAGATTTACGTTTTTTTAATTTACTGTATGGTTTGTTTTCTAGAGAATAGTTTAAGGTTTTAACAGGTTTGCAACTAAGATTTAAAACACGAGAATAGGGGCCGATAACTTCATAATAGGTATGGGTATTGGTATGTATTGTGTCTACTTACCCTTGTTGTTTTCTGGGTACCGATATTTATTCTGTGCCTGTTTCTTTCGATCTGCATTCAAATGTGATACATAAAACGGTTTTCTTCAGGAAGTGTCTTCAGGTGTGTCTTGCATCAATGAAAGTCTCTGCTCGTCACACAAACTTTTCCGTGCACTTTTTGTTATTTATTGTATAAATAAAAATACTTTATTGCACAATAACACATGAAGAGGCGAACTTAATGCTATTTAGCATTTTCTTCCAGTTAACCTGGGGCGTTGCAGAAAAAATGTAGGGTAGTGCCCAAAATAATAAATAATAAACGTATTGAATATAGGTAGGTAGGTATACACATTTTATTGTATTATTTTTGTGTAGGTATACACAAAAATAATACAATAAAATAGAGGAGGGAATATAATATAAATACAAAAATATGGTAAATCTATATAAGGCTATACATAAATACTAGATACGATACATAGACAATGACTCTTTTATTCTATGCTCTTTGATCTGCATTCAAATGTGATTCAACCATTTTCTTCAGAAGTGTCTTGCATCAATGAAATTCTCTGCTCGTCGCACAAACTTCACTTTGCACTTTTAAAACGTAATGTTCTTTGATAATTTTAGCTTTGTGTCTTCACAAACTAAAAAGTCCAGCAAATCAGTATCGAACCCACAAACTTGAAGCTATCTCCCGCCGGGTCCCCGGAGCCCCGGAGAGTCCGGCCTCACGCACCTGCCAGTAATTTGGGGCCCCTAATCCTCATAAATATAAATCCGTCGTAGATTTGTTATTTGGACGCGTTGTTTATCTCCTGAGTGCGTCTTACTTCTGTCTTTTTGGGACTAATTGAGTTTTGGGTCTTTCTTGGAAAATTATATGAAACTTCTTAAAATCATACTTTTCAGAGACCATAACATTTGTTTTATGTCGTGATTTTTCGTACTTTCTTACTAAGTGACGAGTCCTGTTTTTCATTTTTCTCTTTGTTCAGTTGAAAATAGCTCCATTTCAGCTCCAGCGTCTTCCATCTCTGAAGAAATTTCAAAAATATGTTGTATAGAAAAAATATATAAGGTGAAATTAAATTATGCAGCCAAATTCATACTGGAGTCTTATTAGTGATCAGTATCACGGATCTATAATACTTTTTGCTAATTTCGCAAAATGAAACGTTGACGTCCTATAGTAATTTCAGAAAAATTTTCATCGAACCTTTATTTATTTTATTTATTTATTTATTACAAAAAGGTACACCAACAATGTCAACACACACATTCAAAAAAAGAAGAAAGTAAACATAGGGCCTATATCTGGTGTTGCCATCAATTACAGGCGTACACAGCATTATTACGATACAATTATTGTGTAATAAAATGTTAACAACATAATAATTAATCAAATACTAAATTACAATTACCAGGACAATATTAACAATTTGAATTACAATATATACACTATCTTAAATCTGAATTATAAATCTAGACACACAAAACACACAGATTATTTAAAAATATTATTAAATTGAAGTTATATATTAAATTTATTAATCACAATTCAGAATGTCAACATGAAAGAAAAAATTGAAAATTAAAATTACATTTGAAACAGTCAGAAAGAGAAAAAATAAAAAAGTATATATATATATATATAAATTTTCAGTTATTCAAAATAATTATGATAATGGATTTGGCTGTAATATCTTATATTTAAAATTAATAGCTTTATCGTTAAAAATGTCAAGGGAGTGAGAATTCCAAAATTTATTGTAAGTGGTACAAGATCTTACATCTGGTGCATTTCGACCAAGGTTTGTCCTACGAGTAGGTACTGAAAATGTGTCCTTCACTACTCGACGAGCTTGTAGTCGAGGGACAGTCAAGGACACACCATCAACGAACTCATCACACAAAGCACGTCCATCGATTGTGTTTTTCAAAAATGCCAAATCAAGCATAATTCTACGGTCTGATAACTTTATCCTGAGCACTTACCGAGTCTTCAGCATTAATAAATAAATGTCACCTTAAATAGCATTTTTCATAAATTTGACATTTCGTATATAAATTAACTGACAAGATGATGAAAATGAAGTTTGCCATAAAAATAACATGGGCTTTTATTTCAGTACAGTTCGTTAAGAACGACCATCACAAGTAAACCTCCATACAAACGCAAACACACTAATTGTGAGATATCCATGGAATGTTTTTATAATTTTTTAGGTTGAGTGCATTGACATTAATTAAATCTGCACCAAATTAAAAGAAACAACAACCGGGAAACCCCTTAAAAAGGAAAAACTTTACGTTTTTTTTCGTAAAAAGTGTAGCAAAATGTATTTTTATCTAAAAATATTCTAATTTCGCATCGAAAATTTAATCTAGACAAATTTTATGTTCGGGAACCTAAACAGTACTGTCCAAATGTTGGTTCTCCTGATACACGCTTTCAATTATCTGCCCGCGGTGAAATCGGTACGGTTGTATTGCCTTCGCAAGTTTCATCGAGCGTGCTCGTAATAGCAAAATAAATTAGCATTGAATTTGGTCAAACCCACAACTGAGCTCATGTTCTCATGACGACCATCCTTAAAGGGTCAAACAGTTAGAAAAAAAAAAAAAACTAGAAACTCTGCATGAAACAGATACTTAATTAAAGGTATATTATTTATTAAGGAGCTCATTATAAAAGATAAAATTACAGGAACATATAACCGTCCCAAATTTTGTCATGTATTTCAGAATATCTAAGAAAAAGACTTTATGAGATTATGTTTTTATTGCGGAATCCGTCGTTTTGGAATACCCTTAATATTATTATTAAGGGTGCATTACAAACTAACATAAATTAGAAATAAATTTGACTCTATGCTAATTGACTGAAATAGGCGTTACCCTGCGGAAGTCCATCACTAACTTATGGATATATTAATATAACTTGCAATGTTCCGCTAAACACTCTTAAGCTATTCAAAATGCAGACTCGTGCACCGTCCGCCCTCCCGCATAAAACACGCAGAAGCAGGCAATACGAATAAAGCAATCTTAAATAACAAGCAAGAAGACTTATCGACACGTGGAAGTTGATAGTTGAGATTGTCGGCACTTGGTGGAATTTATCAAACATTGTTGTGATGAAAACACCGCAAAAAGACCGGTTTACTCAGAAAAGCAACCAAGGAAATCATCATATTTTTTGTACCTTGCAACTCCCTGTCAGCCAAGTGTATTTGTCGTATTATTTCCACAGATATCTGTGGAAAAGTACAAGTGTTTTCATCACAACAATTATCGACACGTGTTTCGTCTCTGAACGAGGCATCCTCGGGATGTGTTGCTACGAGTAGCTCGGCTTCTCCGCAGCAACTGATGTTGTTTGCCCGACAGCTCAGCAGCTAGTGACGAGCCGCCGACGGAAACTCGCCTTTTATACGCATTATATACACAGCAGTGGCGAAGGGTCCATATAACACGATTCCCATCAGCTTGTTTAGCAAATGGCATCAATATCTCATTTTTTTATTCTGTGCTCTTCGCTTTGTCAGACATTTCCATAGATCTCAATACAACAAATACACTTGGCTGACAGGGAGTTGCAAGGTACAAAAAATATTATGTTTTCCTTGGTTTCTTTTCTGAGTAAAGTGGTCTTTTTGTCCGGCTTCCCTTTTTAAAATTCTCTTCGCCACTGATACACAGTTTTAATTACATTAATTTATGCAGCCAAACTCATACTGGAATCTTGGTAAATCATCCATCCATCCATCAGCCCATGTTTGTCCACTGCTGGACATAGATCATTCCCAAATTTCGCCACTCATGGCGTTCCTCCGTCCTCCTCATCCAGCCACCACCCATAACGTCCTTCAGGTCATCTTAGTAAGTAATCAGTATCAAGGATGTATAACACTTTTTGTTAATTTCGCAAAATAAAATGTTGACCTCCCATAGTAATTGACTTGGGATAGGGTTTCGTTTGAAGGGAACACGAAAAAAATAATTTACGAATTTTACAAAAAAACTTACACTTACTGAGCCTTCAGTATGAATTTGGCTGCATAAATTAATCTCACCTCGTATAATCAAAATAATTGACTGTATTTTATTGAAGCTGGTTATAAGACCAAATCAAAAAGTACAGTCAAAATCTTTATACACTGCACAGATTGGCATTCAGTAGTCTATTGATAACCAAAACACATACAAAATCAATCATTTCCAAATCGAAGACATCAGCAAAAAAAACACTTTATACCCTTCAAATATATATGTGTACCACCGAACGACTCGATTTTCAAACCCCTGCTTAGCCCGCAAAAGACGAGCCGTAATGATATTTGCACGTGTCGACTCCCACTCCTCATTATAAAATCACACGTAAAAAATACACCTTCGACATCCCTTAAAAGAATTTAACTACCCTTCTCCCCCACTCAAATCTGAAGTCTATCACCTTCGTAATAGAGTTTCAATTTATTTGTAGGTTATTACGAACACAGTTTTCTTAAGGGGAATCTTGGGGTAATTCTTTTGTTTGTAGATATGTTCTCATTTTAATCCTATCATACTCGTAGCTAACACTAACAAAACTGTCCTTGTACTAGTTCCACTCTATTTAATACATTATTTGGGACTAGTTTCGTCGATTTTGAAATTGTTCGCCGAAATGAAAAACGTTAATAAATAGTCAAAATGGACATGAACAATCATGATAGTACATGTCACGTTTAGATTCGATAACACATCTTTATAGATAATTAATAAACGACGAAATATTTATGTAAAATTTCAAAATTAAATTAAATTTACAAGCCAAAAAAAAGTTATGTAAGCCAACTACGATATTAACATTTTAATTAAAGTCAAAAAGCAAAAAAATGTCGTGTCAATCAAAACGTGAAAATGGATAATTTATAGAAATCAAAATATTGAAAAATATTAATCACCGAGTCACTTAATTCCTTAGTAGACGGGGTATATTAGATAAACGGTGCCAAAATATAATTTATACCATTCCCACTCAAAAAAGCTTATTTTTTAAAAGGCACTATTTTGGCGTTTGAATTTAGAACACACCAATACATTCGAACTCCATCTCAATGCTTATGCAACCTCCTTGCGCAAAAAATACTCGATACAAACTCCTCGCGCAAAGAATACTCGACATACAAACTCTTTGTGTAAATAACTCCTCGAGATTTGATTGGTCGATATTTGCGACAAGGAGTTTAGCATTAGAATAAAAACTGTTTTGTGTTCTTGGCTGCCATTACAGAAAAAATATATATTAGTAAATTGGCGCCATTTTCAATAGGTATTGTAATTCACAAAATTTAGTGTTACTTTATAATAAATCGATTGAATATGCATTCAAGTGATGAAGAAGATGTGTTAACACCTGAGTTTATGAAAGAGAGGGCGGCCGATATAGTAAAAAACTTGCTACCCAACAAATCACGGCTCGTTTACATCAAAGCCTACGATGAGTTTAGCAAATGGAAAAATGAAAATCAAGCTTCAGGCACATTTTCAGAGTCTGTTTTCCTAACCTATTTTAATAAACTGTCGATTAAATGTCTATTTTCGATTAAATTATTTCTTTTTCTCGTAGTCATGGTATAAAGTATAGTATGCAACTCTTGTGTAAAGTACGGATTTATATTAAGGGCCATGAATCACTTGCGTCGCTCAGGATTCTAACACTTGAATCACCCGCTGCGCTCGTGATTCAATCATTCAATCGTTAGAATCCTTTACTTGCTCGTTATTCCTCTATGGCCCTCGCTTTAAATCCGTCCTTTATTCACTAATTGCATAATATACTTTTGAATGTGTGCATTAGTTTCCAATTTATTAGAGATAGCTGTACCCGTGACTTCGTTTACCTAGTTTAAGGTTAAACACACATTATTATTATTATATATGTCGTTAGTTTATTGTGGTTAGTTTAATGTGTAACAAGTCTAAAGGTACCTGATTTTGATAGACTCTATCAGAGGATCTTTTGAAGAAAACTGTTTGATCGTAGTACAGCACCGAACGATTTTTTGGACACTATTTTACATTAAATTCTATCTGAGCACCAACTTCTCATTCATCTTCAATCAATGACTACCCTGTCATTTTTCTATTAATATTTTTAAGAACTATGGTCAATGGACCGTCCTTGCGGAGAGAAATCTCCAAAGAAACAAAGCATCATGAAGGCAATAATTAACAAAACTGATAATTGATTCTATATTATACCACTTTACTTGACCCTTCCCCAGTAAGAGTTTTAACTTAACTGTAGTTCAAACGATAAATTTTGTTCTTTATCAGATATCGTGACAATTTAAAGCTTATGTTACTTATGGAACACTAAGCTATAAAACAGTGAAAATCGTGTCAGTAGTTATGACGTGATGCGCGTTCATACACACAGACAAACATTCTATTCGTCCAGTCGTTACACACACAAACTTTCGCATTTATAATATTAGAGTGATTACTGTGATTTTTTTAGGGTAACCATATTTATAGGGTTCCGTTCCTGAGGGTCCCAAATAAGACCCTATTACTAAGCCTCCGCTGTCTATCTGTCCGTCTGTCACAGAGGTCTACAGATTCAACCTTAATAGTAAGAAAGCTGAAATTTTCGTAGAATACGAGTTGCTAAAGCCTCAAACACAAAACTATTCAGCCTCCAATTTAGTTTCATTAAACAACGCACTGCATAGGCAACAGCGATTTAATTCGCAATATTCTATCAATAATATTGATCACAACAACCATAAAGAAATGCTTTTTATTTTTCAAAAAAACAAGAATCATAGGGCAATGATCGTCTTAAGAGGTCTCAACCACTAAACATCAAAGGAGTTGCTTCCCTTCTTGGTACCCATGATTTCCCACCTGGTGTCTTTACCAAGCTAGCTGCGGCGGCCATGTTGGGTAAATATACGAATGTACAGATAATATTGTTTATTCAGTACGAAGATATGATATGAAATTTATCACGTAGGCTCGGTTACTCACGTTCGCATAAAGCTTGCAAATAAAACGTGGTTCGTGTATATTGAGGAGTTGATACTCACAAGGAAAATTCTTGTTGTTTGTCTTAGTTTAGAAATATAAATGTATTTATCTGTACGAGACCCTATTACCACAGTATAGGTAACGACAGTAGTTTAACAAGGCGGTGTCCTTGAAATCAATACCTACATCCGCTCGGCGCCTAAACACGTGCTGCTAAATGACTGTTTACAGGGCTGCTAAATGACTATATTATTATTACAAAGGTTGTATTTAAGCAATCGTACAATGCACAACATACACTGTAATTTTGTGCCATAATTTACGAAAACGCACGGGAACGTCACAGAGGAAACGTGCGTACGTAACTGCGGTGCATGCGACCGTGACTGTTGTAAACCGAGTTGTACCGAGTTTTGAAGGAGGGGGGGGGGGGGGGTTCGTTTCGGCCCGTTTGTATGGAGATAGAATACTATTTTTTATTTATACTATGCTATTACTATGCCTGTGCTGTCTATTCGCCCGTCTGTCTGTTACAGGGTCAACCAACAGTTACAGCCACTTTAAATTTTTACATAATTTTTTTTATTTCTAGCCCCTGTCACGCCAACAATAAAAATATAAATTTAAACCAAGGGGGCTCCCCGTAAACAAAACCTGGAAAAAAATATTCACAACGTTTAATTGAAATAGGCGTTACCTTGCGGAAGTCCATCACTAAGTAAAGGATATATGAATATAATTTGCAATATTCCGCTAAACAATTCTTGTCGTGCTATTCAAAATGCAGACTCGTGCACCGCCCACCCGCCCGCATAAAAACATGCAACAAGCAAGCAATACAAGCAAAGCAATCTTAAATAACAAGCAAGAAAACTTATCGACACGTGTTTCGCCTCTGAACGAGGCATCCTCGGGATGTGTTGCTAGCCCGGCTTCTCCGCAGCAACTGATGTGTTGCTCGCCCAGCCGCTCCGCAGCAACTGATGTTGTTCGCCCGACAGCTCAGCAGCTAGTGACGAGCCGCCGACCAAAACTCGCCTTTTATACACCGGCCTGACTAGTTGTTTGGTGGGGAAAATGGGGAGACGAAAACATGCGTAACAGTGGGGTAGTGGTAAAGTTAGTTTGTTCGTTTAGTAAATCAGGGTTATTCTTGTTTTTTAGTATTTCTAATTGTTCTAACACACACATTCTTAAACCTTTTTTACAAATATGTTTTACTTCAAATGAATGGTTATCAGGCAAACTATGACCGGACTCTAGTAGATGTTTTGCAAAGTGTGATTTTTCAGGATGATTATTTCTATGGGCTGAGATATGTTCTTTGTACCTAGTTTCAAAACTGCGACCTGTTTGACCTACATAGACACCGTTACAATCATTGCAAGACAATTTGTAAATACCAGACTGTTGTTTTTTATCTAATTTGTCCTTACCATTGCAAATACGCTTTATCTTATTTTTGGTTCTGAATGCAACGCGAACACCACAACGCCGAAAAATCTTCGCAACCCGTTCAGAAATTGGACCTAGATAAGTTATGCTTGTTTTATATTTCTGAACACTCGTACTTTCAGGCTGTAAAGCAGACAAACTGTTTCTAATAATGATATTCTGTTTTTTGTGGACTAATCTATCAACCATTTTTGCACTATACCCGTTATTCACAGCAATCTGATATATTATGTTGAGTTCTTTTTCAAAGTTGCCAGGACTTAGAGGCACCGTCATCAATCTGTGAACATAACAACGAAATGCTGCAAGCTTATGTTCCCAAGGGTGACAAGATGAAGAAGGTATTACAGTATCGGTGTGTGTTGGCTTGCGGTATATTTGAAATTCATGTTTATTCTGTGCCCGAGTAATCGTTAAATCTAGAAAATTAAGGGAGTTTTCTTGTTCGACTTCTAATTTAAATTTTATTTTGGGGTGAATTTTGTTCAATTTGTCAACAAATACATCGAGCTGTCTACCAGTACCAGTCCAGCAAATAATGATGTCATCAACGTATCTGTAATAATACAAAATATTCGAACTACTGACAATGTGTTTGTTCTCAAAACTATCCATGAAAATATCGGCCATTAATGGACTTAAGGGTGAACCCATCGCTAAACCTTCTTTCTGCATATAGAATCTATCATTGAATTTGAAATAATTTTGACGCATGCAAACTGATGCAAGGCTAATGAGGTCATCAATTTCGTTAGTGTGAAGACGTTGTTTTTCTAGTAAATTTCTAATAACAATCAAACACTCATCGGAAGGAACATTGGTAAACAAGCTATCTACATCTAAAGATATCAACTTCGCATTAGAGGGCAAATGGACCTCATTAGCCTTGCATCAGTTTGCATGCGTCAAAATTATTTCAAATTCAATGATAGATTCTATATGCAGAAAGAAGGTTTAGCGATGGGTTCACCCTTAAGTCCATTAATGGCCGATATTTTCATGGATAGTTTTGAGAACAAACACATTGTCAGTAGTTCGAATATTTTGTATTATTACAGATACGTTGATGACATCATTATTTGCTGGACTGGTACTGGTAGACAGCTCGATGTATTTGTTGACAAATTGAACAAAATTCACCCCAAAATAAAATTTAAATTAGAAGTCGAACAAGAAAACTCCCTTAATTTTCTAGATTTAACGATTACTCGGGCACAGAATAAACATGAATTTCAAATATACCGCAAGCCAACACACACCGATACTGTAATACCTTCTTCATCTTGTCACCCTTGGGAACATAAGCTTGCAGCATTTCGTTGTTATGTTCACAGATTGATGACGGTGCCTCTAAGTCCTGACAACTTTGAAAAAGAACTCAACATAATATATCAGATTGCTGTGAATAACGGGTATAGTGCAAAAATGGTTGATAGATTAGTCCACAAAAAACAGAATATCATTATTAGAAACATAGTTACTTAAAAAAATACAAAAATTAACGAAATATTTCGACTCCTTCAGTGGAGTCGTCATCAGTCGAATAAAATAAAATTAAATAAATGACATAAGAGTAGAGAAGAGTTGAAAGGTGAAGTCTGTACAAGTTGAAAGAGGAAAACAGGAACTTTTTGGAGATACTACATGTAGATGATGATGACGATGATAATGACGATGATGATGATGAGGATGATGAGGATGATGATGATGATGATGATGATGATGATTATGATGATGATGATGATGATGATGATGATGATGATGATGATGATGATGATGATGATGATGATGATGGTGGTGATGACAATATTTATATTTAGTAGTCAGTATTTAATGGTGAGTGACGTCATGTCTGTCAGTTAGTGTTGTCTGTTAAGTCCTGGTCCATAGTGAGCACCAAGTGACCATATGTATGATGTTTCCCAGGTCCTTAATTCAATATCGGTCAGTGGAGGGGTGAATGCTTTGATGATGCGTAAGGTGAAACAGTCGTTGAAAGTTGAATTGTGGAGGCGGGTGTGTGTAGGGATAGGAAGAATGTTGTTTGGCATGCGATCTGATGTGTGTCGATGTTGATTTATTCGGATGTGTACTGGATTCTTGGTTTCACCTACATAGAATGCCGGGCAATGACGGCATTCTAGTAGGTAAATGCAGTTGCTCGTTTTGCATGATGTGTTAGGGTGTGTTTTGTATATGTTTGTCGTGTGATGAGTGTTGATGTCTGTAGCTGTATTGATGATGGGGCAGGTTTTACATCGACGCCGTCGACAGGGAGATGTACTGGGTGAGAAGTTGGTAAGGTCGGTATGTTGTGTCGTTTTTGTTTTGCTAAGCGTGTGTCTCAGATTTCGGTTTTGTCGGTAGCATATTTGTGGGTTTGGAGGGAGTAAGTCTTTCGTTTCGTTATTTTGTCGGAGAATGGGTAGGGATTGTTTGATAAGGTTCTTTAGTTTGTGGCTGCCGTGAAAGTAAGTGGTGATTAGACGTGTTTGGTGGGGTTTGT
The DNA here is from genome assembly GCA_910592155.1 of Ypsolopha scabrella. Lineage (NCBI taxonomy): Eukaryota > Metazoa > Arthropoda > Insecta > Lepidoptera > Ypsolophidae > Ypsolopha > Ypsolopha scabrella. The sequence continues at coordinate 1,567,301 of OU342978.1, forward strand.
TTGTGTTCCTGTTATGTCTGTGAAAATTTGGTCTGTGGTGCAAGTGTTTTTGAAGGAAGTTAGTTGGATAGTTTCTTTTGGAGAGTGCGTTGTGAATTTTGGCGTGGTAATTGTCAAGTGTGTGTTGGTTGCTGCAAATACGACGGCCACGTAATGAGAGTGAGTACGGTATGGATTTTTTGATATGTGCCGGATGACAGCTGTGAAAGTGCAGGTATTGAAGTTTGTTTGTCGGTTTGAAATGTACGGAGGTGTGAATGTGGTTGTTGCGATCAATGAATAAATTTACGTCAAGAAATGTGATTTTGTCAATGGAGATGTTGTGAGTGAATTTCAATGAGCTATGGCTGTTTAGTCGGTTTAGAAATGTTGTAAGTGAGTCTCGGCTGTGCGGCCAGATCAAGAAAATGTCGTCGATAAATCTCCTCCACACAAGTGGCTTCAGAGGCTCCGAGGCTAAGAAGTCGTTTTCAATGGACGCCATGAAAATGTTGGCGTAACTTGGTGCCATTTGAGTCCCCATGGCTGTGCCTTTTATCTGATGATATAATTTATTTTCAAAGCTAAAATAGTTGTTGTTTAGTATTATTTCCGAAAGTGTGATTATGAAATTTGTGGATGGTTGATGGGGTAATGGGCGGTTATTTAGAAAGGTACGAAGAGAGGAAAGGCCAGTGTCGTGTGGGATATTGGTATAGAGGGAGACGACGTCTATGGTCACTAACATAAGATTTGCGTTGGCAGGCAGTTGTAAAGAGTGGATGATTTCTAGGAAGTGATTGGTGTCTTTGATGTAATTAATTAATTAATTTAATTTAATTTAATGATGATTTTCATGGCGTCCATTGAAAACGACTTCTTAGCCTCGGAGCCTCTGAAGCCACTTGTGTGGAGGAGATTTATCGACGACATTTTCTTGATCTGGCCGCACAGCCGAGACTCACTTACAACATTTCTAAACCGACTAAACAGCCATAGCTCATTGAAATTCACTCACAACATCTCCATTGACAAAATCACATTTCTTGACGTAAATTTATTCATTGATCGCAACAACCACATTCACACCTCCGTACATTTCAAACCGACAAACAAACTTCAATACCTGCACTTTCACAGCTGTCATCCGGCACATATCAAAAAATCCATACCGTACTCACTCTCATTACGTGGCCGTCGTATTTGCAGCAACCAACACACACTTGACAATTACCACGCCAAAATTCACAACGCACTCTCCAAAAGAAACTATCCAACTAACTTCCTTCAAAAACACTTGCACCACAGACCAAATTTTCACAGACATAACAGGAACACAAACAAACCCCACCAAACACGTCTAATCACCACTTACTTTCACGGCAGCCACAAACTAAAGAACCTTATCAAACAATCCCTACCCATTCTCCGACAAAATAACGAAACGAAAGACTTACTCCCTCCAAACCCACAAATATGCTACCGACAAAACCGAAATCTGAGACACACGCTTAGCAAAACAAAAACGACACAACATACCGACCTTACCAACTTCTCACCCAGTACATCTCCCTGTCGACGGCGTCGATGTAAAACCTGCCCCATCATCAATACAGCTACAGACATCAACACTCATCACACGACAAACATATACAAAACACACCCTAACACATCATGCAAAACGAGCAACTGCATTTACCTACTAGAATGCCGTCATTGCCCGGCATTCTATGTAGGTGAAACCAAGAATCCAGTACACATCCGAATAAATCAACATCGACACACATCAGATCGCATGCCAAACAACATTCTTCCTATCCCTACACACACCCGCCTCCACAATTCAACTTTCAACGACTGTTTCACCTTACGCATCATCAAAGCATTCACCCCTCCACTGACCGATATTGAATTAAGGACCTGGGAAACATCATACATATGGTCACTTGGTGCTCACTATGGACCAGGACTTAACAGACAACACTAACTGACAGACATGACGTCACTCACCATTAAATACTGACTACTAAATATAAATATTGTCATCACCACCATCATCATCATCATCATCATCATCATCATCATCATCATCATCATCATCATCATCATCATCATCATCATCATCATCATCATAATCATAATCATCATCATCATCATCATCATCATCATCCTCATCATCCTCATCATCATCATCGTCATTATCATCGTCATCATCATCTACATGTAGTATCTCCAAAAAGTTCCTGTTTTCCTCTTTCAACTTGTACAGACTTCACCTTTCAACTCTTCTCTACTCTTATGTCATTTATTTAATTTTATTTTATTCGACTGATGACGACTCCACTGAAGGAGTCGAAATATTTCGTTAATTTTTGTATTTTTTTAAGTAACTGTGTTTTAAATATAATAAAAGTACAATAATTTAAGGCCAATACTGGTAAAGTAAAAAATATATTTATTTACATTATTAGAAACAGTTTGTCTGCTTTACAGCCTGAAAGTACGAGTGTTCAGAAATATAAAACAAGCATAACTTATCTAGGTCCAATTTCTGAACGGGTTGCGAAGATTTTTCGGCGTTGTGGTGTTCGCGTTGCATTCAGAACCAAAAATAAGATAAAGCGTATTTGCAATGGTAAGGACAAATTAGATAAAAAACAACAGTCTGGTATTTACAAATTGTCTTGCAATGATTGTAACGGTGTCTATGTAGGTCAAACAGGTCGCAGTTTTGAAACTAGGTACAAAGAACATATCTCAGCCCATAGAAATAATCATCCTGAAAAATCACACTTTGCAAAACATCTACTAGAGTCCGGTCATAGTTTGCCTGATAACCATTCATTTGAAGTAAAACATATTTGTAAAAAAGGTTTAAGAATGTGTGTGTTAGAACAATTAGAAATACTAAAAAACAAGAATAACCCTGATTTACTAAACGAACAAACTAACTTTACCACTACCCCACTGTTACGCATGTTTTCGTCTCCCCATTTTCCCCACCAAACAACTAGTCAGGCCGGTGTATAAAAGGCGAGTTTTGGTCGGCGGCTCGTCACTAGCTGCTGAGCTGTCGGGCGAACAACATCAGTTGCTGCGGAGCGGCTGGGCGAGCAACACATCAGTTGCTGCGGAGAAGCCGGGCTAGCAACACATCCCGAGGATGCCTCGTTCAGAGGCGAAACACGTGTCGATAAGTTTTCTTGCTTGTTATTTAAGATTGCTTTGCTTGTATTGCTTGCTTGTTGCATGTTTTTATGCGGGCGGGTGGGCGGTGCACGAGTCTGCATTTTGAATAGCACGACAAGAATTGTTTAGCGGAATATTGCAAATTATATTCATATATCCTTTACTTATTCACAACGTGTTTTGTTACAGCCCCGTTTTAAAAACGTTAATATAAGTTTTAAATTTGTCGGATTGTAGTGGCTACATATTCTTAACTAGTCTAAATTAAATAACCGGCCAAATGCGAGTCGGACTCGCGCATGAAGGGTTCAGTACCATTATCTATAAAAACGGCAAAAAATCATGTCTCTTGTATGGGAGTGCGCAGGTCTGACTCGTACTTGGCCGGTTTTAGTATTTGTTGTTATAGCGGCAACATAAATATATCATCTGTGAAAATTTCAACTGTCTAACTATCACGGTTCATGAGATACAGTCTGGTGACAGACGGACAGCGGAGCCTTAGTAATAGGATCCCGTTGGTTACCCTTTGGGTACGGATCCCTAAGAAACTGGTTTAGATAGTTTAAGAATTAATGGCAAAGTAAAAAATATAGTGTAAGAATCTGAATTCCGTTTGCTATTCAATACAAAGATGAACAACATTGAATTTCGAAACAACTCCAAGCAAACATCTTGACGTTTTCACAACTTCTTAACTAAAATATCTTTGGACATGTACTTCGCTACCAATTTATAATCCGAGGTCTGCACACGGTTCTGAAGCCGGCAGCAACAAAAAATAATCAAAAGCTAAAATGCGTTTCAGCCAGAAAATGGAAAGTCGCAAAAGTGCTTTATTCGCAAAACAGATAGATTATTCAGTTTCAGAACAAAATAACAGGAAATAACTTTATAGCATAAAAAATATCTCCAAGCTTAAGACAATAAAATATTTTATTATCATATAAATTTATAGTATCTTCAAAGTGTTAGGACTTTCAATGGTTTTGATTTAAAATTTAAAATCCGAAAAAAATAACATATTCCCGTCTATGGATAATCCAGTTATTTTAAATTGAAATAAAAAAATATTAGTTTAGGTCGTTTTTAGCTGTAAGCTGTTCGTATATTTTAAACTTTATAGTTATTTTTCCTCATTAACAAATCCGTAGAATGGATCCTGAATGAGGATGAGTTCACAGATATTCCGGTCGGATCGACCCTACAAACCTCAAGTCGGAGGTTAAAACAAAAACTTAAATTAATTTGAGGCCAGCGCCTGGCGGCCGCCCGGGGGCTATCAGATGTCCTCTCGGTTATGTAGTTTGGGTATTTTGGCTGCCACTTTGTTTATGTAACTCCAAAGCGGAATTGTATCAAATAAGTTTTATGTTTTATATCGAAATATAAGATGACTTTCGTTTATGCAGCCAAATACACACTGAAGACCCGGTAAGTGATCAGGGCTGAGGTTCAGTTATTTTGTTGCGAAATACAAAATTTGTTTTTATGATATACTTGTTTAAGAAGAACCTCGACTCAATAGGCATGATGACCAAAAAAAATTATTAGTCCGTCAGTTAAATTATCAGAAAATATTGGACACGTATTTTTTCTTTTTTCAATTAAACAAACAATGATGAAGATATAGCCCGCTGAAGTTCCGCGTGACGTCACATCTAGATACAATTTTACTTAGAAGTGACGTCATTTTCCCCCACTCCCAAACTTTGACGCGCTTTATCTCTGTTATTTTTTGTTTGATTCACAAAAGAAAAAATACGGGTCCAATCATAGATTTAAATGTGACCAATATTTTTTGATGATCTAAATGACAGACTAAATAGAATAATATTTTGTTTACCCTGTGTACAAGCCTATTAGAATGTTATTTTGTGTATTTCACAGAAAGGATAATTGAATCTCGGTGCTGACCACTAACCGAGTCTGCAGTATGAATTTGGCTACATGAACGAAAGTCAACTTATATTGAATAGAAAACCATGACTGACTGATTTATCGACGTCTAAACCAAACGGATTTATTTAGCAACATGCAATTTGGACCGTAGGTTCCTTGCCTGAGTTGCATGATATAGGTCATCCATCATCCATCCATCAGCCTGTTTTATTCCACTGCTCGACATAAGCCTTTCCCAAATTTCACCACTCTTGGCAGTCGTCTTGATACAGGTATCCTTTAGAAAATACCCAAGGGATCGAAAAAAACAGGTATCCTAGCGAGCAGTACGGTGAGGTATCCACTAGTTCATTGGATAAATTATTTGTGTATCTAATGGTTCATATTTCCTGAAAACTAAAGGTACGAGTAGGTTAATCAGGTTCTATTTGTGCTAAATCAATACAGAGCCGATCAAAGCGGAGTGGAACCAGGCGTTTCTTAGCCCAATACTGGGTACTGTGGTAAACAAGACTCGGAAGCAATCAGAACTTTGGCTCTCCTCACACAGTAGTTAAGGCCGAGATAAATATAAACATATATCATTTATGGAAGTAGGCGATACTTTGCGGAAGGCCGTCATCAACTTCGCTCACCTCTAAACACTTTTGCTGCGGAGCGGTCGGGCGAACAACGTAAGTTGCTGCGGAAAGCGAGTGAGCAACATATCAGTTGCTGTGGAGCAACCGAGCTAGCAAAAATCCCTGAGGATGCCTCATTTAGAAGCGAAACTCGTGGCTTTCTTGCTTGTTATTTATGATTGCTTTATATCTGTGCTCATACAGCTGCATGTGCATGTTTTATGCGGGAGGGCGGACGGTGTATGAGTCTGCATTTTAAATAGTATTTGGCGGAATATTTCAAATTGTAAATATACGTATAAATAGTAAAAGCAGCAGGTTGTGTTAAACATACAACCATAAATTATTAAAGTGGATACTTATGCTCTATTTTTAGTCAATCACAGAGAAAGGACCTGCGACCTGCGACGACTCGACAACTCATTGATTTGAACAAATGTATATAATGTGTGATTTAAAATACTTTAATATCTGCCATACGATAAATAACAGAGAAAGGGATCAATGGCGGTAAAAGATATCTTAGTAATTCATCAGTGATGGCAGCGCATTTGCTTACGAGGCCATGTAATTTTTTTAACTCTACCTTTAGTTAAGAATAAACTTATCATGAATGATAATAATAACAAATAATAAACAATCAAAAAACGTAATATATAGGCTGAAATTAAATTAACCAACCAAATTCATACTGAAGACTCGGTTAGTGATCAGGAAGTAGGTTCAGTAATCATTTTGTCCAAATTCGAAAAATATACTTTTATGCTCCCTTACTGGTTGGACTAGTTTAAGTACAATTTCTAGTCCAGGCAGTAAGGAAGCAAAAATAATAATTTTTCGAATTTCACCGAAAGGGTAATTGAAGCTTGTTTCTGATGACAAATCGGGTCTCCAGTATGAATTTGGTCGGTTCATTTAATTTCACCTTGTATACCCAGAAATCAAATAAATTCTCGAAAAAATAAATGTAGTTCTGAATAGGCCCCTACATACGAGTAGCGCACAAACAAGGAACCACTACAAAAAACCAAATATAATAATATTATCGTACCTTCCGACATTTTGTGTTTTATTTTAGACAGTTATCAGCAAAACAGTAATTGTGGTAGGCGTCTTATTTTTCAATATATATTTTTAATTCCCGGTTCAAAGCTACTCACAGCCAGCTTTACATCCACAGACTACTTCTGCGTTTCTACGGTTGTAATTAATAACATTTATTTTAAATGCCACACCAAAGGGGTTCGACTTCAAAGCAGGAAAGTTAAATAAAATAAATTAATAAAGAAACTTTTGTTTATTCAATGTAAACGATATTGTTCGTTTACTTAAAATTAAATTAAGGGTAATTCGGTAAATACCTGCAGGGTGAACGTTGCTTTGCAAGTAAATTGTATTCCATATTACATTTATATATATATATTATTCCAAAATTTTACCTTTACAGAGACATAGGGCGTACAATCGTCTGAGTATATAATATGAGCAGAATATGAATAATCTGTCACATTTGAGTAAAGTAAAATGATTTCATTTTTATTACGTCCAACATTAAAAACATATTTTTGGGTAATACAAGCTATAAATATTAACTTTTGCGTTTCTTACAAACGTTTATACTATAGCTCGTTGCGTTTGCAATATTATATACATACGTCTATAAAAACACATTTTGGGATAAGAAAAATATATATCATTTACTAAGTGGCACAAATGTTTTAAAATGTTTTTTTTTTAATTTGTTTTCTTGGAACTACATCAGGAAAAATATTCAAATACCCTTATACCTATTATTAAAAAATAGGTATGTCCCTACATTTTCTGTAAAATTTCAAGGAGTGACTAGTAAACACGAGTGGGTACAACCTTTCTGACATCACCTACGTCACTTATCCCTTACATCTGATCCATTTCCGCATCTGTGTGCGAGTGCGTGTGTACATACATACATACACACACTTGTGTACACTACAGAGATGTAACAGCGATACCTATGAATAATTTACAGCTTATCGAGATCACATCCCAAAGGCCGACCCGCGAGCCATCCTACCTTTTTCTTTCACCTGAGCCAATCTAAAACTAGTCCTATCACTACAGAATAAGAGTTACAGAATCAGCATTTAATAAAGTTGCGTTTTCTTATCTGGAAAATTTAGGTTTTCACTTCGAGCAGTTGAACTTGAGCTCTATAGCGAAGGGGATAGAGGTGACGGCTGTTGAAAAAGATGAGTTGGCTGTTTCTGAAACTAGATCCAGTTTAGTCCCGGAACCAACTGGTAACGTTCAATCATTCTGCGAACAACAGAGTCGTGTGTTTTTTAGTTTGTAAATCCAATAAACGAAACAACTTATACAGGATGTAATCGTTAAGTGTGACCAGGCAATTATTCCGTAACTATTACAGATATCAAAAAATTGTAAACTGATTTCGAAAGTACGTTACCTAATTAGTAAAATGACATCAATAACTTTTTGAAAATCAAACGAAAAGTATTCAAAATTTTCACATTAAACACTCCCATACATTTAGTATGAGATAAGTAGAAAGGTTTTAGTTTCCTTCTTGTAAAAGGTTATTTTAGCTTTGTACTGATATTAAAGGAAACTGTTTATTAACTAAATAAAGTAATAAAACTATCTTGAATAATAATTATTTCTTAGTAAGTGCAAAATTTTGTATGCAAAGCAGATGTTCGAAGTAACGTCCTTGTTAATCTCATACTAAATTAAATGTATGGGAGTGTTTCAAGTCAAAATTTTGAATACTTCTCGTTTGATTTTCGAAAAGTTATTGATGTCATTTTACTGATTAGGTAACGTACTTTCGATATCAGTTTAACTTTTTTTGATATCTTTAATAGTTACGGAATTATCAGCTGGTCACACTTAACGATTACACCCGGTATACTGGATGACTTATATTATTTATATAGGATAAATTAAAGGATTATAAGCTAAATATTGGAAGATGGGTGAGCTTGTACCGGGCTCAACTGTGGAGGCGCCACCATTTTGCTCCCAAACCCCCCAGAAGTTATTCGGGGGAGAGTAAGAGTACAGCTTTCAAATGGACAGAACCAGGAGGTTCACCGTTGTCTAGGACCAAATGATGAGGGAATATTGCTGGACCTACAAACACTGGTGCGAGGGTTTCGGCACCGCGCTCACAAACCCACGTGCCCAGCGTGTGTGAGTAAGGGAATTTATTCCAGGAGGACGGCCAAGAGTGGCGAATATTGGACAGGCCTATTATGTCCAGCAGTGGATGAACCAAGCTGATGGATGGAAACTAAGTATTGAGAGAATAACTTATTTTTGTTCACTTTGAGTTCACCCGAGTCAATTTGACTGTTTTGTTTACATTTAGTATGATCAGTAGGTTATTGGATACAAATTTAGTTACCTATCTGTTTACATCATGTATATTCGTTTCTGTTTCCACCTCGTTCCTACATTGTGTGAGTGTGGGTGAGAGTGACTGCGCGTGTGAGTGTATGAATTGAGATTTTTCAGCAAAACCCTTTGTGCGACCTTTATTGGATAACTGAGTTTCAAAACGAACGATGCAAAAATGCCTTACGACATAAAATTGGAGATCAATCCTTTTTTGTATTTACCGGAAATGATATTTGTTTCTTTTGTGAGTTTTCCAGTGTTCCCCTAATGTGTAATTGTAAGTGTGTTATTCCCTAATTCTACCAAGATGATAAAAAATCAGTTTCTTATGTGATGCATTTGCTAAGATGAATAATAAATCTATTACGGGATTTACAAAAAAAATATTTGGCTTAATAGGAAACAACACTAATGCAAACATTTCTAGTCTTAGGCTAGCCAGGGTAGCATCTCCGCCTAAGTTGAAATATGATACAAATCTTTTCATTTCAAAGTGGTACTCAATCAGATCTAATGAGACGTAGTGTAGGACACCCGCCAGTTCGCTGGACTGGCGATCTTATAAGATTGCCGGTAGTGGCTGGATCACAATATTTGGGCCAAGTGCGAATCAGACTCGCGCACAAAGGGTTCCGTACCAACCCACAATACGGGTGCGGATCCCTAAAAGAATTGTAGTAAATAACAACCATTACATGCTTAACCAATATCAAGGCTACAAAGAATAAGCCGCTAAAATGATAGCGCCTGATAAAAAGTTTGGCGCTTTCTGCGAACAGAACCATATTTTTTGTTATTTTTCATTTTAATTTAGGATATCTCCTAATAATTAGACTAAATTTAAAAATTATATGTATTACCGTCTTTAAGTAAGATCCAAAACCAATAACGTTTAAATAATGCAACTTTTTCGAGGTTTTTTGTATGGCGAACCCCCTTAAATTTAGTATTTTTAATATTTTATTCTTTGTCGTAATAGAAGCCATAGTAACAAGTATTCTGTGAAAATTTCAACTTATCCCTATTACGGTTGAAGCTGTTAGACCCCTGTGACAGATAGACAGACGGCGGCGGAGGCTTAGTAATAGGGTCCCCTTCAGCACCCTTAGGGTACGGAACCCTAAAAATGTGACAAGCCATTGGAGAGGCCTATTTCCAGCAGTGGACCGATATTGTTTGATGGATTGAATCCAATACACCGTTTGTACGATAGAAACCATAGTAATCCATACATAAAATCAGAGTTCCTTGAAATTTTATTATTATAAATAACACATAAAAACAAATTGCCAACCCCATTCCCGGCCATTCCCCAAAAGAGCAGCTAACCCTAAGCGATGGTAATATAATCAGCCCCCACATCTTTGGCTCCAGCAACTAGATCAAACTCATCAGGACGATCAAGATTAAATTAATACAACTTAACCCTTACCGGCTATATGACGTCACTAACTTAGTTAACCGTTTAACTCACCGGCCGATGGGATTAACATCACGAGGTTATCGTGATTATCCAGTAAAAGTGTTAAATAAACATTACAGGTAACGCTGAAAACGGGAAATTGAGTTGGGGTAGTGGTGTCGTAGCCGTTTAAGGTGTAAAACAGAATCTCGGCGCAAAATGCACATCATAAAATTGTTTTCCTTACTTTTGAACAAAAAGTATGCAAAAATTGCATTTCAAAGCAATTAGCGGAAATTGATTAGTAATAATAAAGGTTTCACATTCAAATTCTATCATATTTAGATTTACATTTTGATTGCATTCGGTTAACAAACTTAAAGACTTATTTATCGTTGTAAGTCTTAAATGTAATCAAAATGTAAGGCATGAAATAACATAATTTTAATCCGAGAACCCTAGTATTAGTAATCAATTCGCGCTAATTGCTCTAAAATGCAATTTTTGCATATTTTATGACAATATGATTGTATTAAACGTATAAGTCAATGAAATTGCAGTTTTTCACGATGTAGGGCTTAAATTATCACTTAAATATTTAGTTTATACCAAATCCGAGAACATTTCCACCGCTCCTTTCTCCACAAACTTCTAACCTCAATAAAGGAAAGTCCCATGTATGTTAGTGTCGTGATTTGCCCATACAAATAAAACATTAGCGCGTAAAAGGAACGCGACGGTTGTCTTACATACATATTTGACGATGCGTGAGACGTTGCAGAGGGTTCTCGGTTTAATGTGGAACCCTATTTCTTGTGATACAGTCACTATATCGCGATTTCACAACTGAATTAAAGGATGGATATGTAAGTATGCAATGAAAATGGTTAAACATGCTTACATTGCGCAATGAGTGAAGCTTATTAAAGCAGGAATTTGAGCTTAACCCTCTAATTTATAATTATCGCAAAAACAATAGATTTGGGTTCGGATCTATCTTACAGGTAAAGACCTGATTTCACAATACTCTGTTAGTTATTTCATAAATCAGACATTACCTAACGAGGGATTAAAATTAACAAGGACATTAAAATCTCTGTTAATTTTGTATGTCCCATGTCGAAAATTTAACAAGCCATTAGTAAATCAAACATTAAGCGAATGACTCAAAAATCATTTACTAATATTCTAAGCCAACCAAAACAAAATGTCATTATTTGTTTTGTCATTGTTTTTTCACTGGTAAAGTTTATAAGTTTCGTGTTTGGTAAGGCGACTGCTTTGAAATACCGTTTATTCTGTTGAATTCAATAGAAATCGGTTTACATTTCGTTTTGCTGGTTCAAATGTCAAACATTTTGAGTCTTCGAGATAGGTCAGTTGCCGGTAGCCATGACAACAATGTAAACAATAGCAAACATGGCTGATCCCGACAGCTGTGGGTCTGTGTGACAGTAAGCTAATATGTTACCAATCTAACGAACCCCTAGAGGTCATTAAGTATAACAACTGATTAAAGAAATTCAACATTCGTTATAGCATGGTGGGACACTCACTCACTTTAACCGTCCCTTAAATGATACAACAGGGGTTTCAACTAACTAACAGAGTGTGATGAAATCGGGTCTAAGTGAATAAGTTGAAATTGCTGGCCATGCAGAAGGAACTGTAGCAAAGTCCGATTTAAAGTGATATGTGAATTTTTCAACGGTCACTCTCACTCCAAGTGGAAAAACGCGCAGCGCGAGAGGGACGGATTCAGGGCAAAAGAGAAAAAACCAGCTTCTTTATTTATATAAGAAAACTAACATATACTTACTTGTAGCAAAATTTTTTTTCCAGTTTGTTAAAATACAAATACAAATACAAATTCTTTATTTACTTGAAAAAACTTACACTAAAACATGTTATAAAACAAGATAAAATCCTTACGCTAACAAACAAAGAGAGAAAATAAAATAAGTGTCTGCGTTTTACAGTGGACCCCAAACTAAGTCAAGCTTGTCACGCGGGATCCAGAAATAGGATTACCAGCTTATTATAAGGGTTTTGATAGATTTTCTTGTTTAAACAGTGAAAATTATTATGTCTACTAAAATTTATATTATTAAACTATAATGTGTGTATAGGTGTGTATAAAATATGTATAAATGTACATAGGTATACTTATAAATAAACTAGTTTAATAGATAGAATAGATATGTGTTATATAAAATAGATATAATTAAGGAAATAAATGATAATAATAATTAATTAATAAATAATTAAATAGTTAAATAATTAATTAATTAATTAATTAAAACCCATCTAATAATAGTAGTTTATGAAAGTGGTACATGAAAAGGTTGTTAAAAACACGAGTGTCAGTTTAAAAAACCGGCCAAGTGCGTGTCGGGCCACGTAGGGTTCCGTAGTTGCCCGGTACATATAAGTTGGTCTACTAATACAGACCGCGCCAAACTTCTGGTCCCATACATTATAGGGGGCTAAAAGTTTGGCGCGACCTGTACTCGTAAACCTGTAAAGCCTACTTAGCTGCGATAGTTTTCCTTTTAAATTCATTATATATACTACTTCTGTGAATTTTGTCACATTTCTATAAATAACCGTTTAGCCGGCAGGGGGGGACGCTCCACTCTAACTAAAATTTTCACTTTAAAGTTTATTATTTCACCAACAGATCCCTAAATGTAAAAATGGGTTTCACACACCTACAATATTTTTGAACGGCCTATCCAACGATACTCCACAATATGGGATAGACGAGAAAAAAAAACTATTAATAACTATTACCTATTACTTGTACCAGAGGTACACTTAAAAATTTTTTTTTCAAGATTTTATTTTACCATTTTGTCGGCGTGATTAATATTTATATCCATGCCAAATTACAGCTTTCTATACAGACAGACGAACAGACGGACATGGCGAAACTATAAGGGTTCCTTGTCGGACTACGGAACCCTAAAAACGAGTGTTTTAATACCTAGTTATGTATAGTTTCATACACTACTTTATCTAAACTCATGCCTACTAAGTTGTTTCCATAATCTTGGTAAGTTTTTTCTAAAAGCTTGTTCTAAATATGTAATTTCCGTCGTCGTTATTTCCAGAATGTCAGGTGGAATCAAATATCATCACCATTTCTGGCTGTTAATAATCTTAGGGCAAAATATTGACCCATAAAACCACTGTAAGTAATAAATAAATTTCCTCGAAAACTATGGCGCAACAAAAAGTTCAGTTCATCCATTGAGAGACTGAGTCCACCAACGCGCTGTAAGCCATAGACAATACCTGGCCGAAAATAATGTTGACCGTGACCTCGTTGTTGTTTTCTACGTATTGGAGAACATTATATAAAAACCTCATTGGTTCCTCATTAACCTCAGACATGGCTGTATGGGGTAAGTTCCCTTTGCCTTCCTCGTTAGTATCATATGTACTGTAATCTCAGAAAAAGGTTTTTTATAGCACTATGTTGTTCGGAGACCTATACTACAATTTAATTTTTTTAGAGACCTTAATGAAAAATATTTTTCACTATGCCAGTAGTTTTGAGTTCGTAATGAGGGTTTTAAGATATGAGGATAGATAAAATATATTTAAGTTCTGTACACGATTCCTATTCGTCAAAAATGGGGAAAAAGTGTTTTTGAATACCCCATTTCAATAACAATTTCTATCGAGTGAAAGTTTTTCAATCGCGGTTCTGTTCAGTAAGAGTCTAGGAAAAGGTTACAAAAATATAATACTAATTTAGCTTAGTAGCTTAATTAACAAGTAGCTTCTTCTTGGAAGTAGTTACAGTATTCCAAAAAGTGACTATAGTTTTGCAGTAGCGCCTTAAGCAGGCAGTTTTTATTTTCTTTTCTCTTTATACTTTTCTAAAGTATTTTTTTGAATCTTGTTTCGAGTATTGAAAAGCGATGGATTTCGCTAAAAATCACATATAATATATAATTTCAATAATTTAGTAGCGATTAAACATTAATTTATGAAACGCATTTGTATACACGTTTGCTACGGCGTAGCAGCAGCAAAATGACGTATTATTTACCGTTCGTAGACTGCTACGACACGACGCGCGTAGATATACCTAAGGGTTAAATTGCGTTGTTAACCATCTTAATTCTACTTACCGTTAAAACCTCCGTATTTGTTATTTAATAGTAACAAATACGGAGCGCGGTCGCACCTTGTGATAGGTAACTGAACGTGTTAAATAAGATTCAAAGATTCCAAATGTTTATTTGTAAAAAAGACACATAAAGTATACGTTTTACATGTCATTATCTAATTTTATAAAAACAATACGAGTACTATATGATGAAACAAATATATTACGGTAAATATATATATAAAAGCTATATTTAAGTTGGGTTAATAAAGTTATACATATGCATAAAATAAAGACTTATTGGAATAAGATTATTATTATTATTACATAATGCAATTAATAAATAAGTTAATAAATAAACTGAATAGAACATAAATAAATATAATGCCTAACCAAATATATACTAACATAAGAAAAAATTAAAATATTGTGTAAACATACCTACATAATCCAATGAATAAATAAGTTAATAGATAAATAAACTATAAATATATGTAATGCTTAGATCCGCCCATTCGATTAATCTTGCTAAGAAGAAGTGCAAGAAACTTAGCAAGATCATGTATTTTTTTATCAAATTTTTTCTCATCATATGGCTTAATGCAATTACAGTCTTATTAACTTGTGTCATGAGGAAAAAAATACATCTTTGTCTACCTATCTAATGAGGTAGTAAGTTAAAATACTAAGCAAAATATCATCTACCTGTCTCATATAGTTTATCACTGTTTTATAGTCTGATTATCAACTAATAAATGCCAAGTTATAAAATGTTCATGTCAATATGTAAAACGAAATGTCAAAATAAAAATATAAAAATATTGATCTACATAAAAACGATTTGAAAAAAACACAAATCAGTTGAAAATAAACGAACAGTAGCATTACGACCAAGATTCTCATGACACCACGCGTCACTATCTTCTAAATATTCATTGATTTTATAATATGCTTTTCTCAAGAGTCCCAGCTTAATATATTACTTAAACTTATCCATCCGTCCATCAGCCTGTTTCGTCCACTGCTGGACATAGGCCTTTCCAGGATTTCGCCACTCTTGGCGTTCCTCCTGGAAGAAATGCCCATACTCACATACGCTGGGCAGGCGGGTTGGTGAGCGCGGTGCCGAAACCCTTGCACCAGTAACGCCGCTGCCCGTCACCAGTCTGATTTATATAAGGCCCGGCAATTGGGGATGGATATACCGCCATCCATCGGTCCCAAGCAATGGCGGGCCGCCTGGTTTTTTTGCCTGAGAGCTGTTCTCTTACTCTCCCCCGAATAACTTCGGGAGGATTTCCGAGTAAGATGGTGGTACCTCCACAGTCGAGCCCGGCATTAGCTCTACCACCTAAACTTAAACTTATGTTAACTTTAAAATATGTGTTGTTATCAATATGTAGGCTCGATCTGGCCCACGATCTAGATCGCGATCTAATGTTTGTTTTAGCGGAAATGAGAATTAAGGGGTTTAACCACAAGACAGCAATATAAAAATGAGACTTTCTTTTGACTGTGATCAATATACAGAATAGACGCGAAGATAAAATTTTGTATTAAAGTGGAATTCCCGTATAATTTTAACGTCAAGCCAGACAGTTTTCTCAATAAAATAATGAAATCCATAAAATCGCTGCGCTTTCTCTTATTAATTCAAATAGCCCGGTACAGCGCGCGCTTTATGAATAACTTTGCATAAATACACAACCAGAGTTGCAATTAGTTTACAGAGGCCCCAGATTCAATTCCCGGTCGGACAAGATTACCAGATTGAGTTTGATGCTAAAGTAACATGGTGTGAAGATTGATTTTACACTCCAATAGCTTTAAAGCTTAGTGAGCTTTTCTTGTGTTCACCACCTCTGAGGTTTATTAGTGGTTTGACCACTGAACTCGCGGGTTCCAATCCCGTAGAAGCACTTTTCTTAATTCTTTATTGTACACAGAAAATGTATGAATATACATGATTCATTTATATAACTTATACTTGCGATTGTCAGCTCTTGGTGAAACATGGAAAGCATCTTGATGAAAAACACTTGTCCACTGTTTACACAACTTTATTATAACTACTTTTAACCCAACCGGTTTCGAAACCAGTAGTTAATAGTAGTTATAATAAAGCTGTTAAAAGTTATAGTAGTTAAAAGTAGTTATAATAAAGTTGTCTAAACAGTGTACAAGTGTTTTTCATTAAGATGATTCATTATTATGTATCTATAAAGGGGAGCCTAACTTTTTTTTTTCTTTATTTATCTCTAAAAAGCGGTTCTTCAAGCAAACCTTCATGGGAAAAAGAAATTTAATTAAACAAATGATATGACATACATATTTCATAAATCAACAATTAAATTCGATAAATAAAAATACTCGTAATTATCATATCCTAACAAAATAAATGTTATTATATTAATATATATGAATTCAAATGGTTTATTTTGGAACATAGGCACATAAAATACACGTGTTACAAGTCAAATTTAATATTTAAAAAAAGCAATAGAATGTGATAAAAAATAAATATAATATGGAAAAAATATCAAATAGAAACAATAAATATTGTACGTAAAAATACATATAAATAATTAACTTATCTACCTTCTTTACGATAACGAGAGATAGTGTTTTTTTTTTGAAAATGCAATTATTGGGCCAGTCACGAACATTTGTAGTTTAATGGCTGTTAGATTATAGGAACTTTGTGTGGGTGTATATTTGTGCGATAGGCTGTAGGGCCCATTACCTATCACGCTAAGACATAACAACCGTCGGTAAAATGTGGGTGTACGAGTATTGGTTGTGACTTGCATTTCACAATTTATATTCAAAAGTACCTCCCCGGTGAATAATGTCCTGATGCTGTATATATTTTTGGGTTCGGCTAAAACACGTTATCGCTTAAACGGGACTTCAGTGCTGTTTTTCTGTCCGCAACATGACTTTCTGCCTGCGGCATGATTTGCCAGCATATCCCTGGAGAATTGATCAGGGTACAATATAATATATAATACATACATACACATATATACTCACGCTTGTTTCACTTTCCCAGAGAGGTAGGCTGAGACTACATTTTTCCATCTGCTACGATCCCGACATCCTACATCCATCAATCTGTCATACAAGCTCTTCTATTCTGCGTTCTTTTTACTTTGCCCTTTGTCAGTTTGTCGCCTATTTGGTCGGCATAATCTACACTATTATATAAAGAGGAAAGATTTGTTTATTTGTTTGTTTGTACGTTTGAGGTAAACTTTGGAACTACTGAAGCGATTCTAAAAATTCTTTCTTTTATAAAAAGCTATACTATTGTTGAGTAACATAGGCTATATTTTATTTTAATAAAAATAAGTTTTCAGTTTGAAAATTCAATATTTGTGAACCTTGTCGGGAGAAAAAACGCTGCTTAGCTGCTTTATCGGCGTTCCTTGACCAAATGGTTGATTATACGTGATGAAACCGGTTGTTTTCCTTACGAGGAAACTGTATCAGTTAAATCTGACTAAAGATTTCCATCTACAACGATCCTGACACACCTCTTGCTAATATTAAGCTTGAAAAAGTAACTACAGCCAGGTTTAAGCATAGATACATGAAATACTATGGTTTAAGTAATAATTTGTTCCCATACGGGAAAACTATATCAGTTTCATTTGACTACAGATTTACATCTACAACGATCCGGACACACCTCTTGCTAATATTTAGCTTGAAAAAGTGATTACAGCCAGGTTTATGTACCTATTGATTTTTTCCCATACGAGAAAACTGTATGAGTATAATCTGACTACAGATTCTTGTACTTTTATTCCACATATATTTATTTTTATTCTAACTTAGGCTACCGGTTTCGTATTACACATCATCGGGCCAACAAATTATTAATTATTTAACATGACAGAAAGAAAACAAAAGAAAACATTTTTAACAAGCAAATATAAAATAAACAGAGGTGAATCACCAAGAACCATCAATCGAATCCATCCAATATCTGACTACAGATTTCCATCTACAACGATCCTGACACACTTCTTGGCACTTTGGTAAAACATGGTGACCAGGGTCTGATGATGGGTCTGGAAGATGGGTACGGGATCTCCTCAACGAACAACAGCATACCCTTCGAGTTTGGGCTTATTTGATTGGTCTTTATTAGGACTTTGGTAAAATATGGAGACCAGGGTCTGATGATGGGACTGGAAGATGGGCACAGGTTCTCCTCAACGGACAACAGCAGACTCTTCGAGTTTGGGCTTATTTGATTGGTCATTATTTGCACTTTGGTAAAACATGGTAACCAGGGTCTGATGATAGGTCTGGAAGATGGGTACAGGATCACGTCGATGGACAACAGCAGACCCTTTGAGTTTGGGCTTATTTGATTGGTCTTTATTAGTACTTTGGTAAAACATGGAGACCAGGGTTTGATGATAGGACTGAAAGATGGGTACGGGATCTCCTCAACGGACAACAGCAGACCCTTTGAGTTTTGGCTTATTTGATTGGTCTTTATTAGCACTTTGGTAAAAAATGGTGACCAGGGTCTGATGATAGGACTGAAATATGGGTACAGGATCTCCTCAACGGACAACAGCAGACCCTTCGAGTTTAGGCTTATTTGATTGATCTTTATTAGCGCTTTGCGTAAACATGGCGTCCGTTGCATATAGTCGTACAAAAAATCAAATTATTTTGTATTCCTTATTTCCACGAAAATCTAGCGCGGGCAAAAGCTAGTATAATATAATATTAGAATTATTAAATTTGTATTGAGGTGTTACTCGCGATAACTAACAACGTACCTTAATAGATATGTGCTTAACGTTTCGACGCCTCTGTAGGCTGTCGTGGTCACAAGCTGACTGACGAGAGTAGCAGCAAAAATGTCCTTGGCGAGCCAGCGGTAGGTAGCACATTATTTTTCTTTTTCCTACCCGCACTTTGCCTTTGGTAATTAATTGTTTCTTTCGTCACACACAACTCACAACACTAACAGTATCGAGGCAAATATTCGAAGATAAATCGCGAGGTTTAAATTTCTGTATGACTGAACTCCATGCCGAAGATAATTAAACCCGTCTTCCCGATTGAATTTTTTTGGGTGTTTTTTAATATCAATTGCTTCTCGCACAATTCTCGGGTAGTAGTAGCGGTCAGTAGAAAGGGTTTTTGGGTCATGAAGTTCTATCCAGTGGTTTGAAGCAGCCGTAAGCAGGTGTTCTGCAATCGCTGATTTATTTATTTGCTTTTTTTACAGCTATAATGTGTTCCTTGACCCTTTCGGCTATGGTTCGCTTTGTTTGGCCAATATATACACTTCTACAGCTGCACTGTATTTTATAGACAGCAGGAGTCATGTATGGTATAGCATCCTTTGGTGAGCGAATATGATGCGCTACTTTAGAAAACGGCGTATATACAGTCTTGATGGAGTATTTACCTAGTGCTGTTTCGATTTTGTCCGTTATTCCTTTCACATATGACATAAACGCTTTCTGTCGGCTGACCTCAGGATGCTTTTCCTTCCTTAGTTTTCGTCTGTGCCTTCCCACCTTGTATCCATTCCGTTTAAGTACCTCCTGAACATGTGAAAGTTCCTCTCCTAAATGTTCAGGGTCACAGAGATCGTATGCTCTGTTTGTGAGAGAGGTCACAACAGATTGTAGGTGACGAGGATGGTGATGTGAAGACGCGTGCAGGTATCTATCTGTGTGTGTAGGCTTCCTGTATACAGAGTGTGCCAATGATCCGTCAGTGAGACCCCAATACAAAGTTAATAATATGTGAAAATCGCGAAAGTTTAAAGTTC
Source organism: Ypsolopha scabrella (assembly GCA_910592155.1). NCBI lineage: Eukaryota > Metazoa > Arthropoda > Insecta > Lepidoptera > Ypsolophidae > Ypsolopha > Ypsolopha scabrella. The sequence continues at coordinate 1,587,721 of OU342978.1, forward strand.
AATAATATTAGAATATTTGACAGTAACAATGAGTACGACGAGGAATCAATTTGGCATTTGTAAAATTAGATTAAAAATACGTATTAAGCATAAGCAGATAAACTTTTTTTGTCAAAGATGTTATACGACACGTCGGAAATACTTCGGCACCTAGAAAGAATGCACTTTGTCCGCCCCTACGTCGCACTTCACCTCGGTCCCGGTAAAAAAAATACATTTTAGTAATATATATCATTGGTGGTGAAACAACGCTGGGCATGGTCAGTCCTTGGATGGGTGACCATTAGGGGTAATTTTTAAAGTCGTATTAGTTGTGAGACGACTGACATGTTAACATCTGTGTCCCTCCGTGCCTCGGATCGTAAAGCTGTTGGTTCCATCTGATATCGAAATATAATGGCCGTTCAGCCATGAAAAAGGCCCGTTTGACAGCCTGAACAATTCTGACACCAGGTCCGGCACCAACGACACGACAAGAAGAATACTTGATGTAAGGACTTACGTTTTTTCAACTACCTATTACTTTTATGATTGCTGAAAAGAAAAAGACGTTCTAACTTACAAGCTCATAAAAAGTATTTTTATTTTGTAACATTTTAGGCATTAATCTCACCTTGAAGCCAAAAAATAAAGCCAAGCAAGTTTATTTAAAGTAAAATCAGTGCCTACTTGTGGGTTCCGTTTTTCTCTTTTAAGATCTCTTAAGGAAATATTAATTTACTACTAAAAGAGACGTGGTTTATTTATTTACCTACGATAGGAAAACAGCTTTAAATCTCATCTAAACATAACATGGTAATGCAAATTAGCCTATAGTTTTCACAATTGAATATAAATACAGTTGATTTGTGAGCTGCCTAATAAATAAGAAAAACACTCAGTATAGTGTACTTAATCCATCCATCAGCCTGTTTTGTCCACTGCTGGACATAGGCCTAATACCTAATAGGTACCTAATATAATATACATTCTACTATACATTTTTCATAAAATATATAAATTAACTAATATACTTACTTGTTGTAAATAATATATTTAATTTACAATATATACATATATAATGTTTATTTAACACAAAGCTGTATATATACCTACGTAAACATGGTTACGCGCCGGCTATGTTTGCCTCCGAAGAAACTGTACGAATACAGGCGAAATCTGACTATAAAATCGTGAGTAGCCGTTTCAATATCAAATCACCTATTTATCTCCTCTGTGGTTCAGTGGTTTGAGTAATCGACTTTTAATTCAATGGTCGCGGGTTTAAATCCCGTAGCAGCACGTTTGATTTGCATTTCACGAGTGTGGACTCGGAAACACCTCTGACACTCACTCGGGGATTCACACAGACATAATATTGAAGTAGATGACACAAGGGCATCAAACTCTACGAAAAGCGTGTCACATTTTACTATGAAAACGGTTGACACCTGTTTGAATCTTAGAAGGAATTGTAAGTAATGATGACGATGAATCATTTGGTTCCCTTTCTCTTGTGTATTAATTTTCTCAGTTTAGTTTATCTAATTAGTTAATTACTTATATTTGTTAATTTGCGTGTACAAACATTTTTGGTGTGAAAATAAATTATGTCTTATGTCTTACTTAAGACATAATACATAAGACTCAAAGTTGTAGGTTTTGGTCGGACTCAATGTCTATGGGGATTCATGTCGTGAAGATTTAGAAATTAGAAGCTATCGCACAAAATTTGGCAACGGCACTTATAGTTTATAAATACAAGAAATAAATAAAGATATATGTCCACAATGAGAGGCTTCGATACTCACTAGCGACTGCATAAAATATTTGTATAAGAAATTGTGCAGCGCTCCTAGCGGATTACGAGAATTTCTAATACAAAATATTTTATACGCAAAATAGTTTTTACGCAGTCGGTAACGAGTATAGAGTCCCAAACTCTGATGGTAGGTCTAATAACATTGGATCATAAAGAAAACTTATTCATAAAAGTTAAATGATACGTATAAAACCACTTGACAAGCATTTTTTTTAAATAATCTCCTAAATAATTATTTTTAAAACGCTTTTTGAACCACTAGACTGTTTTTTTAGTACGATCTTGTTTCTGTCATCTAACATCGACGCTACGTACGAACAATTTATCAAAAGGCTTCTAAACTCTCTTAATACTCATTTTTGCTAGAACTAAAGTAAAAAAAGAAGAGCAATAATTTCAAAAAAGCAGTCTTAGAAAAAGATCGTGTTTGAAAATTATCTCACAGATCAAAGTTATTTTTCACGACTGTTATTTTATGACCGTATAATTAAGTGCAACAAGTGTTAGATAGTTTATATTACAAATTAAAACTTAATTTATGTGACCTACTTTGATAGTGATATGACAATTTTGGGCACAGAAAGAAAGAACACAAGAAAAGGGTTTTTATTCTCTACGGAACTTTGAAAGTATCAGCGTAAAACGGAGCCGAGCAAAAGATAGCTTCATTTTCTTTATATACATAGTAAATAAGGTGGCGAGATGGCCTTATTTGTACCTAGGCCGAGAGTTTCAGAGCGAAAATGAGATATATACGAACGTACGATCTTTTCATTAAAGGATGTTTTAGGTACAAGAGAGCACGCTGTATAGTCGTGAATTGAGTTTAAAAGTAACTCTGTTCTAAAACACAACATATTTTAATGAATTTTAAAATAAAAACAATGTTTGCAGCTAATTCCTAGAGTTACACAAATGCATGTCAACCACAAAAGGGGTTCCTTAGATGAAATACATATCTCCGTAAATCCAAAACATAACATTCACAACAAAGCCATTAAACAACTGTGAGAGTGCCACCCGATAGTTCAGCAATAAAATGTTAAATGACAACCCGCGGGTACCCTGTTCTCTTCCCGGCCAGGACTTCCGGCGACACGCATTACCCATTAGCATGGCCGCTGTCGATGACGTCACATCCGCTCTTCCCAATGCGAAATAGTCGGGTGAAATTGTTTTGTACAATCGTACCCCGAATTTCGGTGAGAGGTGCTTTCGAAAACAAATAAAGCTTTACAATTTATGGCGCTGGCTCCATTCAATGGGTTGGATTGAGACTGATAATTATAGATACCTTTATGTGGCGGCGTACTAAACAAACTGAAATCCATTTATAAGGTGCTATAAAGGGGTATGGTTAAAAATTGCTTGTATAATTTCAACCCTTACGATATCAGATTTTTTTAAAGAGGGTTTGAAAATCGCGTAACCTCAGTTGATTTTTCGCTGCATCTTCTACGCACCAAATCAATAAGGAAATCATCAATTTAAGGAGATACAATTAAATTAAAGTGGCTTTTGAGTATTTCGAATAAGCTAATTTATAGGTAATATCGATAAACCACTTAAAATTGTGACTAGTTGGAACTAGTTTCTCAAATATATCTCTGAATTATTAATATATATTATACTTTCTATAGGTATTGTCCATTTATATCATAAAAATAAGATAGCATTTAGAACCTTTGATAATGCTTTAACAGCGAAACCGGTAAGGGAAATTAATATAAATAAGTGGACAAGTACAAGTGTTTATCAAACAAAAAATAGCATTTAGAACTATTTTCTAGGGTGTGTTTTCAACTAGCTTCTAGATTATGTTTGAAAAAAATATAAAAAATTTATTTCTTGAAAAAATTCTCAGTTTTTGAACTTATTTGAGGAAGCATAGAAAGAAACATCCCATAATTTAAAATTGACCACATCACTTCCACAACCCTTTACCTCATATGTGGGTCTCTGGTACCCAGGTTTATGCTTCGCATTTAATAACATACTTTGTAGTCAAGGTAAAACCACATAAAGCCAAACAATACGACCACTTTCCATATATTTCACAAAACCGCGCACTAAAAGGAGGAAAAGAAATCTTACAAAAAATATGAGAGCATATTCACAACGCATATAGGTTTAATGTATACGGGAAATCCTTTTTAACATAATCCCTGCGCTGAGCAACTTCCTGTAGCTTGTTTATTACTTAATTTATTTGTTTCTCGAAGCTTCGCCGTTGCAGGGTTAGGTGACTATTTAGAATAATGTAAGTATTATTTTTTATCGTTCTACCTTTGTCGCGACATAAATTCATCTTGTTTTTAAATTGTGTTTTTCAGATTTTTCCTGTTACGTGCTGTTTTATATAATGGCCTTGATGTGTGTAATGGGATATATTAGGTTTCCCATCTTATGTTTGTGGAAACAAATCCTGTTTTCTACTTTATACTTACCAACATCGTCTTTTTCAATTTAAAGAAATTTAAGTTATTGCGCCAAAATATTGAGTTGGTTTAAATAAATGTACTGAGAATCTTGCCAAGAAGCTCGTAGCAAACACACCATTTCTTTGAATTTCACATCAATGAAAACCATTTTATTATTACTTTTATTTATGAATTTAAAGCATTGCCCTTGAATAAAAGACAGTAAGCATGCAACTTACAGAGAAGCATACGTGGCATTCCGTGGTAATTTAATTTTGTTGTTTCGTATTATTCCTTGTAATTTCAGTGTTTCATTGAATTTTCAAATTCATGGAATATAAGCTTTGCTGCCAAATAGTCCTATTTCAGTTACAGGATTCTTGGAAAGCATTTGTTTCACAAAGCTCTATAAACTGAGAGTTCGCAGAAGCAATGTATATTACATGTGTCCTATCTCTATTTGTTTTGCTTTTTGTTTTCTATTCTATAATAAAAAGAACCTTATTCCAAAGGGTATTCTCAGACTATGCGTCGGTAAACCAGGCTGTTTAACTAAACCCAGTCTTACCCTAACCTGCAGGTAAAATAAATACCTCAGCAGAGACCCGGCACATATAACCCGGAAAAGGCAATAGTAGCCGGGCTGCCACGAACTTGGCTTGCCTACTATGTTTACTCGTGAATAAAGTTACTTTTGAATTTTTGACAATATAACAATAAAAATTGTATTCAAGATGCTATAAAATAAATCCTGTCATAGGTGGAGCAGTGAGTGAAGACAAAGCCACCCGCAGTGTGAGGCGCAGTCGTTGCATTCGCCCATTCACTCGCCCTGACAAAGGCAGACTGAATATGCCGAAACTGGTCGGCTATCTTGATCATACTAAGTATTGAGGTTAGCTGTTGGTTCCCATTATGAATAATCTCCTCAAGTTTCATTTAACTCTACAACAATAACTTCCTATTCATTATTCATAAGCTTCCCGCTCTTCGTTTTCCACCATCCCCTAGCCTCGCGATGCATTCGCAAAAATATATACATTTAGCCCCTTTCCTCCGCGAGATGGCAGGAAGAGGTAGCTTAGGAATTCCGGCATATGATTTGTGGCGTGCAGCGGGTAGAATCTTTTCGAGTATATTTTGTCGTTTGCCGAGCGAAGGGGAAGAGGAGAAGCTTGAGCTTTTGGCTGGCTGTGGCAGGCATTTATTAGTAAAGTTTGTGAAAGTGATGTACGTATTCTTGTGTGTAATTGTGTCATTATTGAAAAAGCGAACAAATTAGGTTTTCTTAAAACATATATTTTGAAAAAAAAAACTGGTGAAAGTACTCGTCCATACCAACAACTTTGGAGATAAACAAGAAACCGTAAAAAAACTGCTATTTCAAACATTTTGGTTATTTAACTTTTTTCAAACAGCTGATTCTGTATTCTCGATTCAAAGGTTGGTCCCATAATAATAAAGGTTGTTTGTACGAGTGGTACATCACTAGTTTTAAATTTTAAAATCATATATTTTGCGAATAAGGCACATATTTTCCAAATCATATGTTATGGAATTACTTACGTAGAAAGTTACTTATACACGCAATAAATTTGGAGAAAGGGGTACATGTACTTGTCTAAAACTTAAAAATATAAGTCGAGCTTTATGTACTATTTGCGTACCATACATTTCTTTCGTTACTCTACTTTCGTTTATCCTCTCTGTATGCCCAAAATGTATAAGTAATTCTGAATAATCGCGGTTCAATAAAAGTTTGATATTTTCTCGCAACTTGTTCTATATAACCAGCCGTATAGGTTAACCATCAATCAAAATTCAGTGGAGCACTCGATTCAATCTCACCGGGAGTGATATCGTCGGGTGTTCATTCAGGTACCAATATTGACAAAACTTGGTACAGAAAAAACTGGTACTTACTCTTTTTACTTCAAAACCATTATTCATCATGACATCACCATCACCACACTGCAACCAAAACAGAAATCCTAAAACTATTTTACCAACATAAACATATCGTTACGACGTGAATTCCCGAGGGGGTGTCAGAGGTTTTCACGACTGTGAACTATGAAATACAGGTATGAAATCCACACTTGCTACATCCGTATTATATATTGCATTAATTAATGTTTCGTTAATTTTCTGTTCCAACCCGAGATAACAAGTATTCGTATTTCAAAGGAACGTATCGCGAGGACTGACAAGTAGACATTTGTTGAAGCTTCACTTTGAGGATTTCCGAATTTACAAAAACATAAATTAATAAACAAAAGCAACTAAAAATAAAATATGAAGTTTTTTTATATAAAAGAGAAATGCTTATTTATAAATTTCAAGTATGCAATTAAGGTATTGTACATTCATACAAATAAAACATTTTAATAAATAAATACCATAAGTCAGTTATGTTCACATCCCTAGCTCCACAACAAGGGAGTCGCGACTCGTTCAGAAATTCAGAACAAATCCGATTAGGAAGCGTTCGGAAATCTGCGTACGATCCAGATTCCGAACGAAAGCTTCTTATTCAATTAACTTATTGACAAGCTTTATCATATTATACTGATGCCGTTTGATGGTCGTATTCTGTTTTCCAGGTTCTAATAAAAATGTAAAAAATATTTGTAGCTACGGCTATATTGTTTGATTTTACTCTTAATCGTCCATTTAAGCAACTAAATGCGCACATTAAAACTCAAACCAAATTCGTATGAAAAAAATGCTTTTACGAGTAGATGTCATTTCATATCCATTTATTGTCGTGCTTTAACGTGGAAACCTGGAAGAGATCGCTATAAGTGATAAGGCTGCCTGAATGTACTTACATTTATTTATTTATTTAATTTAATTAAAACGGACACACCAATTATAATAATTAAAGACAGTGAATAATATTATACAACTAAAATCATTAATAAAATACATTAAAATACATAAAATCACAAACAGTCATACATCCCTCTCACAAAAACACAAAAACTCTGACAATATTTTCTGCCATCCATAATTTGTTTACTGTTTTTCGACTATTTATTTTCCTTTTTTGTGGGGTGCAAATAAAGTTGTATTGTACCTTGTGTCTTGATCTATATTTCTATCTAAATATAACGAACAGAAAGGGGATGTTTAGGGTTGCGCGTATAAAATAGTAGTTTATGAAACTGGTACATAAAAAGGGTATTAAAAACACGAGTGTCACTTTAAAAAACGAGGCGTGGGTGAGTTTTTTAATAGTACACGAGTGTTTTAATAACCTTTATACTCATGCTTAACAACCTATTTTCATAATCTTGATAAAATTTGTCGTTAGCCATTTTTGATTTTTCCTGTTTAAGCTCGTTCTATATGGGAAAAAATTTCCGTCGTTATTTCCAGAATGTTAGGTGGAGTTAAATTATCATCACCATCACTGCTGTTAGTGATTTTAGGGCAAAATAATACCTTTGATTTGACCCATAAAACCACAGTAAATGGTAATTTCCACGTAAGCTATGGCGCCAAAATACAACAGTTCACCACGCATGTTACGCGTTGCGTGCGCCGGCAGCCATAGACAATGCAGGCCGAAAATGAAATTATGACCTTCTTTGTTACGCCGCAATATTATTTATTATGTGTTAGAGAATATCATATGATAACCTCACAGGTATTTGATATAAAACCTCAAACATGGCTGTTTGGGCCAAGTTCCCTTTGCCTTCCTAGTTAGTATCACATGTACCATAATCTCAGAAAAAGTTTTTTTATAGGATTATGTTGTTCGGATACCTATACTATAATTTAATTTTTTTAGAGACGTTCATGAAAAATATGTTTCATTATGCCAGTAGTTTTGAGTTCGTAATGATGATTTTACGATATGAGGTTAGATAAAGAATCTCTACATACTGACTTATGGTATTTATTTATTAAAATGTTTTATTTGATAAAAAAAATTATCTTACCTCATATCGTAAAATCCTCATTACGAACTAAAAATTACTGGCATAATGAAACATATTTTTCTTGAACGTCTCTAAAACACAAAAAAATATATATAGGTGTCCGAAATACATAATGCTACAAAAAAACATTTTCTGAGATTACAGTACATTCAGTACATGTGATACTAACTAAGAAGGCAAAGGGAACTTAGCCCATACAGCCATGTCTGAGGAATAATATATCAAATACCAATTAGGTTAATATAATATGCTCTAACACGTAACAATATTGCGGCGTGACAAAGAAGGTCATAATTTCATTTTCGGCCTGCATTGTCTATGGCTGCCGGCGCACGCAACGCGTAACATGCGTGGTGAACTGTTGTATTTTGGCGCCATAGCTTACGTGGAAATTACCATTTACTGTGGTTTTATGGGTAAAATCAAAGGTATTATTTTGCCCTAAAATCACTAACAGCAATGATGGTGATGATAATTTAACTCCACCTAACATTCTGGAAATAACGACGGAAATTACGAACACTTTTAGAACGAGAACGAGCTTTTACAAGAAAAATCAAAAATGGCTAACGACAAATTTTATCAAGATTATTATGAAAACAGGTTGTTAGGCATGAGTTTAGATAAAGTAGTGTGTGAAACTATACATAACTAGGTATTAAAACACTCGTGTTCTATTAAAAAACTCGCCTTTGGCTCGTTTAACGCTTCTTTGGAACATCCTCAATGATCCCCTCTCTCCCCCCTATCTAAAAGAGTGGTTTGTTTTCCGCGATTCTCTTGTTCGCCCTCAGCGTTCTGAGAACCATTTACTCTTGCGCACTCCTATACATAAAACTCACAATTTTCAAGTAACACCCAGCAATCACCATCCTAGTACAAAGCGTTCAATTTAAATTCAATGTCGAGTGATATGTTGTCATCTGTTAAGGAGTTCCACTGCCTATCTCTGAAGATTATCATCAGATCATATACAAAGCAAAACGAAACGGAACGAAAACTCCTTCAAACAAAAAAGATTTTTTTAATCGTGTAAAAATGACAGAGTAATAGAGTAAATTACGCAAAAAGACAGTCGCATTGAGGGCCTCCTCCTTTTTTGAAGTAGGTTAGAATTATAGATATTACTCCCCTATACGAACAACTTCATCTAAGGAGCGAGGCCTTAAATGAAAATACAAAACTGCTGTTCAATACATTTCGGTCACGTATAAATGGACCCAAATTTTTTTTTCACGATCAAATCTTAGTTATGCTGTAAGGTTTTTCAGTTACTAAAAATTCAGGCAATATACGTATAGTTTAAATCAGGCAATATTGTCATGCAAATGACATGACTGACTATCGCAACGGTACGGTTAAACTGCACAATAGGCTTCCTAAAGTTTTGAAAGAGATACCACAACCAGGTTTTAAATTTGTCATAAATAAAATACTTGATGAAAAATCATTTTATACTGTTAATGAATTTATGGAAGATGAAAAGTTTTGTGCCAGCTATTAATATTTTCTGTAACCTTTGTTTTATTGTGTAATTGAAATGTACCTGTATTAACCAGTGAGTTCTCTGAAAATTTATATTTTTACATTTTAATCTATTATTAACTTTGTTACATACGACATTTAGTTTTTAGTTATTAATTTTAGTTTTATGACATTAATATAATTTCAAATAAGGTTGTCACTTTAATTGTATTTAGATAATGTCTCTGCTTTTGTTAAAAACTATAGAATGTTAACTTGATATTTGTATGCTAGTTGGCAAAAAACATTGATACTTAATCTATATATGATTTAAAATGTTCTATGTACATCCTTTTAAAAACAAATAGATAAATTGATTGATTGAACTATTTACAACCATCTAAAATACCTTCAATATCCGCTATTACACCTAGTACACCCTTTTTAAACAACAATCACCCTTGCTCCATCTCAATAAGATTTAGATGACGGCTACAAGGCCCTGATTGTCAATTGTCAGAGATCTCTATCACGTGACCCACGTCACTCTCGTGTGACGTCGGTGGTGACACTGGAGCCGATGAGCACTCCTTATATGTTCTCCTAAAGGCTTGTTAGGACCGTGTAAGGGCTTTCAGTTAAGGTAATGATTCCGTAGGATATTGTTGGAAAAAAAGAGATTAATACTATTGCGCCTCGGGTGAACTAGGCTGACACTAAATTATTATGTACATACAACCGTAAAACTCATGTAGCACCGAAACTGAACTAAAATAACTCTTGTGACTCAAAGGCACAGGTTTTATTTTGATTAAAGTTTGATAAGAGCTCTTACAGTTGTCTTTATTTTCTTTGCTTGGAGGTCTTAATTATTCCCAATTAATACGTTTTTAAACTGCAACGTATACTTTGTAGAATTGAATTAATGGAAAGATCTGAAAGGGCATTAATAAAAGTGAATGCTGAATTCACTTATAAACTAAAATACTTAAAAACTACAATAGTTCTTTGTCCAAACTTGTCTAATATAAATTTTTAAGAGCAATACCTCAAATGGTTTTTTTAAGAAGGGAAACTATATAATTTAAAAATAAATATCAAAATGCAGACCATCTCTGGTGGTGGTTTCAATCTCCGCGGTACACAATAAGTACTTAGTGTTCGGTCTGCGTGCTGTTGGTCCATTTGTGTCCGAATTATGGCGATAGGGCTCGCCGTTTTGGACGTAATATTCGTTACTGAAAAGCGGGTGTGGATGTGGATCAAGTGTGGATTTGACTTGCATTACACAGTTCACACTTGGGAACACCCCTGACACCCCCTCGGGCATTCATGTCGTGACGATGTATGTACTTATTGAAAATATATTTTTATTATTTATTAGCATGAGTCAAAGATTACAAAGTTCATTGCCGAACCCAAAAACAGAGTATTTTTCTCAAAAAGGTTCACTAAGGTCAGATGAGGTCTCTGACACGATATAAAGAAGTTTTCGTAAATGGCCGGCTATTTTATACAGAAAAGCATCAATAAATAACAGCTAAGGTAAATTAAAATCGTTTTAGCAGAACAGACTCTAAAATAGTGACTAACTGAAGCAAAAAATACATTACGAAGCAATAAGAATTCCAATTTGCTATAATTTGCAAATATTTCTAACAAAATGTAAACGAGAATAATATTAATCATAAGAAATCAATTTGAATGAGAATATACAGTGTGTCCCCCGTAAAAGTGCACACCCGAAAGGGGGGTGAAACTAGACCCAATTTTATCGACAAAAAAATGGAAAAAATTAGTCTGGCATTTTTTGTTTTTTTTTTATACTAATTTATTTTTTCGAAGTACTTGTGGTAGACCCTGTTTGAAAAAACAATCGTATCCTTTGAAATACCAAGTGTATCTCGCCGAAACAAAATTATTAATGATTAGGAATAATAGACACACAAGATCAAATAATTAAAAAAGCCATACATTTACACGTTTAATTAAAAAAAAAAAGGTTTTTGTAAAAAAAACATCAAGTTTTTGTTTCGAAATTTTCAGTTATTACTAAATTTCTCGAAAAAACTTCCCCTTTAAGCCAATTTATTATTGCTTATTTTGATTCTACATTTAATTACACGTAAAATAAAAAAAATAGTGGACTTCTATCTTCAAAAGAACTCTTGCTATGAGCGAACAAAACTAGTCAATACGCGTTTTTTAGGAATTACAGATTTGGATTAAAGTCATTAATTTTCCTTACTTTTACTTGATTTTAAGCTAAAAAGAAAAATAAATTAGGAAATTATACTTTGCATGAATAAGACGAATCAAACATTTATTTACGAAGAAGTTTACAAAGATTACAATGATTTTGGTGTCCCACTAGCAAAACTAACTTAGGTCTTAATTCACCAATCACTAGAATGTTAAGACAATATAACGAGAAGTGTCAAGCTATCCCAGATCTTGACATTTTTCACTTATCCTTGAACAATTTTAGGACCAGTTTGCAAAGATTCTGTTAAGTTTAATCTTATTTTCCCATTTTGTAGATATTTTTTGTGTTAGTTAATTAATAGTTTTGTTTTGTATTAGTAATTATAAAAAAAAATTGTACTTGCTGTAAATGTCTATAATGTAATGTCTGCTTTGTGTTTACCACTTGTTTATTGTTGAATGTTGTGAACGCCTGTCACTGGTCCACATATCAGAATTTTAGTTTTATGTTTTAATTTGTTAAGTATGTGTAATATGTGTACTTGTTGGTGTTCCGTTATTAATAAATAAATAAATAAATAAATAAATGATAAATAAATAAACCCAAGATGTACTTAATCTAACAATGATTTCACCTAACGCATCAAATGTTCGAAGTGATCGCCTCTTTGTTGCAGACACATTGCTGCACGAACAGCTATTTGTTGTGTAGCTCTGCTAATCATGCCTGGGTCATCATTAATATCTCTTGGCACAATTGGAGGCTTTGCTCTGCCGTGTTTGCAATCCGTAACATTAGACGACTAACGGACATGCAAACAGCTAAAATCGTTTACTTCAGTTACTTTCACAGTATTATGTGCTATGGTACTCTTTTGTGGGGTAACGCAGCTGATGCTGAACGTATATTTATACTACAGAAAAGGGCAGTAAGAGCTTTACTCCAATTACCCTCAAGACATAGCTTAAGACAAATATTTAAAGATATTAATATCATGACATTGCCTTCAATTTACATATATGTATCAATTATACATGCCAGGAAAAACTTAGGTGATGTGTTAAAAAACAACGATGTCCATAACTATGAGACTAGAAACAAACATAAAATCATTGTGCCCTTTACTAGATTGGCCAAAGTTTCAAATAGCTTCAATAGTATGAGCTTTAAATTTTATAACAAAGTACCAGAAAGGTTGCACAGCCTTAACGAAAAACCCTTCAAGAGACATATAAAAGCATTCCTATTAAGAAAGGCCTATTATTGTATTAATGACTTCCTTATGGATAATAATGCCTTCACAGACTCTTGATAACACATTTGTTAATTTATTTGCAAATATACCTATGACAAATTTATTAATTTACTTAATGCTTATATCATATTTTATGTCTAACCAATAGGCAGCTAATATTAATATATCTTGACTATGTATTCGTACTACAATATTTTTAATATTAAGACATTTGATTAATTAATTTATTTTATTCATTATATTAATTTTATTAAGGTGTATTATTGTAAATTTTGCCTTGTATAAGTGCGAATTATTTCGCCTATGTACTAAAATAAATGAATCTGAATCAGATCTTGTAGCTCGGCCTCAGAGTTTATCTGGTTGCTATAAACGCGCTGTTTCATGACTCCCCACAATTTAGTAATATACCAGAAACAATAGATAGAAAAATAGTTTATTTGCAAAAAAACTTATTGTATTACATTAGATGTTGGGACATCCTTTTAAGTTTTAAGTATTGTGCCAGGATGCCCCGCTCTTTCATAACTATGGTTTTTGTTTTACAAAGTAAACTTATTCAGATATTTAATCTTATGAGAATGTGTGTGTTGAGTGTTAAATTTGAATGTGCTGAGTATATAAGTAATATGTGTGTGTGGTTGTAATTATGAGTGTGTGTGATTGTGATTATCATAAACTATATCACCCTAGCCCTACGACCGAAGTCTTGGGATCAGTAATCTAATAGCTACTAGAGAGGTAGTGTGTGTGTACATATATTATGTAGGTGAGTTTATGTTTGTAAATGAAGGGGGGGGGGGGGTACTAATATGTGTAGGTTGGTATGTGTAATTTATACAGTAACTTGCATTGGTGCCTCTACTTCGTTATAGTTTAGGTTTCGTAACCATGCCGTGATTGTCTTTTTGCATTTGTAAAGTTGTAGTGGGAAAATATTTAGTATTCTGTTTACTTTATCATTATATATTATTATCATTAGATTATTTTGTACATGATTTTAAAAATAAAACAATTGTATGTAAACTTTAGTTAAGTTAGTTAATAAGTACTTTCAAATGTGATGTATATTGCTAATGAAATAAATAAATGAAATGAAATGAAACTTGGTTGTATAAATATACAGATTGTCTTTTGAACTGATGGCTTTTGTTTTAACACTGTATTTATCCACTATATATTTCCTTATTTTCGTGTTGTCAGGCTTATAAGGTATTAATTTTATGCTTTTGCAGTATTAGACGGAGAATGTATAATTTTCGAACTGTTAGTAACTGAGTGATAGAGTACATTTTTTGTTTGATAAACACTTGTACTTGTCCACTTATTTATATTAATTTCCCTTACCGGTTTCGCTGTTAAAGCATTATCAAAGGTTTGTTTTGATAGAGTACAGTTCATCAGTAGGGAATCTATATCGCTTAAAGTACATGACTTTAAGCAGAGATTTTTGTCCACGTTCCAGCTCTAAAAAAAATTGCACAGAAGCTCCTCCCCAAATGGGGATACAGTACATTAGAGTCGATTGAGGTAAGGCAGTGTAAATTTGCTTCAAAAGATTTTTGGTTGCAGCGTGTCTCAAATTTTTAAGAGAATAAATAAGTTTTCTTATTCTGCTAGTAGTAACTTCCAGGTGTGGAAGCCAGGATAGACGCTTATCTATTACTACTCCTAGATATTTAGTACTGGAAACCTTTTCTAATATAGGGCACGTGCAGTCACTTGTTACTATGTCACATTTGTGAATTCTTAGGGTAAATGTTATAGGTTACGTATAGGGCTACGAAAAAAATCATGTTATACTCGCCCACTTTCTGACAGTCACAATAAAAACATACGTAGTGTAGATCAATACTTGCGTATCTTCGTAGCAAATACACACGAGCCCGTAGACGTTGTACGTAGCTGGCGTACTACGGCGTAGTAACGATCCGTTCGAAAGGCTATTAGGATAGGACATGTTGTTGTTTTCCATCCATCGCCTGGTTCGTTCACTGTTGGATATAGGCTTATTTTGCCACTCTTGGCGGTTCTCCTGGTAGAAATGCCCATACTCAAATATGCTGGACAGGTGGGTTGGTAAGTGCGTTGCTGAATCTATTTATACTATTGATGCCGCTGCCCATTTTCAGTTTTACCTATATATAATACCCGGCAATTAAGGATCGATATATCACAATCAGGCAGGCAGCTAAATTAAAAATGAAAATAATCTCTGTAAATATACATATTAAATTAAACCCAGCCTATTTTTAACTAATTAAGACATTAACACACAATTCAAGATTCCTTAGGCTCAAAGGGCCAATGACGTCAGCTTTTCCCCACAATTATCCTCGTTCAGCCCTTAGGGTTTATACCCCCGGGAAATACGGGATTCTACCGCCGTCGTCCCTGTAGGCAGACGGATTTGTAGGGTCACTTTCTAACTTCAGCGCAGGTTGCCTTTGTATCGAAGGTTTCTTTCATCCGATATCTATGGAAAAGTAGTTTTATCTCCAAATCCATTTAAGTTTTGTTATATCGTATCCTTCTGTAAAAGCACAACACTCTGAAACTTCGTAGGGGCAGTATGTGACCAGTTTCTGTATTTGGGAAAGTTAAACAGCTTAATTTTACCGACCAAGTCGTAAAAGACAGTCTGGATAAGGCTTCTCCCAACGCTAACGACCTTGAATTCAGTTACTTTATAAAAATTTTGTACAGTAACTATATCTTTTTCGTATATAAAAAAAACACATTACGAAAAGTGATGTGGTTTTTCCTGAATTTTATTTTAATATATGGAAGTGAAGAATTAAAATATCTAAATTCAACCTTATTTCGCAGATTTTTGTCCACTTGTAACGATATAACTGCCACAGTTTTTGTCGAAATTGTATTAAAAAATATAAACTTCCGGACAAGATAATTTGAAATGATATGGTTTGGCACTTTTTGGAAAGTGCGAGCTAATAAGAACTTTGTTTTAAAAGGGTTTTGTTCGAAATTTCAACCACCACGAATCGAGTTGCTAATTTTTTTTATGGAGTCACCTTAAAGCCAAACTAATGCATAATATGTCGTCGGTAAATCGTAGAATTCAGCATATCATGGTTAGTCTCGGAAGATCGTAAATTATGAAACCTTAAATTTAATTAAAATTACACTGAAACTTGAAATACCAAAAATCGGATTTACTTAATGCTCTTCGAATGAACAGAAACAACATCAACCATGTTCACCTAAGTACATAGTTAAACAAATAACGTTGCAATAACAAACACAGTTGAAATTGTTAAAGCATCCCCCGGGAGTCAACAAGCATCAAATCGACGCCGACATAACCAATAAACAATAGCTATCGAATCGCCCTCTATTGCTAAATATTATCACAGTATACAGTCTGTACTCATACTATGTACAACAGTATACAGGTCTTGCACAAAAACTTTTCCAATGGGCATGATGACTAAAAAAATTTTTTTAGTTCGTCAGTTAGATTACCAGAAATCATTGGACACGTATTTTTTCTTTTTTCAATTAAACAAACAATGATGAAGATATAGCCCGCTGAAGTTCCGCGTGACGTCACATCTAGGTACAATTTTACTTAGAAGTGACGTCATTTTCCCCCCCTCCCAAACTTTGACGCGCTTTATCTCTGTCATTTTTTGTTTGATTAACAAAAGAAAAAATACGTGTCCGATATTTTTTGATAATCTAAATGACGAACTAAATAGAATACTATTTTGTTTACCTTGTTTACAAGCCTATTGGGTCACAGTCCTGTAAAATCTTTTTAATAGGTCTTAATAAAAAATCGTAACCCTTATAGAATTACTTTGTAGTCCGTCTGTCCGTCGTCATTACTGAGTCATTACATTTGCCGTTTAATATTACTCAATTGATCTTTATAAGCGAAACTATCGGATGGTGCAGTAATATATAGGGTGAAATTTAATCAACCGACCAAATTCATACTAGAGACTCGGTTAGTGATCAAGAACTAGGTTCAGTAATCCTTTTGGCCAATTTCGAAAAATATTTTTTGTTGCTCCCGTACTGGTTGGACTAGTTTAAGTACAATTCCTAGTGCAGGTTCTACGGGTAAAAAAATTTTTTTTTCGAATTTCACCTTGAGGGTCATTAAACCTTGTTCCTGATGACTAACCGAGTCTCCAGTATGAATTTGGTCGGTTGATTTAATTTCACCTAGTATAGTGTTTTTTTTTCTAATCAGCGCGTTCAATTCCCGGCTAGGGAAATTATTTTTCAATGCAAGTGCTCGTAAAGTCCTGTTTTATATGCGCCTAAACTGTTGTCAAAGTCAACTTTACCACACTAGTGTTTTATTAATTTATTGAATCTCGCTTATACCTTGCGTTTCAAATCGTCCTCGTAAGCTATTGCCTCCTTACCACACTTATAGTATAAACTCCTATTTTTAACAACCTATTATTGGTTTTCATCAAAATCAGCCCCGAGACTCTTTGAACCCTGTATTTTTTAAATATATTTTTTCATTACTAACGTAACATTGTTAACTAAAAGTGACAGTAAACAAATCCGGGGACAACTACTAGTATTTATAACCATCGGAGAATATCAACAAATAGGGGACGACGGCTTCGGTTGAGAATTATTATTATAAGCATCACTCTGTAATTGAGACACACAAAACATCTACTCTTGTTAAGGCGATGACTGCTCATAATATAGATAACTTCACAATATGGAAAATTACAGAAAAACTCAAATGCTTTCATATAAAAAACCGAAACCCTATAGTAAAACTTCGGTGTTTATCTGGCTGTCTGTCCGTGATTTTGCTGGTACAAGATTGTTCGTCATTTCGTTGCTGTTTTCATAATCGACATCATTTCATTTCAGGTAACCATTTGTTTTCAATATTTGTATTGAAAGTCTGCGTAAAAATAAAGCTTATGTGTTTTTTATTTTGTTTGATTGTGTGTTTTTAATGCTTATTTTATTTTTTTCTTATTCACTCATTCTAAAAAATCGCAACTAAGGATTTCAAACTCGATGTTCATTGCCAAGGGATTATTAAAAAAAAAACTTGGCATGTTTATGTTCGCTGTCAATATCAACAGTCACAATGACATGACAGTTGATTTTATTAAATACGGAATGAACTTGAAAGCAAAGGTAATTGTTTTTAAAATCCTATGTTTACCAACTTGTTTTGTTTTTTAATCTCTTTATTTGAGGTGATTTAATTCTGAAAAAAATATATGATGCTCAGAAGGCCAATATCTCGAATTGGTTTTTAGTTTTGTACCAATTATTAATTTGTAATGTTGTCGATTGCAGGTGGAGTCTAATTCTCCGCAGTATTACCGCTGCCAGACAGTTTTACCCAGAATAAAAAAAATGTCAACAAAAACACAGTAAATAATGAATGTATAACGTAAATTATGGCGCCAAAATCCAGCAATGAACATAATAATATTTTTTATTTAACCATTACTTCGTTAAAAAAACAATGCTTAAATGTTGTTTTTCAAATTCAAACTGACTTTAATAAAATATGCAATGATCTACTATTTTTTAATTCATAATCAGGATACAACAAAATTATAATAACCATTTATTTATTTTTAACACTTTTTGCACATACAGTAAAAATCAATACAAAAGAAAGAACAAAAAAACATGGTGTACAAAGGTGGCACTTATTGCTAACAGCAATATCTTCCAGGCAACCTTTGCAAGCAAATAGAAAGATAGTTGATAGAATAAAAAGGAAGAAGTAAATGCTAATCAGTAACAAAAGATCGAAAGTTAAAAATATATATCTAAATAGACTTACCTAAGACAAAAACTTACATATACAATACATGAACATACTTAATATATAATAATATACATACATAAAGTATATATGGCCTACGTCCAGCAGTGGACGAACACGGGCTGATGAATGGATGGATATAGTATATGTTTATTGTACAATAATTATAAAACTCCATATTTGAGTTCAACTTTGATGGGTATTCTGCAAAGAAAAATTCCTCTACTTTAATTTAAAATAATTATATATATTTTCGTTTTAAATTTCTCTCCTTAAATTGTAACAAAAACCAAGTAGAAGGCTGCTTTACTTAAAAGTGAACTACGAACGAAATCTTTTGACGACGTTTCATTTTAAAAGTTGACAGATTCCCGCAGCATCAGTCAGCCCCTTAACAAGCCCCCCTCACCCCTTTCCCCATTAATAGTAGCTCTCTTGTGTACTCGTCTCGTTAAGGCTACATTCAACTTCATGTGGGATGTACCGGAATTCGGTATCTGTGTACAATGTTTTTTTTTTTTTTTTTTTTTTCTGTACTCAAAGGGTGCCTCCGCTGTCCATCCGTCCGTCTGTCTGTCACAGGGATCTACAGCTTAAGCCGTTATAGGTAGCCAGTTGAAATTTTCACAGAATACATGTTATTATAGCCTCTACCACGGCAAAAAAATAAAAATTAGAAGAAACTGAAATCCATCCAATTTGTCTCCGTACAAAAACCTCGAATATTTATCTTTTTTAAAAGTTATTTGTTTTAGCACTATCTTAAAGACGGTAATGAAATAATGATGCATGTTTCAAATTTGGTCACATTGTTGTACTCGTACATAGTCTAACGTAAAACAACGAATGATACAAAATCTGTGTTTCGTACCCTGGGGGTGCTGAATCGTTTGTCAGGCGCTGCCATTTTAGCGCCTTGTTTTTTGTCGCCTTGACGTTGCTTAGGCATCTATATTGTTGTTGTTTACCATAATATTTTTAGGGTTCCGTAGCCTAACGTACTACTTCCGTATTGTGGTGGTACCGAACCCTTGGTGCGCGAGTCCGACTCGCACTTGGCCAAATTTTTCTTTTATTATTTAAGGTGACATTAATTTACGCAACCAAATTTGTAGTGACGTCTTATTGGTAAGTAATCAGTGTCACGGATCGATAGTACTTGTTGCTCATTTCGAAAAATAAATGACCCCTAACATTTCACTCGGGGCTGGTCTTGCGTTTTTCATAAAAAGGGTCATCGAACCTTGCTACTGAGCACTTACCGAGTGTACAGTATCAATTTCATAAGATATGATAAGATAAGATATCATTTATTCGCTGCCAACAAACATGCACTTAAAAATAAAAACAAAATATAAAAAGAAACTAAATTAAAAGATAACACACACAGCTTAAACAAAACAACATCAAAAATGGTTTTTAGTTGAAGCAGCGAAAAGGTCCGACTAGAGCATCTTAGGAACCTCTAAAAAGTGACTTAAATTTAGGGCTGGTTGCTACTCAGAATACCAATTTCCTAAGGAGTGACCTAAAATTGTGACTTTTTAGGGCGCTCTAAATTTAGGTGTGTGCCACACAGAATAGGTGTCAATGTGTACAAAACGCGAGACGTAAAAGAAAGTAAATTTGATGAAAATTTCTAAACCGGAATATTCTTTTACATCAAAAATTGTTTACTACTACAACTACAACAAAAAAGGACTTGTCAAAAAAAAATTAAAACTAGGCTTTTGCCCGCGGCTCCGCCTGCGTGTTATTCAGCTTAACGACAGGTTTTTTCCGGGATAAAAAGTAGCCTATGTGTTAAATTAGGGTGTAAGCTAAATCTATTTTAAATTTCATCCAAATCCGTCAAGCCGTTTCAGCGTGAAAGAGTAACAAACATACACACGCACACACAAACTTTCGCATGTATAATATTAGTGTGATAAAATATATACAAAATTGCAAAACTATCAAAAGTACCGACCAATAGAAATAATAATGTAACATTAACTTCACAATTCGTTTCCTTTCGAATATGAGGACGACTCAAAGTGAAAGAAGCCATATCTCAATATCGAGGGACGAGTGTTGTGTGTATTGTCACATTAAATAGCCTTTTAGATTGAATATTTGTGTGTCGGTTCTATTCCGTATCGTGTCTGTGAATGTTGCTGCGATATTGAAATGGAAAAATGAGTTTTGGTTGTATATTTTGGGGTGCATGCATGGAGTCTCCCCAAGTGACGTTATCTTAGATACAAACACTGATTACTGCAAATACGCCCGGCGTTCTTTGAACTGTTGGTCGAGACTCAACTGAAATATTTCGTCACTTCGACAGTTCGTCACCAGCTCGATGAGGAAACCATGATCAAACGTTATAAGAAACCGTACGGGGAGAATTATTGTTATAGTTTTAGGATGCCTTGAAATTTCATAATGTACGAGTAATATTGGAAATACTTAGCAGGAATGTTTAATAAGCTAAAATAAAATAAAATAAAAATGTTTGTCAAAATTAATGGAAAAAATAAACCATTTCTTTCAAATTTCTTTTTATAAGTTTATACAATTCTGTTGTAATCCAAAGTCGTATGAAAGAAAAATCTGGTAGAAATTCTTCAAATGAGAATTTCTGTGAATTTATATTAGATCGTCACGAATCCCCAAACGGGTCAGATATGTTCCCAACTGTGAATTTATCACCGTTTTTATAAAAAAGACATTTTAAGAGTCGAATTTTTTATTGATATATTAACAAACTGTTTGAAGATTATACTATTACAACACGAAATTCTAAAAAAAAAATGAATTTTCTAGACACCCCAGTTATACATTATCAGCGAGGATTGTTAGGGTTGAGGATTGGTTTTACCATAACTTAAACTACTGTGTGTTCTTTATTTGACTAATGGAAAGATTTAGCATAAAGAGCATCATAGATCCGCAACTATAACGCTGTTGCTGAGCATTCGTTAGTTAGGGAATTCGTTAGTGGGACCATGTTCGATATGGCTTAGTAAGAAAGTTTCCAAAGAGACATCACTCTCGTATTTGAAGTACGTTTGTTCGTAAGCTCCGTAAATAGCGATCCGATAAATCGTAAACAGAACGCATGAGCTCTCACAAGTATTGCCCCTATAAATTCATTACCCTGATAAGCCATACCTCATCGCCCTCGATTGCCTAAGTAAAATCTATTTTCACATAAATTACATTAACATATGTACCGAGCGACCTATTAAGATATTGGCTGTGGTACAATATTGAACCTTATTCAATTGGGAGTAAGGTCTCGCAAAATTGTACATAACATAGTAAAGGCGTTGAGTTCGTGCGAAAAACAAATTGAACACATACGGTTAGTGAATTTCTAAATCAGGGTTGCTTTTAACTGGGTCTTTGGTTCGACCCCAAAGGTTTGAAAAAGTAATTGTGCTTTAAAAATTTTTACGTTTTAAAAGAATTTCTTTTTCGCATTATTTTCAATTACACCACAAAACAATAGCTTTAGTGATACTGCTTAAGTTTTCCTAATTGCAAATAAATTACGAATTCAACATTTATGGCTCCACTAAATAATAGCCTTGATATATTGTTCTAGTTATTCGAGATTTGTCAATGACCAATTTTTTTTTTGTTTTAAAATTGGTACAATGATTCTTTATCTTTGTACTATGTATGTACATCTACCTTATTATTTCTATATACATAAGGTAGATGTAACATACTACAAAGATGTTTTTGTTTGTTGCCAAATAAGTTTAATAACTTTCTGACTGAATCGAAATAAACATGAAAATTATTTATATCAATAGGTTAGAGTGGGAAATGTATAGCAACAAAAAAATTACAGAACAACGAGTTAAATTGTATCGTTTATTTTACATATTTGTTTACTGTATAATTTCCGAAATTACTAATTAATGTTATGACACTTGTAACTTGTAATTTATAGTTTGGTGAATTAAACTCCCGGCTTCCGAACCAAACCGAAGCTTAGTTGCTACGCCAATGTAGTAAGCTTTCTCATTTCGTAGACCTTTCGTAGCATTAATAATGAAACAAATTATATCATAAAGGGATATTATTTATAATGTGAAACCACGCATTTTGCCGACTATTACAAAACCAAAAAAAAAAACACATTACTGTACAAAATTATATTGGTAAAGTAGCAACAGATAAAAAATCAAAAGAAAAAAAAAGTGGCTCGCTTGCTAAATATATTAAAAAAATATTTCCAAGACCAACCTAGAGGCAATCAGTATGGGAAGTAAACATATAAAATGAAAATCACACTAATATTAGAAATGCGAAAGTTTGTGTGTGTGTGTGTGTATGTTTGTTACTCTTTCACGCTGAAACAGATGGACGAATTTCGATGAAATTTAGAATGGATATAGCTTATACCCTAACTTAAGACATTAAGTTTATTGCGAAAAAAACCATGTCGTTAAACCGAATAACACGCGGGCGGAGCCGCATGCAAAAGCTAGTAAAATATAAAAATATAAAGTTTCATCTTGTAAACATTCCCAACTATGTTTGCTTATCGAGCTTTCAGAATTAATTCTGATGTATTAATCAGAGTCGCGAAAAATAAACCGAGCTACAAATAGTAAACAATACTCGTATCATAAGTATAGGTTGACCCGCCGAGGATTTAGTTAAAAACGAATTTAAAATATGTTCTCATAAATTCCATTTTGGCGATGAGCCGTTTTAAATAATTTCCGAGTACAAACGCAGCTAAACCCAAAATCTGTATGAATTCAGGTGTTTTGTCGCGAGCGCTTTCGAAAGGTTCTTTCTCGACAACAGGCGGTGGGTTCCGTTCAGTTCACCAATTCTGATAGCACGTGAGACCAAGGGAGCATGCGACGTGATATGTTTGCGTAATGAGCCGACGACTCACGGGGTAAAGTTGTGTCCGTGCTGGCGATTGCGAAAATGTAGCATAAGGATAGATATTTCAAATTTGTAACGAAATCACAAGTAATAACTGTGACGGTCAAAAAATTGCTGACAGCTAAGAATGTATGTAAATTACTTTCATTCTCTCCCAGACTACAATAAGCTAATTACAAAATCAACAATAACAACATGGACATAGGCCTTTCCAGGATTTCGCCACTCTTGGTGTTCCTCCTGGAAGAAATGCCCATACTCACACACGCTGGGCAGGTGATTGGGGATGGATATACCGCCATCCGTCGGGCCCAGGCAATGGTGGGCCGCCTGGTTTTGCCTGAGAGCTGTTCTCTTACTCTCCCCCAAATAACTTCGGGAGGTTTTGCAAGTAAGATGGTGGTACCGGTCGAGCCCGGCATCAGCTCTACCACATAGAGTAAGTAACAGTACAATTTAATTTGTACACCTTATAAAGAAAAAAAAAACACTTAAATACCAGCTCACCAAACTGGTTAGGTAAGCACAAACAGGAAGCCTTATTGCTTAAAGCGATTACTTCCAGACAAATTTCCTGTGGAGGAAACTGTTCAAAAGGATTAAACATCAACAACGGTTTAACAAGTACCTACGTCGGTTTTCAGTATCGCAGAAGGCGGTGTTACTATATTGTAACACCACTTTTCTGTGTTGTGATTGGCCTAAATTTTGTTACACGCAGAGACAATTTTTTCTTCTTTTGCTTTGTTAGGAAAAAAGTATCTCTGCCATGCAGCCTTAAATGCTCCCACAGAACACCTTCAATAAGGGTTAATTAGACGACAAAAAATCATAATCTTCAAATCAAATTTTAGTAATTCCAGGATTATAGAAATAATATAATGATTTCCAGGACTCCTATTAATATGACATTGAATTACTTGTAATTTTAACACGCTTTGATATAAAGACGGCGTAGCGATTTGGAATAACTAACGAACGAGCCTGGCTTTTCTAACATTTTAGCCCGTGGATGCATCTACCCACCGCGTTGCTCGAGCCGTGGTCGGGGGACGCAAATCGGACGTAATGCCGTCAATGTGTTCAAGTATCGTTCTGACTTTTCTTATTGTTGAGATATTGTTTGTTCTTAGTGATTGCTGGTGTTTCTTAGGCTTTTATCCAAAATGAATCACTCGGATTAGGATGAGTATCCATCATAGTAAAATAGATATTACAGCTAGGACTCACTTTGATTTTAACAAGAAAATGTTTCAGTCAAACATGAGTGACCTTTATCAGGCTTGTGGAGTGGTACGGCGCCTGCAACACTTTGTGAGGCCTGAGGGTCCTCGCTTCCGTCAACGCCATCTATTTTTAACCTTTATAGCTAGGCGAAGTCTGTTAATCCATGTTCGTACAGTACAGCAGGTTGATGATGATGATGCGGAGAGGCAGCAGGTGTAAATAATGTAGTCGACACAGGATTAAATGGAGATATTCTTTGTTTTCATTTTAACAGTATATTACAATAGTAGTTTGTGCTACGAGTGCGTAAAGGAGGCAATAGCTTATACGAGGAACGATTTGAAACACGAGCGATAAGCGAGTGTTTTTAACGTTACGAGTTAGTTATTGCCCTTACCCACGTGTATCATACTACGTTTTTCGATGCACAGTGTGAGTAAATAAATTAAGCGTAATTAAAGAAACAAACAAACAATAAATACTTACTTTAAATGAACTTTAGGCGGGTATTCTTTTTCTTTGCACGCAAGTTGCCAACTTGACGGAAATAAGCTGTTTTCAGTTTAATGCGTTCCAAGGCTGCTTTCAATCATAAACATAATTTGACTCCACCAGCTTATTCGAATAATATAATGTAAACAACTATGGCTGCCCGAAATTATTCTTTAGATACAAAGAATATTGTTATCAAGGAAGACCGATCGATCGATAACGTTGTATTTTTTTAAATAATGTACAGAGAATGCAAGTGGCCAGTATCATTTCGCAAACTCGCATATAAAAACTTTTTGTCAAAAAGTTCTTATTCATATCACGATTAAATGAGGTTACCTACCAAGAAGTTTATTTTAACCAGATTTCATTATCCTTCTTGTTACCTTTATATTATGAAAAAAAAAGCGGCGGTATCTTAGGGGTAGAACGCTGGCCTTTCAATCTTTGAGATTCAGGTTCGATCCCCGGCCGGGGCATGCACCAATGAGTTTTTCGGAATTTATCTGCAGAGTATTTAATACTTACCACTTGCTGAACGGTGAAGGAAAACATCGTGAGGAAACCTGTATGCCCTAAAAAGCGTGTATTTGTGCCCGAAGAACGGCGATAGGGCTCACCACCCATCACGTTGGGATGTAATAATCGTCGGTGAAACGCGGGTGTACCGGGTGTGGACTGTGACTTGCATTTCACAGTTCACACCCGGAACACCTCTGACACCCCCTCGGAGATCCATGTCGTAACGATATATTTTTATTTTTTATATATTGTATCAAAAGATTGGTTGGTTAAGTTTCTCAGAATTTTCAATTTGTTAAGTCACTACCTACTCAAAATGTCGTCTAAACAGTTTGTATTTCATTTTTCAATCAAACTGAACGCAGCCCATGAACGCATCAAACTGAATATGTCATGTCTATCTATGGTACCAAGATAAGTGGCAACTGTTTTAGATAAATAAAAAAATAAAACATACCTCGGACATGGCTGTATGAGCTAAGTTCATTTGCCTTCCCACTAGGTAGGGAAAACAAAACTAAAAAAATAAATTAAATCATTAAACACTCGTGCGGTAAAGTTGACTTTGACAACGAATTAGACGCATATAAACCAGAACTTTATGAGCACTTGCATTGAAAAATATATTAGTCTACGTGCGATGCACGCCAAAAAAACCATTGGTAAGAGAATTAAGCGTCTTCCACGTAGATGAAGAGGTGGAGCCTAATCCAGGCGTTCGTTGGTCGTAGAGGTCGTGATAGTCCTTGCGATGATGAGTAGGATCGGGTCAATGCCTCATCTTCGACATGAAGTTGGCCATACATCGATGCGTTAACAATCCATTTATCAAGCTGTATAATTAAATAATGGTTGACAGTCTTTGTGGAGCTGCAAAATTAGAAAAAACTCAGGCAAGTGAGGTACAGCACAAATGTTTTTCATTGACGACGAACCAAGACAGATCCAAGCTTAGCTATAGGGGCTTCCATGGCTTTTTAAAATCGTAAAAGAGTAAGGTAAAAGTTGTAAGCCTCAAAACAATTTATAAAAATCTCTAAAAAACATAGGCTGAAAAATAATTCAGCTATAGTTTGCTTTCAATTTGTAGGGATTTTGTACTAAGCCCTCCGTGCTTACAGACTTTATCGCTGTGCTGAAAGCATCGGGTTTATTTCGGGATAAAAATGATTTTTTGAGGCACATTTTCAATCACAACTGATCCAACCATCAAACTTCATGTGGGTTTTATAGGATTTTCGCTAGATTAGGGATCCGTAGGTTCTTACCGTCTCGTTGTTAAAAAGAAATTGTGAAGTAAATGCTTAATTAAATAAGCCGCCTGGCGCTTTTCATAATACCAACAATATTAAGTTACATCAAACGTTTTGGTGTGTTTGTTTATAATTAACTGGAACATTTTTGTATAATCTACAGCAGCTGTACGTTTAAATCTTTTCATAAAATATAAGCTCTTTCTGCGTCACGTCACGCTACGTCAGTTTATGTCACGTGACGTCACGACTGAATTCCCAAGGGATTGACAAAACTTACTCCGAGTACGAACTGTGAAATAAAAGTTACAGCCCGCACACGTACACCAACGATTATTACGTTCTATCGTGATGGGTGGTAAGCCCTACCGCCTTTTTAAGGTTTCGTCTGTCTGTCTATCCAAGGCATACTGGTAAAATTTATCTGAGAAAGTGCACATGTAAAAAAAACCGGCCAGCTGCGAGTCGGACTCGCGCACGAAGGGTTCCGGACCATTATCTATAAAAATGGCAAAAAATCATGTCTGTTGTATGGGAGCCCCCTTTAATATTTATTTTATTCTGTTTTTTAGTATTTTTTGTTATAGCGGCAACAGAAATACATCATCTGTGAAAATTTCAACTGTCTAACTATCACGGTTCATGAGATACAGCCTGGTGACAGACGGACAGACAGGAGTCTTAGCAATAGGGTCATGTTGGTTACCTTTTGGGTACGGAACCCGGTTGAGTGCATAGGCATAGGTTTAGTGGTAAATAAGGGTATTTTGAATCAAATTATATTAACGAAGATGGACTCAAAAAATCTTTGCAGAACCCATCTCAGTTGAAACTTCACTTCACGCCCGCGATGTAAACATGGCCGGTAACATTATTCAAACTATTTTTTGAAAAACCTCCCCTTTTAAGCCGGATAAAACAAACTACGACGAATTATGTTACTTTTTCAGTGCACGCTGTGATCGGCGACGCCTGATATTTTCCGGTGATCCTCTCGGCTCTGGCCTACGATAAAGTAATAGCTTGATACACCGTGCTGATGCTATTGATTGTTGGCACTTCTTAGAATTTGGTATGACGTAATCAACAGGAAATCACTCTTACATTTCCATACATTTATCATTTACCTCCTGACCGGTTTCACCTTTATACACTAATTATATGTCTCTGCCTTTATAGCAATTCGAATAGTCCAGAATACCATAACAGCACCTAATTGTCGATTTTTTTGAAAGGAATGGACTATTTATGGTTAAAATATTTAAAAAAATGGATAGGACTCACTTTTTGACTGTGTAAGGAGGCACAGATCGAGCTTTCGATGAGATTATGACTCACCATCATCAGGACTCCCACGGCGGTGGTTTAAAAGTATAATTTTTTTTCTCCTTGAAATACAAAAGATATACTTGAAAATATTTAGGAAGTGAATAAATAGCTTTGATGACGTAATAGTCATGTCATTTAGGCATTACAGGAAATAGTCCATTGCCCACAAGAAAAAAAAGTTATATCAAAACCGACGTCTGTTTTTTTATTTTCAGTAATCCCATATTCAGGCTTTATCCCCAAAATTGTTTTTTCATTATTTTTTTACGTCAAGGAACTCTCCCTTTTGAGCCTAAACGGTATGACTATTAAGTCATATTCCCATTTCTCCGACCTGTTTTTAAAAAAATAATTTCCTCATAAAAAATTCCACCTGAAAGTTAAAGAACAGTATGTATCTTCATGATTTAGCCTATATTTACAGAAGAAATATACAAAAGGGCCTGTTACAATTTCTGGTTGGTTCGAATTTGAAAGGTTTATTTAAAGAACTTAAATGACATTTTTTATATTGTATAATCAAAAAAATTAATCATAACCATAATAACTTTGATTACATTGATATAAGTAATGTTATTTCAGATCTATAACTTTAAAAATACCATAAAGGCGAAAACTGTCAGGAAATAATACATTTGTGTTAATTATATAATTAAATACCTGGATTCAACATGTGTGGCTCAAAAGCAGCCGACATCGTAGATATTTTAAGCAGACATTCAGACATTTCAGTTTTCAATCTTAACTCATTGCGATAAAGTTGATATTTGATACAAATGACGTTAAGTCGGTGGACTCTTTAACAGCCGGCTAGTTGTACTTTTGCCTACGTTTATCTAGGCTCCGTTTTTGGCTTGGGCGTATTTTTATCAAAATCTCTTATAACCTACATGTTGACCAGAGTCACTACGATGACAATAAATAAAACCGCATCCAAATCCGTGGAGTGGTTCTCGAGTAAAAACGGAATATTATACATCAGACAAAAAATATTAAAATGGTATTTTTGGCTTCAGTAAATTACTATTTCACTTAAAATTCAATGTACACAGACAACTTTATTACTACTTTATTATCATTGTACAAAGGAGTCATCTAGTCTGGAGTATTCCCATTTATTATCTATCCCAGTGGTTCCCGAACTTACTTGCGTGAATCGCGACGTGAGTAAGATTCAGGACCCCTGATTTCACAGTTGAGAATTTCAAGTTAAAAAGTGCTTAACTTAAAAATGCAGCATTGTGATGTGAAGATTCTGTTAGTTTTCTATTTTTCCTAATTTTACGACCCACTGCCTGAAACGGTCGGAATCCATATTTTGAGAAATGCTGATCTATCCGTTCAGCTCGTATCGAATATGAAATATAAATTAGCTGAATAGGGGCTTTTGTGAGCTTTGTAGCTTGAAGGTTTTAATGAAATTGCTGAAAAGGCTGTATTTGATTTGATTTGGTTAGCCCAGCTAGTAATCCACAACTTTTTCAGCATAATGGTTTTAATTTTGCAAGTCTAGCTCAGTTAGTATAATAATATTATTTATACTAATAAATTCGTAAAAATTTCGTGTCTGTAGATTGAATAGTTTTGCGAAATTTGAAATGAAATGGTTATTAGTATTGTACTGAGGCCAAAACCACATTTTTTTGAATTATTGTCTGTCTGTCTGTATGTATATTTTAACTAAAAACCACTCAACAGATTTGGATGCGGTTTTTTTATTATCATCATAGTGACTCTGGTCAAGGCTATAGGTATAGGCTATAACGGGTCATAAAATAACGCACAAGCTGAATACGGGATAGAGATAAAACAGAAATTTAAACACGGGGGCAGCCGCGGGCAAAGGCTAGTAATAATAATTAATATAAATCGTCATGCCACGAATATCCGACGGGGTGTTAAAGGTGTTTGCGAGAAAAAACTGTGCAAGTCACATTCCATATTCCTACACCGATATGTGTATCCATCCATCAACCTAGTTCGTACACTGCTGGACATAAGCCTTTCCAGGACTTAGGCACTCCCGGTGGTCATCCTGGAAGAGTTGCCCATACTCACGCACGCTAGGCAGGCGGGTTGGTGAGTGCGGTGCCGAAACCCTCGCACCAGTGACGCCGCTGCCCGTCACCAGTCTGTTCCATACAAGGCCCGGCTATTAGGGATGGATATACCGCCATCCATCGGTGCCAGGCAATGGTGGGCCGCCTGGTTTTTGCCTGTGAGCTGTCCTCTTACTCTCCCCCGAATTAATTTAAGGGGATCTCCAAGTAAGATATGATATGTTTATGATGAGTAGTAAATAAGATCGCCGTATTGTCGGCACAAATGTGAACGCACAGCTTAACGTGCTTTTCGAACACAGACCATATACCCAGCTTTCAAAGCACGCAGACCGAATTGAAATGTGCCCCTGGGATTTGAACCCGTGGCCTCCATTAACCACTAGACAACAGCGGTCAGTCTGTTACTATAACATTATAAATTACATCACCACGGCATGAACTGTCAGAGGTATTCCCAAGTGTGAACCGTAAAATACAAGTCGCAGTCTACACTCGGTTTACCCGCATTTCACACACGATTATTACGTCCCAACGTGATGGGTGGTGAGCCCTATTGCCGTACTTCGGGTATAACTACACACTTTTTAGGGAATGCAATTTCCTCTCGATGTTTTCCTTCACCGTTCAGCAAGTGGTAATATTAGGTATAAAATATCTACTCTATGCACATAAATTCCGAAAAACTCATTGGTGCATGCCCGACCGTTTCGCTATAAGGCGAGGTTATCCAGTGAAATTTGTCCTGCTCCAATGCTTTCAATTTACACATGTTTATCCTGCTCAGCGGAATTGGGGCGCTCAGAAAACTTGCGGTTTCGAGGTGTTTTATCTAGGGGCTCGGAAGTGCCCCCGCCAATTCAAACTAAAAAGTGGCACGGCCGTACCATCCTTTTCTCGAAACAGTTCAGGCCATTTTCGACCTTATATAACTTCGTTGTGGATAAAACTAGAAGCCTGAATTTTCAGTAACCAAGCAGGCATTGTATAAAGACAGTATATTTCAAATTTCATTCAATTTGAACTAGTAGTTTAAGAATTATAACTAGTAAATTTTCTCAATTTTGTCACTCACTGACTGACTGACCAATCATCAAAACTCTAAGGCACTTCTAGCTGACATAAAAGTTTCAAATTTGAAATAAAATTAGTGTTTACCTTATAAATTAAGGAAAAACTAAAATATTTTGCAATTTTGTTCCAGTTTTCTAGAACAGGGGCAAATATGGATCTATAGGGAATGTAGATTTGCCTTCTAATAACGTTCAGTCTAGCCTCGAAATACCTTTGACACCTCTTTGGGCGTCGTGAGTCGTGCGTGATGTAATGTTTGTTTGTTATATTGTAAGTTTGTGTCCTGAGTATATACATTTATTTCCATGTATTGAAAGTAAGAAACTGATATAAGATTTCGTTTTTCTGTTTTAGAAGTTATGTATATTCGTTTGCTTATGTTATCTTATCACAAATTTTTCACCATATTGAAGGTTGGCTGGAAGAAATGTGTATAGAAATAAGCTCGCTTTAGAATTTACGTTTACGTTTTACTTTTTTAATAAATAGTGTTTTTTAAGTTCGTATTATTTTCATGAATTACTCAACTTTTATAAATATTTTAGGACATGCCTACGTTCATGACAACATTTGTGATTCAGTTTCAGGCAATCAACAATGCAGTAGAAAAAAAAACAACTAATATAGTACCTAAAAAAATCTCAGCAAATTCGTTCGTATTTGTTCTAAGCATTCGATTAACGATTCCCGGAATGACCGGGGAGCCGGGAGTGGGCACAAAAGAGGATTCCATTCAGACAAAGGTTCCGTAGGGCGACCAATTCCGATGATAAAGAATTCAAGATCCCTTGACCCTCAACGCGAAGAAAATCTCTTTAAAAGTGAAATGTCTTCGTACTCTTAACACGAAGACAAAGGCGGAAATAATAAATATTTTCGTTACGAAAAACGGAGTTTGATTGATTAAAATAAGCGTTATTTTGCGGAAGTCCATCATCAATTTATTGATATAATTTATCACTTTGCAATAATTTGAATAACGAAGTTTTATTAAAAAGGGTTTGGAGGTTTATAATATTGCATTATATATTAGTATGAAAGGCCAGTTTACTAGTTTAAACTAAAACGGTCAAAAACAATTTAAAAAGTTTGTGTTTTTACCCAATTAATATGCCATTACTCGTATTACAGAGATTTTTTTTCTAAGCTTAGGTCAGATAATTGAACAGATAATTCTGTTTTACCGAAGCGACAAAAATTATTTGATAGATATTATTTTATGTTATAATTTCTCATCGTTTGTTTTCTTTGCTTATTTATAACATTAATGTGGAGTCCAATATAGTTACCTAAAAAATTTACACCAATACGTATTTTAAGCTTTTGTTACCTGATTAATTTTCTAACCAATTCATATATATTTATTTAAGTAAACATGTTAAGTACATGTAGAAATAGATTTGTATACCTCCTGCAGGTGAAACATGCTGAACTGTTATTATATTTAACATCTTTTGTAAACCATGTTTGGAACAAATAAATATTTCTATTTCTATTTCTATTTCTATGTACTCACGCTTTTCTCCCAGAAGGATAGGCAGATACTAAAAATATATAACTTTAAACTTTTTACATAAACGAAGCAAAACGATTCCTCAATTTTAAGGTATACTATCAAATATATCTATATCAACTTGTCCCCGCTATTTACCCAAGTTTTTTCATGGTTGTAATTTGTCTGTATACAGTTTACTCTAAATAACCTAAGCCCAGAAAGACTTTGAAGTCAGTTCTTGGTATATAAAGAGTGAGCCCGTTGTGATGGAATTAAGGAATTATCCGCTGATGTATTTTTTAGGAAATCGATAGATGCGGCTGTTTGGGCGGAAACTCTGTTTAGTAAAACTTGACTCGCGTTCTTAACTAGAGGACGCCTGCGACTTCATCCGTGTGGATTTGGGATAAAAGCAGCCCGTTGTATCCGTTGGAATTTTGGAAACGCGTTTTCCATACAAATGTTAACAGCCTGTTTCACCCCTTTATTGGGTGAATTTCGTAACGTATCTATCAAATTGTATGTTCTATCTTTAGCGGTGTAGGCTGTGCGTTGTCTGTCAGTATCTCAATCAGTCAGTCAAAAGAAACAATTTTGTAAGTAGTACTTATTAGTAGTATTTTCTAGTAATACTGTTAAGAAATAAAAAAACTTTCATGTAAAACTTCACCGATCACTACTTTTTTTTAATAATTAATTACCTTTTTTGAACTCTTTAGGTGCATTTCTTTTAACTAATGGACGGGCGGTGCACGGGTCTGCATTTCGAATATCATAACAAGAATTGTTCTGCGGAATATTGCAAATTGTATTCATATATCCGTAAGTTAGTGATGGACTTCCGCAAGGTAACGCCTATTTCAATCAATTAGCATTTCTTTTATATTTATGGGTATTTTTGTTTCTTATGAATAGCGTTGTAAATATCCCACCAAAAATATACATGTGAAAAAGGAGCAGGTTCAGTAGAAAGGCAGTGCAGGATTGTCGGCTCCAAAAAAATAATTCATCTCAAATTGAGTGCCGAGGTTTAAGGAGGCTCCTCCACTCAAACTGCAATAATTTAAACTGTTCTTCACTTGTTT
This sequence comes from Ypsolopha scabrella, assembly GCA_910592155.1. NCBI lineage: Eukaryota > Metazoa > Arthropoda > Insecta > Lepidoptera > Ypsolophidae > Ypsolopha > Ypsolopha scabrella. The sequence continues at coordinate 1,622,044 of OU342978.1, forward strand.
TAGAAGAAAGTTTGTTAGGGTATTTTTGCTACTGAATATGAAGAACTAACAAAACTAAAGTTTGAACGTTTTAAATTAACGTCATACATAGAAATAATTGACTATGAAAACTTGCCAAGTTCTAATATTCAGTAGCAAAGACCCTAACAAACTTTCATTGAAAACAACTGAAGAACGTAGTACATTATTGCAGTTATGACTGAAGGAGTCTCCGTAACCTCCGCACTCAATTTGCTCTCAATTCTTTTTTGGGGAAGCCGGCAATCGACAAACATTACAAATTATAATTGGTACAAAACTAAAACCATTTCCAGATATTGGCTTTCTGAGCATCATATATTTTTTTCAGAATTAAATCATTTTCTAATAAAATGTTTTTTTTTGAATAAAAAATTTGGTAAACACAGGATTTTAAAAACAATTACCTTTGCTTTCAAGTTCATTCCGTATTTTGAAAAAATCAACTGTCATGTCATTATGACTGTATTGACAGCGAACATAAACATGCAAACATGCAAAGTTTTTTTAAAATAATCCCTTGGCAATGAACATCGAGTTTGAAATCCTCAGTTGCGACTTACGTTCTTTTAGAATGAGTGAATAAGAAAAAAATAAAATAAGCATTAAAACACACAATAAAACAAAAAAAAAATACGTAAGCTTTATTTTTACGCAGACTTTCAATATAAATATTGAAAACAAATGGTTACCTGAAATGAAATGATGTCGATTCAGGCTTTTTGCTGAACCTGGCTCCTTTTTCAAATTCATGTGTTGGTGGGATATTATTGATTTTGTAAGGTTATATTTAAACATGTATTAATGGGCCAGTAGCGGGTGGTTTCAACCGCGCTAATTAAATTAATGACTATATCCGTACGTGGAACTGCTTGTCCTCAGAAAATAAACTATACATCTTTATCTAAGTGAAGAGTCTAACCATAACAGTGAAAGAATTTCCAAAATCGTTTTAATCGTTCCAAGGATCACGAACGAGAATGTAATTAATGGCCATGTCCCCAAGGAACTGCCCGTTCCCAGGAAAGAAACTATAGCCTATGTCCAAATAAATAATTTAACCAATAAAAGAGTGAAAGAATTTTTAAAATAGGTTCAGTAACTGTTTCCACAGATTACTCCCTATATACAAACAAATTTTACCTCCTTATAATATAAGTGTCGACTAGAGTGTATTGCAAGATAGAAAAACCGGTCAAGTGCGAATAAGACTCGTGCCCTGAGAATGAAATAATTCCACGAGCAGTTACAACTATCCAACTAAACTTGACACGTACGATCTATTAAACTGTATGTATCCAACGGGTCTAATTAAACTTTAAACTTTCGCGTTTTTCACACATTATTAACTTAATAAGTTGGACACAAATAACTTCCGGAATAATCAAATGTAAGCAATTTTCCGAATTTTTCCTTTATATACTTTTTCCTTTATATACGCTTAATGACCTACTGTTATCTGAAATTTCAAGTTTCTATGTCCCTTTAGGTTTAGGTTTTAAATGAGTGAGTAAGTCAGTCAGTCATTGTCAAAAATAATGGTTTTTATACGTAAAAATCTGGAGAATTGTTAATGTTCCATTTATGATTATGATATTGGGTACATGTACGGACCTTAACAGATAATTATGTGAAATTACAACTTCGTAGGTCCAATAGGAAGTGAGATATAGAGAAGTCGAAAGTAGCTTAAAATGATTCGTGTAATATAACTTATATAACACCCGGCTGATACGCCAGCCTTCGGACCAGGACAGACGCGTGAAAAAAACAACAACAATAGTTGCAACGGCGAGCGCAGCAAGGAGCGGCCTGTAGGTTACTTGTGATCATAAACTCGGAAGTCAAGCGAAGCGGAGCGGAGCAAGGCGACCCTTTGAGTTTTTACAAATTTCATGATATTTTAGCAAATTACGAAATCATCAATTCTAGGGTATTTCTACTACCTGTACATAAAAGAGATCACACTAATATTATAAATGCGAAAGTTTGTGTGTTTGTTACTCTTTCACGCTGAAGAGCTGAACGGATTTGGATGAAATTTAGAATGGATATAGCTAACTTAACACATAGGCTACGTTTTATCCCGGAAAAACACATGCGTTAAACCGAATACTAGTATTTAATATTCGCACAGACATGAAAATTGAAAATAAAAATACAAAAGCAAATAAATGCATTTTATTCCGGCTAGCGATGTTCATTGGCCAATGCAAACAACATTAGTTTCCTAAATGTAACGATGATTTATTTATTTTCACGTTGCATGAAACTGAATACGTAACTACCTACTTTCATTCAGTTTTTGTATAAAAGATTTATTGCCAACAGATATCAAAATATACTTTTAAAAGTGCAGGTTATAAATTGGAAGTAGTGATGTTGATTTATATGCCTTCATTTTTAATACAAAATATACAGAACAGTATTTGTGAAAAAGATCATAATATGCTTTTTTAGGGTTGTTGAATAATTTGTCATTTTAGCGCCTTGTTTTTGTCGCCTTGATGTTGTTATGACAACTATATTGTTGTTAAATGAAAACCACTCGAAACCAACCTTAGCAATTTTTGCGCACGTTCCAGAATAGCCGTCCAGAACGTGATCATAGTATAAATAACAAATAGTATTCCATTTCCATACAAACGGGCCTAAACGAAACCCCCCCCCCCCCAAAACTCGGTTCAACTCGGTTTACGACAGTCGCGTCGCACCGCAGTTACGTACGCACGTTCTCACTGTGACGCTACCGCGCATTTTCGTAAATTATGGCATGAAATTACAGAGTAAGTTGTGCATTCGAAGGTTGCTTAAATACAACTTTTATAATAATAACATAGCATTATCAAATACGTAAACAGTCATTCGGCAGCCCTAGCGCGTGTTTAGGCACCGACCGAGCGGCCGTAGGTATTGATTTCAAGGACACCGCCTAGTTTAACTACTATTGTTACCTATACTGTGACGTAATGTACGTGATTAGTAATAATAAATATGGTTGTTGCGAACCGCCTGCGCGGCCCACACTTACCTCGGAGACCTCGTGGCAAGCGGGCGTGTCGCGTGCGCGGCACTTTGTGTTTATATTTACTTCACCTATAAATACTTGCCTACGGTGAGACAGCACACGGGATATAGATAATCGTCGGTGAAATACGGGTTTATCGAGTGTAGACTGTAACTTGCATCTCACAGTTCACATTTGGGGAAACCTCTGACAACCCCTCGAGATTCATATTGAATTAATTAATTCATTCATTCAATAATGAACGAAGCACGTCATCATAAATTCGTCACTATTTTGATCAGAAAATGAGGAAGTACAAGATGACATTACATAAAAGGTTCCATTAATTCAGCATTAATTAATATTTTGCTTTACGCCAAACTTAATAGGTTCTCGATGAATTGAAATTTAATTATTTTGTGGTAACAGAAGCGACCGCTTTTGGGAATTTCCATTTCGTCACCTTTTCGTCGATTCCGAACGTATGTGTAAATAATTGATATTACTTTGATATTACTATTAATTCAAACCCCTTAGTTATTCGTTTCAAAATATGTTTAATCTACTTCCATACTCCACATCACAAACGGTTTTGCTAGTACATCTACGTTTTTGTCAGTATTGCAAAAACCGATGTTATAATATAAATTATAGCCCCGCGTTTCTGACCTGTGATTGGCAATTTTTTTGTATAACATCGCTTATATAATTTAGAACTGCGAATATTTTTTGCGTTAGTATTGGCTAAGATATCTCTGCCATGTAGCCTCAAATGCTCCTACAGAACACAGAGTGCCTTATATTATAACGGAGAACAGAAGAAAAAAAGATTCTCGCGCTTTCTTTTTCTCATTTTTCATGAAATTGTTGTTTGAAAAGATGGTCGAAAAACTATTGTGTCCAACTGTTACATAGATAGCCATTATGACAATCGTACAGCCTATTACGAAACTCATTCAAACATTGTCGTGTAGTGCAATAGACCACATATTTAACGCTTTTTATTAAAAATAAGAAGAACAATCACAATTTGTACGTTTAGGAACGAGACTCATCAAGTCATCATTTAGATATTTCATTTGACGCATGTAGTGCAACTTGACCTGGTGTTATTTCCATGAACCCGAAATGTTAAATTCATTAAATCAGGTTAGATGTAAAGAATGGAAAGGAAAGCTGTATCGAAACCATAACTCTCTGAAAGTGTACGGAAACGAGATATTTGCTTTTTATGACATGCTTTGTAAAGATTTACTCAGCTTGTACAAAGTTATACATCTTGACTGCATGTACACTAGTATTAGTACCTTTACGTTAATAGCACAAATCGGAACGCAACAATTGAATTTTGACTTGCACATTGTATGTGTTCGCGCCACATCTTGTGGCTCTCATATTGTGGGGTAGGAGCAAAATTACTTTCCTAACTGTCCCTTCCGCTCGCTGCATTTCTACCCGCCTAATATTTTGGACACCATTGTCCAGTGATCAGTCAGACGCCTTCGACGCCGGAGGTCTGCGCTCATTATCATCCGTCCAGGTCTTTGCCTTGACCTAACCGCGCCGCCATCTTGAGATCGCACACGCTGTGCGCCTCATCCTTATCCTTTCCGTTATCCGACATTAAGAAGAACAGCCGAGAAGAGCGCAAAAAGGCAAGAAGACAAAGAAGCCCATAGCGGAAAACACCAGATACTTGGGGATCCAGGCAAGGCGTGGTTTGTGGTGCAAGCAGCTCTTCCCAAGGTCAGATCTCTAATCTTCTTAATAGTCCTTTTCTTTTCCCGCTACAAAACCTATGGAGATACAAAGCATTGGCGTCATATCGCTAAGCAACATTTTTGGTCCTTCGAGCCGGATCTAGGATCATTTTTTTTTTGGCTTTCGAGACGTTATCTAAGGCCATTTTTTGGTTTCTTTTTGAACCGCAATCGTGGACCACATTTGTTGGCCCGTCGATATAAAATCATTTCAACCGCTATTTTCACGTTTTGTGTTTTAACACTGTTTAGTTTAGTAATTCCGCTCCTATTTCGCAATATTACCCCGCATTTCCGCTTTATCTGCATTGTTTATGCATTAAAAAACTCCGCATACGTGAGAATATTAGGAATTCCATTTCCTAAATACTGGAAGTTGTAGATTACCTACAGCGAAATACGCTTTTTGTAAATTTATCCGCTGCGACTGTGCCATTTGATCATTTCACGGTAAATATCTGCCCTACCCGCTATTTCTTTATTATCATCACTATTCGTAGATAGGTTCGCAGGCCGATCGCGTTATCTTTCTCATTAGCATATTCTGTGTTGTAGTCAGTATTACACTTTCGATAGTTCTGATACTTGCCTAACTTTTTACTATACTATGACAAGTTCTGTAGAAGCTGCAAAATTAAAAATGTCGTATAGTTTAAAGAAGCTTAAAAATAAAATTCAAGAATTGTTTAACCGACTTCAGAGAGTTTATACTATTCCACAACCGCTTTAAAGGATGTTTCTTCGGCAGAATTGTTTATGGCTAATGTCGAAACATTGGATATTATACGCTCTGAGTTTCATGACATCATTGAAAAAATCAATGACACGGAAATATTGATAAATCCTGAATTTGAACCTAATTATAAAAGTTGGTCAGCATTTGAGGATCTTTACTCCCATTGTAAATACATCAATAGGAAGTTATCACCTACTTCGAAATCGGTTGATTCTAAAGTTAATGCTCCGCGTGACATGGAATGTTCCAAAAAACCTACTATCAAGCTTCCAAAGTTGGAACTTGTCGGTTTTTCTGGAGAAGCTACTATGTGGCCAACATTTTATGAAACATTTAACAACACGATTCACGATAATCCGGACTTAACCGATAACGAACGAGTGCAATACTTGATGGGTAAACTTTCTGGCCGGGCACTTTCGATTTGTTCTGGTATCACACCGAATGCAACTAACTACGACATAATCTGGAAAACGCTTGTTTCTACATTTCAAGATTCGCGTAGTTTAGCTACAACTTATTTGGATCAAATGTTTGAATTTCGCCCTATAACCACCGCTAGTTCAAAAAACTTGGACTTGTTTTTAGACAAGTTCTGCTCCGCTGTTTCGTGTTTAAAATCGCTGAATATTACAGATCTTTCGGATTTTATCCTTTTGTATTTGGCTCTTAAAAAACTTGATGTTGAAACCAGTCGTTCATTTGAGATGTTTAAACGAGATTCCGATTTACCCAACTATGAGGAATTAATATCATTTTTACGGGAACAAACTAAGATACTGAACCGCACGGAACCTACAACTGCCGCTCCCACTCCGAACCGCTCCGCGAATAATTATAAAAACAAAACTGGGTATAATAGCAAGTCAACTCATGCTTTTGTCTCCGCTTCGAACAATAATTGTTGTCCGCTGTGTAAACAATTTGAACACTATAATTTATACAAGTGTCCCGAATTTCTGAAACTAGGAATCGAGGAAAGATTTCAGTTCATCAAAACTAATAACGGTTGCACTAATTGTTTAAGCATTACGCATAACAATTCCTCTTGTAAATTGTCTTACAATTGCCGCCATTGTAATTGTAAACACCATTCGATGTTGTGTCGAAAACAAAATGTGATGAATACTCGCACCGCGCTCGGTCAAAATATTAACGCGTCTCCACGCACACATACGCATCCCTCGAGGGTAGTGGATCCTGCCTTATCGGCAAATACTCAGCCCGCAGCAAACACGAGCAATAATATTTCGTTATGCAACTTGCAGCCAAATTCGCAGCGCAATGAAACGTGCCTTTTAGGTACAATTCAAGTGATCGCGAAAGACTCAAACGGTGTGTCTATCCGTCTTCGTATGCTCTGTGACCCCGCTTCACAATCCAGTTTTACGACAGTCTCCTGTTGTGAAAAGCTTAACTTAAAATATGAGAAAATTCCCCGCGCTTTTGTTAAGGGCATCGGCTCTTCATCAAACCCAATTAAGGGTGTGGCAAAAATTCAATTGTCCTCACGATTTGACGATTCGGTGTCAATTTCGCTTGACACTTATGTTATCGACCGCATTACCGACAACTTACCATCGGTGCAGGTGGATGTGTCTACGCTTTCGTATTTGAAAGGTATCACGCTCGCTGATGAAAACTTTTACTTACCGGGTGAGATTGATATTCTCATTGGTGCACCCTTATTCGCTGATATCTTGTTATCAGGCCGCATCTCTGGTCCCCCAGGTACGCCGACGGGATTTCAGACCATCTTCGGTTTTACCCTAATTGGTAATACGCCTGTTTACCAAAATACCGCATCTTCGATTTCCTTATGCTCTTTTACGGAGATTGAACCGCCAATAGATATTATTTTACAAAAATTTTGGCAATTAGAAGAGGTGCAATGTGAATCTGCTTCTAGTCCCGCAAATACTGAATGTGAAAACTTGTTTATCAACAATGTGACACGTGACCCTGCTGGTCGCTATTCGGTTTCTTTGCCGTTTGCGCGGAACCCTAATATATTAGGAAATTCGTACCATCACGCTAAAAAGTGTTTCATGTCTCTTGAGCGAAGGTTTGTTTCTAACGCAGATTTACGTTCCGAATATAATAATATAATGAACGAATACCTAATTAAAGGTTACGTATCCCCGCTTCATAATAATGACCAATCTCTCGGTTATTATATTCCGCATCACCCCGTAGTGCGTGTAGATAAAGTAACGACAAAGGTGCGTATTTGTCTGAATGCCAGTACCAAGACTGATTCCGCTAATGGTACACGCGTCTCATTAAATGACACGCTGCACACAGGTGCAAATCTGCAAAATGATTTGTTCTTAATTTTACTCGACTTCCGCTTGTATGAGATCGCGTTTACCTCAGATATCAAACAAATGTACCTGCAAGTTTTGGTTAACGAAGATGACCGCAAATATCAAAAAATTGTATACCGCTTTGACTCGTCTTCACCGCTTATCGCTTATCAGTTCAATCGCGTCTGCTTCGGGCTACGCAGTAGTCCTTTCCTTGCGATGCGAGTAGTGAGGAAACTGTGTGACGATGAGAGTTCATCGTACCCGCTCGCCGCTACTGTAGCCGCGCGGAATTGTTACATGGACGACATCTGCTACAGCGTACCCACCGTGCAAGGCTTCTTACAACTCAGAGATGAGTTGCTAGGATTGTTTAACGCCGGTGGATTTGAGCTCGTCAAGTGGTCTAGTAATTGTCAACAATTACTCGATACACTGCCTGACACTCACCGCTTAAATTCTAGTAAGAATTTTGAAGAAGAGTCTCAAACTCTTAAGGTTCTTGGCTTACAGTGGTCGCCTGATTCTGATGAGTTTTCTTTTACCGTATCGATAGATAACCGCCCCTGTACTAAACGCAATGTATTGTCCGTGATAGCACGTCAGTACGACGTCCTCGGCTTCACCGCCCCTGTCATTTTGTACGCAAAAATACTATTGCAGAAAATCTGTATTTTAAAGTTAGACTGGGATGAAACACTACCCTCTAATATTGTACAAATTTGGCAAAATTATTTAAATGAGCTACCTGTTTTGCAGGACTTGCGTATTAAACGCCACTTGAACGTTTTACAAAATTCGAAAATTTCGATTATAGCATTTGCGGACGCAAGTGAACGCGGATACGGCTGTGCTATCTACATCCGAGTACAAGATGACAACGACACTTGCACTAGTATTCGGCTGGTTTGCGCGAAGTCAAAAGTCGCTCCGCTTAAGACTGTTTCTGTGGCTCGCCTCGAGCTGTGCGCCGCGTTACTCATGTCGAAGTTAACACGTCGTGTTGTTGACGCTTATAAACTACGTCACGATATTGAACGGATTTACTGTTTTACCGATTCTATGGTAACCTTACACTGGATCCATTCCTCACCGCACAGGTTTAAAGCCTTTGTCGCGACGCGTATAACAAAAATAATATCCGCTATTCCCGCTGAATGTTTTTACCATACAGCTGGTTCTCAAAACCCGAGCGACTGTCTTTCCCGTGGTCTCACTCCCACGCAGTTGATGACTCACCCGCTCTGGTTCTCTGGTCCCGCTTGGCTTCATCTTGACGATAAAGAGTGGCCGATCAAAACAATAGAATCGACTTCTATTGAAGAGAACTTGCCGGAGTCAAAAACCATTTCTCTTCCCGTTTTCAAGGATGAAGAACCGCATCCTCTTCTTTCTCTTTCGGAAAGAATTTCGTCATGGCTTGTGCTCTTACACACGGTCATTTACATATACCGATTTTTACGCCTTTTACCGCGTTCTAATATTTTTAACGCGACCGATCTTGATTTCGCACAAATTGCATTGATTAAAGCTCTTCAAGCATTTCATTTCTCCGATGAAATAAAAAGATTAAAATCGAATAAACTTACTTCTCCCGCTTTAAATCGACTATCACCATTTTAAGATAAAAATGGATTATTACGCGTTGGTGGTCGACTTCGTAATACAGACATGACGTTCGATCAACAACACCCTGTGTTGTTACCTCGTAAAGACCATATTGTCGAGTTGATTATTTCTCATTATCATCGCAAAAATTGTCATACTGGACCAGTGGCTTTAATGTCAATACTTCGCCAAAAGTTTTGGATTCTATCCTGCCGCAGTATCGTTCGCCGCGTAATACATAGCTGCAATTATTGCTTTAAGGCTAAGCCGAGACAAATTTTGCCGTTCATGGCAGATTTACCTGCCTGCCGCGTTAATGAGGCTAAAGCTTTTGTCCATTCGGCCGTCGATTATTGTGGTTCTATTAATATCACTCCGTATCGCAAACGTGGAGTCCGTCCCGTCAAATCTTATCTCTGCATATTTGTATGTCTGGTGACGCGTGCAGTTCACGTTGAATTGGCTACTGATCTTAGCACAAACACTTTTCTTTCCGCGTTCAAACGTTTTTTATCTAGACGGGGAGCCGTTTCTTTCGTTTATTCGGATAATGCTACGAACTTTTGGGCGCGAGAAATGCCCTCTCAGAAATTTACAATTTAACAAATTCAGAACAATTTAAAACGTCTTTCGCGAATGAACTTGCCGATCGTAGAATACAATGGAAATTCAATATTCCACGGAGCCCACATTTTGGGGGACACTATGAGATATACGTCAAAGGATCTAAGACGCATTTGCACAGAGTAGTGGGTACTCAACTGTTGACCTACGAAGAATTATTAACTGTAGTTACGCAAATAGAATGTGTCATAAATTCTCGTCCGCTTACGCTGCTGAGTGAGGATCCATCTGAACTTAGCGCGCTAACCCCTGCACATTTTCTAATGTCAACTCCTTTAAAAGAATTACCCGCTTATAATGTGGCTGATGAGCCAGTTAATTTGTTACGTCGCTACGTGTTACTCGATCAAATGGTACAATCGTTCGCGAGGCGATGGAAGAATGATTATCTCCACTTTCTCCAGTCTAGAGGGAAATGGAATACACCTTCCAACCCAATTAAAATGGGATCTGTTGTCGTTGTAGTAACCGACAATACTCCACCGCTTCAATGGCCCCTCGGTGTCATTGTTGCTGTATACCCTGGTAAAGACAATGTCATCAGGGTAGCTTCTGTCAAAACCACGACAGGCGTCTATAAACGACCTGTCGTGCGTCTTTGCCCTCTACCATCACAATAACTCCTTTCTTTGCCCCCGCTTCAAAATTTCGTTATTCTCTCTCTTATCATATATTTTTTCTTCTCTATTATTAATTTTAAAACCGATGGTTTTAACGCCGGGGGTAAATGTTCGCGCCACATCTTGTGGCTCTCATATTGTGGGGTAGGAGCAAAATTACTTTCCTAACTGTCCCTTCCGCTCCCTGCATTTCTACCCGCCTAATATTTTGGACACCATTGTCCAGTGATCAGTCAGACGCCTTCGACGCCGGAGGTCTGCGCTCATTATCATCCGTCCAGGTCTTTGCCTTGACCTAACCGCGCCGCCATCTTGAGATCGCACACGCTGTGCGCCTCATCTGTGATCCTTTCCGTTATCCGACATTAAGAAGAACAGCCGAGAAGAGCGCAAAAAGGCAAGAAGACAAAGAAGCCCATAGCGGAAAACACCAGATACTTGGGGATCCAGGCAAGGCGTGTCGACAATAATTCTAAGACTAAAAGATGGCAGTTATTCGTAAGTTCAAAACGGATTAAAAGATAAATTTTTCCAGAAAAATTACTTTTCCCGGACAAAAAAAATTATGAAAGTATTAAACAGCAAAATATCACAGTAAAAACATTATTTTTGTGAAAAAACTGATTATTCGCGGGTGTATAATTGATAGAGCGTGTATAAAAAAGTAATACAAAGAAATTATAATGATTTTGTCGTGTTTGTTGGTTCTAACAAGTTTGTATGGAGAGCGGCTTTGAACGATAAAATTGCGGGTCATCAACTGCCATTATAATCAAAAATACTACATGAAGTCACGAGGCTTGAACCGCCGCGCGCGCCGATCCTAAATGAAGTAAACCGAGGTAATCCCACAGTCAAAACCAATTGCTATTAAAAAAGACTAGTTCACACTAACACAGCCGGTCCGCGTTAGCCAGCCGGGTCATCCGACGCCATAGATTAAATTGAATTACGTCAACGACTCGCTTTAATGCGATTAAAATCTGCAACGCGATTGGTTCCGTAGCGCGTACTCACTGACGGACACTGGACTGTTCAAATTCAGAACCCGGTAAATCTTTAAAATCAAAGCCATTACAATATGACATTATTACGTCCCGCGATGAGTGGTAAGCCCTGTTACCGTACTTCAGGCACAAATATGGACCCGCAGTCCGCACCTTATAGTCCGTGAGTTACCGTTGCAGATACAAAAGTCATAGTAAGCCGGCTGATATATCACATGACTAATATGTCAATCGGCCGTCAGCTGCTCAAGTAGCGGTGGGTGTGGGAGATAGAGGTTGCGAAAGTGGTAAAAAAAAGTAATAGTAAGCCGGCTAAAACTTTTCTCACAGATAGTTGAAATCATACTGAGCTGAAAAAAAATCGTCAGCTGCATCGTGGAGGGGGGATGATGCGTCAGCTACTCGCATGATCTTGTAAAAAAACACGTAAAATAAAGTGATAGTACGCCACATGAAATTTTACTAGGTGATTCTTTAAATAGTTAAAAGTACGAAAACAACAATCAGCTGCGCGGTAGCGGTGGAAAGGCCGTCGCCGTCGTCAGCTGCGCCAGCTAACGCTTGGTTCTCTTATTAGTCATTCCAGATCTATTGAAAAAGATGGCAATCTATCGGCGTGAAATCACTAGTTAAAATGCAACGCTACCACCCAGGCTATTAATGTGCCTTCTGAAGCAGGCAAATATAACACAAATGTTCCCCGAGGAGATTTGATACGGTATCACGGACCTCTGAGCTAGTAATAGAGTAGTTGAGTATTCAAGCCATATGCTTGTTTTCTAACCAGCCAATACTCATACACAAATATGTCTACACAAACAGTTTTCTTTTAATCAACGGCTATACAGGTGAACCAAATGAATGCCCCCTGGAGGGAAACTACCTTAAATATTAAAGATTTGCTATCAAGGGAATTTCACTCAAGGGAACTTTTATTTTATTTTTAAATAATTAGAAAACTGCATTCAAAGAATTTTAAAAAATCACCTGCAGAACCCGGGAATCGAAACGGACAAATGTTAAAAAAAAACAATCTGTATTTTTATGATACCGATCGAAAGGGTCAAATTCTTCTTATCTTAGGCTGAGATTCAGAGTGCATATTGGGTCCGAACTCAATCTTACAAACGTCACTCTGGCATGAGATCACGTCGCTTTTTGACGTTTGTAAGATTGAGTTCGGACTCAAAATTCACTCTGAATCTCAGCCTTAGTCATATAATATCTTAAATAAAAGAAAAACCATGAAATTTTACATTTTAATAACATAGCTCTTAAAAATATCCCATGATTCAATATTGTTAGAAGTACGAAAAAGATGCAGGAAAAACATATTATTCATTTCCCTGAACAACATTTTATAATTATATTTTGATTTGTTCCTTATGTTTCACTGTATCGATGTGCCATTTTAAAATGATGTTCAGTAAAATTAATAGTTCGTTTTTCTGTGTCTTTTTCGTACTTCAAACAATATTGAATTTTGGGATACATTTAAGACTTTTATAATGAAATAAAATAAAATGTCTTTCTTTAATTTACAATACTATATTACTGAGAAGAATTTTGTTCTTATGCTTGACCCTTTCGATCGGTATCGTAAAAATACAGGATGATTTTTTTATCAAAATTTGTGCGGTTCGATACCCGATTCAAGCAGGTATTTTTTTTAAATTCTTTGTATATAGTTTTCCTTAACATTAAAAATAAAATACAGGTTCCTGTAAGTAAAATTTGTTGTATTTAATATTTATTCAGGGGGCATTCGTTTGGTTCATCTAGTATATTTAATTTATATTTTCATAGATATTTACAATATATTAATTGAACGAGCGAGCGAAGCAAGTGAAGTTCTCCAAGTCCGAGTGGAACAATCCGGCGTTTGTATGTATGTATGAATGAATGTTTGTTCGACGATAACTCGAGTATCGTTGATCGGAATGTCATGAAATTTGGCAGGCAAGTAAATAAGGTAAAAAGAATTTTTAAGTTTGAATATGAGCCAAATAGGTCAAGTGCGAATTGGGTGAGCGTGAGTTCTCAGTTCGGGGGAACTACTACTTTAATAGGTATTTACAATGCGACAACGCTCTTTTAGCGCATGGATTAGTCGTGGGCAAAATCGGAAAATCGTGAATGTCATCCACTCGACAAAAGAGGCTTGTGCTTGTATTGTATTTTTCTTAGGAAATAAAGTAACATTTTGTATACAATACTAAGTTATGTAACTATTATAATAATGTGGTAGAAGGAAATAGTATTTTTGCAACCTTTTTGTTTTAATATGTATTACATCATCAAGTTCTTTTTTTCCGTCTCTATTCTATTTATAAGCCTATAATATTTATAAACCTGTACAGTATAGGAGAAAATTTTATTGTAGTGCACCGAAATCAAGTTTTGTTATGTGCTGCGTTTTAAATTTGGCCAAGGAATTGCGTGTGGTATCTTTAATTATTTTTCAGCTTTGGGTAGAGCGTTATTTGTGAAAATTGTTCTTTCACAGAATATTGCAACGTACACGTATTGAGAGCAATATCAGGTTCCGAGTAATTTTAATAGGTAACAGGCATGTATTGTGAATAAATACAATAATCTTTTCAGTGCAGAGCCTGTCTGCTTCAGGGATCGAAATTAAAAGCTCCATAAAGCAACGTGCAGGTTGGTTTAATGAGATTTCAGTTAAATTAATTCTGCACATAACGTATCGATTAACTCATTTCAATAATTGGGTTTTTGTTTTCATATGTAAGCAGAAACGAATAGTATCAAAAGTGAGATTTCTTGTTTATGTTGATTTAAAAATATATACATGCTGACTGAGTCTTTCAAGCGGGACTGAATGGTCAAATCCGAAGATTTTGATAGAATTAAAAACGTAATAATGAAATTTTTGAATAAAATATTTCCAAAGCGGACAATCGAAACGGTTGATTATAAAAAAGCACTTTTTATATTATTGCATCAACCGATAGTGCCCACTTACCGATGCGACTTGATTTGTGTTGCCTCGATCTTGCTATGACATCTATATTTTTATTTCTTACTATCTTTTTAGGATTCCGTACCCGTATTGTGTGGTGGTACGGAAACCTTCGTGCGCGATTCCGATTTGCACTTGGAAAAAATATTACACATTTTGGTTTGAAAGTTTCGTACGCCAAATAGCATTTAAAGTGGCCGTGTAAATGCTTAAATTTTACTAAAATGACGCGCTGGATGAAATCTCTAATATAATACATGAATTATTAAGACTGGTATTCATACAAAAAAGTATTGCCTTCGTATTTGTATTCACAAAATGTAACAATGCAACAAATCTTTACCACAAAACGATTCGTGGCTTAAATTCATAATAAACATAAACGTCTACTCGCGATTAAGTGTAACTGCACCCGACTAACATATCGTGGTTATCCGTTTATTTTATTATTAAATAAAGTTTAACTATTCGGAATTGTTACAAAATTTACCCGATCACTATAAAAATTATTCGAAGTATCAGAAAAAGTTTAGGAGTAAAAATAAACCGGGTAAGCACTATATTCTTAAAATGTTTGTAACAAAATCTTCTGAATATTTAATCATAAAATATTACACAGATAAATGTAAAAAAATCCAAAATTTGTTCAAAACGGATATCTCATTGTAAAGGCGATAGCTCAACCTGGCCGTAACATAAGTAATGTAAGTATTTTTATTTGATTCTCTCTCATTTTTTGAGTAAAATTACTGACCACACTGTAAGTACTAACAGCTATGTTGTAGTGCGAGTAAATATAACTTACACCATGAAAAGGTATACTATACAGGATGAATTTCAAACAAACCCCGATAATTTTAGAGGTTATTAAGAAACGTTAGTAGAACACATTTTATATGTAAAAACAATTACAATTTAAAGTCAAAATATTATTAAAAAATGTTACTTGTATGGTTATCCTAGCCATTTCGATACGGAAAAAGTAGTAAATAGTCCAAAATAGTGGGATCAATAATAAAAATACTTAGCGCAATCTAATTATCTCAGCTCTTCGGGTGACCATGATTTCTTTGGATTGTACGAAAATCTTCAAAAGGCTCCAACTTAAAAAAAAATATATGAATATGATTTTGAATGGTTTTAATAAAACCAGTTTGTATTCTTCTACAAAATACTAAATTATCGGGGTTAGGCTAAAAGTCAACCTGTATATACTCTTCAGTTATTACGTAAGACAGTTTTGTCTGTTTGTAACCCTCTCTCCCAAGCTCTCCCTTATGTAAAAATAATAAGATTCTATTGAACTGAACACTCCCCCCCCCCAATCAATATAACTAATTTTAATTTTGTACAGGATATCTATTCTGGCATTATTTCTCACCCGCAATATCAGTCGTTCGATTTTTGTTTAAAGTTTTAATAAATGCCACGCGATGTAAAGTGGACTGACTAAGGCTCATCAAATAAAAACTATGGCATATAAGGAATGCTCATGCGACGGTTGGCTATTCCGGCATTATTGCGCATTCGCAATATCAGTCATTAGATATTTGTTTAAAGCTTGATAAATACCATGCGATGAAAACTTGAGTCACTAAACCAGTTCAAATAAAAACTATAGGTAGGAACGCTCATTATTAGATTTTGTACGGATATGTATTGTTTTTTTAAATTTGAAACTTATAGTGAGCATTCCTTATATCTTATAGTTTTTATTTGATGTGGTTTAGTTACTCTAATTTCCATCGCATGGTATTTATCAAACTTTAAACAAGTATCACTAATGACTGATATTGCGAATGCGCAATAATGCCGGAATAGACGCCCAGGCGGGTGATACTGGCGCGTGCGCAAAAATTACGAAAGTAAAAAAAAAAATATATTATTTCCGTAGGAAATCCCTTGTAAAATAACCCGAAATCTGCTGTAGCAAATTTCTTCGCGCTGTCCAGAATAGCGGTCCTGCCCCTGATTCTGTATCGTAAAATCAGTTGCCAAACTGAGTGCCTATCGTCAAAAACATACATATCCGCTTATCTAAGGATACGTTCGCACTTGGAATGACGTCATAATTCGTAAATAATTCAAAACCCATTTAAGGTCATTTTAGAAGTTCATTTTGTATCTGTTTTTGGTGAATAGCAATCATAGATGGCAACCGACACTAAGTCACATAAGAGGCCCGGAGGAGCTTAAGAAACCTAAATTTTATTGATTTATTTATTGCCAGGCATCAAAAACAACACCTGGAGGAGAAAAAAAAGTTCAAGTCCAAGGGCTCGACAACGAATCAGATAAAGCAATTGAAAATATCTCTCATAATCTTACTTAAGAAATAGTTAGGTCCTCCCCCACCCCATGTAAGAAAAAACTGGTCAAGTGCAAACAGGACTGGTGCCCTGAGGGTCCCGTACTTAACGTTCAAGACACGAACGTTTCCCACGAGTATTTTGAAAGGCCAACTTAACTTGACACTTACGAAGGGTAAAGTTATGTTGGTCTTTCTAAAAAAACCGGACAAATGCGAGTCGGATTCGCCCACCGAGGTTTCCGTTAAAGAGTATATTTTTATGATTTGATTACAAATGTATAGTTTTTTTCCTATACTTGTAGTATAGGACGGTGTAACTTGCCAAATTTCATAGTTCTAGATCAACGTTGATTCCCTTGAGATTGTCGAAATAACGTTTTTTGCGGCATAAACGGCAGTTTCTTTTTTTTACGTTAACTCAGAAGTTTGATTTTTTCACAGATTCATGGAACTGTAGACTTGAGTTTATGGTTTTAATTTTAACTCGATACCTCCACGCGTTCCTGAGATAAAGGGTATTGACAGACAGACATCCGTTTTGTCCTCTCGAAAACATAAACTGAACGTGATTTTAGTAAACTCTCCTCCTCTCCTCTCAACAAAATATGACGACACTCGAAAGTAGTCACCGAATCATTGCAACACGTCGCGTGGCGGAGATACCTTATTGCTGACGAGGACCCATTTTCCTTGCGCGTTGTAAACCATCCGTTACTTTAATTCTATATTTGTTTACATCTTTGATTTTGGAACGCAGCAATTTTGAATGGGAGCTGCCAATGTTATTGTCTATTAAAAATTGTTTGACTACGGGATTGTCGTGCGTGCTGTTGTAGTTTCTTGACGGCTTTATCAACACAGGGGAAATTTAAATTTTCAGGTATTTTCACTCAAATCTAGTTTATTCGTACTCGTTTAGATTTTTTTTTAAATTAGATTTTTGTATTATTTCATCTTAAGCGTTCCGTACTAAAAGGACAAAACAGACCCCTAATAATGTCACTCTGCTGTCTTTCCGTCTGTCCGTCCGTATGTCACGTGTCTCTAGCTCGAAAATGGAATGAATTACAAATCTGGAATTTTAATATTATTGAATAAAAAAAACATTTAATTATTTTCCAGATGCCCACCTGCCCAACGCTTCAGTCCAGGTTCAATCCTGTTTTTTGTGGCGACGACGCTAGGATCAATTGGAGGCGATTGATTTTCCGTACTCGTAGTATCAGGTGCATCGATTGGATTTTCCTGAGAATTCAAAATTACTGAGTCATTGTCTGAACTTCTTTCTTGGTTTGTTGTTGGCTGACTAGTCGCAGATATCGGTACATTATTGCTCCAATCATTAAGAAAAAATACAGGTCTGCGTTTTTTTTTAATATCTTTATAGTCAGGGTCGTTTACGGAGTCATCGCTGTCTTCCGAGAAAGATGAAGAACTTGAAGAGCTGCTACACGAGTTACTTGAAGAAGATGAAGTCCTCGATACACTGCGATGGCGATGAGTTTGTATCGTTTGTTGATCATCTACCGTTTCGTCTTCGTTAACAGTTTTTAAATCCGGGTTAATACGAGCAACTGAGGTACTTGAAGAAGATAAACTCGTTGATACCCTGCGATGGAGATGAGTTTGAGTCGTTTGTTGATCATCAACTGTTTCATCGTCGTTAGCAGTTTTTGAACCCGGGTTGTAATGAGCAACCAGGTTGCTACTGGGCAAATCCTCGTCCATTTTTGTTTGTGCTAATTACAATATTAGTTTAGACCTTGTTCCGATCTGTAAAGATAACTGGAGTTTTATATTGCTGTTTAGTGTATATAATGTGACAAGTGGACATACCATTAAATTTTATCAATATGCCTTCTGCAACAACAAAACATCAACAAATAACCTAAAACATATTTCCAGTATAAGAGAAACATAAATCATCTACAACGTTACAATTAAACATGACGCAGTGATACAGTAAATTTCTTACAAGAAAAACGTGACATCGAAAATATATCCCATCCACTTCGCTTGATGTTTTACAAGAACAATGTGATATATTGACGTGCCACATTGTCGAATAAAAGAAAATTATTACAAGAGACTCACCTTTATCACCTAAATCGTGGTATCCTGGTGATGTCACGTTTTTTCTGAAAACCGAGAGCACTTCACACCTCGAAGCCCAGGTGACAACTGAATTGTCACTGTGTTGAAGCCAACTAGATCACCAAACGCGACAGCGTTACACTGTGATATTTTGTCTCTTTCTCTCATTTTCTTTGTTGTTTTTGTAGAAAAAAATATCCTGTTTTTGGAGATAATAGAACGCAAGATCGCGATTCGGAATATCAGTAAAACGAAAAATCCTATAATTCAAGATGTCAGACTGTCGTCGCAAGTGGACGATATTGTATATACATACCTACATAATGCAATGAATAAATAAGGTAATAGATAAATAAACTATAAATAGATATAATGCCTAAATCCGCCCATTCGATTAATCTTGCTAAGAAGAAGGGCAAGAAACTTAGCAAGATCATGTCCTTTTTTATCAGTATTTTTTTTTCTGAATATGGCTTAATACTATTACAGTTTTTTTTTTACTTATATAAAATAATACTAAACAATATTATAAAAGGATAAAAATATAAAAGACAGAAGGAAATTATAGTCTACCTATCTAATGAGGTAGTAAGTTAAAATACTAAGCAAAACATCATCCACCTGTCTCATATAGTTTGTCACTTTTTTTTATAGTCAGATTATCAACTAATAAATGCTAAGTTTAAGTTATAAAATGTTTATGTCAATAAGTAAAAAGATATGTCAAAATGATAATAAAAAAACAATATACAAATATTAGTCTACATAAAAACACAAATCAGTTAGAAAATAAAAGGACTATCAATCAATATTCTCATGACACCAAGCGTCACTATCATCCAAATAGTCATTGATTTTATAATATGCTTTTTTCAAGAGCCTCTGCTTAATTTATAATTTAAACTTATTTTCTGAAAAACTAAGGACCTCCTTTGGAAGTTTATTGTAAAATCTTATACCATGTCCTACAAAAGAGGTGCCTACTTTTGCAAGTCTAATTTTTGGAAAAGCCAGTTTATGTTTCTTCCTAGTGTCTATAGAGTGATGCTCACCGAGCTTAGGGAAAGTGTCGATATTTTTTCTGATATATTTAATAACTTGGTAAATAAATTCACAAGGAACTGTTAAAATATTAATTTCTTTGAATTTTTCTCTTAATGGATCCCGATGCTTCATATTGTAAATAGCACGAATTGCTCTCTTCTGCAAAACAAAGACTGCGTTAATATCCGCAGCTGTACCCCACAGCAACACACCATATGACATAATGCTGTGAAAATAACTAAAGTACACCAATCTAGCAGTATCCTCATCAGTAATTTGCCTCATCCGTCTAACAGCGTATGCGGCTGAACTTAGTCTACCACAAAGGCTTTCTATGTGGGGACCCCACTGAAGACGAGAGTCTATAGTAATGCCTAAAAACTTCGTTTTGTTGACTAACTCTAGTTTGGACCCCTGCAAAAGTAGATCAGCATCTACTTGAATTACATTTGGTAATGTGAATATCATGCATTTTGTCTTTTTCCCATTTAAAACTAAATTATTCGCAGTAAACCAATCAAGAATCATACATAAAGTTACATTCCCATCATCAAGGATGTCTTTATGTCTATGAACTTTAAAAATAAGTGACGTGTCGTCAGCGAATAGCACTATCTTTGATAAGTCTTTAACTAAATAAGGAAGGTCATTTATGTATATTAAGAACAATAGAAGCCCCAATATGGAGCCCTGCGGGATACCCATTTTAACTAATTCTCCAGCTGACTTTACTCTGTTAATATCCACCTTTTGAATTCGATCACTAAGGTATGACTTTAATAACGCCAAATATTGGCCCCTAACCCCATAGTGAGCCAATGGGTTTCATGAATAACGCAATCAAAAGCTTTAGAGAGGTCACAAAAAACACCGAATGCATCCTGTTTTTCTTCCCAAGCATCAAATATGTGCTTGACTAAAGCAACTCCTCTGTAGTTAACCTCCCTCTGTTCACAATGAAGCAACTTATTTATGTTAAAATAAGACAATAATTGATTAAAAATTATTTTTTCGAAAACTTTACTCAGTACTGGTAAAACTGACACTGGTCTATAATTAGACGGGTCTTCATGGTCACCTGATTTAAAAATGGGGATCAATTTACTCAACTTCATTAAATCAGGGAAGACACCATCATCTATAAATTTATTAAAAATTAAAGCCAAATAAGGAGCTATTAAATCAATGACGGAACTTATAACTTTAACAGATAGGCCCCATAAGTCCTCGGTTTTTTTTTTTAATTAAGAGATTTGAATACCTTTATAACAGTGAATGAGTTAATATACTTAAAAGCAAATACAGAATCGCACTGTGGCACATGTTCACTCAACAGATCCTGTGCAAGTAATGGACTTGAATTCAAATCTTTAGTTGTCAAGGAGGGGATGTCAGTAAGGCATTGCTCAAAGGCATTTGCAACTTCCTTGTCTCCTGTAACAGTTTCATTGTTAATATTCAACTTAAGTTCATCATTTCGTCTTTTACTCTTACCAGTTTCTGTGTTAATGATATTCCATACTGCTTTCATTTTATTATCGGACATTTTAAGTTTTTATTCAGAAATATGCCTTTTGCTTTTAAACAGACCAATTTGAAAATAGGCGAGTATTTTTTGAAAAATTCCAAAAATGTATCATTATTATTATTATAAGATTTTATGTCGTACAATTCATATAAATGTTTTCTGCTTTTATAAATAGCTGGTGTCGCCCAGTCACTGAAAGTGATTTTACTAGTGTTTGAAACTTTTTTCAATTTAAAAGTATTTTCAAACTCTTTGGAAACGATGTTAAATAAGTCTGAAAATAGATTATTTGGATCATTTTGGAGAGGATTAAATTGTGGTAATTTAGCTTCTAAGCTTGCTTTAAAACATTCTACTTTGTGAGATGTAATCGGCCCGCAAAAGGCCTCTTTTGGCAATCGGTTCACACTTTGCACGAAGGATATAGTTTGGCCACTGTGATCGGACTGCAAACTGTTGATGACCTTATTGTCTGAATACTCGCAATCACAGAATATATTGTCAAGGCATGTTGCTGTATCCTAAGTAATTCTGGTTGGTTCTAAGAAAACATTAAACAAATTAAACGATTTGAATATGAATTAATTTCGAGTTCATAACCGACTTTTCTAGGAGATCTTCGTTAAAATCTCATAAAGAACATTAAAATTATTAACATTAAACTGCATATTATGTTCTGGCAAGTGGTGTTCAGTTAAGCACAAAATATCCGTTTTTGGTTCCTCTAGGAACAACTCAATTGAAAGTATTTTGCCGAGGAAGCCGCCCTGTATGTTTTGATGTACCAGCTTAAAACCAGGGGGCTTTCCCGTTGTCTTTAATTCTAAAAAGAATTCGTTACAATTTTGTTAGTACTTGTACCAACTGTGTCAATAGGGACAAAATTATAGGAACTATTATGATTACATAATATACCGTCAATAATGACTGGTATTGAAAAGTTTCCTGTTACACTTATTGTAACAGATTCATTACAAGGTAAAATGCAAGCTAACTTAGTAGCTAATTGTTTCTTAGAATAATGTGGCAGGTATAATTTACCTTTCGTCAAAACAAAATCACGAATGTAAGAATTCGTGTCAAAGTCACTATGACCAATTGGAAAGTTATGCATGCAAGTATTTAAATTATTTATATTACTTTTTTGTGACCCTGTTAGTAATTCAGAGTAAAGGAATTCACAAAGTATAATAACGCTTTGTTTTAACATCAATTCCAAGTATTTTAGTAGGTCATTGTGTGTGATATCTATACTATCTCCTACCAACAAAACAATTGTATTATTTACATTACTATTATATTCTATTTTTAGAATATGTTCCATGATTTGTATAAGTGATGCACCTGCATGCAAATGTTGATGAAATTATTCATTAGTTTATTACCTAACAAAGGCTCTAGGTTTTTGCCAATTCTATCTGTAAATACAAAAGTAGAGTGTTCTTTGTGCGTAGAAGAAGCCGGCGCTGGCTCGTTGGCAGTCAAAAGCTCGGATGACTGAGGGAAAGAGTTCGGCATTGGAGGTGCGTCAGACGTAACTGAAGGGTCTGACGAGGGCTTGGCTGCAGGAGTGGATGAGGACTCCGCGTCTTGTTTCGACTCCCAACGGAGGCGTGCAGAACGGCGGCGTCGTCGCCGACGGGCAGCCTGGCTTTTGGGCTCAGATGTAGAAGCTGGCGTCCTGGGAGGTGCTGGCAGTATCAAGTGATCAAGCTCAGGCACTTCAGGAGAATCCGGCGACACTGACAGTCTAGTGACAGGGGTATGCCTTGGTCGAGGGGATGTGTTGACGAGCTGTTGTCCGAGTTCATCTAAAATTTTATGATTTTGGGATGCACAAAAAATTACCAAATAGACTTTCAGAAGCTTTCTGAAAATGTAAACAGCCTAAATGTAAACATTAAGTTTGTGCTGTTCCGGTCTATCGTTTTTGTAATATGTCATAATAAATAAACAGGGATATAATAAAATAATGTAGTTTCCAATATCAAACTTAGTTTTCTTCAAACTCTGTTGTGCTCGCGAAGCATGTCCAGATTATCAAAATAGCCCTGGGAGCAGCACCAGTTGGATACCACTGCTTTAGGGCCTTGTTGGTAGCATTATAGTACTCACCTTCGGCTCGTGCCGCAAACTCACACTCGTCAGAAAACGTTTCATCGCTCTCGTATCGTATAATATTTTATAGCAAAAGTGCGGAAAATGCCGACTTTACGCAAGCGCAGCGTGCGTAAAGTGGTCATTTTACGCACGGTGTGCTATAAAGAATATTGAAGCATACATTAAAACCTTTTATTTGGAATGGATATAGTCTGTATTGGATATATGTACAGGCCATTAAGTGCCTATTACTCTTAGTTTGTAGTCTGACTAGTTTCAAAGATTTCGTGATGAGTTAGCAAGTGGTATTTTGTTTTTATTTATCACAGACTTTTTACTAAAAAAGTTTCCAGCTCTTAGCTCATTACGTCATTTTCATGCTCTATTCTAAAATCAGCTTATACATTGCACCGTAGAACTCTCCCCTACCAGCGATCTTATTGTCTTGTTGTAAGTGCTAGAGTCACCTAACAAACACTACATTTTTAGTGAAGCTAGCTCATGAGAGTGAAGTTAATCAAAATAATGGTGGTGTCGAGGATAAGTGAAACATGCATGTATTTATAGTTGTTGATTTATTACAAGTATTGCGTGTTTAGTATTTTAGTTTTAGTAAATTAATACAAAAGGAAATTCTGTAGGCATATTATTATACAATTTGACGGTCTCTGTGGTTGAATGGTAGAGTACTCGCCTGCTAACTCAGAGGTCGTAGGTTCAATTCTCGCGGTGAACATTAATTTGTGTTCGGTCTGCGTGCTTCGGAAGGCACATTAAGCCGTTGGTCTATTTGTGCCCGAAGTACGGCGATAGTGAATAGAATAGAATAGAATAGAAAAAGTTTATTTGTCTAAAAAACACATAAAAGTAACACAACATAATTAAACACAGAAATACATTAAACAAAAAGGAGACAGCTCAGCTTATGCTGCGAGTATGGTAAAACATATCTGCACAGCACTGATTTTCAGCTGATCCTGTATCATCTACGATTAAACATAAAGTTCGGTAGGTGATGCACAGTATGAACTACAACACAGCAATCAAAATATACATAAAAATACACACCAAATTACACTTTCAAGAAGGTGCTCACCACCCATCATATTTGGGAAGTAATAATCGTCAGTGAAGAACGGGTGTACCAAGTGTGGACTGTGAGGATTCATGTCATGAAGATGTGTTATGTTGTTTTTTGTTATAACGGGTGGCGCAAAAGTAATGTCATGATTTGAATTTGCTGCCATTTTGTTATAAATGAAAAACAGGGCTCTGTTTTCATAAAAGTTTATTTGGAAGTGTAAAATTGATAACATTAATTGGAAAAAATTATATCGCTGAAATTGCCACCTCCCGAGTTGATGCATCATTGCGCTCGTCTTACGGCATTTTAAATTGTTGCTCGCAAAACATCTGGCTCGAGAGAAGAGAAGAGAATCCACATGAAATGCATGAAGAGACATAGCATCCCCTCAAAGTGACTGTCTGGTGCGACATTTGGAGTGAAGAAGTGATTGGCCCTTATTGTTTTGAAGACGCTGATGGCATCACCGTAACTGTAACCGGTGAGCGTTACAGGCATATGCTAACTCGGGAGGTGGCTATTTGAGCGATATAATTTTTTCCAATTAATGTTATCAATTTTGCACTTCCAAATAAATTTTTTTTTGGAAACATAGCTCTTTTTTTCATTTATAACAAAATGGCAGCTAACTCAAATCAAGACATTACATTTGCGCCACTCATTACAATATAATGTTTGCTTGCTAGCTTTACTTACGTAAGCGGGGCGCATAGCATAAAACCGGTCAAATTCTATTAAATATATTTTAATTAATTAACTACGGTCTGTCTCAGCTCCTCTCTCTAAATATTGCTGTGCCCCAGCGGGGTCTGTAAATAAACTGTAAATAATTTTAAGAACTGCTACTGTACATAATGAATGCAATAAACGATTGAATATGAATATGAATCGTCGGTGAAACGCGGGTGTGCCGAGTGTGGACTGTGACTTGTGCATTTCACAGCTCACACCTGGAACACCTCTGACACCCCCTCGGGGATTCATGTCGTGACGATATATTTTTTATATACATATATACTAAGTGGAATTAAATCAACCCACCAAATTCATACAGGAGACTTTGTTAGTCATCATCAGGAACAAGATTAAATGACCCTCCAGGAGAAATTCGAGAAAAATAATATTTGCTATTTGCTAACGAATAAAACGATATTTTTAGAGGATGTTCACAATTATTTGTATTTATTTACCGTTTTACCTTAGGTAGGATAGAAGGAACAAACTAAAAGTAAAATCAAGTTAATTAGCCCCATTTTAAGCCGGCCTAGTTACTGTAATTATCCGTTAACTTATAGTGATGGATTTATTCTCGAACATAGTTGACAGATCTACAGAAAGAAGAAGAGGGTTTATCTGTCAAATATATAGATACAAATTTTAAAAAAATTGTCTTTCTGTGTTTAAATTTTTTTTGTCTATCTTTTTTCAGGGAGTAATTTGAGATTTTTTACTGGAAATAGTTAATTTACTTATAACTACGGCTTCACAAAAATAAAATAAGCGCTCGCGAAGCTGCGGGCGTCACTTGTTTTGTAATATTTTTGTAAATAAAACTTCCCCCTTAACCATGGACTATAGAGCAGCGGCCCCAGAAGGAACGCCTCGCTTTTGAAGACAATAATTTCGGAAAACCAGCCTTGTTTGGGATAATTTTGCTACCATCGTGAATAGATCATTCCATAGAGCCCCGCTTTTACCCGTATACGAAAAAATATTTTACCAGATTTTATTTTTATTCTACGTAGGCAAAGCTAGAGGGAAAGACGAGTATCGTTATAAGTCACTCTTCCGAAGTCCTGGTACATTGATTCTTGAAAAATATATTTCGTAAATCCCAATTAGGAGAGTATTCCTATCATGTGTTACCAACGACCTATAAGTATCTATAGCTCGTTGTGTATTACTAATTGGTTGTTTTGTTTTGAGGACGGTAACATTATACAACCCATGTTTAACATAAGAGTTTCTTGTATCAGGAGCTATTTTTTTAGGGTTCCTACGGGGCCCTGCCTACTAAGCCTTCGTCATCCATCCGTCTGTCACCGGGGTCTACAGCTTTAGCCGTAATAAAAAGCTAGTTGAAATTTTCACAGAATAAGTAACGTTTACCACGGCAATAAATTGAAAAAAAAAAAATTACCCAGGGGATAAAAAAATCCTCGAAAAAGTAGCAAATTTGGTCAGATTGCTGTAGACATTAAAATACATCAAAAACAAAATAAAAATAAAGTTTTCTGTAGTTATAGCACCTTATTTTTTGTCGCCTTGCGAAACCTTTTGTGCGTGAGTTTAACTCGCACTTGGGTAAATATTTTAGTTATACATAATTATATAATCTACAAAGAAATAGAAGAGAATAAAGATATCCCTTCCTCTAATCTTGATTAGGAGCCAAGTAGCCTGATTATGGATAGACAAATGTCTATTGAAACTAATTATTAATTTAATTCAACCTTAGTACACCTCAGCGATGACTTTAGCGTGGAGTTCAAAATAAATGCCACTATCGAGATGTCATACTGAGGAAAAACATTGGTGAGTTTTTTTTATATAAAAGCTTCTTCTTCTTCTGCTCCTTCGAATGGAAACTAGATTATATTAGGTGACCTTAATTTATGCAGCCTAACTTATAGTGAAGGCTTGGTAAGTAATCAGTAACACGGATCGATAACACTTTTTGCTAATTTCGCAAAATAAAGTCAGGACGTGCCGTAGTAATTGACTCGGGGCTGGGCTTGCGTTTGTGAGGAACACGAAAAGATTAATTTACGAATTTCACAAAAGGAGTCATCGAACCGTGTTAATGAGCACTTACCGAGTCATCAGTAAGAATTTGGCTGCATAAGTTAAATTCACCTTATACGAATAGCTAGAAGCCTAAATAGGTGACATACTGAAGAAGAGCAAAGTAAAAAGTACCCGGAATAAAAGAGCTCGTATGACTATATTGATGGATGTTGAAGAAGCAAAAGAGGTGTGTCGGGATCGTAGCAGATGAAAATATGTAGTCTCTGCCTACCCTTCTAAGAGACAGACGTGGGTATATGTATGTATATATCCATAAACAAAATTATAATTTCGGAAAAAATTCTTATCAAATTACATTTAAATACAAAACAAAGATATGTTCAGTAAAAGTTTCCACTATAATTTCATAGTCTTACGAAATTCCTAATAATAAACAATATTTTGGATAAAAAAAATATTGTTTGTTATTAGTATGATAGTAGTTTTAACCTATAAGTAGTTTTATTTTTTTAACCCTTCTTATTCACACCATCGCAAAAACATTAGATTGCCCCCCAGATTGTGGTTCGGATCCATCTGATAGATTAATTATTATCTACACTCTATCTATATATACATCTTCTACACTATGTATAATTTAATTTATATTTGTATGTAATAGGAAATCTCTAGAACTACTAAACTGGTTTTAAAAATTCTTTCTCTAATAGAAAATTACACTATTGCTAAGTATCATAGGCTATAGTAGAAAGGTGGTAGAGCTGATACCGGGCTCGACTGTGGAATCCTCCCGAAGTTATTTGGGGGAGATTAAGAGGACAGCTCTCAGGCAAAACCAGGCGGCCCAACATCGCTTGGGACCGATGGATGGCGGTATACCCATCCCCAATTGCCGGGCCTTATATAAAACAGACTAGTGACGGGCAGCGGCGTCACTGGTGCAAGGGTTTCGGCACCGCGCTCACCAACCCGCCTGCCCAGCGTGTGTGAATATGGGCATTTCTACCAGGAGGACCGCCAAGAGTGGCGAAATCCTGGAAAGGCCTATGTCCAGCAGTGGACGAAACAGGCTGATGGATGGATGGATGGATAGGCTATAGTGAGTTGCCTGGGAACGGGCAGTTTCCTAGGGACAAACCCATTGTAATTGAATTTGCGCAGGTAATCTTTGGAACTAATTTCGAAAATTCTTTCACTATTGTAATGGAAAGACTCTTCAGTTGTTTGTTTCCTGGGAACAAGAAATTTTCTATGAACACAGCTATTAATTAAATTCAAGCGGATAATCTTTGAAATTAATGAAACAATTTTTTCTTGTAATGGACAAACGCTATAGATAGTTTGTCGCCTGTGAAAGAGCAGATTCTTAGGGACATAGGTATTATTTAGATTTGCGTGGGTAATCCCTGAAACTACTGAACCGATTTTGTAAATTCTTTTACTATTGTAGTGGTTAGACTCCACACTTAGACATAGGCTATAAATAAATCACACAATAATCGAGGCTATTTTTGATCTACTTAAATCTACAAACATATTGCCTGTGGTATCAGAGGAAACGCTCTAAATTTAATTAAATCATATTCAGAGCACAGGAAGTAACAAAAATTAACATGATGACCAGAACAGAAATCACGTATTAATTTCGTGAGCGATTTGTATTACATGGTGTACCGCAGGGAAGCGTACTTGGACCTATATTACTATTTTTAGTTTATATTAATGACATGCCTAGTAGTATTCAACAGCTTATATTCTTATTCGCAGATGACAGTACAAAAATAATTCAATGTGATGACATTAATAAATATGAATATGACATAAATAATAAAATTTATTGCGTTAATAATAATAAAAAAAAGTTAACGTAGACAAAACCAAAATGATGCAGTTTTACCAAAGAACTTATAAAATAGCCAACTCAAACATTAATTAAAATGGACAAACAATTGATGAAGTAAAAGCTACTAATTTTCTAGGGTTTTCTTATTTTCATAAGAACCAAAAGTCAAAGACCTAGAAGAAGAAAAAAACAAAATATTGAACATAGTTTGTAAGTCGTTTGTCAAGGCGATGGTGACGTGATGTAGTTTCAATTGGTCAAAAACTTCTTCGGGAGATAAATCTTCTTTAATATTTTCATCTATGCTAGCTATGCTGGTGTCGGTAAAAATAACTTCAGTTGTGATATCAAACTAAATGTACTCTCACATACATACATTGGTTTTAACATTATTTCTGAACCACTTCACTAAAAAAGTTACTAGAGCGTATAAAAAACAACACGTTTATAAAGTCATTTATGACTATTTAAGTAGTAATCACGTTGCTACGAAAAGAACACACCCACGAATTTAGAAAATTTCTAATTATGTTTGTTAGGCGTATACCTTGACTGAAAGGTGTTGGTCGTTCAAAAAATTTGCACTCCACAATAATCTTTAACTCAGCAATAATATAAATTACAGCATTATTTCCGGAAAGATTTTTAAATAAAATTTATTCTATAGGTATTTTAAAGCCGGAAAAGCAACCAATATTAGTTGATTACGTTTATGAACTGTCACTAGAACATTCAACTTTGTAACATACTCCTTTCGCCGACGATTTTAACGTCCCAACGTTATGAGATGACGATGATGAGACTTGTCACCGTACATTTTCGACTGGCGGGTTTCGAACCTGGGTCTTGAGATTGAAGTTCGCCATCCTACCGACTGAGTAACGTATGTTTTTTTTGTAAACGTCCCGTCTTAATAAAAAATAGAATATCTTTCGTCGATTTATACAATTGAGAGTGCAGAATTAATTCAGGATTAAGCAAAATGTTCCAAAATATGTAGATAAAACAAAATTCAAAGAGATTATACCGACATTATGTACCATGTATATTATATTTATGTTTATTAACAACAAAATTATGTTATTCGGCAACTTATTTTTATAATGTTAAAAATAACACATTTCCCAATCCATTTGGTCAGGCTATAAATTTTGACGGTTACCCGCCCCTTTCGTGTTAAATAAGAACAACTTTACTCTTGCATCTCTTTTCAACTCAATTCCCTTAAAACAGGGTCCAATTTTGCTAAACAACATGAATAATGAAATGGTGCGGTATGTAGTAATTTTTTAGCCTCTAATCACAGCTTTACTCGGGCACTGTGACAAAGATTGACAGATATTTGGGCGCCATTTTGAAATTAGCGATAATTGTTGCCGAGCTGCTGGCGTGGAAGTGGAACATGACAATTTGTTCAGACTGTGATTATCTCTAATACAGAGGTTCTATGTTTGTGATTTGTTAGGAAATTAAATTTTTATTTATATCTGATTTGTAAAAGAAAAACAGGTATAGCCAGCAAGACTGCATTAGCCTGTTTCGAATGGATAGTTTGATTACGCAAAATTAATAATTTCTATTTTTTTGTGCCAAACCCTAAAAACCTGTTCAAATTTTAAATAATGACCAGTAATAGTAGTTTATGAAACTGGTATATAAAAAGTTTATTAAAACAAGAGTGTCAGTTTTTTTAATAATACCTAGTTCTGTATAGTTTCATACACTGATTTATCAAAACTCATGCCTTCTAACCCGTTTTCATAATTTTTGTTAATTTGTCGTTAGCCATTTTTGATTATTCTTGTGAAAGCTTGTTCTAACTGTTCGTAATTTCCGTCGTTATTTCCAGAATGTCAGGTGTATGGAGTCAAATATTCTCACCATACATGCTGTCAGTAACTTTAGGGTAAAATAATTCTTTTGACCCATAAAACCACAGTAAGTATAAATAAATTTCCTCGAAAACTATGACGCAACAAACAGTTCATCCATTGACAGACCGAGTCCAACTCGCCGTAAGCCATAGAAAATACCTGGCCGAAAATAAAGTTGACTGTAACCTCGTTACTGTTTTGTACGTATTGGATTGGTATTGGAAAACATTATATAAAAACCTCATTAGTATTTGATATTAAACCTCAGACATGGCTGTATGGGCTAAGTTCCCTTTGCCTTCCTAGTTAGCATCACTGTACTGTAATCTCAGAAAAAGTTATTTTATAGCATTATGTTGTTCGGAGACCTATAGGTGTACTACCTATAACTTAATTTTTAAATTTTCTTAGAGTTGTTTATGAAAAATATTTTTCATTATGCCAGTAGTTTTGAGTTCATAATGAGGATTTTACGATATGAGGTTAGATACAATAACTATAAATAATAATAAATAATTTGACAAGATATTGTAATTGAGGATCATAAATAAATGAATGAAATAATCGAAACTTTGTTGTACACAAAGGATAATTAGAGTTTCAGAAACGTTATTTTTTACAAACATGGACTTATCATTTGAATCTATTTCCTCAAGCAAACCTTTGGGTGATTAAAAAAAAATCATTGATTATTAAGTATACAAAAATTTAAAGGGTATGATCGTTGTTATTTTAATAAAAATATCAGTAAAATGTTTTTGTTATTGTTTTACTGTGGAGGGTGGATTCAGAAGCTGTATTTTCATTCAGGCTTTGTATGCGTTGTGAATTCACATCCTTTTTATGTTTACTGTACTAATAAAACATCCTGTTTATTTTAACGTCATATTTATGTTTCATGGGACAAGCAATTTACCTTTGTACTTCTTTCCTCTTTTACCTACGTACCTGAGTGTACGTAATCTGCAATCTGTATAATCTGGTATTCTATATATAGAATACCTGGACTATATTTTACCGAGGCATTCTATACAATATTGAATCTACAACCAGCAAAGTATTTCATACGCTACATTTCACGATCGCCGCAGAATTCTAATATATCTATGTAAATTCTTTATTGGCTGCATCGTTTCTGATTAAAAAATACCTAACACCCGAAGTCTATGGATTCGAACTTATATTTGGTAACGTCTGGATTGCTTCTGAAGAGGATTTGTTTTTTTTTTTGAGAATTGTTTCTTTGATTTCGCACATCTATAATTATATACCTACTTCACCTGATCCTGACCTTTACCGCTGGATAAAATCGTACATTGAAAATCGAAGTCAGGCTGTTTCTCTTAAAGGCTACGTATCCCAGTACCGGTCTATCAGCTCAGGAGTGCCGCAGGGATCTCACTTGGGTCCCTTCCTTTTTACTCTGTATATAAATGATTTAGATGCTTTCGTGAACCCGTCCTGCTTTCTCCTGTATGCAGATGATACAAACATTTTTTGTGTTATAAAATCACTTCGTGATTGTCATGTACTTCAACATGTACTTCACATTATCTCAATCACTTCTGTCACCATAATCATCTATTTCTGAATATTCACAAGTGTTTTTCTATTACCTTTGCTCGTAAACATAATCCCATTATTTTTGACTATAAACTAGCTGGCTCTTCGCTCAAGCGTGTTGAAGTGATAAGGGACTTGGGTGTGTTATCCTTGATGCTAAATTAAATTTCAAATCACATCTCGATCACTTATTAAAAAAGCTTTCAAGCATTTAGGCATGATACTCCGTTTAGGTAAACCTTTTAAAAATGCATCTTCTTATAAATCTTTATATTTCGCGTATGTCCGAAGCATCTTGGAATTTGCCAGTACTGTATGGAGCCCTCACTATAATGTAGATGTTGCTTCGGTTGAAAGAGTGCAAAGAAAATTCATCAAAGCTCTTGAGTTCAGAACCCGTGGCTACTTTCTGGATTATGAAGATGCCTCTAGGCGACACAATCTTCCCACACTTGAAAGCCGACGGTCTTTTCTTGATGAATTATTTTTATTTAAAATTGTCAATAATAACGTAGACTCTATCACTCTTCTTGAAAAGATATTTTTTTAAATCCCACGTAGTACAACCTCACGTTCTGGTACATTGTTTCATATTAATTTTAGTTCAACAAACTACACCAAAAACACCTTCCTCAGGCGCAGCTGCAAATAAACTTAAAGATGTGGATTGTTTTGCAACCTCTCTAAACTCCTTTAAAAATAAAACAAGCTCCATTTTATCAGATTATTATAGTTCAAATTGAAATTATTTATTTGTAACAGTGCTCATACCACATTCGTAATGTTTAAACAAAATTATTGTCGAACAACAATGCTTCACTTATAATATTCTACTTATATTTAAGGGACCTCCTTGTCTGTGTGTAATTTAAGATTTGTTTTTTAACTAAATATTGTAAATGACTGTTTGTGTCCTAAACAAATCAAAAAAAAAAATCTCTTAATGGAATTTTTTTATTTAAGAAAAATTCAGTTAATTGGGTGTGTCAGGATGCCTATGATCAGAGTCACATGCCATGTGGTCATTGATACGTTGATCTCGTAAATAATAGCACAGTCAGGTAGTTTACAATATCTGTATTGATAATTTAATGTTACACACTTGAAATACAACGCGATGCACTAGATAAAACGTGATATCATGGGTATCGGACATGATGAAATTAAGGACACAATCAAGAATAAAGCGTCGTAGTGTGAACAGACAAGTTTTTTCGCACTCTGTTACTTCGACCACGCACCAAACAAAAGTGTACCGAAAATTCTCTTTTCAATCGGAAGTCGTTCGTAACCCTGCCAAGAACCATGTCCAAGCGCGGTGAAACCCAGCGCTTGCGTTTGCACCAATCAAAACGAATAAATTACAGTTACCAACTTAAAATACCAAATCTTTGGAACCTGATTGTGTAACTCAATCAGTCTAGCCAAATTTACAGAACAAAATAAAATATCACCACAGAAAAACTTGACAAATTCCATAGACTAACTATTGGCGTATAGCGCCATCTGTTGGTAATGTTAACAAAGTGTAAGTTAAAGAAAGAACAACATTTTCGTTTGGGGATTCATTCGATGACACATTCGATTCGTAATTCGTTCTAAAATAATCGTTGTCGACTGGTGGCTCCACATCTCTACATGAGTTCGAAACAAAAACGCGTGAACCTTGACGCACCGACATACGGGCGAGTTTAGAGAGAGCGTCGTCCGTCAATCGACGTCCGTGAAACGGACTTCGCTCTCTCTAAGCTCGGCCGTATATCGGTGCGTTAGGGTTCACGCATTTTTGTTTGGAAATCAATTATTTCCTAAACTAAGGGTGTCCGCGGGTATCTCTTAGTAAAAGTGGTTCAGTAGGGTCGGTAGAATATGTGGTTTCATTTAATGGTCGCACTTATTTACACCCGGTATAGATAAAATATTTTATAAATTGCCTTGACAAACCGGTATTTCATAGACTAACTATGTATTTTATACCATGACTGAGTAATATTAATAATATATCTAAGCAAAACTCATACTAAGGCTTGGTAAGTGATCAGAAGCACGGATCGATATCTCTTTTTGCTAATTTCACAAAATAAAACCTTGACATCGCATAGTAATTGACTCGGAGCTGCGCTTGCGTTTGTAAGAAACACGAAAAGAATAATTAACGAATTTCACAAAAAGGGTCATCGAACCTTGGTACTGAGCACTTACCGAGTCTTCAGTAAGATTTGGCTGTATAAATTAAAATCACCTTATATATTTTTTTCTTCTTTAACATAAGTACACGATTTACATTAATTAGTGAATGGAGTCTCCTCATAATCAGGAGGCTCCGCTCTTCCAGTATCAGCCAATATTGAACTTTTAATTATATTTAATAATAAGTTTGTTAAAAAAAGGAATATCCATTTGATGTTTAAATGTTTCCATGTTTAAACTGAAAGAATCCAATTTCTGGTATTATCTTAATTTGCGACGATCAGTTCTTTCAATAAATTTGTATAGTAGCCTGAGTGCTAACCTAACCAAAGCCGTACTTTTCACACTGTCATACATAACAGCCAAAATGGTACGATATAGGTCGCTTGAATAAACGACTATTCATGTGCAAGTGTAATATCAGGGAAACCTTCCCAGACCATCTTTCACCCTTGTTGCAATATTATAAAGTCTAGAATTAGTCACTTCGCTATACAGGTTGACTTTCAAACAAACCCCGATCATTTTAGAGGTTATTAAGGAACGTTAGTAGAACACATTTTAAATGTAAAAACAATTAAAATTTAAAGTCAAAATATTATTTAAAATTGTAACTTGAAAATAAAATTTATGGTTGTCCTACCCACTCTGATACGGAAAAAGTTGAAAATAGTCCAAAATAATAAAAATAACTTAGCGCGATCTAATTGTCTAATCTCTTCGATTGATTTCTTTGGATTTTACGAAAATCTTCAAAGGGCTTCAACTTGAAAAAATAATTATGTATATGATTTTGAATGGTTTTAATAAAACCAGTTTGTATTCTTCCGAAATTATCGGGGTAAGGTTAAAAGTCATCCTGTATATTGGTACAATTACAATATGGCAAAAAGTAGCCTTGTGAATATGTCTACAGAGCTTAAACTTTCATAACTGCACACAGTATCCTGGCTTACTAATCCCTAGGGGCACAAGTTGTGTCCGGTCTACGTCGGCTGTCGGTCCCGACAAGCTGTCTTGGAGGGGACGGTAGTTCCAGCATCCGCAAGAGATTGCCCTTGAGTCACACAGTGCAATAAAATAAATAACTCCATGATAAATTATAAATATATCCGGAACATGTTGAGTGCTTGTAGAGTATTGTAGAGTACGTACATGTGAGAACAAACTGGAGCATGTGGAGTACAGTAGGTATAAACTGTGTTTCCCTGGCCACACCCTACCAATTACCATTACGCGCTCGCACCAACGTGGAAGAAACTCAAATTATTGTTAAGGTCGGTCGATAGAGGGAGCTATGAGATATGTTGTCTAGGATAAACATTTACAAACCCGGTTGACTTAAGTTTGCGCTTCGCTTGAATGCAAATGTAGGAGAGCTCCGTTATGGCATCGTCATCCCGCGAGCTGCACACGTAAATCAACTGGGTTTTAATTACGAATACGTTGCTAAATAATCAACTATAAATTACCGTTTTAGCTTACTTAATGGACAGGAATCGGGATTTAAGTGGTATTTGATACAAAAAACACGACAGTTTAATGAAAATGAAAAATTCTGTGAAGTCACTGGAAGGGAGACGAAGATTTGTTAGTTCTTTCCTGAATCTCGTTCTATGTGCTATATTTATGCTAATAAAATAAAAAAATATTCAATTATCAGATTAATTGATAGTTCAATATTTACGTTTAAATATTTTTATTTAAATTATGTGTGTGCCTGCTCTAATTTGT
Source organism: Ypsolopha scabrella (assembly GCA_910592155.1). Taxonomy (NCBI): domain Eukaryota; kingdom Metazoa; phylum Arthropoda; class Insecta; order Lepidoptera; family Ypsolophidae; genus Ypsolopha; species Ypsolopha scabrella. Next base: position 1,658,826 of record OU342978.1, read on the forward strand.
ATTGTGTTGTTCACAAAATTACGAATATATTATATTCTTCTATTCTTAATAAATGACTAACATTTATTTACGAAAGTAAACGTAGGGTAGATTGGATAATACGATAAATTTAACTGATTCTTATTTTATTTTGCAGGGCTTGTTCTGATTGTTTACAATGGCATTAAATATTTTAGGTTACGTTCTGATGTTACTGGATAATAAATACAGTGTGACAACGAATTACATAAATTGTGCGAAAAATAGAACTAACACTGCCTATATACTCGTATAGGTTGAAAATTAACATCATAGCTATATCAAAGGAAACCATTCCATGTTTGAAATAAAAAATGTAATAATTTGTTACTTTTGTCATGATTCATAAATTTAAAAAAAGATATCGACCGTTAAAATAAGCACTAATTACTCCGGTGACAGAGACGACGCTCTAAGAAACCTATGTGTCCATAGCCTATTGCGCATTATTTACCGCCGGGAATATGTACGGTCTATCGTCAGTCACATGTCCCGTCGCGTAGGTTGACCATTCATTTGAAATTTAAGAACAAATGAAAATTGCGACAGTCACACCACTCCACCCCGCCCGACTCTTACCTCTGCGCCGCCGCCCAACACGCTCTCTTCTAATCGCAGGCGATACGCGGTTTAACTATTTCATAGCTTGCAGTGCAGCACAGGACGTGCACAGCCCTCAGAGCGTTCGTTATTTTGCGTGAGGGCACACAATATTTTTATTCATGACTCTTAATAATAGAGTAGCAACCCTGAACGTATAGCTGACAACCCTGCGGAATCGATCGAGCGATGACCTTTTATTGCTATCAATATTCTAATATCTAAAATATGAGCCTTTTTATTATGTTACATTTGTATGTCTTAATAAAGTCGTTTTGCTGTAGGCAGTGGAGATGGGCGCTTCTGAAGTGTCTAGTATATTTATACTGTTTATTTTTTTAAGACATCCCTTCAATTTGTTTGACTAAAATGATCTATGTCTTAGTAGCATTTTATGATAAACTTCTGAACAGCGGTAGTTTAGTTGGTTGAGACCTTTGGAAGTGTATCTTTGGTTCAAATTTTGCTGGACGAGCATGCATCATAGAGTTTTCCGGAATTTGTAAGCTTACAACTAGTACATAGAGGTAATCCTGTGCGCCCTAAAAGCGTGATTTATGCCCAAAGTATGGTGATAAATAAGGCTCACCTCTTATCATGTTAGGACGTTAAAATGATTATACCATGATGTGTCTCTATCTCTATCATTCACGATTTTTTGATAGGGATCACTGTCTCTGTTACTCTTCAAAGGAAATTGAAGGTTAAATTTTTTGGCGTGGCGTATTTAGCGCTGCAGGCGCTGCAGTATGGTTAGAAGCTCCTTGTGAACACCTCTGACAACCCAGAGATATAATGAATGACATGAGCGTAAGTATAATTTGCAGCTGGGGGAGCCCCGTATTTCTCAAAGGGCAAGGCGGTGCTTAGGGGGGCCGTTACGCCTATGATTTTTAGACGATCAAGTGTCTTTATTTTGGAAATATTTTTTACTCGCAATATTGACTTTCGACTTTTGTTTACAGCATGGTGAATGCATGCTATTTAAAGTGGAGTAAGCAAGCCTTATCAAATAAAAACTACGGGATATAATATAAGGAATGCTCACTATAGGCTATCAATAAAAACAATCAACACACATCAATTATATTATAAATTAGCTTTTGCCCGCGGCTCCGCCCGCGTTTTATTCGGTTTAACTACATGCTTTTTCCCCGATAAAAAGTAGCCTATGTGTTAATTTAGGGTATAAGCTATATCCATTCCAAATTTCATCTAAATCCGTCCAGCCGTTTTAGCGTGAAAGAGTAACAAACATACACACACACGCAAACTTTCGCATTTTTAATATTAGTGTGATGTATAAATCACATGAGGAAAAATTGCCAAGGCGGATTGAGGGTGATTATTTATTAATCACAGAATACCAGGTATCGTAAAGTTGTTTATGTATAGAAAAGAAGCAAAACGATTAAAAATATGAAACACAGCCAAATTCCGTTGTGATAATAATAGAAAAGGGCCGCACTAAGTAAATAGCCTTCAAAAGCCACAGCACCCCGCACTGAGCTGCTTAAACTAGCATCAGGCCGCGGGCAATTTATGCAAAAACTTTACTCCATATTTTGGAAACAAAGTTGAGATAGTGAGCAATGGCCGACCGAATACAAATGAAGCTCGGTGATCATTTGAACGAGATTTGCGAAATTTACGCATATTGGGCGTCTTTGACGAAGTTGCTCCATCGCTTTTTTAAACAGATTTGGTAGCATTGGCAGTAGCAGGATTATTATCAAGGGGGTGCAACAATAATATTTATTTGTTATTAAATAATACAGGGTGTAAATGCAAAGTCAAGAATCCCTTTAAGGTATGAAAGTATACACGATTCTGATGTCATTACGAGAAAAAAAAATATACCTTGAATTTTCACCAAAAATTCCATCATTTTTCTAAGCTATGGCTACGCAGCTCACCGGCCTCCCCACACACCTAATTGCACCCCGCAACCCGCACCCCTCATCCAAGTGGCCAGCGACGAGTGAGGGTGTCCACGCGATTAGTGTATTCTGAGTAAAGAAAATCGTCTTATTATGAGGTATTGGTACTTTATTTAGAGATCCCAGTATATAAAATAATATCTTTACCGATCATACTAACACACCCTTAAAGGATTTTTGCCTTTGCTTTTACACCCGATAGATACGTTTAGGCATTAACGTCACGTCAAAATAAGCCTGATTATAAGAATTGCAGAGAAATTGATTTTGTTTATTTACGAGAATCTCAGTTTTTTTTTCTGCACGTGCATCTCCTTTAGACCTGTCTCCCGGTTTGACAGTTCGGTTGTTAGGAGTATTTATTGCTGCGTATTTATCGTACTATCAGTTTCTGTCTGGCTGTCTGCGATGAACTAAGCCCAGATTTAGCATAAATGTGCGGAGCGTTAGTCTGCGACACAGGAGAAAAACGGAAATACTTTCCCTATTCGCTTAAACAATAAAATGCATTTATTTGGAAATAGATTCAATATTCGTTGACGGAACTCTTCCACTATACGTCGTACAGTTTAGAGAGACAAGACGAACAATCACCAACTTCACGTCTCATTCATGCGCAAAGATTGTTTGCCAAGTACCAAAGTTTCGGAAACACGATACGTAATACTGGTACTGGGAGGTAATGTCTGGTACTGGTACGGGATGCAATAACGGCTGCAAGTTTAAACATTACAGTTAAATACGACGAGCGTGTTAAGGTATTCGCACAAACGCAAGGAGTTGGAGGCGGGAGTGGGAGCGTGTGCGACGTTTTAGTTGGACACTGTGTCGACTCCGTGTAACGCAACTTCACTTATTTGATACGACTAAACTAAACTTATTTTAAGCGTCCGTTCTTATCTTTTCGATACGGAAATAAAAAGAGAGAATGCTTAAAATAAGTTTAGTCCTGTCAAATAAGTTAAGTCGTGTTACACCGAATCGATACCACTTTAATTCAGTTTTGAAGCTGTTAAACAAGTCCTACAAAGTGTCAAATCCGAGCATCAACTAATGAATGATGTCAATTTGGATAAATTTATAAACTAAACGTTTGGTATAAAATTCCGTAACTTCAAATGAATTATACCTAGCAAAACTTGTTATATTACATGACGTTTTTACTGGGAAAATGTCTGATTAATACTTATGATTGTTAGAAATTATAAGATAAACCATACAATTGGCGGATCGCCCGCGGTACGAGGAGAGCGTCAACGACGCGGGGTTATTTGAAGTTAGAAGCAGCCCTATCCCGCGCTCGCACAACCCCACCCCGCTCCGCCGTTACCTCCGCGCCGCCCAATGTCCCCTCGTACTGCGGGCGATTCGCCAATCGTATGGTTTATCTATAGTGAAACACTGATAAGACTTTAATAACTCCAATCGGTTTAGCCTTACAGCATTATCAAGACACAATAAAAATACATGTAAGTACGTATAATGTACATAATTATAGAACAATTTTTTTTTCTCAAACATGGTCTGTTTTTGTCCTAGAGCAAAAAAATATATATACAGAATGCCATTAAAAAAATGGACTTTTCAAAATAGAGAGGAAAAATACCATAAAGCTAAGCCGACCACTCGTTCATAAACAAAATGTTTTAAAATTTTTCATATAACCTTTAAACGGGCAAATCAGCCAATTTGCAACACAATGCGTGTTAGTCATTTTTCAGTTTAAAATATTTATGGCTAAATACAGAAAAATTCAAAAGTTTTGGAAAGTCGCCAAACTGAGTTCATTATGCGTAAAACTTCGAAAAATGAGTTCGAGTGAAGAAAGTAGCGTCCGTGGTATTTTCAAGATAGATATTTTTAAGAAGAGGGCGATTCAGCCAAAGAAAACTTACTTCCAGCTAAAACGATGGAAAAGTTTAACTGAGTTTATTTCTAATTTCCATTAAATTATTTGCAAACGCATTTTCACTGTCTCACATTATTTTAGAAAAGCATTTTAAATGCCTCGATGGAAAAGTATTGCCTGACTCTTACTGACCTCGTCAGGCAGTACCCTCCTTTTTTACCCTCGGATATAATATCAAAGCTAAGAAAATTATCGTTTGAGAAATGGGTCTGCTGCAATATCGCACACAGAACTTTGCGACTAAAGAGGTTCCTGCGAGATATTCCCTTCTATTACAAACTTCCACGTCTTTGTTCCACTGAAACTCACATTTCAATTCATCAAAAGATGATATCAAGAGTTACGTGTGTACGAATGGTTGTGAATGTTTAGGTAGTGGCCATGAATACTAATTATAACGTATCGGTTTTTGAACTTGGTAATAAAGTTACGTGCGTAACTTACAAAATAAAAATCAAGATGAATCCATCCCTTTATTATAGAGGTTGATACAAGTAGATATGAGTAACGGGTTATAACCTGGATTATAATGTAACCCATGATGATCAAATATCATTTTGAGGAGCTACAGTAATTACAAATTTACTCTCAGCAATTCCTTATTTAGGAACTATATTATAAGACTTATGAGTTATAAACCCAGTTATCACCAATTTTTGTCTTACAAAATAATCAACCATTCATTCAATCATTAAATAAAAAGAAAACGCTGTTCCAAACCACAGAAAACAGATGAAAGATGAATCGATACGAAAAACATAATGAAAGGAAAGATAGAAGGGAAAGGAAGAAGACGAAAACCTAGACGAAATTACTTTGCGCAAGTGAAGGGAAAAGTTAAATTCTTGTCGTTGTACCGAGATGTTACATTATATCCTGAAAGCAAACTAACAAAGAGGTCGGTGTAACGATGACAGTGGGATTCGAGCTTCCAAAATCACTATGAAAGCCCAAAATCTCGTCAGTCAAATTCATACTGGAGACTCATCATCATCAGGACCAAGGTTCAATGACTGTTTGCGAAATACGAAATATGTTTTAGTGTCCCGAACAATTTATTTTACGTTTTTCACAGAAAGGGCAATTGAACCTAGGCTCTGGCCACTTAAAGAGTCTCCAGTATGAATTTGGCTGTATTAACATATGGTCCAATCAAACTAAGAACCTTTGTAGGTTGAATTTAATGGATGCTGGGTGAAAATTTAAAATGTAATAATAATACATACTTATAGCAGTGGATGTACCACCATCTTACTCGCAAATCCTCCCGAAGTTATTCGGGGGAGAGTAAGAGAACAGCTCTCAGGCAAAACCAGGCGGCCCACCATTGCCTGGGACCGATGGATGGCGGTATATCCATCCCCAATTGCCGGGCCTTATATAAAACAGACTGGTGACGGGCAGCGGCGTCACTAGTGCAAGGGTTTCGGCACCGCGCTCACCAACCCGACTGCCCAGCGTGTGTGAGTATGGGCATTTCTTCCAGGAGGACCGCCAAGAGTGGCGAAATCCTGGAAAGGCCTATGTCCAGCAGTGGACGAAACAGGCTGATGGATGGAAGTGAAAATTTTAAATTACCATCTGCAGCAAAAACTATCACATTATTCATAGTTATTTACAAGTTAGGTATTCTTATTCCTTGTTGATGACGCCGTAATGCGACACCGGTTGGAAGTTATACATTTGTATAAAACTATATACAGTGTAACAGTACAAGTATATTTAGTATATTAAGTATTAAAAAATCATCCCCAATTTACGTGTACGGGAGGTACCACTAAATTTTTTTTTTTTCAAAATTTTATTTTACCATTTTGTTGGCGTAATTAATATGTATACCCGTGTCAAATTACTGCTTACTAGTATTCATAGTCTCTGAGCTAAGCCGCGGACAGACGGACATGGCGAAACTATAAGGGTTCCTTGTCGGACTACGGAACCCTAAAAAACTTGCTGCAAAGTTGTCGCTACAATTCCATCTAGATACATTTTTACATGCAAACCTACACTCGTATGTACTCACGCGGGCCTCCCAAAAGTTTAGGCAGAGACTATATATTTCCATCTGCTACGATCCAGACACCTTTCCTCTTCCACATCCATCAATTTAGTTATACAAACTCTTCCGGGTGTTTTTGACCCTTCATCAGCATGTCACCAATTTGGTCAACACAATACACGTTTATTTTTAACCGACTTCAAAAACGAGGAGGTTCTTAATTCGACTGTGTTTTTTTTTTGTTACTCCATAACTCTGTCATTTCTCAACCGATTTGAAAGATTCTTTTTTTGTTTGAATAAATATGCTGTTAGGTAGGTTTCCTTTTAGTTTGGTCGTAATTTCATGATGATCTTAAGAGACAGGCAGGGAAACTAATCAACGGATGACACTCATTTGATATTTAGGCAAACGCTTTGTACCAGGAAGCTAATTGCGGTGTGTTACTTAAAAATTATCATATACCCACCTGACCTTCGATCTCAGCCTCATCTCCATAGAACTCCCCAACGGATGGCAACTCCTCCCCCCCTAACTCGAGATTGCGGCAATGTCTTTGTAATATTGTGCTGATTCAGGGTATTACTAGAAAATTGTCAGTATGCCACCTAACCTTTGAATCTGAAACTCCTCAATGGAAGACGCAAACCATTCAGGATTGAGGAAATCTGTTTGTGTCAGGGTGCTGATTGTAGTATGATACACTTGTCATATACCCTTCAGATGAAATATTTAATGGCAAATATAACACCCACTTGACCTTCGTTTGATATTATATGAACAGCGCGTTTACAAATCGTTTCTATATAACACAATTTAACCCGTCAACACTAAAAAATGTGAAATAAATGAACTTTTTACAAAAGAATAGTAACCGACTTCAAATGTTTTATTTATGTTAAGGTAGACATTCACTAAAAAGTTTAACATAATTATATACTCACCGATGATACCGAAATACACTTTTAAATAACACTTTTAACGACTTATTTCTTCCTGAAACATTATGTTATCTTGAAGTCTTTCATTCTTTAAGGTATAGCCAATAAGAGAAAGCCGACTAATTTTCAGCTTTAAGAGACTAAAAATCCAGCTAGTATAATAAATATCAGTGAACTATCTTGTTTTCCAAAATATTTCAAAGTAAAGAGGTTTTCCTTAATATCTCTAAAGAGGTACAAAATGAATAGAGTACGGAGCGCGTGTCTCACGGAGCACTTTAATTAAAGCGATAACTTGTGCACTACACCGACCTACACATTCGCTCTTACGTTTAAGGGTAAGTTCTCTTTACGAAGCAGCAGAAGGATGGAAACAGTTGAGCTACTTGGTACGACGCCTCTCAATCTTGAGAACCAGTCTCGGATCCTGCTATGAGATTGCACAAATGAGTTTTTCGGAATTCTATACTTACTACCTACTGGCGGTGAAAGGATTTATTTTTTGAACGAGCCAGCGAAGCGAGCGAGTTCTCCGAGTCTACTAGAACAATCTGGCGTTTGTATGTATGTATGTATGAATGTTTGTTCGACGATAACTCGAGTATCGTTGATTGGAATGCCATGAAATTTGGCAGGCGAGTAAATAAAGCAAAAAGAATATTTAAGTTCAAACATGAGCCAAATCGGTCAAGCGCGAATCGGGCGATCACAGTCCGGGGCGAACTACTAGTTTATTTATCAGCAACAATATTACACTATCTTTACAGCTGAGCCAATACAATAGTGAATATTCAACATACTTATATTATATACAAATCACTAAATTACACAAACATATTAAAACAAGGCCGATAAAATTTAATAAAAAAGACAATAACAACAACTAACAAAGGTATCAATTTATTGGTAACAAATAACACATAGGGTTGTTCGTCTGAATTTACTCAAGGAACAATGAAATAAATCAACATGGTCGTGGTTCCTGTTGATCCCGACAACACAAGGTGATGAATCATGCTCTAAAAAGTGTATAACTAACTGTGCCCGAAGTGTGACGATAGGGCTAACTTCCTATTACGTTAGGATGTTAAACTCGTCTGTGAAAAGTCAGTGTTGCAATTTTAAAAACTACTAGATATTCGTTACAAAATTGAGAAGAGTCTGGTAGATCGCAGTGAATACACTGATAAGGAATTGAGCACAGTCTGATAAAAAATTCATAGAAGTTGTTTGACGTTGGTTTTTTCATCTTGTGCTTACTACTATAATATAGTTTTCCAAGTGATGGGTTTCGCTTTAAATCTTGTAATTTTTTCTGATTTTCTGTCCTTCCTCTGTTTTTCAATAGCTTATGTCTTTGATAACTATTCCTTATACGTACGTTTAGGTATTAATGTAATATATACCTATATTATATTGGTTTCTGAAGTTGCAAAAGTATGATAAACAATTATATTTAAATTAAATGGGTTCTGTGTTTGTGGAATAGTACAAGTTATTTCTGTTGATTATGTATTCAAAGTTCCACTAAGTGCCAACAATCAGCAGTGTCAACATTCGGTTCTTTGTTTTGTTATCTTTAGAAACAACTCCCCCTTAACGCTGAAACTATTACAAAATCGCTTGTTTATGTTGAGTGCACCAATGAATGGGATCTTTCAGAGGAACTCGGTCAAGTGGTGTGTACGCAGCGCCTCACTTGCGTACGTATTTATACCTACGGTGTTATACTGGCTGTAAATTTAATCACAAAAAAGTCGAATACTGGATATCCATCCATCAGCCTGTTTCGTCCACTGCTGCACATAGGCCTTTCCAGGATTTCGCCACTCCTGGTGGTCCTCCTGGAAGATATGCCCATACTCACACACGCTGGACAGGCGGGTTGGTGAGCGCGGTGCCGAAATCCTTGCACCAGTGACGCCGCTGCCCGTCACCAGTCTATTTTATATAAGGCCCGGCAATTGGGGATGGATATACCGCCATCCATAGGTCCCAGGCAATGGTGGGCCGCCTGGTTTTGCCTGAGAGCTGTTCTCTTACTCTCCCCAGAATAACTTCGGGAGGATTTGCGAGTAAGATGGTGGTACCTCCACAGTCGAGCCCGGCATCAGCTCTACCACCTATAGTAACCTAAGTATATATACTTACTAATAATGAAGTAGTAAAAAGTCGTGTCTGTACATTGAATATGTTGCGAAAATTTAATTGAAATGGTACTGATATTGAAACGGCTACTCACGATGTTATAATCAGATTTCAACTAGTTTCACTGTATTCGTACAGTTTCTTCGGAGGCAAACATGGTTACGCGGCGGTTCCCCGTTTGTCAATGAAATCTGACAATTAAAATTGTGAGTAGCCGTTTAAATATCAGTATGAATCTAAAAACCATGAATTTTTCGTAATAATAATTGAAATAGGTTATTATTATTGTACAATCTTTAGAATTTTTATCTGTCAGTCTGTCTTTCTCTCTGTCTGTATGTTTGTATGTATGTTCCGTTTTAACTCGAGAACCACTCAACAGATTTGAATGCGTTTTTCTTAATTATAACCGTAGTGATCTTGGTGCCTACAAAGGATGTTGATAAAAAACTCTGAAGCCAAAAACAGGGCATAGATTAAACAAACGCGGGCGAAGCCGCAGGCGAAAGGCTACTCGCAAATAAGCGATTTAAAATATACGCTTTCCATTATAATAAAGACGTTACACGGTTGATTGGACATAATAAATTAAAATATAAGAATGTAATTACATTAGTTACAATAATAGCCCCAAAATGTTGCACATATTTCATGTTCCTGCCAATATCGGGCGGTAATTAAGTAACATATTAAAGATTTTAATTACCTTATACAAATCATTAGAACCAATTGAGATAAATACCTACTAGTATTTAAATGCTAAATAATATAGGTTACGTTACGTTTGGTTCTAGAACTAAATCCTGTTTTAATTATGATACATAAATAAAGAGGTATTAGTCAAATCAAATTCAATTAGATTGACAGTAATCCATCCATCCATTCATCAGCCTGTTTCATTCACTGCTGGATTTCCAGGATTTCGCCACTTTTGGCGGTCCTCCTGGAAGAAATGCCCATACCCACACACGCTGGGCAGGCGGATTGGTGAGCGCGGTGCCAAAACCCTCGCACCAGTGACGCCGCTGCCCGTCACCAGTCTGTTTTATATAAGGCCCGGCAATTGGGGATGGATAAACCGCCATCCATCGGTCCCAGGCAATGGTGGGCCGCCTGGTTTTGCCTGAGAGCTGTTCTCTTACTCTCCCCCGAATAACTTCGGGAGGATTTCCGAGTAAGATGGTGGTACCTCCACAGTCGAGCCCGGCATTAGCTCTACCACCTGGCAGTAATATACAGGTTAATTATTCAAGTGGACGTGAAATTCCAAATTATAAGGATTGGCAAAAACTGCTCAAATGAGTCCAAGAGCAAATTTTAATGAAAACCAAAATTGCACCATTAGTCATTACAAATTTGAAAACATCATTTCCTAAGTCGAGAAACGAACAGTAAGATACAAAACAAACAGACTTTATCTTGCACCATGCGATAGTGTCGCTTGTAAAGACCATTTTGATATTTTGAATTTTCTGAGAAATTATATTAAACGGCAAACTATCAGAAAGGGCTTATTAAAAAATGGCTAAGTGCGTGTAGGAATCGTGCCCCGAGAGTTCCGTACATACCATTTAAAACACAAAACTCATTCCTAGAGCCATGATTAACCAACTTAACTTGAATAATACGATCTATTAAACTCTATGTATACAATGGGTCTAATTAAGTTGGTTATTAATATCTTCTTGAATATTAAAATATAGGAAAAATTATTAATTATCACAAGATTATTCATTCCAATCCAATATATATTCGAGTTCAGGTGTGTTGAAAAGTAAACACCAAGAATAGAAAGAAAGAATAATTGTTTATCGACTCATAATTTAGCCTAGTTACACAACACTTCGTATAATATAGTAAAATTAAAAACCGGTTTTATACAAGGCATAAAGAGATCAGATAATGATCTCTGCTCTCCGTGCTGGTTGGAGCTGTTCTACGACAGCAGCGCCGTCTACCCTCCACTCTTTTTATATGTATAGGTATCTACAATTAACTAGGTTTTCAACTCTATGATAAATAGTACAAAGGCTGATAACTATAGCCATCATATAAACTTACATCTAAATATGTGTTGATAGGTAAGCACTAAGAACAGTTACGGAACAGGTAATATATGAACATTTAAAAATATTAAACAGATTATTAAAAATTAGCAATTATTATAAATTATTTCCCAGAGTTTGATCCTTATGAGCGACACTGGATAGAACCCGAAATGAGGAGATCCGTCGGAGATCGAAAGCAACCGACATAGCCTGCAGAATCAGTAAGCCATCTCAATGGCTTAAATCAACATTTTTCCTCCCCTCCACACACCATTGATCCACTTTTAAAAGAAAGTACCATTCAACGCATTTTAGCTGCTCCTTCTCCGTCTCACCATACTTTTAATTTCACACCAGTTCTCGTCTTCGATATTGAAAAAAATATTCTCTCTATCCCAAGTAAAGCTGTAGGCCACGACACTATTAGCCGTGACCTTCTTCTCCCTATTCTAGAAATAATTCTCCCTGTCGTTACCCACATTGTGAACTTTTCTTTACATCAAATACATTCCCTGCTTCTTGGAAACTGGCATACATGGTTCCAGTTCCTAAAATCTCTGAACCTTCGGAGTTCAAAGACTACCGTCCGATTTCTGTACTTCCTTTCCTCTCTAAAGTTCTCGAATGGGTGGTCAATCATCAATTAATGAATTTTCTTCACTCAAACAACCTTTTAAATCCATTTCAGTCGGGATTTCGTCCATCCCACAGTACAAGTACTGCTCTCATTAAAATTACCGACGACTTTCGTGAAGCTATGGACGATAGGCAACTTACCCTCCTTACCCTTCTTGATTTTAGCAGCGCTTTTAATTGTGTTGACTATGATATTCTCTTGGCCATTCTCCGTTCACTCAATGTTTCCGAGTCAGCTACTAAGTGGTTCCATTCGTATCTCTTTGGGCGTCAACAACGTATACGGTCTGATGATAATTTCTCTGATTGGTGCGATGTTACAGCTGGCGTCCCTCAGGGTGGTGTGCTATCTCCTCTCCTATTCTCCGTGTTTATAAACACTCTCACGTCCACCATTAACTTCAGTTGTTATCACATGTACGCTGACGACCTTCAACTCTATATGTCCTTTAAGCAGGACTTAATTCTAGTAGCCATACAGAAAATGACTTCTGACCTAGACCACATAAGTCAATGGACTGAACAATTTGGACTCCTCGTTAACCCATCTAAAACACAAGTCATGATAGTCGGCAGCAGGGCACTCACTGACAAAACGGACCTCAGCTTGCTTCCACCAGTATGTTTAAATGGAACACCTCTTAAGTTCTGTAGGTCGGTAAAAAACCTGGGGCTCTATATCCAGAACAATTTGTCATGGGACCTGCATGTCGCTGAACTTAGCAAAAAGATCTTTGGATTAATACACTCTCTTAAACGCATGCAAAGATTTTTACCGTATTCTGCTAAGATCATGCTAGTTAATTCACTCTTGCTCCCCATCCTAGACTATGCCGATGTCTGTTACCTTGACCTCACTGAAGGATTGCTAAATAAGCTTGATCGTCTCCTTAATTTATTCATACGGTACATCTTTGGCCTCCGTAAGTACGACCATGTGTCGCAATCCCGTTTTGATCTTAAATGGCTTAATATCCGAAATCGCCGTAACGCTCACATTCTAACGCTTCTTTGGAACGTCCTCAATGATCCCCTCTCCCCAGCTTACCTGAAAGAAAGATTCGTTTCCCTTGATTCCCTTGGCCGCCTCCATCGTACAGAGACCCATTTACTTTTGCGTACCCCGACACATAAAAGAAACATGTTTACAATAGAGTCCATCAGCACTTTTTAGATTTACAAAATAAATAATCTGCCTTCTCAGTCTTCGTATGAATTTTGAACCTGTCTCCTAATTGCATATCACTCATTATAAGTATTATTTATTTATTATTATTATTTTTTTTTATAGTAAGTATATGATGTTTATTATTATTTGGATTATGTAGATAATTGGAATATTTTAATGCCCCCGTCCCTATAGATTTTAGCTTTTGTCTACGACCGACACATTTACCGGCACTACTCAATAATGATACACACCACCAAAGGTTAACTGGAAGACAATGCTAACTAGCATTAAGTTCGCCTCGTGTACAATATTTTTAGTGCAATAAAGAATTTTTATTATTATTATGGGAATTTTTGATCTCGTCTCTCTCTCTTGGCCAAAAGAATTTAAAGAGAGAGGGACGGTGTATCCCCGGCAGAGGCACAGTCGACCGGGGTTCAGAGCCCCAGGGAAAGAAACCGGCGAACGATGCGAGCAGTATCAAGCAGTACCGCCTTTTGCATCCGCGCTGGAAGCGAACTGCCGTGGAACCCCAACCGCCTTAGGTTGTTTTCGAGGCTGGTTGGTATTAACCCGTTCGCGGACAAAACAATTGGGATGATTTCGGTGGATGCCACACCCCACATGTCGGTAACCTCGTGAGCCAGGTCGAGATACTTTCTTTTCTTCTCGGTTTCGGCTTTTACAAGATTCTCATCGTGCGGGATTGTGATATCCACCAAAAACACCCGAGACTGCGCCCGGTCCATCAGCACGATGTCAGGTTTATTCGCGAGAATAGTCCTATCCGTGATGACAGACCGGTCCCAGTAGAGCTTGGCGCGGTCGTTCTCGAGTACTGGCGCCGGCGAGTACTTGTAATATGGTACCCTCTGATCTACGAGGCCGTATTTGTAGGCGAGTTCTTGATGAAGGATTTTGGCCACTTAATTGTGCCTGTGTAGATACTCAGTGTTGGCAAGAGCAGAACAACCGGAAATAACATGTCGAAGTGACTCTCCAGGGTGAGCACATGCCCGGCAGATATCCTGGGTTCCATCCTTAATGATGTATTTCCGGTAGTTCCGCGTCTTGATCACCTGATCCTGTATTGCACAGACAAATCCCTCGGTTTCCCCAAAGAGGTCACTAAAGCGCAGCCAATGCAGAGAGGCTTTTTTGTCCACGTGAGGCTCGTGAAGAGCCTTGTAAAACCTCCCGTGCAATTCCTTTCCTCGCCACACAGACTCTCGTTCAGCGGTACTTAGTACCACCGGTTCGCGCCATTCCTCGCTAGCTAAGGACAAAGGGGTAAGTCCTTTATCACATGCCACGACTTCACTATTGATTCTATCATCCGTTTTTGCCAGGAAATAGTTCCTGAGACTGCATATCTCGCGGTTGTGCATAGTCTTGGCGCTTAAAAGGCCTTGACCACCACACTTCCGCGGGAGATATAGTCTCATAACCGACGATCTCGGGTGATGCATTCTGTGAAAGGTCATGGTTGTGCGGACTTTTCTATCCAGGGCGTCTAATTCAGTCTGAGACCATCTGAGCATCCCAAATGTGTACATGAGAACAGGCATGACCCAAGCGTTATAAGCTCGGGCTTTATTTCCACCCGACAAAAAGACATATTATTATTATTATTAAGTTGAAGTGGCGGTGGGCAGGCCATATTTGTCGCCGACATGATAGCCGTTGGGGCCGAAAGGCTTTAGAATGGAGACTACGTACAGCAAAGCGTAGTGTGGGCCGACCTCATGCCCGCTGGACCGACGACCTGAAGGACGTTGTGGGTTGCGGCTGATGAGGAGGACGGAGGACCGACATGATTGGCGAAATTTGGGAAAGGCCTATGTCCAGCAGTAGACGAACACAGGCTGATGGATGGATGGATGGAAGTGACACTATCGGGGAATGGAAAATTATACAGCGAGTTCAATTCTATGTTAGGGAAATTATGTTTTCGAAAATCGGCTGATAAAGTTTTAGTTTTTATCAAAATCAACCCTTTGAGCATTTTTCGCTATTCGTTGTACGTTTGGATTTTGTCATCTACACCCATTTAAAAAACTGATCCTGCATAGTATTATAAAGGTACTAATACGTTACACATTTATAAATCCATGAACCCGTAGAATTACAGTCGTGACGGTCGTCACGCCTAGGCCGAATTGTAAATAAAAAATTATTATTGTTAGTTAATATATTTTAAACCTAGTGATATGGGTATTTTTCGAAAGCTATTAAGATGAGCTAAAAATAAAAAAAATAAAAAAATATTATAATAATATAAAGAAAGTTGTGGATTGTTATTTTAGGCCCAAATCTTCTTTTTTTTTTAATATATGTATAGGGTCATATTTTTTTTTATTTTTTTTTATTAATCTTTATATTTTTTTACAATATTATAAAATTTGAATAGACATATATATATAGTATACATACATATATTCATATATATAACTAAGATTTTTTCAAGGAGAAAGCCCCCGCCCCAACATAACCCAAGAAAAAAAAAAATGTTTTCTTGTAGGAAATTTTATCTAGTTTTAGAAAAACAAAACTGCATTAGAATTGAACATTTAGTTCCGAAGATATAGCCAAAAACAAAATTGGCGGGAAAATTTGCAAACTTGCAAAAATGCACGATAACCGGACAGGTGAAGTATATAAAAACAAATGTAGTATCCTAAGGCGGCTTAAATCCAGAAAAATAATTAATACACGTACTACGTATCAACAAAAATACTAAAATACTGTATGTGTATACACTGATGACAGCATATTAATTATTCGTTCGGTATATATAGGTAGACAGTGTTCAAATACATTCTACATCCAACTAAAATTCAATTATCACAACAGCTATTGAATCACAAACGTGTAACGAATTACGAAACCTCATTGACGTGACGGACAGACAGACAGACAATCGCGGGCGTGCCCCTTTAAACCAATACAAAACAGGAGATTGTACTACCTCTTAATGCAGGAATTATTTGTGACTTGTTGACTACGTGTAAAAATATATTACTATGTATTATGTTGCAACTTAAAAAAAATCCTTGACTACAATAAAATTGTGCATTTGGTTCGAGTAAAACATTTAATATTTATTCAGACGGAAATAACACGATGTATTTTAATACCGTTAAACTAATTATTAAATAAATAATATATTATAAAGTTTACAAAACGCAAGACTTTAAAGTTCTATAAAACAATTTTTGTTTTAAAAATTAACTTTTTTGCTAACGTGAATAATATGATAATTTGAATTCTTGCGTCCTAAGGTGAGGTAAAGAGCAGTTTTCTTATCATTATTTAAGGTTTTTTAATGATATCCCTACATGGTAGCGATATTTATTTTAGAATCGGTACTGCCAGCATGGACTTTTTTTAAATTAGAAAAAAAATTATGAGATTTTATCAATAAAAATAAAAATCATAGTTGATGTTTGTGAAATATTGTTGACTATCTTTCAGTATAAGTAGGTTTCATAATAAAAATATATAAAATTATCGAAAACATCAATTAATTACCACTTTTTATGAAAGCGGATTCAGAGCAAGACCTTTTTTAATTTTTGTTATACTGAAAGAAGTTCAAGTAGTTGTTGTGAAATTCTCGGTGCGGGCACTTTATATGCCTTTCGCTTGCCGCTTTCCCCACAGCCCGTTTTCGGCTTGGCCGTTATTTTTTCAACACCCCTTATAGCTTTTATACTGACCAATGTCACTATGATGACAATAAAGAAAACCGAATCCAAATTCTTACATTAAATTCTCTTCTTACGTATAGAAAGACAAACAGAAAAAATTATAAAAGTGATAGTTTTGGCCCAAATACAATACTTATAAAACATATCACTTAAAATTTAAATTTTATGCAATGTGCAGTCACGTCTTTTTTACCATTTTGTAAGGTAAATTAGTGTAGATAGGAAAAATACTTATTCCTGCAACAGCGGAGGTCGCAGAGGCGTGGTACTGGCAACATTAATTGAACTATAATTGCACGTCCACTATTATATTGTTATTGCTATATTATTGGGTTGAGATATAAGGAGGTTAATAAAAGGTATACATACTAGAGATGATTAATCTTAAATAAGTATTACCATCATTTGACCGATCGATGATTAAAAAAAATATTTTGCTAACGCTTTTTAAAAGTCTGTATTATATCTCACTGCTGAGTTAAATTTCCCAATTTGATGAGTTGCATCTGCAATATATCAGCTTGTCGCTTTGTGTAAGAACGCCACCACACATTATGCATCAGCCTGTTTAGTCCACTGCTGGACAATGGTCTTTCCGAGATCTTGCCACTGTTGGCGGTCCTTCGAAGAAATGCCCATACTCACACACGCTGGTGAGCGCGGTGCCGAACCCCTCGCACCAGTGACGCCGCTGCCCATCACCAATCTGGGCTATACCAGGCGGTAGAGAAACACGCGAAAAAATACTATGTCACGTCATGTATCGTGGCAATATAAAAAGGACTCCAACTCAGTATATGCTACGGGTATTATCAGTAATAACCCGCATCGTGCTATTTATCTTCTTCTCAGCCATCAATATCCAAAATAGTTAGGAGATCAAAATAAAACCGGTCAAGTGCGACTAGGACTCGCGTCCTGAGGGTTTCATAGTATTCAAATAAGTTGGCAGACAAACATTTAGAGCATAACATTACATACAAAATATACGATGCAAAACTGCAAAATCGAGTTGGTCGAATATTCGGGTATGTAATCCTAAAACCTAAATTAAATTAGGTGGTAAAGCTGATGCCAAGCTAGACTGTGGAGGTACCACCATCTTACTCACAAATCCTCCCGAAGTTATTAGGGGGAAGGTAAGAGAACAGCTCTCAGGCAAAACCAGGCGGCTCACCATTGCCTGAGACCGATGGATGGCGGTATATCCATCCCACATTGCCGGGCCTTGTATAAAACAGACTGGTGACGGGCAGCGGCGTCACTCGTGCGAGGGTTTCGGCACCGCGCTCACCAACCCACCTGCCCAGCGTGTGTGAGTATGGGCATTTCTTCCAGGGGGACCGACAAGAGTGGCGTAATCCTGGAAAGGCCTATGTCCAGTAGTGGACGAAACAGGCTGATGGATGGATGGAATCCTAAAACTATATTATATATTCATTATTTTCATTTGGCAATGGGAATATTCTTTTTTGGGTCAACAATTAGGTATAATTTCAGGGCTGTAGCTTCTTTCTACGAGCTAGAGATCAGTTACATACCGACGGACAGACGGCTGAATTCTATCAAATGGAAATTAGCATGAATGTACAGTAATTTTCATATTCTTGAAATTTGAGGGTTCCGTACCTCAGAATGAAAAAACGGAACCCTTATAAGTAAGATAGATAGATAGATTATTTATTCAGCAAAAGACATACAGATTTTTGTTTGCAAAAAATTGAAGCCAAACTGCGTAGCAGTTTATCGGCTATACTCTCGGTACATGTCTGTTTTTATACACTATTATATATTGGGTTGTATTTAAACAAGCGAAAAAAATACTAAGTGAGCGACTTCAATTCTTTGACTAAAAATACTGAGTGAGCGACTTGAAAATACAAATTAGTGTAACTGTTAAAACTACTGACGTTGCCTCGCTCTGCTCTGCTTCGCTCGGCTCCTTATTTTATCTTACAAGTCAACCTAACACGCTCCTCCTCACTTCACTCGTCGTCGCACCTATTTTTTGCCTTTTGATGAAAGATTTTTCGCCCACTCAGTATTTTAGTCGCTCACTCACTATTTTTAGTCGCACACTCAGTATTTTTAGTCACACAATTGAAGTCACTAATTTTATTTTTTATTCGTGCGATTAATAATATTCCTTATATATTTATTTGCGTACAAGTAAGTAGTATTAAGACATAGTTTTTTAAATTTAATACATAAGAACAACGAACTGAGACGAAGTACGGGCGCCTGCTTAATAGGTTACCATTGGCAGTTGTTATATCAGTATATAAAATAATTTTGTGGTCCATCTATCTGTCTGTCAAGATCCTTTTTGTCGGGTCTCGTTGGTGAATTGTAAGAGGACATGAAACCCCGAGAGAGTCTGAGGTGTTTCCGAGTGTGGACTGTGAAATGTAATGTAAGTCACACTCGTAAACCCACTTTCTCCGACGATTAATACGTCCCAGCGTGATAGGTAGTAAGCTCTATCGTCGTACTTCGGGCAAAAATATGCAGTGCGTTCCGAAGCTCGCAGGCCGACTACAAATATACTTGCTTCTACGGGATTTCACCCCACGACCTGGGAATCAGTCGGTAATACGGTAGACTACAGTGGTCTACAACACCTTCTTCAAAAATCTTTAAGGTCCATAGTTTACTAAGTCGACACGCTGATGTAGTCATCATTTCGTCATATAGCTCCACGACCTTACGAAGTGATGGGCTATAGATAAGGATCGTAATTACTTAATATAGTTAGACATACTCAACGAGATTAACTTTAACTATTATTAGCTAAAGATAATACGCTGCGATAACCAAAATATATTACTTTATTATAAGACAACTGGGCTTGGTTGGTAATTAAGAGGTAAAATAACAAGGTATTATAAAAGGACAGAGAACGTCAAAGTTAAGACTAAGGAAAAGCAATAAATAAGACAAACACCGGTCAACTGCGACTAAGACTCGCGCCCTGAGGGTTCCGAACCATTCACTTTTTACTTTGGTACAAAATGTACATCATAATATTGTTTTCCTTACTTTTGAATAAAAAGTATGCAATGAATGTGTTTTAAAGCAACTTGCAGAAATGGTACATTAATAATAAAATCGTCACAAAAAAAATTGTATTACCTACTTATTACACAAAGCGTGTTTACAGTTGTAATGTAATGCAGCTAAAATGTAACACATCAAATTGAATAATTTTCATGTGATCACCTAACTATTAACAAGCAGTTTGCGCTAATTGCTATAAAACGCATTTATTGCAAACTTTTTATTCAAAAGTAAGGAACACAATATTGTGATGTGCATTTTGCACCGAGATCCTCCGTTACCACCTTAATACAAAAATTAAAAACTTATTACGTTCATATATCAAACAAAACTGCAAAATTGAATTGGTAAAAAACTCGGCTACGTAATTTTTTTAAATTAAAATGGGTTTTTATGACAAACTAAAAATTTTAGATTTTTTCTGTCTGTCTTTCTGTATGTAGTATGTATTTATGTTCCGTTTTATCTCCAGAACCACTCAACGGATTTGGATGCGGCATCGTAAACCTGGTCAATATAGGCTTGAAGAAGTGTTCATAAAATAGCTGTCAAGCCGAAATAGCACATTATACAATCATAGTAAAATATATTGTTTTGAATTTTTGCAAGGATAGAGCGTCTTATTGCGAGAGGAAAAGCATTATATAGAACAGCGCCTTCAGGTGATCTGGCATTCCTAAACGAAGATTTTCTTGAAATGAAAGTGGAAGTACGAAGAAATGAAATACCGCTATAGTCCTTAGGGATACTTATTAAAATTGTTTAACGATAAGTGACAGACGAGGGGGATGACTTATTGTGCCGAGAGGTTCGCGAGGTGACAGGTCAGGCTTTGCTTCTCACCATCACGCTCTGGTCTCCAGGGACCTGACAGTCGGTGACTGACAGTATACTAGATATACTGAGTATAGATTACTCTAAAATGTATTATTCCGAATTACTTGGCTTGAACTCAACTGTAAATACCTCTTACATTACATACACGCACTCTTTCTGACTGTAACTGGCCCATTGAAGGACATTTGAATTTTAAAACTGTTTTGTTTCACATATTTTTTTAACTTTATTACTAAGATTAAAATGAATGTAACATTAATTAAAGTTAAACTTATATTAATTATTTTCTTAAAGCAGAGCCTAGTTTTCCACGTTTCAAGGCAACATGCAGTATGGTAAGTAAAGTTTCTGAAATGTTTGTTAAAAAGAAAATCTTTTTGACATTTGGTGCTTTACTACTCACAGAAGACTGGGATCAGTTTCTTATATTTTTATTCACAATGCTCTTACGCTTGGCTACCAAAAATATTGCACGGCATGGATAGTCACTCAAAATCGGTAACCTGGTAATGTTCGTCGTCCATACAACAAACTTCTACTACGGAATAAAAACCAGAAATCAAAAAATAAAAATTATATATTTGATACATTTTGTTCAAGTCAGAAATCAGAAATTTATTTGCTAAGATACCTGACACAAAACCTTTATTTTATATAAATATTAGTATCCTTAATATGGTATGCTAAATTTGTCAAATAAACTAGATATATTAATTAAACAAATTAATATTTGAATGTACAATACAGGATGTTAATATGAACAAATTAATATGGGGCTAAATCTGAAAAAGCGACAAAAATACAGCTGTTTCATACATTTTGTTCAGGCGGCTATTTAATTTTTCTGTGGAACACATTTTTTCGCGATTTCAAAGTTACCCTTTGGTAAAAGTTGATCATATTGAAGGGTAAAATATCCCGTTTTGAGGAAATGGTTACCAAATCAACAGTTTGCTAAGGTAAAAAGAAACTCAACATGAGTTCATAAATTACAGTAGTTCATGTAGCATAATTTGTTGAGGCAACGTGTTATTATTGAAATTTTAATCCAACCATCCATCAGCCTGTTTCGTCCACTGCTGGACATAGACCTTTCTAATATTTCGCCACTTTTTGCTGTCCTCCTGGAAGAAATGCCCATACTTACACACGCTGCTGGGCAGGCGTGTTTGTCAGCGCGGTGCCGAAACCGTCGTACCAGTGACGCCGCCGCTGCCCGTTCTTGATAAGGTCCGGCATTATGAGATAGATATACCGCCATCAATCGGTCCCAGGCAAAAGTGAGCCACCTGGTTGTGCCTATCTGCAAATTGTCCTCTTACTCTACCCCGAATAAATTCGGGAGGATTTAAGAAAAAAAAAAAACACTATTTATTAAACCATAAATCGTATAAAGTTTACAGTGAGACCCTGATAAAAGTTAAGTACGTGGGACGCACTATAAGTTTCCGGAATGAATATGAAAAAATACTATTAAAGGTACAAAATTAATTTATTGTTTTTCAAAATAATCTCCCTTGGCGTCTATGCACTTTTCCATTCGATCAAACCAGTTTTGAAAACTTTTGTGCCACTCGCCTGTGGTGACCTCTGAAACGTGTTTTTCATACTCCTCGACAGCCTCTTCTGGTGATGAAAATCGTTGACCGCGTAATTGGTTCTTAATTTTTGGGAACAGAAAAAAGTCACAAGGTGCCAGGTCGGGACTGTATGCAGGATGACTCATGAGTTCTACATTTTTCGTCTTCAAAAAGTCGTTTGTCTGTCTGGCCGTGTGAGAACTAGCATTGTCGTGGTGCAGGATGATACGGCGTTTACGGTTATTTTTACGGAGTTCGTCAATAACTTCCGGCAAACAAATGGTCGTGTACCAGTCACTATTCACGGTACGACGATTCTCTAAAGCAACAGTAGCTACGTGTCCAGTTTTATTAAAAAAAGAAGCAATCATCCGCTTAGATGCACTTTTCACGCGCCCCACTTTGGTTGGTTTCGGCTCATCTTGAAAGACCCATACGCTCGATTGCTGCTTTGTTTTGGGATCGTAGCAATAAATCCATGTTTTGTCACCTGTTACTATGTTCCACACCAAATTTGACGCACCTTCGTTGAATCTGGTAAGCATGGCACTGCACCAAGTGACGCGGTCCGTTTTTTGAGCCTCGGTCAAGTTGTGTGGGATCCACCGCGAGCACAGCTTTCTCACACCCAAATGTTTGTGTAGGATTGATTGTATTTGACTCATGCCTATTTCTAAGGATGCGTGAATTTCATGGTAGGTCACATGCCTGTCTGTTTCAATCATACGGCGCACAGCATCGATGTTTTTGTTGGTCACAGCGGTGGACGGCCGACCATCGCGAGATTCGTCACTGAGATTGATACGACCACGCTTGAATTCTGCAAACCAGCTATAAACAGTCGTCTTGCACGGTGCTTCATTGCCAAAAGCTGTTTCAAGCCGAGCGATGCTCTGTTGAGCTGTCAAATTACACTTAAAATCGTAGAAAATCATACTACGAAAATTTTCCCGAGTTAAATCCATGTTGATGCAGACACACAATTTTTAAATGGCGCCACAAGGTAAAAACAAAAGACAGTCAGATGAAACAAACTGCATTCTACAGCCAAAGAGTTCTATTTTCAAATGTTGCAATAAATTTTTAAATATTGTTTATGTAAGTGGCCAGTTCCGGAAACTTTTAGTGTTACCTATGTATAACCTGAGGTTCAGGGATCTCGCACTTCCTCTTGTAACTATAAGTTAAACTATAGTTCCAATAGAAGAGGCTACCGGACATCAATACAAAGCAAAAACAAAAACAAAAACAGTAAATATACAAAAATAAATTAAAGAAGTTATAACCAAATGTTTGTGTGATATGTATTTGTGTTGGTGAGGGAGGAGGGTGTGTGTGGTTGTGTGAGGGCGGGGGTGTGTGTGTTTGTGTGAGGGTGGGGGTGTATGTGTATCTGTGAGGCGGGGGGGAGGGGTGTGGTTGTTTATGCCTTTGTCTGGAATAGTGTTTATGCATAGGAAGTACGTAAACTTTGTGAGAGAAATTTGGAGATTTATATTTTAATTTAACTATGGTCAATTTGCACATATAATAGGTCAGGGGGTAAATTTTTTTGATTCTGTTAGCAATATTGTATTAATATGAAGATTGAATTTTAAACTGACTTCTAGCAAAACTGGTATTAGCTTTGGATGTATAACTTACAATATCGGAACGGCGTTTTTTAGTAGGGACGGGTCATAAAATAGACTTCGATGTCGTCTAAGTGTTATTTTCAGAATATAAATTTGTCGAAAGGTAAGGATTTGGTAAAATGTGTGAAGTTCATGAGGCGGAAATATATATTTCTTAAAAATCATTACTTTAAGATTTGCGAGTAAGATAGTGGTACCTCCACAGACGAACCCAGTGCCATCACTACCACCTAATCAATCAAATTATCATTTTAAATATTCGTGAACTGAGTGAAAATTATGCTACGAAAGAAAGGTATCTAACCATAGACCTATACATGTCTATGTATCTAACTTTTTCAAAAATATTTTAAGTGTGTGTCTTTAAATCATTTGGAACTTGATTAAACACTCTTTGAGCCATAAAGCACGATTTTTTAAAAGTCCAGTCTACAGTTCAGTCGGCCTATTATTTTGAACTTGTCCGTCCCTTTATAACAAAAAAGTTATTATAATATTTTGTGAATGAACAAAATGTCCTTAAGTAATTACAAGATTTGATAGTTTAAACAGGTATGGCCTTTCTTGCAAGACGGCAGATATTTTTTCTTGATTTTGTAATTATATTTCTTAGACTGAATATGAAAGTCACCGTATTTCCTTTTATTATTCTTCTCGATATTTCGTTAACGCTGCACCTGCCGTGGTCACGGGATCACTGGTCGGTGCAGCGATGACAGGCTAAGAAGTTTAGTTATGTTTTGACAGTCCTTTTGAAACCCAATAAGCAAAGGGTCTGTCTGGTCAGGTCAGGTCAGGTCTGTAAAATTTATAGTTAATAAATCTGTCATTTATTATTGCAGACCATTCATCATAACTTGTCCCCTGAAGTCATGTTGGCATAACTGCTTGTCAAACTTTTGCTGTCATGTTGTTTGTCAGTCAGATTTTTCAAAATTATTTGATTAATTATGTATTATTATTGCCAAAGCCGTTGAAAAATAGTGCAAAAAAGATTGTGTTGAAGGGCGTACCTTTGTGAAAGAGAAAATGCAAACAATGCACCGTGATTCCTTTCGATCAGGTTCGATCTCGTGTCAGTGCCATGACGGGTTAGTAAAATAGGGATACCAGCTTTAAACATAAAGCCACTTTTATGGGCAAATAATAATTAGCTATTCACTTACTTTTGCAGGCATATCGGAAAGAAGCGTTCACGTTAAGTCGCCTGGAAATAATCGTCAAAAACGTAAAAAACGGGAGCTCGACTATTTAGAACAAACATCGTCGAGCTAGAACATGAAATAAAAATACCGTATTAGTACAGAGATACATGTACAGATATTCATACTATTAGATCATACGTATTGTTTGCGAAATACAAATCAACAAATAATTGATAATTTTGATTTTTTCATTCTGTACATTTTTTTTTCGTTAAAGAGTAGTCTAATTAATATATAAAAAAACGCAGTTAAGTAAATATTAGGAATGCGTAGTAGGGTGAATGCTACGTGAGCCATTGGCAACATTATATGCAGTGCTACCATTTCCTAAGCCAGGGGAATTCTTATAGTGAATGGTATGTAGTTATAATAATAAATATGTAAGGTTGACAGAAATAATACGTTTTTGAAAGTGCGACAACGATCTAAATTCCGTGGCCAAATGCAGAACTAACGCTGGCCTCATATGAAACGTCACGTTTTGACAGTTCGCCGCGTTGTACCAGCGCCCTTCTTTACATCCATTTAGAACCTTGTCGCACTTGTAGCACAAGATTTATTTATTTATTGGGAAACAAAAAGTTTTCTTGTCACACAATACAATCACGAATAGCTAAAATATAAAACCAAAAAAGTTTCCACATAAATCTTAGCAACAAAATTAATTAGTGCAAAAGATCAACCACTTCAACTCTCTTAATTGTTATTGTAGATCGTGGTTTAGAAAAGTTCAAAATTTTGCAGATAAACAGCAACAACAATACAATATTTGTGCATCATAAAAGGGAAACAAAAAAATATATATATATTATATATAAGGTGACTTTAATTTATACAGCCAAACTCATATTGGCTTCGTAAGTGATCAGTAACACGGATCGATAAAACTTTTTGTAATTTCGCAAAATAAAATCTTGACATCCCATAGTAATTGACTCAGGGCTGGGCTTGCGTTTGTAAAGTACACAAAAAAAATAATTTACGAATTTCACAAAAAGGACCATCGCACCTTTTTACTGAGCACTTACCGAGTTTTCAGTAAGAATTTGGCTGTAAGTATAAATTAAAGTCACCTTATATATAAACGTTCAAATATATAACTTATTAGGAAAGTACAAACGGGCGACCTTATCACTTAAAGCGCTCTCTTATGGATAACCTTTGGAGTGGAAGAAACTTCAAAATTATTACTTTTATGGCAGTGTACTAATTTTGTGTATATTAGATATACAAACATATAATAATAAGTCTTAAGGCAATCCGTTCCCATATTCATTATAGAATACAGGAAATGTGTTTTTGGGTTTCGTACCTCAAAATGAAAAATGGAACCCTTATAGGATCACTTTGCTTTCCATTTTTTAGGGCCCGGTTAAAAATATCAAGTTAAAATGAATACTGCCTATAGAAGTCGATAGGTTCATACTGCTCTTAAAAATCAGGCTTCTAACTTAACGCGGAAAAAGTTATGGCCCTTTATGTAATCAATTCCATACAAATTGATTCACTATGAAAACTTAAAGGAAATATGGTTCACATTAGGACTTATACACATGTTTAGGAAAAAAAATGAAGATTAACGATATTTTGTTAGTTATGAATCAATTTAATTAGTACCTTTGGATACATTGATTTTAATAGATCATCATCATCATCATCATCATCATCATCATCATCATCATCATCATCATCATCATCATCAGAAATACTTTATTGCACAAAAAATAAGTACAAAAAGGCGGACTTAATGCATGAAGCATTTCCTACCAGTCAACGCATAGATCGTAAGTATCAAGTTCGTTTCGGTTTGTATAACTGCTAGTGGAATAATGTTTGCGTTTTAAACGTACGAACGGAACCCTTAGGCATGAGTCTTGCTTTCACTTGACCAGTTTTTTTACACACTTCACAGGAGCCCATATAACCTACTTAGGAAACATTATCTCCAAATTACAATTTTCAATTACCACGTAATGGTTTGAGACATTGACTCCGGTACATCATCAGCACCACACCACATCAACTGTCCCACAGATTAGTTCATTCTCGTGTTTATTTCAACGCAATAAAGGTTTTGATGAGGCTGGTGCATAGGCTGAGTCGGTTGTAACTCTGAACGTAATAGTTTCATATCACGCTCTATTTAGTACGGGGTTATTATGTCGAGATAATGATTACTGGGCTTAGGTACAGTTGGGCAAAGAACACGTGTGGCAAACAGTACTGAATACCTTGGTGCAGTTTGTTTGAAAATATGTTTTCTCTAACCCCATATCGTAAAATCCACATTACGAAATCAAAAATTAAAAAATAAATTATAGTATTGGTCTCCGAACAACATAATGCTATTAAAAAAACTTTTTCTGAGATTACAGTACATGTGATACTAACTAGGAAGGCAAAGGGAACTTAGCCCAAACAGCCATGTCTGAGATTTAATATCAAATACCAAATGAGGTTATCATATAATGTCCTCCAATACATAATACATACAAAACAGTAACGAGGTTACAGTCAACTTTATTTTCGGCCAGGTATTGTCTATGGCTTACAGCGCCTTAGACTCGGTCTGTCAATGGATGAACTGTTTGTTGCGCCATAGTTTTCGAGGAAATGTATTTATTACTTACTGTGGCTTTATAGGTCAAAAGAATTATTTTGCCCTAAAATAACTAACAGCAAGGATGGTGATGGTATTTGACTCCACCTGACATTCTAGGAATAACGACGGAAATTAAGAACACTTTTAGAACAAAATTTTATGTACCAGTTTCATAAAATATTATTATTTAATACATCTCCAAACAGCTTCAGCCTGGCTATAAAAGGTGAAATTTACATTATATCATAGCGGTACAAAAAAGCAGAAGAAAACTTAATCTGGATCTGCGCTGTGAACCGGGACCTTTCGCTAACCGGGCGATTGCTCTACCAACTGAGCTATCCAGTTCTCAACACAACTTGCGATTTACAGCAACTATTACGTATAGTCGACACTCAGATATGTACGAGTATATTGAGCCACTTGGCGTCTAGAGGACGCTAGTATATATATCGCCAACAGTTAAAAATATACAATTTATTTTCATCAAAGTGTCTTCAAAGGTGACATTTTATGCAGCCAAATTCATAGTGGAGCATTGGAAAGTGAACAAAATTTCGGAACAATAATGATACTTGTGAAATTAAAAAAAAAAATACTTTCATGAGTGCTTACTGCGTCTTCAATATGAATTTGGCTATATAAATTAATGTCACCCTAAATATTGATTTGAATTGTACAACACATTATTACATTTATACTAATTAAGATAATTTATATCATTAATCCTATTTAGCCGAGCTCCAAATTTAAATCTCAGTGAGTTCGAAAACAAAATACCTAATTTTCTCTTGAAATCTCCTCTCATAAACTACCTGAAAGGCCTATTACAATGACACCGAAAAAATAGTCAAGTTACCTCCCAAAAGGCAATTTTGTCGCCGTGAGTACGCGAGGCCTATATTACGTCTATTACTTGGAATAGCCCATTATAGTCCGCCTATCCCACTCGGAGTCTGAAAATCGTTATTTACCTGAGATAATGTAGCTACACATAATCCCATGTGTTTGTGATATATTGACTTATACGTTTATATACAGCCTGATTTTTTGAAATGGTCGTGAATGGTCTTGTCCAAAATTATGGAGAATAGCGAAAAATGCTCGAAGGAGTTCCGAGGCCGATTTTAGAAATCACATCACATATCTGGGCTCGACATTTGTAGCCACCCGTATTCAACAAAGATCATGTTTTAATTTGAAATTTATAGATAATAAATAAAATAAAACAATATTTCTTGTACTTCTAAAAGGTAAAGTATGAAATTAAAAAAATATAAATGCATCATTTTTTTTCAAGAATAAATAATATAATGCGCAAGAAGATAAAAATAATTTCGTTTGTTTCCCGTGTATCATTACTTTCCCGAATTTATAAGTGACATTATTTAATGGTGGTGACATTACAGTGTGTTTTTGTAAATCAACTGCTACGATTTCTTTCAAGGAAATTAGTTTTTTTCAAAAATCTAATGATGCAGTTTTAATTTTCTTAAAAATCTGCCCCGGTACTCCTTTGAGTATTTTATTTCCTATAATAGTTTTGGACCTAGCCATCCACACGCTCACTTAAAAAAAATCAACCTGTATATCTTACGACCTTATGAATTATGATAGAATTGCCAATATTTTCATAATTAAGTGTACTGCTATAATCTGTTAATTATTATATCATCTAAAGTAGCTCAGTAGGTTCCTATCTTCATTATTTGTTTTTGTATCGTCACGACATAAATCCCCGAGGCAGTGTCAGAGGTGTTCCAAAGTATGAAATGTGAAATGCAAGTCATAGTCTGAACTTGGTACATCCGCCTTTCAGCGACGATTAGTACTGCCCAAAGTGATGGGTAGTGAACCCTATTGCTGTACCTCGGACACAAATACGCGGTTTTTAAGAACTCAAATACAATGCACATACATTCGGAAAAGCTCATTGGTGCATGCCCGACCACGATCGAGCCCTGGTCTTAAATTCAAATAATGTATTTTATAAAATAGGTACATTAAATACACGCTCTACAGATCTTAATTAATTGAGAGGCTTGCGTTCTACCATCTCAGCTGACGCCGCTTCTGTTTTCTTTATAATCTGCTTATTCTTTACTGCACATGAAAATTAAAAAACATACAAATAGATCAATACAATGCCAATGACGAGTTTATTTCTAAAAAGATATCTCTTCCGCCCAAACTGTGGGTGTGATGATACCAAAAATGTTAAAGATAGGCAAATTTATACAACAATGATTTTAAGCTCTAAATATTTTTGAATGGAAATATTTTAAATGAATATACCTATAGAAGCATTAGATTGGTGGATGCTATTTTTAATCGAAAAAGTGTTTGTATTTTTCTGCGTAATTTAAAAAGTCGTGGAGGGAGAAAACTTTGTAAGATCTCTAGGAATTTTTGGCTGTGGTATGATTTTCAGACAATTAATTGTGTCCTCATCCAGCGAAATGTGGCTTTTTTCGATTCGTATCAGTTATACTTACAAAGGTTGTATTAAATATTAAGAAAATGATAAAAAACATTTATAAATGTATTTTTTATACCTTTGTAATATTGTTCTAAAGATACTTGTATAGTGCGAAAAAGCTCTTGTGGCGCGTGGTTTGGTCGTGGCCAAAATCGGAACTAACGTTACTATCCTAGTAAAACGTAACCCTTGTTTCTCAGCTGTCATTGTCATCCATGCACAAAAAGAACTACTATCGGCAGTTCTTATAGCGTCGTCATAGAAGTTAAAATCGCTTACAAATAGGAAGCTTGAAATGCAAGCGACTGTACATTTTTGAACTCTCTTTTAAACACTACATTCGTTCCAACATTGCATCAAAATGACAAATCATGCGCAACAATTTAAGTAATCTATGAGCCATTGAGGTGGAATACCCTTGTCTGTCAAATGGATAATAAAGGAAGCTCATGATAATGGAAGGCAATCGAGCAGTAATGTTGATCATAGACGATCAGCGCGACTCACTCGACCGATCGTGTTGCGTGACCGATGCACATATTCACAGAATACGGATGTAAAATACTGACGTCGTAAATCAAATGTCATAAATAAAGGGTGAATTGCTTATGAGTTTTTATGAAAAGTACACACGCCTTTCTAAGGTTTCAGAAACAAATAGGTACTAATTGTTATTATTGTAGTAAATATGGCACTAAATGTAGGTGAACTAACATATACGTATGTACATAATAAGGTCTGCCACGGCTGCAACTGGAGATAGTATTGTGTATGTAGATTACAATACTGAAGAAATTTAGTACCCCGGGATAGATAAAGAAGTTTGAGAAAACAAAGTAAGTGAATAAATATTTACTTTAGTCCGCATAAAGTGATTCACTAACTACGAGCGAAGTGTCGTTTCATAAATGAGTATAATTTCTATCTCTTTCCAACTGTTTTGTGTTATTACAGGACGGTTTCATGCAAGTAAATCAATTCTAACATATACGCACATTTTTTTGTATTAAAAAAATTATGACTTTATATCAATAAAATATCGTTACTATTGTTATCTATATACACAATACACTATCCCATTACAACTGTAGCAGATATTTTTAGAGCACCTTATATATAATAATATATTTTTTGTGTACTTAGACACCATTTTATAATTAAGAAAATATATTTGGTTTGAGATTAAGATGTCAGTTCCAAATAGTAAAGACTATTTTATTTTTATTTATTTATTTGATTATGGATGATAATATTTGTGAAGGTTCTGGTCAAGGAAGTAAGGATGCTAAAATGTTAGCCTACCGCCGTATTCGGGCACGAAGATATACAGTCATGCCATAATTATAATATTGCTGTATAAAAGCACTAAATAAAATAACAAGAGGTCCCAGATTTGAATCCCTGTTCAGAGCTTCTCACATCTATTTTTTTTTTCTCCGTTTCTATACATTTCGTTTGCGTCTGCGTTTCAATTCCTTGCCATTAAATAGCCAAATGTCAAACATTTCGAAAATTATTTACTATAGTTTAGACACACATGCTTTGTTAATGGAATCAGGTTTCGTAGCAGTGTTTCAGCTATCGGTAAGTAAAACAAAACTTTGAAAATTATTGCTTAAATGCTCATTGGTCGAATCCGACCCGCAGGATTTGAATCTAAGCTTCCAGATTGAGAGTACAGCGTCCTACCGGCTGAGTTATACTCGTCACTTTTTCTGGTAAAACTTAAGCATTTCAAAATATCTCAATACATATTTTGTTGAATTATATTTTGTTTTGTAACACTCGCTCTGCAGCCACAATGAAATAATGGCCTGCGCTACAAACGAGAACCACCCTTTATTCATGTTTTATTAAAAACGTTTTTAATCAGAGTTCATATTTCATCCCTTCTGTCCTCCCCTAAAGTAATTATATTGGAACACGTGTATACGTTGATAAACCGTAGTTGCTAGTTGCTAGTGAATATTTGACTGATGAAAGACTACGCCATTCTGACATGTTATCATGCCCTGAATGAGCTTTTCTTTTTTCATTTTCTATCACGCATTGGGTTATTCCAAACCTGCGTTTTCATACATGCATAATACATACATAGGTACAACATAATAACTCTTTATTTTTATGTAAAAAAACACCTCTACGGATTGCTAAAAATATGTACATTATTATTACTCCCAACCGATTTCGCTCATAAAGACGGGTATAATAAAGTATATATTTTGGAGAATCCGTATATTCCTAGGAGTTACAAAGTTTTTTTAAAAGTTTTTGTAAATTCCACCAAGGTGCTAACAGTGACAACAATAAACTATGAAATAAAACAAGTTTTAAAAAGCTTTTTACAAATAATGGGTGGTCTTATCCGCAGACAACAATTGGGTAAATAATGTAAAATAGAGGATCAAGTGAAGGTGATATAAGGAACATATTTAAGGTTACACAATTGAACTATTTACCTGTATAAATATTTAATCATCTAAATCACACTAATATTATAAATGCGAAAGGGTGTGTGTGTGTGGGTGTGTGTGTGTATGTTTGTTACTCATTGACGCTGAAACGGCTGGACGAATTTGGATAAAATTAAGAATAGATATAGCTTATATATAAGACATAGCTTATATGAAAAAAACAGTTTACGCCATGTGTGAATTGTAATTATATTACATTGTAATTAAATTTAAATAAAGTTAGAGGGTTCATTTTCAAGTTAACCGTATAAAAATTAATATCATTTTATTTATCGCCTAACATACTTCCTATCCGTGTTCAAATTTCGGGTAATCAACGTGTTTAATACTCAGATATCTTGTATTTTAAGCTTCAGAACGATTAATTTGTACAAATACTTTTCAATTCACTTTTTTTTTTTTTAATTTAAATTGAAAAGGTAGCTCATAAATATTTGAAAAATGCACTATTTAATATGTACGATGTATAGAATAGCCACAAAACGTAAACAACTAGGATTCGAAATTTCAGAGTTGTTGAGGTGCTCCCACATTTGAAAAAAAAAAAACGATTTCTTACCAGAATAATTATTGAAAGTCTGTTTTCAAGTAAAATTAAAACTTTTGCTAACAGCGGCCGTTTTCAAACTTCTAAAAAGTTACAATTTTAGCTCATCTAAAACGTTTCCTACGAAAACTACTCGTAAAAATGGATAAAAAGTTTTTTTCAATTAAAATAATTATTCAAATTTCAATAATTATTCTGTTTAGTCGGTACTTTTTTTAATGACAGCACTTTGTAGGCCATTAATACACAGATCTGAAGTAAATTTATCCGTATGACTAAAATTTGAGTTGACGAAATATGAATTTAACGAAAATAATCATGGCTACTATAAACCATCACAGTTAGGCGAATAAGCCAATCAAAATTCACCTCTACCTAAAGCTAATAAAGTCTTTGCCACAGGGTTAATTGTAATGGTCTTACAGTATAATCAGTTTGCTTCCCAAGTGCGTGACAACTATTAATTTGAATTCACAGAGTAAAAAAGCTCTCTTGTCACATTTTTAAATTGCCGTAATGTTTGTATGAAAGCTACCTCACGTACTTTTAGTCCCCTTGTGGATTAATTAAAGCGAATTTTATAGTGGTTATTTAGTTAATGAAATGCTGCAATGGTATCAAATGTTGGACACTTAAGGGCCGGTCCCTTAAGGTTCGGTTAGATTACGTTGCTAATGCAAATAAATGGACAAATAATAAAATTATATTCTGTCGTATACGAGTACATACATACATACACATGTCTACATGGTATGTCTCCCCGAGAAGGCAAAGATTATATAGTAGATACATACATTTTAAATATTAAAGTACGAATTTTTACCACTTTTGGCATAAAGTCGAGGATTTTTATATAATACGACTGCTACTGCTTTTTTATTTTTTTATTTGGCCGTTGTCAAGTTTTCTGTCAGCATTTTCTACCGATATATTATAAGCAAATATCAGTATAAGCAAATCACATTTAACTTTAAGAATGAATAAAAAAATAATTTCATGGACATTTTCAGTAAAATGAATACTGAACCTAAGCATACATCTGTAAAATAAAATTCATATTTTTGTTATTCATACTATAATAAATAACATACAATTATAATATTTACATTATTGTAGAAAAAAACAGACAAGAGCAAGTCGGATTCGCCCACCGAAGGTTCCGTTAAAGACAATATTTTTAAAGATTTAATTAAAAATGAATAGTTTTCAGATTTTTCCCTATAGTTATAGTATAAGACGGTGTTACTTGTTGAATTTCATAGTTCTAGGTCAACGGAAAATACTTTGTAAGTTTTGATTCCCTTGAGAGTGTCGAAATATACGATTTTTGCGGCATAAACGGCCGTATCTTTTATTTACGTTATCTTAGAAGTTTGATTTTTGCACAGCTTCAAGGAACTGTAGACTTAAATATATGATTTTAATTTCAATTCGTTACCTCCAGCGTTCTAAAGGGTCTTGACAGGCAGACGAACAGACAAACGGATCGACAGACAGACGGACAACAAAGTGATCCTATAAGGGCTCCGTTTTTTCCTCTTGAGATACGGAACACTAAAAATACTTGTACTTTTCTACGAATTTACTATTAAAACCTATAATGCTCAACCGGTATATTACCTAAGCTTCAAGAAAAGTTTAAAAACAGCAAAGTCATTTCTTTAACATTTCGACTTACACATTCAAGCAACGACCTTAATATTCAAGACCCTTTTCATCGACAACTCACTCGCTTCATCAGTGTTTTCCTTTACCGTTCTGTAAGTGGTAGTTTGATTTCGTGCATTCTGGATCGGTGGGATCCGAACTTGTCTCAACTCAAGATTGCGTCTCCCATCGACATTTACCGTTGAAGCGATAACAATCTGCAAATAGCATCAGGATAATTTGACCTAATTAAAACAAATAAGAAAATTATTAGATGAAAATTAGACTCACAAAATGTATTCATAAATTATTTAACAACTTCCGACATTAACCAAAACAACTTTACAACTATCACGTCTCTCAGAAAGGAAACTCTCACGTTTCACATCCTATCTCATCCTGGACAATACCTTCTTTATCTCGAAGCTCATAAAGTCCATTGTTCCTTGACATTTCGGAGATAATGCCCAAAGTATAAACACTTTCATTTTGTTTATGGTGTTACCTAAACATTCTCATAGGGCTGGATAAGGTAGCTACTTAATTAGGTAAGGGCGTCCTGACAAAATAAACTGGAATAAAAGGATATGTTGCTGTAAGTGGAACCCATATTGCATGTATGTTTATAGTTAATCTGTGAACAAAAGTTCAACTATACAGGGTGAACCAAACGAATGCCCCCTGGAGGGAAAGTACCTTAAATATTAAAGATAGCAAATTTTACTTAAAGGAACCTTTATTTTATTTTTAAAGTGAACAAAAACTGCATTCAAAGAAATAATTATTTTTTTTACTTCTAACAATATTGAATTTTGGGATATATTTAAAAATTTTGTTATTAAAATGTAAAATTTCATGGTTTTCCTTTAGTTAACGATACTATGTTACTAGAAGAATTTGGTTTATATGTTTGACCCTTTTGATCGGTATCATAAAAATACAGAATGTTGCTTTTCCACATTTGTCCGGTTCAATACCCGGCTTATGCAGGTATTTTTATTTTTTACTCTTTAAATGCAGTTTTCCTTAAATTTAAAAATAGAATAAAGGATTTAAGTTAAATTTGCTATCTCCAATATTTAAGATACTTTCCCTCCAGGGGGCATTCGTTTGGTTCAACCTGTATATAGCATGGAAGATGGAGACTCGAACCCATTTTATGCTGTAACGTTGTTTTGAAAGGGCATAGAAAGATAAATTTGAATTATAAGTTTGAGCTTTAGATTACTAAATTACAATCTAAATTTGATCTTCACCCTACTAAATTGGGAACAAAATAATAAAAAATGTATGAGTATGGATCCAAGAGCCCAAAATGGTCCAAGACGTAAAAGAGTAAAATTGCTACGATGAAAAATAAATTAGAAATTAGCTGTATTTGTGTGTACTATGTATGTATGGGGCAAAGTACTAAACCAAAAAATAGGCATATAATAACACGTTCATATTTACACGAGCTCCAAGACATAATACTTTATATTCTTTGCCCAAGTGATTTCATAAAATATAAGAGTTATTTAATAAAAATCAACATAAAAAATATAATTGACTTTAGTATTTATATATTATATACACTCATGGACAAATTTAGGGGAACGCAAAAAAAAGGTTCGATTATGTTTAATATGTTCTCCTTACGCACTGGCCACCTATAACAGCATTATGTAATTAAAAAAAAAAGATTTTTACCATCTTTTGTTTCAGAGTTTCATTTGTTTTTTTCGCTACGTGATAAATAAATGTGTGTAGTAAGAACATTTTTAGGTTATTAGTGTATTTTAAAACGTTCAAAATCTTTCTTTTTTGTTTTATTTACAAAAATTTGTAGTCGCGGTGTTGCTTGGAGATCTTTTCAAAAGATTGAAGTGATAATGCCCGATCTCAGCGTAGCTCGAGTGTCTAAAGCTGTAACTTTAATCGAACACGGTTACACTTACAATCAAGTAGCTCAAATGTTGCGAGTTTCCAAGTCTGTTATTTTTGGCAATGTAAAACGATACCGGCAGACAGGAGAATACACGAGACGCAGAGGGCAAGGTAGACAAAAAGTAACCACAGCTAGGGACGATAGATTTATTGTAAGCAGTGTGCTAAGAAACCGTACCTCGACGTCATCTGAGGTAAGAGCTAGGCTCCAGGAAGTCCGAAATGTTACAGTTAGCACTAAAACGATAAGAAGAAGACTTAAAGCAGCTGGAATAGGAGCGTTCATACCTGCCAGAGGCCCTCTTCTTAGCACAGGCCATCGTGTAGCTCGGAGTAACTTTGCTCGCGCTCACCGTGATTGGAATGAGAATGACTGGGGAAGAGTATTGTTCACTGACGAGTCCAGGTTTTGCCTTAAGCCAGATGATGTAAGGGTCAAAGTGTGGAGACGACCAGGAGAAAGATATGCTCAGTGTAATATTGTCGGAAGAGAACCTTATGGTGGAGGGTCAGTGATGGTATGGGGTGGCATTTGCTTAGGTGCACGTACGGAGCTCCACATCGTGGAAAATGGGTCTCTGACAGCGGCGCGATACATAACCGACATTTTAGAAGAAATTGTGATACCTTTTTTCCCATATATAGAAGATAATTTCCCTTTGATGCATGATAATGCTCGGCCACACCTGCCGCCGTAGTTTCGGAATACCTTCAAGAGGTCGACATCGAAGATTTGGAATGGCCAGCCCGCTCGCCAGACCTAAACCCAATAAAACATGTCTGGGATAAACTGGGAAAACAAATAAAAAAAAAACCTGCAATAACCAACTTAAGACAACTCAAAACGGCGGTGGTAGAATAATATGATCAAATGCCACAAAGTTACATTGACGATTTAATGAAAAGTATGCCCAGACGAATGGAGGCAGTTTTGACAGCGAGAGGAGGTAACACTAAGTACTGAATGTGCCTTCAAGTGTTTATCTTACCTTACATTACATGAGAACCAGCCATTTGATAAATTTTTGGTATTCAATTTGATAAGATGAAAGATCAACGTTTCCTCCACATTTCCGTCAATAAGAGATAACTGTTAGTAATTCTGACGACAAGCGAGAAACCGACGACGTTCACAAAAAACTGATTTTTATTAAGGAAACACATAATCAAAGGGTAGTACAGTAAGATATATTTCGACCACTTGATGTGGCCGGCTTTACATCTATAGAATTAAATAATATTTAAATAATAAAATATTAAAAAAAAATTAATGATTTGTTGTTATAAATGGTAATGAATCACATTAATTTTATCTTTTATATTTTATTATTGTGAATATTATTTAATTATATATACTGAAGCCGACCACATCAAGTGGTCGAAACATATCTTACATAACTACCTTTGATTATTATCTTACATATTACCTTTAATAAAAATCTGGTTTTTGTGAACGTCGTCGGTTTCTCGCTTGTCGTCAGAACGCGCTATTTTAAACAAATAAGAGACGTCATAGAATTCAATTAGGTACTCTTAAGTAAAAAGTTTTAGGTTTTATCAAATTTAAAATTACAGTGAGTTGACATCATGAATATTTAATATTAATAATTTATAATAAATTTGACAAAACTTAAAACTAATTGCTATAGCACTAATTATCGAGTACAAAAATATTGCTCAAGGCAACTTTCACTACATCTAGAATCTCTCAACGAAATTGCAGTATTGTAAGGCAACATTCTCATAAGTTCTCGAGTAAAAAATTAATTTCGAGTTAGCTGCATTTTCTGATTATCTATGGTCTTATCTACACTATCTTCACTCTACACTATATATTACATAAAGAGGAAAGATTTGTTTGTATGTTTGAGGTAATCTTGAACTACTGAATCGATTCTAAAAATTCTTTCTTTTCTAAAAGCTACACTATGGCTGAGTAACATAGGCTATATTTAATTTTAATTAAACGATCCCTGACACACTTCTTGCTAATATTAAGTTGGAAAAGGGACTACAGCCAGGTTTAAGCATAGACGTACTAATAATATGGCTTAAGTAATGTTTTTTTTCGCATACGGGAAAACTATATCAGTTTACTTTGACTACAGATTTATATCTACAACGATCCGGACACACATCTTGCTAAAATTTAGCTTGAAACAGTGATTACAGCCAGGTCTAAGTAATTATTTTTTCCCATACGAGATAACCTTTATCATTTTAATCTGATAACAGATTTCCACCTACAAAGATCCTGACACACCTCTTGCAAATTTTTGAACGACTTCAAAAAAGAAAAGGTTTTCAGTTTGACTGTATTTTCTTGTAGTTTTTCTTTTTTGGGTATATTATTCCATCATTTCATAGCCAATTTGTAAGATTTATTTTTGTTTGGAAGGTTGTGCTTTCAAGCAGGCTTTAGTTTTGTCTTGATCTAACGATTGTCTTCAGATATAGGCAGTGGAACTCCTCAATACACATGTTATTGTGCTGATTGCTGAGTATTACTTGAAAATTGAAATAACGCCACCTGACCTTCGAATCTGAAACTCTTCAATGGATGACAGCACAAAATTCGCAATGGCAAGAATTGCTTTGTGTCAAGGTGCTGATTGTAGTGCACTACTTAAACATTGTCATAACATCACCTTGACCTTCGTTTCATATGAACAATGCGCTTTAAATAACTATCCATATTTTACAATTCAAAATCGATATGACATGAATCCCCGACGGGGTGTCAGAGGTGTTTCCAAGTGTAAAGTGTGAAATAATGAGTCCACACTTGATAGGTGGTAGAGCTAATGCCAGGCTCGACTGTGGAGGTACCACCATCTTACTCGGAAATCCTCCCGAAGTTATTCGGGAGACAGTAAGAGAACAGCTCTTAGGCAAAAAAACCAGGTGGCCCACCATTGCCTGGGACCGATGGATGGCGGTATATCCATCCCCAATTGTCGGGCCTTATATAAATCAGACTGGTGACGGGCAGCGGCGTCACTAGTGCAAGGGTTTCGGCACCGCGCTCACCAACCTGCCTGCCCAGCGTGTGTGAGTATGGGCATTTCTTCCAGGAGGACCGCCAGGATTGGCAAAATCCTGGAAAGGCTTATGTCCAACAGTGGATGAAACAGGCTGATGGATGGACTTGGTACACTCGCTTTCCATCAAAAATAATTTCGTCCCAAACGTAATGGCCCTATCGCCTTACTTTGGGCACAAATTGGCCAACAGCTTATTGTACCTTTCGAAGCATGCAGACCGTACACAAATTAATGTGCATCATGGCGATTGAACCCACGGCCTCCGTGTGAGCAGGCGAGCGCTCTACCACTCTGCTACAGAGGCGGTCACATAGTGACTAGCTGCTGAGCTGTCGGGCGAACAACATCAGTTGCTGCGGAGCGGCTGGGCGAGCAACACATCAGTTGCTGCGGAGAAGCCGGGCTAGCAACACATCCCGAGGATGCCTCGTTCAGAGGCGAAACACGTGTCGATAAGTTTTCTTGCTTGTTATTTAAGATTGCTTTGCTTGTATTGCTTGCTTGTTGCATGTTTTTATGCGGGCGGGCGGGCGGTGCACGAGTCTGCATTTTGAATGTTCCGTTTTAACTCGAGAACCACTCAACGGATTCGGATGCGGTTTTTTTATTATCCTCGTAGTGATAATCAAGGTTATAGGGGTGTTAATAAAATAAGGCCCAAGCCGAAAACGGGGCTGAGTTTGCAAAAAGCGGGTGGAGCCGTAGGGCAAAGGCTAGTATGTATTATAAAGATGGCAATAGAATAATTTTATTACACAAACCAAGTATTCATGGACGTCGCTTCACGGACGACGCTCTATCTAAACTCGCCCGTATGTCGGTGCGTTAGGGTTCACGCGTTTTTGTTTGGAACTCAATTATTTCCTAAACTAAGGGTGTCCGCGGGTATGACTCTTGGGAAAAGTGGTTCAGTAGTGTCGGTGGAATATGTGGTTTCATATAACGGTCGCACTCTATTTACACCCGGTATACTTTATGTCTAAAAATCTTTTCTTTAGCATAAATTATAGTTATAAATATTTATGTAAGGTTTATTTTATTTATGCAGCCAAACTCATACTGGAGGCTTGGTAAGTGATCATTAACACGGACTGATAACACTTTTTGCTAATTTTGGAAAATTAAATCTTGACGTCCCATAGTAATTGACGCGGGACTGGGAGGGAACACGAAAAGAACAATTTACGAATTTCACAAGAAGAGTCATAGAACTTTTTTACTGAGCACTTACCAAGTATTCACTAAGAATTTGGCTGCATAAATTAAAGTCACCTTATACATTTAACAAAATATATAACTATATAAGTGTGTACATGGTTTCAAATATTTTATTGTATGGAACAGCTCCATTGTAAAAGTAGTTAGTGTAGACGAATAATAGTTATAAAAGTTTTCAGCGTTTGATTGACTAAAATTCCAACAGCCAGTATTTTCGCGCTAGTACTTACTTACCTTACCTCTACGTAAACGTAACTTTGTATAAGAATAAGAATAAGATATTTATTCACCATATAACAATGTCCGTTATAAAAGGTTTGTCAATACATAAGAAATTTACACGAAATACAAAATATGTACAATTTACATACACAATGTAATTTATAAAAATTTACATAAAATAATGGCTTAAATTAAAAATAAATTAAAAATGTCATAATTAAAAATAAATTTATATTTTAACTGTATGATCAGAAAATGAACATGTCTTTAGCTTTAAATTCAAGAACTCATTAATTGAGTAAAACGGTTTATTTTCCAAAAAACGTTTCACCCTCGTTTTAAACTCCAAGAGCGGCAACTTTGAAATAGCTGTAGGTATTTTATTAAACATAATTAATTTAATATATTTTCCTTGTTTTTGCGTCTTTTTTAGTCTAGTTTTTGGTGTTATGAATTTCTCTTTATTTCTTGTATTATATCTGTGAATGTCCATTTTTTTAGGTAAATTGTCTTTTTGTAAATAAGTTTCGATCAAAGAGTTGTAAATAAATAATGAAATTACGGTCATAATTTTGTCTCTTTTAAAATAACTTCGTACAGACGTACGTTTGTGTAGCCCGTTTATAATTCTTATTGCCCTTTTTTGAGAAATTAGGACTCGTTTTTATATCAGCTCCATTTCCCCATACTGTGATAGCGTAATTTATAATAGATTGAATGTAGGCATAATAAACAGCAATGAGGGTTTTTCTGTTAACAAGGACTTTAATTTTAGTAAAGCGTAGTTTGCGCTTGCTAGTTTTTTGCAGACTTTATTAATGTGGGCCGAGTGAGTCAGAGTGTAATCTATGATATAACCTAAGAAAGTAGTCTCCTTAGCATGAATAAAGTCATTTTTATTTTTTCTAGTTTTATAGGACATAATAATACTTTTGTCATTATTTAAAATAATACCATTAGCTTCAAACCATTCTTTCAGTTTATCCAAGATTAATTTGGTTTTTTGTTCGATACCTAATAAACTACTATTAATATAATTATATAATTAATACAACTATACAATTCAATACAAAGCTACTTTATTTATAAATAGAGCAACATAAACCAACGACGTGAGAAGCGTAACCAAAAACAATACATTATGTCACTCGAACCGTTACTAATTCAACGGCGACGCAACACATTTGTGTATATGTGACACGCCACCGACAACTACTCTCTATGTTTGGAATAGCTCTTCTTTACATTTATTCAAGAAACATTGACTAAGATTATCTGTGGAAATACTATTCTCATTATATTAAAACCTCAATCATCTAACAGATCATTTTGTAAAAAATAATTTTCACCTTGTTTTATTTGAGTAAAATATTTGAAAGCTATGTATTGGGCATGAAAGTTCACGATAATGAGATGCAATAAGGGTGATTTTGGTTTGGATTGAGGGTAAAAATAAATTGGTTAGCAAGTATGAATCAGCAGCCGTTTTTACGTTTGAGGTTAATGATAAATATGGACTAAACAAAGTTTCGGATCGTTAATTACTATCAAAATGTGTAGAGTGACAAAATAGATGAGTTTAAGCGTTTTGTTTATAATTAGATCATTTCAGTTTGTACTGGGTGGTTTACAAAAATATCGTCAAGACACCTTTTACAGATGGTAGCAGTTTCCCAGTGTAGATGGTACAATAAGAATAAGTACATTTTGTTTAAAATATGGTAGATACTTAAGGTCTTAAGAGTCAACATGACGCAAGAAAAAAAGTTTCATGTTTTTCGATTGTAGTTTTCTGAAGAAGCTATAAGATTCATCCTTTG
Source organism: Ypsolopha scabrella (assembly GCA_910592155.1). Classification (NCBI taxonomy): domain Eukaryota; kingdom Metazoa; phylum Arthropoda; class Insecta; order Lepidoptera; family Ypsolophidae; genus Ypsolopha; species Ypsolopha scabrella. The sequence goes on from OU342978.1 coordinate 1,702,238, forward strand.
AAACAAATATATGACGTTGAGTGATCTTTTGTGAAGTGCAGTTACGTAATTATAATTAAAATTAATCAAATAATTAATCCAGAAAAATTCATTTGTAAACCTCAGTTTTCTTTTCTTGATATTGCATGTTTAAAAAATTAATTTCTCCTGTGTTATTTAACAGATTCCCTGGGTTTTTACGTAGTAAAATAGGTAACATTGATGCCCATTGCAGTTACGTAAAATTGCTGTTCTTACACCAAACAAAGATAAAAAAATCCAAATAATATGTTTATTTCACGAACGCGAGGCATTTCTGTCATCGTAACTGGCAGGACGAAGAGCGCGCGATTGTAGACTAAAATGCAACGTAGTAAATATTGTTTTCGGTGTTTACTGTTTAATCTTGCCTTTGCCATATCCTTAAAATTTAAATAGTGCAGCATATTTTACAAAATTTTGTACCTATTTAAATATGTAAGCACATAAAATATTTAAATTATGTAATTTAAAAAGGAATAATTAAAAAATAATGGTAATGTCTTTGTCTTTTGATGATAAGGATGCCTATTTAAAGTACTTATTTACAACATCCATCCACCCATCAGCCTGTTTCGTCTACTGCTGGACATAGGCCTTTCCAAGTTTTCGCCACTCTTGACCACTCGTCCTGGAAGAAATACCCGTACTCAGGCGGGTTGGTGAGCGCGGTGCCGAAATCCTCTCACCAGTGACGCCGCTTCCGTTACCAGTCTGTTCGTTATTTTTTTCATGTTTTTAGGGTTCCTTAACCGTTTCGTGGGGTGGTACGGATCCCTTTGTGCGCGAGTCTGTTTCGCACTTGGCCAAATTATTTTCCATACAGTGAAAAAAAAAACAGTGAAAAAAAACTTAATGCGCTTTTTCTTAGACATGTTTACCAATCACTATCAAAGTCAAAACTAACTATATTATTTTCTGCAATGCGAACTGGTCATTTGAAGTTGTGCAGTTAATATTAAACTGACCCTACCCTATTTACTCACGCAGGGGTCGAATTTCTGTTTAACAATTTGTCTCCGTTCATTTCCCAACAACAAATAAAAATACGTCCCACTTAATATAAGATACCCTCTGAAAGGTGTCCTAGTGATATATTCTGACGTGCCTTTCATCTAGATACGCCAATTGTATACTTGTTGTCACCTTTTCCAAATGATTCATTCCTATTTACCATTCCAAAATAGACTCTAAATCTTTAATAAAACAGCTTAGAGTCACAGTTACTGAGAATGTTGTCTTCGTTTGCAATCATTGTCTCTTGTTTATTACGAAGGAATTCTTTAAGATCAAACGCTGCTGTGTTTTATGTGCCTTAAGATTGTGACAGATATTTTTTTATTGTTCTTAGGTAGAAACCGAAGGTGGATTTATAAGGCTGTTTTATTTGTAGGTTTTTATTACTGAGTTCCAAGAGAAAATACATGTTTCACTATTCTGAAAAAAACATGACAATGTTTTTTTGTTTCCCTGGTTTTTTCTAATGCTATAAAATTACTCCTAGCTATAACCTTAAATGATACTATTGATTTTGGCACATAATGAATAGAAAATCACTTGTACTATTCCACAAATTTATTATTAACCTCCTGACCGGTTTCATTCCACTCAAAATGTCGTTGATTGTAATCATGTAAACAACGTTATAATTTAGATGTAAGTATAATCCTTTAAAAATGCCATAAAAGTGAAACCGGTCAGGAAGTTAGTAATTTTGTGGAATAATACAAGTATGATAAGCTTAATTGCTAGAAAATTGTGATTTTACGAGAATATAGGCAGGTCCACACTTGGCACCGCATTTCACCGACGATTATTACGTCCCAACGCGATGGGTGGTGAGCCCCATCGCCGTTATTCGGGCACAAATACACGCTTTTTAGGGCATGCAGGTTTCCTCACTATGTTGTCCTTCACCGTACAGCAAGCGGTGAGTAATTAGAATAATAACACATATCAACGGGTAAGTATTAAATACTACGCACATAATAATCGTCGGTGAAAAGTGGGTGTGCCGAGTGTGGACTGTGACTTGCATTTCAATATTAAATACATTTGATAGTTAAATAATTTTTAATTCCATCCATCCATTCTTCAGCCTGTTTGTTGTTGCTGGATAGATCACTTGCTGACTCCACTGCTGGACATAGGCCTTTCCAGGATTTCGCCACTCTTGGCGGTCCTCCTGGAAGAAATGCACACACGCTGGGCAGGTGGGTTGGTGAGTGCGGTGCCGAAACCCTTGCACCAGTGACGCCGCTGCCCGTCACCAGTCTGTTTTATATAAGGCCCGGCAATTGGGGATGTATATACCGCCATTCATCGATCCCAGGCAATGGTGGGCCGCCTGGTTTTGCCTGAGAGCTGTTCTCTTACTCTCCCCGAATAACTTCGGGAGGAGTTGTGAGTAAGATGGTGGTACCTCCACAGTCGAGCCCGGCATCAGCTCTACCACCTCTAATTTTCGGTGGTAATGCTTTAAAATTTTGAAATGATTTCTATTATATTAACCTACATTTTGCATGTTTTGATACTGGTAATGGGAACTGTGAAAAAATAGGGGCAGACCAAAACTATTCCTCCTGTGCTGTGGAACGATGTGTTATATTTTTAAGAAACTATGTTTGAACAAACTGTGTATCAATCTGTGTTGCCACAGTAAACACATGGGATGATAAACGTTCGATATTTAAAATGTGCTACTTAACAGGGAAGCCAGATGTCGACCAATCGGGATGTGGCTTATGTGCGCTTACGCAAGTTTTTACAACTTGCTTGGTGAGTCAGCAGAAAGTTCTATTCGTTTATTGGTATAGAAAATCTTGGTAGATATTTATTGTAAAATTGCAAAAGAAATAAAAACAACAACATTCAACATAATTCAGAGAAATTACAAATCAGGCGTTTCCATTTTGGAATAGTTATAGATGGGTTTCGAGGTTTTGCTAAGTTAGTGAAGTTCAAAACGTAACCGCTCGGTGCAAAGTGGACAACTTACTCATGACTTTGTTTTTCGTGCTTAGAATTTAAATGTGAAAAAGATTTTGGTCTGTGGTAAGCGACGACAGTAGCTCAGTATATTATTTAGTAATATAAATAAACAGCTTGAAAGTTTATGTAAGTATATTGCATATTTTGTGCGTATTTTTATAATCTTGTCAGAACCAACTCAAAATGATGTTATAAGTTTTTTTTGTCATGTCATGACCATGACTAATTTTACACTAAATTTTAAACTGTTGTTTCATAAACCTTAATAATACAAAAATATACTAGTCAATGATCGCAGACCACGATCTTTTCTAAGCAAGAAAAACAAAGTAAAGTGGTGCACTTTGTACCGAGTGGGTACCTTTTTGCCCTAATAACAAGTATTTTCAAGGAATGCATGATAACAAAGATAAAAAGTTGAACGTTTTAGGCTTATCATTGGTAAAATAAAAATAACAATTTTACTGGCGATTTATATCGCAAAAATATTCAATGTACTCGTATAGATTTAAAAAAGAACCGGATTTTACAACCCCGGTTTATTTTCGCTGACAACATGCTACTTATCTGTGTATATAGACCTTAATTCTATTCTATTCTCGTAATACACATTACCAAAATAATCAGAAAACAGTTTCCTAAACATAATTACACACTTTTACTTCTGTGGCGGCGTAGCTGAGGGGTAGGACGTTAGCCTCTCAATCTTTGGGATCCAGGTCGATCCCCGACAAGGGCATGCACAAATGAGTTTGTGGAAATTTATGTGCATGGTATTTAATACTTACCACTTGCTGAACGGTGAAGGAAAACATCGTGAGGAAACCCCTAAAAAGCGTGTCACTGTGCCCGAAGAACGGCGATAGGGCTCACCACCCATCACGTTGGGAAGAAATCATCATCGGTAAAACGCGGGTGTACCGGATGTGGAGTGTGACTTGCATATCTCAGTTCACACTCGGCACACCTCTGACACCCCCTCGGGGATTCATGTCGTGACGATATACTATACTTTTACTTCTGGAACTCTGTAGAATAATATTCATCAGCTCTCTCCAAAATATGATCACACTTGCACAAAAGATTTTGGATCTTTAGTAGCTTTTAAACTTCTAAATTCATAATTTACATTCTACATCCAAAGCTCATAATGCTAGAAGTTTAACACGTTGCGTCGCGCTACAGTTTTAATAGCCCAAGCTGGTTACAAATGATGTCTTTCACCTTTCGTTCATTCATCATCTTCACAGATGTTGCCATGGAGGTAGGAGTCTACATAGAGCCCTTTATACTAAGTTACTTTATTTTCACGAAATTCGTCTATGTGAATTTACATTGGATCTGAACACTCTTAGAGTTATATACAAAAATAAGTTGTAGGCAACTGTCACTACTTATTTTTAACTTTATTTTATATGTGTACGTACATGGTTATGAGGTTAAGGTCCGAATATCTGACATAACTATTAATATATCGGTACCCACGGGACAGACTACCTTAGTCTGGAAGCTATTTTTTTTTAATATGTTAATGTTACCACGTTTGTGTGAAAATAAATATATTTATTGCTATAGGTATTTGTATAACAAGCTAGATTTTTAGTCGTTGAAAATCCGAAAGCTAGTAAAAGACTATTTTATACAAAAAGCTTTTATGGAGCCAATCTAGAAACCACAAAGAAGAAATCTTCTGTTCTATACATTTTGTTTAAGTACGTCCCAATTACTCTCAGTCAAAGTCACTTTTTAATTTGTAATTTTAACCTGATAGTAAATGATTTTAAAAAAATACAGCTTAGATTTTATATAATTAATTCTTTTTTATACACAGAAACATAATGCACAGTGGCGAGGTTATCTCTAACTAAGGTTTCTTCCAGGAAACCAAACTACTTCACAAAGCTAAATTTTAAATTATGTACACGGACGCTGGTTTGTTTCTTCCCTCATATTATCTGCGCTCCCTTTACGTAGCCTGCAGTGAAGTCCTATCTTCCTCCTGGTCAAAAGGTTCTTCCCCTTTAGCTCATGAACTCGATCGTGGTATTTCTCCAGCGGAGCAAGTTAGAAGCACTCACGTTCCTACGTCAATACTCTAACAAATGAACAACTGAGCTTAATTTAGACAAAAGGTCACCAGTGTGTGCGCGGGCTTATTCTATCTAATGATGCCAGTTACGGATTGTTCCGCACTCGTGTTTCTTTAGTTCACTACACTTTTCAACAATACAACCGTGTTTTAACCTATTTTATAGGCAAATAGTCTTTGCCCGCGGCTCCGCACGCGTTTATTCCATTTTTGCCCCATTTTCACCTCGGTCGTTATTTTATAGCCCAGTTGAAGACCAGGGTCACTACGATGATGATATACATAGTATACATACAGACAGACAGACAGACATACAAATATTCAAACAATTGTGGTTTTGGAATCACTACAATATTAGTAAACGATTTCATTTAAAATTTCGCAAAAATATTCAATTTACCTACAAAAGTTAGGTAGATACTTTTAAATACCTTTAAATACGACCTTTTAAATACCTACTTTGTTATTAGTAAGCATGGATGAATAATTTTGTCTATGTTAGTAAGTAGGTAAAGATAGGAAAAAGTTTATTAAGAGCCCGGTCCGCGACGACGACAACTTTGATGAAAAACAATGTGTAATATTTTTCTGACCTTTATCGCCAGGTTTTTGGAAAAACTAGGGACATACACCACTTCATATTGGCCGTCTTAATAAAGGCCTAGAATTTATCTGATTGAATTGTTTCTCTTTTGCGAGTTATTTTATTACTTACGGGCCCGCTCCGAATCGTTATTCATAATATCTAAGTATCAAAATAACGCGCAAAGGAGAAACAGTTAAATCAAATAAATTTTAGGCCTTCATTTAGATGGCCAATATGGACTGGTGTATGTCCCGGATTTTTACAAAAACATCACGGCAATGACAAGAAACATAATTAAAATAATCATCCATCCATCCATCAACCTGTGTCGTCCACTGCTGGACATAGGCCATGCCAGGATTTCGCCACTCTTGGCGGTCCTCCTGGAAGAAATGCCCATACTCACACACGCTGGGCAGGCGGGTTGGTGAGCGCGGTGCCGAAGCCCTTGCACCAGTGACAAATTAAAATAATGCTTCGCATCAAACGGACGAAAAATACGGAGCGGGATATTTTTAGCTAATCTATACTCATACTAAAGTAGTAAAAATGTTTATTTAACATACACATACTCACGCCTGTCTCCCAGAGGGGTAGGCAGGGACTAAAGATTTCCATCTGCCACGGTCCTGATACGTCTCTTTTGTTTCTCCTACATATAATAATCTAGTCAGACAAGCTCTTCTAATACCGGGTACTTTTATTGCACTTCTCCAGTATGTAGCCTGTTTGGTCGGCATACGTCCTTCTAGGGCGGCCCAATAGAGCTTTACCTTCTACTTGCACCAATTTAAATTACAAATAAAAACATAAATAACGTAAAACTAATCTAAAAATACCAACGACCTTAATGTATTCACTAGACAAGGCGTTCATGTTTGGATAAGTGACTGAACCTCGTTTAGTCGCTTGCAAGCGAGCGAGAGAAGTGGACGCTATTTAGATAACGCCGCCAAAGCTGAAGGTACGAATATAATGAATTATTTTGTGAAATAATACCGGTGAAAATTAATACAAGAACTAAAATAGTCATTTTTTATTTATTTTGGGTAAGTTACTAATTTGTTTCGTATTAATTTTCCAATAAAACAGTATTTTATCGTAAAAACGCTAGTAGCCATTTCGTATATCCATCTCGCTTACTCATTACCAGAATCATATTAGAGCGAGTAGAATTGCCAGTTTCTCACAGATTAAAGGAAATATGTATTACAGATGTGACAAACTTACGGTGAAAATAAATATTGAAAATGCAGATAGAACTGCCTCTTTTTATGGTTCTGTACCGACGGAGTGCCAAACTGGATCCTGTTACTGAGCCTCTGCTGTCTGTCTGTCTGTATATCTGTCACAAGGGTTTACCTAGAGTTTTTGCGCCGCGATAAGAAGCCAGTTGAAATTTTCAAATAATCGTACTACTGTGGCTTCTATCACGGCGAATAATAAAATTTAGACAGGAGACAGTACTGGAACTAGGCAGTCGTATTTGGGCTCTATTTGCTAAAATTGTTAAACAATTATTTATACATAACGTTGGCATACGCCATTTTATTATTATTATTATTATTTCAGATGTAAGATAGAAATCACTTCTTTAAAAATTTCCAAATTGCATTCTTCGATACTGCAAAAACTATTCTAGGAAGACAAGAAAATCTGATGGCGTAACGTTTCATAAGTAATACATTAAACATTAATACAATTGACAGAGAAATGTTAAAAATAATGCCAATACAATAGGAGCAGCTAGGAAAAATCATTAACGGTTAAATTAGGAAACAATATCATGATTATAAACTTGATGCATAAGATTTGTTTCTAATATTCTACCTGCTCCTATTGTTTCAGCCATACTTTTATCATTCCTCTGTCAATTTGAAATTTTTGTACCTTATTCGAAAGCTAGTAAAATGCAGATATTTCCTAGCTAATACGCGCGCAACCTAGCTTTTTTGTGTAAATCTTTTGTAATTTTTAAGAATTTTCAATTGTTTAGGAGCACTGTGTCAAGGTTTACGTCAAAAATGTGCATTTTAGGGCTATTGTTTATTGGTTGGGATGTTATCAAAGCGCAACAAATGTAAAATAATGGCTGGTTTTTTAAATATAATTTTTTAAAGTTTACTTTAGAAAAAAAAAACAAAATATCTCAGAAATGGTTCACTTTTGCATAAGGCGTTAAATGGTCGAATCGACTGCAATAGCTCTCTTCTACAACCCCTTCTACGGATTGCATCTAATTACCAGTCATCCTGTATACGTGTATGGGCATATTCTTTCAACTTTATTTTAATAAATGGTTCATGAAAGAGTATTAATGTTTAATTTATTTTACCTAAATAATTTCCATATTTTTAAAGTTTTGTTTTACTTCAAATAAACAGACCTTTCGTTTTCGAGCCCAAATGAGTGGTTTTCTCTCAGAGACAAAACGGAATTAGGTAAAGCTTGTTACGTAGCGCATCTGCGCGGGCGCCCGCATATTCACCTATTCGTCCATTTTACACGTAAATTCCCCGGCCACGTTCAGTTTCATCGTCAGAGGACGCCCGCCTTACATTGAGAGTAGGATAGCAAATACAAATTCTACGCGTGCAAAAGAGATGTCAAGATAAGCGGGCGTGATCCGACGATTAAGCGGAACAAACCCCATAAGTTTAACAGGGAACTGCGAGTCCATATACAGGTCGTTGAAAAATACTTACTATAAATATTAAACTAGTATAACGTTAAACACTTGCGATATAAACATAACACAAAGTAAACATTTTTGCCACTCAAAACTCATGTCTGTACATTTTATAATTTTGTGAAATTTTAAATGAAATAACTTATATTTTAATATTGTAGCGAAGCAAAAGCTAAGTACAATTACACAAAAAATTCACAAAAATACTCATTGTACAGATACGACATTCTTACAACGTTATTATTTGTAGATCATGTTTTTTTTAGGACAACGATCCTCTTAAGCTTGGTGTCAGCTGTCTTAAATATGAGCTCCAGTAGTGCGATGCATTCTCATGTCTTACGTAATGAATTTGGAAATGGTTTAGAACTAAGAAGCTGCATAATGATTAACGATGACTTGAAAATGATTTTGTAGGGATTGTTTGACATAATTAATTACTCATATAATAATGAATTACTCATATATTTCGTACGTAGTAAAGTGGATCGATGTTTGCATTTTTTGGATTTTTATTTGGCCTGGGTGCGGAAAAGTTGCTACAAGAAAACAGATAAATGAAAAAAATAGTTACAAAAAATCTTTTATTGTTTTGTACTGCCCCAAGGGGGTTGAAGTTTAACAAAATGTATGAAAGGAAAAAAAACGTTTTTTTTGAGTTAAATCCTTATGTATGCAATTTACAAAAATAGGTTATCAAAATTTTCGTAAAAAATTTTCTGAAGTCGTAAGATAAAAAAATGTGATAAAAATGCCTCAAATGTGAAATTATATTAATTTGCGCTGTTTTTATTTAATTTGAGACATGTGAATGTACGACTATTTCTATAAGTATTTTTATGTAATATACTTTATATGGCTTTAACTAAAACAATTATAAAAAATATTAAAAACTATTTTTTTTCCTTTCATACATTTTGTCAAAACTTCAACCCCCTTGGGGCAGTACAAAACATTAAAAGATATTTTTTTACTATTTTTTTCATTTATCTGTTTTCGTTTGGCAGCTGTTCCGCACCCAGGCCAAATGAAAATCCAAAAAACACAAAAATCGATCCACCCTAATATATAGGTACTAAGATTTGTCTTATTTATAAAATATTAACCATAAATTGTTGATAGTTGTGTTTTTAATACCCATCCATCCATCCATCAGCCTGTTTCATCCACTGCTGGACATAGGCCTTTCCAGGATTTCGCCACTCTTGGCGGTCCTCCTGGAAGAAATGCCCATACTCACACACGCTGGGCGGGCGGGTTGGTGAGTGCGGTGCCGAAACCCTTGCACCAGTGACGCCGCTGACCGTCACCAGTCTGTCATATATAAGGCCCGGCAATTGGGGATGGATATACTGCCATCCATCGGTCCCAGGCAATGGTGGGCCGCCTGGTTTTGCCTGAGAGCTGTTCTCTCACTCCCCCTCGAATAACTTCGGTGCGGTTTGCTAGTAAGATGGTGGTACCTCCACAGTCGAGCCCGGCATTAGCTCTACCACCTACCTATATAAACAAAATATATTTACTAGGGCGCTAACCTTGAAATAGTATATTTTTCGTGACTATTGAAAAATAAAAAAGGATTTGAATTTACTAACTAATTTTTGTTTTTACTTTTGGTTAGTTTTTTAAGGATGTGGTTAAATAATTAGTAATTAGTAATTAGTATAAGTTGTTATAGACGAAAACCAGTCGGCGTTATTCAAAAAATCGTGTTCTGTGTAATAAAATTGATCTAAAACTCGTTAACCCCACTACACAAAGTATTATCATTAACAATAATTCATTATCATCACATCACGTCAAAACTTCTTTCCCACAATCATAACCATAACAACAAAAGAAAAAGTTGCCGAAATAATAAAATAAAGTGCTAAAAGTTGTGTAAGAAACTCGTCCGCTAACGGGGTGCTAATGTCGGTAGCTGGCTGGGGTAATAATTATATTATAAGGGCTGTTTGTCATAACATTTGCTCTTAGCAATGGCCGTCTCAGAAAGATGGGGTAAAGTAGAGATGGGGTAAGTGTGTTGGCAAAAGTTGTAGTAAATTTAGCTGTGATAGCTCAGTTTCGTACAAATTTTACTAAAAAAAACAGAATTTTATTAGCTGCCCTCATTTTAAGTTCTAGATAAGGTGACATTAGTATATGCAGCCAAACTCATACTGAAGACTCCGTAAGTAGTATGTATCAAAGTTCAAGGAGCCTTTTTTGCGCAATCTGAATATATTTTTTCCTGTTCATCAGTCCATACATACGAAAGCACAGCCATTGAAAAGGGAAGTCAAATTCAAATAATTTATTCTGTAAAATAGATACAATTAAGTATACTTTCTACACGTCAATATTAATGCCATCAAAAACAAAACTTGTAAAAAAAAAACAACTTAGCTCTTCTACCGTAAAAAGTTGTGAGATCCATGTAATACCAAGTCGGTTAATTTATTCAGTCCCTACTTAAGGGACCTTCTGTCTTAAGTTATTACGTAATTAGCTAACCTAACGACATCTTGTAGTAACCATATCAGTATTAAACATTGTTGTGATGAAAAATATTAAAAATCTTTAATGTTTAAATAAATAGATTGACTTGGCCATCGCATGAAAACACAATATATCTCACAAGTAATACATATTATATTAAATTAGATTATTTAGTGCGAGTGATATAAGGTGAGTCTTGTCTTCGCAGCCAAACCCATACCGGAGACTCGGCAACTGGCAGAACCAAGACCCCAAAGACCCTGACTTCTGGGTCAAAATTTCATTTTCCGAATTTCACAATAATATTATCGATCCGTAATACTGACTGACCATTTACAAAGCCTACAGTATGAATTTGGACGCATAATAATTTCACCTTGTCTATAACATAATAGAACATAATTTTTTTAAATGTAAGTTGTACTTTTACTTAAGACCTTGTGTTATTATACAAGAGAGACAAAAAAATAAAAAGCAAAACTAACTGAGCACATACATAATACTTGAATTTAATTTGATCCCATACTAGAATTTCTCCGTTCCATGAGATCTTAAATTTGGTTTACGTCAGAAATTGTTATGTCATTCTAATCTGCACTTGGCACTTGAGCTTTAAAAAACCCCGGAAACCAGACAAACAAGTGTAATCTGAAACAAATGATTACTTATGTCCAGTCCTTTTTTTATTAAATTTTAATTTACTTATATTTTTTGTTGATAAACGTAATACACATAAAAAGAAACTTAATAAGTAACGCAAAAATTTACAAAAATGATTTTTTTTCATTGTACGCATAATATAGGTATAATTTTCAGCTACATTCCAATAACCACAGATCGTCACGACATGAATCCTCGAGGGGGTGTCAGAGGTGTTCCCAAGTGTGAACTGTGAAATGTAAGTTACAGTTCACACTTATGTACGTACATCCTCTTTTCACCAACGCTTATTACGTCCTAAACGTGATGGGTTGTGAACCCTATCGCCGCGCCGTGCTTCGGGCACAAATGGACCTACGTACCAATTAATCTAAATAAAAAGGAAAGAAAGAAATAATATAATCAGTAAACCAAATGCGAAAGCACCCACCTGAATATCCGCGTCGGTTGTCCCAACACTACAGGGTGATATATAATATTATTTACAAGAAAACGCTATTATCCGAGAAGGAAAGGCTTGACAAAGGCTCATGCCGAGCCTATAGTGGTGATATATGTACACGTACCATGATAGGGTGTCGCAGGCATATTGGAATAACGGTATTCTTAAAAACGTTACAGGTTTATTTTTATTGTAATATACTATGTGGTTATGAATGCTAAAACAGTATAAAATATGTCCCTATACATAAAAAATACTTTTAATTTTTTTTATACAAGCTTTTTATTTTTTATTGACTAGCCTTCCGCCCGCGGCTCCGCCCTCGTTTATTCAATCTTGCCCCGTTTTCGGTTTGGGCGTTATTTTTTAAACGCATCCAAAACCATTGATTGGTTCTCAAATTAAAACGAAACATACACACATAGAGAGTGACAAAAATTCAAAAAATGTTAGTTTCGGCCTCAGTACAAAACTAATAACCTATGTCACTTAAAATTTCGCAAAAATATTCAATGTAAAAACACAACTTTTTCACTATACACCGTGAAATTTAAGTAATTTAAGTTAAGCTGTTTCATTTTGGGCCGAGTAGGTATTTAACTTTTCTATGGAACAGCTGATATTTTTTTCACGATTTCAGGGTTGGCTCCATAGTAAAAGTTGTTCATATGGACGAGTACTATCACCAGTTTTCGTTAACAAAATGACTTAAATTTCATGTTATACACTAACCAACTAAAGGTACGATGAAAAGTAGAGCTAGTTTATCTCGATTAATCTGTATCACAGAACAAATTACAACTTAATCTGTATGATGAATGAATTCGAGTCATGTTCTGAAATGCGATTTATTGTTCTAAAGATAATGAAAATCAAGAGGGCTATGGATATGGTAGAAATGAAAAAAGCTGTAGGATGTAAAGTAAAATGCGAACACTTGGACAATTGTATAGATTAAGTTTATGTTACAAATGAAAAAAATCATGTTTCCTAAGTTTCTTGCCCTTCTTCTTAGCAATACAAATCGAATGGTGCGGATGGTTAGGCATTATGTACATATATATATAATATTTTTATTCCTATATTTCTCTATTTTATGCAGGTGTATAACTTTATTACATCTTAGTAGCCCAACCTTAATATTTTTTTGATGTATTTCCCGTATTTATTTATCAACTTGCTTGTTCATTACATCATTTATATGTAATATTTTTATTCCTAGATTTCTATATTTCATGTAGGTGTATAATTAAATTTTTGTAGCCCAACCTAAATATTTTTTGTATGTATTTCCCTTATTAGTATATACATATTATTTTTTTATATTTTTTTAATCTTAAGATATTTATTGTTAAGATTAACTTTGACCTATAGAAAGTATACTTTATGTATCTATTTTACAAAATAAATATTTTGATTTGATTGATTTGATTTGATTTGGGCGGTGGGTTAATGAACCCTAAATGATTATGCAACACTAAGAAATAACTAAATCTAGTTCAAATAATGCAGTTTTGACTATGTAGGTTACACATGTTAGCACTTGTACGTAAGTGCATCGTACAAAAGCAGTGTCAGGATCGTAGCAGAATACCCGTGGTCTTTGTCTATCCCTATGGAGACAGGCGTGATTGTATTTTATTTTGCAAAATTATTTCTTACTGAGCACTTTTTGCATAGTGATTTTTATAAAGAGTGATAAAATCTGAGTCCTGTATAACGGTAATTAAGGTGATAACGAAGGATTTCGGTGCAAAATGCACATCATAATTTGTTTTCCTTACTTTTGAATAAAAAGTTTGCAGTAAATGCGTTTTATAGCGATTCGCGCAAACTGCTTGTTATTAGGTGATCATATGAAAATTGTTTAATTTTATGCGTTACATTTTAGCTGCATTACATTACAACTGTAAACACGCTTTTAAGTTTGTTAACAATATTTAGTACACTAAAGTACGCACTTTTTTGTGAATATTTTATTATTAATAAACTATTTTCGCAAGTTGCTTTAAAACACATTTATTGTATACTTTTGTTCAAAAGTAAGGAAAACAATATCATAATGTGCATATTGTACCGAGGTAAAAAGTAAAACCCCTTAATACTTATTTTTGTACAATTCTAGGAGTATAGCAAAATTTTCAAAAATCTCTGATAAGTTGGGAGTTTCGCAACATATCCAAGTAGCAACATTCCAGCGACATACGAGTAGTTCTCGTTACCTATAAGCACAATGATGCGCCCAATCACAAAGTTTCGGTGAAAGTATCGGGGACTGGTTTTGTGTCTTCTCGGGACGTCGGAGATTGGGGTATATTAGTGAAGTGTTTGTTTCACTTTTATTCCACTAAGTAAAAGTAAACAAAACATTATATTAATTACTTCGTTACAACATGAATCCCTAAAGGGGGTTGCGGAGATGTTTCCCAAGTCACAGTCCACATCGTTACACCCGCGTTTCACCGATGATTGTTACGTCCCAGCGTGAATTGTGGTGAGCCCTATCGCCGTACTTTGCGCACAAATATAGACCCCAAAGACCGAAAACGAAATGTCATACGCTTTGAACCTGCTACCTTGGATTAGGGGCAGGGTTGGAAAAAACCAGTTTTTTTTAAAAGAACAAAACATCCTGTTTAAAACAAAAAAAAAAATGTTTAAAACAAATATTCACAGATGTTTTTTTTGCGGCTGTTTCAAACAAGTTTAAAACATTTTTTGGATATCGTATTGGTAACTTATGTATCCATCCAATCATCCATCAGCCCGTGTTCGTCTACTGCTGGACATAGGCCTTTCCCAAATTTTGTCAGGTTCAAATGTCGGTCCTCCGTCCTCCTCATCCAGCCGCCTCCCACAACGTCCTTCAGGTCGTCGGTCCAGCGGGCACGAGGTCGGCCTACACTACGCTTTGCTGTACGTGGTCTCTGTTTTTTTTTCGTCTTTATTTAGAGGGTTTGGTTACACAGTGACCATGTCACCCTAATAGTTCACATACAAAAAAAAATTACTCATATATGATTGTCACTTCTTAATCTAAGGCCAACTTTTACGAGGTTAAGAGTACTTTTAGCCTCTGTTGACATCGGAGCGGACAAAGTACTGTTGCAGCCACCTACTACAAATAGATGTCTGCAACACGGCTGCCGTCTCCGAGGCTCGTTCCGTACACACTCCATCAATATATGGTACACATCTTCAGGTACGCCACATTCGCTGCAGTTTGGTGAGTAAAGTGCTGACATTATTTATAATTATCCTTATTACATGTAAACTTTAATGAAAAATGAAAAAAACAATTAGATTAAATGTAACACGTGAAAATACAACTTAAAAAAGTGTGTTAATGTTTGGAAACCAAAAGCCACTTGGAAAAATGAAAATAAATAGGAATAAAAAGCTAGAAAGGCAAATAAGCAAGCACATTATCAGAAATAAATTATTTCCTTGTGTCCAATGCCGCCATTAAATTCAATTCTCTTATTTTTAAACACACTCGTAATACACTTAAAAATAAACTTTATAACGTAAACGTAACGTAAGGAGTCTCTGGCTGAGAGGTTGAGCGCTCGCCTGCTAACCCAGGGGTCATGAGTTTATTTGTGCTCGGCGTGCGTGCTTCGGAAGACAGGTTTAGCTGTTGGTCCATTTGCGCCCGAAGTACGGCGATAGAGGGCTAGCCACCCATCACGTTTGGGACGTAGTAATCGTGGGTAAAAAGCGGGTGTACCAAGTGTGGACTGCGACTTGCATTTCACAGTTCACATTTGGGTACACCTCTGACATCTCCTCAGGGTTTCATGTAGTGACGATATGTTTTTTGTTTCTTAATTTAAGGGTAATTACTCTCGAAACTGTCGACAAGAAAAGTTCCAAAAGACGTATTATCGCCGAAACTCCAAGATGAACTATCAATAATAGGCGCCGTATCTGCCGATGACAAATGATCCAAAACAAAGGGGAAAACTCACACCCTCCCTCATCCGGAGGGGGCAAAAATTGCTGATCAATTAGTTGTCTCCCGAGAAAATAATATTTTCTTTTTGCGTTCATTGCCCCCGATTCTATGGTACTAATTAATTTAGTTATTTCAGAAATGAAATGTTTACATAATATTTCTTTATTTTTATATTATATTTGATACTAAAGAATTATATTGGAATGATGAAAACTTAGTTTTTAGGTGGTAGAGCTGATACCGGGCTCGACTGTGGAGGTACCACCATCTTACTCGCAAATCCTCCCGAAGTTATTCGGGGGAGAGTAAGAGAACAGCTCTCAGGCAAAACCAGGCGGCCCACCGGGCCTTATATAAATCAGACTGGTGGCGGGCAGCGGCGTCATCGGTGCAAGGGTTTCGGTACCGCGCTCACCAACCCGCCTGCCCAGCGTGTGTGAGTATGGGTATGTCTTCCAGGATTACCGCCAAGAGTAGCAAAATCCTGAAAAGGCCTATGTCCAGCAGTGGACGAAACAGGCTTATGGATGGATGGATGGATATTATATTTAATAATAGTTGCTGAGCACAATCATTTACATTATTTGTGTGAATGTTACATATATTATTATTTAACAATATATTAATTATTTTCAAGTTATGTTATTGAAACGTGTATGTACTATTTATAAGGACAGTACATACCGTTACCAATGAAAAATCTGAGTCTAAAATAACACAACTTTGTTAAACTAAGTATGTTGCCTAGTTCTATAAATAGTGGTGTGTGGCAACGTCATCTAAAAAGAATATTGTCACTCCATGTCTTCTCGTGAATGTCGTAAAAGGCGACTAAGGGATTATAAAGAGGTATGCCAACTATCCATGTCTCTGTAGTATTGAGGGTCATAAGGTCATCGGATCTTGGTCCCGTCTGCAGAGACGACGTAGGCACTTATTTACTGGTGGTAGTCTTCAATCGCGGCTTTTCACCGCCCTAATGACGTCACCATGCCGCCAAGCGACTCATCGTGATCCGGTATGACGTCATCAGTAGCCGTACTGGGGAGTGATTACAGGCTGTTGCGTAGTATCAGTCATTCGTCCGTTACTGACTTCCGTAGATTTTTGCGAGAGTCTCTGGAAATATTGATTTACGCCTCGCTTGCTGTCACTCTCCCTGTTAATGGGTGAGCGCTCTTCATCATAGATCTTATGGACGCTTTTCATCAGGTGCAGTGATGGCCCGGCGTAATCCGAATACTAGGTAAAAAACTCATTTATTTAATACTTTTGATTCAAAAATCAGAAAAAAAATAACTTGTGCATTATAGCACGGGCGTAACTTTTATAACAAAGTACAGCCCCCTTATTGTGTAACTTCAAAAAAGTTTACATGTGATAGCGATATATTGTCGCTTTCAGATGTAACGTGATTGGAAAGAAATGAAATCTCCAGCTTTCAGATTTATCTTATTATAATTTATCAAAGAAATAAAAAGATTATCAAGTACATCTTCCGTGGGTGCCAAAGAAGACGCTTTACGCACCTTTCAATTCTGAATTTCAGCAAAATACAGTGAACAAGCCGGATTTAGACCTCACTCCCAAAGGCTTCATATCGCCGGAAAAGACTAAAACAACTAGCAAAGAATCTGTAGAACGAAATACCGTACAAAATATTGTCGATACACAGCGTGTTTGTTTTTAACTGTTATCTAAATAAAGCAGTTTCTATTCAGAATGGGAACGAAAAATATAACGAGTCTGCGCCGTATAACGGATTTGTAGTGTGGGACAAGTCACTTTTGTTACACTTGATTTTCATAGAAGAGGCCAAAATATATTGAAAGTTCTGTTTTTATTTTATTTACCTATATATTAAGAAAATAATTACAACCAAAATTTCATGTCACAAAAACCGATAAAATCTTTCACTAATCAAATTCTGAAATTTTATTGACAAATTTTTCATTTAATTTGACCGTAAGACATTATAACTATCACTCCGAATTCAAAGTAAATTACAATCCAGAAAGCCACGCCATACAAAGAGAATAGCTCGTCTTTTGGATTATAGAAAACTCAAGTAAAATGAACTGTCATTTATGTATTGAGCTCTAATTTTAGAGTGATGTGATGAGATAAGAAAATGGTATTACACTTATTTGTAAATATAAACATATTTATTTTATTTATTTTAAAAGTAATATAAATAGTATTTCTCAAGAGATTTCTGTGTAAAATTGTGTAGTGAACATGAAAAATGAACCATTTTTATCACTTTATAACATTATGTAGCAGTTCATATTTATATTAATTCTATTATAATAAAAACATAATTTGTTTAACGCAACTATTCAGCTTAAGCTTGGCTTATGTAATCAACTATTTAGAATAAGTCACTCATAACTATTTGTTAATTGCTTTAACTGTAGATTTCTGTTACTCGCAATATTTACTGTACTGTTTATTTTCTGTATTATTAAACTGTTAGTGCTGTTGAAGTCCCAAATAAAATAAAATAAAACAAAACTCAATTAACCTATAATTAAATACCTTAACACTTGACAAAAGTAAACGTAGTAATTAACAAAATCAAACAAAATTATATCGACTTAAAATTTTTCCAATAGAATTCTTTAGACCACGCGCCAAACACGCGACCATTTTGCATGGATACGCAATCAAATGTAGATTTGGTTATTGCAGTCGCGAGTCGTTAGGTGATCAAGCTGATCTGCTGCAGGACATAACGGCTTGTTCCATCAATATAGCCTATCAGATCCGATACACAGATCGATTATTCAATAAAAATAAACAATAATCTTCGTGGAAACTGCGCAATTGTGATCGGGGTTAGCTCAAAGGTTGTGGAAATCGAAGTTACGCGAGAGACCTAGAGAATTATAATCATAGAAATTCACGATTAAACAAATAGCTCACCTGAATACTAATTTAGATCGATAATTAACACCAACGACTACTCACGATATATTATTCCAGCACTAGTGTCAAACGGGGAACCGTCAACATGTTTGCCTACTATAGAGTAAGTAGCAAGAAACTGCACGATTACATTACTGTAATGAGGTAAAATCTGACTACTATAGAGTAAGTAGCAAGAAACTGCACGATTACATTACTGTAATGAGGTAAAATCTGACTACTATAGAGTAAGTAGCAAGAAATTGCACGATCACTTTACTGTAATGAGGTAAAATCTGACTACTATAGAGTAAGTAGCAAGAAACTGCACGATTACATTACTGTAATGAGGTAAAGTCTGACTACTATAGAGTAAGTAGCAAGAAACTGCACGATTACATTACTGTAATGAGGTAAAGTCTGACTACTATAGAGTAAGTAGCCGAATCTTTTAGTTTTAAGGAAATTAGAATAGTCACGAAATATGTAGTCTTCCTTCTTAACGTGAGGTTAATGGCTAGCCCGTTTTTGGAGTTGTTCAAGCCGCCAAACGCCTGACGAGTTGTTCGGCACCGCGCTCACAAACCCGTCTGCCTAGCGTATGTGAGTATGGGCATTTCTTCCAGGGAGACTACCAAGAGTGTCGACATCTTGGAAAGGCTCATTATTAAGACATCAGATATTATTTATCGTATTCTATAATTGTATTGTATAGCACTTCTTTGTTAATTAATTGAAATAAGCGTTACCTTGCGGAAGTCCATCCCTAAGTTATTAATATAATTTGCAATAGTCACTAGCTGCTGAGCTGTCGGGCGAACAACATCATTTGCTATGGAGCGGCTGGGCGAGCAACACATCATTTGCTGCGGAGAAGCCGAGCTAGCAACACATCCCGAGGATGCCTCGTTTAGAGGCGAAACACGTGCCGGTAATTTTTCTTGCTTGTTATTTAAGATTGCTTTGCTTTTATGCTCGTATTGCTTGCTTGTTGCATGTTTTATGCGGCCGGGGGTGGGGGGGGGGGGGGGGGTGCACGAGTCTGCATTTTGAATAGCACGACAAGAATTGTTTAGCGGAATATTGCAAATTATATTCATATAGGTGGTAGAGCTGATGCCAGGCTCGACTGTGGAGGTACTTACCACTATCTTACTCGCATATCCTCCCGAATTTATTCGGAGGAGAGTATGAGAACAACTCTCAGGCAAAACCAGGCGGCCCACCATTGCCTGGGACCAATGGATGGCGGTATATCCATCCCTAATTGCCGGACCACATATAAAACAGACTGGTGACGGGCAGCGGCGTCACTGGTGCAAGGATTTCGGCACCGCGCTCACCTACCCCCCTGCCCAGCGTGTGTGAGTATGGGCATTTCTTCCAGGGGGACCGCCAAGTGTGGTGTAATCCTGGAAAGGCCTATGTCCAGCAGTGGACGAAACAGGCTGATGATGGATTCATATATTTCACTTCCTTTGTATTTCTTATTTATAAATATAATATATTTAATTGTTTTGCAAATGCTGCGTATAGTTGTTTTGTGTGTCACTTGTTATGAATAGTATAACTGAAACTGCCAACCTAACTTAAATACCTGGGCATCCGCGGAAAATCAGCGTCGTGGCTATAGCTGTGACATTATGACTTTTTTGGTATCACTTAGTTTTAAAGTAGTTAAAATATTGTATAAGATGTTCTGTTAATACCTATAATTGGGTAACTGAGTAAAAGTTTTAAGTAAGTTCTGATACTCAATAAACATTTTTCTTCCTTTTTTAGGGTTCCGTAGTACCTGAAAAGAAAAAGGAACCTTTATCGTGAGACTCCGTTGTCCGTCCGTCCGTATGTCACAGCCTCATAACATAACTTTAGCACCGTTAAAGATAAAAACTTGAAATTTTCTACAAAAATAGCCTTTACTTGTCTACACAATAAATTAAAAAAAAAATGTTTCAAATAGGTATTTCTAAAACAAAAGTGAGAAAAATTAAAAAATATATCCTAAAAATACAACATGGGAAGCAAATTGTTGATATTAAAGAGCTGATTATAAAACATTAACTTTTACTATCTTTACTGACACCGATTTTGAGAAATCTTTGAAATACCCCAAAAACAAAAAAATGTTCCGAAACTATTTGAAAAAATGACAATTATAAGTCAATTATAGGAAAACAATAGCGATTTAAAAAAGTAACAAATGAGAAATATAAAAATATATGTAAAATAAATAAAAAATATGTTATAAATATACAATATGGGTATCACATTCTAGATTTCAAAGAGTTGATTATAAAAATATATACTTTTACTACATTTACTGGCACCGATTTCGAGAAATCTTTGAAAAACCACAAAAAATGCATGTCCCCCCCCCTCATTTCCGAAACCAATAAACCGAAAAATATGAAAAAAATCATGGTAATTTGCAATATATAGCGGGTGAGAAATTCACAAAAATAAATTGACAAAATTCAATTTTTCATCCACGAGTTTTATTTCGAGTACTATGGTATAAAAATATTTGAGCCTCTCTTTTGTGGTACAATCGATTCTTTTTTTATTTATCATAAACAGTTATGGGTAAGATTTTAAATACCTTCTTCTTGACTGTCCCCAAAACTGTCGAATTACGGAACCCTAGGTATGCGAGTCTGACTCGCATTTGACTGGTTTTTAAAACTAATTTTTACAAAAAAGTCTGTGTTTCTCGTGTTTTAACGTTCATAGAGATGGACATAAGTTGCAACATATTTACACGTATAAGCAGACTAGATGCATTAGCTATGACACAAAACATACACGCCAAGTCTGGTAGTCAGCAACAAAAAATATCTTCTTCTTCTATTTACTAATAATAATATAATAAAAGAGTTGTCTCTGTACATTGAATATTTTCGCGTAATTTTTAGATGAAATGGGTTATTTGTATTGTACTGAGGCCAAAACAACAATTTTGAATATTTTTTTTCATTTCATTCTGTCTCTCTTTTTGTATGTTTCGTTTTAACTCGAGAACCACTTAACGGATTTGGATGCGTTTTTTTTTATTATCATCTATAGTGATCCTGGATTATGCATAGGCTATAAGGAGTGTAAATAAAATAACGCCCACGCCGAAAGCTGAATAAAAGCGGGCGGAGCTGCGGACAAAGGCTAATCTCATGTACATTTGTATATACAGCCTTACATTAAATGTAATTAACGATAATGTACCAAAAAGCACAATGAATAAAATCTCGAGCAACATGTGAAAATAAAACCTAATAGCAGCCGTTACAAGAGAAAAGCTTTTAAGTAAAAATAAAGTACGAAAAAATGTAGAGTCGTATGTAAGTAACGACATTTTAAAAAGAATTACGTTAATGTCCCATACAGAGCACCGCTCATAAATAAAGTTAGGATGTGATTTTGTGAAACAAGAAAGTATTATTTTTAAGAGGCAATTTTGTGATACACTGCGAATTGAGTTTCGTATGAGACGTTGTCGTAAATGTAATGGATACTGCCTTCAGTTTCGCTCTTGCACATTGCGGTAATGAGGTTACTGCTACAAAATAACTTAAGGTTGCGTAGGATGTCGTTGCAAGCAAGGGAATCTACAGGGATGTTTTTTTTTTTGACTATTAACTTTTCTTTTTAGGGTGCCATACCTCAAGAGGAAAAAACAGAGCCCTTATAGGATCACTTTGTTGTTCGTCTGTCCATCCGTCCGTCCGTCTATCAAGACCCTTTATCTCGGGAACGCGTAAAGGTATCTATCGAGTTGGAATTAAAACCATATGCTTAAGTCTATAGTCCCTTGAAGCTGTGAAATAATCAAATTTCTAAGTTAACGTTAAAAAAAGATATGGCTGTTTGTGCAGCAAAAATCGTATATTTTGAATGTCTCAATAGAATTAAAATTTATAGGGTATTTTCCGTTGACCTAGAACTATGAAATTTGGCAAGTAATACCGTCTTATACTACAAGTATTAGGCAAAAATCATCTAACTACAAGTATACTACATTTGTAATTAAATCATAAAGACAGATTTTTAATAAGCACATATAGCATATAATACAAAAAGAATATAGCGTGTTTATTTATTAATTAAAAGCGATGTTTCTCATTGGACCTTCAGTGATGTCATTACCACATTTCCACAGGCGTATTTTTTTTTCATAAACGCATCCTGACGTCTGACAAAGATCCGACTATTCAACCTAATATGATTACATACGTCATTTCCTGGAAATACTTCTAATATAGGTTTAAAAATAGTGTATTATTGAAATTACATCCATCCATCAGCCTGTTCCGTCCACTGCTGGACATAGGCCTTTCCAGGATTTCGCCACTCTTGGCGGTCCTCCTGGAAGTAATGCCCATACTAACACACGCTGGGCAGGCGGGTTGGTGAGCGGGGTGCCGAAACCTTTGCACTAGTGACGCCGCTGCCCGTCACTAGTCTGTTTTATATAAGGCCCGGCAATTGGGGATGGATATACCGCCATTCCTCGGGCCCAGGCAATGGTGGGCCGCCTGGTTTTGCCTGAGAGCTGTTCTCTTACTCTCCCCCGAATATCTTCGGGAGGTTTGCGAGTAAGATGGTGGTACCTCCACAGTCGAGCCCGGCATCAGCTCTACCACCTGAAATTACATACCTACCATTTATTCCAAAAAATAGACAAAAATAACACACTGACGTTCAAATAATTTGGCCAAGTAAGAGTCGTACTCACGTAAAAAGGGTTTAGTACACAATACGGGTACGGAACCCAAAAACAATGATGTTAAAAAACAACAATATAAATATAAGATTAAAGCATAGCATAAAAACGTAGCAACATCGAGGCGACAAAAAACAAGCCGGCAAAATGATAACGCCCGAGAAATAATTCTCGGTGAGGAGCCTTGGTTTTTATTATTTGTTTTTTATTTCATTTTAGGGTATGTTAAGCAATATGACTGCGTGTTTTACCGTGTTAATTAGACCATGACCTAGGAACAATATTGCTTGGGTCGGGTGTCTAATTAAGTTGGAAATAATAAAAAAACCTATTTATTCCCATAGGGGGGTGACTATATACCCCCACCCCCTCCCTCCCTCCCCCTCCCACCATACATATCTATATGTCCTTATATATGAGTCCTTCTATAAATAAATTAGTTTAGCTGAAATATTATATGCCAATGCCCATTTCTAGTATATGCCGACGGCATACTTATAGTTGTGTTACTAGCGCAGGACATTTTGCTGCTACTCTCACTGTAATTGTGACCACGACAGCCTACAGAGGCGTCGAAACGTCAAGTATGCATCTGATAAGGTATGTTTTAATTTGCTTAAACAAAGAAAATTTCACAATAATATTTACCTGGTACCTCATTTATCAATGTATGGTTACTTATGAAAACAAAAATTCTTATTATATAAACATAAAACCTATCTAAGAAATTAAATCTAAAATAAATCTAATAATATCAATAGAAAGAAAGAAAGAAAGAAAAGCAATTTATTTTAAATACCTCCAACAATACACAAAATAGACATGAAAAATCACACATAACTAGAATTAACAAAGAGTAAGAATGTATAACATAATAAATATAAGTAGCAGGATTTTAACATTTAGAAAAAGGTGGTAAATAAAAAGGGATTCAACTCAGCTTAGTGCTGCGGTAAGTGCCACAGCGCTGTTATTCTGTTGAACCCTGAAACTAAAATTAAAACTTAAACTATACCTATGCTAGGTGGCTTATATCTAAGGGTTGATTTATGAACTAGGAATTAGAATGTGCAGGAAGTATGTATATATAATAAAATATATATAAAAGTATATATCTACAAAAAATAAATATATAAGAAAATATAACAACATTTTTTTCTTGATTAGGGTTATTTCTGTTTTTGTTTTTCTAAAAGATATTTTTTCAATTTGATCCGAAATGTTTCCTTTGTTTTGCATTCTCGAATGGGAGGGGGCAAATCATTCCATACCTTTGACGCCCTGTATCGAAAACTGCCTTTGAATCCAACCGACTGATGTTTGGGTATAATAATGAGATAAGCGGAAGCTCTTGTAGTATATCGATTGACGATGGAGGACCATTGAAGTTTGTCATATAAAAACTTGGGTTGTTTGTGCTTGACTATCCCAAATAACATGACCGCAAAATGCAATTCGCGACGAGCAGCCATTTTTAATTGATTGCTATCGTTCATGTAAGGCGTGACATGAGTACGAGGAGGGATGTTGAAACAAAAGCGTGTACACGCATTTTATACCCGCTGCATGAGACGTTGTGACCTTGCCAGTATGCAGCCTCCAAATACTACATCGCCATAATTTAATACATACAAAATCAAAGTTTCACACATTTGAATTCTAACTTCGACACTTATGTATTTTCTAATTTTATAAAGAAGCTTTAACCTGTAAAAACAGTTTTTGGCCACATTAACAACATGATTTTCAAAATTCAAAAAGCTGTCCATTTTCATTCCCAGATTTTTAGCTTCACTCACTCTTTCAATGTCAGTGCCCTTAATAATTATTTGCGGGCTCTGGGCTGCGCAATCGGAGACTTGCTTATTAGTACCAAGCAGCATAAATTTAGTTTTTTCCGAATTTAGCACTAATGCACAGCGTCCTGACCAATCAGCTATAGCATTTAAATCATCATTGATTACTTTAATTGAATGTGTTGTATCCTTAGGCTTGAACGAATAATAAACCTGTAGGTCATCAGCGTAAATATGATAACTACAATTTTTAATGACTTGTGTAATGTTAGAAGTGTACAAAATAAAAAGAAGGGGACCAAGTATCGAACCCTGGGGAACGCCTCAATATGTTTTTATATGTCAGAACCGGGGGTTATCCCGTTATTGTCTCTTTGTAAATTCATTTTAAATCGTAAAATAGTCATAATTATATTCAAAAAAATATATATATGTTATATACTACTCTTAAAACTTTAATAATTCGGCCGTTAGATATAAGATTACTTGCATTTAACTGGATCCAATAAAATCGTAAAGATAGGCCTAAACTATGATATAAATACCATTTCAATGGAGTTTATTAAGTTTTAAGCAATAAAAATTATACAAAAAAAACGTAGTAAGAAATGGGATATAAAACGGCAGTCATATTAAAAATATATCCTCTTAATTCCAAAATCACACTAATATTATAAATGTGAAAGTTTGTGCACGTGCGCGCGTGTGTGTGCGTGAGTGTGTATGTTTGTTACTCTTTCACGCTGAAACGGCTGGACGGATTTAAATGAAATTTAGAATGGATATAGCTTATACTCCAACTTAACATATAGACTACTTTTTATCCCGGAAAAAAGCATGCCGTTAAACCGAATTAGGGGCCGTTCAAGTATTACATAAGCACTATGGGGGGGGGGGCTTTGTTTTGCTTATTTTCGATGACATGGGGGGTAGGGGAGTCTAGATGATGATTACGTCATCGGTATATTTTTGCCCCTTACTCTATGTTGAATACTGTATCAGTAAAATCTAATCTCTATCCTAAATCTATTTTCTTATTTTTAAAATTATAATTATAACATTTTAATATAAAAAAAAAATATTTATAATTGAAAAATGTTTACGTAAGCATGGGGGGAGGGGGTAAGAGCTTTGCTTACTTTTGCTGACAAGGGGGATGGGGGGGTAAATAATTGTAATAAATCTGCTTACGTAATACTTGAACGGCCCCTTACACGCGGGCGGAGCCGCGGGCAAAAGCTAGTAATTAATAAAAACACCTCAAAATCGCGAGTTTTCTGAGCGGCCGCTCTCACTAAACAGGATTGAAAAGTGTAAAATGAAAGCGTTGGAGCAAGACAGATTTCTCTGGATAACCTCGCCTAAACAGTCCAGAGTCTGCCAGGCGTGTTTAGAGTAATCAGTGGTAATATCTCACTTTACGCCACCATGCACTTTTCGTGCGCCCTAAAATTTTCATATTTTAATCTCCTTGTGGTTGTTTTTCCAGCTTAACAAATTGTCATTAAATAAAGTTGTCCCATTTGCCCGCGTCTCCCCCTCCTGGCTCGGATTTGTTCACGAAAACACGCCGCGATACTGAGATACGATCATTATTAGATTTACATTAACGGTTGTGTACTGCGGGCCGAGAAAAGGGGCTACTTTCACTGAAGTGTTTGTCAACGTATCCTTTTAAGGGTTCCGTACCGAAAGGGTAACCAACGGAACCCTTTTACTAAGACTCCGCTGTCCGTCCGTCTGTCACCAGGCTGTATCTCAAAAACCGTGGTAGTTAGACAGTTGAAATTTTCACAGATGATGCCAACAAATACTAAAAAACAGAATAAAATGAATAAGAATACAAATGGTTTTGTTGAAACCATTCGAAAATATTTTCATAATTATTTTTTAAAGTTGGAGTCCTTTGAAGATTTTCGTAAATCCAAAGAAATCATGGTCACCCGAAGATATAAGATAATTAAATCGCGCGAAGTTATTTTTATTATTCATCCTACTATCCGTACGGGAATGGCTAGGGTAACCATACATTTTATTCCGAAGTAACATTATTTTAAAATATTTTTAATTTAAATTTTAATTGTTTTTAAGTTTAAAATGTGTTCTACTAACGTTTCTTAACAATCTCTAAAATTATCGGGGTTTGTTTGAAAGTCATTATGTATATTCACTTTAAAAATAAATAATTAAATTAAAATAAAACAAATATTTAAGCGGGGCTCCCATACAACAGACATGATTTTTTTGCCGTTTTTATGGATAATGGTACGGAACCCTTCGTGCGCGAGTCCGACTCGCACTTGGTCGGTTTTTTACGTTTGGATTTTGTGTTCCAATCTGTTTGATACTGATGGCAGGCCTAGCGCACTCGGGATTTAATATCAGGAATTCGTATATTGATGTTAATATAAAAAAAAACTTTATAAGAAAAACAGTTTTTGCCATCCCCACATTTTTCTTAATATATTTGGAAAAAAATATTTTTAGGCGGATGCCTCACATTCAATAAATAATTTTCAAAAACCGGTCAAGTTTGTGTGGGGCCACGGACAGTGTAGGGTTCCGTAGCCGCCCGGTACATTTTATAAGTTGGTCTACGAATAAAGATCGCGCTAAACTTCTAGTCTCATACATTCTTTTCAAATGGCCCATACATTGTCGTGTTTAGACTTAAAGTTTGGCGCGATCCGTACTCGTACCTGTGTAAAGCCTACTTAGCTGTGATAGTTTTCCTTTTAACTTCATTATATATACTATTTCTGTGAATTTTTCCACATATCCATAAACAACCGTTTTGCCGGCAGGGGGGGGGGGGGGACGCTTGACTCTAACAAAAATTAGCACTTTAAAGCTTAATATTTCACCAACCGATGCCTAAATCGTAAAATGGTTTCCACACACCCATAATTTTTTGAACGACCTACCCAACCATATCCCACACTATGGGATAGACGAGAAAAATAATTCACCCCCAATTTACGTGCATGGAATAAACACTTTTAAAAAATCTAGATTTTTTTACCATTTTGTTGGCGTAATTAATATGTTTACCCATACCAAATTATAGCTTTCTAATATTATTAGTCTCTGAGCTAAGCCGCGGACAGACGGACTTGGTGAAACTACAAGGCTTCCTTTTTGGACTACGGAACCATAAAAATGACATTCATTATTTGATTTCATTCATTGCATTCCTTGAAAAAAACTGTTCAAAACCAATTAATTTCACATCATTTATGTCTGAGTAATATAACCCTCAACATTGAATTACGTTCCTATTTTAACATAATTATTAATCTGTAAAAACCTAGCCGTAGTTGTGTTCTCGCGCATGCTAACGGATAAAATCTCAATATAATGTGTTAATTTATTTATTAATCTATGCTACAAATTAAGATGTTGTAATCAAACATGTGACTTCTTGTATCGATACCAAAAAAAAATTATTAATATTAATATAATAATAATAATAATCTAGATCTACAATTCGTTCCTTACATTTTTCCCACAATTTTCAGGGGCTCCCGTTGCTTTGTCCTGAAGTGTAAGCACATGAAACCGTATCAAACAGAGCGCAGGTTCAATACACTCCTTGCCATTATCTCTGGCACCCTCATTAAATTCCAGATTTTTCCTTATCAACGTTTATTATACACAGCCCCGCTCCTTTTCGTACAAGGAAAATTATCCGGGAAAATATAGGGTTACTTTATGGTTACCTTCGCCTGTTTACCGTGTGTGAAGGGTGGTTTAGCATGTTTTGTGTTGTTTTTGTTTAAGACGGGTTTAATGTAATTGTTTCGTCTGCACTTTACACGTCTCTGTTTTTGCTTTTGTTAAGTCTCCGTTTGAAAAAGCTTTTGTGTTAAGAATGAGATCAAAACGTCATTCTTAAACTTGAATAAGTTAATGTAATCCGAGTACTTATTATGTCTTCTAAAATAACTTTGAAAGTTTAAATATTCTCTTTGTCTAAGTTAAGCTATTAAAATGATTTTCGGTAGTAAAATTATTACGCAGACTTTTTAAGGAATTATTTTCCACGTTACTTACTCAGTCGTAAAGTTTTTTGTTTCTCAAAAAAAAACAACTATTTTTGTTTTTTATTTAAAAGATGAGTTTGGAACATTTCATTAGTACGCATGCATGTGTTATGTCTGACCAAAACCTTTCTACTTTCGGAAATAAACATTACGATGAAATACTAGATTGTTATACAAGGGAGGTAAGTGAACAATTCCACCCGAAATATTAAGGCGCACAAGCAAGCGAAGTGAGCGAGGGTGATTATAATTTGAGAGGTATTTGATCACTTACATCCGTGTTAAACACTCTACTTTTTGTCACTGATGCGAGAAAATAGAATGAACTTATAAAATAGGTTTGCAAAAACGTCTTCAACAAGCAGATATTACTGCCGTCATTTCATTAATGTGTTTTTTTTTCTTGCATTCATGTAACTTATTTATAACTTCTTAACCTCTTTAAACATTTCATTTAGCATATTCACCTAATATATGAAAGTCGCATTTTTACATATTGTTAATAAAAATAAATCAGTATTACAGATTAAAGGAGATCAGGCAGAACATAATATTTTCTGTGGCCATTTAGATAGACGATTCATATACTAGGTAGTGTCTGTAATGGAGCCACGTTCAATTTTTAAATTAACTTACCTCCGTAAGGCTGTAAATCGAATGTACGAGTACTTAGAGTTAAATACGACTTACTTTCATACCATTGGTGATGTAAGATTTTGACAGAGTTTCACTAAAATGGTTGCGCAAGGCACATAGCAGAAATGTTTACAACTTAATGAAAATCTGTCTACTGATTAATGAGGGTCTTTGGTAAGTCTTCTCTACGCAGTTCCAACCTCATTTTAATACTGTCATAGCTACATTGAAAATTATGCTTTTAACGGATGTTAAACTGAGGAATTAAGATTACAGTACAATAAAATTACAACTGAGTGAAGTATATTTCGGGCCCTTGCCCTTGACTGATAGAGGGCCCGAAATATATGTCACAAAATTTTAATTTTATTCAATTCTCAGTATATTGAAATTAAATCAAGTGACCAAATTCATACTGGAGACTCGGTTAGTAATCAGGAACTAGGTTCAGTAATCCTTTTGGTCAAATTCGAAAATTTTCTTTTTTGCTCCCTTACTGGTTGCACTAGTTTAGGTACGATTCCTAGTTTAGGTAGTAAGGAAGCAAAAAATATATATTTTTCGAATTTCACCAAAAGGGTAATTGAAGCTTGTTTCTGATCACTAACCGAGTCTCCAGTATGAATTTGATCGGTTGATTTAATTTCACTATATATATAAACTTAATATTAAGGACAAACAAGTCGATTAAACATATTTATTTACACAATCACAGTAAAAAAACTCTAATAGTCGGTTAGGAAACCTGTGAACAGTAAATCAGTAACTTTGGAAATTTCTCTATTGATATTGGTCATTAGGTTATATTTTATGCGTATTGGCAGGTAAGTATAATAAATTAGTGAATATGGCTGCCAGATCTATTTCAAATCTACGCGTTAAGTTCGAATTTTTCATGTAACTACGACATTTTTAAAAATAACGATCCCGTTAAAATCGGTAGTTACCTTTATGTGCATATAAAATGCAGTGGTAAGAAAATCCAAACAAATAAAATTATAG
Organism: Ypsolopha scabrella; assembly: GCA_910592155.1. Classification (NCBI taxonomy): domain Eukaryota; kingdom Metazoa; phylum Arthropoda; class Insecta; order Lepidoptera; family Ypsolophidae; genus Ypsolopha; species Ypsolopha scabrella. Next base: position 1,733,253 of record OU342978.1, read on the forward strand.
AGGCTTTATTTTTGATATATTTTTATGTACATAAAATATAGGTTGTTAAGAAGATAACATTTTTTTTTAACATACGAGGGGTGGCTGAAAAGTAATCTACCTGACTATGAAAAAAAATACATGGATTAATGATTTATTTTTTATTTTTCAATATAGTCCCCTGCAACTGAAATGCACTTACGACATTTGTCAATAAGTGACATCATACCAATAAAATAATAATTATTATTTTGATCGTCAAAATAGTCATTCACAGCGTCCTTCATCTCTTCGTCTGTTGAAAATCTGCGCCCTCTCAAATTTTTCTTTAAATTTTTAAATAAGAAGTAGTCAGAGGGAGCCAGGTCTGGACTATAGGGTGGGTGGTTGATCTCTGTAAAGCCGTTTTTTGTCAGAGATGACCGCGCCTTAAAGGCCTGTGCGCGGGTGCATTATCATGCAAAATCAAAACGCCTTTGCTAAGTTTGCCCCTCCTGTCTTCTTTTATTTTTTTGCATAGCTGGTCAAGTAAGTTCGCATAGTATTCAGCATTCATCGTGGTGTTTTTTGGCAGGTAATATATCATAAGAATCCCCTCAACATCCCAAAAAATGGTTGCCATTAGTTTGCCCGCTGACAGCCGGACCTTAAACTTCCTTGGTGGTTTTTCCCCTTTAAATTTCCATTGCATCGATTCTTGTTTGCTTTCGGGATCCCACTGACGAATCCAAGTTTCATCACAGGTCACTATTCGCAAGATAATTTCTTCCTGTTTATCCTTTACCAAGTCTAAAAATGACTGACAACATTCCACACGCTTTTGCTAATCAAACGGGATCAACATTTTAGGCACCCAACGCGCGCTCACCTTGGACATTCCCAAATGTTCATGAATTATTTCATGAACTCGTTCCTTGCTAATGCCAACATCTCTAGCTATTTCCCACTGCTTAATTAGCCGATCGGCAAGGATCAGTTTCTTCACTTTTTCCACATTATCTGCGGTAACTGCAGAAATGGGCCTTCCACTACGGGGATCGTCTTCTAAGCTCACACGGTTTTGTTTAAACTGCTTTGACAAAAACTTTATTACAAATTCGGAAGGACATGAATCTCCGAACACCTTAAACACGCGCTCTCGGACCTGCGTCGGCGTATTCCCTTCTTTACCGAGGAATTTAATCACAGCGCGATACTCAATTTTATCCATTTTTAATTTTATTGCAACTTGATGAAAACGAAGACGCAACAAAAAAAAATGAACTCGTAGAAACAAATAAGTGTCATAATTTTTAAAAAAGGAATAAACAAAGAATACGAGAATATAGTGGCCAGTAACATTTTTGAAACTTTCTTTAACAAAGGAGATTTTATATCAGCCACCCCTCGTAGTATTTTACTCGTGAATATGAATAACTTCTACTACGGGGCCAGGTAACACGATTTAATGTTTGGCCCCATACTAAAAATTGTCCGATCCTCTTTCAGCTAAAGCGTAGTGTGCTGCGACTCCGCAATTTACCCGCTTTTGAGACCTGTTCCGTTAAAGCCTAGACGCATATATGCGTTATGGGAAGCAAACGTGGCATATTTTTGCTACGGTGTAGCAGGTAGACACTTTTTCAATTTCACCGCTACGTCGTAGTACTGACACGTTTGTAACCAATTTATTTTTATTGAACTTACGACTGAGAGCAATTAGATATAATTTTTAGACACTGTACTATAAGACGACATAAATTTTCTCAAATTTACTACGCAAATAAAAACCGGCCAAGGCGTGTAGGGTTCCGTAGTTGCCAAGTACATTTTGTAAGTTGGTCTACTAATAGTCTAGTCCGCTCGGAAGTTACTCTCCCGAAGAATGGCCCATACATTGTCGTGTTTAGAGGGGACTAAAAGTTTGGCACGACCTGTACTCGTAAACCTATAAAGCCTACTTAGCTGTGATAGTTTTTCTGTTAACTTAATTATATATACTACTTCTGTGAATTTTTCCACATATTCATAAACAACCGTTTAGCCGGCAGGGAAGGGGGGGATACTCGACTCTAACAAAAAATGGCACTTAAAGCTCAATATTTCGCCAGCGGAGTCCTAAATATAAAAATGGTTTTCACACACCCATAATGTTTTTGAACGACCTATACAACGATAGTTCACACTACGGGATAGACGACAAAAAAAAATCATCTCCAATTTACGTGTATGGCAGCTAATGAAGAGTGTATGGAAAAAAAATTTTACCGTTTTGTCGGCGTGATATTACAGCTTTCTACAGTTTCTGAACTAAGCCGCGGACAGACGGACATGGCGAAACTATAATGGTTCCTTGTCGGACTACGGAACCCTAAAAAGGTTAAAAAGAAAACTGACTGTAACTAAATCCATGCAACTGCGTAAATAATGACTCTTAACTTGGGCTAAGTTAAGCACTAAGCGAGTAGCAATAATGCTATTAATGTCAGAACAATATAATGGCGAAGTTGGATGGGTAATTGTTACGGGGGAGCGTAACACGACGCAACGTCGCGTCGCGACACACAGTTAAGAGCACACGCGCTCGAAACTTGGTCCGTACTTGACGTAGCTTAACTTAAGGCTGGCGGTACTGTTGCAGTTGTTGTTTACAGAGTGATAAGGAATGCAGTTTTAGAAAAAATTACGAATTTGTTAGGACTGTGAATCTCAATTTTCTCCCTTAACCTGACTCTGAAAGTCCTTTGTGTACAGTTAATATAACATTCATAATAAAAAGCTTTTACTGACATTGTTTCGGGTTTTTAACCTACCGCTGCAGAAGTTTCATTGCAAACTTGATTTTATACGGCAGAAAAATATTATAAGCTTAGACTTGACTGACACTCAAGCCGTTTTTGGGAAAAAGGAAAATTAACACACAGACTGAGAAGCAGACAGACAGAAAACAAAGTGATCCCATAAGTACAATAAGATATTCCTGGATCTGAAGGTTTGGCCCGAAGGCATAGTATTTGGACGGTACAGGAGCCACGACTGAAATCGAAATATTTTAGGTTAAGGTATTAGTTTTCTACGAGCCCTATTACTTTAAATAAAGATTATTATTAATTAAGAGGGTTCCGTTTATTTATGGTGAAGTACGATACCCTAAAAACAAACAGATATACGAGTAATACCAAGGTTCCCATTTCTGCCCTAAATAAGTGTAATCATTTTCTAGGTCTCGCTAAAATCTAGTTATTAGTTTACGACCAGCCTAACAAAGGTAACATATTAATGAGTGTAATATGTAAATTGTTCAACTAAGCTAATATCCGAGGCGGGGCACGTCTGCGGACCAATTTCTGTGGGCCCGACCGTACATTACGTACGTACAAATTCTATAACTCGTTCAATGCATATTGTTGTGGGGAAGCGGGGATTTTAATGTGGTTTTAAAATGTAACGTAAACTTGCTATTACATTAACGAAACGAGCAAGTTCGTCATACATTTTTTGTTGTTTTGTTATATTTTTATGTATTATTTTGGTAATCGAATGTCGAGGATTTTTAATGCAATTTAAGATCACACAAACAGCAAACAAAACAGCTATCTGTAAAAATAGTACTGAATAATAATAGAGTACTGAATGAGGACCTGGGATTGCAAGCTATCCTTTCAAAGCATACCTGCATAACAGCACTGAACGACAAAATCATAACAGACAAATAATAGAGAAGTTTTGTCTCTCGAAGAGACGTTTGACCAATGGAAACGCGGGTAAGCTTTATCACGTGACCATCGCCTCGATAAAACGACTCGTCCTGTGTGTCCATTGGTCAAACGTTTCTTCGACAGAGAAAATTTATATATTCGTGTCACCTATCCAGCTATGCTGAAAGCTATGAGTGTGAAAATTTTCAATATCGGAGAGAAGCACAACAAATAAAATGAAAAGGTGTACGTTGCAAGTTCAAATAGCTGCAAATGACATTCTCCGTCTACAACATAGTCACTATCCACCCATCCATGCAACGATGATTTTGTTGGAAGTCATACTCATATATGTTACAAAATCTACATAATAAAACATGAAGATTTGGCTCTCCTCTATTTACTTCCTAATCGTTTGGATTATAAAATATGGCAAGTTTGTAAATAAATATTTGGAGAACCTAAAGTCATTCATAACTGAAAATACCAGTGGCCAAAATATACATGAATATTATTATGGTTATTGTTATAATTGATGATTTTCGTTCCCAAATGTACAAGTTATGATTTTATTTCCTGTGTGTTTAGGGGCAATGTTGCCAGATAAATATTTTAGAATTATGGAACATCCTTAACAAAATTATGGTTTTTCATGTAAAATTATGGTGTACCCCAAAATACATGTTTTCGCGAATAAAACAAAGAAATTACATTTTATCAATGGAAAATCCTTAACAAAATCATGGTTTTTCATGTAAAATTATGGTATACCCCAAAAGACATGTTTTCGTGAATAAAACAAAAAAAATACATTTCATTGTTAATTCAAGAATAATAATTACATTATCGTTTGATATGTTATTATTATTTGTAGGGCCAGAATTTTTAGGTGCGGATGCAGAACATTCAATATTTCAAAACATCCACGAACAAACCGAAAATTATATTAAATTAATATTTAGTTTCTGAACGTACTAACATTGAAAAATATCAATTTATAGCACACCGTGCGTAAAATGACCACTTTACGCACGCTGCGCTTGCGTAAAGTCGGCATTTTCCGCACTTTTGCTATAAAATATTATACGATACTCGTGCGAGAAACTTTTTCTCTCTCTTTTTCTTTCTTTTCTTTTCGTCAGAAAACGTTTCATCGCTCTCGTATCGTAATGTACTATTAATCTCTCTGGCTGATGTAGCTGTACCTCCACAAGAGTCGAAAAAAGCAAGAGACTATTTTTCTAGTAGCATCTTCGACTAAACTACTTCACTCATCGTCTGTCAGAGCTTTATAATCATTCATATTAGAAGGACTTAAATGGATTTTTATAGAATTTGGTAAAAATTATGGTATATTGAGTAAAATTATGGTGCCATAGCTCGACATTATGTTTTGTGGACTGAGACACAAAATTTGATAATCGTCTACGTCCATAATTATGGCAAATCTGGCAACGCTGGTTTGGCGACGAGAACCACCGCAACCACATAAAGGGCCTGCGTAAAAACAGAGGAGGACATTTTAAATAAACTTCATATCAGATCATTATCAATTAATAAACCTACCATATGGAATCCTTTTATCAAAACAATGCAGTATTTGGGACCGGTAAGGTTTAGGTACTGGAAAAGTCCCCATTACGACGTGAAAGATTCACAAAGAAGAAAAATATGGCATTTTGGCACTAAGCCGCTCAAAGAAAATCTTTTCAAAATGTTGCTCATGTAACCGCAAGTAACGATACAAAACGTCCGATTGCCGCAACTATAAAGGTTTCCTTTGTATATGGCCACAACCGAACTGAAATTGCCTGACATTTGAAAAAGGAACGCGTCAAATGTCAATACAATCAAACTGAAAGCAATAAAACATCGCTGTGACGTCACCAGTCACCTGTCACCACAATCACCCTTCTACTCACAACATAGAGCAATTAAAAATGTATGATGTGTACGTATATGTATGCGACGCACGGGTTCCTTCCGCAATGTAAACACAAAGAAGCTTTTCTATTCTGTTCTCTAAATAGTATTTCAGCGCGCGTTTTAAGGTGGGTCATGTGACTTGTTGATAGCTTTGATATCAATGGAATTTCGCACACAGATTCATTTTATATGAGTATGTATGAACCTGAAATTTTAAATAAAAATCCAATTCAATGTTTATAATGTGAAAATCGCGAAAGTTAAAAGTTTACTGACTCAGTCAAAATTATAACTCTTTTTATGACTTCCTTTATACCGGGTGTAAATAGACTGCAACCTTTAAATAACACCACATACTCCAGTGATCATACTGAACAACACTCTGAAGAAAAAATATCCGCGCAAATTTTCTGAGATATTCAACTGTAACTTGAAGACTTTATCTCGTAGGAGGAAGGTCTATTTTAGAACCCCACGCCTAAACAGCTGTTTCAGGGAAAAGGTTAGGGTTCACGCATTTTTGTTTGATACTCAAATATTTCCCAAACTAATGATTAGCGCGGGTACGTTTCTTGGAAAATGTGGTTCAGTATGGTCGGTAGAATATGGGGTTTCACTTAAAGATAGCAGTCTATTTACAACCGCTATCAAAATATTCTTTTTGTCAAATTATCGTTATCGTTTACGTCGCTCATGGTCACTACCTAAAGTCTAAATGTATTTACAACATCTTTATTCTCTTTACAATAATTTTGAAATATCCGAAACCAATTTTTCGTTTTACTTAATGATGTGTATAGACATAATATAATGTCTATTTGTATGTGAATAGTATTTGTATACTAGCCGCTTGGCGGCTGTGAAGGAACACACCGTAGGGCTAAATCGATGAATAAATTTCGTAAGATTAAACGGTTTCTCCTTTTTGCCAGAACCCTAGAAAATGAGGCCCAAACTTGGCACACACAAATCAATATGGAACTGTAGAAAATTGTGCCAATTTTGGAATTTAATCAGACGAGACATTCGACAGCGAACGACATGACAGTTGACATGTCATGGCTGACATGCTAGCGGGGAAATGTCAAATTTTTTGACAGTTTAATTTAGCACCGGAATGTTCTTTGCACGGTAAAGTTTGGATTTGATTACCTGAGTTACGTCACGATTGCAAATGAGTAGGTAATTTTAATGTTGAAAAGTCATTTGGTAGTCAGCAGAAAGTATAAATGTTGACTTTGCAACGGTCTAAAATGAAAAAAATAATGAAAATATTTATTTCTTTAAGAAATGCGGTACATAATTATATTTTAGTGGTATTAGTGACCTTTTATTAAGTGAAGAACACATGTATTAAAAGAACACGCTCTTTCATATCCATGAAGTTATCGTACCAAATAAACTTACACTAAAATATTTATCTTAAATATAGTATGGATTAGTTTAAATTAATAATTAATAATAATATTAGCAATAGTTTTTAAAGTGCAGTGTGTGCGTGTGTGAGCGTGTGAGTGTGTAAGGGGTGTATGCGTTAGGGTGCATGTGTGTAAATGTGATGGTAAAATTGTAATGAAATTATATAAATTAAGTTAAGTTAGCCCTACGAAGTTGAGTCTTGGGATCGATTAGTATAATCTAATTAGGAAGAAGAAGAAGAAAAAAATCGTTTTTTAATATATACAGTACATGAGACAAGACAGTTAAAAAAAAACATTACAAGAAACAAAGAAAATACAAACATAAACAAAATTTTAAACAAATCAAAATAATATACAAATGTTGTCGCATGCACTGTAAAATATTAAACTGGCCCTGGCTCAGTAAATTTTGGAGATTATTCTCCAACGCTAGTTTTCAGCACGTACCATGGTACTCCTCATAGTACCCGTACCAACTCGAATGAAAATAAATAGTCGATGTTGACTTGTCTAATTAAAAACTAAATTAATAAGAAAGTTTACAAATGATAAAAGTTGGTATTTATTAAAAAGTAATAATACAGAATAGAATGTCAATGTGGTGTCAATGCATACATACAAATGTGTGTACAAATAACAAGTGTCCAAATACAAGAAACGGTTATCGCAACAGTAGTATTGTAAAAATTATCGCTGAAACTTTTGAAGAGATAGTAAATAGGAACGATATTTCAGTTTAAAAGTTGATTTAGACGTGAGTAATTTAAGGGGAGGTGGAATATTGTTCCAGCAACCGTAATTAATCTTAAATATATCTTCGGTTTCATCGTAATTTAACGTTTTGAGCCACTTATGCGTTTTTTGGATTCATAATTTGTTAACCTGTCGATATCCAATGTTTTATTGATTAGATTAGATAAATAAGTTGCTTGCGTTTTATATTATCGGTGTGCGAATGTAGTCTTAACACTTTTAGCCACTGCGATAACGTGTTTTCTACGTTTTAATAAACAGGACGGGTAAGGGGTTACGGTTTTTACAGTTTTATGTCTTTTTAGAATTGCAAACAGGATATAAAGCTTGCGTACTGTCAACGGTCTATATTTAAGGCCTCTGTAGCTTAATGTTTTGAACATCAATTCGGTTGTCGCAGATTCAAATCCCGTATAGTGGCTAACTTGTGTTCTGTCTGGGTTCACTGTGGGTCTAATTCGAGCGCGACGTACGATGATAGCACTCAACATTCATCACCCTGGAACGTCAAAATCGTCGGTGAAACGTGGGTGTGACATCCCTCAGGGATTTATGTCTTGACAATATACATGCATGTATAAGGTGACATTTATTTATGCAGCCAAATTCATACAGAAGACTCGATAAGTTTTGACGACCCTTTTTGTGAAATTCTAAAAATATATTTGTTCTGTTCCCTACAAACGCTAATACATATGGATAGTCCGAAATTTCTTTTTCAGATTATGCAAAAAATGTTATAAGTCTGTGGTGATACTGATCACTTACTAAGCCTCAAGTATAAATTTGGCTACATGAATAAATGTCACCTTGTATATAATATACGACCTTTGCGTTGTGTTCACTGTAGCTTAACCCTCTTAGTTCTCAGTATCTCTAAAACAATAGATCGTCGTTCAGATCGGGGCTCGGGTCCATCCCGCGGATTAAGTTAGAATCAAATATAATGTAGGTATAAAGACAAGACAAGACACATACTAAGATTATAATGGTTTTTAGATTATGACGAAGTTTATAGCACAATCCGTGCTTTGGATACTCTTAACATTATAAAATACTAGCTTTTACCCGCGGCTCCGCCCGCGTGTTATTCGGTTTAACAACATGCTTTTTTCCGGGATAAAAAGTAACCTATGTGTTAAGTGAGGGTATAAGCTATATCTATTGTAACTTTCATCCAAATCCGTCCAGCCGTTTCAGCGTGAAAGAGTAACAAACATACACACACAACAACCCACACGAACTTTCGCATTTATAATACCATTCCACTTTAGCCCTTTGGTATTTTTTCACCCAATTTTAGGGTTCCGTGCCTTAGCGAGATTAATCGAATGGGCGGATTTAGGCATTAAATCTATTTATAGTTTATTTATCTATTAACTTATTTATTCATTGCATTATGTATGTATATACAATATTTTATTTTTTTACTAATGTTAGTATATATTTGGTTAGGCATTATATTTATTTATGGTCTACTCAGTTTATTTATCAACTTATTTAATAATTGCATATTCTTATTCCAATAAGTCTTTATTTTATGCATGTGTATAACTTTAGTGGCCCAACTTAATTATAGTTTTTTTTTTTATATAAATTTCCCGTAAGTATCATATTTGTTTCATCATAAAATATTATTTTTATACAGATTAGATTTGACATGTAAAACGTATACTTTATCTATCTATTTTACAATTAAACATTTTGAATCTTGAATACTATGTACAAATTTCATATTTCGTCAGGTTATTGTACATATTGTGAAGTAAAACAATAATGAATAATAAAAATTAGGGTTCCGTACTCAGAGGGTACAGAATGGTTTATCAGGCGCTATCACGTTAGCGCCTTGTTTTATCGCCTTCATGTTGTTTTTAGAGTTCCTACCCGTACTGTGCGGCGGTACGGAACCCTTTATGCGCGAGTCTGACTCGCACTTAGCCAAATTATTTTTATAGCGCATGACACTCTTAAGATTATCATGAATCGTTTGAGAACTCGTTCATTAAAAAGTTAGGCTTTAGGAAATCGAAACAAAAAAACACACATGAACCCTGAAAACATATTTACACTCTTTTTTTGGTATTTCTTCTGAAACTATTAAGTAGAGTCGTAATTGATTATTTTATGTTGTCAGCTGTCTTTTTATACCCAGTTTAAGACTATGTAATGATAATGAATGAATAACAGAAGACATACGTAAGTGAACGAAAATTCTGATAACAGAAAGTATTCGTTTTTCTCGTAGCTTTTTCTCATTTGAGGGCGCGCTCGCGGGTTAATATCAGAAGATTAATCCATCATTTGTACAGCCCTTGGCGCTTAACCCTGCGCTGCACGGCGTGTTACAGAGCAAATAGCACGCGTCATAAGTGTCCTGGCATCTCGTGGGGGTTGGCAGAGTTAGAATATATTAGATAGGAAATTCATTAAAGTATAGTCTACTGTAATATTGACCGCCTGTCCAGCTTGTGTGAGATGGGTATATCTGCCAGGAGGATCGCCAAGAATGGCGAAATATTGGAAAGGCCTATCTCTAGCAGTGAACAAACTAGATTGATGGATGGATGGGTGTATATATATTGAACGTCTCAGTCGCCTTTGTGTTTCAGAACACACGTTCATTTGTGCCTGAAGTTCGGCAATAGGGCTCACCACCCATCACTCTGGGATGATCGTCGGTGAAACGCGAATGTATGAGTGTAGACTATGACTTGCATTTCGCAGTCCAAACTCGGAAATACCTCTGATACCCCCTCGGGGATTTATGTCGTAACTACGTATTTTTTAATATAATATTGAACAATTCTCGAAAGAAACATATCAAAATTTCCATTATTCTCTACTTATTGCAAATACAGACTACGTCAGACCAGACGTGAGTGTTTACGTGGTCTTATTATATTATATACAAGACCCATAGAGGTTTCCTCTATGACAAACTCTGCTATACGACAAATCCTTTCACTTCAACTGACAAATGACGTAACATCGTGTCGTGACGCCATAAGACGTCGTACCGGGGAGAGTATGGTTACAACTTTACAAGCAGTTGCGTGGTATCAGCATGGATGAACAGTCTATGGTATCAATCATTCGTCCGTTACCAATTTCCGTAGATTTTGCAGAAGTCGATTTGAAAAATTTTATACATTTTTTTAATTTGAACTGTTTGTAGTCAGTTAGATCTAATTGAATGAATAATTTACTTGCGATTTGAATTTATCGTGATTTAATTAATTTTTGAACTGTGCTCCAATTAAGTTTCTACGATGTTTGGCTTAAACTGCGCCGGATCCTCAACCATTTTATTTTGTACCGAATAATTTAAAATTAAAATGTTTGTTTTCGACTGAATAATTGAATGCGTTGGTAGTATTGGTGGGCGTCGCATTCCAATATCTTCTTTGACACTCTATTTTTAGTCCCTTCTACAAATTCTTCACTCTACGTGGGTATCGTCTGAGACGTACACATTGCAGCTAAACGCCTTCATACACGGAACTTGAGTTACGTGCTTCTGTGACTGGAGCATTACCCATGTTGTTACTCTCAACTTTAGACCTTATTTCGTTACCAAAAGAGTGAAGTGAAAAAAGACTGAACTTGCACCTTATTGTGTCCTATTAAGGTATGGTAACTGGAAATTTAAGAAATGATAGGTGCAGAAATGGTATGTGATTCTGTTGGTACTTTCGTTGTACCGAAAATTGTTTAGTTGCTATAAGTTGGTAAATGTAATAAAATAGGTAATAATACCTGAGGTTCTCACGTATTCAGCTCTCCTATACTTGAGGTACTCGCGTATTTAGCTCTACTGTACCTGATGTTCTTGCGTACTTATCTCTACTGTACCTGAGTTTCTCGCATACTTAACTCTACTGTACCTGAGGTTCTCGCGTAGATATCTGTACTGTACCTGAGGTTCTCGCGTACTTAGCTCTACTGTACCCGAGGTTCTCGCGTACTTATCTCTACTGTACCTAAGGTTCTCGCGTATTTAGCTCTACTTTACCTGAGGTTCTCGCGTACTTAGTTATACTATAACTGAGGTCCTCACATTTTTTGGTTTCTAGTATAAAGGTTAAAATGGTTAATAGAATTCTTCAAGGATATTCCAGTGAACTAAAATACTTCAGTTTTATCGAAAACTAACGCCAAAGATTTTTTATTAAAAACAAATATTACTCCCGATGGACAGCGAGTCACTTAACCCTCTTAATTTTCACTATCACTTAGACAATTACTTTTCTTACTAATTAATTCGATCATAGTAAAAGATAATGCTGTTTAACCCAAGTTTTGAACACTTGTAAAGATGGAGCTCGTTTTATTGCGAGAGAAGTATGGGCATTAGACCTGCAGCTTCTACAGTTAATGAAATTTCAAGGAAAACCTAAATCTTGAGCATCATGAAAATTATTTTGTTTGTTTCTTTAACTTTTCTTCACAAAACTCAACGCCAACTCCCATTCTTAGCACAAAGCTCATATTTACAGTTTTTTTTTTCTATTTTAAGTACAGTCGTCTACATAATACCATCCCTCAGATATTTAACGGTGTACACTTGTAAAGACAAGTGGTAGAGTCGTTAGCGCGTCGCCGCGGGCGCTCGGCTCACAATGTCGGCGACTCTATGACTCTACCGAAGATATAAGAGCTCTTATTCATGAGACCGAAATGACTGTTTAATTGTGTTCCATGTTGGTTTAAAAAGTAAATACAGGAACTCCCGCGTGGGTGTCAGAAGTTTCCGATATGGACAGTCCACACTCGCACACCCAAGTTCCACCGATGATTATAACGTTACAGAGCGTGATGGGGACTGGAGACTGGAGACTCGGTAAGTGGTCAGGACCAAGGTTCAATGACCCTGTTTACAACATACGAAAAATATTTTTGGCGGCTCTATACTTGTTCAAGAACAACCTCGACTCAATTAGTATAGGAAGTCTCAATTTTATTTTACGTATTTCACAGAAAGTTTAATTGTCGTGACAATGGCAGATGGAACTTTGCAAAACGGAGCCTTATTAATGTCACTCTACTGTCTGTCCGTCTGTCTGTCCGTGTATGTGTCATGGGTTTCTAGGTCATAGGCGGAACAATTGGGCTTCTATCGGATTCATACCGGGGTCGTAAGATTGAAAAGCCGGCGGCACCCTACTGACTGAGCTACTGCTCATTTCCATCCATCTATCCATCAGCCCGTGTTCGCCCATTGCTGGGCATAAGCTTTTCCTACATTTTGCCATTCTTGGCGGACCTCCGTCCTCCTCATCTAGCCGCCACCAACAACCTCGTTCAGATCACCGGTCCAGCGAGCACGAGGCACTACGCTTTACGTGGTCTCCATTCATCAGTGATTACATGTAAACTTACCGTTTTATTTTAATCATAATCATATATTTATTGCCAAGTCACAGGTTTTAAAGATTTTTTTCATTTTTTTATTTTTATTTTTTATTTATTTCTTCAACCACAATATTACACTATTTTTACAGCTTAGCCAATACAATAATGAACATTCAACATCCTTATAATATTTACAAATCACAAATGTAATCATATTAAAACAAGACTTTAAATTTAATAAAAACACAATAACAACAATTTTAACAAAGTTACAATTAATTTACTGGTAACAAATAAAATATAGGGCTGTTCGTGTGAATTCACTCAGGGAACAATGAAACAAATCAACATGGTCGTGGATCCTGTTAAGTAGCTCCAGCGCTCGGGTCAGTGAAACCTTTCGATGGAGGTTTGTCCTACTGTGCCCTATGTCAAACAGTCGATTTTGTCGCGCCCTTAGTGAGTCATTTGGCACCCGTAACTTACATTTCGCTAGCAAAACTAAGTTAGTTTCCTTTCCACGCCATACTCTAAACAAGTACGACGCCAGGGCAAGTTCCGCCTTACTTTGAGCTGATTATATCCCACCATGCCCAGCACGAATAATGTGGGATACATCAACGGGTATTTTGGATACACCTCATAAAGTTTCATGTAGAGAAATCTTGTAAATTTATTTTGGATTTTCTCTAACATGAGACTATCAATCAAATCAAAATATTTATTTTTGCAAAATAGATACATAAAGTATACTTTCTACAAGTCAAAGTTAATTATAACAATATAATATATAATATTCCGGGAAATAAAATATACACCTGCATAAAATAGAGGAATCTAGGAATAAAAATATTATATATACATAATGCAATGAAGAAATAAGTTCATAAATAAAAAAGGGAAATACATACAAAAAAATATTAAGGCTGGGCTACTAAAATGTAATAAAGTTATACACCTGCATAAAATAGAGAAATATAGGAAAGAAATATTATATATACATAATTCCTAACCATTCGCACCATTCGATTAGTATTGCTAAGAAGAAGGGCAAGAAACTTAGCAATCATTCCTTTTTTCAAAATAAAACATATGATAAAAAATCATATGCATACTTATATAAGGCCTGGCAATTGGGGATGGATAAACCGCCATCCATCGGTCCCAGGCAATGGTGGGCCGCCTGGTTTTGCCTGAGAGCTGTTCTCTTACTCTCCCCCGAATAACTTCGGGAGGATTTACGAGTAAGATGGTGGTACCTCCACAGTCGAGCCCGGCATCAGCTCTACCACCTCCAATGTAGATGCTTATACCTAATACTAATTTCACTATTAATTAACATAAATATTTAAAATTATTATTGATAATTATACTAAAAATAGTTATATTTAAGTATTACGTATATTGCGACTAGTTGCCATTCGGGAGTTTGCTGCGCCCCTACAGAGCGTCACTTGTACTTTTCCTATTACGTAACATCTTGTTTCAAATCAAAATATGTAAATGTATTGGTAGCCGGACATTTTAATATGTACTCTTGTTCAGTTGAAATACAAAATTATTATGAATATTTTGTTTCGTTCTGTGGATTCACTCAGAGGAATTTTGAACCTAATAATATGGATCGCTGTTTAGATTTAGTGTTGAGTACTGAGAGGGCGAATGCGGTAGAGGTGTCCCTGTCGGAGGAGCCCCTGGTAAACATAGATAAGCTGCACCCGCCGCTGGCGATCACCGTGCGCCTCGCGCCGTCTCCCGTGCCGCAACCCCTATTCCGCTCACCTCCCGGGACTCAGGATCAATCCTCAATTTTTGAGCCTGCCAGGAATTTCTGAAATTTTTATAGAGCAGACTTTTCTGCCTTATACTCGATAATGTGCGTAAAAGACTGGATTGACCTTTACCGCGTTAAAGACGTTAACAAAGCCGTGGATCTATTAAAAATCTATTAAATCTATTAAAAAGTACGAAAAGTTAAATTATGCCATAGATACTTGCGTACCTAAAAAGAGAGGTACTATCGCAAACTCTCGCTATAGTTACCCGGAATGGTTTTCGGCTAATCTAATGAAATTAGGCATAAAGCAACGCTACACCGGAGATATAAAATTAGTAAATCGGTTGAAGATTACGCATTGTTTTTTTAAGTAGAACGAGAGTTAAGGAAAGGATGCTTGTGGATCAAAACAATAACAGAGATTGATTACAGAAACAGCTAGCAAATGAACCGAAATCCTTTCGGAAATTTGTACAATCTGAGCAGAAAAATACGAAAAAACATAAAATCCTGAGAGATGGTTCTGCTCTCAATGAGCAGGAGTGTGCTAGGGAATTCGCCAAGTACTCCCACTTGGTGTACAACTCGCAGCCCCCCGTGCTCGATGCGGAGGCGGCGGCGCGTGCGGTCAGCGGGGGCGAGGCGGGGGGTGCAGCGTGCGTGCACCTCACAGCGCTCGAGCCCGCCCAGGGGCTTCGTGCGCTCGCCGCCCTCCCGCCCAAGCACTCTGTAGGACCGGACGGGATTCCACCATACCCGGCGCGTGATTGTAGGATGGTGTTAATAGGATCACCCACGCATGTGTACAATCTGTGCTTGGAGAGCTCAACATTTCCGGATAAATGGAAAACATCTCGGGTAATCCCAGTCCCAAAAGGAGCAGGAGGATCCGATGTAGGCGATTACAGGCCAGTGGCAGTGTCATGTACCTATGCCAAAGTCTTTGAGTCGGCAATGTATAACGTTGTCTACGAGGAGATCAAAGCGCATTTGTCGGATGCACAGCATGGGTTTAGACCGGGTCGCAGCACCACACGTAACCTTTTGAACTTTATGTCATATATAGTACCACACGTTGACCAAGGTATGCAGGTGGATGCTGCGTACTTTGACTTCAGGAAGGCGTTTGATACCGTTGACAACGACGTGCTTCTCATGAAGTTGGCAGGAGCAAGTTGCACACATAAAACGTTGCGATTCTTTGCGAATTATATGAAGGACAGAAAACAATGTGTCCAGTGCGGCAACAGCGTATCCGAAACGTATTTTACATACTCAGCAGTCAGTCAGGGTACCAATCTTGGACCGCTCGAGTTTATCATTTTAATTAACGATCTACCCAAAGTAGTTGAACATGCTCAGTGTCTTTTGTTTGCGGACGACTTGACGCTGTATATGAAAATCACGTGCGATGAAGATCACAATCAGCTTTAGCGTGATGTAGATAAGGTTGTGGCGTGGAGTCATGAGAACAAACTCCGCTTTAACGTGTCCAAGTGCAAGGTCATATCTTTCAGCCGGAGTCTTTCTCCCCACATACGTCATTACTCAATAGAGGGCAGTGCGATGGAGCGTGTGACGTCATTTCTCGATCTGGGATATCAACAGATCTCACATTCCGTGAGCACATTGTCAATGTCTGCAAGAAGGCGTTTCAAACGTTGGGGTTTGTTCTCAGGACGACTAACAGCTTTACTAGCATCACAGCTCTTAAGGTCTTGTACAATGCTTTAGTACGCAGCAAGCTGGAATGTAATGCGGTTGTCTGGCCCCCCCATGAGGCAAAGTATAGTAAGTACTTACATAGTACTTATATAGTAAGTACTACATTGTAAGTACTTACTTTGTTAAAGGTAATAGACAATATGAGACGGGTTGACTAAGATATATTTTTTCTCGTGACTAATTCCTGCAGTCTTATATTTTTTTATGCCTTTACTTGAGTAGAACAGACCGGTGACGGGCAGCGGCGTCACTGGTGCAAGGGTTTCGGCACCGCGCTCACCAACCCGCCTGCCCAGCATGTGTGAGTATGGGCATTTTTTCCAGGAGGATCGCCAAGAGGGGCGAAATCCTTGAAAGGCCTATTTCCAGCAGTGGACGAAACAGGTTGATGGATGGATGGATCTACATTATGTAATAATATTATTATGGTGGTAACATTTTATTATGTTGTAATGGTATAAAAGAATGTTTGCTAAGTTTCTTGCCCTTCTTCTCAGCAATACTAATCGAATGGTTAGGCATTATTTTTATTTATGGTTTATTTAGTAAATTTTTCAACACATTTGTTCATTGCATTATATATATATATAATATTTTTATTCCTAGATTCCTCTATTTCATATGGGTGTATATTTTATTTCCCGTATTATTATATATATTTTTTATATTCTAAAGATATACCTATATAGGTATATGTATATACTTATATGTATCTATTTTGCAAATTAAATATTTTGATTTGATTTGCTAGTTAAATACTTTTATTTTTTTATTTATTCCCTCGATGAGCCATTGAAGTATTGTAATTTATTAATATTGCCGTTGAAAAATTCAGTTATATTGTACATAGTAGCACTTATTTGTAAGTTTTTACGTTATTGCTGAATAGGATGGGTTTTTTAATACATTTGACATAGTTAGGTATATGGTTGAATATTTTTATTAACATCTGAGTTTAACACCAACCCAAATACCTACTTATGAAGTCAAAACCTATCAAATTACCTGTTTAGTCGTATATTGTAATATATACCGAAATACCTATTATACTAAAGACCGAGTTATTATTCAATACAAAAACTCTAAGCCCCAAGTTAAATCGAGAGAAATTGAACCGTTCAAGTATTCGGCTCTGCAGCTAAAGCAATAAGAGCGAAAATAGCTAAATGCTAGTTTCCCCGATTGTACCTACAGCGTTGTTGCTTAGTCCGAAACACCGATTAGCTATGACGACCGTGACGTGTCAACTTTGACAGTCCCCACAGGACTTGGCATACGTGACGGATGGAATGTAAGGGCAATAAATAATAATAATTACCGAGAGATGAAACAGGAAATCTATTTGGTATTTGCACTGAAAAATTATTTAAAAAAACCAGTCAAGTGCGAGTCAGCCTCGCATACCTAGGGTTCCGTAATTCGACAGTTTTGGGAATAGCCAGGAAAAAAGTATTTAAAATCTTGCCCATAACTGTTTATGTTAACTTAAAAAAGAATTGATTGTACCACAAAAGAGAGACTCAAATATTTTTAAACCGTACTCGAAATAAAACTCGAGGATGAAAAATTACATTTTGTCATTTTATCATCGTTAATTTCTCAATCGTTATATTTTTCCTGTAATCTTTATATAATCTCAAATCATCATGATTTTTTTTATTTTTTTTGATCCGCCTGTTTAGGAGATACGGGGGGACATGCATGTCTTTGTGGTTTTTCAAAGATTTCTCGGAATCGGTGCCAGTTAATATAGCAAAAGTATATATTTTTATAATCAACTCTTTAATATCTACAAGTTGATACCCATATTGTATTTTTATATAATATTTTTTTTATTTATTTTACTTTTTTTCATTTCTCATTTGTTATCAACTTTTTTTTATTGTTATGGTCTATAATCAGGATTTTTTTTATTTTGTTCGGTCCCCCAGTTTCGGAAAAAAGGGAGGGGGCATGCACTTTTTTGTCGTTTTTCAAAGATTTCTCGAACTTGGTGGCAGTTAATATAGCAAAAGTATATATTTTTATAATCAACTTCTTAGTATCTACAATTTAATACCCATATTGTATTTTTAGGATATTATTTTTTATTTTTCTCACTTTTGCATTGGAAATTTAATTTAACAATTTAAAAATTTTCAATTTTTTTTTACACTATATTGTGTATGCATGTGAATGCTATTTTGTGGCAAATTTAAAATCTATACCTTTAACGGTGCCAAAGTTATGAGGCTGTGACATATGGACGGACGGACGGACAACGGAGTCTCACCAGAAAGGTTCCTTTCACCTTTCAGGTACTACGGAACCCTACCAATGTGTCCTTTATATATCTACTTTTTAAGATGTTATGTTGTGTTTAGATTATAACCTTTTTTTTAAACGGAGTATTCGGGGCCAATAATAGCGATTTGACTGTTGGCATAACGATTATATTATAAGTTGTTGATATTAATGGGCACAACACCCTGTTTTATGGAAAAACCCTTATCAAAACCCTGTTTATGTCGCCGGCAGGTCATAGAATTGGGCATGTCATGATCTGCCTGGGCATATCGTATTTCTGTTAAAACTAGGGGGGTTGCCTCGCTCCACTCCGCTTCGCTTCGCTCGGCTTCCCAAATGTATGATCTTAGGCAACCAAACATGTTCCTTCTCTTTTCAATTTTCGGTTTCATATTTTACGATATGCCCAATTGCCAACGATACGATATCATCAACACGACATCATGGGTGCCCCAGGGGTCGTCAGAGGTGCTACCGAGTGTGCACTATGAAATACAAGTCGCAGTCCACACCCCACTTGTACACTACTATGTGAGGAAGCCCTCTCGCTGTTCTTGGGGAACGACTATGGCTCGTTCAGTTAAAGCAGTAAGTACTTACGCGGACCGAACACAAACGCGCCTTCCAGAATTGAGCTCGCGACGGATTCACGGCCGAGTGCTCGAACCGTGAATAAAAATGCTTACTTTTAGGGATCTGAAAAAATAAAATGTTGAAAAAAATTTCAAACACATGCAAAGTGCGGATTAATTTTTTTTGCATCTACCCCTTGGTGTGAAATATCGTTCGATAGGTCATTCAAAATTATTGTGGCTGTGTGAGAACCATTTTTCGATTCAGGGATTCGTGCGAAATGAGTGCAAATAGTGTCAAGTGCCTTGTCAGCTAAACGGTTGTTTTTGTAGTGAAATATTAACGGCTGTAGTTAAGTCATTTTGTTAACGAAAACTGGTGATAGTACTCGTCCTTAAGAACAAATTTTACTATGAAGCGAACTCTGAAATCGTGAAAAAAAATCAGCCGTTTCATACATTTGGGTCGAGTAGGTATTTAACTTTTCTATGGAACAGCTGATATTTTTTTCACGATTTCAAAGTTAGCTTCATAGTAAAAGTTGTTCATATGGACGAGTACTATCACCAGTTTTCTTTAACAAAATGACTTTAATTTAACGTTTTATAACGAAATTGAAAGGAGTATGTTTTACAAGTTAATGAGTAATACTCGACCAACTTAATTTTGCAGTTGTGCTCCATACATTTCATAAGTTTGTAGTTTTTATTTTATTCAAATAATTTAAGTCTATTAACTCTTTTGGATGGTACAAAACCCACAGGCGCGAGTCTTACTCACACTAGACCGGTATTTGGAATATTTGTATGTCTGTCTGTCTAGATGACGTGTGTTCCGTTTCAACTCGGGAACCACTGAACTAATTTGGATGCGGTTTATTTATTTTCATCGTAGTGACCCTAGTCAAAATATACGCTACAAGGATGTTGATAAAATAAGGCCTCAGCGAAAGCAGGGCAGAGTTTGAATAAGCGCGGGCGGTACCCCGGGCAAAGGCTAGTTTTGTTGTAAAATTGAACGTCTGTAGGCCCTCAAGTAACAATATAAGTAATTAAATTAAAAGCTAGCAGATTTCAGCAGCAGTAACTCAGTGGTGGGACGCAGGATTCTCAAGATAGGGGCCCGGGTTTGAATCGTGCTGCATCAAGTATGGACATATGCATGATATGCACAGTATTTGTAAAATAAATCTCAATTTTATATTAATTTCCTGTAAAAAATTAAAACTCGTAATAGTCCATATCCCCCTAATTTTAATATAATTCCTGCACACTTTACACTTTACAACTTTCTGTCAGTGAAGGAATCGTGAAGTAAACGTGTATTTATGCCCGAAGTACGTCGATATTGCTATCACGCCGAGTCGTTAAAATCGTTAGTAAAAAGAGGGTGTACGAGTGTTTACTATTCTAGTGACCCTACCTACACTTGGGAACACCTCTGACACTTAAATATAGTGACTTTGTTTTTATTTGAAATTCCTGGCTGTAGGTTCTCTGACCTACCATTTATTCTATGGCCATTTACTTCCTAAACTATCCGGAAATATAATTTTAATCAGTCGTTTTCCGTACAATTTTGTTTTCACGCACATTTCATTTCACCCCTTTAATTATCGTTACATCAAAACTAAGGCGTAACTCGGAAAACATAATTGCGTAGCAACCTTTTAATGACGTCATTCGTAAATGAAATAATAATAACCTATCTTCAAATTATTCCATAACCAACATTACGGAAACGTTCCCGATGAAAGAGCCCGCCTCAATTGTGTAAAAATTAATACCGTTTAGGAAAAAGAAAAATGTGGGAAAAAGGGAAAGCGGAAGGCGCTGACATCTTAGAAAAGCGCCTACTTGTTCGGGAGTGGCAATTCAGCAGAAATCATTTTGGAAGGAATATTGCTGTGGACATGAAGTTAGCGATTTGCAGACAGTAAAACATTTTACTTAAAATAATGTGCAAACTACAACGAAATAAAACGAGTTTTTTTCCATTTAAAATAAAAGCAGTCAATCTAAAACGGCCTGACCTAACTTGTAATTGTTACTTATTTCAAATATTCAATCTTCATTGTAATTTTTACATCACAAAATTCCAGAGCCATTACAAAAATATCATATTATTGAAATAATAACCAAGGTGTCAATCCACAAAATTTCATTTTGGAATTGAACCTCTTACAATCATTATAATAATGGTACGAATTCATTTAATTACTCTCAAACCCCAGCGCTATAGAAACTTCATTTAATTCTCTATTTTCCCTTCGGTAGTCCACTCATCTATGAACTAAAGAACAAAAGGGATTAAATTAAACGGTAATAGGATTACACTAAAACCTAGTTAATATGTTGTTTAGTATTAAAGTTCGGAAGAGTGGAAAATTGTTTGAGTGCACAAATTGAGGGATCTTAGTGAACCTTGTTTATGTGAAATTTCAGTTAAGTTAAATTGATAATCTGATATTTTTTCAACAAAGATTTAACAAAAACAATAAAGTCTACCTTACAAGGAGTTTTATCTAAAATAAATCTACTCTTAAATTATATATATACATACATGAATAACAAAATATATATAAAAAAAACTACAAATTATTAGGCAAATTGTTGCAGTCGAAGTGAAGGCTACGTGCCGTTATATTCCTAAGAAGCACAGTGATAACGTTAAAGATGTAAAAACTGTATGCCTGACAGTACAGTATTAGTCTTACCAATAAACAAGTAGAGAAATAAATGCGTAAACATTTGGGGTGCATGACAGGAGTTTCCCCGCGTGGCGTGTACTGACATACTTACAACCCCCGATTACTGCAAATATGTCCGCAACACCCTGTACAGCTAGATCGAGACCCAACTGACTGTAAGCTTTAGCCACAAGACGAAACCATGCTGCCCAGTGACTCGTCGTGTTCCGGCTTGACGATTTGAGAAGCTGTATCGGAAGAGTAGTTATTCCACTGATATAGGTACATTCTTTATGAGGTATCCATAAGTCATCTCTAGGACGCTTTCCATTAGCTGTAAAAATTACTATAGGTATAACCTAAAACTCTTTAACGAAAAC
Organism: Ypsolopha scabrella; assembly: GCA_910592155.1. Classification (NCBI taxonomy): domain Eukaryota; kingdom Metazoa; phylum Arthropoda; class Insecta; order Lepidoptera; family Ypsolophidae; genus Ypsolopha; species Ypsolopha scabrella. Next base: position 1,755,794 of record OU342978.1, read on the forward strand.
GATAAAAAAGGAGAAAAAATTATAAAAGAGTTTCTTGCCCTTCTTCTTAGCAAGACTGATCGAATGTGTGGAGTTATAGGAATACAACTTAATGAATGAGTTAAGTATTATATTTATTGATAGCATGGTAACCACTGAAAAATATGCAACACATTGCTTTTTATTACGCTATTCACGATATGTTAAATTAAATAATATTAATTTTTTCTAGCCCAAACTAAATATTTTTGTATGTATTTCCCTTATTAGTATATACATATTATTTTTTTATATTTTTTTAATATAAAGACATTTTTTATTGTAAAGATTAACTTTGACTTGTATAAAGTATACTTTATGTATCTATTTTACAAAATAAATATTTTGATTTGATTTGATTTGATTTGTTATCAAAAAAAGAGATACCTACATTAAAAACAATCAAAAAAATCGATGTCATAAAACTTTTTGTTTTATAAATTATTGTGCCAATTGATCTATCTAAGTAAATAAATAAATAAATAAATAAATTTCTACTTATTTTTAAAGTAAGCCAAGCTTTTATTTTTATTATGTTTAACCCGTATTACATTTATTTTTTATCATTGCTATTGTTTTTTAAGATTAAAATTGACGTGTAAAAAGTATATATTCGTACTATGTACCTATTTTACAACATAAGTTATTTGTATTTGAATTGAATTTGTACATAGTGGATAGTAAAAATAATGGTTAATACTTTCCGCTCAACAGATTTCAACAGGCGCATTGTTTAGTGGCCCCAACTCTATGATTTTTGTATTAAAAAAGCAAACACTCAATGGTTTTCTTATTAATTGCTCCTTCAGTGATTGTAATAAGCTTTATAATTGGCTTATTTATGTTTTTTCTATGTAAATTCAATTGCTGAGATTAAGGTGAACAGAATTCCATTACGGTTGCTTTTGAATAAAAATCGGTCAAGTGTTTTAGGGAGGACATTTAAATTGTAAAGGCTGTTTCTTACCTTTACAAATATCTTCAAGTTATGAAAGGAAGAAATTTGAATTTAAGTGTTCTTATGCTTAATGCTGTTTCGTGTGCCTTTCTAAATAGACAGTCTGTAATAGGGTTACGATACTTAATTTGGAATTAGAAAATTATTTTCCAAAGAAAACTTATTCAAGTAAATATGATGGATGCAGCGTTAGTCCAGTGGGTACAAATCACAATCTAGACATCCGGGTTTAAAACCTACTAGTCAAATTTGACGGGAACACTGTTGGGAAATGTGCTTGCCTTAAGGCGACATAGGTATTACAAACTGAGATTTTAAAACAGTAGTTCTCAAATACTGTAAAAGATAGGGTTAAAAACATGTTATAAAGGAGGCCTTTTCAAGACGATAGCATAGCTCAAAACGTAATAGAGAAAAATTTGCTGCATCGAACGAAAGTGAAGGCTTTTTTCTCAGTTCAAAACAGAAGTCTGTCCTGAATAATAAAGTAAAAATAAAAATAACAACTGTTGTAAACATATAAAATTTCTATCTTAAGTATAAAATTTCATTTTTTTAACATTGAAAATGTTTTTTCGCTCGCTGCTGGTAGGGGCCCATTTTCAGCGATAGTGTTACACGGCGATTACTCGGCCAGTACGTGTTCTATCGTAACTATTTATATCTTATAATGTGAAAATTAACGAGAACTATAATATACAAGAAAAAAATAACGAAAAAGTCGAAAAATTGTGTTAAAAATAAAAGTAAATAAAAATTTGGTCGTTTTTTCTCCGACTTGGGCAACAAAAAGTCTCATATCTCAGAATGTTTTGACTCTTACATGTTATGAAATATGTTCTTCAAATATAACATATATATAACATAAATAATACTTAAAAATACTTAATTCAATAATATAAAACACTAAAAACTATTTAATCAAAAACTAAACTTGTTCTACAAAAGGTGAAAAATTTGGCCAAATCGACGTCGCCGGGCAGAGTGCCAAGAAGGCTGGCTGAATTACCTCGTTGGATGGCGAGACTAAGTCTTTGGCCGAAGTATGCCCCCTCCCTCCTGTCACCCGAGGCATCAACCAGGCGCGACGTTATCTCTTTGAATAGACGTCAAGCGTCGGGTCCCCACGGCCCGAGGGTATCAACGCCAAACGGCACAAATATGCATCCTTCCCCGAGGTTTGCATATTTGCGCCGCTTGTTAGACTCTGCCATCAGCGCCGCAGCGCCGGCCTTTTCTGCGGTCGCTTGGACATAGGATGGGGCCAACGTATCGACGCAGGTCGCATCCCGTACCAACGACCGGCCGTTCTGCCACGGAACGAGCATCATGCCGTCGGGCCTCTTGGCATCGTCGCGTGCGAGTCCATTTGGCTCTAAGACTACGGGAACGCTGGCGCTGGCAAGGGCGCGACGGAGGACGTCGTTGATGGCAGCGTGACGCGACAGACGTCCAGCGCAGCGGAGGCATGACAAGCCGTGGTGGCCCAACTGGTCAACCCTTTTTCCACAGCGGCACCGATGTGGTTCATTAATTTTTGCTTCTATCCGCAGGCCTATAGCTAAAGTGAAAGTTGTCTTATCTAGCAGCGTCCTAATGTTGGAGGATGGGATGGCATTTAGCCAATATCCCGACTCCTTTTCACTTGTACCTAAGGCCAAGCGGCTCATCCCAAAGCTTTTGTGCTTTTGGAATCAGGAAAATTTTGATCAGGACAGGCATCTGACCAAGCGGTTCTGACCTCGGCCAAGTACGTGACCTCAACATCACCAATTGATGGGCTAATGATACTACCGTAGAGGTCAAACGTACTATTGGCCGATGACAGGAACGCAGGTAAGGCAATAGTTGTAATTTCGCGGATACCCAGACCTCAGAGTCTAACCGGCAGGGTTGCCTAGGCCCAGCTCTGGTCATTTAATTGACAATTTGAACTAGTATAGAGTGGATCATGTTATCTAGGGAAAGTAGTAGATCTGATTTCTTCCAAAGACCGGAGCATCGTAGAACGTAGGTGAATTTTGGTATGAAAAGACAATAGCGCATAATACATAGGGCCATGTGTGGGTTTTATAGCCGTAAGATGTCCGGATGATTCCTCGAATTTGAAAATTTGTTCATTTACAAAATCCGGAATGGAATCATCCAGAATTGGAGCTCCAAGGAGGCGGAAAGATTTACTATTGAGAATTTTTATGTTTGAAGCCAAATTGTTAAAATCTGAGCTGATTTTCTTACTTTCACTTTGGGACACATGTTAGTTTACGTAAAGTTCACATTTTGTAGAATTTAGATTTAAACCGATTGTTTTAAAGTTGGTAATAATATCTTTTAGGTCAGCCAGGACGATGTTTGCTTCACCTCCAAGGGTTCCGTCATCTAGGTACCACACATTGAATTTTGAATTTAAGTTTGAAATATAAGGCTGTATGGCTAGACTAAAGATAGCTGGTCCAAGAGGGTCATCCTGCTGGCAACCAACGGCCGAATACAGAAGATGATCCCTATATGTTAATTTAGAAGGTGTCCCATAGCATTGCCAGAGATAATTATACATTTTTTTTAATCCTATTAACTTATTTTAAAAACTAAAAAAACACCCTGAGTTGTGATTCTATTATAGAATTAAAACTTAATAGAATTGAAATATATTAATTATTATGGGTAGATAGTATGTACATTATGCAGAGCGCGCGGACGCTCAGCGCTGCAGTTGTTTTGTTATTCGAGCTTATACTGTAATGTGAATGATGGATTTATTTACAATGAAAATATTAAATTATATATTTGTTTAAGATGTTACGTTAATAAGGGCAAAAATAGTAATAATATTTTATTAAAAATAAATATATAATAAAATTGTAAAATAAAAATGAAATATAAGGGGTTTAAGATGTTAATAAAAGATGTTTAAGTAATGTAAGCTAATTAATTTAAATAAATTTTGAATCGAAATCGAATTTCTTAAATGAGGATAAAATATTCACGCCCGTGTCGTGTAGTGGCAACTAAAAGCGGGCGGGCGGCGGGGCGGGGCGTTGCTGTTTTGTAGTGGTTATACGGAATTATATAATGTAAGTACGTCAGATTGCTTGCTGGAGCAACTCATAATGTGAATATACTTTAACTGGTCTTAGTTAGCCATTTTATTTGGTACCATAGCAACGATGAAAAAGTTACCGATTTATCGGTAAAATCTCCCGATATTGGCTTTGATTTCATTTACTTAAGATATCATATTGATTTTGACACAGAAATCTCTCGATATTCTGCCAGCCACTTGCACTTCGTGAATATTATTGAACGAGCGAGCGAACGAGCGAGCTCTCCGAGTCTACTGGAACAATCCGGCGTTTATATGTATGTATGAATGTTTGTTCGACGATAACTCGAGTATCATCGTTTATCGGAATGTCATGAAATTTGGCAGGCGAGTAAATAAAGCAAAAAGAATGCTTAAGTTTAAACATGATCCAAATCGGTCAAACGCGAATCGGGCGAGCGCGAGTTCACTGTTCGGGGCGAACTACCAGTTAATTGAACAAGCGAGCGAAGCGAGCGAGTTCTCCAAGTCTACTTAAGCAATCCGGTGTTTGTATGTACTTATATGTAAGAATGTTTGTTCGACGACAACTACATTGCGCTTTTGTCTATGTTTTTGTTGACCGAGATTTTAAACTTTTAATTTTTTGTTGTAGATCTAAAGACATTTTCAGTGCCCTTAAATGGTTACGGGAAGCGTGAAATCTATGCATTTTTTTTAACCCTTTTGTGTTAATTTATATTAAACTAGCTTTTGCCCGCGGCTTCGCCCGCGCTGAATTCTATTTTGTGTACTCCTATAAAATCTGTTCATAATTTTCTGTCACTCAACGGATCTGGATGCGGTTTTTTATTATCATCGTAGTGATCCTGGTCATCACATAGCCTATAAGGGACGTTCATAAAGTAACGCTCAAGCCGAAAACGGGGAAAAGATATAAAGTATTCACTAAAAAATAAACTTTTGACAAAAAATAATAACCGACTTCAAATTTTATTACAGACATTCACTAAAAAATTTGAAATAATTACATACTGACCGATGGTAAAAAAAAATACACTTTTGCTGACTTCTTTCTTCCTGAAACACATGCCATGTTCTGTAGAAGTCGGCGCTCTCAGGTTGGTTTTTTGTGTTCTATAATACAAGTATGTGGAATGCACCGACTTCTAGATAACATAAGTTTCAGGAAGAAAGAAGTTGGAAAATGTGTTAATTTGGTACCATCGGTCAGTATGTAATTATTTTAAACTTTTCAGTGAATGTCTGCTATAAAATTTGAAATCGGTTTATAATTTTTTTGTTAAAAATTCATGTATTTCACTCTTTTTAGTGTTGACGAGATAAATTATGAAAAATTGATAGACTACAGTGAGCACTCTGATTGCTGTCCCATGGCATAATGACAATTTTCGAGTTATATCCTGTAATGAGCACACTAACACATTGCAATTGCTTCCATTGAAATGTTTGTGCTGTCATCTGTTAAGGAGTTCTATGGTGATGATGCCAGAAACGAAGGTCAGGTGGATATATGTCAATTTTCAAGGAACAACTTGCAATCAGCATCTTGTTACAAAGCGTTTGCCGCAATATCGAGTGAATGCCGTCATCCGTTGAGCACTTCTGCTTCCTATCTCTGAAGACCATCATGTGATCACGACCAAACTAAAATGGCACTTACCTGGAAGCAAACCCTTCCAAATAAAAAAAATTCAAATTGGTCAAGAGTTATGGAGAAACATACCCCAAAAAAGCAAAAAATAATACACTTGAATTGAGAACCTCCTCCTTTTTTTGAGGTCGGTTAAAAGCAGTATTATCCAACGTTTTCTTCATTCACCGCACTACTCGGTCGCGCACTTTTTCGGATATGTTTATCTCTTTCGTTGTACGATGGAAATATTGCGTCTAAACACATGTAAGTATTAAATGTTTTTATATTTATGTTTTCAGTATTTACTGATCAAAGTATAGCGATAGGCCACTTATAACGTTTATTGAAATCATCAGTAAAACGGCGGTACAAACTTTGACAAATTCAAATTCAAAATTCAAATTCAAATTCAAATTCAAATTGTTTATTTGTAAAATAGATACATAAAGTATACGTTTTACATGTCAAATCTAATCTGTATAAAAATAATATTTTATGATTAACAAATATGATACGGGAAATATATAAAAAAACTATATTTAAGTTGGGCTACAAAAGTTAAATGCATAAAATAAAGACTTATTGGAATACGAATATTATTATAACTACACAATGCAATTAATATATAAGTTGATAAATAAACTGAATAGACCCTAAATAAATATAATGCCTAGCCAAATATATACTAACATAAGTAATAAAACTAAAATATTGTATATACATACCCACATAATTCAATGAATAAATAAGTTAATAGATAAATAAACTATAAATAGATATAATGCCTAAATCCGCCCATTCGATTAATCTTGCTAAGAAGAAGGGCAAGACGCTTAGCAAGATCATGTCTTTTTTATCAGTTTTTTTTTCTGAATATGCCTTAATACTATTACAGTTTTTTTTAACTTATATAAAATAATACTGAACAATGTATTAAAAAAGGATAAAAATATAAAAGACAGAAGGAAATTGTGTCATGAGGAAAAAAAAATATATCTTAGTCTACCTGTCTAATGATATAATTATATTATATTTAAAATACTAAGCAAAACATCATCCACCTGTCTCATATAGTTTATCACTTTTTTGATAGTCAGATTATCAACTAAGTAATAAATGCTAAGTTTAAGTTATACAATGTTCATGTCAATGTGTAAAAAGAAATGTCAAAATAATAATAAAAAAACAATATAAAAATATTAGTCTACATAAAAACAGACGATTTGAATCACAAATCAGTTAGAAAATAAACAAATAAACTGAATCTCTGGCACCCTCATGGTGACACATGTCGTGAAGTTATAATTTAAATTTAAAGGACTAACGACCCTAAGGACAGAAACGAGAAGTAAGTCAGACATCGTGACGAGACTCTCTTCACAGACTCAAGGAATACTTGCCTTTGCTGCACTAAAAATGTGCTGCCAGGTAATAAACCTGGGTAAAATTCCTACACGCAAAGACGTCTAACCGAGCTGGTATATGCTCGGTTAAGAGGATAGCTCTCGTTTACATCAATCACTGTTACTGCATGCGGAGTTAAATGCAGTGTGAGAGTGCAGTAGACAATTTTCTATACTAAAAAGTTTGTATAAAATATCGACTCATTACAATTTCATAAGCGGTAGAGTTTTACAGGTGGTAGAGCTGATGCCGGGCTCGACTGTGGAGGTACCACCATCTTACTCGCAAATCCTCCCGAAGTTATTCGGGGGAGAGTAAGAGGATAGCTCTCGTTTACATCAATCACTGTTACTGCATGCGGAGTTAAATGCAGTGTGAGAGTGCAGTAGACAATTTTCTATACTAAAAAGTTTGTATAAAATATCGACTCATTACAATTTCATAAGCGGTAGAGTTTTACAGGTGGTAGAGCTGATGCCGGGCTCGACTGTGGAGGTACCACCATCTTACTCGCAAATCCTCCCGAAGTTATTCGGGGGAGAGTAAGAGGATAGCTCTCGTTTACATCAATCACTGTTACTGCATGCGGAGTTAAATGCAGTGTGAGAGTGCAGTAGACAATTTTCTATACTAAAAAGTTTGTATAAAATATCGACTCATTACAATTTCATAAGCGGTAGAGTTTTACAGGTGGTAGAGCTGATGCCGGGCTCGACTGTGGAGGTACCACCATCTTACTCGCAAATCCTCCCGAAGTTATTCGGGGGAGAGTAAGAGGATAGCTCTCGTTTACATCAATCACTGTTACTGCATGCGGAGTTAAATGCAGTGTGAGAGTGCAGTAGACAATTTTCTATACTAAAAAGTTTGTATAAAATATCGACTCATTACAATTTCATAAGCGGTAGAGTTTTACAGGTGGTAGAGCTGATGCCGGGCTCGACTGTGGAGGTACCACCATCTTACTCGCAAATCCTCCCGAAGTTATTCGGGGGAGAGTAAGAGGATAGCTCTCGTTTACATCAATCACTGTTACTGCATGCGGAGTTAAATGCAGTGTGAGAGTGCAGTAGACAATTTTCTATACTAAAAAGTTTGTATAAAATATCGACTCATTACAATTTCATAAGCGGTAGAGTTTTACAGGTGGTAGAGCTGATGCCGGGCTCGACTGTGGAGGTACCACCATCTTACTCGCAAATCCTCCCGAAGTTATTCGGGGGAGAGTAAGAGGATAGCTCTCGTTTACATCAATCACTGTTACTGCATGCGGAGTTAAATGCAGTGTGAGAGTGCAGTAGACAATTTTCTATACTAAAAAGTTTGTATAAAATATCGACTCATTACAATTTCATAAGCGGTAGAGTTTTACAGGTGGTAGAGCTGATGCCGGGCTCGACTGTGGAGGTACCACCATCTTACTCGCAAATCCTCCCGAAGTTATTCGGGGGAGAGTAAGAGGATAGCTCTCGTTTACATCAATCACTGTTACTGCATGCGGAGTTAAATGCAGTGTGAGAGTGCAGTAGACAATTTTCTATACTAAAAAGTTTGTATAAAATATCGACTCATTACAATTTCATAAGCGGTAGAGTTTTACAGGTGGTAGAGCTGATGCCGGGCTCGACTGTGGAGGTACCACCATCTTACTCGCAAATCCTCCCGAAGTTATTCGGGGGAGAGTAAGAGGATAGCTCTCGTTTACATCAATCACTGTTACTGCATGCGGAGTTAAATGCAGTGTGAGAGTGCAGTAGACAATTTTCTATACTAAAAAGTTTGTATAAAATATCGACTCATTACAATTTCATAAGCGGTAGAGTTTTACAGGTGGTAGAGCTGATGCCGGGCTCGACTGTGGAGGTACCACCATCTTACTCGCAAATCCTCCCGAAGTTATTCGGGGGAGAGTAAGAGGATAGCTCTCGTTTACATCAATCACTGTTACTGCATGCGGAGTTAAATGCAGTGTGAGAGTGCAGTAGACAATTTTCTATACTAAAAAGTTTGTATAAAATATCGACTCATTACAATTTCATAAGCGGTAGAGTTTTACAGGTGGTAGAGCTGATGCCGGGCTCGACTGTGGAGGTACCACCATCTTACTCGCAAATCCTCCCGAAGTTATTCGGGGGAGAGTAAGAGGATAGCTCTCGTTTACATCAATCACTGTTACTGCATGCGGAGTTAAATGCAGTGTGAGAGTGCAGTAGACAATTTTCTATACTAAAAAGTTTGTATAAAATATCGACTCATTACAATTTCATAAGCGGTAGAGTTTTACAGGTGGTAGAGCTGATGCCGGGCTCGACTGTGGAGGTACCACCATCTTACTCGCAAATCCTCCCGAAGTTATTCGGGGGAGAGTAAGAGGATAGCTCTCGTTTACATCAATCACTGTTACTGCATGCGGAGTTAAATGCAGTGTGAGAGTGCAGTAGACAATTTTCTATACTAAAAAGTTTGTATAAAATATCGACTCATTACAATTTCATAAGCGGTAGAGTTTTACAGGTGGTAGAGCTGATGCCGGGCTCGACTGTGGAGGTACCACCATCTTACTCGCAAATCCTCCCGAAGTTATTCGGGGGAGAGTAAGAGGATAGCTCTCGTTTACATCAATCACTGTTACTGCATGCGGAGTTAAATGCAGTGTGAGAGTGCAGTAGACAATTTTCTATACTAAAAAGTTTGTATAAAATATCGACTCATTACAATTTCATAAGCGGTAGAGTTTTACAGGTGGTAGAGCTGATGCCGGGCTCGACTGTGGAGGTACCACCATCTTACTCGCAAATCCTCCCGAAGTTATTCGGGGGAGAGTAAGAGGATAGCTCTCGTTTACATCAATCACTGTTACTGCATGCGGAGTTAAATGCAGTGTGAGAGTGCAGTAGACAATTTTCTATACTAAAAAGTTTGTATAAAATATCGACTCATTACAATTTCATAAGCGGTAGAGTTTTACAGGTGGTAGAGCTGATGCCGGGCTCGACTGTGGAGGTACCACCATCTTACTCGCAAATCCTCCCGAAGTTATTCGGGGGAGAGTAAGAGGATAGCTCTCGTTTACATCAATCACTGTTACTGCATGCGGAGTTAAATGCAGTGTGAGAGTGCAGTAGACAATTTTCTATACTAAAAAGTTTGTATAAAATATCGACTCATTACAATTTCATAAGCGGTAGAGTTTTACAGGTGGTAGAGCTGATGCCGGGCTCGACTGTGGAGGTACCACCATCTTACTCGCAAACCCTCCCGAAGTTATTCGGGGGAGAGTAAGAGGATAGCTCTCGTTTACATCAATCACTGTTACTGCATGCGGAGTTAAATGCAGTGTGAGAGTGCAGTAGACAATTTTCTATACTAAAAAGTTTGTATAAAATATCGACTCATTACAATTTCATAAGCGGTAGAGTTTTACAGGTGGTAGAGCTGATGCCGGGCTCGACTGTGGAGGTACCACCATCTTACTCGCAAATCCTCCCGAAGTTATTCGGGGGAGAGTAAGAGGATAGCTCTCGTTTACATCAATCACTGTTACTGCATGCGGAGTTAAATGCAGTGTGAGAGTGCAGTAGACAATTTTCTATACTAAAAAGTTTGTATAAAATATCGACTCATTACAATTTCATAAGCGGTAGAGTTTTACAGGTGGTAGAGCTGATGCCGGGCTCGACTGTGGAGGTACCACCATCTTACTCGCAAATCCTCCCGAAGTTATTCGGGGGAGAGTAAGAGGATAGCTCTCGTTTACATCAATCACTGTTACTGCATGCGGAGTTAAATGCAGTGTGAGAGTGCAGTAGACAATTTTCTATACTAAAAAGTTTGTATAAAATATCGACTCATTACAATTTCATAAGCGGTAGAGTTTTACAGGTGGTAGAGCTGATGCCGGGCTCGACTGTGGAGGTACCACCATCTTACTCGCAAATCCTCCCGAAGTTATTCGGGGGAGAGTAAGAGGATAGCTCTCGTTTACATCAATCACTGTTACTGCATGCGGAGTTAAATGCAGTGTGAGAGTGCAGTAGACAATTTTCTATACTAAAAAGTTTGTATAAAATATCGACTCATTACAATTTCATAAGCGGTAGAGTTTTACAGGTGGTAGAGCTGATGCCGGGCTCGACTGTGGAGGTACCACCATCTTACTCGCAAATCCTCCCGAAGTTATTCGGGGGAGAGTAAGAGGATAGCTCTCGTTTACATCAATCACTGTTACTGCATGCGGAGTTAAATGCAGTGTGAGAGTGCAGTAGACAATTTTCTATACTAAAAAGTTTGTATAAAATATCGACTCATTACAATTTCATAAGCGGTAGAGTTTTACAGGTGGTAGAGCTGATGCCGGGCTCGACTGTGGAGGTACCACCATCTTACTCGCAAATCCTCCCGAAGTTATTCGGGGGAGAGTAAGAGGATAGCTCTCGTTTACATCAATCACTGTTACTGCATGCGGAGTTAAATGCAGTGTGAGAGTGCAGTAGACAATTTTCTATACTAAAAAGTTTGTATAAAATATCGACTCATTACAATTTCATAAGCGGTAGAGTTTTACAGGTGGTAGAGCTGATGCCGGGCTCGACTGTGGAGGTACCACCATCTTACTCGCAAATCCTCCCGAAGTTATTCGGGGGAGAGTAAGAGAACAGCTCTCAGGCAAAACCAGGCGGCCCACCATTGCCTGGGACTGATTGATGGCGGTATATTCATCCCACATTGCCGGGCCTTATATAAAACAGATTGCTGACAAGCAGCGGCTTCACTTGTGCGAGGATTTATTCCAGGAGGACCGCCAAGAGTGGCGAAATATTGAAAAAGCCTATTGAAACAGGAACGAGTCCCCGCCCCCTTTACAAAAATTCTTAGTTTTGCGATATTTTGGCGCCGACCCTTGGCTCCCCCAAAATGACTGTACCCACAGGTGTAATATATATAAGGTGCTCTAAAAATATCTGCCACGGTTGCAATGGGAGAGTGTATTGTGTATGTATAGGTAGATTATAATAGTAACGATATTTTATTGAATTAAATTTGATAACATTGCGGTATAGGAAATCAGAAAAGTAAATCTGGACGTGAGGAGGATATTTCATTGATCTAACGTCAAACACTTTTTCATACAAAAAATCTGCGTGTAAGTTAGAATTGATTTACTTGCATGAAAAGGTCCCGTAGTAACACGAAACAGTTGGAAAGAGATAGAAATTATAGGTATTTTCCTTGATGAAACGACACATCGCGCGTGGTTTGTAAACCACGTTATGCCGAAAAAAGTAAATATTTATTTATTTAATATAACTAGTAGTTCGCCCCTAATTGTGAACTCGCGCTTCTCCGATTCAGGCGTGACCGATTTGGCTCATGTTTGAACTTAATAATTCTTTTTGCCTTATTTACTCGCCTGCCAAATTTCATGACATTCCGATCAACGATACTCGAGTTATTGTCAAACAAACATTCATACATACAAACGCTGAATTGTTCTAGTAGAGTTAGAGAACTCGCTCGCTACGCTCGCTCCTTCAACTATTCCGGGGACAAAAAGAGAATGCCGCGTAATATATGGCGCCTCGTACCGAACCCAAAGTCGTGGCGTCAAAACCAAACCAAGTTAATTTTAGGGAGACTAAAATGTACTTACCAAATCACCAAGTCTCATTTAAATTAATATCCACAATTGGAATTTACTGCACACTGACAAGGGCAATTGCAAAGACTTTATTACCTTTTGATAGAGGCGATTATTGTTTGGCATCCTAATCATAGTAAAGCGGCAACGGAAATGAAAGTACCTAAATATTTTCTTATTATGATGTTAGAATTCCGAATTTAAGTAAACTGTTTCGATCAAAAAAGATGTTTATCCGATTTTTAAATATCTAAGTAATTTTATGACTTTTATTTGGTTGTGACGCCATTTGGTACGATCCCGTGGCATTCTCCTTTCTTTACTGTTGTAATCTACATACACATACCATTGCAACCGTGGTAGATATTTTTAGAGCACCTTATATATACCTGTCCTTATTTAAATTCGAGTATCTAGCATAATAAAGATCTTACTATACTATTTACTTTTTCGGTAATGTGGTCAGAGAAATCGTTCTTTATCCCGCAATTTTTTTATTTATTATCCTTTAACTGCTAAACTCAGTACATACTTATTTAATTTTAAAAACTATGACAAGAAATTCAAAACTTCAACATAAAGTAAAAATGAAATAGCGCTCCGTCCACAATTTAAAATTCTATTCAAGTTAGCCGAAGTAATAAAAAAGAAATGCAATTCCAGTTTTAGTTTAGTTTATACAAGTTTATATAGTAAAGTTGTAGTCGGCCGCATCTGCTGGACATGTGGAGGGTTCTGTCTATAATTTTGATGCTCTATTTACAGCTGAAGATAAGGGTGTGGTTTCAAAGTAGCGGACAGCGTCAAAATGGCGTAAAAACTATACTATGGTTGTGAATATTTGAATATTTCCACATATCCAGAAACGACCGTTTAGTTCGCAGGAGGACACTTGACTCTGACAAAAATTAGCTTTTTAAAGCTTAATATTTCGCAAACGGATCTGTTTTTCACACACCCGCAATATTATTGAACGACCTATCCAACGACGGGATATACCCGGAAAAAAAATTCATCCCCCCTTTACAAGTGACTGATGTCTCCTTTTAAGCTTGTAAGTTGCCTGTGTCAGGAGACACCACTCTTCCTAAATATGTACATACTTCAAGTTGTAGCCCCAAACTTTCTTTCTTAATTAACATTTACTTCTTATTTTTAATTTTATAGATATCTAAGATATATGTTTATGTATTTATTACACTTTTAATTAGTAACTATCTCTAATTACTATTAAAAATATGGTATTACATTTTGAACTAGCCATAATCATTAATTAATTACATTTAATTCCATTAAACTTAAAATTACAATAGTTAGTTCTCATGGATGATGATGATGAATACTGTGTGAGGATGTGTGTGTGTGTGATAATAGGGTGTGTGAGGGTGTGTGTGTGTGTGTGTGTGTGTGTGTGAGAGGGTGTATGTGTGTCTTTACGCAGAGAGGACGTAACATGAACATTTTTTTTTCGTTTTTTTTTTTGTCGTGATTAATATGTATGCCCATGCCAAATTACAGTTTTCTAGTACTAAGAGTCTCTGAGCTAAGCCGTGGACAGACAGACAGACAAATGGAAGGACACGGTGATACTATAAGGGTTCCTCGTTGACTACGAAACCCTAAAAAGGAATGCTGCGGTTGTTTGGGCATCCAGAGAGGTTGTATGAAAGCAATGCTCTAGCACAAGTGAAGTGAAGAAGCAAATCCGAAAGTTATTAATTTCTTATTCTGTGTAGAATATTACTTGCTGAACTAAGCTTTGCAGTTTTGTTTTATAAAATATATATGTAAGTACGAGTATTTGACACAAACTGAAATATTAATTTTCAAATTTTTGTAGCAATTTTATTTAAGTTGACTGAGTTAGCATGCTACGAAACCCACAGGGCACTTTCGCTTTTGCGCTGTAGCTGCGCCCATGGGTTGTATGTTAGTATACGCCAATCGGGAAGGCTCCTTTCTTGAGCCGCTGTCGGGTAAGTCGGAAAATATCGCTATCTGGAGTATGTGTAGTCTCACCCGAAGCCCGCAGGAATCTTTTACGTTATGTCATTGCATTTAAAAGCAGACATCTTGCGGTTTTAATGGGTTAAGACTCTTATAAATTTGTTCTTTAATAAATAAAAGGTACCTATACGTTGTATGATAAAATATATTAACGGTCCGCGATTTGATGGAAATTAATATGTAATTAAATTAAGAATATTGAACTTACTTGATAATTTTATATAATCTAATGGGTAATCAGTGGAAACCTCTAGAGAAATGAATGAAATGACTCGAATAAATATTATAATTAACTACTTAGTCTTCACTTAAGATTCACCTAAATGGCGCTAACCAAGTTATTTTTGAATAAGTAATATATTTTTAGATCAAACAAAAAAAAAAAAACAATGTAAACTGTAAGAAGAGTGCAAGATAAAAATAAAAAATATAACAAGGCGACATTAAATTATGCTGCAATATTCATAATGGAGGCTTGATAAGTGATCAATTTCATGAATCGATTATTTTTTTTGCTACTTTCACAAAATAAAATATTGACCTCCCATATACCCCAGTAGTTCGTACGGAACACGAAAAAAATAATTTTCGAATTTCACAGACAGAGGTTGCCGAACCTTGTTACTGAGGACTTACCGAGTCTTCAGTATGAATTGTGCTGCATTATTTAATTTCACTTTGTATTTTGTATCGATTTTCCAAATATGCAAATTGCAATTTACTTGAGCGATTAATCCTATAATAATAAAAAAATATAACGTAATAAATAACCCGATCAAGGCTGTATAAAGGAGTCGGCTCATGCAACATATCAATAATCGTATTTATAGACAGACAACACGTAATGAACCTTATTTACATTGGGAATGTCGTTCGACGGTCAATATTTACACGTTACATTAAATTGACGTGACATGACGTCGTAAAGAATAATAATTTTATGTAAATTGTTTTATGATAGCAATAGCATACTTTCACTTGACATGACAGAGAGTAATTATTGATGGAAACTAAAGTTTCAATATTAGTTAGACTCGTAGCGGCATTAAAAATTTACTAAAAATAATGTATAACTACAACAGTTGATTTTAGGTTATAATTATGTATTCTTGGATCTAAACTAAAAACCGGCCAAGTGCGAGTCGAACTCGCGCATGAAGTGTTCCGTGCCATCACACTAATATTATAATTGCGAAAGTTTGTGTGCGTGTGATGTTTGTTACTCTTTCACGCTGAAATGGCTGAACGGATTTGGATGAAATTTGAAATGGATATAGCTTATACCCTAACTTAACACATAGGCTTCTTTTTATCTCGGAAAAAAGCATGTCGTTAAACTGAATAACACGCCGGCGGAGCAGCGGGCATAAGCTAGTTATCTATAAAAACGGCATAAAAATCATGTCTGTTGTATGGAAGCCCCCTTTAATATTAATTTTATTATGTTTTTTTTGTATTTGTTGTTATAGCGGCAACAGAAATACATCATCTGTGAAAATTTCAAGTGTCTAACTATCACGGTTCATGAGATACAGCCTGGTGACAGACGGACAGACAGATGGATGGACAGACGGACAGCAGATTCTTAGTAATAGGGTCTCGTTGGTACCCTTGGGGTACGGAACCCTAAAAAGCGTAGGTTTCTTAACTTTCATTAATCATATCTTTTAGGATTAAATATTCTTAAGGAATTTTATTGTAAATCATTAATGTTCATTATACAGGGTGTAAATGCAAAGTCAAGAATCCCTTTCGGGTATGAAGGTATACACTATTCTGATGTCATTACGAGAAAAAAATAATATTTACCTTGAATTTTCACCAAAAATTCCATCATTTTTCTAAGCTATGGCTACGCAGCTCACCGGTCTGCCCACACTCCTAATTGCACCCCGCAACCCGCACCCCTCATCCAAGTGGCCAGCGACCAGTGAGGATGTCTACGCGATTAGTGTATTTTGAGTAAAGAAAATCGTCTTATGATGAGGTACTGGTACTTTATTTAGAGATCCCAGTATTTAAAATAATATCTTTACCGATCATACTAACACACCCTTAAAGGATTCTTGCCTTTGGTTTTACACCCGGTAGATATAGCTATACAAATAAATAATGCATACATAAATACATTTTACAACTGTAAAAAAAATAATCAAAAAATATATATTGCGTCTAAATTACTTATGTAATATTCCATCCATCCATCCATCAGCCTATCCCCGTCTACTGCTGGACATAATGTTTCGTCCCGTGACCAAGGTCTTTCCAAGATTTCACCACTCTTGGCGTCCTCCTGGAAGAAATGGCCATATTCACACACGCTGGGCAGACGCTGGGCAGGTGGGTTGGTGAGCGATTATATCGATACCATCAATAGTATCGATAGTGAAAATTCCATAATACTATCGATAGTATCGATTATATGTTAGCAATACTATCGAAACTATCGATAGTATTATTTACGTTTAACAGTTAAACTAGTAATCATAATAATATTTAGGTCTTATTAAAGTTCAATTGGTTTCGTAACAAAATAAGAAAGATTTTGAGAACTGTAATCTGGCAACTCTTGCCAGCCGAGATCAAACAAAGGTTTGTTTGAAAAAAAATGTATATCGTTGTGCGTATCTATCTTATGAATTTTAAAAGTGGATTATCATATCACGACGTAATACATAATATGATTATCAACCATTTAAGGTGTTCCTTTTAAGTCCCTAATACTATCGGAATTTAATGGACTATCGATGGAGCAAAACAATCGATTCATTCAATAGTATTGATACAAACGATAGTCTCATTGAATAACGCCAATAATACTATCGATAGTATTGCTAACATATAATCGATACTATCGATACTATCGATGGTATTACTAAATTTGGGCTATAGATATATAGTATCGATACTATCAATATAATCCATACCATCGATAGCACTATCGATATTGTTACTTTTTTCCAAGATCAACTATCGATACATCGACTATCGATAGTCATGCAACACTATACTCTCCCCGAATAACAATGGAGGGGATGGCGACCGAGCTGGTAGTACCTCCACCTACCGTCGAGCCCGGCATCAGCTCTACCACCTGTGAAACTCATAATAATATTATCTTATATTTGCTACAAAATAATTTCATGTTTACAAGGTTACAATATGAAATTGTATCAGAATTGGATTAACATCTTAATTTCCTGACACTGCTTTCACTTAGCACACATCAGTGTTTTGTTAAACCTAGATTATAAAAAAAAAACGATCCAACATTTTTGGGATGAAAACACAAATTATATTTACTACTAGCTTTTCCCGCGACTTCGTTCGCGCGGGTTTCGGATATAAATTCGAATCCGACTTCCCATAGATTTATATAATAGCCTTCAATCTTTGCCCCGTTTTTGGCTTGGGCGTTATTTTATGAACAACCCTTATAGTCTATGTGTTGACCAGCATCACTACAATGATAATAAAAAAAACCGCATCCAAATCGGTTAAGTGGTTCTCGAGTTAAAACGGAACATATAGACAGACAGATAGACAAAAATTCTAAAAATTGTTGTTTCGGCCTCAGTACAGTACCAATAACCCATTTCATTCAAAATTTCGCGAAAATATTCAATGTACAGACACGACATTTTTACTACTTTATTATTAGTATATATAGATATATAGATTACACTAATCAACCGGTTTCGCTACATAAGCATCATCAAGGGCTTTAAATTAAGGTAGATACATATTTTAAGACAATGTTTGTATTGCTAGATATCCGTGCAATAAATGATATAAATAATTTTGAAAAGTACATGTATTTTCATCACAAAAGTGGCGACAATTTCAACAATTAAAACTATACAAATAACCACAATAATACCCACGTACAATTAAGTTCGTTTAATTATTAATAATGTGTTTAATTATAATCGCTTAATAGATGGATGGCGAGTTAATAGTGGCATTTAATCATCAATAAATAACCTTTCTCTATCTTGACATTCTTACGGCGAAATAATTAGAAATAATAAAAATACCCGGGCGGCTATTCTGACAACATTTTTGTACACGCTTTAATTTTCGTACGATTTTGATTACCGTGTGATAAATAACGTTTGTTCTACTAACTATAACTCCTTATAAGACATGTAAAACATATAATGAACTTGGACAAAATGTTTTTATATTAAATTTTCCGTATAAAGAGCTTCCAAAAACTACCCGCCTTCCCAATATTCGTATGTGTCAGAATTGCTGTCCTGGAGGGCTATTCTCAGCCTTTCGATCGTAAAAGCCCGTTTTATCTGTCCAACTCCATACATTTTTAGCTCGAGTTTTATAAATCTCACTTCGATCGTTTCACCGGAATCGCCCCCCTGGGCGGCTATTCCGGCATTATTGGGCATTCGTAATATCAGTCAATAGATATTTGTTTAAAGTTTGATAAATGCTATGCAATATAAATTAGAGTGACCAAACCACATCGAATAGAAGCTATAGGATATAAGGAATGCACACTATAAGTTTTCAATCAAAAAAATCAACACATACTCGTATCGTATCTCTACAAAATCCCTTTTAATATCACCCGCAATCTGCCTATGCAATTTTTGCGCACGTGCCAGAATTGAGGGCCTGAACATATCAAACAGGACTCATTAAAAACGTAACAAGATAACACGACTGACGACTACTTAAACAATTTTCGAACAACTTTTGGTCCTTAGTGAAGTCAATCTACTGTGTTCAATAACTGGTTGAACAACTGACCACTTACAACACTTGTGTTCTAGGCCAGTGAAGCCAACCGGTGGTATAACAGCTGATCTATAAGTGACAACTAGGCCGTTTATAGCCTTATTACTTTAAGCCTTAGGGTGCTCGCTAAATGTAATGAGAAAAAAAAGTTATTAAGGCTTGATGTTTTCTGATTTTAGTAGCGGGTTCGGAAATTTAAACATAACACTTACTAAACTTACTCGTATGCTAAAGAAAGTACCTACTTTCTCCTAAGGGAAGCATATTTATGCAAGCGAAAAAAAAATGGGCTTTTTTGTCATCTTTCGATTTGAGATTTGTTTAAAAGTAGAGAAGTCATTTCGGATAAAAAAAAATATCGTTTTGTTACACAGAATAAATTCATAAAAGGAATTTAAATAAACTTGGGTCTATTATTACCTGAAATATTATCTAAGGCAGTCACAATAAAACTATTTAGGGGTACCTGACAAGAATGATTTCAGTTAATAACCAAGAAGGGAAATATAAGTGGGCTGAGTCTATTTTATAGAAGCTCAACAAAAACTCAATTAGTTGAATTAGCTAAGGACACTTTAGAAGGAAAACTAATTTCAATAAGATACTATTTTTACGTAATTTAATTCCCTTTTATGGCTTTCAATGTCGTTATACCATGTATTTAGTTTTTATCACCTACAAAGTAAGCGTGCGAGTGAAGTATTTGTCAGCGTTTTCTACTTAGCTTTGACTGAAGGTGTGAATTATTTTGTTGTTACTTTATTTAATTGTTTTTGAGAACCAAGATGGTGTGAAGTAGCTAATTAGTCACTCTGAGCGATATAAACGGTCATTACGTTTTGCTGCTTAATGGTTTCTAGTAATAACAGATGGTAGAAATTTTATACTAATAATAATAACAGCTTACATTTTTTTGTTTTCTCATCTTTGATTAGTATTTATTTGGACATAATATTATGTAAATGTAAATATAACATGAAAATATATTTAAAGGTAAGTTACATAAAATAAATGGTAAGTTTCTTACTTTTGTATAGCTATTTGAAAAGCATGAGCAACATAAGTTACACAATTTGTCCACTTTCTCGCTACGCTAATTACAACGGCGACAGGATAATAGTACTTCATGAAACTTGTACATTAAGAGGTCATTAAAACACGAGTGTGAGTTTCAAACGGCTCGGGGGCGAGTGTTTTAATACTTAGTTATGTGTGGTGTAATGGGGTATCTAGTGGTAGGTTCTTTCAGCTGACTCCCCTGTTGGGCGGTGGACGGTCAACAGGCGTCCCGCAAATCTCTCACCAGTGGCTTCAAGCAGCTGCTGCGCACGCAGCGGCCACACCTTTACCGTGGGCTAAACCTGGTTGAAGAGGGTCTGCACGCTGCGGCGGACAGGCTTTTACGCGGACATCTTCTGGTCAATGCATGAAGAATGTCTCGGTTACAAAGGCAAAACACGCCAAGGCGGCCAAGGGTGAAAGGAGAGATCGACAGTAGTTGTCGGTCAGGCAAATCATCCAAACTCTTCTCTGGTCGTAGCAGTATCCGTTAGATCGGGTTCAGAAGAAGGAAGACGAGAGAGTGCACCTCTATAACATGATCTGCTGATCGGACTGCTTCTGGAAAAAGGATCTGAGGTGCAATTGTGTAAGCCAATCGTATTCAAATTCGATTGGCATACGGCTATTTGGCTAAGCAAATAAGCACGTTTGACAAATGAAATCGTATGTTTTTGGTTCTCAACAAAAAAAAGACAATCGTGTTCATTTGACAGCCAAAAATGTACGATTTCAATAGTCAAACGGGCTAATTTGCTTAGCCGAATAGCCATGTGACAATCAATTTGAATATGATTGCCTTACACAATTGCACCTCTGATTTAAGTAAAAGCCCTGCGGCGATGAATGACAGAAAGGTTCAGTTGTGATGCTTTGGTTGAAGTTTGCACGTATAGGCGGCTTAGAGAGAGTGGTCAGCAGAGATGACAGAGTAAGCTAGGCAGCACTCTCCGCGTCCGCAAGGATGTCAATAGGTATATGAAAGGTTTATCAAATTGACAATTTGAGATGCAAACAAGGGACAAGGGGACAAGATAAATGACATTCTTGCACTTGCCAAGCTTCGTAACAAGCATTGACACTCTTGCCCCTTTTATATGACAGTTACATAAAGTGGATGTCATGTCACACAAATGACGTCATGTCACAACTCACGACATGAGGGAGTGTCAGAGGTGTTTCCGAGTATGGACCGTGAAATGCAAGTTAGATTCCACACTCGTACACTCACGTTTCATTGACGATTATTACTTCAATGTGATGGGTGATAAGCGTCGTACTCCGAGCACAATTATGGACCCACAGTTTAACGTGTCTTCCGAATCACGCAGACCGAACACAAATATTCCGCTACGGGATTTGAACCCGTGGCCTCTGAAATTGTGTCACTGTTTTCTATTTCTAGGTTGGGTCAGGTTAGCTTTTTGCTCGTGACTTTTCCTGCGCTGAAATATTAACGAAAATGTTATGGCATCGAAATCTAGAAAAATATGTTTGAAAATGTTCACAATCTTGCCAAAGTCATGTTTCCCCTGACATAATTGTATTGCCTTCGAGATTTTTAGACAAAGTATAGAGAAGATGGAAAAGCAAAATGGTGGTACGTATTATCTTTATATGTCTTTTATTAGTAATAAAGATAATCATTGCTGTCTACTAAATTATTCACGTATACTTCTTGAATAGGCACCTCAACGATCTAGCCTTGTAGCGGGATTACGATCAGTCAAGCGACTGGTCAACAACAGCTGACTTCGATCAGTCAACTCGTCAAGCGACCAGTCGACAACAGCTGATTCTGTCACCTGGACCAGGTGTACGCATGCGCGCGCAATGACAAGTGGGCGAGTAGAGTAGCGGCAGAGAGACCACTTGAGATATGGGATTTGTTAATTAAAATAAAAAATAAAAATGTTTTGCAAATACCACGGTTATATATTTCCAAACTTACTCATATTCTGATGCTTTAGGATCCATCGACACAAATAACTTTTAATAAATTTATTTTAAACAAGGAACAGACAGACATCGTATAGCTTACTTTTTTTAAAGTAATTATAATCTGTGAGACCTTTAGAATAAAATGTATCCAATAAACCCAATAGGTCCTAAATGCAGCCCCAGCTAAATTATCAACTGACAAAAGTTAGAAGATTTTAGCATAGTTAGTAGATGCCAATTTTTTTTTGGATAGTTACTTCTTGTTATGTGACCTATTTACAAGCCGTGGGATTGTTACGTTAGTTACTGACCAACTCCACAGCCTGTATAAAAACGGGGTACCTAGACATAAAACAAACAATACATGTAATGTATTGTAAACAATACAGGTAATAGACAGTGTAAGACGGATTGATTAAGATCAATTTTTTTTTTCTCTTGGACATAATTCCTATAGTTTTACCTATATATTTACCTTTACTTAAGTAGGTATAAGAAAAATGTATAGATTAAGTTTATGTTACAAATGAAAAGAATCATGTTTGCTAAGTTTCTTGCCCTTCTTCTTAGCAATACTAATCGAATGTAATAATATTTTTATTCGTATATTTCTTTATTTTATGCAGGTGTATAACTTTATTACATTTTAGTAGCCCAACCTTAATATTTTTTGGATGTATTTCCCGTATTTATTTATCAACTTGTTTGTTCATTGCATCATTTATATATAATATTTTTATTCCTAGATTTCTCTATTTTATGTAGGTGTATAATTAAATTTTTGTAGCCCAACCTAAATATTTTGTGTATGTATTTCCCTTATACATATTATTTTTTTATATTTTTTTACTCTAAAGATATTTATTGTAAAGATTAACTTTGACTTGTAAAAAGTATACTTTATGTATCTATTTTACAAAATAAATATTTTGATTGATTTGATTTGATTTGATGTGATGTGACCCAACGTCCTGAAGAATCAGCAGGTTACTGAGATATTTAAAGAATAAGTTAACACCAATTTTAATATCAGGAACATATTTTTTTGTTTTGACTGTCACATGCTTTTTTTTGCACAATATTCAGTATTGATATCGACTGGTCTCTCCGGCCATAATCATTCAACCTGAAACTGACATACAACGTGCGTACTGCGTGCGCTTATCACCGCTCGCGGCCAATAGCGTGTTGGAATTTAAATTATTTAAATTTCGAATTTCGAATGTCTTCGAATCCTGCGCATCAGCTGACGACGCGTGCGCGTACTCGAAGCCTAACAAATTACATTTCAGATAAGCTTTTGTGAATTTAAATTGAATTCGTATGTATCGCTTTAAATTAAGTGGATTGGTAATATGGGTATGGATATTGTGTAGGTTAGTTGTAACGGGTGTAGTTGTAGTTTTGTATACTTCTGTTTTGTTGCAGATGTCGTTTCTGGTACGTTAGATACACGCTTTGAAATACGAACGAATAATAACCAACTGCTTTGAGCATAGATTTTGTTGTCGAACTAACTAAAGGCACAATTCAATATCTACAATTATTATTTAAAT
The DNA here is from genome assembly GCA_910592155.1 of Ypsolopha scabrella. Taxonomy (NCBI): domain Eukaryota; kingdom Metazoa; phylum Arthropoda; class Insecta; order Lepidoptera; family Ypsolophidae; genus Ypsolopha; species Ypsolopha scabrella. The sequence goes on from OU342978.1 coordinate 1,779,833, forward strand.
TTTTATTTTAACTTTAGTATCTCAGGATGTGAGGGAGGAATACCCAGCAAATTTTAAAATGACCCTTTCTGTCCAATACGCAAAATTAAATTTCGACTTCGTGTACTAATTAAGTCGAGGTTGTTCTTGAACAAGTATAGAGACGAAAAAAATATTATTCGTACTTCGCAAACAGGATCATTGAACCTAACCACTTACCGATTCTCCAGTATGAATTTGGCTAGATAAACGTTTTGGTAACAGATTTCTCAGGGTCGTGAGTTCGATAAATAAACCCAATTACTGTCACCACGCCGGGCAGCTGAAGACCGACACATGCTTCAGCTGGTCCTGATGATGTCTACTTTCTCCTCATTTGCAATATTTTCGCGTGTCTTCATTATTTACTTTAGTTCCTTTACGGTTAATGAATTGATGGTAACGGGTGATAGTGGGTCATTAAAATTAAATTAGCCTATTAATTAAGTGGTTAACGAAGGTTTAAAATATTTGCGTTTCGTTAGTAGCGAGATAGAGAAGTTTAATTTAATGATCTATTGTTTTACTTTTAGCTAGCAAAGTTATCTTTAGATTACGAGAATACTTAAGAAGTCAAATTATACAAATATTTTCCTAATTATTCGTATTATTTAAAAATATTGATTTGTTTATTTTTGTTTTATGAATTAAAAAGGAAACTGAAATGCTTCAAATGTTTGTATGATAGAGATTTCCTTAAGTTTCTGGTAAGCAAACCTAGATGGCGCCACTCGTCTAAAAGCTTTGGTGATTCAATATTTTTCTTCTGACTATGTACTAAACTCAAACTCAAACTCAAATCATTTATTGCAATGTCACAAGTTTAGGGGATCTTATTATTTATAAAAGTACAGGTGACGCCCTGTTGGGGCATAGCAATCATGAGAGGGCAACTGGTTGCCTTTTAAGTACATAATGTTAAAGATTATTCTTAGGTCAAGTAAGTTAGTACTAGTTAGCATAATCATTTAGTTAAATCTATGTTAAATTTGTTAGTATTGTTATATTTTATTCAATTTTAATTAATTATTCACAAGAATATTACAATTTATTACAAATTTATTCAGTCATTTAGAAGAGCTATTGAAGTATTGATTTTGTATCGTCATTAAAATATTCAGTTAAATTGTAATAGCATTTCTTTATGAGGAATTTTTTTAGGTTACTAATAAACAAAGTGTTTTTTTCTATATTTTTTAGGTAGTTTGGCAGATGATTGTATATTTTACTCAGCATGTGATGGGGACTGGTTGACACTAGTTTCATGGTTGTTAGTGGTATATCTATTTGATTTTTATTTCGATTGTTTCGTTTATTGTTCACCTTAAAAGAGTATAAATCAGTGTTCTTTCTGACAAATGAATGACTATATTACAATACAATACAATACAATATCTTTATTTATCAAAAAAGATTACACTACATAACATGATCCATATAATTTTAAACTAGCAAATATAAATTAAATAACATGCATAGTGTTGTGTATGTTAACTTGTGGACCCCACACTAAGTCTAACTTGTCCGGTGGGACCCAGGTCTGAATTACAAAAAAGAATAAATTCGGAGTTTTGAAAAAAGAAGGCAGAATGTTATACAATGAATAAAAAATAGGAACTAGGTTTATACAATTTTAACTTAACACAAAGCTTAAAACTAAATGAATACAAATTTAAGTAAACTCGAAATATCTTACTGTTTAGATATATTACAATACAAAATAAAACACCATATTTACATTGAATTCCAGGGCTGTTTCACGACACTGATAATAATAAGGCCTCTGTTTCGACATATTTAAGTGTTAGCAACCATTTTGTTATAGTAGTTTTAGCTTCCTTAGTTGTCGAAGTTTTTATATCGTTGTGTTTACACACAGTGTTGTAGACAAATGGAAAAGAAAAAGACGAAAAACGTTTCACGAATGATGTCTTAATTGTTGGAAGGTCAACTCTATATATTCTCCTGCTTAACAAATATGAGTATTCTGGTGAGTTAATTACCTATTTTTCTATTGGTAGCTTCAATACTATTTACAAAACTCCACTCTATCTCCCACAGGAAAGAAAATTGTATGAAATTCTTTTAATTCCCGCTTCGATTTTCTTTGCTTCATTTGTAACAGTTGGTCATCCACTTTTTATCTTATTTGCATCCTACTAATGTAAAAAGGGGCGTTTTTCACTATGATTAAAAAAATACATGACCTTGTTAAGTTTATTGCCTTTCTTCTTAGCAAGACTAATCGAATGGGCGGATTGTTGGGCATTATATTTATTTATGGTCTATTTAGTTTTTGTATCAACTTATTTATTCATTGCATTAATTATACATATTATTTTTATTCGTACCCATCTTTATTTTATGTCCATCCATCCATCAGCCTGTTTCGTCCACTGCTGGACATAGGCCTTTCCAGGATTTCACCACTCTTGGCGGTCCTCCTGGAAGAAATGCCCATACTCACACACGCTGGGCAGGCGGGTTGGTGAGCGCGGTGCCGAAACCCTTGCACCAGTGACGCCGCTGCCCGTCACCAGTCTGTTTTATATAAGGCCCGGCAATTGGGGATGGATATACCGCCATCCAACGGTCCCAGGCAATGGTGGGCCGCCTGGTTTTGCCTGAGAGCTGTTCTCTTACTCTCCCCCGAATAACTTCGGGAGGATTTGCGAGTAAGATGGTGGTACCTCCACAGTCGAGCTCGGCATCAGCTCTACCACCTATTATTTTATGTAGGTGCATAATTTTATAAAATTGTAGTAGCGCAAACTAACTTTCTTAAATTTATTTCCCGTACTATAATATTTTTTTAAATCATATTGTATTGGTTTTATTAAAGATTTATATTGACCTCTAAAACGTATACTTTAAGTGTCTATTTTCTAAAAACCATTTGTCACAAATACTTTTATCCATACATCTCTCCATCCTTCCATCCATCAGCCTGTGTTCGTCCACTGATGAGCTGCTGAAATACTTTATAGGACCTTAAATTTACCTCGTTTTTTTTGACGGCCTTTTGATCTATCGGTTCGAGTGCTCGAATTCTTATTTGGAATTCACGGGTTCAAACACGGAGGGACACAATTCGGTCTGCTTGCTGTGGATCCGTATTTGTGCCCGAAGTACGGCGAAAGGGCTCACCACCTTACGCTGGGACGTAATAATCGTTGGTGTAGAATATGGCTTGAATTTCACAGTCCACACGCGAAAACACCTCTGATACCTCCTTGGGGATTCATGTCGAACCTTTCAATTATGCTCCTTACATACATAATATGCTGTAATAATTTTACAGACAGATGGACATCAGAATAAAAGCATTTATTTCATAAATATAAAAATTAGAAGCAAATTACAAGATGGGTCCATCGCGATTCCACCTGGATGTCTGCTACAACACCTAAATGTAATGCAATGTAATGATGATTACAATAATTACCAGTTGCCCCTAAAACTCATTAGCCGTGTGTTACAGTAGCCCGGAAACTGTGTTATTAAGTTAACAAAACCGAGCCTTTTCGCCTTTGTTGTCGAGGTAATAAGGGTGAAGTTCTTCGGGTAATCAAGCCGAAAGTTAACACCTAGAATTAAGTCATTATCTGTACCTGCAATTATAACTGGCTTAAGTTTTAAGTTCTTACTTAGTTCAATTCCCATTCTCTCGGATTGGTAGCTTTTAAAGGTCATTTGAGACAAATTATAGATTTTAAGTTGTCTGCAATGCATCTCGTTGCCAAACGCATTTATATTTAAAAAGTATTATGTTCATTTAAAGCATTTTGTGAACGTGTTTTATTGTCAACTAGGCCGTTCTAGCAAAGTTGTGTTATTGTATCATTGCGTCTTATGTGATCATGTACACTGTTCGTACAATAATTATATACACGTTTTAAAGTTTGTATACAAGATCATTCAAATTGTGAGTGATGCATTAAGGCCTTACCCCTGGTGCACGATAATCTTACTGAGTGATTTTGAACTTTAGTATGTTGTCAGAAAGTCTACATTACAATGCTCGCTTCGCGCGCTGGCGGCACGCAAAATCAGTGAATTTTACAGGCATTTTACTGCATTTTACGAAAAAGCATTTGATGTAGGAGGTTTTCCACCTGACATCGGAAAATAAACCATGTTTTCTTGTTATAGCAGTAATTTCAGACGTAAAACTCAAGCTGTTTGGACATAAAACGAAATGATAACTTAAAAAGGCATCATTTTCAAAAATAAAATCCATCGAGCGAAATGAGTCCAATTAGGTAACCGACTTGACAACGGAAAGACTGAGGTCTGAAAAAACACGTTTCCAAGTTTTACACACATTGATCAGATAAGTAATTGACTCAGCATATTAAAACAAAAACAGTTGAAAGACCCAATACAAGCCCTTAAATAAAACAACTTTGCTTGTACATGAGAGATTCAACATCAGAAAAAAAAACCGGTCAAGTGCAAGTCGGAGTCGCGCACGAAGGGTTCCGTACCATTATCTATAAAACGGCAAAAAATCATGTCTGTTGTATGGGAGTCCGACTCGCACTTGGCCGGTTTTAGTATTTGCTGTTATAGCGGCAACAGAAATATTTTATCTGTGAAAATTTTAACTGTCTAACTATCACGGTTCATCAGATACAGCCTGGTGACAGACGGACGGACGGACAAACAGACAGACAGACGGACACCGGAGTCTTAGTAATAGGGTCCCATTGGTTACCCTTTAGGTACGGAACCCTAAAAATGGTCAAGTGCTGATAGGACTCGTGGCCAAGGGTTCTGTACGTGTCGTTTAAAACACCAACTTATTCCCACTTACGATTCAATAAATTGTAGGTATGTATCCAAGGGGTCTAATTAAGTTAGTGAGCAATTAAGTTAATCACTAAATATCTTGAGCTAATTTATCTTTTTTTCCAATTTATTATTCGACTCTTTTTATAAAATACTAAATATAATAAAATACTATATATAATTTACATGTTAACTGAATTTTAAGTTTCTGAGTCAACTAGAAGTGCTACCTATTTATGGTTTGTACAAAATTGATTACGTGAAGGACAATACTTTTTTCGGATTGAGTTAGGAGCCTGATTTCTGTAGGAGGTATTAGTTTCAATTTGATATCAACCGGGTTGATAAAATGGTCTTGACCGACGAACATACAGACAGACGGACAACAAAGCGATCTAATAAGGGGTTTCGTTTTTTCATCTTGAGGTACGGAACCCTAAAAGGGACTCGACGAAAAGAAAAGGACGCACACCAGCGTGGCTAAAAGGGCATCCAACCATTATAAATGAAGACTTGACCTTAAAGCCACATTCACAATACCGAAGCCTCAAAACCAATTTCCATTACAATTACTAGCGTTAAAAATTACAAGTTCGCACTTTCACTCGGGCAATTTGAGGCAATTATGTGTTTAAAACCGATAGACATCCATTTGTATATTACATATTTTCACGCCATGGCCCTCGAGGTACGGGGCAGAGCTGCTGACTGGTATGAAGTCGTTTTTCACGGTATTTAGGCTGTTTAATTGAGGCATTCTTGCATGCAATCTTCTTCGAGTAGAGAATTTTAGAAGTTTTGATGGAAATTAATAATATCTAATGGTGGTAAAATTTTTACGTAGTAGCATGGATGAACAATAACTCGTCTCTGGTAGTAGTAAAATCCATTCTTAATAATTTTAGTTTCATGTTTTCCCCAATTTCCGGCAAAATTACATCTGTCATCATCAAAAACTTTGCCAACAATTCGAGAAAATATAAAAATTATACACGTTAAGTCGCGTTCTAATAATGTTTATAATTAGTAGTGACCGGGTGACGGGTGAAACGTAAAATATTGTGTTCTATAGACTAAATAAATATAAATGCGGGGACTTTATTTATAAAGCCAAACTCATACTGGACACTTATTAACTGGTCAAGAAAGGTTCAATGACTCTTTCTGTGAAATACGCAAAATTAAATTTTGACTTCTTATACCGGGTGCCGCAAAAGTAATGTCATGATTTGAATTTGCTGCCATTTTGTCATAAATGAAAAAAAGAGCTATGTTTTTATAAAAAGTTTATTTGGAAGTGTAAAATTGATAACATTAATTGGAAAAAATTATATCGCTCAAATTGCCACCTCCCGAGTTGATGCATCATTGCGCTCGTTTTACGGCATTTTGAATTGTTGCTCGCAAAACATCTGGCTCGAGAGAAGAGAAGAGAATCCACATGAAATGCATGAAGAGCCATAGCATCCCCTCAAAGTGAGTGTTAGGTGCGGCATTTGCAGTGAAATAGTGATTGGCCCTTATTTTTTTGAAGACGCCGATGGCACCATCGTAACTGTAACCGGTGAGGGTAACAGGCAGATGCTAACTCGGGAGGTGGCCATTTGAGCGATATAATTTTTTCAAATTAATGTTATCAATTTAACACTTCCAAATAAACTTTTTTTTTTGGAAACAGAGCTCTTTTTTTCATTTATAACAAAATGGCAGCCAACAATCAAGACATTACTTTTGCGCCACCCGTTACCTAGTTGAGGTCGTTTTTTAAAAGTAGAGGCACAAATAAATATTTTTCATATCTCGAAAACAAGATATTTGTATGTATGACGTAACTTTAAACCGCTTTAAACTTTAGCTGTGAAAACTTGCCAAGTTCTACATGATCAGTAGCAAGGACCCTAACAAACATTATTGTAGTCATGTCATGACTGAAGGTGTCTCCATAAGCCTCAGCACCCAATTTGATCTCAGTTCTTTTTATGGCGAAGCTGACAATCGTGCACTGCCTTTATACTGAACCAGCCCCTTCTTCACATTAACTTTTTTGGTGAAATGGGATTGTACATCTTTATAAAGCAAACAAAGTTACAATTATTTCTCAATTATTTATGTTTTCACTATAAAATGTACAATTATGGCGCTAAACACCTAAGTAACAATACTCAAATAAAAAATAAAACAGTCATTACTAACACAATTTAAATATAATTACTTACAAACAATCAAATGACCCTCGTTTATTACAAAATACCGTATTTAAAACGGAACGCGTTCTATTCAACAAGAATTCTATAAAAATATTCATAGAGCTCCGTAGAGAATAGAGGCATAATATGGCCGCCATTTTTGAATGGGTTTCGAACTGTCAAATGTCAGCGTTTCAGGAGTGTCAAAGTTTTCTGTTTGAGACAGCAAAAACACTACATAAATCAATTATTAACATGGTACGGAACCGCCGCCAGGGCGCGAGTCCTTCTCGCACTTCACCGGTTTTTTTAATACAAACTAATGAAATAATGAAATAATATTTATTGATCACCAACATCATAGGAAAATATCACTAAACTAAGGCTATGTTAATCGCACACACAAAGTTTAACGCTATTTTCTGAATGAACTTGAACCATGGTTTGTATAAAACTTTAATAATTATCATCACATTTTTGGTCACCACCGCGCCGCGCCGCCTGTGTAGTCTATTGGTTCTAGTACCACCATCTTACTCCCAAATCCTCCCGAAGTTATTCGGGGGAGAGTAAGAGAACAGCTCTCAGGCAAAACCAGGCGGCCCACCATCGCTTGGGACCGATGGATGGCGGTATATCCATCCCACATTGCCGGGCCTTATATAAAACAGACTGGTGACGGGCAGCGGTGTCAATGGTGCAAGGGTTCCGGCACCGCGCTCACCAACCCGCCTACCCAGCGTGTGTGAGTATGGGCATTTCTTCCACGAGGACTGCCTAGAGTGGCGAATTCCTAGAAACGCCTATGTCCAGCAGTGGACGAAACGGGCTGATGGATGGATGGACTCGAATTATTCGGAGGTCACGGATTCATCTCTTGTAGTGGCACATTTGTGCTCTGTTTGTGTGCTTCGGAAACATTTCTGACAACTCCTCGGGCTTCGTGTCGTGTATCTGTATTTTATTTTTATTTTTTGGTATCACCGTACTGTTTCGCCATGTAGCTCTAGCACTGACACGGTTATCTCTATTTAGAATATTAGAACAAACATCCGCCTCGCAACAACTATGTATAATTAAACATTTCCAGTGTTCTGAGTTAGAACAATCGGAACCTTTTCGATTGGAACATCTCTGTGGCCTGTGGGGTTACTCTAAATATTCAGGTTGTCTTCTTAGTTGTGTTAATCTGTAACCAATCACAGTTCGGGCCAACCGAATAGTGAAGTTAGCTGTTAGTTGCGCAGTTTCACCCCACGCACCGCCTTCCTCCATCGAGGTTCCGTAAACGAACGAATGAACTGCGACGCCATTGAGAACAATTTAAGGGATTTCTCGGTATTTTCATAAGACTCCGGAAATTTTTTCAGGTTTCATCAAAATAATACAAAAAACGTCAGTACTGATATTCAATGTGCAAATTTCAGCTGCTCTTCAATGAAAAAAGTCGTCTTGAAAGGGTTAAAATGCTCTATAGAAAAAAAGTCGAATAAAAACTGCCAGCTACAGCGTAGGGGAGCCCGACGAAAACGCTCGTTTTGCTATAAAATCCTTTGATATGAAATATCTCACATTCTGTCAAAAATTGTAGGTAGTTTTTAAATTATGTTAGACTGACGAATTTCGATAAAAAAGTGTTTTTTTTTACGGCTTCGTACCCAAACGATGCCCAATGGGAACCTATTACTAAAGCCTTCGCTGTCTGTCTCTCCGTTCTTCGGTCAAAGGGGTCTACAGCTTCAGCTTAGTAGGTAGCTGGTAGACATTATCACAGAATACGTGTTACGTACGTTATACGTTTGGCCTCTGTCATGGCAAATATAAAAATAAATTGAAAATGAAATTCTAGCCGGTTCCTCATAAAAAAAAACGTAAAAAAGGGATATTTGGTCAGATTATCATACATACTATAAAGTAAAAGAATAAAAAATAGGGTTCCGTACTCAAAGGGTGCCGCGGCCGAGAAACAATATGTCAGGCGCTATCTCTTCAGCAGTTTGTTCTTCGGCGCCTTGATGTTGCTATGGCATCTATATTGTTATTACTTACCCTAATGTTTTTGGGTTCCGTACATTATTTTGTGGTGGAACCTTTTGTGCGCGAGTTCAACTCGTATTTAATCTACTTATTATTAAACCTTGTTAAACCTTTCTTTAGTCTTTTTATAATACAAGTTATTTAGGTAATGAAAGGCTCTTTCCCACCAATACATATCACTTCTCGCTCATGGATTATACACACAGAAATCCTTGCTAAAATCAACCATGAATTATGAGAATCCAAATAATCACATCAATTAAATCGATAAATCAAAGAGCAATAATGGTATAACCCCAGCCCCCGGTGTAGATAGATCGCCACGCGTCGTCGTGCTCTGCACGCGAGAGGTCGATCACCCCCGAATGTTGACCTCTGACATACCAACAGATCATACAAGTTGCAAGTGTCAAACGATTATTACACGTTTATTAAACTGTCGATCACGGTAACGGTGGGAAGTGCTCATGTTTTTTTATGCAGAAAGGCCGAAAATAAGGGTTTTTCCAAAGAAAAGCGGATATGATGTAAAAAAAAAATCTACCAGCATTGTCAATTTCGTTTACTGTTTGCTACTGAAATTGTCCAAAGTTATCAGACACACGTGATTTTGGAAATTTATACCTTGCCAAAATTCTGCATGATCGGACGGCAGGCGATTTAACCGTAATACTTTTAAAAATAAATATGCAGTTTGTTTATATTATATATTTCTCTACTCGTTTGCTGAAACAAATACACCCAGATTACAAGAGGACCCGATAGACCAAGAGCTACCTGGTTAAAGACTATCCAAAAGGATATGAAAAATACAAATATGAAAAATATAAACCTTAGCAAACACCAAGTGGTCAACAGAAATTAATGGCGTCTCAAAATTAAGGAAGTCAACCCTGCGCGAGCTGCGTAACGAGAAGAGGCGAGGACAAAGAAGTAGAAGAAGACCCCAAAATATCCAATTTAAACAAACCTGAGTGTGGTATATTCCACCACTATTCTGGGCTCTACATCAAATGAACCGGTTCACAAGTACCATCGCAGGAACTTTTACTTAGCCACTTTTCGTTTTTGGAGTTATTATAATTTTCGTAGTTCTCATTAGTAGTAATTGGTATAATTTTTAAGGCGACAGTTTTCGAGTTTTACCCGAAAATACTTGTTAAAATAATTTTGGGAAATTATAACAAAGATAAAAAAAAAACAATTCTTCTTGTTTTCAATTTAATTTTACCTTTTTTTATTTTGTAAATAAATAAACTTAACTGCTTTGCATTCATTCAGAAAATCAATAACATTTACCAAAAAATCAGTTCCGTTGATTGTTTACGAAAAGCTTGAAAAAAAAACTGTGAAAGTGTTTAGTCTAGTGTTTTCCAAAAAACAACATTTGTTAAATAGTTAATTGAAAAATAAATAATTAAAAACCCTGAATTCAAGAGTTTTCACTGTAATAGACTAGTGTTTAATGGAACCTTTGGCGTAGAACAGATTTCTCCGAATACCCTCGCTTCTATTCAAATTTGTTAAAAAAAGCAATGTTGGACTGGACAGGCGCTTAGCAAAAGGTAGCATCAAGTAAAACGTCCCGTAGTGGCTAATTGGTAATTTTGGAGATTTAGTAACGTTGAAAAAATAATAATTATTTATTGTTTGTTTCAGTGAAACAATTGTGGTATGTTGTCAACAACAATAATACGTGAGCGTGTTTTTTTATCAGCGTATTCTTTTTTCGTCTAGCAAATTGTTTTTTCAAAAATCTAATGGTTCAGTTTTGGTTATCATCAAAATCCTTTGAGCATTTTTGGCTATTCACTAAGACATAAGACATAAGACATCTTATTGGTAAATATTATTACACGTCACAAACTTAAATAATGTAGGTAAATACTTAATTTTATACATTCGTCTGAGATATATTCTTAAAATAATAATAATTCAGTCAATAACAAAGTCAAAAATGGAAAAATTAATATATTTTTGTATTTTTGTATTTTGTATTGTGATTACAAATTGTTTATTTAATTATGAATATGACTCAGGTTATTGGTGTAAAGTCCTCAAAGTCATCTAAAGTTTTCTCTATAAGCGCACTGTTTTAATCTATTTTTAAATGATTCTAGGCTTGGGGCAATTGTGACATGATCTGGGAGTCTATTATACACTCTCGGACCCATTATATTCGTGGTTTTTCCTAGTTTCACTAGCCTGCAAACATGTCCAACCAATTTATTTCCGTTTCTTGTGCTGTAATTATGAGAATCCGAGTTTTTGCTATATATTGTTAAATTTTTTCTGACATAAATTGCATGTTGGTAAATTACGATGGCTGTTAACGTCATATCTGTCACTATATAGGTAGTTTTGGATGAGGCCATCCACGCCCACTTAAAAATTAACCCTGTAACTGTTTAAAGTGCTGTAACATTAAAAAGTGTATGAGCGCAAGTTTTCCCAATAGTACCTACATCTGCCATCAATCAAGAAGCACCTGTAGAATATTCAAAATTAAATCAACTTTGAATATAATTTAAATTACATTCAATCTCATTCCGTTTGATTCGCAATAATTACTGAGTCCCCTCGAAGTTGGGATAAAATAAACAATTTGCGATGTGAAGGAAAATTTGCGAAGACGGAATTTGATTACAAGGTTTAATTAATTCGTATTACTGGAAATTTATGTTCTTTTTGGTACTGTTATGGAAATAGAGAGTAAATCGTCACTAAAACAGTCTCAAAACGATGTACAATACATAACAACACTGTACACATTAGCGCACTTTGCTACAAGATAACATGGTACATAATTTTTTTTTTAATATAAAAGAACGAAGCCTTAATTTTTTTATTGATATAAGTGTTTAGTTAGCAAGTATTTCCCTGGTAATTAGTGAGTGACCATTTAAGTTAAATGAGTGGGTAAATGGCTGAAAGCTACACGCAGAAAAATTCTTGGTCAAAATGTATCACTTTAATGCTAGATTCTAAGATTTATTTATTTATTTATTAAAGAACTTACACTATCATTACAGGCTGGACCTAATTCAATAGTGAAGTAATACAACATATACAACATACACATCCAATACCAAAAACACTTCACTTACCTACATATATTTTTATCTTACACAATAACAAAAAAAACAAGGACAAAGAGCCATAAAAACAATTAATTAACCACAAACCTAATACTAACATAAAATTTTCAAAGTTATCCTTGTGAATTCACCCAGAAAACACGTGAAAACGTCCGTCTTTTCTGAAATTTTATTGAGCAACTTAATAGCTCTAGTTAGCGGCGCTTCCGCAAGCAAGTTGGTTCTGGCGCCGGGCACGCAGGGCAGCCGCTCCTCGCGCCGCCGCAGCCCATGCTCACCAAACGGAACCACCAGTCTAATGCTGTCAAGTACTGTAGGATTGCACAACATTCCTCTAAATATCTTAAATACGGTTATCGCTAAAGATAGGTCTCTCCTAACCTGAATTTTGGTGAACCCAACCATACCTAAGATAAATAAGGTTGGATATAACAATGGATAGCCCGGATAGACTCCATATAGTTTTAAATACAAAAACCTTAAAAATTTGTTTTGGATCCGTTCCAGCATGAGACTATATTTAATTTCATGCGGAGCCCAGATGATCGCGTTGCTTTCTAATTTACTCCTAACTAGTGCATTGTACAATACTTTTATCGTTTGTACATCTGAGAAGCCTTGGCTCCTACGGAGTACAAATCCCAAGGTTTTAAAAGCACTTTTACATGTGTCTACAATGTGATCACGAAAAGAGAGATTCGAGGATAGCCGTACGCCTAGATCCCGCACAGAGTGAACTCGCACTAGCGCGTCACCGTCTAGCGTGTACTGGTGTTGCCTCGGTGTATGCGCGCGGCTAAACGTGATCTGTATACATTTTGACCCATTAAACTGCAACCTATTGTCGTGGCTCCATTTCACTACTCTATCAATGTCCTGTTGCAGTTTACCACTGTCATTTTTATCCTTAATAGCTAAGAGCAGCTTGAGATTGTCTGCAAATAGCAAGCACGTGGCGTCCTGTACGATGTTCGGAAGGTCATTAATCATAATTAAGAATTCTAGAGGCCCCAGGTTACTGCCTTGACTCACACCTGAGGGTGTGAAATAAGGCTTTGAAAAGCTATTTCCATACTGGACGTACTGCATTTTATTGTGCAAGTATCTACAAAAAACGTTAAGTGAATGTGGTGTGAAGCCGATAGCTGCTAATTTATTTAGAAGAATGTCATTGTCAACCGAATCAAAAGCTTTCTTAAAATCAAAATAAGCAGCACTCCAGCATCTACCGACGGTACAGCATAGGACATGAAGTTGAGAATATTGCTAGTAGTACAGTGTGCCGGACGGAAACCATGCTGAGAATGAGACAAATTACCATGAACCTCATTGTAGATACCTTTCTGTAACGTTGATTCAAAGACCTTTGCGAACACCGAAAGAACTGCCACGGGCCTGTAATCACCTACATCAGATCCCAACCTACCTTTAGGAACCGGTATAACCCTTGTGATTTTCCACAAGTCAGGGTATGTGGTACTTTTAAGACTGCAATTATATATTTGAAGTAGAGGCTCAAGAAGAACCATGCGACAGTCCTTAAGAACGTAGGCAGGAACTCCATCTGGACCAGAAGATTGCTTGGGCGCAAGTCCCGCTAGAGCTGCGGCCACTTCAGCGCGGTGCAGTGCCACTAGGTGTACACGCGATAAGATAGTAAATTTGGTATAAAAATTGATAAAATATAAGCATGAGCTAGTTATAGTTTACTTAAGTAACTTACCGAAAATTTAGGAAAACAGTACCTACTTTATACGTGCATGTTTCAGCTGTCATTAATACTTAGGTGTCTTTTGAAACTAGCTCTTAAAACGGCTGCGACAGCAACACGAATTTGAGATCTTTTTTAAGTTTTTGGTTTAAATATAACTATTGTGTTTATTTTAAACTCTTGTAATTATCTACATAAATATTTATATTCTTTATTAAATTAAGCATATAATATACCATATATTTTACTAGCTTTTGCCCGCGGCTCCGCCCGCGTGTTATTCAGCTTAACGCCATGCATTTTTCCGGGATAAAAAGTAGCCTATGTATTAAGTTAGGGTATAAGCTATATCCATTCTAAATTTCACCCAAATCTATCCAGCAGTTTCAGCGTGAAAGAGTAACAAACATACACACACAAACTCGCATTTATTATATTAGTGTGATTAACATTTTAAGGTTTAACAAGTTATATGCAATAAATGACAATAATAACGAAGTGATTAGGGGAATTCTAAACAAAATATGGCCGATAAACAATGAAAGCTAGTTGAATCTACATTTAAAAGAACATAAATATTTATGTGGTTAAGTAAAAGAGTTCAAAATAAACACATTGTGTAGTAATTTTCACCAAGTACCCACAATCACAGGCATCAACTATATAATAAATTAGAAAGAAGAAAGAAAGATATTAAATTTATATAACTGCGGTAGGTATAGAAAAACAGAAAAGTAAATCTGGACGTGAGGAGCTCTGAACCGGGATTCGAACCCGGGACCTCTCGCTTACCGGGCGGTTGCTCTACCAACTGAGCGATCCAGTTCTACAGCCAGTTCTTCAGATCGATAAATTGCCAAGTGTTTAAAAATATTGAAATTTATTTCTATCATAGTAACTACCACTAGTTAGTCGTCAATTACCTGAATATAAGTAAATATTATATAAGGTGACTTTAATTTATGCAGCCAAACTCATCCTGGAGGCTTGGTAAGTGGTCAGTAACACGGATCGATAACACTTTTTGCTAATTTCGCAAAATTAAATCTTGACCTTCCGTAGTAAATTGGCTCGGGGCTGGGCTTGCGTTTGTAAGGAACATGAAAAGAATATTTTACGAATTTCACAAAAAGGGTCATCGAACCTTATTACTGAGCACTTATCGAGTATTCAGTAGGAATTTGGCTGCATAAATTAAAGTCACCTTATACTCGTATACAAATAAAAAGCTTTTAACAAAACCCTGCTTACTTACAGATATGTATCGTATATATTTTCAAAATGACCCCATAAACTCACTCGTATTTATTTGAGCAGATGTTTCAACATGCAAAACTTTATGATCTTTGACAAATAGAAGAAACTAATAAAAATCTTTACTATCCGTCATTAAACCTGGCTTTAGATTTAAAACATCAATAGATTGTACTGACATTTACGGCTATGATTTGTAAAGAAAATCGTTTTATGAAGAGCGGTTACGATTTATTTGTTTTGGAGGGTTCTGTACTTTCACTTTTTGATCTCTCCTACTGCAAGCTGTACTACATTAGCTTATACATATATCTGAATGAAGTAGGAAAAATTAAGTCTGTAAATTAATTAGAAAATTTTTGTTTGTCCGAATGTTCCATTTTAACTCGAGAAGTACTCAACTGATTTGGATGCAGCTGTAAGGAGTGTTGATAAAATAACCCCCAAGAGGAAAACTGTCGATACTACTCAAAAATTTGACCTATATTTATATTATACGCAAATAAAAAGGTACATTTTGATGGAAAGTCAGTCATTCGGCACCGCGCTCACCAACCCGCCTTCGCAGCGTGTGTGAGTATGAGCATTTCTTCCAGCAGGACTGCCAAGAGTGGCAAAATCTTGAAAAGGCCTATGTCCAGCAGTGGACGAAACAGGCTGATGGATGGATGGATGGATTTATTATGTACCATCTCAACTTACTTTGAATCTTCAACCTCTAACATATTTTGCGTTAAATAAATACGCAGTACGATATTTAATTGAATTTTTATATTTTTTACTTTAATTTTAATGTAACAAATATGGATATTTACATACAGACATTCATATACACACGCCTATCTCCCAGACCAGAAGACTAGAGATTTACATCTGCTACGATCCTAATACAACTCTCTTGCTTCTACATTGCCAACCAAATAGGTGACATACTAAAGAAAGGTAAAAAGTACCCGGAATAGAAGAGCTTGTATGGATATTTATCTGAATTAAATGATCTGATTTGATTTGTAACGCAAATCGACAAGGCGTTTCACAAGTACAAGAGAACCCTAACAGCCAAACCAAACTAAACAAAATGAAGATTACGTCAAATGCAGCGCACATCACACGTGTCCCTCCAAATGTTACAATATCGAACGGGTTTCTGTGTGAAGACCAACTTGCTCTTCGTCGGCGAAGCTTGGAACTAAGATCGTAACTTCTACATAGAAGGTACGTTCATTGGTACAAACAAATAATGTTGGAGAGTCAGTATGATCAGCACCAAGGTTCAATGATTCTTTTTGATTTTTAGGTCGCCATACCCGAAGGGTGCCAAACGGGACCCTATTACTAAGCCTCCGCTGTTTGTCCGTCCATCTGTCACAGGGGTCTACATACATACATATCAACCGTAATAGGTAGAAATTTGAAATTTTCACCAAATACGTGTTACTATGGCCTCTACCACGACAAATAAACAACGAAAAACATTTTTTGACGTTATTTATTTTAGCTCTATCTTAAAGACGGTAATACATACAAGTTTGGTCGCATTGTTGTATATTTGTACCTACGCCTTATTTTTTGTCGCCTTAATATTTCTATACCATCTATATTGTTGATATCTATATTCTTAGCGTAAAGCGTAATATGTGGTGGTACGGAACCCTTCGTGCGCAAGTCCGACTCATACTTGGCCAAATATTTTTTTTGTCTTTTGCCTAAACCTTACTATGGTTCCGCGCCCAAAGGGCAAGACAAACATTTATTATTTACGATAATTATTCAATATGGGCTTATAATTGACCACTACCGTGTCTGATGTTACTAAACGTCAGTGATACCTAGGATGAAGCGCGCTCGCCACAAACCTTTACAGATAATCTTATTAGATAAATATGTTATGTATGAATGGAACTTTTGGCAAGAATTTACTTTTTTTTAAGTCAGGTATTTCGTCTATATTCTTAGATTTATGGTTACTGGTAAGCTTAGCTTTTCAGCCTTTACTGTTCAAATTCGCTTTTTACTTAATACTAAATACTTTAAATTATCTTAATTGTTTCATTTGGTGTTTGATATAGGAAAACCTATCTATTTACAAAAAACTAAGTTTCATAACCAATATTTACACTACATAAGTATATCAGATAAACATACCTGCTTTCAACAGAACCGTAAAAAACTATTTCACACAATTTTCGTCAAAGCCCACTCGGTCAAAGTCAAAGAAATTTTGGTCAAATAAAAATGTCCTATTCAGAGCAAGACATAGAGAGATTGATGCGTCACATTAAAACATGGAGTGTAATAATTTTTAGCTACAATTCCATTTATTCACACGAAAAATACCTTAACAACTTGACCACAAGATTCTATTTCCATTGTCACAACTACAGAAAAACATTTGCAGATTCACACGCATGTGTACATACAAGTTTATAATTTACGGCTTGTTTGGACTTTAAACTTATAGGTTTAAAGTCGATTTTGTATTGTTTTTACTTTAGGGAAGGGGATTTAGAATTTGTATAGAAGTGACGAGGTTTGAAAATATTCAGCCTAAGAACGTTGAAGAGTGATAGTGCGTGACAGGAGATAGGGTTGTCACAACCGCGGGGTTTTATTTACGAAATATCGTAATTTACGAGTGTGTTGTTGCTGACAACATTAAAGGAAAGATTTGTCTTGATTTGGAGGATTCTGGGAATATTTAGGGAAGGACTCAAATTGATGAGGGGATAATGTGATACAGAAATATATTTGGATGTGGTTTTGAAAGCATATTCATTGTCATGGTACATTGTGAGGAAAATAAATAAGTGCAAAAAAGCTCGCCATTGTGACCAATTCTCTTTAAAGCAAAGCTTTTCTAAAGCTACCATTTTTAAGTTTAATAAAAAACAAGGGAAGGTAGGCATAATTCCAGTTTCAGTTTAGTTCCAAAGCAGGAGTAGCTCATGCTGTGGCTTCTCAATCCCGGGACCCAGGTTCAATACCTGCCCTACAAGAAGGCACACATCTTTTTGTCGGAATGTACGGGGGTAATAATTGTATATAACTTAGCATTTACTGAACGGTAAAGTAAAACATGAGGCAGCCCTGAAAAACGTATTTGTGCTCGAGCCCAAAGTACGGCTTTAAGACTAAACGTTAACCGCTGTCGAAAAATCGTCGGTGAGAAGAGGGTGTACGAGCGTTGTCTGTCCCAGTGCCAGTTGACAAACGCAAACATATCTGCCACCTCTCTGGGAATAAATGTCGTGGCAATGTGCATGTCTTAGTTCTAGTTTAATTGTTCCTAAAGGAAGAGAGCTGTGATGGTGACAGATTATATACAAGTGAATGTTTTTAGGGTTCCGTACCCGAATAGTGCCAACGGGACCCTATTACTAAGCCTCCACTCTATGTCTGTCTGTCTGTATTTCACAGCTTCAACCGTAAGAGGTAGAAAGTTGAACCTTTCACAAAATACGTGTTATTATAATTATGGCCTTTATCACGACACTTCCCACTAATATTATAAATGCGAAAGTTTGCATGTATGGATGGATGGATGGATGTTTGTTACTCTTTCACGCCGTAACTACTGAACCGATTGTAGCTGAAACTTTGCACAAAAAATGTTCTAGATCTAGAATAAGACAAAAACTGCTTTTTATCCCATAAATCAGATCCTATGGAAAAGCTATAAAAAAAACATACAAAATGGGAAACAGAGGCGCAAAACACTCACATTTCTCCAGCTGTGTTCACTGTAGGTAACGGTCCGAAAAATATTGACAGATTTTATAGGAGTACACAAAAACCAATTCAACGCGGGCGAAGCCGCCGTCAAATGCAAGTAAAAATATAAAAAAACAATTTAAGGGAGGTATCTATACAAGAAAACTTGAGAAAGTTGCATTATTTAAACGTTATTGCTTTTGGCTCTCACTTAAAGACGGTAATATATGTATACAAGTTTTTTTAGTCAGTAATTAGGTCTCTAAAGTAAAACAAAAGATAATAGTAGGGTAGGTGGGGTGGTACGGAACCCGTTGTGCACGATACCGACTCGTACTTGCCCAGATTATTTAAAACCATCTGTAATTTTGGTATGGGAAGCTTTTTCCGCGGCTTCGTTTCTTTTGGCAAATTGTTCAGAGTTATCAATAGATTATTTGGTTTTATTTAAAGACAAGCATTTCGCCCGCGGCTCCGTCCACATTTATTCGATGCTTGGGCGTTATTTTATCAACACCCCTGTTTTAGCCTCTAATATGTTGATCAGAGTCACTGATAATAATAAAAAAAACTGCATCCAAATCCCTTGAGTGGTTCTCTAGTTAAAACGGAACATACATACAAACAAATAAATAGAAAGACAAAAAAAAAGTGTTTTGGCCTCAATAACCCATCTTATTTAAAATTTCACAAAACGGACACGACATTTCAACTACTTTATTATTAGTATAGTATAGATACACCTGTATATAAAGTAGCAACCCTAGACTCGTGTCAGGTCTACCAGAACAAACTTGGAAACGTTCATGATGATGACGCACCGGCGTGAGTCAGGATCAGGTGGATACACTCAGTACCCTGTCACCTTATTTCATTGTAATACAGTTTATATTACAACGAAGAAGTCTATCATAATGTGTTGCCATAATACTGGCATTTTTGAACCGAATCATCATTGATTTTTAAAACAGATTGACTAAATTACCGTGCCATGGTCATTGGTGAGTCAGGGCGCTTGAAATGAAAGTGTTTGTATTCTATGTGTCAGTTAGGCATAATGTTTTGTATATGTAATTAATAAAAGATTCGACAGATAACACTTTAGTCACACTATTTATCCCACATTTATTGTACGCGCCATATAAGTAAAATTCATAAGGTAGAACCGTTGACCTCTCATAAACAACAAGACACACAGTCTCTAAGAAAAGTTCATCACAAAGTGTCCGAACCTGTAACGTGCATAGTAGCAAAAATCATCAACCAAATTAAGACGTTATGTCGTAAACATAAGATGCAATGTCAGTTGTACGAAATCGTCATTCGAATTTGTCACCCCATAGCGGTGACAAGATGCATCGCGGACACTTTTTGAGCGAGATTGTGAGTCTTGTTGTTTATGAGAGGCAATGGGAAGAGCTGATGCCGGTCTCAACTGTGGAGGTACTAACATGTTACTCGTAGTTATTCGGGGGAGGACAAGAGGACATCAGCTCTCAAACAGGCACAACCAGTCCTCTTATTGTCTTTCTTCAATATATATCGCTATAGCCATCAAAGGTGTCGAAATTGGCTAAAAATAATGTGTGAAGTCATTTCTAGCCAATCACGGTGCGTTTGAAGGCGATTTCGATGACTGTTGAAGTTAAAGAATTAGGCCCGAGGATACTCACTATGCCTGAGACCGATGGATGGCGGTAGAAACAGATAAATTAAAGATTTATTCTCAAAACACAAACATAAAACAAAAAGTAACCACACAAAATGGATTTAACAAACTGACTTCTAAAGCTTCAACAATGGTACTAAACACTTAATAGATATATTATAAAGTTAATTCATTCTGGTAATGTCTCCGCGGCAAAAATGCTTCGACCGCAAACCGAAATCCGCAACGCTGTTATTCTGCCGTCGCCTACAGAGGAGCGCACGAGTTCCATCGAGCGTGCGTTATGATTTTATATATATATATATAAATATAGATTCACAAAGCCTAATACGCATGTCAATACTTAGATAATTACGAAACCTGTACAACACTTTACATTACGCACCAGTTCTAGAACATGGGTTTCAAACCGAAGCTCTCTATCCATGTGAAGGCCAAGGTTACGTGCTGCAGCTAGGGCTGCCACCCCTCCAGGTTTGACCCGGAGTCTCCGGGTTTGCATGGTGCATATCCGGGCTCCGGGTTTGACATCGATATCTCCGAGTCAGGCAAACGGGTGACAGCAAAGCGACAGCCATCATCACATCCCGATCACAACGATCACAACATTGTCTGTTGATTTCCGATGGGTTTAGTTGTTCAAAACCTCAGTATTCACCGAACTGTCAAAAATAATTGGT
Organism: Ypsolopha scabrella; assembly: GCA_910592155.1. Classification (NCBI taxonomy): domain Eukaryota; kingdom Metazoa; phylum Arthropoda; class Insecta; order Lepidoptera; family Ypsolophidae; genus Ypsolopha; species Ypsolopha scabrella. The sequence goes on from OU342978.1 coordinate 1,800,988, forward strand.
AATATTTTTTCAATCCATTTGAATAAGCAATGCATTTTTTGAACGTTATTTTCTTTAATGGGAAATTTGTGGAGAGACGAGCAAAACTGCTTATCAACCAGCCTGTCCAGGGTGTGTGAGAATGGGCTTTTCTTTCAGAAGGACCGCCAAGAGTGGCAAAATCTCTGGAAAGGAAAACCTATGTCTAGATTGTCTAGTAGTGGATGAACCAGGCTGGTGGATGGACGGAGTTGTCATCAAATTCGAGTTGAATCAAAAGATAAGGTCAAAGACATTAATTTTGAACTGAAACAATCCTATGGCCTCACTGTCTAAACCAGAGAATAAACTTGAAAACAAATTAAAGTAATTAGTCTAACAAAACATAAAATAAGGATCCACCGCGGGCGAAGCTGGGGACAAAACCTGGTTTATAATTACTATAAACCAGGTTTTGCTTATATGATTCGGTGGAATTTGGCATTGAGCGCGGTGGGACAACTTCAAATCGTTTCTTTTTAAATCTTCTATCATGCATTATTATCATGGTCATTGCTGCGCTACTGGCAAAAAAAGCAACAATAACATAATATGTCCCGGTTTCTTTGAGCCACCAGCCACTAGATTACACTGGTCAAAAAAATTGTAGAAATTTTCTGTCACAGAAACGATTTATTGAAATTATTATAGAAATTTGTATGCTGAATCCGAATATAAACTCAGATTTTCTCTATCACGTCGTAATATTTGTCTAAGACAGACTAAATTTTGAAAAATCGCGTGTTTTTACTACTTCTGGTGGGGCTTTACGCTTAGCACAATTAGTTTTTCGGCTTTAATTTTCAATAATACTTCTTCTTAGTGGTTCTTTTTAATAATATGATAAAAAGATTCACGTAACCAAGCCAAATTTTCGATTAAATGTCTCAAAACAATCACACCCAATGTTTCATAGTAAAAACTTGGTATGAAATGTATGGACCGAACAAGCTCTCACAAAATATTATTTATTTTGAAAAATAAGGTTCAATCGCGAATTATGTTATTTTCACCTTAATAAGTATTGATTAAGGACTTGTAATTATGAAAAATAAATATATAAAATACATTTGTAATAAGTAAAAAAAATGTTCAGAAACATTAAAGAAACGGTAAATTTCAATACACAAAACAAAACTGAGACTTCATAGAAAAAATCTGAGTTCAGATTTGGATTCAGCACACAGTTTTCTGCAAGAATTTCAAAATATCGTTTCTGTGCAGAAAAATTGTTGACCAGTGTTATTTATTGTATCTTTGAGTCGGTTGCCAACTGGTTGTCAAACATCGAAATCATAGATACACTATCAAATTCCAATTATCTAAGCATACGTTCGTGCTTAAAGTGACGTCACAGTTCGCGAACAGTTCAATACACACTAAAGGAAATTTTAAAAGTTCAGATTTTATCTACATTCTATGTTTTGTGTTTAGCAGATGACAACCGATACTAAGTTACATAATAAGATCGCTGGTTTCTAATGCAAGCAAATGTTCTGTGAAATTTGGCAATAGGCGAGGTGGGACAACTATAATGCGTTTTTTTTATCTTCTATCATGCCTTAAGGCCTTATCATGGTCATTGCTGGCTACTGGCAAAAAAACAACAATACAATGATATGCTCCGGTTTAATAAGCCAACAGGTTCAATGAAAAAGCTGGAGTGCGTTAACCAGCTAAGAGCTAAGTATAGGTATTTAAACTCCCATGAGTCACATTCGTAAACTGAAATCAAAACACACTTTCGCCTAGCAAACACACGAGTACACTCATCGCAGTCATCAATCATTACAGCACTCGAGGAGGGAGAGGAGGGGGGGGCAATTATTTTAAAAGTAAACCAAAGTTTCATCATTGTTACATGTCATCACATCACGCGGAGACCGGAGTGACATGATGATTCACCAGCTCCAGCCATGATACACAATGATATCTCGATGAGTAGTTTTATTAAAATCTTTTGTTAATCTTCCTGAATTTTTAAGGCTTTGTTCTTGTTATCATGTGCACTGTAATGTGTAGAGTAATGAGTACAGTAGAATTTAGTAGGTATTTTATAGGAATCCGCTTGATAGGAATTTTCTTTAATACCTTACTTGTAGGTTGTCTTATTTGAAATGTGTCAGCATAGAATCGCTACGTTTTTTGAAGACTTAAAGTTATGGTGAATGGATTCCGTCAAAAACGGAAACTCGTCTCTGTCCGTATGTGCCCAACTGTGGATATTTTACTCGCAAACCACTGGGTTTGACTGTGGAGATACCACTATCTTACTCGCAAACTGCGAGGCTTGACTACGGAGGTAACACTATCTTACTCGCAAATCCCGCCGATCTCAAACAGGCACAACCAGGTGGTCCACCATTGACTAGAACCGATTGATAGCAGTATAATGTGGGTGCCATCTCGTTAAATTAGCTTACTGATTCGATTCCTACGATACTAACTAAATGGCGGCATTCAAATAAATTTCTAAAGGTTGCTCAGCCAACTGGCCAAATTAGAGCTATTATAACTTAAAATGTCGGGAGAAACTAAGAGAAAAATTCAAGTAGAATAGTAACTAGCAAATTTATATAAGAAAATATTATGTATGCTAGAAAAAACACCACTTTGCTGCCACGGGTCGGTACAAGCCACACCATAGGTACTAGAAATAAAGATAAACTTGCTGCTCCAGAATTGAGACTTCACAAGACAAGTACTTCCTTTGTTGGTCACAGTATTCGTTTTTATATTAAAATACCAAAGGAAAAACTTGGCCTTTCAGACAATAAATTCAAAAAGTGTGTTAATAAATGTCTTTATAAGAAAGCTTACTATAGAATTAGTGAATATTTGAAAGATAAAAATGCATGGTGTTAATTCATCTCAAACTTCATATATTGTATGTAAGTACCTACTGAAAATTATTGTAGATAGATTTAAAGGCTAAGGTTGTTAAAATACAAAAAATATTGTTTTAAAAATTTATTCTGACTGTAAGAGATGACAGGAGTGATAGAACAGGAGGATAAAGAGATAATCTATTAATTTCGTTTTGTTTTTAATATTATTGAACTCAACTTTTGGCCTAATTATCCGACTTTCTCTTGTTCTGTACCTTCTCTCTTTACTAAAACACTATTGTATATAAATGTAATGATGATCGAAAAAAAAGACATGATCTTGCTAAGTTTCTTGCACTTCTTCTTAGCAAGACTAATCGAATGGGCGGAGTTAGGCATGTATTTATATATATAACGTATTAGTATTTAGTATATGGGTAGCTATTATTATCATATCGTATATACAATTTATTATACAATAAATATCCCTTTTAGTTCATGTACGTGTATTTACTTATTAAATATAATCAAACTCAACATCTATTTTAATATATTGTATTTCCTCTTTTAAATTTAATTATTTCTTTATTATTTATTAAATCCTAACGTGCGATAAGTGTACCTATATTGCAGAAATATAGTATTAATTTCATTTCAACGACGTGTAGCCTTTTGGCTAGGGATAGGTCGCGCCGACGAGCGAAGCGAGGAGGAGCGGTTAGGCTGACATGTAAGTACGTAATTAGGAGCCGAGCGAAGTGGAGCGGAACGAGGCGACTCTCGTAGTTTTGACAGAATTCAAGATACGCAGAAAAAATCAAACAAGGCGATCTAACCAAAATCCCCAAACACTTTATCAGCTGTTCACGCCACATTTGTTATGGGACTACTAGCGCTCTAGTGGCAAAAACATGAACTAAATTTAAATGACGCGGCGGCTTTTGATTCAACCGTGTCCAAAGGGCTAACTTTCGATAAGCCATCTCGTTAAACGTTTTGTTGGATGCCGCCATTTAGTTAGCATCCTAGGAATCCAATTAGAAAGCTAACCAGATGGCGGAGACATATCTATTCCCAATTGCCAGGTCATATGTAAAACCGACTGAACAGCACCATCACTGGTGCGATGGTGTCGGCACCGCGCTCACCAACCCACCTGCCCGCGTGTTAGTATGGGCATTTCTTCCAGGACCAGCTGTGCAGCAGTGGACGAAACAGGCTGATGGATGAATGGAGGCCATAATTACACGTATTCTGTGAGTGAACATTTTAACTGGTTGCCTATTTATAGCTGAAGCTGTAGACCCCTGTGATAGATGGACAGAGAAACGGACAAACAAACAGCGAGCTTCAGGAACGAAACCCTAAAACATCCTTTTATTTAAGATGGGTCCTTTTTGATCTCGAACAACTTTGAGAAACCTGCACGTTATGATTCAAAGAGAAGAACGGATGACCACAGAACGTCTTTCACCTATTCAAATACTCATTTCTAAGTATTCATTCTCTAAGTTTAACCTAGATCCTGTGACGACGGCAACAATAATGAGTCACAGTAACAACTCCATTTCCGCGCAGAACTGGCTACAATTGCGTAATGATACGTTCGCGAGTCATTACGCGGCGCACGTGGCAGTGCTATATCGATCTATTACAGAATGCATGATTGCATGGCGGAATTAAGCGAGGGGAGCGGAAGAACTCATTTCGTGCTGTGTGCTGCGATGTGACGCTATGCTGAGGTTCGGGGAAATCACAGGTGCGCTTGCCAGAGCGTCAGCGGGGAAGGGGGAGGGTATACTAATGCCCCACAGTGTTTACTACATGCAAAAAACTTGAAAATTACATTCATACTGAATCACCAGAAATTCCCAAAAATACAGTGTTTGTACGGAAGCTCTCATGCCAAAATGGCAGTGTTTTCAGGTGCTCTGTAATTATAATTACAGTGGTTTCACTGTGTTGTCATAATGTGCACAAACACTGCACCTAATTTTTTCTTTCTTCTCGGTGCGATGATATACTAAAATATGGGTGTTCCGCAGGGCTCCATATTGGGGCCCCTATTGTTTTTAATATACATAAATGACCTTCCTTACTTAATTAGAGACTTATCTGAGATAGTTCTATTCGCAGATGACACGTCACTTATTTTTAATGTAAATCGACATAACGATATTCTTGATGACGCGAATTCAACTCTCTCTCTGATTCTTGATTGGTTCACTGCAAATAATTTAGTTCTAAATGCAAAAAAGACGAAATGTATAAAGTTTACTTTAACAAATGTAATTCAAGTAGATTTCAGTTTATTTCTGCAAGGGTCCAAGCTGGAGTTAGTTAACGAAACTAAGTTTTTGGGTATTACTATAGACTCTCGTCTTCAGTGGGGTCCCCACATAGAAGCTCTCTGTGGTAGACTTAGTTCAGCCGCATACGCTGTTAGACGCATAAGGCAGATTACTGATGAAGATACTGCTAGATTAGTATATTTCAGTTATTTTCACAGCATTATGTCATATGGCATAATGTTGTGGGGTAGAGCCGCGGATATAGAAGCAGTCTTTGTCTTGCAAAAGAGAGCAATTCGGTCTATTTATAACATGAAGTACCAATATGGATTCACTAAAGAGAAAAGTTTAAAGAAATTAATATATTTACGGTCGCATGTGAATTTATATATTATATATTATATTGTGTAAATTAACTTTGACTTGTAGAAAGTATACTTAATGTATCTTTTTTGCAAAAATAAATATTTTGATTTGATTTGATTTAATAAAATATTCTAATTATGAATTACAATTTTGAATAAGATTATTATTATTTATTACACCATTATTCATTATCGTCCAAATAATCATTGATTTTATAATATGCTTTCTTAAATAGTCCCTGCTTAATACATAGGTAACACTAAAAGTTTCCGGAACTGGCAACTTACATAAACAATATTTAAAAATTTATTGCAACATTTGAAAATAGAACTCTTTGGCTGTAGAATGCAGTTTGTTTCATCTGACTGTATTTTGTTTTTACCTTGTGGCGCCATTTAAAAAATTGTGTGTCTGCATCAACATGGATTTAACTCGGGAAAATTTTCGTAGTATGATTTTCTACGATTTTAAGTGTAATTTGACAGCTCAACAGAGCATCGCTCGGCTTGAAACAGCTTTTGGCAATGAAGCACCATGCAAGACGACTGTTTATAGCTGGTTTGCAGAATTCAAGCTTGGTCGTATCAATCTCAGTGACGAATCTCGCGATGGTCGGCCGTCCACCGCTGTGACCAACAAAAACATCGATGCTGTGCACCGTATGATTGAAACAGACAGGCATGTGACCTACCATGAAATTCGCGCATCCTTAGAAATAGGCATGAGTCAAATACAATCAATCCTACACAAACATTTGGGTGTGAGAAAGCTGTGCTCGCGGTGGATCCCACACAACTTGACCGAGGCTCAAAAAACGGACCGCGTCACTTGGTGCAGTGCCATGCTTACCAGATTCAACGAAGGTGCGTCAAATTTGGTGTGGGACATAGTAACAGGTGACGAAACATGGATTTATTGCTACGATCCCAAAACAAAGCAGCAATCGAGCGTATGGGTCTTTCAAGATGAGCCGAAACCAACCAAAGTGGCGCGCGTGAAAAGTGCATCTAAGCGGATGATTGCTTCTTTTTTTAATAAAACTGGACACGTGGCTACTGTTGCTTTAGAGAATCGTCGTACCGTGAATAGTGACTGGTACACGACCATTTGTTTGCCGGAAGTTATTGACGAACTCCGTAAAAATAGCCGTAAACGCCGTATCATCCTGCACCACGACAATGCTAGTTCTCACACGGCCAGACAGACAAACGACTTTTTGAAGACGAAAAATGTAGAACTCATGAGTCATCCTGCATACAGTCCCGACCTGGCACCTTGTGACTTTTTTCTGTTCCCAAAAATTAAGAACCAATTACGCGGTCAACGATTTTCATCACCAGAAGAGGCTGTCGAGGAGTATGAAAAACACGTTTCAGAGGTCATCACAGGGGAGTGGCACAAAAGTTTTCAAAACTGGTTTGATCGAATGAAAAAGTGCATAGACGCCAAGGGAGATTATTTTGAAAAACAATAAATTAATTTTGTACCTTTAATAGTAATTTTTCATATTCATTCCGGAAACTTATAGTGCGTCCCACGGTTTAAAATTATTTTCAGGCAAACTAAGGACCTCCTCTGGAAGCTTATTGTAAAATCTTATACCATGTCCTACAAAAGAGGTACCTATTTTGGCAAGTCTTAATTTTGGAAAAGATAGTTTATGTTTGTTTCTGGGAAATTATCAATATTTTTTCTGACATATCTAATAACTTGATAAATAAATTCACATGCGACCGTAAATATATTAATTTCTTTAAACTTTTCTCTTTAGTGAATCCATATTGGTACTTCATGTTATAAATAGACCGAATTGCTCTCTTTTGCAAGACAAAGACTGCTTCTATATCCACGGCTCTACCCCACAGCATTATGTCATATGGCATAATGCTTAAGCATTGGATTGTCAAACTTTGTGTACGCAATAAAAAATGATAATTTGTAAATAATTTTAAATGATCTATTTAACTTGTGTCTTATTTATTTATTTTAATGTATATTATTCGTGTATGTGTTTTTAAATTAATTTTTATGGGTCCTTGCTACCTGAATAAAGAAAATTTTCATTTTTTTTTTTTTTTTATAAACTATCTTTTCCAAAATTAAGACTTGCCAAAATAGGTACCTCTTTTGTAGGACATGGTATAAGATTTTACAATAAGCTTCCAGAGGAGGTCCTTAGTTTGCCTGAAAATAATTTTAAACCGTGGGACGCACTATAAGTTTCCGGAATGAATATGAAAAATTACTATTAAAGGTACAAAATTAATTTATTGTTTTTCAAAATAATCTCCCTTGGCGTCTATGCACTTTTTCATTCGATCAAACCAGTTTTGAAAACTTTTGTGCCACTCCCCTGTGATGACCTCTGAAACGTGTTTTTCATACTCCTCGACAGCCTCTTCTGGTGATGAAAATCGTTGACCGCGTAATTGGTTCTTAATTTTTGGGAACAGAAAAAAGTCACAAGGTGCCAGGTCGGGACTGTATGCAGGATGACTCATGAGTTCTACATTTTTCGTCTTCAAAAAGTCGTTTGTCTGTCTGGCCGTGTGAGAACTAGCATTGTCGTGGTGCAGGATGATACGGCGTTTACGGCTATTTTTACGGAGTTCGTCAATAACTTCCGGCAAACAAATGGTCGTGTACCAGTCACTATTCACGGTACGACGATTCTCTAAAGCAACAGTAGCCACGTGTCCAGTTTTATTAAAAAAAGAAGCAATCATCCGCTTAGATGCACTTTTCACGCGCGCCACTTTGGTTGGTTTCGGCTCATCTTGAAAGACCCATACGCTCGATTGCTGCTTTGTTTTGGGATCGTAGCAATAAATCCATGTTTCGTCACCTGTTACTATGTCCCACACCAAATTTGACGCACCTTCGTTGAATCTGGTAAGCATGGCACTGCACCAAGTGACGCGGTCCGTTTTTTGAGCCTCGGTCAAGTTGTGTGGGATCCACCGCGAGCACAGCTTTCTCACACCCAAATGTTTGTGTAGGATTGATTGTATTTGACTCATGCCTATTTCTAAGGATGCGCGAATTTCATGGTAGGTCACATGCCTGTCTGTTTCAATCATACGGTGCACAGCATCGATGTTTTTGTTGGTCACAGCGGTGGACGGCCGACCATCGCGAGATTCGTCACTGAGATTGATACGAACACGCTTGAATTCTGCAAACCAGCTATAAACAGTCGTCTTGCATGGTGCTTCATTGCCAAAAGCTGTTTCAAGCCGAGCAATGCTCTGTTGAGCTGTCAAATTACACTTAAAATCGTAGAAAATCATACTACGAAAATTTTCCCGAGTTAAATCCATGTTGATGCAGACACACAATTTTTTAAATGGCGCCACAAGGTAAAAACAAAATACAGTCAGATGAAACAAACTGCATTCTACAGCCAAAGAGTTCTATTTTCAAATGTTGCAATAAATTTTTAAATATTGTTTATGTAAGTGGCCAGTTCCGGAAACTTTTAGTGTTACCTATGTATTAAGCAGGGACTATTTAAGAAAGCATATTATAAAATCAATGATTATTTGGACGATAATGAATAATGGTGTAATAAATAATAATAATCTTATTCAAAATTGTAATTCATAATTAGAATATTTTATTAAATCAAATCAAATCAAAATATTTATTTTTGCAAAATAGATACATTAAGTATACTTTCTACAAGTCAAAGTTAATTTACACAATATAATATATCTTAAGAATATAAAAAAAATATATAATAATACGGGAAATAAAATATACACCTGCATTAATAAATGATAGTCGTAAGTTTGTAAATAAATAAATAAATAAAAAATAAATAAAATAGGGGAATCTAGGAATAAAAATATTATATATACATAATACAATGAAGAAATAATAAAAACGGGAAAAACATACAAAAAATATTAAGGGTGGGCTACTAAAATGTAATAAAGTTATACACTTGCATAAAATATAGAAATATAGGAATAAAAATATTGTATATACATAATGCCTAACCATCCGCACCATTCGATTAGTATTGCTAAGAAGAAGGGCAAGAAACTTAGCAAACATTCCTTTTTTCAAAATAAAACATATGATACAAAATCATATACATACCTACTCAAGTAAAGGCATAAAAAAATATAAGACTGCGGGAATTAGTCACGAGAAAAAAAATATATCTTAGTCAACCCGTCTCATATTGTCTATTACCTTTAACAAAGTAAGTTTACATATTAATTAATTTTAAGCCTTTAGAGGAATCGTACAGTATTAAAATATGCTAATTATTAATTACAATATTGAATAAGATTATTATTATTTATTACACCATGCTTCATTATCATCCAAATAATCATTGATTTTATAATAAGCTTTCTTAAGTAGTCCCTGCTTAATATATCCTGCTTTAGATATCAAAGACATATACAGGGTCCGGGGTAAAAAACAGGGAATCCAAAATACACCAATCATAGTGGAGACCTCTTCAACCCTCCTGAAAAACGATGTCCTGAAGATGAGTAAAACTTTTAATATTACACACAAGAATAAGATCTGTGCGAAACATCTAGGATTCCGTACCTCCGAAGACACACCAATCTTTATAACAGAAAATCTGACTGCTAAATCGTCCCGCCTGCATTTTCTCGGAAGGGAACTTGTTAAGTCCAAAACCTATAAATTTTGCTGGACTTCATACGGGAAAGTTTACCTTCGGAAAGATGAAAATTCCCCAATAATATTAATTAAAAATGAGATGCACATTCAACATTTACTACAGCAAGAAAAATGACTAAACTTGCCACTTGTGAAACGTAATTTTGTGCTCGAAGTCTTTATAATTGTAATTTTAATTGTTGAATTATTTTCTAAGCTCTTACGAATTAATCATTCGGAACTAAGTAATTGCAAACTTATACACTACCTATTATCAAAACCGATTACACACCCCTTTCCCACACATACTCCCTTAAACCTTTTGTCACTATACATCCATACACGCCCGCACACAAACATTATACCTCTCTATACAGAATTGTTCTTTGGTTCAACGCTCCTAATCTACAATACCAACCTTACTCATGTTTTTGCAGACACACTCATTTTCTCCAAGGAATCTAAACATGAATAGTACATTATCAAGATTGAAAGAAATAGACGAAGTTGAAGCAGCAACTTCTGTAATATGCGATATCGAAGACATTCACCAACATATAAAAATAAACAAAACAGACTTAACAATTATCACTCAAAATATAAGAAGCATCTATAAAAATATCAGTAATCTCGAGGTTACTTTAGCTAAATTAAATTTTGAGACGGATATATTGATACTGACTGAATGTCAACTCGACCGTAATAAACCCATCCCGCAAATAAAAAAATACACAGCATTCGCTACATCTCACCATTTAAACCAAAATGATGGAGTTGTCATTTTTGTTAAAAGCAATCTAAAACCGAAAGTCAAGGAAGTTAAAATTGAACATGCATCCTGTTTGCAATTAGAGATTTTTAATTTTGTCATGCTAGGAATTTACAGATCACCCTCTAATAAAAATGCTCAAAAATTTATTGAGTCACTCAGCATGCATCTGGCTACAATTAAACACCATAGCAATATCATTATTGCTGGAGATATAAACATTAATATCATATCTAAAACTGATGACAAAAGTCATGAACAAAAAAATAGACATAATTACCTGAATATGTTAACCACATATGGTCTTTTACCTGGACATTCACTCCCTACAAGAAAGAACAATTGCTTAGATCACGTTATGCTAAATGTAAATAAGAATAACATTTCCACCAACCTAGCGGTATTTAACACTACCGTAACAGATCATCAAATGGTATTCTCTTCTTTTTCTAAAATAAAAATGGTTAACATAGTCACAAAAACTAAAACATATGTAGACTTTGACAAAGCTCTTGACAGCCTCATAAGCAAAAAAATTTCTGATCTCCTCTTTAATGAAAATCCGAATACCGTAGTTGAATCACTAATACAAAAGATAACTGAATCTCTACAGGAAAATACAACATTAAAATCTCTTCCTAAATCTAAACGAACAATTAAACCATGGATTACTCCTGGTATACTTCGCTGCATAAGAAATAGAAACAATATGCAAAAAAATTAAAAAGTAACTCATTTGATGAAATCTTGAAAATTACGTATAAACGATATCGCAACTACTGTAACAATTTAATAAAAAAGTTAAAACGCGCATACGAGAAGTCACTGTTGGCCAAATCTATTAAAAATCCTAAATTGCTATGGAATAACATAAAAAATATTACAAATCTGAAACAATCTAAAATGACAAATACAGAATTACTTGATAGTGCTAAGTGTCCTAAACAATCAGTAAACCTAATCAATGGCTTTTACGCCAACATCGGACGTGAGCTGGCAGAAGACATTTTGACAAAAAACCCTACACTTATAACTAATCCTCCTGCTCTCACATTTGATTCCCAACCTACTTCTTTCGTACTCATTGATACTGATGAAACTGAAGTAAACCATATCCTCATGAACCTAAAATCAGACAGTGCGCCAGGCTATGACAACATCCCCACAAAATTTCTAAAACTTTCAAAAGCACACATTATCCCGGTAATCTGTCACTTGGCTAATCTTTGCTTCTCTCAGGGAATCTTCCCCTCACTGCTAAAACAATCCATTATCACCCCCGTGTATAAGAGTGGGGACAGAGATGACGTCAACAACTTTAGACCAATCTCAATATTATCGGTTATTTCCAAAATTTTGGAAAAGTTAATAAACAATAGACTGACAAAGTACCTCGACAAATATAACATATTGTCAAATTCCCAATACGGCTTCAGACAGGGAAAATCCACTCAAGACGCAGTCAGGGATTTAACATCAGAAATCGTTGAACAACTGGATAAAGGAACAAAATGCCTTACTGTCTTCCTTGACCTAAAAAAGGCGTTTGACACCGTTTCTGTCGCCACTCTTATACGAAAACTGGAAAGGATTGGTGTCAGAAATACTCCATTGTGTCTTATGAAAGACTACTTAAGTAATCGGAAACAAAGAACCAAAATTGGTGAATATATTAGTGATGACCTTCAAGTGACCTTTGGAGTCCCACAGGGAAGTGTTCTCGGTCCTACGCTATTTTTAATTTATATAAATGACTTATGCAACTTAAGGATTGACAGTGGACAGATTTTCTCATACGCTGACGACACAGCAGTGCTTTTTACAGAAAAGTCGTGGGATAAAGTTCATTATGTGGCGCAAACTGGCTTAGCTAAGGTTTCTATCTGGCTAAAACAAAACTTACTTACCCTTAACACCTCTAAAACGAACTATATATGTTTCGCCATTAATAACCGCAGTCAACCTAATAACTTTAGCCTTAAAATTCACAAATGCGACTACACACTAAAACAATGTGACTGCCCCTTCATACATAAAGTAACCAGTACTAAATACCTTGGAGTTGTTATTGATCAACGCCTATCTTGGCATCCACACCTAGAGGTTACCACAAGTCGAATAAGAAAACTTATTTATACCTTTAAAAACCTGAGACATGTTGCGTCGAACAAACTGTTGGTCCAAATTTACACAGCTTTAGGGCAGTCAATTTTAACCTACTGCATACCTATTTGGGGGGGTGCTTGTAAGACAAAATTCTTGGCACTTGAACGAGGACAGAGATCTTTAGTAAAAGTCATGTATTTCAAGCCTTTTAGATTTCCTACAGATGAACTTTACTCCATTACTCAAGTACTTACAGTAAGAAAACTATATATACTTCAACTACTCTTGCAAAAACATAAATTTATGCCCTTTAAATCTAATAATAAAATAAAAAGAAGAAGTTACACAGTAGACATGTATAGTGTTAAAACAACATTTGCAAGTCACCAATACAAGCGACAGTCTGTTTATGTATACAATAAGGTTAACAAGTTACTAAATATCTACCCACTTAAATTATATGACTGTAAAAATACAGTCACTGCGTGGTTAAGAAACTTAAATTATATTGAAGTGGAGGAATTATTGCAAGTAATCAAATAACTTTTAATTTTAATTTATATATATAAATATATTTTATTCTATATTTTTAAATTTTTGCACATACACACAAACACTCCCTTTCTCACACCCCCTAAATGTTAAACTAGAATACATTGTTACATACACTCCCTCCCTAGTAGCTAATACTGACCCCAAGACTTCGGTCGTAGGGCTAGGGACTCATTTATTCATACCTTTCCATTTACCACATTTTACATATTCTCTCACACCTTCAGACTAACATTTGCATGCATAACTAGGTTAGCTTAAGTTTTAATTTAAGTTTTAATTTTTGTAATAGTATTAATAATGATTATTATTATTACTGTAATATTGTAGATTAAGACACGTTTATTTTTGTAAAACTTAGATATGGAAGTGCGGGGTATCCTGGCACAGGTATTTTATGTACTTAAAAGGATACCCCATCAACTATGTAGCTACACTTGTAAGTGAAGAAAATAAACAAATTTTCATTTTTCATTTTCATTTTCATATACTTTAAACTTATTTTCAGGCAAACTAAGGACCTCCTCTGGAAGCTTATTGTAAAATCTTATACCATGTACTACAAAAGAGGTACCTACTTTGGCAAGTCTTAATTTTGGAAAAGCTATTTTTTATGTTTGTTTCTGGTTTCAACAGAGTGGTGCACACCAAGCCTCGGGAAATTATCAATTTTTTTTCTGACATATCTAATAACTTGATAAATAAATTCACATGGGACCGTAAATATATTAATTTCTTTAAACTTTTCTCTTAATGAGTCTCGGTACTTCATGTTATAAATAGACCGAATTGCTCTCTTTTGCAAGACAAAGACTGCTTCTATATCCGCGGCTCTACCCCACAACATTATGCCATATGACATAATGCTGTGAAAATAACTGAAATATACTAATCTAGCAGTATCTTCATCAGTAATCTGCCTTATGCGTCTAACAGCGTATGCGGCTGAACTAAGTCTACCACAGAGAGCTTCTATGTGGGGACCCCACTGAAGACGAGAGTCTATAGTAATACCCAAAAACTTAGTTTCGTTAACTAACTCCAGCTTGGACCCTTGCAAAAATAAACTGAAATCTACTTGAATTACATTTGTTAAAGTAAACTTTATACATTTCGTCTTTTTTGCATTTAGAACTAAATTATTTGCAGTGAACCAATCAAGAATCAGAGAGAGGGTTGAATTCGCTTCATCAAGTATATCTTTATGTCGATTCACTTTAAAAATAAGTGACGTATCATCTGCGAATAGAACTATCTCAGATAAGTCTCTAACTAAGTAAGGAAGGTCATTTATGTATATTAAAAACAATAGGGGCCCCAATATGGAGCCCTGCGGAACACCCATTTTGACTAATGCTCCAGATGACTTTACTCCATTAATGTCTACCTTTTGAAACCGGTCACTAAGGTATGACTTAAATAACGCCAAAGATTTACCTGTAACTCCATAGTGATCTAATTTACATAAAAGTGTTTCATGATTAACGCAATCAAAAGCTTTTGAGAGGTCACAAAATACACCGAACGCATCCTGCTTTGCTTCCCAAGCGTTAAATATGTGCTTGACTAAAGCAACTCCTGCATCAGTGGTTGACCTCCCTTTAGTGAATCCATATTGTTCACTGTGAAACAACTTATTTAAGTTAAAATGAGATAATAATAAAAACAATTTTTTCGAAAATCTTACTAAATACTGGTAAAACGGAGACCGGTCTATAGTTGGAAGGGTCTTCATTGTCGCCTGATTTAAAAAGAGGGATCAATTTACTCAACTTCATTAAATCAGGAAAGACACCATCATCTACACATTTATTAAAGATTAAAGCTAAATATGGAGCTATTAAATCAATGATACAGCTTACAACTTTAACAGATAGGCCCCATAAGTCCTCGGTTTTTTTAAAGTTAAGAGATTTTAATACTTTAATGACAGTTTGTGAATTAATATGCTTTAACGCAAATACAGAATGGCACTGAGGCACGTGATCACTCAAAAGATCCTGTGCAAGTCTTGGACTTAAATTTAAGCCTTTAGTTGTCAAGGAAGGAATGTCAGTAAAGAATTGTTCAAAGGCCTTCGCAACTTCTTTATCTCCTGTAAAAACTTCATTGTTAATGTTCAATTTTAGTTCATTATTCCGTTTGTTACTCTTCCCAGTTTCAGTATTTATGATTTTCCATACTGCTTTTACTTTGTTATACTGTATGATTCCTCTAAAGGCTTTAAATTAATTAATATGTAAACTTACCTTGTTAAAGGTAATAGACAATATGAGACGGGTTGACTAAGATATATTTTTTTCTCGTGACTAATTCCTGCAGTCTTATATTTCTTTTATGCCTTTACTTGAGTAGGTATGTACATGATTTTGTATCATATGTTTTATTTTGAAAAAAGGAATGTTTGCTAAGTTTCTTGCCCTTTTTCTTAGCAATACTAATCGAATGGTGCGGATGGTTAGGCATTATGTATATATAATATTTTTATATTTTTGTTCCTAGATTCCTCTATTTTATGCAGGTGTATATTTTATTTCCCGTATTATTAAATATTTTTTTACATTATAAAGATATATTATATTGTTATAATTAACTTTGACTTGTAGAAAGTATACCTATACTTTAAGTATCTATTTTGCAAAAATAAATATTTTGATTTGATTTGTTTTGAATCGCAGGTTACAAAATTTGTAAAAACGTACAACGTGAAATTTAAGTAATTTTGCTAACGAAAACTGGTGATAGTACTCGTCCATATGAACAACTTTTACTATGGAGCCAACCCTGAAATCGTGAAAAAAATACCTACCCGACCCAAATGTTAATACAACAGCTGTTTTTTTTTTCGCGATTTCAGGGTTGGCTCCATAGTAAAAGTTGTTCATATGGACGAGTACTATCACTATGACTTAAATTTCACGTTGTATACAGAAATAAAAAAAAATGTTTCATATTACCTAAGCTAAGAAGCATGTTTTCATGGTAACTACTTATTGGTTCGTAATGGAAAATCTAATCATTTTTAGATATTTCTAAGGGAGCCCACATATAAAAGTGTTTTGAAGAAGGTTGAAGATATAGCTTAACAAGTATTTAAAAAGACTTTAGAGATCATAAAATAAAAGAAACCGTCAATACGTACGTATACCGTACACTTACAAAATGAGAGCCTAACACCACTATCACAGCTATTGGTCCGACAGCGAGATACTTTATGGTATGTCGTTCAGTAATTTATGAACCCTAACTAGAACCGATCCTGTCGATAAACTGGCACCTGCCCTGTCCACCCGCCCAACTGGACTCAATTTCTCCGTGGACATTTGCAAATATTTTTCTACATTTTGTTCACATCGAAAATGAACTTTATTTCAGTGACGTAAAGCTCAAAAAGGACGCAAAGGTATAATTGTTAGACTTTATAGGGTAATTAAGTGAATATTAAATAGACTGTTGGTCTAATACATTTAGGAAAGATAGAAAGGTTCAAGAGTTAGTGTGGTGTAATTGTAGGCTGTGGTAATTTTTATTAATTTTTTTTGGAAATAAAGTTAATTTCAGAAGACAGAATCGCACTCCATGCTTTATGTTCTTCATTTGTTATCGGAAGTATATAACTAAAAGGGTGAAAGTAACAATAAGAAACCAGCATGCATTTGTTTTTGTGCCCGAATTACGGCGATTGAGACGCAATACTCGTCGGTGAAACGTGGGTGAACGTTTCACAGTTCACACTCGGAAACACTCAGGGATTTATGCCGTGACGATATATTTTTTTAAGTATAAAATTGAAAATGTGATGAACTATTAAACATTAAAACCATTCAGTCGCAAATATAAATCGAGCAAACGAAACTTGGAGGTAAAGAACCCGACAAAAACATTATAAGCGGCGAATGATTGATGAATTTCACAACAGCTTTTTGGGATCCCCATTCAATCAGAACAAACCATCGAGTAACAGATTAATCAATTGAATTGCGCCCTTTTGTGTAAAATGTTTTTGCGAAGTCACACGAAGTCACGGAATATTACTTCAGTGAAGTCACTTATCGATATCGGCAGATAGGAATTGAATAAAGATCGATAACTGTTAGATAATTATAGCAGCTGTTGGGTTGGCAAATAGAACTGGTCAAGTGTGAGTGGGACTCGTGCCTTGAGGGTTCCCTATACAAGGTGACTTTAATTTATGCAGCCAAATTCTCACTGAAGACTCCAAAAGTGCTCAGTAACAAGGTTCGATGACCCTTTTTGTGAAATTCGTAAATTATTCTCTTCGTGATCCTTACAAAGGATTTTATCTTGCGAAATCAACAAAGATTTATCCGCCCGTGTTACTGATCTCTTACCAAGCCACCAGTATGAGTTTGGCTGCATTAAATACCATTTAAAGCCAGATTTCTTAACAACAACATGGGGCCGTAGATGTCTGCAGGAGATATTATTTTCAACTTGATATCTCTATCAGGGCCCAAGATAAAAGGTCTTAACAGACGGATGGGATACAAAGTGCTCCTATAAAATATAGT
Source organism: Ypsolopha scabrella (assembly GCA_910592155.1). Lineage (NCBI taxonomy): Eukaryota > Metazoa > Arthropoda > Insecta > Lepidoptera > Ypsolophidae > Ypsolopha > Ypsolopha scabrella. The sequence goes on from OU342978.1 coordinate 1,819,094, forward strand.
TTTGTTTTGTCACTTTGAAGTACGAAACCCTAAAAAACTTGACTTGAATTTTTGCCAGCAGAATTACTCGTAATACTTTTCGATAATACATAGATCAATACGGATTCTGTCGGTTAGGTACTTTCCCTGAATGTCCATCACACATAATATTGCAATGTAAACAGGGTATGTGTTTAACAGGATACATTATTTACATAGTGTTTCATTCGCCGAACTATGTTCATCATGAAATTAATTAAATTTTATTTCGTGGAACGAGCAGTAATGGAAACGCACATCAAAGGGAAATATTTATATTTTGCATTCGCCAAACTATTCGGGACCAGAATAAAAACTTTTTCAGGATATTTTAAATTTACTTGTAGGTTTAAAAAATCGAATTATATACGAGTACTATACTGTATTTATGTTTTTTTTTCTGTTTTTATGTATGTGTTTAAGTTCCGTTTTAACTAGAGAGCTCCTCAACAGATTTGGATGCGGTTTTTTTTTTATTATCATTGTAGTTGGTCACACATAGGCTGTAAAATAACGCCCAAAACGAAAACGAAGCAAAAAGCGGGTGGAGCCGCAGGCGACAGGCTAGTACAAACATATAACATATCGTTAAGACATGCAACTTGGTACACCCGCTTTTCACGGAAAATTATTACGTAACGTGACACGTAGTGAGCTCTACGCCATAGTTCGGGCACAAACCGAGGGATTGAACCCATGGCCTCTGTGTTTGTAGGCAACCGGTCTACCACTTGGCCACAGGGGCGGTCTTAGTAAGAGTTGTAATTTCAGACAAAGGATTCAGTAATATTACAGTAAAACATTTTTTCAGTACCTTTTAAAATTTTGTTATGTTTGTGATGCTCACTTTGGCTTATCATTACAAATTGAAGTGCGCGCTAATTCACACGTGTAAAATGTAGACATAGCTTTTAAAATAAAGTCCTCATATAATATACTAGCCGTATGCTCGCGGTTTCGCCCGCACGAATGTAACGACTATGTTCCTAGATAATTGACCACTGATTAAACACAACTGACCTTCCCTTGGGAACATAATACAGCATATGTCCAAGTGAAGCGTCTAATCAATAAAACAGCAACGGAATTATGGGTCCGTGATTTTTTCTCGCCTCATCTATGTCATGGTATACTTATGTATCTTTATCTATTATACTACTAATAAAGTAATATACTATATACTTACTGTATTTGTGAGCGTATTTACCCCGACAAACAACTATGTATGTTGTTTGGGGTGCACTGTATTTTGTATAAAATTGTGCTTTGGAAATAAAAGGTTTTATTATTATTATTATAGTTAAAAAGTCGTGTCTGTAAAATGAATATTTCAATATTTGAGGCCAAAACTGTAGTTTGTAGAATTTTACATCTGTATGTTTCTGAAAAATCTCAACGGATTTGCCTTTGTCATGGTAGTGGCCCTGGTCAAGTGGTCAATTGATAAAATAACCACTAAGCCGAAAACTGTTGATAATAGTTTCAAGAGACATTGATTGAAAGACACTAAGAAAGCTAGTTTCAAAGAACAATATTTGTTGTCAATTATCGTTATGAATATTTGGATATGTTTTTGATTTTTTGTGCACATGAAGCAAATAACTTAATGAAATCTCCCCAACTCAAACATGCGTACGCCTTAATATTCCAAGTAGAAAATCCATGGAAATACCCCCACTAAGGAGAGGGGGATAAAGCAGTATTAAACGGATATTGCCTCAGGTTTGCAATCACTGATTTCCGGTTTTCCGGTGCCAATAACTCCGGTGAATATCGATCCGGCTCCCGTTTGTTTTATGTACAGTTTCGACACGCCGCTCTCTACTAAGGCAGATCATAGTTATATATATCATAGTATCATAGTTGCGCTTAGTTGTTGGAGTCCCCAAATCGGACAAAAACAGAGCTTTGCATTCTCAGTTTAGATGATAGCCAATACCAATATTCAAATTTCTCAACAAAATAGATATCACATGGTACTGTGTAAAATTAAGTACAAAATCATTAAAAAGATTTAAATAAAAATATTTATTTTGTAAAATAGATACATAATGTATACTTTCTACAAGTCAAAGTTAATCTTTACAATATATATCCTTAGAATATAAAATAAATATATATATATACTAATAAGGGAAATACATACAAAATATATTTAGGTTGGGCTACTAAAATAGAGAAATATAGGAATAAAATATTATATATATAGCATAATGCCTAACCATCCGCACCATTCGATTAGTATTGCAAAGAAGAAGAGCAAGAAACTTAGCAAAATGCATTTTAAAAAAAAACGGTACAAAACCATATTACAAATATACAAAAAAAAACCCTACTTAAGTAAAGGCACAAAAAATATAAGACTGCAGGAGCCATGTCACGGGAAAAAATGTATCTTAGTCAACCCGTCTCATATTGTCAACAAAGTCAGTTAATAGATTGCTGTGAAGTGTGAAGACTTCAAAAAAAAGGAGGATTTTCAAAAAAAAGCTCTTGGAATGTATTGCCGTATTCTCAGTATTGTGATTTAATTGGAGACATCGCAATGACAAAACATATTTCAGAACCATACTAACACATCAAAAAATATGATTAAGAATACAGTTTTCCGATACGATTTATACATTTTCTGCACAACGTAAAAATGTTGCAAAGCACGTCAAAATAACTGATGTTTTGCGAGCACGGCAGTTGGTTAGAGCGGGATAGTCAATTAAAAACCAAAAGCGTTAGACCAGGACTTTTCCAGTGAGAGCCAACCCTTAACAGTTACTCTTTCCGATTTGTTACGAAATATAATCATAACATATTTCGTTACAAATCGGAAATAATAACACCCAAAAATAAAATTTTGACAAGAAGAATGTGTACACCGTCATGAATGAATCCCCGAGGGGGTGTCAGAGGTGTTTCCGAGTGTGGACTGTGAAATGCAAGTCACAGTCCACAATCATACACCCACGTTTCACCAACGATTATTACGTCCCAACGTGATGGATGGTGAGTCCTATCGCCGTACTTCGGGCAGAATTATTGATCCACTCACGTACCTTTCGAAACACGTAGACGGAACACAAATTTGCCCTTACGGGATTCGAAGTCGCGAATAGTCAAATCACTAAACCAAATCAAATCACCAAACCATAACTATACATAGGATGGACATAAATCTAACGTCTTTAGTTTATATAGCCAAATTCATACTTTCACTGACCACTTACCGAGTCTCCAATATGAGTATAGCTGTATAAACGAAATTCACCTTATATGTATATTTATACCTGTATAAGTACTATTTTATTATAAAATAATAATTTTATTATCAATTGAAGAATGCTTCTATTGCTCCAGAAGGTAAATCTTTGAACAAATTGCCCTAAAGCGAATACCTGGAAACCTTTTATCCATTCTAACCCTCCTCGCCTTAAGGCCCTAAGAGCTGCTCAAGTGCTGCCTACTGACTTTAAAAAAACTCATATAGTAGAAGAATTACAATAATAATAAATGTGCTTAATTATGTTCTTACCTTATACTTATCACTTGCTAAATGGTGAAGGGAAACATCGTGAGAAAACCTGCATGCCCTTAAGTGTGCCGAGTGTGGACTGTGACTTGTATTTCACAGTTCATACCCGGAACACCTCTGACACCCCTTCGGGGAGTAATGTCGTGACGATATATTTCTATTATAAATAGCAAAGTTTTCATAGACAAAGTGGCCGTTATAGAAAAGCATTTTAACATTTCAGCTCTTCGAAGATAATTGTCTATGAAAATTATGCTATTTGAAAACAGTTCATTGCTATTTATACACATTTATTGAGCAGACATTCAATTTTAATTTCTAAATTTTTTCTATTTTTTTTTTCTAAATTGGCAGTCCTTTTTTCAGCACTTAGGGCTTTAAACATTAAAGAATTGAGGTTAGGAGCACAAATACATAACTCTTCTTTAATTACCAGCAGTATTTCATAAATACAAAGCCATGACGTCACACCAATGACTGCTTTTTGGAAAACAATGCGCTCCTCAAACAATTACATGATTTAGATGATGTTATAACAAAACGCAGTAACGGAGTTAGAGAATATGCTTTTTGGGAGGTAAAAATACATATTAACAATATTGAACACATAACATAAACATACATGGCTATTTGTCATTATGGTTTATAAATTATATATTTTTTTAAATTGTCGTCTAATTGTACAAATTTTTTACTTAAAATTCAAAGTACTATCGGTTGCTGTTTGGCAGGCACATTTTCGCGCTTTTTACACCCTTGTTTTTAGGTCACTTTTAACGCAACCACAAACATAGAAGTTAATGTAAAATTTTGGTAAAGGTACAAATTAAGGCAAGAAAACAACTTTGTATGTAAATCTGTCCAGCTTGATATCTTTAAAAACAAAATCAATTTTAAACATTTTGGCAAATTGGTGCCTTTTAAAATATCAGTACCAAATGATAGAGGTCTTATACTTCGGCCAATAACGGAAAATAACTAAGAAAAGTATTATCAAATTCTGTACTAAACAGTGGCGTGCCTTTGCGCCTTAACTCGTTTCAGTACTTCTTAATCATTAGTTGGATTTCTCCAGAACCGCATTTTAAATGCTACAATCCTTTCCTTATGTCTCTTTGTCATGTCATTATAAAACTCAATAAATAATATATGTAAAACTCATTTATTTGTAACCCGAAGCGTAGGTCAAACCGCATAAGGAAATTACCACGTAAATAGAGAACTAGTAATCTAGTTAACTGACAAATTATGAGGTCTCTGACCTTTGTGTACTACGTTACAACTTGGGGTAGTGGTTACTATAATCGGCGGTGGAAAAAGTAATTGAGAAAAATACTTACAAAAAACAAAAACAGCTTTTATGTGTGAGTGACGATAGTTAAAAGCTGATCTCTAGTAGATTCCAGTAGATGAACTGGATTAATTGCTGGCCCGGAATAAACAGAAATACTGCCACGTCTCAGATAAATTTTTCCCCGACTAAAATTTTTTTTTTCTTTGTAATGTACTCTAAAATAGACTCTCCAGGTTTGCCAAAATAAATCCTATAGATCTTCAAGTTTAATTACTATGAAATATTTAATTTGTGCAACAAAAACCGTAATAAAATTCAAGTAACGAAAAGCACGAAACATTATTTAACTTTGGTTGTAGAAACAAGTGTAAAATTAGTATTATGCAATATTTACTCATTTAACCATAGAGAGAGGTAACATACTTGTATAGTACCAAGAGCGCTATTCGTATAAGCCGCCCTATCAAATGTCACTACTTCAAATTGGTTCAACATTTTCTTTTCAATCAATAAAAAAACAGTAATTTGATGAATTTTGAGTTACTAATTGTGATAATATTAAAAATAATCCTATTTTAAAATATATTAATCACACAGAAAAAAATTAACGTTATTTACAATCAGAACCTGGGTTCTTATGAAACTTGGGTATCACTGTCACTGTCTACTTTGTAGCTCTAGTACTAATACTCGTACTACTACTCTTACCTCTATGCTTTTATCTTTCCTAGAATCCAATTACTGCTAGAAAGATTCTCTAATATTGATAACAATATACATATGTATCTTGAATTCAGCAGTGTTTAAGCCAAGTAATTTTTCTTTCTTTTTTTTCTTTCCTCAGCATATAAATCGAGCAACTGACTTCCTCAGGATGGCAGCGTTCTCACAACACCTGAAATATTGTGTTACGTGTGTGAAGCGCAACGTCATCACGTAAGCGTCTTGATTCGCCCTGAAAAAGGAACTCTGAATCTGCTGAAACTGTTCGGCTAACCCGAACATGGAATTTATTGAGACGAGCCTTGTTACGGTCGAATAGACACTTTGCTAGTTCAGTTTAGATGTTTCAGAACTTGTTTCTCCCTGAAAATGTAATTCGATCATGGTGTAGGTTTTCCTTCTGAATATCTATACTAATAATAAATTAGCAAAACATCGTGTCTGAACATTGAATATTTTTTCAACATTTTAAATGAAAAAGGTTGTATATTGCACTGAAGCCCAAATTACCATTTTTAGAATTTTTATTCCGGTGTAACTGGAGAACCACTCCATGGATTTTATTGCGTTTTTTTTTTTAATTTTCATCGACCCTGCAACTGTAGTATAAAGACGGGCGGCTTAGATTTTCGCGCGTTTATCGCGCACATCGGCAAAAATAATCGTTATGATTGGTCGATTGGTGGACAAACGACATAAAACGCCCGTCTTCAGACCACGGCTGCTGGTAAACATAAAGGCTGTAAGGGGGCGTTCACAAAATAACGTCCAAGCCGAAAACGGGACAGACATTGAATGGAAATGAGCCGAGCCACGATGGAAAGACTGATAATATAATATAAAATTGTTTAGGGTAAAAGTACTTCCTTTCCTTCAATATACTGAAACCAGTAACCCAGAATCAACTATAGTCGTTTATTTACATCATTTGTTTACATTACGAATTCTCTTAAAGTTTAATTTAATTCCATATTCTCCATAAAATAACAAGACTTGTCAACAACTGGCTTAGTCACCCACACACGAAAATATTTCAACCTATTTTTGTGGCGGTAAACCACATGGCTCATATTACCGTATGAGAACATAAAAGAAACAAAAAAAATACAATAATAGTAGCAACATGAGCATAACATATTGTTTGAGTTAATTTATTTTGCCTTGCTCCGCTAGGAAATAAGTGCTCTAATTTTCATATACCATTTATTATTTATTTTTATTTGCTTGCGGTCTTGTCTGCGAATGTTTTTTTTTTCGTCTCGTATTAGATGTCTTTGGTTGAAGATTATGAGGATGAAGTACTTTCGTTGTTGTGTGATTAGATTTGTTATCTTTGTTAACATCCATGATTTATTTTATTGTATAATAAATATAATAATACGTACAAGTTTCAAATTTAATCAGGTTTTAGGTTCATAGTTATAAAGTAAAACAACAAATAAAAAAGAGCCGAGGAGGACATCTACACTGTTTTTATTGACCATGTTTTTGGGTTCCGTGGTGTATTTGTGGCGTATTGCGTTGGTACGGAATCCTTTTTGCGTGACTCCGACTCGCACTTGACGAAAAATTAATGATGTCGCATTTAAATTAATTTTAATATTTTTCACATCGCGTGACAGATTTAATTGTTTTCTACCATTCACTTTACATTGTTTTTAATTTTCCAGCTCAGCTATTTGTGCCTCTCTGGCCAAGTGGTAGAGCGCTCGCCTGCTAACTCAGAGGTCGTGGGTTCAGTTACCGCGGTACACATTAATTGGTGGTGTGCGTGCTTCGGAAGGTACATTTGTGCCCGAAGTATTTCATTTCATTTTCAAGTACGGCGGTGATAGGGCTAGGGATAGGGCATCACGTTTAGGACAAATGAAAAATAGGTGTACCAAGTATTTCTCATTTCTCACTTCAGAAACACTTCTGAGACTCACTCGGGGATTCATGTCGTAAGGATATATTTTAAATTGATGATCTATTAATTTTGGTGACCTACTGTGAACCATCCTTCCATCAGCCTGTTTCGTTCACTGCTTGACATAGGCCTTCCCCAGATTTCGCCACTCTTGGCGGTACTCCTGGAAGAAATGCCCATACTCACACATACTGGGCGGGCGGGTTGGTGAGCGCGGTGCTAAAACCCTTGCGCCAGTGACGCCGCTGCTCGTCACCAGTCTGTTTTATATAAGGACCGGCAATTGGGGATGGATATACTGCCATCCATCGGTCCCAGGCAATGGTGGGCCGCCTGGTTTTGCCTGAGAGCTGTCCTCTTATTCTCCCCCGAATAACTTCGGGAGGATTTCCGAGTAAGATGGTGGTACCTCCACAGTCGAGCCCAGCACCACAGCTCTACCACCCTAACAAAATTACCAGTTAGTTTTATTCAGTCTCAGTATTTTTCAATGCAACCAAATTATTATATTTTGAAAATTAAACTATTAATAAACAGCTTTTGGGGTTCATTTTGTGACCGTAATCGCCGTACTTCGTATACAAACACACGCTGTTTAGGGCATACACGTTGAATTTGTAGTGTCAGTCAGTGGTAATATAATGTGACATTAATTTATGCCAAAATTCATACTGGAACCTTGGTAAGTACTCAGTATCACGGATCGATAACATGACATCGCATAGTAATTGACGCGGGAATGAGCTTGTATTTGTAGGGAAAACAAAAAATATATTCTTATTCTTATTCTTTATTGTACACAAAAAAAGGAGATTACAAATATTTGATACAATAATTTGAGTACAGCGGCGAGCTTATCTCTCAAAGAGATTTTTTATAGCAAACCGAATGAGTATAGGAGTGCTTTAAAAAATAAATAGGTAACCATATGTGTACGTACTACATACTAAAATACTTACATAGGTGTATAAAATATATATAAATATATAAATATATCTAACATACATACTAATATAACTAACTCTAATATAAACTGACTATATATAAACATGACATAACGATACATGATAATTGATAATACAGCAATAAATAATTAAACATATTTAGGATAGCTTAAGGATTTGCTGAATAGTATTCCTTTAGTTTCTTTTTAAAAGAGGAGATAGTGCGACAATCTCGGATTGTGTACGGAAGAGAATTCCACAGCCTGATGGCTCTAACAGTGAACGAATTTGCGAAAGCTCCGGTATTGTGAGAAGGCGTTTTAAGGAGTGTGACTGTGTGTGACCTGAGTGGTTTATTGATATCTCTGCTAAACAGGAAGTTGAAGCGCTCACGAAGATAATCCGGAGCTGTTGAACTCTTGAGGACATTGAAAAGGCAACACAACGTATGGAGATTTCTGCGCTTCCGAATAGGGAGCCATTTAAGTTCCGCGCGGTAGTATGAAACGTGGTCGTATTTGCGCAAGCCATACACGAATCTGATGCCCAGATTCTGCAACCTTTCCAATTTACCCAAGAGCTCTTCATTCGCGTCTATAAAACAAACGTCAGCGTAATCGATTAGGGGTAGAAGAAGAGACTGTGCGAGAGTGACTTTAGTTACGAAGGGGAGGAATTTCTGGAGGCGTTTGAGCGAATGGAAAGCAGCAAAGACGAATATATATTTTACGAATTTCACAGAAAAGATCATCGAATCTTGATACTGAGCACTTACCGAGTCATCCATCACTGTGAATTTGGCTTTATAAATTAATGTCACCTTGTATAAAAAAAAAAATGTATATAAACTTTACCAGCTTGTTTTTTTTTTATTTGTTTTTTATTATATTGAAGTATATATGCACACAAAAGAATTAAAAAATATTATTTCAAGATATATTTCGGACCCTACTGGGCCCGGCATCAGTTGATATAGTAATGAAATGACATTTACAATGACATGATGGCACATAAAATGACATGGACAATCAGTATTAAAACTTTTTTTTGTGTGTGTGTGTTTGAGAGGGGATGTAAGAATGTTAGTATGAGTGTTTGAATTTCGATGAGGTTTGTCTGTCTGTAAGTATTTATTTATTCATTTCATTACTATATCAACTGATGCCGGGCCCAGTAGGGTCCGAAATATATCTTGAAATAATATTTTTTAATTCTTTTGTGTGCATATATACTTCAATATAATAAAAAACTTGTATAAAAAACAAATACTATACACAGAAACTGCATGCTCTACCGGCAAGAATCGAACCCTGGGTTTGAAATTTTCAAGTTTGGGTCTGGCGATAGTGACCGAGCTACCGCTAGATATTAATTAAACTCCTTGTCCAGAGATGGCGCCAGTTGTCTGTTAGAAAAGCGTTTTGTGGGCCATTTGAAAACGCCTATCATTAAAAGATGGAGAAATAAATAAATAATAATAGGTGTTGATTAAATTTAAATTTCCCTTATACCTTCTAAATTTAATACATTTTAAGGTTCACGAAAACTATTTTGTATATAATGCTATTTTTTTTCATTATTTGTATTTTATTCATAATTACGTAACAAAAACGACGCAACAACATCTGGGAGTTTATTTTTGAATCATTCGAATCTCAATTCGCATATGAATCCGCATGATTCGCATACGAAAACTTAAAATTAGTATTGTATTCGTATGCGAATTATGCGGATTCGTATGCGAATTGAAATTCGAATGATTCAAAAATACACTCCCAGGGCGCTGTCATAGAAATTTCGAATTATTTTAAAATTCCTCACAGATCTTACTATAAACAGTACATTGTTTCCCATTATGGATAAATCATTTTTCATTTTCAGTTATTACAAAAGAGATAAAATATAAATAAAACCTAGTAAATTTCGTAACAAAACGAGACAACTTTTTGTGAAAAAAAGCGAGAGAATTCTTCCGATGCTCAGCGCGGCACTTTCTCGACTAATCTCAAAGCTGCCGCTCAGAGGAAGTGACATATTCCTGAGTAGTGTTGTTCCAGCCCAACTTAATTTACATTTTTCGGCAAGTTGTTTTAGTAATGACCGTTACAAAAGTAGACAAGTTTTAAGGATGTGAAATCGTAGGTCAAGCTATAAAAATTTTTTTTTCGAGAATCATTCATTATTTAAAGAAATCATTAATATTAAATAAAACTCAAGATACTATTTTGTTTAACAACAAAAAAAATATAACTTATGTAGAAGAAAAATGTTTTAAAACTCAGTCAGAAGTTGCTAATTTCGCCGATGGGACAGTATGAAACCGTCATTTTCAGTATTTTCAATAATCGATAAATCCATTAAATATGTTACGGATTAAAAATGCAATTAATGTAATTGGTTCTCAGATACTTCTAATTTAATTAAAAAATAAAAAACTTCCGTGGAAATACAAAAAAAATATGCATGGGACACCCAAAAAAGGCAAAGGGTGCATTATTTTTTAAGTGACTCCTGTAACAACGACTTTATTTTAGCGAATCATTTTGTTTTGTTTCATGAAATGTGGAAGGTATTATAGTGTTAGGGAATACTTAAATGATAATTTAAAATAGAATCTATAACAATAAATTATTACATAATAATGTCATTGGTTGAGTGTGTGCATGTGTACATCTATATAGGTATATAAATATAGATGTTTTATCGATAATTTTGTCTTCCTCTCTCCTAATTTGCTGTGCCCAACAGGGCCCACAACTTGTATGATGTGAATGTGTTGCATTTAGAAACATTTTGTGGAACGCAAATAAAATTATTGAGTATTGAGTATTAAGGTTAAATTATGTTGGTGGGCTTTTTCTAGTGTTCGCCGTTGGTTTAAATGCATTGTAATTAATGTAATTAATTAATAATGTTCGCTTGAATAAATTTCAAGAAGAGTGCCTATACGTTTGTAGTCTAGTGGTGAACATCCATCCATTCATCAGGTTGTGTTCTTCCACTGCTGGACATACTTCCACTGCCTTTCCCAGATGTTTTCTCGACCACTAATCCGAGTTAGCGAGTTCAAATCCCGAAGGCTGTGGGTCCATGTTTGTGCCCGAACTACGGCGATAGGGCTCACCTCTTCACACATAAGAGCTGAGAGATACTACGGTGACACTTAGATGTCAGAAGTCGGGATAGTAACTTCCATTTGAGTATACTCGGAATAATATTATAAAATGTCTATGACTCGGAAACATTTCTGACAAACCCTCCCGGATGACGATTATAATTTGGCTTTTACAGCTAAATTCATACTGGAGACTCGGAAAGTGGTCTGGACCATGGTTCAATGACCCTTCATGTGAGATTCAAAATAAAATTTGGACTTCCCATACTTGTTAAGAAGGGGTTGATCTTGAACAAGTATAGAGGCACAATAAAATATTTTTCGTAAACTTTAAACTTTCGCGATTATCACACATTATTAACTTTGTATTGGGGTCTTACTCGCGATAACTAATAACATACCTTAATAGATATGTGCTTGACGTTTCGACGCCTCTGTAGACTGTCGTGGTCACAAGCTAACTGACGAGAGTAGCAGCAAAAATGTCCTTGGCGAGCCGGCGGTAGGTAGCACATTATTTTTCATTTTCCTACCCGCACTTTGTCTTTTGTTAATTAATTGTTTCTTTCGTCACACACGACACACAACACTAACAGTATCGAGGCAAATATTCGAAGATAAATCGCGAGGTTTAAATTTCTGTTGACTGAACTCCATGCCGAAGATAACTTAAACCCGTCATCCCGACTGAAATTTTTTGGTGTTTTTTAATTTCAACCGCCGGCTCACCAAGGACATTTTTGTTGCTACTCTCGTCAGTTAGCTTGTGACCACGACAGTCTACAGAGGCGTCGAAACGTCAAGCACATATCTATTAAGGTATGTTCTTAGTTATCGCGAGTAAGACCCCAATACAAAGTTAATAAATATTTTTCGTATTTCGCAAACAGGGTTGTTGAACCTTGGCCCTGACCACTTACCGATTCTCCAGTATGAATTTGGCTATATCAACCAAAGTCACCTCATATTTGTGTATGTATATTGAATGAATAAATATTTGAATCAGAACCTGCATATTTAAATTTCTGTCGACAGCCGACAATATCAACTCTGCCCTACTGAACTTAAAACAGTGCGGTTGCACGACACCAAAGCGATTAAATTAAAAATACGATAACGTATCACGCGACCCGCCAAAGGGCGTTCAAAACTTTGCTCTATTCTCAAGGATAGCATAAGCTGGGTGGATTTTAAGAGGATAGTCTATATTTTATTCTTTCTTGTTTGAAGAATATAGCAATTCAACTTACAGAAAAAAGTACATCTGTCAAGAATATAATGTACACTCTTATTGTGTTATTCCGATATTGAGAAATAAAAAACCAAAGGTTGCTCTTTTTAATTCTCCCAAATTTATAATGCGCATACGAATCTTCGCCACTGCTCGGCAAAGTTCGTATTTCCTTACACTTTCTATACAAGCCGTAAGGTCACGTGGTACGTCCAGTCGCTCGGCTATAGATTTCTATGCGCATTATAACTTTGGGAGCACTGTATATTATTTTTGGAATAAAATAAGTTTATAAGCTTTATTGAACCCTGAAAGGAACAGATTTTTCATACAACCTTTAGTTTTTTTCAATTCCCTGAAAAGCTAAGAACTAGAGATAGTTACTCGTCTATACGAACTACTATGCTGTAGTTTTAAACCTCTCGACCTTTAATCCGAAGGTAGCGGATTCTAATCCCATTTATTTGCGGCTTGCGTGCTTCGGAAGCCACTCATTCTGTAAATGATATTGAAATGAAATTTTTGCAATTTAACTTGTACATAAATACATCGCACGTTACGATATCTATATACTAATAATAAAGTAGTAAAAAGTCATCATCATCATCATCATCATAAATACTTTATTGCACAAAAAATAAGTACAAAAAGGCGGACTTAATGCATAAAGCATTTTCTACCAGTCAACCCACAGATGGTACAAGATAAAAGTCGTGTCTGTACATTGAATATTTTCGCGAAATTTTAAATGAAATGGGTTATTGGTACTGTACTGAGGCCGAAACAACAATTTTTAGAATTTTTGTATGTCTGTCTGTCTGTATGTTCCGTTTTCACTCGAGAACCACTTTACGGATTTGGATGTGATTAGTGACGCTGGTCAACACATAGGTATAAGGTGTTTATAAAGTAACACCCAAGCTGAAAACGGGGCAAAGATTGAATAAACGATTTTATAACTCGAGAACCCATCAACAGATTTGAATGCGGTTTTCTTAATTATCATTGTAGTCACCTTTCTTAACACATCGACTATAGGGTGTGTTCATAAAATAATGCCCAAGCCGGAAACGGGGCAAAGATTGAATAAATGCTTTTATATCTCGAGAAGCAATCAACAGACTTGAATGCAGTTTTATTTACTATCAACACATAGACTACAAGGGGTTTTCATAAAATAACGCCCAAGCCGAAAACGGGGCATAAATGGAATAGACGCAAACAGCTATTATATAAATCTATGGGAAGTCTGATTCGAATTTATATCCGAAACCCACGCGAACGAACGAAGTCGCGGGCAAAAGCTAGTATTAAATAAAATCAAAGTAATGAAATTAAAGATTAGGTTTTGGGTTTGCTTATTTTTAATAAGTTAATACACGCACATAAACTAAATTATAGGTATATTTAATTTATACAATAATGTATACATAAACGATATGATAATAATAGGTAACCATATACTAAAAACACGTACGTTGTATATATAAATGCATGTCTAACTCCGCCCATTCGATTAGTCTTGCTAAGCAGAAGGGCAAGAAACTTAGCAAGATCATATTTATATGAAGTTCCGCGATTTGAACCCGCAGCCTCCAGTTTAGTAGCCGAAGCGTTGAAACCTAGAAGAAGGTCGTTTTCTTAAAAATCTCCGCCAATAATACTACCGGTAGATTAAAAAGACTTCTAAAAACTTCGAGCCTTGAAATGTGTGAGGTTTTTTTAGCCCAGTTTCCTTACATAAAGCTCGAAACCCTACCTCGTTCGAAAAAAAGTCTGTAAGTATTTAAGGTTGCCAGATGTTCGGGCTTCATCCGCACTTTGTCCAGCTTTTTGACTGATATTTAGTAGTTTAATTTTCGCATCAAACTTCTTGAAAATAAAACGGAATATTTTTCTTTATTTCTTGCTGGTTTCTACATTATCAACATATTATAATTATCGAGTACACAATAAAAACAATAAATGAAATATTTTCGAGATGTATTTCGGCTAACTTTGGAAAATTCAAAATTGGGCTGAAATATACTGGGTGAAATTAAATCAACCGACCAAATTCATACTGGAGACTCGGTTAGTCATCAGAAACAAGGTTTAATGACCCACCTGGTGAAATTCGAAAAAAAAATTTTTTTGTCCCTTAGTGCCTGCACTAGGAATTGTAGTCCAACCAGTAAGGGAGCAAAAAATGTGTTTTTCGAAATTGGCTAAAAGGATTACTGAACCTAGTTATTGATCACTAACCGAGTCTCCAGTATGAATTTGGTCGGTTGATTTAATTTCATTCTATATATCAAAATTATTTAATTTATTAGTTTTATTGTGTATTTAATTAAATGAAAAGTTCACTAAAGCAAAATATATTTAATTTATTTCAAATTATTAAACAAAAAAACATAAAATGAAATTGTTAATTTTCCTCGAAACAATTTAACAATTAATTAAACAGTTGAACATAATTACAAAACAAAAATTGCCTTAAACTCGACTGGGTCCTGACTCGTGGGTAGGGACAATAAAGTTTACCGGTAAAGATAAATTAATTTTTGAATAGGTCAGTCATTAAGTTTGGCAGTAAAATGTATGGATATACTTACTAAAATTTTAATAAGAAATGTATATACACATAAAAAGGAAAATGTACTATAACAAAGACATAAGTGACAAAAATAAAACAAAATTGTCAGTCTTCTGTAATTATCTCCGAATCCCCACATTCCGTACGCAACGAACTCCACTTTCCCTGCGCCCGCTATCCCTGTAAAACGAACGCTACTCGCTATTTATTATTTCATTTTGTGACTTTAATAACCAGTCCCTTTTTAAAGGGTCTGACATTTTGTCGGGATTTTTCAAATTTCGAACTGGTAACCCTATTCTGTATTCAAAACAGCGGCAGGTAAGTCATTTTATACTTATTTGCTGTAGTTGAGATCTTTTCTGAAGACAGCCTCAGCTTACCTGTAGTTCGGTTGTATTCAAGACGGTTTTAAAGAAACTCGGTCTTCAATTGGGTTTTTGGATATAAATCCTCTTTACAGTAACAAATACTTTGTGGTCGTACCTAGGTATGTAGTAACGGGAATTATCAATCGATTCACGAGCGAGTTCTCCGAGTCTACTTGAACAATCCGACATTTGTATGTATGTATGAATGTTTGTTCGACGATAACGTGACTATCGTTCGACGGAATGTGATGCTAAACGGTTGCTTATAGAAATGTGAAAAAATTCACAGAAGTAGTATATATAATCAATTGAAAAGGAAAACTATCACAGCTAAGTAGGCTTTACAGGTTTACGAGTACAGGTCGCGCCAAACTTTTGGCCCCCTATAATGTGTGGGACCAGAAGTTTGGCGCGGTCTGTATTAGTAGACCAACTTATATGTACCGGGAAACAACGGAACCCTACATTGCTCGTGGCCCGACACGCACTTGGCCGGTTTTTTTTTAATTATAAATATGATTATTACTACAAATAAAATAAACCTAATCTATCTAGTAGGTGGTAGAGCTGATGCCGGGCTCGACTGTGGAGGTACCACCATCTTACTCGCAAATCCTCCCGAAGTTATTCGGGGGAGAGTAAGAGAACAGCTCTCAGGCAAAACCAGGCGGCCCACCATTGCCTGGGACCGATGGATGGCGGTATATCCATCCCCAATTACCGGGCCTTATATAAAACAGACTGGTGACGGGCAGCGGCGTCACTGGTGCAAGGGTTTCGGCACCGCGCTCACCAACCCGCCTGCCCAGCGTGTGTGAGTATGGGTATTTCTTCCAGGAGGACCACCAGGAGTGGTGAAATCCTGGGAAGGCAGTGGACGAAACAGGCTGACGGATGGATGGAATCTATATACATTAAAAAAAAAATCTAGAATAAATAAATATTGTTTGTAAATACATAGTTCCATATGTATAATATGTATAACTATAATATATCGATAGATACGAGTATTACCGACCACCGACATTCTTAATGACAGCTAAAGGAAAGGTAGGTATCATCACACTAATATTACAAATGCGAAAGTTTGTGTGTGTGAATGTTTGTTACTCTTTCACGCTGAAACGGCTCAACGGATTTGGATGAAATTTAGAATGGCTATAGCTTATACCCTAACTTAACACATAGGCTACCTTATATCCCGGAAAAAGTATGTCGTTTAACCGAATAACACGCGGGCGGAGCCGCGGGAAAAAGCCAGTAACATATAGAAGCACTATTGCTTTTCTCATACAATGCTAGGCAATAAAAAATGCGTTTGCAAATAAACAAGTAATTTAATGGAAATAACACAAACTTTGTTATACCTCCGGTCCTTTAGCTTTGGCTGGAAGCAGGTTATCTATGACCGAATTGACTTCTTTTTTTAAATTATCCTACCACTGACGCTATATACTTTGTTTACTTCAACTCGTTTTTAAAAGTATTTGTAATACATTAGAATCAGGAATCCCAAGAAACTTCTCAGGTTTGTGCATATCAAGAAATATGTAAATATTACTAGCCTACATACATACAGCAGACAGACTGAAGAAAATTAAAAAAAAAATAGTTTCGGCTTCAATACCAACAACCGCTTTAATAAAAAATCAACAATACAGAGATAACTTTATAACTACTTTACTGTTAGTTTAGATGTTGTCCTTCCTTCGGATTAGAATAAACTAGTTTTGGTGCTGGCGGTTTAGGTTAGAACTTAACCTTCGTGGCTATTTTCAGAAAACCCAGAACCACTTTGACCTAGGCCAAACTAATTTGTCCTAAAACGGGTGTGGTCGGTTACATTCAGTTTCGTGCGTAATTTCGTGTAGCCTGGCTGTGCGGTCTAGAGCTTGGCTACGGTCTATATTGCTGTCCTGTTCATGCTGAATGACCATCATTTCAGTACATTACACGTAATCTACCATCAAACTTACATGGAAACTAAAAACCTAAAGAAATTGCGTTAAATTTCATCCCACCCAACGCTCGAGTATCCTGATAGAGCAAGTTCCTCTACCTATACTTTAGCACACAAACCGCCACCCAAAACTGACCCACATGTACTATTTACCATCCTAGCTATAAGGGCAATTATCGTATAAGCAAGGCTCTGTGTGGAATGGACAATAAAGCACAACCGAGCGCACGAAGACTGGTTCCTTTTTTGCTCTACTAGGGCCTGAGACCGCACGCACACACCCAAACTTCGCTATTGAATAATCAAAGGATGTGGCTTGTTTATGTGTGCGTGGATCAGCTGATGTTAACAGCTGTTACAGGAATGCTGTTCTTTTTTTTTTCTTTTTTTTCTTTGGAGAAATGGCCGCCCTGTTTACGCTTATTGTGATTATCTGTGATAGTACCAGCAGCTTGGTGAGTAAGCTGGTGATTTCAGACAGATGTTTGTAGAACATTTTTATATACACGATTAGCAGAGCCGTAGAATTGAGTTACAATAACATCCATCCATCAGCCTAGTTCGTCCACTGCTGGACATAAGCCAGACTTAGCCACTCCCGGTGGTCATCCTGGAAGAATTACCCATACTCACACACGCTGGGCAGGCGGGTTGGTGAGCGCGGTGCCGGAACCCTCGCACCAGTGACGCCGCTGCCCGTCACCAGTCTGTTCTATATAAGGCCCGGCTATTAGGGATGGATATACCGCCATCCATCGGTCCCAGGCAATGGTGAGCTGCCTGGTTTTTTGCCTGTGCGCTGTCCTCTTACTCTCCCCCGAATTACTTCGAGGGGGTCTCCAAGTAAGATAGTGGTACCTCCACAATTGAGTCCGGCATCAGCTCTACCACCTTTTAATAACAATTGTACTAGATTTGTTAACGACTGTTTTATTATAAATAAATACGAGATTATTAATGCAAGTGGCCGCTTCACAAAGGCGGTAAACGCCGCGTCTTCGTCCTAAGAACGACACTCGCCTTGAAAATACCGAAATTGTATACATAGAAACAGTGGGCACATAATCAAACATAAAGTGAGTGATAGATCCGGTATTTAATAATAATAATGTAAGTGAGCTCACGTGAGTTTTAATAATATTATTAACAATAGTACTGTTTAACAAAACGATTGATTAATTTGCCTTATCGGCATTCTGAAGGGGTTTAAATTAAAGAATGATGCTGAGTTCACAGATTACTCGTACAAACTCAGTTTATACAAGAGTAATGAATCACTGACTAATTAAAATAACATAAGTGGGTAAAAACATCGGTGAAACGTGGGTATGCGAGTGTGGACTGTGATTTGCATCTCACACCCCCTCGAGGATTCATGTAGTGAAGATAGTGTGTATATTTAAATGAAACCACTTTCTTTACTGTTCACACTATAACAACTTTCTCAATGACAAAGACACGCGTAAACGAAAAAACAAAAGGACTTGCATAATACAAAAAATACAGTAAATAATTATTAAATAACGGTGTTAAAGTATTCATACGCTTTAAAGTTGTTGTGCAGGATCCTTTACACAGTAATGCATAAAATGACACAACTTTGCCAGAAGAGGCTTGTTGACATTAAACTATTTTCGCGTAGTGCCATAGACCACATGTACTTCATACTATTTATTTAAAAATAAGAAATATAATCATAAGTTGTGTGTTTGGGTACTAAACCCGGAGCAACTACCAAACAATAACCAACTCACGTATTATTATTATTAACTGCAATATTTTTGTAATCTGTGCCATGATTCTATGGACTACCTACTCGGTCCATCCATCAGCCCGTGTTCGACAACTGCGGTCTAAGTCCACGATACTGTAGCGCATCAGAAATGTTCGCGGAGGCACAGACTGATAGCTTTACAGCAATAGTTCGAAAACGTGTGGCTTCCCTTATGTGTCGTTTAAGGGGCAGCTCCAACAGCATCTTGGAAGGCATTGTTGATCGATGGGACAGCCCTGTTCTGGGTTTCTGGAATAGGGTTCACGTGGAGTCTAAATATTTTACCAGGAAGGTGTTGTTGTAGACATCACGTAATTTTTATTGTGTGATGTCTGCAACAGCGACTTCTGCTAGGACTTCTGCTAGATCTTTTTTGTATTATATTCTTGTGTTTGTGTTTAGATTAAGATACTGCATACAATTGTTACTAACTAAGATATGGATTTCGGTCTGAAATAAATATATTCGTTTCATTTCATAAGGCCGGGTTATCCAGAGAAATCTGTCCTGCTCCAACGATTTCATTTTACCCATGTCTATCCTGCTCAACGTAAGCGGACCGCTCAGAAAACTCGCGGTTTTGAGGTGTTTTTATTTAGTATTTTGTAATTAGAGGGATGGGTTTTTAATATAACGGCCGTTTTATATCATATTTCTTACGACATTTATTTTGGTATAAGTTTTATTGTCCAAAATTAAATATAGCTCAAATGAAAAAATTAGATCGTAGTTTAGACCTATCTTTGCGATTTAATTGGATCGAGCAAAATGTAAGTAATCGTGTATCGAACGGCCGAAATTTCCAGATCAAGAGTGAAATATGATAAGTAGGTAAATATTTTTTACAAAATTTTAATCATCGCTATTTATTGGTTTAAAATACATTTGAAATGGGCCAAAATGGGATAACCCCTCATAAGCATTTCCCAGATTTCACCACTCTTGGTGGTCCTCCGTCCTCCTCATCCAGCCACAGTTGTTCGAGAGGACTATTCAGTATGGTCCGTAAATTATGTGTATTTTATTAGATAAGTTTTATCAATGCTTCATCAGCATCAGTTAATTTGACCAAAAGCTCTCCTTATTTTACGGACGTACTGACACAGATGGTAATTTCCGTATTTAAAACGTACAAAACCCTGAAATCATCTCTGACATATTGAGTTGAAAACCAATTTCACTATTCGTTATTGAGGTAAAGGTAAATAAGACAACAAAATAGGAAAGCACTAAATAAATTGAAAGGCAAAGACAATTAATCGAATGCTTTTTCAAGATTAAATTCATAGAGATTTACAACAAACACGTATATTCCAGTTTAACCGTAGACAACATCGATAAAACTGACGTTCAAAAAACGTAAAACAAAATGACAGAACGACACATATCAGTCAGGCCGAAATTAAAAATCGAACAGAGTGCACCTTGCCTCCCGCCGAGCTTTTGAAAAACGAACGTGTAGATAACGAAAAAATTTAATACCTCTTACTCATTCTCACATAGGTGACAACCAACTATCTTCTCTTTCCCACAGCCCTACATCTCTAGTGCACTTTTTTGAAGCCCTCTGATTACGTTAGGAGCAGTCAACATCCTAACGCACACATAGGCGAGTGTAAGAAGGCTGTGTGATGAATGTGAGCGTGAAGTCAGCTGTGTGCATATGTGTGCGTATACACGTGTTGTTTTGTTTGAATTGTAGGTCTAAGGGTAGAGATGTACGTTGTAAAGCTAAAGAGTATTGAATTGTTGTGTTTAGTTGTCGACGTATACCTAGTAGGGCACGATTAATCATTTACTTGGACAACTAATGCAAAAACTGTTTAGTTTCTTTTCTGGTTTATAGTTTAAGCTTTTTGTCAATATAAGGCTCGCTTACACCAAGCAACTTAACTCGGGTATGCCTTTGTCACATCAAACGATTCAGATAAAGACATAGCATAAAATAATAGTTAACTTGTGTCATATCGCCTCGCAAATGGGTTTAATATATATACAATTCAGTACTACAATGTATTTATATGGAATGATTTCATAGCATGATCTTTTTGCCACAAAGGCTTATATTAACTGTTTATAGTATCAAGAACTTGACAAAACATTATCATGAATTTAACTTACTTCTTTGCTACACAGTCTCTACGATTGTAAATCGTGTTTTGTAATAAATATGTTAACAAATTTTATAAAATCTTAATGAATTTTATGGGGTTTATACACTTTTAGTTGCGTGGTATTTTAAAATTCCTGTTTAAACATAAACCAATTTCATTTAATACACGTTCATTACTTAAGGCGCCGCGCTGCCCAAACGTAGACGTCGTAAAAAGTCCAGTTTTTTGTCGGACAGTTAGCCGTATCGATATGCAATATATTACAAGCCAGAAAAATACAGTTGAGTAAAGTGTTTAAACAAAATATTGATTCAAAAATATTTTAAAGAAATGGTCTAATATCTTGATTAAAAAATGTTAGTTTATTAATTTGATATCGTATTCTTTTATTTTAAGAAAAACGAAAGTACACGAATAAAGAAAATCATTTTATGTATTTTTTTGTATCTGTTAAAATATATTACAACATATATTCTAAGAATTAATTTTTTATTGCTTTTAAAAGATACCTCGCTACATGGTGCCCTTATAATTTTCAAGAATTGTATAAATCTAATAATGACTGCAACGATAAATTACTGTCAAAATGTTAATAATGTTGTAAATTACTTATTTTTGTTGACATTTCTTTTTATCTCCTGACGAAAACTTAAACTGACATTCAAATAAATATACCTACTTGGCATTTTAGTTTTGTGTAATTTCTTTGCATATATTATTAATGTGAATATTTTTTTTTACTTAATTTTTGTTGTACGTTACTTAAACAAAATTGCTACACCTTATTATGGGTAAAGTCACATTGTTTCTACATGACATTTATTATAAATATTTTAAGACCTGCTATGACATGTGGTTTATTGCAATAAACTGAATTGAATTGAATATGTATTTATTAAACTAAAAAATAAAATAAAACTGAATGTTGTATTTCTTTTAAATAAACGTTGTATCTGCGAAAAAACGTTGAAATATAACCAAACTCAAAGGTATATACAACCGCATCTCATCATATTTGATAGGTACCACCGTCTCACCGCACCTTAAATAAAATAGTTGTCCGATACGATATAACTCAGACTTAAAACAGGTTTCGTGCCGTCTTATCAGTTGTTAATTACCATACACTAATTGTTATAGTTTTTATGGCAACTCGAAAGAAAACTGTTCACCTTAAAGGGGCTTTAAAACTTAAGTATCGTGATAACCAGCCCTTTTCTCGAAAATTAAATGAGTACTTTACATTTCTCGAAACAAATTCTGTTTCTTTTTTTTATTAAATAGACTAATTTATGTAAATTATCTTACGTTAATTGCACTAGCGTCACTATTTATTTTTACAATTTCTATCCTAGCCGGTTTCGAATATTATTGCCATTTTCAAGGGAGATGTTATCTATGTGGTTGGGGTTCATAGGTATATATAGGGGTATATATTAAAATTTTGGATACTAGCTATGAACGACGTAAGCAATGGTAATATAGCAATTATAAGTTTTAGATAAATTAAATAGATAAGTAATTTGTTTAACAAGGTCCCGTACCCGAAAGTATTAGAAATTACTAAGAACCTATTACTAGGTCTTCGCTGTCTGTCTATCACAGGAGTCTACAGCTTCAGCCGTAATAGGTAGCAAGTTGAAATTTTCACAGAATAGGTGTTACTATAGCTGACCCCTATCACGTTGGAACTGTCAAAAAGCGCTGGTGAAGAGAGAGTGTACGAGTGCGGTCCATACCTCGATACCCTATCGGAGATCTTGTGGTGACAATTTATTTTTATTATATTATTTAAGTGATAACGTGAAACGCGAGCATAAAGACAGACACTCAAAACGAACTATAGAGTTACGGAAAGCTATTTCTCGAACTTATGAGCATGAGCGGGAGAAAGCGAGAAAAGACAGGTAAATACCTAAGGTAAGTAGTTATTGCTAGCTCGTGTTCTCTGATCGCAACTTGTTACCATTTAATGTGACAAGTTACGCTTGTGCTTGCTCGGTCACTACGCGGTTCGATTTGATCTCGTACATTCATCAAAACGAACTATAGAGTTACGGAAAGCTATTTCTCGAACTTATGAGCATGAGCGGGAGAAAGCGAGAAAAGACAGGTAAAAATGTCATCACCACAGCTTTTATCCCCGTGAAAGAATGTAAGAGCAGTGTCCGAATAGGTAAATGTCTATAAACTAATAAAGCCACGTGATAATTAAATTCACTTGTACTTGTTTCACTGGTTTTATTTTGAAATTTACACTTTAATCCCGACCTGTTTCGGTTATACACCATTCTTAACCTGAAGGAATTTAGGAATTCAGGAAATTAAACTATCAATATAACGTCATTCCCGCGTCATCCGAAAATTACTCCCATTGATGAAGTTATTTCTCTTAAACGGCTTACTTAAAAATTATAAAAAAAATATATTTAAAGTATAAGAAATACCTTGAAAATATTTCCCAAAGTCAAGCTGTTTTTGGAATAAAATTGGCTATTTCTTGGAAACCGCTAATGTTATTTGTATGGTTCTTGCACTAAAATACAAAAAAGTATAGCTTATAAAACTCATTGCAGGAACTTTAAAAATGTTGATTTACAGCAGAGTTAATAAATAAAAACTAGATATTTTGAGAGCGCGTGGCGTCAACGTTGCCGTAAACGGCAAGTTTCAGAGCAGTCGATTACAAAATCAAATGCAAGGTTTTAACGTTCATTTTGACTTTGTTTAAAATATATCAAGGTTATTGGAGGCTACAAGGGCCTTAAAGATGTACACAATGATCATGTTGAAACGAAAATGTAAATAGAAGGTAACTTTTTACCTCGTTGCAAAATGCACATTTTAATATAGTTTTCCTTACTTTCAGATAAAAAGTATGCAATAAATGCGTTTTAAAGTAATTTGCGGAAATAGTTTAATAATAATAAAGTCTTCACAGGAAAATTATGTAATTTAATGTATTACATTTTGCTTGCACTACATTTACAAACTTTAAAGCGTCTTTACAGTTGTCTTATGGAATTAAACGTCTATTACTATTAAAAAAAAACGTCTATTACTACTATTAGTTGTAATGTAATGCAGTCAAAATGTAAGGCATGAAATGGAATAATTTTCATACGATCACCTAACTAATAACAAGCAATTTGCGCAAATTGTTATAAAATGGATTTATTACATCTTTTTTATTCAAAAGTAAGGAAAACAAATTATGCATTTATAATATTAGTGTGATGTGATGTGATATTAGTGTGATACTTGCGATGGTCGACACTTAGTGAAACTTGGAAAACATGATAATTAAATTCATTTGTACTGGTTTCACTGGTTTTATTTTAAAATTTACACTTTAATCCCGACCGGTTTCGGATAATACATTTTTAGATAGATAGATAAAATATTTATTAAGCCCATAACACGTACATACTTATACAAAACTAAGGTATACAAATTCAACTTCCTTTTTTCGACCTAAGGTGGTATAGAGGGTGTGTGTGTGTGTGTGTGTGTGTGTGTGTGTGTGTGTGTGTGTGTGTGTGTGTGAGGGTGTGTAGGTGTGTGTATGTTTGTTACTCTTTCACGCTGAAACGGCTAGACGGATTTGGATGAAATTTAGAATGGATATAGCTTATCCCCTTACTTAACACAAGCTACTTTTTATCCTGGAAAAAAAAACAAGTCGTTAAACCAAATAAAACGCGGGCGGAGCCGCAGGCAAAAGCTAGTAAATTATACAATAAGGCCACCCCTAGTCTACCGTTTTTTTACCGATGACTCTTAGGGTTCCGTACGCGAAGGGTGCCAAATGGGACCTATTACTAAGCCTCCCCTGTCTGTATGTCCGTCCGTCTGTCACATATCACAGGGGTGTACAGCTTCAACCGGAATAGGTACAAAGTTAAAATGTTTGCAGAATACGTATTACGTTGATCGTTGGCACTTGGTGGAACTTTAAAATTCGTGGATTACAAGTACAAGTTACAAGTGATTTTCTGTCCATTGTGTTACTATGGCCCCCTGTCTGTATGTCCATCCGTCTGTCACATATCACAGGGGTGTACAGCTTCAACCGGAATAGGTAGAAAGTTAAAATGTTTGCAGAATACGTATTACGTTGATCGTTGGCACTTGGTGGAACTTTAAAATTCGTGGATTACAAGTACAAGTTACAAGTGATTTTCTGTCCATTGTGTTACTATGGCCCCCTGTCTGTATGTCCGTCCGTCTGTCACATATCACAGGGGTGTACAGCTTCAACCGGAATAGGTAGAAAGTTAAAATGTTTGCAGAATACGTATTACGTTGATCGTTGGCACTTGGTGGAACTTTAAAATTCGTGGATTACAAGTACAAGTTACAAGTGATTTTCTGTCCATTGTGTTACTATGGCCCCCTGTCTGTATGTCCGTCCGTCTGTCACATATCACAGGGGTGTACAGCTTCAACCGGAATAGGTAGAAAGTTAAAATGTTTGCAGAATACGTATTACGTTGATCGTTGGCACTTGGTGGAACTTTAAAATTCGTGGATTACAAGTACAAGTTACAAGTGATTTTCTGTCCATTGTGTTACTATGGCCTCTATCACGACAAATAATAAAATGTTTAAAAAATCAAAATTCAAGAGAATAAGCAAAATAGTTGCATTATTTTAACGTTTTGGCTTTTATTTAATTTACTTAAATACGATACATACAAGTTTTAAATTAAATAAAGATTGTACATACTTTAAACTAAAATAAAAGAATTATGAAAGGTAGGTAAGGTACGAAGACTGTACCGAATTTTTTGGTCATATTTTAGCGCCTTGTTTTTTGTAGCCTCGATGTTGCTGTGGCATGTATATTGTTGTTATTTTATTTACCATAATATTTTTAGGGTTCCATACCCGTATTGTGGGATGATTTGATGCGCGAGTCTCACTCACACTTTGTTAAAGTACGCCCCCACAAAATTGCAGAATCATTTATTCGCCTGTTTCGTCCACTGCTGGACATAGGCCTTTAAAAGATTTCGCCACTCTTAGCGGTCCTCCTAGAAGAAATTTATATTCTTGTACACGCTGGACAGGCGGGTTGGTGAGCGTGGAGCCGCAGACTATTACTGATATTCTTCAAGGACAAAAATAACTACAGGCCTCGAGTTTTTTTCCGCCATCTACATTTTTAGTTCAAATTCTAAAAGCTGCCAAGAAACAGGCAGTTAATAAAAAAAGCTGCCTCCATCACGCTTCCTTTCAACACAGGCACTATGCAATACCATGCCGGGGCATGTTTTGTAAAAAAAAGACTTTATTATAAGCGCGAGTCTCGCTCGAGGGCAAAGGGCTCCGCACCTTTTTTGTAAAATAAAACTTACTTATGCTGATTTCTTGTATAGTGCAGAAGGCTATTTATAATGCCAGCCATGAGAGTAATCTGCGTATCGCCTTCTTATTTATATTTTATTAATGTCTTTAAATAAATATACATCTTATAGCATTAATTACTTTACGTGTGTTACATATTACAGTTTATAGCGAAATATATCGCATTGGATGTAATAATGTTTAGAGTATTATTACTTGTTTATATAATGTGAACTTTATTTATGCAGCCAAATTCATACTATAGGTTTAACAAATCTAGTGTTGACCTCCCATCATAGTAATCTATTCTTGGCTGGGCTTGCGCAAATCCTTCCGAAGTTATTCGGGGGAGAGTAAGAGAACAGCTCTCAGGCAAAACCAGGCGGCCCACCATTGCCTGGGACCGATGGATGGCGGTATATCCATCCACAATTGCCGGGCCTTATATAAAACAGACTGGTGACGGGCAGCGGCGTCACTGGTGCAAGGGTTTCGGCACCGAGCTCAAAAACTCGCCTAGCGTGTGTGAGTATGGGCATTTCTTCCAGGAGGACCGCCAAGAGTGGTGAAATCCTGGAAAGGCCTATGTCCAGCAGTGGACTAAACAGGCTGATGGATGGATGGATGGATGATCTTGCGTTCGTAGTAGGGAACACGAAAAGAATAATTTACGAATTTCACAAAAAGGTCATCTAAACTTTACACTGAGCATTTATCGAGTCTACAGTATGGCTGTATATATAAATGTCACCTTATATTAACTGGATGTGCAACGTATAAAAGCATAACCACATATTCCACCGAACATATCGAACAAATAAGTATTTTGGTAAAGTTTTTGTAACTTCGCAGTTTTTTTTTCTTCATTTTATTTTATAAAAACAAAAAGATAAGTTACCAAGTTCTTTTGCCAGATAGTAGTAAAAGTGAGCTTGACACCCCGTATGTATTATATTGTCAAATAAATAAAGGTATGAATTGTATAAATAATTGTTCTATATTTATAAGAAATACACAATATTCAATATATCATATCATATTTGACTTCTCTAATAAATATAGTTAACGCAAGAGTGTTAATCAAACCAGGAAAGTTTATTTTAGAGTTAGTTGTAAAAATAAACTTTTTCAAGGAATCATTGAAACATTTTTTTTTCCACCCGATGCATTACGGAACCCCAAAAACCTATAAATACGGACTCCACAAGTCGTCCTTGAAGTCATATGGGATGCGGGCTACAGCTGATACTACCTGTCTCACGCACACAGTCACAGTTTATTGAATATACGTACACTAGGGTAGGGGTGTGTTGTTTGTGTGGTCGCTGATGGAAGGGACTCTCTTCTGGAAATACGCTTGAGTTTATAGTTATTTTATTTACGTGAAATGATGGATTTTTGCTACACATATATAAGATGAAATTTAATCAACCGACCAAATTCATACTAGAGACTCGGTTGGTGATCAAGAACTAGGTTCAGTAATCCTTTTGGCCAATTTCGAAAAATATTTTTTTTTGCTCCCGTACTGGTTGGACTAGTTTAAGTACAATTCCTAGTGCAGGTTCTACGGGAAAAACATTTTTTTTTTCGAATTTCACCTGGAGGGTCATTAAACCTTGTTCCTGATGACTAACCGAGTCTCCAGTATGAATTTGGTCGGTTGATTTAATTTCACCTAGTATACTTTTTTATCTCAGAATAGGTGCCGTATATACATTTTGTTCTATCAAATTCCAGGGTACTGTTTCAACATGATAGGTACCAGATTATTATGTAAATAGGGGTAAATGCCTTTATTTCAAGATGTGTCTCTCCTGATTTTGTTTTGGTTGGGACACTTTAATTTTACATGGTGCTTGGAAAAGTACTGCAATCCTTTCAAGCACGTATAATATACGAGTGTAATTCTAAAGTTAATTTTTTTTTTGCTATGCAAGTCTGTTGTTTACCTAGGTCAAAGACAAGACAAATACTCTTTATTGTGCACCAAATACAAATAATAAAAAACAATACAGTATAAAAGAAGGTAAAAAATGGCCGCCTTATCGCTTATAGCAATTTCTTCCAGACAACCTTTGGGTGGAAATTATTGTAGGGAGAAAATAACGTAAAAGGCGGTGTACGAAATAAGAAATAAAAAGAAAAAATTACTAATATAAAAAATATATAGTTACATAAATTATA
Organism: Ypsolopha scabrella; assembly: GCA_910592155.1. Taxonomy (NCBI): domain Eukaryota; kingdom Metazoa; phylum Arthropoda; class Insecta; order Lepidoptera; family Ypsolophidae; genus Ypsolopha; species Ypsolopha scabrella. Next base: position 1,848,187 of record OU342978.1, read on the forward strand.
AAATTGTACATACAAATAATTAGAATATTATAAATATTATACAATACACTAATAAATAACCATACAAATCATAAAATATAAATAAATCATAATTATAATACGTAAACCAAAAGCAAAGGTATCAGTAAATATTAGATATGTGAACTGAAATGTCATAATATCATTTTTCATTGTGTTCTATGGACATATAATAATTAGAAGCCTGATTTTATGATAAAAATGGGCTCTTATTTAGTTCCGTCTTTTTATTCTGAGCTACGGAAATATCCTAACAATAAAAAATGTGTGATTTTTTATTTTCACAAATGCAAGAAGCCCATAATAATTATCACAACGAATAGAGCATCTGTTTCTTATATTCTCATTCAGTTTGGTACAATTCGCGAGGCCTTCACATTGTATTTGGCCATCATTCAGATACGTAGCAATTTACTTCTTCCTGCTATTATTCATCAAGCAAAAAAGTATAATTTCATGTGAATGAATGCAATATGGAGAATTTAACACAAGCTCCCGCTAGATGGAGTTGAATATTGTTGTGATAAAAAAACACTTGTACTTTTCCACAGATAATATTTAATTCTACACTACCCAACCGGTTTCACTATATAAGCATCATCAGGGGCTTTTTAATTACATAATTTTATATATAATTATTTATTTAAACAATCTTTCTGTTGCTAGATGTCCGTGCAATAAACGATATAAATAACTTCAATTCAATAAATTCAATCACAACAATGTTTGATAAATTCCACCAAGTGCCGACAATCTCAACTATCAACTTCCTTGAATATTGTTATTTTTCAGAAACACACTTTCACAATGTTTAAAAAAATAATAATGTTGCATAAGTTTTTCAGCTTTGAGCTCATCCCTTAATTAGGTGGGGTTTTTGGGGCACTGTTTATCCCTCTTCCCCTTTGTTAATTTTATGATTTAAAAATATGCTGAAAATAATTTGCGGGAGCTAAATAAGTATTGTTGTTTTGTAGCTTTTTAGACACAAAGTCGCTCACTCGGGATTCCATCCATTCCACATGGTCTCACGACAATACACTCTACGGATGTCATAACATCTCCTCCCCCATCGTGGGTAATCAATCGTGATTTTATTTTAACCCCTTTCCTCCTGTATGAACCTCACGTGATTAAAACTTTAAGAGGATAGGTTGCTCTGGAGAAAGATTCATCTCACTGAAGATTCCGATCACAGAAGAAAGATTCTACAAAAAAGTCAAAATGACGACTTTTGTCACTAATTATATTATTTAAAAAAAACTAACGGTTGTGTTAAATATCTGTTCCTTTCAGACTATAATAACGTTTATACAGGTTTTATTTAAAGGAATGCTTTGGTGGTTTGGGCATACAGAGAAGATGAATGAAAGTAGAGTGACGAAAAAAAATTATGGTGCATTTATGGTGAAAGGTAAAGCTCGACCGGGCCGCCCTAGAAGGACGTATGCCGACCCAATAGGCAAAGTCGTCATTTTTTTTTATTGGAATTCGGCCCTATCCCACTACGAGGCGAAGTAATACTTTATATTCTCTGCTACGGGTCTTTGCACTTGGAGTATCACGTGAGAGTGATTGATGTAACCGCGACCTACCCTCTTAAGATATTCATTGATCTATCTTCAAAATAATTAAATTTAGCCGTAAATTCTAAGTAAAATCCTATAAATCTTCACGACTAAAGTTACTATAATGTCACGAAAAATGTTTTTTACAAATATTTGTTTTTTGACTTGATTGTTTGTTTCTACCCTAAATCTATGAATTTAACTCGAATCTTGATAGATGTAGAGTAGTTCCCTAATCCGACTTGGAAACCCTTTAAGAGATTTCAAAACCTTATCATATCACAATACCGACTCCAGGAATTTATTACAACTATATACATTTAACTATGACATCACCACCCTGACCGAGCAGAGTCCCATATTTTATACGTCCACATTTACGATGCGCATTTACAAAATAAACTCCTACATGACGCTATTCAGTGTTATTTTCTTTTATTCAAAAAGTCGACTCACTGAGGCCGTGTATTTTATTTTTATATCATTTTGACGGGTCCTGGGGCCGTCCGTCCGTCCGTCCGTCCCTCGGGTGTGATTTGTATTGGGGATCGTTACGCTCAAGATTTTATCCTGGCGTGTTCATAAAGGGATCTTTGTGTTTACGTCTGATAAATAGGAGTTTTGCATGCTGCGCGATGTAAATAAATAGAAGTTTTATGGTACATGTTGAAAAAAATTGGTTTGCGTTTCGGCAGAGCGTGAATAAGGGAGGATCCATAAAGCACAAGGTTTGCCCAAGCCCCCGAAGGGGCCAGGGATCCAGGTAAAGTTACGCTGGGTAACATGGATGAATGATTCGATCAGAGCCTGAGCTAGGTAATATTTCCTTATGTATATTATTAGAATATTACAAATATTTTTTTTATAAAACACACTGTCGTGGTTTTGGGACGTACCGTGGACGTCCTGTTTTGGAAAAAACTACGTTCCAACAGGAAAACTCCAAGCAAAAGCCACAGTACATAAGGTGACGTTCGTTTATATAGCCGATTAATATTGGAGACTCAGTAAGTGGTCAGGAACAAGGTTCAAGTCATTGGGTCAATCAAAGGGTCACTTTTCTGTGAAATACGCAAATTAAATTTAAACTTTCTATACTGATTGAGTAGATTATGTTTTTATTGCGAAATCCATCGCTGTCGAATACTCAAAATTCGACAGATTAAGTCGAAGTTGTCCTTGAACAAGTTTAGATATTTTGCAAACACTCACCGAGTCTCCAGTATCAATTTGGCAATATAAAGAAAAGTTACCTTATTTAAGCTACCTGAGGGGAGGGGGTGTCAAAAAAGAGGATGAATTGAAACCGCGTGGCTTATAGCCGCTCGCTCTAAGCTACTAAGTTACTTAACTCGAGACAAATTACAAATTGTACAACCAGTAAATTATTTGGTATTTGGTTAGGAAATTAGAAAAAATAACTTTTACAAAGCAATTTAATTGATCCTAAGTCGAACCTAATGCAGTCTAAGGTTTCCTATGAGCTCACTAGATGGCGCAGATGGTTATCTAGACACTAGTACTGTCAAAATGCACTCTTACGATTATTATGATAGATTTTACAAATGAAAACTGTGCTTTTTAAAAATAGTTTTTTTGCTGTTTCTAGGCATTTAATTAAGTAGACTTTCAATAATTATTCTGTTAAGATATTTTTTTTTGCCGTACCTCCTAATGACAAAACGGAACCCTTATACGATCACTTTGTTGTCCTTCTGTCAAGAGCTTTTTTCTCGGGATCCGTTACAGAAATCTACGGCCCATAGTGCTAATAAAAAATCAAGCTTGTAACTTAACGCGAAAGAAAGTTATTGCCCTTTACGTAAGTAATTTCATACAAATTAGCTAATCATGAAAACATATAGGGTACAAAACTATGATAGAAATAAATTTCTATATTTTTAAACACTTGGTAATTTATCCATCGCAAAGAGATAAGAAATTAAATTCATATCATTGCGGTATAGAAAATCAGAAAAGTAAATCTGGACGTGAGGATCCCAGTTCAGTTGACGTAAAAACTCGAAATTACGCTCATAATTAGGTATTTTAGTGATAAGCGCACATCCAGGTATATCAGAAAACTCCAGATAGTTAATTTTTAAAGGAAAACGCTGAAAGGAAAAATTAACTATCCAATATAATAATACGTTTGCTGGTTACATAGAGTTTAATAGATCGTAAGTGTCCAGTTTGTTCGGTAATTTATTACAGCTCGTGGAATACGTTTGTGTTTTCAACGGTATATGAGCAATTGACCAATTTTTTAAAGTAACAGCACTTTATCTGCTCTACTCTTAAACCATCTAATGGTCTAAGGCTCTTTTTCAACTACTTACATACCTACTAAAAAGGATTGGCCGTACTCTAAAAGCAGTTTTAAATACTCTGTGTTTATTTAACTCGTGAATACGTTTATTAAATTAAAATAATAAAAAAAAATATCTTTGAATAACATAATTAACTATAAAAAATAAACAACTAAACTATCTGAATACAAACAATAAATAATACACTAAGAAAAATACAAATTTATAATTCTTATTGTTTTTTATTAAATATAAAATTTTCGCAAACTGTTGTTGTTTGTTAGTCATGTCATAGTATTAGAATTAGTTTATTGCAACTAGTCCCTAAGTTTAAAGTCAAGGGGTTGGAGGTATATTCTGTATATTCAAGCACAGGAATATACAGAATATACCTCCAACCCCATCTAAAAATCAGAACCGAGCAGATCAAAACAATCCACCGATTTATTCGAACCACGGAGTCATCCATTAGACGTAATATGGATAAGTTGTCCCGAATAACATTGCAATTTCGTTACTATCGCTATACAATAAGAACTATCGCAACTGCTCCAACTTTACGCTATTCCTAAAATGACCCATTCTCATGGGACTTGAAAGACCAGCCATGAAAAAAGAACGCATACAGACGCAATCTCAACCATGTAAAACCAAACTTCTTTGACTACCCTGCCTCCCGAATCAATATGCACGAAAGGACCCTAAGGGGAAAGTGAGGGAAACCGTGAAAACAAACATGCCTGGTTATGCAGTAAGAATGGTCGAGCAAAAAATAAAAATAAGCACATAATTTACGACTAATTGAAAGATGTTACAGGTGAAAAGGGAATTTATGATAACAGTTTTAGAGTTGAATTTTGATTGGGGGGTTTTTGAATAGTTCGTGAAGATCAGCTGTTTGAGCAAGGCGAGTCCTTTAAAAGGGCGAGAGGGATACTATTTTAGAAACGTGTAGATTTTGATGATTTGGTTTCGAGAACTGGTTTTTTACGCTTTTTGTGCAAACAGAATCCAGTTTTTAACTACAATCCATTATTTAGGACGACGATGAGGCTAAAAGAATTAACAAACTTAGTTTAGTTGCAATAGTCAGCATACCACATAGTTATCAAAAACATATACCGATGATTTGATTGTTTAAACAAACAGCGTTAATTGATTTATTTATTTTACTGTAATTCAAATCGTTTGTAATCGAAATCGAAATCTCTCCTGCTCCAACGCTTTTGTTTTACACATGGTCATCCTGCTCAGCGGAAGCGCGCGCGCCGCTTAGAAAATTCGCGGTTTCAAGGTGTTTTTATTTATTATTTGGAATTAGAGAGATGGTTTTGCATATGATGCCCGTTTTATATTACATTTTTCAAGACGTTTATTTCAGTGTACATTTTACTGATAGCACAAATGAAACGATAATTAGCCCATAGTTCAGACCTATCTTTACGATTTAAATGGATCGAGGAAAATGTAAGTAATCGTGTATCGAATGACCGAAATATCAAGATAAAAGAGTTAAATATAATAAATATAAATAAAAAAAATACATTTATCTTCTATATTTATTGGCTTAAAATTAATTTGAACAAAATCGCGATAACCCCCCTTAATTATTGACTTTCTCTTGAGTAGGTATCGATTACTTTTCTGTATAAAATTTGTTTAGTTTTTATTCCATCTTAAAGTTGAGTTTTTCGATAGTGCGTGATATTTCGGTTGCCGTAACAGCCACGGCTCAAAGCGCGCTATTTTAAACAAAAATGATAATGTTAGTGATACATCATGCAGTTTAATTCTTATTTACGAACTTAATGTAAAATTAAGTGCTCAATCTCGTGTCACCCATGCCCTTAAAATAGTATGAGTAATCTAAAAAAACGGTCAAGTGCGAGAAGGACACGCGTTCTGAGGGTTCCGTACCATTTAATTATGTTAATAGACTTAAATGATTTGAATAAAAATTATAAACTTATTAGTACCTAGAAAATGTATGAAACAAAACTAAGTTGTTTGAGTATTCAGGTCTTAGACCATTTAACATGGGACCTGGCAAAGCGCGACTCTTACTACTGAAATTATTCTGCCGTTTTCCACGGGAGGGGAGGTAAACACGCACAGCACACATTTACTCATTCACGCACACTCCTGCGAAAAATTGATATGTAAAGCAAACTTACATGAACAAATTGTTGATGTACTTCGGCAGAGGGGAATGCGTGCGCTTGCCAAGTCCCGTGTTAAATGGTTTAAGATTCAGGTACGTAACCCTAAACCTATAAAAATAATCGGCGTTTTCAGTATTTGCTGTTTAAATAAGCACATAATATAAAAAATAATTTTATTCATTTTTTTATTCAATATTCGTTTTAGGGTCATTCTACATAACATATCCAAACTTCAGGTCTGCAGCTATATATGGATAGACGAACAGACAGCAGAGCGATAGTAATAGAGCTCCGTGTTGCCCTTCGGGTACGGAACTCTAAAAAACTTATAGTTAATATTAGTTATAATGGTTGAGAGATGTAAACAAGGACTTTAAACTTAGATGATTCTGAGTGAGATATGACAAATAATATAGGTATATCGGTCCTATTTAATCGAGGACTGTTGTCTCTTATTCTCTAAAGAGATGCAGACTTGGATTTTCATATAAACTCGCATACTTTTCGACGAGATTTGGTATTTTTTTTATTAACGTTGACAGATATATCCTGATAATGCCCGAATCAACGTTTGACTGTTCTTAAATTTGAGCTGGAAAGTAGGAAAATCGCCTGATGATTATTTTATCCCAGAATGATTATAATTAGCTTCACATACACCTGTGAGATTTGAGCCCTTGATCTCTGAATTAGTGGGCGAGTCGTTCTAGCGTAGTATTTAAATAATCTGTGCCGAATAACTAAAATAAATGGAAAATATTAATATTTTCATATACTTTTTAGCGTTTACTGAATCGTTTATTAAATATAATACCCCAAAAAATGTAGATGGCAGTAGGCACGGACGATACGAACTAAATTTAGAAAATGACACTCAATTTAAACATTAGCCCTAAAATCATAATGGCCCCCATCACATCGGTGTTTTTTTATAAAATCAACATGGCATGCCGCGCGGCCATTATAAATAAAGCACCAATAATTACACTGTACTTATTCACTACGCTTGTGACAATATTCAACACATGTGTGCTAGATCAGTGCTCCTCAGACTATAGTGACTACATTCATGTGTGCTAGATCAGTGACTCTCAAACCATGGGACAATATTCAACATTATAATATATGCATTCTAGATCAATGCATGGTAGACTCTCGACGAATGGCTCTCAGACTATAATTTTATTATTGTGACAACTTTCAACACACGTGTCCTAGATCAGTGTATCTTAAACTTTCGTGGCAATATTTAAGAGAATAGGTTCCGATTGAGATTTCCTATCAATTATCTGTTCGTTTCAGATTTTTTAATAGATTTATTAAGTTTATATAGGTTTTAATTCATAAATAATATAATGATAATGTTAAAACTCGACATGAAAACTTTTTTTGGAGTCATCTTTGACTTTTTATGATTCAATATTGGAATGATGTCTGAAGATTCTGTTTAGATAAGAGTGTGCATTATATTCTTGATATAAGTCCACTTTTTTTTCAAATGTCTAATATTGCTAGATTCTTCAAACAAGGAAAAATAAATTATGGTTTTTAGAACTTGTGTGTTAGATAAATGGATGCTAGACCAGTGGCTCCTAAACTATATTCTACTGATTCAACACATAATGTGTGTTAGAGCAGTGATATCTATGATAACGGTTTCATGCAGGAGATCTCTCAAAAGTTACTGCTGTTCTTAATTTGTGTCGTTATTTTGTATTAGCTTATGTCGTAGAATAATAGAAAAAAAACGTAATTTTAATAAGATTCTGGAACTCTGTGCTAAAGTCCGCCAGATAGTATCTGAGACAAGCTGAAGGATTTCTCAATACGCTCGGCGACTTGCCATATCTAGATGCGTCAGCGTATTCAGTCGAGCTCTAAAGGAAAAGAGTGGTACTTTCGCCCCCCATAAATTATTTCCTATTGGACCTACGAAGTTGCCATTTTACATATCTGCTAAGGGCCCCACAAGTACCTAATAGTTTAACAGTGCTTGACCTTAATTCTTTTTTAGCGAAGCTGACAACCTGTACTGGCTTTGTACTGAACTCGGCCCCTTTTTCATATTTATATTTTTGGTGGGATCTAATTTTCTAACCTAACTTACAAGCTCCCTTCTGCGCTGAAGGATTTCTGGGTTGGGAAACGCCACTTATAAGTAATCGCAATATTTTGGGTCTTAAATTCACTTCCGTTGAAATTATAAAAAGATAAAGCGTTATTTATGGAAGCTAAAAAAAAGTAAAAATTCCTTTATTTTCATTAAAAAAAAGTCTTAACTAAATGAAATTTATTCGGCGGTTCCCAAACTAAGCCGAGACTTGATACTTAAAAGGCAGGTGACTTGTTTACCAGTATTTTGGTACAGTTTGGCTCGGCGCCCCTTGTGGTTGGAAAATCAAATTTAAAAAAGATGCTCTACCAATTTGACAGATTTGCCTTATTCGGATTCTTGGTATCCATTAATAATAGCCTATTTTATATAGAGGGCATATAAAAAGTTCCCGATAACAGCATGAGAGGATCCCCAAAGAAAAAAGTGTCTTACTGCTAACAAGTAATAAATGTTGAGAACCACTACCTTAATATTTACTTAAGGGTTTCACTCACTACACTACACTTGGGGTCCTTTGTGGACAGAACCGGTCCTTAATAGGGAGGTGCCTGACCACGTGCATGAAAAAATATATTATCACGATGTGTGACGTGTACCATACGAATTTTGTGCGCAGTTTCATTGAGAAAAGGGTTTTGTTCGTCAAAATCTTAATGTCACATGCATGGTTTACAAATTGGACAATAGACGTAGTACTGGGGGACCGTTCAAGATAATGGAATATTTATTCCATAAATATTTCTTCATTTCTGTAATAGTTTGAGAGAACTGATTGTTTGTGTCATTTAAGGGGCGATTCTTCGGATTAGTAAAAAAACAAAGCATCTTGTTACGACATGAGTATCCGTTAGTGTCAAAGGTTTCCCAAGTGTGAACTGGGAAATGAAAGTTACAGTAAAGACCAGGACGTGAAAGGTGGTGAGCCCTATTGCCGTACTTCGAGCACAAATTAACAAACAGCTAAACGTGCCTTCAAATCGAACACAAATCATATTATATGAACCGTGGGGATGAAACCCACGTTCCTGGGTTAGCACACGAGCGTTATAGCAATCGCTCACAGAGGAAATCAGTAACGAAATCTCAAGAAATAATTAAACTGCCCAAATTAAACATTTACTTTACAAAAACATATTTTCAATAATAGTGGCTTCAAAATAATTGTATTTTCCATAGTCGTAAAGGAAGCAGTAACTGCTTATAGAAAATGAAATTATTTGCAATTGCAATTGGTAGCGCGTTTGTCTGGGAAACAAGAGGTCGCAGGTTCGAATCCTGGCCAAAGGAATTTTTTCAAATTCTTGTCTACATTTGTTTCTAATTTATCTTTTCTGGTTTGTAATGCACTCTAATAATAATATTTAGAGTATTCCAAAGCGATGGATTTCGCAATAAAAACATAATCATAGATTCAAAATAATTTCATTTTCTATAAGGAGTTACTGCTTCCTTTACGACTATGGAAAATACAATTATTTTGAAGCTACTATTATTGAAAATATGTTTTTGTAAAGTAAATGTTTATTTTGGGCAGTTTAATTGCAATTGGTAGCGCGTTTGTCTGGGAAACAAGAGGTCGCAGGTTCGAATCCTGGCCCGAGGAATTTTTTCAAATTCTTGTCTACATTTGTTTCTAATTTATCTTTTCTGGTTTGTAATGCACTCTAATATATTTTGAATCTATTATTGATATGATTAAAAATATGTTTCTGCATATAAAAAACTATTTTTATTCATGGCTCTTAGCTAAATGTTATATTTTGAACGTTAACAGCAACCTCAAGATGTTTAAAACATTTCATAAGATCTTGTTACAAATCCGAGGATCTAATAATAAGAGTCTTTTTGTTAATTTCGAAAATTTCCTGATAATTATCTATCACAAAAGCTTAGTCAAATAGAATTGCCTTAAAATATTCCAAGAATACATTAAAGGTTTCCCAGAAATACTACCTGTTTCTACAGAAAAGATTTTTTTGGCACTACCCTTACAAAAAATTTTGCAAGTTTATTTCTTAATCTCTAACAAGATCTTAGTTCTTATTAGTTTAACATAAGGATGTTTCTTGATATCAAAACATGCATCGACCAAATTGTGAGGATGCACTTGCTTACAAAAAGGTTTAGAAAAAGCAGAACGTATGATTTTGGGCCGTTTGAAGGCCGTCATAAATCAATAGATGTCGGTCTGGAGAATTCTCGGCGTCGCACAAAGGTGAAAAATCCATAAAAGCCGGTCGAAACCTAAAAACTTAAAAGTTCTCGGAACACGACAAAACTAATTTTCATTACTACTTGACTAAACAATGAAAAGGTTCACAGCAATCAGTGGTACCTGAGAAACGGGTTGTCATTCTTATCTCAGTCCAAAGTTGAACTTGTTCAAATTCGGATGTGTTTTCGACAATTTAAAGTCTTGCTGTTATTAATTTCTTACTCGAAAAAATTAGTGAAAGTTTGAGTTTTTGCGATGGATTCGGTTCCAGGAGGTAATTAACAATTTTTTATCAATTATTTTAGATAGTCAGTGACTTTTTTTAAGACATTAATGATACTTAATCGACGGGAAAATTAAATTTTTCTGTTTAGTAATTTTCATAAAATGATAAAGGTGAATTTCTTGGCAGATTCGGCTTTAATGTTAACATTGCTACAAAGAGTGATCCTTAGTCTTGCTAAAGCAGTTAAAAATTTTCCCGTCCGTAACCGTCGCTCTAACAAAAATTTCATTTGATTAGACATGTGTGCTAATTTAAATTTTTTGGTGTTTTAGGATCAACTGACGAAGAAGCCTACTTTATCAGATACACTCTTATCGGCTATTATAGGGAGTGTACTTCCCGAAAGCATCACGAAAAAGTGTAATATTTGCTGTAAAAGATGAAAAGTGCTCTACGTGTCACCGATCTTTCTCACGAAATCAAGTGCTTGTTAACAAGATTAGTGTCAGATTATAAGACCAAACTCCATCAAGCACACGAAAATATTACACGGTGCGCCAACAAACACAAAGATTGGTTCATTGCCTATGTTACTTTCCCTGTTGTGCATTCAGCCCACAACGAAGGAGGTGGCCGATCTTCCAAAAAGTTTGAAGAAACTAGTGATCGCTCAAAACGACGAAAAACTGAACGTATTCGAAAACTGTCTGAACCTGCAGAACTTGCGTTTGCTGCACAAGTGAAGTATCATGAATTTGCCAATGTACAAGCATCCAAAATAATAAAAGAAACTGCTCTTGGTGATACTAGCTTTAGTAACGTTTTAGAGAAACATGAAACTCTGTCTTCAGACAAAGCCCTTTCTTTGAGAGAGCAGAAACAAAGATGTGAGGAACTACAGGGAGCAATTTTCCAGAAAGTTTTCTCGAAAACAGGGTATGAAAGACACATACCAAAGACTTATCTTTGTGGTGTCATCTGATCCTTTAATTAGTGGTCAGAGAAAACTTGTGCCCAAAAAATATCTACCTTTGTGTTAAATTTATTAGAGGATCCTGAACTTGACACTGCAGAATAAACTAAACATAAATATATATGGTTTTTGATTATGAAATGCTTGCTTTTTATTTGTGTACTTATATTATTGACCTGTGTGAAATTAAGGGGGAGGGAAGTTAGTAGAAGAGAAAGGAGGGGATAATAATTGTTAACACTAGCAAGTATATTTTTGAGACCCATATGAATTGTAACCCCAAAGTAACCATCCCAGGTCATTTTTGACCCCTAGTTGCAAAAGTAGAAGAATATTTGGTAGTTTCTTCCACCTCCACTATCCCTCTACCCCTAAAACATGACCAGGAACAATCCTTCACCCAACCTTATGTAAATTTGAAAAAAAGTAGCTTTGGCCAACTTTTTTGGATTTTTCACCTCTGTGCGTCGTCGTCGTCCCTATTTGGGCTCTCATCATAGATGAGTTGTTGTGGTAAGTTTGAGTTGATGCTTTTTATTGTTGGCATTTGGTGTAATTTTTTACATAATGTGTTGTCGCTGTACGATGGCGTAAACAGCATTTTCGTAAAAAAACGAATTATGGTGTAAAGGCCGAACCAATACGTGATGACATAAAATTTTTAAAAAAGCAGATATTTCACGAAAAAGCGAAATTAAAACTATATGTAACGAAAGTCTTCCAATAAAAGTCAAAAATTGGAGCGACGAAGAGCGAAGCTTATGTTCAAATGCATGCGTAATGGAATGGCACTGACTGTGTTTACGCTATAACTCGGGTTTTCACAAAAAAGCGATCTTCGCCAATATACGAAGACATGCATAATGTGTGGTAAATTTAAATAAGCAAATGTAAGATTTAATTTAGTCAATAATTCAAAGCTGTATTACAGTGGAATGGAAAGTGAAACGGATGAAATGGTGGACTGTATTTTCTGGTATTATTTGTTAAAAATTAAATGAAACTTGAATAGAGATAACCATTTTTATATGTACAAGACCATGACAGACAATGACAGAAAGAAGAATACGTATTTTAAAAAATTACAGAAATAATAGAGTAAAAGTATTATAAAAGGAGTTCGCGACAGAAAGTTAAAAGTAAAAATGGAATGATCTTATAAATCCATGTAGAATCCACGTGTAAAAAGTATTATTTTTACCTATTTTGTAAAAAAAGCATTTGTTTTGAAAATAATTGAATGCTGAATTATTTTGATATTTTAGAATGATCCGAAAATTTTGGGTATGCCAACGGAGAATATTATTTTCAGAATATTCAAAAGCCCTCCAAAATTAAGACAACAAAATTATGAAATTCGCATTCACGTTAAAAATAATTATAAATTCTGTTTACGTTTCTGCCAAACTTTGTAAGACAACTTCTAAAGTTACTTGATTATAATGGATAATAGCGACAAAACTTCCTCAAAGGAAGTGATGGAACCCATTAACGAAATACGCAAGGTCTTTTGGGATATTTTGCATAAAGCACAGGCCTCATAACGAGCCACACTAAAAAACAAAGTTAATCTCAAAACACATAAGCAGCCAACTTCTAGTGGGTTCTCGGGCTATTTTATACTGAACCCTAATTTAAGGAACTAATTATTTTAAACAAGATAACATAGTTATTTGGTCGAAATGCTACGAGGATCTCAAACTATAATTTGACAGTATTCCGTATATTTACATATTTAGTTTGTTTATGCATTTCTTTTTCTACTTGTCTGAGTCATTTATATATTTCGTCACAGGGTTGTTTAGAAATTTTTCACTCCAGGTTGAACATTTTAAAACTTCCGACTGGAAAAAATCACCTTAAGCAATAAGACCCTTTATTTCTTTGAAATGGTTGTGGCTTTGATAATGTTTTATATAAATATAAAAAAAAACCTCAATGTTAGTGTTGACCCCAGAACAAAAACCTACGAATGTGAAATTTTTGTACCGAGATAGTTTTTAAAGGCTTCATTGGCAAAATACGAATATTATAAATTATTATTGTGCAAGTTGCCAGACGAAACAACAATTTGTTTAATATTGCTCAATGCAAGTGCTCGTAAAGACCCTATATTATATGCATCAAAACTATTATCAAAGTCAACTTTATCAACACTAGTATAACTATGTCAATGATTGATAACAGTATAACAATTTTTTTTTATTTATTGATAAATGTTGCCAATCTTTCTTGTGTACCATAAATAGATTTGATAGAAATGAGCTGCGTTCAGTTTGATCGTTGGACGACAACCACCTATCATTGACAGCAGGATATAAGCATATGTTATGTTATGTTATGACTGAAAGCAGCCTACAAACGCATCAAACTGAAAGCAGCTTATTTCCGTCAAGTTGGCAACTTGCGTGAATAGAAAAAGAAAAAGAAGCCCCGAAAGTTCGTTAGGAGTATTTATTGTTTCTTTGTTCCTTTAATTACGTTTCATTTATTTACTCACACTATGCATTGAAAAACGTTGTATGATACACCAGGGTGAGGTACTCGTTTATCGCTCGTGTTTCAAACCGTCCCCGTCAGCTATTGCCTTCTTACCGCACTTATAGCATAAATTACTATTATTTACATTGATGTCCTAAGAGTGTCCATGTGGAGTACTAAGCGCCGAAAGGCCCATATGTTTGGGTTAGGGCGATTTTGCTAAAATTCAGTGCACGACCCGACGAAAGTTCCTAACTCGGAAACTTCTCAAATACACTTGTATACAGATTGGGTAACATGTGCTGATATGGACTTAGTTCGCTTCGAGCTTTCTGAAGGCCGAATAAAATCAGCTTGCGCGCTAGTTTTTGGATGTGTTTGAATTTTTTCATTTCATTTCGGCTATTTTTCTGAGACTTGATTCTGTAACAGAACGCCCATGGTTTCTACTTCAGTTCTGATAATTAATCAAAGCTTACTAGACAATCCATACCCAAAAACCATACCAAAAGCCTGGGTTATGCTGGAAATGGTATAAGCGCACACACAAACGAATATAGACACGTAATTATATAATGTGGCATTAACAAATAAAGCCAAATTCATAATGTAGGCTTGGTAAATGACTGCAGTTGACGAGTATCAAGAATCGATACCACTTTTAGCTAATTTTGCAAACTAAAATGTTGATCTACCGTAGTAATTGACTCGGGGCTGATTGTGTTTGAAGGGAACACGAAAAATAAATAATTCTCGTAAAGAGTCATTGAACCTCGATACTGAGCACTTGCCGAGTCTTCACTTATACCCAGTGTTTATAAAGGGTTGAACAAAGTGAAGAAAGAGGGCCAATAGTATATTATTTTTCGTTCATAGCCACGCCGCCGGTGGATTCTCAATTAAAGAAAAAATCTGAATTTAAACATACGTATTTTCCCTGACTACTCACCAACACAACATTTCCATTCAAGTTTCCTTAGTTAGCAGGCAAGAGCAGCGAATGCATTTGCCGAATAAATTCATTAGGAAGATTCGCATTCGAATCGCATACGGAAATATCGTCTAGTTTACAAGTTAAATCGACGGAGAAAACGCTCCGGGGTAATTAATTAGAGGAGCGAGGGGAATCCCAGCTGATAATTGCTTCTATTTATGCGGATCCGACTTCTTTCAAGACTTTGTTTCGGGTTCATGAACGTGCCTCCCCGCGTGGCATCAGTCAACTGACAATCGAATGGGCGGATTTAGGCATTGTATCTATTTAAAGTTTATTTATCTATTAACTTATTTACTCATTGCATTATGTAGGTATATACAATATTTTAATTTTTTACTTATGTTAGTATATATTTGTTTAAGCATTATGTTTATTTATGACTAGCTTTTGCCCGCGGCTCCGCCCGCGTTATATTCGGTTTAACGACATGCTTTTTTCCGAGATGAAAAGCAGCCTATGTGTTAAGTTTTAATTCCATTCTAAATTTCATCCAATTCCGTCCAGCCGTTTCAGCGTGAAAGAGTAACAAACATACACACTCACACACACACCCTTTCGCATTTATAATTGAGTGTGATCTATTCAGTTTATTTATCAACTTATTTATTAATTGCATTATGAATAATAATATTCTTATTCCAATTAGTCTTTATTTTATGCATACGTATAACTTTATTAGCCCAACTTAAGCCCAGTTTATTAGTTTCAACATATAATATTATCTTTATACAGATTAGATTGGACATGTAAAACGTATAATTTATGTATCTATTTTACAAATGAACATTTTGAATCCTTGAACACAAATACTGATTACTACAAATACCCCCGGTACACCCTGGACAGGTAGACCAAGACTCTACTAACTAACAAATCCTTCCACCTTCACTGGTCGTAGGCTTCAGCTGTGGCTGCTGCAAAGTGACTAGTCGTGTACCGGAATTACATCATGAGAACTCGTACTGACTGAGAGAGTGGTAACAGGTATTCATCCATTTGCGACTTCCATAGATTTTGCGGAAATTGAACTGTCCTACTTTCTGCGAGTGTGTTTTATCCAAAAAGTAGGAGGGTAAAAAAAGCCACATAGGGAATTATAGATACAAAAGGGTCCTTCAGAGTACAGCTCAAAGAACTTAATTTTTTCATAAAGCTTCTTCATGTTACAGTGAGTAGAACTTTATCTTTGTGTATGTTTTATGAAAGAACGTTTCCCATAAAAGGAATAACTCACATAGAACTTGTTTTTGCTTACAAGTACTGCAAAAAATTTACTTTTAATTTCATTCAAAGTCAAAGTCAAACGTTTATTGCAAACCAAGTGTATAAAAAGATGGAAATAAAAATAGGATCTTACAACTTAGTTGCCTTTTTCTAGGCACAGCAAGTATCTGGTAGATACATATAAAAACTTAAAAATAAGGTAAATTTTAACATTCTTCCTTACATCTTAAACACTTAATAATAGGATATAGCATCGATATTTTTTGTTTAATATTTAATGCAGTTATCATGTATATTATCTTTATACCTACGTATGTTATTTTTTTATTTTATGTAATTATTTATTTTGAATAAGTTAAATATTCATCAATTGAGTATGGGCATTCTACCTCTATGATCAGCTTGGAACGAGAATCTTGCTTGGGGAAATTTCTAGGACAACAGAGCTGTGTTCTGGCGGGAACAGCGCCATCTAGCTAAGAATACGATGAGGGTAGCGTCATTTCGCTAGCTCAATTTATTCTTGGAGCAATGAGAACACGCTGCTCGTTCTTTCCCTGGATTTCCTTCCTAGAATTCGGCGCTGGTGCTGGCTACGTCAGATTTTATGTGTCGGAATATTGGAGATGGATTTGCATATAGATTTGTATATAAATAGAACTATAAAAGTGCATATTTACATGACATGCAACCCCAGAGGCTGACAGAGGTGTTTCTGAGTGTCAATTGGACACTCGTATACTCTATTATCAGTTATCACTGACGATTACGTCCAAATGTGATAGGGAGTTAGTCTTATCACTTATTTCCGTACTTCGGGAATTAATGTACGCTTTTTGGGGCATCAAAGTTCACCTCATAGTGTTTTTGTTAACCTTTCAGCAAGTAGTATGTATGGAAATACAATGCACACATTTATTAGTAGCCAGCAGGATTCGAACCTAGATCTCAAGATTGAGTGTCCGATGTCCCACCAACTGAGCTTAGCTGCTATTTTACATAGGGGATTTTCGTTAATATAGCCAAATTCATACTGGAGACTCGGTAAGTGGTCAGGACCAAGATTCAATAAACCTTTTGCAAAATGCGAAAAATATTATTTTGTGCCTTTATACTTCTTCAAGAGTAACCTCTATACATATTCATACATGTATCGTATAATAACAAAAACTGAACTCAATTCTTAATTTTATTTTGCTTTGTTCTGACCTCTTACCGAGTCTCCAGTGTGAATTTTCCTGTATAAACGAAAGTCACCTTATATAAAATATTTTACTCATTTAAAAGAATCGATAACAAAAGCAAACAGTAGAAAAAACAGTAGAAAGAAGAAAGTAGAAAACTGAAAAACTAAAGTGGTTAATTTTAGCGAAATAGAGGAAGTTACGGAATATTTTTTTAAAAGCCTATCTTCATACGCTGCGTTCTAATAAAAACATCCCGCCGCAGATTTTAATGAAACGTTCCGTTTTTTACAGCGATTTTATGTGAAAATTTAATATTAGTTTTTACGAACGTTCGCCGCACTTAAAAACGTGGATGTATAAAATGAAATAACTATTTTCGTTCGTGTGATGCCTGTAACGACATCATTTTAATATTTTTGTAACGAGGCCGTAAATATTGAATTCTTTTTTATTACCCAACTCATAGTTGAAGATCATCATTACACACTACAGAATAAACCCATGTTTACTATTTTCAGATTGTATCATACTTATCATTACATTATTTAGAGTTACGAACGTATTAGAATTATATAAGGTGACTTTCATACAAACAGCCAAACTCATACTGGAGGCTTGGTAAGTGATCAGTTACACGGATAGATAACACATTTTGTTAATTTCGCCAAATAAAATGTTGACGTCCCATAGTAAGTAATTGACTTAGTTGGGCTTGCGTTTGTAAGGAACACGTAAAGAAAAATTTAAGAATTTCACAAAAAGGGTCATTGAACCTTGTTACTGAGCACTTACCGAGTGTTAAGTAAGAATTTAGCTTTATAAATTAAAGTCACCTGTACAACAAAATCTACCACAGCAGCATGAGGTTCATAAGTTCTTCTACATAAAACTTATATTACAAGAAACAGTGCTAAATATACGTCGGAAATAAAATAAATTCTATTAATAGCGAATGAAGTATGTTAGGATCGTAGCAGCTTAGCAGCTTTATTTTCATGTGTTTTACAAGCGTACATGATACATAAGCTTCTATTTTACTAACGAGTACAACCTATCTTGTTCTCCCAGTACCATCAAACAATAGTTCTAGTAGCGTCAGGTTTACAATAATGCAGACATGTTTGATTAATCAGAGCAATATACCTGACTTTAAGGTTTAGTTTTACGTTTAATGCTGTCAAAACTAAAATTTATTAATTGAAATATAGTTCTTGAAATGAAATGAAAATGTTAATGAAAGCTAAATTCCCTAAAAGCTAAATTATTAAAGTATTAAAACTAAAATTAAAGCTTTTAGTTAGAATCAAGTTACACAATCTACATAATAATATATGTATAAGGTGACTTCTAATTATGTAGCCAAATTCACACTGGAGACTCGGTAAGTGGTCAGGAACGAGGTCTAATGATTCTTTCAGTAAAAAACTCAAAATACAATTTAGGCTTACTATACTAATTCGGTTGTATTTCAAACATCAATGTGCTATTTCTGTCTGCTTTTCGAAATAAATACATTAATTTAGGAATGTAATTTGAATATAAAAAAATTTGATCATTATAAACCGATTTAAAAAGCATTTTAGTTTTTACAGGAAACTACGTCATCATATTAGGTTTAATGTCAGATCCTTGCCAAACCTTAGGATGCGTTCAAGAAATGTTTTTTCCGTATGGAAACGTGTGTGATGACGTCACTGAGATCAAATGAAAGACATCGCTTATTTTTCAATTAATAAAGGATACGCACGCTTATTTTAAAATCTGTAAATTAGAAACAGTTATGGAAAGCTATTCCTCGAAACGGTTTTCGAATCGTAAAATATATTAATGAAAAAAAGAACAGGCCAATTGACGCGGAGTTGTTCGTAAATTAGCATAGGGGGAGGGCACAAGTTTTATTTTTAGTATTTCACAGAAAGGGTCATTGAACCTTGGTCCTGACCATTTATTGAGTTACCAGTATGAATTTGGCAACATAAAAGTCACCTTTTATAGAAAAATCTGAGCCAATGCGGAGCAATGTACGATTAGCTTTAAGTGTGCTTAGAGATCTGTTAAATATTAATTTGGTGGTAGTTTTTTAAACTTCAATGTGCTAGTTTTGTCTGTTTTTTGGAATAAATAGATTAATGTAGGCATTTTATTTCAGTTACATCCTATAAGTATTTTAGTATTTATAAAAAAAGGCGATATGAAATGAATGAATGAAATAAAATCATAGTTAAAAACTGAACTTTCAAAATTGCTTTCAGTGTATATTGGAATGTTCACGAACTGTGACGTCACTTTAAGTACGAACGTATCATTAGATAATCGGAATTCGATGGTATATCTATGTTTGGGCAACCGACCCAAATATACAAATCTAGGGGCTGTTCGTCGGTCCAGTGGGCAAGAGGTAAGCCTACGCTACGCTTATCATTACAGTCCTACAATTGTAAATTGACATATTTTTGGTGAGGGCAGTAGTGTAAATAAACATGGCGTCATTTTATTAGTTTTCCGCATATCCACTGTCAAGATGGTAGATCTGTGCATAAACAAAACTCAACTTAATCTGTGACAGCTACACGCTGTATAAAGCACGGATAGCCACTAATGAAATCCGCCCCTAGTTTTTGTCCCAAACAATTGTATTCAGAAGCTCAAGTTGCTTTAAGTTAACGCTAAGTTACCGCTATCTGTTACTCAGCTGGACTGCTGCTGGTTAAGTTTGGTTTAAGTTAAAGATGACGACGAGTGATTAGTTGATAACAATCTTTCTTCACCACTGAAATATTAGGTGGAAAAAATCGCTTCTAGTGATAAGTTCACCCGTTTAACACTTTATGTAGGTTCTTTTTGTTTCTTGTGTATGAAGTGTTGGGTTGACTGGGAGAAAATGCTTTTAGCATCAAGTCATTTTTATGATATAAAAAAAAGAAAGCAGAAAGACATATATAAAAAAAATCTTCCTTGTATTTGTACCTGAGACCTTTTGCTTATAAGGAAACTGCTCTCTCAACTGAGCTACGAAAATTCCCACTTGGATCGTTGAATTTTTCTTCTCCATATTTGTCATATTTGTTCTTTTTTTAAGTACCTAGAGTAATTTCCCTAAACAAATGTTTTAATATTAGATACTAGTTTAATTCAGTGAAAAAAGTGTACTATTTTGCTTAGTTTAGCTTTGACCTCTCATAAACAACAAGACACACAGTCTCTAAGAAAAGTTCGTCAGAAAGTGTCCGAACGTGCGACGTGCATAGTAACAAAAATGCTCAACCAAATTAAGACGTTATGTCGTTAACATAAGATGCAATGTCAGTTGTACGAAATCGTCATTCGATTTTGTCACCCCATAGCGGTGACAAAATGCATCGCGGACACCTTTTTAACGAGATTGTGAGTCTAGTTGCTTATGAGAGTTCAATGGTTTACAGTGAAGCTTTGAAAAGCTTGAAAAAGCACACTTTAATATTCGTATTTTGAGAATAGTTTTCCAAACGCTCGGCTGATGTATTTTGTTACCAGTATTTTTAACCAAACACGTTTGTTGTTTTGCGTACTGTTTTTTAAATTATTATTTTAGAATCGTTTTTGGAAAAAGTTTCCCTGTCAAAATCTTTTTTCATCCCTTTTTTGACCATTTACGCGTTTAAAATCAGATTGTTGTAATATTTTTTTATGAAATAACTATTTGATTACATATCAAGGAAAATAGTTTCAAATAATATTTTATTCTTAAATTTGCGTACACTGACGACAAAAATTTAAAATGATCTCGGAAAAAAACAGTGTTTTAATTTTTTTCATCTTTTATAAATGAAGTAGGTAATATCTCAGTAATCTGTTCATTTTCTTTTCGCCATATTGGTATCTTTACACTTGTAACAACCATGTCTAAGAGTGTACATTGTAGAAGGTAAAAAAAAGCTTCTTCGTTCTGTTTTCCATAAAAAATACGCATTTTTCTATAATGTCTACATTAACACAGCACATGCATCATACACGAAGCCGACTATAAACTGTGTTTTTAGGGTTCCGTACCTCAAGAGGAAACAGCGGAGTCCTTATTAGGATCACTTTGTTGTCCGTCTGTATTTATTAACCTTCCACTCGCTACCTCTCGTGACTCAGACAGCCCCCAAACGGTTCAGAAGGAACATTAATACAGAATTAGCGCAGAACAGAGTGAGTTACAGTTATTTGTTGCAACTTGTCCTTGTTGCAAGCAGATTTGTTGTGAGTTAAAGGGTTAACAAATTTTCTTGCGACAGAACTAAGAGCCTCTGGGAGCGTGACAGTTCTAGTCACCCTTGTAAAGTGATTATTGACTTGTAAGTTGTAAAGTTGTATGATTTATTCGGAGTTTGGAATTGCTATAAGTTAAGTAAGGAAGCAGTAGGAATGATTTAGACATAGGAAGATGTTGGTAGTTGGCAGTTTTGCTTTGTTTTATTCGAAGCTGGACTGTTTTCTTCAAGCTACCATGGTATAATAATTATTTAGCTAAGTAGCGAGTAAAAACGTCAATTTTATATGAAAATTATTATAAAAATACTCGCACTAGTGACGCCGCTGCTCCTCCTCTATAAGACCTGGCAGTTGAGGATGTCCCAGGCATGTTGGGCTACCTGGTTGTGCCTTCTTGAGAGCTGTTACTCCCCCAAATAACTTTGGGCGGGTTGGCGAGTAAGATGTTGGTACCTCCACAGTCGAGCCCAGCATCACCAAAATTTATTTATTTATTTAATACAGCTTATTACTCACAGTACAGGACCAAATATAATAAGTAAGTTATACAATATTAATAGAATCTCTTATATTAAATACATTGCATGGGGGTGGATATTTAGAATTAAACATTATTGTTTTATTGGAATCATGCTAGAATCGAGCTTTTTACGGTAATCGATTCTAGGTAGCGTCCAGAAGTTGTTAAAAATATGGTTTCCGAGCATGAGAATAGTAATAGTCCAGGTTGGAGTCAAAGATGAGGATTTCATTGATGAGAGCCAAGGCTTTCGGTAACGGGTCGTATTGAAGTGTCTGAGTTGAGTTGGCCACAGGGACAGTGAACAATCGCTGGGTGCGAGCTCGGCAGTAGCGCATCCGGCGCAAACAGATTTATTTGTGCTAACATTACTGGATTATGGATGCGACCACGTAACAATTGAAGAAAATACTTTATCAAGGTTAATCCACGTCTAACCTCCAATGCGCGATACTCAACCAAACCCAGTATAAATAATGTAGGATAAAGAAAAGGATAAAGTCCATATAACTTTTTGTATAAATGTCTTGTAAATATTTTCTGCACTTTTTCGATCATACGTATGTATTCTGCACTATGCGGATTCCACACTAAATAATAGTGGTCGGTAAAAAATGGGTGTGGGTGATTCATGCCGTGACGTTGTATAAGAAATGTTATTTCATATCCAATCCAAAAAAGAGGGTTCTGTTTATGTCGCGTACCTACGTATGTTTGTTCGCTTATATTAGACAATAAAACCAACATTTCCATGAAGCCATTTATTAGGCTTCTTGGGATGCTGTCGCGAAAAGCTGTTAATTTTAAATTTTAGCTTGTAATGCAACAGCTTTGACGGCTAATGTCCATTTTGCTTTTGATATTGTTTAACACAGTTTGTCGTGTACAGACGTGGAGTGCAAGCTTTAAGCTTTTAAGGTTATTTCTTCTTTACGTAGTTCCGCTCACATTATCATCCTATAATAGCTAAGCAAATTCATATTTAAATTAAGATCGAATTATAGAAAATATTCACCGATTGATAAAAAAATTGAAAATTTGTGATTTTGGAACTCCAACAATTAAGTATTATAATATAATTAGTTTACAATGGTAAAATATAACGAATTTGATAACATAAGTCACATTTTTACTGCGTTACTTAGCGTCAAGTTTTATTAATTCGCAACAAGGTCGTTGCTACGTGATAAGTGGTCCACGTGACACTTTTCTTTCAGTGTAATTTTTTTAATTTTAAGTGTAATTTATCGGTTTTTGATATAAATTATTATTATTAAATTATTATTGTAAGTTTAGTGGAAGTTACCAATGCGAGTATATAATTATGCGTTACACAATAGAATAACATAAAAGTTAGAAGTTGTGGACATTTTCGTGAGGAACATAACAAAATAATCTTGATTTTTTTACTATCTATAAAAATAATTTTGCGTTCTTGTATAGTTTTCGGGATACAAAAAACAATATGCAACTTTTCCTCTTTTTCTTAAATGAAGAACCAGAAGTTTGTAATACGATTAGAATGGGCATGGACAATATGGCCATTGGACATAACAAACCAATAAGGGACGAAAACGCTTTTCTTTTTATGACATTTAATGACGTTTATTGGTTCATCAGTTACTTGTTGGTTAGTTGCAAACCTATAGGAATAAACATTAAGGGTCCGTATAAGGCTAGATGCCCAACTTCAAATGAGCATATCACATTGTGCAACTTGGTTAATCGGTATAGCAAAAATAATATAGTTAGAAGACTATATGACTGATAGGCTGATCTTAGAAAAAACACAAAATCTTTAAGTTTGATCCATAGAAAAAAAAATTCGAAGTTACCTCTACATTTCATGTTTTTTGAGTGTTAAAGGACCTTAAATCATAAGGCCTTGAAATTTTTATTAAAAATAAGTAAACAAACGACATCGTCGGCTCATTTTAGAATATTTAAAAAATTCTATCTAGAAGCAGAGTTAATAAATAAAAACGCAGATTTTTGTGGGCGCGTGTTCCTTGGTCGTCGTAACAGCCACGGCTGAGAGCGCGCTATTTTAAACTAAAAGGAAACGTCGTAGAGTTCAGTTCTGATTGATGCAAAATGAGGTTCTCAATCTGACCTTATATGCAGCCTTAAGAATTATAAAAAGTATTTTTTGTTAAGCGTGCATGAATCACTGCACTATCCCTATTATATTATATTTACAACATTAGCAGATACACAAAACTGGCTATGGGCCATATGGGTGATCAGATCAGGGGGAGATTTGTCGACTGTAAAGCTGACATGTGGAACTCTCTGCCAGAGTCCGTGTATTAGATAGTTATATTATAATAATAACCCAAATTCCCATAAGGCAAGGTTATCCAGAGAAATCTGTCCTGCTCCAACGCTTTCATTTTACATATGTTTATCCTGCTCAGCGGAAGCGGGCCGCTCAGAAAACTCGTGGTTTCGAGGTGTTTTTATTTATTATTTTGGATGATGGGTTTTAAATATGACGGCCGTTTTATATCTCATATTTCACCACGTTTATTTTGGTATAACTTTTATTGTCCAAAACTTAATGCAGCTCAAATCACACTAATATTATAAATGCGAAAGTTTGTGTGTGTGTGTGTGTGTATGTTTGTTACTCTTTCACTCCGAAACGGCGGAACGGATTTGGATCACATTTAGCATGGATATAGCTTATACCCTAACTTAAAACATAAGCTACTTTTCATCCCGGAAAAAAGCATGTCGTAAAACCGATTACACGCGGGCGGAACCGCGGGCAAAAGCTATGAAATGAAATTTATATCATAGTTTATACCTATCTTTGCGATTTATTTGGATCGAGCAAAATTTAAGTAATAATAAAGAGTGAAATATGACGTTTATTTTGTACAAAATTTAATCACCTCAATTTATTCGTTTAAAATGAATTTGAAAAGAGACAACATGGGATAACCTTGGTAGCTTCTAGGCATTGACCTATCATAAAGCAACAAAACACACGGTCTCTAAAAAAAGTTCGTCAGAAAGTATCCGAACGTGTGACGTGCATAGTAGCAAAAATGCTTCAACCAAATTAAGACGTTATGTCGTTAACATAAGATGCAATGTCAGTTGTACGAAATCGTCATTCGATTTTGTCACCCCATAGCGGTGACAAAATGCATCGCCGACACTTTTTGAGCGGATTGTGAGTCTAGTTGTTTTGAGAGGTCAATGCTTCTAGGCGAGCACGCTTCATCCTAGGTCCCATATACTGTCAGCCGCGATGGTAGTAAGTCCATCGTGAAATACAGAACAAATATACGAGAAATGTCACAAAAAGGCCATATTCCGTCGATAGGTCGTAAAAGGTTTGGAAGCGAGCTAAGGACAAAGAGGATCCAAAGCGATGGATTTTATTATAAATCATGTAAGGTATAATCTGAGCAAAAGATGTTTTCGATAATCAGATTATAGATACCAAAAGCAGGTCAAGTGTAAGTCCAACTCACGTCACAAGGGTTCTGTATCATAAAAAATATACATCTTCTCTATCTCTTCTCTTCTTCTCTAAAATATAACGTCTGTCTGTCTGTCGGTTCGTTCGCTTATAACTTGAGAACCAATCAATGGATTTTGATGCAGTTTTCACTGAAAGATAAAGCATTTCTTCGGGAAAGTTTAAAGCTATGTATCATGAGAATTTTAGTGAGACATATGGATGGTTCGCCGCCGTAGCATAGTCGATCGTCGTGGGTTCAAACCCCGACTGGTCAAATTTGTTTTCACTTTTTATTTTTTATTATTTTTTTTTATTTTCAGAAAAAATATTTCCTTTTGTAAAAAAACATATTAAAGCTGAAATTATATTTCTTGACTCAGCAAAGACCAATAAGTAAAATATTTTTATTTTCAAGTGCTTAGAAAACGCTATCTCTGGGAAGCTATCCTGGATAACGGCTCAGTAAGCTGGCGTTAAAATTGTTTGTAAGCTGGCGTTGAAATTGTTTTTGTTTTAAAACACTAGATGGCGCTGCATGTTTTAAAATATCCAGTTTGACGCAGTCTGGTTCAAATCAACTCACGTTAAAGTTTGTCTACACTATTAGATAAAGAAGAAAGATTTCTTTGTTTGTTTGTTTGCATATAATGGGTAATATCTAGACCTACTGAACTGACTATAAAAATTATTCAAGCACTCAATAAGATTTTTAGTTAATCATGTGGTATGTACGCCTTGCGTAGTCGTACGTATGTAGTCTCATCTTCGGGCTTTCAATCATACACTAAATGTTTTTTTAGGACACCTCTCAGGTTTAAGTTTATTTGATCGGTATTGATGAGTATTTTTGTAGAACATGGTGACCAGGATCTAATGACGGGAATAGGGGGAGGTGGGTACGGGATCTCCTCAACGGATAACAGCAGAGCCTTCGAGTTTGGGCTTATTTTATCGGTCTTTATTAGCACTTTGGTAAAACATGGTGACCAGGGTCTGATGATGGGACTGGAAAGTAGGTACGGGATCTTCTCAATGGACAACAGCAGACACTTCGAGTTTGGACTTATTCGATGGGTATTTATTAGCACTTTGGTAAAACATGGTGACCAGGGTCTGATGATGGGACTGGAAGGGGGGTACAGGATCTCCTCAACGAAAAATAGCAGACCCTTCGAGTTTAGGCTTATTTAGTTGGTATTTATTAGCACTTTGGTAAAACATGGTGACCAGGGTCTGCTGATGGGACTGGAAGGTGGTTATGGGATCTCCTCAACGGATAACAGCAGACCCTTAGAGTTTGGGCTTATTCGATTGGTATTTATTAGCACTTTGGTAAAACATGGTGACCGTTGCATATTGTTGTTAAAATTATATCATCATATTTATATTCTTTTGTTTTCCTTATTTCCACGAAAATCTCTTAGATGCGGGCGGAGCCGCGGGCAAAAGCTAGTAATTATATACATCGATGTAGTATTTTGTAGTTAGCACCTTCTACATTCGAGTTTTAAAGCAGATTTTATGATTTATCTTACAATTTATTCAAAACATATATCTTCAACATAGTTTTTCAAATGTCTCATAGTGAATTTTTTTTGTTCCGTTGAACTTTCCCAATTCAACAATATTACTTCTTTTTTCATTATTTTTGGTATTTTTTTATAGATTCAGGCTTCAGATATTCTTTGTAGTTTCTCGAAGATTTCTTCAAATCCATATTAGTAATAAATGAAAAACTAGTCAGCTATTGAATATTGATAATTAGTTACACATATTGTATTTCTATAAGAAAATGTCTGTCGCTTAATGTTACCATAATTTTATTGTTTCATTTTTTGTACTTTTCAAGAATATAGCTGAAATGGCTCAAAACTACGAGTCTGTGACATAAATGACAAACGGTGGACAGACGGAAAACGAAGTCTCGCCATAAAGGTTCCCTTTCACCTTTTGGTTACGGAATCCTAAAAATGAAGAAGTAAGTAACGTAACCTCAGCACATATTTCCACTTGTCACTTGCGCCATATTTCCGTAACGTAAGCTTGTATTATCGTAACGGGCCGGCATGTGGCGCCATGAATATTTCCCTTTGATTAATTCCCCGGGATACGGCGCGGCTTATTTAATTAATAAACTCTGTGGCGGGATCACAGACGTCACTTTGTTAATGTAACGGCAAAATATTGTATGTCTGAATACTTAAATATGATTTTCGCCCCGCCTATTCGAAAAACGATTATTGGTTCATAGAGGGTGCGGTTACGACTTTCAACAGAATAATCACGTTCAGCTATCGTTGTAATGTCGGTTACGAAAATAAACCAAATAAACACATTGAACCGACCTCCATAGCAGCCCATAGTCCTTACCCTGAGCATGGTCGTTCGTTGTGGCCTGAAGTTAGCCGCACAACCCGTTTGACAGCTAATTTTTCCAACGATTTTTGACATTTGATGAGGGTCGTGACCGAATCGTGGGTGTTTATTGTAGAAAATTGTAGTTTATTGTGGACTCATAACCACACTCGGAGAAGTCCGACCAAAGTAGGTCATTTCTGCAAGAGACTTTCAATGTGGGCAGTAATAAGTTTGAATAAGAAACATGAATATTGTCTCATAGTGTTCCGTGTCCAAAGAGATCGAACGAAAATATATTGTATTGAAAAAGTTACGGGCCGGTAAGAATAAGAAGGGCGATCGACTCGACGACGACGGCTGTATATAAAAACCGCCCAAGTGCGAGTTGGACTCGCGCACGAAGGGTTCCGTACCATTATCTATGGTACGTGCGTAGGTTTGACTCGTACTTGGCCAGTTTTAGTATTTGTTATTATAGCGGCAACAGAAATACATCATCTGTGAAAATTTCAACTGTCTAACTATCACGGATCATGAGATACAGCCTGGTGACAGACGGACGGACGGATGGACTGCGGAGTCTTAGTAATAGGGTCCTATTAGTTACCCTTTAGGTACGGAACCCTAAAAATAAACAAATGAAAAACACGTGAGATACATGCTCTACGGATCTACGGATATAATTTAAACCTCGGATGAATAATTCATCAGAGATTTAAACTGCAAATAATTTTGAAAAATGAGTATGTTTAGTAGCGAAAGTATCATTATGAACACTGGTTGTGCCGATAATTGATTTTAACGATTTCGTTCAGTGTTCAGTTTTTGGTAATGAAATTTGTTGTTTGCCACATTCGGTCACTTCCTTTACCCATCTCCCTCCTGCACATACCATACTAGAATGCAAGAGCGGGACAGCGGCTTCGTTTAGTCGCAACTTCGCGGCTGGATATGGAAGTTTGGGTGTGCAAAATGGACGAGCTAGACATTGTTTGAACTTATAAAATTAGTAAAATCCCAATATATGTAGGTAACCAAATATTGTGCGTAAACCCTTCAGTGCCTGTAAGCTGTAACCTTCTTGTGGATTTCGTAGTGCAGTGGAAGATCAGCTGATTTGGCGGCCGGCATCTGTCCACGTGCATGCATGCACACGTCCATGGAGTGTATTTTTGAATCATTCGAATTTCAATTCGCATACGAATCCGCGTGATTCGCATACGAAAACATAAAATCAGTATTTTTGAAAATTCATTCCGTGAATTCTGCACCCACTCGTTTTTTGATTTCTACTAGTAGAATATACACAAGAATGACGTGACTGACATTGAATTGACAAGTTAAAATGTTTTGATGCATATTTACATTCTTTATTCATATCCATTATAGTTATATATTTATATCTATATCTTGAATTTTTTTAATATGGTAGTATAGTATAAGTTCCGTTGTAAAAATTCTTTTGTATGCTTGCTGCCAACCTATTTCGTGTATTCTTTCACCACAGTATTGGTTGGCTGGAAGAAACCTCTTGAAGAGGTAAGCTCGCCTTTGAGCATATTTTCTTTTTGTAATCTTAGTTTAAGTTTCTATGTGTGTAGAATAATAATAATGATAGTAATAATAATAATAACTTAAAATAGAAGTAAAAAGAGACAACAGAAACGAAAACAATCAAAAGGAAAGGAAACAACAACGTGAGAACGAAAACGTCGATGAGAGACTGACATTTTAACTATATGTCACTTAATTTACGTTCCGTTCACCTCCATTCATTATCGGTATATAAAATCAACGAAATATTGTTTTCCGGTTCTTATTTATTCTTTCATTGATTTCTACAGATTCAAAAATACATAAAATCTTGACCAATCGAATTGAATTTCGCACGTGAATTGTTTTCATACAGTTCCAGAACCTCTGGAATGAGCTACTGTACATTCCTTTCTTTACCGAACGATTTATTCTTTCTCCATCGACCAAGATCGTTCAACTCGTCCTCTTCTCTGTGTCAGGATTGTGTCAATCAATATAATACAGTTCATTCCACCCTCTCGCCTGCGCTACCAAACACCATAAAATTAATAACATATTATTAATAAGGGGTAACTTTTTACGTCGGTACAAAATGCACATCATGATATTGTTTTCCTTACTTTTTTGAATAAAACGTATGCAATAAATGTGTTTTAAAGCAACTTGCAGAAATAGTTAATTAATAATAAAGTCTTCACAAAAAATTACATTTTGTTTGCATAGCATTAACAAACTTAAAGGCATGTTTACAGTTGTAATGCAGCTAAAATTTAACGCATAAAATTGAATAATTTTCATGTAATCACCTAACTATTAACAAGCAGTTTGCGCGAATTGCTCTAAAACGCATTTATTGCAAAATTTTTATTCAAAAGTAAG
Organism: Ypsolopha scabrella; assembly: GCA_910592155.1. Classification (NCBI taxonomy): domain Eukaryota; kingdom Metazoa; phylum Arthropoda; class Insecta; order Lepidoptera; family Ypsolophidae; genus Ypsolopha; species Ypsolopha scabrella. The sequence continues at coordinate 1,878,667 of OU342978.1, forward strand.
GAAAACAATATTATGATGTGCATTTTACCCCGAGATCCTCCGTTACCACCTTAACTCGCTATGCTCAGGACTCTACTCTTAAATCAGAGCGGAGCGTTTGCACATTGAAATAGATAAAGTTCTCCTGCAAAAAAAAAACATCGAATTAAGTTTTGCAAAATTAAAACAAATGTGAGATTACCTCAAATTTATCCATTATGTAATTATACTACTCATAATAAAAAACATATTCTGCACCTTGGATATTTTTGCAAATATAATAGTCTATAAGGGTGTGGGTCTACAATCAGCGGAACCCCATGTCCTATGACGATGTTAGTAGTTGAGGGATTAAGTTTCAAATTTGTTCTATAGAACCCAATATTTTTTTTTAAATTTGGTCCGTAAAAATGGATGAAGGATACTATTTTACAGGCGACCTCCAGCCAGCGGGAACACTACCTATTTTAAGCCTCAGGAACTCAAAATGTGTGTCAAACGTTAGTTCTACTTCCCTGTATTATATTCTAAGTAAAAACGAGTTTCTAACATATTATTTCGATAATAATTGGGTTTGAAACTACTGAAACAACCTCTAGCCAGCGGACATCTTTTTTTTCATGAAATTTTCAAGTGTGTTTTAGTGCTGTCGACTAAAACTTAAATTAAAATCTTCAGAATCAACTTCACTATTTCATCAAAATCCAACTAAAATTATGTTTTATGCGTTCGGTCATAATAAATAGTACCTATCAACGTTAACTTACACCTTTATTCAAAATAAAGTGTGTTTTTCGTATCGGGACGGGATCATAAACCAAATACCTTCACTTATAAATCTGCGAAAACGTTTGAAAATTAAATAAGTCTTCATAAAGCTCGGCGAAAAATTTTTGTGGTCGCCGTGCGTTATTTTGGGGAAACTTTATTTGCATTCTCGTTGAAAATTATTTATTACCTCACTTTATTAAATACGATATTTATAGGTAAAATAATTGAGAATAAATATTGCGTCATGTTAAGCAATTGTAATTGTATTTAATTTTCGTGTACTTATACATACACATAAATTGTTACTTAGCACTTAAAATTATAAAATTTCTTGAATGATTTTGGATAGGGCTTATTTTCCACTTCACAAGGACGGATCCTCAAATCATTCGATTCAAAATATTTTACCTTGGTAATTTTGTAATTTATTTTAGTAATGTCAATTATTAAAAGGCTTATATTTACTTCTCATCAATAATTGTACTTAAGTAAGAGATATGATTTATTTGAAATTGTCACTTTCTATTTGTATTTTTTGATATTTTGATTTTGTACTGATTTGTCTTGTCCATTGTTATGAATAAACTTATATTTATTTTGTACAGCCAAGAGTAATTAAGATATTGCTTTTACCGCCTATGTGGTCGAATGGTAAAACGCTCGACTGGCTAATCCAGAGGTCGTGGGTTCAATCCCCGCGGTGCACATTAATTTGTATGCGGTCAGTGTGCTTCGGAAGGTACGTTAAACTGCTGGCCCATTTGTGCCCAAAGTACGTCTATATGACTCATTAGCACATTAGGGACGTAGTAATCGTCGGTGAAGAGCGGGTGTAGCAACGCAAACACCTCTGACGCGCCCTCGGGGATTCATTTCGTGATGATATATGTTGTTTTTCAAAACTAGGTCAGACTGTTATTTAATACTCACACATGAAATCTGTAATACAATGATCCAAATATCAGGTACACTATTTACCTAAGTGAACTGAAATTCCAAAGCTTCATGTATAGTCAATAGGGCTTCAATACATCAGTTGATTATGTACAAGACTGTTCCTATATAAATGTCGTTGTACTGGCGTTGAAGAAATAAGGAAACTGGACAATTACATATAGGTAAATTGCTCTCGCGTTTTTCCTTTTGAACAAAGATTATCATAAAATCTTTTAAAGATTTCCCTTATTTAATGATTCTAATATACCTATAATGGAAGACGTAATAATTTTGAAACCTAATTTATTTCACATTAAAAACATACATAAACAAACTAACTGATTAAGTATAATTATAGCTAGGTTTGTTTTAAGAGAAAGGAAGCGAAACGAGCATTCATCTGCTAAGTGTGGGTACCCATTAGGATGTAACCCTGTCTTCCAAACTACTTAAGTTGCCTTGTCCGCACGACAGCCAGTGATTCTACTGATCGTTGATCTTTGGCGTAAGATAAACAAAGTAAAGGCACGTTGATTCTGAATACCTTACTTGTACAGAATCGTTCGCTAAGAGTGAAAGACAGACAGGTCTCAAGACTGCGAGGCTATCAACTGACCTATCACCATTTACAAGATAGAACATATCCTCCATTCATTCAATAGTTCTGTCTAAGGATTTCAGCTTGTTTCAGGAGCAAAACAAGTAGCCAGTTTTCTCATACGGAGGTGTACAAGCCATGTTAGTGTAACCCTTTGTTTGCGTTAATACAAGCTTCACACAATGGTTGCTTAGAGACCAGCCCGGTACAAAGGGTCCTTTTGTCCTAATATCTGGTACTGGTTCACCGAAATTGGTAGATCATTGAACCATTTTAATGCCGCCTCTATCTGTTAAGATATAAAATTGTGACCATAACGGCTTTGGCTGCAGAACATATTGGCTTTGGCAAAGATAGACATGATGATGATGACGTTTTAGATTCAAGGGTTAAGCCGAGGTTATCCAGAAAAATCTGTCCTGCTCCAACGCTTTCATTTTACACATGTTTATCCTGCTCAGCGGAAGCAGGCCGCTCAGAAAACTCGCGGTTTCGGGGTGTTTTTATTTATTTATTTGGAATTAGAGAGATGGGTTTTTAATTTGACGGCCGTCTTACATCGTATACCGTATTTTTCACGACGTTTATTTTAGTACAAATTTTAGTCTTCAAAAATTAATATAGCTCAAATAAAATGATATTTTGATCACAGGTTAGACCTATCTTTGAGATTTATTTGGATCGAGCAAAATGTAAGTAATCAATCGAATGGCCGAAATATAGTGAAATATGACATATATATTTTTTAACAAATTTAATCATCGGTATTTTTGGTTTAAAATGAATTGGAAAAGAAACAAAATGGGATATCTTGTCGGAAAGATTGAAACGTGTCCCGTGTCGCGGTATTAATATTGTTTTTAGTGACGTCCGTTACATAATTAAAATTGAATTCAATTTACAGCAGAAAAATAAAAATCTTAAAACTGTGAAATTTGCAGTTTAGAAATAATGAAGTATCTAGATTTTTAAATATTTTCATATTTAAGCACGCACGGCATAATTTAAAATTTGGAACATAATATGTTCCTTAATTGTTTATTAAGGATTTTTTTTAATTCACTCCTTTAAGCGTTGAAACAGGGTGCGAAATCTTGAAATCTTGGAGGAACAGGCCGTTTATACCACAAATTCACACGGACGAAGTGACTGGCGTCCTCTTATCTTCATAAAATAGGTCAGGAATATTTGAGTTTATATCTCACATTGTGTATTCACCTGGCCATCTGGTTGAATACTGAATTAATGGAATCCATTGTATATCCTCAGCGTTTGCTGCCATTCTGCTGACTGGATGAGTCAATGGAACGGAATGGTACTCAATGGGTATTTGGACTAAAGATTTGAACATCTGAAGAGAAACCAAAGTTCTATCCTCATGATCAATGTCAGGAGTTTCTTCCACTTCTTACATGCTTGTCTTCACAATCTTGTGCTTACATTATCCAATGTTTAAAATATTTTGTAAATGGAGGTACACTCCGTAAAATTGTTGTTGACTATGTGCCAACTGTTTTACTGATACAACTTCGGCGTTTTCAAGACGAATGTCACCGTCATTATCAAACAGCTAGTGGAGCGAAATTGTATCGGTGGAGTATAAGGTGACTTTCGTTTACGTAGCCAAATTTATGCTGGAGATTCGGTAAGTGGTCAGGTCTAAGGTTCAATGACCCTTTCTATGAAATACGCAAAATAAAATGTAGAAGACTTATCACAGACAAAGCCCAACTTCCTGTACTAATTGATTCGAGGTTGTTCTTGAAGAAGTACATATAGAAACATAAACAATATTTTACGTATTTCAGAAACAATGTGCTTTGTGTTACGTCCTAACCTTTTGCCTGGTACGTAGTTCTTTCTGACCACTTGTTACCCAACTTGTTTTACAACGTCATCTAGTTCATTCATTAACATTTACACATAATAGTCCGATAGAAATGTTTTAATGGACCTTAATGTTTTATAACAGATCTCGGTCTCGGTCTCGAGTAAGTATTTTGTATGCGATGTGAGTAACTAATTCAACAATGAACATAAATGTTAAAATACGAACATTCAATTATTTTTAGTGTTTTAAAATAATTTCAATTGTTGAAATTGATTACCGTCTTTGCACCCATAAACGTTTGCAATTTTTTCTTTTTAAAGTTATTCACGTCAGTTACTAACATTTATATTGAATAAACTTATCTTATCTTATCTAGCTCTCGACCAAAATCAGTTAGAAAAGTGTACAATAAGTAAATATCTAGAAAAGAGAACTTGTCTCTGAAATTGAATGACTATTTCATTGATTTCATCCGTATTTTCGCTGGGCTATAAACGTAGTCCAATAAATTAAAGTAATTTCAGTTTTTTTATAAATCTAATAATAGTATTCTATGTTTACTATTATAGACGATCAGTGGTTTTAACGTTATTCGTAAGCAAACAGAAAGGTATTTTTTTTAATACGTTTTTTTATATATTATGACCGCCTTTTTGGTGTAGTGTAGTGGTTCGAATACACGACTGCTCAACCGGGGGTTATAGGTTTATATCCCGTAGGGGCACATTGGTGTTCGGCCAAAGTGCTTCGGAAGGCGCTGTTGGTCCACATTTTGTTCCCATCGGGACTTCTCAATCGTTGGTGAAACGTGGGTGTACATCTCTGACACTCCCTCGGAGATTCATATCGTAACGTTGTATTTTGTATATTTAAAAATTATATTTCCTCTTGCTTGTGGGTGTTCCAACAAGTCTGAAATTACTTTCTTTGCACCGACAATAATAGTATAAACAAGTGTAGATTTTAATATATCAGTCAATACGCAGTAATTTTCAGTTCTAGGTATTAGCCGTCGATAACATATAAATATTATAATAAACATTCAGTGCGTCTGTCAATATTTTCATTAGGACAGCTTTGTTATTTCTGTATCCGGGTTCAAATCGTGGTCACAGTGTAGACACTGAATTACAATAATGTTTATGTTGTAGTTTATGTAAACTTGAACAGTGACGTTTTTAGTATGTTTGTTTTCATTAAAACCTCGCGTAAGTATTCTGGGAAAACTTACATACGTACAATTTAGCAGAAGTAAGTCAGTTACTACGTAGAGCAAAGCGTAGCGTAGGCCGACCTCGTGCCCGCTGGACCGACGACCTGAAGGACGTTGCGGGGGGCGGCTGGATGAGGAGGACGGAGGACCGCCATCAGTGGCGAAATATTAGAAAGGCCCATGTCAAGCAGTGGACGAACACAGGTCGATGGATGAAATATAAGTTACCTAATATACTAATTATATTATTGGTAAAGGGAAACATCGTAAGGGCACAACCTAACCTAAAATAGTACATTTTGATGCAAGTGCGAAAAGGGACGAGAAATATCAACACTTTCGCACGTGTATCAAATGACGTTTTTTAATACATTTGCGAAAAATTACATGAAATAATAAAATAAAAGCAATTTGTTGCAAATCAAAACAGATACAAGTCGACTGAAGAACACGCAGTGTGATAGGCGCCAATCTGTACTACAAAGACCGATGTCTCTTTCTTAAATCTTTTTAATAATAATTTCTAAGATAGTTAAAATAGAATATAAATTATAACGTCTCAAATCGTTTGGAATTTTTAAAACATCTCTTACAATTTAACATACATCATGATATTAATAAAAACTCATCTTATTAAAATGTATCTGGTAAAACAAAGGTTTACATGCTTACTAAACGATGTGGCCGGTTTCCCCTAGATGGCGTCAGTAGGTAGTAAAAACAAAGAGCACTAGTACGAAATATGTCATTTTACGCACGCTAAACAGACACGTAATCTATCATATTTTGAGCAGGTGCATTACAAAAGTTATATTTGTGCCCGAAGTGCGGTGATAAGGATAATACCCAATCCCGTTGGAACATTAAAAAGTTGGTGAAAGGAGGGTGTTACGAGTATACTGTTCTAGGGACAGTCCACTCTCGGATCACCTCTGACACCCCGTTGGGCATATATGTCGTGACTATATGATATCTCGGTGTGTTTTAAGGTTCTGTTACTAACGGATGCCCCAGCTAATTAGGCAGTCAACATTTTAAGCACAGATTATTACAATAGTTACTCGATATAAGTCTCAAATTTTAATCTATCACAATTTGAGAATCTTTGGAATTTGCGATTTTGTTTGTTACCAAAAACTTAAACTGTTGTTTTGGAAATAATTTTGTATTTAATCACAGTTGAAGAAAAAAAAAATGGAAATAAAGAAAAAATAATAATTAAAAAACTACCGGAATTGAAATTTAATTCGGATTTCAGTGCAGGAAATCGTTTCAGGCATTAAGAAGTCCCACATGAACCCTGAAAACAATACACTTTTTTTTGGGGTCAGTCATGTAAAAATAAGATTCCCGGAAAAAGAGCACCAGGAAGTCAACGTCACAAATGGATAGATGACATCAAAGAGTGGACTGGACTAAAAAGCTTCAGAGACTTGAAGGATAAAACAACGGATCGCAAGCAATTTAGCAAACTGACCGCCAAACTTCATTATGAAGACGGCACCTTATGATGATGATGATGTAAAAAGGTAGCCAAAGGCAAATATTATATCGGGTGTAATTATAGGTATATTGCTGTCCATAAATAAAACCACATTCTCTACTGATCACACTGAACGACTTTCCCACTGAAGCAGACACGCGCAAATGAAAAAACCGGTCAAGTGCGAGTAGGACTCGCGCCTGAGGGTTCCGTAGCATTCAGATAAGCTAAAAGACTAAAATAATTCAAATAAAAACTACAAACTTATCATTACCTTAAGAATGTATAAAACATAACTGCAAAATTAAGTTGGTCGACTAATTATCCGTTAACTTGTAAAACATACTTAGCTGTGTTAGTTTTCCTCATGATATCTACTACTGCCGTGAATGTTTCACATTATCAAATACAACCGTTTAGCTAGCAGAGGGGGGGAGGGGGACATGACTCTAACATAAATTAGCACTTTAAAGTTTGCTATCTCGCAAACGGTGCCCTGAATCGAAAAACCCGCAATATTTTTGAACGGCCTATCCAAGAACACCCCACAGCATGAGATAGAGGCGAATAAAAAATTCATCCCCACTCTACGTGTAGGGGAGGTACTCTAAAATAATTTTTTCAATCGTTTATTTTATCTCTGATATTTATATGACATTTATACTCATGCCAAATTACAGCTTTAGTACTTAGTCTCTGAGCTAAGCAGTGGACGGACAGAGAATACAGATAGACGGACGGACAACAATATAACTACGGTACGGAACCCTGAAAAATGGACTCGCTCATACAAAATTTGCAGTAGGTTCTTTTCGCTCATTTGCGCGCGGGTATGTTTCTAGAAGATAGTGTGGTTTCATGTGAAGGCAGCAGTCTATTTCCAACCGGTAAACTAAAATGATATGAAATTGATGATTAATGATCTTGAATATTTTAATTTTGCAAGTTTTTTTATTTTGTTCACACGTATCTAAATCAATCTAAAATTTAATAATAAGTTAAATAATAAGTAATAAAACCCACTTTTCACCTTTGTTACGATACTAGAGTAAAATATGGGCCAGCAGGACTTACCCCTATGGTACGGTTGTACAATGAATAATAAATTATTAGAGTGCATTAAAAATTAGAAAAAATCAATTAGAAACAAATTTAAAGACAAGAATTTGAAAAAAATTCCTCGGGCCAGTGTTCGAACCTGCGACCTCTTGTTATCAGGACAAGCGCGCTACCGACTGCACCACCGAGGTACTTATCCTAGGCCGTTGAATTTTTCCACCATACTTTTCCACCAAATGTATATGCAAGGTGACATTTATTTATGCAGCCATATTCATACTAAATACTCCGTAAGTAGTCGGTAACAAGGCTCAATGATCGTTTTTGGGAAATTTAAAAATTATTATTTTCCTTCTACCTACAACCCCAGCCTAGCCCCGAGTCAACGACTGTGGGAGACCAATATTTTACATATTTAGCGAAATGAGCAAAAAGTTTGCATATCGATCAGTTGATCACCTATCAAGCCTACAGTATGAATTTGGTTAAGCAAATGTCACCTTATACCAATATTTTTTTTTAACTATTTGATCTAACTATCTTGTAAGGCACATACTGAACGCTCACGAGGGCGTTACGTGATTTCACGCCTTGCTCTTAGGAATTGATCTTTTTTTGTTTGTAATGCACTCTAATAATGATATTTAGAGTATTCCAAAGCAATGGATTTCGCTATAAAAACGTAATCTCGGTTGCACAATATTTATTTACGTACAAACGCCATTATGACAGGCTACCTAGCAGTTCTTACTGCGGCATCATGGTTGTTAAAACAGTTGACAAGCAGGTAGCTTGAAGTGCAGGCGAATGTACATTATTATTTATAAGAGTATCTATAAATGCATTTACAAAGACACGTGCATTACCACGTGCAAAGTTAGTCATGAATTGTGTAATGTTTGAATGAACAACTGATTATTTTCCTTTTTTGGTGTCACTTGGTTTATTGAGCAATGCCTATAAAACCTTACAAGAAAAGTACTTCATATGGGTAAGGTATGGCACTATGATAGTTATTTTTTAACTAATGAAATGTTTGGCATTTAAGGATCACTTCTTCAGATTTGGAAAGAAAAAAAAATGAAGGCCACATCCTACTAATATTATAAATGCGAAAGTTTGTGCGTGTGTGAGTATGTTTGTTACTCTTTCACGCTAAAACGGCTGAACGGATTTGGATGAAATTTAGAATGGATATAGCTTATACCCCAACTTAACACATAGGTTACTTTTTATTCCGGAAAAAAGCATGTCGTTAAACCGAATAACAAGCGGGCGGAGCCGCGGGCAAAAGCTAGTTACATTATAAAGGTAATAAAATTGCTCCAAGCTAAGACATGGGTTGATCAAAAAATTCCCGGATTATTTGAATTTCGATTTTAAATAGATCATTGTAAGAGCCTATTTTATTCGGTTCGTACACATGCTTATAATTAATTATGTTTATTTTCAGCTACTTTAGTTGCGTAGTTGGTTTTAAATAGACAAACAAGTAAGACGCGTTTATTGTGATCGGCGATTATTCAGGATGTTTCCAAAATGACTACTAAGTAAATAATTGGTATTAAATTTTGTATTAAAACAAAATTAAATGCAGTGCCCCATTTAGAATTTTAGGCACCGTCACGCTGGGTCTGTCATATGAGGAAAGCGCCCGTTTACAATTAGCATCACGTTATAAACAGGGCCATGAAGAAGTTGAAGATGATGAGAATTAAGGGGCGGCCAAGGACGTCAAATATTAAGTAAAGGATATATGAATATAATTTGCAATATTCCGCTAAGCAATTCTTGTCGTGCTATTCAAAATGCAGACTCGTGCACCGCCCGCCCGCCCGCATAAAAACATGCAACAAGCAAGCAATACAAGCAAAGCAATCTTAAATAACAAACAAGAAAACTTATCGACACATGTTTCGCCTCTGAACGAGGCATCCTCGGGATGTGCTATTATGTTGTATTGCTTGCTTGTTGCATGTTTTTATGCGGGCGGGCGGGCGGGCGTTGCACGAGTCTGCATTTTGAATAGCACGACAAGAATTGTTTAGCGGAATATTGCAAATTATGTTCATATATCCTTTACTTAGTGATGGACTTCCGCAAGGTAACGCCTATTTCAATTAAACGTCGAATATTGATGAGATCATCCACAAAAATCAAAGAAATCGTTATTTCTAATCATCTAATCACTATTAGAGAGGTGGCACAATATACAATATTTTTTTTTTCTTTTATTTACAAAGACGAAACTGAATCCGATGCAAAACTAAATTTTAGCCTTATATAGTCCCTTCAGTTTTACCAACAAGTCTAGAGCTTGTCTCGTAAAAATCAAAGTGTGTCGCAACCGTTATATATATTTCGTTATATCCCTAGTTTAAATAAATTGTAAAAGAAGTTGGTAAATAAGGAAATCAAGCACTACGCAGCAGTGATTGGGCAATGAACCAAAAATATAACAAAATACTAACAAAATCATAAAAGTTGAAAGAAAACAGTAACGGAAGAAATTAACACTCGAAAACTTTACTCGCGCCGAAAATGTAGGTTGACCACAATTCTCAAACAAGTTTGTACAAACGCAATTAACGGAAACCTTTGACGTCAAAAATGTCGAAAACTAAGCTCGCACCGAGCGACGTCACTTCATAAAAATAAGTCGAACGGAACAGAGCACACCCGTCCATTGATTTATGGCCCATGTAAATTTAGGTTTGGGCCATTAAAAGTAAATCAAAGTGTGTTATAAATCGTCAAACTGTGGAGAGCTGTTGACTGGCCAAAATACTTTGGCCTCTGAAGAGTCCAGAAGTCGCGTTAATCGTGTGCGTTTTGAAAAGGATAAAGGAGAGGTCAGAGTTCGATGTTGTTTGGTTTTTGGGATCAGTGTAAAAGCGTGTGGTTAAACACAAAACTGCGTTTGTGCAGTCAGGCTAGGGAGTATATGATTCGGATGATAATTTGGTATTTAAACATTTTTCAGCGTTTAAATAGTTTGGTGCAGTCTTTTTTAGAATACCTATTCAATTGGTATCTAGATACTTGAACTTTTGTGGTTTGATGATATTGAAAGTAATATGTGAGTATTCCATCTTACTGCGTGTGGTCTAGTGTGTTTCGTTGACATTTTGGACAACGGCCCATGTTTTATTTGTACTACTTTGATTATAATTTTCAAGTAAAGATGTTTATAAGCTATTTAACATCACGCTACGTCTAATGAATGCTGAGCAGTGATTTTTTTATTCCGTACTTACCTGTTTCTGCTTATAACGTAAGAACCACTCAACAGATTTTAATTGAGTTTTCCTTTTGGCATCCTTGTTCTAGATTTTTTCGGTAACATATTTAGATGTGTCTTTTAATTAAATATTTGATATATATTTCAAAAATAATTGTTAATTTTACATACATTTGATATGTGTTTAATTAATAAGGTGAAGGTGAATTAAGAGGGTTTTCTATTATTTTTCATAATTAAGAACCACAAAATTGAATAATATTTAAAACACGAATGTAAGAATAGTCTAGATCTAGTCTTTACGGCCATTTCAGAGGAAACTGAAAAAGCACCCCTTTTCTTCACGACACTTATTCCTTCAGAGCAAGTGTAGTCGCAGTCAAAAGGCTATAGTTATTATATATGTATATCATAATACAAATACAAAAATTATTTATTGATACAAAAAACTTAACCTAGAATAACAGTATTGTTTTAAGGCTAAGTATATAAACAGTTCAAGTGATCAAGCGAGGCCTGTCATTTTTAAGAGTCAGTTTCTTCTACTCAAGGTGTATCAGGTTGAATTTAGCCAAAAAGAGAAGAGCATTCAAATTCCTAACGAAAGGTACAAATCTTATATTACTGTGTGATTGATTAATTAAGTGTACGCTTACACTAAGCAACACCTTTAGAGTTGTGACGTACCTTTAAACACTGGTATAGGCTGATGATGATGACGTCATTTGATGCTAAAGATTCCCCAAAGTCACATAATACATGTGCACCCTAAAATCAGTTGTGCATTACCTATTTCTGAACGCCATTGGAGCATGTAGTATTGATAACAAAACACTCGTTCGGAAACCCTTTAAATAAACATTTATTTCTAGTTTTGTTTTCTTTTTTTACAGCTGCGTGTCCTGGGGCTAAATGCCGAATGCATTTATTTTATAACTGTATTCCATGCTGTATTTAGTCTTAGTATTTGCTCAGTAGCCATGATTCAAGTAGGCAATTGGGTAAATAACCGCAAAATAAATACACTTTCCTGCTCCCTTTCTGTGATTCATTAAATACATAAATTGTACTTTTATACTCATTATAGTATTCTGGTGGAGTGCTTTAATGTAAATGAAACTATTTCATTAGATTTATTTAATGTCGATACCGCAATACCATTCTGTGTTCAAACACTTAACAAAACCAGTTTTTGTTTCGTATTCGTACAAGCTAAGATCCATGGAAACTTCCACAGAAATCCATTTACAAATACTGAAGCATACGTATTATTATCAGAAAATGAGTCTAGGTCGACTAGATAGCAAAAAATAAATACTATTATGTTATGAAAAATTATGAATCTGCACGTAATAAGCTAATAGGGCGCTCTAGATAGATAAGATGACTTAGATCAGCATTCGTGTTTTCCTGTAACCCTACCATGAGTTTAGGCTTCGATACTCGCTACATAGCGACTGGGTACTGGAAATTGTACAGCGTCCCTAGCGGTTTACGAGAGGAACTAGAATTTCTGATACAAACTACGCAGTCGCTAACGATTAAGGAGATCCAAACCAAATTCAAATTCAAATTGTTTATTTGTAAAATAGATACATAAAGTATACGTTTTACATGTCAAATCTAATCTGTATAAAAATAAAATTGTATGATGAAACAAATATGATACGGGAAATATATAAAAAAACTATATTTAAGTTGGGCTACTAAAGTTATACACATGCATAAAATAAAAAGACTTATTGGAATAAGAATATTATTATAACTACACAATGCAATTAATAAATAAGTTGATAAATAAACTGAATAGACTCTAAATAAATATAATGCCTAGCCAAATATATAATAACATTAGTAATAAATTAAAATATTGTACATAATTACATACCTACATAATTCAATGAATAAAAAAGTTAACAGATAAATAAACTATAAATAGATATAATGCCTAAATCCGCCCATTCGATTAATCTTGCTAAGAAGAAGGGCAAGAAACTTAGCAAGATCATGTCTTTTTTATCAGTATTTTTTTTCGGTAAGCCTACTTACTGGTCTCAGTTATGTGACAGTTACTAAAACAATTAATTAGAACTTTCATCTGTATTTTTTCAGACTGTAATATAGGTACGAATACCTGGGTTTAAAAATGATTCTATAACAAACTATTTAATTCATAATGATATTGTTTCTTTTTTAATGAAATTGTTTATAATAATATTGCTTAAAACAGCATTTAAAATCATAATATAAATTTGATTATATAAATTGTCTAAAGACGAGTCCGTTTAAAATAAATGTATAATTATTGAAATACTAATTTCATCTGTTTATTGTACTGTGTATTATAATAAGGGATTATACTTATAAATTTTACCACTTTAAAAGCAAACGCTACGGAAACAAAATCTGTAGCTTTCAACACAAAAAAGCACTCTTCAGAAAAAATGTTTTTAGAATGGCACCCTCTATTTATAATAAGTTACCAGGGGCCATAAGAGATGCAGAAGGCATCCAAATGTTTAAAATGCATCTTAAAAACTTTTTACACGATAAAACTTATTATAGCGTAAATGAATATTTGTCCGATGCACAGTGAGTCCATGCTAATTTTATTATGAGTGACTAATTATTTTATTTAAAATGTGACATTATTATGTATATGTTATTATATTTTTTGTGTGAATATTTGTACGCCATGTGACAGAGCACGGAGAGACGAAACCAATGAACTTGCTAGCTAACCACTAACCCGTGACTCACAAATAAATGATTTTATACCTATGTTTATTTAAATATAGGTATTGTAGTTATTGTGATTAATAGGAGACAAGCACATACTCGTAGATATTTTATATTAGATACTTAGGAGAACTAGCGAGTAAATAACAAAAAACGTCAAAGCTACTTAACATTAACATTAAAGTTATTTAAGTAACATTGGCCAGTCATTAAAAGTTTTCAAAGTACTTAATAAAATATCTGCTCGTGAATGGGAGTTAAGGTGCAGAGGCACGCCACCGTTTTGGTACAAAATTTGATAACCCGTTTCTCTGTTGTATTTCTTTATAGACTAAAGCTTAGGACCTTTATAGTTTAATACAGACATTAACAAAGTCACTATAGGGCTGAAATATAAAGTTTTGGTAAACGTACAATTTAAGGCAAGAAAACAATGTATGTAATTCTGTCCAGCTCGATATCCTTAAAATAAAATCAGCATTTAAATTTTGGCAAAATTGTGCCTCTCAAATAGACGATAGAGGTCTTATACTTTGGTCTATAATAAAAAACATCTGAGAAACGGGTTAATACATTTTTTACTAAAACGGTGGCATGCCTTAAATACCTGAAAACTAAAGCATAATATTATTCAAAGATTATGTTGCTTAAGAATAATATTTTTCCTTACTTATTAAACCTACCAAAAATTTAACCTGACTACCATTTTTCCATAATTGACTCTTATATTTAACAATTTTCGTAAGCAGCTATAAAAATACCAAAATTCGTCGGTAAAAATTTGTTCCTAACACTTTATTTTTCTCTATAACAGTTGATCTACAATAATCTTCCAGCACGATCGTGTCTCCCTTAAAACATGAACGGGATTGCATTAGGAGCAAAAGTATTATGAAAAGCAGTAGGTTCTTAACTTGTATAACATGTGCTCCATATGTAACGTAATTGTTATTCAGGTCTTATCGAAAATTCATAACTGAACGGATAAAGACTTTAATCACAAAAAACCTTTTGAGTTGACACCATGGTATTACAGCTACAATAATTTTTTATACTTTTCAAACCTGCGACGTTGTAGTTTTAAGGCAACAAACACTACTGATTAGTGCTGATGACCTTGATGCTTGCGTCCCACTTTCTAACATGACTCGTCCCATATTGATCGCTTTGTAGTTCGGGGGGGGAATCACGCTGCGAACGCGCTCAAATTTCACTAAAGAAATAATAAAAATTATTATAACTTAAATTCCTCAAGTATTCAAAAGAACTCATTTGTAGTTACAATATCTTCAATTTGATAAAGCTTAAATTTATTTCTTCGCATACTTACTAAATTAAATCGGATATTAGTCTTAAATTGTCTTAATAAGGATCCTGTTTTGGTATTTATTCAGTTAAAGTTTTAAATAAAAATTTAAAATAATAATTAATTTACTTAATTCCAAATATTCTGTAGTTTATTTGAGGTGAGATGTATTTTTTTACTAAAATTGCGTCTGCATTAAAAGGGGCCCTTATCGTGGCTTTTCAAGGTCATCAACAGTAGTTGTCCTTTTAATGTGCCACCGTGACATTTTCAAAAACACTATGTTCGAGTATGTTCTAAAACAAGTTGCTTCCAAATACCAATTTCATGTCACTCTCACGACATTGATATTTCCCAAAAGGGACGAGAAAAACTTATTGTAAATTTTATGAGCGATTTTAAAAATTCATCGGCGACTCCCACTCCGCTTATTACAGCTTCCTCTACACATAAAACATATCATAAAAAATATCTAAAGCTAAAACCTAATATTCATAACAGGGAAAAACGAGGTAAAATAAACTGGTAAAATACCGGTTTAATCCGGAGCGGGCCGGTTTTCACACGCGCCGAGTCGGTGTATTTTTTACCAAATAGGTGTTTTTTCGCAACACCTCGACAGATAGATGGTAAATAAATTATGGAAGCCAGGGGGCTGCGTTCCAAAATGTATGTCGAAGTAGGTGTTTCAACTGTCACGCATGTCAGGGCATCGAGTGAAATTATATGCTGCATACATACATGGCTGTGGCGTTGTCATGGCAATATTTTGTATAGGTTTGGTACGAAATACGTTGGATTGTGAAGGTAATGGTGTCGTATTTTGTAGAGTCCTGTATGTTATCTGCTTTGCCACTACGATAGCTGAAAATGAGATTGGTTTGTAGAATGTTGTTTATATATGTTTGTTTTGTGGTTTTTACCCACGACAGAATGAAGTGGGTATATGCAATTAGGGTTAAAACTTGTTGGTTTCTTTGTTTGTTGATAAGTTTAGTATGTTTTTGCACGCATGGAATGCGTAAATAATATTGTGTAATTACTTCAGTTATTTTTTTATAAACTCTAGAAAATGCTTATAAGCGAAACCGGTTGGGTGTATTGAAATATATAATAGTTTTGTGGATAAGTACAAGTGTCTTGTTTATACAAAGATGTCTTAGCAGTGGTCGGCGTAGGTAGTACCATTTCGCGGGATTCACGAATGCTAGCATAACGTGGAGGTGCCCTTATTCCGGGATTAGATCTTGATTTCTGGGATTCGCATTTAATTATCAATTCAAAAGGAAATAAATTTGTCAAATATTATCATCAGCAACGTATAAGCCTCGGAAAATTTCTTGCCACGATTTGATTATTATTCATAATATACCTATAATTATTATTTCGCCGAAATAATTAACAATTGAAGCGAAATATCGCTACCTAAAAGTAAATAGGTAATCGATAGAATTTTAGAATCCCGGGATTCCGGGATCCCTGGGGTATATCCATATTATTCATAATGTTTAAGGTCGTTCACCCCAAATGGCACTACCTACGCCGACCACTGCTAATAAGTTTCACCAAGTGCCGACAATCACAACCATCAATATGTTTTTGCACTAAGTTGTAACTGGTAACTCAATTCGTATGCGGTTTTACAAGTACATATTTACATAAAATAGGTACATAATAGTCATGATGACAAAAAAAAATAATTAGTCTGTCAGCTAGATTATCAGACAATATTGGACACGTATTTTTTCTTTTTTCAGTTAAACAAACAATGATGAAGATATAGCCCGCTGAAGTTCCGCGTGACGTCACATCTAGGTACAATTTTACTTAGAAGTGACGTCATTTTCCCCCACTCCCAAACTTTGACGCGCTTTATCTCTGTCATTTTTTGTTTGATTGACAAAAGAAAAAATACGTGTCCAATATTTTTTGATAATCTAAATGACGGACTAAATAGAATAATATTTTGTTTACCCTGTCTACAAGCCTATTATAGTAGCTTTAGGGCTACAAGCACAACAGGCTTTTATAGATGGAAAGATATAAGATATAATTGAAGATTAAATTGACTTTGTATTAGCTAGTTTTTTTTTCTGACACTTCACCTGCATTTACTTTGTTTAAATATTTATGTTATTTAATGTATTAAAAAATATTTATTTTTTGTAATAAATGTTTTATGGTTTTTCTGTTTGTGTTTGTTATTTTATTTATTTTTACTATTTATGATACGACTGTTTGTTACCTAAATAAAATAAAATAAAATAGAAAGAATTAAATAAAAATATAATGCCTAGAAGACTTCTGATTACTCAGGAAATATATCAAGCTGATGTAATGGCACGATCACTATCCATTCCACCGTAAAGTTTTAAAATTTACCGATTCATTATTTTATAACGTGATTATAAGCTAAAATACAAACAAAGTTTTTGGATAAAAAAAATATTGGTAAGAAGAGTTAAAATCCTCCCCATACACAAATATTAAAACGCTTGCATGTTCATTTCACAGCCATTACTTTATTTGAATACACAGAAAGGAAAAGGTGAAAGAGCCTTTCCTCATAAGTTTTATTATATAACTGAGCCTATCCTTCCCATACATTGGCTAAGGCACCTCCATAGCTGAAATTAGAAACAGATATCTTATATTTCACTCATAACATAATGGTATCTGTCATATTGTGTTCAATTCATTACGGCATTATAGATCAATACACAAAGTTAACAACAATTATACAAGATAATTAGTCAAGTACAAAATGTATTTCACCTTTTCTATGGCGTCTTCATTTGAAAAGAGGCGAAATATATTTTGAACGTAATGAACGTTATTATCGTGTTTTATGCTATGTTATGATTATGACTTATGACTATATATTTGTATACTAAATACGAATACGAGCTTTATTAAAGGATACATTTTAATACATTAAATACATAATACCTATCTTAGAATTGATCATTTCATGATAAGCGTCGCCTCGCTCAATTCCGCTTGATCCGAATGTATGATCACAAGCAACGTAGCACGCTCTTCTTCGCTTCGCTCGTCGCCTTAATACTCTTTTTTTTACTCTCCACACTAATTGGTCGGTTACTCAAGCCACTGATGCAATTTAGAGAATAATTTACAAATTAAACATCTACTTTATTTTGGTACCCATATTTTCTGTCGCAGATATTTGGTCTTATTTGCGGCCCAATTAAAAGAGTACAAGGTTTACAATGTACGGATTTCCTCAACACGCTTTATTTAACATCCCACATGAATTTTAATGATATCTTCAAAAAAAATCCGCAGTTTTCGGGGTACAACTGCTGTAATTATATAAAAAAATATGTCAAAGTACAAAATTCCACAAGCCTCAGCTTAGTCAGCCCAGCACATCTAACATGAAGGACCATATCAAGCTCAGTAGCGCTCGATACAGTGCTCTGTTTCACTCTGTTGATCTACCTAAAGAGGGACAGTCAGGGAGTTCATTATATACGAGTAACATAGGTTTTAATTTTTAGGGTTTCATATCATAATTAAAAATAGTAATAAGATCCCGTTGGTTACTCTTTGCGTACGGAACCCTAAAAAACGGAACCCGTATAGGATCATTTTCTTGTTCGTTAGTCTGTCCGTTTTTAAGGGGGAAAGTTTCGAGCTCGGTGCAAAATGCACAACTTATGATTGTTTTTTTTACTATTGCATAAAGAGTACGAAATAAATGTGATATATGGCATCTAGCGACCATTGTTTAGTGTCAATTAGGCTTTTCTACCAAAATTTTGTAATTTTATGTATTACGTTGTAAATGAATGGGCATACAAGCTTAAAACACGCTTTTAAGTTTGTATACCCATTCATTTACAAGGTAATGCATAAAATAACGCAATTCTGCTAAAAACCCCTGATAACTATTCAACAATAGTCGCAAAATAAGATGAAACTATTTTATTTCATACATTTTATTTTAAAATAAGGTAAACAAACTTATGTTATGCTCTTTGCACTGAGCTCCAAACGTTACCCCTGACCCTTTTCTCAGGCCCTGTGTGAGATATCAAGTTGAAATTTATATTTCCTAGTCTATGGGACTCTAACTCAACGCGAAAAAAATTATTTTTGGCTCACCGTGAAAACCTACAGGGCACTTCCTGTTGACTTAGAAGCTTAAATTTCTGTTAATAACAAGGTATTGAACAGAAATTTAAGCTTCTATTATTGAGAAAAAAAACTGAAAATTACCTTTATTTAATTATTCAAGAAGAAATTAAGGACTCTTTGGATGTATATAGTTACAAGTGGTGGCACGAAAGTCTAGCGGTGAACGAAAATAGCTGCGCATGGGTACAGTCGGGGAGCCAATCAGCGCTTACGCATGAGTACGTGGCCCGCCCCGCGCGCCGCTTTCTCCGCCGCGATACCTTATTTTTGACTTCTGCGCATTAAATGTTACTGCTAGACTTTCGTGCCGCTACTTGTACCTCTATAATATATTTTCTCATTAAAAATACTCACGTTAAGATGCCGAACTGATTCGGCGAAAATATGCCTAATTTTACGTCAAAATTTTTTGTACATTTTATTCTACACAAAAATAAAATTTTGCTTCAAAAAAGACCCTGTTAATAATTCAATACTTTAGAATTTCAGTGAGTACCAAATCGTCTTTGGGATGAGAATAATTGAAGGCTTTTAAGGTTAAATGTTTCTCTAGGGCCCTTCAAGAAGACTAAGGCGTAGAAAATTCCTCTGAAGGAATATTTTAAGTAGCCCTTTTAGGATTTGACATCATTAGATATCTGAATTTAGTTCTAAAAATGAGAAAACGAAACCTTAATTACCTCGTTAATATCTTAAGGCTGTAGCTATCCCTAGAATATGAAAAAAGCCAGATTTTCGAGGGTTCTTTAGACGAAATTAGGACTATCTTAATATTGGAAAAAATATATCTGATTTATTTATCTTTTATCTAGGTGATCTACTTATAAACAATGTACTAAGATTCATACTTTTGCCAAAAAATATATATTTTACACCCTCTTATTTTTGGTTTTCAAACGTTCGTTTCAAGAACGCGTTTAAGAGATCAACTTGTTTTTTTTTTTCATAAAATATGTAATAGATATATTACTTACTACTTAAACCCAGTATTTTTTTCCCTACAAAATATTTCAGTATTAGCTAAAAACCCTCCGATCTGCGGTTTCGCGCGTAATTATTAGTATTACGCATCCCAGACAAATAGGTAGATTAGCTAACCAATAATCGTCTCTATCAAAAGCTAATAAAGTATTTGACATTGGCCTCTTTGTGCTAGACGGGTAATAACACTTTTCCCTAGGGTATGCCATACTCTTAATTATCGTCCGTCTGCCTTTTTTAGGATTCCGTACAAATAACCGATCAAGGACTCGTACCCCGAGGGCTCCGTACCGTAATCTCATATACTTATACATATAAGGTAATACTAATAAAAGTAGAAAGTCTTGTCTGTATATATTTTTTTCAAAAGTGCATTGTAATGAAGCCAACACTACTATTTTTTACGTACGGAACCCTGAAAACTAAGAAATCGGAATCGTTTCAACTTGGCTTGTAAATGTGTCCTTATAGTCCATCTATCTTTGTGACATAGTCACCTTTATTTGGAAAAGGCAAAGCTGTTAGCGTTTGTAATTATTTTATAAATTCACTAGACAATTTTATAAAACAAATACTTTTTTGTACCTCTATACTTGTTCAAAAATAGCCACAAGCAACTCAACTAGTACAGAAAGCTTAAATTTTATTTTGCGTGTTTCACAGAATAGATCATAAAATTAATTAATTAAAATTTATAACTTGGTCCTGACCACTTACTGAGTCTCCAGTGTGAATTTGGCTATGTAAACGAAAGTCAACTTATATCAACATTATAAAGGGTACGTAACAAAAAACTCTCGTAACGAAACTAAAATCGATGTTGCGTGCAAATATGCTTTATGGTTATCTATGAAAATAAATAAATCCTCCTACATGAGACCTAAGGTTCAGGAGAGTAAGGTTTGCTTTAGATTGTAAGGCGTTAAGCTGTAATTTTGCGTATACGCACGTTTTAGAATAAAACAACTTGTTTAATGGATTTATATCGAGTTGATCCTTGTAAAATAACTTTTGAAATTGTCTACATTATGAAATTGGGATCCCCAATTTTTACAAATTAAATTATTTTTTTGGCCTTAGCACTTCGCACCTTCATATTATTTATGAGTCATTAAGGTTGATCTAAAATAATAAGAACTGAAAAATTCACACGCGATGGAAAGTGTGACGGTGACACTGAAAGAAGAGTGAATGCGGGAAATAAAGTGAACGGGGCCCTGCACTAGCAGCCAAAGTGTGACTGCAAAGGCACGATTGGCTGTTCATAATGGAGTGTTGGCTCCTACGCTTATGTATGGTAGTGAATGTTGGGTCTGGCAAGATGAGCATCGCAGTAGAGTGAATGCAGTGGAAATGCGTTCCTTACGGAGTATATGTGGTTTGACATTGAATTATAGAGTGAAAAATATCGACTTATGGGATCGTTGTGGCCTGAAAAAACATGTAGTGACCAGAAAAGAAAAAGGAATGCTTCGGTGGTTTGGGCATATAGAGAGGATGAATGAAAGTGGAGTGACGAAAGGAATTTATGCTGCACAAGTGGAAGGTAAAGCTCGACCGGGCCTAGAAGGACGTATGCCGACCAGATAAGCGACATACTGAAAAAGGGCAAACAAAGAATAAAAGAGCCTGTATGACTAGGTTGATGGATGTAGAAGAAGCAAAAGAGATGTGACAGGATCGTAGCAGATGGAAATCTGTAGTCTCTGCCTACCCAGGCGTGAGTTTACGTATGTATGTATGAAAAGCATTCACTTCTAATATTGTTGAAAACTGCATGATTTTGGTTTTGTGTGTGCCCTAAGAAAATGGCAAATTTCTAGACGAACTATTATTCAGATATATTATGAGTAGGAAAAAGAAATTCATTTTATTTTAAGAATTATTTTTGGTTCAGAGCTTCCTGAGCACTCACCAAAAGAGCCGAAGTAGGTACTAGGTGGAAACTATCGCGAGCTTTCGACGTAAATCTCAACTGCAAGTAATCCCAAATTATACGTATATTTATACATTTACAAAAGTATTTAAAATTTAAATTTATAGGAGTCGAAATTTTGTGAATGGTGGTGAATGCAGCAGCTCCATATAGATCTCTATTTCCACAGCAGCCTGTATCCAATAATATATTTTCATTGGTACAAATAACGTGTGACGTGATCGATTTGCTATTATTAAATAAAAATGGCGTCTCAAATAACTTAAGCGGATGAGAAATTGATCCGTAAAATAGAATTGATTTTATATTGTTCTTTTATTGTTCTTGGAACATTGTTTTATTGCTTAGAAGTGGTGAGGGAGCTTTTTCTTGGTGCATTAATTTTAGACTTTAGTGCTTTGGGTTTTCTATAGAGTGTTGGTTGAAAGTGATTTGTTTTAGAGATTCCAACATAATTAGCAGCCCTTCTACCATATTTTTCTTTACCATAATATAATCTCATTGGGATCTTGAGATTTTGTTGGGTGCGATAATTAAATAACTGACGGTTACAAAATCAAGACATAGACATATCTTTCTTAGTAATATACATTACAGCGTATTATATTTATAACCTAATTATATTCATATTAAAATATCGTATGTAAAGTTTCATATTTCCATAAATTTGTCAATTAAACTGAACTAAAAGAAAATAACAATTTTATATAAACCTAAAATATTCATAATTCTCTATAAATAGACTACTAGGCACTAGTGTTCCATGAAAATCTATAGTCTATCGATAGGCTATCGATACTATCGTGACCCAGGAAAAAAGTAATAATATCGATTGTGCTATCAATGGTATCGGTACTGAAAATTCCATAATACTATCGATAGTATCGATTATATGTTAGCAATACTATCGATATTATTTCCCGGGTTTGAATCCCGGTTCAGAGCTCCTCACGTCCAGATTTACTTTTCTGATTTTCTATACCGCAGTGATATAAATTTAATTTGATATTATTTACGTTTATCAATTAAACTATCGATTGTATCGATACTATTGAAAGTATCGATTGTTTTGCTCCATATCTATATATAATATATTTTTGATTGAAAAACACTTGTACTTGTCCACTGATTTATATTATTTCCCTTACCGGTTTCGCTGTTAAAGCATTATCAAAGGTTTTTTTGGTTGTTTAAAAAAAAAAAAAACAGCGGAACCGGTAAGGGAAATAATATAAATCAGTGGACAAGTACAAGTGTTTTTCAATCAAAAATGTATCAAAAGTTCCACCACGTGCCAACAATCACGAGCATTAACTCTATATATAATATCTTAAAATAGTTAATATGTAAACTTACTTTGTTAAAGGTAACAGACAATATGAGGCGGGTTGACTAATATATATTTTTTTTCTCGTGACTAATTCCTGCAGTCTTATATTTTTTTATGCCTTTACTTGGGTAGGTATGTATATGATTTTGTATCATATGTTTTATTTTGAAAAAAGGAATGTTTGCTAAGTTTCTTGCCCTTCTTCTTAGCAATACTAATCGAATGGCACGGATGGTTAGGCATTATGTATATATAATGTTTTTATTCCTATATTTCTATATTTTATGCAGGTGTATAACTTTATTACATTTTAGTAGCCCAAGCTTAAAATTTTTTGTATGTATTTCCCGTTTTTATTTATGAACTTATTTCTTCATTGCATTATGTATATATAATATTTTTATATTTTTGTTCCTGCATTCCTCTATCTTATTAATTTTTTATTTATTTAAAAATTTACGACTATCATTTATAGCAGGTGTAAATATATATGTGGTAGAGCTAATGCCGAGCTCGACTGTGGAGGTACCACCATCTTACTCGCAAATCCTCCCGAAGTTATTCGGGGGAGAGTAAGAGGACAGCTCTCAGGCAAAACCAGGCGGCCCACCATTGCCTGGGACCGATGGATGGCGGTATATCCATCCCCAATTGCCAGGCCTTAAAACAGACTGGTGACGGGCAGCGGCGTCACTGGTGCAAGGGTTTTGGCACCGTGCTCACCAACCCGCCTGCCCAGCGTGTGTGAGTATGGTCATTTCTTCCAGGAGGACTCCCAAGAGTGGCGAAATCCTGGAAAGGCCTATGTCCAGCAGTGGACTAAACAGGTTGATGGATGGATGGATGGAATCTTAGGTCCTGGCGTGCGTGTCATCACCCTCATAATAAAATCAAGTCTCCTATCAATCGTCTCGTTCTGCCCCGACGCAGTGAGAAGCCACATCGGAAGAGTGGTGTAGGCATGCAGTTACCGACTGTCTCTGGAAAGACTGATTAACATTTTCACTCCCTCGGTTTCTGGTCGAGCGCTTTTCATCCTAGGTCAAACCGATGCTTTTCTTCAGGCGCTGTTGGGGCCAAGCGTAGACCATAGAAAGGGAACCAACGCGCGAGTTACAAACGTAGCATGTGGACTCAATGTGGGTATTGGAGCCTAGTACTTCGACTACGCGCGAGAACTCGCGCGTGTAAAACGCTGCATCTGGAAAACGCCTTAAACTTTAATCTTTCGCGAATTTCACTCATTATTAACTTTGTATTGGGGTCTTACTCGCGATAACTAAGAATATACCTTAATAGATATGTGCTTGACGTTTCGACGCCTCTGTAGGCTGTCGTGGTCTCAGTATGCACACACGTCAAGCACATATCTATTAAGGTATCTTGTTAGTTATCGTGAGTAAGACCCCAATACAAAGTTAATAACGCCTTAAATGCGACATTTCACCATATTTTTATCAAATTTGACAGAACCCAACTACTGAATGGAAATATTCAGTACGCTAGAACAACACATCGAAGAAAAATCCGCAGCTCCACTTTTTGCTCCTATTCCTCTTATAATAAAAACAAATGTGGGTCATTGGCAACATTTTTGACAGCACTTCAGCAATTTGGACACGGATAAATTTGTTGCCAAAAATACATGGAACCGTTGGTCATGGGGAATCAATTATGCAAAATAGAGTTATTTCTGTGGTCTTTCTATTTCTTCGTAAAGTTTAGAAGCCATTTTCTAATCTGTCATGGATGTTACATGGTTATTATTTGGCAGTTACCACACACCGTTCGTAACTAACTGGAATTAACTGATTGTTCCTAGAATTTTAGAACGGCACATGGAAAAACCAAAACTCTAGATCGATTCTTAATATCCTCTACATACATATACTCACGCATTTACATCTGCCACTATCCTGACATACATCTTTTGCTCAGGGCTCTATTTTGGGTCCCATTCTATTTATTTTGTACAGCGCTGATATGATTAAAGGAATTAAACATTGCAAATACCATATGTACGCAGATGACCTCCAATTATACCTATCATTTCCTCCACGCGTGACTCAGGAATCTGTTGAAAAGATTGTTGAAGATCTTAATCACGTAGCTTGTTGGGCCCAAAAAAACACGCTAGTTCTGAATCCCACTAAATCAAAATTCATGATATTGGGTTCAGTAAAACAAATCGAAAAAATCACAAATTTGGCTCCAGATGTCTCTATTGGTGGAGAAAGCATAGAGCGTGTTGAAGAAGGACGTAATTTAGGGTTACTGATGGACAGCAACCTGCGCTTTGAGAATCATGTATTGGCTATGGTTAAAAACTGTTTCTACAGATTAAAAGTTTGTTTTACAAATCGAAAAAATCACAAATTTGGCTCCAGATGTCTCTATTGGTGGAGAAAGCATAGAGCGTGTTGAAGAAGGACGTAATTTAGGGTTACTGATGGACAGCAACCTGCGCTTTGAGAATCATGTATTGGCTATGGTTAAAAACTGTTTCTACAGATTAAAAGTCATCTACAAAATTCGTGAATTCCTTACTGTGGACTTACGTGTTCAATTGTGTGAGTCCCTTATTCTTTCAAGACTCAATTATGCAGATACAGTTTATGGTCCATGTCTGTTGGGTAGAACAATTAAACTTATTCAAAGGGTCCAAAATGCGTGCGCGAGATTTTGTTTTCCTATTCCACCTAGGACATACATAACTCCCTTTTTAAATGCATCTAACTTGCTAAAACTGGAAGCACGCAGGCATCTCCATTTGGCTACGTTGCTCTTTGGTGTCGTGAATACTGGGTCTCCTGACTATCTGATGAAAAAACTGACCTGGTCTCGTGATCAGTCTGCATACAATACACGTGCATCCTTGTAACTTTTGTCCATGCCTCGGCACCACACTGCTGCATTTCGCGGTAGCTTCAGATACGCTGCTACGAAATGCTGGAACAACCTGCCTCTACCGATACGCGACTTGAATCATGTCACTACCTTTAGAAAAAAATACAAAAAATTTTTGCTAAATGGACAAAAGGATCAAAATCCCCCCCCCCATAGAGCAGGTCATTGGTTAATTACTTTAGAAATAACTTGCCCAATATTTGTTATCCAACCTTGTTTTTTGATTCCACCAACAAACTTTTGCCCTCGTGTTAAAGTAATCGGCTCCATAACATTTTCTTTCTTGTTTTATCTCTGATGATTCCACCCTCCTTAATTTATAGGTACTATTTCTTATTTATAGTTAAATACGAGTACCTACATTTAACACTTATTTAGTCACCGTTCAACTGTTGTTGAATTATTATTATTTATTTATTTGTTTGTTTGTGTACACGTTTCCGCAACTGCGAGTCACTCACACACGCTAGGCTGCAACAGAATACCAGCGTTGTGTCGAGATGATTACCTACTTCGTAGGTATACCATGTCAACACAGCATCATGCTGAGTTGCGACCATTTTGGTAGCACCTCTTATTTAGATTTAGTTTTTAGTAGTCTTAAGTTTATTTTATGTAACTTTTCTTTTTAATTTTTGTTTTTTTCATTTTGTGTGTTACCGAATAAATTTATTTTCTTTCTTTCTTTTGCTTCTACATCCATCGATCTAGTCATACAATTTCTTTTATTTTGTGCTCTAGTTTCTTCAAATTTTTGTAAATAACTATCCGAAATTAATAAGATAGCGAAATTTATGTAAATATAATGTGTTCTACTGATTTTCTACAACTTTTGCACTACGACATAATGATATGAGCCGAAAAATATAAATATTCAAAGTTTATTATAAGGTGATTGGTTGCTATTGGTTTTGTGAGGTAGTTTAACTTTTATATTTTCATGTAGGTAGATGCACATTATTTAATCTAAAACCCGTGTGTGCAACATTTATTTACGAGTGTGGATCGATCCAAGGACTATTGTTTTTAGAAAGAAACAAAACTATAAGCGAACCAGCGAATTTATAGTGCGCGGGCGCAAGGCGTGGGACGTGTCAGACTTTTAGAAGAATTCCACGTAAGTACTGGCTTCCCTACCTAGCCTGCCCTTTTCCAGTGATCATCTTCTTCGCATATTTATGAAAAAGGATTCAGGTTGTTCTTTGGACTACAACTTCTCTTCAGGTTGCTGAGATAGGGGTGTCACCTAGCGAACGAAAAAATAAAAAATTGTCTTTCGCTGGTACGAGACACTCTAAAAGGCAAAATGCTCACGATTGGTAGCATTCATAACAATAAATTCTTTAAGAGCCAACGTCATACCAAACAAACATGTGCCCGGCACAGTTTTTATGGAATAATTTTTAAGTGCTAATCGAATTTTTTTCCGTCTTCTGTTGAAAAGAGTGACTGTGCCATGCGTAAAAATATGCGACAAAAATAACCATGTACAAGCTTCTTTTGGCAAAGATCGTCGTGTTCCGACATGACATCATTCAGAAGTCGTACCGAGAGTGTTTGCAGGCAGTTGCTTAGTATCAGTCATCCGTCCCTTTCCGACTTCCGTAGATTGTGCAGAAGTCTCTGGACAAAGTAATTATCGCCTCACTATCTTTGATTCTCCTACTTTATGGGCGAGCGCGCGCTATCTAATGGACGCTTTTTGTCAGGTGTGACAATGCCCAAGCGCATGTTAAAAAATAATAATAAAAAATCCAAAACTTTCTTAAAGGCTCAATACGTCCATCGCACAACAAAAGAGATAAACATATCCGAATAAAAACTCGCGTACGAAGGGTTCCGTACTATAACACGGAAAAAAATCATGTCTGTTGTATGGGAGTGCGCAGGTCCGACTCGCACTTGGCCGGTTTTAGTATTTGTTGTTATAGCGGCAACAGAAATACATCATCTGTAAAAATTTCAACTGTCTAACTACCACGGTTCATGATATACAGCCTGGTGACAGACAGACGGACAGACAGACGGACAGCGGAGTCTTAGTAATAGGGTCTCGTTGGTTACCCTTTGGGTACGTAACCGCGCGTTAAAAGTGCGCGTCTGAGAAGTGCGGTGAATCAAGAAAAGGTTGAATATTGCTGATTTTTTAATTCATAATATTTAACATATTCATACGAGAGTGTTTAAAAAAACGCTTTTTTATGTTTTAGATAATAGGGTTTATATGGGCAGTCATTTTTGTCATTTTTACTTTATTAATTTGTACGTAGTTTTGAACTGAAAAACAGTCTTCACTTTGCATTTTTTTTGGATGCAGGGAGTTTTCTCCATCACGTTTTGGGCTCTGTTATCGTCTTGGACATGGTCTCATTTATATATTTTTTTTCAGATCCCTATCTGTTGTAGGAGTTCTACTGTTTTAAAATCTCATTTTTTACTACCTATATCGCCTTAAGAAAATCCGCCCCAAATACTTATACAGACAGACGGACGCAGCATTTTATATGCTTGATATATATCTTGGTAACATAACAATGCACCCAGTACCTAATACTGTATCTAGTTCAGAACCCATTCCCTTGAGGTAGGAGTCGCCTGAGTCAACATATTTAACTCAATCCTGCATCGTGAGGGTGGAAGCTTGCTAAATATTTGAGATAGTAATAGGCCTGCCCGGTTAGTTGCAGTGTGTGCTGTCTGCGTTTTGTGTAGGGAATACAATGTCTTATTGTTACGAGTACTATCCAAACGCGGTCAGTATATTGTTCAAGTGGGAGAGACAAGATATGTAAATGGCCTATCAAGAATGAATCTGGCTAAAATTCAACCATCAGAATCAAGATAAATCAATATAGATCTATAACAAAGCCGAGCGAAGCGGAGCAAGCAGAGCAAAGCGTCTTTTTATGTAGCCTGGTTTTGGAAATATATCTGTTAGTAAATTAGTATATCGTAGGATAGTAAAATCTAATTTAAGCTAGTTGGTTCTAGACCAAACTTGATTATCAAAAAGTAGCAATTATAAATAAATGAATATTATTTTATTAAACTTTCGACCTGTCATCCCAATTTCTCTTGTCCTGTACTTTCCATCTCTTTATTAAAACACAGAATTTTTTAAAAACCATGGTTTATAGAAAAGACAAGATCTCGCTAAGTTTCTTGCCCCTTTTCTTAGCAAGCCTAATCGAACGGGTGGAGTTAGGCATGTATTTTATAGGTAGCCTATTAGTATTTAGTATAGGTAACTACATATTATGTGTGTATCGTGCAAACATTATTGTTTGCAATTTACACATTAAATATACCTCTTGCCCCTTTTTTACTACGTTCGTATTAAATACGACAAATTTTGTCCCCAGTGTTTGGATCAAACGAATCTCAGTCATCCAGGTACTAAAAATGTATAGAATAAAATAAATGAAAATATATGTATATAATATTCTACTCCATTAGTTACGTACAATTAAGGCGGTGTATGTACATTAAAAAAAAATGTTTTGTTAATAATTTGGCAGAAATTATATGAGTACATAAATAAAGCTTCGAATTCAAACAGACAAACTTATTACAAATTCCCAATAAAACCCAATGATTTGAAGTACGTTAAATATTCCAAAATACAATGTGGTTTTTCCCGTTACCTCAAATATTAATCCGACTACAAAATATTTCACCAATCGCTGATGTATTTCAAAATTAAATCCACATTTCAGTTTTATCATCAGTGAGCGATCGCAAAGCGTACATTAATTTATTCTTTGAAATCTGAATTCGCGAAATGTAGTAGCTCATTCAATTACTAACGAATGAAAACAAACTAAAACCAGCACTGCGTAAAATTCACAAATCCCTTCCTCAGGGATTCATCAAATCAAACTCAAGCTAGGATGTGTGCATAGGACTTGGGGAATACCGATAAGAGTTTCAGGGTACAGAAAAAAAACGGCCCAAGTGCATGTCAGGCCATGCGCAGTGTAGGGTTCCGTACTTTCCCAGTATATTTCATAAGTAGGTCTACGATACATCCGTACATTTTGTCGCGTTTAGAGGGGACTAATTTGGCGTGACCTGTACTTGTAAGCCTGTTAGCTGTGATAATTTTCCTTTTAACTGCATTATATAAATACTACTTTTGTACATTTTTTAACACATTTATAAGCAATATTATATTATTATTAATAATATTTCACCAAGGGATCCCTAAATAGACAAATAATTTTCATATTATCACAATAATTTTAAATGGTCTATCCAACGATACCATACACCATGGGATAAATGTGTCGAAAAAAAAATCGTCACCAATTTACGTGTACGGGAGGTTCCATTAAAAACTTTTTTTGTGATTTTATTTTACTATTTTGCCAAATTACAGCTTTCTAGTACTAATAGTCTCTGAGCTATTAAGCTTCGGACAGACGGACATGGTGAAACTAGGGTAATTGTCGGACTACGGAACCCAAAACGGTTAGTGGAAAAAGAAGTGACAATAAAAAAAATTGTTGGTTTCATTTGTACACAATATATTTCCAAGCATATGGCAGTTGGTAGAGCTGATGCCGGGCTCGACCACCTGCCAACCGCAGACGGGCCGGCACCGTACCACCATCTTACTCGCGAACCCTCCCGAAGTTATTCGGGGGAGAGTAAGAGAACAGCTCTTACACAGGCACAACCAGGCGGCCCACCATACCTGGGACCGATGGATGGCGGTATACCCATCCCCAATTGCCGGGCCTTATATAAAACAGATGAGCAGCGGCAACGCCACTGGTGTGAGAGTTTCGACACCACTCTCACCAACCCTCCTGCTCATCATAGTTGAGTATGGGCATTTCTTCCATTAAGACCGCCTGGCAAAATCTTGAGAAGATCCAGCAGCTAACGAACCATTGAAACATTTCCCCCCCACATCTAAAACCCTAACACACTAACCTCACCTACCTACCAACTTTTCTGCTAACTACCCACTTTCCGTCTCACTGCCTACCCACTCTACCTTCTCACATGTAGCTTGAACTAGTTATAAATACAAACAAGGTTTGGAGGGTGTTAGTCTAGTATTAGGCCAAATGATCGTCTAGCAGCTGTGATAGGACCCCTCGTTGTGAACCGTATTTAAGTAACCCTAGTTCTTTTAGTGATAATAAGAATGAATCCGAACTCAACATTTCCTAATAAGTGTAGTTAAATTGCCTAAAGTATCCGAGAAGTAAATAGTTCCGCTGACCCTGGTAAATAGAATAACCTCTGCGCCTAGCTAAGTTATTATGTGATGTCAATACTGAGTTGATACTATCCAAGAGAATATCACCTATTGACCAAGCTTATGTAAGAGAGTGAGATGAGAAACAGACTAAATATAATTCGTCTAGAAGATACCGCAATTTTATGTTTTTTGTTTAATAGCCCCTACCGGTCAATTTGGGTTCTGTAAAAGCAAAAGCTTCTATGGTTCTGCTTAAGTAAAGTAATAGACGAGAAGATTATACTCCTAGATAATAAGAGTACAAGTCGAACATAAAAGCCCTTACCTTTCGGATGGGGAATAACCCGTGAATTTTTTTTAACAAAGGTTTTATTTAGTTTTATTGGAAATTGTGATTTAATTATTTAACAAAGGTTTTACCTATATATAGTTTTATTTGAAATTGTGTTTTAATACTTTATATTATTATAGACTTTAATTTTGCATTTAGTTTGATGATACATTATTTGCACCGTGCTACAGGGCACTAAGTACTTAGATATTGTAATTTGATAAGGCAGTATTATTATACTGAATATTTATAAGATTTGTTACTTTGTAATAGTAAATCGTTCATGTTGGCAAGTCTTTAATTTCTACCAAACACTACTATAGTCTCATTATAAAATCTTTAAGTAGTCTTTCAATGATAAAACTTTAGTTTGTTTTTATTGTACATTATTTATTTTAAGAAAACCTAAGAACAGTGATTCCCTGTCTACACACCTTGGAGGAAGAATCACTAAGAAACCTCAAGGACTACCTACTCGTAATTAAATATCGTGACCTTACTGTGGAATATTAATTACTTCAGTAAAAGCTGCATACTTCTCCTTATCACATGTCCAATCTCTGAACCTACTGAATTCTACATGAGAACAGCTCTAAGGTAGTTTATTCTAACAGAAATTTATTAGCAGTCAATACTGGATTAATTCAGTCATACAGATAACTAATTCGGTTCTACTAGTCTGACTAATTTCAATTCTTCTGAATTCCAGTTAGTAAGTAGCCGTTCTGATGTCTCAGAATCAAAGCCATAATTATATGAAAGATGTCTCACTCAGATAGATATAATTTCAGCTAGCTGGTTTCCTTGTTAGATCCAGAATAGTTTCAGCAGTATTTAAGGCTATCTCTCGGCCACATTGTACTTGAGAATATTAATTCAAGGAGAGATATATCTATTCACACTTGACGAACTAAGATTCCCTGTTCCGTTTGGTATACAGAAGATTCTTATTAGCACGGCATTGCTTGGCTAAAAGGGTGGGATTTTCCCTTAGTATGAACAAATGCATCTACTCATTACCTTTATTTTTCAGGCAATATTATTCACAAATAGAAATCATTCCTTTTCTATGGAAACCAAGCTACTTACTTTGGTAAATTTATTTACATTGAAATCTTCCTTTTTTATAAGGAAATTATGATTCCAGAATTATTTACTGTAATTAAGACTTAGAACTGGACTTTACTCCAAACTCTGAACTGATGGTTCTCACACCAAAACAGTTTATCTCAATAAAAGGGTATCTTGAAAAACTAGACACTCATGTAAGTAGGAGTGTTTCTGAGCTTGAGGTCGAACTTTCTCTATTCAGAGAACAATGATCATAAGTTTAATCCATGTGATAGCAGAATTGAGAGCAAAACATTACTTATCTTTACTTCACAACAAAATAACTTTCAGTCATTTAAAGGGCTTTCTCGACCAGACAATCAGGGAGGCTTTCCACTGAATGCTTTCAACACGTCGTTACAAGATTGATCTAAACAAATTCTGCCTTTATTAACTTCTGAATTTCGCCTATTCTTTTCAAACTAAAATCTGGAACCTAGCTGATATCCGCCTACCCATTTGACTTGAATTTCACTAATCCGTGGTTCTACAAGATTTACCCCCTTGAAAACCTTCAAAGCCTACGGATCCTAACCTGAACGTGCCTACGTGTAACACCAAGACATAATTGACTAAAACATACACTACCAGGAGCCTACAACCTTCAGAACCCTATTTTCTCTGAGCACAATTCTAGCGTCCTACATTTATCTATAATACCTGACTGTGTTCTAATCAATTTATCGTCCCTTCTTGCAACCCTACGTGAAATTCTAACATCCTAAGATTCCTTGTAACGTCCTAGCATTCCCGCAAATTCCTTTACTGATCTGGCTACCCAGGAATAGCCAAGAGAATTCTCAGCCTATTTTGGTGTAAAACAAAACTAGAGATAAAATCTCACATTTACTTTTAATTGTGTGAGTGTGTAATGCATCCTAACAAATATCTTGACTAAATTGACTATCCAAACTTTACCTGCCTATCATTTGTGCCTAGAATGAGAATTCCTAGTCTGCCAAATGTGTAAAACCCAAAACTAGAGATAAAATCTCACATTTACATTTAATTGTGTTTGTGCGGTGATTCCCAAAGAGTCACAGCGGAAATCACATCCCTCAACTAGTCTAAAATAAAGAAGCGAGGCGAGTTTTCTCCTCTACGTGTACCTACTGCCTATAAACTCTCCGTGCCAGTCAGCGGGTGATTCAAGGTAAGGGCCTCACCCAACTGACCGGAAGTTCCCTATATGGTTGTGTGATAAATATATTAATATATACATAAAGACCAAGACTGCGCCACGGATGATAACCTGGAGGGGCAATGTCCGGTTCACACTTCTCTCGTGATCGCCCAGGCAACATCACATGGTAACGTCAGAAATGGGAGATATTATACGGTATAACTAAACCGCTGCAGCGTCATCTCAAAACGACTGCCCCTCCGGAGAGGTTGAAGGATAAGATACGAGTTGTCGACTCCGTTAGGTTACCCTCGTATCAAATCCCCAAAGAGACTTCTCTTTGTTTAGCATCACATATTTTCCCTACCTATTAGCCGTCAAGCCTACTAAAAATACCCCTAAACTAAACCCAGAGACTCCCACCTTTGTCACGCTCGAAACACCGAGTAGCTCCCGCGCTAATATCCCCTCACTATTACAAAACCGCAGTACACTACAAAACCCCACGCCCAGGCCTGATATCCGCGTCCCTAGAACTGGTCTGAACGATATAACGCAATTATTAACCGCGATTCTTAATGAGGCTTTTTCCATCCTTCCCCCGGCCAGCCGAGCCCTAGAGCTCAAAGCCTTTCACAGCCGCAACATCCAGCTTTACCTTATATTATTTAAAATATAAAGTAGACCCCAGAATTCTTAGGAAATCATTTGAAACAAGCCTCAAAAGGAATACCCTATAACCGATCTACATCTTCGTCCTTTTACGGAAAACGCCTCGAACAAACACTCGCGGATCTCTAAATTTAAACTGCACTTTCTCGAAAAGTATTCCACACTCTAAATAATTCCGACAGAACTTTGAAGAAAATAACCCCGAGCAAATAGATATGACTATAAAACAAACGCCCTGATAAAATTAAAACCCATGAAAATAAATTCGCGACTAATTACTGCACTTGTACCTCGCTTGACGGACCTCGAAGACTGAACTCCGAAGACTGACCTCCAAAGACTGGGGGCCGTTCCCGCCCTACAACCACTTTTATCAACTCACTCCCGGCGCTTCGCCACGCCGCTTTTTCCATACCCCGCTCACTTCTTGTCACTCCCCGTATCCACGGCCCACGCATTCCCTCCAAGAATTTCCGTATTACCTTATATGGTCATGAAATCTCAACGCCGACATCCGGACTACCGCAATCATAATGTTTTCCTTTTTAGCTTGAAACAGTATTTTCGTGATTCTAATTTTCCTTACCACCAATTATTAAGATAATGAAAATATCTAAAATTCATTTGAGCAGGTTTTACTTTATTTTGAATTAAAATACGAAAATGGGATCTGTATCCTTTACTGCTTTGCTAAATACGCCACCTAGCTGAAACAAGTGGCACTTTTGACATACCCTTAAAACCAATTCACCTAATCTGTACTATGCCAAGGTTCATGAGTTTATTGCAAGATGCGCAGTGTCGCCCCCATTTCTCCCAATACTAAATTCTAGCGGGCTCTGGCAAGTTAACAATAACAGCGCCATTATGACGGAAAGACAGCAAATTATGACGGAACTTCTTGAATCGAAGTTTACCCAATTTCCCGCTACTGCGCCCCCATAGCCCGCCTTCTGCATTCCTTACTTTTGTAAAGCCCCCCAAATCTCTCTCCTCAAAAGACATTTCCTACTTCTTTTCACTTAGTGGACCCATTTCGCTTAGGAACCTTAGACACCCGGCAATCTCTAATTCCATACTATTACATATCCATGAAATACCCGTTTTCGGTGCGAATTTAATGTTCACGTAATTTATTATAGAAACAACATCTTTACTTGATTTAAATAATTTTCACTCTTTCCCTGCTACCAAACATTAAGAATAAAACATACGGAATTTATTTTAACATTACTTCTTCATTTCCTGAGTAAAATAAGGAAATAAGGTCTGTCTTATTTTCTAATCCCGGAAGTAATGCCATCTGACCTAAACAACTGATACTTTTACGTTTGGTTTGACATCCTTTTCAATCAACCTAACCTACCTCCAAACTCAAGCGTTTCCCACATATTAAGCAGATGTCGCTTCCACCCTCAGCTAATATCTAGACATCAATAGTAATCCGAAGGTAGTGGCACCACCTTATCACAAAATGTTAGCGAGTGCTAACAGAACGCCTCGATCCGAGGTTTGTTCTGGTACAGCTCGACCCTCAAAATTTACGTAGCATACATTAGTTCAGCCGAAGGAAATTTTCTCTTCAGACTCGCTAACATGCAGAGACCACTGATTACAAAACAAATTATTATGGCTTTTTCCAGAATGTAGTTGGGCGTGTGCGTTTTTAAACCAATCCACTAACAGAATCCCGCAAGTATCCGGACTCCAACCTCGCAATAACTTAATTATGGATAACTATTACTTCGATTGCGAGAAATCTGACGAAACGAGAGTACCGGGTTGTGAATCCAGTATGCCCTAGTGGCAATAAGATGGCCTTCTAACCCAATCCAATTTTTCGATTAACACTAGATTTGCCATGGACTATCTCTAATTCCACCAGATACCAAGCGATGAACCGCCTCATAAAGGTTATCCTTTAATTTAACCATTTCAGCTAGAGCCCTTCCCCTTGCAAGCCCCATAAGTTTCCTGGTGAGTGTGCAGTTGCCGAAAAGGGAGTACGAGCTTCTGTATAGTGCGGGTTTATCATGTACTTCTTTTCGTAATTTAACCTAACTCCAATTTTCCATAATAAACCGTTTGCAAGGTGTAGTGCCTCTGGTCCAAGCTACAATAACTTCATCTATACTGTCAAAACTGTTGCCTCCTTAGAGCCCTCTTTTACAACCTGCATTCACTTCAATAAATATTATAGTATAATTTTATATTATTATACTACAATACCATTAAAATCCTCTTTCCCCTTTTTCTTCATACTTCCCAAATGTACCACGCGTGGATTTCTCTTTCTCGCCACTCTAAGGATCCACCAGCTCATTCAATACAGACTTTCCTGTTTGACCAGGTTATTTGTCCCAATGGCTCCGTAGCATGTAGCGTGCAAGCCGTTCTCAACCCTTAACCCTAAATCACATCAAATAATTTGGCTCAAACCAACATTTCCTACAATTAAAACTTTCCCTAGGTCTCCCTAATCTAGATAACCAAAGATGTCCCCACAGTATTCCTTATACCTAATTGTTTACGTTCCGTAGCTTTGCTGCTTACGTTGATATGATCGCAATTAATTTAGCTAAATTTAATGTTGATTATAACTTTAAGATTGAGACATTTCCCCGATATCAACTTATTGTCTGCCATCTCTACTTAGGCCTAATGTCGCGGAACAACTTGCCCAATTCACGCGCCGTTAGAAATTACCTAACTACTTAATTTCTCTATATTTCTGGGCCTCACTCTCTGAAAGTTTGATACTTTCCTAACTATTTCATCATTCGATTATAAGAGTTTAAACCTTAAGGGGTAAGACGTATAAGAGCATTCTGGCACTAACTGGTGATTTTGGAAACCTGGGGTCTAATCATAAAACCAGACTCCATGACGAGGAACCATTTACTTGAGCTAACGGTATACTTTTGTGTCTAATGTGTCAGGATTTAAATAGATAGATACAACCATAAAATTGAAGTATCAGATTATCTTGTAGATAGAATTAACGATGAAACAGAACCAAAACTCATACTAGTAAGAGTCACGTTGCACCCGACTAATTGCGAAGATACTCGATAAGAATATTTCGGTCCCTAAATTATCCTATTCCCGCTCATATACATGTTGTTATAAAATTCTCAAGCAATAAACCAAATTCAGGCACTAGCTTACAAAAGTATCTAGGCCCTCGTCAAAATGTAAAGATTTACAGTCTACTATTTGGTCAACTACTTTATCTAATCTTTAAAAGGACGATGAAAACAATCCTAGCCTCCGTAACCAATAACGTACAAGTAAATAAATTGTCTCATACTTAAGTTATTCCGCCCCTCACATAATTTCTCCTGACTCTAGAACCGTCTACTTGCATATTGCATGTCCCAACAACTCAACCCGAAACTGAGACAATTATAGTGGTGTAATGTCTACAACATCATAGAGGTAAGTACGGCGGTAGACAATGAAGAAAGATACAAAAAAAAGAATTCATCAAGAAAAAGGGAGAACGTACCGAGCATTCTCCTCCAGAATAAGTTTAAGCTTCCCTAATTGTGAATCCGTCCCTTACTCGTAATTTCCGCTACAAATCACGATGTTTTCCCTTTTGAATTAACGTCTATGAAATATTGTGTCACTGCATATAAAGCTGTTCGGTGTAATTAAGGTCCTGCAACCGAAGTGCAGAATGTAACCTTCACGGTAGAATTCCTCTGTCTATCTGTAAATCACAGTATAGTCACAAATCATCCTCTAAACCACTAGATTTTACACTCAGTAAAACAGCTTAATTCACCTATACCGCTTGGAGCAATCAATCCCTATAATCCAAAATGGCTCAAAACCATATCTTTAATTTAAATGTTACCTGGGCGAATCATGTAATTTTAATAAGACGCCGCACGTTCATACTACAGGGTATGTGAAGCTTGTTGACCCTTAGACTACGATTTGACTATAACATATACCGTATAGTGAAAACCGTTTTCAAAAATATTTAGTTGTAGCAAGATAAAAGAATAAAATTCACCTAAGCCATCTAAACCTCTTAACTAAACCCGACCCCCCTGGTTTTCGACTGAAGACGTCTTCATGGTCATTAGCCACTACGAATGTCTCGACATGTATATTAGGTTAATTTTTTTACACCAATATATGGAACCCGTTTATTCGCTCGAAACGTTTCTCCTCTCTACCATAATACCCACTTGTTTCTAACATTCTATTAAACCGTCAAACGCTATCTCTGTCATCAAATATTACCCGAAACTCATATGTATATAATATTTGTACTAGAGTTCCGTACCTCAGAGTAACAATAAGATCACACTAACTAATGAATATTTGTCCACTCTCCCGTCACAAAACTGTTATGGCCCTATCTCTACTGTTCGTAGCCTTCGCGCCAATAAGGTAGTACATTGTTGACTAATTTCGTTACAAACATAGTACATACATATATACTCATATCCGTCTCCCAAAGAGGTAGGTAGAGACCATATACTTACGATTGCCACGACCCTAACACACACATTTTTCGTCTCCTCCAAATCCATTATTCTAATCACGCAAGTTCTTATTTTATAAACAAAAGTTTATTCTTGATTTTCACAAATTCTATATAATTACGTGATATTCCGCAAGTACCCTACTATATTTAAGCAACTATCGTATTCGAGGATTAGAAAATAGACACCGTTCAAACATCAGACGAACATACTTATTCACGCCTATCTCCTGAAGGGATAGACAAATACTGTCAACTTTCATCCACTATGATTCCGACACACCTCTTTCGCCTCTTCCACTCCTATCTACGAGGTCATACTAGTTCTTCGATTTCGTATATCACAGCGCCGACACAGAACCCTGCGTTATAAATTCACTCACCCTAACTTGACTCCTATTTGACACATTCTGAAGTACATTCGAGTTCTCTCGTTTTATTCATAAATCTCCCAGACTAACATCCTTTCAAACCTCCGACCCTCCAGCTTGTAAACCTGACTTCACCCTGTGTGATATTTCCATTCATTCTATCGGACAAATTCTCACAGTTAAATATAGTAAGCCACCAACTCCGTGAAACTTTTCTAAATTGTGCAAGGTTACACGTTCATCATTTGTAGTTAGTTTCAAAATAATATAGGTATGTAAAATGTGGTTGCACAACTCTAAACACACGACTCTCAGATTTAACAAAATACCGAATATCTAACACTGAAACTCTAACGTATACTTTTCTCGCTTAAGTTTACTTTCTTACGACCATCAAATTATACGGTTTATCCTATTACATACCGATTCCAAAGAAAAGTTTACGAACAATTGAAATAAGTTATGATGAAACAATTCAGCTATTTTAATACCATGTGGGTATTATTCTTCAATGACTTGAAACTTTACTAACTTAGAATAACCTGATCTATTTATTAAGTCCACGTACTAATCCTTCCTGACTAACCCATGCTTATTTGACCTGAATTTCACTCTGAGTTCTACCCTATTTAATGTAGGTATTCATACTAAAAGTGCCCTTCCGTCGCTACCCAAAAATACTTCGATCACATCAAAAGTGAATACTATGAGTACACAAGGGCCTACCTATTTTCAAAACCCGAATCTTATATTGTTTATCTTTTACTACTAATGCAAAAGTTTTCTAAGGGGATCTCATTTAACTGAAACGAAACTCTCGATACATACATACGAGTACATACGATTCGTTGATAACCTACCCAGGTGTCCCATTTTATCAATTCCTAATAATTTCTCTCTTATAATTGCTTAGTACCCGACGATAACCGCTAGCTTCCAATTTACTGAACTACAAATCTTCTCAACACCAGTTTAAACCTCAGCATAGAAGTAGATAAACAAAATTATTATTTGCCTAACCACTAATTTTATTTCCCCTTTCATTTACTTATAACTTCATTCAAATCATATCTCACTTAACTCCCTTTTTCTCAATAACTTTGAAACATACTTATTTTCCACACTTCTAAACTTGCTACAAAACTATTATTTCCTTTATGAACTACTAGCTTCCTCCCGCGGCTCCGCCCGCGCGTTACTCGGTTCAACGACATGATTTTTTTCCGGGACAAAAGCAGCTTATGTGTCAAGTTGGTGTATAAGCCATATTCATTCCAAACCGCCCCAGCGTGAAAGAGCAACAACCACACAC
Source organism: Ypsolopha scabrella (assembly GCA_910592155.1). NCBI lineage: Eukaryota > Metazoa > Arthropoda > Insecta > Lepidoptera > Ypsolophidae > Ypsolopha > Ypsolopha scabrella. The sequence continues at coordinate 1,919,770 of OU342978.1, forward strand.
ACACACCCTCACACACACACACACACACAAATTTTCGCATGTATAACACCAGTGTGATGCCCTTCATCCCTTAGTAAGCAACAAGCTCTTGCATATTCCCTCAATTGACTCACCGCACCTACGCTATAACATTACCAATGTAGTTAATCTCTTGTAACTTATCGTCTTAGCCCATCATCACGTTACACTTACCGCACCTACGCTATAACGCTACCAAAGAAATTGTTTTCTCGTAATTTATCCATTACCCATTCTTTATCACACTACAAGGATCGAACACTCGAACCCCTTTTCACTTCTCATATCGATGCAAGATTTTTTTTTTTTATTTTGTAAAAGCCTTTGTTTCCCCGCATTGCAAAATATAACCAAAAGTTATAACGACATCGCAAAGCGTCACCGCAAAATTAAAATAGTTTTCCCTAAGTCTCGCTAATATTACCGATTCGGACTACCACGTCATCACTGAACAAATAAATGAACGTCATCTAACATAAAAACATTTAACAACGATCACCTTCATAAACCTCCTTTTTCTATTAGTGCATCTACCTTCCGTCCGCAAAGAACTCCTACGCAACCTTACGGAGCGACCCTCATTCTTTCAAACTTTTCATCGATATAGGAGTGCAGAACAAGATTTATATGCATTCATCCACCCATTCATTACTAGGATATTATTATTGCTAAACGATTGTGGGCATTGTGTTCCACCTGATAAATAAGACCGGTAACACTACGATAATTTTCTCCTTGGCGCAATATAGTTAATATTCTTTGACTAAAAGTGAGCAGATGGTTTCCACGGGACAAACTGAAGCTAGTATAATTTTAATATAGGCGACGACAGTCATCGAAGTACATTCGTCATATCAATAACACATTATACAAGTAGATCATGTGACGGCATTCTTCGCCCGTCCATGCCGTTGACTAACTAATGTTATTCTTTTACCGGTTTGTGATAATGCCAGTAACTACTAAGACTTGTCAAAAGGAAGCACTACTCATAAAAACTTCAAATTAGTTTGATTATTTTGGTTTACCACGCATTGGGATGAAAGTCAGTTCTAACCGTTCTAGACCGGTCGTTTATGTTTGAGATTAAAATGTGATCAAAACATTAAATAGTGAATAATCAAAAAAAAGGTAAAAGAAGGACAAATTGAACAGAAAAGCTTTGTTGTCACCCTACACATCTACTCACATATTCTTCATACAGATGACTATCCACGGAAAATATCATGTAGATGATAGATTCCTTTTTTAACTATGTCCAGAAATCACAACGCAGGTTGGTATATTTTCAACGTTTATTGATTTACAAACATTTTGACAATACGTTATCGCTTTGACAGTTCTACCGATAGTGCCGGCGCGCCCGTGCTAACCGCTTTTTATATCACCCGACTTTTACCGCTGTCAAGCGGATAGCACGTGGGCGTCGGAACCATCACAACTTTACTTTTAAATGTACAAGCTTAATACTAAAATAAGTGAGCACACACTGATTATAGTAAAATGCCTAGAAATATAATGTTAATTATTTGAGATATCTAACAGTCGGCCTTTTCTGACAAAATTCACGTCCCGTGAAGAAGTAATCATAATAATTAAGTTAGTACATAATTGCAATCACATTTAATTGAAATAACAGTGAAATAATAATCCTAAAACATTAAACATTTACATTACGAAATAATGCCTATTAAGCTGCGTAATTACTTTTAACAAATCAAAACAATTCTTATCTCATATTGTACTGAAGCCCCATTCACGTCTTCAATACAGATTACAATTCAAAATAGTCTTAACTTACACGCTGTACTGAAGCCCCATTCACGTCTTCAATACAGATTACAATTCAAAATAGTCTTAACTTACACGCTGTACTGAAGCCCCATTCACGTCTTCAATACAGATTACAATTCAAAATAGTCCTAACTTGCACGCTGTACTGAAGCCCCATTCACGTCTTCAATACAAATTATAATTCAAAACAGTCCTAAGTTACACGCTGTACTGAAGCCCCATTCACGTCTTCAATACAGATTATAATTCTACTTTTAATTTACAAATAAAAAATATTTCAACTCGCACATTGTACGTACAATACCTATAATAACCGACCAAGACCCCATGCATGTTCTTGGAACGGTTCTTACTTTTAAACTCTAACAAGACCCCATTCACGTTCTTGTCAGCGTTTTATTGGTTACCTTTATCAAGACCCCATACACGTTCTTGATAAAGATTTTCCATCTAATGCTCATGTCGTGACTGATAGAGCAGCTCCATCAAGACCCCATTCTTATTCTTAATGAAACCTTTATGCCAGATTGACCAATTTATTTACAGTGCGTATGTACATGTACGACACATTTTGTTTTTATTTATTTCCATTATCATAATCAACTTTTCATTAATTCATTAATATCAATAATACCTGACATATTCTGTTTTAGATGAAAGTATCTTAAGTTTATAAGATGCTCCCATTAATTTTATCATAATTTTATTTTACATTACACAAACTTTAAATTGTATATAAAAATTTTACTATATTTTAATACAATCCTACCAAAATATCTGTAATTACTCGTCACTTTTATCATCAGAATCCGAATAATTTCTCTGAAATACAAGCCATGGGTGTATTTTATCAACGGAAAAAACTCCTTTGAATGGTCTGTTACCTTTTCGTGACAACGGGGTATCCTCTACTACGTATCTATCATTGTCTAATACTTCTACAATACGATAGGGCCCTCTCAATTTGGGTACCAACTTTCGGCTTTTTCCGATGGAAGGAATATCCCTTTCTATTCTCACCAGATCCCCAACTTGGAAATTTGCACGCTTTCTATGTTTGTCATATTGTTCTTTTTGTTTTGACTGAGACTTCCCTATATATTCTGAAACTTCAGCTCTGGTTTTTTCCAAATTATCAGCATAATCGCTTGTGTCATTAGTAATATTTAGATTAATCAATGAATCGTTTGTGCCTATCAACTTGAGACCAAAGAGTGTTTCAGCTGGAGATTTTCCCGTTCCCTTGTTAAGTGTATTATTCAATCCCCATTGCACTTCCGAAACCCTTTCGTCCCATGTGTTTTCAGTTTTTCCATAATTAATGGCGGTAAGACTAGCCAGGACTGTTCTGTTATATCGTTCTACTTGGCCATTTGCCCTAGGTGTAGCTACTGCATTTAAAACGTGTTTTATGCCTCCTTTATTCACCTCAAATCCTAAATACTCTATGAACTCCATTAGAAAATTGCACTTTGTTAGATTCAATGTTATTCCAGATGCCCGGAATAATTCTAACACGTCGCGTAATTTTTGTAACCCTTCGTCCAATGATTTTGATGGAATTATAATGTCGTCCATGTATGCAAAAGCATCTTTGAATCGAGCATTACCTAGTATCGTGTTAATTGCTTTCTGGAAGGTTGATGGCGCATTGACTAGACCGAATGGCATCCGGTTATTTTGCATCTGTTTAGCAAGACAATTTTTTTCGTGGAAATATTCTTCCAATGAATCACCAAATCGCGCCTTGCATGCAAGCATTTCCGTCAGCAATTGAGCGTAATTCTCGTCACTAGGGAACGCTAATCTTAGCTTTTGTTGCCATTCGGACCATGAAAACAAAAGGCTGGGCAAACCCTGGTACCATCGTTGAGCTAGTCCTACTAATTTTGGCAGAGCATAATGGATCGTTTGTCGCTCTGACCAGCCATAAATTTGAGCACATTCGTTTACTTTAGAAATCCACACGTGAACAGTCTGATTACGTTTAGACGGATCGAATTCTGGTATAACATTTAAATTTGGGAATCGTTCATTTCCGGAATCTGTTTTCATGTTGTTCATGAGTTCTCTAAATGCTAATAATAAAGATCTCGTACCTGAATCTCCATTGACACCTTGATTAGACGACTGAGGCTGCTCGTGTTGAATGCCGCTATCTCCATTGACATCTTGATTAGACGACTGAGGCTGCTCGTGTTGAATGCCGCTATGAGACGGGCGCTGCTGACGCTCCGAATCATTCCATGCATGACTTGGCGCGTTGCCAGAACCACGCTGTGACTGGTGGCTCAAGCGCTGCGACTCGATGTGTGACCGGCGTTGCAAGGGCCGTAAGAAGCTGCGTGTAGGGTGTCTAGTGCGCCGTGTGACGCTCCGCGATCGGCGTGGTGCGTGCTCAGAACCACTTCGCGACCGTCGATGCGCGCTCCGTGAACTGCTGCGTGTACGGCGTCTAGTGCGCCGTGTGACGCTCCGCGATCGGCGTGGCACGTGCTCGAAACCACTTCGCGCCCGGCGATGCGCGCTGCGTGAGCAGCGGCGTGTAGGGCGTCTAGTGCGCCGTGTGACGCTCCGCGATCGGTGTGGCGCGTGCTCGGAACCACTTCGCGACCGGCGATGCGCGCTCCGTGAGCTGCTGCGTGAAGGCGTGCGCCGCCGGGTCTTCTTTTTCTTTCGATACGATTTCTTGCAATTACGTGGCGGCGGTGTTGCTGCCTCTGAACTGCTGGTCTCGTCTCGTTTTCTCTTGCACGAATTGCGATCCATGTTGTGTAGGCGCTTCAGGTCCTTTTATTAAGTGTTGATGCCACCCAATAATATCCCGGCTTCTGAACTTTTAACTATGTCCAGAAATCACAACGCAGGTTGGTATATTTTCAACGTTTATTGATTTACAAACATTTTGACAATACGTTATCGCTTTGACAGTTCTACCGATAGTGCCGGCGCGCCCGTGCTAACCGCTTTTTATATCACCCGACTTTTACCGCTGTCAAGCGGATAGCACGTGGGCGTCGGAACCATCACAACTTTACTTTTAAATGTACAAGCTTAATACTAAAATAAGTGAGCACACACTGATTATAGTAAAATGCCTAGAAATATAATGTTAATTATTTGAGATATCTAACACCTTTGATCGTAATAATCATAAGAGCGACCCTAATGCTTGGATTTGGATAAAGTTTATCCGTTTCCAGAAAAACTCAATTCTCGACCGAACAACCTATCTTGTAACATTAAACACAAATGAAATAATAAGTCAATTTCCGTTTTGTTGGATAACACAAATTGGTCAAACTCATCACTAACATTGCCACAGCCTAACAGTGTACGTACATTCGCAAACTAGGTTCAGAGCTCCTCACGTCCAGATTTACTTTTCTGATTTTCTATACCGCAGTGATATAAATTTAATTTGTTATCTCCTTGCGATGGATAAATCGCCAAGTGTTTAAAAATATAGAAATTTATTTCTATCATAGTTTAGGTATCTAGGTGTCGCAGACATGATGGCCGTTGGGGCCGAAAGGCTTTAGAATGGAGAACACGTACAGCAAAGCGTAGTGCAGGCCGACCACATGCCCGCCGGACCGACAACCTGAGGACATCGTGGACGGTGCGGCGGCGACATGAGTGGCGAAATTTGGGAAAGGCCCATGCCCAGCACTGGACGAACACGGGCAGATGGATGGATGGATGGATGACTACCATATCTGAACCGTAAAACTTCCTATAATATTCCCATATCCCCGCCTGATTAAATATTATTGAGCAAACTAATATGATCATAAATAATCCTTATATAGAATTTCATGTTGTTAGTTACCGAAATTATGATCTACATAGACATCATAGTGATATTTTTCAGAAATATTTCGTTCTAAAATGGGACAACGAATTTTAATATTAACTCTACGGCTCAGTCTAACATCAGTAAATATTCCCGATATTTCTAAACATTTATTCATCCTCTTCCTACTACATATTATTATGTGTTCGTAATAAGATTATAAAATAAAACACATAATATCTCATTTCTACTCCAGTCGCAATGTATACCACGTTTACTAACCGACCCGCAATGTAAACTCATGCGATTGTTTCTGAAGTGATGACGTCATCCCTAGTCGACTTCAGATTTGCAGGTTTATACCTAAGTATTTGTGCACATAACTCACTACTAAATAAGTGAGAGCAAAACACAATCGATTCCTCACGTCCTATTTAAATACGTGAACCCTACTCCGTACATACGATTGTACATCTTTTTAGCCCGACGTACATAACCAACCACGTCTTTACTTTATTCTAGTAAAACAATTTAATAATTTTGAAAAGCACTAAAATAATACCACAGTGCTGCCAGGCAGTCCCCTACAATTCAAACAAAGATGAAACACATTTCCTAAAGCAATTAGACTTGTCCACTAACACTGCTTTTGTTTTTGAACGCACGCGTCGCTTTCGTTCCATGAGACTAAGAACGTTTCCACACTATCCAACACGACACCGGTGCCGGACGACGACAGCCAACATCCGATAACCGACACCATGTGCTGTTTTCGCATTACCCAACAAAATCGCTCTGATATGGCCATTTGCTCGATAGCTTTAGTGCGGACAGGTCATTACGGAAAACTAAGACAATTTTGGATACATCCCATCGCGGAAGATAAATATTCAGAGAGAACATTTTATACTCTTTTAGAGAGCTACAAAACGCACCGAGAAAGTTCTTTAATTACTTTCCTACAAGTGAATCCACGATATGATTATTTGCTAACTCATCTGACAACCAATATCAAGAAACAAGACACACATATTCGAATGGCTTTGGGGCCTAAGGAAATGCAAGCGCACACAGAGACAATTTAGATATACGTATATCAACATACAAACATTATCGTCCGACGGCTCACGGGCGTCTGATAGTGCCGCCAACATATCGGTGTCGGTTCTGATATCCGATACCGGATCGGACAATGTGAAAGACTACTCATTCCATACATTTTACTTGCCCCGATATCGCACCGGCGGCGCCCGACCCCGACATCGGACCGGACAACACAAAAACCCCCAAATATGGACAAATGGACTTTGAGTCCAGAGCCGTTAAAAATACTAAAAAAGAAACCAATGCGAATTGCGATTAATGACAGTCAAAACAAACAAACCAACCACTTTTGAATAGTTCAAAACCATCACAAATGAGATATCTCTGATATCTCTATAAATAATAAATAAACTAACTTGTGCGTGCGTTGAGATGAAGATGGAATGCACCTTCAGCTCGGGACAACATTATTATGAACTTAGCGCAACTCAGGATGATTCTCAAAGGTGCAAAATTGGACATGGCGTTGATGATATCAATGAAACCTACAACTACAGATTACCAAGGATAACCCAATTAACCGAGCCGAACTCATCTCATACAATGGTACGTATATTCATTCTAACCTGTTTTACAATTGCCTAATCATCAAGAACGCATTAAAACTACGTTTTCCTATACCGGTCATTCATATTGGTTATTAGTACTGCTATCTTGAGCAAACATCTATAGTATTGCAATCCAAAAGTGGCCTAAATTACCTGGGCTACTTTAATAAACAATGCTCATTAGTCCTACAACGTCAAACAGAACCCTTTTATACTAAAATATTAAAGTGAATTTATGCAATAGCTTCTCAATGATGAAATAGGTATAACTATTCACAACATTACAGACATTCTCCATATATTCGCCCGAAATTAATTATCTTTTTCTACTTTTCAGATACAGCCTACGATGGTTGAGTTCTAAAAGCCCTATTTGCATATTATGAATGACCCATCTCGCCTGAGAAGCTACGCAGGTGTATGCAATGTGGATAATCCAGTCTACTTCCTAACCAAGAACTTCGCTTCGCCCAATCGCACTAAGGAAAGGATAATAATGTGCATCTGTGTTACCGCTGAATGAATTTACTACATAGAAACTAAATATCACTCTTAAAACACCTCCGTCTCACGTGCAACAATTGAACTAGACTAACACACTCCAACCAAATAAATACTAGAAATCGCAATACAATATCCCAGCTATTAAAACATGATCACAGTGCTTTAATGAAACAAAAACACTAAAATGAATTCAAAATACAACGTTACAACCATGATATTGTTAAAACTTTATTCCGACATATGTCCTAGTAGTTAATTTTAATATTATAATCGCAAAAACTGCAATATCCTGGTCACGGCTTCTAATTGAAACTATCCTCCCCAACATCTAAAACCCTAACACACTAACCTCACCTACCTACCAACTTTTCTGCTAACTACCCACTTTCCGTCTCACTGCCTACCCACTCTACCTTCTCACATGTAGCTTGAACTAGTTATAAATACAAACAAGGTTTGGAGGGTGTTAGTCTAGTATTAGGCCAAATGATCGTCTAGCAGCTGTGATAGGACCCCTCGTTGTGAACCGTATTTAAGTAACCCTAGTTCTTTTAGTGATAATAAGAATGAATCCGAACTCAACATTTCCTAATAAGTGTAGTTAAATTGCCTAAAGTATCCGAGAAGTAAATAGTTCCGCTGACCCTGGTAAATAGAATAACCTCTGCGCCTAGCTAAGTTATTATGTGATGTCAATACTGAGTTGATACTATCCAAGAGAATATCACCTATTGACCAAGCTTATGTAAGAGAGTGAGATGAGAAACAGACTAAATATAATTCGTCTAGAAGATACCGCAATTTTATGTTTTTTGTTTAATAGCCCCTACCGGTCAATTTGGGTTCTGTAAAAGCAAAAGCTTCTATGGTTCTGCTTAAGTAAAGTAATAGACGAGAAGATTATACTCCTAGATAATAAGAGTACAAGTCGAACATAAAAGCCCTTACCTTTCGGATGGGGAATAACCCGTGAATTTTTTTTAACAAAGGTTTTATTTAGTTTTATTGGAAATTGTGATTTAATTATTTAACAAAGGTTTTACCTATATATAGTTTTATTTGAAATTGTGTTTTAATACTTTATATTATTATAGACTTTAATTTTGCATTTAGTTTGATGATACATTATTTGCACCGTGCTACAGGGCACTAAGTACTTAGATATTGTAATTTGATAAGGCAGTATTATTATACTGAATATTTATAAGATTTGTTACTTTGTAATAGTAAATCGTTCATGTTGGCAAGTCTTTAATTTCTACCCAACACTACTATAGTCTCATTATAAAATCTTTAAGTAGTCTTTCAATGATAAAACTTTAGTTTGTTTTTATTGTACATTATTTATTTTAAGAAAACCTAAGAACAGTGATTCCCTGTCTACACACCTTGGAGGAAGAATCACTAAGAAACCTCAAGGACTACCTACTCGTAATTAAATATCGTGACCTTACTGTGGAATATTAATTACTTCAGTAAAAGCTGCATACTTCTCCTTATCACATGTCCAATCTCTGAACCTACTGAATTCTACATGAGAACAGCTCTAAGGTAGTTTATTCTAACAGAAATTTATTAGCAGTCAATACTGGATTAATTCAGTCATACAGATAACTAATTCGGTTCTACTAGTCTGACTAATTTCAATTCTTCTGAATTCCAGTTAGTAAGTAGCCGTTCTGATGTCTCAGAATCAAAGCCATAATTATATGAAAGATGTCTCACTCAGATAGATATAATTTCAGCTAGCTGGTTTCCTTGTTAGATCCAGAATAGTTTCAGCAGTATTTAAGGCTATCTCTCGGCCACATTGTACTTGAGAATATTAATTCAAGGAGAGATATATCTATTCACACTTGACGAACTAAGATTCCCTGTTCCGTTTGGTATACAGAAGATTCTTATTAGCACGGCATTGCTTGGCTAAAAGGGTGGGATTTTCCCTTAGTATGAACAAATGCATCTACTCATTACCTTTATTTTTCAGGCAATATTATTCACAAATAGAAATCATTCCTTTTCTATGGAAACCAAGCTACTTACTTTGGTAAATTTATTTACATTGAAATCTTCCTTTTTTATAAGGAAATTATGATTCCAGAATTATTTACTGTAATTAAGACTTAGAACTGGACTTTACTCCAAACTCTGAACTGATGGTTCTCACACCAAAACAGTTTATCTCAATAAAAGGGTATCTTGAAAAACTAGACACTCATGTAAGTAGGAGTGTTTCTGAGCTTGAGGTCGAACTTTCTCTATTCAGAGAACAATGATCATAAGTTTAATCCATGTGATAGCAGAATTGAGAGCAAAACATTACTTATCTTTACTTCACAACAAAATAACTTTCAGTCATTTAAAGGGCTTTCTCGACCAGACAATCAGGGAGGCTTTCCACTGAATGCTTTCAACACGTCGTTACAAGATTGATCTAAACAAATTCTGCCTTTATTAACTTCTGAATTTCGCCTATTCTTTTCAAACTAAAATCTGGAACCTAGCTGATATCCGCCTACCCATTTGACTTGAATTTCACTAATCCGTGGTTCTACAAGATTTACCCCCTTGAAAACCTTCAAAGCCTACGGATCCTAACCTGAACGTGCCTACGTGTAACACCAAGACATAATTGACTAAAACATACACTACCAGGAGCCTACAACCTTCAGAACCCTATTTTCTCTGAGCACAATTCTAGCGTCCTACATTTATCTATAATACCTGACTGTGTTCTAATCAATTTATCGTCCCTTCTTGCAACCCTACGTGAAATTCTAACATCCTAAGATTCCTTGTAACGTCCTAGCATTCCCGCAAATTCCTTTACTGATCTGGCTACCCAGGAATAGCCAAGAGAATTCTCAGCCTATTTTGGTGTAAAACAAAACTAGAGATAAAATCTCACATTTACTTTTAATTGTGTGAGTGTGTAATGCATCCTAACAAATATCTTGACTAAATTGACTATCCAAACTTTACCTGCCTATCATTTGTGCCTAGAATGAGAATTCCTAGTCTGCCAAATGTGTAAAACCCAAAACTAGAGATAAAATCTCACATTTACATTTAATTGTGTTTGTGCGGTGATTCCCAAAGAGTCACAGCGGAAATCACATCCCTCAACTAGTCTAAAATAAAGAAGCGAGGCGAGTTTTCTCCTCTACGTGTACCTACTGCCTATAAACTCTCCGTGCCAGTCAGCGGGTGATTCAAGGTAAGGGCCTCACCCAACTGACCGGAAGTTCCCTATATGGTTGTGTGATAAATATATTAATATATACATAAAGACCAAGACTGCGCCACGGATGATAACCTGGAGGGGCAATGTCCGGTTCACACTTCTCTCGTGATCGCCCAGGCAACATCACATGGTAACGTCAGAAATGGGAGATATTATACGGTATAACTAAACCGCTGCAGCGTCATCTCAAAACGACTGCCCCTCCGGAGAGGTTGAAGGATAAGATACGAGTTGTCGACTCCGTTAGGTTACCCTCGTATCAAATCCCCAAAGAGACTTCTCTTTGTTTAGCATCACATATTTTCCCTACCTATTAGCCGTCAAGCCTACTAAAAATACCCCTAAACTAAACCCAGAGACTCCCACCTTTGTCACGCTCGAAACACCGAGTAGCTCCCGCGCTAATATCCCCTCACTATTACAAAACCGCAGTACACTACAAAACCCCACGCCCAGGCCTGATATCCGCGTCCCTAGAACTGGTCTGAACGATATAACGCAATTAACCGCGATTCTTAATGAGGCTTTTTCCATCCTTCCCCCGGCCAGCCGAGCCCTAGAGCTCAAAGCCTTTCACAGCCGCAACATCCAGCTTTACCTTATATTATTTAAAATATAAAGCAGACCCCAGAATTCTTAGGAAATCATTTGAAACAAGCCTCAAAAGGAATACCCTATAACCGATCTACATCTTCGTCCTTTTACGGAAAACGCCTCGAACAAACACTCGCGGATCTCTAAATTTAAACTGCACTTTCTCGAAAAGTATTCCACACTCTAAATAATTCCGACAGAACTTTGAAGAAAATAACCCCGAGCAAATAGATATGACTATAAAACAAACGCCCTGATAAAATTAAAACCCATGAAAATAAATTCGCGACTAATTACTGCACTTGTACCTCGCTTGACGGACCTCGAAGACTGAACTCCGAAGACTGACCTCCAAAGACTGGGGGCCGTTCCCGCCCTACAACCACTTTTATCAACTCACTCCCGGCGCTTCGCCACGCCGCTTTTTCCATACCCCGCTCACTTCTTGTCACTCCCCGTATCCACGGCCCACGCATTCCCTCCAAGAATTTCCGTATTACCTTATATGGTCATGAAATCTCAACGCCGACATCCGGACTACCGCAATCATAATGTTTTCCTTTTTAGCTTGAAACAGTATTTTCGTGATTCTAATTTTCCTTACCACCAATTATTAAGATAATGAAAATATCTAAAATTCATTTGAGCAGGTTTTACTTTATTTTGAATTAAAATACGAAAATGGGATCTGTATCCTTTACTGCTTTGCTAAATACGCCACCTAGCTGAAACAAGTGGCACTTTTGACATACCCTTAAAACCAATTCACCTAATCTGTACTATGCCAAGGTTCATGAGTTTATTGCAAGATGCGCAGTGTCGCCCCCATTTCTCCCAATACTAAATTCTAGCGGGCTCTGGCAAGTTAACAATAACAGCGCCATTATGACGGAAAGACAGCAAATTATGACGGAACTTCTTGAATCGAAGTTTACCCAATTTCCCGCTACTGCGCCCCCATAGCCCGCCTTCTGCATTCCTTACTTTTGTAAAGCCCCCCAAATCTCTCTCCTCAAAAGACATTTCCTACTTCTTTTCACTTAGTGGACCCATTTCGCTTAGGAACCTTAGACACCCGGCAATCTCTAATTCCATACTATTACATATCCATGAAATACCCGTTTTCGGCGCGAATTTAATGTTCACGTAATTTATTATAGAAACAACATCTTTACTTGATTTACATAATTTTCACTCTTTCCCTGCTACCAAACATTAAGAATAAAACATACGGAATTTATTGTAACATTACTTCTTCATTTCCTGAGTAAAATAAGGAAATAAGGTCTGTCTTATTTTCTAATCCCGGAAGTAATGCCATCTGACCTAAACAACTGATACTTTTACGTTTGGTTTGACATCCTTTTCAATCAACCTAACCTACCTCCAAACTCAAGCGTTTCCCACATATTAAGCAGATGTCGCTTCCACCCTCAGCTAATATCTAGACATCAATAGTAATCCGAAGGTAGTGGCACCACCTTATCACAAAATGTTAGCGAGTGCTAACAGAACGCCTCGATCCGAGGTTTGTTCTGGTACACCATGCTGACGAAATATTCGTATTCATACAAAATAAATTAATAAAATGTTTTTGAAGTTAGACAATAGATGGCGTCGCAATTGCATATCTTTGGAGCATCAACAAGGAAGGGGGTTTTATAACATAAGGTCTTTACCTATTAAATTGCTGTTTTTTATGAAATAAGTTAATGCAATCTTTTTTTCTTTATTTTTTATTTCTATTAATCAAAGTAATCACCCATGCAATCGATACCTCTTTGGCAACGCAGTGGCGGTTTATTGGTGCCTTTCTTGAAGAAATCAGCTGAACAAATTCTTTAAAGTCACTTTGTACTGCCTATCGGATATTGAATTTTTTTCGAAAGGTGCTGCTTATTCAACCATAGATTGAGTACCATCAGCTTCCACAGTCACCTTTAATTCGTCATTGTCGACCAAAGTTTTCAGACAACCACATGGTTCATTTTTTAGGTTGGAATTTCCAAAACGGAAGCGGGCAAACCAATAACAGGTGGTGGGTTCGCTTCCAGTGTTCTCTCCGTAAACGTTGTTGATCTTGCGTGCCGCTTGTGCCGCGTTGTTGCCACGACGACGGTACTCATATTCTATAATTACTCGAATTTTTAAAGTGTTACTTTGAACTTGATGACGAAAAAAAATCAAATGCGATAAATACATAACGCTTATCAATAAACAAATGACTAATTTTGAAAAACGAATTCCACGGTTTTATAATAAAATTAATTTGAAATTAGAATTCTTAGCCAAACAAAAATAATTTTGATTTGAAATGGCAAGTAGTGCAAAACGGCAACTTTAAAGGTAAAGACCTATTATTTTAGTAATATCGAGTTTTGAGTCAACATTTTACACAAAATATCTAAATTTCAGATCCGTTACTAATTCCGTCTACAAGCTATAGACCTGTGACATACGGACGGACAGACAGCAGAGACATTAACACGGCTCTATAAAAGAATTAAAGAATCTAAAACTGACGAACTTGAATGTGTCGTCAGATTTTTAGTTCCGCTACTCGCTCTGCTCAATCAGTAAAACTGCACCCAAGCCCCCCGTGATAGACAACTGATAGGAACGTACAAACGGACAAGTTAATCGGCCCTTAGCCCCGCGTATCTTATAAAAAATCTTAATTAACGCGTTCCGCACTGAAACGTTGATACACTCGTTATAGACGTTTCATGAAAGTAGCCCGAAGGCGCAGGGCTATCTTTAAAACGAATTATCAAGAGGATGTTGAGTCTTAGATAAGTGGTAAACGTTGGAGAGGTATGGAGAAAAAGGCAGTAAAGGTGTCGTTTATATTGTAATCTTACACTTTATATGACGTCATATAGTTTTTTCTTACAGTATTTATTCTTATGGAAAGACTGAGACCAAGATTTCGTTAAAATTTTTGGCGAAATATTTTTATACTTCTATAAAGTGTAAAAGTAATAGTTAAGTTAAATCATTATCAGATCGATAACTATATTTCACCCCCCTATCTGGATGTATTACAGACTCAAAAAAATTAAAACAGCGTGAATAAAAAATCACTTCCCCATAAAAAAATTATACACTCGCTATTTTCTGTAGGTCATAAACAAAAAGCTAAAATAGTAGAGAATGTAGTGCAGTTTTCTGAGGACTATTTAGTACATACTTAACAAAATTAGTAAGTTATATTAGCTATATAAATTAGCAAACAAAGTAGTATTTTGTGTAACCGTGACATGCTGAGAGCAATTGGGAGTTGGGATACCTAATTAAGTCCAGTTGGACACAATACTTTACTGCGAACATCGAAAATATCGTCTTTGCGTGACAATTTTCAAATCAATTCACGAAAAAAAATGCTGGATTTTTTTTATTTGATCCTAAGCTCAGGCAGGTACCTTTACTTATTGAAGGCGTTCTCTGGAGCCATCAAGGCTGCACGGCAGAGATGCGCTGACACGTAAGCGGTGTTATAATGAATTGGGCCTATCACAGGGCAAAACCGTAGCGTTATTTATAATGTATATTAAACATCGTTTTTTTACAATTTAAGCACTTATATCACCCTTTTATAATGTTGTAATATACCTTATTGTAGTATGGGAGCAGATTAAGTTACTTTTAAAATTAATGGCTCTAAACTGAGCTAAGTTAACCTCTGCCCTGCTTCTACGAGACTGAACTTTGGTGGTCTAGCGTACCACTTGGCAATTAATTCTGATATTTAATCTAACGGTTATAGGTCACTGCAGTGAAGGGTTAACAAATTAAACAACCTCTTTGCGAGGAAATCGTGATTGTTCTTGCTGGAAATAAAACTTACTTACTTTTATAAATATCTAAACATAAACTTACGCCTGTCTCCCAGAAAGGCCGTCAGACAACATGGTACGCCATCTGCTACGATCGTGACACGCTTTTCTATTCCGGGTGCTTTTGACTTGGCCCTTATTCAGTATGTCGCCAATTTGGTCAGCATACGCCCTTCTATTTTCTGCAAAAGAAATAATTTTTAACAATAGTTCTTTAAAATATATCGTGAACTTTACTATTTCTTTACATATTTGAAATTTATATATACTGTTTCTAGAACACTATTTATTAAGCTCTTTTCCATGAATAAATTTGGCCTTGACCTTTATGTTGATAAGAAGTCGTACTTTTATTTTATTCAGTAGAACTTATGTAGTTTTTTCATCAATTTAAACATCTATTTACTTGGTAATAAGTTGTTTCATTGTCTACGCCCCTCTCGGGTGCTATTATTCAGGCCTGGAGTTAGGGTGACCACATACTGTGGTCTTATTTACGAGACGTGCATAATTTATACAAACAAAATCTCTCACACATTTTTTGCATTGATAAATAAATTTAGAGAAATTTGTTAACAGAAACGAGACTTTAGATGTAGATCATTAATATCAATTAATTCGCTGACATGACATTTGATTTAAGCAGCTGCCATCCCCTAGAAACGGAACATACGACAGACAAGACCGATCGGCAGTTTTTGTTTTCACAAAAATAGTTTTTTTTTTTCAGCTATAATCCCGTTTATATTTGAAAGAGTTCGCCCACCGTAGACATTCGTCTTCCGACGCCCATGTTTTGATTTAAAGCTAATTGTACTTTCATAGAAACATAAGCAAATAAATAGAGAATTGAACCGTTTTCAGCTTTATTCTGACCCTTTAGTGGAATCATAATTAGGTGAATTGAAAAATATTATGTGACATCCTTGACAAGATAGTAATGCACCACATTTTAAATAATTTTTTTTAAATAATTTTGCCAAGTGTGAGTCGTTGGCCACCCAACACGGGAACGAAACCCTAAAAAAATTATGGTCGTTAACAACGATATCATACTATAGCAACATCAAGGTGACAAAAACTAGCCACAAAACGAAACCGTAACTTTTATAATTTTTGGTTTTACTTATGAGTATCTTTTCGTAAGAGCAAAAACATATAACATTAAAATAATACAACCTTTTAGAGGTTTCTTATATGGCGAACCCCTTAAATTTAAATTTTTTTAATATTTATTTTTGCTGTGTTAGAAGTTATAATAACACGTATTTTGTCAAAATTTCAACTTTCTACTTATTACGGTTGATGATGTAGACCCCTGTGACAGACGAGTAGCACACAGCCAGACAGCGGAAGCTTAGTAACTAGGGTTTCTTCCGAATGCTGGAAGCGATTTTAATTATTCTTTCACCAGTGTAAAGACAATTTTTAGATCTACAAAACTATTGCTAAAAAAAATTTCCCGTCCATCGCGTCCCTGTGAGAAGTATTATTTTCTCCTATTTTGCGCTATCCAGAAACGCAGCGATCGTCGTAACAGCCACTTTGCAATATGCGCTGATATGAATGTTATTTCAATGTCGTTTCCGTCTATTTTTGTACTGACACATATCGAGGTGATAATTTAGCGTAGGCAGGACTCTATTTCGCAGGAGGAAGGTATATTTTGGAACGTTGCACGTGAACAGCTGTCTCACAGATGACGCTTGTCTCAAAACACGCCCATATCTCGGTGCGCTAAGGTTTAGACCTTTTAAAATTCAAATACTGCCCAAACCAATAATTTGCGCGGGAATGTTTCCTTGAAAAATTTGTTCAGAATGATCAGTAGAATATGTGGTTTCCGTAAAAGGTAGCTGTCATTTTACACCCGCTATATATTCTGACATGTTAATATCTATGGTTTCTTAATTTTACACATAAATGTTAAACGTGTTGTCGCCCTACATATAATCAAAGAGCCCCTGAAATAAAAGCATTCTATCTTTACCTAGTTCACCTACACCTACTAGATGTCAAATAGGGTACTTGAATGAGTTCAAGAACCTTAAAGGTTATAGGGAATATTGTAGCTGTATGTATCAAATTGGTACAAAGGTTCCGTACTGTAAATATTTATGTCGAAATTCAGGCTTGCAACTCAATGCAAAAAAATATTGCCGTTTACGTAATCAATTTCATACAAACTGGGTCACCGTGAACACCTCTAAGGGTACTTCCAGTAGACTTAGAAACTTGAAATTCCGTTACAGGTTTAAAAAAAAATGTTTTTTTTTAAAGATCAAAACATCCTGTTTAAAACAAAAAACATGTCTAAAATAAATATTTACTGATGTTTTTTTTGCGGATAATTGGTTAAAAAGCGTTTTTTAAATATAATATAACCATTTATTGAGTGAAAAATTTTAAGTGCCTTTCCAATAAACACAAAACGTAGAAATGCTTCAAAATAGAAGTTACTTGTAACAAGTAACTGATTATAACTGTCTATAACAGATTCAAGATTAAAAATGTTTATTTGTAAAATAAATACATAAAGTATACGTTTTACATGTCAAATCTAATCTGTGTAAAATTTTTATTTTATAATGAAACAAATATGATACTTACGGGAAATTAGGTACATATAAAAAAATATATAATTAAGTTCGGCTACAAAAGTTATACACATGCATAAAATAAAGACTTATTGGAATAAGAATATTATTATACATATTGCAATTTATAAATAAGTTGATAAATAAACTGAATAGACCATAAATAAATATAATGCCTAGCCAAAAATATACTAACATAATTAAAAAATTTAAATATTGTATATAATAAGTTAATAGATGAATAAACTATAAATAGATCTAATGCCTAAATCCGCCCATTCGATTAATCTTGCTAAGAAGTCCCATACATTTAGAAGAACGGCCTATACATTGTCGTGTTTGGAGGAGGCCAACAGTTTGGCGCGACCTGTACTCGTAAACCTGTAAAGCCTACTTAGCTGTGATAGTTTTTCTATTAAATTCATTAAATAAATACTACTTCTGTGATTTTTTTCACATATCTATAAACAACCGTTTAGCCAGCAGGGGGGGACGCTTGACTCCAACAAAAATTAGCACTTTCGCTAACAGATCTCTACACCGAAAAATCACACCCACAATCTTTTTAAACGACCTATCCAACGATACCCCACACTATGGGATAGACGAGTGTATGGAAGGTACCCTTAAAAAAAAATCCGAACTTTATTTTACCATTTTGTCGGCGTGATTAATATGTATACCCATGCCAAATTACAGCTTTCTAGTATTCATAGTCTCTGAGCTAAGCTGCGGACAGTCGGACATGGCGAAAGTATATGGGTTCCTTGTCAGACTACGGAACCCTATAAAAGAAAAACAGTCAGCTGGTAATAAAGTTAGAAAATTATAAATTTGAGAAGAAGTCCAGAAAAATAATAATTAATTAAATGCTAAAAACGGTGCTTTATATATGAGTGTTCTAAACACGTTTACAACAATTTGTTTTATACAGTGTTTTAAACACGGGTATTTTTTCTCGGTGTTTTAACCACTGTTTTAAAATGCCAACCCTGCAAGTAGGTCTTACACACACGTCCATAAAAAATCTGAAAATTACCAACATTTCATTGTTTAGAAGAAATAAGGGACCAAGTTAATTAGGCCTCTTGGATATACGGAGCTTAATATATCATAACTGTCAAGTTAGTTTGGTGTTATATTTATAACTGCATACATACATATAGGCAGAGACTACAGTAGGCAGAGACTACAGTAGTCGCTGTAGTCTCTGTTTTAAACGATATGAACGGAACCCTCAGGGCACAAGTATTTGACAGTTTTTTTTTTATTTACAAAATGTAAATTATTTTAATCATTCGATTTGATAACGACAACTCGATGATATTGTGGAAAGAAACCTGGCGTGTTTCTTGTGGAATATCACTTGAATATCCAGCTTGACTGGACCGCTCAAGAAGGACGTAATATGCTGACCAAATAGGCGACATACTGAAGAAGGGCAAAGTAAAAAGTACTCGGAATATAAGAGCTTATATGACTAGATTGATGGACGTAGCAGCAAAAGAGGTGTGTCAGGATCGTGGCAGATAAAATCTGTAGTCTCTGCCTACCCCTCTGAGAGATAGGCGTGAGTATATGTTTTTATGTATTAGGAAAACGTGTATATTTTTCAAATTATACGTACAGTTTTATGAAGGTTAAACCATTAGGGCTCGCTGGCAAATTAACGTTTTTACTGTTTACGGTGGTTCGTACCGCTTCCGTGTTTCTTTTGACAATTAAATATTTGTTTATTATACAAAATATCTCATAATAAATGCCATTAAAACACTGTTGTATATATTTAACCACTAGGCTTCTGATTGTCAAAATAGACATAGACATTATTTATTGGCCACATTATAACAGTTTACGTTATACACGGTAGGTTATATAATCATTCTTTAACAAATTGAATTTCAGTAGATTAAAAAAAAATGTGCATTCGATTGTGAATGGTCACTTCATTCATCACTTGTCACTTAAACTTATAATAATCTAAAACATAAACATATCGTATGATAAGCATTAGTCATAATTCAATACAATAATTTAAAAAAAGGTATTAGGTAATGTATAAATAACCTAAATTGAAAATGAACATTCTGAAAAACGTTTAGCCATAAATTCTTTAACCGAGTAGAATGGGTAATTTTCAAAATATTTCTTTATTTCAGCTTTGAATTTCAGGACTGGCAATCGGGTAACTTGACATGGGAGCTTATTATACATTTTTATTTTTAGTTGGGTACCTTGCTTTTGAGTCTTACTCAGTCTGGATTTCGGAATGTACAACTTTTCTTTATTTCTAGTGTTTAGGTTATGCTTATCAATGTTTTTTGGAAAGAGAGTTTTATTTGAATGTATTTCTAGTAATGAGCTAAATGTATATAAGGAAATCACGGTCATTATTTTGGTAGGAATAATAGGAATTTACAGATGACAAAATAAATAACTTTACGTTTATTTAAATACTTGTGATTGGTAAAGATACTCGTACAATAAAGTTACCTATTCATGTAACAAACAAGTCATGTAAATTTAACATTCGTAATATTTTGTTGTAAATACAGCAGTACTCAGTCTTTACAGTGGTAAAGTAAACCTGTACGCCTTAAAAAAACTTGTATTTGTGCCTGAAATACGGCGATATATCATATTGGGACGTTAAATTGTCGGTAAAAAGAGGGTAAACACCTGTGACGTCAATTCGTAGTTATTTTAAATGTATCATAACCAAGATAACTTATTTTGCCATCCCTTTGACTTCCATTATACGGAATATAATGACCAAACAAATTCAGTAATTACAAAGCACGTAAAAATTACCATAATTTTCAGGCAGCGAAAAACTCATAACCGTTACTTGTCACCGAACCCTTACACGAGTAATTATAAATTCGCACCTAAATAAAAAAGTCTGCGCACATGTAACGCCAAAATAACGATTAAAAATGTAACTAAGTAACGTTATTGACCAATTCTTCGTTATGGTCAATCGGGGCGAGAATGACCCGCGATGGGTCAACGCAATGGTGCGCTGCCAAATGGACCTCCGGCTTAGACCTCTTCAATTTTAAAATCATGGTCAGTCAAACCGCATGAAAATTTGGACTCTTGTGTTTTGGTTCCCAAAAAAACTATTGAACTCCCAGTTAGTTACAAAAACCACGCAAAACTGAGCATTTTTTTGCAGCATTATTTTTATTTTAACCAATCAGACACAAGATAATGGGCACTTGCCTAGAAGATGAGAGAGTGAAGCAGGCGAGATGTTAATCTGTCTGTCCATATGCTTCCGCAAATTCTATTAAAGTCAGAACGGATTTATTTATTTATTTATTATTTGTTTGGCATTACAGACTACACATCCAATGCACTATACACATAAAATCAATACAAAATAGGAGGAAAATATAATTATAGAAACAAAAATAGTGTAATAATTAATCAATATAAAGATTATGTAGAAACAATGATTTCATCCTCACAAAACTTTAAACATTCTCGCTCTACATCCGTCAGCTTATCAGAAACAATATCACACCCTGGTGCTGATACCGAGAGTGCATTGAGCTTTGTGACTGCACGAACCAGTGGAGACTCATTACGCGCCTCGGAGGTGCTGGCAGATGTTGCCAATAGTCGATGCGAGCGTACACTAAGAAACTTGTTGGGCACAAATAATTCACAAGTTTCCGCGACAATGATTGATTGACATAATTATTTATAACCGTACTGTCCCGGTACGGCTTCTAATAACGAAATGCCAGAACGTGACGAGTTGTTTGGCGGAATGGTTTCCCCATAAGAAACCACGGCTAAAGCCCACCATCAGTTGAAATAAAGTCATGGAAGATCACAATAATGTAAAAATAAGTAAGTGCAGTCCAATAAATAACAAATAAAAGAACATGCTTTCTGGTTTGGTACAGAAAGAAAATAATTATATGTGAAAATTCCTTTACAAATGTAGTAACTTTTATACAGATTGATGAAGGATGTTCAACTAACCTGATGAATATTGTATTAAACACAATAACTTACTTATGTTTGTATTGTTAGAGTTGAAACTTCAACATACAATTTATGATTAATTAATAACGGAATACATAAAGTTATATCAAAATAAATACAAAAATCTCTGAATCGCGCCATCGAGTCTCGGTCTCACAGAATGACAGATCTATTGCTGCCATTATACTGCCGTCATAAGTATGAAGGCTGCACAATCTTCGTATAAACTTCCTAAGTAGATGCCGCCTTCTTCCATATGACGGCAGTCTTTCTAAGACGGCAGTATAGTTCCATAGTCTATAGTGAGTTTCAAAATGGATTCCTCTGAATATTCTCAAACAGCAGTTATTATAGCCAATAAAAATTCTAAATTAACACTATTACTAATTAAATTCCGGTTCAGAGTTCCTAACATCCAGATTAACTCTTTTGTTGCGTTACCATACCGCAATCTGTTATAACTTGGGTTAAAAAGCCGGTCAAAGCAGTCACAACCTAGTGGGACCCAGTAAAAATATGTAAATTGTCGCCGCGGCACTCTCGGAAGCCATTCCGGTTAATTGTTGCACGACAGAGAGGGTTTATATAACGAAATCACGCGACAACTAATGAGCCCAATAATTTTGTCAAATAATTATATGGTGGTGCTGTTTTTGTGGCACAGATTGTGGAGACATCAATTTGGTGCGTTGTTTGGTGTTTATTTTTGGAGGGAGGGGATGACTCTGGCATACACGCCATCTTTTCAAATCGGTGACGACTGTCTACCATAGACAGAATATACTAGCGTATATTTTATGTCTATGACTCACTACTATAAAAATAACTTTTACTATGGCACCAATTATGAAATTACAGAGAAGTGGTGTTCAACACAAAAGTTTAGTACGCACTTGACAATAATGTATGGATAAGCAGGTTTGACAATGATTACAAAGTCATCAAGTATAATTATTATTTTAAGTACGATAATCGTCTGCTTCTGGTTTAAATTAAAGAAAACTGTCGTTGTCGGACTAATTGTAAGAAAACTTTTCTATCCTTCTTCAAGAAGTATTTATTATAGCATGCAATTTCTAGCAGGACTCACTTCATAATTAATTCTTTTTAGGGTTCTGTACCTCAAAATGAGAAAACGGAACCCTCACGCGATCACTTTGTTGTCCATCTCTTAAGACCCTTTTTCTCGGGCCCCGTTAGAGATTACAAGTTGAAGTTACAGAAATCTACAGCTTTATGACGCTGTCAAAAATCAGGCTACTAACTCTGAGATATTCTATGTACTAACTCAACGCAAGAAAAAGTTATTGCCTTTTACGTAATCAATTTCACACAAATCAGGTCACCATGAAAATCTATAGAGCACTTCCATTTGACTTAGAAACATGAAATTCCGTTTACAAAAATCGAAAAATTAACCATATTTAATCATTCAGGGAGATATAATGTCCAACGTAAATAGACCCTTTGGATAAAGCCCGAAGTCGGATAAAGTCCGAAAAAAGCCAAATATAGGTGCGACGACGACCGAAGCGAGGAGGAGCGTGTTAAATTGTCATATTAATAAACATTGGACGCCGAGCGAAGTGAAGCGGAGCTAGGCGACCCCCGAAGTTTTGTATAACATAACCCGGGTGAACATTACCCGTAACAGATACATGGATTTTAATAAATCTCAAGTGTCATGTTAAGTTGGTCTCGTAAATGCACGGGGAATAAGTTTGTGTTTCGGTTAGTAAGGAACCCTCAGGGCATAAGTCCTACTCGCACTTGACCTAGTTTTTAATTTTACATTTTAATTCTAGCGGACGCCCCGCAGTGTTGCTTGTGTTGATCCCGTTTCTCCCGATCCCGCCATTGATATAACAAAACGTAGATACGGTACGTTCTTATATCGTCAACTGAATAATGGTCCTCTTCTTTAAACAAGCGCCACCGATCGAGAGGGATAGAGCGACAAGCTTTGAAAGTAGTGCAAGCGAGACAAACGACACAAAACAGGTCCATTGGACCAATATTTGCAGGGCGGCGTGCGAGAAACTCGCAAACTCTTACTTACTCGCAAACCCCCCGAAGTAAGAGAACAGCTCTCAGGCAAAACCAGGCGACCCACCATTGCCTGGGACCGATGGATGGCGATGTATTCATCCCCAATTGCCGAGCCTTAATAAAACAGACCGGTGACGGGCAGCGGCGTCACTGGTGCGAGGGTTTCGGCACCGCGCTCACCAACCCACCTGCCCAGCGTGTGTGAGTATGGGTATTTCTTCCAGGAGGACCGCCAAGAGTGGCGAAATCTTAGAAAGGCCTATGTCCAGCAGTGGACGAAAGAGGCTGATGGATGGATGGATGGTGCGAGAAGCGGGGTACCGTATCTTCCCTTTGTTTTTTCATGGATCTCGCGGGCATTTTCTAAAATCCTTTGTTATTGGATGTACTCGTATACGTCATGCAAGGAGCCTATAGAGTCCAAGTTTCATGTTCCTAGGTCCAGTTATTTGGTCTAAGCGTCGAAAGATAAATCAGGATACCTATTCATTTACTTATAAATACCTGTATGTATAGGTACATTAAAAGCATAATCGCTCCCATCAGTTTGACCTTTGGCAATCTTCAACCTTCGATCCTGTCAACAAGAATACCAAATTGTCAGCTACTTTCTCCGGGAGGACAATAATAAAGATATAATTCACCCAAGATGGCCGCCAATAAACGTTCGGAATCAAAACACGGTAACTGCTCGGTATAATTGAACCAATCCGGGATGAAGTACGTTCGAAAAGCTGAATAAATTCACACCGTATACGGCAATAATGGTCTCCAAATGCTAGCTATAAAATCTAATGTGAGAGTGCGGATATTTCTACGTGTATACGTGTATATACGTAGTGGAGTTTGTTACCTTGTAGCAATGATTTTGTATGACTTTGTGATGATTTTAGACCACTCCTCTAGTCATGTTTTTGAGTTTTGGCTACCTTATTTGGAAGTCACAAGTTTGATTTTGGAGGGGCCTTGGTAAACATAGCTGCTATTTTTTGATATATTAAGTCGATATAAGACTTTCTATGAGTTTCAGATCAGAACTCTACCTCTCTTTTAAGATTCCTTAAAGTTAAAAAAAAAACGGACAATGGCGAGTCGCACTTACCCACCGAGGGTTCCGTACAAATGATTAAAAGTTTAAAAAAATCTACAATAAGATTTGGTCACCCGTAAAATTATGACCGTTGCTTAACCTCGGTGATTTTTTATGATTTAATTACAAATGTATAGTTTTCAGATTTTAAGATTGTAGTATTAGACTGTATTACTTGCCAAGTTTCATAGTTCTAGGTCAACAGGAAATACCCTATCAATTTTGATTCCCTTGAGAGTGTAATACACGTTTTTTTGCGGCATAAACGGTCGTATCTTTTTTAGACTTAAAAACTTAGAAATTTGATTTTTTCACAGCTTCAAGGGATTGTAGACTTGAGTATACGCCAAATTGCTGTGTGTCCAACAGGGTCCACAATGTTTTAAAGCTACATATTTACATAATTCTAAGACCATGTACTACCATTTGTAATAATAAACGTTATTGATTGATTGATTGATATATGGTTTTAATTTCAACTCGATACCTCCACGCGTTTCCGAGATAAAGGGTATTGACAGACAGACGGACAACAAAGTGATCCTTTAAGGGTTCCGTTTTTTTCCTTTTGAGCTACGGAACCCTAAACAGACGGACAGACGGACAAAAAGTGATCCTATAAGGATTCCGTTTTTTTTCTTTTGAGCTACCCTAAAAAGTCATACATTTCCTCCTTTTTATGGTTCTGTACCTCATCGGGAAAAAACGTCCGTCTGTCTGTCTGTCCGTACGTCAAGGTCCTTTTAAGGAAAAGTTTCAGATATATTACATTTTTTAGTTAACACATTTAAAAGATACTGACTTTTCTCATTTTTAGGGTTCTGTAGTACCTTAAAAGGTACAAAGGGAAGGAACCTTTATGGACACCAGTTTCGGAAATAACGGAGGGCACATGCATTTTTTTGTGGTTTTTCAAAAATTTCTCAAAATCGGTGACAGTGAATATAGTAAAAGTATATAATTTTATTATCAGCTCTTTAATATCTACAATTTGATACCCGTATTGTATTTTTAGGAATTTATTTTTTATTTTTCTCTCTTTTGTACTGGAAATATTTTGAACAAATTCAATTTTTTTTTTACATCATGTTACCTAAGTAGGCATGTAATAGTAGATTATTAACCAAGGGCTGTATGACATCAATTGCATACAAGGTTTTTGGCGCCTGAGCGAAGCGAAGGCGCTAATTAACCCGAGTATGCAATTGATGCTTACGCCCGAGATAAATACTCTGCTTTACATATCGATTGTGAGGTAAGTAAACAACAAGACAGCAGGTTTCAATGAACATTTATTAAGAAGAAAAAAATGTGTATTTAATTAAAATTAATAGTAAAATTATTACAATTTGTAAGAGATATGGTCACGTTCTTTTTAAGAATATTTATAGTTTGAATATGAGTTTGTGATGATAAGACTTGAGTTTGAGTGACTTGAGGTTCTTGCATCGTAAATGGCGGCAGTTGACTGGTACTATTTTCTTCATTAAAAAATGGCTCAGATGATGTGCTTTGACGTGGTGATTTCAAGTTTATATTTTCTGTTATTTTAGAAGTAATTTTGCTTTTGTTTGCCACCGAATCTTCGATATAACCTTCGGCCACTTTGCTGGACTTCCAGCCGCCGTGCCTTTTTAACAGAGTGAGGTTGGCTCCCGAATCAGCCAATAGAGTCGCTGACGTTCTGCGAAAGCAATGCCCGGTGTATAACTCTACGTTACTCAGTTTTAAATATGTGGCTATTTGCTTTGGCATGCCTGTAAATTTGTTTTTTCCTATTACTTGTCTGTGGCATTTTCCTTTACTGTAATTAAGAAAAAAACGATTTGTGTCCACGTTTTCAGGCCGAAGAGCTTGATATTTTTCAACATAATTTGCAAACTCTTCATGCACAACAAATGACCGGTCAATTTTAGTTTTCGTGTTAGGCAGTTTTATGAGTAGTAATTTGTTATGTTTTTCTACATTTTCTATTGTCAAGTTTGTCAATTCCACGGTTCTGCAGGCTCCCGATATCCCAAAAATTAGAACAACCTGTAAAAAAGACATAAATTGTATTAAAGGCACCAAATTCGCATAGTATTTTTGTGAAATATTTTGTTAACTTATTAAAAAGGGCAAGTAAATACGTGGGTACCTTTATTGCTAAATAAATTTCATCCGGAGCTTCATTTAAGAATTTCTGTACTTCTTCTGCAGTAAATACCTTCGATTTCTTGCTTTTAAAGCCGTCAGACTGCCTTTTCAAGAAAGCAGTAAGTTTAGAAAAATCTTTCAAATTCACGTCATGTTTTGTCATCATTGTAGATTTCAGCATGGAATAAAAGCACCATAAACTAGAAGGTTGTAGCCTCTTAGATAATTTATCAAAATATGATATAAAAACACTTTCATAAAGAGATTTCACTTTTTTTTCTGACCGCCATTTCATAAATTCGTCGTATGCCTTCTTTCGAGTTCGGCGGTAATATATTTTCGACAACTGTTTTTGCCCTTTCTTTAATAAAATCGGGCGTTAGATCTATGTCTTCGTCACTAGACATGTTTAAAACTTTTGAAAAAGAACTCAAACAAGAAAATTAATTACTTTCGCGATGCTTTCGCGCCTACTAGTAGACTGCCTTTTTTTTTTCACGCACGCAAGCGCGTCAAATCTTGCTGGCCAGTTTGATTTTTAAATCGATTCCATCTAACATACGATGTGGAAACAAATAGTTCCATATTTAAAATAAAATCTTTATAAAATAAATTGTCTAGATTCCGATTCGAGTAATTAATCGATACCGAGAAAAAATTTTTAACTTTTTAAAAATATTCTTCGTGCAGTATGAGTATGACAGTTCTTTTTTCAAATTCCAAAACCTATGCTGTAATGATAGTCATACACCCCGGCATTCAGGGGTGTAAGGGTGTACTTACAGAGCAAGAGATATGTAAATGCTATTTTTGTGGCAAATTTCAAGTCTTTATCTTTAACGGTGCTAAAGTTATGAGGCTGTGACATAAGAACGGACGGACAGACGGACAGACAGACAGACAGACGGACGGACGGACAACGGAGTCTCACCATAAAGGTTCCTTTTGTACCTTTTAGGTACTACGGAACTCTTGAAACAGTTCAGTGACTGACTGACAAACAACGCACAGCCTAAGCCGCTGATGATAGAAAAAGAACTTTGGAACTTAATGTGCCTTAAGGGGTGTACCTATAGGTAGAGGGGCACTAAGAAAGGATTTTAGAAATTCATCTCTTAAGGGGATGTACGTAAACGTTTGTGTCTTCTAGTGAACCAATATCACCTCTGTCACATTGTGATAACCGCGGGGATGGAACAGATACTCTTTTGTTTAAGCTCTAAGTAATAATTATGGAGAAAACTAAATCGTGGAGTCAATTTCCCCAAATTATCCATTACGCAAAAGCGGAGATTTACCTTTAAAATTAATGGCGAAACTTTTTAATGTCACTTCCTGTTCCTTCTCACACTGTGGTTAAACCACTGGAACTATGAACTTCAAAAAACACTACCATTTAAGTTACATAAAGATGGTAGGGGAAAAATCTGGCAGAGGGCAAACATCCCCTTGGTCTGGTTTTAGCAACGAAGGCATGCTTCACTTTTTTTCAGCTTAGCCTTTAGCATTTGCTTTGCCTTTTTCATTTTCTAGCTTGCACTTTTTCAACCTTCTTTTTCTGACAAAACAACACTGATGCATTTTTGCGGCGTAATAACAACAACCAAAAAATCATTCGCAGTGATTTGAAACCAAAAACATATCTCAATAAATAGGCAATTTTCCGATTTGAATACTCGAGATCTATAAACTCGAGATCTTGACATAAAAACATTTCAGATAATACAAATTGATTTGTATATTTTTTACGTCAAATTAATATAAAAGATATTTAGACATACTGTTTTTTTAACTTCAGGATTTTGTTTAAATTTTAGATAGAATAATTGCAAATTTATCCTTTTATGCTTAGACCATAGACAGCTAAACAATACTGCTGATTATAAAGATATTTGTATAACGTGTTGTTAAAACAGTGCTTAAATGGACTACATAAAAGCTAAATTACCTTGCAATTTTTTTTGTTTTGTCAGCCTGAGACCTAAAACTAAACCCTTTAAAATCAGCTAGAATATCTCCTAAGTTCCAAGTTTATCCAGCCGCGCCACAGTCGCGTGCGTACCCCCAATATCTGTCCGTCAGTCCCCGCGTGAGGCGAGGATCGTAAATTTCAGCTTTCGACAATCCTTGACATAAAACATTCGGCTAGAACTTTATCTTGACACGGCAATAACGGACATGACAATCTAAAACTAAATTTATGAAGAAAATCACTAGGAAATCGGAATTTATGGCTATGGAATCTCGTGTTTGTTTATGAAGACTAAGAACCTGAAAATATAGCAAACAAGATTATGTTTTACAGCGAAATCCTTTGCTTTGTAATACTCTAAATGTTATTATTAGAGTGCATTACAAACTAGAAAAGATCAATTAGGAACAAATTTAAAGACATCTCGGGCCAGTATTAGAACCTGTAACCTCTGGTTATCAAGAGAAGAGCGCTACCAACTGCGCCACCGAGGTACTTATCTTAGATCGTTAAATTTTTCCACTCTACTTCCATCGAATATATTTGTAACTATTTTATCAATGCGACTTGTAAGGCACATACTGAACGCTGGCGAAGGCGTTATGTGATTTCACGCCTTGCTCTTAGAAAACATTTCTTGTTTGTTTCTAATTGATCTTATAGTTTGTAGTGCACTCAAATACCCAAATAATATAAAACACAAGTTGATCAAGCGATAATTTTCTCTAAGCATTGTAGAAAATTATGAATAATTTTCGTTTTTGTGGCTAAAATGCCCAAGAAAATAGTTTTTTCAGGCGACAAACGCGTGGTCATTATAGAATATGAATAAAGATAAGATTTGCTTTACTTTAGTCTTTTATTTGTCATCCATATAGATAAAATGTGAACAATAATATATCAACTATTACGAGTAAACGTTTTAATTATCAATAGGACTTACGTTTATAAATTAAAGTATATCGACAATGTAGCTGCTTTTAAGGGCTTTAGAAACTAAAATTGGTTGATTGAAATATAGTTCTTGATCGGACTTTATAAAAGCTAAATCACTTTGTATTTTTTTTTGTTTTGACTCTAACATACTCTAACATACTAAATTATTATTACACAGGATTCAAAACTTACGTATTATCATTGTTTACTATATGCCAACTGTTTCACCGAGAAAATTTTGCCATTTTCAAGAGTGTCGTTGTCACACGGTCACTGGCATATAGTCAACAATAATAATACGTGAGTACATATTAAATCCGGTATTCAATAATGATTTAATATTGAATTGTTTAGACTTAATACATTTTCGTAATGTTTCTGCAATAATATTTATTAAATATAGATGTTATTGTGAGCATATTCTCAAGTAGAGGACTCAATATAGAACGTAAAGCAAAGAGAATTAATCGTGCAGGCAACTTTTTGGCACCCCGGTAAAAATATCTATGTCGCAGTAAGATATATTCGTGATATAATTATATCCCTAGATGCAATCTAGTGATATAGATAAGTATCGTACTAAACTAATCTAGTTTAATAGTTATATACATAGTACCCGTAACATAATTTTCTATAATATATATATTTTCTATATAAAATAATTCTCTATTGGTCGCTGGCATTGGTGGCAAGCCTTTAGTGCAGAAGAGAGCCGAAATCAGTTAGAACCCGTCTCGTTCGCTATTAAAAAAAAATAGGTTGCGACGACATGCGAAGCGAGAAGGAGCGGTTAGGTGTACATGTTATTACGTTTAGGAGACGAGCGAAGCGGAGCGGAGCGAGGCGACCCCCGAAGTTTTGTATGGCACTAACTAGTTAAAACACGTTCTAACTGATTTCGGGTTTGAGCTATAATATGTATATAACTATTTAACTAGATTAGTTTAGTATGATACTTATATCACTAGATTGCATCTAGGGATATAATTATATCACGGATATACTGCGACAACTGCATTAAAAAATACATGTTTTCATTTAAATTTGAGATACACAGTAGTAAAATTTTTAATATTTTGTAAACTAAACAAAAAAGTTCAATGTGCACAGAAAAAGTACAGGAAATCATTAATTGGGAATTTAATCCCATGCAGATAAAATAATACTTTTGTGTAAAGTGTACTTCGTATGCACTGTTTGGGTTCCGTCAATCATTTCATCTAAAAATACAACCTCAGATACGTATTTCTTAGGTATATATTTAGGTTGGATTTACCAACCTTGTTAAAGTGTTTCCGTTACATGCGTTTAACAACTGAAAAACTGTTTCTAAAAAGATTTAAATAATTGTCAATATTTCAGCTTATTTCCTTTTTCTTAAATAACTAAAATATGTGTAACAATATTTTTTAAGAATCGTATGATACATTAAAATTTTAGTTCAACTGGACTAGTCATTTTACGATAAATCTTTCTTTTAATAGAACAA
Organism: Ypsolopha scabrella; assembly: GCA_910592155.1. NCBI lineage: Eukaryota > Metazoa > Arthropoda > Insecta > Lepidoptera > Ypsolophidae > Ypsolopha > Ypsolopha scabrella. The sequence continues at coordinate 1,951,476 of OU342978.1, forward strand.
GCGTTCTATAGGGTTTCTCTTTCAACGAAACCTTAAAAACTTTGTACCTACCTATTTTTACTGAAAATGAAAATGCAGTAAATTCAGGGAACTTTAAACAAAGGCGCTTTTACGCATTGTGCAGAAACTCGAGTATTTAATAAAGCTCTGATTGGACTTTTATTACCTATGCTCTTTGAAAAACGGAAAATGTAAAAGCTTTGACCGTTATAGCGGAAATGTAGTCTCTACAAGTAAACATAGAGAACTGTGTTTCGTTTTTGAATTTAATGATATTGGAAATCTCATTCCAGGGTAATTCCTTTGTCCAAAAACTGGTTAATGTATGCTGTTTAACATAAAATCATATTTTCAGAATGTTATAACAACATGTAAAATCTAGTATAAAAATACAGCTCGTTGTTACTTCAAAATTAATTACATTTTAGTTTAACACAAAAAATACTAAACGAGCACTGCAAAGGCAAAAAACACAGATAACATTCACATAAACTGAAAAAATCTGTAACATTGCACATTCGAGACCGTCAACAGCAAATAAACTTGAATAACGGTCAATTTTTTCACGTATTTTCAACGAATGCGAGTTAAAGCGATAGCCGCCCGCATTTTTATGCTGGTGCGAACATGTATTGATTAATATCCTCTCGTCGAATCCATAATACATTTAAAATTTAGTCTGAGCAAAAAAAAAATGTTTTAATGTTTTTTCTCTTGGCTACTACCACAGTAAAACAGAATAGAAGGCTATCTTTACAGAAAGGTACCGACCGTGGCTAATATGTGTGTGTGCTAGTAACTACCTAGTAACCACCAGCACGCACACAACGGCAATATTTTAGTTGGGTTAGGAAGGTGGAGTCACGTCTCACGATAAGCCGCGCGGGCGCGCCATCATTATCAACACAAAACTAATGATAAATCTAAACTCATATCGTCAGTGTTGCGAGGTTAGCCAGAAAAATCTGTCCTGCTCCAACGCTTTCTTTTCACACTTTTATATCCTGCTCAATGGGAGCGGGCCGCTCAGAAAACTCGCGGTTTCGAGGTGTTTTTTTTTATTATTTTGAAGTTTTAATACGACGGCCGTTTTATATTACATTTCTTACGATGTTTCTTTTGATATAAGCTTTACCGTCTAAACCCTAATATAACTGAAATATTTTTTTTTTTTGTTTTTTTTTAGACCTATCTTTGCGATTTTATTGGATGCAGTAAAATGCAAGTAATCGTATATCGAACGGCTGAAATATTAAGTTAAAAGAGCGAAATATGATGTACATTTTTTTCAAATGTAATCAATACAATTTCAAGGTTTAAAATGAATTTGCAAAGAGACTATATCGGGATATGTAGTTTTTTTGTAATGCAAGGATGATAAATAAATTGTCATCGGGTCGTTAGAAATTCACAACAAACATTAATTATTAGAGAAGAAAGTAAAGAAACTATTATCAAAAATGAAACACACGTATCCGTATATGTACCTATTGATTTTGTATCAGTTACAAAATCAAAAGATATAGGGACAACCTTGCAACAGTAGGAATTTAAGTCTCGCACGGCACGGGAGTCATCCTACTCTTCTGTTTCCGTTAGCCACTACCGCTTGGAAAGCGTCACTGAGATTTGGTTAGGTAGAAGCGCGCTCGTGAAATTGAGAGAGTGAAAGGAAGCTGGTGTTTATCAGTCAATTCTGGGATTTCCGCAAAATCTTCGGATGTCAGTAACAGATAAAAGACTGATCCAACGCACTGCTTGTGACCTATCCCCGGTACAGCTTCGTATGACATAATGGCGGAATAAGAGGAGCCGTTTGTGGCTTGGTTTCGTAATGAGGGTGGTGACAGGCTCAGGCCGAAGCCTACCACCAGTTGAAATGGGAGGATCAGTTGGGTCTAGTTCTGCTGTTTTCTAAGAAATCAGTTGTGTGTCTCGCAGTTTACGTCCCTCTGAGAGGGCCCTTTTTGGACCACATAGTCCTAGCGATACGCCAAAAAAAAGCTGCAAATGGTCTAAAAGACATAAAAAATGGTTCAATTGATCTTAAGGAGCTAACTTTTTACCTCGTTGCAAAATGCACATCCAAATATTGTTTTCCTTACTTTTAGATAAAAAGTATTTAATAAATGCGTTTTAGAGTAATTTGCGGAAATAGTTTAATAATAATAAAGTCTTCACAAAAAAAATGTAATTTAATGTATTACAATTTGTTTGCACTACATTCACAAACTTAAAAGCGTGTTTACAGTTGTAATGTAATGCGGTCAAAATGTAAGGCATAAAATGGAATAATTTTCATGTGATCACCTAACTATTAACGAGCAATTTGCGCAAATTGTTATAAAACGGATTTATTACACACTTTTTCTTCAAAAGTAAGGAAAACAAAATAATGATGTGCATTTTATACCGAGATCCTCTGTTACCACCTTAAGGCCATATTAATCAATTTGAGCCATTGCAGTCATTTAAAAAAAGATGAAAATTAAATAATTGAAAAAAGAAAATAATTTCAGGTGATCGTTTTATTACAGATCGGTATTAGTTGTTTATTAGACCTATAACATAGCTATCATATTAATCTAGTTTTACCTACGTAGTACATTTATATCACGAGAAATACTTTTTATATTTTTTTCTTGTACTTATGACACAACTTTAATTTTCTGAACATTACCAAAAATCAATAGAATTTTACTTTATAAACTTAAATTTGCCACTTACCTGCCACGCGGGACATGAATCAATAAGGATAAACTGGGAAAATAAAAGTAGGCAGGTACATAGTCTTTTCAGGGACTTTCGCGAAAATCTCCGGAAATTGCTAACAGACAAATTACTATATGCAACCGTTTGTGACCACTCCTCCGGTACCTAGACATGTAAAACAATACATAGTAAAACGTGTAAAACAATACATAGTAAAAAAATGGTATAAACCAGATCGTGGCTCGGATCTTCCTACCTATAGGTTATATGTGCGTTTAATGATTAATCGACATAAAATAATATGTTTTGAAAATATAAAAATCCATAGAAAGCTATGTCCCAGTACGAGTATCCATTGTTTTATGACGGACACAAAAAAGCGCAAAAATGTACCAGCACTTTCACGGGCGGATGTTTCAGTTAAAGGAAATAAATAAGTTAAAAAGGAACTGCATCGCATCGCATAGCCCAAGGGTTTTTACGGGCTATCGACAACGTTTATATGCAGACAAGTTCTTTTTTTTTACAAGCAAGCATGTAAAAGTAATGAAAAAAGCATGAAATGTTCTGTAAATTAATATTCATTCTCGATGATGTTGCGCTGAAATGTCTCTAATAAAAAGGTTTCCGAGCAACCATAAAAATCTTCAGAAATCCTTCAAATACCTGAAAGGTAAAAGGAACTCGAAACCGAAAGAGACTCCGTTGTCCGTCCGTCCGTCCGTGCGTCCGTCACTATGTCACAGCCTCATAACTTTAGCACCGTTAAAGATAAAGACTTGAAATTTGCCACAAAAATAGCATTTACTTGCATACATAATATGGTGTAAAAAAAATAATACAAATTTTCAGAAATGTTTCCAATACAATAAGAGAAATTTTTAAAAAATATCCTAAAAATACAATATGGGAATCAAATTGTAGATATTAGAGAGATGATTAGAAAAATATTTTACTACATTTACTGGCACTAATTTAGAGAAATCCTTGAAAAACCACAAAAAATGCATGTCCCCCCGGGGTCATTTCCAAAAATGGAGGACCAAAAAAAATTAAAAAAATTACGATTTTAAGCCATAACTGGCCAATTACAGAAAAACTATAGCGATAACAAAAATTGATAAAAAATGAGAAATAAAAAAAATACAAAAAAAAATACAATGTGGTATCAAATTTATTATTATATACAGCTGATTATAAAAATATAATATACTTTTACCATATTTACTGGCACCAATTTCGAGAAATCTTTGAAAAACCACAAAAAATGCATTCCCCCCTTTATTTCCGAAACTAATGAACCGAAAAACATTTAAAAAATCATGCTAATTTGAGATTAAGTAAATATTACATAAAAATATAGCAGCTGAGAAATTCACGATACCAAAATGACAAAATAAAATTTTTCATCCCCGAGTTTTATTTCGAGTACGGTATAAAAATATTTGAGTCTCTCTTTTGTGGTACAATCAATTCTTTTTTTAGTTATCATAAACAGTTAAAATGGGCAAGATTTTAAATACCTTTTTCCTGAATGTTCTCAAAACTGTCGAATTATGGAACCCTATGCACACAGTTACATATTTTTATATGCAATGTTTTTATTTAAAAAAATATCTCATTAATTATTTTAAGTTCCTTTACTTTAAGCAATAGCTTTATTCTTGCAGCCGTTCTCGTTGGTGTTTCTACCATTTTCTTTACAAAATCGGTATGAATACAATTTAATTTTCAATATCAGTCTTCAGATGATAAAGTGTTTGCAAATTATCTTCCACTATTCTGCCAACACAATCCTTGCACTTCCCTTTAGTCTACTTTAAAACCTACTCCAACAACTTAAGGCTCAAAATAACTGTAAAGATCTGGTGGTAGATTACAGACAAGGTTTTGATTAGTTTGATAAATGGTCTGTACAAATACACCATAAATCTGTATTGGGGCTATTTTCACACCTCGCTTCTGAACGGTTGAAGGGGCCGTGAGATTGGGACAACGAGTTCAATTCCTGGATTTGATCGACTGAAATTTACCGTTGAGTGCGGAATTTTTGATCAAGAAATATAATTTTCTCGTTTCAACTTCAAATTTTTTTAAAATTAAATTTTCGTCGATGTAGCTTTGAAAATGTAGAACAATAAATGTAACTACTTTCCCAAATATATGCGGATGGTTAAGTTTAGTTATTAAAATACACCGTGAACATGTAATAAACATATAAGTATGTAAGTGACTTTGGAAAGAAGCGATATCAGGTTTGGCTGCACACTAAAAGTTGTTTGTATAGACGAGCACTATTTCTTCATTTCGGCTTTTCAACGACAAAAAATCTAGCTAAAGTAAAGTATAGTTGTGGGTCCGGTGAATAACGGTTTAACTTGATTTAGGTCTAAAGTTAGATTTCTTAACCACTCTGCTCCTTTTTTTTTCTCTACGAAATGGTCTAACTGAAATTTCGGTATCTTTAAAAACAACGGAGATAGACATATATAAAATGGTTGAAGTAATTTTTAATTACAAAGAAAACTACAAAAATACTCAAAAAAGCGCTATATTTCGACCCTTCGACAATCGCCTGATGACGACTCCACTGAGGGGTCGAATTATAGAGCATTTTATTGAGTATTTGTTTAATTTTCTTAATAAATGATAAAAATTAGAAGCAAATGGTTGGTTTGAACGAAAACATATTTATTATCTTAATTATAAAGAGTTTGTCGCGTACTAATTTGTGAAATTTCATGTTACTTTAATTAGATCGATTTTCACGTCTCTTTTTTGTATATTACATGTTTACTGCACATGGTAAAAGGTACAAACTCGACTTAAATCATAATGCATTTAACAATGCATAATTTTTTGGTGCCAAATGGTTTAATTCAGCTTCTGAACAACAATATCTGTAAGAAGGTATGTTTTCTAGGAGTACATATAAATAGAATTTAATGTTATCTACATGACCCTTTGATTTTGTGCACGAAATATGAATGGTTCGCAAAAAATGTTTTTTTTTACCATAAGATTTGTTTTTTTAGCTCTACTGTAAAGATGCGTTTTTTGAGTTAAATCGTTTTTCATTAGAGGCCCAAAGTTTTATCCGGCCGCAATTAGAACGGGAATGGAGAGTACCGTTAGCAAAGTAGTTGTAATTTATTAATTACCTAAATATCTATACCCAGCGAGCGAAATAATCTAATCTTTTCGATATAAATAAAGATTCATAAAGATCATTGACCTATATAAACATTATCGATTGTCAACTAATAACGGGCCCAAATGGTTCTTCAACCTATTATGATCTACTATATAATATGACCTAAGTCTATTTACTTTTAGTAGTTATTCCGATTCTTCATTCTGATTAAAAGTGCTGCTCCTCTATGATAAGAAATGATCACTCATCTGTCTTAACTATTTGCTTGATGCAAATGTTTAAAAATAAAATGAATCTTTTACTGCAATTTTTCAAATCTGCTACTATTTGGCATTTTATTTTTTAAGTAACTGAATCTATTGGTTTTTCGATAAATATATTGTTATATTATAAGAAAATAATCGCGGTAGAATATATAAAACGGCCGATGTCGAAAAAATATTTTTTATTTAACTAAGTTACTTTCTGTCCGAATTAAAACGTCGCAATAATGAAAAAGTATTTTTGTTTATTTGCATATCCTAGAATAAGTAACAGTCATTTTATATACTTCAATGTGAAAAACTGAAGTTGATGCTCCATTCCTGTTCTGATAACGGAACGACAATATACATGACAGAACCTTAAAGCTTCTTACCACCTTTATGTGAGTAGCCAAGTTTCTTTGACCAGACTCGAGCTGCATTTCGTTACCCAGTGAAGAGCTTATAAGGAAGGATTTAACGTTTTAGTGCTACAAAAAGGATTGGAGAGGAAACTCTTTCCACCGGCACTATTAAGAGGATTAAGGAAACTAAAGAATAGTTTTCATTTTTCAGGATTCCATTGAAAAAACTGGTGAAGTGCGAGTAGAACTATTGCCCTGCACACCGTTTACAATGCAAAATTATTGCACGAGCAATTATGAACGACCAGCTTAACTTGAAACTTACGATTTATTAAACTCTATGTCCATAAACGGTCCAATTAAGTTGATTCCAAGTTTCTTTTTGAATAATCAAATACAGGTGATTTTTAGTTTTTTTTTGTTGACTTGTGCTACGTTATAATGTTACCGGCCAAACCGAATTTTAGGACAAACTAGTTTGTCCTAGGCCAAAGTAGGTGCGACGATGAGCAGAGCGAGAAGAAGCGTCTCAGGTTGCTTATGAATATAAATTCAGGAGCCGAGCGAAGCGGAGCAGAGCGAGGCGACGTCTTAAGTTTTAAGAAAAATACGATCTTATCTTACAAGCCATATCGATCTTAGTTTGGCCTAAAATCGGGTTTGGCCGGTGACATATATTATATAACTTATAAGTTATAAGACGCAACTGTGAATGGATTCTCAAGTTTCCAAGTCAACAGGAATTACCCTGTAGGTTTTCATGGTGAGCAAATTTGTATGAAATTGATGACGTAAAAGTTTTTTTACAGCACTATGATAGTTCTTAGTTTTAACTTGATATCTCTAAAAGGGTCTTGACCGTCAAACAAATGGACAACAAAGTGATCCTATACCGGCTTCATTTTTAGTTTTGAGCTTCGAAACCCTAGAAGTAAATTTTTAGGGTTCCGGAGTCCGACAAGGAACCCTTATAGTTTCGCCCTGTCCGTCTATCCGCGGCTTAGCGCAGAGACTATTAGTACTAGAAAGCTGTAATTTGGCATGGATATAAATATTACTCACGCCGACAAAATGGTAAAATAAAATCTTGAAAAAAAAATTTTTTAAGGGATACCTCTTGTGCACGTAAACTGGGGATGATTTTTTTTTCTCGTCTATCCCATTGTGTGGGATATCCATTTTTCGATTTAGGGATCCGTTGGCGAAATATTAAGCTTTAAATTGAAAATTTTAGTTAGTGTGGACTGTCCCCCCCCCCTTGCGGGCTAAGCGGTTGCTTATAGAAATGTGATAAAAATTCAGAGAAGTAGTAAATATAATGAATTTAAAAGGAACTATCACAGCTCAGTAGGCTTTACAGGTTTACGAGTACAGGACGCGCCAAACTTTTGGTCCCCTAGAATGTATGGGACCAGAAGTTTGGCGCGGTCTGTATTAGTAGACCTACTTATATGTACCGGGCAACTACGGAACCCTACAATGCGCGTGGCCCGACACGCACTTGGCCGGTTTTTATTTTTCTTTTTGACTAATGACTGACTCATTCAAGAGGCGAAAATGTATCATAAAGTTTCTTATTTTAGTTATATTTCCCTAAGAGTTATAAATAATCAAAAAACAAAAATATAGCAATTATTACAGTAAAGCCTTAATTATCAGTTGCCACGAACATTTTTATATTTTCAGAACCGACAACACGTTCAAAAAACGGCATATTCCCTAAAAGTTTCACAAATAGGTACATTTGCATGGAAAGCGTCGAGTGGCTAATGGGACCATTTTGTGTGGACTATTTCAAAGGTCCAGCCAATAGCCCGATGCCACATTGAGCAAAAAGTTAGAGAGTTGCTGAACTGCCGAGTTCCGGAGGAATTTACAATTATGTGGTTTTAAAATTTTCCATACTATCGCTAAATCGTTTGCTCTTTTTGGAATGTATCAAACTGTTGTATTAAAAAATCAAGGTATTGATTTCTTTTATAGATAAATAAACACGTGACCGTTCCGCGGGGTTTCAGAGTATCGCAAATGAAAAGTGGCGAAATGGGCGTAAATGTAATATTTTACACTAAGATGACTGGTAAAATTTAGTACCTATTACCAATGAAAAGTAATTTCTATTTCACAATATCATGTAACTGATTGAGAATAAGCTATATTTGGGCGTGTGGTGGAAGTGCGCGGAGGGCGCGGGGCGCTGCTCCCGCACTTAACCTCAGGCCCCGAATGCATTCACTTCGTGCGCATACTGTACAGTATGTGTACTATTGTATAAATCTACTAAATATAAATAGTCAGTAGTATATTTAATTATTTATTATTATTTAATATAGTTAATAGTAGTATTTAAGAGTGTGAACAATAAATAAATAAATTTTATTTTAAAAACAATCACAATGCCTACTTAGATGTGATTGCACAAAAGATAAAAAGTCAAAAGGAAAATTAAACAGCGCAAGTAATTTTTTTTTGTCGAAAACGTTGTTTCAAGCATATTTTCATATATATTTTTCATTTTCTCGCATTAGTGATGAAAAGTAGAGTGTTGAATACAGATGTTTTTTAGCACACGGGTGAAAATCCATTACCTCCCTTGTATAACAATCTACTATCATTATATCTTGACCCCAAACAACTCAATCGGGCCATTTGCAAAATATGCGTAATACAAACGCCAAGGCTTCAAGAGCCTCAATTTTCTTGACGGAACCCCAAATAACAAATCATGAAAACCATCTACTAAAAGGGTCTCACAAAAACCAAGGACCCCAGAAAATGCTCGATCGCGAAAGTGCTGATTTTGTTTTATAGCCACCTTTAACTTTTTCTGTCTAAGTGTACTCATTACGAGTAGAAACGGGAAAAATACTGACTCTATTTTTTTCGACGATTGGTTTTTCATGTTCCGAAAAGTTTCCCCGTGATCTCTCTTCGAAAGGAAAACTATATTTACAATAATATGTACTCAGAAAAGTGTTTTATTTAACACCAAAAGTAAGAAGTTTTTGGTCATATGAGTATATCTTTATCTATCTATCTATACTAATTATAAAGTAGTAAAAAAATTAGAAATACCATATTTAAGAGGCCTCATCACGCACAAATCTCCATACAACAGGTAAAAACTGTTTTGTGAAGTCAACAGCTTACTTTCTTTATATATTTTTCAATAAGTTTTATCTAGCGACATATAACTACGTACGTATGAAGCCCAAAAAGCTAAAATCTGATGATATACCATCATAATAGCTGTCGGATATCGTGAATATTGCCACGTTTTTACGCAAAGTTTAACGATTCGTACAATTTGTAGCTACCTATATAATAGAATTAAAAAAAAAGTTTCAGTCCGCGGTCGTGCATTTATAGAAGATTGAGTTTAAACACTTAAAAAAAAATACGGACAGTTTCATGGTAAACAGTTTTCCCCTGAAACCATTTTACTAATTCTAATATTGGGTGAATACCTCGCCATCATGCACTTCTCGAGGTAAGTCAGAGTACTGCGTCGTAGATAGGCAAATCTATGTGAAGACGTGTGCAAAGTTTCATTAATGTCAGACCCACCAGGGCGTCACAAACACCAAAAGCATTTTTATGGCAGCTGGGCGTGAAGGGCCCCCTTAATAGGAATATGTTTAGTACAGTAGGAGGCTGCAATACAGTGTTGGCATTTCCCTGTTCCGAAGACGCCATAGGCATGTATAAATTAGTTAATTTCGGCATAAAGGCTAGAGGAGAGATTTATACTATATTAGTTAATTTGATTAGATAGGTTAAGTTAGATTATACATTTATAGTGTGTTTCATTTAGGACAACATGGTCGCTTCCTTTCTGTGTACCAAGTCCTTTAAATAAAGATAAAAAAGTAGTAAAAGTCGTGTAAATATTTTTTCGAAATTTTGAGTTAAACGGATTTTAATATTGTACTGAAACCAGTTTTATTTTTATTTTGTCCGTCCGTCTTTCTGTTTGGTCGAGAACCACTCAACGGATTTGGATGCGGTTTTCTTTATTGTGTTAATAACTTTAATGATAATTATAATTCATTTTCTTTATGGTGTTGATAAAATAACCGCCAAGCCGAAAACTATCGATAGTGGTTTTATCAAGCGCAAATAAAGGACATTGATTGAAAGACACTTCCGTGCAAGTGAAGCCACGGGCAAAAGCTAGTATATTATTATGTTAGTAAAATATTATATATCAGAATCAATTGTGGATGGAAAATAAATAATTATCAAATTATTTTGCCATCCTATTTACATTAAAACGAATTTTCAATGGTATGTATTATTGTTCCACGATTGGATTGGGGTTCAAAGGTACCGTTTGCATAATAGTACAAATGAATTGATTACTTAGGTACTTAAGCCCATCAAGTAAAATAATAATGAAATTGTTGCATTTTATGTACTTACTGATGTTTATGTAAGTTTATTCAAAAATATTGCTTCTCCAAAATTTCACTTTATTTTTATTTATTTTTCAACCCGATATCATCTAAATATGGAATAATCGCTGATTCAGTTGTCTGAACTATTTGCTGAATCTATTTTCATGTTTAATAAAAGAAATCTTAAAATTTCATTTGGCAAATCTGTCACTATTTGGCATTGATGATGAAGTTGATGAACCCATGAGTGATTGATCATCAAAATAAATGGCGAGCTTACATTTTTTTTTAAGAATATCATTTTACGATTTATTATTTTGGTTAAATGTCTCCACATTATAATTTCTCAGTACTGAAAAAGTTTTTACGTATTTTTGCACATCCTACCTTTGATAACTGTCATTTCATACATTAGCGTAAAGTTGACGATCGCACCTCATTCCCAATCCAATCGTGGAACAATAATACCTAGTTAAGGATATATTATGTATTTGCGCGGACGTGTCTTCCTGTAAGTTGCTCATTCATTATATGATCCGTATATTAAGTTGATAATATTCTATTAATTTATACCCTATTTATAAAGCGCATAGTGTTGCCAACTCGATATGGGTGTTTGCTAAATGACATCTCAAAAAGTGATACACGTCTATGTATGTATGTCAAAAAATGTGTAAATATTTTGGTCATAATATAAAATTATTTGTTTGTCATAATAATAATGCAATTAAACAAATTTTAGGCAATGATGTATTTTAAAACTTTATCTCTATTTCTTATTTATATCCAGTAATCAGCTGTTTACTTCTTCTACTGCCGTCGTTAAAGTAGATAGTTGTTCACTCGCACTTTCAGACTACTTTTCTACTCTAAAACTTTATCCCTTTTCCCAATTTCTTTAGAATATATTTAGGAATTTCGTATGTATGGCAAATTTTGTATGACTGGTATTTAGTGCTAAGACCTGTGTAGGTATATATTTTTTTGTACTAGTTATATGAAAATATTGCCACATTGAAAGTGCTACGTTGGCAACACTGGCAGCGCGTCCCCGGGTATGTGTATGTGGTGTGTGGCATATCGTATTTTATGATTTGCAATATCGTAAGAAATTTACAATAGACTTTCAACAGAGAGTCAAGAATAGTTCCGACGACGAGCAAAGCCAGGAGCACCGTGTTAGGTTCAAGCCAGACAGAAGCGGCGCGGCGCACATCGAGCGCGCGGGCGTCATTCAAATTTCGTACATAAAGCATGGAAATAAAGTCGCAATTTGAACACACCGAATGGTATGTTTCAGGCGATGTCGGGCGTGGAACGGGCGTCCATACCATATCTCAAATTGCGACTTTATTTCCATGCGTTTTGTACGAAATTTGAATGACGCCCGCGCGCTCGATGCACGCCGCGCCGTTTCTGTGTGGCTTGCACCGCTTATTATGATCATAAATTGGGGAGTCGTGCGAAGCGGAGCGGAGCGAGGCAACGCCTTTAGTTTTTACAGATTGCATGATATTGGAACAGATCTACGATATGGCCACGACATATTATACCTATGTGTAAACTACCATAATCAAACCAAACAATTTACGAACAAACAAGTTCTGGCCAGCTTTGTGGTGACGTAGTCAAAGTGAATCGGCCCGCGATTGACTCCACTAAGCTTCTACTCAAACACGGATTACTCAAACATGGGTTACTCAAACACTAATATTCCGGTATCCTATGCCTGTGCCAGCGCTGTCGGCTAAATATTTGCTTTAATGAAGCTGTTTTCCGCTGCTATACGGCTAAGTTGCTGTTACTTTGTCAGGTTTCTGTTAAACATGGGAACCCTTTGAATCTTTGGTGTCTAACCGTGAGCGACTGGGCTGATTAAGTTCAGCTATCCGACTTGTAAGTAGGTGCAGAATAATACAGCGGGATAAAGTATTTTTGTACTTATGAAGGCAGGTTGAAGTTTTACGTCCGGTTGTGAAGGACTGTATTTTCTGGTCCAAGTACATACTTATACTGACGCTTGTCTCCCAGAAGGGTAGGCAAGGACGACAGATTTTCATCCACTACGATCCTGACAGACCTCTTTTGCTTCTATTCTATTCCGGGTAGTTTTGGCTATGCCCTTCTTCAATATGTCACCAATGTGGTCTTCGTCCTTTTAGTCCAAAACTTATTATTTCTATACATCGTCTTTTATTATTACTATGGACTGGTTTTAACAATTTTTATATGAAAAAATGTATTCCTTGTAGTATAATTTGAGATCTACAAATACTCATTTACGGCTGCTATCATGTTCCCTAGACTCAGAACATTTTCAAGACATTTTATTTCATTTCAGCTTAGATCGAGGTCGCCCATTACCGAATCTGGTAGATAGGATTGCTATGTTATACAAGGTAGAGAACTTTTTAACTTACCCTAGTACATACTCATACTGTGAAGGCTGTTTTTTTACTTTAAAAGATCTTTCCAAACTAATAAAATAAAAATAACAATAATGACTGTTGTTAACATAATAAACCTATTATCAAAAACATAAAAACGCTTTTTTTTAAACGCTCTCTTGTGTGTTAAAACAGCAATATCCAACCTTTGCTTGTTTCACCGCACTCCTCGGCCGCGCAATTTTTCAGATATGTTTTTTATCCCTTTCGTTGTGCGATGGATATAAAGCACGCAGATCGGATACAAATGTGCCCCTACGGGATCTGAACCTGCAACCTCCGGACTTGCAGTCGAATACCTGAAAAACTAGGCCACGGAGCGAATTATTAGTCACTTTATTATTAGTCGCTAGAATAGAAAAAGGAATGCTTCGATGGTTTGGGCACATGGAGAGGATGAATGAGAACATAGTGACGAAAGATATTTATGCTGCACAAGTGGTAAAGCTCGACCGGACCGCTCTAGAAGGACTTATGCCGACCAAATAAGCGACAGACTGAAAAAGGGCAAAGTAAAAAGTACCCGGAGTAGAAGAGCTTGATGGATCTAGAAGAAGCAACATAGGTGGTCAGATGGAAATCTGTAGTCTCTGCCTACCCATATAGGAGACAGGTCTGAGTATATGTATGTATGTTGAATTGTAATATAAACGTAACTTATGTGAAACTGAACTATGTAACTACACAACGCTTATAATAGCCCTCAGTTGAGATTTGGCTTAACTACTGTACAGTATTAATACTACCTAATAAGTTTATGGGTACTTCAAATCTAAACCTTATCTTGATTCGTCTAGGTTTGTTTTCAATTGGACGCAGGGAATATGTAATTTTGTCATAGAGTACACTGTGTACAACTGACCAGACATAAAGCCTCCGAATTCTCGCTTTGAAACGATATACCGAATATTGTAAACCCACCCTTGTGTTACGAAGCCTATGCTACACACGAGAGCTAGCTTTAGCGAGCAAATAAAACGTAGAGAATACTTACTTAGGTAAGTTTGACTTTGTCAATATTGTTCTTTACTTAAACATGCATAAACTTTTTATAAACATGTAATACAAGATGTACAGTAATGTTCGGGTTATTATCCTAAGACTACAGGTCCATGCCCTTTTTTAGGGAGTATGGCACTCAAAATTGTTTTGTGTACACTCTAACTCTTTTAATCTGTGCATGATCTACCTAGTATGTAAGTTTATAAATGTACACATATATATGAAATAAACTCTTATTATTATTATTATTACCTTCATTCATTTTAGACACTCAGTTCACTCACTCTTTCCTCTCTTTGTCTGACAATGTGTAGATCACAATCAGGTTTAGATTTTTTTTTAATAAATAAATACTGAGTCTCCATAATCCAGTGGTATTAATTAGTTATCCTCAGCACTAGGCGACTATTACTATAAATTATAATTTGATTGAAAATAGAATCAAGTTGTTTTTGTTTGCATCTTTTTAAAGTTTTGTCTGTAGGTGTCGCGAAACCACCCGTCAGTCTATCTTCACTCTCATGCAATCTGCAGCATGACTAAAATAAAAACAATTAAGAGCTGATATGTGACATGTAAGGTCAAGGTTCTTAATTAAGGTCTTATTAATTAGACATCGTCAAACATCATTCAACCAAAAAATTTACAACTTGATTTGTTTCCCAATTAAATTAGCTGTCAAGGGGAGAAGCTTGTCCCTCGATTAACTAGGAAAAAGAAAAAACCGTGTTGTCTCATGTATTTAATCGTCTGATTAAGCAATGAACAGGTATTTAGCAATTATTAAAGCCTAAAAATGGTTTTATTCACGGAAAAAATATAAGTTGATTGACTCATTTACCAATCGTTCATATCACACATGTGTTTCTTATTCGGTGAGTTTGGGTTTCTAATTTAGGTTAATTTACTTCTAGGGCAGTCTGAGCAACTTAAGTTAGAATACTAACAAGGTATTCTAACATTGTGCAATGTGCACTAAAGTTTCTTTTATCATTCAGTTTCTAGCTTGTATTATTTTGTCATCGTTATTCATAGACATACTCGTAATTAAAAATATTATATCGGATTCCAGCCACGCTTATTTTTTTATTTACTGACAAATATTTCGGCATTATTGTAAGCGCCAAGAGCTCATTAAACAATGAAAATCATTGCAAGAACCCTTTAATCTTTTGATTTTGTTATAAATGTTTGTTTATGATTTAACTTTTTGTTATTTCCATGTTCATGTTTTCTTTTACTGTATATCAATTATTATTATTTTTTGAAATTATTGATTTATTTATTGTAATAGAATTGTATAACGCATTGGATTAACTGTAATTATTACATTTTAATAAAATAAATAAATAAAATAAATTAATTTAATTTAATTTAATGGGCTGACCCGAACCTGGGCCCTTCGCTCTCTCTCTCCTTCTCTTTAAGTTTCTCTTCATAAAAACTATATCTGCGCAGCCACTCTGGAGAGCGGAGAGCTTAACCCCTTGGCCACGACTACAAGCTTTGCGAGGCGCTTCTTGCGGATTTTCTCGCAAAGCTTGTCCTGGTCGAGGGGTAACTTCCGGCTGGCCAAGTAAGATCGCGCGATCTGTATGTCATACATTCCAAAACGAAAGCTCGTATGTCAACATTTCCATCGCAACCCGGCACCCGTTCATTGAAATTTGAAATACATATTTCGTGCGAATCGCCGCGGGCACTCGGGGAATGGACGAACTATTCGAATATTCCTGCCCTATGTGAATTTTTTAAACGTTCCGTTTTTTTTCCGTACATTTTCGCTGTAACTGTGGACTTTTGTACGGAGTTTATGTGGAGATAGCTTCAGGTCGGGCAGTTAATGCGGGGCTTATGTGTAGGGATGTGCAGCGGCTGGGGATTTCATCGATTTGAGGTTACGACTATAGATAGTGGAGGCTTAAGTCGTGTGGTCAGGTGGCTTGGATGCGCTAAATATTTTGTTGTAGAAGATTAGTGCATTATTTTACCATGTTTTTTCTCTTGGTTTGGTTCTGTTTTTTCCAATGATATTATTATCAACGGTTACTTGGCAAGTTCATTTATTTATATACACACACACCCCTTAGAATAAACTCCTCTATAAGGTTAACAATGGCACCAAAATATTCGGAGCAAAATATAATCGTGGCACGGCAGTAGAAGAAGTTGCGTTTGATCGCGAACTTTCAGCAGGTGTTCTTGCAAACATACATATAAGGTGACTTTCGTTTATATAGCCAAATTCATACCGGAGACTCGGTAACGTTGTCACGACCGAGGTTCATAATTGCATCTAATTTAACTGAAGAGATAATTGAATATTTGTCCTGACCACTTACCAAGTGTCCAGTATGAGTTTGGCTATATAAACGAAAGTCACCTTGTATAAAGCACCCCTGCCTTTACATTTTCTGCTTTCTACTTTTGTTAAAAGATATTGTAACATAGCTAGGTCAAGCGGGGCTCTCACAAAACAATGTTAATTAGGGTGGTAAAATAAGTGAACTTGGGTAATTGCGACATCACTATTGTAAATAAATTAAATTTAATGAAAAAATATTTTTTTCATCTCATCGAATAAATTTTAAAATAGTAAAATATTGGCAACCCTAACCAAACCACATTGGTACAAAACCTCATCCCCGTACAGAGCAAATTGTGAAAACCTGTTTTATACATTAATAGAAAAATAAAAAAATTGTCCGCCGGTTCAAAGGTTTATGATTTTTAATCGCTTTTGCGGACTGTAATTTACTTTTTCATTCGGATTCATTTATGTATTTCTCTTTTGACTTTGGAATACCAGCTTAATTT
Organism: Ypsolopha scabrella; assembly: GCA_910592155.1. Taxonomy (NCBI): domain Eukaryota; kingdom Metazoa; phylum Arthropoda; class Insecta; order Lepidoptera; family Ypsolophidae; genus Ypsolopha; species Ypsolopha scabrella. The sequence goes on from OU342978.1 coordinate 1,968,612, forward strand.
TTCAATTTATTTTTTAGGGACTTTGTTAGCAAGTTCATTACTCGTAATTATAATATTTTGTCGTTTTCTTCTGCGTCCGTGATTACGTTTTTTCTTTAACTGCGTTTAAATGATGTGGTATCTTTTATCGAAACCTTATAGCTTACTGATCATAATGAACAATGTTCCCAAAAGTAACATTACTGCGTAAATGTTGAGTAAAATTTAGTTTACTGTGTTTAGTAGACTATGTGGTTATATTAAAATATACCAGACCATCTGAAGGCTTTAATTTTAGTTTCAGTGCTGTCAAAACTAATTTTTCCCCGTTACAAAATAGTTTTTTAGTGTTAACAACAGAAGCTATATTCATTTGAAAATTTTCAAGTTTTGACAGCACTAAAACTCAGATATAGCCTTCAGAATAGGACCTAATGTAAGAGAAATTTGAACTCTTAGATAACATTGTATCGTTTAAGCAAGGATTAGACATGCTACTAAAACAGCATGCTTGGTCACTCGTTATAAGCATGTTTATATTCGGACTCGCGCACGAAGCGTTCCGTACCATTATCTATAAAAACGGCAAAAAAATCATGTCTGTTGTATGGGAGCCCCCTTTCATATTTATTTTATTCTATCTTTTAGTACTTGTTCTCATAGCGGCAACAGAAATACACCATGTGTGAAAATTTCAACTGTCTAACTATCACGGTTCATGAGATACAGCCTGATGACTGACGAACTGACACGCAGACGGACACACAAACGTACAGTGGAGTCTTATTAATAGCGTCCCGCTGATTACCTTTTGGGTACGGAACCCTAAAAAGCATTGGTAGTCGGGAATAGACATGCTATCTAATGTACGAAAGCATGCTATTATACTGCTATTACTAAAGTTAAGCTACATACACATGCTCATTAGTAGCATTCTAAGGGAGAAAGGGCGCTATAAGAAGGAAAGAAAGAACCTACTTCTCTCTTCTTCTTATAGCGCCCTCTCCCTAAGCATGATCCTAATGAACATGTGTATATACCGGGTGTAAATAGACTGCTACCATTAAATGAAAACACATATTATACCGACGCTACTGAACCACTTTTCCCAAGAATCATACCCACGGACACCCTTAGTTCAGGAAATAATTGAGTTCCAAACAACAATGCGTGAACCCTAACGCAACGACATACGGGCGAGTTTAGCGAGAGCGTCGTCCATGAAACAGCTTCAGGCTTTCGAATTTGGGTTTTGTTCGCAGACGTGCCAATTTTTTTGTCAGGCTTTCGTATTTCGTCAACTTGTTTTTTGTAGCCTTGATGTTACTTTGGCATGTAGATTGTTGTTATTTACCATAATGTTTTTAGGGTTCGGCACCTGTATTTGTGGGGTGGTACGGAAACCTTTGCGCCCGAGTCCGACTCGCACTTGAATAAATTATTAAGCATGCTTTTTCACAGCATCGTCTATTAATAAACGTGCTACTAGCTAGCTTTTGCTTGGTAATAGCAGGATAATAGCATGCTTTCTTACTATAATATAGCATGTCTATTCCCAGCTTTAAACATCCTCATCTTTTAAGTATACATTACATTATGTAACAGCTTTGAAGTGCGGTACAATTTTCCGCTAGCTGAGCTATAAAAGCACACACGTTAAATTTTAAAAAGCTCACTTCAGCCCAATACTCACAGCTAAAAGCCCTTTTCAACTGGGCGATTAATTTTAGAAAATAATTTCCACCTTTTCCTTGGCCTGAGTTTCAAAGAAATACGCGGTCGCCGGTCCAAGCTTACATGAAATGCTACTTAAGTTTAACTTGGAAAGTTGCAATGAATAACTTAGCGGGAGTACGGCTGCCCTTGGCTCCGATTGAGGATAAGTTACGGTGGCCACAGATTATGATTTAAGCTGAAACAGATTGGCATGATTTTTGCTGAATAGTGTTTTTTTTTTCTTCAACTTTCTCCAGCGTTAAGTTAGAAGCCTGATTTCTTAACAGTAGTTTTGGGGCCGTAGATTTCCGTAAGAGGTATTCGCTTCAATTTGATATCTCTAACGAGAAAAGGGGACGGGTAAAAAAATAGACAGTCGGACAACAAAGTGATCGTGTAAGGGTTCCGTAGTCCGACAAGGAACCCTTATAGTTTCGCCATCTCTGTCTGTCCGTTCGTCTGTTTGCGGCTTAGCTCCGAGACTATTACCTAGAAAGCTGTTATTTGGTATGGGTATAATACATTTTAATCACGCCGTCAAAACGGTAAAAAAAATCTTGAAAATCATATTTTTAAGGGTTTTTACACGTAAATTGGGGATGATTTTTTTTTCTCGATTATCCCATATTGTGGTGTATCGTCAGATATGTCGTTCAAAAACATTGTGGGTGTGTGAAAACCATTTTACTATTTAGGTATCCGTTGACGAAATATTAAGCTTTAAAGTGCAAGTTTTTGTTACAGTCAAGTGTGTCCCTCCCCGCCGGCTAAACGGTTGTTTATGAATATGTGGAAAAATTCACAGAAGTAGTATATATAATGAAGTAAAAAGGAAAACTATCACAGCTAAGTAGGCTTAACAGGTTTACGAGTACAGGTCGCGCCAAACTTTTAGACCCTTCTAAACACGACAATGTAAGAGCCGTTCTTCGGGAGAGAAACTTCCGAGTGGACTAGAAGTTTGTCGCGATCTGTATGAGTAAACCAACTTATAAAATGTACTGGGCAACTACGAAACTTTACATTGCGCATGGCCCGACACGCATTTGGCCGTTTTTATTTTGAGATACGGAACCCTAAAAACGTGAATACTCTCATTCAAAACAACGATATATGCCCTGAGTGATTTTGATTTCTCTGCAACTCAGAGGCCACGGATTCATTCATTCAAAAAAAGTCTGCGCTATTTTGCTTTACAAATTAAATTCCGCAATCACGACTGCACGTGAGAATTGATACGAAAACGTATCAGTCAAGAATATATTTTATACAGATTTATTTTTCAAGTCAGCGTGGATGGCCTTATCGTGGCCCAATTCTGAACTACAGGTCTTTGCGAAAAATGCAAAGGAGTCTCGGGCAGATTTTGTTGAAAATAAAAATTGCACCTTTAGATTTTTGAAAAAATAATTTCCCTAGCCAAGAATCCACCAAGCCACCGATTAAAAAAAACACACTGTATATTATTGCACCATCTGATAGTGTCGCTTATAAGGATCAAATTCCGGGAAGTAATGTCAAACGGAAAACTAAAGGAAAGTGCTAATTTTTTTATAAATGGATTCTAATTTTTGAATTCCCACTTGAAAAACTAAACCTGTACTTATATGTACCAAATCTTTTGGTTTACGTCACACGAGCTATAAAATAGTACACTATATTATGACGGCGTGTAGCGCTTCTCGTTACGCTAAGATTCACGTAGTTTGCACGGCGTGTAGCGCTGCTCGTTATGCTAAGATTCACGTAATTTCATTATGCACGGCATGTAGCGCAGCTCGTTACGCTAAGATTCACGTAAGTTCATTATTGCATGGCGTGTAGCGCTACTCGTTACGCTAAGATTCACGTAAGTTCATTAATACACGGCGTGTAACGCTGCTCGTTACGCTAAGATTCACGTAAGTTCATTAATGCATGGCTTTTTAGCGCTGCTCGTTACGCTGAGATTTTCAGAAAAACACAAAAGAAATTAAATTGACCATGAATTTTCTATAGACAGTCCAATTTACTTTTCATCACAGCTTTGTTTTGTTTTTGTAAAGTTGTTCGGTATGGTCAGAAGATTGAATGGTTTAACTGAATGTTACAAATATATTCTACCTTACAAAGTCCGTTTGGAAATGGTTGTAGTAGTGCGTGCACTCACTTTTTCTAGTGTGCGAAACCTCGGAAGCGCTACAAAACCCGCCGCACACTCAAGACGCGCTTATCAAACGGACTTCGAGAGATTGAATATCTCTATCTACACCTGTATAGACACGAGTATGTAGAGATAGGAAGCTAAAACAATATACGTAATTAGATACGAGGGGCAATAAAATAAAAGTAATAAACCGCACGTGTCATCTGACAGCGCGGTTCACCGTATGTACGTGACAAACGTACGTTTACACACGCCAGGTGCACGGCGATTACTTTATCGCTTTACGCACTGTTTAATGTTTTATAATATCACTTTTATGGAACTTTGTACGGTGATACGATGGAGCGTGATTGGGCATATAATTAGTTAAATCGCTTTTAATAATTAATTTATGTTCTGGAAACTGAAACTGGTTGCTTATGAACGGTGTCAGTTTGTTTACGGAAACTAGTTCTTTGGTTCTAAACAAATCCTAAACGGGGCTCGAACCTGTACCTTTGAGTATAGCGGGCCACCCAGTTCGTCTACTGCTACTACTTAGGAAGCCTGTAGTCAGCGGCTTGAAGTCAGTCGCGCACGGGGTCGCTATGCTTGCTATTTCATGCTACATTCAACTTCGGATTATAGAGCACTGACTGACTGTTATTGGTTGGCCCGAATGTTTATTTCCCGTTCGGAACTAACCGAACACGGTGTCAGAGTATTTAAGGTGCCGGTTCCTAGGGTATCCACTTCTTTTGCAAATCGTTTTACTGACTTTCTTCATCCTTTTATTTATAACAAATCTGTTAAAATTTGTGATTTTAAATCTAAACGCATCACCACAGCCAAATTTCATGTCCCTAAACTATTCTGATACTGAGGATTTGCTATATATTCCCAAGTAGTTTATGTATTTTATTTCTTCTATGTTGATTTTATAATAGTCTGTGCATGACATTTTATAGGTTTATCATTCTTTAAGATACTTACATACCATTAAAAAAAATTGTACTGTGTAATGCATAGATATATAATATAGTTTGATATTTTCTGTATATGCCGAGAGACTTTGTTATATTTGTCAAGCTACCGCTGGCCTCCCTGTACAAGCTTGCTTAGTGAGGGGGCCATTGTAATGTCTTAACTGTGTATTTTTATTGTACTTATCCTTATTTTGCATTTTGCTTTGTGTTGTGTACTGTTGTTTTGAATAAAATAAATGAATTGAATGAATACTTACAGGTTTTTTTTAAATACTTCATTTCATATGCCATGCAAGTTAAAAATTATTTATATACCTGAATTCATACTGGAGGCTAGGGAAGTGATCAGTATCACGGGTCGATAACAATGGATTATTTCGCTGAAAAGAGTACTAACCTTCCATAGTAATTGACTCGTGATTGTGTCTGCGTTTGCAGGGAACACGAAAATAATAATTTACGAAGTTCACGAAAAACCTTGATACGAGCGCTCACCGAGTATTTAGTGTAAATTTGGCTGTAAAAATAAATGTCACGCTCTTGTCAATGAAGCTGTCTCCATTGAGTTTCACTCTGATCTTGGTACGACAAGAGTCCAGCTTTGTCTTCTTCTCTTTTCTTTTATTCTTCCCTCTAATATGATTGTTATGAAGTAGTCGTGACTTAGTATAATATGTCCGACTATCTTTTCCTCTCCTATTCTCTATGAACAAAGAGTTCAAGTTTGAACCCAAAAATATATTTCTTATTGATTTTTATGGTTCCGTAGTATCTGAAAGGTAAAAGGAACCTTTATGGTGAGACTCAGTTGTCCGTCCGTCCGTATGTTACAGTCTCATAACTTTAGCACCTTTAAAGATAAAAATTGAAATTTGCCACAAAAATAGCACTCATTTGCTTATATGTATAATATGCCGTAAAAAAAATATTGTTTTAAATATTTCCAATACAAAAGTAGGAAAAACAAAAAAAAAATATCCTGAAAATACAATATGGGTATCAAATTGTAGATATTAAAGAGCTGATTATAAAAATATATGCTTTTACTATATAATTTACTGGCACCGATTTTGAGAAATCTTTGAAAAACCACAAAAAATGCATGTTCCCTTATTTCTGAAATTGGTGGACCGAAAAAATGACGATTATAGGCCATAACTGACCAAATTAAAGGAAAACTATAGTGATTTAAAAAAAACTGTCAACAAATGAGAAATAAAAAAAAATTTTAATAAATAAAAATAATATTTTATAAAAATACAAAATGGGTATCAAATAGTAGATATTAAAAAGTTGATTATAAAAATACAAACTTTTACTGGGTATACTTATTGGCACCAATTTCGAGAAATATTTAAAAAAAAACAATGCATGTCCCCCCCCCCTTATTCTTATTTCCGAAACTAATGAACCAAAAAAATATATATAGCGGGTGATAAATTCATGATAGCAACGTGACAAAATTATTTTTTTCATCGACAAGTTTTATTTCGAGTACGGTCATTGACCTCTCATAAACAACAAGACACACAGTCTCTAAGAAAAGTTCGTCAGAAAGTGTCCGAACGTGCGACGTGCAAAGTAGCAAAAATCTTCAACCAAATTAAGACGTTATATCGTTAACATAAGATGCGATGTCAGTTGTACGAAATCGTCATTCGATTTTGTCACCTCATAGCGGTGACAAAATGCATCGCGGACACTTTTTGAGCGATATTGTGAGTCTAGATGTTTATGAGAGATTAATAAACTTTTGTGGTAAATCGATTCTTTTTTTAGTTATCATAAATAGTTATGGGCAAGATTTTAAATACCTTCTTCCTGACTGTTCCTAAGACTGTAGAATTACGGAACCCTAGGTATGCGAGTCTGACTCGCACTTGACCGGTTTTTTATCTTGGAATACACTTTAATATTTATGGAGAGTTTCCTAAGTTCCCTATGAACCATAAGAATCGCTGTTTTCATGGTAAGTTTTCTTAGTTCCAAGTTTTAGTTAAGTTGGCTTTTCTGTGCTAACTTTAAACAGGGTTAGTCTTTGACAAAGCATAAACACTAGAAGTAGATTACTGGTAAACATTGGACTCGGTCAAATATTTGCATATTTTTGTGACCACTTAAGATGAGAAATTTCAAAATTTATAAAATTTTTGTAAATGATTCTTAAAACTAAAACGTCAGAATAACATAATGGTCAATTCTACGATATGGCCAAAACACATGTAGTGACAAAGACATTTCCACTGACACACTTATTGAACTTTATGTATTATTGTTGCATTACGAGTGATAGGTAAGCCTGGCGATTTTTTCTTCGATAGTACATGATCAGAAATAAATCCCCGGGGGTTTGTCGGAGGTATTTTCGAGTATGGGCTGTGAAATTCAAGAAGTCCGCACTCGTACACCTACGTTTCGCCAACGATTACTACGTTTCTACTACGTAATGGATGGTGAGCCCTATCGTCGTATTGCGAGCAAAATTTTGAACCCACGGCTTAACATGCCTTCCGAAGCACGGAATTTGAACCTTGATCTCCGGCTTAGTAAGTAAGATGTTGGAGTTACTAGACCGCAGAGGCAGCCATTCGGTATTTATTTGTTGTAAATAGATATGAATGTTTTATATTATTTCATTATAAATAAAAATACTCAATCCCACACTTAATACAGTCACGATTAAAAAAGCACAATAAAATGCATAGCAACAATTATTTTTGTTGTACTTTCAACATGGCTTGCCGGGCTCGTGACCTCTCACAAACAAATATACTTCTACCATCACTTTCAACCTTCCCTCTCACAACATAAGGTTGATTTTTGATTGTACATTGTGCAAAGATAAGTTGGTTTAATACAGACATGACTCAAATGGCAATGGGCGGTATGACGGTTACAATAATTTCAAGAAATTGTTTTCAATCTGAGATTGATAGCTCATTGAATCAGTTTTTAAACACATTATTGATTAGAAACTGGAAGTATAAGCACAGTTTAAAACTCATATAAAGGTACCATTGAGAAAATTTCCGTTACTACACTTTTGACTTCTATCAAGGCTATCAGAGCAATAGGGGAGAGTGTACCTATTAAATAATTCATTAAAATAAATTTTAGGCTTAAATTGTACTACCAGGTTTCGTGTAAATAAATCCATTTTGAAAGAAAAAGAAGAAAGCACTTATTTACGATTAATCTTTCGCCCGCGGCTTCTCCTGCGTTCATTCAATCTCTGCACTGTTTTCAGCTTGGGCGTTATTTTATGAACACCTCTTATAGCGTTTATGTTGACCAGGGTCAGTACATTGATAATGCATCAAAATCAGTTGAGTGGCTATCGAGTTAAAATGGAACATACATACATACAGACAGACAGACAAAAATTCTAAAAATTTCAGTTTTAGTTTCAGTACAATACAAATGACCAATTTCATTTAAAATTTTCAAAATACTAGGTGAAATTAAATCAACCGACCAAATTCATACTGGAGACTCGGTTAGTCATCAGGAACAAGGTTTAATGACCCCCCAGGTGAAATTCGAAAAAAAAATTTTTTTTTCCCGTAGAACCTGCACTAGGAATTGTACTTAAACTAGTCCAACCAGTACGGGAGCAAAAAAAAATATTTTTCGAAATTGGCCAAAAGGATTACTGAACCTAGTTCTTGATCACCAACCGAGTCTCTAGTATGAATTTGGTCGGTTGATTAAATTTCACCTATATATACTATTTATGACGCAACTTTATACTACTTAATTACCAGTATTAGTACATATAGTATACATAATAATATATTTGAACTACTTTTAATTTAGAATGATAAGGATTTGGTTTTACATTTTAACTCTTTCAGGGCCACATACCGCCCACAGTCATGTCACGTTCCATTGAAGAAATAACTCTCGTCTCGTCTCTCGGTTTCGCTGTGTGTCCCTGAAATTGTAAATTTCAGACGGTCTCGCTACGTTTAAATCCTTATTAATTGTGAAGAGAAAAGATTTCCGTTTAATTACAAGAACGCACAACTTTCCTAAGCATACTAAAATCAATCCAAACCCTGTGACTACAAAAAGAAAACAAATTCAAATAATTTTGAATAAACGATGCGGAACAAAACTGGTTAATTCACAAACTATTAATAAATTCTGTCAGTAAATGCAATTTTACTGTCACCGGTAATCGTAAAACCAAATCCGGACCATAAACCCAATTCAAATCCAGATTTCAAAGAACAATCAAACATTGAGAAAGATTCGAATTTCGAAAATAATTTTCATTTTTACGATCCCGGGCTAAAGGGGCGTTTTTCACTGCAGTTTGGTATTGCGCATTCTGCTGTCGGCTTTAAGAAGGAATTATTTGGATAATTTACGATTTTTTGGCATTTATTCGCTATATGTCAACTGTGTCGATCCGTTTTTATGACTGCGCTTGCTTTGTGATTCATTTGACGGGCAAAGAATCATCTCGTTGGAAAGGATGAACGGAGAGGTAAGGGACATTGTGCCCGCTTTATTCGTTGATTTAGGTGATAATTTATCAACATTGTAGGTACCTAACTGTTAACTAAAAATCTTTAGGGAATCCTGACAGTGCTTAACAATGTGAAAACATACGTCAAATGAAACCGATCGGTCGACTTAGAGACCTTAATTTATTATTATTTAATAAACTTAAACCAATTTATTTATTAAAAAATTAAATTATAAAAACATGTTATATAATTTTTAATAAATAAGTACAACAAATATGTTTTCTCAATTTTTTAAATATTAATTATAATCATCCATTTCTTTTTCATTCGATTTTCTACATATTTTGGAAAATCGGACATCGCGCTTCATTGTAAGTATTAACAATTATGTATGTCAAAATCCAACTTTTAGTAAATTATGTGAATAATTTATTCTACCTTTTTTTGTTTGTTTCTTAATCTTTGCCAAAAGTTCTCACAACACGAAATTAACATGTCTTCGAAGTCTTTACAATGTCAAATTGCGTTTTATGATTCCTGTATGTCTTGTGTCAAAAAAAAATGTTATTTATTTTTGTTTCCGATCGTAAAAATGCTATTTTTCTTCGGTTTATCACTTTGGTCGCGGTTCATCGGTGCACCGAAGAAACAAAATATGTATAAATGGTGTATTTAGTTTAACTTCAAGATATATTTCGGGTCCTTTTTTTCATATCTTTATGCTAATTTGTGTTTAATAATAAATTATAAGAAACAAAACTAAAAACGAAACTGTAAAAGTTTATATACATTTATTTTAGTGTATTTAGTTGAGTCATCCTTCTATTTCAGTCCCTGGAATAAAGTTCGCTTGCCCAGAAACTGGAAAAGTGACAGCCGGCGAGGCGTTATTCACAAAGAATCGGCAATGACAGTTACTAGGTAATCATTATTCCCCGGTACGGCTATGACGTCATGCCAGAACACGACGTGTCGCTTGGCGGCACGGTTTTGTCATGAGGGCGGTGACGAACCACGGCCAGAGCCTACCACAAGTAAATAGTCGCCTACGTCATATCTCTAAGTTTACGAAAAATTACACTTAAAGTCGTTTGACGAGGACAATGAATGCCGCGTTGTTCTTTGAAAGACACAGTAATAATAATAAGCCGGTATTTTATAAAATATTAAATTTAGATATATATATTTAACTATAAAATTATTTCTAAACTTTATGTCCCTAATCTCCTGCATAGTCTCCATGTCAAATTACAAAATTGCTTTCAATGGTTTTCATATCTTCTAAAATTATTTATAAATTTTATTATCTCAATCTCCTACCTAATCTCTATGTCAAACTAAAGAGTTGCTGTCAACCATATTTATATATTATAAGACTATTTCTAAAGTTTATTTCCTTAATTTCCTGCCTAGTCACCATGTCAAATCATACAGAGTTGCTTTCAACTGCATTCAATGTCGTATAAAATTATTTCTAAACTATACTTCCGTAATCTCCTAAGCCGTATCCATGTAACCAGGGAATTCTGGTATGAAGGCTAGTGTGACATATTATTTTGTAAAGTTTGATTATTGGTTGGTGTCAATTAAATATATTTTAATATTTTCAATCTAAATGTACGCAGTATTATTTGATTTCTAAATAAGTAGCTTTAAGTGAAAGTTATCACTTAGATTTCTCTAACTTTAAGATTACAATATCGTTAAAGTAATCATCCTCGACTCTAAGACATTTAATTAATTTTAAAGCTTTTTAACCACAACCACGTATTTTACACTAGCTTTTGCCCGCGGCTTTGCTTGCGTGGAACTGTCTTTCATTAAATGTTATCTTTTAAATTTATTATCTTTAGTTTTCGGGATGGCGGTTATTATATTAAAGTCTATAAAGTATACCGGGTATAAATAGACTGCTACCATTAAATTAAACCAAATATTCTACTGAACCACTTTTCCAAATAATGACGCGCGCGGCCACCCTTAGCTTGGGAAATAATTGAGCTCCAAATAAAAATGCGTGAACCCTAACGCACCGACATACGGGCGAGTTTAGAAAGAGCGTCGTCCGTGAAATAGCTGTTCCGGTGCAGAATTCTAAAATAGACCTTCCTCCTACGAGATAAAGTCTTTGAGTAACATTTAAATATCTTTTTCTCTGAAGATTTGCGCGGTTTTTTTTTTCGAATGTTCTGTATGATCAGTAGAGTATGTGGTTTTATCTAATGGTCGCACTCTATTTACAAACTAATATTAAAAAAAAATAGTTTTGGCCTCAGTACAATACTAATAACTCATTCCAATCAATAAATTAAAAAAATATTTATCAACATAAGTTAAAAATTAAACTTTTTTTTACTTGCAAATATAGTTTATTTATTTGAAAGAAATAGTACATCACTGCTAAGACCAGGAAATAAGCAATCCTGGACGAGTAAGATGAGTGGCTCGGAGTTTTATATACGAGGCCAGGATGGCTAATTAATGGTCGAAGCAAGTATAGTGCTTTATTCAAAAATAAAATGAGATATTTTCATGTTTTTCACCGTAATAAGTTATATGAAATAAAATAAACTGACTAGAAAATATTAAAAGTTACTAACTTGCTCATATTTGGGCGATTAGTCATGTTTATTGTTATTGATTTCTTCAGCAAAGCATTAGTGGAGTACAATCTATATCAGAGCCCGCTTCTGAACTCATTTTGTAATTTATTTCCACAAAACAGTTGCAACTAAAATATAAAGCAACATACATTCCCGCTTTTACGCAACTTTTTATTATTATTTCCAGCTGGGCAAAGGTATTTACCGCCATGCAGCCTTCTTCATAGACAACGCCATCTAGAGGAACGCTAAGAACTAAGAAATAAAAAATAACGAGAAGAACGCTCATTAAGGTAAAATTTTAAGTATTCAATGGTTTTAAATATACCTATAAAATCATTAAAAATTATATATCTTTGTTATTGTTATTGGGATTATAAAATATAGCAAACATTTCTACATTCCAAACATGAAATTGTAATTCATTTTATTTTTCTTTGTAAATTGGCCGCTTAAAACCTTATGATCGCCAAACTCCTTAGTCTCTTAAAAATATAGACACGGATAATTTTAAAAAGAAAACATATGGTATGTAATGGATTTTCATACGAATTTCCTGGACAGATATTCAGATTTCCTGGACACTTTTAAATAACAATTACAGTATGTAATGATAATATTACAATGTATTGTTGAGAAAATAATATTTTTTGTACAGACACGACTGTTTCACTACTTAATTATTAGTAAACCAATTGGTTATTTTCTATTTATTACTTATTAATGGTAAACTTTCTGTGTAATAAAATGGCACTCAAGGTATTTCAGGTTTCTCTTAAAAGATTTAAACAAATTATAAGATATAAACTATAGTTCTTGGTTTTTTTTATTTACAAAGATATGAAATTACATGTTACTGGGTGGACTTTTAGTGAAAAACTAGAGATAAATGGTTGTATATTATACGAACAACAATTTTATTATTGTAAAAGTTGGTTATACAAAGTGACATTAATATATGAAGCCATATTTATACTGGGGGTTAGGTAAGGAATCAGTATTTCGGACCAATAACATCTTTTGCAAAATTGAAAAATATATTTTGACTTACCTTTATTTTAATATCACTGACTAGAAGCTGGCCTTGCAAATTGCAGGAAACAGAAAAAAAAAACAAATTTCCTTTATAATTACCTATTCTTCAGTATGAACTTGACTACACAAATTGTGTCACCTTATAAAGAGGCGTATTATCTGCAGTTTTTCAGTGATTAAATATTTTGTCAGTATAAGTTTTAAGACCGAAATTAAATTTGCAACATGAAAATTACCTCTTTGTTATAACGTTAACATTTAAGGACCAATCGTCCTTGCTTTTTATTGTTAATCTTTCTTTCAAAGGTCATTTAACGTCCAATTAAAGACTTCGATGTAAAAAATCGTTAAAGACAATGTAAATTGATTTAACCCGTAACAAAGCGCATCAAAAATGTAAAAAAGTTTTGACTTTTCATAAAATTATTGCATTTGGTTTTAAATAAAATAAAAATAAATTTATGTTTTATATGCTAACACGTGGCAGCAGCATTCTTTTAAAGCTAATATTTATTTCTACAACTATTGTTTTTATTCTTTCCTATTTGTCGATAAAATTGTTAAAAGAGCCTTTGGAAAAACGTTATAAAAATGTTTTTCTTGCGTTTATTTTTATTGTTTCGACAGAACACTCAAAAAGAGATCAAATTCTTATAGTAATAAAAAAGAAAATACATACCTATATAAAAAGATAAATGTTTTTGCTTTTTGTACGTAAACGACGCCATAAATCATTGTTTTTTTATTTCTCCGTATATATTTTTTTATAACCTCCATTTAAACCAAAAGCCTAGTCATTTAGTCAAGTCACTGAATTTAACCAGATGCCTGCGACACATATATGATGGAAAATTTCTCAAAATATACGGAGAATTAAAAAGAATATAGTTTATGGCGTCGTCATGTATGTACAAAAACGAAAAACATTTATCTTTTTATATATTTTAATTTTTTAGGTCCCAATTAAAATTTATTTGTTGGTTTTTTCCTGTTTCCTGAAAAATTTCTTATGGTTTGTTTTTGCAATCTGTCACTAATCCCCAAGAAGCTCAACATTGATTCACTAACATAAAGGATTGTCTTTCGACACTGTTTCCCTGTTTGGGCACAATTTGAATTCATGGTCAACTTTTGTGTAAACCAACAGGGTCAGATATCAATTATTACCTTCATTTTATTGCCATAACAAAGAAAATTATTGTCATAATAATTAAAAATATGGACATATGGTACCTTCGCGGAAGAGTAATTTTGTAAAATGTTTATTCAACTAAGTGAAATAATATTTGTTGAAGGTCCAAACCTTATTTTATAAAGGTCTTGACAGCTATTAAACAGCTGCCAATTAAAAAAAAACATTTTGCCGTAAAGTTGCTTACTATTGAAATTCTGTTCAGTATGTATATGCCTAGAAAAGAAATTAACTATTATTTTGTACCCTTTCTTAGACATCGATTAAACCTTAAGTTTAATTTAGAATATGTTTATATGTATTCTTCTGTTTCCTAAATTATAATCCAACCTTTTAGATGTATAAGGTCAGCACTAATCAGCACTCAGTAAAAAAAAATCCATCCATTCATCCATCAGCCTGTTTCGTCCACTGCTGGACATAGGCCTTTCCAGGATTTCGCCACTCTTGGCGGTCCTCCTGGAAGAAATGCCCATACTCACACACGCTGGGCAGGCGGGTTGGTGAGCGCGGTGCCGGAACCCTTGCACCAGTGACGCCGCTGCCCGTCACCAGTCTGGCTTATATAAGGCCCGGCAATTGGGGATGGATATACCGCCATCCATCGGTCCCAGGCAATGGTGGGCCGCCTGGTTTTGCCTGAGTGCTGTTCTCTTACTCTCCCCCGAATAACTTCGGGAGGATTTGCGAGTAATATGTTGGTACCTTCACAGTCGAGCCCGACATCAGCTCTATCACCTAGTAAAAAAATAGCAAAAGAAAACAATTATCTGCTTATTACATTTAAAACTGTAGATCCTAGTGATATACGGACAGACAGACAGACAGACAGCGGAGCCTTAGTAATAGGATCCCATTTGGCACCCTTTGGGTACGGCCGGTAAATAAGGCACTTACAACCATTATCGCTTATCTCTAGATACGAGTATAGTCTATAAAGGTCTACATCAAGGTCCAGCCATGGCCAGCCATCTTTCTCACCCCCATAACAATTATTTCAGTTAATAACGTCAACAATTCAGCATTTGGGAGGAAACTGGCTATAAACGCGCCCGGTTTATCGTCAGACACTAGTGTGGAGACGACTTGCTGGGCTCTTCCCTAATCGACTTCTTCCTAAATATATCGTCACAACAATAATTCCCGAGGGTGAAGCAACAGTAAAAAAATAATAATTTGTAAATTGAGCAACACCCTGTTAACCGTAAACAACTATCTTAAATCTTAACTCCATATGAGCGCAACAAGATGTCAAATTCCTGTACTAACTCAACTTGTTTACTTGATCATAAAAACATGGAAACAACCAACAAGTCGGTTAATATAGCCAAAATTGCCGCAAACTAGACATAACGCCTCTTGTTTGGAAGCTATTTGTTTCAGCACGTTCACATGTTATCGTGTTATCGAGTATAAAGAGATAGTTTACATTTTCATGCGAAAATCAAAAATTGCCAGGGCCCAATTAACCATTTTATGAAAGATTTTTACCACATTTCCAAATACAGTTTTTTTAGGGTTCCATACCCAAGGGTAACCTTCTGTCCGTCTGTCCGGGCTATATCTCATGAACCGTTATAGTTAGACAGTTGAAATTTTCACAGATAATGTATTTTTGTTGTCGCTATAAGAAGAAATACTAAAACTGGCCAAGTTCGAGTTGTACACGCGCACTCCCATACGTGATTTTTTTTCCGTTTTTATAGATAATGGTACGGAAACCTTCGTGCGCGAGTCTGACTCGCACTTGGCCGGTTTTTCTGTAGTGATTTATCTCCCTCGCCTCCTTTGCAGAAAATTAATCAGATTGAGTAAGGTTATGTTTTTATTGCGAAATCCATCGCTTTGGAATACTCTACATATTATTATTAGAGTGCATTACAAACCAGAAAAGATAGTTAAGAATTTGAAAAAAATCCTCGGGCCAGGATTCAAACCTGCGACCTCTTGTTAATAATCAGATTATTTACTACAAAGAGCTAATTCTTCCAACTAAATTCAATAAATTTGCTTAAAAAGCAATTGCCAAAATATCGGTCTTAAATTTGTTGAAATATAATGTATCAGATTTTTTATTATTTCTCACATTAAATGTTAAAACAGAAACGTCCTTAAATTTTACGATTTGTGTATTGAATAAAGCGTACCTAGTTATAATTAAAATTTCATGTCACAATAACTGATGATCCTTAACCAATCGAATTCTGGAATTTAATTAACAATCCATTCATTTAATTGGGCCGTAAATTATAATTAACATCACTCCAAATTCCAAGAAAATTATGATCTACAATGACGCGCCATACAAAAGCGTAATTTGGTTGAATGGCTCTTAAATGCAAGTCACAGTTCACACAGCCCACATTCCACCAACGATTATTACGTCCTAGTGTGATGGGTGCTAAGCTCTATCGTGGTAATTTGGCCACAAATAAGGACTCGAAAGCTTGCAAACCGCACACAAAAGTGCCGCTACAGGATTGAAAATTACGACCTTCACATAATTAAACTAAGACTCGGAAGTCGACCCTTCCATCCATCCATCCATCAGTCCGTGTTCGTCCACTGCTGTACATAGGCCTTTCCCAAATTTCGCCACTCAGGTCGTCGGTCCAGTGGGCACGAGGTCGGCCTACACTACGCTTTAGTCGGCCCATATAAATTATGAATGTATTAATTTTAATATAATTTACAAATATGCTGATTTGAGTGACCACCTCTCGCGGTATCAGCCGCTGCACAATATTAAACACGAGGAGTGATATCGCGGCGCATGCGTGAGACGGCTCTTGGGTAATGTCCTTTATATGATAGAGGAATGTACTAGAAACACCTTTAAGAAGAGAATTAAGCTTAAATATTTTGGAATGCATAAAAAAACATCTCCAAGAAAACTAATTCTATAAAAAAAATCTCATTTTAGAATTTATAAATGCGAAAGTTTGGATGTACGGATGGATGGATGTTTGTTACTCTTTCACGCCGTAACTACTGAACCGATTGGGGTGAAGTTTTACTTGAATGTAGTTCTAGACCTGGAATAGGACATAGGCTACTTTTTATCCCATAAATTAGTTCCCATGGGATGAAAATGAGCTTTCAAATTTCTATAGAAAAGTGATGTTCACCCTTTCACGCCATGCTTACGAAACCGATTAGGCTGAAATTTTGCATAAATGTAGATCTAGACTTTGAATAGGACAAAAACTACTTTTTCCCTTTGTTCCCATGGAAAAAGCTATAAAAGAGACACACAAAATGGGAAACAGAGGCGCATAACACACACATTTCACCAGCTGTATTTACTGTAGGTAACAGTCCGAAAAATATTGACTAATTTTATAGGAGTACACAAAAACTCATTCAACTCGGGTTAAACCGCGGGTAAAAGCTGGTATTATAAATGCGAAAGGGTGTGTGTGTGTGTGTATGTTTGTTACTCTTTCACGCTGAAACGGCTGAACGGATTTGGATGAAATTTAGAATGGAGATAGCTTATACCCTAACTTAACACATCGGCTACTTTTTATTCCGGAAAAAAAGCATGTCATTAAACCGAATAACACGCGGGCGGAGCCGCAGGCAAAACCTAGTATAGTATAATAATAATAATATGCTTCTTAGCCTGGACGTGGCACATTTGCTTTTATACCCCACATATATAAGGTGACTTTCATATATCCAAATTCATACTGGAGACTTGGTAAGTGATCAGGACCATGTTGCAATGACCCTGTTTGCAAAATACAAAACACCGGGAACGTTTTAAAAATGTTAATAAAAATGTTGTACAATTTTGGTTATTTATATTAAACGTGACACCTTACGATATAATGTTGGAGAATGTTTTTGTCTGTGTTGATGACAGCAATCTATTTTTAGAATTATCCTTGGCCGTAATCATGAAATAAAATAAAAATGGCAGAAAGTAGAGAGAGGGAGAAATCTTTAAACCCCTTTGTAGCGTCTAGTAGTGCGTTCCGAGTCACGACATAATCGATTATATCGCGTTTATCGTCATTCCGAGTCACTGATGGCCGTGCGGCGGGAGTAGTCCGATGGTACTTTTAGTGCTGTTAGCGCCATTCAGAACACGCAGTAGATAGGATAGAATCTTGTCATATAAACCTTCTACGTCTGAGTTCCGCACATTCAAAAGTAGACGTTTTGACATTAAAAAGTTATCACTGAAAACCGACGTATACGACCATAACATTATGTTGAGTCGTAGCCTTTTTTGCTACCGTGACACATACGCATCAACACATTCACAACTTGTTCACAACGATGTCTAAGTTAGATAACGTAACTTTTTTATATTAAAACTAAATGCATGTCCTATGTTTATTTTTAATTTCTTGTCTTTTTTCTGAACGTGTTAATTATAAGTATTCTGTAAGATTAATTTGCACCTTAGTTTTGTATATTTAGGGGTTATGGTGCTCAATAAATGTTTTATCTATCTGTCACATTTAGTGTGACAAATTATCCTTAAGTAAATATGCAAAATGGAGACATTTCATTTAAATGTCTACTACAGTTGGTTTCACAAATAAAAGTCCATGTATTTACATTACGGACCTGTCTAAAACCTCCAAAGCCTCTTTACAGCAGCACCCATCTCTCACGACCAACAATAATAATAAACAAAACAAGAGGCTGCCCGCTGTAACGGCACTCGCTCATAGTACTTACGTGCCCACCACTATAACTGTCAACATTACACAACTAAATTTCATATTAGTTTCCCTGGGGTAGGTAAAAAGGACATACACTCCTTAATTTTGCACAGTTACACATGTCCTATACCTAACTTTGAAAAAATAATGAAGAAGATATTAAATTCTTTAATATTAGAAAATAACAGTCTAAGAAGAAAACTTTAAAAAAGTTTTATTGAAAAAAATCTATGCTAATCACACTTCACACTAATATTATAAATGCGAAAGGGTGTGAGGGTGTGTGTGTGTGTATTTGTGTGTGTTTGTTACTCTTTCACGCTGAAAAGCTGGAGGGATTTGGATGAAATTTAGAATGGATATAGCTTATACCCTAACTTAACACATAGGCTACAGTTTATTACAAAAAGCATGTCGTCAAACCGAATGACACGTGGGCGGAGCCGCAGGCAAAAGCTAGTTAATTATAAATTAGCACAAAAATAGTCGTGTCTGTACATTGAATATCTTTCAAAATTTAAAAAGAAATAAGTAGTTATTTGGTATTTTACTGAAGCCAAAACTGCCATTTTTAGAATATTTGTCTGTCTGTGTATCTTTCTGTCTGTCTATCTGTTCCGTTTTAACTTGAGAACCACTCAATGGGTTTTGGATGCTATCAATGTAGTGATCCTGGGCAACAACGTATAACTTATAAGCGGTGTTAGTAAAATAACGCCAAAGTCAAAAACTAGGCAGAAATTAATTAAACGCGGGAGGAGATATATAAACAGAATAATTGACTACGTCTCAGTCATCCGTTATTGACTTAAATTTTTGGGAAAGTACCTTCACAGAGTGATTAATGCCTAACCTGCTGTTACTCTCCCAGTTTCTGGGCGAACACCATTCGTCCTAGGTTTTATCGATGCTTTACATCTAGCGCGGTTGTGGCTTTACTCATATAGCTTGGTCTCCTTCATGACCACAAGTCTCGCAAGAGTGTAAATTAGGTATTAGCATGTATATAAATGCCTTTCGTAGCTTCCTTTTTAAATCTATGCTCTAGAGTGGTACAATTCAAACAAAAGTATTTTTTGACTTACAGGTAAAAAGTGGGAAAACAGATTTTTGGAATAATTTTATTTAAATTTACAAAGATCTATATTTTTCGTGTATATCATCAACATTTATCTTGAACTTGTGTTTTTTAAAAAAACAACTATTATTAACGAAAAAGGTTGAGGTTCAAACTGTGCACGGTCGAGCAATGTGTTGGACACAGTTTAGTTAACTTCCCCGCGACAGACTCCACTTGTGCGTACAGTTTTACAGCTCGGCACTGCAGACCACTTAGCTCCTCAATTTTCAACTCTATTCCCACACAGGAAGAGTCTAGAAGTCTTGACGCACGAGTTTTATTTGCGAGTCGTGTCCAAGCGAGCGATGGAAAAAGTTCGAGGCAACTGCTCTTGTAGCGCGCACTTTACTTGTCTTTTAGTGTTGGCTGCTTTGAGGCTGTTGGTTAAAGCCTAAGCTGGAACGGTGACAGTTTTTGGTGCTATTTTCATTTTTATGGAACTTATTGCCCACCGCCTTCGTGGTGGAGTGGTAGAGAGCTCGCCTGCCACCCCAGAAGTCGTGGGATCAATCCCCACGGTGCATGTTAATTTGTGTTCGGTCTGCGTGCTTCGTCAGGCATTTATGGCGGAAGTACGGCGATAGGGTTCACCGACCATCTCGTTTGGGACGTAATAATCGTCGGTGAAATGAAAAGCGGGTGTACCAAGTGTGGACTATGACTTGTATTTAAAAGTTCACCCTTGAGAACACATTTGACACCCTGTTAAAAATTCATGTTGTGCGTGATGATATTTTTATTGTCTATAATTTTATTCTCAGAGCAACTTTTCTGTGAACACAGGAATCATTTGAATCCTAAAGAGGTATCTAAACTAGCTTTGTACGGCGAAATCGTAAGCCAAGCTGCGATAATAATAAAGCCAAAAAATCTGTTTCTATGAAATTCAATCTACAACTACAATGTTGTTAGGTATTTTATCCTAATATTTGTGGCCTCGTAGGTACGATGATAGGATCTCAATCATAGGCGTCACTAGTAGGGACCAGAGGGGGCACGGCTCCCCAGAGTACCGTCTTCCCTACCCCCTTCAAGAAATACTTTATCCAATTTATGTTGTAATTTCTCTTGTTTTTTGGTTTGTGTGTGATCTCGTAGTACGGAGGGTTATCTTAATTTATCTTATTCCGATCACATGATCGAGAACAGATACTTGTTGATGATCTCATGATTTGGAGCTAGGAGCCGGTCCTTTCCACTTACAAATCCTAACTACGCCAATGCTCTTCAGGCCCTTGTAGCCTCCAATAACCTTGAGATGTTTGAAGCAAAGTCAAAATGAACGTTAACACCTTGCATTTGATTTTTTAATCGACTGCTCCGAAACTTGACGTTTACGGCAACGTTGACGCCATCCGCTCTCAAAATACCTAGTTTTTATTTATTAACTCTGCTGTAAATCAACATTTTTAAATTTCCTGCAATGAGTTTTATAAGCTATACTTTTTTGTGCAAGAACCATACAAATAACATTAGCGGTTTCCAAGAAATAGCCAATTTTATTCCAAAAACAGCTTGAATTTGGGAAATATTTTCAAGGTGTTTCTTATAGGCGAGAATAATTTCCTGCAAAGAGATTATTTCTTATACTTTAAGTAAATATTTTTTTAATAATAATTTTTAAGTAAGCCTATTAAGAGTAATAACTCCATCAATGGGAGTAATTTTCGGATGACGCGGGAACACGCGCCTTAATTTTGGCATCGAAGTTAGAATCTTCAAGTATGTATCTTGCTGAACGTTGGACCATGCATGCCCCAAAAAGTGTTGTGCCTGTCGCGCGGCGATAGACACACGTTGGAACATAAATATCGCCAGTAAAACGTATTTCTGAATGTCGAGATCAACTCAAAGTCCATACCCGGTTAACCTCTGACACTGACCCAGGTTACATGTCGTGACTATGCTCCGTCCATTTCAAAGCTCACTTATTAAAAGCATCACGTTGTTATCAGCGCCGTGATAACGAGATCAAACCTGGGACATTAAGGTGCTCGCACACGTCCGCCGATTTAAATAAATCTTGTGTCCACTTTTCAGGGCTCCGTACTCAAACTCTTGTAGTGTGTCACGTTACAGCAACTCAACACACTAAGCTAAGCGGCCTTTCTTTAACGGTATTTTATTATTAAAGATCAAAGTGTTTTTGAGCCTGGATAGTGAGGTATTATTTCAAAGCGAGCAATTTTAGGATCCTAATATTATTTGTTTCTGAAAGAATAGGGCTTAACAATTTGAAACTAAAACTGAAAAAATATATCTTTGTGCCCAACATTGATATATTTAATTATCCTTAATCATTGAAACGCACGCTAAAACTACTTAACTGGTATAAAAAAAATGAAATAGTACTTCTATACTTAGCTTGGATCCAATATCCTCTGAATAGGTGTGGACAAACGGTGAACTAAAAAACATCGAAGCCTTATTAGCGCTGAAAAATAACTCCATGAAAACTGTGTTGAACACAGTTTAGTATGGTGATGGCTCTAAGAGCCTTCACTGTCCCTATAAGCCCCTGTGTCACGTGACACAACCAATCAAGGACCTTTTGCCCAGTGTCTGCTGCCATTTTCGAATGACAATTTGCTAGAAACGCTTCTTCTATGTTTATTCGTCGTGGACAAGTAAATTATATTTATACTTGATTAGATACGGAACCATTGTTGCGCGAGCTGAACTCGCACTTGCCCTGTTATGAGTGGTACAGTTAGAGATGATCCCAACATATGCACGCGTGACTCTGACGATGGTTGTTCGGTGCACTGGGCACACAAATATATAGTTTTAAAAGCCTTTGCTTCAAAAGAATTTTAAGAGTCGTGGGTTCATACATTTTTTGTTCGGTATGCATGCTTCGGAAGGCACGTCTAGTTGTTGGTACATCTGTGTCCGAAGAATGTTGATAGGGCTTATCACTGGAGCGAAAATCTACTTTTTTAGAATTTCATGTTCTAATAGTATACCTAATTACTTTGAAGCGATCCATAATTAGCCCAAATAAAATAAAATAAAAAATATTGGACTGCATCTTCTGCCCCCAATTCAAATTCAAAGTTTAAAAAAAGGTAAGAGAGAAAAAAAATTCTTTGTATTTTTTGTATTTTTGTTGGTTAAAGCTTTATGTAAGTATATACCAATAAAAAAATACATAAAAATATACGTCACTGACCATGTCTAAAATTTAATAAAATCTGTGTTAATTCAGAGAATTTCGCAATTTAAGGCACTTTCAAGAGATTTTAATTTCGTACGACCTTGGAACACAACAGAATCTTATAACTCTATTTTTATTGAATTACTTACTTAAGACTAAAACAATAAAAAAATAAAAATTTAAATTTAAAAACAAATTATGGATCGCTTCAAAGTAATTCTACTATTTGATATTGGATGGATTCAATTAATGGTTCTTGGTGGAATATCATCTTGAATAAATTATACAGAAATTCTTGTACTTTTATTCCACATTTATTGATTTTTTTTCCTACTTAGGCTTGCTAAAAATGTTTTCTTTTGTTTTCTTTCTGTCGTAATAAATATATATAATAAATTAATAATTTGCTGGCCCGATGATGTGCGACACAAAACCGGTAGCCTAAGTTAGAATAAAAATAAATAATAAAAGTACAAGAATTTGTGTATAATTTATTCTACTATTAGAACATGAAATTCGAAAAAAGCGGATTTACGCTCCACCACTTATAACCCATTACGTTTGGGACATAATCGTCGGTGAAAAGCGGGTACCAAGTATGAACTATTACTCGCGTTTTACAGTTCACACTTGGGAACACGTATGATGCCGCCTCGAGGATGCGTCGCGACAAAATATTTGCTTAGCGTTTTCTTACACACAACTTCACTAGGGGAACTCGTTAGAAAGGTTTCAAAAAAGATTTTTTGTACCCACAGTTAGCTTACGCTTAGCCATTACTGCTCCAGACAGAGAGCGTTGATAGGATGAAGAGCACTCACCCGGAAACTGGGAGACGGACAGTAGACAAGGCGTTTATAAGCTTTCCAGGGACTTCCGCAAAAGCCAACGGAAGTCGGTAATGACTGTTACTACACAAACGCCTGTAACCACGTCCCCGGTACGGCTACTGATGATGACGTCATGTCAGAACACGGCGAGTCGCTTGGTGGCACGGTGACGTCATGAGGGCGGTGACAAGCTACGGCTGAAGCCTACCACCAGTTGAAATGAAAGGATATTTCATTTGGGTCTTCATTTGAGTCTTGGACTAGCTAAAATGAGCTAGGCTTACAATAAGCAACCAGTTCTTATCTTACATTCCAGTACTCTACGCTACTCAAGAAGGCTCTTTTTTAATGCACCCTTAATGCCTCAACTTTAGACACATAAGACGTATTAGGACTATTAAAACCCAAAATGTCGTGAGTCACTTAGAAAAAAATTCAAGGAAATAGGAATCTTAACTGTAATTTTTACAGGTTAAAAATGAACCCCCTCCCTCCATCCATCCATCAGCCCGTGTTTGTCCACTGCTGGACATAGGCCTTTCCCAAATTTTGCCACTCAGGTCGTCGGTCCAGCGGGCACGAGGTCGGCCTACACTACGCTTTGCTGTACGTGGTCTCCATTCTAAAGCCTTTTGGCCCCAACGGCCATCATGTCGGCGATAAATATGGCCTGCCCACTGCCACTTCAACTTACTGATTCTGCAGGTATGTCGGTTACTTTCGATCTCCGACGGATCTCCTCATTTCGGATTCTATCCATCAGAGATACCCCAAGCATAGCCCACTCTATAGCTCGCTGAGCGACCCTAAACCAAGGGTCAAGTCATACAGCTGGATAAAAACAACTTCGACGCCGAGGCTGACAGAAGAATATGCTTGGGTTGGGCAGCATTTGGAAAGTTGCGTCACATATTTACGTCGTCAATACTGCAGTGCTTAAAGGCTAAGATGTACAACCAGTGCGTCCTTCCTGTGATGACGTATGGCGATGAGACGTGGTCTCTTACAAAGGGTCTGATCCACTGGTTTAAGGAACCCCTAGGTTTATTAAAATCTATGAATCAGAATCACTTGGAGAACACAAAACCATAAAAAGTTACTTTTTTCATGTATTTTTTGGTTTCTAAATTTTGTATGAATGGCCAACCTACACGACGCAACATGTGACTGACAATAGACCGAAAATATTCCCAGCGGTAAATAATACACATAAGGCTATGTAACTTCGGCTTCGTAGAGCGTCGTCTCTGTCTCCGGAGTATTAGTGCTTCTTTGGCGGTCGATATCTTTTTTTTTAAGTATGAATCATGACAAAAGTAACAAAACATAATATTTTTTATTTGGAAGGGTTCATTTTCAACCTGTATAAAATATCTTGTACGCTAGAAAAAAACACCAATGTACTTCGATGTGGGGAACCGGGAAATAGTTTAACATGTACTAAGAGCAATTTTGTACCTATATTACAGAAATAAAATATTCATTCTCGTTCCCATTATACAAAGAGCCGCGTATCTGCCAGCAAACTTGACGCGCGTACAAAGTGATCAGATTATTTCAAATTAACCTGACAACTCATTCCATAGCAGCTTTGAAATCACGCAAATTTTTAATGTCCTGTAATAACACTATTTAGTAGGATCAAGAGAACCTAAAATACTAATTTAAATTTGTTTTTAATACACCTGCTCAAAATATGATAGACTACGTGCCTATTTAGCATGAATTAAATGACATATTTCGCACTCATGCTTTTTGTTTTTACTACTGACGCCATCTAAGGGAAACCGGCCACATCATTTAGTAAGCATGTAAACCTTTGTTTTGCCAGATACTCTATAATAAGATGAGTATTTTCAAACGTTTATATTTTATTATAACATGTATTATGTATGTTAATTGTAAAAGATGTTTTAAAAATTCAATACGATTTAAGACGTCATAATTTGTATTCTATTTTAACTATCTTAGAAATTATTATTAAAAAGATTTTAGAAAGGGACATTGGTCTCTGTAGTACAGATTGGCGCCAACCAGACTGCGTGTTCTTCAGTCGACTTGTATCTGTTTTGATTTGCAACAAAATTCGTCGTTTGATACACGTGCGAAAGTGTTGATATTTCTCGTCCCGACTGTGACTCTAAATATCAACCTTTTCGCACTTACACCAAAATGTACCATTATGCAATCATCAAAAAAGCTTAGACATGTCCATAACTATTGGTGTTTATTGATTCTATTGACTACACATCACTAACATTAACAAAGTAAGTAAACCACTGTCATGGCGGATGCTTGCAATTAACAAAACAATACATTTGTTTGCATCATAAATAACTTGATTATAGGAATTTAGCGAATATACTAATACTCGACGCGAAACTTTTTTTTTTCTGCTCCATTTCAATAAACCCTCCCGACGAAATTATTGATAAGGATTTATTTTACATTGTGTTCAAAAAGTCACCTTATGTGCGTTCATTACGTGCCTTATGAGCTGGAAGTTACAGAAATTCTATGTACTCGTACAAGTATGGTGAAAAAATTCAACGGTCTAGGTTAAGTAACTCGTTAGCGCAGTCGGTAGCGCACTTGTAGCAACAAGAGGTCGCACGTAGGCTTGAATCCTGACACGATTTGTTTCTAACTGAAATTTTATAGTTTGTATTGCACCGTGGAGATACCACCATCTTACTCGCAAATCCTCCCGAAGTTATTCGGGGGAGAGTAAGAGAACAGCTCTCAGCTAAAATCAGGCGGCCCACCATTGCCTGGGACCGATGGTATATCCATCCTCAATTGCCGGGGCTTACATAAAAACAGACTGGTGACGGGCAGCGGCGTCACTAGTGCGAGGGTTTCGGCACCGGGCTCACCAACCCTCCTGCCCAAGGTGTGTGAGTATGGGCATTTCTTCCAGGAGAACCGCCATGAGTGGCGAAATCCTGGAAAGGCCTATGTCCAGCAGTGGACGAAACGGGCTGATGGATGTATGGATGGAATATAATTAAGAGTATTCAAAAGCGATGGATTTCGCTATAAAAACATAATGTTTCAATACACTAAGGGCCTCGTAGACGTAACGTGACGTTACATGTACCACTTTGAGCTAACGGAGATATTCGTGAGTATTTGTGTACTAAAAGTGAAATCGTCACGACATGAATCCTCGAGAAGGTGTCAGAGTTCTTCCCGTGTGTGAACGGTGAAATGCGTGCAACCGCGTTTTACCGACGATTATTACGTCCCAACGTGGTGGATGGTGAGCCCTATCGCCGTACTTCGGACATAATTACACGCTTTTTAGGGAATGCAGGTTTCCTCGTGATTATTTTGTATGATTTTGATGGAACGATGTTTTTTTTTACCGTACACCAAGTGGTAAGAACACAGATACTATGCACAACATTCGGAAAACTCATTGGTGCATAACCGACCGGGGATCGAACCTGGGGATTGAGAGGCCAGGGTTCTAACGCATGAAAATATCACTCTAAAAAAAGTAAAATAAATAAAAACATAAACATGGTATTTGAAAATAAATTATTTAGCAGAAACAGTACTTACGAAAACCTGTATGATTTTATTTCTTCATAAAAATATATAATTGTTGAGGAAACCACCAACAATGTCCACAGCGCCGCTGGTGTTGAGGAAACCATCAAACACGTCCTCTTCCAGTAGCTCTGCAATTGGCAGCACCCTTCGATGCGATGCTGCGGCTTCCCGTCAGTCGTTTGAATTGCCGGTGGACTGGTACCAACAATGATGCAGCGTAGGGGTTCCAAAATAAAAGCTCCAAAGTTCTTTGCGCAAAGAACTCCGAAGGGCCAAGTGGGGGATTACGTGATAACTTCTTCTTTCAGTTGTACCCGAGGTGTCGATCGATCAATAATTTTTATTTGTATGGGATGACCCCCTGTAAGACGGCGTTGCCGCACAGACGCGCGACGCTAGCGCTTGTATTTTTGACGATTGCTCGCCCGTTTGGCCCCTCGTAATTCACTCTTTTATTTAAATAACTTTCTTATTTTAAACAGTTTTACATTAATTCTTATTAGTTAACATAGTCTAATATTAGTTCTTATAAGAAAACAAAACTTGTACAGATATTCTTATTGGATAATAAGTTACAAAGGTTTTTCTACGAAAGTTTAGCAATGTTGAATGTCTTTCAGTACATTGTATATGGAAGTTAAGGATATTTACTTTAAAGTGGTTATATAATGCTAAGCATATAAAACAAATGTGAAACAAACTATTTTCAATATATTTCAATACATGGAAACAAAATTATAACATTACGTCTTCACAAAAATGCATTTCTATTTATATATTTATGTTTCGAGTTTGCTTAAGGCATACAACTTGCAAATGTACATAAACAACTGAAAGACTATAGATACAGTGGTTATTTACTGATATAAACTATTTCAAGTAAGAATTAATGCAATACATCTTGAATATTGTTTCATCAACAATTTGTTTCTAGAAATGTGACATTTTACGGTCAAAATGAGTTTAAATTTACGTGTTTTAATAATAATTTACGAGTTCGATACAGAATTACTTTTAAAATTAACAAGATATGAATGTTACTGCAATTTACAGCTAGTAACTAGAGTTTTTTATGTAAATGCGAATTTTCGCTTTAAAATGTTGACTTTCTACGACAATATCAACACATATTTATATTGCTTAATGGGTATTCGAGTTGCATTACTTAAAATCCAGGCAATCTTAAAGTAACAGCCCTTTACACAGCAATACTGTTACGTAGATAACATATCTCAGCGGGTTACGCTCTGCGCGCCCCTTTTAAGCATGAAAATGGCTGAAATTCATTCATTTCATGGTCAGCAAGTGACTTATCAACAAATTACATTAATATTTTACCGTCAAACGGTCTAAAAAGGCAAAAAACCTATAATTTGAACATATCTGTAAGACCCCGGCAAATTGATGATGTTAACTAGTGGGCGAAAGCCCGCGAAAGGAAACTCTGCTTTCTGATTGGCGGTAGGTACCTTTCAGAATATGTTCACATTATTTCAGGTTTCTACAGCACTGGGTCAGGCCTTTGAAGTTTATTTTTACTTTATACATTAATATAGTCGAGAAGCGACGTATAAAAGTTGAAAAAATTCATAATAAGAATAGTCTGCTAAGACCCAGGTAACTTAACAATGTTAACTAGCGGGTTTAAGCCCGATTTAAAGTTTTATACTAAATCCAAGTTTGGGGAGCTGTATTTGTTTTCTGAAAGCTCTCTTCTGGCCATCAAGCCTTGTTCGAGCGAGAAAGTATATTCTCAAAATACGCTATTAATCAGCAGTATTTTCAACAGTCTCCCCCTCGTGCGAAAGTAGTGAGCACCGAAGTCTTGAGTGAAAATACTGATGTAGTTCGTAGTAGTTGTTAGGGATTTCATGAAATGGCTTTATGGCCTCCAGCTTTCCGGTAGTACCGTAGCGGGCCGCCTTTAGAGACTAGTGATGGAGCTTTTCCGGAACTGTTGATGTTTCAGGAAGCAAATTGACAGATGATAAGATGACAAGTCGCGATGTTGGTCGACGTACTATTCCGTTTCTCGTTCGTATCTCTACCACTCTGACGTTGCCGTCTGGTCCGGGGTGAACTTTGGTGATTTCACCGCGCGGCCATGTGCCTCGTGGGAGTGAAGCATCCACGATCAACACGATGTCTCCGGGGCTTGGATTGATGTAAGCTCTCCCGTTTAAATATCTCGGTTGTAGAGTTGGTAGGTATTCTTTAGTCCATCTGGTCCAGAAATGATCAGCTAAACGTTGTACTGTTCGCCATGAAGATCGGCTGACTAAGCTCGTGTCATCAAAATCTCCGATGGATGGGGCTCCATTTGAACAACCAATTAAGAAGTGATTTGGCGTCAATGATTCTGTGTCTTCAGGATCTAGGCTTACTTCAGTTAGCGGTCTCGAATTTACGATATGTTCGGCTTCTAGCAACAATGTATGTAAGGCTTCTTCTTTGGGATATCTCTCGTTCAGGGTAGATGTTAATGCGACTTTTATGGATCTTACAAGTCGTTCCCAAACCCCGCCAGCACTTGGGTTTCCAGGCGGTATAAACTTCCAGGTTATTCCCCTTTCAGCTGCCTTATCGACCATATGCGTCTTGTTCATTTTGTCGAACTCTTCTCTAAGTTGCTTATTAGCAAGGCAGAAATTCGTTGCGTTTCTATTCTTCACATAAATTGCGGTAGTCGGTGATGATGTAGCGCCGAAGATAAGCGATTTCATACGGTACTCTTGCGGTTTTTGGTCGTATTTGTCACGCCAGAAAAATCTCAAGCTGTCTCTGTCTTCTTCGCGTATTTTTACGCGTAAAAACATGTCCTTTATGTCGGCCATTACAGCGATCGGTCCCTCTCGAAACCTTATTAACACACCGAACAATGACTGTAATAAGTCAGGTCCAGATAACAGGGCGTCGTTTAAGCATTTGGTAGAGACGCGGTTTGCGGCGTCGAACACTTGACGCGTTTTACCTTTCTGCGGGTGTGTTACGGCGAAATGAGGTAAGTACCACGCTCTTGGCGATGTGGGTTCTGTAGATGTCTTTTCGGCATAGTCGTTGTCCAATAAATTTTGAACTAATTTGCGATACTCTTTGTCGAGATGTGCATCTTTTCGCAATTTTCTTTCGAGGTTGTAAAGTCTACTAAGCGCCGTGTCTTTACTTGCTGGCATGGTTTCATGGTCTGTTTGCCACAATAAACCACTCTCGAAACTGCCGTCGGGCAAACGTTTAGTAGTTTTCTCCAGTATTGTGAGCGCTCGCTGTTCCGGATCGCTTTTCGGTTTTCTCGGAGATACGCCTAACGACTCTATGCTGAAATGATTTTTTACTTCCTGTTCGAGTTCATCATCTCTTGACTTCGTAACGTAAAGGTGATTTACCGATCTCGTGGTTTCTTCGGGTAGGCTTTTAGTGTTACAGCCGTGTAATACCCATCCTAGCTTGGTTCTCGAAGCGACTGGTTTAGATGGTTCACCTGTTCTGATTTCTCGAGTGTAGATCAATTGGATGTTGTCCTGCCCGAGTAATAATCTAGGTTTTTGAAGATCATACGTTAGATTCATTTTGATGTCGTTGAGATGTGGACAATCGCGTACATCTTGTTCTTTAACGGCTTGTTCGGGAAGTTTCATATCCGAAAGTGTGTGTACGTCACACATGTTCATGTCTCGCGTGTATATCTTGATTTGAAGTATTTGCGACTTCGACTCTTTTAGACGCTGTCCTCCTATGCCATTAAGTTGAAGATCTTCCTTAGGACCTTTGGCCCCTATATTCTTGGCTACCTTGCTATCTAGCAATGAAATAGAAGCTCCCTCGTCAAGTAGAGCCAATATCTGTACGGAACCTTTCGGTCCGAACACCTCTACGGGTGCTATTTTTAAGTAGGCTTTTGTATTGCTGACAGTATTGACTGACATCGCCTGTCCCTCTCGCACAGGAGCCTTTGAAGTCGACTTGACGCTATCGTTCTCCTTATCGCGCTTCCTGTGTAAAAGTTTGTGATGCCTTCCTCTGCATCCGTCATGACCACACAATTTCTTTCGACAGCCATATCCTCGATGTTTTGTGCTCAAACATAAAAAGCACGCTCGCATTTTCTTAACAGTTTCCCATCGTTCATCCATTTTCATCCCGGAAAACTTCTTGCACTTGCTTAATAAGTGATTTTCTTTGCATAGCGGGCATTCTATATTTTCTTGTCTCTGGGCGATCGCTACGGTATCGGTTACTCCTTCGATCTCGTCACTCGATTCCTCCTCAGAAGACATCTCCTGTTCGCTCTCCGACTCAGCCGACGACGAGTCATCCCGGCGGTGAACTTGCACTGTTTTATTTAACGGTCGCCCACGGTTATACTCCTTCCGTGGCGGTGCCCGTACAACGTCGGTTTCGTATGTCTCGTACGTGTCAGAAAGCTCGCTTAAGAACGTATTAAGCGCCAGTAATATAGGGCTGTCATTGTGGGCTGATCTGTATTCATACCACTTGAATTTGATGATAAGGCTTAATTTGTTTATCACCTTTTCCGATACGTCGGTCGAATGAAGGTAAGCCAGCTCGTTCATTTGTTGAATAGTTGTCACTGTATTCGCGACTGTACCCGCGAACGAAGCCAGGTTGCGCGCGTCATCTGCTAGAGGCGCCATTCGTTCGAGGTTGGCTATTTCACTTTTGATAAGGCGTCGCGGTCGTCCGAAGCGTCGTTCCAAAGCGTCCATAATAATTCCTGGATTCGTGCTTGTATATAAAATCGATCGTATCGCTTCTCTCGCTTTGCCTTGAACTGCTTTCCTCATTCGTGCGACGTTTTGTGTTTCACTGAAGAAACGTTCTGTATCACGAAATGTTGCTCTAAACGCTATCCATTCGCTCGGCTCTCCGTTAAATTGTAATAATTCCGAAATATATTTCGGTGCTACGGTCTGTGCCGTCGGATATGGTTGTTGTTGTGCTTGCGAAGTTGGTGGTGAAGCACTCGCTACCGCCTCGCGTATGGCTTGTACGAAACTTGTAGTAAATAATTGCATTTCAGTGCTTGGTTGTGAAGTCGAGACGGGCAGATTTACACGACTTCTATCTCCCTCTCGCTCCCTCACTGCTTGTGACGTCATCGAAACCCTTTTTTCTCCTAACGGTTCCTCCGGTGTAGGCTCGGGCCGCTCCTCAACTGACTTGTCCACCCATCGCTCGATTCGTGCTTGCGTTTCAATACGCCCTGCTTCTGTCTCGCAATCGCTGAGTGACGTGTCGGAGTCTAAACGCGCTAACTCGTATTCCGTACGTGCAAGCGCCGCCTCTGCTTTCACCATTTTAATCTTTGCTTCTAACTCGCGCCGTCGTTTACTTGAAGACGCTTTTGATGCTCTTGATTTTCTAATTCGAGGTTCATCTACCGTTAAGATAGGATTTGAGTGTACTCGCTCAAAGTTCTCCTTCTGTTGCGAAGTTCGCTCAATATTTCGTTGATCATCACCCGATTTGCTGTTTGTTACTACATTCTCCTGAGAACTCTGTTTTGATGTAATCTCTGAAGATGACGATGTGAAACCGGTCGGTTCTACTGTGGTGCCCGTACCGGTCGACGTGGTTGTAGTCGAATTATCGGCTGATCCCATTGTCTTGTTCGTACAGTCTGCGTTTGTCGTAGATCTTGTCTTATCGGCTATCACAGGTGCCGTGGGTGCCCCATCCGTTGCTAATTTGTTGTTTGCAGTGGTTGTTTCACTGGGTCCATCTTCTTTTTCATGGACCTTTACGTTGGAGCTGCCATCACTAGTCTCTTTTCCCACCGATCTTGTAACGGGTCTCATCTTCTTGTCTGTGTGGGGTAAATTAATAGTTAAAGCTACAGCTAACTACTATTACAAGTATACTTACCTGAACGTACCCTAACGTCCCTGACTCGACCACTTTCGGTCCTAACTGACCAATTTTCGGTCCTAACAATCCCTACGGGTCCCTATGGGTCCCTATCAGCCTCAGTCAACGGTTGTAGGCTTGGACTTGGTAACCGTTGGAAGGAGGAATGGATGTTCGTGCAGGTGGATGGTTAGAGATCGTTTTGGTAAAGTGAGCGACACAACTGGGCTGGACCGCACCGTGAGGGGGGAATATCCTCACTTCGCTGTGCTACGAGAATGGTAGCTTAGCCCACGTTCCAGCTGTGCCGTACCGCCACGACAGACTACTTCCGACTGCCCGTCCTGCTCTGACAAGAGCGCGAATCAGACAGTCGTGTGGGCCCGCCTGAAAGACCACACCGCTGTACGTTATATGTAACGTACGTAGCGTTAACACCCCGATACACGTTTGGCACCGTTAGGTGTGGATCGGTGATGCCGAGTATAAAACTCGTAGAAACTAAGATGATGACTCTGACAAGAGCTCTTCTCGGGCCCCCCGCCCTGGAATTCTATGGCTGCTTGGCTATTTGACTGCTTGGCTGCTTGGCTATTTGGCTGCTTGGCTGCTTGGCTATTTGGCTGCTTGGCTGCTTGGCTACCATCCGTCGTCGAAGGACCATTAAACTGTTGGGGAAACCACCAACAATGTCCACAGCGCCGCTGGTGTTGAGGAAACCATCAAACACGTCCTCTTCCAGTAGCTCTGCAATTGGCAGCACCCTTCGATGCGATGCTGCGGCTTCCCGTCAGTCGTTTGAATTGCCGGTGGACTGGTACCAACAATGATGCAGCGTAGGGGTTCCAAAATAAAAACTCCAAAGTTCTTTGCGCAAAGAACTCCGAAGGGCCAAGTGGGGGATTACGTGATAACTTCTTCTTTCAGTTGTACCCGAGGTGTCGATCGATCAATAATTTTTATTTGTATGGGATGACCCCCTGTAAGACGGCGTTGCCGCACAGACGCGCGACGCTAGCGCTTGTATTTTTGACGATTGCTCGCCCGTTTGGCCCCTCGTAATTCACTCTTTTATTTAAATAACTTTCTTATTTTAAACAGTTTTACATTAATTCTTATTAGTTAACATAGTCTAATATTAGTTCTTATAAGAAAACAAAACTTGTACAGATATTCTTATTGGATAATAAGTTACAAAGGTTTTTCTACGAAAGTTTAGCAATGTTGAATGTCTTTCAGTACATTGTATATGGAAGTTAAGGATATTTACTTTAAAGTGGTTATATAATGCTAAGCATATAAAACAAATGTGAAACAAACTATTTTCAATATATTTCAATACATGGAAACAAAATTATAACATTACGTCTTCACAAAAATGCATTTCTATTTATATATTTATGTTTCGAGTTTGCTTAAGGCATACAACTTGCAAATGTACATAAACAACTGAAAGACTATAGATACAGTGGTTATTTACTGATATAAACTATTTCAAGTAAGAATTAATGCAATACATCTTGAATATTGTTTCATCAACAATTTGTTTCTAGAAATGTGACATTTTACGGTCAAAATGAGTTTAAATTTACGTGTTTTAATAATAATTTACGAGTTCGATACAGAATTACTTTTAAAATTAACAAGATATGAATGTTACTGCAATTTACAGCTAGTAACTAGAGTTTTTTATGTAAATGCGAATTTTCGCTTTAAAATGTTGACTTTCTACGACAATATCAACACATATTTATATTGCTTAATGGGTATTCAAGTTGCATTACTTAAAATCCAGGCAATCTTAAAGTAACAGCCCTTTACACAGCAATACTGTTACGTAGATAACATATCTCAGCGGGTTACGCTCTGCGCGCCCCTTTTAAGCATGAAAATGGCTGAAATTCATTCATTTCATGGTCAGCAAGTGACTTATCAACAAATTACATTAATATTTTACCGTTAAACGGTCTAAAAAGGCAAAAAACCTATAATTTGAACATATCTGTAAGACCCCGGCAAATTGATGATGTTAACTAGTGGGCGAAAGCCCGCGAAAGGAAACTCTGCTTTCTGATTGGCGGTAGGTACCTTTCAGAATATGTTCACATTATTTCAGGTTTCTACAGCACTGGGTCAGGCCTTTGAAGTTTATTTTTACTTTATACATTAATATAGTCGAGAAGCGACGTATAAAAGTTGAAAAAATTCATAATAAGAATAGTCTGCTAAGACCCAGGTAACTTAACAATGTTAACTAGCGGGTTTAAGCCCGATTTAAAGTTTTATACTAAATCCAAGTTTGGGGAGCTGTATTTGTTTTCTGAAAGCTCTCTTCTGGCCATCAAGCCTTGTTCAAGCGAGAAAGTATATTCTCAAAATACGCTATTAATCAGCAGTATTTTCAACAATAATTATCGAAGCATATATGTTTTCAAAGGTTTTTTTATTTTTATCCTCCATTTACATACCACAAATATGTAAATCGTTTCGGCATTTAAAATTATACTGCGGACAACATCCACTAGCCATGTTACTACTTAGCTTAAGTTATTGTAGACCGCCAATACCAACTTTTAGGTTTTGAAAGTCCTCTGTTCTTCGAACTTAAACTAGAAAATTCGAGTTCGGGTAACCACTTTCCCACTTAGGGCAAAGCATCACTGAAGTTTTTCTGCCGCGGAGAAACGGACAAACATACAATTCATAACAAAGCTCAGATTTTTTACAGAACCTTAAAAAGGTAAAGAGAACTCATTACAAAATCTCAGCTTAGTTACAGTTTTTATGGAGTACCTTCTCTGACCTCTGCATACCAGGGAGTCCAATATCTACTAACAACATACCGAAATAACGAGCGATCGCCATTATAAATGTTTATATTACTAAATCGTGATGTGAATGGCGTGCCGCGTGCCACGTCGTATAAAACACAAAAAGTATACACCAATCTATCTGATCTACATTTTTGTGACTTAGTTTTTTTGGGTGCTTATTTGATGGCCGTCGGGGAGCGAAAGTCAAATATTAAATTTTAGAGACACTATTTACATTACAACTTTTTTTTTACTTACTATATAAGTTTCTACCTAACGCATAGATTGTGTTACCAATATTAACTTAATCATGTTACTATTTTAGTTACTTATTTATAAATTTTATTTATACATAAAAGTTAAATTCCACTGACTTATTGCAAAATACTTTGAACTTTATGTCATACATGTCGCCGTATAATAGTTTGAACTGCTTTTTCGTGAAAAAGACGCGTTTTTGTTACCGGATATTTTTGTTACTATTTTATCTAACCAGCTTGTAAGGCACATACTGAACGTTCACGAGGGCGTTATGTGTATTCACGCCTTGCTTTCAGGAAACAGATGGCGCTGTAGTCGCTACAGTATGTGTTGCTTCAGACAGTTAAGAAATTCACAGGTCTTATTAACTGAGATTATGTTTTTATTGCGAAATCCATCGCTTTGGAATACCCTTAATAATATTATTATAGTCCATCACAAACTAGAAAAGATCAGTTAGAAACTTTAAAATAAGGATAAGTATTTTTGAAAATTATTATGAGAGGCACCTTATAAAGTTAAGTAGTATCTCTATCTACCTTAATTTGTCTTTATGTCATCTGTTTACGAGTAGTTTAAAATTTGCGATACCAAT
The DNA here is from genome assembly GCA_910592155.1 of Ypsolopha scabrella. Classification (NCBI taxonomy): domain Eukaryota; kingdom Metazoa; phylum Arthropoda; class Insecta; order Lepidoptera; family Ypsolophidae; genus Ypsolopha; species Ypsolopha scabrella. The sequence goes on from OU342978.1 coordinate 2,005,601, forward strand.
AATACACACATACATGGAATTTTAAAAACAAGACAGGGAATTTTTATTTTGAAACTTTCAAAATGATTATTAAAACTTTAGAACCTTGTCTATACATACGACCGAACCATTTTATCTTAAGATAAGATCTGATATCAAATTATTGAGTCATTAACCGAACCTTTAAACTTGCTTATCGAAAGGAATTCATCGAAGTCGAAGAGTGCCGTATTGTTATGTGTAGTGCACTCTTAACTCGGAAAGATATAAATCATTCAATCAATTGGTAAGATGGTGCGGTATGCTCTTAAGTTTAAGGATTGTTTCTGACGTTTTTTTAATTTATCGATTATAAATTATTAAAATTGGAACGGTAAAGGTACTCTGTTTTTGTTGTCCTGGAAATAAATGTGTGCAACATTTAAAAGGAGGTAAAGAATTCAAAATATTTCGTTCAAAAATCTCTGACTCTTTTGCACAATGAAGACTAATTGCAAAAGCGATGTTGGACTCAAAAGGTAAAAATTACGTAATTCATGTAAATCTCACATTTTTCCTTGGGCCATCACTTAAAATTCCACAAAAATTATAACATTTTGGAGTTATCTTCCATGAAAGAAATATAATTGGAGCATTCATAAAATTCGCACGACCATGTCAGTGTATTAAAAAAAAGATTTCTCAAGTATTCAGATTTTCAAAGAATTCCAATCATGTCGAATGGAAAGAATAAAAGTAGAGATTCCTCAGTTAAGTCAGAATAATTGGACAAGTTTTGTATGGTACACACATTACATTAGATAAGGGATGGTTCGTAATATTAATATTTAAAAAGAAAACTAAAGATATTATTTTCAAAAAATATGTAAGTCTTCGAAATTACGAAAGGCTGGTTTAAGATAAGAACTTAAAGAAATTGAAACATATTTATTAATGTAATACCTACATCATATACACATACCTATTAAAGAGTAACAATAAAAAATTTTTTACTAAAATTAATTTAGAAAATAAATAAATAAATAAAGATTGGCTTATCAAAATGAAATAAAAATATCCATCCATCCATCAGCCTATTTCGTCCACTGCTGGACATAGGCCTTTCCAGGATTTCGCCACTCTGGCGGTCCTCCTAGAAGAAATGCCCATACTCACACACGCTGGGCAGGCGGGTTGGTGAGCGCGGTGCCGAAACCCTTGCACCAGTGACGCCGCTAACCGTCACCAGTCTGTTTTATATAAGGCTCGGCAATTGGGGATGGATAAACCGTCATCCATCGGTCCCAGGCAATAGTGGGCCGCCTGATTTTGCCTAAGAGCTGTTCTCCTACTCTCCCCCGAATAATTTCGGGAGGATTTGCGAGTAAGATTGTGGTACCTCCACAGTCGAGCCCGGCATCATCAGCTCTACCACCTATTAGTAAAAATATAGGAATAAACAATAAATGTAATGCAATAAATATTAAAAAAAACTTATTAAATAAATGAACTATAAATAAATAAATATAAGTGAAATAAATAAATAAGATCCCTAACTCCACCCATTTGATTAGTATTGCTAAGAAGAAGGGCAAAAAACGTAAAAAGGTAAAGTAAAATACAAATTAAACCGGTAAAAACAAATTAGCAGCTTAGTTTAGTTCTCGTCCAAAAATCGCACGTGTCTTTCGGTGAGTTCTGATGATGATGATGATGATGATGATGATGATAATGATGATGATGATGACGATGATGATGATTATGATGATGATGATGATGATGATGATGATGATGATGATGATGAGTCACAATCTCAGCGAAAGCTCAACCTGTGCCAATATTCAAATTTTAATGTAAGTTCAGCCGTTTTAGCATTTATATTGTGAAGCCATGTTTACCAAGACGGTATTGCATAATTCACCAAAGAACAACCTAACATCAAAAACCAATTCCCATACTTATCGACAACCCATCAAACACCATGAACCCATAAATATACATAACGCTTTTTCCCTTCTGATAGAAAAGTCTTTACGCACGTAACAGTTTTCCCTTTTTGAGTAATAGTGTTTTTACCCTGCTTCGCCCGTGTCCGACAAAAACTCACATAATAAGAACATACCTCCTGGTAGATAAGTGCGGTCAATATTCAGCCCCACTTTGGTAGCGACAGGAAAAATAGGTCAAACTGTTATTTTGCCTGACAAAGTTAAATATGATTGACTGTTTTTAGGGCTCCGTACCTCAATAGAAAAAAACGGAGCCCTTATAGGATCACTTTGTCGTTCGTCTGTCCGTCCGTCTGTCTGTCACGACCCTTTATCTCAAGAAAGCGTGGAGGTATCGAGTTGAAATTAAAACCATATACTCAAATCTACAATCCCTTGAACTGTGAAAATATTAAATTTCTAAATTAATGTGAAAAAAAGATATGGCCGTTTATGCTGCAAAAAACGTACATTTCGATACTCTCAAGGGAATCAAAATTCATAGGGTATTTCTCGATGACCTAGAACTATGAAATTTGGCAAGTAATACTGTTTTTTACTACAAGTATAGGGAAAAATCTGAAAACTATACATTTGATATTAAATCATAAAAAATATAGTCTATAACGGAGCCCTCTTCTAAACATTAACCGTGAAGAAGATTACGCCGCCACTAAAACATAAATAATAACCTATTTAATACTTTTTAATAATGTTCTATTCATTTATGCATAACTTAGTCAAATAAAGCGCCTCTCTCTCTCTCTCTCTCGTGGCTCAGCTATCTCACAATAAATCACTTCCTTTTTTTTACAATTTATCCCCAACCTCCAGTGCTGTCGGTACCAAAGTTAGCCCATCGGTCCCCAACAGCGCTGTTTCGCTGAGAGCGCGATCTAAAATAAGATATCTATGGGCGACCTTCGACCGGCTTCCATAAATCGACGAAATATGAAGCTCGGCCCTCGGATTATGCCGCTGCCGACCGTACCTTGACTTATAGATGTGTTTCTACCGAAATTGTGTAATAGATTTCTTTTTTGGAAAAACAATTTGTGAAAATGTTACGCTATTGTGATTTATTTTTTGATGATGGCGGGCTGGGAATAATGGAGTAATAGGGCGGTCGTTATTGACGAATTTTATGGTCGGACGGACGCAAGAAATACGGTCGCTTCCTTGTGAAATTCTTCGAGGTGTACTTTAAGCACACATATAACATAGATCCTCCTATGTTATTTAAAGGTTTATTTTGATTTCCGATTGCAGTTTTAATAGGCATGTAGTACACAGCAGGTTGCTTATTTTTTGACAACAGACTACTTGACTGATCAGATCAGTGTGATAATTTAGTACACATACGCCCGTTTTCACTAACCATAGGAGAGACCTAAATCAGATGCCTATGTATTTAGGAGTTGCTTAGAGTAAAAACACGTTTCACTAACTCTTAAGTCATGACTAACGACGTTAGGAATCACCTTAAGTTACGACACCGATTCGGGGGTGCGTAATGCTTAGGCCCTCCTAAACTGACACATGCATGTGACAGTCGCGATTTTGAGATTTAAGCTTATTGTATACTGTGAAACGTCAAAAAACGACCAGGCGACTCCTAAATACATAGGCATCTGATTTAGGCGTCTCCTATGGTTAGTGAAAACAGGCATTAGGCTACTCTTGGGTTAGGAATCACATATCTAGTAAAAATTGTTTGGTGAAATTGAACTTTATGGTAAGCATGGACTTAAATTAGGAGTTAGTAAGGCGTCGCCGTGTTCGTCGTTAGTGAAAAAAGGCAATAATATTAGACCATTGATCGCGGCGCATTTTTGTATTTTATTTATGTATTAGATGATTAAATAACTACCAACAGACCAATTATAAAGCATTGCACTTCTTACACTTTCCTGCACATTTCCCAAATTTTTGTGATTCTTTTAGGGTTCCGTAGCCAAAGGGTAACCAATGGGACCGTATTACTAAGACTTCGCTATCCGTCTGTTCGTCTGTCACCAGTTGAAATTTTCACAGATGATGTATTTCTGTTGCCGCTATAACAACAGATACTAAAACCGACCAAGTGCGAGTCGGACCCACGCACTCCTATACAACAGACATGATTTTTTTGCCGTTTTTATAGATAATGGTACGGAACCCTTCGTGTGCGAGTCCGACCCGCACTTGGCTGGATTTTTTCAAGCAGCATTGCGTGAAAATAATTATATTGGGTGGTTGCTTCAAGCTTTTGCCGCAACCATAAAATTTCTTTAAGATTATTTTTCTTTAAACTAGTATCAAAGCGGTATTCTTTGTAATCATTTTCATTTAATTAGTCTTTCTTTGCTTCTATGTTGAAGTTTTGTACTGATTTCACGTATTTGTAAAAAGTGTCTAATTTGCTGCTGTTTGTTTATCAAATGGTTTTCTTGTAAAGTGTTGATTATACGTAATTTTTTCCGTACTTTGAAATTTACCTCGATTATAATAGAGGTAGATAGATATAGAAAGATAGAACATAGAAAAAATAAAAAGAGATAAAAAGATCCCCTTAATCATCGAATGGCAGTGATTCAGCACGATTCAGATCTCGTAATATAATAATCGATTCAAATCATTCGAATTCGTGATCTCGAAAGATTGAGTCGGATCGATGTTCTTTTGGATTACACCGATTTCCTACTTGCATCAAACCTTGGAGTGGTAATAGGAAACTACGTTATGAGGTAAACCATCTGCAGGAAAAGGGTTTGTCAGTTTTTCGTCTCTGACGTAAGTCTTTTGTATCACATAACCTATTTAATTGTAGTCAGTCAATTATAATAACAATTTGTCCAAATGCGGCCCTATACCGAGGGCTGCAATAGAGTAAAAATATGTTCATTGTTTTTTATTATTACTAACATTCCCAAATTAAAAAAGCTTTCACTCATAAACTCGCACATTTTAAGGGTTCAGCTAGTTATAATAGAACACTATAAATATTGGCCCAATATGAATATTTAAAAATTAATGATGGAACTAAATTTTATTGATAGATATTAAACCGTATTATTCCCCTGCAGATTTTTTGTGAAATAATTACAATATGTTTTTATTAACCACTAAAAACAATAATTCAGCGTTGCAGTCTTAAGGGCCATTATCGCTTCAAATAGAAAGTGTCAATAAGATATGGGATAAAGTGAGTTCACCGAAAAAAATAAAATTCTTTATAAATTGCAAAAAATATACTAATTAGTATTTTGTACCAGCTAACCTTTGGCAATGAGCAAATTTTTGAGGGTAGTTTTTAAAAGGTTCAATCCTGAAAATAGTACATAAATAGTTAAAACAATCAGACTACATCCTACTAAACATTTAAACCAAAGTAATAGTTTATAATAAAATAGAACTCTCCTAAGCAACTCCTCCAGCCGCTTTCCCGGTATGGCTTCTCATGACGTCATGCTGTAAGTATGACGATTTGATGCTTGGCAACATGGCTTCGTCGAGAAGACTTCCACCAGTTGAAGTGAAAGGATTTGTCAGTTAGATTGTCTTGGCCATCGCATGAAAAAATGATGTATCTCACAAGTAATACATTAATATGAAATTATATTACTTAGTGCGATTGCCAAGTCAATCTATTTATTTAAAACATAAAAGACTTTTAATATTGATATGGTCACTATAAGATGTTGTTAGGTTAGCTAATTACGTAATTACCATAGACGAATTCTTCCATAGTAATAACTTAAGACAGAAGGTCCCTTAAGTAAGGACTGAATCAATTAACTGACTTGGTATACATGGATCTAAGGTAGGAGAACTAAGTTGCGAGACTTGTTTTTTTTACAAGTTTTGTTTTTGATGGCATCTTATTTCTTTTTGTACACGATCCTACTTTCTTTCCTTTCCGGTACCTTCTACTTCTTAAATACCAACAACGGATTTTCATAAAGCCCACTCTAGAGCTTTTCTTATTTTTGTAGGTAGTTAAAGTTAATCCTTATGTAATTTTGTACACGGTCCTACTTTCTTTCCTTTCCGGTACCTTCTACTTCTTAAATACCAACAACGGATTTTCATAAAGCCCACTCTAGAGCTTTTCTTATTTTTGTAGGTAGTTAAAGTTAATCCTTATGTAATTTTGTACACGGTCCTACTTTCTTTCCTTTCCGGTACCTTCTACTTCTTAAATACCAACAACGGATTTTCATAAAGCCCACTCTAGAGCTTTTCTTATTTTTGTAGGTAGTTAAAGTTAATCCTTATGTAATTTTGTACACGGTCCTACTTTCTTTCCTTTCCGGTACCTTCTACTTCTTAAATACCAACAACGGATTTTCATAAAGCCCACTCTAGAGCTTTTCTTATTTTTGTAGGTAGTTAATTAATCCTTATGTAAAATTTTTATCTCTCATTCACTTTAAATACTGTCAATGAACCTAACAGAAAATTACAACATCAAGCTTAACAGAGGATTAACTTGAACTAATATACGGTACTTACTGCCGCACTCAAAGTTTTTTAAATTAATAAATTACTTAACCCATTATTTTTATATAGAATTAGATTTACGAGTATACCGGGTGTAAAAGCAAAGGCAAGAATCCTTTATGGGTGTGTTAGTATGATCGGTAAAGATATTATTTTAAATACTGGGATCTCTAAATAAAGTACCAGTACCTCATAATAAGACGATTTTCTTTACTTAAAATACACTAATCGCGTGGACACCCTCACTGGTCGCTGGCCACTTGGATGAGGGGTGCGGGTTGCGGGGTGCAATTAGGTTTGTGGGGAGGCCGGTGAGCTGCGTAGCCATAGCTTAGAAAAATGATGAAATTTTTGGTTAAAATTCTAGGTATATATTTTTTTCTCTAAATGACATCAGAATCGTGTATACTTTCATACCCTAAAGGGATTCTTGACTTTGCATTTACACCCTGTATAAAGATTATTTAAATTTTGATACCCATACTGATTAATACAATTTGCGTAACTTAAATAAAACGTGGACTTTGTTGTGTGCATACCTGCGATATCGCAGTAAGACCCAAAGGTTGCCTGGAAGAAAGTAGCCGCCTTTCTGTGACGGACGAGAAGCGTGGAAGCCGCGGGGCGCGGGCAAGCCACCTCCCCCGCCTCGCTTATGATTATTAGTGTTCTTTCTTTCATGGTAATTTCGGGAAATTTAGTCTACTTAATACTTTGCGGGATTTGGGTACAACTTCACAAGACATGTCTCATTCTTGCTTTTGAATTGCGTTAATTGAACATTTTACAAGTTATCTTTGAACATAATCCGTTGACCATTTTACAAGTTACCTTTGAACACAAATATGTACCTATCTACACCCATTATTCCATTATTATATTGTACATATACAGGTACACTGGTTAATTCAGTGCAAATGTAACTTTGTAATCCTATATATGTATATGGGATTACAAATTTATTTATGCAGTTGGTGTAGGTAATTAGAATACTGGACCTAAATGGCAAAATATTTTTATTTTTCCTTGATTTCTACACTAAACACTAATTTAATTAAGTAAAGGATCAGAGCACGAGTCGGGTCTCTGGCTCCACGCCCTCCCATCCGCCAACATCGGGACACTATTAGACGATCGGTCCTTCACCACGGCCGTCGGTCTGCGAATAGGGGCTTCATTAACTGAACCTCATCACTGCCCTTGCGGGGCTAGCGTTTGTCGGGCCGGACTCCATGGACTTTCTTGTCAGCGCAGTGCCGGCCGCTTGTCTCGCCATGCAGCCCTCAATGACGTTATCCGAAGGGCCTTTGTCTCCGTCGGTGCTCCGGCTACTCTTGAACCACCCGGAGTAGTTCGCGATGACGGTAAGAGGCCTGACGGTATGACGTTAATACCGTGGAAGCATGGGAGGCCGCTCGTATGGGACGCAACCTGCGTGGACACGCTGGCGCCCTCTCATGTTTCCATGAGTAGTAGGGCTGCTGGTTCGGCGGCGGCCGCTGCTGAGCTCTCCAAGGGGCGTAAATATGCGGCAATAGGTTCAAGCTACATGTTTACACCTTTTGGGGTTGAGACAATGGGAACATGGGGTCCAGAGGCGCGACAATTTATCAAGGACCTCTCTGTCAAGCTGATAGATACCAGCGGCGACCGGCGGGCTGGCTCTTATCTGGGCCAGCGTATAAGTCTTGCCATACAGAGAGGTAACGCGGCCAGTATTTTGGGTACTCTCTCGCAGGGCAGTGATCTGGAGGCAATCTTTTTTTTGTGATTGTTATGTGTGTACAGGTTTGCGTTTTTTTTTTTTAGGGTTATTTAGTTTCTGTTATTACATCTTCTGTTTTATTTATAGTTAGTTTATTTAAGTTTTTGCTATAAGTTGTTTAGTTTAGATATAAAATGTTATTTAAGTTAGAATTTGGATATAATATACAGATATTTGATACAAGTATATATTAATATAATTTGCAATATTCCGCTAAACAATTCCATTGCAAATTCCGCTTGTTTAGCGGAATATTGCAAATTATATTCATATATCCTTTACTTAGTGATGGACTTCCGCAAGGTAACGCCTATTTCAATTAATCAACTAATTTAATTCCAAATTTCAAACATCTATGTCTGCTATAAGTGCCTTAGAGTTTTGATGATCGGTCAGTCAGTCAGTGAGTGAGTGACAAAATTGGGAAAATTTTACTAGTTATAATTCTTAAACTAATAAGTTAAATTGAATGAAATTTAAAATATACTGTGTCCATACAATGCCTGGTTGGTTACAGAAAATTCAGGCTTCTAGTTTTATTGAAAACGAAGTTATAGGGGGGTCGAAAATGGCCTGAACTGTTTCGAGAAAAGGATGGTGTGGCAGTGCCGCTTTTAAGCTCGACTGCCGTGCCCCCAGATTGAATATGCTTACGTGCTTGCACTTAGGGTGTCTCAACATCGAATGCTTTCCTTTTCAAAGGTATTATTTTTGGCTAGAAATAATGAGTGACGCCATTTCTCGCCAATCGCGTCACACTTTAAAGCGATAGTTATAGAAGTTGAACTTAGTTAAGGATGTGGCGGGCATATTTGGAGTAGTTGTGTTTGTACTTTTCTCAGTTACGAAACTCGGGAGGCTCCTTTCATATTGCTTTGCGTTGAATATTTTTTTCTTCGGCGTTCTACCAATATTTTTATATTGTAAGATCTGCTATAAAAATAATAATATAAATAAAATATATTTATTTTAAGTAACATCGACTTATATGAACAACAGAAAAACACAAGTATGCCTTCACATATGTTAGGGACTATTTATAAACATGATAGTACCTTACAATCAGCACAAAGGTTTCTTTAAGAAATGTTCGTATTGAACCTTAATTAATTCTATCAAAATCAAATGACTCACAGTAATAACATTGTCATGTTTTAATTATTCTCATACCGTAGTGAAGTTAACTAATTATACAAAATCTACAGACGATCTTTCGAATCCACTTTAGCAATCGATTTTATTCTTTATACAGTTGCCATATGAAAGAAGTCTAAGACAAGGGTTTCACTACGGCCGCGGTCGTGCCGTCATCGTACTAATGTTTATTCAGGACTAAAACTATTTTGGTGTTGGTAACGGCAAAACACATCTCACTTTGGGCTGCCCCAGGTCTAGTTCCTAAACGCAAGATTTATTTCCTTCTCCTTTCACTGAGATTGCGATGGCATAGATCTGGAAATGCTAATTTCTAACCTTGATGTGCTGCTACCATTTCTCAAAATTCCTCGGCAAGCAGCACTTTCCGTTCTATTTGGAAATAAGTTTATGTTATCCCTCTTCCCAAAACTAGTAACCAATAATCCCTTTCCTACCCAAAGTCCTTGAAAAAATTACCCATCGTCAGTTATCGGGCTTTCTTTCTCGCAACAATGTTTTAAATCCACTTCAGTTTAAATTTGGTTCAGGTCATAAGGTTTCAAGTCACTGATGATATCCATTTCAACATGGAAAAACAAAGTCTCACAGTTCTTACGTTGCTTGATTTTAGTAATGCATGCAACTCAGTTGACTTTGATCTTCTTCTCGAGGCGTACGCACTCGGAATATTTTACCAGTCGTCAACAGTGCCTAAGGGTCAGTGATGTCAGTTCAAACTGGTGCCCCCTAAAATGTAGTGTTCGGTAAGGTGGCATTTTATCTCCTTTGTTATTTAAATTTTTAGTAACATTCTTTCCAAATTATTATCTTATCTGAAATGGTATCACTTCTACGCCGATGATTTGCAAATGGATAATGGCACGCCTGTAGAATCATTAAACGAAACCATTCGTGCAATGATCAGGGAACTAGTAATATCCAAGTGGGCCAAGGTTTTGGACTACTTGTTAATCCTAGTAAATCTCAAGCGATATTAATCGGGAGTTCAAGAATGCTTGCTCAAGTCAATATCAGTGTTACAAGCAATATAACATTTGATAACTACGTCATTCTATACACTTACACAATTTATTATGAATTTGGGTGTTATTTCGATAAAACACCGTCACAGGCACCCCATATTTAATATTTTAGTAGGGAGATGTTTGGAACGATCCACTCACTCAGACGCTTGCAAAAATTTACTGCCCACTCTAACCAAAATTATGTTAGCACAGCCACTCGTTCTTTCAGTTCATGATTATGCTGACTCTTGCTTCCTCGACCTCACTGAAGAGTTTGTTCACAAGCCTGAGCGCCTTCAGAATTTGTACATACGTTTCATTTTTGACCTTCGTCAATATGACCAATAAGTTTTACGCACATCTTATATGGCTCCCTATTCGTAGAAATACTGATATCCTTTCTCTTCTCTTCACTGTTATTAATAATGCTTCTGCGCTCGTTTATTTATGGGAATGTTTTAGTTTCTTTTCTGTTCGAGGCAGATAGGCAATCCTGTCAACCATAAAAAATTACATATACCCAAACATAAACTGGTTTTTACTCCGATTCCTTTTCTGTGCATGCTGCTTGACTGTAATATCGTGTACCTAAACCCATCAAAATTTGTCGTACTTTAAACATCTTTAAAAGTAAACTAAAGGCTCATTACTTTAGTTAACTACACCTCTAAGTATCATTATCATTTGTTCGTATATCTCACATCAAAATTTGTCATACTTTAAAAACCTGTAAAAGTAAACTAAAAGCTCATTATTAGCTACACCTCTAACTATCATTATCATTTGTTCGTATATCTCACATCAAAATTTGTCGTACTCTAAAAGCTCATTACTTTAGTGAACTACACCTCTAACTATCATTATCATTTGTTCGTATATCTCATCCAAAATTATCATTCATTTAACTGTGTAAATTTATGTATTTAAAGAAGTCAGCTTATTCTGTATAATTTACTTTGTGTATTAGTTTATTATAGCGCTAGGAATCCCGTATTAATAACTCTATGTTATCTTCTACAGTATTTTATGTATTTTCCTTTTTTAGGGTTCCGGAGTCCGACAAGGAACCCTTATAGTTTCGCCATGTCCGTCTGTCCGTCTGTCCGCGGCTTAGCGCAGAGACTATTAGTACTAGAAAACTGTAATTTGGCATGGATTTAAATATTATTCACGCCAACAAAATGATAAAATAAAATCTTGAAAAAATTATTTTTTTAATGGTACCTCTCATACACGTAAACTGGGGATGAATTTTTTTATCGTCTATCCCATAGTGTGGGGTATTGTTGGATAGGCCGTTTAAAAACATTGTGGGTGTGTCAGAACATTTTAGTTAGAGTGGGGCGTCCCCCCCCCTGCCGACTAAACGGTTGTTTATAGAAATGTGAATTTAAAAAGAAAATTATCACAGCTCAGTAGGCTTTACAGGTTTACGAGTACAGGACGCGCCAAACTTTTGGTCCCCTAGAATGTATGGGACCAGAAGTTTGGCGAGGTCTGTATTAGTAGACCAACTTATATGTACCGGGCAACCACGAAACCCTACACTTGGCCGGTTTTTTATTTTTCTTACGTTTACACGCTTCCTTTTTGGATTTTTTCTTATCTTCTGTTTCACTCAAATGTTGCCTGGAAGCTATTAGAAAGAAGTGCCGCCTTTGTACACTTTAAAATATTTTTATATCCTGATGTACTCGTATATTTTTATACCACTCCTTTGGTCTCGTAGTTCGATTACTAACTCGTAAGTCATGGGTTCAAATACCGTTTTATCCGTTGTACATACTATTTTAAAGTGATACATAGCCAGTAAAATTACTGATTCCCGTCAGAGACTTCTGTGTAAAGACCAGTTGCGAGCGAGGCAACAGCCACAACCACACGTGACAGCAGGCGAGACAAAAGTTCCGCTGCGTGAGCATAATTTCGATACCGAACATTGTGTATATAGGTATTGAAGTCCTTGACTCCCGTCTCGATAATAATTGGTTTACCTAACAATAGACTTCCAAAACAATCGTGGAAAAAGAATATGGTACTGCTTAAATCTATAACCTATTCAAAGAACGCTTAAGATTGGGGACGGCAAACAAAAAATTAACATTTCCAATTGAAAATCCGTGCAAAATACTTTTAAGTTTTGTAAAACGACGGCTAGACGCCTAGCAGGCTTCATCTTGCAACACACTACATTACCAAAAACCCTTGATCTCTCCGTGTAGTACAACCACCCTTCTGTTGCCTATATTTGTAGGGTGTTCCAGAGGGTTAGGAGGTCAAATGTAACTGGTCGTAATGCAGGCTCGCCTACCCTCATACAATGAATTGCATTAGTGAGCATCATCTCGGCTCGTGCTATGTATGCTCTTAGCGATGTATGTATGAAGGTACGATTCGATCGCCCTAGGCTACTAGGGATGGGATACGATGTGCTAACGATAAAAAAATGACAATCTCTGAAGTCTACTATTCCGGTGACATAGACGTACGGTACGCCATCCTGTTCTTTCATATATTTAACCCAAAAGAGTGCCATTTTCATGACAGAAAAGATCATACGAAAACAAAATTTCTAGTAAAAGAAATATTGTGAAAAAAGCCTCGGGCCAGGATTTGAACCTGCGACCTCTTGCTTTCAAGGCAAGTGCTCTGCCAACTGACCATACAAGACCGTTCGAATCCTGGCCAGAAAATATTTTCAAAATACTTATTTGTATTACTTGTTTGTTTCTATTGATCTTTTGTACCTTGCAATGCACTCTTATAAAATCTAATTTAAGGTTATAATTATTGTCATTGGAATAGTAGTGTAGGAAGTAGAAATAGTAGTGTAGGAAGTAGGAATAATCGTACTTGACTGTTCAGGCTACCATGAAAGTATTGGCACTTTCAATGAGAAAGTATTAGTTTGCTAAATTAGTTTAACACTTTTGGAAACTTTTTTTTAGATTCCTGTAGGATAAAAACTTAATTGAAAAACTTTCGCTCAATAGAAACATTATTTATTGAAATGAGGTCTTCAAACACATTTTACCTCCTCGTTTGAAGGATAGGAATCATGTGCAGAACTCAAACATATTTTATTATTTAGGTTTTAAAATTAACTAGATTTTAGTAATAGGAAATTTCACTACCTATTTTATGTTGTATAAATACGCTTTAAAGTTATTGTGTACGATAATTTACAAAGAATTTGATAAAATAACACAACTTTGCCACAAAACCCTAATTAATAATAACATTAATATATTTTCAGTTTATCACGAAATGCCTTTGGTCACATTCATTTTGTACATTTTATTAAATAAAATACAATCAAAGTTGTGCGTCTGGAAAGAGCCTATCGCATCCACCTTAAATGCTCAAAAATAACGGTCGAACATTTTTAGTGATTTTAGCAAACAACAGATTGAGAAAATGTACGTATGTATGTAAAAAAATAAATTTATATTATAATTTTTTCATACTTACTATTTCGGCACTTAGTTGAAACTAAACACATCATGATTCAAATACATTTGTACTAGTCTCAATCAAAATAAATACTGAGACTTGCACAAGTGCATTTAGTTCAAGTTATGAAAAATAAATATTATAATGTGGTGTGTTGGTTTTTCTGTTTTGTTATAAATTAAATGGCTTGACTAAAATAATAATAATCATAATTGTTGATACGAGTAGAAACGCCAATTACAAGCCTACGTCGTCGTCGTATCGACAAAACACAAAAGCTCTCTCGTCCCATCCCTAAAATCAGAAAAGCTTCAAGTCACGACTGGTTAGCTTTATTCCGCGTTCTTATATTATTTCTAGCTATTTCACGAAAGTCTTTTTATTTCAATTTTGTACTCGCCTCTATTGAGATTTTTCCGTCGAGCCATTAAAATGTTTAGGATCACTGCTTCTCAATGAAGTGCCTCTAAAATGAACGAAGGAATCGAAGTGTTATGTTCAGCTCTTTTACATTAGCATGGAGGTACGAATCTATTTTGAAATAGTGCTACAGCATTATTTTGTAAGCACCATTAGATACTTGGACAAACGGTTTAATTTTTACAAAAATGTATAAGTTAAGCAAATAAAATTACAGACATAGGATTGTTAGGATGGTTTTGTTGCAATTACGGTTATAAAAAGATATAGTTATGTTCTTATAACGTCTAAGAAATAAGTTTTAACAAGTCGCTTCAAATGGTTTTTTTATTTATTGTAAATAAAATCTTTTTCAACATACTTAGCTTATAAAGTGGCCCTTATTGCAGCGTTTTTAGGGTGTTATTGCAGAATATTAAACACGCGTGCTTTTTACTTTACATTACATATCGCCCTAGTGTTTTTTAGATCACAGTATTTTTTTTAAATCTTATCAAGGAGTTTTTACTGTCTCAGAAATAGTGAAGTTTTTGCGAATAAATAAAGTGTCTCTGTTAAATTATATTAAATAATCATTTCATTTCATCAAGTTATTTATTTTTACCAACAAATTAACTCTAATTCTTGTTGTAAATACATAAATATTCAGTTTGTTAATATTTGGCTGTTTGGCGGGTGAGTCAGTGTCTCTACTTCCATCTGCGAGTGCATAAACAATATCTCCGCCGCCATTTTCATAGAAAAATGTCAATTCATAGCTGTGGTTTTGACTATGTGGAAAAATAAGACAGTGAAATTTTATTATATTTCCACGCAAGTGTGTTGAAAAACGTCGTATGAAACGCGCGAGCATTAGAAATTACCACAGTACTATGACATTACACTCATAACGCCCTCGCCTTCGGCTCGGCCTGCAATCCCACCTCGGGTGTAATGTCCAACGCAGCTCACTTGTATCAAAATGTACTATTGTAACCCTCTATTTTACTCTGTTTAAGACTTCGTGATGATTTTCTCTCGAGTATCGATTTTGGAATTTAGTTTGCTTTTTTTATCTTAAATCTCTGGAGATTTTGAAAAAAACAAAGACGTAGGTTTATTCCAACAGGTCTTTAGCAGAACACCTAATTATCAGAAGGATCATTTGGCAGGATGACTAAAAGGTATATGTCGTAGTAGCAAAACGTCTGGAAATTGCTAGAAGCTGAGTAGGTAAAAAAACTCAGTTTTTTCGAGAGCGCGTAATATTTCAGCTGTCGTATGTAACAGCCACGCTTCAGAGTGTGATATTTTAAATGTACCTGTATAGATACAGAAGACAAAACTGGTTACCCATTGTAGGCGTAGGTCAAGTAAGTCAAGTAAAACGGAACTCTATTCTATAACGTTTTATTATTTGTAATAGGTGGTAGAGCTGATGCCGGGCTCGACTGTGGAGGTACCACCATCTTGTCGCAAATCCTCCCGAAGTTATTCGGGGGAGAGCAAGAGAACAGCTCTCAGGCAAAACCAGGCGGCTCACCATTGCCTGGGACCGATGGATGGCGGTATATCCATCCCCAATTGCCGGGCATTATATAAAACAGACTGGTGACGGGCAGCGGCGTCGCTGGTGCAAGGGCTTCGGCACCGCGCCCACCAACCCAGTGTGTGTGAGTATGGGCATTTCTTCCAGGAGGACTGCCAAGAGTGGCGAAATCCTGGAAAGGCCTATGCCCAGCAGTGGACGAAACAGGCTGATGGATGGATGGATTGTTAAAAATAGAAAGAAAGAAAGAAAATAAATTTATTTGTCCCAAATTAAACACACTTAAGTAGGTACATTCATTTTTTACAAATTAAAGGGTTTGGTGACAAAAAGGGCAAGCTCAGCATATTGCTGTGAGTGTGAATCTGCACAGCGCTGTTTTTCAGCGTGTCCTTGTTCTCACTGAGCACAACACGTTTAAAGCAGGTAGGTAAATATACCACATATAAATATATATTAAAACAAAAATAAATAGTTAAAAAAAAGCATGCATTAAATAAAATTGTACCATACAAACAATATATAATATAATAGAACAGATTCCGTTATTGATCTTGATCTTTTAATTATTTAAATGATTTAGCAGCATTATTTTTATGGTCTTTTTTTGATTTGTTTTGTTTTTTCGGCAACTCTTGTTTTTGCTGATCTAAAAGTTTTTTCCTAACATGTTTTTTTAATGTAATTGCTGTCATGTACTCGTGTAGGGGTGGAGGCAAGTCGTTCCAAACTTTCGTTGCCGCATATTTGAAGCTACCTCTAAAACCGGATGACTTGTGTTTCGGAACGATCATCATGTCAAGGTGCCTCCTTCGACTATTCCGGCTATAAATATCATTGGCCCATGTGAATTTAGAGTATAAATACAAGGGTTTCCTTGTATGTACAACCTTGTGAACGAGATTTGTGAGATGTAGTTGTCTGCGCGCTTTCACTTTAAGGATGCCTTTCTCGTTAAAAAATAGCGTAACATGTGCCCGTTTTGGTACATCAAAGCAAAACCGCTGGATGGCTCGATAACCTAGGACCATAGACTACGTCACCGAAGTTGAACAATGATAGGACCAAACTTTCCGTCAGAGTATGTTTTCAGATACACATTGCCGGATGTTGTACAATGATTTAAGTCTATAAAAAGCGTTTCTTATTTTAGCATTAATGTGATCAATGAAACGCAATTCCGAGTCAATAAGAAGTCCTAAGTTTCGCGCCTTATTGACCTTTTCGATGTTTTTACTATCTATCTGTATAGCAGGACTTAGTTCGCTTATAGACTGACATTGTTGTTTGGTTCCTAATACCATAAACTTCGATATGACCGGGTTGAGTATCAGACAACTTTCACTGGCCCATTTATTGATGACATTGAGATTTTCATTGAGTTTAGCAACTGCCATTGCTGTTTCTTCAGGTTTAAAGGAGTAGTATAGTTGCGCATCATCGGCATAAAGGTGCACTTGACAGTAAATGATTTTTTGGATAAAATCCGCAGTATATAATACAAAGAGCAGTGGGCTTAAAATGGAACCTTGTGGACAGCCTCGTGTAACTGTTTTTAGTTCAGACCTCGATATGCTTCCGTCATCGTTATCTAGTTCTACGAATTGCTTTCGGTTGTGAAGATATGAACGGAACCATTCGCATGCTGACTCTGATAGTCCGTAATACCTTAATTTGGCAAGGAGCAGCTCTTGGTTAATGCAGTCGAAATCTCTGGAAAAGTCGAGGAGCACAAGAATGCTACTGAGCCCAGAGTCTGACGCGGCAATGATTTCATCAGTGACATGGGCTAGAGCCGTCCCCGTACCATGGCCTCCACGGAAGCCAGATTGCATCAGACGAACGATGTTCTCAGATTCTACATGGTTGGTCAACTGCGCATGCACAACCCTTTCTATATTTTCGATAAAGTCGGAAGGGCACTAATGGGCCACATGAACTTGTATTCCTCTACACTAGTTCCTTTAGGAAGAGTTTTAACTCTCGCAAGTTTCCAGGCCTTAGGAAAAACGTTTAAAGCAATTGACTTATTAATTACAGCGGTGATAATCGGCAGTGTGACAGAAATGATCATTCGTATCATACATATTGATATATTGTCTAATCCGGGTGCATTTGTATCAATGCCTTTAATTATTTTATAGCACACCGTGCGTAAAATGACCACTTTACGCAAGCTGTGCTTGCGTAAAGTCGGAATTTTCCGCACTTTTGCTATAAAATATTATACGATACTCGTGCGAGAAACTTTCTCTCGACTCGTGTGATTGCAGCACTCACCTTCGGCTCGTGCCGCAAACTCACACTCGTCAGAAAACGTTTCATCGCTCTCGTATCGTAATGTACTATTATCTATGGTGTCCTCCGAACAGGGTTCGATATTAAATTGTGTATCCTTAAATTTATTCAAATTAAATGAATCTAGTAAAGCAGCGTCTATGGTTTGATTACCAGGAACGTTTAAAAAATAGTTATTAATGTCATGAGGATTTTTTAGATGACTAGGTATGCCAGATATACTTTTACTATTGCCTACAGTTGTGATCTGTTTTAGGTGTGCCCACATTTTTTTGCGTTTTTTTACGTTGCTATTTACAAAATGTGTAAAATACGTACGTTTTTCTCTATGTATTGAGCTAGTGACTAGATTCCTAAGGTTTTAATAGTACTTAAACTTATGCTCGCACTTCGATGAAATTCAGGACGTCATCTCTGTGTTTCACCATAATTTTTACAACGTCGGTTATCCAGGGTCGAGGATTTTGTGTAATACGTATTCTCTTAAGTGGTGCATGTCTGTTAAACAATGCTATAATTAGTTCGTTAAAACGAGTTAACATAACATTTATGTCTTCGCAGTCTAGATCCTCATACCATGGCAGGGATTTCAGGTCCAAAAGAAAGTCATTTTCATCTATTTTGTTGAGGAGCCGTGTGGTAATATATTGAGACTGCTCATTCGGTTTGTTAATTGTAAGATCTGCAAGTACAATTGCGTGATCGCTTAGGAGAGTATTGTGGTGCACACTCACGCGATGACATAGGTCAGGAGAATCTGTGATAATTAGATCTAGTAATGTCGCAGATTTCGTTTGAATGCGCGTTGGTTCCTGAACTAGATGTGTAAGGTTTTGATGGCTGAAAAACGATATAACCTCTGGTGCTGGAGACAAATCTGGTTTTAACAAGTCCACATTAAAATCAGTCAGCAGAAACATGTAATCATAGTGACCGAAGGAGCTTATCGACTCGCTAATAGCATCGATGGCGGCGCCGGTAGGTACACGAGTTTTCTCCGTGGCGTCAGGTCGGTAGGCCGTGCCGACGGCAATACGTCCCGAACCTTGGACCTTTACCTCTAACCATAACTGTTCCAACAGAGAGGCGGGATGATTGTGTATGCGCGTGCGCAGGCCGCGACGCACATAGAAGCCGACGCCGCTACCGCGATGCCCGCTCGGACGGGGAGCCAGTTTTAGCACGTATCCAGGTACTTTGGGTAAAGTAACGTCTTGTCCTTCCTTAATCCACGTTTCGTTTAATGCCAATAAATCAGGTTTGTATTTTTCCATGGAATATAGGAGCTCATCTTTGCTGGTATTCAAGGACCGTATATTAAGGAGACCTAACTTAAAATACTTTGGTTATTTTTTACTCATTATCGATAGATAAGTGATTTTCTTACTTTCTCCCAGTGCAACACACGAATAAAACTTTATGAAAAAAAAATTGCACAATCTCTAAAATTAAAGAGTATTCAACAAAAAAATCACTACTTCTCCCAAATAAACACTTTTTTTCATAGTATGTCACAGACCAATTAAATTTAAACACCATACAATTTTCAAATAATATTGTGTCCAAGTTGCTCAGTTCATTTACCTGAAAATATTGAATGATAGCCTTAGTCCAAACAAAACAAATAATTAAATTCTGTATCTTGGCTATTTTCTGTACAAAAATTTATATCCAAAATCACAAAAATAATAATCGCTTAAAAGTCTAATCCCTAAATTAAAAACTCAAATTACATAACAACAAAGAATTTCAAAAAGTATGCATTTTACTATTCTCAGTTCTTTGGGGAAAATTCTTTGAAGATATTGCGCTCACTGCTAATTCGATGGGCGGGTTTACCTTCTTCTTGCCTGAAGAATCTTTGATGACCCTTTCTGTGAATACGCAAAATAAAATTTTGACTTCCTATACTATTGAGTTGAGCGAGGTTGTTCTTGAACAAGTATAGAAGCACAAAAAATATTTTTCGTGTTTCGCAAACAGTGTCATTGAACCTTGGTCCTGACCACTTACCGAGTCTCCAGTATTAATTTAGCTATATAAACGAAAGTAACCTTATATAGGTTGCACATAGGCTTGCGCCTAGCCATGATCGCGCTTTATGAAATGCGTCGATGAAATCTAGGATGAGGTGCACTCGTCAAGAAAGTGGGAGAGTGAAAGCAGGCGAGGTGTTAATCAGTCTGTCCAGAGTCTTACACAAAATTATACGAAAGTCGAAGACTGACTGATACTACGCAACTGCATGATACCACTCTCCCGGTACGGCTTCTTATGACGTCATGCCGATACACAAGGAGTCGCTTGGCGACATGGGGCGAGTAAAAGACCTCATGCTATTCAAGTGGTGTGATGCTATGATATACGAAACAACGTACACAAAGTAATGATTTACAAATCAGCCAAAAAATACCCTTCTTACCTCCATCCATCAGCCTGTTTCGCCCACTGCTGGATATAGGCCTTTCCAATATTTTGGCACTCTTGGTGATCCTCCTGGAAGATATACCCATATTCACAAACACTGGGTAGGCGGTTACCTTACCCACGGATATAAAATAAATGAACTTTAAAACATACAAAGTATCAACAACTAGCAGCGGCATATAACGTTCGATTTATTGCGCTCTTAAGATCTCCGGGAGAGATTGACACAGTAACAACTCTATATTTTGTTTTAAAAGGCGAAGGCAAAACTTATACAGCCTATGCTGTTATTACTGTAGAGTAGGTAATTGTAGTGGATGCACGCAATAACCAGTTTTAGTCGGCGAATGGAAAAAACATAGGAGACGCGTTTCTGTTTCATTTCAAAATGGCACCAGAGACTCAAAAGGGCAAAAAGGCTCATGATTGGTTCGTACCGTGTGTCATGCGACTCTGGGACAGCTGTGATTGGTCAACTTATAGACACAGTGAATCCTACTGTAGGTAGCCGTTGCCGTACTAAACTGTGTTGAACACTGTTTACCGCGAAGTCATTTTTAAGGGCTAATCAGACTTGTGTTTTCTTTTGTCACTGGTTATAAAAGCGTATTTAAAATTAAAAGCGTACAACTAAAATTTAGGTTACTTTCACTTTCACTCCAACCGAAAGAACGCGTGGTGCAAAGGGGCGGATTCAGCGCAAAATAGAAAATAGGATATTTTTAAATTTTTAAATACCTAGCCAAATTTCCAAAATCAAAAATCTAGATATTGTTAAAACCTATCTAATAAAATACGTTTGAGTTCTGTACATGATCCCTATTCGTCAAACGAGTAGAAAAAGTGTGTTTGAAGACCTCATTCCAATAATTATTTCTATCGAGGAAAATGATCCAAACGTGTTTTCCAAAAACAAAACCCTCGATCATATAGTCAAAATGCACATAAGAGAAATTAAAAAGAAAACTGTGTACTTTATGAAATACACAGAAACAAAGCATCCGGGTCGTTCTCTTACCGACAATTTCGGAGCAAATTTTGCGACATTCAAAAAGAAGTCGGGAGACTGACTCAGTTTGCTTGGCCACAGGGACGCGAAGCACGATGGGAAGAGACAATGCCACGGTCAAGAAAAACCATTGTGCGCATAACACTGTTTGACTACTGTTATGTGACAGAGGATATCAAAAAAAAACACCACCATTAGAGACATGGTTAAAGCATTTTTTTTCTTTTTGTAATTTCTGTTTTTGATTATTTTTATCTTGTGTTTAAGTATATTTGAAACCTAAGCTTTTTAATGAAATTTATGGTAACTTCGGTGTCATACGAATTTTTTCTACCAGAACAATACCATCCATCCATCAGCATGTTTCGTCCACTGCTGGACATATGCCTTTCCAGGATTTCACCACTCTTGGTGGTTTTCCTGGAAGAATTGCCCATACTCACACACGCTGGGCAGGCGGGTTGGTGAGCGCGGTGCCGAAACCCTTGCACCAGTGACGACGCTGCCCGTCACCGGTCTGTTTTATATAAGGTCCGGCAATTGGGGATGGTTATACCATCATGCGTCGGTCCCAGGCAATGTGGTGGTACCTCCACAGTCGAGCCCGGCATCAGCTCTACCACCAGAACAATACAAATGCGGCTAAAAGTGATGGGAGGCACTTTCATTTTCTATGAAAAACTCTTCTGTCACACTTTTTGTCACTTCTTTCACAATAATTTTCGCTAATTTAAACGCAAATAATAATTAATTACCGACAACAACCTATCATAAAAGTGTTCAAAAGCACTACTTAAAGCTTGTTTCACCCAATCACGTATAAATAAGACAAAACGTGTTTTTTCTAGCGGGAGACCGGTAATTGTAGGTAAAAAAACGAATACATATTTTATATGCACAGCCTCTACGGAAGTAGGTAACGGACAAACGTTTGACACTACTCAATTGCCGGTTGCCAAACCTACGTCATGGCATCTCATGACGTTATACCAAAACACAACGAGTCGAGGTCTACGACCATCCATCCATCCATCAGCCTGGTCCATTAGCGGTCTTCCTGAAAGAAATGACTACCTACCACCAGTGAAGTAAAAGGATTTGTCAGTTAGTAGGGTCTTGGTCTTACTTTCCAGAAGGCGGGTGTATCTGAAGTAATCGGTGGTTCTATCTCAGTTTACGTTGGGAGGCTTGTTTCGTGCACCCCAAGTATGGTAAACCTATATAAAGTAAGTCGTAAGTCCACTATATTTCTCTTTCTCTACAGTCCTTACGCAACATAGTATTGTGTTAAAACAATAGGTGTTTTTCAATGTGAAGGTTACTATATTATTTTGTAGTAAGACCGTTGTTTTTATGTATACTGATGGAGATAATCGGTGGCCTAGTTCTTTGACTCTAGACTTGATGGTTTTTCTAGCTTTATTGTGTGAAAAGTACTGAATTATTCAATCGCATGTTCTCATGATTACGCATAAAGTAAGTGGCGCACAGTGCCACATTCTGCGTCTTGCGGTCATTGGAATCTATGAGACAGCTTGGATTAATTTGTACCCGAAGTAGGGCAATAGATCTTACCAACCATCACGTAATAATCGTCGGTAAAAAGCGGGTGTGCCAATTGTGGACTGTGACTTACATTTCAAAGTTGTGAACTGAAAAACTCTGAAAACCCCTCAGGGATTTAAGTCGTAACGTTTATGTCTTGTCTGTATATTGTTAATTATGTAAATACAAGCCAAAAAGGCTCACACAAACAAAAGGTGCAAATGAACTAAATATAGTGGCGCACATAGTTCCATTTCCATCAAAAGGCAAGTTCTGTGCCATTACACCCCGGGCAATACAGATAAAGACCTGTTCACATGAGTTAATACTATGCTACTATACAACTAGTAAAAAAAATGAAGTGTTGTTTTTTGCAAAGCTATCGATATCTAATATGAAACAGTTCCATGAGTGACTGACTGACAACACACAACCACCGAAAAAAGGGGGTGAACGAGGCGTAAAATTTGATATTGAAAATGGGATCCCAACGGGTCAACGGGCTGCTTATGTATATTCCAAATCCATGTGGAAAAAGTCGCGGGCGTCCAATAAAATTGTTTCATAAATACATTAAACTGACACCTATCTCCAAGAGGGGTAGACAGAGACTACAGATTTCCATCTGCTACGATCCTGACACACCTCTTTTGGTTTTTTGACATCCATCAATCTAGTCATACAAGCTCTTCTATTCCGGGTACTTTTTGCTTTGCTATTCTTTAGTATGTCTCCTATTTGGTTCGAATACGTCCTTCTAGCGGTCGAGCTTTCCTTCCACTTGTGCAGCATAATTTTCTTTCATCGCTTTACTTTCATTTATCCTCTGTAATACTCTCTATATGCTCAAACCATTTGTTTCATAAATGTGACTTATACAAAATTATTAAAAAAGTATATACTCACTAATCAATATTCTAATCTTAAACGAACGAGAGACTTGCTCCTTGTACTAAAAACTACTAACCATTAGAAAACGATGGACGATTATAGCTACAAAGCGTTTTGACTGGTTGATTCGGAGGCAACCAACAGCAATCAACAATTCAGCGTTTGGTAAGGAAAGGACTATTATCAAACTACTACATCTAGATCTTTGATTGTTATTATATCACAAACAAAATAATTCATTATTTTATTGATCGTCTATTTTATTCTAAAATAGTCATTGTGTGTGTGTTTCCAGGGCAAAAAGGAGTTAGTTTACTACAGAACGCTTCACATTACCTTGTGATACCTCCGATTTCACAATTGAGAATTTCTAGTTAAGTAGTGCTTAACTTTCAAATGCAGCGCTGTGGTTGGCCAATTCTTCACTTATGTATCCACTTAGCGAGACTTTCTTAATTCAGAAACTGGCCTAGTCACATAACTTTAATAGTATACTACTACTTTTTAGGGTTCCGTACCCAAAGGGTGCCAAACGGGACCCATTACTAAGCTTCCGCTTTATCTGTTTGTCTGTCCGTCTGTCACAGCTCACAGGGGTCTACAGCTTCAACCGTAATAGGTGGAAAGTTGAAATGTTCACAGAATACGTGTTACTATATATAATACGTGTTTCAAAATAAAGAATAAATAAATAGCCATATCAACACAAATAATAAAATACCAAAATTGAGGGTGTTCCTCATACAAGAAACCTAGAAAAAGTTGAATTATTTAAGGTGGTAACCCGAGGATCTCAGTGCAAAATGCACATCATAATATTGTTTTACTTATGTACTTCAGAATAAAAAGTTTGCAATAAATGCGTTTTATAGCAATTCGCGCAAACTGCTTGTTAATAGTTAGGTGATCACATGAAAATTATTAAATTGTATGCGTTACATTTTAGCTGCATTACATACAACTATAAACACGCTTTTGAGTTTGTTAATGTAATGCAAACAAAATGTAATACATTAAAGTACGTAATTTTTTGTGAAGACTTTATTACTAATTAACTATTTCCGCAAGTTGCTTTAAAACACATTTTATTGCATACTTTAATCAAAAGTAAGGAAAACAATATTACGGTGTGCATTTTGTACCGAGGTAAAAAGTTGCCCCCTTAAACGTTATTGGTTTTGGCTCTTACTTATGGACGATAATATAACACGTTTTAAATTGAGTCAGATTGTAAAGTTGATTAAAAAGTATGATTCCGTACGTAGACGGCGCCAAATTTATTTTCAGACGCTACCATCTTAGCCCCTTGTTTTGTGTAGCCTCGATGTTCCTTTGGCAAGCACCTATATTGTTGTTATTTATCATAGTGTTTTAAGCGTTAAAACCCGTAATGCGGGGTAGGGTGGACGGAACCCTTTGTGCGCGAGTCCGACTCGCACTTGGCCAAACTATTCAGAACAGGCATGGCAATTTGGAATTTTCCCTTAAAATGAGAATGAAAACAAACAGTGTACAGTATCCTTAAGAGCTAGCTTGGAGTGTTGCACAACACTCACTCGCGAGAATATCGTAATCTGACATTTACGTCGGCAACGAACCGCGGGCTCCAACACAACGAGCTCGGATCTGACCCTGCCGCCTAATGATGTGAGAGGTTTTGAAGCCTACCATTGTCATCACCAATATGCCTACTCAGCGTGCTGGCTAGGCTTCTTTTATAAGCCATTTAAGTTGTTGGCATTGTGACCTTGACAACTTTACCGGACAAAAGAGGGAACGCCGAGGATGTCCAGCTCCAGTCAAATGCACTAAGGGCCTAGTAGGGGGACCTTGGTTCAGAAGATCTAGAAGCAAAGCCGTTCGGGGCTCACTGGACTCGTCTTCGACAAACGAGAAAAGGGACATAGCGACGCGAGTGAGCAGGATACCTGATAGTTGTCTCGTTTACTCGTAAGCCTTTGTTTCGTTCCTTTCCACGAGAGGAGACGAGTGAGCCTCTAACAACCGTTTGCTTCTACATAGACCTGCAGGACGTTTTGATGATGTGTCTTCTACCAGAGTTATGCAACCTGGAATGCAGATCATACCAAGTGATCATTGTACACATCTAACGATAACCTCTCAAAATATTAAAAGTTCCATTAACAAACTTTGATAACCTAACTGAAACATTACATCGACTAAACTTAGATTGTGACTTTTTTCATACTCTCGGAAAATTTCAACAGAATACACTTAGCTCCAACTTTGCAAGGATACTACCTCAACATCAAACTAAAAACTGGTCAAGTACAAGTAGAACTCTTACCCTGAGAGTTCCGTACATTCCGTTTAAACCCCAAAATTATGCCATACTTTGTATCTGAAGGGTCTAATTAGGTTGGTTCATATTTTTGTTTTAAGGTAGAAGTTAGAAGCTTGATTTTTTAACCGTAGATTTCTGTAGGAGGTATTAGTTTCAGTTTGATATCTCTAACGGGGCCCGAGAAAAAGGATCTTGACAGACGGACGGACGGACAGACTGACAGACAGACAGACAGAGACATCAAAATGATTGTAGGTACTATATATATGCTCCGTTTATTTCATTTTGAGGTCCGGGACTCTTAAAATTAGGGGGTTATTCATAATTTTGATTAAACACACAATATATAACGACCACTGGTCCCCGCTTTCAAGAAAGTTATTTAAGGTTATTTATGAAATTAATATTGACATCACTGAAAAACGCACCGACTGCTACACTGAAAAACATCTGAATATGACGGCCTCGGATTGACTTACACGCACATAATTAGGACGTCACTCATTCGCGAACCTGTTTGGTCACGTTGTCCTCGCTCGACTCGACTAACCCTAGCACGACAATAGATTCTCTGATAATAAAGCCGATTCTGAAGGCTTTAATTTTAGTTTTAGTGCTCTCAAAACTAAATTTTCTTAATTCCAAAATAGTTACTTAGTGTGAATAATAGAAGATACATTACTTTGTTTTTTTTTTAGTTTTTCAGCACTAAAACTAAAATTAAAGCCTTCAGAAACGACTTGAATAGTGTGCGAAACTAGGTGTTACAGCTTCGCTCGCTGTATCGTCGCTCGCTATGACGTCACATAAAAGGTAAATTAAAAAAGCGCTTATTCCAAAGTTCTCGGTTTATATCTCGAAAATCTCGATGTTCGAAACGAATTAGAAAACATAGACAAAAAAATTTTTTTTTTGCTTTGGTCTAAACTATTTTTTTCTTTTTTCTATGAGGCCGTCATCATAAATTTCAAGTAGAATGGATCTATTGATAAAATAACGTGCATCCAGAATAAGAGCCAGATTTATATTTTTACCTTCACCAGTTTTGGTCCGGCATTATTATTGTATTTTTCCAATAAAAGACAGGAGTGGACCTTTGTAGAACCTTGTTATACAAACTTTTTACGAGATTCTCCTTTTGACTTATATTATTTTTATCGATGACACTGTCTCAGATTTTATTTATTGCACGAGAAAAGTTCAAGATAAGAACAATACGAAGCAGAAGAAAAGTTGTTAAGTATAGAATGTATTTTTTCTTTTGGAGATTCCGTAATTTGCCTTTTTCTCTTGTTTGAAGACATTTTAGACGTGGCTGAATAAAACACATGTACCGTTTTATACATTTTGTTATTTTCAATTAGTTTCACGTTATCGACATTCTCAGGGGTTCAATAAAATAAATATATAAGGTGACTTTAATTCATACAGCCAAACTGATACTGGTGGCTTGGTAAGTGATCAGTAACACGGATTGATAACACTTTTTGCTGATTTCGCAAAATAAAATCTTGGCGTCCCATAGTAATTGACTCGGGGCTAAGCTTGCGTTTGTCAGGAACACGAAAAGAATAATTTACGAATTACACAAAAACGGTCATCGAACCTAGTTACTGAGCACTTACTGAATCTTTAGTAAAAATTTGGCTCTATAAATTAAAGTCAACCTATATACAGGGTGTAAATGCAAACTCAAGAATCCCTTTAGGGTATGAAAGTGTACACGATTCTGATGTCATTACGAGAAAAAAAATATGCCTTGAAATTTCACCAAAAATTGTATCATTTTTCTAATCTATGGCTACGCAGCTCACCGGCCGGCCTCTCCACACATCTTATTGCACCCCGCCACCCGCACCCCTCATCCGAGTGACCAGCGACCAGTGAGGGTGTCCACGCGATTAGTGTGTATTTTGAGTAATGAAAATCGTCTTATTATGAGGTACTGGTACTTTATTTAGAGATCCCAGTATTTAAAATAATATCTTTACCGATCCTACTAACAGGATTCTTGCCTTTGCTTTTACACCCGGTATAACATAAATGCTGCACACAATGTCAAGGAATGGATGACGTTTGATGTGTTTCATTTAGCCATGATGACGTTTCACCACTGCCGAAAATCAAATTCAGACAGTTTTTTCTTCTTAATTTTCTACTGGTTTTTATACTTTAGTACCGATCTACCTATACCTACATAATGCACATGTAAAGAAACAAACCAAAAAAAAATGTTCATATCGCTTAAGTTATTCACTTTTTAATTTTATGGTGTGAAATGTTTTCAAAATTTCTTAAAGAAAAATTGATAATTGTGAAATATTTTATGAGGTTTTCTAGGGCTGACGATCCATGGCTCTGAATTGAAGTAACAAAACAGCTGTAGGTACCTCTATGACAGGACAGAGCTGTATTTTGAGAGGAGAAGGGCCCTGGGCAACAACGATAAAGGCCTCCGAAAATATTTGAAACAAAGATGAAATAAAATCAAATTAATAATAATAATAAAAGCTTTTTATTTGTCTCAAAAAACACAATAAATTTTATACACAATAATTTTATACATGAAAAGAGACAAATCGGTCTAAGACTCGGCTTATGACAGTCTGTTATTTAAACAAAAAGCCGCCGATTTTCAGCCTTAGCCTTTAATTAACAAGAAACACACAAAAAAGAAAGATAATAAATAAACAAATTAAAACACACAGAATTTAGAAAGCAAAGTACCAAAATTATATAAAGTTAAACAAAGTTAAGACAGTTGACATTACACAATTTATATTATTAGACACATTACTGAACCATAGGCCTACCACCAGCCTAGGACTGCAAAGAAAGCAGCCATCTGCATCATTAGTTAGATCAGATAACATAAATTAAGATAATAGAATAGAAGAATAAATTAGATATTAACACTTTCCATAAATGAAAGTTGTTGTTGCAGTAAAAAATACAATCTTGAAAATCCAAATGCAATAAATTACTGCAAGCATACAGTAGGTTTTTTTTTTGTTAATGCATTCTAAAATATTTAAAACAAAGAATTTATATTTCTTTGCTTTTTATAAATATTTATTCTTACAAAATCGTCAATATAACAGTTTATGTAAAAATCATGTGAAGTGGAAACCTCTAGTATGGAGGCCCCTAAGCTTCAGCCCATGTTGCCCTCCCCTAAACCCAGACCTGATAAAAGGGTCTGTTGGCCATGTATGATAAATGGATGTCCAGATAGAAGGGTTACAAGAAACACTGCGCTGTTACACTTTCTAAGGTATGTTCTTCAGATACCATCTTCGAAAAATATACTTGTGACCTTTGGCGTGGCCAAACATAGTACTATTTTATTTCCTGAGTAGTAAATATAGTTATGTTTATATTATCGTTTCTTAGGGCTTTTCTAAATAATGTAAAAATTATTTATGCAGCGAAATTAAAACTGGAGGCTTGGTAAGTGATCAGTGTCACGGATCGATAACACTTTCCTAATTTTTTATAAAATAAAATGTTATTATCGTGGTCAAAGATGAAGATGTGTTGATAAAATAACCGTCAAGCCGAAAACTTTCGAAGACACTTCCACGCGAACTAAACAGCTGGCAAAAGCTTGTATACTTAGTTATAAACAAAAATCGATGGATTCATCGATTCATGATCATCTGCACTCAACTTTTATTCAACATTGATGACAATTTATGGACTCTTCTAGAGTTATTTAAATGTTTTGAATAACAAACTATAGGACGTAACTTTCACGACCCAGAGTTACGACCTTTGATTGCTTTTGACAATTTGACAGATGAACTGTCAATATTTATGTTTGCTATTATAGTAATTGTCATTCTGAGATGAAGGAAAGCCCTCTAATGTTATGTTTTAAATAAACTATGTTACTAGTTCGCACAGATTTCAATTTATATTTTTGATCGGAAATATGAACACAAAATAAGTTTATCTAAAAGCGAGATATCACATTCTCTCATCAGGAAATCTAAGGAATTCTGGAACCCACAAACTTGAAAGTAAGATGCAGACACCTGCAAAAAATGATTTTGTTGTAACATTTGTTTTAGGAACAGGCCATTGATGTAGGGTAAACAGGGTAAAGAGTACAACAAGTTTTAACAACTATTACAAGAAATAGCACAGTCATAACATAATAAACATGAAAAACTATTATCAAAAAAATATTCAGATTAGGTATAACATTACACCTTACTTTTTAAAAGTTTAAATAAATATTTGCATATTAAGTAAGTATAAATTATACATACTCGCATTTTTACTATCTACTTTTCTTTATATTTTATAATAATATTATACAATTTGTACACATATTAAAGCCATGCAAAACATAGACATTTTATGTTGTTTTTTTTATTGTCAAGGAAATTTTGATGAAGCCCTCTAGACCGATATTTTAATATAGGTACTTTTAATAGTAGATTGCTATACGAGTGCATAAAACGAGCCATATTACCGAGATATTTAGCTGTCTGAGCCTTGGCGAAGGCAGCTATAGTTCGAGGTAAAATGACTCGTCTGTAGCAGAGTTCAACACTCTGTCTTTAACTTCGATTGCGAGGAAATTAAACTGTGATATTGTTAGCAAATATTTATTTCATTAAAATTTAAACTAAAATTATGAGTATCATTTTTAAGACGGCTGTAATTTCTTTGACAATTCATCAAAATACATTAAAAAAACTTTCCAATAACGTATTTACTTGTTTTCCGCTTCTCCAATACATTAAATTCTCATAACTTTTAAATATAGATAGATTTTGGCGGCAATATCTGCTGAACAACTTTCTTTGCGTTTCTTTCCATTAAAGTTATATTGTATTACTAACACTTTATGGATCCTGTCCGAAATAAATGATTTTATTATTATTATGTAGGTACACTTTTCAGTCACGGGCCCATAGGGACCCGGTCATTTGAAAGGCATTCATGGGGCCGAATCCAACATTGAAGAGGCCTTAGTACCATTTTATCTAAATGTGAGATAGCCGCATCTATGGAGGCCTCTCCCTCAATGTACCATTGGGATACACTAACGGACAGTCCCCCATAGTTGCCAAACTATTGCCAGAAAGGAAGACTTGGAGTGGGCTATGTGGATGGGATGCTAAATGGGCCGGATAACAGGGCTATGGAGTGAGATAACGGTAGAGAGCAAAATTTGTGATTTAAATGGTATGATCTTTCTACTTGGTGATTTAAACCTAAATAGTGCGTCAGTTTCAGTAAATAATTATTACGGTTACTTCCTAGAGTTTTGTGGTATGAATGATTTGAATGAAGTGAGGAATAAACACGGAGGAAAACTAGATGTGGTGCTGGCTCAGAGCCAATACGGTCAAATATGCGTGCGTAGAGCCGCGGACGACTGCTCAGATGGTGGGCTCGTCATTCCAGACAAGTATCATCCACCACTGGAAATAAGCATTGCACTGCAGGCTATCAGGCAATTACACATAGCTAAGCCTCTACAGCCAAGCAATATTCAGGACCGTAGAGACTGGAATTTTGCCAAAGGTAATTTTGATCTTCTATATCGCCTTCTGAGTGGTGTTTCTTGGGATGTAGTTTATTCATGTACTCAGGTCAGTACTGCCGTTGACAAATTTTATGAAATTATTTACAGCATCTTTGATTTATGTTTTCCGCGTAAAAAAAGGAGTAAAGGTAACAGTCGGCGTTTTCCCATATGGTATCCTAAGGAGTTGATAAAGGATATAGGTGTAAAATCATTACTGCACAAGAACTGGAAAAAGACGAAAGATCCCCAAATTTACGCTCAGTTTAGCCTTTTACGTGCCGATATTAAAACTAGATAGAAACTAGCTTATGACACTCACATTAATAATATAGAACAGGACGTTTGCAAGAATCCTCGTTTGTTTTGGCAGCATATGGGATCTCTTAGATCCAAAGGTGGTTTTGAACCCACT
Source organism: Ypsolopha scabrella (assembly GCA_910592155.1). NCBI lineage: Eukaryota > Metazoa > Arthropoda > Insecta > Lepidoptera > Ypsolophidae > Ypsolopha > Ypsolopha scabrella. The sequence continues at coordinate 2,037,789 of OU342978.1, forward strand.
GTTGAGTATAAGGGTACACCAGTATCTCGCAAAGAGGCAGCTAATGCATTTGCTGACCATTTCAGCGGAGTATTTTTGAAGGAGCCTCCATTATTATCAGCTACAGCAGCCATGGCTTCTGATTCTACTACTTCGGCCGACTATATGAATATAGCTAAAATTACACAAGGAGATATACTAATTGCTATAAGTAAATTGAAACCCCGTAGTTCAATTGGCCCCGATAGCGAGCCCGCTTACATACTTAAAGGATGTAAAGATCTGGTGGTTGAACCTCTTAAGTATATCTTCAATTTATCATTAGAGACAGGCCTATATCCATCCCAATGGAAGATAACCAGGGTCAAACCGATTCCAAAAACAAGTAATAAAAATTTAGTGGAGGACCATCGCCCTATTGCTATTCTTAGCTCTTGTGCAAAAATTTTTGAAATAACTCTTAAGCTGATATTTGAAACACAGATACAGCCATTTATTAGCTTAGCCCAGCATGGCTTTAGACAAAGACAAAGACAAAGAAATTTATTTGTAAAAACATGAGTAAAATATAAAAGATGTTAAATAAAGAGGTAAGATCTATCACGTTTTAACCTATTAATGGCATACAAATATCAGAGAGGTGGCATGTGCCCGTATGTTAGACCCGGTAGATCGGTTAACACGAACCTTTTGACTCTTGTTGACATAATTTCAGCAGAGATGGACAAGTGTCGGCAAGTTGATGTCATTTATCTTGACTTTCGGAAAGCCTTTGATAGAGTAGATAATGACGTTCTGCTGAGTAAGCTGGTAGCATTGGGCTTTACACCCAAACTTACAAAATTCTTTGCCGACTACCTAAGGGACCGGCAGCAGTTTGTTCGGCATGGGTGCTTTGTTTCTGGGCTATTTTCTACCAGATCAGGAGTCAGTCAGGGTTCAATTCTCGGTCCAATGCTCTTTGCCATAATGATTAACGATATGCCAGGTGTTTAAGTCAACTCTACATGTCTTTTATATGCGGATGATTTAAAACTTATAAAACCAATTACAGACGAGGGAAATTGTCGCCTCCTGCAGGAAGATGTGGAGTCGGTCTTGGATTGGAGCGTATCTAATAAATTAAACTTTAATGCAAACAAGTGCTGCTTTATGTCTTTCACTCGATCTCCCAATCTCATAGATGCAAGGTACATGCTTGATGGGCAAATATTAAAAAGAGTATTTTCTATGAAGGACCTCGGTGTGATCTTTGTCCCTGGGTTAACTTTTCACCAACATGTTACTACCCTGGCAGCGGAAGGATTTAAAAGATTGGGTTTCATTATGAGGAATGCACGTGAATTTCGTAGTTCACGAACTGCACAGTTGCTCTATACATCCCTCGTCAGGAGTAAACTGGAGACTAGCGCTTGCGTGTGGAATCCACATGAGGACAAGTATAATCTTATGTTAGAAAAGGTCCAAAAGAGATTTTTAAGATATCTTTACAAAGTTAAGTACAGATTATACCCTTTCATGTACCCAACCAAATTTCTTCTGGGTTTACTTGGTTTTAATTCCCTTGAGACGAGGCGCAGTCGAGACCAAATGCTGATAATTATTCAGATTTTGCGAGGGAGACTCGACTCCCCTACACTATTGAAAAGACTACTTAGGCTTAATGTCCCTAACCGCTTTAGTCACGGCATGGGAAGGCTCCGGCCTCTTTTCAGTCTGGAGAGAGCACGTACGTGTGCTCACAGCTGGTCCCCCCTGAACCGGACCCTTGCCAGATTGAACCAGCTGCATGCGGCGGTACCACACGCTGATATTTTTAATAGTCATTGGAGGAAAATTATGAAGGAATGCTTGGCGTTTTGTGAGAAGGATTCATAGAAGGATTTTTACTCTAGTTCGAAACTTACCGAATCTTTGACATATAATATTAAATAATTTTAACATCGTGATTTTAATTTTTTTTTTGACAGTGAATTTAATAAAATTGTAATTTAATATTATTAGTAGGTAATTATTGACAAAGAAAATATAGTTTGAAGTCATGCAATTAATTACGCAATAGTTATCTGTAATGTAATTATGTATTTGCAAATAAATAAATAAATAAAAATAACGGACATCTGCCTCAAAAATCTCCCACAAATTTAAGTCTGGCAGATGGTGACTTGCTGCTTGGTGACTACCCAGAAGGATAGCCGTTGTGGGCCCCCTATCTAGCCACCATGGGGCGGCCAGCGGGCAACATTATGTAAGCAGCTAAGGTTGTCGAGAGGTGAGTCTGCGGGCCGCAAGATCCTTATACAGTAAAGTGCCCCCGGCGTTATGACATTTTACACTTCCAACCTGGAGCATAGGTTCCGCTCTTGCGACTCCACTCTGGCCGGCAGGCAAGCGCAGAGGCGGGGAGGTGTGTCGCTGTGTGTATGTGTGTGTGTTTCCCCTGGAGGTAGGGTCCGAGGTGTCGCCACTCACCATCGGCTCGCCACAAGCCGCCCTGCGGTGACTGCTTGCACTGTACGTACCAGAGGACAAAGGGGTCGTCACACCCCGACGCCATCTAGACGCACCAGTGGGCGGAGGGGTCGTCACACCCCGACGCCATCTAGACGCACCAGTGGGCGGAGGGGTCGTCACTTCCCTAATTATTTCATCATCACTTGATGATATATTTAACTTTCAGTAATATTTATTGAAAATTTAAATAATCAAACAACTAAATATGTATAGCTGAGAAAAAACAACAGCTCTTCACGTCATTACTTTTTTTTTTAATTATGCCACCGATTGTGAAGGCCAAGGTAACTTAGCCCACACAGCCATGTCTAAATAACGTAACTTAATAATTAGACATGCATGTCTGAGGTTTATTTATTTTATATCATATTTGTTTAAGTCACTGTATATCCTTCTGAGCATCATCTGAAGAGTCCGTGTTCATCGCTGTCCTGTCAGTGCGCGCTAAAATGATAGAATCTTAGCTCGAAAGTTTGTCAACGAAGTTGTACTGTGTATTTGGCTGTAAAGCTTATTGCCATAGTCTTAGAAGAAGTAAACACTTTTATGCACTAGAAGATAAAAATTAGTTTTAGTCCGCTTACACTTAGCTTAAACAAGAACTTTAAGCACATGAGAAGTGAAAAATATGTTGTTTATAACTGAGAACTATAATTGTTTCATCAAACTTGTTTCTCAAGTAATTGTTTCATCAAAACTTTAATTAGGTAAATTTCTTAGACATTATATTTATGATAATATGCATACATTTTTTACCACCATATTAGGCGTAAAAATTGTGTAGGATATCGTCATAAAATTTGACACATCACCTTATGTAAACATTGAAAAGTTATAAAAAACACCTCGAAATTGCGAGTTTTCAGGGCAGCCGCTCACACTAGAAAGGATAGAAAAGTCTAAAATGAGACCTTTGGAGCAGGACACGTTTTATCAAATTTTATTATATAATTGTTTTTTTTTAATTTTAAATAATTTGATTTATAAAGATTCCACAACAACAAAAAAAAATCGGCTATCTATATGTATGTTCTGTTCTAACTCGGGAACCACTCAAAGGATTTGGATGCGGGTATGTTATTAACATCGTAGTGACCCTGGTCAATATATAGGCCATAAGGAGTGTTCATAAAATAACGTCCGAGCCGAAAACGGGGCATAGAATAAACGCGGTCGTAGCCGCGGGCAAGAGCTCGATAAACAATAAACCAAACAAGAAATTACCGCTTAGTTATGTAGTTTTATATACTAAAACTCCACAGTTGTCATTATAATAGATTATTTCCGTCCGTCACTAAGGAATTGAAACCATGACCATTTGAAGTTCGAGCGAATAGAGTCGCCTTAAGGCTGCATATAAGGTCAAATTGAGCACCCCATATTGCATCAATCAGAACTGAACTCTACGACGTTTCCTTTTAGTTTAAAATAGCGCGCTCTCAGCCGTGGCTGTTACGACCACCAAGAATCACGCGCCCACAAAAATCTGCGTTTTTATTTAATAACTCTGCTTCTGATGAAATTTTTAAAATATTGTAAAACGAGCCGACGGTATCAATGGTTAACTTATTTTTAGTAAAAATTTCGAGCCTGTATGATTTAAGGAAGGCCCTTTAAGACTCAAAAAACGTAATTTCGTATTTTTTTCTATCGAGCGAACTTAAAGATTTTGCGTATTTTTTAAGATCAGCCATATGGCATATATAGAGTATATACTCTACTGTGTATATTATTGTTACTATACCGATTAACCAAGTTAAACAATGTGATATGTTCATTTGAAGTTGGGCATCTAGCTTTATACGGACCCTTAAGAAAACCATGGCGTGAGTCAGCGTTTCTCGGTCACTTTGTTTGACCATATAATTTTCTAGTCGTATCTGAGATTATTTGATTATAACTTCGATTTGATTGGTCCGTCATCGTCTTATCTATTACTAGAGTTGTGCACTTGTGAGTTTGAGCTTACAGGACTCCTAAAAACGCCAAGTACGTGTCGGGCCTCACTGTTTAAGGTTCCGTATCATCGAAAAAGCTGTGAAAGAAAAAAAAGTTTATTTTGGTCAAAGCTTACAAACAAGCTTATGAAATGGGATTTTTTTGCGTTTTTGTTGCTTAAATTTAATGTTATGTGTTGTAAAGAAATTACAAATTCCTAACTAGTTTAGTTTATAAGATAGACTCCTGACCAAAAATAGTCTACAAACATGTTTCCCATTTATTTATTTTTATGATAAAAGGTATTAAATAATAAATTTGTACTCTACTGAATGAAATCCACACAGTGATACTCCACATCATTTATAATGAAATATTCGGTTTTGGATCAATATTTTAGATACAAAAGGCACAGATCTGTAACTCACTCCGTCTATACCTATGTATGAGTTAGAGACCCGTGATATATAGAAGGATATAGAGCAGAGTGACATTAATAGGGCTTCAATTTGTTTTTTGGGTACATAACCCTAAAAACATAATTTTATATTTTATAACTACTAGAACCTATATTTCATAATTATTAAGCTGCTATATGTTTAGGCCCCGAAAATATATCCTTTGAAAACTTCATTGTAGATGTATATCAATGTATTCAATATTTCATACTATCTTAAGTAAAGCACGAAATCCTCGGCGCGAGTTACACTCGTACAAATTTTTTGGAACAACGATCTCGCATAACTTCACAAACAACACACATTAGGTCAGATAATTGTAACAAACTACTAAAGAGTTAATACAAAATTTTCTAAGAAGGTTTACTATTTTTAAGAGACCCCTGAAATCTCACAAATGGAAAACTTTCAACTCAAAGGTAGCCATTAAACGGTTTCCACTTATCACTCCAAGTTATCGACTTTCTAAGCAACCTGCACTTAAGTTGAGCCTACTTAAGTAGTGCTTAAAGAAAGACGCGAAATGCGTGCCTTATCAATTGAGTTTCACTTAATTACTTATTACAACGGGCTTGGAAAGGGATTCTTAAGGCGGATGCGACGGATATTAAATTTATATTATTATTTATATTTTATTGAAATAAAAAGTATTAAGAACCCGCTCCGTATTTTTCGTCTGTTTGATGCGAAGCATTATTTTAATTATTCTTCTTGTGATTGCCGCGATGTTTTTGTAAAAATCAGGGAAATACACCATTCCATAATGACACCTATTCTCGTGTAGCAAATATTAGATTTAGAGCTGCCATAACCTAAAACTTTTCATTGCATTGGCTTTAATGCAGATGGATAAAAGTTAAATGAGCTTGTATTATTTTAGGTTTTTCAACTCTAAATTTAAGGTTTGCTGCACGAGAATAGGTCACAATGGCCATCTTAATGAAGACCTAAAATTTATTTGATTCAATTGTTTCTTCTTTGCGCGTTATTTTGATACTTAGATATTATGAATAAAGATTCGGAATGGGCTCGTAAGTAATAAAATAACTCGCAAAAGAGAAACAATTCAATCAAATGAATTGTAGGCCTTTATTTAGACGGACGATATGAAGTGGTGTATGTCCCCAGTTTTCCAAAAACATCGCGATAAAGGTTACAAAAATATTTAACATATTATTTTCCAACAAAGTTGTTGTCGTCGCGGACCTGGCTCTTAAGTAAATTATTTTATTATTCGATTATTCGACTATTAGGCTTTTCTAACAAAGTGGCGGGAGTGTGGCAATGTCATGTTAAATTAATATCGTCACTCTATGTCTTCTCGTGGATGTCGTAAAAGGCGACTAAGGGATTATAAAGAGGTATGCTGTCCCTGTAATATTGAGGGTAATACGTTTACCGGATTTCGGCCCCGTCTGCAGAGAATTTACTGGTAAGATTCAGCAATAGCTTGTCACCACCCTCATGACGTCACCATGCCGCCAAGTGACTCATCGTGTTCCGACATGACGTCATCAGTAGCCGTACTGGGAGAATGGTTGCAGGCAGCCATATCAGTCATCCGTCGGTTACCGACTTCCACAGAAGTCTTTGGACAGACTGATTTATTGCTTCACTTGGTTTGACTCTCCTAGTTTCTAGGCGAGCGCGCTTCATCCTAGGTTTTATCGGCGCTTTTCATCAGGTACGGTAATGGCCAAGCGTTAGACCTTTGTTCATTAAAAAAATGAAATCTGTAAAAAAAAGTTTAATATCTACAAAAATATAGATTACAATAATATCAAGTCCTACAATAATAAGTGAAAATAATTCTAGGGTAGATCATGTATTGTTAACTGACAACATCCAAGAAGAAAAAAAATGTTATTGTCGTTCACTTCCCAGCACCATAGACTTAGTTTATGCCGGCACAAAGTGGTTCAATCAGCTGACTTAATTTCTATGGAAAAGTGAAAAAAAAGTTCGCACGAAAATGTTTCTTTTCGTTGGAAAGTGATATATTAGGGACACTATCATCTCTTGAACTTGTTTTACTTTGAATTGTAGTACTTTGTATAAATACAATAATAAGAACATATTTGTTCATATCGTTCACTGGTACCTACATAATGTTTATGTCGCAGGCATTTGGTTAAACCAGGCGTTTGGTTAAATCAGGCAGAAGAGAGGCGGTAGCTTAGGTTAGAAGTTATGACCACCATTTAAACCAAAAGCCTAGTCATTTAGTTAAGTTACTGAATTTAACCAGATGCCTGCGACACATATGTTTGTGATTGAAATACATTATGAACGCCTCTGTGGCAGAGTGTTTTCTATCCTGCTCATGGGAGCGGGCCGCTCAGAAACTCATTCCAAGGTGTTTTTATTTATTATTTTAGAATATAGATGAATGTAATTACAACCCGGTTATTAAGAGAATGGTCATTGCTGGAATGTGATACCTCTTCCGCTTCCCCGCTCACCTCCCCGCTGGTCGTCCTGTCGCACCAGTACAGTTCGCATGTATTTCATATACATTTTCTGGTTTAAGTTTCATATATACATATTTTTCTTTATTTGGCCATTGGCTTGCTTTCTGCCACCATTTTCTGCCAATATCAGGTAGTCAGCTAATCACAATTTAAGCACTAAAAACGACCACGGATAAAAAAAAAAAGCTGATTATACCTGAAACAAACACAATACAGATAAGAAAACACACTTATAACCTAATGTCATTTAATTCTATGAAATCTGCCAGGCTTTTTTATTTTTGAATGACAGCAGGAAATTCATCACATCATTATTATCATCGGGAAGGGAAATATTGCATGCACTAAGTACCTCAACCAATGGTCTCCATTTATTGTTAATAGGACAATTAGAGAAAATATGGTACACAGTCCCCTTCTCAGTTTGACAATCACACACTGGAGAGTTGCGCAGTTTAAATGTGCTTTTTTGCACAGTGACAGTTTTTTTGCTGTGACGTCATCGACGCTAGGGCCATTCTTTTAGTAATCGAGTTGTATCACAATTTTACGGTGTAAAATGAATTCACAAAGAGTCAATATCGGGATAATCCTCCTTTATTTTTTACATTTTTTGTATTCGGTGTGCGTGCTTGGTCTATTTGTGCCCGAAATACGGTGATAGGGCTCAGCACACATCACGTTTGGGACGTTACATCAGTCGGTGAAAAGCAGTTGGACTTGCATTTCCCAGTTTACATATGTGAACACCCCTGACACACCCTTGCGAATTTATTTCGTGACTATATGTTTGATGTAGTACATAAGTTAAATCTTATCAAAATACCATTACGATTAAGTATATACTCGTCGTAATAACTTGAGCTATAAAAGCGGTAAATCATGCATGGTACATAATCTTCTAATAAATATTGATAGGTATTATAAGCTTCACCGATACACACGATAATTTGCTAAGCGCTCTTTTTTCATCTATCGGTAGGTAGTTTTTAGTCATTTTTCTTGGTCTACCCGCAATAAATCACTCGGTTCTATTGAGAAGCGATCCATTAGGGAATGAGCGATTCCATTATAGTTTTTGCATATCCATTTATTATTATTCTATTAGAACTAAACATGGTGAAAAGGGTTGATTTGATTTTCTTATGGAAATGTTTTAGGAAACGATATGCGTTACACCAAAATCTGGTGAAAAATAAAATTCGGAAACCCTAATACCTACATCAAAATCCCAGAATTAATTATTACCTTCTTGAAATTTCAATTTTAGTTTATATATTTTTTCACCCTCAACGAATAGAGCAGGGATTAGCATGTGTTTTTTTGAGGAAGAGTTATTGTTCGTTTGTTAATATATTAGTACATTTTGTATGTACTCAGTTTTATAACAGCTGAACCAATTTAGATTTCCTCTTTTCTAAGGGCTGGTATTCTTTCTAAAAAAAATATTAAAATAAGGCTAAATGTTATTTTTTATTTTCCACAAAAACACTTGTACACTTGTTTCATTTATTTTATTAAAATATTTCAACCGGTTTCGGAAACTAATTCATCTTCAGGGTATACATAGGTCTTACTTAATACTATTTACGAGCCATTAACGAATATCGTTTGTCAACGAATATACCTATACAATATTTGTTCGAAACAGGTTCGAAAATTGTAATAAAATAAATGAAACAAGTGTACAAGTGTTTTTTGTGAATAATGAAGATGCTGTCTATGTTTCATCAAGTGGCGACAATTGCAAGTATGAACTAGATGTTATTGTTTCCAACAAAAAGGGAGTGGTGCTGCAAAACAATATTCCATTTCCATTATTCCAATTTCGGAAATATATTAAGTAAAATTATAACGCATTTCAAAGTAGATATTGTGTTCTAAACAGAAACCAAAATGGCGGCCAAAAATAAATGTGCTCCGATCGGACGATAGATTAATAAATATTGTTGCTTTTTGATCATCAAAAATGCAAAATGTTAAGTTATTTATTATATCACCAGCTCCCCTCTCCCTTCTCAAACATAACCTACCGGGTAATATAACTTGGCGTGGCGAAAAGCCAAGCTCCAAGGCGTAGCCAGAAGAAATATGTAGTATATATTATTATTTTATGAGTATAATTGTGTTCTTCAAAGAGCACGTCACAAATGGATAGATGTCATCAAAGAGTGGACTGGACTAAAAAGCTCCAGAGACTTGAAGGATAAAACAACGGATCACAAGCAATTTGCCCTACTGAAATCCAAACTTCATTATGAAGATGGCACCCAATGACGATGATTGTGTTTATAAAATAAGAGAAAACGAAGCCTTGCAAGACGGCAAACGGAAATGTAAGTGCGTGGTATTTGTTTACTTAGCACTTGCTGAAGGTGATAGAATTTTGAAGAACGGTGAAGAATTGTGTGCCTGAAGTACGGCGCTAAGGCTAACCTTGGGACAAATAAATCGTCGGTGAAAAGAAAGTATGCAAGTGTTGACTGTTCCAATGACAGTTCACACGGAAACACCTCTGATACTAATTGATTTTTGCCTAAAGTAAGAACTAACTCTTATATTTGGCGATCCTCTGATATAATCGTTATAATCTGTATAATCATTTATCTCACAATGTTGTTATCGATCTATGCCATGGTGGTGAGACGTCTTCTTACTAACACTCTTCGAGTAAGATCTAAAATAGTCGCTAGTTTTCCATGAAGTAATAAATAAATAAATACCCTAAAAATTATTTCAAGTGCATTAAAAACTAACAAGAAAATATCAACTGAAGCAAATATCAAGTGATACAAAAAATCAATTGATCTTTTATAGTTTGTAATGCACTCTAAATAAAGCTTTGGAGTTTCAGAAAGCGGTGGATTTCACTATAAATCATATAATCATATAACCTTTGAACGCCTCTAGATTTACCAATTTTCATTTGTGCACTTTAAATCAGAACATACTGTACATTAAAACTTAACTTACCACTTCACTCGTATAACCCACAATCATTAATATCATAAACAATATGACGCGTGACGAGAATAATAATATCCAACATAAATCAAACCCACAACTAGACATTTTCTCCGACCTAAATTTCTCGCATCTAAATAAAACATTAATATTGAAACATAATTTGCAAATCAGTCAATAGGTACATATTAAAAGTCCCAACTACTGTAGCGATTTACATTTGGTTTTCACCAACAGACTGCGTGTCGATGAAGGCTTAGGTATACAAATATGAATATGTTATGCAAATTAGCAAAATATTTCATGATATTTGTCTCCTGACAGCTTCCAATGCGTGCACTACAAAGGGTTTTAAAAAAAACCGGGGCAATAATGTTTATATTATTTTTCGCTGTATATCTGTATGTTTCATTTTGACTCGAGAACAACTCAACGGATTTGGATGCGGTTTTTTTTATTATCATTGTCAACACAAAGGCTATATTGTTCATAAAATAACGTCCAAGCCAAAAACGGGGCAAAGTTTAAAGGGTTATTCCCATCGGCTCACTGGTCCTTTGCGGAGTTGCTTTCTTAACTTATATAAAACTAGCTTTTGCCCGCGGCTCCGCTCGCGTCGAAGAGATTTTCGTGGAATTAGGAATATAGTTTTTTGAACGACTTTATGCAACGGACACCATGTTTAACCAAAGCGCTAATAAAGACCAATCAAATAAGCCCAAACTTGAAGGGTCTGCTGTTGTCCGTTGAGGAGATCCCGTACCCATCTTCCAGTTCCATCGTCAGACCCTGGTTACCATGTTTCACCAAAGTGCTACTAAAGACCAATCAAATGAGCCCAAACTCGAAGGGTGTACTATTGTCCGTTGAGGAGATCCCGTGCCCATCTTCCAGTCCCATCATCAGACCCTAGTGTCCTTGTTTTACCAAAGTGCCAAGAAGTGTGTCAGGATCGTTGTAAATGGAAATCAGTCAGATTAAACTGATACAGTTTTCTCGCTCGTATGGGAAAAAATCAATACATAAACCTCGCTGTAATCACTTTTTCAATATAAATATTAGCAAGAGGTGTGTCCGGGTCGTTGTAGATGTAAATCTGTCGTAAGATTAAACCGATATAGTTTTCTCGTATGGGAAAAAATCATTACTTAAATCATAGTATTTAATAAATGTATTTGTGCTTAAACCCGGCTGTAGTCAATTTTTCAAGCTTAATATTAGCAACAGGTGTGTCACGATCATTGTAGATGGAAATCTTTAGTCATAATAAACTGATACAGTTTCCTCGTATGGAAAAACAACCGGTTTTATCACGTATATCTAACCATTTGGTCAGGGCACGCCGATAAAGCAGCTAAGCAGCGTTTTTTCTCCCGATCTGGTTCAAAAATACTGAATTTTCAAACTGAAAACTTACTTTTATTTAAATTTTTTTTTTTTTTTTTTTATTGTTTATTTTACAAAGACAAATATATATACATTTTGATTAAAATAAAAGCCATCCGACTAAAACCACATGGTTTATACGCGGTATGGCGAGATCGCTAACTTATGCTAACTAGACATAGACTTATATACAAGTTTAACAACCCGCAGCCACAGGCTGCTGATGTTCGAGAAAATAAAGCTTTATGGCACTCCTTCGCTTTTTGTTGCTGCTACAATTTTTTATGCTATTTAGAGTATTAATAGATAATTCGTTTAGAAATAAAGGAAGCATGTATTCCCAAGTTCGCGTTCCATATAAATTATTATAGGTAGGTAGTTCATAAGTGGGTAGGTAAGTTAGGTTTCTTAAGCTTTTTGGCCTTATTTTCTTAATTAGTTTAACCTCGTTACCGTATTCTTCACAGATAATAGCCATTTTTATTTTACTGTATATATTTATGATTTTACAATAGTCAAATAAGCCTTTTTCGTCATCATTATATTTGTTTTTAATGTGGTTTGGCACAATGACTTTTAATATTCTTAATTGCAGTCTATAGATACTATCTATATAGCTTTTATAAGTGCGACCGTAACTACTAATACTGTAGCTCATTATTGAGTCAGCAAGTGATAGATACATCAGTCTTAATATGTTATAAGGTAATTTGAATTTAATTATACAAAATTTTGATAATATGCCTCGGTAAAGTATAGTCTGTGTTACTCAGCAATTGTGTAGCTTCTTACAAAATAAAAAATTTTTAGAATCGGTTCAGTAGTTCCAAAGTTTACCTCAAACATACAAACAAACAAAGAAACATACAAACAAACAAACAAATCTTTCCTCTTTATATAATAGTGTAGATCATATTCTTAAACATTTGAAAAATAAAAACATGCAACTTGTTAAATAAGACATTTATCACACGTATTAAACATGTAAATATTATTTAAGTTATTTTTTATGTAATAAAGCCCTAGACAATGCTTATAAGCGAAACCGGTCGGGTGTATTAAGTGAAATTATAATCCTGTGGACAAGTATAAGTGTATTATTTAACAAGATGTATAATAAGTTCCACCAAGTGCCGACAATCACAACCATCAACATTTTAAAAACATGCAACTTAGCAATCAGTAGAATTTTAGATATGTATTTTCATGAATGTTTTTACTTTTCAAATGTTTAAGAATGTGATTTTAAACAAGTAAAAGTAACTCCGCAACGGACCAGTGAACTGATGGAAATTAGTACTAAATAAAACCGGCCAAGTGCGAGTCGGACTCGCGCACGAAGGGTTCCGCACCATTATCTATAAACACGGCAAAAAAAATCACTTAGCTGGTTTTAGTATTTGTTGTTAGAGCGGCAACAGAAATACATCATCTGTAAAAATTTCAACTGTCTAACTACCACGGTTCATGAGATAGAGTCTGGTGACAGACGGACAGATGGACAGACGGACAGTGAAGTATTAGTAATGGACCCTATTTGGTTACCCTTTGGGTAATGAAAATGAAAGTGGAACTACGAAGATAACAATAAGCCGGAAAGTGCTTCGATTCCATCATACACTTTATCTCATTAATACTTCGGCATCACACATTATTTTACAAACAGGCTTGCAGAACGATATAAAAATTTAATCAACAATTTCACAATAAAATCAATGGCTTACGAAAAATAATTGAAAAAGAAATAACATAGAGAATTATTTTATAAGCTTCGCGATTAACCTGACAAAGATAGCTCTGGAGCAACATAAATACTTATCGCTTTGACGTATGAGTTGTTTTAGATTGATTTAGTGGTATAAAAGGGTTGGTTTATATGTTATTATCATAATCGTGAACGGCACGGTCGATTTTATGCAGTTGTGAGCATAATGCGCGGTATCTTGTCAATAATTATACGTTGTTAGGTTTCGCATAATGCCGTTCGTGGCGGGTCATAAATATTTTGGCTGTTAAAGCAGCCAAAGACTTCATTTATTGGCAGTTTATTAATTATTTGTAGGATTCAGTTCATGTTATACTTGCCGACAATCGCAACTTGGTGAAACATCATCAACATCTTTATAAAAACACTTGTACTGTTTCACTGATATATATTTACTTTAATAACTCCAACCGATTTCGTCTCACAGTAAGTTTGTATTGTTTCTCGTAAGGCGAAACCGGTCAGAGTGATTAGGTATAGTTAATTTAAGTAAAAGTAATAAAGTAAAGTAATATAAGTGGTTTAGAAAAGAGTAAATACCTTATACTTTTACTTTGTTATACTTTACCAAAGAAATACGAAAAAAAAACGGTAAAATTTATGCTTTCCCAACTGGTAACAATTCAAATATTACGTGTGATAGATAAAGAATTATTAAGAGTTTTATATGCCAAATTTCCTTACAAAATTTTTTTTTCCATGGTTTATTCATAATTGAAGCATTATTTGAAATTTCGACGGTGAGTTGACTTTTATAAGAAAATAATATGCAGGGTGTAAATGCAAAGTCAAGAATCCCTTTAGGGTATGAAAGTATACACGATTCTGATGTCATTACGAGAAAAAATATATACCTTCAATTTTCACCAAAAATTCCATCATTTTTCTAAGCTATGGCTACGCAGCTCACCGGCCTCCCCACACACCTAATTGCACCCCGCAACCCGCACCCCTCATCCGAGTGTCCAGCGACCTTGAGGGTGTCCACGCGATTAGTGTATTTTGAGTAAAGAAAATAGTCTTATTGTGAGGTACTGGTACTTTATTTAGAGATCCCAGTATTTAAAATAATATATTTACCGATCATACTAACACACCCTCAAAGGATTCTTGCCTTTGCTTTTACACCCGGTATATATTTCATGTTGATATTACAATCAGCTTCAAGAAACTCTGAAATAAGCCTGTTTATCTATTCAGTGAATACCAACCGAAATTATGGAAGGTAGAAAATCGAATATAAATAAGTTTATTCGCAAATACTTTTCACAAATCAGCACAGACACAATTTCATAAAATTTATAAATAATAACACAATTCACATAAAAAACAGAAAATAATAGATAATCACATCACTAAACTTGGACCTTACTTAAACAAGCATTGTTAGTAAAAAATTGGCCCTGGTGAAGCAAGTGTTGTAGATAAGCACCCCGGTTAAGGCGTTATGTACCTATAGGTATATTATAGTCATAGACAATTAACGTCTTCGATGGGATAAAAATTTACCTTTTGCTAAAAAACAGTCGCTTGTAGCATTATTTTAAATTTTAGCTATAAATGGACATTGTTGATGAAAGCCTTGTTATTTAAGACATAGCAATTTCTAGGCATAAATTGATATGCAGACTTTCAAAAGTTTGTTTTTTTTTCTAAATTGGCAGCACTTTAGCAGCCTCAACACGATCGATGTGGAATTGTTTTTAGATAGAAAAGAAGCATAAATAAACACAATTACTAAAGGGTATACCTCGAGAACCAGCTAAGTGCACGGTTTAAAAGTTTTGAGAAAATCAATTTTTAATATTGACAAGTTTCAAGTTTTATGAGGTACTAGCTTTTGCACGCGGCGTCCGCGTGTTATTCGGTTTAAAGACATGCTTTTTTCCGGGATAAAAAGTAGCCCATGTGTTAAGTTAGGGTATAAGCGATATCTCATTCTAAATTTCATCCAAATCCGTTCAGCCGTTTCAGCGTGAAATAGTAACAAACATACACACACAAACTTTCGCATTTATAATTTTAGTGTGATTTTCGTCCATTTTGTCCCTCGGTCTATTTGCAGTCAGTATAAACTCTAAATCTAAATAAATGATATGATATGATACTTTATTACTTGATAAATGATATGACACATAATTCTTATTTTTTTTTATCAGCACAAATTCCTCCTATAATTTAGTCTGAAATCATCGATATCTAGGCATCAGAACCGCACGAATGACCTTTGAAACCCATGGTGTTTCAATACATACATGGCGTGTAATGACATGGGAATTGTACGAGATATGGTACAGAAATTATACTCGGTTCTCGGATAACTGGTGAATGATACCACTCCATTTAGGGCTTATGATTGTTAGGTGTGCGCCGGAGTCGGTAATCTTTTGAGGCGAAGCTAAGCCGTTCACGAGTTGTGGAGTACTGCCACGGTATGTTGAGGTTGGTTTTTATAATTGATTTTTATCGAAAAAGAAGTATATTGATTTGCATATAACTTAAACAATTGACTTTATGACTTACTACCTCTTGCCCGCGGCTCCGCCCTCGTGTTATTCGGTTTAACGACATGCTTTTTTGCGAGATAAAAAGTAGCATATGCATTAAGTCAGGGTATAAGCTATACCCATTCTAAATTTCATCCAAATCCGTCAAGCCATTTCACCGTGAAAGAGTAACAAACATACACATACACACACACACACACACACATCCTCACACACACACACACACACCCTCACACACACACACTCACCCTCACACACACACACACACAAAAACTTTCGTATTAATAATATTATTATCGTGTGATAGTGTGATACTCAAAATATTACTATGAGTATAAGTCGTAACCGACCCCTGATCTACTAATTATACTGAACCAATTCCAAAGAAAAACCTTTGTAACAACGCGACAAAAAAGTATTTTCTCATTTACATTTTTAATACCTAATTTAGGTGGTAGAGCTGATGCCAGGCTCGACTGTGGAGGTACCACCATCTTACTCGCAAATCCTCCCGAAGTTATTCGGGGGAGAGTAAGAGAACAGCTTTTAGGCAAAAACAGGCAGCCCACCATTGCCTGGGACCGATGGATGGCGGTTTGTCCATCCTCGATTGCCAGGCCTATATAAAACAGACTAGTGACGGGCAGCAGCGTCACTGGTCCAAGGGTTTCGGCACCGCACTCACCAACCCGCCTGCCCAGCGTATGTGAGTATGGGAATTTCTTCCAGGAGGACCACCAAGAGGGGCGAAATCCTGGAAAGGCCTATGTCCAGCAGTGGACGAAACAGGCTGACGGATGGATGGATGGATGGACCTAATTGTTATTTTCTATGTGGAAGTTAATTTTAATTTCACGTTGTTTCAAATGTTTGTCTATGGTAGTGGTTCAGTATGATCAATGGAGCATGTGACTTTATTTTATGAGCACGTCATTAATACACCCGGCTAATATTGAAATATTAATACTTTTCTGTTTATATATACTACATATCCATTTACCAAAACTAAAAAGCCTAAATAGATATTAAATATAATATTTATTTTTGTAAATAATTTATTAGTTCATAAAAATACTCGTATATTAATTCATTAAGAGAAAGCGTCATATTTATTGTATTTTTTGTTAGAGATTTTAGATTTCTTATTTTCACATTGGAAACTTATTTATATATTTAAATATATTAAACAAGAAATAAAAATTATAAGTTGCAACTGTATAAAGACTTTGTCTTAACTTGTAATAATTGTATAATTTACCTAAATTGCACATACATTTATTTCTATTTACCAAATCTTTATACCATTTCTCTAAATTATTTTCATTAATTCGTTTCATAACCCGTGTAATATCACAGGATGATAATGAGAATTATGAATAATAAATGAATACTTTAAATTTATGCGGTATAGATACATAGGTACACTGTTATTATATAGAAAAGATGCGATCGCACTTACCTATATATTGTTCTTCAAATATTACCAAAAATCAATATCTTAAAGAGTAAGACTTGTTTTATTGAAAACAATTACTGCTGGGCTGAGCTTTTAATTGTATAGCCGGGAATAGACACAAAAGCATGTGAAATAATTATAGCACACGCAAAGTGTATCTTACACTGAAAATATGTATATCTATATACTAATAATAAAGTAGTAAAAAATCGTGTGTATACATTGAATATTTTCGCGAAATTTTAAATGAAATGTATTATTGGTACTGTACTGAGGCAGAAACAACATTTTTTTAAATATTTTTGCCTGTCCGTTCGTCGTCAGTCTTTCTGTCTGTCTGTCTGTATGTTCCGTGTTAACTTGATAAACAAAATACTCAAAGTATTTTTTTTATATCATCGTAGGGACCCTATTCAACATACATATAGGCTATAAGATGTGTTAGTAAAATAACGCCCAAGCCAAAAACGGGGCAAAGATTGCATAAACGCGGGTGAAGCCACGGGCAGAATCTAGTTAATGATAAACCGAAATACAAAGCCTACAAGAACTGCCAGCATCGAGCAAGACAAGTTTATCTTTCAGAGCTTTATACTCCTTTGAAAGCAATACCTATTCAACAAAACCAGACATTTACTATTTTGGAATATTCACAGCAACCACCGTAACATCAAAAGGTAAACCGTGGTTTTAGACGTATCGGATATTCAAAATTACAAACAGAATTCGAAACGGCATCTACTGAATCCTAAAACAAATAATTTCAAACAGTTTCTGTGAACTATTACGGAAAGTTCCGTTGGTTCAGCTTTCGAAACCTTATCAGTAGTTATTAGATTGAAGATAATTCGCATTGAAATAAAACGGAGCACTATGAAATAACTAGATTTATAGTAATTGCAACTTATGTGGAGTTATAAATTAAAACATCTAAAGGCTTAATTAAAACTAAGGACATTGCAATGCACTTGTACTTGTCCACTGTATTTATTTTATTTCCCTAACCGGTTTCGCTATTAATAGCATTTTCATAGGTTTATTTGGTTGTTTACGTACAATACCGGGTGTAAAAGCAAAGTCAAGAATACTTGAAAAAGCTTGCGGGTTGCCCTTAATTGGCTAGATCAGAATCTCCTGACAATTAATACTGTTAAAACTAAGTATATTTGCTTTACCGCGTCTGCTGTCTCTCAACCAGACTCCTTAACATTTGAGATACGTGCTCATAATTGTGGCCATAATCAGCACGTTTGAAATTGCACGATCATTAAAAGGGTCATGCAAATTAAATATCTAGGTGTTATAATCGACCAACATCTAACTTGGTCTGCGCATATAGATCTTCTAACTTCCCGTGTCCAAAAACTGGTTTGTGTATTCAAGGCTCTACGCCACATTGCCGATTCTACTTTTGTCATCTCTGTGTATAAAGCTCTGTGCGAATCTATATTAAGATATTGTATCATCAGCTGGGGTGGCGCTTGTAAAACTGTCTTGTTGCGCCTTGAAAGAGCCCAGCGTATGCTTCTAAAGCTTATTTTGTTTAAGGCTTTCCGGTTTCCTACTTCCGTTCTCTATTATTGTGCCAAAGTCCTAACTGTGCGAAAATTGTTTATTCACACCCTTATTTTATTTCAACACCGGTTTATTAATCAAGGTACAGTTAAGCTAAAGGAGAATTGTCGCCTGAAGCATAGGGTCTGCACTACGCCTGAAGTGAAGCTTAAATTTGCTGCCAAACACTATTCTTTCTTAGCCCCTTTTATATATTAAATATTTGAACATGGCCAAGCTCACAAAACATGTTTGCTGGAAATTGGTTTCTAAGTGGATTCAGGAACTTTCCTATGACGAAACAGAAGCTTTGCTTAAATCTCAGATCTAAAGTAAAATAAATTCATACCGATATTTATAGGAAAAACGGTCCAAAGATAATGTATTTGTATTCTACGTAATATTTGTAATACCATTGTTGTTATTATAATATTTATTTTTAACTTGTTTTGTTTAATTTATATATTAAGGTTAGGTTAATTAATTAGAAAGATAACACTGATCTGTGAAATTTATGGCTCCATCTATTTTGATAAAGACAAAGAGACTGGTGTACTCTGTACAGTTTTTACTGTATGTGAATCATTTGTCATGCGGAATGCGAAAACCTACGAATAGCGAAACCGGTTAGGTTTAGGTTTCACAATCAAAATGTATCGAAAGTTCCACCAAGTGCCAATAATCACAAGCATCAACTTCTTTAAAACTAAGGAATCAGAGGAGTTTCTTTTTCAGTTTCCTAACTGAATTGGCTTGTAAAGAATGTATCTTTCACAGCAATTGAATCATAATTGGTCAGTGAAAATAGGTGTTAAAGATAAAAGTCTCGAGATATTGCGACTGCTGCTAATTGTTTTGCCTTGATTGCATGACATACATGTTTTATCACCTTCAGTTCAAATCAGATTATATTTATAAATATTTTCTGCGCTTTCTTGTTTACTACAAATCTTGAGGTTTTAAAGCGATACATGAATTCAATGTCGTGGTTTTTTTTAATATAAATAATTCCGTTCTAATCAGTATCCTAGCTGTGAGTAATTAATAAAACGGTTTCAAAATTAATTAGTAAAAGTGAAATTAATTTATTATTCAGCAGGTTTGTTCCTTTGAAAAAAATATAAGGTCCTAAAATTCAAAGAAATAAAATCAAGAGGTGATAGAAAGTTTTTTATAAGATATACCGCCATCCATCGGTCCCAGGCAATGGTGGGCCGCCTGGTTTTGTCTGAGAGATGTTCTCTTACTCTCCCCCAAATAACTTCGGGGGGATTTGCAAGTAAGATGGTGGTACCTCCACAGTCGAGCCCGGCATCAGCTCTACCACCTAGCTAACCACCAGTTATTATGTAGGACCTTATTTGGTTTCACCTGGTATTATGTAAGGTCCTACAATTCAAAATGAAAAAAAAAATTATAGATGATAGGGTATCTTAATAGACCACATTCCACCGAATAAAAATTTTTTCTGCGAACATTTTTATATCTTTTCATAGAAATTTAGTCAGCTGATTGAACTACTCTGTACTAGGAAGTGAAAAAAAAATTTGAGCAAAATATTTTTTCTTCTTCTGGAATTTGATCAGTTAACGTTACATGATCTACCCTAGAATTATTTTCACTTACTATTGCTCTATATACACAACATGTGACATGTTGAAAATATCAAGGATTGTAGCTGCGCATCCTTTTTGCTATATTAAACGTATTAATAAAAAAATAAGCTCGTCGTTCGGCCTAGCTCTACATAAAAATTTGTTATGGAGTTGGAGTCTTGAAGTGCATGATGAGGCCATTGGCTCTATTCTGCTAATAATTTGGGACTCACGGTACTTTGAATTTATCTGTCGGCTTTTAAGAGCATGAAAAGACTCACTCCACTTGTACGGTACAGTGCACGGTAAGACCTTTTTTCATATTTTTAAGGTGTGTCCGGTTCGTTGTGGTAAGGCCTTGGCCTTGAGTTCAGTAAGATTCATTGTCATTTAAGATTTATATAATGTCTTTCCGGTAATCATTATCATTCAGTAGGCTCTAGGACATTGATATTTTGAAAAAAAAAATTTGCATGTTTCTTTATATTTCGGAGTAAATTTGACAATATGCTTAATTATTTCGTATTTATAACCAAATTCTGTTTGATAATATTAACTTTTTTACCCTCTGTTTCGATGATTATTTGGCACCTTATGAAAAACGACTACATCTGTGACTTCCGTAACCTCACTTGTCGTGAAGTTAAACAAAAAGTTAATGAGACTCTTCTCAAAATGACATACGAAGAATCTGAGGCCATTCTACATATCACTTCATAAATAACCCCCAAGAAACGATTACACAGTAAACGTATTTATATCTATTTATTTAGTTAGGTACCTATAGTTTCTTCTATTTATTTAATCTATATTATTTATTTTATTTTAACTACATTATCAATGTTATTTCACTAGTTGTATTCTTTAAATTATTCATAATTTGTAACCTTGTATTGTTTAAAGCTACAAACAATTGCCTGTCTTACTCACCCTTGTTCATGTTACCCTGTGTGCGAAAATGTTAAATGTCGGAAATCTTTATTGTTGGTACCCACGAGGCAAGCTCGCTTAGTCTGGGGCCACAAGAATAACAAATTTTTCGTAAAATGTTATAAAAACATCTTTTCTCTCTTTCTATTGCAACTCATTTAAATGTAACTGTGTTTGAATGGATGTTTTTTTGGAAAATAAATAATTTTGCTTTTTTTTTTTTTTTTTTTTTTGACTATAAAGATATTGTTACTTATTTTACTTTTAAAATTACAATTATTTGTTCGTACTAGTCTTTAATCATTTTCGTTTGTAGTGGATTGGTAAATTTTTTTAATATATATTTTTATGGTAAATTAAGGTGTCTTATCGTGGACAATGGATATGTTAAAACAAAGTGGCACGCTGTTTTATAAAACGACTAGCTTCTGCCCGCGGCTTCACCCACATTGAATTAGTTTTTGTGTACTCCAATAAAATCTGTCAATATTTTTCGGACTGTTACCTACAGTAAATGCGCCTCTGTGTTTTCGATTTTGTATGTCTCTTTTATAGCTTTTCCATGGGATCTGATGTATGGGATCAAAAGTAGTTTTTGTCCTATTCTAGATCTAGAACTTTATTTGTGCAAAGTTTCAGCTCAATCGGTTCAATAGGTACGGCGTGAAAGGATGACACATCACTTTTTTATAGAAACTTGAAACCACATTTTCATCCCATGGGAACTGATTTATAAGATAAAAAGTATCCTATGTCCTATTCTAGGCCTGGAACTACATTCATGTAAAATTTCAGCCCAATCGGTTCAGTAGCTACGGCGTGAAAGAGTAACAAACATCCATCTATCCACCCATCCATTCATACATCCAAACTTTCGCATTTATAATATTAGTGGGATATCCACGTCAAGCAAACGCGTCATGTAGCGTCTTAATTACATGTTATTAATATTTTTACTGTGCGTTATGCTGGGGTTTTAAGGGGATATAAATTTTAAAATAAGACTAGCAATTCTCTTATACGTTTCTCTTAACTAATGCAATAAATCATATTTGTAGTTTACTACGCGTGTAGAAAACCTACGCACTAACGCGTAGAGGTGACAACGTTTATAAATAAAGAAAATGTAAATATGTAACTCCGCTTGAAAGCATGAAATGACTCAAACTATTTAGAGCAACTCATATAAAGTACGTTTGCTCAAATAGTTTGCTACTATTTCTAAAAATAACATGTAACGTACCAGTTATGAAAGATCTGTCACACGTTCTCACATCGTATGTACGGACGGTCGGGTGGCACCTTTCTGTCAATGTATCGGAGCATGCAAACTATGTATATCAAAGCAAAGTATTATTTATACTACAAAATACAAAAAAAAATCACATGTGGTAACGTATTACAGATTATTTTATTGTAGATCTCAGACTAGGTGAAAAGTCTAACCGAGGGAACCAGTAGGTTATTTAATCAATAGTTGTGCCAGATATTCGGACAAGTGACAGCTGTGTGATTTAATCAAAATAACTAGGATCTAAATCCTTAAATTTAAAAAAAACGTAAGCCTTACTGATGTAGATTATGTATTTACTTATTTATGAGGGTAGTTACATTTCGAAAAAGTTATTCATTAAATAGCAATAGTGGCATATCTGTAGTTATTTGCTAAAAGACGATTGAACGAGTTGCGGAGTCTGTATGCCGATAACCTACAACAGGTTTGCTGGATAAAAACAAGCCAAGATCAAGCCTTCTACGATCGGGGAGAGGCCTGTGGGTTACCAGATAAAAGGATTTTTCCTAAAAAGTCAGGTATATTGGACCTCTGTCGTGAAAACAGGAAAAGATTGTATTTGGCGAGATTTGTAACGAATGAACAAATTATTAAATTTATTTATTGAGCTACATTGTGTTTGTGACAAAAACGATTAGAAAGTCGCGTCAAAAATTCTGCATTTACAAAACTCCATAATGAAAATGTCAGGAAATTTATTGATTTATTAGGGTTTTTGTCAGGAAGTCACGTTAAATGACCAGCACTAAAATAACAATTATTCATTGGAAATAACGAAATAACATTGGCTAGCCATTTAAATATTCCACATATAGAAGCAGATTACATTAAGAGCCTGCTTGCGTTGCTAGCTCTTTGTCAATTTACTAAACTAAGAAAAGAAATAGATAATGGTCAAGATCGATGCTTATCAACAATGTGCTTTCCGCCATAACTAGAATATCTTGATAATTGTATGGTTATTTTAATGATTTTAATAAGACCCTTTTTAAAAGGGATTGCTTTTCATTAAATTTACTGAGAATTGGTTGTGAAATAATCAAGGTGGAATGAGGGTGGTATAAAGTTATTACGAGTACAATCATGTGAAAAAAAAAGAATACACGCTTTCTAAGATTATTTTCAGAGTAAGAATCCCGCATTCACTGATCATCAAAACGTTTAGGTGCCCACTGCCCACTTCCCGGTGACGTATCTTGAGTCAAACGAATTGAAACTTTATTAGCACAAGTGAGAAAATATGAACTTTTTAAATTCCTAACTTAATTTTGAAAAACTGTTTCATACATTTGTTTAGTAATGAAAAAGTTGTATTTTTTTTCAAAATTATTTGAGTACTAATGTAATGAGTTAATACTTATTTGAGATAATGGTGCAGAACCCTCAGGGCAGAACGAATTTATTATATCTAAGCTTACACTAACAGATCAACTTTAGCTTATAAAACATATATCGTCACAACATTATTATGTACATATAATAGAATTATACAGATGTTTATCTCAAAAGTGAGTCTCGGTAGTAACTGTGATTCAAATAATAATACACACGTTTCACCAACTATTTATTCGTCCAAACGTAACAGAATATAGGTCCATCGCACTGCGGGATTCTAAAACCACAATTATTTTAAGTAAAAGGCCACACCAAAGCCATCAAAACAAAAAGTTTTGTTTATTTGGTATAGATCAAATATTTACGAAGAGAATTCGATTGTTCTATATACGTCTGATATCATAAAGATTAGATCACTTCATTCAAATAAATTGCATATTGGAATAAAAACATTGAACAATATGGATATTTCTCAGTATACAGATCTTACCGAAACGATATGCATGTTGAAGTAGTTTTTGTTTTACTTGTTGTGATATTCTTGACAGTTAAAAGTGATTTATTTCAAGATATAAAAGGAAGTGACTGGTATCATGTAGCTACTTTTGAACCAGTTACGACTGCTTTTAGCAAATTTTGTCATAATTACACAATAAAAAGAGAATACACAGAACTGATATGTGATGAAACCTGCATGTTTAAAAATTCAGACCTCTCTACTTTAACTTGGGGAACACTAGTCGACGGTAAATACAAAGAAATTTCAACGATATTTCTTGCTGTAAACAGTTTTCAACATGTCGATACAGCACTGAATAGTGACTGTATGTGTCATAAAGTTGGTAGCAAAAAACTTCAAATACCAATAGTTATTCGTACAGTTAATGATATTACCGGTATACCGGGAACAGAGAACTTTTTCCTGATATACGAAAAACCGGTGAAAAGTTTCGTAGAATTTTACGGCAAAAATAATGACTTCAGAACGACTGTAATGCATAAGGGAGAAATCGACGAAAAAAATTTGTGGGTTTTCCTTACCTCATTAGAAGAGTTTCAGGACAGACGTTATAGATATTTGAGATGCTATAATAATACTTCAAAAAATATTGAAAATGTTCAAACTCTTACTACAAAATCTATCGAAAATAAAGACCTATTAATGGAACTGAAATATATGCAGTATGAAATGGACTACTAGGATATATCACTTAGTAAGGATATTTTGTTATTTTGGTGACAATAATAACTTTTAATTGCTGTTAAAAAGTTGATTAACTTGACAATAATTGTCTGACATTACTAGAACAAAGATTAGTTGAATAGATTTACTTATATAATCTGTTGCGGCTATTACCGCTTGATTGTTTTCCTATATTGAATCATAAATTATATCAAATCCTATACAAATCATATTTATAACAACTCGTTCATTAACATCATAACAACGTTCTATTATTCTGTTACGGACATTCAACGAAGTTATGTGGCTGATATCACTTATATTTATTTGTTCTGTTAATGTTAAAAGTGATGAAATGTACTTTAGAATGTATGGAGGTCCTGGTTGGTTTCCAGTAGCAACCTTCGAACCTGCTTCAATAGGAAGGTTGTGTTACAACTATACTATAACAAATGATAGATCACCCATCAAATGCTCGGATAACTGTGAGAGTGAATACTGGGATTATGCAATTTTGTCTTGGTCTCTCACACCTGAAGATGGAATCATAAGACGATATGAAAAAGTTGCTCTCGAAGTAAAGAAAGAAGATTATGTACAGAAAGCCTTAAAACGTGATTGCACATGCGCTTATGAAGACAGTCCGTTCAAAATTAAACCTGTAGTGATAAAACCAGTAGATGAAAGCTATTTCCTTATGTATGAAAAACCAGCAGATGAAAAGTTTTTGTATACAATAACTGTTTTTTCTAGAGGAATTCCATCAAAAAGAGAATTAGAAGATTTTATGGCTGTTAATCCTGAGTTTATAGGCAGACATGTTTTCATGAACTGTCAGTTTATTGAATGACAAGAAAATAACTCACCGACTACAGATGCAAAAACATCAACATATGCAAAAGCATCAACAGATACAAAAGCATCAACCGATGCAAAAGCATCAACAGATGCAAAAGCATCAACAGGTGTAAAAGCATCAACAGATGCAAAAGCATCAACAGATGCAAGTGTCACGGATTTCACAAACCATTTTTTAAACGTATCTCTTTCTTTTGAAAAGTCGACAGTAAAAGTAATTCCTCCTGATCCAAGGAACAGCTTTATAAATAAGTTTCAAAATGGATACAAAGGGTTCAAAAATAGAATAAAAGGGTTTAAACTTAGATTCAACTATAAGTATAATCAGCTAAAAGATAGGTTGAGAGATGGATATCATAGTGGGTTAAATGGGTTAAAAAGTGGGGTTCCAAATTCTCTTCGAAACTTTAAAAACTTCTGCAGTCGATGGGTTAGAAACGAATATGATCGAGGTGTTGAGTGGATCAAAAGACAAATGTATATTTATTTAATGAACAACTGGTAATCTTAAAAAACGGTATTAAATTAGTAAGCTCAGGTAAGTTATTTTCAGTCAAATGATGTTTTTTTAAATGAGTCCTTTATTTAAGTTTTTAACTGTTTTGTAATTTTTTATTAAAAGTTTATTTTTAAATTATAATTGAAACAATGTTTGATTTCTTTTAGCCCTTTATAAAATGAAAAAAAAAACTAGTCAAAGAATGTTTTCCTCATAATTGTCATGTTAGTAGTAAAAATAAAAAAATCTTATAACCTAAAATGAAGGTTTGAATTTTTAATTATAGAAACCTGGTAGCAGTAGCTCAGTTGATCGGAAGTCGGACTCTCAGTCGTAAGGCTCTTATTCAATCTTTGTTCAGGAAGGCACAAAAGGTTTGTAGCAAGTACTTGTGTTTGTATAATTATCACATGTTGAAAAGTGAAGGAGAACACTATTTACTAAACCGGAAGCAAAATAGTCGAAGCTGGCGATATTGCCATCCCCTATCACATTACGACGTTGTAATATTATCAGTGAATAGTGGATACAGTACAGGGCAATTCTGTCTGTCTTAGTGATATCTGTGTTTAAAGAAGTGAAGGATACCTCTATTTCTATATGGCACCAGTTGAAGTGAAAGAATCTGTCAGTTAGTTGGGTCTTGATCTAACGGACCAGGGAGCGCGGCGTATTTGCAGCAATCATTGGTCGTATGTCAGACTCAGTGTTACTCGGGAAAGCTCTTTTCGTGCACAACGATTGGCGTGGTCCGATTTGTAAGAGTGTGACAGACATTTGATTTGCATTGCTTGTATGATGGTGACGTGTCAGTTTTTGATTGAGATCCAAAAAGAGCCATGCAGGACAATTAAACGACATTATTGCGTATTTCACTTGGGTTTTGAGGTATTTTCGATTAGTTTAAAAAAATGTCTAATGCGTTCAAATAAACTTCAAAAGTGTTCAAAAACATAATTCAACTGTTTTACGCCATAGATAATAGTTTGTAGAGTTTCGTATCTCTAAATGGAAAAACGAAACCCTTACACGATCACTTTGTTATCCGTCCGTCCGTCTTTAAAAAACCTTTCTTCTCGGGCCCTCTTACAGAAATCTGCGGCTCCATGGTGCAGTCAAAAAAATCAGACTTGCAACTCCATTAAAAAAAAGTTATTGCCTTTTAAGGTGATAAATTTCATACAAATTGCCTTACCATGAAAACTTATAGAGCCTTTCCAGTTGACTTAGAAACTTGAAATCCCGTTTCAAAATCGAAAAATAACCAATATTTAATTATTTATGGAGACATTAGGGACTAACTTAATAAGACCCCTTGGGTACATTATGTATCATACATAAGGTTTATAAGATTGTACGTGTCGATTAAAGTTGATATTCCACAACTGCACAGGTAATAAGTTTGTGTTTTTAACGGGATTTACGGAACCCCTAGGGTCCGAGTGCTACTCGCACTTGACCGTTTGTTTTTAAATATACTATCTTTTTTTGTGTGTAATATGGCCTGATTTTTATTGTATTTATGTAAATCTGGCTGGAATAAAGAAATTTTATTTATTTATTTATAACTTTTATACTTTTTTGCTTTTGTCATTGCGCACTTCAATTCTCACTCGATCATCTTGACCCCGCAACTGACGATAGTTTTTTTTTTTAAATCGTATAAAATGTATGAAATACTGCGTTACTGGTTTATTAGGTATGTTAAACATTGCGTAACTATTTTCTGTAAATCTATGATCACACTTTTTACGTTAATGACATTTTTACAGAAATATAAATATTTAGGTAGTTGCTCCGGGTTTCGTTCCTAAACGCACTACTTATGATTGGTTTTATTATTGTTGAATAAAAAGTATCTAATTATAGTGGTTTATAACGCTACGCGAAAATAATTTAATGTCAATTGGGCTTTTTCAGCAAAATTGTGTTTTTTCAAACAATACTTCTGCACAACAACTTTAAAGCGTGATTTTAGTTATTGTGCAGGATCATTTACAAAGTAATGCCAAAAATAGCACAATTGTTATAGGAACAGTTGCATGTTATCACGTAGTTCCATAAACCAAATATATTTAATACATTTATAAAAATTATAAAAAAAAATTAAAAAAATGGACAATCGTGAGTTTTACTTTTCGGAACGAGGCCCATCGCAACCACCTTAAGTATCGTAGAACAGGCTTAAAAACAAAACGTCAAAAAACACAAATTTACTGGAAAAGTCTAATTTACATTTGTCATAAATCATATTAATTTGATACTTTCTATACAAAAATAATAAAACCAATCCTAAGTTGTACGTTTGGGAACAAAACCCGGAACAACCATCTTAAGAAGAAAAACCGGTCAAGTTCCGTAATTCGACAGTTTTCGGAACAGTCAGAAAGAAGGTATTTAAAATCTTGCCCATAACTGTTTATGATAAGTAAAAATAGAATTGATGGTACCACAAAAGAGAGACTCATATTTTATGCAAGTGTATAACTTTATTATATTTTAGTAGCCCACCCTTAATATTTTTTGTATGTATTTCCCGTTTTTATTATTTCTTCATTGTATTATGTATATATAATATTTTTATTCCTAGGTTCCCCTATTTTATTTATTTTTTATTTATTTATTTATTTAAAAACTTACGACTATCATTTATTAATGCAGGTGTATATTTTATTTCCCGTATTATTATATATTTTTTTTTATATTCTAAAGATATATTATATTGTGTAAATTAACTTTGACTTGTAGAAAGTATACTTAATGTATCTATTTTGCAAAAATAAATATTTTGATTTGATTTTGATTGATTTGAGACTCAAATATTTTTATACCATACTCGAAATAAAAGTCGTGGATGAAAAATTAAATTTTGTCATTTTGTTATCGTGAATACCCACTATATTTTTCCTGTAATCTTTACGTAATCCCAAATTACTATGATTTTTTTCATATTTTTCGGTTAATTATTTTCGGATATAAGGGGGGGTAAGACATACATTTTTTTGTGGTTTTTCAAATATTTCTCGAAATTAGTGCCAGTAAATATAGTAAAAGTATATATTTTTATAATCAGCTCTTTAATTGATACCTTTGTTGTATTTTTATTAAAAATATATATATTTATTTTACATTGTTTGTTTTTATTTCTCATTTGTTTTGATTTTCTTTTTAATCGCTAAGGTTTTCCTGTAATTGGCTGGCTGGCCTATGATCGACATTTTTTTCATATTTTTTGGTTCACCAGTTTCGGAAAAAGTGGGGGGGAACATGCATTTTTTGGGGTTTTTCAAAGATTTCTCGTAATCTATGCCAGTAAACTACTACGGAACCCTAATAAAAGCAAATAGAACAATAAACTTGAAATACATGTAGAATTCATGCAATTATACTTTATTATGTAAGACAATTTTATAGTTTTTTGTAATCAAAATATCGTATTGCTTTTTATAACACCTTATTGTTCATAAATGTATGTTGAATCGAGAATTATATCACGAGTTCTTATAGCCATATAACACAATAAGTCCAGAATCATTATCTTACTGGCATTCAGCGAAGTTATGTGGTTCATATCATTTGTCCTTTTTTCTGCTGCAACAGTGGGGGGTGATGAATCTTACTTCAGACTATACGGAGGTGCTGGTTGGTTTCCAGTAGCAACTTTTGAACCAGTTTCAGTAGGGAAGATGTGCTATAACTATACTATAACAAACGATAGATCACAAATCAAGTGCACGGATAATTGTGAGAGTAAATACTGGGATCATGGGATTTTATCTTGGTATCTCATACCTGAAGATGGAATCCCAAGACAATATGAGAAAGTGGCGCTCGAAATAAAGAAAGAAGATTATGTACTAAAAGCTTTAAATTGTGATTGCACATGTGACTATGAAGATAGTCCATATAAAGTTAAACCTGTAGTAATAAGGACGGTAGATGAAAACTATTTCCTCATGTATGAAAAGCCAATAGATGAAAAATTCATGTACTCTATAACTGTGTTTTCCAGAGGAATTCCCCCAAAAAGAGTAGTAGAAGATTTTTTGACTTCTAAACCTGAATTTATAGGCAGACATGTGACCATGAACTGTGAATTTCCTGAATGACGAAAAGTTATCTCATTGACTACCGAAATAGGATCAATTTATTGAATCCCAAAACTCATTTTTTAAGCATGATTTCGTTAAATCTTTCCTCAACACCAAAGGTTCACTGTTAGATAATGCTACTGAGCATTTAGTTCATCTTTGTGATTTGTTGATTCATTAAATTAATTATTCACATGCAAACATTAATTATCCCTCTTCCAAAGTTTAAGAAGACACCATAAACGTTAATACAATACTTTATAAATAACTTCAAAATTCTAAATATTATTAAAGTTCATTACAAACAAGAAAAGATAAATTAGAAACAAACTCCAAGACAAAACAAGGCGTGAAATTACTTAACGCCCTCGCAAGCGTTCGTATGCCTTACAAGCTGGTAGATCAAGTAGTTATAAAAAAACGTTGCCCAAGGACGGTGGAAAAATGGTGTAGGATAAGTACCTCGTTGGCGCAGCTTCGAAACCTGGACTTGGGATTTTTTTCAAATTATTGTCTTGAAATTTGTTTCTAAGTGATGTTTTCTAGTTTTTAATGGACTCTTATGATATTAAGAGCATTCAAAAGCTATAAATTTAAATTTACTCAATTTTCAAAATCGTAATGGTGGAAGGATTAATAGGTTAAAATATCGTTTTTAACATGTTTTTCAAGCTATATTAAACGGGTTACCAAATAAAAATGAATTAGATACTTAACTTCAAAACTTGTACAGCTGATGGATTAAAAGAAAATACAACTCAGTAAAGAGACAAATGTAAATTTTTGTATACCTTTGCATCCGATGAAAAACGATTTAATCCAAAAAAAACAACTTTGTGGGAGGGTCAAAAAAACAAATACTTTTGCACGAAAAACAATTTCATCCGCAAAATCAAAGTGCCACGAGGATAACATTAAGTTCCATTACTATGAATCGGTTCAGCCCCTAAAAAACATACTATCTTAAAGTTCAGAATCTGGCACCAAAAAAATATTATGAATTGGAAAAAATCCACTATGATGAAAGTTGAGTTTGTGCCTTTTACCATAATATACGAGTATGTAGTAGACGTGTAAAAACAAATAAATAAATGTGATATTTCAGTAGATATGCGACTAATAATTATTTTTAAGCTTTTTTCTCATAATATGTCTATCTCCGGTGTTAAAAAAGATATTAAATTTCCAGTTAGATCATTTTATAGGGAAATTGTGTATTTCAATAGCCCGTGCTTATCATGAAATACGATTATGAATTAATTCTGTCAATAAACGCTCTTATAGGAGTATAGGTGGAAATGATTGGATCAACAATGTTTAGTTCTGAGTCATATTTAGACAGTAAAGGAGGTAAACATACATGCCTAGATTTTGTCGCTGTGATAATAGTTTGTGTAGTCCTGCCGAATTGGTCAATATTGTGTATTTCAATAGCCCGTGCTTATCATGAAATACGATTATGAATTAATTCTGTCAATAAACGCTCTTATAGGAGTATAGGTGGAAATGATTGGATCAACAATGTTTAGTTCTGAGTCATATTTAGACAGTAAAGGAGGTAAACATACATGCCTAGATTTTGTCGCTGTGATAATAGTTTGTGTAGTCCTGCCGAATTGGTCAATATTGTGTATTTCAATAGCCCGTGCTTATCATGAAATACGATTATGAATTAATTCTGTCAATAAACGCTCTTATAGGAGTATAGGTGGAAATGATTGGATCAACAATGTTTAGTTCTGAGTCATATTTAGACAGTAAAGGAGGTAAACATACATGCCAGGATTTTGTCGCTGTGATAATAGTTTGTGTAGTCCTGCCGAATTGGTCAATATTTTTGGGACCAATAATTTCGCAGTACATTTTGACCTAATGTAGAGAATATACACGTAGTGTAGTAGTATTAAGATTGCACGTACCCCGTGAAAAGAATTAACAAAATAACAGCACCAAATTGAGCCCGTGTGCCAGTTTGATGATCACATGGCATTCAACGTTGGCGGATATGAAATACAAAACACTTAGAAAAAAATTGCCTTTATGTGTATTAAATATATGATCTTCTCTATATAATAGAGGAAATGTTCGAGATTTCAGGTTAATCAACATTCATTCACTTGTGTTAATAGGGTTAGGGTATGTATACTGAATCTTTTGAAGTGACGTGTTGCCTTATTATTTGTTTATAAAAAGATATTGACAAACGAAATAAAGAATTTGAAACGTCTTGAATTTTATTTAACTTTTTTTTTACGAATGTTTTGGGTTTATGTCTGGTAATTATTGCACCACGTTTTGGTACGTAGGAAAAAATCAGGACATAACAACGACATATTGAGATTACCGGGACCATAATTTTTTGAGATGGTATATAATTACTGTGTTATTTGGATTTTGGGTTGTCCCTAGGGAGCTGCCCGATGTTCTGGGATTATAGTATTAGCATGGATAAAATTCAAATTCAAATAATTTATTCTGTAAAATAGGTACAATAAAGTTCACGTTTCAAATTTTAAAATTAATGTCGAAAAAAAACTAGGCTTGTGTAGTACAGTACTAGAGTACTAGTAAAAGAAAAAGAACTATTCAGTCTTTTTGTATATTTCAGTCCGACATAACGAGACGAAGCGAACGATACCCGACGAACGAAATGAAAGAGCCAGTGACTTACACAACGACGATTCCGATCTTGTTCGGAAATTTTGTACCTTATTCCAATAGCATAAAAGTTTAAATTCTTCTGAAAAGGTTGGTTAATCAATGACTTGTTTCAAGCTAATTATGAAGAACGTTATTAGTTCTTTCTAAACAAACTCAGCAGTCATATCCTGCTACATTAGAATCACTCATGAAACATTATACAGAAAAGTTGACTCTATATAAAACTTTATTATCATATTCTATATATTATAGGTACTTTAATCAACATAATTCAATAAAATAATAATATACCTATCATTTGTAATTTGCGTTAAGAATAATAAATCGAACTAAAAACACATATTTTCTTAATACTCGTACGTTGCATTGTCATTTAATTAATTAAAAGTAAATATTCATTCAACATTACAGATATATATCAAGCATTACCTCGATCTTATATACTCTGTAAATACCATCCTCCGTGGTAAATACCATCGCACAGGAAAAAACGTACCGTGAGCACAGTATCGCTCAAACGAGTCACGTACTAATGGTACTAAATGAACGAACTAGTACGTTTTGATAAATGTACGAGATCGGATCGAACCGCGTAGTGACCGAGCAAGCACAAGCCTAAAAAAAACAATAGAATATGTAAAAAAATAATAATATAAATATAGGGTGAATCTCGTCTACACTTGACAACCAAAAACGTACGATTTCATTTGTCAAACTGGCTTATTTGCTTAGCCGAAGAGCCGTATGGCAGTCGAATTTGAATACCATTGGCTTACACAATTGCACCGGTCAGTGGTGTTCACAAGAGTGAACTGTGAAATGCAAATCACAACACACTTGTTACACCCGCTTTTCACCAACGAATATTACGTCCCAAACGTGATGGATGGTGAGCCCTATCACCATATACTTCAGGCATAAATTGTCCAATAGCTTTTATTAATGTACAGTCAGCAAGGTTTCTGCCTGACCACCTTAATTAAGGGCCAGTTTAGTGTGCAGTGGCTCGCGGCAAATCAGATAAAATCAAATCAAAATATTTATTTTGCAAAATAGATACATAGAGTATACTTTCTACAAGTCAAAGTTAATTGTAACAATATATATCTTTAGAATATAAAAATATATATAATAATACGGGACATAAAATAAACACCTGCATAAAATAGAGGAATCTAGGAATAAAAATATTATGTATACTTCCAACTTCCGCTAGGTACCACCCTGCTAGTGATGTCCACCAATAGTCTGACTGAGATCGCCACAGGCAAGCAATAAGGTTTTGAAACTGGATAGGCGGGAGCCTTGGTGATGGTACCTTCTGAAGTGCACCGCGAAGATTGAACTTACGACCTCTGGGTTAGCAGGCGACCGCTCTACCACTCGGTTACAGAGGTGGTTGATCATAAAACATGTCCCTGAAATTGCTCTCTGAAATGTGAGTGAAACATAATTAGACTTCTTTGTATAGGTATATTATAAACACTCAATTAAATTTCAAAGTAGGTAGAAGAAATAAGTGTTTGACCGTTTAGTAAATACTATACAGGATGACTTTCAAACAAACCCCGATAATTTTAAAGATTATTGAGGAACGTTATTAGAACACATTTTAAATGTAAAAACAATTTAAATTAAAAGTCAAAATATTATTAAAAATGTAACTTTCAAATAAATTGTATGGTTATCCTAGCCATTCCCATACGGAAAAAGTTGAAAATAGTCCAAAATAGTGGGATCAATAATAAAAATAACTTCGCGCGATCTAATTATCTTATCTCTTCGGGTGACCATGATTTCTTTAGATTTTACAAAAATCCTTAAAGGGCTCCAACTTTGTATTCTATTTTGTTTGTATTCTTCTACAAAATACTAAATTATCGGGGTTAGGTTAAAAGTCAACCTGTATACACCTCTATCTATCTAAATGGTTTGCTGATGTATTTTATCAGAATCCACCTAAAAAGAAGTTATTCACTTGATTACTAAATCTTATTCACTTTAGAATCTTAGTATTGTTTTATTCATTTTGTAAATATTGATTTGTTTATTTTGCAGAATGGCACGCTATTTGAAGGAAAATAATACTGAAGATTTATGAAACGGCTCTAGTAGAGAAAATAGTGATAATGAGGAGCACCAGGACTTACCATTTCCAGGCCAGGGGATGAATCAATCCCAGTCTGAATCCTGAAGCAATAGAAATGAAAACGTTCCTCTGAACGATTTGCGTTGGAAAAAGAAGAAATATTAAAAGCCTCAGATCCTGTCTTAACTCCAGCGCAATACTTTAGCATTTTACACTTTTAAAATTGTTTTAGCAATGATTAGCGGTGATTGTTTACCATTTTTAGGGTTCCGTAGATCGACAAGGAACCTTTATAGTTTCGCCATGTCTGTCTGTCTGCGGCTTAGCTCAGAGACTATTAGTACTAGAAAGCTGTTATTTGGCATGAGTATACATATTAATCACGCCAAAAAAAAAGTAAAATAAGATTATGAAAAAAAATATTTAAGGACACGTAAATTAGGGATGATTTTTTTTTCACATTACGTGCATTACAAAACCGGTTTCTTTTCCCCAGATCAAGATGCACCGGTGTGTCCCTGACACAAATTTTCCCTTGCTATGCAATTGCGAAAATATATCACACACATCGCATATTAAATATCTTGGTGT
Source organism: Ypsolopha scabrella (assembly GCA_910592155.1). Lineage (NCBI taxonomy): Eukaryota > Metazoa > Arthropoda > Insecta > Lepidoptera > Ypsolophidae > Ypsolopha > Ypsolopha scabrella. The sequence continues at coordinate 2,073,907 of OU342978.1, forward strand.
TTCTCTTGATGTACGATTGACTTTCAATAAACATATTGAAGTCTTAGCTGGTCGCATTCGTAAAACAATTTATATTATGAAACCCTTGGGTAACTCAGCTGAGGTAAAATTGTTAAAGATGGTCTACTTTGCCATTTCACAATCCATTATCTGGTACTGTATCTCTGTTTGGGGTGGCTCTTGTAAGACCTCTATAATCACAGTCGAAAGAGCCCGAAGATCTGTTTTGAAAGTGTTGCTCAAAAAACCGTACAGATATCCAACGGAGGCCTTGTACAAGGATTGTGAAGTCCTGACTGCTCGTCAATCGTTCTGAAGGTATCACTCCGAGTTCACAAAAAGGTCATTGGCTCCTCTGATTATGAGGATTTACTTGAGCGCAGAGTATTTAAGGTGCCGGTTCCTAGGGTATCCACATCTTTTGCGAATCGTTTTACTGACTTTCTTCATCCTTTTATTTATAACAAATCCGTTCCTTTAAGCTATTTACAAACCATTAAAAAAATTGTACTGTGTAATATACCTATATATATATAATATAGTTTGATATTTTCTGTATATGCCGAGAGACTTAGTTATATTTGTCAAGCTACCGCTGGCCTCCCTGGACAAGCTTGCTTAGTGTGGGGGCCATTGTAATGTCTTAACTGTGTATTTTTATTGTACTTATCCTTATTTTGTATTTTGCTTTGTGTTGTGTACTGTTGTTTTGAATAAAATAAATGAATTGAATTGAATTGAATTCTCATCTATCGCATAGTTAGATAGTTCGTTCAAAAACATTGTGGGTATGTAAAAACCATTTTTCGATTTAGAGATCTGTTGGTGAAATAATAATCTTTAAAGTACTAATTTTTGTGAGAGTCACGCGTCTCCCCCTCCCCCGCCGGATAAACGGTTGTTTATAGACATGTGAAAAAAATCACAGACTAAGTATATATAATGAAGTTAAAAGAAAAACTATCACAGCTAAGTAGGCTTTAGAGGTTTACGAGTACAGGTCGCGCCAAATTTTAAGTCCCCTCTAAACACGACAATGTAAGAGCCGTTCTTCTAAATGTATGGAACTAGAAGTTTGGCGCGATCTGTTTTAATAGACCAACTTATAAAATGTACCAGGCAACTGCGGAACCCTACACTGCCCGTGGCCCAACGCGCACTTGGCCGGTTTTATTATAAAACTGTTTATGGGTTTATAAATGTTTGAAATGCTTGAAGTTGAAACATCGTTAATCTTTTGTTAATAAACCACAACAAACAAACAATTGCAATTTATAATACAAGTGGTGGCCTTAGGCCCGGCTCCATACGATTTTTTTTTATTTTTTTTTTATTTCAAGGTACATACAACAGATTGCAGCCAAAAATTGCTTATAATAACGTAGTAACTGTTTGAACAAGGCTGCTTTCCAAAACGTATACACACAACATGCACAATTAAAGACTAAAATTAAACATTCAACAAACATCAAATTTTAATAACCTTCACAAATTCTGGGTTCACTGTATCAGGCCCTGATTCATACAATCTTGTGGGTCAAAATTTTCCAAGATGACGGCCGGAAAATTGGTCCCAGATTCGTCACAAAACAGGTAACCACTTTTGGTAGGTATGACTTTTATCCTGACTGAAATCGGTACAGTTTCGGTACCGGGCTGGTTATATCTTTGTGTTGTAACAGTGACAAATTATTGAACTATAGCTCAGAATAAATACTACATACTATAGTCAGATTAGTCAAAAGTCCTGGATGGTTTCCTTCGTATCCTTCTAACCTATTTCACCAATCTAGTGCATGGCATGGACTGTGGGGTGATTTCTTTGTTCCAAATTTAAAAAAACCGGTCAAGTGCGAGTCAGACTCGCATACTTAGGGTTCCGTAATTCGACAGTTTTGGGAAGTTTCTCGAAATCGGTGCCAGTAAATATAGTAAAAGTGTATATTTTTACAATCAGCTCTTTAATATCTACAACTTGATTTCCATATTGTATTTTTAAGAATTTATTTTTTATTTTTCTCACTTTTGTATTGGAAATATTTTCAACAATTTCAAATTTTTCAATTTACTTTTTGTACCGTGTTATGTAGGCAAGTGAATGCTATTTTTGTGGAAAATTTCAAGTCTTTATCTTTAACGGTGCTAAAGTTATGAGGCTATGACATACGGACGGACGGACAGACAACAGAGTCTCACCATAAAGGTTCCTTTTGTACCTTTTAGGTATTACGGAACCCTAAAAATTTGCTTTCGACGCAGGAAAGTTAGGTGATGTGAAAAAAGTTTTGAATAGTGATTGCACGTGCGTCTATGTAAATAGTACGTACAAAATTTAAACAGTAGATGAAAAAACAATTTCTTAGTATGCAAAAAGCCAGCAGTTGGACAGATCTTGTACTAAATGACTGTATTTTCTACGGAAATTCCTACACATTAATCGACTAATAAGATAAGAACATCAGAAGCAAATGCAATTGAATCCTTTAACTCATTGAAAAATCTCTTTAATTGTTTCTATTTATAATAAATCTATCTCAAATCTTATCATTTTAATCAGAAAAAAAACAAAATTAACCAAAGTACAATTTTTTAACACGTGTATAAAAACTGGAACAAACGTAGGAAATGCTATACTACTCATTACAATATGTTTAATCTTAATACTAAAAGAGTCGTACCTGTACACTGAATATATATGAGAAATTTTAAATGAAATGGATTATGGTTATGATAGTATGATACCGAGACCAAAACAATTTTTTTTTTTCTGTCGTTTTGTCTCTATGTAGGTTCCGTTTAAACTGGAAGACCACTCAACGGATTTAGATGCGGTTTTTTATATTCATCGTAGTGGCCCTGTTCAACGGTGTTGATAAAATGACCAACAAGCCGAAAATTGTCGGTACTACTCAACGCTTCCATACAAGCGAAGCCACGGGCAAAGTCTAGGAAATCATAAAATTAAAAAGTCCAGTGGAGCACTCGCTTGCTAACCTAGAGGTCGTGAGTACAATCCCCGCGGTGAACATTAATTTTTGCTCGGTCTGAGTACTTCCGAAGGCACTTTAAGTGGTTAATTGCCCGAAGTATAGCGACAGGGCTGACCACCCATCACGTTTGGGGCGTAATAATCGTCGGTGAAAAGCGGATGTACCAAGTTGGGACTGCGGCTTGCATTTCACAGTTGAAACTTGAGAACACGTCTGAAACCCCCTCAGGGATTCATGTCGAGACGTTATATTTTTATGTTAATAAGTTATTATTTTTAAAATACAAGTACATTAGATTTTGCAAACATTATGATTTGTTATCAAAATAAAAATATATAAATAAAAAAAACAAAGTTATCCTATTGTTTGTAATTATAGCGCTTAGTTGTTTACCTGTATTGAATCGTGCATTATACCAAAACTTTTTCGAGTCTTATTTATAATGATTCAGAATTATATCATTCTCCTATTGGCATTCAACGAAGTTATGTGGCTCGTATTTTTTATATTTTTATTTTTTTGTGCTTTATCAGTGAAAAGTGATGAAACTTACTTCAGACTGTATGGAGGTGCTGGTTGGTTTCCAGTAGCAACCTTCGAATCTACTTCAGTAAGAAGGTTGTGCTATAACTATACTATAACAAACGATAGATCACCAATCAAGTGCACTGATAATTGCAAGAGTGAATACTGGGAACATGGGATTTTGTCTTGGTCTCTCATGCCTGAAGATGGCATCACAAGACGATATGAAAAAGTTGCTCTCGAAGTAAAGAAAGAAGATGATGTACAGAAAGCATTAAAAAGCAATTGCACATGCAGCTATGTAGACAGTCCGTTTAAAATTAAACCTGTAGTGATAAAACCAGTAGATGAAAACATTTTTCTGGTATATGAGAAGTCTGCAGATGGAAGAAACTTGTATTCAATAACCGTGTTTTCTAGAGGAATTCCTAAAAAAGGAGTAGTGGAAGAATTTATGAATACCAACCCTGAATTTGGTGGCAGAAACTTTTATGTGAATTGTGAATTCCTTGACTGACAAGACGTTAACTCATCGACTACAGAGACAGGAGAAATAGAAACAAAAGTCACTGAATCCCATCATTCAATTAGGAAATATGTTAACATAACTTATCTCTCATCAGTTTCAAAAGACATTATATTAGACATAATTTCTCCTTCAACAGATTCAACTCCTTCAACAGATTCAACTCCTTCAATAGATTCAACTCCTTCAACAGATTCAATATATAGCTGTTTAAACGTAACTCCTCCTGATCCAACATACAGTTTTATTAATAAGTTTCAAAATGGATTAAAATGGTGGAGAAATGGATATGAATGGTGCGAAAATAGATTAAAATGGTTTAGCCATAAATTCTTAGGGTTAAAAATTAGATTAAAAGGGTTAAAAAATAGATTAACAGTGTTAAAAAATAGGTTAAACAGTGGAATAAATGGTTTATATTATAGGATAACAGGAGTTGAGCTAACTGGAACAAACGAGTCAACAAATGGAGATCAACACCAATTAATAAAATTTCAAAAATTCTTCAGCCAATGGGTTAAAAATGAGTATGACAGAGGTGTTATGTGGCTAAAAAGTCAATTGCATATTTTTTCATAAGCAACTACATATTTAACATATAACACATGGGAAGTTTTTTACAGTTACACAATGAAATTGGAAATTAGTTTTATTCTTAGGTGTATGCTTGTAATGTAGGGTATGTGACCCCTTTGGCCGTACTTCAGGCACAAAATCATGAACTAAGTTGAAGGTACATCCTTAACGTATACAATAAAGTACATACATTATAAATGAGTAATTGAGAGCAAGAACGGTCTAACATTTCCAGACACAATTCATTTTTAATTGTGTCTGGAAATGTAAGGCCGTTCTTGGTATCAATGCTTCAAATATTTTATACGCACATAATCTACTAATCTAATACTAATCCATAAATTAGCCTATTTTGTCCACTGCTGGATATAGGCCTTTTCAATATTTCGCCACTTTTGGCGGTCTTCCTGGAAGAGATAGCCATACTCACACACGCTGAGCAAACAGGTTGGTGAGCGCGTTGCCGAGACCTTTGCACCAGTGACGCCACCCGTCACCAGCCTGTTTTATATAAGTACTGGCAATTGAGGATGGATATACCGCCATCCATTGGTCTCAGGCCATGTTAAACCACCTGGTTCTGCCTGTTAGAGAGGTTTCCTCTTACTCTAAGTTCAGAGGTTTTGCGAGTAAGATCGTGATACCTCCACAGTCGATACCAGCTTTAATTACTTTCGTATAAATTCGACAGGTATTTGCCGGGCCTTATATACAATAGACTAGTGATGAGCAGTGGCGTCACTGGTGCGAGGATTCCGGCATCGCGCTCACCAACCGTGTTGTGTGAGTATGGGCATTCATTTCAAGAGGCCGCCAAGAGTGGTGAAATCTTGGAAAGGCCTATGAGCAGCGGTGGATGAAACAGGCTTATGGATGGATGGAAATGATGGGAAAAAAGAAAAAGGCAAACCAAGGATCAAGTTCAGTGATAGTACTATGGCAAAGGCAGGAATCGCACGAAGAACTGAACTAGTTGTCTCTGGACAGAGAAGTGTATGAAGATATGTTACACCTTAATTGTAAAAAGAGAATGAAAATCTCAAAAGCAGAAAAAAGTTCCAAAGTAAAAAAATTATTCAAATAGTTGTAAATATAACTAATTTTTATTATAAACAACTATTTCGTTATTGAAATTGATCACTTTCTGATTCTCCATTATTTTGTTTCTATCAATCAATCACGTCATATGCTACATACTTGCAGTTTTTTTGATCATGTAAGTTAATTATCATCTTATCATTTACCAGCCTTTGCCCGCGGCTTTACCCGCGGCTTCACTCGCACTAATTCGCCTTGGGAATTATTTTATATATACCCCTTATAGCCTGTGAATAAGTCGCAGGCATTTGGTTAAATCAGGCAGAAGAGAGGCGGTAGCTTAGGTTAGAAGGTTAGGTATGGCGAATCGCGCTACGTAGTGGCGTGACCGCCATACGTAACCTTCGTGATTATTTTTTTATGACCACCATTTAAACCAAAAGCCTAGTCATTTAGTTAAGTCACTGAATTTAACCAGATGCTTGGGACTTCTACCGATATGTCTGCCATGGTCACTACGATTATTATTTAAAAACGGCATCCAAATCCGTGGTTCTCGAAGTGGTTCTCGAGTTAAAACGGAACATCCATAACACCGACAAACAGATCCACATTCTAAAAATTGTGGTTTTGGCCATAACATAATAGAGTACTAATAACCCATTTTATTTAAAGTTATATAGAGTTGATGCTCGTGATTGTTGGCACTTGGTGGAACTTTTGAAACATTTTTTGTTTGATAAACACTTGTACTTGTCCACTTATTTATATTAATTTCCCTTACCGGTTTCGCTGTTAAAGCATTATCAAAGGTTTGTTTGGTTGTTTTTGATTGTTTTTTACCTGTATTGTTTTTCAAACAAACAACCAAACAAACCTTTGATAATGCTTTAACAGCAAAACCGGTAAGGGAAATTAATATAAATAAGTGGACAAGTACAAGTGTTTATCAAACAAAAAATGTAAAGTTATATATATAAAGGTATAATGTAAATATACGAATTTTTTACTAGTTTATTCTACTTATTAGTATAGATTTTCCCAGAAAAAGCCAGGTTGATATTATGCATTTAAGCTGTTTCAAAATCAAAATCAAAATCCAAATATTTATGTTGTAAAATAGATACATAAAGTATACTAAAGTTAATCTTTACAATATATATCTCTAGAATATAAAAAAATATATATACTATTAAGGGAAAGACATACATGAAATATTTAGGTTGGGCTACTAAAACGTAATTATACACCTGCTTAAAAAAGAGAAATCTACGAGTAAAAATAATACATATAAATGATGCAATGAACAAATAAGTTGATAAATAAATACGGGAAATACATTCAAAAAATATTAAGGTTGGGCTACTAAAATGTAATTATACACCTGCATGAAATAGAGAAATACTCGTATAGGAATAAAAATATTATATATACATAATGCCTAACCATCCGCACCATTCGATGGGTATTGCTAAGAAGAAGGGCAAGAAACTTAGCAAACATGATGATGTTTTGGAAAACGATACAATTCCTGTAAGATTACTAGCTGAAACACATTTACGTTGAAACGGATTCAGTTATTGTGAAATAAAAGAATAAAGTTCCTGTTTATACACTGATCATAGTTTACCTAATACAAACACAGAAAAAAAAAGTAGATAGCTCCCGTGTAAAAAAATAATAAAAAGACGAGTTCCTTTTTTCCTCTGCAAAATTTTCTACAACCTAGTAATTTTTTTTAACTTTACTCAGCCAAGCTACTCTTAATTTTATTGTAGTTTGAAGCAGTGAGGCTGCGAGCGGATGTTCCAGACATACTTGTGAAATTCTTACTATTTTATTTGCTTAGACTAACTTAATGCTAGATAATTGTGTCGATTTGGTGTAACACGACTTAACTTATTTGACAGGATTTTTTTTATTTCTGTGTTGAAAAGACAGACAGACGCCTAAAATAAAGTTAGTCTTCTCAAATAAGTTAAGTAGTGTTCAACCAAATCGACACCAATTTCTACCGTAAAACTCGAAAGTAAAAAAAGAAAAAATAAGTAATTCTTATTGTTTTTAAATAAAATTTTAATTTAATAACAGTCAGAGAATCATTGTCTGAGAAAACTATAGCGGAGGCGGAGGCTAACAATAGGTATCGATTTTTCAAAGGGGATATTGGGTTTAGAAAACATGTGTTTGTCATCACAATAAAGAACTTTAAGAATAAAAACAAATGAAACCAGTATCCTATTGCTTTAATAGCGCTTATTTGTTTACCTGTATTGAATCGCAGATTCAATCGTTCATATTAAATCGGAATCAACCATTCTCTTACTGGCATTCAACGAAGTTATGTGGATCATAACACTTATATCTTTCTGTGCTGTATCAGTTAAAAGTGATGAAATGTACTTTAAACTTTATGGAGGTGCTGGCTGGTTTCCAGTAGCAACCATCAAACCTATATCAGTACAAAGATTGTGTTATAACTACACTATAACAAACGATGGACCGGCAATCAAGTGCGCGGCTAATTGTCAAAGTCTATACTGGGATCATGGAGTTCTATCCTGGTCTTACAGACCTGAAGATGGAGTCACAAGACGGTCTCTAAAAGTTGCTCTTGAAGTAATAAAAGAAGACTACGTACACGCAGCTTTAAATCGTATTTGTTCATGCGCCTTTGACGGCAGTCCATTCAAAATTAGAACTATAGTGATAAAACCAGTAGATGAAAAGTACTTTCTTATATACGAAAGGGCAGCAGATGAGAAGTTCCTGTATACTATAACAGTGTTTTCCAGAGGCATTCCAACAAGAAGAGAAATAGAAGAAGAATTTATGACTTTGAACCCTGAGTTTGCTGGTAGATATGTTTTCATGAACTGTGAATTCCCTGACTGATATACGTTACCGCATCGACCATAACTACATAAGCAACAGGACCAAATTGTAGTGAATCTATGTCCAGTCCATCGAATAATTAGAACAGATTCAACAGACGGTTTATATTCAAGTGTTTAACTGTTATTCAGTTTATAAGTACCTACATAAAAAAACATGTTTTGTAAGTCTTTAAAGTTGTTGTTTTGTTACTATTACGATTATATTTACAAAAATGTATAATTATAATTTTTTACCATTTAAGTAACAAAAAGCAATTCGAAGAAAGTTTTGTTATTATATACATAGCTATTACTCACACCTGTCTCACAGAGGACTAAGCAGAGACTATCTATTTCTATTTGCTATGATCCTGACACATTCTTTCGCTTCTTCCACATATATAATTTTGTTCATACAAGCCTTTCTTCCGGATGCTTCTGATTTTGCACTTTTTTAGTATATCACTTATTTGGTCGGCACACGTCCTGCCTTTTTTATCCACCTTAATAAGACTTAACATTAAAAACCCGATAACTCTTAATTTGATTTCAAATTAAGGACACCTTATAGTACAAGCTTGGTCGGCTGTACATACAATCTTAAGCCTCTTTTTTAATCCTCGGTTGGGTATTCACTAATGAACTAGTTTGGGATATAAGTAAAATCTATTATTTGTATGTAATATACCACTTGTTAAAAATTAAAACGATATTATTAAGACAAAGAAACGCAAAAAAAAGTAATCTCAATATAGGGATCTCTGAAATGGGATAGGAATCCGAGACCAATTAGCTTACTGGTTATTCTAGCAACTGACGAATTTACTTAATACTGTTAAGATATAGGTACATAGAAGTGCCTTCCCACATCGTTCTTCTGCGTTTTTAAGCCTTAATGGTATCATGTAATATTAATTTGTATCTCCCGGCGATGGACAAATTGCTAAGTGTGAAAAATATACAAAAGTTTGTTGTTCAGTAAACAATTAATACTACCTCTGACCCATGTATTATTTATTAGGACATAATCAAGTATATGTCAGTCTGTTTTAGACATAAAGCACCTCTATTTGTAGTCATAATACTAGTTGCACGGCAGCGCAGTCTAAATTGCCCTCCAGGGCAGTCTGACATGCGTATGGTTTCATCTCGCTTGCATGGTTTGAGGCGTGGTCCAATTTGCAAGAGTGCGGTGAAATGACTCTTCATAAAAGCAAGAGCTTGATGATTTTTTCTGAAAAAAAAAAAACATTACATTGTGCAAAATAATAATACAAAAAAACACATCACAAGCATAATTTAGATATTTTACTTCTATTTTCGTGTAATTAGCAATATTGTAAAACATGTCTTTAGTTTATGCTGTTTCCACCTGAACGAAATGAGATATTAGTACGGTATAAACACGATAAGCCTGGCATCATTTAGAACTCTATCTTCCAATATCTTCTTCTACTCGCTCACCCATTTGATTTAAATATTGGATGGATTCGATTGATGGTTCTTGGTGGAATATCATCTTGAATAAATTATACACAAATTCTTGTACTTTTATTCCACATATATTTATTTTTATTCTAACTTAGGCTACCGGCTTCGTATTACACATCATCGGGCCAACAAATTATTATTATTATATTCTGTCGTGTTAAATAATTAATAATTTGTTGGCCCGATGATGTGTAATACGAAACCGGTAGCCTAAGTTAGAATAAAAATAAATAAATGTGGAATAAAAGTACAAGAATTTGTGTATAATTTATTCATTTGATTTACTTGTTATGGTCATAAAAACTTAACAGACGTTAGGATTACTTGTGAGGCGGTGTATACGTCTGAATTATTCTAATTTAGTTTAAATACTTTCTGTTGTGGGGAATATTCTTAAATCTTTGAAACAAGAGTTACGTCTTATTAGGATAGCGGCGTTAGTTCTGATTTTGGTCACGAGTGCCAATGAATCCACGCTCCAAAAGAGTCTTGTCACACTGTAACAGGTCTGTGAATGACTGGCAGACAGTGACATGACGTTTTAAAGTTTTAGTTCTATCAGTTTTCCGCAACATGGCGAGGTTTTTTTTCCTAGTTGGGCTTTATGTTCCTTAAGGGATGTTAAGATGCAATAAGAAAGGATTTTTTGAAATTCACCCCATGATCGTGTGAAACTGGGTATACACTTTTGTATTGAAAATGCGTTCCCGACGGATACAATGGGCTGTTTATATCCCAAATCAACGCGGTCATCCGTGTCCTTAGCTGGTTCATTAAGTGTGAAAATAATTTCCGAGTAGGGTTTTTTTTCTATTTAGTTCTCATCACTTGGACCACAGCAACCTTCTAACGGAGTTTAATACCTGGACAGAGTGATGGTAGTTTATTTCACTCCACTTGGTTTTAGATTCGCCCAGGATAGCCTGTGCTCGAACCAGGTGCTTTTATACGCGAATGTAATCGGTGGGATTTGATTTCAAAAACCCGTGTAACAGAGAACTTGGTCTTGTAAAATGAGATAGGTTTCGTAGTTCTAAATTGCAGTAACAGAAAAAGATACCAAAGGATACCAAATATGAATATTTTGCACGAGTTCGTTAAAATTGTTCAACATTGTTTTTCTGGAGAAAAAATATTTATTTTAGTAATCTTCTCGATGTATAATTTTTTTTTTAATACTTTACCTTACTTCCCCGCGTGGGAATCGGTGGGATCACAGATCTTTGTTGAACTTTGATGACGACTTACAGTATCGCAGAGCACAACTCATTTTCACTGTTTTAAAAGTTCAAAATATGCGACGTGTCAACCCGGAGAGATGTTCCAAAATTGTATATACTACTTAGTTCGGTATCATACCCCCCACGTCTTGCCCAGCACAATTGCTTTATCTAGATGCTTTCGTTGGACAACTGTATGGATCTTACATAGATTTGTCTGTTTTGTCGTTTTTCGGGAGATTTGCGGTTTCCTTCTGGGCCGGCCCCGGACGTTTTGGTATCCGCGTTTCAGATTCGGTTCGAAGAAGCGATGCTTTTATTTCGCCATATGTAGGTAGTTATAGTGCCTCTTTATATTTTATTACTTTGTTGACAGTGCATTTCTCTTTTGCTTGAAAATTTATCTTCAATTTGTAATTATTATTGGTTTTGTTTTAACTTAATAATTACGTTGAGTAAATATTTTCGAGTTGGAATTTTATTCTTCATATATTTTGATCTAAGCAAAATATGTGTTACCAGTGAAATGGATTTGGGTGTGTAAGAAAACCTAACGAAAGTTGGTTAGCAAGTAATTTTAGAGCTTAATTAATGTAATTAAATTAGCAAGTGCATTTATTAGCAAGTTAAACAAATCAAGAAATTCTGCTTTATGTAGTATGCTGACTATAATTTAATCACCTCTGCAGTTTTCGTAAACGCATGACGAAGATTAGAGATAAAATTTTAGAAAAAAAAAGTTGTAATTAAAGTCCGTTACAAACGTACACTCATAACTTGTCTCTTTCGCTCTTCAGACTAAGAAGGCCAATCTAGTATGTATGTAAGTATGTGCGCCAGCTATTATCCAATTCCGTAAGACTCTGCAGCACTGTGTATGATCACTTGCAAGTTGTCATACACAACAGTAGTTCTTATTTCGGTGTCGTTAACGTTAAAGTCGTGTGTAACTTGGTAGCTTGAATTGCAGGTGACTGTACAATGTTCGCAGTATAGCACACCATCTAGATCAGAGGTTAGTAACTTTAAGCATAAACAATATTTAAAGTAAAAGTGTAACTACTACTGGATTATTTGTTAATATTAGATAGTAGATTTGCAGTAGCTTGATAGCTAAAAGAGTAATCTCTTTCTTAAAATATGTATTAAAATAGCTAAGCTGGGAGTTTGCAATAAACTGCAAAATTAACAAAATATACTTAAATCAATTAAAAGTTACACGGCAAAAACTGTATGCAAAACCATTATAATATAAAGTATAAAATTAATATATAGGTAGTTATTAGCAGTTAATTTTGCTACACCTACTTGATATTATATCAGAAAAAAAATCATTTAAAAACAAAATGAGTCAAGACCACTTAAATTAATATATAGGTAGTTATTAGCAGTTAATTTTGCTACACCTACTTGATCTTATATCAGAAAAAAAATCATTTAAAAACAAAATGAGTCAAGACCACTTATATTAATGATTATTAAAAACATATAAAATAGCAAAATCAAAACCAAAACTTTTATTTTGTAAAATAGATATATAAAGTGTACTTTTTACATGTCAAAGTGAATCGTTACAAAAATAGAATATGAATATATATATATATATATATATATATATATATATATCATAATACGGAAAATACATACAAAAAATATTTAGATAGGGCTACTAAAATGTAATAAAATTATACACCAACATAAAATAAATAAATCTAGGAATAAAAACATTATATATTCATAATGCAAAGAACAAATAAGTTGATAAATAAATACAGGAAATACAAACAAAAATATTTAGGTTGGGCTAATAATTTGTGAAGTTTACATCGTTCATATACCCTTCTACGAGTATGCCATATGAATTAACAAACTAAATATATTGTTTTACATGCTCTTGAAAGCTGTATTTTTAGAGTTTTATAATAAAACTAAAACATTTACAGTGAAGCGTTCTGTATGTTCGAGTGACTATCCGTCTCTGGTATAACTATAATAATCGGCTAGACCAATTCAGAAGAGGCATATGGATGGAGAAATTACACTGAGACATCTGAAAAAACAAGGAAAATATTTATTAACACCGAACTATGGAAATATTTCAACTTGTGTGAGATGTTTGAGAAGAATGACTGCGGAATACGATGCACTGATGATACTTTTTTATTGTATTCTACGACATTCTATTAAAAATATAATTTTTGTAAAAGTGTCGGAAGATTGTCAAGCCCTGCTGTTATGGGCTAGGGGACATTGCTGAGAGACGGTCATTACTTTATTTAGTTTGTAAGGAACCCTTTTCATGTTGGCTCGAATCACAATTGACCGTGTTTGTTGTTTAATCTCAAAGTTTACAATTTGACCCCATATTTGTTATCAAAGTTTTATCAACACTCTTATTACTTAAAAGACCTGTCTTAATATATCACGAGCAATTTGAACATCATTCAAAAACTGGAGTTACAGAAAGCAATATGTGGCAGAGTATATTTTATATTTCAAGTGCTATTTTAGTAACATCAGTGAAATGTGATCTCTTCGAAAACTTCCGAGGAAGCAACTGGCACAACGTGGCCTCCTTCAGACCTGGAAGAATTGGATCGCTATGTTACAACTTTACAATTGTAAGAAACGACATCTCGCCCTACTGTAACTCTACTTGCTACAATAAAAACTGGGATCTGGGCGTTTTCACTATTGACACTTCGATTCAAACTAAGCAAGTCACAACTGAAAGGTTATTTCTAGCCATTAGTGACGCTATAGATATAGATGCAGCCTTAAACAGTGATTGTTGGTGCTCATTTCATAATGACTGGAGTAAAGCTGTTGTTATAAGAGAAGTAAATGAGAATTATTTTCTCACTTACGAAAGACCTGTTAGCAGAGATTATGACTATAGAGCTGATGTGTTGTCTAACGGCCTGCCAGTTGAAAAGGAACTCCAAGAACTCTCAAATAAGGTACCAGAATTGAAGAACAGAAATAAGATCATGAATTTTTGTCCGTACAGTGGAATGCCAGAACATGTGATTAGAAGAGCTGAAAAACAGCAGAAACGAAACCATTGAGTTTTTAATAATCATTTATTTGATTAAAATGTGTTTCAAATCTCAAGTTTGTTTTATGGGGTACATTTTATTGCACATCAAAAATACTAAGTGCACATCAAATTGAGCGCCGAACTGAACAGGTAGTGTAGTTTAGAAAAATTAGTTATTTTTTATGGCAATCCAGAAATTCTTCAGCGCAGGTTCTTGCACCCATAATGACACTGACCTTTTGATGTCATTTAGTATTTTTGATAGGACACTATTGTTAGCATTCTTAGTATTTTCTGGTGTGTGATTAAATACTACCCTTGTTTTATTGAATTTATAAGTATTTCTCTTCAATATTAGTTTGTTGATTACTATACCACAATATGCTCTGTATTTATTTATGAAGGAACGAATTACAAGGATTTTAAAGCGGGTCTCTGCAAAAAATGTTTTACTTACAAAACATTTACCAACGACAAAAGGGAAGATGGTTACAATAATAAGTATTTGTCAACGAAGAAATTTATGCTATCCTTCTTTGGCGCTCCTAGTACCTAGGAAACATTGAACAAATACAACTATCAGATAGTCGTTGTACTACAATGACTAAAATGGAGCCTGACCAAAGTCAAATAAAATTCTTAATAAAATAAAATTACTGTTGTAAGACGAGACTGAAAAGTAAAGGTGAAATATCAAAAAACAACTTCGTTTGTTAATGCACCTATAGTTGGGGTACAAACAGATCATAAAGGGATCAGATGAAATAATTGAATCATAGACGCTGTGTCCCCTATAGACACATGTTGTTTCCCAATATTTTTATTGCGAGACATGCACCGCAGTTCGCAACACTGGTGTCCACGGGATGGATTTTATAATTTCCTTGTATGAAGTTGGACATGATTTTTGGGGTTGCCAGCTGTTGTAGAAAAATTAACTCAGTCTCGTTTTTCGATATGAGACGTTACTCGTATTGACGGCAATAGGTAACAACGAAATTTTGTCGGCTGCATTTATGCAACGTCAACCTGTATTCAATGTCATTTGGTAGAATTTGCTATGAACATATTTTCATATAATATTAACGTGCGATTGTTGACGTTTCGTTTTTATAACAAATGGTCAGTTCATAGCAAAACGTTAAATTAGCCACAACCACTAGGTACAGACAGCACAGACAACCGTATTAGCTTTAAGTTGAAATCACGAAAAGGACGCAGCAACTTCATATCTGTGCTGAGCTTGCGTTTCCATTGCTTTGTACAGTCTTAACACGTCAATATCTGTTCTTACGACACGTAAAAAAAAACAAAATTGAAGTAAATAATACGAAGAAATAAAAGGTACAAATATTGGCCTCCTTTAATTTAATAAAATAATATACTTGGATGATTAAAAATACACGTCATATTTCTCTTTAATAAATAATAACAGTAAGGCCGATTGTATACTACCTCTCCGAATCTATAATAATTATTATGACTTATCGATCCAGATATTTAGGACGGATATTAAATAGTAGCGATATAATAGTACGCCAGACGTACATAACGTACACCATAATATTATATCGCTTGGCGAATGCGCTGCATAGATTTCATCCACAAAACCTATCAGTTTTATAATTCTAGTAACAATCGAAGTTGTCTCACTTAAAATTGCCCACACACAAGTTAAGATGTTATTTTATTTCATACTAGCTTTTGCCCGCGGCTCCACCCGCGTATTATTCTGTTCAAAGAAATGCTTTTTTTCGGAATAAAAAGTAGCCTATGTGTTAAGTTAAGGCTTAAGCTATACCATTCTAAATTTCATCCAAATCCGTTCAGCCGTTTCAGCGTGAAATAGTAACCAACATACACATACACACACACAAACTTTCGCTTTTATGATATTAGTGTGATAATACAATTTTATTAATATCCTTGTTCACTGGTGTAACATTGCAACTTCATAATTAATTTAATATTAATTATTCTATATAATCAAATTTCAATGCGGTTTTATTTATTTTTAGGGTAGGAAATTTAAAATTTGTAGTAAATTGGTGGTCGACAGGGAGATCGTAAGTATTTTTGTTAAAGCTAGGGGGTTCGTCTCGTTTCGCTCCGCTCGGCTCCACAAATTTATTTACACGTAAACCTAACACGTTCCTCGCTCCGCTCGTCTTTGTACCTATTTTTAACTTTTAGTGAAAGATTTTCTGTTTCATACCTTACGATCTGGGAGGCAATTCCGGCGAAAAATTCGAAGCGAGATTTCTAAAACTCGATAGTTAAATGTATGAAGTTCGACCTTAGACCATATAACACTAGGCAAGCGCACTTATCCCCCTCTGCCGAAGTACATGAACAATTTGTTCATGTAAGTTTGCTTGTGTGCGCGTTTTGTGTTTGTGTTGCATCTTTTGATTTAGTGTGAAATATAAATTTTTTGCAGGAGTGTGTGTGAATGAGTAAATGTGTGCTGTGCGTGTTTACCTCCCCTCCCGTGGAAAGTGGCAGAATAATTTCAGTACTAAGAGTCGCACTTTGCCAGGTCCCGTGTTAAATGGTCTAAGAGTTCGTGTGATAAAATGGTTTTTTTTACGATCGAGAAGGCTAATTCCACAGACTGAGAATACGGTTACTGGCCTGGCAAATCATGATATGCCGAATTGTACGATTTGCTAACGACATATCCGTATACATATCGGAAACAGCTATCCTGATTGGTCAAATCTAAATACGTGCCAGTCGGGCCAAAAGTTCAAAAATTAAGCCTAGACGTAATTTGAGTTAATAGTGGAAACAGTTAAGTAATTTGCCCAAGGCTCAGCAGTTAGTTATAGCAACTAATATTATTGCGGCCACGGTATTACATAGATAGATTGTGTATATGTTACCGTCAATCTGCATAGTCCAGTATTGTATACAATACCTAGGTAGTGTATACAGTGCCAAAAAGGTTAAGGTAATGTATTAAATATTATTTATTTAATACTTTGCCTAGGTATTGTATACAGTACCGAATGCGCAGCCGGTAATGTATATAAAATACGTGAGCAGGAGCGGGAAATTGATTTGGGCATGTATTTAAATGATCCTTTATCAAAATACAAAATACAAAATTTATTTATTTATACACAAGTAATTTATAAGTACTTTGGACCCTCCTTTTAAGCTAACAAAACCTGTATTAGAAGGGACAGTTCTTCCCTAGTTGTTACATTATTCTTGTGCTGTTTGTAGGTATTACAACTACAGATTATATAAATTAATAAATTATCAACAAAGCTTAGCCGTTTAGTTAAATGATATTTCTGGGTGGTCATAAAGAAAATAACCACGAACGCTATACCTAACCTACCGGCTCTCTTCTGCGCTGCAGGACTTCCAAAAAATTAATATTATCCCATTGATTAGTCATAACTAATAACTTTACACTTTGCCGCTGGATCAGTAAGTACTCTATACAATGCCTAGCAATTGTATACATTGCCTAGGTAAAGTATGTAACGGACAATAATATTCATAATATTTCATACATTTCCCGGACGCCCCAGGCATTATATACATTACCGAGGTATTGTATACAATACCTGAATTATACAGATTGCCGGTAACATATGTAAGATTATACAGGACTTTAAGCTTTGCTGTATGGTTAGATGTTGAAATTTTTGACTTTGTGAAACCGTACGCCTTTTTAGGGTTCCGTACCCAAAGGGGGCTAAATGGGACCCTATTACTAAACCTTCGCTGCTCCGCTCTTACTAGCTCGCGTTTTGATAGAGGCGATTGTTGGTTAGCCAATCGATCTATTTTTTAGGACGCGTAATACCTACTAATAATTACGCGCGAAACAGCATATCGGAGGGATTTTAGCTAATACTGAAATATTTTGTAGGAAAAAAAATATTGGAGTTAAGCAGAAAACCTTTATGTTGTAGAAAACCTAACTATTTTATGAAAAAAAAATCAAGTTGATCTCTTAGCCGCGTTGTTGAAAAGAACGTTTGAAAACCAAAAAAAGAGGGTGGAAAACATTTTTTTTTTAAATAAGTATAAATAGAATATAATAGTACATTGTTAATAAGTAGACCACCCAGATAAATAGATCAAAAAATCAAATATATATTTTTAGTATTAAGATATGTAATCCTACTAATATTATAAATGCGAAAGTTTGTGCGTGTGTGTGTGTGTATGTTTGTTACTCTTTCACGCTAAAACGGTTGAACGGATTTAGATGAAATTTAGAATGGATATAGCTTATCCCCTAACTTAACATGTAGACTACTTTTTATCCCGGAAAAATGCATGGTTCCTGTAGAATATATTCTAATGAAAAATTAGGTGTCTCATTAGCGCGATCTAATGGTTTGTGGTAAAATAAGACAAGGCTATGTTATCTCATCACACTTCACACTAATATTATAAATGCGAAAGTTTGTATGTGTATGTTTGTTACTCTTTCACGTTGAAACGGCTGAACGGATTTGGATGAAATTTAGAATAGATATAGCTTTTACCCCAACTTAATATATAGGTTACTTTTTATCCCGGAAAAAAACATGTCGTTAAACCGAATAACACGCGGGCGGAGCCGCGGGCAAAAGCTTGTATAATAATATAATTTCTTCAAAAGAACCCTCGAAAATCTGGCTTTGTTCATGTTCTAGGCTCAGGTACAGCCTTAGGTTATTAATGACTCACCTGCTTTTACTCTCTCACTTTCTAGGCGTGTTCTTTCATCCTAGGTCTTATTGACGCATTCTATTTATATTTTATACTAGCCTTTACCCACGGCTCCGCCCACGTTTATTCAATCTCTGCCCCGTTTTCAGTTTTACCGAAACCGCATGCAAATCCGTTGAGTATTTCTCGAGTTAAAATGGACATAAATACATACTACAGACAGACCAAAATTCTAAAAACTATTACACAAATAAGTATAACAAATAACACACTTCATTAAACTTTTTTATTTCCATAAGGACAGATGGCGTAAATTGACACACACAATACGGTGTCAATGTTTCATTATACTGCCACTGACACGACTCTTGGAAATACCGAAGCCGCACAATACCAGTTTCCATTATTTCGACGAATTCTAAAAAGCAAATGACCTATGTGAGGGTGATCAATTTAAAAACACGTCGAAACTCTGTAACACCGGTGGCTGGCACATATTTTATTTAAATTTCCCTCCACCCCCCGTTGTCGTAAATATGCTACTGATTTGCATAAGAAACGGTGCAGTCACACCGTGGCTCGGTTTCTACTGAATAAATTAAGTGCCGCCTCTGGTTTTTTAGTGCTCTGTGGAGTCCTTGGAGAAGTCGAGTTTATTTTATAGGAGTTCTGAAGTCTGTGGCATTATTTTAAAGATGGCGGCATTTTATAGATTTAAATTTAATTGGAAATGTTTTTATTTTTTAACTGTTTTACAATGAGATATTTAACAAATCAAAAAGTTTCTACTGACAACAGTACACGGGATTCGAAATATATATTGTTTTTTTTTTCTTTAATACTCATGTTGATGTCATTTACTGAATTTAATTAAACATGTTTTAAAATTCCTTCCAAAAATATTGTCTGAATTTATGCCAGTATGAACTAGGGCTTTATTGTTTTTTTTTCATATGCCGACTGAACACAGACGTTCAACATTATGAAAACTGAAAAAAAAATTGTGGATGTCAATGTCTAGAACTTGTTGAGTGTAGTGAAAGTATATTAGTTATTATTTTTTATCTTCTAATAAATAAAGAAATGGGGGCCCGCCGAAATTGTCAGTTTCAGACCATTTTCGCTACGGGATCTAGTTCTGTATATTATGTACCATGTACTGTATTAAAAAAAGAAACACTATTATTATTAAATTACATTTAATTATGGAAGGAGAAATTAGTGACCAACTTAATTCCGTCGGCAAATATATGAAAGGAAACTGCAAAGTTGTGTTTGCAACTGTTATTAAAATTCTATATAGGTCAACTAACCTACTCACACATGACCCCTTATTTTATATTTAGTTACAACTGTTATTATTCCTTCATTGTACCTTTTCATCCATATATAATGTCGCCGCCATCTGGTTAAATCAGCTTTCTGATTGGATGCCTAGGATGCTTACTAAATGACGGCATCCAACTAAATGCCTAGGCTTCTCGTTATTTAAGTTAAGATACCTCAACGTTTAACGTGATGGCTTGTCGAAAGTTAGCCCTTTGGACACGGCTGAATCAAAAACCGCTGCGTCATTTAAATTTAGTTGATGTTTTTGCCACTATAGCGCTAGTAGTCCCACAACGAATATGGCGTCAACAGCTGATAACGTGTGTGTGGATTTTTGTTAGAGCGCCTTGTTTGATTTTTTCTGCATATCATGAATTCTGTTATAACTACGTAAATCACCTAGATCCGCTCCGCTTCGCTCAGCTCCTAATTATTTACATTTCAACCTAACCGCTCCTCCTCGTTTCGCTCGTCGTTGCGACCTATCCCTAGCCAAAAGGCTGAACGTCGTTCAGCCCTCTCATTAAACGTGGCGTTGAACCATTTGGCTGAGCAACCTTTAGGAATTTAATTGAATGCCGCCATTTAGTTAGTATCCTAGGCATCCAATCAGTAAGCTGATTTAACGTGCTGGCGTCTACATATATATGGTATGGTTCGTTCGTTCACTGCTGGACCTTTCCAAGATTGTGTCATTGAACAAGTCAATGTGTCTTAGATGTGGTATCCCCGAGAGGGTATCAATATGTCTTCGATGTGGTATCTCCGAGGTGTTGTCAATGTGTCTTAGATGTGGTATTCCCGGGGAGGTGTCAATGTGTCTTAGATATGGTATCCCCGAGGGGGTGTCAATGTGTCTTAGATGTGGTATCCCCGAGGGGGTGTCAATGTGTCTTAGATATGGTATCCCCGAGGGGGTGTCAATGTGTCTTAGATGTGGTATCCCCGAGGGGGTGTCAATGTGTCTTAGATTTGGTATCCCCGAGGGGGTGTCAATGTGTTCCCAAGTGTGTAATGTCACTAAAACAGTCAACACTCAAACCAACCTCATTTTACTGACTATTTTAACGTCCCAACGTGATAGAGCGTAAGCCTTATCATCGTACTTCGGGGGAAAATTGGTTTACCTCACAATATCACTTGCTGACAATGAAGGAATATACTCTACAAATAATATGCACATAAATTACAAAAAAACTCAGCTGTGATACTCGACCGACGGGAATCAACCTCTGGTCTCAAGATCAAGAGTCCGGCGTCATACCTACTGCGCTTCCGCCGTTTGAAATAGAATCATTGTAATTCAGATTCAAGGCGGCACCTCTAACAAGCCCAAATAACAACAATAGTCTCACCTATAAAGAACGCATACGGAACGTCGGCATCAACTGTTTCACTCGTCTTATCTAAATTAGAGATCTGTAGATCGCCCTAGCGCTGCTCGCGGAACAACCTTATTTAGAGGCCGCATTTCTTTAAGAAAAAAGTTCAGAGGTGAAAATTTCATTTTTTAATTTGGATGCTGAACGGTAGAATACACTTAACCTGTAAAGTAAGAGGTTTTAAGAGCACTACCGGAGGCAGAATATTATTAGTACAGTGCAACTATGATCTTATAAGAGCCATTAGGACACGAGTGTTTGTTTATGAAGCGATCTAAGCGAGTTTCGTAATAGGCAGCACGATACATCTTTATGTGATACAACTTTATAAGTTCTTGAAACGGCTACTCAGGATTTTCTATTTTCAGATTTCACCTGACTATTTCACTGTATTCGTACAGAAACTGACAGTGTCCAACGGGAAACCGCCGCGTAACCATGTTTGCCTCCGAAGAAACTGTACGAATACAGTGAAACTAGTCAGGCGAAATCTGACTATATAAAATCGTGAGTAGCCATTTCACTATCAGTATGAATCTAAACCACGAATCTTTTAGTAGTAAGACTTTATAAGTCATAAAATGTGTGCATGAAAACAAAACCGGCCAAGCGCGAATAAGACTCGTACCCTTACATACTTTTTATGCAAGCTAATTTCACAAACAGTTAAATTACCACCTAACTTGGTAATTACTATCCTTGAAACTCTATGTACGTATATACGGGGTATTATTAAGTTAGTTATAACTTCTTGAATAATTAAACACAGGTAATTGATGTCTAATATCTTTATACTTGTTCTTCAAGATATATTGCTAAGTCTTTAAGTCACCTGGAAGTACCCTATACGTTTTGATGGTAAGGCCAAGTTTTATGAAATTGATCAATTGAACTATTTTTGCGTTGAGTAAGATGCCTAACCTTTTTAACAGACTTCTGTAGAAGGTATAGTATTAGTTTCAACTCGAAATTTTTCACGGGGCCCGAGAAAAAGAGTATTGCCAGTCAGACAGACAGACAGACAGACAAGAGGTACAGAAGCCTAACATCAATCTACCTTAAATAGGTCGTATGAAATTAATACGTTTTAAACAAATAACATGAAAATTAACCATTACTTACAGTTTTAAACACTACAGAAATATTTACAGATAAATCAGTATTAATTGTAACATACACATAATTAAATTAAAGCAAGATATACATTATGATATTATTAGGTTAGAGCTGATGCCGGGCTTGACTGTGGAGGTACCACCATCTTACTCGCAAATCCTCCCGAAGTTATTCGGGGGAGAGTAAGAGAACAGCTCTCAGGCAAAACCAGGCGGCCCACCATTGCCTGGGACCGATGGATGGCGGTATATCCATCCCCAATTTCCGAGCCTTATATAAAACAGACGTATGACGGGTATCAGCATCACTGGTGCAAGGGTTTCGGCTCCGCGCTCACCAACCCGCCTGCGCAGCGTGTGTGAGTATGGGCATTTCTTCCAGGAGGACCGCCAAGTGTGGCGAAATCCTGGAAAGGCCTATGTCCAGCAGTTGACGAAACAGGCTGATCGATGGATACATTATGTACTTCGAGCTCTCTTTTTTTCATGCGGTTTTAATTTCTGACGTTTTCACATGATAACATCAATGTTAATTTCAAAACTAAATGTTCGTATCAGATTTAACATTATTAAAATTAAAAACGAATCCACATTCAGAAAAATTTGCCAACGTTTTCTCTTCAAGTAACTTAAACTCCAAAGGCATTATTTCACATTTCAGTCAAAACTCTATTTTAATTGCTGCGGTCATTCAAAACCTAAATAACTCAACGAGTATGGCCAATTAGTATAACGCAAACCACTGCCACTGCAATAAATTAATGGAACAACAGTTGGTGACGATAAATCCAGATATTCTGCCGGAGAACAGAGTGACTAAGACCTCAAAACAAACGGTTTTTCTACTATTTTTCTATGCTTGTTGGCACTTGGTGGAACTTGGAAAGCATAACGAACAGAAAATGCCTTAAAGTCGAAACCGGCCAGGAAGTAAATAATAAATTTGTGGAAGAACAAGTGATTTTCTGTTCATTATGTTTTTATCTCCTTACCGCCGAATACACATACGTCGCTTAATGTTAAGAGCTGCTAAGATAATGCTGTTGTCTCGTTAATTCACAGACGATTTTTAAACACAACACGATACTTAAGTAGTTCCTATCCTAATGTTTGTGAATTCGGTGGTAAGGATCTAACCAATGGTCTCTTTTATCGATATTTTCCTAACTCTTAATAATATCGATATGTGGAGACTAGAATAGAAAAAGAAGTGATTGGCCAATGCGTTAATTGGTGCGCTGGCCAGAGCGAAAGGGATAATGCTATGCGAGTAAGCGAGAAGAACGCAGTACAGTCCACTTACTCGCATAGGTTTGTCTCTTTCACGCAACAACGCATTGGCCAATCAACGTGACAATTGAAACATGGCATGAAAAATTAAAGAAACAGATTGAGTGCAAGTTGAAAGCTGGCCCGGAAGCTGTAGGAAAATGCATGTCGACCAAATTGGAAATGAAGGAGAAGGGTTAAGTCAAATTCACCACTGTCTTAAAAGCTAAACAATTTCCATAATATAAGAGAAACTAAACAATTTAATAAACCAGTTGTAAGTTGACAATGCTTTTCAAATGAAATCATTTAGTCTACTGATCATACTGAATAACTGTCCCAAAGATGCATGCGTAGAAACTAAATTTAAAAAAAATTACCGTCCCATACAAAATTCATGGTAGATTTTCAAATTTATTAGGGAAACGTGAAAATCGTTTCACCTACGGCCTTATCAAGGAATAATACAAATATACGTATATACTTAGTTAAATATAACTCATACTATAGATAACATAAGTATAATAGTTCACATTGCAGACGGTTAATAATAATGTCCATCCATCCATCCATCAGCATGTTTCGTCCACTGGCGGTCCTCCTGGAAGAAATGCCCATACTACACGCAGGGCAGGCGGGTTGGTGAGCGCAAACATTTGCACCAGTGACACCGCTGCCCGTCACCAGTCTGTTTTATAAAAGGTCCGGCAATTGGGGATGGATATACCGCCATCCATCGGTCCCAGGCAATGGTGGGCTGCCTGGTTTTGCCTGAGAGCTGTTTTCTTACTCTCCCCCAAATAACTTCGGGAGGATTTGTTATTAACATGGTGGTACTTCCACAGTCAAGTCCGGCATCAGCTCTACCACCTATAAAATAATAATATTGTCAAAGAGGGTAAATTTAAATCATGATATCAAAAATATATAAGTGGAGCTGGAGATATTTCCCCTTAAAAATTGTGAAAAGTCCTTAATTTAAGTGCTGTGAAATTAACAAGTAGTCCTTAGGATTGTGACAGTAGTCAAATATTAAATTTCAGTAAATCATTTATTATAAGTAAATAAATTAAGATAATAAATTTCAATCAATTAAAATTACTTAAAATATTACAACGATTGGGGGTCTGTTCAAACCAGATTCAAAACTTTTTGATCGTAAAAAAAAACCGTGTTTTTTGTCAATATAGGTATTTGTATTATGGTGTCTGTATAGCATCGTGAAAATATTAATGACTCGGCTCTTAAATATGTTATATTTTATGAGTCACTTATGAAAAAGTCTACCTATTTCACTATTTAAAAAAACATTACAAACTTTTTTCCCTCATTTGATTTTCCAGTATAAAGAGCAACATTTATTTGGTAGCTAGCTTGTTTTACAAGAAGAATGACCAGAAAGCCATTTTTTTCTCTGTTGTAAAGTAAAATTCATCAAATGACATTATAAATTCAGCGCCTATCTTTACTGCTATCTCAAAGACTACCGATCAATCGAAATAATTATTTCTCGTCACAAACCGATAACCTATTGTACGATTGTTAGTAATCGATCGTCGGTAATCGTTCGTTAGTAATCGTTTGCGGCCAGCGTTTCTACGTGTAATTAATAGACCTTTAAATGGACGCTACAGACTTGACAATTGGACGATCTTAGCTTTGAGCAGTGGTAAAGGTGGTAACATATTAAACTACTTGAAAATCGCTAATGTGGAAGTAGCACTGCCTTCATATGAAACGTCACATTTTGACGCAGCACCCTCGCTCACGTTCATGCGAATTATTGCGAATGTCGGTGAGTGACGGGCAGTTGCACGCTCTCCTCTCCCGCTACACCATACGAGGTATAGAGTACCTCATCTCCGCCTACGTCTAACACCCCGCGGAACCGTCACATCGTATACGATCTTCTTTTATATTTAGTGTGCAGCCTAACATTGGGCAATCTTTGGTCTTTTGGTCTTGCCTTTGCTATTTAAAAAACGAGAACTCTTCTAGTAAAAGCTTTCCTTTTTTATAGATAAATAAAAGACAAAAACAAAAGTCCAGTCAAGTACGAGTGAAATTAATGTACCGAGGCTAGTATTTACTTAAGAAATATATATCGACGTATTTTACAGCTAGCAGCATTTGCGCCAAATGAGTTTTGAGAGCATATACAAACATTAATGCTTTTTATTTTCAATATTCCTTCAATTATTCAAAAAATCTGAATCCTTTTATTTTCCTGTAATCTTTGCAAAACTGTTTATTAACATGGAAAAGTAAGATGGTCCCATTGCAACAAAAAAGTCTATATCAAAATTAAAAACCAATGCGTATACCGTCACGATAATAAATCCCCGAGGGCATATCAGAATGTTTCCAAAATGAATGTCACACACCCGTTTTATACCGATGATTATGACATCCCAAACGTGATTGATGGTGAACCATATCGGCGTACTTTGGGTACAGAACTTAAAGAAATCATGAGAAATTTACAATACTCTTTCTGAACAATCTTGAGTTACGAAACTCAATTGATGGCGAAGAAAAATGAGATAAACATCGAACTTCTCAGGGAAAATCGCAGAAAAATATTTCACTCCATCCAGTTTGCTTCGTCGACTTAATAAAATTGAGTGGTTGAGGAAAATCGTTATTTAATATTACTGGAAAGCCTTTTTGACGCTACAAAAATGGATTTTATTATCACTTAGATCTTTTTTTTTCTTAACCCAAAAAGTACTAGTTTGGTCCGGGTTTTTTCTTTCGTTTATTTTTTCGTAGCCGAAAAATTACTTTCTTGTTTTTCCAGTGACTTACACAGGATGTACCTATACATATACGAATAGACAGTTGACAGAATGAAAGAAATCGTAGAATCTCGTGATCAAAGTGAGTATCTTTCCCAAAGAGTCATACTCGCGAAAATAAAAAAATCAATGTTTTGTATTGTCAGTCATTTGTCGGTTGACCTTTGTAGATTTTGCGGAAGTTCCTGGACGGACAGATACATTTTTTATTTTATTTGTGTTGGTAGCACCATTAATTTCACATTATTTAAATTCATTGAACGGGCTTACCAGCAATAACAGAAGTGGCGACACATTTGTTAAATATTTAGATTTTTACACCGAGTAAAAATTCTTGTTAATTGTGATCTATTCAAATTTTTAATTTAACATTATCTCAGTGTTAAGTTATGTTTATTTTGGGAAAGTTGGACGGTATGTCAGTACAGTGTTTATTTTGATATCCTGGCGGCCGCTTATCCGTACACGGCACTACTATACGTGTACCAAAGCCAAACGGACTTTGTGAGATAGAATATCTGTATTTACAAGTGAAAAGCCTCCTTAACTTTAAAGACCAATTAAATTAATTGCCTACGTTGTCTCTACAATGGGCCTGAGTAATATTTTGTCATAGGGATCGACAATGGCGGCTAGATATATGCACACCTGTTTGAGATAAAGGGTTCGTCGGATCCAATTATGTTGTAGCCCTATAGATAGGTACTTATATTATAATGATGTCGTGTGTAGGTACATATAGGTACTTAGTGAGCTTGAATGACAGTTTGTTTTCGGTCTCATAATTTTGTTTGAGTTTGTTCAATTAATGTTAATTTAACCAAAAAATGCAAAATATATTAAATAATCATCAAAAATATCTTTTTTATTATTATTTATTTTCCAGCCTAAATATGTATTTTAATAATAATTCGTTGCTGAGTCAAATAACAATGAAAGAAAACGTAAATGTTAGGTAAACGAATTCATTTACTTTCAAATACATACATCCGTTCTCTACTTCGGTGTCATTCATAAATATGCATATTAATTAATTATGGTTTAGGTTATACAGACAGACGGTATATTGAGGCATTCGCGATAAGGACTTTCATTTTCTGATAGAATCCTAAAAACTCTAAAGTTCAACTAATAAACAAACAAGAAAAAACACATACATCTTGCCCGAATACAAACAAGCAGTAGTTAATATCGATAAAATCAGAATGTAAGCAACGGAAATTCAAAAGGCGGAACCAGTCATCCCTTTCTGTTGGTGGGTCCGGCTCTACTCAAAGAATGCCAACTTGAATTTATATGAAACCGGCCAAGTGTATAAAATAGACCGTAGGGTTCTTTGTAATTTAACATTTAGGAAGACGTAATTTTATGGGCGAAATATTTCTCAAGCAACCGTCCAAAATAGCCTGTGTTTGGTACTTTATTGGAGGAAATATTTACTTGGTGAATATCTGCTAAGGAATATCTACTGTGACGTGACCGTATACCATTTTAGTTCTTACTATACTTACGTAAAGGCGATAATCGTACAAATTGTAGCGCTTGGCTGCGTGGCCAGTCTCTAGCTAACCTTGCGGGTGTGAAGCCCCCCCTCCGCGCACCTCGTCATAATATGATTAAGGCGCAATTTTTTTTTTTCACTTGTTAACTTTAAATTAAATATTTAAATGGACCAGTGCTGCTGTAAGATCACATGTGATCTATCCCAGCATCACAATACGTTATACAGAGAAATTAGCCAATAACCAATGTGCTAACTAAGGTACAAAAACTTTAACACTTATTTAATTTACTCAAATAAACCAACATACGCAATAAATTATACGATAACCAGTGTGCTAACTAAGGTAAAAAATCTTTACATTTATTTAATTTACTCAAATAAACCAACTTATGTAATAAATTAGTATACAAAGAATTTAGCCAATAACTAGTGTGTTAACTAAGGTACTAAAAACTTTAGCACTTGTCACTCAAATAAACCAACTTATTAAAAAAACGTATTAAACTTTATAATATAACATAAGATAGGATAAGATAAGATAAGCATTTACTTAAACAACACAATTTTTGTACCCTT
Organism: Ypsolopha scabrella; assembly: GCA_910592155.1. NCBI lineage: Eukaryota > Metazoa > Arthropoda > Insecta > Lepidoptera > Ypsolophidae > Ypsolopha > Ypsolopha scabrella. The sequence goes on from OU342978.1 coordinate 2,102,842, forward strand.
AATAATACAAAGCATAGCTTATTTATTTCTTTAATAAATATATAATTCGCTTTAATTATACAACGTGAAATTTTAGTCATTTTGTAAACGAAAACTGGTGATAGTATTCATCCATATGAACAACTTTTAGTTTGGAGCCAACCCTGAAATCGCGAAAAAAATATCAGATGTTCCATAAAAAAGTTAAATACCTACTTGAACCAAATGTATGGAACAGCTGATTTTTTTCACGATATCAGGGTTGGCTCCATAGTAAAAGTTGTTCATATGGACGAGTACTATCACCAGTTTTCCTTAACAAAATGTCTTTAATTTCACGTTGCATAATTATTTGTTAATTTTCACTACTTGACTATTATATTCATGAAATAGGTCAACTGTGACGTCAATATTAACGTTGTTTTTCACCCGCAAACAAACGTTTGCAAACTTTGTAAACAACGAATTTGTAAATACGAATGTAATACATACAAAATAATATGAACAAAATATCTTTGCTCTACAAAATATGTAGGTAGTATGGAATCCATCCTATGGATTTACTAAACCAGTACTCTTTGGGCAGCATAATTGGTAATTTTTTTTTAATCATTTGACGAAGGAGTTAAGCATAGATAAACAGAAAGACAGTTTTAGCCATAAAACGTTTTTTGACGGAAAAATTTAAAAACAGAAGTGGATAAGTAAACTTATAACGGTTTCACATAATTCCGTTTTATTATTAATACATACTTGCTTACGCCTGTCTCCTAGAAGGACAGGTAGAGATTACGGATTTCCATCTGCTACGATCCAAAAACACCTCTTTTGCCTCTTCAACATCCATAAATCTAGTCATACAGGTTCTTCTATTCCTAGTACTTTGCCCTTCTTCAGCGTGTCGCTAATTTATATTATTACTTACTAGTCTACTACATTAAACGTTTTACCACAAAGAACGTTACAGTTTTACTTCTAGTAACGTTTTTATTGATGGACATGAAAATCTTATATTTTTCTTTACTACCCAAATGAATTATTTGCTTTTATATTAACGAACCCTAAATCCGAACATCTATACCATTCCATCCACGTGAGTGGGTCACAAAACCGGTCAATTTTTGACATCAAATAAAAAAATGAGATTGAATAACTTAATGCCCAAATGCGTCCATTGTGGTCTTTTTTTACACAAAAGCTTGTTTAGTTTATTATAATGTCGTGCATTTATCTAAGATGGAAATAGTAGCCCCAAATTCTTGGGGATGTTAGGATTTTTTACTTGACTAAAATAATAAATAGGGAGATAAGCCAGTTTTGTTCGTGGAATCTCAGTAAGAGTTGAATTCTCAAAGGGATTTTTTAATATATGAAAATGACAATATTTATATGTGTAATAATAATATTTTGTCAAATAAGGAGCATTACGAATATTTCAATAGTGGTCGTAAAATGCAAACTTTATTGTTATTTTTTTCGTTTTGGTGCTGCAAAGTAAATGCTAATAACTAGGTCATCTTTGTGATTCCTTTAAAAACTTAACGTTAATGAATTAATGGCTAAACTGTAAAAGGTGATAGAGTGTAAGGGACCGGTAGACATAAATTTCTTTTAATTACTTTATCCTCATGACATGAATGCATCTTGCCTTGTATATTTATGAGTCTTGTTTCTGTATAGCAACAAATTATAAAAAGGCTTTTTGCCCATTGTCTAATCAAAACTAATCCAACGTTAGGCATAACATTTGTGTATTTAACCTATTTGTATTTAGGTATTTATAAATCATTTATGTCAACTTTATTATTTTTTTTTTATTTGTGCAAGTGTATTTTTGTTTTAAAGTAAGCCCTCACTTTTTACCAGGCCCCTCAGAAAGTGTTGCGAAAAAAAGTTTTTATATATGAGAGACTGGCCAGTTATAATTTTTTTCGAAAAATAAGGTACATATGTATGTTCTTATTTCTAAATTTCCCTCCACATTTTTTGCGAGCTAATTCAAAGTATTGTGTCTCGCTGAAATATGGATCTGCGCCGGGAACATTTTAGAGCTATGATTTTTTACGATTTCAAGTGTCGCCTGAGATCGGATGAATCGTCGATAGACTTCAAATTGCATTCATGGGTGAAGGCCCTTCCAAGGCAACCGTGTATCGTTGGTATAATGAATTCAAGCGCGGTCGACCAACTTTGGGGGATGAAGAAAGAAGCGGTCGCCCTTTGACGACTGTTACCGAAGAAAACGGGCTGGCAGTGAAAAATTTAATCCAAGACAATAGGCGAATTAGATATCAAGAGATTCAACACATATTGAAGATTGGATCGGAAAGCGTTCACGAGATTCTACAGAGCCATCTTCGCTTGAGGAGGATAGTATCACGCTGGGTGCCGCACAACCTCACCGATGCTCAGAAGCAGGCCCGGGTGGAATGGTGCCGTGATATGCTAAACAAATTTGAAGCAGGCTCGTCTCGGCGTGTTTACGACATCGTTACAGGTGATGAGTCCTGGATTTATCAATACGACCCAGAAACCAAGCGCCAATCGACTGTTTGGGTGTTTCAAAATTAACCAACGCCTACCAAAGTGAAGCGATCTAGAAGCGGGGGAAAGATTTTGATCGCTAGCTTTTTTAATTTGACTGGCCACTTGGTATCAATTCCTTTACGAGATCAAAGAAGCATCAATGCCAAATGGTATACTACCAAATGTTTGCCAGAAGTTTTTTTCTGTTGTTAGCAACAAGCGACCAAACACAGGGCTCCGCGGGCTACTGCTCCACAACGACAATGCACCTGCGCACACCGCACTCTAAACGAGGGACTTCCTGGACAGCACGCCAGTTAAACTCCTGGGTCACCCTCCTTACAGCCATCAGGACCGTGTGACTTGTTTTTATTTCCAAAAATAAAAATCAGCTCAAAGGAATACAATTTTCGTCGCCGGAAGATGCGCTGGCTGCGTTCGAGCAGGCTGTAAACGAGGTGTCTGCGGCGGACTGGAAAAAGTGTTTTCAAAACTGGTGTAGACGCATGAAACTTTGTATAGAGGCTAGTGGAGAGTACTTTGAAAGGATTTAAAAAAATATATGTACCTATAGAACATTTTTTTTTAGTTTCGCAAAACTTTTTGAGTGTCCCACGATTTTCTCGTGTTATATTTAGATAATATCTTAACATTAAAATTTTACTTAAAGTAATTGTATATTTTATATCTTTATGACAAAATAAATTATTTGATTTGATTGATATAATACAATAGTATGATCACTGTGCACATATGTAATGGTTCATCGTATTCTGAGTTTAATTTGCTGAATTCCTTGAGAATGGTGTATTAACTGAAACCGGTCGGGATCGACGTGTACATCTTAAAATTAAAACCATTGAAACAAGTACAAGTGAATTTAATTATGATGTTTTCCAAGTTTCACAAAGTGCCGACAAGCGCAAGTATAATTTATAATATTATTACAATAGTTTGCATTGCAGTGTAAAAGACAGTTAATACCTGGCCAAACAAAATTCATTGTAGCTATTAAATAAGGAAAAGTACAATGCATTCATCGTCCTTCTATGACAATTCCTTTTCAGTACAAGCCGTCCGTTTGTGGAATGATCTTCCTCTATCTATAAGAAGAGCACCTTCCCTCCCAGTCTTTAAGAGACTGGTAAAAGAACACTACCTCTCACTCTGACCACTGAACTATCTACATTCCTCTTAAAGTTTATTTATTATTTATGTAATATATGTATGTATGTATATATTTATTCATTCATGTTATTTATCTATAATACATTATTATTATTCTTTTAATTTATTAATGTAGATTTTGTATCGTATATTTAAATATTATTTTAAAATTAGTGCACCGCCTATTCATCAATCTCCTTTTAAACCAGATTCTACCCAAAGGTTGTCTGGAAGAGATCGCTATAAGCGATAAGGCCGCCTGATTGTACCTACGTTATTTGGCTATTGTAATTTATATTATTTTTGTTTCCTTTCTGTGTGGTGTGCAAATAAAGTTATATTGTATTGTATTGTTGTATTGTAATACTTTGTCATTTCCACAGATATGTTTATTCATAAAATCTGTTCAGTATTATCAGTACATTATATGCTTTCATTTGGAGATACCTGTCAATATACACCGGGTAGGAAAGTATAGGAGTTAGAATTTACATTTTAATAGTTTATGGTTAAACTAATAGAAACCTTTAAACTACATACAGTTTTCGTGTTTTTTTTTTCTATCCCCAGCCTATTTCCATGACTAGACCACATACATTTGTATAAATAATACAACCATCCATCCATCCATCAGCCCGTGTTAGTCCACTGCTGGACATAGGCCTTTCCCAAATTTCGCCACTCATGTCGGTCCTCCGTCCTCCTCATCCAGTCGCCCCCCGCAACGTCCTTCAGGTCGTCGGTCCAGCGGACACGAGGTCGTCCTATACTACGCTTTGCTGTACGTGGTCTCCATTCTAAAGCCTTTCAACTTTAATAAATAATACAACGGCGCTGCAAAAAGAAATACTTTGGTTTGACCCGTTCAGCTATTGTTTTCCGATAACAACTGAAAAACAATAGATATGGAATGCGATCGCGCCTTCTGAAATTAGAACGATTAAAGTACAAGGGCACATTCACCGCGCAAACAAGTTTTTTTAAGTATCTTTTAGAAACCAATCATTTCCAATAAAGGTAAAGCTCAAAATAATTACCAAGATCATTTCGGAATAAATAAACTTGATACTTTGATCGGTAGTCTTGTTAAAAATATATCTTGTGACGAGATGGAATCGTTTTATATAAATTTAATCGTTTAAGTGGATTAGAATATTAATGAAAAAAAAATATATATATATTGAAACAATGGATATTTATTTTGAAAGCGTAAGCATAAAATATGTTTATTGGTAATAAAGTCAATTTTGAAAAAGTTTTCTATTTGAAACTAAAGTATATTTTTATTCGGGTGTAAATAGACAGGAATCTTAAAATTAAATAACAATAATTACGGACATACTGAATGAAATCTATCATTTCGTGAATAAGTAAAAAAATATATCACGTTTCCATAAATATTTTGGACATTACTGTGAACTTTGCATAGGGTTTTTTTACATTTACGGGGTATGTAATTTAGTGTGTTTCTTTGTTTTTTTTAGTATATATTATATATTCGTGGTTTGATTTTAAAACACTAGTACATTTAATTTCAATATAAATACCGCGTGTAAATAGACTGCTACCATCAAATGAAACCACATATTCTACTGACCCTACTGAACCACTTTTCCCAAGAGTCATACCCGCGGACACCCTTTAGTTTAGGAAATAATTGAATTCCAAACAAAAATGCGTGAACCCTAACGCACCGACATACGGGCGAGTTTCGAGAGAGCGTCGTCCGTGAAACAGATGTTCCGATGCAGCGTTCTGAAATAGACCTTCCTCCTACGAGATAAAGTCTTTGAGTTACAGTTGAATATCTTTTTCTCTGAATAGTGCACGGTTTTTTTTTAATAATTTTTCAGTATGATCAGTAGAGTATGTGGTTTTATTTAATGATCGCACTCTATTTACAACCTGTATATATCAGATGTAGAAGGAAAGAAAATTTATTTGTATACATTGTGGTACACGTAAAGACGGTGAGGTACACAAGTAGGTACGTTAGATTGATCACGTTAGGAATTGAACTTCGTCAATAAAAAGAGGGTGTACGCGATTTGACCGTTCTATTGACAGTCCACACTTGTAACACCTCGGAATTCATGTCATAACGAGATGTATGTTTTCAAAATGTGCATCCCGGAACCTCTGCGTTAGAAGGAGAACGCTCTACTCGGCTACAGAGGCGTCTTTTATAATGTTCTTTTTTTAGGGTTTCGTAGTACCTCAAAAAGGAACCTTTATGGTGAGACTCCGTTGTCCGTTCGTCCGTATGTCACAGCCTCATAACTTTAGCGCCGTTAAAGATAAAGACTTGAAATTTGCCACAAAAATAGCATTTAATTGCCTTTATGTAATGGTATAAAAAAATTAAAATGTTCAAAATAATTCTAAATGACAAAAGAGAGAAAAAAAAATCGAGTAATCTTTGAAAAACCAAAAAAAATGCATGTCCCCCACCCTTCTTTCCGAAACTAATTAATAAAATATATGAAAAAAATTATGGTGATTTGGGATTAAGTAAAGATTACAGGTATAATATAGCGGGTGAGAAATTCACGATAACAAAATGACAAAATTAAATTTTTCATCCAAAATTATTTCAAGTACGGTATAAAGTATTTGAGTCTCTCTTTTATGGTACAATCAATTCTTTTGTTAGTTATCAGAAACAGTTATGTGCAAGATATTAAATACCTTCTTCCTGACTGTTCCCAAAACTATCTAATTACGGAACCCTAGGTATGCGAGTCTGACTCACACTTGGCCGGTTTTTTTTCATGTCTTCTAAGGGTAAAAATAATCGATGAAAAAAGGGTATCGCGAGTGTTAAAAGTTCTAGTGACAGTCTACAATTGGAAACACCTCTGATCTGACACCTGTATTAGTTCATCTCAAACTTCATATGTTGTAGGTAGATACCTACTTAATTATTGTAGATAGATTTAAAGGCCAAGGGTTGTTGCAATACAAAAATGTATATATTGTTTTTAAAATTATATTTTATAGATAGACATATAAAATTGATTCCGACTGTAAGAGATGATGGGAGTGATAGAACAGGAGATATTAATTTAATTAGAACTATTAATTTCGTTTTGTTTTTAATATTATTTAACTCAACCCTTAGCCTGATTATCCGACTTTCTCTTGTCTTGTACCTTAAATCTCTTTACTAAAACACTGTTGTATATAAATATAATGATGATTGAAAAAAAAGGACATGATCTTGCTAAGTTTCTTGCCCTTCTTCTTAGCAAGACTAATCGAATGGGTGGAGTTAGGCATGTATTTATACATGTAACGTATTAGTATTTAGTATATGGGTAGCTATTTTTATTATCATATCGTATATATAATATTATCATACCGTTTTAGTTCATGTACGTTAATTTAGTTATTAAATATAAACAAACCCAAAACATAATTTAATATATAATATTATATTTTCCTCTTTCAATATTTTTTTAATGGATAAATCCTAACCTGCGATAAATGTATTTATGAACCTATATTGCAAAAACAAAGTATTCATTTCATTTCACACCCCTTATATATATAGGGTGATACGTCGTGACGATATGTATATAATTGTTATTTCATTACATTCAGTCGTCTAAACGTCTATACATTATGATGGCCATTGAAAAAATCAAGTACCTAGAATGGACATTTCATAACATTCGTATTACCTACAATACAGCTTGTCCGGTAAAAGTGAGTCATTCGGCGTATAGAGATGCGTGCGCGCATTATACGTAGGTATATACTGCGACGTACGACAGAGATGTTTCATAGTTTTGATACGTTATATTTACGTCAAGTAGTAAAAAGTTGTATTTGTACATTTAATATTTTTGCAAAATTTTAAATGAAATGGGTACTCAGCATTGTGCTGAACCCAAACTATTTTATTTTTATTTTTGTCTGTATCTCTGTCAGTATGTATGTATGTATGTATGTTCCGTTTTAACTCGAGAACCACTCAACGTATTTGGATGCGGTTTTTTTACTATCGTGACTCTGGTCAAAATATAGGCTATAAGCCGTGTTGATAAGACAACCACCAGGCTGAAAACTGTCCAGAATACTCAGAGATTGAAGGACACTTGCACGCGAGCGAAGCCGCGAACAAAGACTATTAGTACATATTTGTTGATGAAGACATGAATTCACAGATTATTGTAATTAGTCACTTCACGTAACGATATATGCAATTCTTGGGCGAGTGAAAATTTGGAATCTGAGTCTTTAGAGTACGAAGGAATTAACAATTTTACCATTTTCGTCAAGGCATATCCATCCATCCATCCATCAGCCCGTGTTCGTCCACTGTTGGACATAGGCCTTTCCCAAATTTTGCCACTCATGTTAGTCCTCCAGCATATACGAGACCCTAATTTATATAGTTGAATTATTAGTGAAGACTCAGTTAGTGCTCAGCACAAGGTACGATTATCCTTTTAGTGAAATTCACAAGTTATTTTTTTCGTCATCCCTAGGAACGAAAGCACATCCCCTACCCAATTACTATGACAGCTCAACATTATATTTTGTGAAATTACCAAAAAGTGTTATGTATTCGTGTTACTGATTGATCAAGTAAAGTATGAATTTGGATTTTTAAATTTATGTCACGTTATATAGTGCTTTTTTAAAATTTATATAGAGAGAAAGTAAAAAATATGATAAAATAAATCTAATCTAATGATCGTCAGTGAAACGTGGGTACACGAAAATGGACTGTCTATAAGCTAGGAATCAATTCTGACACCCCTCAGGGATATATTTCTTGGTGATGTATGTGAAAAGTGTACGTACATTGAATCACGACCTGAATTGTGTTTGTTTTTAACTTCCTTTGTCACCATTTTGACTCGGAGTGTTCGCTTTTATCTTGTTTTCTGTGTCTGAGACTCTCTGCTCACTTGTGTTTTGGGTGCATCAAGAAACGAAAACACTCATTTTCTTGAATCTATCAAGTAGCCATCTCAAGAACAATTTCTGTACATATCAATAACAATATCTTGACAATGATTTCAAGTGGATTTTTTATCTTTATTAAAGGAGCTAAGAATAAGATCTTGAGGATAAGCGGGTGGCACTGCAAGCAATAACTAGTTTTAAAACTCTTACACTGGTTTCATGAGGAAGAAATATCAGTTAGTTAAAAAAAATACAATTCAATACTCAACTTAAACATCATCACCGTGGTTTGCCCACTTCTGGAAGGCCTTTCTAATATTTCGCCATTTTTAGCGGTCCTCCAGAAATACCCATACTAACTCCCAGTAGACAGGCAGGTTGGTAAGCGCGGTGCCAAAGCCCTTGCACCAGTGACGCTGCTAGTCTGTTGAGGGCTTGCAATTGAAAATGGTTATACCGCCAAGGCCATCAATCGATCCCAGGCATGGTGAATCACCTGGTTTTACGTTTGAGAGCTGTCTTGGCCTAGAACAGACGGTGAAACGCAACTGCCACGAAACCCTTTTGAAATTATTAGTTTGAAACCAGTTTCAATCGTTTTCCATACACGCCGCAACCTCCCTCACAATCATTTCGGTGTTCTTTGAGAATGTGTAGTTCAAGTGATGAAGAAGTTGTGGTTATGTATTTGTATCTTCGACAAAGAAAAAGGCGTAAAAGAAGAACTATGTGGGTATATTGAGAAGAATATTGATTTAATTTAATTCCACATGATGTTTCCCTAGGACCCTATCCTTCCCCTTTATGTTTAAGAGAATATTTAAATAATTACTTTTTGACACCTCGGACATTTTGTTGTACCGAAAAGACGCCAAAGTCGATGAAACGCAAACACTAGTTTCCTGCACGCCAGTTTCAAAGCAACTGATTTGCAATGCGTTTCAAACCGGTTTCAATATGGTCGCGCCATGTGCGGTCTCTCTTAGGAGTCTATGGCAGAAACTCTAAAGTAACCAGAGGTTGCAGTTTCGTTGCAGTTGCGTTTCACCGTCTGTTCTAGGCCACCCCGAAGAACTTCGGAGGGTTTGCAAGTAATATGGTGGTACCTCCGTAGTCGGGCCCAGCATCAACTTTACCACCTAAACCATGAACGAAATGATCGTACCCGTTACGTTTCCACCATATTAAATCAGTATCGATGAATAATCGTCGACTCTACTATTTCAAACCGAGTGAGTGACTCATATCGGTGTAGAATTGGACCGCTGTAATGTTGTTATTTAGTAATAAAGATAACAAAGCTATAAGCCATTCGATACACTGTTAATCGATTTTCTTTATAAGCGTAGTAGTCGAATCACGTTACAGGAACTTCGAGAGATGACGAATTTAAAGACCTAGATCTAGGCTTTGGATGGTTACGGGAATCGGAATTGGAGTTATATTTCATGTTCATGTGCAATCACAGTGTGCAATGGGTGTCATGTACGGATCGGAAAAATATCTACTCCCATAGTACAACAAGGTAATTTCAACGTCAGAACCTTTTTTATAACTACGTTATAATATAAAATCGTAATTCTGCGCTGCCATTGGCCCTGTTATTAAAACACCGCTTAGATAACCAATCAGCGACTAATATTTCTTTTTTTGTTTTGGGCTAAGCAAAGGTATCTGTGCCATGCAGTCTCGAATGCTCCCACAGAACACTTTCATTAAGTAAATTACTGACAATTAGGCTCAACAAAGACACTTGCCTGAGCTTAAAAATGAAAAAATCTCTCTCTTTCTTTCTCTTATTTTTCATAAAATTGTTTGTTGAAAAAATTATTAATAATATCACGCGAGGATGATATTTTCTATGGTTGTAGTAAAATAATTGTGTCCAATTGGATATAATTAGCCATTATGACAATCGTGCAGCCTGTTACTAAACTCACTTTGACAACACCACGCCTGATCTTAGGGCTTGCCTTTGGTTTTTCAACGGTTTTTGTTTTAATATGCTGAGTCAACTACTTATCTGATCAATGTAAAACTTGGACACGTGTTTTTTCAGACCTTTGTCTTTCTGTTGTCAGGTCGGACCTACCTAATTGAACATATTTCACTGAATAGAGTTTATTTTCGTGCACCAGGGGTAAGGCTTTATGTGCGCTTCCTAGAAAATGGAAGACTGAAAATAGGCGAGGCGTTAATCTACGGAAGTCGGTTACGACTAATGACCACTCTCCCGGTACGGCTTCTACGCCATACCGGGATACAACGAGTCGCTTGGCGGCATGGTTACGTCATGAGGGTAGTGATAAACCACGGCCGAAGCGTACACCAATATCAATAACAGGATTTATCAGTTATTTAGGCCTTGGTCGACCTTTCCAGTGTGTATTTCAAGTAATTAGTGATGGTGTAATGATGTGTTGGTCTCCATTCAAGGAACCTACTTCTAGGCACCCATTTTATGACCTGGCCTGCAGGAGCTAAGTGGTGGTCATCTATGTAAGTTGGAGTAAAATAAAGTAACAATTTCGTCTTTATCTTGACTTGGGTAAAACGACAGTAATAAATAAAGAATAGTTGCACCTATATCGATGTTACAATAAAATACCTATTTTACAACAAAACGTACTCAAGATCCTAATCGTATTCAAGTATAGGGTGAACAATTGACCATAACAATTGTACGATGTTCTATGTAGAGTACTTGGTACGGGAGCCCAGAGAATGTTGTTGGTCACTAGATATAACTACCTAAATATACAGTTTTAAACTCTGTCAAATGACGAAGAGAAACAAATTTATTTAAAAGAAACGAAATTTCTCAAATAGTTTACTTTAATTTCAAAGGTGACATTGTACGTAGATAAAAATTTGAGAAACATCACTCTTGTGTTCGCCCGTATGTCTGTCAAAGAGGCTTTTCTTGAAGACTATTTAACGTAGGAATTTGAAATTTGGCATAACGTTGAGTATTGTTGATGAGGACATAATATATGAAGTCAGTCAAAATAATAAATAATGTACTTGTTTCACTGGTTTTAATTTTATGACACGTTAATCCCGCTAATGAATCATGACCATTGTGTACATTTTTAATGGCTCGTCGTAATGTTAGTTTAATTTCCTGAATTCCTGAATCCCTTGAGAATGGTGTATTAACCGAAACCGGTCGGGATTGACGTGTAAACCTTAAAATTAAAACCAGTGAAACAAGTACAAGTGAATTTGATTATGAAGTTTTCCAAGTTTCACCAAGTGCCGACAATCGCAAGTTAATTTCTCGATCTAGTTGACTAATTAGACCAAGTTATAGCAGAATTTTTCGCAATTCCCAGAGCAGTCATATCTAGGGAGTTCCATTACAAGAGAATTTATGTTTCTGGCGCCTTTTTTAATTTAGATTAAAATGGGGGGCAGGGTTTGGTTGACCAAAAAAATAGTTTTAATTAATCATATCGTGTAATAACATAATTTGAATGAGTTACCTCTAAGGATTAAAAAGCTTTATATTTTTTAAATTCAAAAATTGGCCTTTTTTAGGGTTCCCTAGTTTGACAAGGAACCCTTATATTTTCGCTATGTCCGTCTGTCCGCGGCTTAGCTCAGAGACTATTAGTACTAGAAATCTGTAATTTGGCATGGATATACATATTAATCGCGTCGACAAAGTGGTAAAATAAAATCTTAAGGGTATACATAAATTTTGGGTTGAATTTTTTTTCTCGTCTATCCCATAGTTTGGGGGTATAATATATATCGTTGGGTAGGTCGTTCGAAAACTTTGTGGGTGTGTAAAAACGATTTTTTCGACTTAGGGATTTGTTGGCGAAATATGTATTAAGCTTTAAAGTGCTAATTTTTGTTAGAGTCAAGTGTCCCCCCCCAGCTGGCTAAACGGTTGTTATATAATATTTGAAATAAATAAAATACCTACTCAACCCAAATATATGAAACAGCTGATTTTTTTTTCTCGATTTCAGAGTTGACCCCATAGTAAAAGTTGATCATATTGATAGGTAGAACACCCCGTTTTAAGGAAAAAAGTTATCATCTTAACACCCAGTATATGTTAATAATTGTGATATACGCCAACATCTTGAGGCCATGCCTTAAAGTTTTTAGAGAAGTAAGCAATTACTTAGCCTTATCGCCGTACTTCAGGCACAAATACACGCTTTTTAGGGCGTGCCGGTTTACATCATAGTGTTTTTCTTAGCTGTCAGCAATTGAAAGGTATAGGTATAATACAAATACTATGCCCATCAATTCCGCAAAATGTATTGATGCATGCTAGGATTCGAACCCGGTTCTCAAGGTAAAAAACCTGGATATTGGCTAATACCTTCGATTCATCGAAAGCTAATACTGCTAAATCACCAAATAGATTATATTATTTATATAAGTACATACCTATACGTATAATATGTTGTAGAATACTGAGTTGAACACAAAGTTAATTGGCAAACGCAAAATAAAATTATTTATTTATGTATTATATACCTGCACAGCATAACAGATTAAATCCAAATTTATGTTTTGAACATGAATATATAAGTATTTGTTGTATCGGGAATAATCGGAATACAACCACAGAGGATACTGCTTCGCAGTAATTTTTTATAAAATAAAGTTAAATAATAAAGGAAAACTATCACAGCTAAGTGGGCTTTACAGGTTTACGAGTGCAGGTCGCGCCAAACTTTTAGTCCCCTCTAAACACGACCAAATGTATTTGCCGTGGAGAGCAACTTCCGAGCGGACTAGAAGTTTAGCGCGATCTGTATTAGTAAACCAACTTATAAAATGTATTGGGCAACTACGGAACCCCACACTGTGCGTGGCCCGACACGCACTTGCCAGTTTATTTTTCTAGAAGACGTTCCATGTTTTCAAAACTACCCCTACGATATGCATGACGTTATCAACATATTCTTTGCTCCCGTTCTAACTTTGGTTCATGCTCCATGTAATTTCGTTAATAGAAGTGCATTTTTACGAGAAACGAGTGTTTAAGCTCACAATAACGGTAACATTTAAGTGTTTTCTATTGTTAACACTTACACTCTGGGAGCCGAAAACGTAAAAACGTTTAGTCATTGAATATTCATTAATTTTAACACGTTAAGTGTTTCTCTTCGTCAAGCTAGTCAATTAGAGAGTTTCGTAAAAAGTATTAGAATATACAGAGTGAAAATTAAAAACTGCATTGATTTTCAACTGATTTTACTCAAAAGAAATATTAATTTATTTTTATAAATACGTAAAACTGCATTCAAAGAATCTTGAAAAGTCGTTTTGCTCAGCCGGGAATCGAAACAGCAAAAATACGAAATCTTGTAGTTTAAGGAATTAATCGACAGGGTCATTTATAAGATTTAAAAAAACTAATTTTGTGAAGAAATGTTGAGACTTTACTAAAAGGAAAACCATGAAATTAACATTTTGTCAATCAGTGAACGCAACTATTGAAGACAGATCCTTAAATTTTATTTGATTTTTCAATTGATTGTTAGGAAGGTACGAAAAATAGACCGTTTTGATATAAGGCTTAGATTTTGCTACAAAGCCTTCAAATTTGTAATTGAATACTAAAATAAGAAAGGTTTTGATAACACCATGTATCATCGTAAACTTTACAACAATTAATTGTTATACTTAATATTCCAATTAATTTTATCATTAAAGATTAAAAATATGCCATTACTGGGATTATTCTAATTTACGGAGAAATTAAACTGGATCATTCGAATGAACGGCACATCTTTATTAAATACTAGCTTTTGCCCGGGACTTTACTCGCATGGAAGTATCTTTCAATGTTTGAGTAATTATCAGCAGTTTGCGGCTTGGCGGTAATTTGATCAGCACACCTTGTAGCCTATATACCAGGGTAACTATGATAATTATGAAGAAAACCACATTTTTCATTTTAATTTTCAATAATTTGGCGTCAGTACAACACATAAAACTTAACTAATACTTTGTTTAAAATTTTGCAACAGAGTAAAGACACGACTTTTTATTACTTTATTATTAGTATTAGATTTCTTTATTTTTAGCATAAAGATACAGAGACTGTATTCAGTCACTCAAATTAAGTAATAGTAGTTTATGAAACTGGTATATAAAAAGGTTATTAAAAACACAAGTGTTTTAATACCTAGTTATGTAAGAGCTTCAAACACTACTTTATTTAAACTCATGCCTACTAACCTGTTTTCATAATCTTGGTATATTTTTCGTTAGCCATTTTAGATTTTTCGTGTAAAAACTTGTTCCAAAAGTGATCGTAATATCCGTCGTCGTTATTTCCAGAATATCAGGGAGAGTCAAATTATCATCACCATCACGGCTGTCAGTAATTTTAGGACAAAATAATACTTTTGAGCTATAAAAGCACAGTAAATAATATTTACAAATATTTACATTTACATTTCCCCGTAAACTATGGCACCGCAATCCAACACGCATGCGCCCTAGCAAGCGCTGCTAGCCATAAACAATACCTGGCCGAAAATAAAGTTGAACTGTGACCTCCTTAGCTGTTTTGTACGTATTGGAGAATATTATTTATAAACCTGATATTAAACCTCAGACATGGCTGTATGGGCTAAGTTCCTTTTGCCTTCCTAGTTGTACTGTAAACTCTCATGTACCTATACTGTAATCTCAGAAAAAGTTATTTTATAGTATATGTTGTACGGAGACCTATACTAAATTATTTTTTTCTGTTTTAGAGACGTTCATGAAAAATATTTCTCATCATGCAAGTAATTTTGAGTTAATAAATAGCATTTAACGATATGAGGTAAGATAAAATATATGATATACTTGTAGAAAATACATTTTCTGTCAATCAACTTTGGTTCTGAACATTGTAATCCATCCATCCATCAGCATGTTTCGTCCACTGCTGGACATAGGCCGCCAAGGGTTACGTTAAAGACTATATTTCTTACGATTTAATAACAAATGTATGTTTTCAGATTTCTCCCTATACTGGTAGTATAAGACGGCATTACTTGCCAAATTTAATAGTTCTAGGTCAAAGGAAAATACCCTATAAATTTTGAATACCTTGAGAGTGTCGAAATATACGTTTTTTGCGGCATAAACGGCCGTATTTATTTCACGTTAACTTAGAAGTTTTATTTTTTCACAGCTTCAAGAAACTGTAGACCTGAGTATATAGTTTTAATTTCAACTCGATACCTCCACGCGTTCCCGAGATAAAAGGTCTTGACAGACAGACGGACGGACGGATGCACGGACAGTCAAACGGACAACAGAGTGATCCTATAAGGGCCCCGTTTTTTCCTTTTGAGGTACGGAACCCTTTAAACAAAAAAACTGTAAACGATTTCAAATGTTGCAGCAGCATTCACTAAAAAGTTTAAAATAAATATGTACTGACTGACCAATAGTACTGAAATAACACTTTTGCTGACGTCTAATTGAAAACAAACAACAATATTTTATGTTCCATAATGCATTCTGTCCACCATAATGTTCGTTACTCCAGATGGCTTCGAAAGTGGAGCAAGTGATTTATAGGTGTCATAATTTCAGTGTACCATACTAATGAAGATTTTGATGTAGCAGCCCATTATGGAACTTTCACTGTATCGGTATGTGATAGGCTGGCTTAGACCGAAGTGGTATGATTATTTGTTTGATTGCTTCGTTGTGGTTAATAACTAGCCTTTGGCCGCGGCTCCACTCGCGCTGAAGGAGAATCTCGAATCGAATGCACATTTTTATTTTTTAATCTACAGAAATTATATTTATTAGCGGAATGTGTAATCTTCTGAATTGTTTAATGTAATATAATATAAATTGTTTTAAATAAAAAAGTAAACTAATAAAAGAACACATTTTTTTTGTTAGAAATATCCTGTACAAATGTGCTAAGCTGTACCAATGCGAGTGTATGTTCGGTAGAATCTCCGCTTAGAACAATAAAAACAAAAATTATAGAAAATAAATAGAATCCAAAGAGGTAGTTGTTTTAAATAATGCCACACACACATGATAATAATAGCTAAAACTTATTTTTATTAGCACTAACTTTCAAACCATGTATTTTGCCAAATTTCATATTCTCATAAGTAAAAAAGGAAGAAAACCTTTATTTGTTGCTACACAAACACAAACATAAACAAAATGAAAAAAATAAAAAATAATGAAACATAAAGGTAACGATGTAACAACAAAAAGGTCCCTGGGTCAGCATATGCCGCAAGCTCTATGAACTAACGACGCTGATTTTCAGACACATATTTTACGAGAAAAATCTCTGTTATAGACGGACTGACCGACACGAGAGTGATCTCATAAGGGTTACTTTTTTCTTAAGTTACATAACTCTAAATACAGTACCATAATCCTACACTTTCGTACAAGTGAAAGCCAACATTTCCAGGAGTACTCCTGTTTTCCTATACAAATTCAGAGTTTCTGGAATAAAATCTCTGCTCGCACAAAAAGGTTGGTGGGTAAAATTATTAATTTTTAAGATTTTTAACAGAAACTTTGTTGGGCCTGAGTGGAGTTGCCCAAGAGATAATTACCATGAAATAAAATGAACTGCTTTTGCCAAGACATGGGCATCCAACCCAACATACGGGACCAAAAACTTGAGTTATAATAATATGTATATATTTGATATGTTATATATTGATGATCGAAGTATATTACTAATCAACTCTAGTTTTTTATTCAGTAATTTTCAGGCATTCTCCATTGCAGCTTGGCCCTCCACCTTAGCACTAATACTCACAATCATTAATCTAACCTGACCATTGACCTTTCAAGTGAAACCTATAACTTACTGCTACTTATAACTCACTTACGCAATCAAAATTCTTGACAGAAGTCACTTAAAAGCACCTTATCGTTCTTGGACAGAAATTTTTATATTCATGGTGCAATAAAACAGGGTGCTCCATAATTTAACTGCGAGCAGACGATGAGTGTGTACGTTGTAAAGATAAGGTTAAGAAGTCACTCAATTTGTATTGATTTTTTTGTCTGTTGGTAAAAAGATAAATAAAAATGAAGCTTCTAAGAAATACCGGTTTGCTTTCTACACTTTGACTGTTATCAATTGTAGGAAAAATAAAGAACGGTTAGTTTTGACACAATATATTCCTCTATGAAAAAGTTCATTTGTGCTGACGCAGTGTTATCTGCAGTTTAAAACATACTTTTATGCAAATTTAAATTAAAGTAAAGTAAAATTTGATTTGCTTAAACGTGCGTTGTAAATAAGTACAGGTCTTATTTTAAATCATAATATTAGAAACAGCAGCTTTTACCATAATATTATTTAGTATGCAAATATGAAACTTAAATTTAAAATGCTATTACAAAAGCAAATTTTTATAGTGTGTACACATAAATTATTATATTTTAGATTTATTATTATAAAATTGACATAATATTTTATTATTTCATACATTCTAAAGCTAATTTGGGTTTAAGTAATCTTTAATATCATAAAAACTTTTTTCTTGAAGCCACATGTGTAAAATTGTTGTAAATCCTTTAAAAAAAAATTATACCCATGGCTTTTAAATTCTCGTGGCTATATTGTAAATTCTAATACATAGGTAACACTAAAAGTTTCCGGAACTGGCCACTTACATAAACAATATTTAAAATTTTATTGCAACATTTGAAAATAGAACTCTTTGGCTGTAGAATGCAGTTTGTTTCATCTGACTGTCTTTTGTTTTTACCTTGTGGCGCCATTTAAAAAATTGTATGTCTGCATCAACATGGATTTAACTCGGGAAAATTTTCGTAGTATGATTTTCTACGATTTTAAGTGTAATTTGACAGCTCAACAGAGCATCGCTCGGCTTGAAACAGCTTTTGGCAATGAAGCACCATGCAAGACGACTGTTTATAGCTGGTTTGCAGAATTCAAGCGTGGTCGTATCAATCTCAGTGACGAATCTCGCGATAGTCGGCCGTCCACCGCTGTGACCAACAAAAACATCGATGCTGTGCGCCATATGATTGAAACAGACAGGCATGTGACCTACCATGAAATTCGCGCATCCTTAGAAATAGGCATGAGTCAAATACAATCAATCCTACACAAACATTTGGGTGTGAGAAAGCTGTGCTCGCGGTGGATCCCACACAACTTGACCGAGGCTCAAAAAACGGACCGCGTCACTTGGTGCAGTGCCATGCTTACCAGATTCAACGAAGGTGCGTCAAATTTGGTGTGGGACATAGTAACAGATGACGAAACATGGATTTATTGCTACGATCCCAAAACAAAGCAGCAATCGAGCGTATGGGTCTTTCAAGATGAGCCGAAACCAACCAAAGTGGCGCGCGTGAAAAGTGCATCTAAGCGGATGATTGCTTCTTTTTTAATAAAACTGGACACGTGGCTACTGTTGCTTTAGAGAATCGTCGTACCGTGAATAGTGACTGGTACACGACCATTTGTTTGCCGGAAGTTATTGACGAACTCCGTAAAAATAACCGTAAACGCCGTATCATCCTGCACCACGACAATGCTAGTTCTCACACGGCCAGACAGACAAACGACTTTTTGAAGACGAAAAATGTAGAACTCATGAGTCATCCTGCATACAGTCCCGGCCTGGCACCTTGTGACTTTTTTCTGTTCCCAAAAATTAAGAACCAATTACGCGGTCAACGATTTTCATCACCAGAAGAGGCTGTCGAGGAGTATGAAAAACACGTTTCAGAGGTCACCACAGGGGAGTGGCACAAAAGTTTTTAAAACTGGTTTGATCGAATGAAAAAGTGCATAGACGCCAAGGGAGATTATTTTGAAAAACAATAAATTAATTTTGTACCTTTAATAGTATTTTTTCATATTAATTCCGGAAACTTATAGTGCGTCCCACGTATAAGCAGAAATTAGAACTGCCATTTAGTTGGATGATCTTCCGTCGATGGAATACACACTGAAAAATTGATAACATTTATAAAAAAATGTTTGCAGCTATCAAGGAACTTGTTTATATACGAGCACATAAAGTTAAATGATTGTGGCAATAAAGTTATGTTGAATAAGCAACAGACAAGTTGTCTTGATAAAATCAAACAAAGTAATTGTCAATAAAATCAGTTTGGTTATCATGCCGATGATTTCTGTTGATTAAAGTTATAACGAACTTGATAATGGTTATCAAGTATTTTAGTAGTTTCAGTATTACAGGATAATTTTTTAAGCGGGCGTGGACGGCGACATCTGAAACTATCGGTATACCGAATAGCGGGGACAATTTTGATGAAAACCAAAACTGTATCATTAGATTGTGTATGTGTTATAAAAAATAGAGAAAATACCACACTGTGCATAATAGTTAATCTTTATTTGTTTTATCTGTTTTATTTTAATGCATGTAATATAATTGTAATGTAACTTTAATTTTATTTGACGTAAGTCTGGCAATAAATAATTTATTATTATTATTATTATTATTTTCTAGCCAGATTCATACGGGAGACTCGGTAAGTGGTCAGGACCAAAGTTCAAAGACCCTGTTTGCGAAATACGAAAAATATTTTTTATGCCTATACAGGATATAAACGCAAAGTCAAGAATCCCTTTAGGATATGAAAGTATGCGCGATTCTGATGTCATTACGAGAAAAAAAATATCCATCCATCCATCCATCAGCCTGTTTCGTCCACTGCTGGACATAGGACTTTCCAGGATTTCGCCACTCTTGGCGGTCCTCCTGGAAGAAATGCCCATACTCACACACGCTGGGCAGGCGGTTTGGTAAGCGCGGTGCCGAAACCCTTGCACCAGTGACGCCGCTGCCCGTCACCAGTCTAATTTATATAAAGCCCGGCAATTGGGGATGGATATACCGCCATCCATCGGTCCCAGGCAATGGTGGGCCGCCTGGATTTGCCTGAGAGCTGTCCTCTTACTCTCCCTCGTATTAATACGATTTATTACACAATTGCACATCTGTCCTGATAAAACATTAAAAAGTGAGATATTCTTGTTTTATTTGTTCTATATTTAGTGACGCTAGGCGACCTCAATTACAACTTATCGACCCATAAGTCTGTGCACAATTAGCTCTGTGGCAGCTCTTTTGTGATCACTTGGTAGCCGCGAGCGGACGATACATTGATGCGTCAGTTGCCTGTCCGCTGGTTCTATGCTCTGTGTGTCTAGTGGCACAGCCATGGACGCAGCGGGGATTCTGACGCAGATATTGTTTACTGTGATATTTTGGTTAACATTAAGGTACCCAGTTGGAATTTCTCAGTGACGCAGCGGGGATGTAGACGCATATAACGTGTTTATTATCGTGACATTCTTATGAATATTAAGGTTTTTGTTGCCTTCTGTCTGTGACTTATCTCAAAAATAAAAGGAAAGTTTGAGTATGACAGCCAAATAGACCGACAGTCTGTAACAGCCAAATAGACCGACAGTCGGACGGACATACAAATCATATCATAAAAGTGTTTTTTGAGGTAGCAAAAATGTATATTATAAAAGTGAAATTTTATTGTAACATTTGCTCCATTTATAACGTATCGACTCATAAGTCTGTGCACAATTAGCTCTCTCGACACATCTGTCAGCTCGTTTGTGATCGCTTGGTAGCCGCCGGCGGACGAAATATTGATGCGTCAGTATGCTCTGTGTGTCCAGTGGCATAGCCATGGACACAGCAGGGATGTTGACGCAGATATTGTTTACTGTGGTATTTTGGTTAACATTAAAGTACCCAGTTGGAATTTCTCAGTGTTTTTTTTTTCTACGACATAATCTTAAAACTATATCTTTAATTTATTAAAGATTTATATATATATATATACATATATTTAATAAATTAAAGATATAGTTTTAAGATTTATATATATACTAGGTATATATAGTAAAATTTAATTGTTAATGTTTATATTTATAATTTTACTATATAAATAATCTTTAAAATATAAAAGAAGAATCTTGCAAAAGTTTTGATATTATTATACCTTTAATTTAAGGCTTATATGAACCCGTAAATGATGTTCGCCAATATACAATGTAATGTAACATCATATTTGAGGAGCTTACTCATTCAATGGTGTAGAACAAGTTTCTGAAATAACAATCCCATCAAAAACATTTCATGTAAACTAGGTCGCCAAGACTCAGAAACTCATACTTAACACTTTCAATGTTAAAAAGTTATTAGATCTCATGTAGAGGCAAGCCCTTAACTTTAAAAGGCCTAGCTGTACAAACCCTACACCTTCATCAAAAAGTATGGCTTGATCATTTCATGGAACTATTGCATGACATAATAATTATAAGTTCATGGGAGTGACTGTTTGATGGCCGCGAAACGGTCAAGCTATACTTTTTGACCAAGATGTAGGGTTTGTAGAGTTAGGCCTTCTAGAGTCGAGGGCTTGGCTCTACATGATATCTGATAACTTTTTAACAGTGAAAGCGTTATGAGCTTCTGAGTCTTGGCGACCTAGTTTACATGAAATGTTTTTGATGGGATTTCATTTCTTTTTGTAAGACGACGTCATAACGGAACACGACGAGTCGCTTGGCGGCATGGTGACGTCATTTTGATGGGATTTCATTTCTTTTTGTAAGACGACGTCATAACGGAACATGACGAGTCGCTTGGCGGCATGGTGACGTCATGAGGGTGCTGACAAGCCACGACCGAAGCACCACCAATTGAAGTTAAAGATTTCCCTTTTAGTCCTTGGTCTAACTGTCCAGCTAGATGCGGTAAGACTTCTTCCATACGACCCAAATACTTGGATTTCTACCTGCACAAGACAGTAAACACGCATGGCTAATTATGTACACAGAATGCTAGACAGTCGGCCTACACCATATATATTCAGATCCACTCCTGTTGTATCCGTGGCAGCCACTTCACTGCCCCGAGCCAGTCAGATAATAACGCATATCCGTTTACAGCGTACTCTAAGCCCAATAATTGGAAACGCATGTACCATTCGCACTAGCCTTTGGGTGCACGTCAACTACCGACACGTTTAGACTTCGGAGCTGAACAAATATCGCTTCTATGTCAGAAGTTCTAAAAGTTAATTCAGTAGTCTGGGCCTGGTCATAAAGTGCAGTGTAACAGGATAGTGAAATGTGAAACGTTTATTGCAGAGTAATTGTTTTGGAGAACCGAGTGCTGTGCTTGCGTGAAACCTGCCTGTTTGGTTTTATTTAGAACACTTTAAATTGGGGCATTTGTATCTTTACTACTTTAATTACGAAGTAAATAGGTTTGGGGTTATTCTGACGCAAATCGTTTCAGAGGAAACTTTTATGTAAAAAATTAGAAACCATTTTTTTTCTACCTTGACTGTGCGACTTTTGTTAGTTGGTCTCAAATAAAATTTATTATTAAATATGAGAAGTTCATTATTATAACTACTATAACTCTTGAGAGGGAAATATAGCAGGCCCCTTTATGAATAAAAGGAAGAAATATTTTTGAGTTTTTTGTTCAAAGCGAAGAATATAAATTTCAAACAGCCCTACTAAAATAGTCCTACGATACGTTTTAAAAAAGGAAAAGTTTTCAACTATCAAATTGTCTGTACGTAGATATGTATAACAGGTAGCTTTTGTACATTTGAATCCTTATAACATAATATATAAAAAAATATATATACAGAAATATATGGACAGAACAGAAAAGCCTATTTTTTCCAGACAATGATTTTCAACGTATCTGGTTTTTTTTTTGCTCTTAGTGTACGAAATATAAAACGTCATCAATCGATCTATCCATCAGCTTGTTTCATCCTCGGCTGGCTAGGCACGAATGCCAACAATATCAGTAAGCAAATATGCAAAGGTACAAATTCTCACGAAATTACCTAACAGAACACGTAATCCTTCCAGGAGACATATCGAGCTATTCAGATGAGAATTGCTAGTGTTTATATTCCAAGTTTCCTAGATCTGAACCTAGGCATTATCTGAATACGGCTGGATCTAGCCTTGAGGGGATGTCAGTGGATATGACTGGGGTCTGACAAGGTAATTGACTTAGGAACACTTTACGTTTGTGAGCTAGGTAGAGGCGGTTATTTTCTTAGAGGCACTTTTTTGGCCTAATACAGTTTTTGAGAGTTTAAAGATACGTTTACAATACTAGATGTAAATAAAAGGTTAGAACCACACACCCTTTTTGTAAATAACTTTTCCAGAGAAACATCAAAATTACTCGTAAATATAAAATCAATAATGGTCTGCTTTGTAAAAAAAACGCGGTACCGTATTTTAATTTTCGTGTTTATTTGCAACAAAAAAGGTGCTCTGTGTAATTTATTAAGTATAATAAAATGATTAAAAAAAACATAATTATAATCATGCTGAATTTTTTGCCCTTCTTCTTAGCAAGACTAATCGAATTAGTAGAGTTAGGAATTAGGCTGTCTCTCCGAGTCTACTTGAACAATCCAGCGTTTGTGTGTATGTATGTATATATCGTTCGACGATAATTCGAGTATCGTAAATCGCAATGTCATGAAATTTGGCAGGCAAGTAAATGAGGCAAAAATTATTTTTAAGTTTAAACATGAGCCAAATCGGTCAAGCACGAATCGGGCGGGCGCGAGTTCACAGTTCGGGGCGTACTACTACATAGTATGACCTGTTTTTTGACATCCTTTTTACCTAAATGTTGATTATATTCTAAATTGCATATCGATATCACTGGTGTTACTTACACCGAATGACGGTGTACTTGAATGAAACTTTATAGTTTACTGAACATACTGAAAACCTTTCACAAAGTAACAAACCCACGCAAACGGAGAAGAATGTTCTCCATACCAACTTTAAATAGCTGTAAATTTGTGTTGGTGAATATTTTTTTCATATGCAAGATGTATTTTTAATTGGGAAAAGTGCGTGGTTTCAACAGAAAATATCAGTCTATTTACACTCGGAATAAAATATTTTTATTCAAGAACTGAAAAATGGCATTGTGACGTATCTACTGGCCGTTGGCACTGGAGCGTATAGGAAGCGATTACATTCGTACGACTCAGAGTTGAGTAACTTTAGCTAAGTTGTGGAGTAGTTCGGCGTATGTGAGAACTAACAACTAGGGATGTGATCGATCACAACATTGAACTATGCAAGTTTGTGATGCACATAGTAATCGGTTTTGATTTATATTATTTAATTTTATTTTGTCAGTAACTTCTGTCATACTATCTAAAATACTTTAAAAAATATATATTTTTTCTTGAATTTAGTCACGGTATTTTTGGTTCCCACTAAAAATGTCTGGTGTACAACAGACGTGATGAAATTGACTCAGCACTGGTATTACTAGCTTCTGCCCTCGGCTTTGATCGCGTGGAAATGTCTTTCAATCAATGTATCTTTTCTGTGCGCTTAAGATAAATAAATAAATAAAAATAAAATAAGTTTTATTCATCAAGATGACATACATAAAACAATATTAACGTCGGGGCCCCGTGTTAATTACGAGAACTGAAGGACAGGAACCCCGCACTTCCTCTTGGAATTGCATTTAACAGTTTCTCAATGCTAAAAACTAGGTACATTAAATATAACAATAACTAGTAAATTTAGTATTAATTTAGAAAAAATATATAATTGCAATTGATTCTTAAAGATTTCTATAGTATTAGACTGAGAACAAGTTAATTTTGTTTAGGTAGATTTTGAATACAAAATAACAATTTTGTTAGTAATGAATTTAAAATATATATATATATATATATTTTATAATTTTTAATATTACTTTAAAAATGTGTGTGAGTGTGTGTGTTTGTTAAGTGTGTGTGTGTCCCTAGCCCTACGACCAAGGTCTTGGGATCAGTTTACTACTAGGGAGGGTGTGTAGTGAGATTGTTTGTGTGTGTGAGGGTGTATGGAAGTAGGGTGCTTATGTATAATGTTTAACCTCAAGCTTGAGTGTTTAATAATGATTCGGTCATTTCGTAATCTAAACTTTTAAGCCAGTATTTAATTTTAGTTTTACACTCATGGAGTGCAATGGGATAGATATTTAAAATTTTATTTATGTTATTGTATAAACGGGAAGAAGATATTTGAAAGTGCCTGCTTGCAAAAACTGTATTACAGGTTACGTTATGTATGACTACATCATGTCTTCTCCGATTCATAACATGAGGATTAAAGAGTAGGTTACGATGTCTTATGATAATTGATCTTTGTATATATAGTTGTCGTACTGTGAGTAGTTCATAAGTGGTGTAGAGTTTGTAAGTCGGGAATCGAAAGGGTTTAAAAAACATAACTTTAAGCAACGATCTCTGTGCTCTTTCTAATTCAATAATTTTGGTCTTACATGCTCCGCCCCACACGGGGATACAATACGTAAGTACAGACCTAGCCAAAGCGAAGTAGATGGACATCAGTAATTTTGAGCGAGCGACACGTCTTAGCTTTTTAAAAATGAAGATTAATTTTCTTATTCTTTGAGTAAGATATTTAATATGCAAATACCAATTTAGTTTGTCGTCCAGTATAACACCAAGATATTTTATGCTATCTTCTCTAGCAATGTGAGGGCATGTACAAGTCGCATGGTTGATACAAGAATGCAGTTTTATCGTAAAGGATTTTGGAGATAAAATCTATTTTCGAAAGTTTTCGGCTTAGCGGTTAGTTTATCAAGACGTTATAGCCTATTTGATGACTACTCTCACTGAGATCATAAAAAAGAAAACCGCATACAAATCTGATGAGTGGTTAAAATTAAAACTGAACAGACACACGGATAATAAGTTTACTTTAAGTTTGACTTCAGCCCTCATTTCATTTAAGATTTCGCAAAAATATTCACTGTACAGTGCGTTATAAAATGGTGACATTATTTTAAATAGCCAAATTCTTACTGGAGACGTGCTCAGTATCGAAAGTCGAAGACCTACAATCGCAAGCCCAGACAATTAATTAGTATGGGAGGCCAACATTTTATTTTGTTAAATTAGCAATAAGTGTTAGTGATCCGTAATATTTATCACTTACCAAGCGTCCAGTACGAATTTGGATGCATACATTAGTGTCATCTTGTATAATATAATACCAAAATTCAGAAAAGAAGTGATTGAACTCGCGCAACTCAGAGTTAAGTGACTTCAGTAAAGTAGAGGAGTAGTTCAGCGTGTGTAAGACATTATATCTAGGGATGTGATCATCTTAAAGACATACAATATAATACAATACAATATAATATAATACAATAAACTTTAGATGCATCTTAGTAGCATAGTTGGTTTATTTAATTCAAGTGCATTTTTTTTAAAGCGTTAGAACGCTGGCCTCCTCTCAATCTATGAGATCCCGGTTCGATCCCCGGCCAGGCATGCACCGATGAGTTTTTTGGAATTTATGTGCATAGTATTTAATATTAATACTTATCCTTGCTGAACGGTGAAGGAAAACACCGTGAGGAAACCTGCATGCCCTAAAAAGCGTGTATTTGTGCCCGAAGAACGGCGATAGGGCTCACCACCCATCACGTTCTGACGTACTAATCGTCGGTGAAACGCGATTGCGCCGAGTGTGAACTGTGACATGCATTTCACAGTTCAAACGTGGAACAGCTCTGACACCCCCTCGGGGATTCATGTCGTGACGATATATATATATGCATTTTTTTTTCCCTTTACTGAATTGCATAATACAGATATGAGCGTCCGTCTAAGGGTTGAGTAATTCGTGTGTAAAATCTTACAGGTAAAAGTGAGACAATTGTGCTAAGTAGTATAATGAAAATTTAGCAGACTCGCCTGTTAAAGAAACTGTGGTAGGCAGTTTGTATAATTGGGCAGATCGTAAAGTACAAAATATAAATATAGGTGCGATGACGAGCGGAGCGAAAATATAAAAAAAAAATGGGGAGCCGAGCGAAGTGGAGCGGAGCAAAGCGACCTTCCAAGTTTTAACAGAAATATGAAATGCCTAGGCGGATCATGATATGCCCAAACAAAATAAGTGATTCCACTGGTCCACATGTCAACTTGTAGAGTAAGTAATATGTGTCAATTTATGTCAACTTGTAGAGTAAGTAATATGTCTCAATTTATGTCAACTTGTAGAGTAAGTAATATGTCTCAATTTCAAGGTAAAAGGTTGATGGTCACTATAAAAAATCACGTATTTTTTTACAACGAAACAACGTCAATGCATATCCCGAAAGTGGTGTCATAACATTAGTCCTCCGGGTGTAGACTGTTACAGAACAGTCAACACACGTATACCCTCTTTTCACTGACGATTTGTGCATCTTAACATGATGGCAGGTGAGCCTAATAGCTATATTTTGGACAGAAATACATGCTTCAAGGGCATGCAGTTTAACATTACATAAAAATTCCAATTCATATATCGTAACTAAACATATAAAGCAGCAAGAATTGCGCTTCTAGAAAATACGTAGTCCCTTTTCATCTGTCAAATCAAACATATCTTGATCTCGTTATCGAAAAATAATGCCAATAATTTTTCTCAGTATTACGCCGCTGTTAAAACTAATCGATATTTTTGTGACGCTGAGCATCCCTAGCGATGCCGTCGCTAGAGTCACGCGCACTCAGCCTCGGGCACAAACTGGACAGCGGACACTTCAGACGAATGTTTTCTGCACTTTTGCAAGTAACTAGCTACTTTTTATGTAACATGTACTAATATTTCCAAGCAGTTAAGAAAAGTTGCTTTTAAGCGAACTTAGGCTTTTGGCAGTGGCGTGCATTGTACCTATAGAACTTTTTGCTGGAAAAGCAATGAAAAGGGCAATTTTGACAATAAAAACAACGTGAAAAACATTAAAAACCAATTTGTTTTTTTTTTTTAAATTCAATACTCTATTGTAGGCAGTGCCTACCCCGGCCTCACACAAATAATGATTTTTCAAAATGACATTTAAATTTTTTCATGTTTTTTTATTGTCAACATGGTCTTCTCATTGCATTTCCAGCAAAAGGTCCTATGCACGCAACGGTTTTTGGTAAAGTTGAGTTACTTATATACAACAACAAAGTTGTAAAAAATTCAGTCTAATTTTTAAAATTTTATATGGTATAGTTTTTTGGTATTGTCAAAACCTATCATTTTTTGAGCATTTATTTATTTTTTGTGTGTCTGTATGTATATTCCGATTAACTCGAGAACCACTCAATGGGTTTGTATGCAGTTTTCTTTATCATCATCGTAGTGACCCTGGTCAACATTTAGGTTGTGAGGATTGTTGACAAAATAACAGCCAAGCCAAAAATGGGGTAGGTATTAAATTCAGAATACAGAACTTTATTTGCAACGGTCATTTCATTTCGCAATGTCAACATTCGCAAAGTTACATGTCATCCATCCATCCATCAGCCTGTTTCGTCAACTGCTGGAGATAGGCCTTTCTAGGATTTCACCACGCTTGGCGGTCCTCCTGGAAGAAATGCCCATACTCACACATGCTGTACAGGCGGGTTGGTGAGCGCGATGCCGAAATCCTTGCACCAGTGACGCCGCTGCCCGTCACCAGTCTATTTTATATGTATAAGGCCCAGCAATTGCGGATGGATATACCGCTATCCATCGGTCCCAGGCAATGGTGGGCCGCCTGGTTTTGCCTGAGAGCTGTTCTGTTACTCTCCCCCGCATCATCCTCATCTGCGAGTAAGATGGTGGTACCTCCACAGTCGAGCTCGGCATCAGCTCTACCACCTACAGTAAATCTGTATACATAAATGAAAATTTTGGACCTATTTATGTTATTCAATTTGTTGCTTACCTGTGAGTTATAATAAAAGGTAATTAAACCAATATTTTTCTAATGTACAATTTGAGTTTTTTTTTGGTTTATGTATTTTTCCTCTCTTTTAGCCGGTTTTCATGGCGTTTTCTTCACAAGATATTTTTTTATGAAAATGGGACGGTGTGGATTTCTCGTTGTTTTAGATCAAAATACTAATACTAGTTATCTCAACTTTAGCCGCGACAAAAATTTACACGTCGTATTCTTCTGAAAATAAAGTTAATTGTTTCCTTAGATATTAATCGGGACTTTAGTGTTCGCCTTAGTATTTTTGGCACTCTAAAATATGACTTAAAAGTATTCTTTATAACGAAATAAAATACGAAAATACAAAAAAAATAAAAATATCATAAGTGTATGACAACTGTTTCATGCTAAATTTCATTGGAACCCATCCTTTGCCGATGTCTACCGAACTGACACTTAAAAATATTTATTTAGTATTCGGATTGAATTAAAATTTCGATATCATACGTTCAAAAACTAAAGTTTTTATTCTGAAGTAGTAAATTTTAATAAATATTTTGTTGTAATGTACTAAAACAACATCTATATAGATCTAAAATCAAATACTGTATAGTAGTTATGAAAAAGTTAAAGTGAGCGATATCATCACGGTTTCTGTGGTAAGTATATTGTAGCATAATTGACTGATTGCGTTTTATTCATTTATTTATTTTTCTCTGTGTGTGCTCGCTATGCGCCACAATGATTATTTTGTTGCCACGGAAGGAAGACCAATATTGGCTACTTTGGTTACACAAAGACAGAAAAACCTTCTGTTTAACTTTTAAAGTCCTTGGTCTAACTGTCCAGCTAGATGCGGTAAGACTTCTTCCATACGACCCAAATACTTGGATTTCTACCTGCACAAGACAGTAAACACGCATGGCTAATTATGTACACAGAATGCTAGACAGTCGGCCTACACCATATATATTCAGATCCACTCCTGTTGTATCCGTGGCAGCCACTTCACTGCCCCGAGCCAGTCAGATAATAACGCATATCCGTTTACAGCGTACTCTAAGCCCAATAATTGGAAACGCATGTACCATTCGCACTAGCCTTTGGGTGCACGTCAACTACCGACACGTTTAGACTTCGGAGCTGAACAAATATCGCTTCTATGTCAGAAGTTCTAAAAGTTAATTCAGTAGTCTGGGCCTGGTCATAAAGTGCAGTGTAACAGGATAGTGAAATGTGAAACGTTTATTGCAGAGTAATTGTTTTGGAGAACCGAGTGCTGTGCTTGCGTGAAACCTGCCTGTTTGGTTTTATTTAGAACACTTTAAATTGGGGCATTTGTATCTTTACTACTTTAATTACGAAGTAAATAGGTTTGGGGTTATTCTGACGCAAATCGTTTCAGAGGAAACTTTTATGTAAAAAATTAGAAACCATTTTTTTTCTACCTTGACTGTGCGACTTTTGTTAGTTGGTCTCAAATAAAATTTATTATTAAATATGAGAAGTTCATTATTATAACTACTATAACTCTTGAGAGGGAAATATAGCAGGCCCCTTTATGAATAAAAGGAAGAAATATTTTTGAGTTTTTTGTTCAAAGCGAAGAATATAAATTTCAAACAGCCCTACTAAAATAGTCCTACGATACGTTTTAAAAAAGGAAAAGTTTTCAACTATCAAATTGTCTGTACGTAGATATGTATAACAGGTAGCTTTTGTACATTTGAATCCTTATAACATAATATATAAAAAAATATATATACAGAAATATATGGACAGAACAGAAAAGCCTATTTTTTCCAGACAATGATTTTCAACGTATCTGGTTTTTTTTTTGCTCTTAGTGTACGAAATATAAAACGTCATCAATCGATCTATCCATCAGCTTGTTTCATCCTCGGCTGGCTAGGCACGAATGCCAACAATATCAGTAAGCAAATATGCAAAGGTACAAATTCTCACGAAATTACCTAACAGAACACGTAATCCTTCCAGGAGACATATCGAGCTATTCAGATGAGAATTGCTAGTGTTTATATTCCAAGTTTCCTAGATCTGAACCTAGGCATTATCTGAATACGGCTGGATCTAGCCTTGAGGGGATGTCAGTGGATATGACTGGGGTCTGACAAGGTAATTGACTTAGGAACACTTTACGTTTGTGAGCTAGGTAGAGGCGGTTATTTTCTTAGAGGCACTTTTTTGGCCTAATACAGTTTTTGAGAGTTTAAAGATACGTTTACAATACTAGATGTAAATAAAAGGTTAGAACCACACACCCTTTTTGTAAATAACTTTTCCAGAGAAACATCAAAATTACTCGTAAATATAAAATCAATAATGGTCTGCTTTGTAAAAAAAACGCGGTACCGTATTTTAATTTTCGTGTTTATTTGCAACAAAAAAGGTGCTCTGTGTAATTTATTAAGTATAATAAAATGATTAAAAAAAACATAATTATAATCATGCTGAATTTTTTGCCCTTCTTCTTAGCAAGACTAATCGAATTAGTAGAGTTAGGAATTAGGCTGTCTCTCCGAGTCTACTTGAACAATCCAGCGTTTGTGTGTATGTATGTATATATCGTTCGACGATAATTCGAGTATCGTAAATCGCAATGTCATGAAATTTGGCAGGCAAGTAAATGAGGCAAAAATTATTTTTAAGTTTAAACATGAGCCAAATCGGTCAAGCACGAATCGGGCGGGCGCGAGTTCACAGTTCGGGGCGTACTACTACATAGTATGACCTGTTTTTTGACATCCTTTTTACCTAAATGTTGATTATATTCTAAATTGCATATCGATATCACTGGTGTTACTTACACCGAATGACGGTGTACTTGAATGAAACTTTATAGTTTACTGAACATACTGAAAACCTTTCACAAAGTAACAAACCCACGCAAACGGAGAAGAATGTTCTCCATACCAACTTTAAATAGCTGTAAATTTGTGTTGGTGAATATTTTTTTCATATGCAAGATGTATTTTTAATTGGGAAAAGTGCGTGGTTTCAACAGAAAATATCAGTCTATTTACACTCGGAATAAAATATTTTTATTCAAGAACTGAAAAATGGCATTGTGACGTATCTACTGGCCGTTGGCACTGGAGCGTATAGGAAGCGATTACATTCGTACGACTCAGAGTTGAGTAACTTTAGCTAAGTTGTGGAGTAGTTCGGCGTATGTGAGAACTAACAACTAGGGATGTGATCGATCACAACATTGAACTATGCAAGTTTGTGATGCACATAGTAATCGGTTTTGATTTATATTATTTAATTTTATTTTGTCAGTAACTTCTGTCATACTATCTAAAATACTTTAAAAAATATATATTTTTTCTTGAATTTAGTCACGGTATTTTTGGTTCCCACTAAAAATGTCTGGTGTACAACAGACGTGATGAAATTGACTCAGCACTGGTATTACTAGCTTCTGCCCTCGGCTTTGATCGCGTGGAAATGTCTTTCAATCAATGTATCTTTTCTGTGCGCTTAAGATAAATAAATAAATAAAAATAAAATAAGTTTTATTCATCAAGATGACATACATAAAACAATATTAACGTCGGGGCCCCGTGTTAATTACGAGAACTGAAGGACAGGAACCCCGCACTTCCTCTTGGAATTGCATTTAACAGTTTCTCAATGCTAAAAACTAGGTACATTAAATATAACAATAACTAGTAAATTTAGTATTAATTTAGAAAAAATATATAATTGCAATTGATTCTTAAAGATTTCTATAGTATTAGACTGAGAACAAGTTAATTTTGTTTAGGTAGATTTTGAATACAAAATAACAATTTTGTTAGTAATGAATTTAAAATATATATATATATATATATTTTATAATTTTTAATATTACTTTAAAAATGTGTGTGAGTGTGTGTGTTTGTTAAGTGTGTGTGTGTCCCTAGCCCTACGACCAAGGTCTTGGGATCAGTTTACTACTAGGGAGGGTGTGTAGTGAGATTGTTTGTGTGTGTGAGGGTGTATGGAAGTAGGGTGCTTATGTATAATGTTTAACCTCAAGCTTGAGTGTTTAATAATGATTCGGTCATTTCGTAATCTAAACTTTTAAGCCAGTATTTAATTTTAGTTTTACACTCATGGAGTGCAATGGGATAGATATTTAAAATTTTATTTATGTTATTGTATAAACGGGAAGAAGATATTTGAAAGTGCCTGCTTGCAAAAACTGTATTACAGGTTACGTTATGTATGACTACATCATGTCTTCT
This sequence comes from Ypsolopha scabrella, assembly GCA_910592155.1. Classification (NCBI taxonomy): domain Eukaryota; kingdom Metazoa; phylum Arthropoda; class Insecta; order Lepidoptera; family Ypsolophidae; genus Ypsolopha; species Ypsolopha scabrella. The sequence goes on from OU342978.1 coordinate 2,136,461, forward strand.
CCGATTCATAACATGAGGATTAAAGAGTAGGTTACGATGTCTTATGATAATTGATCTTTGTATATATAGTTGTCGTACTGTGAGTAGTTCATAAGTGGTGTAGAGTTTGTAAGTCGGGAATCGAAAGGGTTTAAAAAACATAACTTTAAGCAACGATCTCTGTGCTCTTTCTAATTCAATAATTTTGGTCTTACATGCTCCGCCCCACACGGGGATACAATACGTAAGTACAGACCTAGCCAAAGCGAAGTAGATGGACATCAGTAATTTTGAGCGAGCGACACGTCTTAGCTTTTTAAAAATGAAGATTAATTTTCTTATTCTTTGAGTAAGATATTTAATATGCAAATACCAATTTAGTTTGTCGTCCAGTATAACACCAAGATATTTTATGCTATCTTCTCTAGCAATGTGAGGGCATGTACAAGTCGCATGGTTGATACAAGAATGCAGTTTTATCGTAAAGGATTTTGGAGATAAAATCTATTTTCGAAAGTTTTCGGCTTAGCGGTTAGTTTATCAAGACGTTATAGCCTATTTGATGACTACTCTCACTGAGATCATAAAAAAGAAAACCGCATACAAATCTGATGAGTGGTTAAAATTAAAACTGAACAGACACACGGATAATAAGTTTACTTTAAGTTTGACTTCAGCCCTCATTTCATTTAAGATTTCGCAAAAATATTCACTGTACAGTGCGTTATAAAATGGTGACATTATTTTAAATAGCCAAATTCTTACTGGAGACGTGCTCAGTATCGAAAGTCGAAGACCTACAATCGCAAGCCCAGACAATTAATTAGTATGGGAGGCCAACATTTTATTTTGTTAAATTAGCAATAAGTGTTAGTGATCCGTAATATTTATCACTTACCAAGCGTCCAGTACGAATTTGGATGCATACATTAGTGTCATCTTGTATAATATAATACCAAAATTCAGAAAAGAAGTGATTGAACTCGCGCAACTCAGAGTTAAGTGACTTCAGTAAAGTAGAGGAGTAGTTCAGCGTGTGTAAGACATTATATCTAGGGATGTGATCATCTTAAAGACATACAATATAATACAATACAATATAATATAATACAATAAACTTTAGATGCATCTTAGTAGCATAGTTGGTTTATTTAATTCAAGTGCATTTTTTTTAAAGCGTTAGAACGCTGGCCTCCTCTCAATCTATGAGATCCCGGTTCGATCCCCGGCCAGGCATGCACCGATGAGTTTTTTGGAATTTATGTGCATAGTATTTAATATTAATACTTATCCTTGCTGAACGGTGAAGGAAAACACCGTGAGGAAACCTGCATGCCCTAAAAAGCGTGTATTTGTGCCCGAAGAACGGCGATAGGGCTCACCACCCATCACGTTCTGACGTACTAATCGTCGGTGAAACGCGATTGCGCCGAGTGTGAACTGTGACATGCATTTCACAGTTCAAACGTGGAACAGCTCTGACACCCCCTCGGGGATTCATGTCGTGACGATATATATATATGCATTTTTTTTTCCCTTTACTGAATTGCATAATACAGATATGAGCGTCCGTCTAAGGGTTGAGTAATTCGTGTGTAAAATCTTACAGGTAAAAGTGAGACAATTGTGCTAAGTAGTATAATGAAAATTTAGCAGACTCGCCTGTTAAAGAAACTGTGGTAGGCAGTTTGTATAATTGGGCAGATCGTAAAGTACAAAATATAAATATAGGTGCGATGACGAGCGGAGCGAAAATATAAAAAAAAAATGGGGAGCCGAGCGAAGTGGAGCGGAGCAAAGCGACCTTCCAAGTTTTAACAGAAATATGAAATGCCTAGGCGGATCATGATATGCCCAAACAAAATAAGTGATTCCACTGGTCCACATGTCAACTTGTAGAGTAAGTAATATGTGTCAATTTATGTCAACTTGTAGAGTAAGTAATATGTCTCAATTTATGTCAACTTGTAGAGTAAGTAATATGTCTCAATTTCAAGGTAAAAGGTTGATGGTCACTATAAAAAATCACGTATTTTTTTACAACGAAACAACGTCAATGCATATCCCGAAAGTGGTGTCATAACATTAGTCCTCCGGGTGTAGACTGTTACAGAACAGTCAACACACGTATACCCTCTTTTCACTGACGATTTGTGCATCTTAACATGATGGCAGGTGAGCCTAATAGCTATATTTTGGACAGAAATACATGCTTCAAGGGCATGCAGTTTAACATTACATAAAAATTCCAATTCATATATCGTAACTAAACATATAAAGCAGCAAGAATTGCGCTTCTAGAAAATACGTAGTCCCTTTTCATCTGTCAAATCAAACATATCTTGATCTCGTTATCGAAAAATAATGCCAATAATTTTTCTCAGTATTACGCCGCTGTTAAAACTAATCGATATTTTTGTGACGCTGAGCATCCCTAGCGATGCCGTCGCTAGAGTCACGCGCACTCAGCCTCGGGCACAAACTGGACAGCGGACACTTCAGACGAATGTTTTCTGCACTTTTGCAAGTAACTAGCTACTTTTTATGTAACATGTACTAATATTTCCAAGCAGTTAAGAAAAGTTGCTTTTAAGCGAACTTAGGCTTTTGGCAGTGGCGTGCATTGTACCTATAGAACTTTTTGCTGGAAAAGCAATGAAAAGGGCAATTTTGACAATAAAAACAACGTGAAAAACATTAAAAACCAATTTGTTTTTTTTTTTTAAATTCAATACTCTATTGTAGGCAGTGCCTACCCCGGCCTCACACAAATAATGATTTTTCAAAATGACATTTAAATTTTTTCATGTTTTTTTATTGTCAACATGGTCTTCTCATTGCATTTCCAGCAAAAGGTCCTATGCACGCAACGGTTTTTGGTAAAGTTGAGTTACTTATATACAACAACAAAGTTGTAAAAAATTCAGTCTAATTTTTAAAATTTTATATGGTATAGTTTTTTGGTATTGTCAAAACCTATCATTTTTTGAGCATTTATTTATTTTTTGTGTGTCTGTATGTATATTCCGATTAACTCGAGAACCACTCAATGGGTTTGTATGCAGTTTTCTTTATCATCATCGTAGTGACCCTGGTCAACATTTAGGTTGTGAGGATTGTTGACAAAATAACAGCCAAGCCAAAAATGGGGTAGGTATTAAATTCAGAATACAGAACTTTATTTGCAACGGTCATTTCATTTCGCAATGTCAACATTCGCAAAGTTACATGTCATCCATCCATCCATCAGCCTGTTTCGTCAACTGCTGGAGATAGGCCTTTCTAGGATTTCACCACGCTTGGCGGTCCTCCTGGAAGAAATGCCCATACTCACACATGCTGTACAGGCGGGTTGGTGAGCGCGATGCCGAAATCCTTGCACCAGTGACGCCGCTGCCCGTCACCAGTCTATTTTATATGTATAAGGCCCAGCAATTGCGGATGGATATACCGCCGTCCATCGGTATATCTACATCTTTCTACATGTCATATTGTTATCAAATAACAAAATAATAAAATGATAATAATTAAATTTAATTTAATAAATAGTCAAACAATAATTTCTCTTAGCAAATTTGTCATACACGTGTATGAAATCTGAAATTATAATGTCATTTAATACAAATGTTATTTGTAATATTATCATATCGTCTAATTTAGATATAATAACAAAAAGTCAAAAAGTTATAATAGCGTTCATTTTCTACTTTATTTTAAAAAGTCGTCATTAAAATTCTCATTTAAATAAATACTGTGGATTGAATTTTACTTGTAACTTGTAAACCTCTTGCAAAGCCGTGGACAAAAGTCAAAATAATATTTGAATGTATCAAAACCAACCGTTCACTCTGTTCAAATGAACTTTAGCTAAACCAAGGACTTTAACCCGGGATTAAATGGCTCAAACAGGAAGTTTAGTCGCAAGAAAATGATAACGAAGAGCGGATGAATGATTTATAAGATTTTCTTAGGGCATCAGATATATTCAATATAGATTACAAATGAATAATGTTCTTATAATGACAGGAAGTAATACGTCAGCTAATGCAGAACGGAAATTTGTTCGGGCGAAAAAACGTAATAAACACCACGTATTTTGTAATAAATAATACGATTAATCGCTACGTGCGAATCATTTGATGTATATTTTTATTTGTTTGTTAATAAATAATTTTAGAAATTCCCAATCCCACCAAAAAGTCATAATTGCAATAATGTACAACGTTATTCACTTGTTTTCACAGCCAAAGTTTCAACGTTTTCAACTTACGTCATACATGCAAACAATTGAATGTGAAAATTTGACAAGTTGGTACCGAGCCCCTAACAAAGTTTTTTTTTAAAACAAGTGCATATCGTTGTGCATTATTGCAGCTATGACTGAAGGCAGACAGACAGACAGACGGACAGATGGACGGACATGGCGAAACTAAAAGGGATCCTTGATGACTACGAAATCCTAAAAACCCCAGAGAGGTAGTTCAAGCACCATTTTTTTTTAAGTATTTATAGTTCTCCATGATGAAGGATGTAGCCAATTGTCAGCCCTTACACAAAATAGACTGGTGATGGCAGTGGCGCCACTGGTGCGAGGGTATCGGCACCTCGCTCACCAACCCGCCTGCCCAGCGTGTGTGAGTATGGGTATTTCTTCCAGAAGGACGCCAAGGCTTATGTCCAGCAGTGGACGAACCACGCTGATAGATGGATAGATGTAGCTACCGAGTGTGAATAGACTGCTATCTTTATTCTAATGATCATACTGAACGACTTCCCCAAAGAAACATAAACATGCACGAGCGCAAGTGAAACAATTAGTTGACTTTGGCAAGTTTACGGTAAATATTTAAAGTCAAAAGTTATTTAAAGTAAAGTATAAACCTTTGAAAATATTATTATAAGTCCATTTCAATCAAGATGTATCGAAAGCTCCACCAACTGCCAACAATCACAAGTATCAACTTTATTTTAAAAAAATCGGTTTGTGTCCGAAGTATGGGTTCACCACTCACCACATTTGGGACGTAATAATCGTCGGTGAAAAGGGGATCGAACCCACAACCTCTGGGCTAGCAGGGTCTTGGTCGTCCCAAGTGTGGACTTTGACTTTAATTCATGTGATATATATTTTTTTGTTCCCTGTTTAAAGTTGGTATAGAGGTGCAACATTTATTCTGGGGATACTTGGTTAGAATGAGCAGTAAAACCGGGTGACATAGGACCTTTTGCAATATGAATGACGATGTGGTAAAAGTCAATTTACATCCAGTATATATCTACCGTAAAACCTTGGATGAAAAAAACTCACGTCTCACTCAAAATAAGTGCAAAAGAGCTTTTGAAAGCACAGCCTCGTTTTCAAAACATTGGCCTGACTTTATCCGAGTTCTAAAGCCTATAACAGTTATGTACGTCCTCTTGCCCTTTTAGCCAGGCCAGTGTCATGATATCAAAGCCAACTTATCTCGTAAGTTTTCTAATGCACTTTGAACTCTGTCCAGTGGGTAATAAGGGCTATAAAAATGGAACGAAGGCTTGGTTCAAGTTTGGAACCGGTTCCAATGGAGTGTGGGTGTTCCACTACCGTGCTACGCAATGTTAGTGTATTTGTTGCGGTTTGATTGGTATTTTAGGGATTTTGGTAAATCGCCGCCTTTAAAAAGAGTTTTTTTGTTTTACGAATCCTTAAGGAAGCTGCACAATGCGGGTATAGCCCTTCACTCAATTTGCACTGAAGCTGTCGTAGTAAAAACATTGTATTTTAGTTTGTATCTTTTTTTTTTTTTTTTTTTTTATTTATTTATTAACTTTACATTAAATATTTAAATGGACCAGTGATGCTGTAAGATCACATGTGATCTATCCCAGCATCACAATACGTTATACAGAGAAATTAGCCAATAACCAGTGTGCTAACTAAAGTACAAAAACTTTAACACCTATTTAATTTACTCAAATAAACCAACATAAGCAATAAAATTATACAACAACCATAAAATTGTGCAAACTAAGGTACAAAATCTTTACATTTATTTAATTTACTCAAATAAACCAACCTATGCAATAAATTAGTATACAAAGAATTTAGCCAATAACTAGTGTGCTAACTAAGGTACTAAAAACTTAAGCACTTGTCACTCAAATAAACCAACTTAAGCAATAAATTATACAAAGAATTTAGCCAATATCCAGTGCGCTAACTAAGGTACAAAAACTTTAACACTTATTTAATTTACCTAAATAAACCACCTTACGCAATAAAGATCAAGAGCATTAAAATAGGTATAACCACGAATCAGCGCTGCTAGGTACTCAGCGCTTGACAGACGAAATCACGCAGGCTTTTTCTCTCTCTGTGTAACAGAAGGTTTTTCTGTCTTTGTGTAACCAAAGTAGCCAATATTGGTCTTCCTTCCGTGGCAACAAAATAATCATTGTGGCGCATAGCGAGCACACACAGAGAAAAATAAATAAATGAATAAAACGCAATCAGTCAATTATGCTACAATATACTTACCACAGAAACCGTGATGATATCGCTCACTTTAACTTTTTCATAACTACTATACAGTATTTGATTTTAGATCTATATAGATGTTGTTTTAGTACATTACAACAAAATATTTATTAAAATTTACTACTTCAGAATAAAAACTTTAGTTTTTGAACGTATGATATCGAAATTTTAATTCAATCCGAATACTAAATAAATATTTTTAAGTGTCAGTTCGGTAGACATCGGCAAAGGATGGGTTCCAATGAAATTTAGCATGAAACAGTTGTCATACACTTATGATATTTTTATTTTTTTTGTATTTTCGTATTTTATTTCGTTATAAAGAATACTTTTAAGTCATATTTTAGAGTGCCAAAAATACTAAGGCGAACACTAAAGTCCCGATTAATATCTAAGGAAACAATTAACTTTATTTTCAGAAGAATACGACGTGTAAATTTTTGTCGCGGCTAAAGTTGAGATAACTAGTATTAGTATTTTGATCTAAAACAACGAGAAATCCACACCGTCCCATTTTCATAAAAAAATATCTTGTGAAGAAAACGCCATGAAAACCGGCTAAAAGAGAGGAAAAATACATAAACCAAAAAAAAACTCAAATTGTACATTAGAAAAATATTGGTTTAATTACCTTTTATTATAACTCACAGGTAAGCAACAAATTGAATAACATAAATAGGTCCAAAATTTTCATTTATGTATACAGATTTACTGTAGGTGGTAGAGCTGATGCCGAGCTCGACTGTGGAGGTACCACCATCTTACTCGCAGATGAGGATGATGCGGGGGAGAGTAACAGAACAGCTCTCAGGCAAAACCAGGCGGCCCACCATTGCCTGGGACCGATGGATAGCGGTATATCCATCCCCAAATGCCGAGCCTTATATAAAACAGACTGGTGACGGGCAGCGGCGTCACTGGTGCAAGGGTTTCGGCACCGCGCTCACCAACCCGCCTGCCCAGCGTGTGTGAGTATGGGCATTTCTTCCAGGGGGACCGCCAAGAGTAGCGAAATCCTGGAAAGGCCTATGTCCAGCAGTGGACGAAACAGGCTGATGGATGGATACAGATTTGGATTTATCAAAACAAGTCATTTTAAATAAGACCGCTTTTAAGACTTGTTTGCAACACTTGTGCTGCTCTGTTTTCTGTATAAAATATAGCTACAACCATTATTTGGGTCTAAACTTCACTGGAATCATTGCGGCTAATTCAAATAAAAGTTTGATGTTATTATTTACACGTACGTTTTGTAATTTCAAAACACATTCAATCTGGTTTTACGTACACTACAGTTGCTTTGTAATTTAATTTGATGGTGAGAAAATTTAACATAGTAAGATAAGCTTTTCTTATAATCTAGTATTGGAGAATATTTAAAAGATAAATGAGTTAAACCTGTGTTTACTAGCTCACATTATGTTCTATTTTGCAAAAATAAATATTTTGATTTTGATTTTGATTTTTGGAGTGTTGATAAAGTAACTGCTACGCCAAAGATTGAAAGACACATCCACGCGACCAAAGCCGTAGGAAAAATCTAGTTGTAGATAGATTTAAAGGTTATTGTTATCCTTAAATGTAAAACCTAGGTCCTGACATAAAATGTTTGTATTAAAAAATATATTTTTTGTTATTAATTAATCTATTGGATAATGTTCCATCATGAGAAAACGCGAAAGCTTTTCGCCTTTTTCCAATTGCCATAAGAGCGGAAAGTAAACTTTTGCAATAGAATATACTGTGTGAATTTCGTTAAAGTGCACATATGAATTTGGGTAAAACTAGACCCAATTTTAAAGACAGAAAAAAAAACTGATTAAATTAAAATTTTTTCATATACCTCTATGTTCTATACAAATTTTATATAAAAACGCCCAGAGTGCCTCGGTTTAACCGCTCATAGTAACCGTTCGGGATAGAAATGTGTTATTTTAATTTTAAAATTGGGGATTTACTGGGGCATTATTCCAAGAATTTTAAGTATTATTGAAAAAAAAAACACTGAAATATAGTAATTTAAATTCTTTCTTACTTTTAATTGATGGTGATTTTTTTTGATAAATTGTGATTCAATCGTCACTGCCTGTTATTACCAATCATTAAGTACCGTTTTAGTTTTAATATAATAGGGCACTTAGTTCAAAAATTACAACCTTGCCTTTACAAAAAGTCCACAGTTGCTCATAGAAATATATGTATAAAGGTCATATCACAACAAGAATAATTTATTAAATTCTTATTTTATATTTTTCTGACATTAAAATTATTTATGTCAAATTAAGATAGATTTAATGCTAATTGCAAATACACAATGATAGAATATAAATTATAAATTAAACTTACCTAAATTAAAAAGGGTAAAACTAACCAAAAATCCTTGTTAAACGTTATATTTTAGGTATAGATTTTTTGTGTTAGTTAATGTGTGGACTAAATTAAAATTTGTGCACTTTTACTTTTTATATTCTTTCTGACTTTAACGAGATTCACACTATAGTTTCAGCTTGTTTACACTTTCATGCGAAAATTTAAAATCTCCAGCGCCCAATTCCATCTTAGGCAAGACTTTAATACTGTTGAATGCATGTTAGACATAGACTAATCTTTCGTTTTGAATGTGAATATATCATATTTGCCGACACTTCCTTTTTTGTTTTGATTAATCTCCCACATCTCGTTTACAGCAAAATAATCACAGTGTCAATTCAATCTGTCATAAAAATTCAAAACTCTTTGCTAAAAAAAAAACAAAACATCAGACATATAAATTTGTTGAAACATAATACACAAGAATTTTTATTATTTACATAAAATGTTGAAAAAAAAGGCTTCCGGTAATTTTTCCGATTAAAGTCGCTAGTTTAACTACAATCAATACATGGCTGAGTTCAGTTTGACATCTCTTTTACACGCGTTGAATTTGTATATGCTATCCTGCTGTCAGTGATGAGCGGGCGATCAAACTGAACGCGGCCGTTGTCATAATACCCTATGGTCCTTAACCAATTGAATTCTGCAACATTATTGACAATTAATTAATTTAATTAGACCGTAAAACATAATTAACACCACTCTAAATTCCAAGAAAATTATGATCCACATAGGCACGCTATACAATAAGCGTAAATTGGTGGAAAGGCACTTGCGTACCGCTGGGGCCATTCTAAAGGTAGAAAATGCGAGATACACTACATTAATCACTTACACTATATAAATAACTTCATTAAAATTTAAAGTACTCTATATTTGTGGTTACTAGTACATTTAGAACATTTAATAAACATTAATTTGAAGTGGAACTTAATTCAATTTCATTGTCTCGTTTCCAATTTGCTCACAATATTCATAAAACAATACTTAACCGGAATTAAATAATTAAACTTTAGTACAACTAAATTAATTCATGTTACCACGATTGCAACAAATTCAGTTGAATAGGAATTATTTATATGATAATTAGAATTTGTGGTGAGTTTATATGTCCATTAAATATTCTTTAAAATAAAGCTTACGTACTTGTAACATAAAGGTGTATTTAGAAGGTGGTACAATAACGCAAAACTGAAGCACATGAAAAAAGGAAAGAAAAGGAATGTTTGCTAAGTTTCTTGCCCTTCTTCTTAGCAATACTAATCGAATGGTGCGGATGGTCAGGCATTATTTTTATTTATGGTTTATTTAGTTCATTTTTCAACACATTGTTCATTGCATTATGTATGTATAATATTTTTATTCCTATATTTCTATATTTTATGCAGGTGTATAACTTTATTACATTTTAGTAGCCCAACTTTTCTTTTTGTATGTATTTCCCCTATTTATTTATCAACTTATTTGTTCATTGCATTGAGTATATATAATATTTTTATTCCTACATTCCTCTATTTTATGCAGGTGCATATTTTAATTCCCGTAATATTATATAGGTATTTTATTTTAATATTCTAAAGATATATATTATAAAGATTAACTTTGACATGTAGAACATGTACTTTATGTATCTATTTTGCAAAATAAATATTTTGATTTGATCCGATAATATTTATTTTTAAGGTTCCTTACTATGACTTGCGTGATAATCAATATGAATACCATTTTATTTTATTTGATTTGTTTGGTGCTACCGTCTCCTTAATTTTTGTTTTATTTTTATTTTATTTTGGGAAGTTATGTTTGTAAATATATAAAATTGTGAATATTGAAGGCTATACAGTAACCTTATACCACGATTTAGAATCCCAGCTCATACACATATCGTCTTATGTCTGTCCTATTATATCCTACATACAAATAGGAAGTATAGTTGTTTTGATTATATGCATTCGCGTAGAAATGAGACGGGATATCATTTTGTATGACATCAAAACCTGACCCATCTTCCCTTAGCCCTTGTCCACATGCAGCGTTTTACACGCGCGAGGCCCCGCGCGTAGTCGAGATACTCGTACTAGGCTCTATTAGATTGCGTCCACATGCTACGTTTGTAACTCGTGCGTTGGTTCGCGCGTAGCACGTGGACGCAATGTATTGGACTTCGAGTGGTACTTACGCGCGAGGCCGAACCCTTATAGGATCACGTTTTTGTTTGTCTATCTTTATGTTAAGACAATTTTTCAATAAGGCACGGCTTGAGGTATCAATTTGAAATTAATATCGAATACTAAGGTCTATAAATTCCCACTGATGTAAAAAGTTCAAGATACGGCCTTTCAAAGCGTTTTTTCATACGAAACCAGCTTATTTTCATAATTCTTACTGACAGATTATCAAAACCTATAACGTACTGTCCAGTGGCCTGCAATCTTGAAATTTGATACAAAAGGAGGTAAAAGTTAAGGAATAAATAAGAAAATAATTTTCTTACAAACTTAATTTTCAGCTTTGTTTCATACATTTTGTACAAAACGAGAAGTTTTTATTTTTTGTTCAAATTATTCAAATCTACTAACTAATTTGAGATGTCAGTACGGTACCCTCACGGCAAGAGTTCTGCTCGTACTTTATCGTCTGTCTTACAGGACTATAACTTTTGGTACTTTAGTTGTTTTTGGGGAAGAATGCTTACATACATACGGATACAATACACTCGCGCCTGCCTCCCAAGGAATAAGTAAGTAGAGACTACTGATTTCCATCTGCTATGATCCTGACACACCTCTTATTACATCCACTCTACATCCTTTGTCATACAAGCTCTTCTATACCGGGTAATTTTTATCTTTACCCCTCTTCAGTATGTCGAAAGTTTGGTCAGCGTAGGGCTTGTCCTTGTAGGGCGGCTTGGTCGAGCTTTACCTTCCACTTGCGAACCATAAATAAATTTCTTTCGTCACTCTACTTTATGCTCTATGCCCTCTATCTATATGCCCAAAACTCAAAGCATTCCTTTTTCTATTCTGCACCACGTCATCTTTTTTTAGGAAAAACGTCTTGTTATGTACAAAACATGCGGACGGATAACAAAGTGATCCTGTAAAGGTTGAATATTTTATTCTAAGGTACGGAACCCTACTGCATCAGAATGTTAAGTGGCGCTTACGTTAATTCGGCCCACTTTAGAAAGTCGACAAACAGTCGTCGGACAGTCGACATGCATCATTTTAATCGACACATTTGTCGACGGTACACCTCTAGCGACGGGTTTTTCCTCTTCAAGATACTTTAAAACCAGGTATAAGTAATTTTGAAAATATATTAAGGTACAACTGTCGGAAATATCTCGGCACTTCGAAAAAATGTCCTGCTTCACACTTCGCCCCTTTCTCGTCCCGTTAGTATTAATACCGGGATGAAATGTGACTCAAGGGCGGGTAAAGCGCATTCTTTCGAAGTCCCGCGATATTTCTGACGTGTTTGTACCCACTTTTGGGCATAAGGAGAGAATCAATAAAAAAAGAGTGACAAATTAAAGTTATAGAAGAGTTAATGTTACTAGATTTATGGATGTGAAACAGAAACAGGCAAAAGTATTACAAAAAAATATATCAATAATATTACAAGTCGGGCAACGAGCTATGAGCGCTTGGCGGAAGTATTAGGGGACTAGCGCATGTGTTCATTTACACACAAAATTGCTAAGTGCGATAGAAAAACAATTATGACTAGTGCAGTCAAGGTCACCGCTCATAAACCGTTACGATTGCGATGCTTGTAGCATGCTGCTGTTTTCTGTACACCTATATTTTATTATAATCGAAGAAAGTGTGAAAATTGCATAACAATACAATAAATCTTAAATTGGGAGAAATTGGGAGCTACTCATAAAGCCAGTTTTGTTTTCGAACTAGCTTCGGTCTCAACAGGGCTCTTCTTTCTGTGGGTCCGGTGAATAGGTCCAAAATTCGACTTTTTTATTACTTTATTCCGTTTTCATTTTCTCTACAAAATGGTCTCACTGGAATTTCGATATCTTTTATAACACTTCATTTTTTCTGGTACCCAAACTTTTTAAAAAGAGTCTGTCACATACTGAAATATAAATTTAATTTGTTATCTCCTTGCGATGGATAAATCGCCAAGTGTTTAAAATTACAGAAATTTGTTTCTATCATAGTTGAAATGTAACATTTTGTGAAATTAGATGTTAGATTAATTGGATCGATTTTCACGTTTTTTTATTTGTTTTTGACATATTTATTGAAATATGCAAGATTTCAAGGTCAACGTTTCAAGGTCCCACGGGGTCAAGGCGGCAGTCATCGATGGCTGCTGAAGGTCGTTGGCGTGGGTAAGGGCCTTAAAGTAACCTAACATACTAAATAATACTTCGGACAATACACTTCTGTTACCTAGGAGTCAAGATGTAAACATCATGTAATCTCAAACAGCCGCTGGCTTTGGATGTATTTCAGCTAACGTCAATTCAAGGGGTTGTGAACATTGTAACATCAATTTGTAAACGAAAATGTTTAACCATGTTTTAGTAAAGTATATTCAAAATTATATTTATGAGCTATTGTACCTTTTAAAGAAGAGTCAATTATTATTTTTGCGCAACCTGTAATAAATCTACACTTTCTTTACTAATATTAAAGTTACTACTTAAAAGTCGTGTCTTTAAAGTACATTTTTTTTATGAAATGCGTCAGGTTTAGTAAAGGTAAACCTGCCATTTTCAGAAATTTTTCTGTCCCAATGTATGAATGTGCCGTTTTTAGATCTTATTTTTATATTATAATAATAGTGACCTCGGTCAAGGTGCTTTAAATGTTGTTTATACAATTAACTCTCAAGCTGAAAACGGGACAGAGATTGAATAAACGAGAGCCGCTGGAATAAGACCGTACGTGTCTTAACGACGCTTTCAATTATCAGTTCAACTGGAATATTTTGATTAAAATTTATTGTAAATCACACTAATATTATAAATGCGGAAGTTTGTGTGTGTGTGTGTGTATGTTTGTTACTCTTTCACGCTGAAACGGCTGGCCGGATTCGGATTAAATTTAGACTGGATATAGCTTATACCCTAACCTAACACATAGGCTACTTTTTATCCCAGAAAAAGCATGTCATTAAACCGAATAACACGTGGGCGGAGCCGAGGACGAAAGCTAGTGTAAAATAAAGTAAACTACATAAAGTGATAGTCAATTGGGAAACCCCTTCTCCTTTAATTGAAACCTTAACGGCACGGATCGTGAACTGAGGAGTGCTCCGAGAATATTGCATGCATTCATCTTGCACTTCCACTGCTACAAGATACCATCGCAGACATTACTGCTGAGCTTCTCTTCAGTGATAGCACCGTTTGACTATCTGCAAAAAGCGGGTAGCGGATATTTCTTTGATAGTACACCTACTTTACCTGCTACAAGCACGGAGAGGAATAGTTATTCAGCCGGCTATTGAAGGGTTGTCAACTTTTTCTTCGGGACCTACAGAAAATCCTCCTTTTACCTTTTGTTGATTCCGTAATTTGGAACGGAAAATACCATTCGTTGTCAAAAAAAAAATCATCAATTGCGAGTAGGACTCAAGCTCTAAGGGTTCCGTACATACCGTTTAAAACACAAACTTAGTTCGCATGCAGGTATAAATACCAATTTAACTTGACACTTACGATCCATTAAACTCTATGTATCCTAGGGGTCTAATGAAGTTGGTCTTTAATATCTCATTGAATAATAAATGTATTGCTTAGATTCTTTCCTATGCCTGTGCTGTAAGACCTATTTGGAATGGAATTTCAAGAGCCAATTTGTATGAAATTTATTACGTAAAGGGCAAGAACCTTTTTTCGCGTTGGGCTAGAAGCCTAATTTTTTGACGGCACCATTGGGCCGCAGACTTCTGTAGGAGGTATTGATATCTCTCACGGGCATTTACCTCTCATAAACAACTAAACACACGGTCTCTAAGAAAAGTTCGTCAAAAAACGTCCGAACGTGCGACGTGCATAGTAGCAAAATGCTTCAACCAAATTAAGACGTTATAACGTTAACATAAGATGCAATGTTAGTTGTACACAATCGTCATTCGAACTTGTCATAAGATGCATCACGGACGCTTTTTGAGCGAGATTGTAGGGGATCCGTTGGCGAAATATTAATCGGGGTCCCCCCCTGCCAACTAAACGATTGAAAAATTCACAGAAGTAATATATAATTAAGTTAAAAGGAAAACTATCACAGCTAAGTAGGCTTTACAGGTTTACGAGTACAGGTCGCGCCAAACTTTTGGCCCCTTCTAAACAGAATATGGGCCATTCTTCTAAATGTATGGGACTAGAAGTTTGGCACGATCTGTATTAGCAGACCAACTTACAAAATGTAATATACTTAAAATGTACGCATAATTATAAAATGTAAATGCAACAACGGAACCCTACACTGCGCGTAGCCCGACACGCACTTGGCCGTTTTATTTTATTTTATCGATAGTTCAGTCGATACGATACTCTTTTGGAATCCTGCTGATGAGTTTTTCGATATATCTGCATAACATGCAGATTTTTAGCAGTCACAGTCCACGCTTGTTGATCAGTTTTTCACCGACGATTATTACATTTCAAACGTTGTGAGCCCTATCGGCGTACTTCGGGCACAAATAGACCAACAGCTTAACGTGCCTTCCGAAGTACGAACGAACACAAATTAATGTGCACCACGGGGATTGAACCCATGATCTCCATGTTAGCAGGCAAGCGCTTTACCTCTCGGCAACAGAAGTAATAAAAACAAATAAGTACTAAATTGTGTTCAACATTAAATTGGCATCAAGGCAGCTAAATATTTCAATCATACCTTCATAAAATAAACCACTAAACTCTATGTAACAAGCTTCCCATCTCAGTTAACCCCTTTTTAATTAAACTTGTTTAAAACAACCCTTCCTATCAATATCAAGTTAACCAATCAAAAAAAGCATTCGTTTCACTATCAAAAAAGACAATTTAAAATGCATAAAAACTGACCTCGGTAAAACATTACGAAATGCAAATTATCCGGGCGCAGGTGGGCATTTTATTGTAAGTAATGTCGTTTTTTTCCTGTAATTAATTTTACCTTTAATGGGTTTTTAACGCTCTCGTAATGGCATTAGTTTTTAGGGGTTGGTTTGGGGAACAAACTCAGTAATTTTCCAATGATACGAGTACATAAGGCGCCATTTTATTTTACTTGTACAGGAACTAATACTTGTTTTTACGTACAATGGGCTTACGCTTTGCTATTACCGCGCTAATGGAAAGCGACTATTAGACCTAGGATGAAGTGCGTTCGCCCAGAACCCGGGAGAGTGACAGCAGGCGAATCGATAATCAGTCTTTCCAGGGACGCAAAATTCTACGGAAGTCGGTAACGGAAGACTGATACTACGCAACTGCCAATCAATTGGCAATTATTAATCAGTCGGTAATCAATTAACAACCAATCTTCCAGTATGGCTAACTCATGACCTCATTCCGAAACTTGGCGGTATGATTGCTGGCAGATATTGGCCCAGCATGTACAGGTTGTAAACCCTCTGTACACGTTGGCCAAAGTGCTGGTGCGCTGGCCAGTGTGAAAAGGACAATGTTATGGGAGTAAGCGAGAAGAACGCAGTGCATTCCACTTACTCGCACAGGTTTGTTTATTTCACACTGGCCAGCGCACCAACGCATTTGCCAACGTGTACTGGGGCCTGGTGTCAATGCACTAAGAGCGTTTACATGCAGGGACTGTATTTTTGAATCATTCGAATTTCAAATCGCATATGAATCCGCATGATTCGACTACAATACTAATTTTAAGTTTTCGTATGCGAATCATGCGGATTCATATGCGATTTGAAATTCGAATGATTCAAAAATACACTCCCTGGCCCGCGTTATTCTCGGTCGCTTTATCTGTCAAACTCCATACATTTTCAGTTTTAGAAATCTCGCTTCGACTGTTTCTCCGGAATCGCTCCCCAATACATTGACGTGCATCGTCGTAGGTGACGTTTCCTAAAGTTTTTATTCCGTACTTCAGAAGTTGCCAAATTGTTTTTTGGACATTAAAATTTAGCGTATTGTTTCTTGTCATCTTGATGTTACTTTTGCATTTATAGTATCGTTATTTACCATATTTTTTTTAGCTTCATGTCCGCGTACATGACAAACTTAATTTTGTAGTTTTGTGTTTTCTACATGTTGTAGGTATAGGTTTACGTAATTTTTGTTCAAATTATTTAGATGGTACCACTCGGGATCCGAATCCTGCTCGCACTAACCAGTTTTATTATGAAAATGAAATTAACAAATTGTGTGTACTTCAAAATCAAATAAAAACAATTTCATTAAAAGAATAACAGTTTTATGTATTATTTTTAAATAACATTAAACAGGGTACCCAAACTACATAAGCTGCTGACCCTACTTCACAACTTTCCCAAAGAAACAAAGCGGAAATTTAAACAAATATTATACATTTTTGAAATCTACTGTCACTATTGGACGCGATCGTTTTCATGCCTACTGTCTATAGTAGCTGAATGATCAATACCAAATTAAGCAATTTACCAGCGTTTAGACAGTTATTTGCCAATGCTTGGCCATGTCAAATGACCAGTGACTTGTCGCTGTTGGCCCAGCGTGTAGTGGGGGCATTATAGTTCAGATTTTTCCAATCCTGTATGCTATACAGTGTATTGCAATGATAAAATCTAATATGTCATTTAAAACTTTTTTGAATCTGCACAAAGGTACCAGGAGTACTGCAATATACGAAACTTGATTAAGATCCCGGAAATAGACCTGTATTTCGGCAGATAGCGTGTTTTTACTTGCTAAAATAGTACAGGCAGTGTATTTTTGAATCATTCGAATTTTAATTCGCACATGAATCCGCATGATTCGCATACGAAAACTTAAAATTAGTATTGTATTCGTATGCGAATTGAAATTCGAATGATTCAAAAATACAGTATTCTTGAAGCGTTCTTTTCAATCTGTTTAATGTAATAAATAAAAACAAGTCTCAATACGAATACATAGGTATTCTGATAAAGATAGGTAAGTAAAAGCTAAAATTTATATTCGAACGACATATACTATTAAATGAAATAATTTTAACGAGTAAACAAATTTTATTATAATGAGGATAAGATAATAATAACGCGTTTTTGAACGCCATCTTCTTGATTCAAAAAAGGCGGCTCTCATGCTTGAAATTTACATAATAGTTAGTTAAGGGCAAGATTTTTTTGTTATTACAAGACATATGAAATACTAAGAATATATAAATATTACTCGCTTGTTTTATTCCTCTTACTAATATATAATTAAATTTTAACGAAACGGGGTATTCTATAAAAAAAATGCAATAATTTTTTTTTTTAATAATTATTTCCTAGATTTCTGTGACAGAAATTTCAAACCAAACCAACAGCCTGTTTTTAAAGTACAGTTGGTAATTTAAAAAAAAAACAATATAATGCAACAAAATTAAAGGGTTTCTGTCTGTATACAATTATCTAAAAACCGTTTTATAGCAAAACGAATTATTTTTTGTAACCTAACGCAATATTTTATTACAATATACATAATTCTCGCTTATATCTGCGTACAAAAATATAACAAAATAACATATTAATAAAAACCCCTTAACTATCGAAATGTAACCATACAAAACATTTAATTACCCGAGGCTAAAGAAAAAACATAACATCAATCAACACTGCCAGTTGTTGTAAGTTGAAACGAATTAAAAAAAACTGAATTGTGTCGGGTCGTGTGTTACGGCATTTATGAATAGGTTACTTTTGAACTACTGACTTCATTATGTTTTATTATTCATTTTGAATTAGGGTCCTCGAAAAACCTTTCCTTTTTTAAATAAAAGGGTTAGTTGATATCCTGAAGTAAAAGTCGGTACGTAGAACTTTGTAGTGAATATAAATTTAAAAGTTTAAAACCAATAGAGCGTACAATTTGTACAGGATCCATCAGTGCAAATATGATTTGCTTTAAAATACGCTTTCACGAATAAAAAACAAATTCTAAAATTGATTATTAACTTTATTGAGGCTGGGTACTCTCTGTCCCCTTCACCGTTAAGGCTTTACCTTCTACGTACAAGGCAACTTTAGTAGGAACTAGCGTTTGTATAATTTGTAATGTATATTTTTTTTTAAATAAAGAAATTTGTATTGTTTTGTATTGTATTGTTAAGGTGAAGCCGTAAAGGCCAAAAGGCCAACAGCATAAGCTATCACACAAAAAAAGCGCTTTATGTAAAAAAATAAAGTTGGTTTAAATGTCGTACTGTTATAATTGTTATACACCTACCTGCCAAATTTCAACTTAATCGGCCCAGCCATTCGTGAGTTGAGCATCAGGCGAAGTGATGGACAAAAGGACGGGAAGACTCGGGAGCTTCGATATTTTAGGATTAGGATTTAATATTTATAATGGAAACATATAAATTTTACAAACAAAAAATACCTACATTTTTATGCTGACCCTCCAAAATTCGGCGAAAAAATCAGAGAGTTCATTTTGAAAAACTGGCCAAAATCTAACCTCCCGCGTAACTACTCAACCACCTAACTGTTCACTTCTCACATATTAACACATCATTCCGGTGTTTCGCTGAACTCCGTTAATTTACAATTCAGATAAAACGCGTACGTTGACCTGTTTCCGAATTAATTACTTAAGTCACGCTACCAGGGTTGAAGTTGCTCTAGGTGGAGGTTTCTCTATGGCCTGTCAGATTAGGGGTGGCACCTGCAGTTTAAGAATGTAAAATAGGACGTGTCAAATGGGTGTCAAATGTTTTTGATCTGATTGTGATCTACAAAAACACCGCCTTTGTGGTCTAGCGGTTAGAGTACTCGACTACTATCTGGAGGTCGCACGTTCAAACCCGCGGGGTTACATTTGTGTTCGTTCTACGTGCTTCGGAAGGCACGTTATGCCATGGCTTTATACAAGGTAACTTTCGCTTATGTAGCCAAATTCATACTGGAGACTCGGTAAGTGGTCAGGACCATGGTTCAATCTCGGCCGCGCGGCTGAGTTGACAACTTTCGATTAAATCAATTTTATTGGGGGTCAGCTCGGCTGACAGTAAAAATTTGAGGCAGTTGTGTACAGTCAACACAAGAAGTCCTTAGAAAATGTAATATGATTTAAATTTTTCAGACAAATAACGACGTGGCTTCAAAATAAAACAAAATATCAATATATAAATAAGTATGTATTATAAAAATCAACATCACGAAAATATGAGCGGATACTATACCTAACCGTAATTAATCTAATCACCAAAGTTTCATGCTGCAAGTATTTTTAAAAAACCATATTTGAATATATTTAAAGAAAACACGTTAGACAAAAACAAATACTATATGGAAAAGAAGAGACAGATAAAACTTATCATGATTTCAACAACACATGTTCTTTTCTGGTTACGAGATTGCTTTTAATTTGTTAGTAGTTTTATTAGAAGTTTTGTAGTAGGTATTTGGATCCAATCCTTTCTTAGATTGACTGTACTTTGTATGTGAGGCCGAGTTGACCCCCAATAAAATTGCGGCCGAGTTTTACGTGGCCGAGATGACGCCTTACTCGGTTCAAGGCTATTACCCTCTAATCTAGGATAGAAAAAGATAAAGATAAAAATGTATTTATTTACTAATAAAATAATCTAGGTTACGTACTTATCGCCAGAAGGTTTTTATAAAGGCATAAAATTTTATTTTTGTTGATTGAGCCTTGGTCCTGGCTACTTACCGGGTCTCCAGTATAAATTTGGCTATATAAACGAAAGTCACCTTGTATTTGTGGCCAAAATCCGGCTACAGTGATCACAACCAATATGTGATAACCCTGGGACGCAATAATCGTCGGTGAAATGTTTGTAGACTATGACTTGCATTCCACAGTTCATACTCGGAAATACTTCTGCACCCCCTCGGGAACTCATGTCGTGACGATGTGTCAAGTTAAACCCAATTTCACAAAATTACGCTTTGTGTACGGCCTGCATGTAAGGATCGTATTTTTTTGGAATTTGGAGTGATAAAATAATAAATATAATAAATTTAATGTTTAATTAAATGAAAATACTGTCAATATAATTTCAGGATTCAAATGGTAAAACAGCAACAGGTTATTCTGGCATAAAATGTAGATTCTTATTATTCTTTATTGAATACAAAAATAGACGTAATCAGGAAAACTGACGGAACTCTTTTAACTATTAAAGTGATTAAATGAACATTCTTTCACATTATATTATCTCAATAACTTTATTCGTCTGAAGTTTTGGAAATTTATTTCAGAAAACTTTTTAAAGTTGTATGAATAACTAGCTTTTGCCCGCGGCTCTGTCCGCGTGTTATTCGGTTTAACGACATGCTTTTTTCCGGGATAAAAAGTAGCTTATGTATTAAGTTAGGGTATAAGTTATATTCATTCCGAATTTCATCCAAATCCGTCGAGCCGTTTCAGCGTGAAAGAGTAACAAACATACACACATACAAACTTTCGCATTTTTAATATATCTAAGTGTGAAGTGTGATTCAACTCTTTGAAGTTGATAAGATTATGATTTTTCCATAAACGAGGTGTTGTGGTAGATTGATAACTACAAAAAAAAGTATCGCTTCTGATACAATAACGCGAAAAACGAAAGATTTATCTACGAGTATATTTAACATGTATTTTGGTCGCTTGGTGCCCATTACGGACCTGGACTAAATAACCAGCATTGACTTACAGACAGACCAACCTCATCAAAGTTATTATGTATATACAAAACAAACAGCCTCTGTACCCCACCCATATACTCATTCTAACCCCTATCCTCTTCCTAGTTTATAAAAAGTTTATATTTTAAGAAAGTAGGTAGATTTACTTTTTTTCGTCTCTTTTTTATACTCGTTGTCACCATGTCATTATTATCTGCCATCATTTCATTGTAAATATGTCATTATTTAATAAAATGATGCCGGGCCCAGTAGGGCCCGAAATATATCTTGCAATATTTTTTTTTTGTTTTGTTTATATATAATAATATTATAATAAGCAAGCTATAAAAGTTAATACACATTTATTTCAATGTTCTAAGAGTCATCAGGCGCAGGCTCTTATTTCATCAATTTAAATAATTATAGGTAAAATAAGATAATATTTTAAATATGTTATTTTTTATGTTTTCTGTATAGCTTCATTTTATCTTTGCTTGGCATTCAACCGATGTACAAAAAATAATAAAATAATTAAATAATATAAATGCGAAAGTTTCTGTGTGTGTGTGTGTATGTTTGTTACTCTTTCACGCTGAAATGGCTGAACGTATTTGGATAAAATTTAGAATGGGTATAGCTTATACCCTAAATTAACACATAGGCTACTTTTTATCCCGGAAAAAAGCATGTCGTTAAACCGAATAACACGTGGGTGGAGCCGCGGCCAAAAGTTATTAATAAAATAATTTAGGTTCCTATTTCTCGAGAAAATATTTTTTTATCACTTTCAGGGTTCCATATATCAAAATGAAAAACGGGAGCCCTTATAGGATCACTTTGTTGTCCGTCCATCTACACACTCTTACTCAGGCACCGTTAAAGATATCAAGTTGAAACTTTAGCAATATCTCCTATACGGAAGTCTAAAACCCAATAGTGCTGTTCAAAAATCAAGCATTTAACTCAACGTACGAAAAACCTTTCACGTAATCAATTTCATACACATTAGCTCATCATGAAAGCCTGTAGGGTACTTCCAGTTGACTTAGAAACTTGACATTCCGTTCCTGTTAGGTCTTAAGGCGCTTTGTAAAAAATATACGGATGCTTTGTTTGTGTGTATTTCATGAAGTAAACGGAAAATTATAAGGAAGTTTTGGTATATTTATTTTAACTATATAATCTAGGGTTTTGATTTTGAAAAACACGTTTGGATAAATTTTCCTCGATAGAAATAATTAATGAAATGAAGTCTTCAAACACACTTTTTCTCCTCGTTTGACGGATAGGGATCATGTACAGAATTCAAACATATTTTGTTAGATGGGTTTTAACAATACCTAGATATTTTATTTTGGAAATTTTACTAGGTATTTTAGTTTTTTTTATAAAATTAAAAAACTTGCATTTTTCTCTTTTGTGCTGAATCCGCCCCTCTCGCACTGCGCGTTTGTTCGCTTGGAGTGAGAGTGACAAAAATAAAATTTATACATACGAATCGTGGCAAAATTTTAACTTAACGGGGCAAGGCAAAATGGGTTGTTTCTTCCATGCATTTTAATAAACCCAGAGGCTGCCACTTGTGATCAGATCCTACAATCTTGTGTTCTACAATAGATATCTCGCTTCCACCCCCACAAGTCTAAGAAAAAAAATTATACAAAAAGAAATAAAGTACCACCTAACCCTTTGGATACATAGAGTTAAATAGGTCATAAGTGTCAAGTAAAGTTGGTGTATATAACTGCTAGTGGAATATATTTGTGTTTTAAACGGTAGGTATGTGCGGAACTCTCAGGGTACGAATTCCACTAGTACTTGACCTTGCAAAGGCAGCGCACTCGGAAGTGCAAAAAAGCGTTTTTTTTTGGACCGGATGTGGACCATTAAAAAGTTCTCTCAGATCCATCCGTTATGATTAAAACAAAAATCTGTTAAACCAACCAAAAGTTCAAAGCCCTAATCCCATAATCACATTGCACTCAAAGGAAAAAAGGCAAAGAAAAATTTCTTAAATTCTTGAAAAAAGATTCCTGTCACTGGCAGCCAGTTTTCCTATTTTGTAATTTGAAAATGGAATGCACTGTGAAAATAGAATTTGGTTCGTTAGGCAGCGAACTGTTTTCGTGTTTAATTTGAGGAGGGGTTTAAGGGTTAAGTTTATACCTTTCCCGGCCCTTTAAAGGGTTATTTCGTTTCCGGATTAAGGCTATTCTCGGGAAATAACTGATGATTGAAATTGAGGAATGATTAGAAGATTCGTGATCTTTTTGATGAAATTTAATTATTAATTTGTGATTTGTAAAGAAAAGCGGTTCGAGCGAGCGTTTTTAATTGTTTTATGAATCCAAAAATTATTCTGTAACACAAACTTACAAAACAACCTTTGTAGGTTTAACATTACACATCGTTTAGACATATATCTCCGTGGGGGTATCAGAAGTGTTCCGAGTGTAGACTGTCACTAGGACGGATAACATTCGTAAAATACACTTTTCACCGAACTTTCACCTCAAACACACGCTTTTTAGGGCATAAAGTGCAAACATTATTAAGAGTGCAATGCAAATTGTAAAAAATAAATAGAAACAAGTTTTATGTGAGAACAGTATTTTGAAAAATACTTCGCGCCAGGATTCGAAACTGCGACCTCTTGCTTTCACGGCAAGTGCACTACCGCTGAGCCACCGAGGTCCTCAAATTGTATGTATAATGTATATAACGGTGATATAAGGTTTCAAAAAAAAGTATGGTGGGTAAATTCGACGGCCCAGTTCTTTTTTTTTTGTACCGTAATCTGAACGATTAAGTATATTTCTTTAGCGAGATAAGTTGTGATATAGGGGCAAAACGTGACTCCTTTTTTATCCCAAAAAGGGCGTACAAAAAGCGAAAAGATCAAGTTTTTTTTTTTCATAACTTACGTTTGTAACTGTTATCAGTAACACGTAGTTGTGCTCTGAAAGTTGAAAAACTGGCCAAGTGCGAATCAAACCGCGCTCTATTAGGGTTCCGTAATATCGCAACAACCCCTGAAAGAAATAATCTTTGTATTAACATTATGAATCGGCGTTTTCAGTATTTGTTGTTTAAATACAGTAGGATAAAATTCCAAATTCCCGAAATAAACTTTTTGAGTAAGACTTCGTAACAAATACTGTCAACTTTTGACAGCCACCATCATTTTTTTCTATTTTAGAAGATATTTCGGATCCGTAACTTATTCCATCTACGAGTTGGGTAACATACAGACGGAGTGACAGACAGCAGTGACATTAATAGGGCTCCGTTTTATTCTTTAGGTACGGAACCCTAAAAGAGCAGGCAGGTGGATCTCAATAATTGTTCTTCCAACTACTCTGTTAATTGACTTTATTTAGACATGAAACGTGGCCTTATGGGTCTTACATTACAACGTAAAGGTTTACCCAACTTCTGGGCCATAAACTGTCAAAATCGACAGGACATATAGATGGGGTAAAAATAAGGTTTGGCATTCCGACTTTAATTGCATACTTCTAATCATAAGTACCTCTTGTTATTTTACTACAAGATAAAGAAATGGGTTATTTAAAATAAATGCGGGAAATTTTTATAGCTACTTCAGAAAAAAAAAACTGGAATTCACAGAAACAAATCTAAAATATCATTGCCGCATAAAATTGTTATGGAACTTGACCATTTTTTTATAAAACCTGATTCTACACTTCCTAACTCTACTTGACACTACTACCATGTGCCCTACTAATAATAATAATTAAGTAACAACTGTACGCACCAAAGCCATTTTACAGCGACACGGGCAGGAAACCAGATTCAAATCTCCAGTTTAGTATAATAGACGAGTAATTACATTATACGAACGAATTGTTTCGGTGTATCTGTTCTTTTTTATGCTCTATGGTTTTAAAGTTGTGTTTTGGTGACAGGTCAGGAGTTCGATAAAAAAGTCGGCGATATATCAGGCCCTATAATTCAAAGTAAAAAAAAGTTAACAGATGATAGAGTATCCCTCTAATTTTTGCGTGTACTTTATTTTTTCCTTTCCATAGAAATTTAGTCAGCTGATTTGAACCATTTTGTACTGGGAAGTGAAAAAGTTATTTGAGCAAAAAAAATTTTTCTTCTGAAATTTGATTAGTGAACGATATACCATATATAATCGATATAAGATATATAATCTACCCTAGATTTATTTTCACTTAATATTGTAGGACCTTATATTAGAATTTACGGTGGAATATTAAGTTACTGAAGCAGCTATTTGTCTCCGCTCACTGCTCGCCTAGTGGCTGTTCTTTCTCATGCAAACGAATTATGGTGATTTCATGGAAGTACAAAAAAACGTGGAATGAGTTTCGCTAATCAAAAACGGCACGCACACATTCACATCATAGTAAGTCTAAATATGTAAACCGTGCTATGCTTTGCTTTGCTATGCTTCCGATGTTGCCTAACGGCGATTCTGTCAGCCTTTTCTTTGTACCTCTATGCCCATTTATGAGCCGCATTCTGCGAATGAGAGTTAGGAGGATTAAGCTAAAGTTTGGCTTTTAGCGTTTGAGCAAAGCCAAAGGTGTGTTATCAATATTATCGTACTTAATTTATTTATGACAAGTAAAATGTTTGTTCCAGTCTTTCTGAATTTTAAACTCTAATATCGCACTAATATTATAAATGCGAAAGTTTGGATGTATGGATGGGTGGATCGATGGATGTTTGTTACTCTTTCACGCCATAACTACGGAACCAATTGGGCTGAAATTTTACATAAATGTAGTTCTAGACCTGGAATAGGACATACGCTACTTTTTATCTCATAAATCAGTTGCCATGGGATGAAAATGAGCTTTTAAATTATTAAGGAAAAGTTTTGTGTCACCCTTTCACGCCATGCTTACGAAACCGATTAGCCTGAAATTTTGCATAAATGTAGTTCTAGACTTTGAATAGGACAAAAAATACTTTGTACCTTTGTTCCCATGGAAAAGCTACAAAAGAGACACACAAAATGGGAAACACAGGCGCATAACACACACATTTCACCAGCTGTGTTTACTGTAGGTAACAGTCCGAATAATATTGACAGATTTTATAGGAGTACACAAAAACTAATTCAACGCGGGTGAAACCGCGGGCAAAAGCTAGTTATAAGATATTGGGGTTATGAAAACCCATCAGCCCCCGACATTCTTCTAAACACAAAATAGAGAAATGGATCATATCACCAAAAAAAAACTAGTGTTATTATGTTAACGCGTAGTTACATATGATTTTTCATTCAGACCATGTGGGTTTTATTACAAAGATTTCTTTCACCGTTTAATGTGCAACAATTATAATTAAATTAAGCAGTATTACATCTTCATAGAAACGACGCGCTTCCAAAACCGCGCAAGTATTTACGTACATTATGGCACGAAGTTTTTAGATAATATTGTTCAGGTTATGGATGTTTAAATTCATCTATATCTTAACTAGAAGTAACACAAGGAAGACCGTCATTGGGCAGTCCTAGTGCATGTCTACGTACCGAGCGGCCGTAGGTAATTATTTCAAGGATACTGTGGAGACAAAATACTGCTTAGTTTAATGTACTGTGACTTCGTTTTCCAAAAAACAGGTCGGTGCATGCTCGACCGGTAGGATTTGAAACGGTTTTAAGACTGAGAGACTACTATGAACTGAGCCTACGCTGCTTAAACATTTATAAAAAAAACCGGCCAAGTGCGTGTCGGGCCGCGCGCAATGTAGTGTTCCGTAGTTGCCCGGTACATACAAGTTGGTCTACTAATACAAACCGCGCCAAACTTCTGGTCCCATACATTGTAGGGGGCCAAAAATTTGGCGCGACCTGTACTCGTAAACCTGTAAAGCCTACTTAGCTGTGATAGTTTTCCTTTTAAATTCATTATATATACTACTTCTGTGAATTTTTTCACATTTATATAAACAACCGTTTGGCCGGCAGGGGGGGGTGGGCGGGGCGCTCCACTCTAACTAAAATTTTCACTGTAAAGCTTAATATTTCGCCACCGGATCCCTAAATCGAAAAATGATTTTCACACACCCACAATGTTTTTGAACGGCCTATCCAACCATACCCCTCACAATGGGATAGACGTGAAAAAAAAAATCACCCCAGTTTACGTGTATGAAAGGTACAATAAAAAAAAAATTTTTCAACATTTTATTTTACCGTTTTGTCGGCGTGATTAATATTTATATCCATTCCAAATTACAGCTTTATAGTGCTAATAGTCTCTGCGCTAAGCCGCGGACGGACAGACGGACATGGCAAAACTATAGGGGTTCCTTGTCGGACTACGGAACCCTAAAAATAACGAAAAGCAATAAAACACTTGCTTAAATTTTAAATATTAACATAATCAAGTTAATATAAAACCAACAAAGTTCATGCTAACGAAAAGTTTTCTGATTAACTCCGAGAGCCATATTAGAAAAGTTTCCAAATGGAACAAAATTCACATGTTTGCTTTTGTACAGAAACTACGTGCCTAAATATACACGATGTTTAAACGTTAAATTATTGTAAACTGCAGTTCATGTTGGAGGTTTAATAATGTTCTGGTGTTTTTAGGGTTCAGTATTTCACGATGAAATAAAAAAATAGCCAAGTGCGTGTCGAGCCACGCGCAGTGTAGGGCTCCGTAGTTGCCCAGTTTATAAGTTGGTCTACTAATACAGATCGCGCCAAACTTCTAGTCCGCTAAGAAATTGCGCTCCCGAAGAACGTGGCCCATACATTGTCGTGTTTAGAGGGGACTAAAAGTTTGGCGTGACCTTTACTCGTAAACCTGTAAAGCCTGCTTAGCTGTGATAGTTTTCCCTTTAACTTCATTATATTCTACTTCTGTGTATTTCTCCACATATTCTAAACAACCGTTTAGCCGGCAGGGGGGTGGACCCCTATTATTATTTTGCCAACGGATCCCTAAATGGAAAAGTGGTTTGTACATACCCATAATGTTTTTGAACGACCTATCCAACGATACCCCACACAATGGGACAGACGAGAAAAAAAAATCATCCCCAATTTACGTGTATGGAAGATACCCGTAAAAAAATTTTTTTCGATATAATTTTTTCCGTTTTGTCGGCGTGGTTAATAATATGTATACCCATACCAAATAATATCTTTCTAGTGCTAATAGTCTCTGAGCTAAGCCGCGGACAGACAAACGGACAGAAGGACGGGCAGAAGGATGGCGAAACTATAAGGGTTCCTTGTCGGACTACGGAACCCTAAAAACGGCTTTGCAGGATCACTTTGTTGTCCGTATGTCTGTTAGTGTGTCAACTAAGCGTATTTTCATATTGAAAATCGGTTGAAGCTGTAAACCCCTGTGACAAACGGACAGACAGACAGACAGCGGAGGCTTAGTAATAGGGTCCCGTTTGTCACCCTTCGGGCATGGAACCCTAAAAAAGTAAAGAAATCTTAGCCAATGTACAAAAATGTTAAGAATAAAGAATGTTAAACATTGGGCAGGTAGGTATATCTTTTATTTAAAGCTCAGAAGAAACAATAGTATTTAACTCACGAATTGGACTACGTAGGTATTAAAGTTAGTGAGTTATCTTGTCATTTCAATGCTTTTTTATGGAACAGTTGAAAGACATTTGTCTTGGGTAACTTTCTCCCCATAGTTTTGCTAATAGATTATCAATATTTTATACACAACCCCTGTTATTTTGGCTGAGAAGATACTGTTTGATATACCTAATTACCTACCAAGGCTACACACACATAATACTGGGCCCATGAAGTAGTGAAACTAAAAGTAACCGGCGGTAACAAGGTTTACCAAACTTAAAATTAAGAACTCAAATAAGAACCAAATGTTTCCAAGTGGTTACATAAGCCGGAGAATATTCAACGTGTCACTCACAGTTTCTAGTAGAAGCCTTGCAGAAGCTGTTGCTGCATCAACCAGATCACGGCCGTCAGCAGATTGGATGCCACACGTCCGTCGCTCTCAGCACGGAGGCTTCTGGCAAACGACTAGCCCAGCCAGCAGTTTGCAGGTGTAGATTAGCACCCTAAACTCAAAATACCTAACCCAAAGCTAGCTTTCCCAAAGAAACCCAAACTAATAATTTCAGCACAATGTGTTTGACGGAATCTATCGTCATCACATTTCACAATCACCGGAATTCACGAATTTTTGCGCGTATGGGTTTCGAACCACAGTTAACACTTAACACAGTTAACTGGTTTATTTCACGTTTTTACTCAAGAATTTCCGAGAAATCTCAATTACATAAAAAACTCACAACCGAGTTGTGTAAAGCTTTTTACCGGAAGGACGTCTAACGTCACAATTGACAGCTTGACAACGCGTGTTGCCAGATCAATAAAATAAACACCTTAGCAAATAACGTGCGTTCCGAAACGGTTTTAAACCGAACAGATACTGTAGGTTTGTACTTTTGAATTTAGTATAGCAATGACTTTTAAAAGCCCAAAAATGTGATAAACATCAGCATAACTAGGTACCTACTAAAATTAATGTTCTTTTTACTTCGCCCTTCTTCAGCATGTCGCCTATTTGGTCGGCATTAGGGCGGCCCGGTCGAGCTTTACCTTCCACTTGTGCAGCGTAAATTTATTTCGTCCCTCTACTTTCACTGGTTCTCTCTCTATGCCCATATTAACGGTATTTTATCAATTTTATCCGCCACGTTTTCCGAAGTATTGCTGAAATCTCTGGGACTTTATCATGATAAAGTGCGACTTCTTTATCGCGTTTTCTAACGCTACATCTGTTAAAATGAGCGTTAAAATTCCCACCTCAGTCGTCAAAACAATGGCCAAGTGCCACTCGCGCGCGATAAGAGCATGCTAAGGCCGCTGGAGTTATGAAACGTTTAACTCATAAACCTATTCAAATTGGTCTCCTTAAATTACACGTATTCGCAATTAGCGAATAGATCCCATCTCGTTTATATATTTATAACAGAGATCTCGAACTACACGAGCTACGTATAAGGGCAGTCATTTCAAAACTTGATAATTCATATTCGTACTTTCTATTAGCTTATTTTAAATTTGTATAAATAATTACTTCAATTAAAATTTTAATTGAATTGAAAATTGAATTGCGTATTTGCCAGAAAGGTTGATTGAACCTTGGTCCTGACGAATTACCAAGTCTCTGGTATGTATTTGGTTATATAAACGTAACTCACTTTATATACCTATATCGGTTTTTCAATATTTCTTATTTTATAAATAAAGTTCATAATTTTTTGCTGCTATCTCCGATATTCCTAAGATAGTAAGAAAATATTATATATTTTTGTTTTTATTTCTGTTTTTGAGTTTTAGTATATTTAGTTGTTCTGCAAACAGAATTAAAATTTTCTGGTCAAATAATTTTTTTTTTTGTTTTTCACTAATTACTTGTAAATCCTAATTAGAATACCTACAGAAATAATTATGTTGTTAAATAAAAATTTAGGTCAAACAAAGGTAGACAAATTATACATATGAATAATTTGTATGATATGGAAAATATAACGCCATGAAAAAAATATACTTTTCGCAAAGCCTTGCTTTAATTTAATCTATCCTACACACGAAAAACATCAAACATTCCTGAGTTATGCTAAAATTTAGTTATAAGGGTTTCGCAGAACCCTAAAAACTATGTCATGCTCTGAGGGTAGTCCCAAACGAGAATCGAAGTAATTATACCGAAATAATTAAACAGTGAACTTTCATTTAGTATTAAATAGCTTTTAGTGAGAACCTACATTTTGACGAAGCTTTCCGAAGCTTTCTTCTGTCCCTGGGGTCTACGGGTAGTGTGTTTCAAGCCCTGTATTAATATGATATGTCGTGCGTGGCTCTATCGTAAAATGGGCCATATCGGTGTTCTTAGTATATAAATAAGAAATACAATAGTCTTTCAACCAAAAGTAAACAATAGGTGTGACGACGAGCGAAGCGAGGAAGAGCGTATTAGGTTGCTGGTGATAATCAATTTAGGAGCCGAGCGAAGTGGAGCGGAGTGAGGTGACCTCTTTAGTTTTAAGGCGAAGGAATTCGTATTTTACGAAAAACGCTCGGTTTTAAATAAATTTCCGGGTCATTCAAATAGGGATATAATTTTTCAAAATAATTATATTTACTATCCGTTTTAAATGCTATTAGGACAGGACCTTTTGCCTGTGTGCGTTAGCACGCTATGTGCATCTCACTCACTCACGCACTTCCGTCAACGTTGCTAACGCACACATGCATCAGGTATGACAAGGTCCTATCCTAATAGCATCTGAAACGGATAGTACTTCTTCATGTCTTTACTCGAATATAATGGGAGTTTTTATCAATTTATTTAACTCACGCTATGGAATGAATTCTGAAACATTAGAATTTTTAGCTAAAAAACAAATTCAGTTATTGTATAAGATTCGTTTCACATTGAAAAATATAGTTTTTTTAGTATCGTCTAGTTATTAAACGATAATTGTGCGCATTACGGCGATGGCCTCAACAAACAACATTAATATTCAGACCCAGACTGACTGGCCTATCATTATCATTATCACCACCACTACCATCACAATCAAAATCATCATCATCTTCATTATCATCATCATCTTCATCTTCATCATCATCATCATCATAATCATAATCATCATCATCATCATCATCATCATCATCATCATCATCATCATCATCATCATCATCATCATCATCATCATCTTTGAAAAATAAGACATATTGTAAATAGTTTAAGATTTTTTTTTAAATAGGTCACGAATGTCTATATCAAGTCATGTAAACATGACAAATGTCTATTTGTATTTATACTCAACTGATGCCGGGTCCAGATCGGACCCGAAATATATCTTGTGAATAATTATTTGTATACATATTATCTTTATTGCACAGTGATAATTATATATATTAAATAATAAAATAAGGAAGCTGTGACTAGTTATTAAACGAAACCATATTTTCAAAATAGTTTAAACATTGTAACTAATAAAAACACATCGAAATCGTCAAAAGCAAGTGTAAAATAAAGGCGTTGGAGCAGGACAGATTTCTTTCAATTATAATTATAATTTCATAATATTGTCGATCAGATCATGAAATAGTAAATTCTACGATGTGGCCGCTACATGTATTCTTATATTTCTTATATGTATTCTTTATTATTTATAAAGTTTTTTTTTTACTTGTAGCTCGTGACTTATTGTCAAAGTACTAAATAAATTATTTGGAACACTGTATTAAGTGAGAGTATAGTATAGTAAATTGTATCTAAGTAATTCCACTTACTTTATATAAATAAAGCAAGTATAGGTATGAACTAAAATGAATATAGTAAACTTAAAATTTAATTAAAAAAAGTAATTGTTAAAGTATTGTGTACATTTATTTTCGTATTCGGGGTCCATTGTTGTTTGATTGTAATTGTAAATACTTTGTCCATCCAAGTTTATTTTATATAATTTATTTGTGTGCATGATATTGTTACACCCTGTGGGTATAATTACATTGATACATAATTATAATACTATTACCCATTATCATACTTGTAATTAATTGCAATAAACGAATATGAATATGAATGTATTTATTTCAATGAGGCAAGATATCATATATTGTGCTGTGCATGCTGTGATTTCTGTAATAAGTCAGAAGCTAAGCATTTGATTAAGAATACATTTTGTTTAAACTTAAGGCTTACTAGCTACTAGAGATCCTAATAACGAAAATCTAAATCTAAATCAAATAAATGTATGGTATCTATTTGAAAATTTATATTAGTTCAGAGAGTACCCATCAATAAAAAAAAGTTATAATTAAAATGGGAGAAAATATGCACAGTAAAATTTAACGCATGAGTTATTATTATTAAATATGCTTTTTTAATTAAAAACTCTGAAAGTACTGTACGAAATATAATATTTTTAATAATAAATAAATAAATTTTTTTGGAGTTTCTCTATTTAAACCATAAAACTTACCACAAAATTAACAAAATAAACGCTATAATTTTATTACATTTCGGGGGACATCAGAAGGCGAAGGTTTGAGGTCCCGAAAACGGAGCGGGCTCGTATAACTAATTAGGGCCCCATACCCAAGGGCCCCTGCGAAGGGTTTGGATACTCCTACCACTCAGCATTTCATTATCACAATAGCTTTCAACTAATAAATTCCGTATCTAATCTACATAACATATTCTAAATAGTACTGACACACACACACAACGAATGCAAATGGAGTTCCACTTATTACCCGATTTGGGTGCTTCTCTACTCGGTAATTTTTTAATTTTTGTTTTTTTTTCTGCATTGTGTGTGAATTGACAGATATTTTTATATGAAAATAATCCTGTTCACACTGTGCAACTTAAAAAAAAAGAGAGCAAATGAAAAAAAAAACGATTCCTTACTAATATTGGAAATTTACTGTGAATTTTTAGGGTTCCGTAATACCTAAAAGGTAAAAGGAATCTTTATGGTGAGACTCCGTTTTCCGTCCGTCCGTATGTCACAGCCTCATAACTTTAGCATCGTTAAAGATAAAGACTTGAAATTTTCTACAAAAATAGCATTCACTTGCTTACATAATATGGTACAAAAAAATATTGAAAAATTATGAATTGTTCATAATATTTCCAATACAAAAGTGAGAAAAATAAAAATTAATTCTTAAAAATATAATATGGTTATCAAATTGTAGGTATTAAAAACCTGATTATAAAAATACATACTTTTACTATATTTACTGGCACCGATTTCAAGAAATCTTTGAAAAACCACAAAAAAGTTCATGTCCCCCCCCCTCTTATTTTCGAAACTAGTGGACCGAAAAATATAAGAAAATTACAATAATAGGCCATAACTGTCTTATTACAGGAAAACTATAGCAATTTAAAAAAAGTTGAACACAAATGAGAAATATAAACAAATGTAAAATAAATAAAAAAAATATTTTATAAAAATACAATATGGGTATCAAATTATAGGTATGAAAAATTTAAGTATAAAAATATATACTTTACTGTACTTACTGTCACTAATTTCGAGAAATCTTTGAAAAACCACAAAAAAAGCATGTATTTATTTCTTATTTATTTTTATCCCCTTATTTCCATAACTGGTGGACCGAAAAAAATGAAAAATATCATGGTAATTTGGTATTACTCAAAGATTACAGCAAATATATAGCGGTTGAGAAATTCACGATAGTAAAATGACAAAACCAAATTTTTCATCTACGAGTTTTATTTCGAGTACGGTATAAAAAATGTATTGATCACCCTCCCTTTGGGGGCAATACTAGTAATTTATGGCACTTACCTTCAGTTGTCGTCTTTGGCGATTATAATATTGATTTTAGAAAATATCCCGCTAGTGAAATTTGTAATTATTTCACGAGATTTCGTTTAACTGCCTATCTTAATGATGAGTCAACAACTCGCGAAGACACGGCCATAGACAATATATTTTCTAATATTAATTTAAAATGTGGTACAATCAATTCTTTTTTTAGTCATCATAAACAGTTATGGGCAAGATTGTAAATATCTTCCTCACTGTTCCAAAAACTGTCGAATTACGGAACCCTAGGTATGCGAGTCTGACTCGCACTTTACCGGTTTTATTTATTTATTTATGTGTTTGTATTGTTATTTTCACAGCTAAGATTTTTTACCAAGTTATGCATGATGGGTGTTAAAAAATCTACCATAAAAATTAGGTATAAAATGAAAGGAGTCGGTAATTTGCTATGATGAGTTTCACGAAAACAACTGTGGGTATTTTCTTAGATAAAATCGTTAACCACGGAATTTACTGTCAAAAGTCAAGACTCATGAACGATCCTAGAGCATACAACTTTAGTATTAAAAGTAAAATTAACCCCCCTTGCCGATTGGTAGAGCGCCCATCTGCTAACCCAGAGGTCGTGGGTTCAATCAACATTATTTTGTGTTCGGTCTATGCGCCTCAAAAAGCACATTAAGCTGTTGGTTCATTTGTGCCCCAAGTACACGATAGGGCTCATCGTCCATCACGTTTCGGACGTAATAATCGTCAGTAAAAGGAGGGTGTACGAAACGAAGTGTGGACTGTGACTTGCTTTTCACAGTTCACACTTGGTAATAACTCTGACTGAGATTCAGTCATGCATGACGATATATAAAATCAAGTTTCTCACTACGTCCATTTTATAATTACACAAAAAATGTTTGAAATAATAAATACAGATCATATACCATACGAGTTCGGCTAACACCAGCGATTTCCTCCCGTTTCGAACTCACCACCTTATTTCCCAAACCGAACTCCATCATTTCCTTCTCTAATCCTATCCGTTTAAGGTCTAATTTTGAATAAATTCACGAAACACACAATTTTAAAGGAACATTTTCGACTATGAGTAGTGACAGGTTTCAAATTCTGGTCTTACACGTTATGGCAATTAGTGTTCTAGCGTTTCAGATCCAAATTGTATAATGAATATTACCAAAACCTATGATTTTGTTTGATTATAGCCTTTTTGTGGCCGCAATAAGGATTGCCAGATATTCATACGGAAAAGGTTCAAGTGCCATTGCTTATTAGTTTAAATTTATGAAATAGAGTGTTTTTGAATTTGTGGTGTCATCAGGAGTTTGGTGTCTTTTGTTGCTCGTGGATAATGCTGTTTCCTCGGAGGTGGCAAGTGATAAAATAACATTTATGCGTATAATTAGATTAATTGTACCTATTATCTAAGTAAATTAAATACTTATGTGAATAAATGTGCTCATACTTTATTTCCACGCATATGAAAAACATTGTTTCCATCTCCATATTAACTTTATGAATCTGTACATAAAGTAGTACATTTTGTTTGGTTAAGGAAATAAGTACGACGATCTGAAGGAAGTTGCGGGTGGGGAATGAGGAGGACGGAGGACCGCCAAGAGTGGCAAAATATTGGAAAGGTCTATGTCAACGGTGGACAGGCTGATGGATGGATGGATAGATGAAGTGAAATTTTATTTTCGCGGGTATGTTTCCTTAGGAAAGTTGTTTAGTATGATTAGAAGTCACGTGGTTTCATTTAAATACAGAAGTCTATTTACACTACTAGGGGGATCAAAAAGTAGTGAGAAGGACATTATATACTCCTTTATACTTTACCAAGGTAAGAAAAAAAAATATTGGCAGGCATAGCTCAGATATTTGTAATATTAAAAAAAATCTTCGACTTTCTTTTGGAAGAGGTTGCCAGCTTTAATTAAAAGTACCAAAATAATAATAATTTTCATGTGGGCTCAGCTGTATTAGGCGTTTTTTCTGACGCGAGATTAATTAATATGTGAGCCCCAAAAAAATAGCCATGCAAAAATATCAGTGGAAAGGTATCGAAAAAAATTGTTGAAATCGTTGGATTTCGTTTGAAAATGAGCTGTCTGTCTGTTAGCCGAACAAAATCGACGCGCCGTGAGCGCGCTGACGCGTTCGCCGGCTGACATCCCCTCCACGTCCACTTTTGCCTTCTCCTCAGCTCATTTTCTAACGAAATCCAACGATTTCAACAATTTTTTTCGATACCTTCCCACCGATATTTTTGCATGGCTATTTTTTTGAGGCTCACATATTAATTAATCTCGCGTCAGAAAAAAAGCCAATACAGCTGAGCCCACATGAAAATCATTATTTTGGTACTTTTAATTAACGCTGGCAACCTCTTCCCACAACCCGATCGATTTAATTTTTTTTTTTGGGTGCACAGGGAGTACTGAGCAACTGTTTGAAAAAAAAATTAAAGCCGCTTAACCAACTTTTTTTTTTTTTCCCCACCCCGCTACACCCGCAACCACCGCCTGCGGCCTGCCAGCACGGAGATTATGGGAAAAGGTTGTTCAGGGAAGTAGCTAACGGAGTTTCAATACAGCTGAAGCTACATGACCGATTTGGTCGCTAGCTCTCCGTCTATAAATACCTATGTTTAAAAAAGTTAACGACGCAAGAGATTCACTGCGATTTGGAAGCAACATTAGGAGAGTCTGCTCCGCCGTATTCCACTTTCGCAAGGTGGGCTTCTCAATTTCGAGTAGGGCGAACGAGCACGGAAGACAAACGTCGTTGCGGCCGTCCATCGTCGTCAGCCACCCAAGAGAATGTTGTGAAAGTCGAAAAAATTATATTGAGTAATCGAAGAGTTATCATCCGTTTTTAGTTCAAGAAACGAGCATTTTATATGGAAGTATTCAATCAATATTGAAACGCTCTTTGAATATGAGAAAAGTCTTCGCAAGATGGGCGCCGAGAATGCTTACCGACAGTCAGAAACAAAATCGACTTGACATTTCGATGACATTGTTGGACAAGTTTCAAGAAGATTCTGAAAACTTTTTGTCTCGTTTCGTAACAATGGACAAAACATGGGTCCATCATTTTGATCCTGAGACACAACAGCAATCTTCGCAAAGGATACGGCCATCATCCCTGACCCCGAAGAAGTTTCGTGCCGTGGCATCGGCTGGCAAGGTTATGGCCTCAATATTTTGGGACTCAGAAGGGATATTGTTGATTGATTACCTGGAACGTGGAACCACTATAACTGGCTAATATTATGCAATTTTAATTCCCAAGTTGAGGAATGCCATCAAAGAGAAAAAGAGAGGGAAACTTCAAAGGGGCGTGCTGTTTCATCACGACAACGCACCCGCGCACAGCTCGGCGGTTGCGATGGCTGCCATTCAGCAAGCTGACTTCGAATTGGTTTAACACCCCCTTATTCACCAGATCTGGCGCCTAGCAATTTTCATCTGTTCCCCAAATTGAAAGAATACTTGAGGGGAAACAGATACGTCCCAATGTATTGCTCCGATTTAGCTCAAATTTTTTTTTTAGAGTTTAGATTTGGATTTTTATTTAGATTATTTTAGATAACGATTCTAAAAATTTGTTTTTATCAATAAGTCCTCTAGTCTTTCAACTGCCCAGGTAAATTGCTTGACTCAGACGGAAGATAATGGAACAAGTATTTAGCATCGGGATGTGTACCTTTCCTAGAGATATCAATTAAAACTAATACAACTCGGGCGAAGCCACAGATACAAGCTAGTAACCAGATATGTCATGAGCAAATAAACAGTTACCAACACCCCGGTGTTTGGGCACGTCTCGCGGTGTCGTTACACGATCTCTGAGACTTGAGTCAATGTTTGCTGAGAGTAACTTACGGAGACACCGCACTTAGGTTCCCTGAGGAAGTTCGCAACGATTATTGGAGATTAATTAATAGATATCGAGTATTGTATAACAGGTTAATTTGAGACACCTGGTTTACGTCCAAGTTTCAGCTGTCGCGAGGTTCAAACCCCTAAATTTGTAAGATAGACCCAAGCCACCATTCGGAATGCAATTTATTGTAAGAGGATTGGAAGCATGGCTTTTAACATTGATTCGTGTCGTTAATACGACTAAAATTGGTATAACTTATGTTAAGATGTATCAAAATTATATACGAGATACATTATAACGTTATGTGCTGGTAAAAAAATTACGTAATTTATAACGCTATTTCAAGGCCTGTCCCATTATATATTACAATATATAATAGTTTTGTGGACAAGTACAAGTTATTTATTTAAACAAAGAGTTCAATATATAGGTACACTGAAGGCAATTTTGAAAGTTCAGTTTTTATCTATGTTTTTAGTGTTTAGCAACCAGTTGGCAACCGATACACAGTTACATAATAGGCCCACTGGCATCTTACATCATGTGGGTAAGTTGCACTGGGATTTCTTCTGGGGCTGCTTTCTATACTTCTGGGACAGTTTGATATGTACCTGGTACTGT
Organism: Ypsolopha scabrella; assembly: GCA_910592155.1. Taxonomy (NCBI): domain Eukaryota; kingdom Metazoa; phylum Arthropoda; class Insecta; order Lepidoptera; family Ypsolophidae; genus Ypsolopha; species Ypsolopha scabrella. The sequence continues at coordinate 2,175,975 of OU342978.1, forward strand.
ACCATTTTTCATTATATTTATAATATTAGTAATATCTTCTAGCTTGGGACTTTCGTCTTCAAGTTGATTTTTTTCCGAAAGGTCCACAAATGGGCCTTCGTTTTTCTTAAGTTCTTCGATCCATTTAGACATCGGTTTACTTGCTTTGTGCGCGAATTTTATTTTTTGTATTTCCTGAAAAAGGTAAATGTGACTCGGGTTGGATATTTTAACGTGACAGCTGATTTTGAGATTAATATGAATGTGGGGGGTTTCTTAGGGCCCAGCTCAAACACCCTGCACAATTATTTTTAAACAATGTAATTACGTAAAATAACATATGAAACGAAACGCCCGCCCGCTGTAACAAAGTACGGCATCCGTGTGAGCCGTAGCGGCTGAGGCTCGTCGCGGCGACCAGCAAGCCGAAGCTGCAGAGGTGAGCCAGGGTGCCTGCACTTTGTTAAGCAAGGGCGAAGGCGCTGCACTTTCCGTAGCGCCGAAGCAGTCGCAAAAGTGTCTGTTTTTTTAATCCAGTGAACTGTTAGAAAAATGTGAGGTTATCAATTTAAGAAAAAGATAAAAACGTAGGATCTAAAGTAAGTGGGGGGACTTTATCTCCCCCCACCTTCCTCCCACTCCTTTACTAAGGTATTAGATGTCAAAAAAGACAAAAAGTAAGGTTACAATTGTCGAAAAAAAAAACTGAAAAACTACTCATTTCCTAAGCTTAGGTGTGTGTTTAAGGGGGGGTGCAAACCCCCCACTCCTCCATCCTCTTCACAACCCCCTTTGATGTTGTCACGATATAAGATTTTAACCCTTTGTCCTGTACTTTTTTAGGATTCCGTACCCAAAGGGTAACCAACAGGACCCTGTTACTAAGACTCCGCCGTCTGTCAACAGGCTGTATCCCATGAACCGTGATAGTTAAACAGTTGAAATGTTGACAGATGATGTACTTCTGTTGCCGATATAACAACAAATACAAAAAATATAATAAAATAAATATTAAAAGGAGCTTCCATACAACAAACCTGATTTTTTTGCCGTTTTTATAGATAATGGTACGGAATTACGGAACCCTTCCTGCGCGAGTCCGACTCGCACTAGGCCGGTTTTTAGAAGTGTTCGAGCTTCTTTGACCTCTTTGATAAGGTCTTGATTATGAGATTTACGATTCTTCAAACATATTGCTTTCTGTAGGACAGCTAGGGCTTGTCCATTTTCCCGTGATGTAGGCACGGTTATGGATAATACTTCCATCAGTATATCGTTAAGAAGATTTAAACTGATTGTCGTCTTTTCAAATCAAATCAAATCAAATCAAATATCTTTATTTGCTGAGGCACAGGTAAGGTAAGTTATAGAATAAGATCATTGTTCTGCCGTGTTCTGCCTATTATAGCATGCAAAATATTTACAATAACTAAAACTAAACAACTTATTTAAACAAATAGAAAAGAGATCAAAAAATGCAAATCAAAGTCACTCGTACAAAGGCACTTTGGGTACCATCCAGCTGTCATCAAATGTATTACCGAACTTCTCTTAGATAGTCATTAATGCTATAATACGCTTTGTCGAGAAGTAATGTCTTAAATGTCAATTTGAAAGTCAATAAATTATCTATGTCACGTATGTTGGCCGGTATTTTGTTGTAAATCTTCGAGGCCATACCCACCACATTAATACCAAATAACGCAGACTTTGAAGGAAAACTGGCAACCATATTATTAAGAGACGTTTACTGTGAAATTTCTTAAATAAATGTAAATTTGATTTGACAAAACAAGCCATTTCCAAAATATAAATACAAGGAAGAGTCAGTAGTCTTAATTCTCTAAAGTAAGGAACACAAGTATCAAACATCTTTAAGTTGCACATAGAACGTATGCACTTTTTTGTGCTTTGAATGCTGCGTTTTTTTCAGTAGCATTACCCCAAAATAATATTCCAAATCTGATTGTAGACGCAACATAGCCATGGTACGCTGCAAGGACCGCATTTCTATTAGCAATTTTGGAAAGTTTGTATAAAGCATATGAAAATTGTCTAAGCTTTTTGCATACTTTATCAATTTGTGGTTTCCACGATAAAGTATCATCAATTAATAGTCCTAAAAATTTTGTCGTTTTTATGTTCTGAATCTTTGTATTATTATAATTAATGTCAATTGCATCCGGTATCATCCTTTGTCTAAAGCTCATAATGTTCGTTTTATCTAGATTAATTAATAAATTATTTGATGTCATCCAACTTATTATAGCTTGAAGAGATGTGTTAATTTCATGTTCATGTTCATCTTTTTCATTTCCAATAAATATGCCTTTACTGTCATCAGCAAATAATACTAATGGATGCTGTATATTAATGGGAAGATCATTGATACAAACAATAAATAACAGGTGTCCGAGAACACTACCTTGTGGGACGCCGCAGAATGATTTTCTTAAGTCAGAAAAATATACCTCTTCTAATTTAGATATATTATTGATTTGCGTTATTTGTGTCAGTTGGTAACGATTTGTAAAATATGATTTCATTAAATTGTTTACATGTCCCCTAACACCATAAAAATTCAATTTTTCTAGTTGTAAATTATGATCAACATAGTCAAACGCTTTGGTCATATCCATGAACAGCGCTGTGACCTTTTTCTTCGCATTGATCCCAGTTATGACTTTTGAAATAAAGTCATATATTGCCATATCTAATGATTTGTTTTTGCGAAAACCTTTTTGTTCAGTAACTAAAATATTATTGGACTCTAGGAAGTTTTATAAGCTGTTATATATGACTTTTTCAAATATTTTTTTAAGTATAGAAATTTGGACTACTGGTCTATAAAAATGTATGTCTTCTTTATTGATCTTTTTGAAAATAGGTTTCATTATAGAAACCTTTAAACTATTGGGAAATATGCCATTCTCAATACACAAGTTAATAATATAACTTAAAACTGGTGATATCACATCAGCGACAAACTTAATCATATTAGTATTGATGTCATCATAGCCAGTGCTATTAGTGTTTCGTAAAGATTTTATAATTAAAAGAATGTCATATGGTGTAGTTGGCATCATGAAAAGAGAATGTGCATTATTGTTACTTGGAAATGTCATTGAACTAGATAAATTATTTTGTAATGTTAAATTGTCTATAAAATGATTATTAAATTCTTGTGCTATCTGTTTTGGATCTGTGATTAATTTATTATTAACTCTAATAGTTGATATTTTGTCCCTTGGAATAGAAGATTTTGTGTTGTTTATTATTTTCCATGTCACCATACACTTATTTTTTGCAGTTTTAATATAATAGTCATTTTGAGACTTTTGTGTAAGATTTATAATTTTTTCAAGTTTTTTTAGAAAATTCCTTTAATTCAGTGCGGTTCGTATGAGAAGGATTAAGTCTATATCGCCACAGTAAATTCCTTTTTCATTTGCTACATGTCTTTATTCCTTTAGATATCCATTTAGGCTTCGGATTAGTAAGCACTTTAATTTTTATTATAGGGAAACAGAGGTCGAGAAGGCCTATGTCCAGCAGTGGACGAAACAGGCTGATGGATGGATGGATGGAGAGGTCGTATATTAATTTAAATACATCCGTGAATTTATCAAAGGCATGTTCTGGATCTGTTTCTGCGTAAGTCTCACAAAATGTTAGACTACAAATGTGTTTCGTGAACTTTTCCATGTTTTCTTTGCTCATGTCCCTTCTTTTTACAAACCAATGGGAAATTTTGCACTTTTTTGATACCGGAAATAATAAAATCTAGAGAGTGCTAGTTCTATCACTTTGCCTTTGCTACCCCCTATATTGTGAGCTATGTTGTCAATACATTTTCCACTGACCGGACGAGTAGGTTCTTTTATTTCCAGTTTAGTATTATATGTTGCAAGCAATTGTGTAAACATTTTTGTGTTATTAATATTTTCTAAAATATTAAGATTAAAATCCCCACATAATAATGATTTTATTAGATTTATGGTTGTGGCAGTAAAGTTTTAGAATGTTATCAAGGCAATCAAAGAAAATTTTAAAATTTGCCACATCGTATTTTGGAATCCTGTACACACACACAATAATTATATTTAGTTCTGTGAGTTCAATGGCACAACTTTCAAAAATGTTGATTGAAATGAATTGATAAATGTAGTACCTTATATTTTATGTCATTTTTTATTAATATGCTTGAACCACCATTTCGATTCTCGCGAGAACAAAAAGTAGCTAAGATAAAATTAGGAATTCTCAATTGCTTAGTATCATCTGAAATCATGTTATGCTCAGTAATACATGCGATATCCACCCAGGTAACGTTATCTTCTAATTCGTCCAAATTTACTGTCAGGAAATCTGATTTACTGATGAGACCATTTATGTTCTGATGCATGAAACACATTTTGTTAATCTCGAAAAAACATTGATTCATTGTTTTTGTCGGTACTTGCATCATAAGCAATAGTTTTTCGTGATGGCAAGGTGATATTTTGCGTCTTAGTTTTAATAGAATCATCTCCTTTCTTTGAAACATTAGTTTCTTGATTTACCACATTATCAATACAGTATTTCACATAACTGCTTAAAATATCCGTTTGTGTACCTTGATTTACGTATTTTTTTCTTTGAACAATACTTGCTAATTTCATTTCCACAAATTTAGTCATCTTGTACTTATATTCTAAACGTAATATCCCTCTATAAATAATCCTACAGAAATCAAGCACAAATAATTTATAACGTGGGATGTACGTAGGGTAGTCTATGTCTATGAAAGTTACATAATTGTACTTCCATCCATCCATCAGCCTGTTTCGTCCACTGCTGGACATAGGCCTTTCCAGGATTTCTCCACTCTTGGCGGTCCTCCTGAAAGAAATGCCCAGACTCACACACGCTGGGCAGGCGGGTTGGTGAGCGCGGTGCCGAAACCCTTGCACCAGTGACGCCGCTGCCCGTCACCAGTCTGTTTTATATAAGGCCTGGCAATTGGGGATGGATACACCGCCATCCATCGGTCCCAGGCAATGGTGGGCCGCCTGGTTTTGCCTGAGAGCTGTTCTCTTACTCTCCCCCGAATAACTTCGGGAGGATTTGTGAGTAAGATGGTGGTACCTCCACAGTCGAGCTCGGCATCAGCTCTACCACCTAAAACAATTAAATTGTACTTATTACAAATAAATCTCAATAAGTGATTTTTCATTATTAAAATATTTGTTTGAACTATTGTATGAATCCATGCTATAATATTTGCTTGGAAGTCATAGGGGTTTTTATCATTTGAACCTCCAATTACCAACACATAATCTTCCTTTGTAAGTGACAGAATATCTGGTTTTGACGTATCTAATATGGTTTTCATACTTGCACCAGATTTTATGAAACATGTCACATGATAATCGCTTCCTAGTAGCTCTTGTTAAGTCTTCTGCACGTATTTTCCTTGTTCATCTGCCGGTATAATTATTTTCTTTTCATTCTTCATTATGTCTTCTTTCTTTGTATAAAACGTATTCCGTGTTGGGTTTTTAATTTTTATATTTTCCATTCCTTGAACTGCGGATTCCTTAGTTGTTTCGAAATTAGAGTTGCTGCTTATACCCTCATTTTGTTCGGTATTTACTTCTCCTCGTTCCATTTTTCCCACTGTCTTTACCGTTTCTCTATCATTTTCATTTAAATGTTGTAAAATGATGTTTATGTCATTCTTATCCTTCATTATCGTACTAAATTTGTGCTGATTATTGTCTAGCTTACGCGTTTTATTATTTTTAGGAATTTGTGCGGTGTTTAGGCAATTGATGTCTTTTATATTTGCATTATTGTTTAGATGCTCAAAATTTTCAGTACCTTCAGAATGGTTCAGATCTTTTTCTTCATAATTGTCAATTTCACATTCAATGTCCATATTTTTATTAACGATTACATCAATGTTATAATGTTGCTCATCTTTTTCCCTATCCATGTCATTTATGACTTCTGCATTGTTTATTCTGTCTTTATCATGATTACTCTTGATGGGTGATGGTGAAAACGATTCAGTTCTAGTCTTTCTTCTTTTTCTTTTACGGCGAGTAATGTTAGGCGATAAATAACTTTCAGATACTGAAACCCTCTTGTACATATCAATTGTATTTTTACATTTTTCGAGTTCTTTTTGTGGTTTTAAATTATCCTGATTCAAATTATCAATTTCTGTATTGGCTGTTTCCAATTCACTTATAAGTTTTTTGACTTTAATATTTAAGTTTGTTATTGTTATGCTTTCATTCATTGATGTATTCGGAAGACTTAGCATACTATCATCAAGAAGTGTAGATTGCCTTACTTCAGATAACAACCTGTATCGATTTCTATTTATTAGTGTTATATTTTCAAAAAACATTGTGAAGTATATAAAAATGCAAAAAGAATCCCCTTGGACGGAGATCGAACTCGAGTGTCGTGATTATTGCTTTAGCTATTAAGACTGCATATAAAAATGCAAAAAGAATCCCCTTGGACGGGGATCGAACTGAGTGTCGTGATTATTGCTTTAGCTATTAAGACCACTACGCTATTGCGGTACAGAATGTTGCTGCGAAAATATCAATGTACTTGTGTGGTTTGTAAACAAAGGGCAATGAAACGAGTTCGAACTTTGTTCCCTCCAACTGCACAAGGTGAATCACAATATCACAACACGAGTCATAACGTAAACGATTATTATAGATTTTTGGTCACACTGCTTTATTTGGGTGAATTTTTAAAATTAAATTCTTCCTCGGCACTGAAGATTTCACTAGCTACACTTTGATTTACTTTTACTTTTTACACAGAAAAACAAATTATGTTTGCGGAGCATAAAAATAACGTTTCGAATTCCTTGACGTCTTGACGAGTTGTTTTCTGAGTTGGTTTAGCTTGATAGTTTAGTAGAATATTGCAAATTATTGATATATATACGGTCAAAAAAGCAGTCTTCTCGTTTTTTAACAAGGATTCTGTTTCTTACTGGAACCCTAAAATGGGTATGATGAGCCTGTAGCAAGTTAGATCGAAGCGGCTCATTAATTTCGCTTGAACTCAAGAAAGCGGGGGTGTTTGTTTGATATAACTTGTACGGCGAAAACTTTTCTTAATTACTTTCGTGTTGATATCAAATTAATAAGGGAAAAGGGCTACCTTACATGGAATTTGTAACAATGTGGAGATTTTGACAATTTTCAAGTCATTAATTAAGTAGTAATTAAAAAACAAGAAATTAAATGATGAAACAGTCTTGAGATTATTTAAATTTTATGCTGTAATACCGTCAATATAAAATTATCAGCGGAATTTAAAGTTACAAATTACATATTTATACTTCACGCCTGTGTCCCAAAGGGTGGACAGAGACTACAGATTTCCATTTGCTGCGATCCCGACAAACCTCCTCTGCCTCTTTCACATCCATCGTTCTAGTGTTAGAAGCTCTTCTATTAGAAGTAATTTTTTACATTACAATCCTTCAATTTGTCGCTAATTGGGTCGGTATATGTCTTCCTAGGACGACTAAGTCAAGCTTTATCTTCCACTTGAACATAATAAATTTGCTACAAAACTGAATCTAATAGGTTGGGAAAAACTCTTTTCGCAGATAGTATGTATGAACTTTCAATAAAATCTCTTTGGCTATACCATTTGTATCTGGCTGGTTTTGGTATTATTAAAAAGTTTAAATTTTAAAAAAGATATTTCCAAATTCAAATTATGTAAATTGTGTGATTTTCATTTGTTTTTCTTACTGTTAAGATGAGTGAATCTAATGAAGAAATTCGATACATTTTAAAATTTTACTACAAAAAGGTAAAAATGCAAAGCAAGCCGCGAAAAAAATTTGTGATGTTTATGGACCCAGTGCAGTCTCTGTGAGAGTAGCACAGATTTGCGGTAACGTTTCGAGCTCAGTGCAAAGTGCATAACATAAGTTTGTTTACCTTATTTTAAAATAAAATGTATGAAATAAAATAGTTTCATCTTATTTTGCGACTATTGTTGAATAATTATCAGGGTTTTTTATCAGAATTGCGTCATTTTATACATTACGTTGTAAATTAATGGGTATACAAACTCAAAAGCGTGTTTTAAGTTTGTATGCCCATTCATTTACAACGCAATACATAAAATTACAAAATTTTGGTAGAAAAGCCTAATTGACACTAAACAATGGTCGCGAAATGCCATATATCACATTTATTTAGTAGTTTTTATGTAATAGTAAGAAAAACAATCATAAGTTGTGCATTTTGCACCGAGCTCGAAACGTTCCCCCGTAAGCGTTTTCAATCCGGAAATTTTGATGTCAAAGATGCACCTCGCTCTGGGCGCCCTGTTACGGATAAAATGGATGCCATTTTTGAAAAAGTGGAGCAAGATCGGCATGTCGTTAGTTACGATGTAGCTGAAGAACTGGGGATTGACCACAAAACAGTTTTGGCGCATTTGAAAAAAGCTGGGTACACAAAAAAGCTCGATATTTGGGTGCGCCATGAGCTCACTGAAAGAAACTTAATGAACCGTGTACTCATTTGTGATTCTTTATTAAGACGTAATGAAACCGAGCTCACTGAAAGAAACTTAATGAACCGTGTACTCATATGTGATTCTTTATTAAGACGTAATGAAACCGAACCATTTTTGAAAAACCTGATAACTGGTGATGAAAAGTGGATCACGTACGACAAGAACGTGCGAAAAAGGTCGTGGTCAAAGGCTGGTCAGGCTTCACAGACTCTGGCGAAACCCAGGCTATCTCGCAACAAGGTAATGCTGTGTGTATGTTGGGATTGGAAGGGCATTATTAATTATGAGCTGTTACCGCCAGGCAGGACCATAGATTCTGAACTCTACTGCGAACAACTGATGAGATTAAAGCAAGAAGTTGAGAGAAAGCGGCCGGAATTAGTCAACAGAAGGGGTGTGGTTTTTCATCATGTTAACGCTAGACCTCACACATCTTTAGCCACTCAGCAAAAATTAAGAGAGTTTGGCTGGGACGTATTAATGGATCCGCCATATAGTCCTGACCTTGCACCTCCAGATTTCTACTTGTTTCGGTTTCTTCAGAATTCTTTAGGCAGTGTCAGGTTAACACCACGAGAGGACTGCCAAAACCACTTGTCGCGGTTTTTTGATCAGAAGCCCCAGAATTTCTATAGCAATGGGATCATGTCCCTACCTACAAGATGGCAGAAAGTTATCGAACAAAATGCACCTACATACCTTAGTAGAATATAAATAAACTTTATTAAAAAATGTTTTGAATTTTCATATAAAATGCGAAGAAACTTTTAACATACTACACAACTGTTGAACAATTATATGATTTTTATAATAACAACGGTCATAAGCTGTTATCAGTTATTGCGATGACGGAGAGATAGACAAACAGAAATCTAGCCTTTGTGTTAAAAGTTCCCCTTATCAACTAAACTAAAAAAACGTTTACGGCCAAATATAATATTCCACACTCCGTTTCAAATTTCAGAGTTTGGTTATCACACTTTTTCTCGCAAAGCTGACTTCACAAGTAATAAAAAAGTTTAAGCAAAAGCTTCCTCCCAAAGCCCCGCGTAGAAACTTACAGAAACCCGAGTGAATCCAAACGTCCTTGACAGCCTTTTTACGCTTATTAATAGCAGTTAACATTTCTCCATCCCTGCATCTTTGTGGAGTAGGGTGGCCCCGAGTTACGTAAGTTGATGCTCTAACTGGGAACATGAAATTTGGGTCTTAAATTCTTGTGAGTGGAGCTGGTAAAGTTGCCGAAACCTGAAAAAATCCAGTCAAGGTAGAGATTTTGGCTTTAAAATTATCTTATTAAAAAAGTCTTTAGGCTAGTCTATTATGAGTGCGATTTTCAGTTTCTTGGGGCCAATACATTTTATAATGATTCCCGATTTTTATTATAACACTGAAAACCTCCCTGTAGGGTTTTCTCTTTGATGTACTGAAAATTTTCCTCATTTTATTTCAATTATTTACCATAATAACAAATAGATTGATTAGATTTTATTAGATTGATAGATTAAGTTTTCCAAAATCTGAATTAAATATTAATTCTGATATAAATACAATTTTTGGTATTTGGTAAGAAATCTGATGCTTTAAAAGGATTTATTTTAAACTCTATAGTTTTAAACATTGTTTATAGTTAAAAAATTCTATCAATACACTATAGTAACTTATTTAAAAATACTGAAAATAAATGACCCACAAATGTGAATAATTTATACACGTTCTTTATAGTTTCGAAAAAAAAATTCTTATCAAGTTTTTTTATCCACCTTACTCCTATCCAAAGGTCCCTAATTTCCTCAGCCGTTCATTTTCAATTGAGCCTTAATTGTGAGAATTTTGGACTACAAAATGGACTTCATTTTATCCGGAATAAATGCTATTTAATGAGCGAAATAATTAGGAACAGTTTCTCTAAGTGAATTCTTGATGAACGTTTTGGGTTACTCGGAACTTTGCAAGCTGCTATTTTGATTGGAGCGGCGCGGCAGTTAGTGAAAATCAGACTAAAACTAAATTTCTTATATTAAGATTTTTTATTTTACGACGGCAAGTCAGACTTGGTTGAAGTACTGTGTGCACGTATACGTTGCTGAAATATTCGTAATATCACACAGTAATGAAATATCAAGAAGTGACATAAACCATCAATCGAGTAAAACAATTCAATTCAAATTATTTATTTGTTAACACAGGTACAATGTGGATGTTAAATTAGTTTTTAGTCCTCTCCGTGTTATGTCCATAGGGCATACAAATATTATGTCTATATACAATATATCTACCATGTAAATTAAATTATTATGGGTCTAAAATAACAATTTTTATAGCACACCGTGCGTAAAATGACCACTTTACGCACGCTGCGCTTGCGTAAAGTCGGCATTTTCCGCACTTTTGCTATAAAATATTATACGATACTCGTGCGAGAAACTTTTTCTCGACTCGTGTGATTGCAGCACTCACCTTCGGCTCGTGCCGCAAACTCACACTCGTCAGAAAACGTTTCATCGCTCTCGTATTGTAATGTACTATAAATGCAACGATAAAAATAAATAGTTTATTATCGTGGTTCAGATTTAAGTTACAGATTAATATATAATTTTCTTCTGTTTGTCTGTCCACGTAGCATAACTTGCAATGAAATCGTAAGAAATCATAATATGGACCAAAATATAACTATCAGCTACAAACAATAAATAAAAATAATATATTTTAAGGAAAAACTGTTATTGTTATGAAAATATGTTAGTTTCATAATAATTGGGTATTACTTCTAGGAATTTACAACTATGGAAAATCCGGTTATTTCTAAGCTAATATAAAATCATTAAAAATGTTTTTGCATATATTATATTGTTTGCATACATTTTTAGTTGACATTAGAATGTTTGGGGTGATAATTACAAGTCTTTCAGGCCTAGTACAGGGGCCCTTGCAACTTATGGGAATGTTCTGTTTGAACAACAAAGCTATATTTTATTTTTTTATTTAAGGTACGGCAATTAAGTATATTTGAACAAAACAGTCGTCATTTTCAAAACCTATTAAGGCGACTAGCTCGGTCAAATTGATAGAGATATTGTGAAATTAGACTAAATCACTAAAATCTGTAATGTTTTGTACAATAAATAGCGATTTGTTGGACTCAAAGCTCCTATAATTACAATATTCCAATTTAAATTTAAGGCTGTACCCGAGCCTAGAACATGAACAAAGCCAGATTTTCGAGGGTTCTTTTGAAGAGATTAGGACTCATAATAATATGTTTATTATCTTAATATTGAAAGAAATATGTTTGATTTATTGATATTTTAATTATAGGTGATCTACTTATAAACAATGTACTAAGATTAAACATTTGTCAAAAAACAATGTTTTTCACCCTCTTTTTTTTAGTTTTCAAACGTTCGTTTCAAGAAAGTGGCTAAAAGATACACTTGATTTTTTTTTTCATAAAATAGGTAATAGAAATACAAAAGTTTTCTACTTAAATCCAATATTTTTTTCCCTACAAAATATTTCAGTATTCGCTAAAACCCTCCGATCTGCTGTTTCACGCGGATTTAGTTATATTATTTATTACGCATTATTAGTATTACGCGTTCCAGACAATAGGTTGATTATCTAACCAATAATCGCCTCTGTCAAAAGGTAATAAAGTATTTGACATTGGCCTTTTTGTGTTGGACGTGTAATAAGATTTTTTCCTAGCCTATGCCATACGTTCAGATAAACCGTTCAGCAAGTGGTGAGTATTAGATAAGAACACAAATACTATGCACATAAATTCCGAAAAACTCATTGTACATGAACGACCGTTTTATGTTTATTTGTATATATGTACTTGTATATCCTTGCGATGGATAAATCGTCAAGTGGTTAAAATATATAAAATTAAATAGGTAAGTTTTTATTATTTTCATTTACCTAGTTGTGTTTGTACTCTTACCTTATTTATTTCAAGATATTTAATTTGTAAAGCTGCTGCTGTGATTGGAGAAATATTTAAATTTACTTAAGCTATACTTTTTTATAAATTTTCACAAAGGGCATGGCAAGATCATCTAACAAAGATTCGTCCCGTGTTAAGGGAATATTTTTTTAATCGCCTACAATGTAATGATATCCACGCCCTCTTCAAGTTGATTGAATGAATATCTAAATAATTTTTCATTTTTTTTTACCAATGTATAGCCTTATGGTAGAGCTGATGCCGGGCTCAACTGTGGAAGTATCACCATCTTACTCGCAAATCCTCCCGAAGTTATTCGGGGGAGAGTAAGAAGACAACTCACAAACAGGCACAATCAGGTGGCCCACCATTGCCTGGGACCGACTGATGGTGGTATATCCACCCCAAATTGCCTTATAAAAATCAAACTGGTGACGGGTAGCGATGTCACTGATGCGAGGGTTTTGGCACCACGCTCACCAACCCGCCTGCCCAGCGTGTGTGAATATGATAAAATTCTTCCAGGAGGACCGCCTAGAGTGGCAAAATCTTGGAAAGGCCTATGTCCGTAATGGACGAAACAGGATGGATATGGCCTTACATTATTATAATTTTTTACATGTATAAATGAGAAACAAAAAGGAAAAGAAATACGATATAATTTCAACTCCTTCGAAGAAAATGGTTACTAAGAATTTCGTGTTCGTACGGAACATTATAAATAATTAAGATTTATTGATTGTTTGCATGTTAGATCTTGAAATTCCAACCGATTAACTTAATCTAACAAACCAAGAAATGTATGGAATCTTAAGGTATAAAAAGGATTTTGTTCAGTAAATTGTTAAATTTATTTACGCCAGTCAGGCACGAATGCACGAAATATTGATTAATTGGAACCAAGAAAACTGTTCCACTGAAATAAAGTGCGTTCAAAAGGGCAGTTAACAAGGTCTACGAACTTATAAAAAACCTCTTTTATGTATTAGTTTCATAAACTACTATTATGGCACCGTCAGTTAGGCTTTTCTATTTTTGTTAATTTATGCATTACTTTGTAAATGATCCTCCGCAACAATTTTCCTAAACCACATTTACTTAAAGGGACAATTACTGCTGCTGACCCCGGGTTCGTGCGTCTCACTCACTCGCACGACTCATCACGTCTTGATCTCTCCGTCGCTCGACGGGAAATCAAGCTGCGTACGCGCTAAAATATAGTGAATAATTAAATACAATTTTTGTAACAAAAATTCTTCAAAAATAATCAAGAAAAATCATTTGTTGTTATAATACCTTCAATTTGACTAAGTTTAAATTTGTTAATTTGCATACATAATAAATAAAATCGGATATTTGTTTGAAATTAGACCTAGGTTTGACGTATTTAGTTACAGATTTTGATAAAAATTTAAAATTCTTATTAAGGCACATCATTTCAGATATTCTGTAGCTTAACATATATTTTTTTACTTTTATAACGTCTGATTAAAACCAGCCACCAATTCAAAGATTCAAATTGTTTATTTTTAAAATAGATACATAAAGTATACGTTTTACATGTCAAACCTAATCTGTATAAAATAATATTTTATGATGAAACAAATATGATACAGGAAATATATAATTTCGACTTTCAAGGTCGCCAGCATGTGTTGCCCCCTTAATATTTTATTTTAAAATAAGAATAACAATCAGTCGAATCAGTCTATCACAGCGCTGTATTTTTTAGTTAAGTAGGTACCGCTTAAATTAAAATTATCTATGTGAAACCGTGGTAAGACTCTTGTAACAACAATTTTTTCACCTCCAAAAGGTTAGCTGGAATAATGTATTTCAGGTAGCTTTAGTTGACTAAGTAGTTTATCATACATATTTTACTTCCGTTTCTTTTTCTTTTTTGTTCGTAAGATTTTTTTTGTATGCCCATTTGTGATGCTCATACCATATATGTTAATTGCTAATTGGTTTTAAATTAAATTGGTGATAAATCACCTAGGGTATGCTAGTAGAAATCTCTTTACGAGATAAGCTCGTCTATTTGCATAGACTGTAAAATTCAATGTTATTATTATTAATTTTGTGTGTGCAATAAAGAACTTGAATAGAATATAATAGAAAAATATATGTTTGTCATAAGTAAAAAATTAACAGCACGTAGTTTACGTTTCTAGATCTATGAAGCCCTTGAAAATGAATTAATATTCGAAACGTGTTGGGTAATACAATATTGACAAACAGTGTACAGTAAGACTGTTTTCTTCAAGATAATCTTTCGTATAATAAAGTGTCATTCATTCTTTTCGATCTTAAGTCTCAGTGTCTGAAATGAAACAAAATGAATACTTTATTTTTGCAATGTAGGTACATAAATAGACTTATAATAGGCTTATGACATAATATATTTTTTATTTAAATGTTAGTTTTACATTTACTTAAGACCTAGTGTTTATTATACAAGAGAGACAAAAATATAAAAAACAAAACCAACTAAGCACATACATAATACTTGAATTTAATTTGATCCTATACTAGAATTTCCTCGTTCCATGGGATCTTATATTTGATTTTCGCCAGAAATATCACACGTTAGAATATATAGGTATTAAATAAGTAATCTGTGTTTGTTTCAAATTTTTGTTGTCAGGATACTAAGAGCTTTTCTTTTCTTAATAATAACAATCAACTCCTCAATTTTTATTATAAATAACGGAAAGAAATTCCGATCAGTGAACTAAATGAAATCAATTGATTTTCTTTTCCCCTATAAAAAGGGAAAATTGGGATCAAAATGGTTCCCAAGGATACGCTTGAGGGGAAGGTATGCTTTGTGTCATTCATTATTATGTGATTTGAGGAGAAAAATGCGAACTTACCTTCTATGTACTATTATATTGTTGAAAGGGATAGCTATTAATAAAGATGATTTTTTGTCTCTGTAAAGAGATTTCTTTGTCTAGTTCACCATCCATCCATCCATCAGCCTGTTTCGTCCACTGCTGGACATAGGCCTTTCCAGGATTTCGCCACTCTTGGCGATCCTCCTGGAAGAAATGCCCATACTCATACACGCTGGGCAGACGGGTTGGTGAGCGCGGTGCCGAAACCTTTGCACCAGTGACGCCGCTACCCGTCACCAGTCTGCTTTATATAAGGCCCGGCAATTGGGGATGGATATGTCGCAGTAAAGTAGTTAAATCAGAAAGTTAGTTGAATCTCTAGACAGTTAATTAAAGATCGACATTCAATCAAGTCGCTAAAGTTCCGTCAGACAAGTGAGTGAACGAAACGTTTAACGAGTTTCCTAAACGTTCCTAGGCGCATTTCAACTTTGGTAGGGTGACCTTTGTGAGGCGTCCCCGAGTAGGATACTAAATAGTCGCATAATGGATAGGTCAAAATGTATTTAAAAACACTAGGTTAGGTTAGGTTTGAACATTATGAAACAACTCAGAGCCGAGCGAAGCGGAGCGGAGCGAGGCGTCCCCGAGTAGGATACTAAATAGGTGCATAATGGATAGGTCAAAATGTATTTAAAAACAGTACGTTAGGTCAGGTTTGAACATTATGAAACAACTCAGAGCCATCATCTTGTTTTACATTATTAATCAATCAACACGCTGGCTTTCGGTCAGACAGATAGTTAAACGTTTTCGACGCTGCTTTATTTAAATCAAAATGCTAGCGACTTGATTGAATGTCGATCTTTAATTAACTCTCTAGAGATTCAATTAACTCTCTGATTTAACTACTTTACTGCGACAGATATACCGCCATCCATCGGTCCCAGGCAATGGTGGGCCGCCTGGTTTTGCCTGAGAGCTGTTCTCTTACTCTCCCCCGAATAACTTCGGGAGGATTTGCAAGTAAGTCTAGTTCACGGTAAAGAAATTTTCTCAAAAATATCTTGTAATATTACCATTACATACTATAAAGACCTATAAATACTTCATCCTGGCGAGCTATTTAAAGGGTCCAGGAAATCTGAATAACTGTCCAGGAAATTCGTATGAAAATCCATTACATAATGATTACATACCATATGTTAATAGAGTATATTTCACTTTTTCTTTTTAAAACTATCCGTGTTTATGTTTATAAGAGACTAATAAGGTTTTACTCGTTGTTTTTTTCTTAGTACTTAGCGTCCCTCTAGATGGCGTTGTCCATGAAGAAGGCTAGAAGGCTGCATGGCCTTTGCCCAGCTGGCAATAATAAAAAAAAGTTGCGTAAAAGCGGGAATTTATGTTGCTATAAAATTTTTTTGAAGTATTTTGTGCAAATAAATTACAAAATGAGTTCAGAAGCGGGCTCTGATATAGATTGTACCCCACCAATGCTTTGCTGAAGAAATCAATAACAATAAACATGAATAATTTACCAAATATAAGCAAGTAAGTAACTTTTAATATTTCCTAGTCAGTTTATTATGTTTGATATAACACATTATCATGAAAAACATGAATGTCTCATTTTATTTTTGAGAAAAGCATTATACTTGCTTCGACCATGAATTAGCAATCCTGCCCTCGTATATAAAACTCCTCGCCCTACAGGCTCGGACTTTTAACTTACTCGTCCAGGATTTCTTATCTCCTGGTCTTAGCAGTAATGTACTCTAAATGGTATTTGAATGGTAATATTTTATTAAACAGGTCTTCAAAGCCCACTGGCTTATTTAAAAACTTTGCCTTATGCCCGAGGGTTCCTTCGGTTTTTCTTCTTCAATTTGTTTCACTAAAATGGTCATACAACCTCAATCCCTCAATACTTTTGTAAGGATCCCTATAAATTGACGAGTAATAAGTCTATGTAATAAATGTATCATGCTTTGTTTCATTTATCAATAAAAATTAATCCCGCGTTACCATTTTGTATGTATATTCAAACTACTTACTTGTATGCAATGGAGGATCCAAACTGATCACTGCTCACTCAGATACGCTTTGTAACAGTGTAATGACTAAAGATACAAAATGTAAACGTTGCTTACAGTTTAATTTTAGCCCCCGATTTCACATTTGTGAATTTAAAGTAAAGTGATGCTTAACTATGAAACGCAGCGTTGTGATTGGTTTATTTGTTACTTAAAGTAATGCTTAATGAAATCTGTAACTGAGGGTGTATTTCATTATATTTAAGAAGGACTCACTCACTCACTACTTTATCACAAAATGTCCAGAGCCATGGAGCTTACTACCTACTACAACCCGCTATAATAATTTCCATACAAAAAGTAAACACTGATTGTGAAGTCAACCGCTTACTTTCTTTATATATTTTTTAATAAGTTTTATCTAACGACATCTAACTACGTACCCATGAAGCCCATAAAGCTAAATCTGATGATATTTCGTGAATATTGCCTCGTTTTCACGCAAAGTTTAATGATTCGTACAATTTGTAGCTACTTATAATTGAATTGAAAAAAAAACGCGACTTACCGCGCTCGTTCATGTAAAGAAGATTAAGTTTAAATACTTTTTTAAAAATAAATACATACAGTTTCATGTAAAACAGTTTTTACCTGAAACCATTTTACTAATTCTAATATCGGGTGAATACCTCGCCATCATGCACCTCTCGATGAAAGATGCATGGGTTGGAGTGCTGCGTGGGAGATAGGGAAACCTATTTGAAGACCTGTGCAAAGTTTCATTCATATCAGACTCACCAGGGCGTTACAAACAGCAAAAGCATTTTTATGGCATAGCGGGAACGGCCACCTTAAGGCACAGGCAACCGCTTTGAAAGGATTTTTCGAAATTAAAAATATTAAGGCCCCCTACTGGGTCTTCAAATTTGTTATTAATTCAGAACGAACGGTGCCGTGGATAAAAAGTATTCTCATAGTAAGATAGATGATCTAGCATGAAATCAAAGTTTTTTTAATTTATTAAAACAAATATTAATTAATAAAACTTTTGAAAATTGACACTACTTATTTGGAGTTATATTTGAAACTATGGTCCTTCACGACTAAAATTTAGACAGATAGGTACAACCTCGCAATAAATAGAGATTGGCCGGCCACATAGAGAGATTGGAAGATGAGAAATGGACCATCTGGCCTGGACCATCAGGAAATAGCAGACCAGGCAGACCATACCCTTGATGGTTCGACGAATTTATTGCCGTTGCTGGATAATGCTGGATCCAAAAGGCTAAAAATAGAGAGGAATGGAAGAAGTCGGAGGAAACCTTTGCCCAAAATAGTGGTTCTTGCCTAAATAGAATTATAATTTGCACGCTGAATGTTATGAGCATGTTAATCACTATATTTAATAAAATTAAAATCTGAAGTGAATAGAAATTCATTATAATATATTTTCTAGTGACATCAGTCGACATTATGGGAAACGTTTAAACTCATATACTTCGCATGATAATGATACATTTGAATTCGATAAAATGTAACATTATTAAATTGTAGAAATGCAAGAAATAAAAGGCTTTATAGTTTTTTCATTTTATTTTATTTACTTTAGAAATTATGTACACATTGTTTACTTATATTTGATTATATATCTGCACTACAATTTTCAACTCCCACGTACGAACATTCTCTAAACCTTTTGCCAAAACTCTTACAGGCGCAAAGTCCACGAGCTCAATTTTCCGCCTACACATACAAGTAAGTAGCAAAATATCCCAAAACATCCCAAACTACTTCCATCATTAGCCTCTCCCGATGACATCATCATCTAATTAGACCCGGATGACGTCATTAAGGGACCCCCTGAGCCTCCCGAAGGTGGTCCCGTGTCATTTTCCGCACACCCATCTGCTAATATCGGAACAGATGTCCTAATTATGGGCCGAAACACAGGCGGAGGCTATAGCTATGTTGTGACCTTTCAATAATGAAGACCGGGGAAAAAGCTTATTGCTTTGGTTGAAGGCATAAGAATATAGCGGGTGGTAATGGATTGCTATCTTTAAATTAAACCACATACCGCTATAAAAATCTTAATAGTTCCACAGTATTTATTTTCTCCTCTTAATGACCGGTTTCGTTTATTATTATTATTATTATTATTATTATTATTGTTTATACACAAGCAGCTCAAAGCTGATGTTGTGTATATCACTTATATTATAACATCTTCAGGCACTAGGTCTTAGGGTTGATGAAGTAATTTATACATTTGGTTTTTGATATTAAGGGGGGTTAACCCATTTTGTCTCTTTTCAAATTCATTTTAAACCAGTAAATATATTTAGTAAAAAATATATTGTGTCATATTTCACTCCTTGATATTAATACTCGTATTTCTGCCATTTCATACACGATTACTTACATTTTGCTCGATCCAATTAAATCGCAAAGATGGGGTCTAAACTATGATCTAAGAATCATTTCATCTGTGCTATATTAAGTTTTGGACAATAAAGCTTATACTAAAATAAACGTCGTGAAAAATGTGATATAAAACAGCCGTCATATTGAAGACACATCCCTCTACTTACAAAATAATACATAAAAACACCTCGAAACCGTGAGTTTTCTGAGCGGCCCGGTTCCGCTGATCAGGATAAACATGTATAAAATGAAAGCGTTGGTCAACTCTCACTGGATAAACTCACCTTAAGCAACGAGGTGTATCTTTTGTCGTAGACATTAAGTAATTTATACATTTGGTCAGTCATGCAAATGATGTAAACACTATATCAAATGTATTGATTAATTTATTTATTTTTGAAATGTACACAATACAATTTTAATTACACAAAATTGCCAAACTGCTATTGCAGTTAGTCGTCAAGCTCTTGTTTAAGTTTTAACATGATTATACACGTAACGCTTCACATTTCATGCAGTAAGTACATACTTTAACAGAAAGTAAAATGAAATTTAAATTAACAAAAAAATAAATTACTTCATCGAACATGAAGTGTCTGAAGAGGTTTTAAACGAAACCGGTCGCTAACAGGACGAGATAAACACTGTGAAACTGTGGAACTATATAAGGTGTAATCAAAATACCTGCCACGGATGAAATAGGAGATACTATTATGTTTATAGATTACAATAATGCATAAATTTCTTACCCCGGAATCGTTAAATCAATTTGAGAAGATGAAGTAGTGAAATTAAAATTTGCTTTATTCTGCATAACGTGGTTCACAAACTACGCGCGTAGTGTAGTTTCGTCAATGAAAACAATTGCTATCTCTTTCTAACTGTTATGTCAATGAACTCTGAAATCAGCTGACCAGTTCGTAACGTAACTATCTGAATCTATTAGTTACACAATAATACGCAGGCAAAAGCTAAAAATTGCACTTACTTACCCGTTACTGAATTCCACCAAGCTTACTGCAGATAAAAAAACTGACGTAATAAGATGCTTAACTCCCCATCACACTTAAAACAGGCTACGGACAGTCAAGTTAGTGTAAGAATCGCTATGTTTTTGCTGTGACTCGTCAGTCCACAGAATGTTGCGGCGTTCTTCTCGAATCAAATGACAGAACGCGAGGCGAGCCGCGTAGTCCTGTGGCTGCAATTTTCGTACTCTCGTAAAGTGGTAAGGGTATAAGGGCCCTTCCCGATTTAGAAGTTGCCACACGTAGTTGTCGCTCACGTTGAAGACTCTAGCCCCGTCTCTGGTGCTCGCAAGAGGATGACGTCGGAAGAAGTCCAACACTTCCTCTTCTCTGCGTCAACCGGAGGCGGGTCAAAGGGGCCGTGTACACGGCGTCCAGAATGGTATGAGGACTTATTCGCACACCAAACCCCTGCTGGCATAAGTTCGCTGCATGCGTGGTTATGTTATTGCACTCGCGATAGCACCATACCATTTCAACATATTCTTGATTTGAATATCGTCGTCTGGGAGGCATTTTTAACGAATGCGCGCGCAATTCACACCTCGCTGACCACTGATAACAACGAACTGGGGCGGGCGGGGCACACAAAAACAAAAGCAAGCGCGTGCGACGAACGGGGTGCGGGTGGGGCAGGGGAGTCTTCGGCCTCGCTTTGACGAACGATGCCGACGCGCGGTATTGTTTGTAAGTTTGCATGAATAGCTTCATTGACGTTTTGCGAAATGAAATGCTGGGTTTTTTTCAATTTCAACGCGCGGTTTTTCCCGTAGAAATCTGTGACAAATGTATGAAGCTGCACGGATGCGCGAACTGATAACAGCAAACTGAGGCACAAACACAAGCGCGTGCGACGAACGGGGTAGGCCGTCGTCGGCTTGCGCTTTGATGAATGAATGACGAGCTGCCGGCGCGGACCGGGGCGGCATTTGTTTGATAAATATGGCAATAGTACGGGGTGGCTTCATTGAGTTGCGAAATGAAATGGCGATGCGGCAACAGCTAAGTTACTACGGGACGGTTTCAAACAACTAAATCAATTAAAATTTATACGCACATTTTTTTGTATGAAAAAATTTATGACGTTAGATCAATAAAATATCGTTACTATTCTTTTCTATATACACAATACACTCTCCCATTACAGCCGTGGCAGATATTTTGATTACACCTTATATAGTACAAGTAATAATTTTCATTGTAGAATCAAGAACCATCAATCAAAACTATTGAATAATTGAAACCACACACCCATACTGGACAACTTTCTCAAAGAAACATGCACTCGCAATGGAAAAAAAAATCTTCATCTACATATTTAAATATTTAATGAATATGAGTGAATAAATATGTATCCAATGTTGATTTTAAAGGCCTTAACCTAAGGTTTAGTGCTGTTAAATCTAAAATTTATTCATTGCGATATAGTACTTAAAGGGACTTAATAATAGCTAAGTTACCGTACAAAAAATTTGGTTTTGACAGCACTAAAACGAAAATCATATCATTTTTAAATCAGTTATATTGTGTTATTTGTACAGGTTATTGTACATACTAACTTATGACAGCATGGATACTTTAAGTTTTTCACTCACTTTTTTTCATCTGGGAAAATCAAAAAAAAGTTTTTTTCAGTCTATATATTTGTTGTACGTAACAAACAGAAATAATCTCCTGCCATAAGTTATTTTTCGTAGTTTATTTTATGTTTATTTGAAGGCAAAGCTAGTTGAACTTTTTACTTCTTTTATTTTCTCTCATCAACTTGTACCACACGATAACGGATAAAGGAAAATATTTGGCAATGAAATCCTTCGCTCCCTTGTAATTGTAGCCCCAGAAAAGAGATCTGTTTTTGTGATAGAGAGAGAAAGAGAAGAAAAAAAAGAATTTAATTAGCAAAAAGTACGAGGGTAAAAACTGGTCCGGGGAGAAATAGTGAGATGTTCTGTAATTCTTGGTCTAGGCTTCAGATTATTAGGATGTTAACTGACGGGCTGGAGTTTGCTTGCTTAATGTATTGACGGAGCGTAATTAATTCTAATAGTATACATGACATTAACGTAACATAGTTATATTAGTGCTGGTTTGGGAATTGAGAAAATATTAGTATAGCCATAATCTAAACTAATAATAAAGTAGTAAAATGTCTGTCTTATGATTAAATATTTTTTCGAAATCTATCTATGTGTACTAATTATTAAATAGTAAAAAATTCGTGTCTCTACAATGAATACTTTTCAAAATTTTAATTGACATGGATTGCTAGTATTGTCCTGATCGAACCACAATTTTTAGAATTTCTGTCTGTCCGTCCTTCTGTCTGTGTGTATGTATGTTCCGTTTTAACTCGGGAACCACTCAACGGATTTGGAAGCGGTTTTCTTTATTATCACAATAGAAGTCCTGGTCAACATTTAGGGTATAAGGAGTGTTCATGTAATAACCGCCGAACCAAAAACGGGGCAGAAATTTAAAAAACGCGCGCGGTGTCGCGGGCAAAGGTTACTTTTGAACGAAATGGGTTATTGGTATGATTTTTTTTCTGTCTTTCTGTCTGTTTGTTCCATTTTAACTCGAGAACCACTCAACAGATCTGAGCATTATAATATATCATCATATTGACCCTGGTCACTATATAAAGGAGTGTTGAAAAAAGTTGCCGTTACTACTCAGATAATGAAGACACGAACAAATTATTAACGTTGTATTGGGGTCTTACTCGCGATAACTAATAACATACCTTAATAGATATGTTATTAGTTATCGCTAGTAAGACCCCAATACGACACGAACAAAACCGCGTGCAAATGTGAACGCGAATGTGTAATAATGAATGTGAACAAAAATGTCAATTTTAACTTCTCATTATTGCATAGACAATAGATCGCAGTTCAGGGGGTCTAGCACGCGCCGTCGATAAATTGTATTTTCTTCATACTTGCACTCTCACACATTGATATGCGTGAGAGCGTAGGTAGTATAGATAGACGCTGTATCTGTGGCGCATGCTAGCTACGCAGATGGTGGTTCGGATCCATCTTAAAGATTATTATAACAGGGTTCCGTTGCATCATCATAACTTGCAAAGCGTAGCGTAGACAGACCTCGTGCCCACTAGACCGAAGACCTGAAGGACGCTGTGGGTGGCGGCTGGATGAGGATGGAGGACCGCTATGAGTGGCGAAATTTGAGAAAGGCGTATGTCCAGCAATGGAGGAACACAGGCTGATGGATGGATGGTTTCTTTGCATCATCAGACGAATAATATTCAATTCAATAATCAAAATGTTCCTTCCATTGACCTCTCATAAACAACAAGACACACAGTCTCTAAGAAAAGTTCGTCAGAAAGTGTCCGAACGTGCGACGTGCATAGTAGCAAAAATGATTCAACCAAATTAAGACGTTATGTCGTTAACATAAGATGCAATGTCAGTTGTACGAAATCGTCATTCGAATTTGTCACTCCATAGCGGTGACAAAATGCACCGCAGACACTTTTTGAGCAAGATTGTGTATCTAGTTGTTTATGAGAGGTCAATGTTCCTTTACACGGTTTTTGGTTTATGTGTCTTGTCTTGTAATTTTTATTTTTGTGACAGATAAGCCTTTTTACAACATACTATAAAGAACTTATCCCGAAAAAAAAGAGAATAAACCTTTTTTTTTTCATTATCTTTAAAAACGTAGTTGTATATGTGCCTGTTCATTTTTTTCCCTTGGCTGGCCTGTTTATCTTTGAGACAGCTGTTTATATAATATGATAAGTAGAACATATTCACTGTGTATTTTTGATAAAAAATGCTAAAAAGAACCGCCAAATATTTCAGCATTCGGTATTTTAATTTTAGGGTATAAATAGGAATAACAACTACCCTCATATCAAAACATCAATCATACATATTCACAAAAAACACGCTCATTTTTAACGTGTGTAAAAATAACGCTGACAAACCACACGGTAACTCTATCGGAGTTTTCAACAAATAAATACAGCTCTAAGAAAAATGCCTTAACATAACGCAACATGAAAAATGGTAGCGTTCACACGCAACGGAACCCTAGCTAGCCGAATGTTGTTGGGGTGCGATATCCTAGCAGAACCATGCGATTCAATTAGAAAATTCAAAAAATATCCGCCGTTCCCTACCTATGTTACTCAATTCGCACCTATAAAATTATTTTAATTGCGCTTATTAATACAGCACCATTTTATCTACCTTACCTTTAATACTTTATACTTTATTTGTACACACAAGGAGACACATACAGAAAAATATTTACCAAAAAAAACAGGTATGTACATTGGTGAGCTTATCTCTAAAAAAGAGATGTCTTACAGCAAACCATCAATTTAAAGGAATAAAAAAGCACAAGGAGTGAAACATAAGAGAATACAAACAAAGAAAAATACATACTAAACAAAACTTAATACTATTCAAATAATAAATACATGTCATCATAAAAATCCATAATATATAATAATAACAAATAAATATTACTTAAATACATATATATAATAGTATTTACCTATACGGACAGAGAGAGGTAATGTTTAATCTGATTCGTTGATTCGGTACTGTGAATGTTTCTTGCTAAAATATAATGAATTTCTATTTAAAGTATTATAGCCAGCTTAAATAAAATAATATTATTGATAGTTATTTCTGTTTCTGAAAAACAATTTTTAAGCAATTTCTGTTTGCAACTGTCAATTTACACACATCACGGCTTCAGAATTGATGTAGTTATCATTTAGCTCAACCAAGCCACGAACATACATAGCTCGTGTAGTACGAAGAAATATGTCATGGCGTCGCATGCAAATCAGGCTTTGTGCTAGGAGCTAACATTTTTGTATTTAAATAAAACTACGAACACCTTTTCAAAACTAGCTAACTAGAACTAAGTGACGACACTAGTGATAGTTTTCCGTACGAATTATGTATTTTTTTCATTCTAATGTGACAGGGATCCCTTTATGTATCGCAAGTAATCAAACTGATTTTCATGGCATCCTCCTCTCTTTATTTTTATGAATTTACAAAAATGTATATAAATTAAAAATAAATTGTCAAATCAAAAAAAAAACAAAATATTTATTTTTGCAAAATAGATACAATAAGTATACTTTCTACAAGTCAAAGTTAATTTTAACAATATATCTTTAGAATATAAAAAAATATATAATAATACGGGAAATAAAATATACACCTGCATAAATAAATGATAGTCGTAAGTTTTTAAATAAATAAATAAATAAAATAGAGGAATCTAGGAATTAAAATATTATATTTACATAATGCAATGAAGAAATAAGTTCATAAATAAAAACGGGAAATACATACAAAAAATATTAAGGTGGGCTACTAAAATGTAATAAAGTTATACAGCTGCATAAAATATAGAAATATAGGAATAAAAATATTATATATACATAATGCCTAACCATCCGCACCATTCGATTAGTATTGCTAAGAAGAAGGGCAAGAAACTTGTTTAATTAGAAACATAGTCACCTCTGTGGTATGATGGTTCAAGTACTCGACTATTAACCTGGAAGTCTATGGTTAAAATCCCATTGGGGCACATTTGTGTTCAATTTGCTTGCTTCGGAAGGCACGATATGTTGTTGGTCCGATTTGTACGGCTAGAGCTCACCACCTTTAAGTATGAAATGTAATCGGTGAAACGTGGGTGTACGACGTGTATTTGACATTTCCTTGGAGATTTCATGTGAAATTAAATTAACCGAGAAAATTCATACTGGAGACTCGGTTGGTGATCAGAAACATGCTTTAATTACCCTTTTGGTGAAATTCGAAAAATATTTTTTTTTGCTTCCTTTCTGCCTAGACTAAGAATTGTACTTGAACTAGTCCAACCAGTAAGGGGTAAAAAAAACATTTTTCGAATTTGTCCAAAAGGATTACTGAACCTTGTTCCTGATCACTAACCGAGTCTTCAGTATGAATTTGGTCGGTTTATTTAATTTCACTTGTATAGAAACAAGGTCCTGCTTGTAAAACGGACACAATATCTCGAATATATTCCAAATGTAATTTCTTGGAAAATGTGCCTCGTGATGCAACTCAGCAAATTCTTTATTTGAATCAACAACGGTCTGCTTCACAGGCAGGACTAGCTTCGAGACGAAGGGAACTGGGGAACTACTCTCTTTTGAAGGTTGTTTGTAGTTCTTGACTCTGCAGCTCCTGAACCAGTCCTGAAGCCGGAGGTAAGTGCCAAGCGGGGTGGGGTGAGCGCGGGACGAGGCCGCTTCTAATCAGGTGGCAGCGAAGTTCTCGCCATTCTCGGAACTACGACGAGGAAAGAAGTGTGCGGGGGGGGGGGGGGGTACTGCGCAAGTAACAGCTTTCTTCATGCGCGCCTACTGTATCAAACTGCCCAAGCTTTAAGATGACAGAAACTCATCATCATCAATGAAAATTTATCATAAATATCTATCCATCCATCAGCCTGTTTCGTCCACTGCTGGACATAGGCCTTTCCAGGATTTCGCCACTCTTGGCGGTCCTCCTGGAAGAAACGCCCATAATCACACACGCTGGGCAGGCGGGTTGGTGAGCGCGATGCCAAAACCCTTGCACCAGTGACGCCGCTGCCCGTTACCAGTCTGTTTTATATAAGGCCCGGCAATTGGGGATGGATATACTGCCATCCATCGGTCCCAGGCAATGGTGGGCCGCCTGGTTTTGCCTGAGAGCTGTTCTCTTACTCTCCCCCGAATAACTTCGGGAGGATTTGCGAGTAAGATGGTGGTACCTCCACAGTCGAGCCCGGCATTAGCTCTACCACCTTTATATCTATATCTTTATACTAATAATAAAGTAGTAAAAGTTCGTGTCTGTACATTGAATTTTTGGCAAAGATTTAATAAAAAAGGGCGGAGCCGCGGGAAAAGGCTTGTCTGTACTAATATAATAATAAAGAAGTAAAAAAGTCGCGTCTGTACAGTTTTTAGGGTTCCGTAGTACCTGATAGGTAGAAGGAACCTTTATGGTGAGACTCCGTTGTCCGTCCGTCCGTATGTCACAGCCTCATAACTTTAGCACCGTTAAAGATAAAGACTTGAAATTTGCCACAAAAATAGCAGTCACTTTCCCACACATTATATGGCAAAAAAAATAGAAAAATGTTTTTTGTTCAATATGTTTCCAATAAAAAAGTTACAAAAATAAAAAAAATATCATAAAAATACAATATGAGTATCAAATTGTAGATATTAAAGAGCTGATTATAAATATATATACTTTTAAAATATTTGCTGTCACCGATTTTGAGAAATCTTTGAAAAACCACAATAAAAAGCATGTCCCCCCCCCCCCCTTATTTCCGAAACTGATGAACCGAAAAAAATTTCAAAAATGATGATTATTATCCAATGACAGGAAAAATTTACATCAAATTAAGGTGGTAACAGGACGAATCTCCGTGCAAAATGCACATCATAAAATTGTTTTCCATATACTTTTGAATAAAAAGTATGCAATAAATACGAGTACGTTTGATGAGTATTCGGAAAAATTTATTAATACTAATTATGTTTGAACAAGAAAATAATGTAATTTTATGCATTTTGTTGTGATTGCATTATATTACAACCGTAAACATGCTTTATATGCGATTTCCACAATATTTAAATTCTGCCAGTTTGAAAATTAAAAAAAATTAAAAGCCGTCATTTTTGGTATTTATTCCGAAATGCACCCCTCTTGACCTGCATCCGTATATACTCGTAGGGTAACTGTGACCATGGCCTGCGTGACATATCCTCTTAAGAGGCTTCAGTAACTTAAATTAGCAGTTCGATCTGTGTCGGTACAAATATCGACAGAAACGACATTGAAATAAAGTTCATATCAGTGTGCATTGCAAAGTGGCGGTAACGACGATCAATAATGATACTACTTTTAAAATAATACTTTTTGTTTATGATAAATTAAATATTTATAAGTTTTAAACTTTATTTTGTTCGATTTTTGTACTGCTCTTGTGCGTCAATATAAGTCTTAACCTAGTCTCTTTTGTATTAAAAAAGTTTACGCATTTCATAAGTTTTTTAAAACTAATTTAAAGCATTTACTTGTTGTAGGTTAAACGTTTTAAGGTTTTGAAACATCACAATTACGGAACATAGCTCGATAAATGTCATATAATCTTCTTGTTAAAATCATAATGAAAGTTAAAAGCAATTCAAAAACGTCTCAAAACGGAGTTTGGTTCAAAGCCATTCCACACTTTCATGCAAGTGATCTAAATTTGTCAGCGCCT
Source organism: Ypsolopha scabrella (assembly GCA_910592155.1). Lineage (NCBI taxonomy): Eukaryota > Metazoa > Arthropoda > Insecta > Lepidoptera > Ypsolophidae > Ypsolopha > Ypsolopha scabrella. Next base: position 2,205,088 of record OU342978.1, read on the forward strand.
AATTTACCATCTTTGGAAAGATTTTTGTGAACCGGCTTTTAGATTTTAAAGGTTTCTTTTTGACACAATATTTCGCGGTTCATCAAGCCATAAAGATGATGTTTATTATAATAGAATAATTTTAGTTGGTAGAAAGCCAGGAGTCAAATTATTCAATTGTCATAATAGCATAATAAAACTAAGATAAAGTCCCGGAAGTAAATATTGCCCATGGTACCTTAGCGTCATCTCTGTCGCACGCAGCACTAACACTTTGGTGATAAAGACGACGCTCTACGATGCTGAAGCTAGCCGATGTGCATTTTTTGCCGCCGGGATCTTTACCTATACATTTAATTGCCACAGTATTGTTGTACCTGGAATAGAAGAGCTTACTTGACTCGACTGATGAATGGGGAAGAGGTGTGTCGGGATCGTAGCAGATGGAAATCGCTAATCTCTGCCTTCTCCTATGGGAGACAAGCGTTAATACATATATATATATGATATGTAACAAACAAAATACAAAATACAAAATCACTTTATTGCATGAAAAACACATAACAAAAGACGTAAATTAAAATAACAATGATTATATATGGACATGCACAGAAGTAATACACAAAGTTGCCAAGGGTCCCCAAACTCGGCTAAGCCAGAAATGCGGGGTACCAATATTCTTATTAATGTACCAATGATATTACATTGTTTACATAATTAGGTTAAAAACTAGTAGAAAAATTTAGGGTCGTTCATATTATTAATCTATCATTCGTTCATTCTTTCATTCTATATATTAATTGTGCATTAAATTAAAAATAACAAACAATTTAGACCAAATACAGAAAAATAATAATAATAGCAATATTTTTACAGATCTTTACTATGTATGTATGTACTTATGTATGTTGTTGTACTATTTTTGATCACTTTCATTTTGATATAGAAGGACGTTGGAGATTTTCTTTTCCGTAGATCTATTATAATACGTAGGTATAACGCTTGTTATGGAAATATTTGAAAGAAAAGACAAAAAAGACAAACTCTCATATTACAGGAGAGCAGGTGGATGCTCACTGATAATTTTTGGATTTTATATGTTTCTCACTTTTCTAAATAAAGTTTAACAGTCGCAAATAACTAAGAATCTTTAGATAACTTAATCACCTTAGATAAATACAAAATATGATCACAGTTATTCCAAGTATACTAAACCATGAATTTTTGATATTTAAATAAACTCTTATCTCCTTGGAATAAAGAGGATATTGATAAGCGCAAGGTATACTTGTCGTGGTCTTCGGTAAAAGATTCGTTCACATTAAGGAATGTAAAGAATTTGAACTGATATCATTAAAACGATGACATTCTAATTTCAAATATTCGTATTGTAAATATGATAATGGAATATGTAAATAAATTGGTCATGCTAAATAAATGTTGTCGAAAATCTTAGATCTACAACTAAGCTTGTTGTTGGAGTGAGTCCCTTGGTTATACATACATACACTTACTCACGCCTGTCTCCTAGGGGTGTAGGCAGAGCTGTCAATCTGCTACTATATTCACACATCTCTCGCTTCTTTCCCATCCATGAATCTAGTCTTCTATTTCAGGTATCTTGTATATCGCCAATTTACAGAATACCAGGGTTGTGTCGGAGTATGCATAAATATATGTTTATATAGACATTTATCATCTCGATACAACACATGCTGAATTGCGGCCTATTTGGTGACGGTGAAGACACAAGATTGATTAATGTTGATGATCTTTTGTTTTATTTATTTGTAAAATGTCCGTTAGAAGTGCGGCGGTAGTACTTGACCACTTATCACGGTGTGATGTAATAATCATCGGTGAAACGTGAATGTACGGGTGTGGGCCGTGATTTGCATTCACAGTCCACACTCGGAAACAACTCTGACATCCCCTTGGTCATTCATGTCGTGACGATACAAAACATTGGGCTACTGTGCATGTAGAATTGATCTAGACGGAACCAAGTTAAAAGCAACATTATGTATAAAATAAAAGGAAACGTATTTTTTTTCTTCTTTAATTCATACTAAATTTACGTGTAAAAGTAAAATTTACCGAGAATATGTGTACCTATCTAGGTGGTAGAGCTGATGCCGGGCTCGACTGTGGAAGTACCACCATCTTACTCGCAAATCCTCCCGAAGTTATTCGGGGGAGAGTAAGAGAACAGCTCTCAGGCAAAACCAGGCGGCCCACCATTGCCTGGGACCGATGGATGGCGGTATATCCATCCCCAATTGCCGGGCCTTATATAAATCAGACTGGTGATGGGCAGCGGCGTCACTGGTGTAAGGGTTTCGGCACCGCGCTCACCAACCCGCCTGCCCATCGTGTGTGAGTATGGGCATTTCTTCCAGGACAACCGCTAAAAGTGGCTAAATCATGGAAAGGCTTATGTCCAGCAGTGGACAGACAAGCTGATGGATGGGCGATAAATATCTTCCGTTACAACTCTAGAACCACTCAACGGATTTGGATGCGGTTTTCTGTATTATCTATCATTGTAGTGATTCTGGTCAATATTTAAGGTATAACGGGTGGTTATTAAATGAAGTTCAAGCCAAAAACGGGGCAGAGATTGAATAAACGCAGGCGGTGTCGCGAACGAAAGGCTAGTTATACGTAACGTAGCAATATCATAAGAAAATTTATTATATTTATCCCTACTACAGCATATAACAAATAACATAGGAGAGACTTCAGAAAAGAACCTTTAGAACCTAATAAAAAAAGATAAAACAACTTCGTAAATGAGATCATAATCGAGCTATTTCAGGAATGTTCTTACATAAACAATTACTTGTATACTTTCTGCCTTTTATTTGTTCTATACTCAGAATTGGGCTTCTGTGTGTTTCCTCAAAACTGTTGTAGCTAATGCTGAAAATATTTAAAACAATTCAATTGAAGTAGCCAGTAGCTCAGTCGGTAAGACCACTCAGACTCTTATTCTTGACATCAGACAGGTTCTAATCTTGCACAATCAAGATGAGAGATATGAGTTTTACTGAATTTCTTTGTCTTGTATTTGTATTTGCACATGCTGAACGGTGAAGGAAAACTCTGTGTAAGGTAAACCTGCATGCCTTAAAACTTTGTAAGGTAATCCTGCATGTCCTAAAACTCCGTAAGATAAACCTGCATGCCTTAAAACTCTGTAAGGTAATTCTGCATGTCCCAAAACTCTGTAAGTTAAACCTGCATGCCTTAAAACTCTGTAAGGTAATCCTGCATGTCCTAAAACTCCGTAAGATAAACCTGCATGCCTTAAAACTCTGTAAAATAATCCTGCATGTCCTAAAACTCCGTAAGATAAACCTGCATGCCTTAAAACTCTGTAAGGTAATCCTGCATGTCCTAAAACTCCGTAAGATAAACCTGCATGCCTTAAAACACTGTAAGGTAATCCTGCATGTCCTAAAACTCCGTAAGATAAACCTGCATGCCTTAAAACTCTGTAAGGTAATCCTGCATGTCCTAAAACTCCGTAAGATAAACCTGCATGCCTTAAAACTCTGTAAGGTAATCCTGCATGTCCTAAAACTCCGTAAGATAAACCTGCATGCCTTAAAACTCTGTAAGGTAATCCTGCATGTCCTAAAACTCCGTAAGATAAACCTGCATGCCTTAAAACTCTGTAAGGTAATTCTGCATGTCCCAAAACTCTGTAAGTTAAACCTGCATGCCTTAAAACTCTGTAAGGTAATCCTGCATGTCCTAAAACTCCGTAAGATAAACCTGCATGCCTTAAAACTCTGTAAGGTAATTCTGCATGTCCCAAAACTCTGTAAGATAAACCTGCATGCCTTAAAACTCTGTAAGGTAATCCTGCATGTCCTAAAACTCCGTAAGATAAACCTGCATGCCTTAAAACTCTGTAAGGTAATTCTGCATGTCCCAAAACTCTGTAAGTTAAACCTGCATGCCTTAAAACTCTGTAAGGTAATCCTGCATGTCCTAAAACTCCGTAAGATAAACCTGCATGCCTTAAAACTCTGTAAGGTAATTCTGCATGTCCCAAAACTCTGTAAGTTAAACCTGCATGCCTTAAAACTCTGTAAGGTAATCCTGCATGTCCTAAAACTCCGTAAGATAAACTTGCATGCCTTAAAACTCTGTAAGGTAATTCTGCATGTCCCAAAACTCTGTAAGTTAAACCTGCATGCCTTAAAACTCTGTAAGGTAATCCTGCATGTCCTAAAACTCCGTAAGATAAACCTGCATGCCTTAAAACTCTATAAGGTAATTCTGCATGTCCCAAAACTCTGTAAGTTAAACCTACATGCCTTAAAACTCTGTAAGGTAATCCTGCATGTCCTAAAACTCCGTCAGATAAACCTGCATGCCTTAAAACTCTGTAAGGTAATTCTGCATGTCCCAAAACTCTGTAAGTTAAACCTGCATGCCTTAAAACTCTGTAAGGTAATCCTGCATGTCCTAAAACTCCGTAAGATAAACCTGCATGCCTTAAAACTCTGTAAGGTAATTCTGCATGTCCCAAAACTCTGTAAGTTAAACCTGCATGCCTTAAAACTCTGTAAGGTAATCCTGCATGTCCTAAAACTCCGTAAGATAAACTTGCATGCCTTAAAACTCTGTAAGGTAATTCTGCATGTCCCAAAACTCTGTAAGTTAAACCTGCATGCCTTAAAACTCTGTAAGGTAATCCTGCATGTCCTAAAACTCCGTAAGATAAACCTGCATGCCTTAAAACTCTATAAGGTAATTCTGCATGTCCCAAAACTCTGTAAGTTAAACCTACATGCCTTAAAACTCTGTAAGGTAATCCTGCATGTCCTAAAACTCCGTAAGATAAACTTGCATGCCTTAAAACTCTGTAAGGTAATTCTGCATGTCCCAAAACTCTGTAAGTTAAACCTGCATGCCTTTAAACTCTGTAAGGTAATCCTGCATGTCCTAAAACTCCGTAAGATAAACCTGCATGCCTTAAAACTCCGTAAGATAAACCTGCATGCCTTAAAACTCTGTAAGGTAATTCTGCATGTCCCAAAACTCTGTAAGTTAAACCTGCATGCCTTAAAACTCTGTAAGGTAATCCTGCATGTCCTAAAACTCCGTAAGATAAACCTGCATGCCTTAAAACTCTGTAAGGTAATTCTGCATGTCCCAAAACTCTGTAAGTTAAACCTGCATGCCTTAAAACTCTGTAAGGTAATCCTGCATGTCCTAAAATTCCGTAAGATAAACTTGCATGCCTTAAAACTCTGTAAGGTAATTCTGCATGTCCCAAAACTCTGTAAGTTAAACCTGCATGCCTTAAAACTCTGTAAGGTAATCCTGCATGTCCTAAAACTCCGTAAGATAAACCTGCATGCCTTAAAACTCTGTAAGGTAATTCTGCATGTCCCAAAACTCTGTAAGTTAAACCTGCATGCCTTAAAACTCTGTAAGGTAATCCTGCATGTCCTAAAACTCCGTAAGATAAACCTGCATGCCTTAAAACTCTGTAAGGTAATCCTGCATGTCCTAAAACTCCGTAAGATAAACCTGCATGCCTTAAAACTCTGTAAGGTAATTCTGCATGTCCCAAAACTCTGTAAGTTAAACCTGCATGCCTTAAAACTCTGTAAGGTAATCCTGCATGTCCTAAAACTCCGTCAGATAAACCTGCATGCCTTAAAACTCTGTAAGGTAATTCTGCATGTCCCAAAACTCTGTAAGTTAAACCTGCATGCCTTAAAACTCTGTAAGGTAATCCTGCATGTCCTAAAACTCCGTAAGATAAACCTGCATGCCTTAAAACTCTATAAGGTAATCCTGCATGTCCTAAAACTCCGTAAGATAAACCTGCATGCCTTAAAACTCTGTAAGGTAATCCTGCATGTCCTAAAACTCTGTAAGGTAAACCTGCATGCCTTAAAACTCTGTAAGGTAATTCTGCATGTCCCAAAACTCTGTAAGTTAAACCTGCATCCCTTAAAACTCTGTAAGGTAAACCTGCATGTCCTAAAACTCCGTAAGATAAACCTGCATGCCTTAAAACTCTGTAAGGTAATCCTGCATGTCCTAAAACTCCGTAAGATAAACCTGCATGCCTTAAAACTCTGTAAGGTAATTCTGCATGTCCTAAAACTCTGTAAGGTAAACCTGCATGCCTTAAAACTCTGTAAGGTAATCCTGCATGTCTTAAAACTCCGTAAGATAAACCTGCATGCCTTAAAACTCCGTAAGGTAAACCTGCATGTCCTAAAACTCTGTAAGGTAAACCTGCATGCCTTAAAACTCTGTAAGGTAATTCTGCATGTCCTAAAAAGCGTGTTTTTGTGTCCGAAGTACAGCGATAAGTCACTAGTTTGACTGTTCTATTGTTGGCATAGTCCACACTCGGGGACACCTTCGACACCCCCTCGGGTACACGTCGTAAAGATAAATGTGTCTTTATTCACTTTTTAAACTTTTAAACGTTTTAAACTTCAATAACTTTACAATAACCGCCAGAAATATATTTTAGACATACTTAACCGTAACTTAGTTAAAAAATACCTACGTACTATGGGTGTTTCAAGTTGCATTTCACGAGAAAAAATACCGGTCAAGTGTAGGTAGGACTCTCGCCCTGAGGGTTTCGTACCATTTAAATTATTTGAATAAAAACAACAAACATTTTAAATAAAATATATGAAACAAAACTGCAAAGTTAAGTTGGTCAAGTATTTGGGTACATAACCCTAAGCCTATTTAAAAAATCGGCGTCTTCAGATTTTTATTGTTTTAATAAATTATTCTGGCATATGGCAAAAAGCAAAAAACTCCAACTATCTGACTAGTTTGATTTTGAGATAGATCCCGTAACAAAAATGGTTTCAGACTGATAACTTTTATGGCTCCCCGTTTACTTGTTTTTGGAGATAAGAAATTAAAATTATATATGTACTCTCCTTAATGAGTTATAGACAATTAACTATCTAACAAGAAACATTTTATGTCTAAGGTCCTACAATAATTAGTGAAAATAATTCTAGGGTAGATCATGTATCGTTCACTGATCAAATTCCAGAAGAAGAAAAAATATTTTGCTCAAATAATTTTTTCACTTCCCAGACAAAGTGACTAAATTTCTATTGAAAGGTAAAAAAAAGTACGAGCAATAATTATTTTTTTCAGTGGAATGTAGTCTTTTAGGGATACTCTATCATCTGTTAATTTTTTTTTCATTTTGAATTGTGGTACCTTATATATCAGAATAAATTTAATTTATAATTCAATATTCGTTTTTGGGTTAATATTTTACATAACATATTCAAATTTCAGATCAATAACACATTCCGTCTGCAAGCATAACATACGGACAGACAGACGGACAGACGGACAGACAGACAGACACCAGGGTGACATTAATACGCCTCTTACTTGCCATTTGGGCGCGGAACTCTAAAAATAATAGTACCTTTGAAATTTCTGCCGTTATATCGGTGAAGATTTCTTTTCTTATTAGAGAATTGGGGTCGAAACTGTTTAGAGTTTTATAATACTTTTAAAACCTTACATTTTAAATTCCTTATTCTAATGCTACGTAATAAATTTATTAATTCCAGAAATAAATTTCTATTTGAGTGCTAAAAGAAAGTTTAACCATAAATAACATGAAAGTTAAGCAAAATGAAAACTCCTCTCGTACCTTTATTGTTTAAAGAGACAACACTCGATTTAACTTTGCTGGTTACGCATGGAGGCTTAGGTAATAATAGTATAGATATGGTCTTTATTTGAAGAAATTTCAATAAATCTTGGATACGCGAAACCTAAACGATCCTTTTCAAATCTGTTTATCTGTTAAAAAATGTCTACAATTATTTATTTTTATGGTTCTGCAAAGTCTGCTCGTCTATATGTCGTTGGCAAGTCATGATTTATTTTATTATTATTATTATTAATATTATTTGCCTCGGCAGATCGTTAGTGTGAAACCGAAAATGTTTCACCAAATGTAAAAATTAGTGCGACGAAGAGAGGAGCGAAGCGGAGCGGTATAAATAAAATTGGGGAGTAATACATTTGATTTTAATAGACATACGATCTGCCTAGGCAAATTATGATACGGCAAATTCTACGATATGCCGAAGAATTATACATTTGTGTATAATTTGGTTCTTCATACGACAATTTACCTTAATAAAGTAAACAAGCAATAAACGTTCTATAAATTATAATCCACGAAACCAAACAAATTACGTTATTGATATATTTGTATATATGCTTCTAATTGCTTTTTATATTTTGCTTAGAGTTTCCCAGGGGCTTTTACTACTAAAAGATTCGTGGTTTAGATTCATAATCCTATTGAAACGGCTACTCACGATTTTTATATAGTCAGATTTCACCTGACTAGTTTCAATGCTGCGAAATCGACGCGGGGCCAAACGGGGGACCACCGCGTAACCATGTTTGCCTCCGAAGAAGCTGTACGAATACAGTGAAACTATAGTTTCCCAGGAGATGATTTAATCTACATAAGCTATTAAAAATGGTGTATTTCTTAACTGTACCAGGCTAGACATATTATAGCGACGAAAGCGCCATCTGTTCCATAAAACACATAGGCGTGAGTTTCACATAAAGCCCTTGTTTTTACGAGTATGTGAATTACTCGTTAGATTTTGCTTTATCTAGGTATATCTATCTATATCAATAATGAAGTACCTATAGTAAAAGAGTTTTACGTGAGCGAAAAGCTTATCTCATAAAATATTACATAATTAACCTAGAATTTAACCATATACATTGCAATAAAAAAAACAATGCTCGCGGGTCCCGATTGGGACTTTCTATAGTTAAAGGGTTAATAATAGTATAGGTGTGTTTAAGAACCCAAAAAATCCAACAATTTTATTAATATCAAGCGTAGAATCCATATCACATTTCATAAAGCTTCCAAGGGGCGACATTTCTAATCTGAATCCTTGAGATGTTCCCCAATTCCTCTTCCTTTTGTAAAACTTCCAGATTTATTCATTCACCGCCTTAAGTAAGGGACGGCCTTTCAACGTACTTCAATTCATGTGATTGAATATTAAGGGCAATATACTCATACTTTTAAAGACGACTCCGCGAAGAATTTCCACATTTTGGTGTGATTTAGCTACTGTAAATAAAAAGCTACTAGTTTAAAAAATTATGATAACATTTTCGGAGCCTTTTCCTAGATTTCTGAAGTACAGCAACGCGATTGATAAACTTTTACTCAAATTTTTACTCTGTTTGTTACTCTTTCACGCTGAAACGGCTGAACGGATTTAGATAAAATTTAGAAAGAATATAGCTTATATCCTAATTTAACACAGAGGTTATTTTTTATCCCGGAAAAAATGCATGGTTTCTGTAGGATAGATCAATATCATTGAAAAATTGGGTGTCTAATTAGTGCGGTCGTTATCGTTTGTGGTAATATAAGACAAGGCTATGTTATTTTATTTTATCTTTTCTGGTGCATTCCAAAGCACGCCGTTGAACCGAATAAGACGCGGGTGGAGCCGCGGGCAAAAGCTCGTTATTCATAAAACTCAAACATATTTTATTAGATAGGTTTTTACAATATCTACATTTTTGAAATTGGGAATTTTGCTTGATTATCTGGTTCCTAATAGATAAATTAAAAAAAAAATTTTTTCGGTCTAAATTGTTCCCTCTCGCACTGTGCGTTTTTCCACTTGGAGTGACACACACTCACCATAGGTTCCGTATTTTAATAAAAAGGTGGTTTGTGTATATAGAGAAGACGAACGAATGTAGAGTGAAGAAAAAAACTTATGGTGGAAGGTAAATCTCGTCCGACCCCTAACGGCAGAAGGACATAAGCCGACCAAATTGCCAACATTCTGAAGAAGGACCAAGTCAATAGTACCCGAATAGAAGGCCTTAGAATAGATTGATGGATGTAGAAGACAGAGAGAACCATAGTAGAAAAAAATTGTAGTCTCTGACTACCCCTCTGGGAGACAGGGGTGAGTATATGTATATATCTATGTATGTTTTAATCAAAAGTATTTAATTTTTTAATTTAAGTAATTCGGCAGGCTTTATAGCATTTTAACAGTTTTTCTATAGTTATAAAATACTTAAATATTTGAATACTGATTGTTTTATTAATATTCATTTATACATAATGTTTATATTATATATGACATTTATATTGAATATTTTTACGAAATTTTAAATCAAATGGTTTATTAAATTGTACCGAAGCCAAAAGTAAAAAACTACAACTTTTAGAATTTTTATCAATCTGTCTTCTATTTTAACTCGAGAATCACTCAACGGATTTAAATCAAGTTTTCTTTCTGACCATCACGGTAATCCTGTTCAACATAATAAGCTATAAAGGGTATTGATAAAATAAACGCCAAGCCGAAAACAGTCGATATTTTATCTTATGCGCGGGCTTTGAAATGTAACTGGTTCCGTTATAGTTCAAAATGTTAAATTTTCATAAATATTGGTTTATTACAAAAATATTTTATTTCTTCGTGCAAGTTTTAAATACGCTTACTTGTAATTTTTGTTTAGAAGTAACGGTAACCTAATGGGTAGGACTCTTAGTCTTGAAGAAAAACGGTAACATAATGGATAGGACTCTCAGTCAATGGCGTGAATTGAATTTTTTGCTGGAAAAGCAATGAGAAGGTCAAGTTTAGCGATAAAAATAACATAAAAAAATTTAAAAACCAATTTGAAAAAAAAAATTTGTATGAAACCATGTACTCTAGGGGCAGTGCCTATCCTGGCGTCATACAAATAATAATTTTTAAAAAGTGTCATTTTTTTTTGTTATTCTTGACCTTCCAATTGCATGCACACCACTCTCAGTCTTGAGGAGTAACGGTAACTCAATTGGTAAGACTCTTAGGCTGAAATTCAGAGTGGATTTTGAGTCCGAACTCAAGAGGAACTCAATCTTACAAACGTCACTCTAGTATGAGATCACGTCACTTTTTAACCTTTGTAAGATCGAGTTCGGACTCAAAATGCACTCTGAATCTCACCTTTAGGCTCAGACTCAGAGTGCATTTTGAGTCCGAACTCAATCTTACAAAGTCAAAAAGCGACGTGATCTCATACTAGAGTGACGTTTGTAAGATTGAGTTCGGACTCAAAATGCACTCTGAATCTCACCTTTAGGCTCAGATTCAGAGTGCATTTTGAGTCCGAACTCAATCTTACAAACGTCAAAAAGCGACGTGATCTCATACTAGAGTGACGTTTGTAAGATTGAGTTCGGACTCAAAATGCACTCTGAATCTCACCTTTAGGCTCAGATTCAGAGTGCATTTTGAGTCCGAACTCAATCTTACAAACGTCAAAAAGCGACGTGATCTCATACTAGAGTGACGTTTGTAAGATTGAGTTCGGACTCAAAATGCACTCTGAATCTCAGCATTAGTCTTGAGGAGTAACGGTAACTCTATGGGTAGGATTTGCACAAATAAATTTATCGAAATTTGTATACATACCACTTTAAATATTTATTATCATTTATGGGCAAAAAGACTTCTGAATTATGTACAGACAAGTTAGTTTTAGAACTATTCCTTTCACATTGATAGCTTTTACGTATCGGAGAAAAGTGAGTGTTACATGCGAACGGACATAGTTCTTTTTTAAATTTTTAATACGAATTCCTATAAATAATATAGAATTGAAAGGTGTTGCAGCCATAGAGGTACATTAGCATTTAGGTACTAGAGATACTTATGAATTTTCTCGTTTTTGTAATAGTATCCAAATGTCAAAGTCACTGTCAGGATGGCCCACACTCGTTGTTTAAACTAATAAAACCCAATATGCGATGAGTCTCGTTCCCAAACACACAACTTTAGATTTTTTTATTATTTTTGAATAAAATATATCAAATAAATATGGTTTACAGCATTAAGCGACTATATAGTATAATGTCAATAAGATTTTTGTAGCAAAGTTGTGTTATATGATGCATTACTTTGTTAGTGATCCTGCACAACAACTATAAACACGCTTTTAAGTTACAAAAGCCTAATAAAAATTAAAATTTATTCTACACCGTGAAAGTGGAATACTAAGTGTTCGTAGACTTTTTATTTCCAATATTGTAACAAAATTGACATTTCAAGAGGTCGCTTTTGCAGCCAATCGAGATGAAGGTTACAGGTCAGTTAGACTTGAAGGCAAACTTAAAGTCCCTCGAGTACGCTCTGCATTTGCTAACCGCTTTAAAATTTTCTTAGGTCCATTCGTTTACAATCAAATCATCAAAGAAATACCTTTAGCAGATAAAACTAAACTAAAAAATAATTTAATAAGAAATCTCCGTACTTGGCTTTTATCAAAATCTTATGACTATATTGAAAAACTGATGTGTATCGAATCATAATTTTGAATAATCTTTAAACAAAAACTTCATTTATTACATTTTTACCGACTTTAAAATCCTATATTTGTATGTATTATATTACATATAAATATATGTACGTATTTATATATATATATATATATTCGGCTTACACCACAAAAATAAATTAAATTACTGTACGAACTTTGTGCACTGGGCGCCTTCTGGCGAAAAATAACTTCATAGTGCTTCCGTGTTACGGAGAACTCTAGTATCGGAGCACTTACATTCGCAATAATATGTTCAACGTATGTTGGTTATACATATTGTACAATGATTTTATTGGGTCGGACCCTGCCTATACTATAAGTCCGAACCGTTGTATATTTTTGTATTTTACTAACCCTAGGTTAGGTCTATTTAAGTTTTTGTATTACTAACTATTTACAGTAAATAAATAAATTAATAAATATTTGTGTATATTTAACATGACTCTATAATTAACTATGTGAATTTAAATTTAATACGATTTTTAACTTGAACTTGTATTTGTTTAATTCTATATTTTTTGTATGCCGAAATGGTGAAGCATATGGGACATTTTAATTTATTAACATCTTTGTATACTACCTATATCTAAACAAATTAATATATTCTGATTATTATTCTAAAATAAGAAAAACAAACAAACAAAATATCTTTATTTTTAGAAAAAAATGAAATGCATTTAGAAAATAAACCAGTTGCAACCACCTTCTTAAAAAACAGGACAAGTGCGAGTTGGACTCGCCCGCCCAGGGTTCCGTACAAATTTGTAGGTACATATTATAAATATTCTCTGAATTTTTTTTTATGATTTAATTACAAATGTATAATTTTCAGATTTTTCCCTATACTTGTAGTTTAAGACGGTATTACTTGCCAAACTTCATAGTTCTAGGTCAACGGGAAATACCCTAAAAATTTTGATTCCCTTGATAGTGTCGAAGTATACGATTTTTGCAGCATAAACGGCCGTATCATTTTTTTACGTTCACTTAGAAGTTTCATTTTTTCACAGCTTCAAGGAACTATAGACATGTATATGGTTTTAATTTCAACTCGATACCACCTTGCGTTCCCGAGATAAAGACAGACAGACGGACGGACGGACTAACGGACAAACCAGACAGACAGACAGACAGACGGACAACAAAGTGATCCTATAAGCTATAGGGTTTCCATTTTTCCTTTTGAGGTACGGAACCCTAAAAACGACCACGGACTGACTTTTACTAACTAAATTAGCGTTATTATCTCAGTCGGTAGTATGCAGAATTCTCAATCTTGAAACCCAAGCTTCAAGTCGTCCCCGTGAAGCAGGCATCTAGAATTTATGCGCAAATTTTTTATGCTTACCACTTGCTAAACGGTGAAGCAAAACCCTGTGACGTGAAACTGCATACCTTAAAAAGCGTGTATTTGTCCCCGAAGTCCTCGATGAAGAGAATGTATTTCAGTGACAGTCTCTGAAAATATATCTGAAAACCCCTAGAGGGTGCAAAATATGTCAATAAATAAGTAAATAAAAATTGTTTATTGCAAAATATATATACAAGATATAATTCAAATATATCGTGTCAAATTCATGTCGGGACGATTGAATTATTTGTGTATGTTCTGAACCACAGTTTGTACGGAACTTTAGTATCACCGTGTTGGAATGGTAATGTACCTCTAGTACCGACACCTTCGGCAAAAAATACACAATTCGTGTGGTAGAGGAAATTGTTTGTAAGAATGATTTTTAGTTTTTGCTCCTTTCAGCCGTACATATGTGGGGTGGTTGTATTGATTAATAACTAAGGGAAAATTGCATTTTTGTTTTTCTTTAGTGTGTATTTGATTTTAGGGTTCCATCCCGTCAGATATAGATCAAAGCCCTGGTAACTTTCCGTCAGTTCAACTTTCAGTTGGTAAGATATACTAAAAAACATTTAATTTTCATCCCTATTATTTTGTATAAATTATAATTGCAATTGTCAGCACTTGCTGAAACATAATCAAGATGATAATAAATACGCTTGTACTGCTTAACTGATATTAGCTTTAACTATAGCTGCAACCGGTTTCACCTTACGGCATTATCAAGGAGTAATATAACTAATAATTATACATAATACAAATATGGTAGTTTACATGGCAAATGGTAAAAATAATATCTTATTTCATTGAAAGGGTCATTGAACCTTGGTCCAACCACTTGACGAGTCTCCAGTATGAATTAGGCTGGATAAACGAATGTCACCTTGTATATAGGAGATATATGAACAAAAAAACTGTAACTTACGGGTATAACAAGTAATTTATTAGAGTGCATTACGTGATAGAAAAAAACAATTTAAAACAAACCTAAAGTAAGACAAATATGTTGAAAAAATTCCTCTGGTCAGGATTCCAACCTGCGACCTTTTGATTATAAATTAGCAGATTCAAATCCAGAACCGATATTTCTTTTTTTATATTTGTCTAAGTTCTAAAAGCTTTCGGTCCCAACGGCCCAAGGTTTTAGAATGGAGACCACGTACAGCAAAGCGTAGTGTAGGCCGACCTCGTGCCCGCTGGACCGATGACCTGAAGGACGTTGTGGGGGGCGGTTGGATGAGGAGGACGGCGGACCGACATGAGTGGCGAAATTCTGGCTTTTCTAGGTTGCAAATTTCCAAATCGTTAGATTTAGCTATAGCAGTTGCGTGAATAGAACTTTTTGCTGGATATGCAATGAAAAGGTCAATTTTGACAATAAAAAACTAACAAAAAAAATTATGTCACTTTGAAAATTCACTTCTTGTATGACGCCAGGGTAGGCACTGCCTTCCCTAGAGTTCACTATTTCATACTTTGTTTTTTTCAAATTAGTTTTAAATGTTTTTCATGTTATTTTTATCGTCAAACTATACCTTCGCCACTGCTATAGATAATATAATCTGTGTACCAATATGAGTGTTCAAAATAAATAAACTTACCTAACATACACAACACATACGTAACACAAAAAGTTCGTTACTTCCAAGAAGGGATTACAATACCTGTTTGATGTTACACAAGTAATTGCTTCTGCATACTTTAATTACTTCCCTGAATCAAAGTAAGCTTTCTCTAACATAAACAGAATCACTTTACCCTCACTTGCTTAGCAAATTCCATGATAAAACTTGTACTTCTTTTGTCATTCTTACAGTTAAGGTGAAGCGAGATCCCAAAGAGTAGTCAATATTATAATGATTATTTAAATTCAATATCAAATCGTGTATTTTGTAAAAAAGAGACATAAAGTATACGTTTTACACAGCAAATAAAATCTTTACAAAAAAGATAGACAATAGAATATGAGGAAATATATAATACGGGAAATACATAAAAAATGTATATTTAAGTTGAGTTTATAAAATTATACGCCTGCATAAAATAAAGAAATATAAAAAAAAATATTATATAAATATACATAACGCAATTATAATAATAAAATAGGTTGATAAATAAACTAAATAATGCCTAGCCAAATAAATATATACTAAAATACTTACAAAAATAAAATATTGTAATATCTATTTAATGAAATGATGAAATAAGTTGATAGATATTATAATAAATATCCAAATAAATGTATATTATGTCTAAATCCGCCCAGTCGATTAGTCTTGCTTGCAAGATCATGTCCTTTTTATAATTTTATCAAAAACAGATAAACCGATTCTGAAGGCTTTAATTTCAGTTTTAGTGCTGTCAAAACAACATTTTCTTCATTCCAAAATAGTTTTTTAGTGTTAACAATAGAAGCTATATTACTTTGAAATTTAAGTTTTAACAGCACTAAAACTAAAATTAAAGCCTGCCGAATATTTGTTTATCACGTTAGAAATTATTGTCCATTTGTGCCCGAAGTACGGCTGTAGACGGTGACCACCACAGGACGTAATAATATCCAATAAATCGCTGAAAAGCTAATGTACCACTTGGGAACACCTCTAACACCCCTTCGAGGATTCATGTCCTACGTCGTGACAATTATTTTTGTTTTATAGTTGCGTGTTGTAACTTTTTTACCGATTTTGTTATCATTTTTCCTTCTGAACATAACAAAAAATTTCAAAATATCCCGAATCCTCCCAAAATAGATTAAATTTACCCAAAATATATTATTATAACTTTAAATTTTACTATAAAGTTCATAGTACCTACGAACATTATTGCATAATAGCTTTAGTAAACTGTAAATATTTAATTGCGCATCAAAAATACTAACTGCACATCAAATGGCTCTAGACTTTAGTTGAAGTCATGGAGCGACCGCCATACATAACCATCATGGTTGTTTTTTAATTATAACCAAAAAATCCTACAATTCAGCCCCCTTTTCGAAACTCTGACCAAAGTTCATTTAATAATTTTGTTTGATAGGACACTAATAGTTCGCATTTTTAGAGTTTCGCGCCCAAAGGGCAAGATGGAGCCCTGTCGCCCTGCTGGAAGTGTATTTTTGAATCATTCGAATTTCAATTCGCATACGAATCCGCATGATTCGCATACGAAAATTAAAAAAGTATTGTATTCGTATGCGAATTGAAATTCGAATGATTCAAAAATACAATCCCTGTCTGTCCGTCTGTCCATCCGTATGTCACGGGTATGTAGCTTGCAGACGGATCAAGTTACAGTTATAATTTATGTTACTTTTATATTATCATTAAGTTATCTTTCATATAGTTTTTTGGTCAGTTTTTTATGTTTGAAGTTAAAATGTAGTAACGTAGTTATGTTTAAAAATAATAAAAAACTAAATACCAGTAACAGTTATGTTTACCCTAAACCGAATATTGAATTAAATAAAAAAATAATTATACATGAAAAAGAAGCAGAAAAATAATTTTTTTACTCCTGCATATGGGATGGTACTGTCTAAATTCTACCTATATAATTAAATTAAAAAATATTTTTCCATTATTTATTTTGAAATTTAAAGGAAGGAGGGGGGGCATCAAAGTTGTCAGTTTTTAGACCATTTTGTTACGGGGTTTATCTCAAAAACTAAACTAGTTACGAATTTGGAATTTTGTGTATATTATGAACCATACACTGCATTTAAACAACGAAGACTGAAAACGGAAATTTTCAATTTAGGTTTAGGGTTACGTACCGGAATACTTGACCGACTTAATTCTGCAGTTTTGTTTCATACATTTTGTGGGTACTGATAAGTTTGTAATTATTATTGAAATCATTCAGGTATATTAACTTATTTAAATGATAAAGAACCATCAGGATGCAATTCCTACTCACACTTGACCGGTTTTTTTGTTTTTTCTCTTGTGTGAATGATTAAATTTAAGCTTTCTTTGTTGATTATCGTAAATATTTTTTTTGTATTTGGACGACCCTTACTGGAGGGGTAGGCGCTTAAACCATAGTATAAATAAGTAATATAGGTGGTAGAACTGATGCCGGGCTCGACTGTGGAGGTACCACCATCTTACTCGCAAATCATCCCGAAGTTATTTGTGGGAGAGTAAGAGAACAGCTCTCAGGCAAAACCAGGTGGTCCACCATTGCCTGGGACCGATCGATGGATGGCGGTTTATCCATCCCAAATTGCCAGGCCTTATATAAAACAGACTCGTGACGGGCAGCGGCGTCACTGGTGCAAGGGCTTCGGCACCGCTCTCACCAACCCGCCTGCCCAGCGTGTGTGAGTATGGGCATTTCTTCCAGGAGGACCGCCAAGAGTGGCGAAATCCTGGAAAGGCCTTGGTTCAGCAGTGGACGAAACAGGCTGATGGATGGATAGATAAATAAGTCATAGTATTCTATCTCCATACAAAGGGGTCGAAACGAACCCCCCTCCCCCCCCAAAACTCGGTTCAACTCGGTTTACGACAGTTGCGGTCGCACCGCAGTTACGTACGCACGTTATCACTGTGAAGTTCTCGCGCATTTTCGTAAATTATGGCACGAAATCACAGAGTATGTTGTGCATTGTATGGTCGCTTATATACAACTTTTATAAAAATAATATAGCATCATCAAATACGTAAACAGTCAGTTTGGCAGCCCTAGCGCGTGTTTAGGCGCCGAGCGGCTGTAGGTATTGATTTCAAGGACACCACCTAGTTAAACTACTGTTGTTACCTATACCATAGTAAGTTTTTACTATGCCTATACTGTGCTTAAACTATGCTTAGACGTAGTAATACTACAATGTTGTGTTTTTCTCATGGGGCCTAGAAAATAACCTACTTACACATACTAAATAACGTTAGCGACCACGAAAGAAAGAACCGTAAATAAAAAATTAACAAAGCCAGTTGAAAATTAAACAACTTTTTATATAGAAACAAAATAAACATACGAGCCGAAAATTTCATTACACTCTACTTGGTAATGAAGCTTTAAACACCAAAAGTCAATACTATCGATACATATGTCGATTTGGCTTCACACCTAAATAACGTAGATCTAGTTTACAATGTTTTTCATTTTGAACTTAATCGTTTGTGTTTAAAGTTGATTTTTGATTGTAGGGTCAATCAGTGGTATTGTATACACTTAGTACAGAAATTATCGATAGACTAAGTAAGTCAGTGACTGCGTGAATTGATGATAATATAAATGTGTGCGTAGCATTGCTGTAGGAGTTCATGTAGTGCTAATTTAGCTTTTTTTTATTCTTACGCTAAGTGTGATCGCGAAGAAAGTAGGAGAGTTAAAAAAGGACGAGGCGTAATCAGTCTTTTATGGTACTTGAAAAATCTACGGAAGTTGGTAACCGACAAATCAGTGATACAACGCAACTGCGTAACCACTGTCCCGGTACGGCTTCTCACGACGTCATACCAGAGCACGACGCATCCTTATTTTTCAAATAAATTAATATTAATATGTACTATTATTTTTATTACATTAAGGATCTGTATATCTAATCAAAATTATTAGTACTAAGGAATAAAATGATTTTTTGTTCCCAAAGTTATTATACACTGTCTGCTCAACTAAATTACTAAAAATTACAACGGACTGTTTTTAAATAGTTTTCGAAGACAACGTCTTTGCTGAGCTAAAATTTTTACTTTCACTAAAAATAAGCTAAATAAGCTTAAATTTTTGCAATAAATAGATGTTATTTGTAAAAACTGCTATTCATCACCATCATCGTATGGCCTTGGTATCCTGCTTTATCTATTATACAGGTTGTAAATGCAAAGTCAAGAATCCCTTTAGGGTATGAAAGTTTACACGATTCTGATGTCATTACGAGAATAAAATATATACCTTGAATTTTCACCAAAAATTCTATCATTTTTCTATCAGCTCACCGGCCTCCCCACACACCTAATTGCACCCCGCAACCCGCACCCCTCATCCGAGTGGCCAGCGACCAGTGAGGTCGTCCACGCGATTAGTGTATTTTGAGTAAAGAAAATCGCCTTATTATGAGGTACTGGTACTTTATTTAGAGATCCCAGTATTTAAAATAATAATAATAATAAATTGCTTTATTTCAGGCAACAAGGCCCATAACAATAAATACCTTATACTACTAATACATATGTTTTTATACTAAAAACAAAGACTAACAAACTAAAATATCATTATGGCACAACGTCACTGTGCAGGTCCGGTGATGTAGATGGAAGTCTACCGCGAAAACGACGGTATACCACGCCCTTCGGCCAGAAGTCCTCCTTCATGAAGGTGGGCAGCCTGCTTGTCGGTATTCGTGCCACAAACGCTTTGAAACTTGCGTTGTGGCGCGATTCCAGCGGCTCCACTCTCAACAAGAAGTTGGTCTTGTTCTGGATGTAGTCGACGATGTCCTGCGCCTTAGTGGTGTAGTGTAGGCGAGACAGGTACATCGCCGTGGTCGGCGTCGCAGCCCGCAACAGGAAGTTGGGCCCCGTTGATCCGGTGCCGCAACGGTTTTGGTTTACTCGCTTAAGGCGCCTCCTCTTCTCGACCTTGACGAAGCCATCTTCATCACGGTAATCAGTGGAGGCGTCTAATGTAACGACGGTTGGTGGTCTGTCAGACGTAGGCCGTAAAGTCGAAGCAACCGGTCGGCTCTTGACGATGGAGGCGTAATTTTTCTGACAGAAGTTCGCCTTTTTGGCAGGTCCCGCTGGCACGTGCAGCGCTGCTAGCGGTCGCGGGGTGCGGGGGGCGGCTACAGGGGCAGCGGGGACGGTGTCACGAGGCACGCACGATCCACGTTTCGCTGACACGGCGGACGACGGTGGCGGCGGTGGCGGCGGCGGCGGCGGTGTCAACACGGCTGACTCGATACTTGACTCCGATATGTCGAGGCAAGCTCCGCGCCGCATGTTGATATGCACGTCATCAGATGACCTCAATGAACTACGCAAACTTACGACTTCCTTGCGCAGCTCCGAAACGATGGTTTCCGAGGCCTCGAGCCTTACCAGCACATCCGCGAGACTCGCCTTCAGACTGACGATGTCCTTAAGAAGGCTGGTAACATCGACGTGGTCAAAGGTGACCGGAGGAAGCTTTTTCAGCTCCTTGGCCACAAAAGTTGGCACGTCATCCGGATCAGTAGCTTTCAGGAGCGTGATGATGTCCTGCAGACTTCTCTTGGTCCCGTCGCGTCGGCGAGACACCATCTGGTCACTCATGTTGAGCGACGTGTAGAGCAGCTTCTTGGCTTCAGATATATCATCTTCACTGAAGCTAGACGAACATATCTGGATTGCGCTCACTTCATCCATTACGTCCAACTTCTGTTACAGGAACGCAAGGAGTTCGTTAGCAATGAGCGACTGCTCCATATCACTAACAAAAGAGCGTCGGCTTACGCCGCGCTAAGCATTTAATTACATATAAATATAACACGTCTGTTTCAGCTTACGCTCACTGACTGACTTGAAAATAATATCTTTACCGATCATACTAACACACCCTTAAAGGATTCTTGCCTTTGTTTTTACACTCGGTATATACAGCTACAATTCTAAATCCAGGTTTGATAGCCACACTTTTGCCTGAGGTGTTAGCTTATGTAGCTGCTCCAGCCCACCAGAAAACCTTCTGTTGGGGCACTCTTCCACGATGTGACGGATAGTTTGTTCCGAGGCTCCACAGTCCTAACGAGGCGAGTCAGCGAAACTGTTATTCAAAAATAGTAAATCGCAATTTTTCTAGACTTTGACTTGAACAGGCAGAGAATTAAGTAATTAATATATTTTTTTTAAGTGGCAGCACTTGAGTAACTCTTAGTGCCTTTTACATTACAATCATGATTAATGTAGTTAATATTGCAGAATAAACTCATTTCTATTTCCAGATACTTGTTTTACAATTAACCATAAAATTCTTTGTAATAATTTCCAATCGGAAACCTAAAATTAAAATATTAAAATAAGCAGTCTTCTTAAATAAATGTTCGTACCTCCATGCCACAGCCCCGAGATCCTCAAACTCGGTCAGAAAGGTTCCCACATGGACGGACGGACAAGCGTTTAATTATTGACAATAGATAACTATCCGTGCTGGGTTATGTCAATGTTTCATTTAGATTGTGCGAGTATTTGCGCGTAAATGGCTTCAATAATGTCGTCGAATTGCGTTGTTAATAAGAATATGTAAAAAAATACATCGTTACGAAATGAGTCAACAAAAAGTGTTAAAGTTATTTCCGAATATGGACTATGAAATGGAAGTCACCTACATTTCACCGACGTTTATTATCTCCCAACGTAATGGGTGGTGAGCCCTTTTGCAGTACTTCGGGCACAAATACTGACCAACAGCTTACCGGAAACAATGACATAGACATACATACATTTATTAGTAATATTCATTACAAGTCATTTACAATGAGGGGTATAAAACAATCGGTACACTTAGTAAATAATAACTTAACAAAAATAAGTCAATTTAATTACAATACAAAAATAATTTGAAATGTCGGTATTAATTTCATAGTGTGTAAAATAAAAACACAATTTTCAATATATTTCGGCCTCTTCTATGAGGCCGTCATCAGTTGAATGACAGTTTAATAAAATTAATGTATATACAGGTAATATAAAAAAGTATTACTAAATCTATGCTACTGACTATTTACAGAAAAAAATAAAATAATTATATTTACAGAATTATTTAATAATAAATAAAAATGCTGGCCGAATCACAGCCGTCGCGAGGAAAGGTTCCCAAAAGGCGTTGCCACGCTTTAATTATTTAATTTAATTAATCTAGGTGGGGAGAGAGGAGATATTTTGAAATTTTCTGAAATTTCAGAAAAGAAAACAAATAAATTAAGAAAACGTATAGGTAAATTTACAAAAAAGTACCAGTTTAATGGAATTAAAACATTACGTTTATCATTCCAAGGGGGGATCCACGATTTCATTCGGGGGCATTCTGACAAGGCTTGGAGCTAGGGGTCAAAATATCAAATAGTTATAAAGAAAAAACAGTTTTTGTTTCTTAATGCATCCCTTGATAAGGGGGAAGGGTTAATATAGGTGAAAGGTCGTTTTGGATTTGCTGTGTAAAAATACACCTAAATAGAAATAAAAAATCTAGTCAAATGTATGGAATTATTGGGTGTTTCGGGAAGAGCACGGCCCCCATTCCCCCTGTATCCGCAAATGTATCATTCTATTTTTGGAAATACTTTGGTGAGATTTTTTTCACCTGAGAGCCTTTGGCGTAACCCAGGGAGGGGGGAGGCTGTTCTTGCTTTCTCCTTACTAAACCAAGTATTCAGAATTGTAGTGCTTTTTTAATTACCAAGTTTAGTCATATCCTTTACTATGGTCAGTACGGTATGTGCGAGGAAAATGTATTTTTAGGGTACGTATACCCGAAGGATGCAAAACGGGACCCTATTAGCTTCCGCTGTAATATCCGTCCGTCACAAAGGTCTACAGCATGAGCTTGTACATCCATCCATACTCACACACGTTGGGCAAGCGGGTTGGTGAGCGCGGTACCGAAACCCTCGCACCAGTGACGCCGCTGCCCGTCACCAGTCTGTTTTATATAAGGCTTGGCAATTGGGGATGGATAAACCGCCATCCATAGGTCCCAGGCAATGGTGGGTCGCCTGGTTTTGCCTGAGAGCTGTTCTCTTACTCTTCCCCGGAATAACTTCGGGAGAATTTGCGAGTAAGATGGTGGTACCACCACAATCGAGCCCGGCATCAGCTCTACCACCTTTATCGCCTTGATCTTACTATTTACCATGATGTTTCATACCCACATTGCGTGGTAGGTACTTAGTACGAAATCCTTTGCATGCGAGTCCAACTAGCACTTTGCCAAATTATTTAAATAAGGATCATTGCGTTACCATATTTACCTTCAAAGCATTGTTTTTATTATTACAGCTTTTTACAAGAAAAGGAAATCATTTTAGAATTAATGAGTTTTATTACTTTTTTCAATTAATGACCTTTATTATCTTGTATTAAATCAGTCAGCACGGCGGCGCGGCGGTAGCTCAGGGGTAGAAGGCTGTCCTCTCAATCTATGAGATCCTGGTTCGATCCCGGACCGGGGCAAAAAGTGATGAGTTTTTCATAATTTATGTGCATAGTATTTAACACTTACCACTTGCTGAACGTTGAAGGAAAACATCGTGAGGAAACCTGCATGCTCTAAAAAGCGTATATTTGTGCCCGAAGAACACCGATAGCGCTCACCACCCATCACGCTGGAACGTAATAATCGGCGGTGAAAAGCGGGTGTGCCGAGTGTGAACTGTGACTTGCATTTCACAGTTTACACACGGAACACCTCTGACACCCCCTCGGAGATTCATGTCGTGACGCTAGGTATTTTTATTTTATATATTTGTCTCGGTGTACATATACAAATTAATTTATTACTATCTACCATACCATGTCTAATGCTTACTAATCTTACTGACATTTATGTACTACATGTATAGCTTTTACTAGGTTATCCTTGACCGAACGCATAAAACTTACAACCGTGCAAAAAAGTTACTGTTCTTTAAAACGTATTTCTTAGTCCAAAAGAACTATTGGAAGTTTATTTAAACTGTACGTCATCAAGTGACGTCATCGAATATTTTGTGTTAACCGGGTGTAAACTGACTACTGAAACCACATTTTCCTTTTCATTTCATTTTCATTTAATTTCACATATTAATGGTCATGCTAAACAAATTTCGCAAATAAACATACAAGCGCATTTTGACTTGACTTTTGTAAAAATTGATTCCTATTTTTATTTTGGTAAATAAATAGTTCAAAAATGTGCTAATCGTTTTGGATAAATAAACCCTGCCACCCTTCATACTTCCAACGATCTAAAGAACCTACTTAACATCAAATACTCCCACCAACCAATTCCCAAAACGGCGCAAATAAATTAATTTGGTCAAGTGCGCGCACAAAGGGTTCCGTACCACCACAGAAATACGGCTACGGAACCCTAAGAACATATATATCAACAATATAGATGCTATACATAACATTGAGGCGACCAAAAACAAGGCGCTAAAATGGTACCAGCTGAGAAACAATTTAGCACCCTCTGAGTACGGAACCCTAATTTTATTATTTGTTATTTTAGTTTTAAGTATGTACTGAAATGTGTGCGAATTTAAAACTTGTATGTATTACTGTGTTTAAGATAGACGTAAAACAAATTACGTTAAAAGAATGCATTTAAATTTTTATTACGTTTTATTATTTTTCGTGACACGTATTTTGTGAAAATTTAAACTTTCTACATATTACGACTGGA
Source organism: Ypsolopha scabrella (assembly GCA_910592155.1). Lineage (NCBI taxonomy): Eukaryota > Metazoa > Arthropoda > Insecta > Lepidoptera > Ypsolophidae > Ypsolopha > Ypsolopha scabrella. Next base: position 2,230,205 of record OU342978.1, read on the forward strand.
ACTGTAGTCGCTAGTGACAGACGGACGGACAGACAGACAGACAGACAGCAGAAGCTTAATAATAGGGTCCCGTTTGGCACCCTTAGGGTAGGAACCCTAAAAAGCTGAACTTGCCTATACAAAAGTTCACGTAGGAATTTAACGTTAGTATGGAGACGAACAATTTATTTAATTTTCGCAGGTTTCTTTGGGAAACTTGTTCAGTATGATCCATTTTATTTAATGATAGCAGTCCATTAATACTTTGTATACCCACTGATCCCTTTTTGACAGCAGTAAAGGTAGCAGTAAAAAGTTACACAAAATATTTCTAAATGGGGCTCCATTTTTATAGAACACAAAATAAAAAGCATACGCAGCACATAACTCCACTTCAACTCAAAAACTAAAAATTGGACTGTGTTGTGCACGAAAACCAAAAAGTTTATTTGAAGGAGGCTAAAAAGTTACAAAAGGAGTAAAAGAAATCTTTTCGCTCGTTGTACTGAGTCCTTCCGCATGGTACAGGCTTCGAAGCTACTTCGGAACAGTCTCGAATGTTATTCGAATATGAACTTTGTTGTAGGATGGAAAGATTGATATTTATTTGGTAAAGGCTAACAACTGCATCATTGCTCTGCCTCGGGCAAAGCTCGGTGATATGATAATGTGGATAAGGCAATTTAGGTAATTAAATTAAAATTTCCTGGTTTTCAATTGGAGATGCTACTCGGCATGCTTGTGTAAATAAATGATTTTTTTAAACAAATGAGCAAGTGTAGCTATTTTAAATACATATTTTACATAAATCATCGGAAGTACAGTCGCCCACACATCTAGCTAAAAAAAATCGAAAAATTATAAATCCTACAAAAATAGCTAGCTTCAACTGCATGCAACTGAAATATTATAGATATTTTATTACGAAACAGTTTTTTATTAATTTGAGATTTCACAGTAATGAACTCAAATCGTGAAATAGTCAGCTGATTTCAAACCATACCCCGCCGAAAATATCTTGGCACCCGAAACAACCCTCTCGCCAGGTCTTAAACAGAGGTGCCGAGATATTTTCGACGGGATATTCATTGTGACGCCCGCGTTTATAAATTAGACGGAACATACAGACAGACAAATATGGTAGTTTTTGCTTCAGTACATGTAATAATACATAAATCCAAGAAATTTAAAGTAAAAAAAAAAACAATGTAGATATAGACACGACTTTTTTACTACTTTTATTAGTATAGATTGTTGTAGAATAATTGTGAAACATTTAGAAATATGTAGAGGCATTAAGTGACTTATTTTTTTCTTGTCAGCATTTCCGTGTTCAAATAAATAAACAAATGCGTTATCACAACAAAAAACGTGCCACAAAATGTGGGGCGGAAGCGATTTTCGTAAGTATGGGCAAACAGCGTGATAATGAACAGAAAATCCTATACATACATGGCCACGTGTCTGTGACTCAATTATATGAGGAGCTATGTGGCCTCGTGGTATGAATACTTAGGTGGGTACTAGACGGGATGTTGGTTTATGCCCATAATTTTTGGTCGTGCATATCATTTATGCCCAAAGTACGGCTTTAGGGCTCTCCACTCATCACGTTGAGATGTAATAACCGACGGTGAAATGTGGATGCAGGAGTGTGAGCCGTGACTTGAATCTCAGTCTAACTGAAAAGCACCTCCGCACCCCCGCGGCGATTCATGTCGTGATGATGTATTTTAGTGATCGATACCAGTTAGTAAATTAAAAACAGATAAAAAAAAAAATTGGACCTTGAAGTATTGTGGCTAAATCGGTGATACAGTGATGGGTCATGACATGCCATAAATCCCGGAATAGAAGAGCTTTTGGATGTGAAAAAAGCGATACAGGTGTGCCAGGATCGTAGCAAATGGCGATTTGTCATTACCACCTATCCCTTTGTGTGTTTATGATTGAGCTGACTTAGGCATTAAACTACTTACAAGTAGGTATGTAGGGCAAGTACCTAAAAAGTGAAAGAAGAAATAGAGAGGTATTTTAACACTAGAGTACACGCGTTGGGCTACTATAGTAGACCATGGTAACATATTTGATTGCAAATTTTTTATTTCGCACGTTAACACGTTGTTTCTCTAGCTATTCCTCATGAAGACAATTACGAGTAAGGTCAGCAACTCGTTCGACACAGGGGCGTACGGGGGGGTTCACAATTTGGCACCAAAACCGTAAGACTACCATTGCAGTCCGCGCGAGCACTGACGTAACAAAAGTGTTATGTATTTATGTATGTATATTTACATATAGCGTATGTCAGTGTTACGAATTCTAGAAATAATAATAATAAAAATTGTTTTTTTAAGTTTTAGAAAGAGTTTCCTCAAGAGAGCCATATTTTTGGTAACTTTTTGAATGTTTTTGATTTGTCAATTATTTCCTTGTATAAAAAGCCAACTAATTATGAAACTATGATCTTTTTAAAAGACAAATAATAAATAACTGATACCAAATACTATTTTATTCATATAGTACGTAAACAAAAAAAAACATTTTAAAAAGGCCTACCTACTATTAGCAGGCCACGCGTGCACTCTTCTAAAATAAACAGGCGCGTGTACTGTAGTGATAATAAACTACCTCTGGTTCTCTAGAAGTCAGAAATTTTGAAAATAAAATGGCATGTTTGAAGTAACCTTGATAAGTGGCTTCATGAGTCATCATCATGATAATATGGAACAAGATTTTTAGCGGATATAAAATCTTGAGCTTTTGTATTGTCCTTACCATTCTTTCTAACTTCTGCTTGTACACGAACATGTTCGAATAAACCGGTTGGTTTGTGTATGATAGAGACAGCACTTCTTATTCTACAAGTGCAAGGGAGACAGACAATCAATGCTCGACAGAGACCGCAACAAAACATGCTTGCATCCAGTTCAGCAAAGTTAAATTTAAAGCAAAGTACAACCCAAAATGAACTTCAAACCCACGTGGGAAGGGTTTAAAAAGCCTGAAATGGTGTTTTGTTAAAGTTGTTAGTGATATATAGGTAGGTTCATATAGTGTTATGCAGCGTCTAAAAGTTGAATTGTGACTTTATAAAGTTAAGAATATTTATTTAGACATATGATCAGCTGTTCGGTCACGTTTTGCCTGTTGCTCTTTTTGTAGAGCCTGTTTTAAATATTGCAGATGAATCGATTTTCAAATAAGTTCCGATATAGGTATTTGTATTTGGAGTTTACTGTAATTTTTCTGCATCAAGTATTGTTTATCTTTTCAAGGTTTTTTTGTTTAGGTCAAAGTCAAATTGAACAAGCATTAATATCGTGTTTATCTTATATATGATGACTTTAAGGATGTATAATACTTCACTTCGCTTCACATGATCCTGCTTTATACCAACAAATACTGCAACAAACACTCTGAAATTAATATATGATAAAGTTGAGGACTAATGCTATGTCCATGCTGTTGTGAAAACTTGATTCCAAAAATTTTCTCGATAGAAAAAAATTACAAAGTTACCTCCAAACCGCACAATAAAAAAAACCGATAGTAGCTATTCAATTAATACTTGAAATTAGATCTGAAACTATAATTTATCTTATATTAGTATAAAGCGGCTGCAGACTGTTCCATAAAAATGAAAATAACCATCAGTGTAGCCGCGATTTCAAAATAACTGATGTTTTTGTGTGCGCGGCATCTTATTAGAGTAGGATAGACAGTTAAAAAGCAGAAGCGTTAGAGCAGGACTGCGAATCGAGGTATTATGGGCCCTTAATCTTATAGATAACTTCATGGTAAAGACTCACTAGCTGGTCAGGCAGGACCAACGTTAAATTACCCTTTTTGACAAATACGAATATCTTTTATGCCCCTATACTTGTCTATGTAAGTACAATAAGTCAATGAGGATAAGAATCTTAAATTTTATTTTGCGTTTTGCTCCGAAGGCGTAATTAAACCTTAAGTTCGTAAGGTCTATGCGTTTTATTTACGAAATTGACCAAATTGTTCTGATATACGAGTACAAAATGCTTGGATCCAGCTCGATTTATTTCGTTGTATCATGAAATTTTAGTAGCCTTAGTTTACACTAGCTTTTGCCCGCGGCTCCACCCAAGTGTTATTCGGTTTAACGACACGATTTTTTCCGGGACAAAAAGTAGCCTATGTATTAAGTTAGGGTATAAGCTATATCCATTCCAAATTTCATTCAAATCCGTCCAACCGTTTCAGCGTGAAAGAGTAACAAACACACACACACAAACTTTCGCATTCATAATATTAGTGTGATTTTGAATGTTTAATCTAGCTAGATTGATTCAACGTGCAATTCTATGCAGTCAATTTTATGCATTATCAAACAATGATTATGATGAAATAATCATACTGTTTAGTTGATATTAACCAGTTAATATTTTAGTTACAAATTTAGTTTCAATACTAGAGATTATATAATAGTTTATTTTGTAAAAAAGATACATACAGTATACTTTCTACAGGTCAAATGTAATCTTTATAAAACAATAGAATATTATGAAACAAATATAATACGGGCATTATAATAAAATATTTAAGTTGGGCTTCAAAGTTATACATAATGCATAAAATATAGAAATATAGGAATGAAAATATTATTATACATAATGCAATGAATAAATAAGTTGATTAATAAACTAAATAGACCATAAATAAATATAATTCCTAACCAAATATACACTAACATAATGTAAAAAAATAAAATATTTTACATACCTACATATTCAATGAATAAATAAGTTGATAGATAAATAAACTATAAATAGATATAATGCCTAGATCCACCCATTCGATTATATTGCTTAGAAGGAGGGCAAGAAACTTAGCAAGATATGTTTTTTTTTATCCTTTTATGTCTTTTTTTCATAATATACAACATAGCAGTATTGTTTTAATATAAATGTAGAATACAAATTCAACACCTCATATCACAATTTAAGGCTCTTTCACTATGGAAGGAGAATTTCGTTTTATTAATATTCTCAGTTCATTATCATTTTCAAATACAAATTAAATATATTTTACAAGAGAGAATATTCCCTAGGCATTTCTCAATTTGAAAATGAAATAGAATTAGCTTTATTCTATAGAAAATATAACGAACTCAAAATAAGAACAAAATGTTTATGCCAAAACTGTTGAAGGTAATTGAAATACACGTAACATGAGAAGTGTGTAGACAATTTCTTTTCTTCTTGATAATTTTTCAGAATATCCAAAAAATCTCTCAAACTGCCTTCGTGCTTCGTACCCACGTCGTCGTCACGTCGGATTTACTTGGTCTGAGTCGCACAAGAGTGCGATCTAATGACATCTAAATATCTGAAATGAACATAAATTTTAAATTACACAATTATCTACAATTGTTTTTCAGGGCCTTAAATTATGCTGTGAAATCTCTGGATTGACAAGCATAAGTGTAGTTCTGTCCTTTTTACCATCATCTCGATGACCCAAAATTGATATCCTGAGGGCGCAAGCAACAGCCGTCGACAAAAACTGTCAACAACGTGCCCCTTTTTGTTAACAATAATTACTATCCAGCAATGCAATAGATGCCAGGATGCTAAGGTGAATTCCAAAAGTCATTATATTGCACACAAACTATGCCTCGACGAGAATTAAACCAGCAAACTACGGGCTAGTAAGACAAAATTCGACTACTACGTCACACTAATACTTAACACCTACTAAAATTTGTAGTTCTATGTGCTTCTTCTTGGTTATAATAAAGTTCGGGGTGATCCCATTGTTTAAATAAAATACAAGTCAGTAAATTGTGTAAAGTAAATCTCAAATCATCCATTGAAGATTCATAAAAAACACGGCTTCCTTTATCAAGCAAAAATCTCTAAAAGGAAAAGAGATCACGTCTACAGACATACATAACAAGAAAACCCAAAACACAATCTATGTCCGAAAAAGGGATGAAAGACGTATACGACACAAAATACCCTCATTATAAACATCACAGCTTTTGGAGATGTGCAGCAAGGGACAACCACTGCATATATTTCTTTCATAGCATTATCTTCTTTAACCTTTAGACCAGTAGCTTTATAATCATTTGTCTCGGTTTCGTTTACCATGTTTTTTGTGAGTATTACAGGAATTCATTTGAATTTCGACTTAGAAAGTTTTAGCTGTAGGATCATTTTGGGTCGGCATGTAGTTTTTGGTCGGTCGATTTCGCTCCGCTGACAAGATATGGTCGATTCTATTCCATCAGCAGTTTTGGAGCGGTATGATATCTAAAATCGTTTCGTTTGTCTAAAGAAATGTTTAGGGGTTTTCTAGTGAAATTGTGCTGTGTTTCAATTTCAGGCAAAATCTTGTCGTGTATATTTCCAGTTAGAAAAATCAATAATAAAGAGCAGTGGTAGCTAAGTCGGCTAAACTCTCAACCTTGAGTGTCGGGTTCAAATCCTTGACAATTTTTGTGCATAGTATTTATTTGTATACTTACCACTTGCTGACGATAAATGAAAACTAAAAAGCGTGTATTACGATGATATGGCTCAATTATGTTGAGGCGTTGAATAAAATCATCGGTGAAAAGAGGGTGTTACGAGTGCGAGTGTTGACTATTCAAGTGACAGTCCACACTTGCAAACACGCACCGCTGGTACAATGTTCGTGATGATATGATTCATTTTGTTTTAAAAGTCAGTAAAAGAAATATGACCCTTGAACTACGAGTAACTCATTGCAACTAACATGTGCCATCCATCCATCCATCAGCCTGTTTCGTCTACTGCCGGACATAGGCCTATCCAAGATTTCGCCACTCTTGAAGTGCCGAAACCCTCGCACCAGTGACGCCGCTGCCCGTCACCAGTCTGTTTTAGATAAGGCCCGGCAATTGGGGATGGATATACCGCCATCCATCGGTCCCAGGCAATGGTGGGCCGCCTGGTTTTGCCTGAGAGCTGTTCTCTTACTCTCCCCCGAATAACTTCGGGAGGATTTGCGAGTAATATGGTGGTACCTCCACAGTCGAGCCCGGCTTCAGCTCTACCACCATGCCATGTTCTACATGTGCCATATAATATCTTAATTTTCTTATATCCTCAGCATCGAATATTACTCATCTAAATCATGCGATATCAATATCATATAACAAATGACTGTATGTCACACGCAGTAGTAGGTCAAGGTAAATGACATCACAAATGTCACCCGACACCCTCACTTCCCAATAGACCAAAGTCAGCAATCAAAGGTAGGTACCATGGCAGAACCAATGTACGTTGAAGCATAATTTACATTGTCATTCGAATTTACCCCTTGTCTCTTTGTGATAGAGTCAATTTTTACATGAACAACTCAATAAGATTCATACCATCACAAAATAAACTCTATGTCTTTTACATTTAAGCCTTGGAAAAGGTGGACCGAATCAAAATGTAGAGTCGCATTAAATATGACGTGGTTTGAACTTCAAACTTTTATTTCGCTGATCCATCGAAAAGATGATGATGATTCAATGATTTCGATTATTAACACGTAACGTGTTGTTCTTTTACTTCCGATTACCATATTTGGAAATAAATATTGTGAAGTTATTAAGTAGTTAATTAAGAGACATTTCTTTCAGTTTTATGTCAATTTATCTAAAATTAACTCTTACTCGTTAAATAATACATTTCTTCTTATAGAAAAGGATCAAAATCTTGTTCGCTGGTAAAAGTCTCGGATCTGTAAGTTTTATATTAGTGGCGACATCTTTTGACCCATTAACGTAAACTAACATGGGTGCAGCTATTGATATCTCTTTTGAAAATTTGTAACATCTGCATTACCAAAATAGTATGCTACATTTTTAAATACCGTTGTCATTATAATTATTCGTATCATTATATGATTGTTTGTGATATTTGTCACAAAAAACGACAATAAATGTAATAGTTGATTTTCTTTAAAAACTTACTTATCATAGTTAAACAATATAACAATTTTTAATTTTCTTACCACCCACTTAAAAGCTGAAAAAAGTGCCATTGGTGAACTCAAACCTAACACAAGTTGTAAATTATAATGTGATAATGATTAATTGATCGTAATTTTAAATATCATGACAATGAAAGATTTACCTATAAATATAAATATTGAGCTACCTACATCTGTGTTATGTATAATGATTCATGTACGAGGTTTATTACAGTCTCAAACACTTCATGTTATACCATGTTAGCTCTTAATGCGGCCGCATAATGATGATAATTGCATAAGAAGGCAAACTAAACCACTTGGCTGTGTGTACTTTACCCAAGTTTTCAAGGATTTGATATCTGAAGCTAATTAGTAAATAAATATATGAAAATAAACAGTCCAATTAGTAAAAGCACAACACAAATCACGTGAACTTTACATTGCAATATCATATTAATTTATGAGAATTCAAAGAAATATGCTCACTTCTCTGAGCCTAATAATGTGACTTGGCTATTTTATTAGAACTTCTAAGTTACCTTATTACCACTACGTATTAACTTTTATTATTAATTTAATATCACTTTTCATTTATTGTTATTGCCTTCGTACAAATTTGATCTTTCTGCCAATGCTATAAGAGTTCTTTATACGCCTCGTGGAATATAAATAGTATTTACAGAATACTGAAAATTTAACTGATTATTACCACCTATTTTATTTGTTATTATCGCTTATAGTTTAACATTGGCCAAACATTGCCATGTTACTCTTAGATAAGCGCTATCAAACACAATGAGTACAAAATGTGTGAGAGAGAATATGAAATCTGATAATTTATTTAATATTGATAAACCAAGCCTAACATACAAATCACAAAAACTGGAGAAATTTTATAAACTTAAATCAAAAGGTCTAGTTCCGAATACATATTTATACACTTTCAGCTTTAGGAGGCGTAATTACAACAAATTATACCGGAATTAACGTTGTAAATATTCAAAAGCTTTAAGCTGAGTTTCTTTACCTTCAAGTCTTGCCAACATAAAGAGTTGTTTATTTCTAGGACATAAACGTTTAGGTATATATTTTTTTGTTGGTTAAGGAATAAAAACAATACTTTATTTCAAGAAACTGCGTTAGAAACTTACATAATTTAAAAATCAAAATCTAGCAACATATCAAGTACGACGCGAGTGGATGCAATACCAAAACAAATAGAGATCCACATTGTAGTCTTTTCAAAAATCATCTCTATTGTTAGTTTATAAGAGTAATGTGAAGTGAATACGTTTCTTGGTGGTATCGTAGGTACCCAGCCATCTGCGGTGTGGTTTTGAAGTACCTCATCCTCGAACTTCAAGAAGAGTGTAAATCAAATAACTTTGGTGATGATAACTAATGATATAATAAAGTCGATTCTGAAGGCTTTAATTTTAGTTTTAGTGCTGACAAAACTTTAATTTTTCCAAAGTAATATAGCCTCTTTTGTCAACATTAAAGAACCATTTTGGAGTAAAGAAAATTTTGTTTTGACAGCGCTAAAACTAAAATTAAAGCTTTCGGAATCGGCTTCATTATATGTATAATATTAACACTGGCTCAGTTAGCCATTTTTACTCGGAATACTTTAATATGACACTCAACTGATAATGATAAGAGTACATTTTTAATAGCGGAAATAAAAAAAGAGTCGATGGAAAGCTGTTAATGTTGAATAAGTACATATTTAGGCTTGAAGATAACTATATGCTGCTTTAATATTAGTACCTGTTGTGAATTAGGGAATTCTGTCAGGTGTGTTGTTTCTAGAGGAATATCTTAGTACCTACTTAATGTGTGTATGAGTCGACTTCATTTTAGTCATCCCAATTTGCTAAGAGGGAATAGATTGATTTTGGGCCCAAAGTCCTCGGTGGGGTCTGAGCCTGTTTTGTTGTGTATTTGGTTAGAGAAGTTTGTTTACTTTACTATGTTTGTATATGGAAGATCTAAAGGGTGGAGATTGAATTCTGTGTTAGTTGAGTTGTTATTGGCAGGGATGATACCAATGTTTAGTTTGCTGTTGAATCATCTCCTGATATAGCAATTTTCTTCAATGAAGGGAATAATCGAAAATATAAAGTGCAAGAATAAATTATACAAGTTTTTAAAAGATAATATTTCGATTGATTTACTAAGTCGATGGCCAAAACAATACATTTTTGTAGCTAAGAGTAGTGTTAGAGATACCAATTACAATTCATATTAATAGTAGGGTTAGTCTGCGTACAAACAGACTGACCTAAAGCAAAATAGAGCAAGCACAGGTATGGCTAGTAGATACTCGTTCATTGTGCAACAACAGAATAATAGCTCTAGCGTGTTTCCTACAAAATGACCGAGGTCCGTCAATTTGTGTAAAAGGACAGTGTGTCAATCAATTTGATTACTTTTAATTAAATTAAGTCAAATAAAAATATGATAACAGATTTAAGCTTAAGGCAAGATTCGTAGTTCATTGCTGCGTCGATAATATGGACGCATCAAATGAGCGAGGGTTCGATGATCATTACATAGGTCTACGCAGCTGTGCAGGTCTCGCTGCGACCGGTTAGAGTTGGTCGTGTGGCATATGCCAGCGCGTCGTGCAGTCGCCTCGGCGTGCGACGCACGAATGAGGTGCGGGGCGTCCGCAGCGCTTGCGCGGTGAGGGGCAACCGCGAACAGCTGAGCGCGCGGGTATATTGACAGCGAGTCGCACGTTGCCGTTCGTCAGTAGGTCCACTGTCACCGCGGAGTTCGCACGTAGCCGCAACCCAAGCTCACAAGCTCCGATCTTCGCTTCCGGCGTGGGGTCGATTGATTATGACACGCTCGGTGCCCCGCAGCGCTCGTAAGGACTGAGCGGTCGGTAGCCACTAAAATTATGACTTTTGGACCGTTCGCCGGCGAAGAAGAAAGCAGCAGATACCTCGTTCTAGAAGAGAAAGCTCTGAGGATAGTATCCCGATACTGGGAGATCTCCGGTGCCGCATCAGCCGAGAGGCTTCGGTTCCCGAACAGGCAAAGGCTCCTGGTAGCTCCATTTGGACTGTTATAAAAAATAAAATTTTAGGACGTTGAAAAAAATTTATTGGACTTGAACAAATTAGTCAGTAGTGTTTACCTTTAAGTGCAATAAGTGAACTGTGCTTGTGTTAAGTTTTTGGGGATAGATAAATGAAAATGGTGCCCCAGCAAATTTCGGATGTTCGGTCGATGAGCCCGGCTTCAAGTCAGCCGGTGTTCGGCTCACAGCTTGTTGACAAAAATTCGTCAACACCCTACACGGATGCCACCCAGGTAAGCGAAAATTAGGGAATTTTCAAGTAGATTTTAATAGTGATTTAAAAGTGTGAAAAGTGTAAACAAATCATAAAATTGAAAAACAAAAAATATTTAAAATTAATTGCATAAATACATTTTATTAATGTTTTTATGGCAATTTATAAAATCATAAAAAATGGAACAATATTTAAACAAAAAAAATATAAATACAAAATACGTTAATAATTTTATATAAAAAAATAAAAAATACGTGTAATATCTAAAATGATATTGTTTCAAAAAAATAATAAAACGTAAATGTACAAACAAATATTTAAAATGTCCATGATATTTATTAAAAATACTTAATACCTACTAACTTCCATTTTTTTTAATCTAAGAAAAGGTGTGCACATGCACAGCGCATCAATAATCACAAAATATCTATTCAAAAAAACATCTATTTTCCTGATACTTTTAAAAATGAAAAAAAAAATTTGTTCCTTAATTCGGAAAATTTAAAGGACGCAATTTAACTAAAAATTTATAAAAAGAATACCAGAAATGTAATTCAAATTAACGACGCGAATAAAATGTTATTTAAGTACCAAAATATTTTGTGAGTGGTCTTATTAACGTTTTAAAATATTACGTTTTTATAAGTCTACACAACGATAAAAAAACATATTATTTTATATTAAAAAAAAATTAAACGTGTGTAAATAAAATTATAAAATGACATTTAAAGACGAACTCACAAAACATAAAAAATAAAAAAAAACAAACGGTCTGTAAAAAAATACAGCAAGATTCCGATCCATTTAAAATCGATATCTAATTAATCAGATACCTATACAAAAAAACGCATAAAAACCCGAGCAAAAAGATGATCGTGCTAAAACTCAATAATCACATCAGGCATGCATTGGCTAACGCAGTTATTAGATACAGAAATTCAATCCTCCTGCTAAACGATGGACTAATAGGAAATAATTATGGTGAAGCATGCAATCTTATGCATGGGAGTTTATACTCAGACTCTGGGAAAATGATTTTTTTTCACTGTGAACAAATCCCGACTTTTTTGAAAAATTATAAATAATATCGAGTGCTTATATAAATACCTACAATCTTTTTTATTATCGTGGCTTTTAAAGTAAATGAAAACTGAGAACATAACTTCTTCTCTATGGAATTACCGTCTCTAAGAAACCTCCTGTTGGTAGAAAAAGTATCACGACAGTTTTATAAAACTGTAAAACTGACCAAAATAGAAGTAAGCCTGAGAAGGAGAGAAGAGGAAGTAAAATTTGATACTTGACTTCGAAACTATAAAGATTTAAATTAATGAGTTCTTCTAAAAAGGCCGCCCAAATAGTTAAAGTTCAATTTAGTTTCAGAGTAATAAAAGTTACAGAAATAAACATTATACGACACCTAAATTGTTGTTTGCAATGATTCAATAAACTCGCTGAGACTTGTTCAGTTGCAGCAGCAGTGCAAAATGACGAATACGATATCGCGGGGGCAATGACATTAGTAGAGTATTTATGATTTATTCAAATTATCGCCTCAAACAGACTTGCCAATATTCGATATTCTAAATGAAGCGATATCGTCAAAACAATCGATAAAATAAAAATACTTATACAGATTTTATTGCAGAGTGAAGTATACGCAAAATGCGCCAGCGAACTCTTGAGAGTGCATTAACATTTTCAATGTCAACCCGTAATATTTTTAGTCATCTGTTGTGTGCGTGACCTTTCTCGTGTATTCGTGTAAGTTAGCACGTATCATGTAAACCTGTATGTGTGTAACCCGTGTACGGTACCGAGAAATGATAATCTTAGGTCATTCGCGTCTGAGATTCAACATGAAACATGACAGACTTCAGGGAAGCGCTTATTCATCCTACTTTTCTCATGTTGATAACGATATCACATCTAAAAAACTAGTAAATGTCAACGAGAAAATTTCCTAAGAATTATTCCGTAATAAAAATAAAGTAAATCGTTGGACATATACAAACATTACATTTATCATAATCGTTGCAATATAAGGAAACGATTAAAGTTCATTACATATATCGGAAACAATAGATTTGCAAATCAACACAAGTCAACACGTGAGGAGCAACATCTCAACCAGATGTTCTTGCTCAATTAGAAATATTAAATTGCTAATGAATTGCGTTATACATTTTTCACTTCATGGTTTATTTGCTGCACAGTAAAACTAAAGGATGAGAACATAAATATGTTGTATATTCAACAAGAAGACATTTCTTGAAAAATAATCAATTTTTAATGAAGTGAAAACGAACAACAAATGTCAGTAAATTGGGAGGCTTCTGTCATTGAAACTTAGAGAGAACAAGTTGAAGGAAGTTTTTTGTCAATATTTTTTGTGTATCACGTTGGTGGTTAGTTGCTACCGGCTGAGTATGGCAACTGTTCTTTTCATCCAAGGTTATACGACGAGTCAGCTCGCCTTTATTACTGGAAATGTGAATGTTGGCCTTTCCAAACCAATTGTTAGATTATACACAATTGCTGTTAAAAAACCTCGCTTACTTGGGCATTCAATTTAATCCACTTCCTTGAAAGGAGTTCTGTTTATTCGGTAGATTTTCTGTTTTCCCCGAAGTTGTGTTATTCGTTCCTTCTGTTCAATAAGTCTTAGAGCCAACGTATAAATGTTTAGCATGTGCTTTCTTCAACCAATCAACGTCAGTAGCCCTGCAGTTGCAATCATAAATTAGCATTTAAGAACACAACTCGTGTTTCAGTAAAATTTCCATGCTCAGCTCCTGTCGTAAGTTTATCGTTTAGTAGGCAAATTTATGTACCCTAATGCGTTACTTGCAGGCTCGGTGCAAATCAACATTTGATTGTAAAATACAGACTCATGTCGGCAAATGCAATTTGCTCTGCAGTTGTGGGTGGCGTTTTAATGGTGCCATTACCTTATAGCAAGCGAACGGCGAAGGTTGCTCAAGCAAAATTACCTACACATATAGACAAACACAGTATAATGGATATTTACAACTAAATTACTGTATGAAAAATTCTCAGTTGAAATAAAGTTCTTAGTGAATCTACTCATCAGAACAAGTGCTAATGAGTTGAGCGGCAAATGCAAAAGGGTATTTACGAGCAACGTTATGATTGCTAAAGATAAAAATCTAAAAAATAAGATTGCTATTACTATAAATATCTTTTATATGTGTTCGGAACTCCAACTGCAAATGCAGCTGAAAGTCAGGGAGCTTATTTGTGTCAAACCGTCGAACGTTTTTGAAAAACAACTCGAAGGCGAGCCGAACTTTGCTGGTAGCCTCACAGTTGTCTTGCGAAACTCAAACCTGACATGTGAAAACAGAAAGTCAGCACTGCAAATAGCAATAAATTTGCTCAGTCCACGTTGACGGGAACTGAAATCGCGAAGCCGGCGAACGGAGCAACTTCGCTGTGAAACAACAAAAATCCACCAATATATCTCTCGGTTGAATTTTTCCCCCACATACGGTGTATTCGTTTGCTAGTCTGGTTGTAAACAAAAATTTTGTGTGCTGGCTGAATTAATTGCGTTGCACTATTTGGATGAAGTTAGAAGGTTGAATTTTGAACATAAATCAACAAAACTTGCCATTGATATACTTCTACTACCATCGAATATTGTATACCACCCGGTATATATTTCACGGGTAATACTAGAAGATAGGATACACTTAGGTTTATCCGGGTAATCCTATACAAAACTTCGGAGGTCGCCTCACTCCGCTCCGCTTCGCTCGGCGCCCAATGTTTATTAACATGTCAACCCAACACGCTCCTTCTTGCTTCGCTCGTCGTAACACCTATTTTTGAATTTATTCTGCCTTTACCCGACTTCGGTTTTAGCCGAGACATATACATGGTATACATATATGTACATGCAAATGCTTTAAAAATCGTTATGTGACGTATCTAAAAGACAATTGGCTCATTATGATAATACGCTCTAGATTACAAAAATAGAAGTAAACACTCCAAAAATAGCAAGTTTAGAGTACTGACATTACGGAATAGAAAAGTGTGCTTAATGTCTTTACACTGCTGAACTACTTGCGCAATAGGGTAACAATATACATGAAGACATTTAAGTTGAGGAGAAAAAAAAATACCTGCCTGCCTACCCATTATTATTTGGAGGGATACCGATATTTACTGTTGTACAGGAACAACCTCATTTCAGTTCGCAAGACTTTCCCCATTTAACGATTTATGTATGCTGATTGGATTTCCGAAAAGTTCCCGTTGAGTTATTCCGCTGTCTCTTAAAGCTTCACGCAACGCTGATTAGGTGTTTTTAGCTCGCCCTTAGCAACTTTATTGTACAAGTTTGATTGGAAAATAATGGAAGGTCGAGACGGCAGACTTATATTATCGTTGTTTTCTTTAGCTTTCCACTAAGGATTTGTTACTTAAATTTTAGTGGATGTTTTTTGGGTCATGGAGTACGCCGAATATAATAATTTAAGTATATTGCTTCTGGTGTTGTTGATTGTATACTTAGTTGTGATAACATTGCTGAACCAATTTCCGCCATACTCTGGCTAGAATACTGAACAAGCTACGTAAAAGATTTCTTTTTCATATTGTTCACAGCCCGTATCTACCTATATAATACTGAAGATTAATAATATTCACGGTTTATTTAAATTAACTATTTAATTTTGACGACAGCTTATTTAAGCCTTTATCAAAATTACTTATTGGCAGGAGGCTCAACCGTCTTGGAAGTCTATAATCGATAATTATTATCGAGAATATTAAGAGGGTTAATAAAACAAATGACCTCAGCCGTGTGTTAAGTAAAATTTACCCTCCTTATCGAGGTAGAGCATTATTGTGCCAAATATTGTCGAGAAAGGTAATTAATTTTGTTGGCATTTAAAGGATTTACAGAAAGTTCGAGCAGTCACGAAAGTGCACCGACCAAATCATCTACGAGTTTAAATAAAACTTCTTGGCTTAGCTACTTCAGACGCAACCTTTTATTTTTTTATTTTCATTATTTTACTGCTTTTGTCGTAAGTCTCAATAAAGTTTACATTGGATCTGATAATAATAAAATTCCTTGTTTCAAACTCTATTCGTACAAAATAGTTTTAGTACAAAATTGCGCATATAATATAGTACTATGTACATATATAATTACTCTATCAAAGTAAATCGTAATAAGACTTTATTTAATCGATTCTAAATGTAATTTAGTTTCAAAAAAGCAATATTATTTTCTGCACGAAAAAGTAAGTTATTGAATAAAAGAACCTGTCCACAAGTTAATTTAAGCAAGATTACGAAACGACTGAATATCGAAGTAAAAGTTTCTTTGCCGAACAATAAAAGTTAAAGGCACCCAGAGCGGAGTGAAGTTTATATGAAATCGATAACCAAGACATTACTCCTAAAGAACTTGATTTAAACGAAAATGGTGCAATAGGAAACAGGTATTTAAATAATTAACGTTTTTTTAAGCTAAAATAAGTCCGTAAACCTATAATATCTAATTAAAAAATTAATTAAGTCGCTTAAGAAAGGTTCAAATCAGGGCTGTTATAATTTTTGAGATAAAAAAGAATCGTTGTTTACCTGACGAGTTGCCCATTCGATTAACGAACAAGTTCCAGTTCGAAAACACAAAAAACCAATCCCTTGAGAGCAGCAACTTTAGAACCGGTTTCGACTTAGCGTTTCTTGAAACGAAAGCAATTGTTTCTAATCAGTGCTGTTTGAAGCAAACTTGGCAAGAGGCTAAGAAAGGGCATTTCGAAACGGCACGGTGTGTTGGTGAACGTTGCTCTCCCTCGCACTCCGTTCTCCGATTTATTTTTCTTGGCCCAATTCTTTAAGGAACTTGCGAAATGGGACTGGTTTTTGGGAGTAATGTTTGCTTGAACGCTTCCTCGCTTAGTGCAGGTGAAGGTTTATTTTCTGTGGCTCTATTTATTTTATTAGGGATTCCGTTCAATTAGGGATCTACCAGATCTTGTGTATCAAATTCGTTTTCTTCATTAGTGCGTTTTGTAAGCTTGTGATTCACGTTGAGTTCAAGAAGTTATGTTGAGCATTTCTTCGGAAAGGAGATTGTTAACATTATAATCAATTTTTCCATTGGAAACGTGTCCACATTATGCAATAAATAAAACAATGAGACAGCCTGTAACCAGTCTTGGGTTCAGGGTCGGCTTAGTCAGCGCGTGCAATCACTTCGTGTTATGTATCCTATGTATATTATAACAACTCATGTATGTTGGAACGCATCATGTAACATGTGATAATTAGCATAGAACTAGTATGTGTTGAATTGTTTATAAGGAATATAAGGATCATGAGCTGTACTATTAATTTGTATAATCACGATAATTAGAAGCAGATGTTTCAAATGGATATAAACAAAACAACGAATATTTTTTGCCAATTTGGCAGATCAGGCGCGATCCAAATCGAAAATTAAATAAACTTTCATTCAAAACGTAAATCCAATTGAATGAAACGTCACGGCACCAAATAATTACACGAAATAAGGAAGTTTAATGCAGAACAAATTGTAAATACGTATCTGTCCTTGACCTTTATTTAACATTCAAGTCTTTCGCCTGAGGCTCAAACCGGATGAGCAAGTATTCTCTTCTACCCACCCCGAGATATAAAACTGGACCTAGCAATATACTCCTACAAAAAGGTATTTAAATGTATTTGAAAGTTCAGATAAAAACCTTAGACTTCAGTTTGGTCATCGCAAATGTAGACGGTTTGTGAAAAAATTAAAAAGGTTGCCAATCGTTGAAATCATTACAAAACTCTAGATATTTTACCATCCTTATATCCTGATATAAATTTTCATGTTATTTGAATTTGTTATCTTTTGTAGGTTTTGAAATGTTATGGAGTACATTTGCTTAGTTCTAAGATTAGTTTTTAGGAAATATGGACTTATAATTTGAAATAAATTTATTAAAATTAAAAAAACATAGTGAAAGGCTTGTTTAAGTATTTTGGGGCGACTCAAAATCAGTTGAAGTTCCTTTAAATACTTTTATCATTAAATAACAGTCATTTCATTATACTAGGTATGTAAAGTTATATCATCATATTTTTATTTTATTTTAAAGAGACCAAAGCATTAATCTTAATGCTAATAAAGCCAAACAATTATTATAAAAAAGACGTCGTCATGTGCGAGTATTTGACACTTGTGATCTATCAAACTCTGTATATCCAAAGGGTCTAATTAGGTTGGGCCTTAATATCTTCTTGAATGATTAAATATTGGTATTTTTTGGAGTTTTTCCTGTACCTGTGCTAAAAGACCTACGTTTGAACGTGATGTCAAGTCTCCATGTCAACCAGAAGCACTCTACAGGTTTTCTTGGGAGCCAATTTCTATGAAATAGGTTACGTAAAAGGCAATAACTTTTTTTCGCGTTGAGTTAGAAGCCTGATTTTCTTATAGCACTATGAAACCGCAGATTTCTGTAGGAAGTATTGGCTTCAAATTGATATCTCTAACGGGGCTCGAGAAAAAAGGTTTTCTTTACAGACTGATAAAAAAGTGATCGTATAAGATACACGTTTTTTTTTTCGAGTTCCGATATCCTATATTATCTTACTCGTAATAAATTATTGAAATAGAACTTAAGACTTTTAAAGGTTTCAGTTCACTTGAACTGTTTCACCTAAAGATTTTTCTTTTATTTTTTTCTGAAATATTAACGAATTGAAATACCGACTGAAATTTTTTTTAGGGGGAATGTTTTACAATCTAATAAGTCCGTGATGTATACAACGTCCATAATATATTATACATACATGTATAGAACAAAACTTATAAAAGATAGGCAAAGCTAACAAAAAGACTAGCTTTATACCTCCAACAACTATTCAAAGTACGTTCAAAGAGTTAAACTCAATGCAGACGATTTATGACGAACATCGAAAGAAATATGGAGACATCGAAAACGATTTTCATTGAAACTTCATTTCTGTGAATCCTTTTTTTCTCATCTTCGACGAGAATTTCCAAAATAGAGCACGGGAGACCACCCAGTTAAGATAAATTTATCTGCGATGGTATTGAAATGTAAATATTCGATCGTAAACTTGTTTTTCTAGATGAGGATCAAACTACGAAGGTTTGCGAATATAAATTCTCTGTCTGACGTTTTTTCACTTTTACTTGCGTGAATAAATGAAACCTTTTTCATCCCACAAAAAATAAACTAATTATAGAATATATATTATAAACAAAAATATTGCACGGACGCAAAATTAAAGCAATGATACAACGAAACGCGCTTATTTTGTACGGAAAATAAATTTAAAATTACTCACAAAGTAAACAATTAAAGGTGTAGAAGCCAAGAAATTTTCTGCAAAAAAGGAGAGAAAGAAAGTAAAACGTAGACGCTTCTTGGTTCAAAAGTGACTCGTTACAGTGTACGGAGCTCGCTAATACACTATCAATATTTGCACTGCTACAGACTCCCTCGGGACCTCCGTTCGGTTGCACAAACAATGTCGTCTCTCCAGTCTTCAAAT
This sequence comes from Ypsolopha scabrella, assembly GCA_910592155.1. Classification (NCBI taxonomy): domain Eukaryota; kingdom Metazoa; phylum Arthropoda; class Insecta; order Lepidoptera; family Ypsolophidae; genus Ypsolopha; species Ypsolopha scabrella. Next base: position 2,250,034 of record OU342978.1, read on the forward strand.
GCATTTAGTGCTCCACCGTCTCAAGGGGAAACAGACTAGCGTAAACTTGCATTCCAAACTAAATGATAAAAGATCGGGACAACAAAGTATTAGTTTATATTTGGACGATTCGCATCTGCGTCCGTTTATGAACTTATTGATTGGGAGCATCTGCGACATCGGTTACGACTACATGCCATCGAGTGCATTTGGAGACGTCAAAATATTTGAATAGAAATTCAAAGAGAACAGGCGAGTGGCGCCCCACGGGACGGTACAAGTTCGCTGCCTGTGTAAAGAATTGCCAAAGTTGCTTCCGTTCCGCTGCATGCAAAATTGTCGGCGTTCGACAGATTTGCTTTGCATCGGCTCCTGGAATACCAACTCGATTTGAACACTATTGCAATCCTTTTATCAGATTTCGATATAAGCTTCTATTTCCTGATACGTGTGCCACTAGATAATTCTGATGACTGAAATATTAATAATAATGATGCAACAAAATGAAATGTTACCGGAATTGTTTTGTATTCGTCTCACATAAGGCAAAAAGTTAAGTTAAACGGGATCGGCTCAAAGCGCTCTTGCTCCTTATTGACTGTTCCCTTCGCTTTTTACCGAAGTCTATTGACTCGGTAATGTCTCACATTTCCCGAACACACCGGCTTTGGGGTGAATAAGAAAAGTTCTAACATCCTCTTTGGGTGCCAAAAGCGGAATGAAAAGAGGCCTCTCGTCTTTTACTTAAAGGCGAGCGCTCTAAGCGTCAATACCTTTTCTTATTGGTCCAAAAGTTGGAGTAAACTTCAACATAAAGACAGTCATGCCCATCTGTCCGGGACCTTTTGGATGAGTAACTAATTCCAAGTTTAATGAGAAACTCGTTAAAGGAAAATAATTCGATTGTGAAAACAGCCTCGTTAAGTTGAACGCTTGCATCTTTTGTCCGTGTTTGATCTCCACGGAATAAAACTTTTAAAAGGCTTGCGATTAGACAGGGTCGTTACAATACGAGTGCAGCAAATGATGATTCATCTGGTATAATGCTATCTTATGCCCTTTATAGTATTACTATCATTAATGTGATTGCTTAGCACCAGAACGCCCCACTTGGCCGTGATGGGAACAATTTCTTTGCATGGAATCGATCCCTCTTTCCTATTGTGAAGGCGTCGGCGTCTGCCGAGTCAACATATCAAACAATTTACTTACAACACGACTATGATTTCTTTATTACGGTCCTTTTATCCTTTTGTCCGTCGGATTCCAGCTTCTCTCTTCGAAATTTCCTTTCAGTTACGATTCTTTCTGATCTCTTGTGAGATAAGATGATATTGAATTTTGAAATGCATTCGAGTTTTCCTTTTTATGATCTCCAAGGATTTGTATATTCTTGGTCCGTTTTACAAACGTAAAGTGATTTAAGCGAGTGGTCCATTTCAGAAATTAGTATTTTGTTGTGTTTTGTTATGCTTCTTTACGCGTGCTACGTTTAAAGATTAAAACGAGAACACCATTGGGATTTTTCAAAAAATGTACTCCCAGAGCCATAAGTCGCATTAAGTCAGCTTGAGATGAATTGTGTTCCAGTTAAAGTGAACAGCAAAGCAGTTACGGTAATGTATTTATAATTACTTGTTGGTTTTGTTGTTCGTGACATTACGAATAACTGTCTTCTAGATTTGTGTTCGCTTCTGAATGAACTTCGCTTCTTATTCTAATAGCCTGTACCATGTGGTGCAAGAATCGAATGACACTGCGAACAATAGTTCGAACACGAACAGCTGACTATTAAATGAAAGCGTCCCGCTATTCCGTAATATGTCAGGCCATTATCTTCGTAATTAAATCCCGAGTGAGTGTTTTACGATTCCAGAGTCAGACCGAGATGTAATAAAGCAGTGGGTATGCTTGTTACTTGGTTCCCATGCACACTTGTATATATACCGGCTCCACATTTAGCTCCGTTAGGACAAATATAGTGTGTTAGACGTGCAAGGGAATCATCTGAGCGATTCTGAGAAATTACTGTTCCGTTTACGGGGCTTTTTTGTTCACTGGTGTTTATAGTCTTGACGTGAAAATAATAGGTTCAATGGTGTTTAGTAAGTCACGATGCTCGTATTGTAAGTGAACTGACATTTTTACACATACAATCTACATAACGAGAAACGTATGGTGTTGCTGTTAATTACAAAAAAGGACTATGAAGAAATCAGCAACTCAAGTTAATTTATTTATGGTGTTGAAGTTTCTGATTAGCAACCCGTTTCTTTTGATCGTCTCATGAATATTTTTATTTTACTAAATAATGCACATTCTTTTACGATTTGGCTTTAAAACAATAACGTTTCCTTTTAAGTGCCATCCGTGTCGAGTTTGGCTCAAAATGTCATTTATGACGCCGTTTTCGTAACTTACTAAATCACCTATGCAATAAAAGATGTCGTTTCTTCTCTAAATTGTGGTAATACCATATTTTCACCGAGATCACGGGTGAAAGTCCGGTTGGAGTGTAATACTGTTCTGCTTACATCGATGTACCTTCTACGATGTAAATTACCATCTCTAGGAACTTAAATAGAACATCTTGCGGCGTGGAAAGCGTACACACGTGTTTCGCTAGATTGCTTCTGGTACGAACCTTGGCAACCGTCGTTCGCTTTCAAAGTTACTTATGGAGAAGAAAATTTCTTTGGAGTTGATCCCAACTGAAAATGTATGCAAATTGTTATCCTTTCTCCTGGAAAAACATGAATGAGCAAACGGATTTTGTTGTATTTTTTGTAATAAAATACTGAGAGGTCAAAATCAGAATAAAGATTTAGTAAGAATATGAGTTAAGTCACAACAACTAATAAAACGAAGCAGTGTGGTACCATACTGCTCGGTTGTAAAGGTGGGGTACAAACGGTAGTCGACCAATGAGTACGCCAAGTATAATTTACTGCTTTTGATTAATGACTAGTCATTCGTGTTCGTAGAAGTTTCAGCTCATAAATCTATGATTGAAGAGAACAAACAACACAACATACAACATGCGGTCTGGTTTTTGAAATAATTTCCAAACAAAATTTCTTCTGAAATCTGAATAATGAATAAAATTTTGATTGTTGTATACTATCACTGCCAACCTTTAATAAACCGCTGATAAATGTAATAACGACTCAGATATAAAAAGACAATCCTTCCAAAATCATTACTTCATTGGTTGATGCTTATCTGATAAATCAGAATAATCAAATAAATAAATAAATACGAACTAAAAGATGCGAGTACATACTAAAGTGAAGTCGTACATGCCTTCAATTTCATAGCAGGAGTAGATAAGTACTTATTATGCAGAAAGCAGTTTGAAGAAATTACTACAATTTCTATGTAAAGGTACAAATCCAGTTGAAGACCAATTTGTCATTTGCTTTCTATGTTTCTGCGGTTTTCTGTGGGATCCTTGACAGTTTAAGAGATATCACCATAATAGTATAATCATCAGTAGCACCCATGGCAATGAATACACCTGTGTAAGGTGACCAACTCCATGGCAGAGCGCTCGCCTGCTAACCCAGAGGTTCCGGGTTCAATCCCTGCGGTGCACGTTACTTTATGTTGAGTCTGCGTACTTCGGGAAAGGTCACGTTTACATGAATCACAGCGCGAGAGAATTACAGACATTTGCGTAGTCTTCCGTAGATTTTTGCGAAAGTCGACTGATTATCGCCTCGCTTGCTGTCACTCTTCCAGTTTCTGGGTGAGTGCGTTTCATTCTTGGGCTTATCATTACTTTTCACGAGGCCCGGTAACGCCCAAGCCTAAGCCAATTGAACGTACAAAAAAAGTTACATGTCGGTTATAAATATCATTTTAGAGTACGTTCTTAACAAATAATACATAAACTACTTAAAGATTGATAAAAATGACCGTATTTGTGCAGATATCAATATTTGCTTTCAAACGATATTGAAAGTGATGTGTCAATAGCTTTGAATAAACTTTTGAATCGTTTTTATCGCGGTGTTTACTACAGATAAAAGTTTTGCGTTTTGGAATTCTCAGTGTTTGTACTGCGTAGAATTTTTTGGTTCGTGTAATTGTAGTATAAGATAAAAATAGCGTAATAGGATATACCTACGTAGTAACCTTGGCCTCGAAACTTGCCTCAGTGCTGGAAATCGTAGGTAGGAAATGTAAACTACCTAATATTTTAGCCTAAATACCATCACGCGACGGCAGTGTACTACCTAGGTACGAAGTGTCAGACCTTGATAATGATAATAAAGCCTAACCTGTTGTTTTAGGAAGCAGAGGTTAAAGACAAATCCGTATTAGATAAAAAAGTGATATGGCACGAGGTGTTTCAAAATTCAGCGTACTTTGCGTACATTTTTGCTAAGTATTTATGTTCTCACATTTATCAATGATTGACATAACCGAGTTTTCTAATTCTTTTCTGGTAAAAAGCAATCTTTGCACTGTTATTAACACACACTTAAAACTTGCTGAGATCTGAAATATTAAGGACTAACTTCTTAGTAGTTTGTCCCTTTGATGGGATTTGTTAATTCAATAACATTATGTTTGAGGAAGAAATAGGGTTTATTATATTTTGATAGACGACAAAGTTGTATATTGAGAATATTGTGATACATTAGGATTTTTTGAAGCGTGAGTCGTTTTATTCTTGGTAATCCAACGAATTGGAACCACAAACCACGTAGGTGAAACTTGGATTTATATAATAGTATATTATAAAACTTAAATTACTCGGTATAATTATTTTTAAACAAAATACGGAAAAACGAAATGTCGTCATCGTGTATTGTTCACGGGTTTCCTTTCAGTTTTGGTCTCTTTCTATTAATGGAATACTGATACTTAATCTCGTGACTTTACCACATTAATCTTAATGACTAGAGACTTGTTCTAGATATTAATTTTATTTCATCATCAGTAGAATCAAAAACAATTGACGCTTGATTTAGGTATCTCATCAAACACACAAATGCAAAATATTATAGTATAAGAAAACAGGTAGACCATAAATCAGTAACAGATAAAACTGATGCGACTGATCGAACGAAGTCAGTCGATGACACAGCTTCATCGACCGATACTGACGACCGCGGTCACGTCGCTCGTCACCCACCCAGAGATACCCAAAGAATCTAATAATCTACAGTTTAGCTTTACAAACTAGTGTTCGAAGCTTGATAATTCTTAGTCCCTTGAATTAAAGTATAAATCCGCTGGTGTATTCGAGTGGTCTGTAGTTACATCACTGCACGCGCAGCTCACCACGCGCTTGCTCCTGCGCAGTGCGATATTATAAATAAACAACCACGTGTAGCCGATGCGATAGTGCTGGGGGTTTCTAATCAAACGCTAAGGGGTATATGTTTTATTTATTAAATTTTTACCCACCTTTCAGAGTGTATGCATGACGTCTATCTTTGCCAGCCCGCGTTAAAATGATACAAAGTACTTGGTATTATAAAATATAAATAACAGGATTTACAAAGAGAGGTTCCAAACCCTCCAAAAATAATTTAACTTTGTGGATGAGTAGAGAAGGCTATTCTGTACACAACCACACATTTTTCATACCATTATTCTAGCTGGGCTGAATTACATAATTCAAATACATAATGTCCTTAAAAAAATGGCATACTTTAAATTAAAGATAAGAGATTAGGGTCGAAGTTTTCAAAGCTTGTTCATGCTGTTGACAGCAATTTTTTATCACGTTAACATCTTGGTGCATACTGTATTAATTATGACTAAAATAAAAAAATATATATTTTTATGATTTTAACCCAAATCAGTTTATACTCGTATCCAATATTATTACCACATTCAATAATACGGTAAATATTTTATTCAACTGATTTTAAAAACCCATGACAATTCCTTATTATATTATATTACAATATGAATTTAGTGACAAATTCAAATATCCTCATATATCACAAAATTACAGTAACTTGGTTAAAAATATAATAAATGTTGAATAAATCTATCGACTTATTTGAACTCCGTGTATTTGAAGAACGGTAAAGCTAATAATCTCATGAAAATGTCAACCTGTTTTTACTTTAACTAAACAGATATTTTCAAATGAAGTCAATCCATTATTTCAACATTTATATTTTGTCATTGTGTTAACAATATGCTTTATCATCCATTTTATGTATTAACGATTAGGGATGTGCTGAGAGATACAACTAACAATTCAAATACAATGTTGAGATGTAAAACATCAAAGTGGAATAAACCATGTGCATAAACTGAGTTCTGTCGTTCATATCGGCTATTGCTGCGTTAGATACGAACGTAAAAACATACTTACATATGTTCCGTAAATGTTGATTTTGTTGCATTTGTTCCACTTCGATTTTGTTATACACCCGGTTTTGGCTGCCTTATCTCAAGTGCTCCAGTTGTGTTGAACATCTGTTTAATGGTAAATTGTATGTTGTTAAAAATTCTAGTGGTTGCAGTTTTGCTTGAACAGCTGATGGAAAAAGTTTTAAGTGGTTTTGAGCTATTTAACGACACACATTTTTTGCTTTCAGGTAAATATTATAACATACATAATTAAGAAGATATATGTCTTCGTTCGGGGTAAGTGCAGCTACTTTTACTAACCTCGCTCCAAATAGAAACACACTTTTCGCCAAATTTTATTCCCAATTACAACTGCTCTATTCTCGAGTTTGCGCCAAATTCCACATTTGGCACGCCTCCTCCAACGCACATAAAATTGTCTATTTTCGTTATCTCGTTCCTTCAATGACCTTTAAAGGAGTTGTAGTCGTTTAAAAAAAGAAAGCTATTCAACTTTCATTTACCTGCTAACCGAATCATGGTTTTTACTATCAAACTTTAAATCTCTTTCGAGTTTTACTACTTCTATTATTTCATTATTATCTTTAGATAATTGTGTATCTATTGTATTTCACTATTTATCTACCCTTTGTCTTTAAGCCCCACTTCGTGCTTTTGGTAAATGGATGGAATTTCTTTTTGGTGTAATAAAAAAATACCATGTATTCTTTTCGGACCATGTATGTTGTCCTCAGATCTCTTTACTTGGTCAACTATATGTCGAGTCTTTTTGCTTATGATTTCGCAATTCATTATTCATAAGGCACTTTTATTATAAACTAGTCTACGGGTGATTATGATAATAATGTTAACAAATCCTATTAAAACTTCTGGATTCTTTATGTATGTAATTTATAAAGCTTAGCTGTTGTTGTTGATTTAAAGTCGTAAAAGCGTGTGAATAATCTTGATGTTTCTTATCTCCATTTGTAATTTTGTTGACTACTTTGTTAACTGTTTCAACATGCTTTTAGGCTAAGACAAGTTATATTTTAAAATTTGTAAGTGTATAAGTTTTTACATCCTTTAAATTTAATAAAAGTGCGTGTCGCAGGGGCAAAGTTTGATGAAACAATAACTCGAGAAGGTGCATGTGGAATAAGCGCAAGGATTATACCAGGAACATATAACAGATGGAGATGTATAGTACCTGCCTACTCATCTGAGAGACTGGCGTGATTATATGAATATAGTAATACATGGGTACGGTTGTCTGTACGTTGACCCACCCAATAGCAGTTCTTATTATATTGTGTAAGATGTCAAAAGAGGAAGCTTTAACTGCAGACGACTGTATGTATGTGACACAGAGGGAGACCGGTTCTTACCAAGCGTATTTTATATACCATCTTGTATTGAAAACTTTACGAGTCTATTATTTTCTTAAATTTGCATAAAACTATAGTAGGTAGCCAATTATGACGTACGTATATCATAGTGATAATCATAACAGTTATGTTGATGATAGATAACTGTAAATATATTAAAGCTTTGAATATTCAATTCAGTATAGTTTATTTATCTTTGTTACAACATTATATACTCGGACGTGTCCAGTTAATAATTAAAATGTATTTATTTTATTTATTTTATTTTATTTATAAACAAAAATCCACAGCAAGTACAGTTTTAAAGATAACATAAAAATAACATCAAGAAATAGTGCCAATGACGGATTTCATTACGCTAACAATATATTTTAAAAGACGAGGAACATAACTATAACTACTGAATAAATTTAAATAAAAAGACGCAAGCAAGACTCCGTATTAAAAACTAAAGGGTTGTGTGTGTCGAGTGATTAGTGTGCATGTATATGTGTGTGAGTGTGTGTGTGTCTCATCGTGTGGCTTTAATAAACAGGTTAAGAGTTTGGATAAAGGTGGGTTTACATGGAATAATTTATTTATTCTATTCTAATTAACTGTAAAATATAACAATATTGAATATTAAACATAAAAGAAATGTTCATTTAATATAGTAGTTTACATTAGGTCCTTTATCTGCTGGAATACGTTGCGTTTAAACGTAATTTTGCTTGTACAGAACAGATCTAAATCCGCGAAGCGCTTATTATACGTTGTAGGAAGCCGGCGGCAGACACAATTCGACATGTAGTTAGTGCGCGAGAGGGGGGTGGCAAATAACTTGGTATGTCGAGTCCGGGTGAACGGGGCTGACAGACGTAACATCTCTGTTACCAAAGCAGGACAGTCAAGTGCACCTGAACACACATCATGCAGTAATGACATGTCAGAGATGATACGTCTGTCACGCAGTGGTAACACACCGTGGCGAACGCAGGACTCCTCATAGTCCCTACACTTTGTCTGTGAACGATAGTTTAGATGCTTTAAGAACTTCCGTTGTATACGTTCAATATCACTGTCATATTTAGCGTATTGCGGACTCCAGACAGGACTGCAATATTCTAGCACGCTACGAACATAGGCGTAATATAAGATTTTAATACATGTCGAGTCTGTGAAAGGCCTACTTACACGGATGACAAATCCCAAATTCTTAAGGGCTTTGTTGACAATCGATTCAATATGTACAGAGAAGGTTAATTTAGAGTCTAGGACAATGCCTAGATCTTTAACTTTGTTAGTTTTAATTAAGTTTACACCATTTAGGTTGTATGTGAAATTAATGGGATTTGGGTTTCTGGTGAAGGAAATCTGAACACATTTGTCAATATTTACACTAATTAAGTTTCTATCATAAAATTCACACAGTCTTTTTAAGTCATCCTGGAGATGGTGACAGTCAGTGATATTTTTGATGTTAAAATAAATCTTCTTATCGTCCGCATAAAGCAAGTATTTAGAGTGCTGAAAGCATTCAGCTATGTCATACAAATAAGCAACGTAAAGCAGTGGACCTAATAACGAACCCTGTGGAACGCCAGAGGGAATAGAAATGAAGTCAGACTTGTTCCCACCCACAACCACAGCCTGCCTACGGTTTGTTACATAGGATTTCATCCAGCGAAACAAGTCCCCTTGAATACCTAGTTCTTGTAGTTTACGGAGCAGGATAACGTGATCCACACGATCGAAAGCCTTTTCAAAATCAGTGTAAATCACGTCAACCTGGCCCTGTGTATTCATACCATTAAGAGTATCACTGACAAATACTGCGAGGTTTGACGTTGTGGATCGACCCTTTACAAAACCATGTTGTTGATCAGGGACTCCCTGCATTATAACTGGGTACACGTGATTGTAAATAACTTTCTCAAATATCTTGCCAAATGTGCAGAGAATGGATATTGGTCGGTAATGTTCTATGTTTGCCTTAGATTCTTTTTTGTGCACAGGCACAATGTGAGCAATCTTCCATTGGGCAGGAAATATACCCTCATGTATAGAGCGATTGAAGATTATGCCAAGTGGAAACACGAGACTGTTTGCGCATTTTACAATTAAAGATGGGGGTAAACTGTCGCTCCCTGCTCCTTTCGTGACATCAAGCTTCAACAATAATTTATGGATGCAGTCTTTTGTAATGTGACAGGTTGATATTGTGTTAATGAAATTGGTTGCATTGTTAGTATTATGTTGATAATAGTGTGCCGGTTTTTTGAACATCTTTTCAAAGAAGTTACTGAAACCTTCGCATATCTCCTGTTCATTCGTTAGGTTCTTACCGTCAGCAATCATACAACTAGGATAACCAGTGTTTGAACTACGCTTAGCTTTAATGTAAGACCAGAAATACTTTGGATTTTTTCTAATAAGCTCTTGTGTACTTTTAATGTATGCAGAGTAACAATCATCCTGTAAAGCCTTTTGTCTAGTTCTGAGCAAAGAAAACGTTTCATAGTCTATTGGATTTTTATAGCGTATCCAATGTTTGTGAGCTTTGCTTTTTTCTTTGATGATATTGACGAGGGCACGGCTATACCAGATTGGATATCGGTTTGAGGTATTGACAATCGTTTGAGGAACGTGTTTATCGATAATTTCGAAAATTATTCTATAAAAAGCCGAAACAGCGTCATCCACTGAACCAGCCGACAAAATACTAAGCCAATCCTTATCTTCTATTTCCTCGTTTATTTTACTGTAATTGCCTTTTCTAAAATGGTATTTACGGCGAGGTACTTTAGGGAGTGGGGACAACCCAATATCGACTGCGTCCATACTGAGTGTTGTGTGAAAATGGATGTCTTCCTTGACTAAGGGGTCAGTGCACTCGGATAGTTTCAAAAAGAAATTTGAAAACACAAGGTCAAGCGTATTACCAGCTCTGTTTTGAGATTTATTGTACTGATTAAAACCTAAATAAATCAAATGATTAATTAAATTACTAGCTGAGTTTTGGAGGTCAGTGCTTACCTTTTTTAAATAAGTAGGTGGATCTGTATCCCACCGCACGAAATTAAGGTTGAAATCCCCTGTTAAAAGAAAGTAATCATCTGGACTAGATGCAACCACATCGTTGATCCAGTCAGTGAGTGTACTTGCACGTTGTGATAGTTTTGTTATGTGAGGCTTGTCTTGGCGGTCGGGTGGCATGTAAACCAAGGCGATATGGAGATCACGTTGTGAGCCGATGGAGCGACTATCGACAGTAAGCCACATGCACTCCACACCGATATGATCGCGCTGCCAGTCCGGTCGCGCGCGCACACTCAGCTGACTCGAGCACAAAGCCAACACGCCTCCGCCGCGTGAACCTCGATCTGCACGAAACACGTTATACCTACTATCGGTTAACTCGGAGTCTAAAACACTGTCCGATAGCCATGACTCAGTGATTAATATTATATTATGGTCAGAAACTAAAATGTTATTATAGAATTCATTGGTCTTGGTATTTAATCCACGAACATTTTGATAAAACAATTTTAATTTCGTTGTATCTATTTCGTACGATGTGTATGGTAGCTGTACATATGAATAGTATAAATAAGGAATAGATACGGTTCGGTAGGTACACAAGGTGCAATGTTGGAGCAAAGAAGATAAGTGGATGAAACGTTAAGATATGAATGGATTTTTTGGCAGGTTTGTGATGTTTTTATTATTGGATGTTTATGGTAGGAGTATTGTATTGAGATGTATTTATTTGTATAGTGTAGGGTGTGTAGGGTGTGGGGTGTAAAAGTATAACAATACCTATACATAAGAACTTTAGAAATTAGCAGTACTAAACAGAAACGTAAACATTTCATTATTACTTTCATATAAACTTTTTTAAATCTGATTCTTTGTTTATAAGAATGTATGGCGCTCTTTCTTCTTTCCTCGCGTAGATACGACAGTTTTTTGTCCAGACAAACTGATAATTTGTGGCTTTCTGTCTATCTTTGCATTGTTTGAGCAAGATCTTATTTTTAACGGTGAGATGTTCGTTAATATAGATTTTAGAAATAGCACCATCCATTCCTATGTCCTTACTAAGTACGCAACTATTATACTTAGCAGCAAAATATAAACGCAAAATAAGCACTGCATCACACAAGGGTTGTTCAATATTAAAAACATTCTAAAGAACAAAACAACTCACAATATGATTTTACTTGGTCTTTTTGGTATAAATCATTGTTTTTCTCAGCTAATCAAAGTTATAAAAGAATCAGATGGGGTTTTGTTTTAAACCTGTAATTTCCCTTATAATCGCGAAAGGGTGTCAGAGGTGTTTCCGAGTATATACTGTTAAATGCAAGCTACAGTCCACACTTACACACCTACTTTCCCCCGGAAATTTTTAAATCCCAGCGTGTCGTGAGCTGAGCCATGATTTGTGCACAAATAAGGACTCATAGTTTATTGTCTAACTTCGACATCCAACGCAATCATCTTCAAACGCGCCGTGATTGGTTAGAAATGGCCACACACATAATTTTTGGCCAATCACGACGCTTTTAAAGGCTATAGCGATGGATATTGAGGTTAGACAATAAGGGCGCTGCTTAGTAGTCAAAGCGATCAAACTATTAGACGGCCAAAAGAATAAGTGGCTTCTTGTAATCTAAATGAACTAAGGCGGTGTTACTGGCATTAGTTTTATCAAATCTGTTTGTCGAGCGTCGGTCTCTTTATTTTGATGTCGACACAAGTGGCTGAAAGAAAATATTGTTGGCGCAAATATTGGCGCAGTCTTTGAGTGTTGCACACGCTTCCCCTTATCTTTCTACAAATAATTCTTTGATCCAGAAAAGGTTTGAGGACTCTTAGCTAAGAGATTAGAGATTATTTAATTCTAAAGGGTTCTGTGTACGTTTTTATAAACTTTTTTACACAAAAATGGGTATACGTTCGCTACTAACACGCTTGATGAAATCTAGGACGAAGCACGTTTCCACAATGTGAGAGAGTGAAAACATACGATACTGAAAATCAGTCTGTCAAGATATTTCAACGATTGGGCAAAATATATGGAAATTATTGAAGGGAAAATAGAAGGACGCAAAAGAAATATTATACAAGGACTGATAGTTCATGTTACATACTTTGATATACTTAACTTTGTTTTTACATACACGCAGACAAGGGTCGACATCTGCTACGATCCTGACACATATTTTTCGTGTTTACATTTGTTAGTCGAGTCATAAAAGCTGTTCTATTCGCAGTACTTTTGGTTAGGCCTTTGATTTTATGCTCTCATAGCCTTTGCCCGCAGCTCTGCCCGCGTTTTTTCAATATCTGCCCCATTTTCGGCTAAGGCGTTATTTTATGAACAGCCCTTGTAGCTAATATGGTGAGTACTGTCACTACGCTGATAATTTAAAAAGAACTGCAACCAAATCCGTTGAGCAGTCCTCGAGTTAAAACGGAATATACAGACAGACAGACGGAAAGACAGACAGACAAAAATTCTAAAAATGGTAATTTTGGCTTCACTAAAAAACTAATAACTCATACTTTTTTTTATACTCGTAGATAATTATTAGGGAAACTCCTATATCTATTATGAATATCGGCATTTTCCTAGTTTTGCAGATATTATCCAACTCATTTAAGTTAGTACAAGTTAAGTAAAGACAGTTATAATAAAGAATGTTGTGATATTTAAATAGTCCTATTTTATTGATAATAATAACCTAACAAGTTATGTAAACAAAACCAAGTTATGGGTAAACAGGAAGATATTAATTTTAATAAGTTTACCTTACATGTTTTATTTATTATCCAATTGTTAAACATGATTGAAATAAATGATCAAGTTACTAAAAGGGCGTAAATGATAATAATATTGAGTTGCCAATAGTAACCTACTTTCTTTGATTTGATTTGAATACTAAATTTTGAAAAAAGCCGTTATGTTAGTACTAGTCAGTGAATACCTAGAAATTGGTAAATTTCAAGTAGAAAAGGTACTGTGATGTATTTATAAATAATCTTGTCCCCCAAAAAGAGCTGTACAAGATCGTTTTAATTGTGTTTATGTAATACATTTTGCTTCTAACTTAAAACTGTTATTACCTTAAGCGTTAAATAAAAGACAAAAAGACACGAATGATTGCGCTGAAACAAAAAGAAACTGTACAGTAATCAGTAATCATTTTCGGAGAAAAAGGCCAGAAAGATTATGTAAGGTGACTTTAATTTATGCAGCCAAATTCATATTGAAGACTCGGTAAGTGTTCAGTAACAAGCTTCGATGACCCTTTTTGTGAAATTCGTAAATTATTCTTTTTGTGTTCCTTACAAACGCAAGCTTAGCCCCGAGTCAATTACTATGGGACGTCAAGATTTTATTTTGCGAAATTAGCAAAAAATGTTCTCGATCCGTATTACTGATCACAAACCAAGCCTCCAGTATGAGTTTGGCTGTATAAATTAGAGTCTCCTTATATTTAACGCGAGTGCGATAAAAAGAAAGAGGCGATTCAATTATGAGCTGCTTGTAGACTTGTGTCATTCGATGACTGTGTGACAGTTCCGTTTATGTAATGAAACGACCGTAATCTTTGTAATGACGGAACGGTGGCTATGAAATTTGTTTAAACAGCCATTACCCAATGGTTAACATGTTTTATGAAGATGTTTTATGCACTTTGCCTATTACCTGTTTAGCTTTGCTTGTTTATGACTCTGCCGTAATTTCTTGACGCTAATATGTAGGAAGAATACGCTATGGAATACTGAAGGCTTGGTAAATCACCTGTATTACGGATCGATAACACGTTCTGCTGATTTCGCAAAATAAAACCTTGACGTCCTATAACAATTGACTCGGGGCTGGGCTTGCGTTTGTAAGGAAAATGAAAAGAATGTTTTAAGAATCGAACCTTGACACTGAACACATAGTGAGTCTTCAGTATGAATTTGGCTGTAGAAATAAGGCTGACTTTATATAGTGGCAGTTTCTGAGAACTTTAGTTTTAGTGTTCTTAAAACTAAAGTTACTAGTTATAAAATATTCCCAAGTGAAGATTGTGAAAGCTGAATTTATTTACCAAAAAATAGTTTAGACAGTTAAAACTAAAGCTCTCAGAACCAGTTGCAAATTCTTGTTATTCTTATTATTTTATCAATTAAAGTAATGTTTTATTTCAAACAAGGTATATACCACTAAAACAACAAATAAGATCTTGGAACTTCTAAAGAAAAAATGTGAAAGTAATAATAATATTATATTAAAGTACTGCAATATAAATACCTCTCAGACGTTCTTAAGTAGTGCTTGATCGCGTTTAGTGTGATTTTAACTTTAATGATTCCTTTTAGCAGGAAAATATTTTTAGAACTGTCTCAAGTACTTGGTATACTTTTACGTCAAAACTTATACCTAGATGTCGGAGCAATTTATAAAATTAATACAAATATTAAATCTCACGAGGTCCGTTTGGCTGTGGTTGTAATAGTGCGTGCACACATACTATTTTCTATAGTGTGCGTAGCCTCGGGTCTCTTGGGAGAGCTACAAACACAGACGTATAATATAGTAGCAGACCCTAACATTAATAATAAACGCATATAATCGACGCGTGACAACTTTAGCTCAGTGAACTTCAACCTCTTTTAAATATAAATATTGCTTGTTTCCAAACAAAATATAAACTAGAGACTAGTTTAGTCATTAACAAATATGTTCCAAGCATAAGCCAGCCAAAACATCCCACTTTTATACGTTTCTTCGTACAATGAAGCCTAAATGTAGCTTGTTTTTTGTATGGAAACTTGCTACGCTATTTAATCCTTATGTTTGGTCTGCTTCTTAGTAATAATTATATGTCTATGGCTAGAAAACCCGCCACACACACAAAGCGTGCTTATTTATACATGTCACTACTACAACCATAGCCAAACTTCGTGAGATAAAATTTCTTTAGTAGTTATTTTACTACCTCTGTAGTATAGTATTTAAGTACACTAATCCTGATAGGTCGCCAGTTCTAATTTCGTAGGGGCACTTGTGTATCATTATGCAATTTTTGAGCCCGAAGTACTATCACCACCACCCATGACGCATGGACGTAATAATCGTCGGTAAAACGTGGTGGCTTGTGACTTGCATCTCACAGTCCACATTCGGAAACACTTGACACCCCTTTGGGGATTCATTCCGTGAAGAAATATTGTAATTTTAAAACGTTTCACTCGTGTGATTACGGATTACATAATCACCTAATTTAAATTTGTTTGAAAATAAACTGGCG
Source organism: Ypsolopha scabrella (assembly GCA_910592155.1). Taxonomy (NCBI): domain Eukaryota; kingdom Metazoa; phylum Arthropoda; class Insecta; order Lepidoptera; family Ypsolophidae; genus Ypsolopha; species Ypsolopha scabrella. The sequence goes on from OU342978.1 coordinate 2,266,013, forward strand.
ACGGTAGCTCAGACGATAGAACGCTGGCCTCTCAATCTTGAGACCCAGGTTCGATCCCCGGTCGGGCATCCACTAATGAGTATTTTTCAGAATTTATGTGCATAGTATTTGTGTTCCTACCTAATACTATTACTTGCTTAACGGAAAGGAAAACGTCATGAGAAAACTGCATGCCCTAAAAAGCGTGTAATTGTGCCCGAAGTACGGCGATAGGACTCACCACCCATCACGTTGGGATCTAATAATTATCGGTGAAACGCGGTAGTACCGGATGTGGACTGTGACTTGCATTTCACAGTTCACAGTCGGGAACAACTCTGACACCCCCTCCAGGATTCATGTAGTTACAATGTCTGTATGTATGTTTTTAAATAAATTGTTAACATACAATCACACAAAGCTAAAAGAACTTCTCATAATTGGGTTTCGTTTTACACAGAGCCCTAAAAATGGCGGTAGTCGGTGATAAAATATTGCAATTTGTAAATGGAGGCACATCTGTTGCATATAAAAATTCTACTCCGCAAATACTTGTGGACACACTTGTGTAAATAAAATGTTTCAAAGATATGAACATTCTGCAAACTTACGGGAAACTGTATTATAGGTATATAACGGGTATAGATATATATCATCACGGTATATGTCTCCGAGCCGAGGGGGAGTCGAGTCTTTCCGAGTGTAAACTGTAGTTGAATCAATCAGCACTCGTACACCCACTTTTCCCTTCTTTTTACCTCTCACCGCGATATTTCAGGCATAAAAACTACCTCTTTTAATGTATGCAAGTTTACCTTACAGACAATGACCTAAAAAACAAACTGCACGTTGATTTCGAAAAACCCGTTTTTGCATGTCTACGTATTTTATGTTCTCTGATTTAAAAATTACGTGATTAAAAGCTATCAGGCCAGGAAAAAAAAGGCGCAGAGTTTTTTCAGTAAGACTCAAATTGATTTGATTGCGGAAAACGCTAAGCAAATAAAACCGTTGAAATAAGCTATCAATAAAACATGGCCTCTCATCAGTCCTACATAAAAGAAGCGCATTTGATTAAAAAAAGAAAGAGGACGTACGCGAAGGAAACAAATGTGTCTTCTATACACAAGTACTCCAAAAAACAAAATCTTAACGTCGTAAATCTTCTACGTCAACGATAAAACAAAAAAGAAATCAATTGTGAAAGACAGAGCGGCAAGGAAAAAGAAGCACATGTAAAGCACAGTAGCGGTTGAAAAGCTAAAAAAAAAACGAAAACAGTAGATAAGTCCACAGAATTTTATTGTGCTGAGCATGGGGGCGGTCTACAAACCGGGATGAAGAAAAAAAAAACATGCTTGCATGTATCGCGTAGCTTGATAAATTCTTTTTAGCTTGCTGAGTGTTGATATTACGTCAAAAAGTGTTTAAGATCAATTGTCACTTGAGCTCTTTATTTGATCTTTATAAAACTTAAAACTGTTATATAAATAACTTCCTTTTCGCAGTAAATTTTGTATAAGACATTCCAATCCGGACACAATGGATGTATAAAAGTATTCTAAACGTAGAATTTCTCTGCTATAGAAAAGATAAAATATGCGATGTGTTATTATTATGTGAATCGGTCTATATGACATGCAAAGCAACATATTTTGATATGGATCTATCAGAACAATACATCATACTCCCTGCTATGTAAGCTACTAGTTCTTGGCAGCCGTCTAGAAATAGAACTAGCGATATAATAAATCTTTTATCTGCTTTGAATAAGTCTTCGAAAATTTGTACGGTTGAATTTGAGTTGTTACATGAAATGTTATTATTTAATTTATTTGTTATTATTTCAATTAAATGAAGGTGTGTACTAAATAACAGTCACCATCATGTTTCTTGCTTTTTAAATAATTATTTGTTTTATTAGCGTTTATGTTTTAGGTCATGCATGTCAATTCATTTTTTGCTAATTTTATACAAGTTATCGGAGATTAGTACAAACAACTTTGCAGTCATTAACTTTGTTTGTAATTTTGTAATTATTTGGCAACATTAGCAGCTTACGTTTCTTCTATTTTTTTTAAAGAGCAGGTGTATTTCATCACAAAATACCTATCTGGAATCTGATTATTTTGTACCACAATTTATTATTTTCTACTCGTAGCCAGGGAGCCTGTTCCAGGTAGCTGTCTTCATCAATTACGTTTTTTACATCGGAAAGATCTTTCTAATAGACCCTGACATCGCTCAGTTGGTACTTTGATTGATGTTTTTTTAAAGACACTTTTATCTTAACGTTATCCTCGTTTGATTGGAGTAATCTTGACACAAAACAGCCTACGTTTCAATTTGTATTGACGTTACAAATATTTAAAACTTCAAATAATTATGAATTCATTATGAAAATTAATTAGAAATACAAAGCAACAATATGAAATTGAAAGTCATAACAAAATGTTACTCAAGTTTTCCCTTTGATTAAAGACCCCTTTCTCGACCAATGTGTGGCCTTATCGTATATAATTGGGTATATCATCATTATGAAACCGAAAGTCTTTCAACAAATAGTCAAGAATAGGTTGACGTCGACGTTAGGTTTACATGTAAATAAGTTTGGGAAGCCGTGGGAAACTAAGCGGACCTAGGCAACCCTGTGGTTTTCACAGAATTATGATATGCCTACGCATATGTGATTTAATTAACAATATAATTTAAAATTGTATTTTAAAATATTTTATTACCTTTTTAGGTATTGACGTTTTTTATCTTATTTGAATTTGGAACAACACGATAAAGATAGTATATATCTCTGCTCTAGTCAAAGAACCGCTAACCAGACTTCTAGAAATATGGCTTGTGCCACAAAATGCTAACTAAAGGGTTAATAAATTACGAACAAATAGGAAGGTTGGTAAGAAGTTTAAAACTATTAATCGACCAGTTGATTTTGTATGTCATTAATACTGTAATTGCTACTATAACTTGAAATTCCGGTTCAGGATATCGAGCCATGTGAACCGCTCCACTATTATCGAACTTATTTGTTTCTGTAATAAAGACTTTAATAGGTTTTTTTGTGTTTGATTGGAGATTAGTGGCGCCTAAAAGATTTATTCTGTTGAATAAAACATTTTTGTAGTTCAATTGGGCAGTTGTGTCTTTCTTCGGGCTTATTAAAATATATTTTACAATTTCTCACTTTTGTTTGAATAATTAATTTATAAATATTATTCAGAAGAAAACTTTCTATTACCATTTTAAAAAGGATGTATGAAAGAAGCCTTCCCGAGTAGCATAAACTGAAATCTCATACTCTATTTCTTCAACTACTACCGAGGGCTTCGGCTGTTGCTTGTCGCTACCCTCATGACGTCACCATGCCGCCAAGCGACTCGTGTTCCGAAGCTGTAAGAAGCTGTACCGGGGAATGTGTGAGCGCGTTTCATCCTAAGTATCTAGGACTCTTTCCACCTGGCCAATCGTGAGCCCATTATACACCACAAAAAACCGTTTTATAGATCTATTAATAATAATATACTTAATACATAATTAACTTATTTATTCAGCTTAAAGGCTTTAAATAAATCAAAGGTATACACGTAGCTTCAAATATTCCGGCAAAGTGGTCAAATATATAGGTATGCGTACATAAAAAGAAAAATACATTTCGACGGGTCACCGTGGACTAAAACACCAACATCGCCTTAACTCGGCCGATCTCGATAAAATTGTATAAGAAGATTAAACGATTTATTCAATACAGCCTCTTCAAAGGCTATTTTCTTATGTCCTTGTTTTATTTTGTTCGTCTCTTCTTCTGTTCGTACGTGCTTTCGCATAAGTTAGTGGTTCTCTTAAAACGTTCGTTATTTAACTTGCTCGGCTGAAACGAGAATTTGTCGCGTTATTTCGAGGATCTCTAAAATTATTAAATCCTTTGCTAGGCGTAAATAAATCTATACTAATAATAAATAAGTAAAAAGTCGTGTCTGCACATTGAATATTTTTACATATTTTAAATGAAGTGGGCTATATTAAGTTATTTGTATTGTACTGAGGCCAAAACTACAGGTTTTTATTATTTCTTTATTTCTATCTGTTCCGTTATCTGAAGAATTCCTCAATGGATGTGTTTTCACCTTAATCGTCGTAGTAACTCTGGTCAACATAATATGCTAAAAAGGTGTTAGTAAAATAACTGCCAGGCTGAAAACTGTCGATACTAATAAATATTCGATCTACATTAATCTTGCGCGCATATAAGATACATTGATTAAAAGACAATATCACGCGACCGCAGCCCCAGTCAAAATCTAGTAGTAGATTCGAACAAAATGCTCCTATTGGAGATTGTATTTATAATACATTTTTTTCAGAAAGAAGTAAACTGAGATATTTTTTTTTCGAAATTTTATTAAAGGACATGCCACGCTTCTAGTAACAATAGATCTTTAGATCACAAACCAATACTTTCCTTGATTGCCTTACATATTTCTACTTCAAAGTAAATTATGGATTCCATTTCCGTGACCCTCTTAATAGTTAGGGATCGAAGCCCCAAAAAGTAATTGTACTGCTCAGAAACTAAGACTGAGAATATTTCATTTCTTTAAAGTAGTGTAGGTACATAATCTACTTTTATTGCATGTTCAACTAACTCATAGGTAAAAAAAAATATTACGCAAAAACTTTTTTTTTACATTAAAATATAATTTAATTTTAAAATATAATTTAATTTTAAAATTTAATTTATTTTAAAATATAGTTTAATTTTAAAATATAATTTTATTTTATTTATTACATGTTTAACTAACTCACAGACAAAAACATTTATTGAAATAATATTACTCCACCTAAAAACTTTTTTTTACATACATATTTTTTTGTATTTATTGTATTTTCCAAAGTTGTGAATATACCTATTGCTTGACATTTCTAAATTTACGTCTATTGAAAAATTTTAATTTCGAATCTGCTTTTAATACCATTTAGAAACCTGTGTTTGTTTATAGAACACTAGCTTTTGCATGCGGCTTTGCCAGCGTTGATTAATAAATGTTTGTGGTCATGGTACTTGTGCCCGAAGCAGAAGCATGTCGGCAGGACCTCACCACCCACGTTTGGGACGTTGTAATTGTTAATGCAAGCGGGTATAACAACTGTGGACACAGTTCACACCTGGGAACACCGCTGGCACCCCCCGGATATCCATGTCGTGACGATATGTTTATGCTTATTTTCGTTACAAAACTAACGGATTGACCCTTAAACTACTAGTTTCCAACATAACTCATATTAACTCCTATAACGGTTGCTCTAACGTTGGAACTACCTGCAAACTTTAATACAGACTCTGAGTAACCATAACACTAAATTTTACATAACTTTATTCACTCAGCTCGGAAACCAACTCGGCTATAGCCTCTTTTACAACTCCTTCTTTATAACTTTAATTTATAATGCCGGGAAGCGGCATAAAGAAGAAAACTGATAAAGTGCTGTGAAAATATTTTCCTTTTACTTTTAAAACAACTGGAGAGAAGCCAGCGAATAATTTCATTATGTACCAGAGCTTGCTTTTTGTGATAGGCTAATGAAATATTATCGTAAAAATCTTGATACTTTTTAGGGTCCTCTCCGTAACGGAGACTTATTAGCGACATTTTGGTCTGTTCACTATACAGTTTTTTGTGTTCAATCCATCAATATGTGGTTGAGAAAGTTGACTTCTGATAAAAATACTTAAAAAAGCACAAAGATAGATGATAATTTCATATTTTATAACTTTATTAATGAAAATCGTTTTTAGTGTTCCGTTTCTTTAGGGTGCCAAACGAAACCCTATTACTAAGCCTTTTAAATCCGTCCATTCGTCTGTCACAGGGTCTACAGCTTAAGTAGCGTTTTTCAACGTTATTTGTTTTAGCTTTATCTTAAAAACTGTAATATAAACAAGTTCGAGTTTGGTCAGATTATAGTATAAACCCTATACGGTAAAGTAAAAACACGTAATAAAAATTTTGGTTCCGTACTCAGACGAACGAAATGTTTCGTTAGGCGCTATCATTTTGGCGACTTTGTTTTTGCCGGCTTGGTATTGTTATGGCATCTACGAGTATATTGTTGTTATTTACCATAATGTTTTTAGAATTCCGTACTCGAATTGTATGAGGTTACGGAATCCTTTGTGCGTGAGTCCGACTCGCTTTGGCTGAATTATTGCAACCAAATCTTACTCGTAGTCTGCGGGATACATTCTTATGCATTATTTTAAATTTATATTCAAATCTGCAAAAGATTTATTCAATAATTGTAAAATATAATGGTTGCCTCGATCAGAACATTTTCTGTTCTTCTGATATTCAATACGGACTTTATTTTCTTTCACTTAACCCTTCTGTGTTTTATTGTTTCTTACTTTCGTCTGTATTGTTATTTTCTTTTTCCATGTATTCTTTAAATATTTTATCGTATCCACAGAGCTCATTTTCTCTAATGTATTTTACGACTTCTGGACACAATTTAAATTTTGTATCTTTTCTTTTAATTTATTACAACCTATGCTAAGTTATCTTTAGTGTAGAATAAAAATAAGTCAGGTGTATATAAAACACAATACATTTAAAAATAAACTAAAACAGTTGGTATTGATGATGTGCTTGTACTCAGTTAATAACTTATAAACATTTTTCAATATAATAATATTGTTTTTATTTTTTTACTTGAATCTTGACATTACAATGGGTATTTAGTATTTTATTTTAGCATTTTTATATTGTATTAAATTGAATTACCTTAAACTGTTAGACTATTAGTTTATATTTAGTATATAAGAATAATTACGAATGCAATTTTAGGTATTGTGAATGAACTAAATAAATTAAATGAAAAATTTATGAAATAAAAATAATTCATCGATATTTTCATATCGTGTGTAAATGTTATATTCTTAGTAAGAAATTAGTTATTTTTTTACCTAAGCGCGGGTTTCTCTTTTCTTAAAGTTATTCAGTATAAACAGTAGAGTGGGCGTTTTCATTTAAAGCGCAGTTCATTTAACCGAAATTAATTGTGAAATTTACGTCATGTTATATATTTATGTCGAGGTTATATTATAAAATTGGCCATATCACGAATTGATAATCAAGAAATTTACGAAAATCTTTAAGCAATCATCAAAATAGATGTTAGGTTGCTGCCTGGTTGGTGGTGATCATAAACTTGTGAGTCGAGCGAAGTAGAGTGAAGCGAGGCGTCCCTTATAGTTTGAATCGAATTAATTAATGATATGGCTAATTCAACGATATGGCTACGAGACCTAAACCTAGTAGATGACTTTTATTACTATTAAAATTAAAAATAGGTAACCTTGTGTCTTACTGTACTCTCCCAACGGACTTTCTAAGAATAAAGCAATTATCAACTGTTCTATTCTCGTCGAAGTTTAGAAACTTTCATCTGTACTTGCACGTTGTAGAATTATTTTCACCGCCTTTTGTACCTGCGATTTAAAGGAAAGATGTTGATTTAATTTTCTGTGAAGTTGACATTACGAATACGTGCTTTTTAATTTTCCTTTTGCTTCAATGTAGAAAAAAAAAACGTTTTTAGAGTGTTTGCCCAATAACCGTTTTAATTATCATTATTACTAAAAAAATCGTAGCTCGATTCCATCTTACAGATTAAGATGTAATTAACTTGATACAGAAACGATTTTCTAGCTTATTTTTCGGAATCAAATGTAGAAGCTAAATATGCAAAAACGTTAAATTTCACAAACAATAATCCACCTCTTACACAAACTAAAAGTATTTACCTTTTGCGTTCGGTCGTGGGCAAAAATACATTTTAGGAATGCTACCACAAGACAATTTAAACTTTTGCTTAATTTATTCAGTGAACTGCCAATCATTTTATTTATAACGTTCATAGCGAGACCAACCGGCCTATCTAAGGAAAATCGATTGTGTTTGGAAAAGATAAGCCACTCCGGCGCTGAACACATAAAGAAAAATGACGAGATTTCAATTTCAAAAAGTTCAAAATTATAAAAAAGCATGTATAGATAGCACATTAAAATCACAAGAGCACAAAATGGTCTAAAAAGTAAAAAAATAAATTGCTTCGATAAACAAAAAACATGAAGTAGTAGTTTTGACTGAGTATCTATTTGTACTATGTATGGTGCAAACTAATATAAGCCAAAAATTTTGTGAATAATATTACGTTCATACAAAGAAGAGCCCCAAAAGCGATTTTATAAATATAACTATATACGTATTTTTAATAAAAACTCGTTTTTTCAGACTCAGAGAACGCTGTTTAAAAAAAACATAGAGTTTAAATTATTATCAAATTGTTATTTGATGTTAAATGAGATGCTCGATCTGTCTTTAGGAATCAAATATGTTAAATAATAAATATAAAACATAATTTAAGCCCCCCTTTAATTATAAAACAGTCACCTCCGTCAAGTGGTCACTATGAAAAATAATAACAAATCAACTAATGAGGAAGTGTCTAATCATGGCCGAGAACGATATGTCACTTAAAAAGTGTATAACAGGAAACCCCTGTTACTAAATCAGCGGTTCAAAACCTTTGGAAAGATGTGTCTTGGGGTAAAAAAGTGTAATAACTGCTCTGGATCTAGTTTGAGTACTCGACTACTAAACCTGAGAAATAGTTTTCTGTAAATAATACATAAAAACTCAAATTTAATGCATTGAGGGAACAAAAATTCATTATTTTTTGGCCCTGACCAGTTGATTGAGCTTTTATTTAGGATTCTAAAGTTACTTAATTTATCTTATATGGCCCCAAAGGTTGAGAGCTCCTGTTATTATAGTTACTAATCCTAGATTGGTCTTGATGACTCTCGGTTAGAGTAAATGAAATCTGATTTCGACAATTGGCTCTATTTAGACGACCTCATTGTACGCAAATGGTGGTTGATGTTAATTGTGCCGAGTAGGTTCTGACCTTTTTGCATTTGGCCTATAAGCTAAGGTACTCAGAATTCTAGGTCAAAGCACATTTTATAATGTAAACTAAAAGATTAAAAAACAAGTTTAGTCTAACACAAACGGTTGAGAGTTTTGCATCAAGTTGACGGCGAGTCAAATAATAACTTTGAAATTTGTGTTGATTTTGGAAATATTTAATGGTTTCAGTACACTGGAATAAAAGCTTACATAAACTTTGCAATAATGAATAGCTTACACAATGAATCAATTGTCCATTCGTTACTTATTTGTCAATGGTAAAGTTGGTATTCAAAACGAAAGTTTCAATATGGAAGGCTTTTGTCAAATCCATCGTTTTCTCATCACTCAATGTCTCGTTTTGTGTTCAAATGACAAATTGAAACAAACTTGGTTCTTGAGGTTTACTCCCAAATATATTTAAAAAGACAATTTTTTAATATAAAAAAGGTAACAAACATTTTTGTTATCTATTTATTTATTATTTTGGTTTACCAACAGGTTAATACCAAATAAAAATACACAAAATTTAATTTTTACTAAGTTTGGAGTGCAACCGTATTCATATTCTACTATTTACTATGAATAAACCATATTATATTCTATTCTAATATATTTAAGGAAAACAGACTGCAGTCACTTAAAACAAATTAAAACGTAAAAATTACACTAGAAGAACACAAATTAAAACCGTTAATGAGTCATGTACTTTTCAAGTTTTTAGGTCATCGAGAAGTTAATCTATAAGGAAAACTTTTCTTACGAAAATATGATTTGAAGTGCCGTATCTTTTTATTGCGTTCAACTAGAAACATGGATTTTGCAGAGCAATATGAAGCTATAGACCTTAGTATTCTATATTTATTTCAACGTAATACCTCAAGCCGTTTTTGAGAAAAAAGGCCTTGACACAGAAACAACTGAGTATCTTACTCGCAAATCCCCCTGAAGTTAATCGCGGGAGAGGAAGAGAACAGCTCTCAGGCAAAACCAGGCGGCCCACCATTGTCTGGGACCGATGGATGGCGGTATAACCATCCCCCATTGCCGGGCCTTATATAAAACAGACTGGTGACGGGCAGCGGCGTCACTGGTGCAAGGGTTCCGACACCGCGCTCACCAACCCGCCTGCCCAGCGTGTGTGGGTATGGGCATTTCTTCCAGGAGGACCTCCAAGAGTGGCGAAATTCTGGAAAGGCCTATGTCCAGCAGTGGACGAAACAGGCTGATAGATGGATAGATAGACAGAAACAACAACGGAGGAGGTAGTTGAAAACCAGCGCCAACCAATGCATGCTTTGGATGGCACATAGCTGAGCTATATCCTCTTGTCGTGTTGTTACTTTTATCTATAGATTACTCCCTTTTCTACTATTTTAGTTTTAAGTTTATTTTTTTGTAAACGCGCCAGTAAATTTATTTTCTTTCTTTCAACAAAGTGAACCAATGAAGGTTCCATATTCTCCATATAATGTACCAAACACCATCATCAACCTAAAAGTCTCTAATGTTCGTCGAGTTTAAAGACCTTTCGGTGAAATTAACTTATCAAACATTCTAGATAAGTTAAAAGATAAATAAAACTCCATTCATCAAAATATCTTTTTACTGATAACAGGTTAATTGGGCATGCTAATTATATAGATTTGATATTCAGTGGTGTTACGAATGCGTGGAAGCAGAACTATCTTTTTGATTACCGTCGAAATAAGGGCTCCATTCTAAGAAAAAAATATATATTTATAATACAAATCACCATAAAATGGCTTGCCCGAAACAGTTATCGTAAGCTTTTACTATTATTTGACACTTTTGTATTTGTGGATGAATAATAATCAGAAATAATACTTTATTTCCGTAATGTAATCTCACTCCTTATAGCTTGGGTTTACTGGTAGAAATCCTTTTCATAGATAGCTCGCCTACATAATAATTTATTATATTAAAATCGAATAAAACAATTAAAATTAAGTTTTGAGCTTACTTGTATTTAATAAAGTAATATACGTGCATGAACTAAATTTACGTTAAACATTATGTATACAATAATTTACAAACGATACACATGATAGCTATTTACTTACAAAATACTATAACTTCCCCATTCGATTAGTCTAACAGAAGGGCAAGATACTTAGCAAGATCATGTCTATGTTTTAATGCATCATGATATTTTAAAAGTTACAGTTGTTTAGTACAAATGTTGATGAGAACTAGGGCGCTCGCACAGAAAGTACGTAAAAAACTGGCCAAGTGCGAGTCGGACTCGCGCACGAAGGGTTCCGTACTATTAATATATAAACGGCAAAAAAATCATGTATGTTGCATAAGAGTACGCGGGTCCGACTCGCACTTGGCCTGTTTAAGTATTTGTTGTTATAGCGGCAGAAATACATCATCTGTGAAAATTACAACTGTCTAACTATCACGGTTCATTACAGCCTGGTGACAGACGGACAGACAGACAGATAGGGTCCCGTTGGTTACCCTTTGGGTACGGAACCCTAAAAAGGAGAATAAATACTTTCCTAAGAACAACCGAGTCGCTTGGCATGCCCACAGTATTTACGTCATTTTATTTAAATAAACCGGACAAGTGCGACTCGGACTCTCCCACCGAGGGCTCCGTTAAAGACTATATTTTTTATGATTTAACTACAAGTGTCTATTTTTCAGATTTTTTCCTATACTTTTAGTATAAAACGGTATTACTCGCCAAATTTCATAGTTCTAGGTCATCGGGAAATACCCTATGAATTTTCAGTCCCTTGCGAGTGTCGAAATGTACGTTTTTTTGCGACATAAACGGCCGTATCTTTTTTTTACGTTAACTTAGAAGTTTGATATTTTCACAGCTTCAAGGGAATGTAGCCTTGAGTATACGGTTTAAATTTCAACTCGATACCTGCACGCGTTCTTGAGATAAAGTGTCTCGACAGACAGACGGACAACAAAGTGATCCTATAAGGGCTCCGTTTGTTTCTATTGAGGTACGCAGCCCTAAAAAGACCAAATAAAAAATGACCCAAAGTCGTAACACGTTAAAGTAAACGGAAGAAAGGATCAAACGGGAGTAAGTTTTAAAGTTAGCAACTGTCTTCGCGGGGCTAGATCCATTAATTCAAACTGAGAACAAGAACTTCGATTCAAACAATCGGAACTCGAACAAGGGAGTTCCACGGCACTCGTTTAATTTGTACAAGTTTCTCGTTATTGTTTTTTTTTATTGGTATGACCTTTTTACTGGCCAGTTAACGGGTTAAACTCTTCTTTATAATTAGTATTTATGAGAAGATTTATATAGAAAGCAGCCATTGCAAAAAAAAATTACTATGAAAAATTACTGGATGAAAGAACGATTACGTATTTATTTTTAATAATCGCTGCCTTCCTCGGAAGAATCAAGAAAGAAAACTCGTCAGCAAAGTCTGGTAAAAGAGAAAAAAAATACGTTCAAAAAGAAAACCACTGTGACAAATGTGAAACCGTAAATCAGAACTAGAAAGAAAAAGGAAGAAACAAGTGCATATACAGCCAACCCTTTCAGTTTTCGACTTCATTTTTTTACCCCAAAATTATGAAGTATAATGAACCAACGTCGGCGGGAGTAAGCTAGCATTAAGTATTCGAATTTCCCTCGCAGAATCTGCCGAGCCAGTTGAAATTTCAGTTGGCTAAGCAAAAATTTTGTCCGCTCTAAAAATCTCGAAATGGGCGGAGCGCCCCGAACAAATTCCTGCATAAAATTTACATCGAGCGGTCCATACAAATTACCATTTCGCGTCTTACTCTTATTAAATGTTCTAGAAAAATATTGCCCTCCAAATGGAAAGGAAAATTCTCTGCTTCTGACTTATTTGTTTTGTTTTCGTTGCCTAATTCCTGAACGATCTCTTTTTTCGTCGAATTCTTTGAAAGATATCAGCATTTATTTCAGTGTCGCCAGCACAAAAAAGGCTAGATAGCCAACACATTTGCGGCTACAAAAACGGCAGCTAAAAACGGGCGCACTACTCGTATCATAATGTCCGACAGAAAAACTTGGCAACTTCGGGCGCGAGAAAATGCGTCCAAAAAAGGAATGTAACAAGACTTTAAACGCAAAGTATAGGGTGTGAAATAGTGACAACTAAGTAAAGATATTTGGCAGGCCGGCTCACTAGCTAATGATCCGGCTGATTGTGGTAAAGTGTGGCAATAAAAATGTCTGAATGTTGCCAAGTGGAAAAAACGGTTACTCTAAAGCGCGACTATTTTACTTGCCAGCTACGCAGACAATTGACTTTTCCAGTTGTTTAAGTAGTTGTGTATCGGCTGTTTTCCTTATTATCATGTTCTTTCTGAAAAAGATTGCGAAATTGTTTTAGAAAGCTGATTTACTCGTTAGCAATTTAGGTACCTACAACGCAAAATGAGTGCTGGGTAGATCAACCTCAGCTAACTCCCCGGCTCAGTTAAATTTAAATTTATAATTTAATTAAAAAGCTTCATAACCTCAAATGTTTTATTCGGGTAAATTTTGCGAAGCGTTCAAAAAGACAGAAAGAGTAACCGACGGAGAACAATTTTTTAAAAAGGTGAGTTTATTAAAAGTTTGGTCGCGAGTTACTCGAGGTAGCGGCTCCAGTTTCTGGCACTTTGTAATACTTTTCGCATCGCATCGGGTAAACGTTTCAATATTCGGTCTTACCATTAATCACGTTAATTGACAGCCGGAAGGGGGATGGGACTCGCTTCCCTAGTCCCCCCCTAATTTTGTATAGAGTGCCCGACGATGCTTATTTTTCCGTGGAAACTCGTTGTTTACGGAACGTACTAATTGGGCTTCAGGAGGAATTTGTCGCGTACACTTTGAGCGTTAATAACACTCTGCTTGATAATGGTATAGTCTATGATAAAGTTATTTCTGGGAATTCATTAAGATTCGGCAGACAGCATCAATTTAACGTCCAATATAAATCTTTATCAATATATTTATTTGTTTGTTTATTTGTTTCGTTCGTGGATGATATGTATTTAAGTTACATTTCAAAACGGATTAGTAATTTAATATTTGAGATGCATTTTTTTAACAGAATCCCTTTTGAAAAATTTTTCATTTTATCACCAAGAGATATTTAAACTCATGCCGTAAAATCCTGATTTTGAACTCAAAAATATTGCATAGTAAAAAGAATTTCGAACGTCTTATACACGAAAAAAAAATTTCGTGTTCTAAGAAGATAATGCTTTCAAATATTATTTTCTGATATAAAGTACAATAACAAGGCAGAGAATACTTAGCCCATACAGTCATGTCTGTCAGTTAATATCTAATACCAATGAGGTTTTTTAATAATGTTGTCTAATACGTACAAAACAATATATTGCGGCTCCATCAAGGAGGTTGCATGCTCTGAAAAAAAAAACTATGTAAATTGAATAAGATCTTGTTAACCGTAAACAACATCTTAACTCCATAAAAGCGCAACAAGATGGCAGTTCCCTGTACTAACTTAAATTGTTTACTTGATCATAAAAACATTGGAAACAACCAAGAAGTAAGTTACTATAGCCAAAATTGACAAACAAGCCTCTTGATAGGAACATATTTGTTTCAGTGTGGCGTCGTGAGATCTCACCGCTATGAAACCTGAATATTTACCGTGTTTCTGTTAGTTAAAAGTTTTATTCTGGGCAAAATGTCTGACAACAGTGATCGAGTGATACTGAGCAACGAAAATAACAAACAATTTTACAACAGCAAAATCAAGAAAAGCTTACGACAGTTTTTACGGATTGAAAAATAAGTATGTAACTATTGCAAGAGTTTAGATAAAGTGGAGGTGGTAGAGCTGATTCCGGGCTCGAGTGTAGAGGTACCACCATCTTACTCGCAAATCCTCCCGAAGTTATTCGGGGGAGAGTAAGAGAACAGCTCTCAGGCTAAACCAGGCGGCCCACCATTGCCTGGGACCGATGGATGGCGGTTTATCCATCCCCAATTGCCGAGCCTTACATAAAAAACAGACTGGTGACGGGCAGCGGCGTCACTGGTGCAAGGGGATCGGCACCGCGCTCACCAACCCGCCTGCCCAGCGTGTGTGAGTATGGGCATTTCTTCCAGGAGGACCGCCAAGAGTGGCGAAATCCTGGAAAGGCCTATGTCCAGCAGTGGACGAAACAGGCTGGTGCATGGATGGAGATAAAGTAGGGTACAAAACTGCATTAATTAGGCATTAAAACACTCGCACGATACTATTAAAAATATGAATATTATAAAACCCTTTAGCCGATAGTTTTAATAACCTCTTAATGTACCAGTTTCATAGACTACTATTTAGGTGTCAACTGCTTACACAGGCAATAACCAAAAGACCGACATAACAATACAAGTTCTTTTGGTTAAATTAAATAAACTGTAAATAGAATGTATAAGGTAGTTTAGGTTACAGCGTTATATTTCATGTTTAAAATCAATATAAATATAACTTTTTACCACAGACATTCCAACTTAACCTAGTACACTCGCCACGAAAACTAAAAGTACATCTCAGTGCTATAACCCAACCAATCAGTAGTTGCCTTCAACTCGCTCGAACTTATTCAACTTGTTCGCTAATGACGTCACAAGTTTCCGAATGATCGGTCATAATCCCTCTGCGACTTGAAGACAGTTTTGCTCTTCAACAATCGACCTTATCGCTTCCTAAAAAACGCTAAGGCGAAGTCTCAAGATTGGTTGGTTGGCACAAATCTGGCCCATTATATCTGAGGGCTGTCACTGAATATAGGGTAAAATTGCCAATACTGAGTGCTATTTTTATTTGAATGGTGAAATTTGAATCGCGATAAAAAAGATTTGTCATTTATGACTCTTTAACTTGAAAAGGCTTTTATATAAAATTGATTCAGTTTTTTTTTTTGGAAATTTGCCATTGTCGTTATTTTTGACTAAGGGCCAGTTACCCTGTGACGTTTAACACCTCATTCTATATTAAGTATAACTTATCTCTATGAGGAGTGGTGGAAAAATAGCGCGCTTTAAAAAAACGCGTTTTTTACTCAAACAACTTCCTTAAGGCGAATGTTTTAAGAAAATATCCGTTAAAATACTTACGAAAAGTATATTTTCTTTCTTAACCTTCGATTTTCATTTAATTTAGTAGGGTAAAGTTTCTAAAACATGAAAAAAAAATCGACAATGTTTCGTTTTTTTCCATCGAAAGTGGAATGACGTATCGCGTATCGCATATTGAATCGTAAAAAAATTAAAAAATCTCCCAAACACTTTTACTTCATTGAAAAAATCATATTTTGACGTATTTTATAGCTTTTTTCAATAAAGCTGACGAACAAATTAGTCTAAAATCTGTGCCATGCAACACTTTCATCTTTGTCTATTAAACACATCTTTTTCTCCCAAATAAAGGACGGTAAGGATTTACTTGACAAATTACTTTTTCGTTTTCCGTGTTTACGAAGAGCTCAGTTTTTCTTTTAGAGTTCGGCAATAGCAGATGAAAAACGTCTGGTAGATATGGTAGAGGAGGTCAACGATTAAAATTATATAATGTTTTTGTTGGTGAAGAGAAATGATTGAAATTACTTGTCGAAATATATTTTGCATTCATATACTAGTATTAAAATTGTGAACAATTAATATATTATAATTGATTGAGTGTTTAAAACACTTTCGGACTGTCCAAACGATTAATATTACAAAAACAGTTTATTATTCTTTAGATTATAAAATAATATATATATTATTTTTTTTACTTCAAGTATGTTAAATTTATGAAAATTACAGAAAAATGACATATATACCGGAATAAAACAAAAACAAACCAAACGGAACCCTTCAGAAACGTGCAAAACTTCCATCTTGAAGTTTTTTTTTCTCTTTGTATCGGAATTGAGTATCAGAGTTGGTTTGTTTACCCCAAACTTTGTTGGGGTAATTTCGTAGCCATTTTTATTAACTTTTCCCTCCAAGTGAGAACCTTAGGCGTGTTGGTATTTCATTCTTTTTGTATAGAGAGAGAGAGAGAGAGAAAACAAAACTTAACTTTTAACGCTTCATTATTCATGAATTAATTTTGCATTTTTGGGATTTTTTCAATTTATCTGTTTTTATAGAGTTATTAAAAACAATGGCGAAGGAAATTTTATCTGCGTTGTTCAAGTTTGTGTTGAAACGACAAAAAATAAAAAAATTAAATAAATTCAGATATTTGGTTACTTGCATGAAAAATACTAAAATTAATAGTCGTAAATATTTTGCTAAGCTAATAACTATATACATACATATTCTCACGCTTGTCTGCCAGAAGAGTAAGCAGTGACTACAGAATTTTATCTGGTACGATCCTGACACTCCTCTTTCGCTTCTTCAACATTCAACAATTTAGTCATACAAGCTCTTATATTCTTATATATTCCGGGTTTTTATTTGACTTTTGACAAAAGTATTCGAAAAGTAGGTAAGAAATAGTAAGATAGTTAAGAAATAAGTACTTAGGTCTTGAAAAGAGCTGTCGAAGAAAGAAATTAATAATTAAGAAATTAATAATTATCAAAAACAATTAATTATTAAATCGGGTAAAAGTTCCGTCGAGTTTTCTGAATAAGTAAATTTGTGAGTTTCATTTTATTGGCCTAAAATTAAAACGGCCCTTTTGTGGGACAAATAATAAACGATGAAATAAAAATATAAAACTAAGTTACAACTAAGTTATCGGAATCCCAAATTACCATAACAAACTCCAGCTTACGCAACTTAAGAAACTTTCCAAGTAACTTCAAGCTACTGTTTATTTAAACCCAAGTTGGTGTAACATTGAGTTCTGTCCACCCACGCAGGTTACAGTCGTGAAGTTACAAGGTTAGTTGGTTCAAGTAATTATAAGCGGTTTATTATTTATCTTTCGATTATACAGCATCTGTATACTTAATGTATTGACTTACTTGTAACTTATCACTTGTATAACTACGACTCGATTTGAGATTTGTTTTGTTTGGTAATGTCGCACTAGTAATTCCTTTTATTTTATTATTAATTTTGAAAAGAGAACATACAGTGCCGTGCAAGTAGGCCTAACAGAAAGAATCGTAGCTGCAGTATCGTAAAAAACCGGAAAGTGTGAGTCAGACTCGCCCACCGAGGGTTCTGTACAAATTATTAAAAGTTAAAAAAAATATACAATAAGATTTGGTCACCCGTACAATTACGACCGCGCATACCGTTGCTTAACCTCGGTGATTTTTATGATTTAATTACAAATGTATAGTTTTAAGATTTTTTCCTATACTTGTCGTATTAGGCGGTATGACCTGCCAAATTTCATAGTTCTAGGTCAACGGGAAATGTCCTATGAATTTTGATTCCTTTGAGAGTGTCGAAATATACGTTTTTTGCGGCATAAACGGCCGTATCTGTTTTTACATTAACTTTGAAGTTTGTTTTTGTTCACAGCTTCAAGGGACTGTAAACTTGAGTACCTATATGGTTTTAATTTCAACTCGATACCTTCGCGCGTTCCGGAGTTAGAGGGTCTTGGCAGACAGACGGACAAGAAAGTGATCCTATAAGGGTTCCGTTTTTTTTTTCTTTTTGAGCTATGGAACCCTAAAAATGATTTTAGTAACTTTTTAAACACTGGCCATCAACAAAATAGCATTAAAGGTACTAAGGACATGCGACCCCCTTCATGTGAGGTCGATGCTCTAAGCCACGCGGACTGCAGAATGAAATTTGAATTTGGAAATAGCGCTCTCATTGACGTGAATCCACGAGTCTGTTTACAAGTCAATCACTAGTGTCCACACGTGAGTCTGCTTGCATATGCCATTAGGTTTCTATGTCATGTTGTTGGGATCTACGTTACAAACTTTTGACTAGCGTTATGGAATATTGGGGGCGCAGTGGGTAGCGCGCTTGTCGTGATAGCAAGAGGTCGCAGGTTCGAATATTGGACCGAGGATTTTTTCAAATTATCTTACTTGAGATTTGTTTCTAATTTCTATTTTCTAGTTTGTAATGCACCATCCATCCATCCATCAGCCTGTTTCGTCCACTGCTGGACATAGGCCTTTCCAGGATTTTGCCACTCTTGCGGTCCTCCTGGAAGAAATACCCATACTCACACACGCTGAGAAGGCGGGTTGGTGAGTGAGGTGCCGCCGCTGCCCGTCACCAGTCTATTTTTTATAAGGCCCGGCAATTGGGGATGGATATACCGCCATCCATCATCGGTCCCAGGCAATGGTGGGCCGCCTGGTTTTGCCTGAGAGCTGTTCTCTTACTCTCCCCCGAATAACTTCGGGAGGACTTGCGAGTAAGATGGTGGTACCTCCACAGTCGAGCCCGGCATCAACTCTACCACCTACTACTGTAATGCACACTAATAATATATTCAAAGCAATGGATTTCACTTTAAACATAATATTATAAGAATATATGCTACAAGACTAGAACGAGCTTTCTCTGCATTTTTTAGTATAGTTCAGTCCAGTAACAAAATGTTTGCATCTGCAGTTAACACTTTTCATTAATTTTTATTTCGTTTAAGAAGCTCGTGGGCGGCGGCGTTACAAAACCGCTAAGGTTTATGTGCGAGTAACTTCGACATTTATTGTCATATTAATTGTGGCTTTATGCAACCGCAGCCAAGGCTTCACTAATAATTTTATATACAGATTGATTTTCAATATTCGTTTGATGAATATTTTAAACTTCGAAGCCTTAATCCGAGCACCGAATACGTAATACTTTATACGATGCTATGGGACTTAACGAAATATGCTTTTTTGCATAAATTTAGGTATCTGTTTGGGTTCCGTACCCGAAGGGTGCCACACGGGACCCTATTACTGAGCCTCCGCTTTCTGTCTGTCCATCCATCTTTCACAGGGGTCTACAGCTTCAGGCGTAATAGGTGAAAAGTTGAAATTTTCATAAAATACGTGTTACCATGGCCTCTACCACGACAAATAATAAAAAAACAAAAATATGAAAAACAAACGGGGTCCACATACAAGAAACCTTAAAAAAATGCTTTATTTTTCAAGGTTATTTCTTTCAGCTCTATCCTAAAGACGGTAATATACGTAAATTTCAAATTTGGTTAGATTAGTAAGAAAAAATAATATAAATTAGGATTCTCTACTCAAAAGATGCCAAATTATTTGAGAGGCGCTATCATTTTAGCGCCTTTTTACTGACACTTTGATGTTGCTATATTGTTGTTATTTATCATGTGTTTAGGGTTACTTGTGGGGGTACGGAGTGCGCGAGTGCAACCCGCACTTAGCCAAATTATTAAGAATTACTTCAAAAAGTAGACTTTGTCATCACCCTCATGACGGAACCTTGCCGCCAAGCGACAGCTCGTCTAAATACGATTTATTTTTGTTTAATAAGAATTACCAATAAAATAAAGTTCTCAGAACATAAACTGCTTGTAAAGGTAAATCCCTCAAATGGAATGAATTTCTTACTTGCATTTATTCTATTCCGAGGCAAATAAAAAACGTGAGAAGGTCAAGAATCGTTACCAATTCATAATAAGTATGGCCCTGCTAATGAAGTATTATGAACTGTATGGATCACGATCACGAAATATGTACATGCGAGGAAGTCACCACAAGTTTTATACAAACCGGAATATTTGCATTTTTTTTTATTAAACATTTTTCTTGGCTACTTTGTTATTTATTTATGACTTACAAATCTTGCGATACATCCATGTGCGTATACCACAATGGACAGGTATTTTTAAATTAACCTAATAAACTATTAACTAAAAAAAAAATACAAAAAAACCCGCAATTGCAAAAAGATTCGACAATGCCCACACCTTTATGATTCTATAAAATAGATTTTTAGATTCTGCTTTATTCGATTGTAATTTCTGTTATTACCTTGTTTTTTGTGTTCCACACGTAGCTTTATTCTAACTTACTCTTTCTTTACCACACTTCATTGCTGCAAAACTTTCATCATAATTAATTACTCGTAACTTCTTTTTATGTGTTGTCCCTTTTGATTCAAAATTCGAACCTATCTGTGAAAACTTGTAATTGGCTTTTCTGTCAGTAAGTTTGTATGTTTTATATGTATACCATTAGCTGTTAGTTTTCCTTAAATAATAAAAATAAAAATAAAATATTCTTCACAGTTGCTTGGACTAGTAAAATTTTGTTTTAAATATTTCAATTTTGGTAATTTGTTTATTATGAACAGTGGATTATGCATGGATATAACAAAAGGTAGATACGGTACGTTCTCTTTTAAACAAGCGCCACCGAACGATAGAGTTAGAGCAACAAGCTTCGGCAGTGACGCGAGCGAGACAAGCTACACAAAAGAGGCCAATTGGGCCTATACTTGCAGGGCCGCGCGCGAAAAGCGGGGTACCGTATCTTCCTTTTGTTTTATCTAAGGGATTATGTGGTTTCATTAAAAGGTATCTCTAAAGGTAACAGCTGAAAGACTACGGCGGTGTAGCAATTTTAAAACTAGTGCACTGGATACGCAAAACAGACACTGACAGCGGGCACTTTGGATTCGTATAAAAACATACACGTCGTTAACGATGGATTGATTTTGCCAGTGAAAATGTGACTATAATTAAAACACGCCTCATTTGATACTTCGCTTGAATTAAAAAATGTGGCACAGTGACAATTCTGTACATAGCAACCTGCCAAATTTGAGATTAATCGACCTAGTCAGTTTTGGCTTATGCGGCGAAAATTTTGGTAACATAAAAAGGGTCTTCGTTTTTAGATGAAATTTAGAAAGTATCAGTTTGAAGTAAACGAAGAATAATATACTTCTCCGTTGAATATCTGAGGGTGTGACAACGGTTGCTACATTGTCACAAGTAGCTGGGCACAACTATATGCCTTCTGAATTCCGAAGCACGCAAACTGAACTGTGCCCTTACGGCATTTGAACTCACGACCTCAGAATTAGTGGTCTTGCTAGACCAACGTCTCGACGTTCGAACTTCGAGACCATAGAGGCGGTCCCTAAAATTCAAATATACAAAAATAACTAAATTTGCTTTCAATAACAGGCATTTCATATTATCCAGACCAAAGCTTGAGGGTTCCAAAATCTGACGAAACGCTTCGAGAAAAGCTACCTAGTGCCCCGCTTCCTTTGGCTCGTCTTGGCGGGAGGCACTACCTTGGCCCCAGATTCCATAATTCGTTTTGTTCCAAACTTATTTATCTCATTTTCTATGATGGTAACCCTACTCGCGCTGCGAATGCTATATTGGCGTTTTGTAACTTTACGTACAAGGTTAAAGTAACGTAACTGGAAGCCGATGTTTATCTTAAACTCTGTTTAAGAGGATTGTGAGATTTGCCACCCACGTGTCGCGGAGATTTTGGACTTGGGTTCTTCTGTTTTTGAACAAAAATGTACAATTTTTCACGATATTCAATCTTGTATTAGACTTGTTTGGTACAGTACTATTTATTGGTCATTCCTGAACGTGAACGAGAAAGAAATACATTTCAGTCGCAAAGAACGAGACCGAGCAAATACATGAACGAAAGAGTGAAAAGGAACAGAAAGAGATTTACTGCAATTTTGCTTTCACCAATTTTGTTCTGGTCATCTTAATCAGTCTTTTGTTTAGTCGGACAGAAAAAGGCAAACATGAAATGAACTTGCTAATTTACTTAAATACGAATAATTCAATAATTCATTCAACAAAACTAGTAATTTCGGATAAATATCAAGCATTAACTCGATTTAAAAACGTGCAATGACCTGAGCACCGAACGAATCTCATTCGAACGATCTAGCTATTAGTACATTTTGATGATTTTACGACATCGAATCGAACCGCGCAACGACCGAGCAAGCAAGCCCAAGCCCATCTTGTACTACATGAAGTAAGCAAGGGCAGAGACAGAATGTCGGCAAAGACTCTGCTTGACTATGCAGTTAAAAAATAAGTCAAGTACAATACTTAAGAGTAATTTATTCGAACAACAAATGGCGGTTACGAAATTGTTGTAATAAATTCTATGAGACAAGGACAGAAGTATGTCCATGGAAACGTATTAAGGGGCATAGTCTCGTTTCTCACGGTTTTTCTCTCCCAATATTATCTTCGTAACGACCCATAAAAGTCAAGAACGCTTACTGCACAAATTGTTGTTACATATGAGAGAGTACTAAAAACGCTCCGTCCTTTATGTAGGACGAAAATGTAACGTCCTTTTTAGGGCATACATAATTCAGAAAAACTCGGTCAAGTGCGAATTTTGATCGCGTGATACAGACTATGTATGTTTGACATTGAAATCACTAATCTATTATAATAATAACTCATTAAAACGCAAAGTAAAATGTAATTGTTTTAATATACTAAAGCTTTGATAGGATCATTCTATCGCCTACAAAGATGCATCGTAAAGTTATTGAAGCGGCAAAAAAAATGTTTTTAATCAGGTAATGTATAAGAAAGGTAATCAACACGCTATTTATCAGGTAAATTTATCAAAGTTGCCTATAATTCACGTCATGGCGAATGAGGCCTGCTTATTTTTGCCTTGCAACGTAACATACTATTAAAAATAATTAAGGCCTTAGGTAATTATCAGGTAAGTACGGTTTTTCACGCAGAATTAAATATGTTTTATGGGGAACGCGACGAAGGGGCCTTAACTGATGTAATTATTGTATTTTTAATAAAAAGTGTAACGTAAAGTCATTAATTATGTATTTGATATTTTAAAGTGCAAAACATTTAAGGGGAAAATAGAATTTAATAAATTTAAGGGGAAAATAAAATTTATTTTAAAAGTGAGGCAATATTTTGAAAAAACAATTAAAAATAAAACTCTTACTAATGTTAATCAAAAGCAAGTTTGTTGATTAATGAACTCGCTTTTTGTTATATACGAATAGCACATTTTCACGTTTTTCATGTTAACATCTATATCCAACATCTTGACAAGTAAATTGGTGACGCAGTAATTGCCTAAGCGCCCATTGTTCCACCATAAGTTTTTTAGAAACCGTTCTGTAAAAAACCTGTCGTATAAAGGTTATATAGTTGTTTTTTCAACGGCGTTTTGTACTAACTTTATTCGGTAGCATAATAATATACCCGAAATAGGCCGCTGAGGTATCAGCACGCAAAGTAGTTCTGTTCAAGATCTTATCTGGTCAATGGATGGTTATATAGCAACGAAATGTTGAAAACACAAAATCGGTTAAGAACGCCTTGATTTTATCAAAACAGAGGGTTCCGCAAACCAACTAAGCAAAAAATAAGCATTAATTCCCTGTTTTTTATCATAAAAAAGAGCTTTTCTTAATTCTATGCTTACTACACTTGCTTAGAGCTTATGAATACTATGATTTGACTGACAATGACCGCAAGTGGGTTTAAATCGGAATATATATTTCACGAATACTTATTATTTATATTATATTAGGGAACTATTGGTTGATATATCCAAATTCATACTGGAGACTTTGTAAGTAATCAGTAATAAGGTTCAATGAACCTTTCTGGGAAAATCGTTAAATAAAATGTAGACTTCCTATACTATTGAGTCGAGGTTATACTTAAACAAGTATAGAGGTGCAAAAAAATATTTTTCGTATTTCGCAAACAGGATCATTGAACCTTGGCCCTGACCACTTACAAAGTCTCCAGTATGAATTTGGCTATATAAACGAAACTCACCTTATAATTAAAAACGGAACCCTAATCCACTATTTGAATAAAATTAAGGTCCAACAGTACTATTCGAAGCCTGCGTGCGTACACCGAGTTAAAAGATGGGGGCTTCCAAATTATGTGTTTAGTCAAACTTAATGTAACATGAGATCTTAGAAACTAATTATTTTTTATAACAGTTAAGTTTACAAATGGTTTACCTTGTTATTGTGTTAAACAATGAAGGTGTTAAACAAAAAACCGTCGACAGTAAGAACAACTGATTTATATTTTGTTGATGGTTAAGCTTTTTGTTATGCTATGACGTTAATTAAGCACAATTTATACAGCTTTTTACAACTCTTGACTCTCAAACAGGACTATTTATCAAAAGCAGTGGCGCCTCAGTTGGTATCAATCTTTAGTCCCGGGTTTGAATCTTGCTAGTTGGGTAGGCACAAATGAGCTTTTCGGAATCGGAAGTCATGTTCATAGTATTTGCTGACGGTGAAGCAAAACACTCTGAGGTAAACCTTCATTTTTTAAATTACGCTTACGTAAGCTTACGCTTACGCCTCTACCCCGTTGATGAGGCATAGGATGAAGGGCGCTCGCCCAGAAACCAGGAGAGTGACAGTAGGCGAGACGTTAATCAGTCTTTCCAAGGACTTCCGTAAAACTAACGGAAGAATGACTGTAACTACACAACAGCTTGTAACCACTCCCCCAGTACGGCTACTGAATGACGACATGTCGGAACAGGATGAGTCACTTGGCGGCATGGTGACGTCATGAGGGTGGTAAGAAGCCACGGCCAAAGCCACCAGTAAATAGGTAACTTCGTCTCTGCAAACGGGCCAAGATCCGATGATCTTATGACCCTCAATACTATAGAGACAGATTGTTGGCAATATGTACCTGTCTTTAATCCCTTAGTCGCCGTTTTCGACATCCACGAGATGACATGTGGCAAACTTTTTTTTAGATGACCTTGGCACACGCCACAAAAATACATACCCCAAAAGCGTCTATTTGTGCCCAAAGTACGGCGATAAAGCTCACTCTCTATCATGATGGAGGGTGTTTCGGGTATTGACTATTCTAGTTATAGCCTACACTTGGAAACACCTCTGACACTCCCTTGGGGATATATTTGATATATGATGTGTACCTTTCAAAACTTTAATAACTATTTTACAGCACCAGCTCTCAAAATCTGCAGCCATTATGAGTTACCTTTAAACGACAAAGAACTTATATAAAGGTTAACCTAAACTAAACCTTCTCGTAAAGATCACAATCCAGAATTATAACCGAGATAAAAATAGTAGACTGTCCTTGGAAAGACCACTTTTACTTGACATTTTACACGACCTCATAGACAAAATGTTACAATAATGAATCTCCATCTGTTAACCGCTGACAGAATTCTTATTTCGTTACAATAGAATTTATTTTGGATTGAATTATTTGTTGTAAGCTGAGATATGGTCCACAATTTTTATAACATGATCTGAACAAAAAGTCTGTTATGCGAGTCATCTCTTCCGCAAGTTGTTTGGGTCGTTCGTTACTGAGTAATCTCTAATGTTCATCTGATAATTATGATTTACTCTCTGTATATTATTTCTCATTGTCGCAAAAATAATAGTAAAATAAAGGTTTCAGTCCAAATCGTGGATCGGATTCGCGGATTTCGTATATTTAGCTCAGTTTGTTGCTTTTAGCAGAAAATTGCCTTGCCTACTATTGTGCTAGCAGATTTGAAAGTAATTGCCATTTAGAAGAATTTTATTTACCAAAGTGATCTCTGTATTCTGACCAAATTATTTCCTTAAAATTCTAGTTTAGTAATTTTTAATATTTTTGCAATTTTGGTATTTAAATCTTATTCCAGGCGACTGCGTTATTTAAAAGTTTTCATTTGAGAAAAACGTCAATGTAAAATTTTACAGATCATGTCGAATCAAAGCTGAAACACCCATTCAACCAGAGATTCGATATATTACCGATGCTATCGTTCGATCTAACGAGGCAAGGTCGGCGAAATATGATCTTTAGACCGCGTTGTAATCGCTCCTTCCGCTCCGCTGGTCGTACAGAGTTATTGGTCGCCGTTTCACATATCAGTTGGCCCGCCTCTAGGGGAATCGAGATTGGAACGTTCTAAATTTAAAATCGACTTCTTTAAATCTCTGCGCTCTGTGTTTAGGGCTTTGGGGATCGATGTGGAACGAACCGAAAAAATATTTTAGGTTCGTCATTAATTTTGACTTGAAGAGTTTGTTTTCGTCCAATATGAAATGGCCGCATATTAAAATGAAAATTTTATGACTGCATCACAGTCTTATTGTTTTCATTTTTAAAAGGAAAATAATAAAGGGTATAAGAACTTGTAATAGGTGTGTTCACCTTTTCATTTGTATTAACGCTGATACGCAGTAAAGAGTTGGTTACACAGCTTGAATTTGCATTTGGCATTCACGATCCCTCTTAATATATTCCGTTATGTTTTAAATAATGAGAAGTATTAATTTTACGCCCACCATACTTGAGATCATTTACTAGTTACCATATTAAGCAACATTTGACATAAAAACGCGATAAGATTTCGTGAAAAACGCTATAAAGATGTTCTTATAACGCTTATAAGGCAAAATCTTCTTAATTTGAATATTTTTCTGCCCATAAAAAGATTACTCACCTGTGACATTTTTATCTAAATATATTATTTGGCTGATGACTTCCCCACTAATGGAATATAGCTTAGAATTGTTATTTTTCACATGTACTACATTCTGTCAATGCATCGATTTCCTGACACGCACACAGAGACTCTTTTCCTCACAAATACATTGTCATAAATTACCTAAATGCCTTCTTACGCTTCCCGTTGGCAATTTTGAACGTTAGCTTTAGCTTTTTACCAGTCATCTTTATGTTTATAGCTTTTTGTATTGCCTTCTTTGAAAGAAATGATATGGTGGAGCAGCACAAAGTTTTTCACGACGCACATACAAGTATCTACTCTCAAAACATGGCCATAAATCAAAATTGCTAATCATTGTAAATAGATCCTAGCTAGGGTCTTGGAGCAGGTAGACAAGTATGACTTCATAATGGTTGCAATTCGACTTACGAATTATGCCCACAACACCGGCAGTCGGTACATAGCATTCGCTTAACTCGCACGTCTTTGTTTTCGGCTACCTTATACCCAACGTTTCGTTGTATTTTTTTTCTAGTTTGAAGTGTTTTTGTGGAAAATCTGATCATGGATATTGAAGGAGAAGGTATGTTGTTTACATAAAGTATAAATGTATAAGTAATATCACCCAATTACTATGTTTGTTTATGTTATAAAAAAAGCATCTGATTTTTTGGTTGTTTTTGCCTATATTCGTCATTTCAAATGTGTTGTACTCATTTGTACCCAATATGAAATACCTCATGCTAAGCCTTAGAGTGTCTTATAACATATTTAAAAGAAACACTTCCCCCGAGTAGTCACATTCTTTTTTTAATATTTTTTTTATAATTTCGTTATTTTGTCTAATATTTCTATGTATATTTTTTTTCAGATTCTGATGTATCAGTCATAACTATGACTCGGAGACAACTACACGGGTACATCAAATAATGTCCTGAAAGGATTCTTGACCATAAATTCAAGTATATGGAAAACAAAATTGTTCAAATAACAAAATGTTCCAGTGAGCAACTGAGTGAAATACGGAAAGTGTTAAATAGTTTCAAGATTGTGTACAAGCGAAAGTGGCTTTTGTGTAACCACACAGAAGCAAGATTCTTGGAAAAAAATGAAGAATGGTTAAATACCGAAGTGTTGTTACCTGCGACCTGTACTTCTACCTGCTCCCGAGGTAGGCCAGGCAAGGAATTCGCAGAATCGAGTGCCCGTTCAAAGCGCCGCAAAACATTAGAACTTAGAAAAAATGTACCAGCTGATGAATTGACATATGCAGCACAAATGAGCCAACGTGCTGCCGGCAATACTGACATGGCAAAGGTTATTCAGGACATTACTAAATCGCCGAGAAGAGCGACGAAATTTCGAAAAGCAGTTGCCAGTTCTAGTAAACAAACTAAGACTAGAAAGCATTCCCCGTCAGAAGCTTTGGCAATATTCGTGGAAGCTGATCTTACTACGTCACAATACGCAGTCATTCAACAGGCTAACAAGGCTGTTTACCCGTGTTATTCGCTCTTGCAAAAGGCTAAACAAGAATGTTATCCAACACAAGGAATAACTATTACAGAAACTTCTGCTGAAGTCAAACTTCAAGACTTGCTAAATCACACGGCCTTAAGATTGTGTAAATACTTAAAAGAAGTTATACCAACTTGTACAATTGAAGAGAGGAAAAATATGCAACTTATTTCCAAGTGGGGATGTGACGGCTCCCAGCAAGCACAGTACAAACAGAAATTTGAAAATGAAGGAGAAAGTGATGCCCAAATCTTCCAAAGTTCATTTGTTCCTCTGAGTGTGACAGAATCCTTTACCATCTTCACCAAGATATTGCAGACCAATACGTATTCAATTCATTAAGGAAAGTAATGTTGTTACGAATGAAGAAATTAAATATGTAGAGGATCAAGTAAAAGCACTTCAGAAAACGAAAATTGAGGATGACCAAGTAGAAATAAAACATGTTCTTCTGCTTACCATGATTGACGGAAAAGTGTGCAATGCGGCCACTGGCACTTCGTCAACCATGCGGTGCTATATTTGTGGCAAAACATCAAAGCAATTTAACGATATAACCCAGGAGAAGCCAGAAAACCCAGAAACGTTTCAATATGGACTATCCGTCCTTCATGCAAGGATAAGGTTATTTGAGTTCATTCTGCACTTATCGTATAAAATAAAGGCAAAAGTTTTAAAAAGCCGTGTGACATTAGAAGCTGATAAAATAAACATATCAGCAGCAAAACAAGACATCCAGGATGCTTTCAGAGAGCAGCTTGGGTTACTTGTAGACATGCCTAAAGCTGGATTCGGAAATACGAATGACGGAAACACATCTCGCAGATTTTTTGATGATCCTAAGAAGACTGCTGGGCTCACAGAAGTTGACGAAACTTTAATTACAAGATTAAAAGTAATTCTTGAAGTTTTATCTTCGGGCTTCGAAATTGATGTAGAGAAACTTACTAAATATGCATCAGATACTGCAAAACATTATATTAATAAATATGAATGGCAGCCAATGTCACCAACACTGCACAAAATATTAATCCATGCACCAAGTGTCGTTTCATTTGCCCCGCTGCCAATTGGGCAATTATCTGAAGAAGCAGCAGAGGCAAGGAATAAACATTTTAGGCAATACAGGCAAGATTATTCTCGTAAATTTTCGAGGACAGACTGTAATCGAGACGTGCTGAATAGACTTTTATTAACTTCAGATCCGTTTTTGACATGCATGAAGCTGAAATCGACAAAGAAAAAGATGTCGTTCTCCAAAGATGCCATAGAAATGTTCAAGGAAGGTAAATTTACTCCATCTCTGGACATAAATGAAGACGAGGAGGAACTTGAAGATTAGATAGATATAAGAACCGATAACTCAAGCTCAGTTTTTAAATATGTAATCTTTTGTGGAAATATTTCCAAAATAAACAGATTTTTTAAAGCTGACGTCTCTGTTTTCTCTCTATTGTACCCCAAAAACAGCAATCTAAGTGTAACTTTGATAAAAATCACATAAATACTCATATTAACTTAAATAAAATCGGCCAAGTGCGAGTCGGACTCGCGCACGAAGGGTTCCGTACCATTATCTATAAAAAAGGCAAAAAAATCGTGTCTGTTGTATGGGAGCCCCACTTAAATATTTATTTTATTCTGTTTTTAGTTTTTGTTGTTATAGCAGCAACAAAAATACATCATCTGTAAAAATTTCAACTGTCTTACTATTGCGGTTCATGAGATACCGCCTGGTGACAGACGGACAGACAGACAGATGGACGGACGGACAGTAGAGTCATAGTAATAGGGTCCCAGAACCTTAGGCACGGAACCCTAATAACGGCTACATCTAAAAAAACACATTTAAATAAAACAATATTTTTGGCCATGTTTTGGGATCAAATACCTGTCTGTGCGACGGTAGTCTTGTTTATGTCTGCTATTGTTACAGGCAAAATATAAGGCTGTGAAAGGTAATTGTTTCCGTTTATGGTTTCTGTAGAAGGTTTCGCTTTGTGCAACTTATCTTTTGCATGGGAGGGTGATATTTGTCAAGGTGCGAGGTAGTAAATGGCGCGCTATCAAATTTTATTTGTGGCAACACTGGCAAAGCAGCGACGCCCATGCGTTTACTTTTAAACACTGAATAAAAGCGTTTATGCGACAGCTTTTTACGGGGCTGCAATATAAAGCATGAAAAAAATGTTGACAGCAATATAAGCGATATAAATAATAATATTAAAAATGATAATTTCGAAACATATTTTTTTCATTATTTTTTAGGATACATCTTAACAAACGGATATTTGTATAGTGACGGTGGAACGTGGGTGTACGACAGTGGACTGTAAAGTAAGATCTTAGGGAGTCATTGTCTATATTAAACCAAGTCTAAAAAAACTGCTATTTTCAAATAAAACCACATATTTTACCCATTATACTGAACAACTTTTACAAAGAAAAATAGCAGCACAAATAAAAAAGTGCTATTCTCTCTAAACACACTTTTAAAAGAACTTACGACAATTTTTGTATGGGCGTTTTTGTTTCTTTGGAAAAGTCTATACCTGTATTTCTATCCCTACGCTTCTACAAAAACCACAAATGTTCCCATTTACTTAAGGCGCCGCACTGCGCGTTCCCATGGCACTCAGATATATTCTACGCTTGGTTGCTCCCCTCGACACCCTTATGAGCTTGTCCCCATGTGCTCAGGACCCTTCTAGATTTAAATTACAGAGTGCGCTGGGTGCCGTTCAGATTTGCAAAGTTGGTAGGATCGTTACAATGGAATAATAGTATGGTCTAGTATGGTCTCGTAATTTCCAGAGTTTCTAATCTGTACAAAATAATAAATTAAGCACAAAATTTATTAATATTTTTTGTAATTTCGCATTTTAAATTTAATTAGTAAAATAAAATTAAAATTCACGTGTGAAAAGTGTATTAATATGTACCTGTAATCAATTATTCATTTATTGATATTTTTATGAATGATGGAGGTTTTCCGTGACACGTATATTTCGTCAGTGGTAATACGGTACAAATATTAAAATTAAAATCGACCAAATTTAAATATGGCGTCGGAAATACGAATACATGCATATCATAAATAGTTTGAGTGACCATAGACACGAATTATTATTTATGGTTTCATTACAAATGCATTATTCTGTTTCCATAGACTTATTACAATTTTTTCAACTGAAATGTGGGTGAGAGTTGTAAAATTGGTCGGGCGTTCACCTTTCTGATATATACAACTGTTTAAATTCTGAAACCGAAATTCTCAACATGTAAATAAGTTTTTTTTTGTTTACAGGTAAGCTTGCTTCAAAATTATACCTCAACTACACAAAGAAACTGTAGGGATCACGTAAGTAAAACAATATTTACAATAATTAAACTAAGTTATTTTTGTAAATTAATTTCTGTAGCCTATTTAATTAAAGAGGCCGATAACTGCGCAAAAAATACTTGGCATCATCAATACAGTCTCAGTAAAAAATACGATTATAAAGTCTGTGTACGATTGTACCTAAAACATAGGTTCATCAACCTCATTATCTCTTGGTAGTGAATAAAATATAGGACAGTTTTCGCGTTCGCCGATTTTCGTCACCATTCGTGATTCGAGCGCGTTGCGTCACTCGAACAGATTTGATATTTAAAATTTCGCGTAGAAAATAATAATTTTATAAACGTTTTTTGAGGTGAATGTACTTCAGTAGGCCGTTTATTTTGAACGTATGAATTTGTTTTGTATTTGAATGTTTTTGACGATAACTTGTCTTAAGAACCCGCTCCGTATTTTTCGTCTGTTTAATGCGAAGCATTATTTTAATTATTATTCTTGTCATTGCCGCGATGTTTTTGTAAGAATCAGGGACATACACCAGTCCATATTGTCCATCTAAATGAAGACCTAGAATTTATTTGATTCAATTGTTTCTCCTTTGCGTGTTATTTTAGTACTTAGATATTATGAATAACGATTTGGAGCGAAAAAGGCCATAAAAATATTTAACATATTGCTTTTCAACAAAGTTGTCGTCGCGGACCGGGCTCTTAATGGTAAAATTTGCTACCCAGGCCTGCTAGACAGAGATTGGCCCCTCTTCCATAGTATTTTTCGATAGTATCGTTGCTTTTTACATTTTTTTTAAAGTATTTGTTTCCCATGTTACAAATCAATACTTATTTTTAACTGAAAATACTTTTACTTACTAAATTCACTATACTAAACACCGTTACCGAAAAAGCATACCTACTGAAATCAAAGAATATTTGCTTGTCAACTTATAATTTTTGTAAAACATAATGCGTATTTTGCATGGGCAGGTAATTTTTTTGTTCTGGAGAAATTTGAACAGTATTATCATTAGTAAATATGGATTAATGTAAAGATATCGGTCCATATACATTTCATCCGGTATTTAAAAATGATGTACTTCTTTAATAATTAAAAATCTCAGAAGTAGTAGCAAGTATTTTGTTAGTAAAGCAACATTATAATAATATCACGCCCTTTCGCACTGATTTTCACACCTAGAACATGTTTGTTTTCTACTTCACACTCTTTAAATTATTACATTATAAACATGCTACGTCATCATCTACCTACTACACCTATCTTTATACCTATTTTGTTGACTAAAGTGAATGAACTCATTATAGAAAACAAACGCGTGACAAAACTTTTTTTCAGATGTTTTTAAACCACGGCATTTTGACCCCTAAAAGAATGTTGTTAATAGGAAGTAGAGCTCATTTTCGCTTGGGTTAGCCTCTACAGCTGTTTACTGTTAAGTCTGAAATGATTTTCGTTGACAAATCGACGGCCATTATTGAATATTTAGTTTTAGTAGATTGTAACGAAAGAAAAACTCAGTTGCTGTAGTGAACATGTTCTTTTATTTGTACATTTGCCTATCAAAATATTTTTATGTATGAAATTATCTCTAGCATTCCTACACTTTAACACAATTTTAAACACCATTTGACAGTAAATATATGGAGTTCACTGCCAAATTTTACAGTGGCAACCATGTTAGCCCTGCAGATATTAGAATATACAGATCAACTCGTAAGTCTGTTTTATCTAAAGATTAACAGAATATTTTAAATAATCTATGACAGTCTTAATTATGGCACAATGTCTCTTTTAGATCCCTAATGACATAACAGGGCAATTTAAAGACAATTAAAAACGAAAACAAGACATTTAGACAATCGTAAAAAGATCGTTCTAAATCGTTTTAGCGTCGTTATTGCCAGAATGGATTTAAAAAATAAGCCTCTCTTTTCCGGGGCGCCTTTTTATAAGAAACTACAGACAAAATAAAAGTAAATTAAAATCGTGGCTTGTGATAGGTATGGTATGAAAAAAAAGTATGGTACTGTTTAAAATGATTATTATGAGCGGTAAAATGATAAAAGATTTTTCATGGTGAATATTAATTGAATTTTTTTACGAGGATCATTTCTGCTAAGCTTAATTCATAGTATTAACTTGAAGATGGATCCGACCTATGATGTATTGTTCTGCTATATTTTTAGCGATACTGAAATTAAGTATGTATTTTGATAATTGAAAATTGTATTATCCTGTTAGATTAGTATTAAACTCTATCTCGAAGGTGTTAAGAGCTGATAGTATAATGTTGATAACCTCATTCGAACAGAACCTATCATGATAGCACGTGCTGATCACTTTTCAATAAACAACAGTCCCTCTTATAATCACAAAGAATAGTGATTAAAATATTTTTTTAGAGTGAATCACAAACTAGAAAAGAACAATTATAATAAAATTTTAAATAAGACACATATTTTGTGAAAATTCCTGTCTTACCCTTGCTATAAATTATATAATCTTAGTTAAGAAAATAATATTAATAATATAAAAAAAATCTATACTATCACTTAATTTTTTTTCAAATCCTTGGAAGATATTTTGAAGAAAATACATCGCAACTACATCAATGTCTTAGAAAATTTATATAATTAATTTATTATTTTAAATATTTAAAAAAATTATAATTCTAATCTGAAAAACAGATAGTCTCTTCTTAAATTGTTAGTAGTGGTAGGGACTCAGTAAAATTTGCTGAAGCGTTCAGGAATTCACGATTTAATATAAAACCCAATTTTATTGCCACACAACTTGTAAAATTTTAAATTACGAAAGAAGAATAAAAGTTAATTCTAAGCCGTTTGGTCTCATTCGATATTCTCATCCGGTCTTCCTTACTGTTTACAAAAATCATCCTCAAATAATCCTTGTAAAAAAGAGGGTAACTCGCAAAATCTTCCTCGGGTTCGTGGAAAAGCTATAAATATTCAAAGACCAAAATTTGAAATTAAGAAATATGACCGGTCACTGCAGCAGTCGCCTTAGATTATAATGACAGCGAACAACAGACTGGTTGATTCCAAATTTATCGATGAAGCAGAAACAATTAGTACTTGAAAGGGTATTTTTATAGAGAAAAAAATTGAGGGAATACTTTAGTAATAAATTCGACATTATTTTAATTATTATTTGTTCATTGTTATTTTTATGGTACAGCAAATAAACGGTGGCTACTTAACGGCCAGAGCCTTTTAAAGGCTTGAAAGTAACGATTAAGGAGATTACGTGATAGATATTCAGATTTTTTTATTACGGATTAATTAACTAACGGATATTATGAGTATAATAATTTGCAATATTTCTTATTTAGCAGAGTGTTGCAAATCTGTATACAAATAATGAAGTTAGAAAAAAAGTCTTGACTGTATGTAGAGGAGCAGACATCAAGCTAATCACTTTCAGTATAAACTGACCTCTCATTGTATAGGCTTCCCGTACAATGAGAGGTCAGCTTATACTCAATGTGTATAGCTTGATGTGGGCTCCACTGAACATTGACATTTTTGAGAATTTTTCGAGGGAACTAAATTTTTTAATCTTTTTGACTTCATGTTTGTTCCGTTTATCTTGAGAACTACTCAACGGATTTAGATGCGTTTTTTTATTATCTTCGTAGTGACCCTGGTCATTATAGCCTACAGGGGTTTTAATTAAATAACTGCCAAACCGAAAACTTTCGATAATAGTTATAAAAGATATTTCAACCAATTACTAATTAATTCTCGATCTAATACAAGCCTAATTCTAGTTCAATAGTCGCAGTTGGATGGCCAGTTAAACAGATACCGAACCTTTACAAACAGGCAGGTATTTTCTTACTTAAATAAACATCAATGAACCGTAAAAATAAAAATGTCTATTATTTTATTGAGTACTGATAAAAAAATACTGTCTGAAATGTAGTATGTCATTATATTTTTAATGTCATATTTAAATGGCTGTTTTATCGGTGTTATTGGTGTTTCGTAGTATTTACGACTTAAAAGCTTTTCGTAATATTAACTGATACGGGTCGACAATCTATAGGTGGTAGAGCTGATGCCGGGCTCGAGTGTGGAGGTACCACCATCTTACTCGCAAACCCTCCCGAAGTTATTCGGGGGAGAGTAAGAGAACAGCTCTCAGGCGAAATCAGGCGGCCCACCATTGCCTGGGACCGATGGATGGCGGTATATCCATCCCCAATTGCCAAGCCTTATATAAAACAGACTGGTGACGAGCAGCGGCGTCACTGGTGCAAGGGCTTCGGCACCGCGCTCACCAACCCGCCTGCCCAGCGCGTGTGAGTACGGGCATTTCTTCCAGGGGGACCGCCAAGAGTGGCGAAATCCTGGAAAGGCCTATGTCCAGCAGTGGACGAAACAGGCTGATAGTTAGATAGATAGACGGGTCGACAATACCGTGCTACCTTCATAAAAATAGACTTATATACCTGTGAATTTTGAAGGATGTTTTGACAAATGCCCATCTTCCTACGTGCGTCGTTTAAAACTGATATTTTATTGCTAGGCTTTGTGTAAATAAGTCTTATTTACAATATCCGTCAGCGAAATGTAAACACTGAAATTAACAGTCCGTTGACTGAAACGTATTATTGTGTATATTCAGTTATAATTACTTGTCCTTCAAAGTATGAAACTAGTTGCAAAACAATAACATATGAAGTGGAATAGTCTCCCAGGAATTTTCTACCAGAATTTATATTGTAAAAATGTTAAATCAAGAAATATCAATAAATAACATAAACTTATTTACAATGTTGATACTATATATTGGCACTTGTTAGAACTTGGAACACATAATGAATAGAACGTCACTTGCAGTTTGTTTTATAAATTAATAAATTTGTGAGATAATAATATAATATAATGTTCATTGAGCCATATTTAATTAATCAAATATTATTAGAATATTGTTTTGGTAGCAAATTAAAAAAAACTTCCGAGTGTCGGCACTTGGTGAAACTGGAAACATAATTATCTTAAATGAAGTTCATATTGTACTGGTTCCACTATTACTTAAAATAATAACTTTTTATTGACATAGACAAAAAAAAACATTAATAACATTTAATAAAAGTAAATCTAACTAAAATAATAACCATGTAAAATCTTGATTAGGCAGTAACCGCAACACAGATTTGTCCAATGCGGGTACTGCGGATCTATTATTGTGTACCTTGTATCGTGTTTTTTTAAAATAAACCTCTAAGTACAAAAAGAAAAATTATACTAAATAAAATATTTTCCCTAAATCACCGCCGTCGATCGGCAAGGCCCCCAAAAGGCTGGAAAAATAATTATTACTTGTGCTATTCAAAATACAGACTCAAGTAAAATGCGCGTGAAATATTAGTAGGTACCTATAATTTTTTATTAAATTTAATGAATGATATTTAAATATTTTTGTAGTATTTCCCCGTATAATATTTACTATTTTATCTTATTATATTGTTTTTAAGATTATTATCGACGTTTAAATAGTAACTATTTTACAAAATAAAGTGTTTGAATTTGAAAAACATGCAACCAATAAGATTATGAATATAAAGCAATCTTAAATAACAAGCAAAATAACTTATTCACACGTGTTTCTCCTCTAAACGAGGCATCTTCAGAAAATGTTGCTCACCCGACCGCTCAGCAGGAACTTCAATCAATTATACTATTTCATTATACTTATAACTAAAAACAAAATCGTTTTTGTGTCGCTAAAGTCGTGACTTCGGCCTCACGACGCGAAATTTATTTTGACAATCGATAAAAGCTTCGACCTACACTTGGGTTCTGTTTCACTGTGAGATTTATTATCACTTAAACAACCGTTTACTCCACGAAATAGATTTAGCAATCCTTTAAAAAATCGACTGAACTAACGATGATATAGACTATATAAAGCAAGAAGACATCTTGTATTTTTATCCTTTTACTTATTTTAATTGTAAAGGTAAAAATAAATTTCAAAAAAGAAAAGTCGTGGTCTCGCTAAGATTCTTGCCCGTTTTGCGGCCAACCTAAAAACGGTTGAAATAGAAGCAGCGGCCTTAAGCTAGTATTTTAATATTTTCCGGAGAGTTGGTAGCCCTTCTGTTCAATTTCGGATTATCTTCACCCAATCATTCACTCTTTGAAATTTTTAAACAAACCACGGAGCAGAATCTTCAGATTTGAAATACACAGCAGATAGCTTTGTAACAAAATCGATTTAGCCCTATCTAAATCTTGGTAGTAGATAATTCCATCGCTTGGCAGTAATTCAAGAAAGCTCTTAAAATTTTTGACAGCCACGAAGAGCATGGAACGTAAGCCTGCCAGCTTAAATCCCTCATTGCGTCAATCTAAAATTTCTTTTATGACGGTTGAAATAAAGTTCAAGATAGGTGGAAAGGTAAAATTGCGGATCAGCAGTGCAACGAAAATAAAGCTGGATTAACAGATCATTTTCCCTTATATTTTTCAAATCGTATTTCTTTGGCCCCGTTTCAGAAGGCCACAAATTGAATGATTGGCAGCTTTGATTTGGTAACAAATGATTTGTTTGTTTTTCTTTATTGAGATTTTTAGCAGTTATAGACAAAATTATCTTGAGTAAAAAACTGGTATCACATTCCACAGGAATTATTTACTGAATTGTGTACAATATTGAATATATTGTATACTTTGCCCAACCAAGGCCACAAACATATAAACACAAATTACATGACGAAAGTAGACAGGATAAAGTGGACTTTACACTAAATTGTAACAACTTGTGTTGTGCGTAGGAAAAGCCTCACAGTTTAAACCGCAAACTACTTACTCTGGAAAGAGTAAAAGTGCTTTTACTCAAGCTGTTCAAGTTTTATTCTAGTCAACAATTACAAGAATCATTATAAATAAAAGTTGTATCATCTACATAAAAAATACCCTGTACTGCACACTAGAGCACACCCTTTGGCCTACGAATTCAATCGCCACTCTCAAAATTTCAAAGTGGTGAAATGTTTTTTTCCTTAAACCATCGTTACTTTCAAAATCCATTCCAGTTTTTTACTCCTATTCGTTATTTCCGATATCCGATGTTTCCTCCAGTTTGAAATATCATTCCACATTTATGGATCTTTGCTGGAAACACACTTTTTGCTGCACCGCCACGACTTCACTATTCATATTCACTTCTACTCACTTGTGAAAGAAGCGATTTTGGTGATTTTATGCATCTTAAAGTCATGGCGCGAAGTAAAAGATGGTCTGCAGAATGCAAACGTAATAAATTTTTGCTGGTGAGCTCAGTTTATTTAGTATTTTAGTTGTATCGATGGTTTTTTTTGCACCTACATTGCAATTTGATTTGTTAATTCCATAAGGACTGATCTTTTTTTCTCTTCTCCTTCTCAATACATAAAGAATTCTCTTTCTGTCTGTCTTGTTGGTTGGCTTATGAATATTAATAACGGATTTAATGCAGGTCATTGTTAGTTAGGACTTTCATATAAAAGTTTTAAGAGATAAATCAATACGCTGTTGCTAAAGAAAGCTGAACTGTGGCCGTTTTAGTGGCATAAATCTGAGAAAAGGTCCTGAGAAAAAAGTGGCCACTTAAATACGAATGGAGCCCTAGGCATAATTGAATTTTGTCCACACAATATGTCATAATATGTATAGTCACTTGATAAAGATTTACTATTGCTCCTCCGAGCATGTTTCTTAAGAAAAATCTTACAAGAAAGTTCCCTCGTTTTGTGTCTATGTAACTTTCTTAGATACTTGGTTACTTTACAAAAGGATACCCAAAAATGACATGAGAAACCTATCTGACCGTCAGTAAAACCCCTATTTATGTGCAGGTAGCGCAAGAAGTTTTTATGTGAGTGTACGTGCGAACGTTTTTGTATTATTTTTGTGAAATTGGAAACTGCACATCTGGTGCAGGAGTCAGGCTGCAGGCTGCAGCCCAGGGCAGCCATTGGGCACACGTTTATTGCTGTGTTATGACTGCCCGGGTCGTTCCCCGTTCGTACTCACCTCTGGAATCGAGGAAAGTTTACTTTTATTTTTGTTTTGTTTTGCTGCTTTAAAGTCAGTTGCGGACTAATTTTAGTTTTCCTTGTCGGGATTTTACTAATATTTAGTTCCTGAAAATGAAAATTTGCAGGTGAGGGTATTATTTAACTACACATCCTCACATGTGGATTTTGTAAACACGTCTATATTAAATTCAACTTATTACTAATCTGTTTTATTTAATTTAGAAATTTCAAGTGGTATCTACGCTTGCCAAATAAATAATAAAAAAATATTTCGTCGCTAGATTTATGACATTTTATTTGACATAGCAAGTGACTACATAAATGTAAGTATTTAACCAATAAGTTTAATCCATGATCATGTCAATGTTAGGGGCAATAATTAAGGTACAAGTAGGTTTCGACTCAGCAATTCGAAACGAGCCGCATTTTTATGTATTTTATTTATTAGCTGTTACCGCCATACTGTGGCAAATTAAATTTTTGAATACACCGACCGGACGTTCAGTTTATTTTGTCAGTTTATATTTTAGTTGGTTTAATAATTCGATTTAGTCGTATGGGCTTACGTTTTTAACCTGTATTGTAATGGCCAGAAATGCGTTTGCTTTAAAACTTTTTGAATTCTACAAAAGCCTTTATCTATTCATTACATTTCTTTTGAAGTAACTTGAAAAAATACGATCTTTTTCCGCACCATATGATGCGAGCCAAGCCAGTTTTAACTATACATTGAACGCTCAGTATGAAATCCTTATTGGCATCATAAGTATGAAAAGCAATGAACGTCGAACACTGAAAACCCTCGCTTGCTATAGGTTAACAACATCAAAAAGCTTCCGCCCTAATCCAGTTATGTGGTTTTTGGAATATTACGCAGTTATCTGTTGAATTATGTACCTTATTTCGAGAGTGCTGAGTTGGAAAATTGCTTTTACAGCCACCGCGTCTTGAGTTGATGAATTCTTAGAGAACCTTGTTGGTGTATCTGATCTCTTTAGAGACATGTTCTTTTATCTTTGTGGTGACGAATCTTTTTTTTTCAGTTATAACGATTACGTGTTGGCACAAAATGAATACATTGGACATAAAATTATTAAAAACTAATTCTTTACTCATAGTGTACTAGCTTTTGCCCGAGGCTTCGCTTGAATTGTCTTCCAATCAACATATTTTTTATCGACAGTTTTCGGCTTAGTGGTAATTTTATCAACATATAGCCTATATTTTGACCAGTCCCTACAATAATAATAAAAAAAAACACTTTCAAATCCGTTGAGTGGTTCTCGAGTTAAAATGGAACATACAGACAATGGAACATAAAAAATTTAGTTTTAGCATCATTACAGTACTAATATTAATAAGTAATATATTAACCCATTTCATATTCAACGTACAGACGTCGACTTTTATACTAAATTACAATACCTAAATATTAAATTGATAAATAAACTGCTGATTGTGCCTGCCTGTAAAAGACAAAATCCCCTATGACCACTTACCAAGTCTCCAATATGAATTTGGATATATAAACGAAAGTCACCTACGTAGGTCGACATGAATATAAAATACGGTAATATTATAGGTGGTAGAGCTGATGCCGGGCTCGACTGTGGAGGTACCACCATCTTACTCGCAAATCCTCCCGAAGTTATTCGGGGGAGAGTAAGAGAACAGCTCTCAGGCAAAACCAGGCGGCCCACCATTGCCTGGGACCGATGGATGGCGGTATATCCATTATATAAAACAGACTGGTGACGGGCTGCAGCGTCACTGGTGCAAGGGCTTGGGCACCGCGCTGAACAACCCGCCTGCCCAGCGTGTGTGAGTATGGGCATTTCTTCCAGGAGGACCGCCAAGTGTGGCGAAATCCCAGAAAGGCCTATGTGCAGCAGTGGACGATGACAGGCTGATGGATGGATTTAAATAAAGTCAACCTGAATTCTATTGTACAGTTAAAAATATGACCATTCATTTGGTTTACATTTATCTCTAAATTACAATGAGTTTTCCGGAATTTATGTGCATAGTATTTGTTCTTACTTACCACTTGCTGAACGGTGAAGGAAAACATCGTGAGGAAACCTGCATGCCCTAAAAAGGGTGTATTTGTGCCCGAAGTACGACGATAGGGCTCACCACCCATCACTTTGGGACGTAATAATCGTCGGTGATACGCGGGTTTGCCGGTTGTGAACTGTGACTTTCATTTCACAGTTCACATTCAAAACACCTCTGATACCTCCTCAGGGATTTATGTCGTAACGATATATGCATAAAATAAAAATCTAAAATTACCCTTTTTCCTGTTTAAATTCAAGAATACAAACAAACTAGGTACCAACTACTTATCCATTGAAAGGTTTCACCTTCAATTTACCTTTGCCATTAAGCAAAGATAGAATATTAAACTAAAAGCATAAAGCTTAAATCTCCTCGCATTTAATTCAAAGTGTCTCTAGCACAATGTAAACAAACACAAAGCTAACACATTTACATAAGCCACACGTATGTATATAAACAGCACATAACACATCGGTATTTGTAGCCAACTTGGTATTATTTTATGTATATTACAAAGTCTAGGTGGCACGTTATGCCTGTCATAATAATTTAAATAGTTCCTCTGGTCATTCAACTACAAATGACACGTCGACCCTAAAGCCTTCTCCCGAAGACTTTATGACGTTGGAACAAGTACGAATATCCGTTAATC
This sequence comes from Ypsolopha scabrella, assembly GCA_910592155.1. Taxonomy (NCBI): domain Eukaryota; kingdom Metazoa; phylum Arthropoda; class Insecta; order Lepidoptera; family Ypsolophidae; genus Ypsolopha; species Ypsolopha scabrella. The sequence goes on from OU342978.1 coordinate 2,308,996, forward strand.
TGAGAGATAACTTATGTAGCAACCTTGTTCGGTGATATCGGATAGCTTGCGGGTCATTCCTGTCTTATCTGTAACCTTACTACTGCGAGCTGCACGGTCATAAACTTGTATAAGGCGGGGTCGCTCAGAGAAATCTGTCCTGCTCCAACCCTTTCATTTTACTCTTGTTTATCCTGCGTAGACAACTCGCGATTTCTAGGATCCTAACTAGGACGCACGAAGAAACATACCGTCCTAACCGTGATTTCACTGTCCTAAATCCAATCTTATCTTAGTTAGAATGCCGATAAATCGGATGGTGTAATAGCTTTTGCCCTTGGCTACGCCCCGGGTTTTTTTTTTTCAATCTCTGCCCTGTTTACGGCTTGGCGGTTACTTGATGAGCAGCCCTTGTAGCCTGTGCAAACCGCATCCAAATCCGTTAAATAGTTCTCGAGTTAAAACAGAACATACGAGTACATACATACAGAAAGAAAAACAGACAGACAAAAATTTCAAAATGTTCATTTGTTAATGTAAACCCAATATAATAGCAGTATAAAATATAAATATAAAAACCTTTTTTTGGTTAACGTTGTTACCTCAGTTCAGTTCTAATAACTGTAATTCATAACCCATTTTAATTATAATTTCACAAAAATATTCAACAATTTTACAGTTTCAGTACTAGTATAGATTTTGGAGTTAGGGATGCGTTTTTAACGTGACGGCCGTTTTTGTGGCATTATTTTGGCTTAAGTTTTATTATCCGAAATCTACCATAAGTAAAATTATATTTAGACCATAATTCAGGCCATATTGTAAGTAACCATGTACCGAATAGCCGAAACATAAAGATACAAGATTTATGAAAAAAAATATGAATACCTCTATTTAGAACGATTGCACTCGAGAAGACTTAAGGAGAAAACTTTATATTTATGGTAATAATTTATTTATCTTAAATGAGTTAGCAGTAAGATAAATGAATCTAAAATATAAATAAACGATCAGTGACCTACCGAAATTTTGATGAATCGATTTCATATTTAAATTATACTTATCTCGGAAATTTTCGTTCATTATCAATTTTGTGTACCGCTTTGACAGATTGTTATTATTTTGTCTGGAATGGTAAGTGATTGATAACTATATCTAACTTTTACAATTTATTCTTTACGCCTAAAAATAATCGGATAAATTTTGTAGGGAATAAACGGTTTCAGAACTTAAACAGTTACGTAATGCACCCATAGGGTACTTTAATAGCAAAGTTATTAAAGCACCAGCGGTTACCAATCGCTTCCAAAACGAACAGAAATACAATCTCCAAGTCAATCAGTCTTCGACCGCAAAGATAATAGAACTGAGCTGCCGACTCGAATTTAATTCCAGCTCGGTTCAGCAAATTCACCAAATGCATCATTCACCGCCTATCACTCGTAAGACTCGAGTAAATTGCACCCAAGTCCCAACCCTAGTGAATCTCCATAGTCAAATTATTCACTCTTGCAATGCCAAGTAAAGCCGGCCGCGCAAGCCAGACTCGTGTAATATTAAATTATAGTAGCCCAAGCAAAGCATTTCGAAATGGAAAATTGTATGAAAAGAGAATTCTGTAGCCGTACTCCCGTTTATTTTTCAATAAGCTCCCATTATAAAATTCTGTTTGTTGTACGTTGTGTGCATTAAAGGGGACTTTTTAGCATAAAAAGGGTCATCGACTACGAAATAAAATGGAAAGGAAATCGACGGGAACGTCCGGTGCCGGGTCTAGACGAGTATTAATGCGTTACCTTTAAGAGGATATAGGTGGTCTCGGGGAAGAAAATATTTACGACGGAGCGTCCCGCCGGATAACTATGTGTGCTTAACTGTAGACACAGATGTATATGTGTGTCTGTAGACATGGGTACGTCTATGTGTCTATGCTATGCGACGTTATCCGCCCGCCTTTAAACTTGCCGCGCCATCGCGCCACGTCGGATGAAAATTGCGAAATATGAGACCGAGGCCTCGGTGTCATTTTCATCGCCGAGCAAAAATTTATCACATTTCGAGTCTGTTAACAAAATGGACAGGCGAAATGTGCCAGCGGATCCAGGCTACAAAGTGGATTGAGGCTCTGAAAAGGGCTGCGGTGAAGGGAATTGCTCCTCTCAAAATATTTGCAATGTTCGAGGTAGCTTTTAAAGCTGGGAGATATTATTGAACAAAATTCCTAAGCTCTTTCTTATTTAAAAGAAGAATAAGATGCGAAGACTTAGATTTATTATTATTCCATGAACGTTCGTCGTAACATCTATTTTTATCTTCAGCAAAACAATATTAAGTATTCTTTATGAAAAAACACACAAAAAGGCGCGGCGTAAAAGCTGTATAGACTGAATCCTCAGTTTTTAATTTATTCTACCACCGTTCGCGGACTGGACGTCATTTCATTTTGTGTTAAAACATGCTTATGCTTTTATTCCTCGGCGGAGACTTTAAATATATTTTCGCTTTGAACAATTAAATACTCGGTTCATTTCCGAGGGTCTCAGCTGATTCGTAAATTTGTTTGGCTTTCTTTAACAGTTTGTTTAAAGTTTTGGACAGTTCGGTGGAGAGAGATAAACCCGAGATATCTCGTTTGCTCCAAATTTAAGTGAATTCCCGCGACTAAAGTAGTTAAGATAGAATCTTTTCCAGTTAGCTATTAATGGTGATATATTAAGCAATAACTTTTGCCAACTTAATTAAATTTCGTTGCAATTTAAAACCTCGGCAATATTCTTGAAACATCGTTAAGTGTATCAGTCTTTCCCACTTTACGAACACCATCAAAATGGAGATAGCAGAACTTTACAACTGAAGTTAAACTGATTGTTTTGTTACAAGTTTTAAGTGACATTTCACCAAAGCGACGGTTTAAGATTCATGAATACCATTAAACCATCCCCTGTTTTGAATACTCCCTCCTTCCAGTACTGACTTCTTGTTACCTGTTTCTTTAAGCATTTTTATAGGCAATGTTAAGATTCTATACGTCATTAAGAAAAAGCGGATTACTTTGTTCTCCGTCTGTCTGTCCGTTTATCAAGGACTTATTGTATCTTCTCGGAACGGCTTAAGGTATCGATTTGAAATTAATATCGAATACTAATAAAGTTTACAGACCCATACTGCTATAAAAAGTTCCAGTTTCTAGTTAAACACCTTAATACTGCATTTTGAAGCGTAGTTTCAGACTAAAAAACCTACAGTGACTGATTATAAAGACCTATATACTTCGCGGTGACCTCAATCTTGATAGGTGCAAAGGGAAGTCTTTTGGCACAAGGGAAGGCATAATCCGAAAATCACACATTTTCAATTCAATGTGATATGTACATATACTTGACTAACTAAACTATGCAGTGTCTTTCATACATTATATACGTAATGAAAAGTTTGTAATGTTTGTTCAAATTATTTAAGTCAACTAACTTATTTTAGGTAACAGTACGGAAGTTTTTTACGATTATTTCAATGAACTTAACAACTCTGTCCCCGAAAGCTTCCCTGAGGCGTACGAAAAAGAACAATCGTGTACTCAAGAGCAATATTCCTCCATTTGAGGGAATCCCAAAAGGTTTTCAGGACGGAATTGTTACCGACATGCAAACCGAGAAAAAAGAAAAAGCCTGCAACAAACAAAGTTGGTTTGTTGAGCTCGGCTTGTATGAACCAAGTTCCTATAGATATTATTTAAGTTTGTGCTTCGCTGGGAGCACTGGACACTCTATTAAATGTATCAGAAGTCGGAAAGTTACTCTTAAAGTCGTACTGTCGATGCAACATCTAGTCGACCGCGAAATTGCTGAGAAGTTAGGGTTGCCATTTCGAAATTAAAAAAACTTCGCAAAAAGCCGGACTTTAAAAAAACCCGGACTGACATAGCCACAAAATAAAGCAATTAATCACACGCGCAGTGTACGTTTTACGAATAGCTTAAGTTGAAATGAAACATGAGACTTATTAATTAATAGTATGTTAAACTAGTTTTATATTTGTTTTAGAAAGATTGAAGACTGATTTAATACTTATTGTTTAATTTTTAAGTAATTTTATGCGAAAATGCAACGTTCATATAGAATTAATCCATTGAAGTCCCCATATAAATTAAGGTGGTAACAGAGAATCTCGGTGCAAAATGCAAATCATAAAATTGTTTTTCTTACTTTTGAATAAAAAGCATTCAATTTTAACGTTTTATTTGCGACAGTTGCTTAAAGTCGTTTGCAATAGAATCCAACAATCATGTAAACAAACCAAATTGTCACGATTACTCCGTAATCACATACATTTGACGATCAATTATGAACATAGTCTGATTTCAACGAACGCACCATTGTTTTCACATTATCTTCAACACGATTTAACTTGTATTTATAAGTTAAATTTGTTAAAACATTTGCAACGTAAAAATTTCGAAGTATTTGACAAGCTGTCATCTTAGTTTTTTACTCATCGAACTCTATAAGTCATTGAAAAGTTAGTGTTGTTCGTAATCTGAAGTTATCTTTTATTTTTAATTTAATAAATTATTTTAATTTAATATTATTTGAATACAATAAAATTTTTTTTTCAAGAGCTTAATATAATTAACCAAAACGGATTGTATCCTAAGCCATAAAAATAATGGTTAGTTTTTAAAAATTGACAGGTGGCCATTTTGTTAGAATTGTCATTCACAGTCATTCACTGTTCTGTAGGTTCGCTGTGCATTAGTGTTTTCTGTTTCCGTTTTCTGTTTCCGATTTCTACGACTTTGCATTCTCATTTTGGACTTTTGTTTTGCTTTACGATTTGGCTGGACATATTTTTCTTGGAACGACGACCTTTGCACGGCATCACGGACTTTGATATAGCATACGATTGGTATTTTTTCTCAAGGAGTAATCAGGTACCTATCCTACTATGGGCCATAGTCTATGACTTAAAATTAAAATAATTAGAAAAATAAATTTAATTAAAATTAAATTAGAACACTATGACATCACTATGGGCATAAACAATACGCTGTCAATGTCAGTCCGCCATATTTGTTTACATGATTGTTGGATTCTATTGCAAACGACTTTATGTGTTATTAACAAGAAAATTATGTAATTGTATGCATTAATGATGTGAAGATTAGATACATGACCTGTAAAACGTTTAGTTTTTGTATATATTTTACAAAATAAACTAGTCGAATTTGAATTATATTTTAATTGCATTACATTACAACTGTAAACATGCTTTAATGTTTTTTTAATGTAATTCAATCAAAACTCTATACATGAGATGACATAATTTTCTTCTTAAAACATAATTATTAGAAAGCAATTTTCGCAAATCCACATAAAACGCATCCATTGTATACCATATTTTATTCAAAAGTAAGGAAAACAATATAAAGATGCGCATTTTGCACCGAGATCCTCTGTAACCCCCTTAAAATGCCCGATACAGTCTGGACGGAAAGCTGAAAGTCCGGACAAATCCGGACGGTTGGTAACCCTAAGAGAAGTTGAAAGTTGGCAGGCAAGCCGCCTACTGGCTAATAAAAATACAAGCAACGATTTCAGATACGAATGTTTTTTCAGTCTTACACGATATTTAAAGAGTCGCTTATTCAACTATTTTGTGTCGATATATTTAATCCAACTATCAGTGTTGGTTTAAATAAATCGTCACGACATGAATTTTCGAGGGGTGTCAGAGGGGTTTCTGAGTATGGATTGTGAAATACAAGTCACAGGGTTCACCTCCAGTTTCACGTCCCAGCGTGATGGTTGGTAAGCCCTGTCGCCGTACTTCGGGCACAAAAGGATGAAGCACGCAGACTGAAAAAAAAATATGTCCTCACGAGATTAACTATCAATTAACAATTATTACATTATACTTGAGTCGTAATCACGTTGAATAAAAACAAACCTGTTATGTACATACTATGTGAAAATCGCGAAAGTTTAAAGTTCACTATACTAGATATTGTAAGTTTGTAAATTTTGATTTAAGGGTTTTAGCTATCAATGTTGTAAACTTGTACATTTTGATTTTAGAGTCTGCTATTGATTAATTTTAATGCGATTGTAAAGTACAATATCAAACATTTGTGTTTAAATTAAGAAGTAAAGGCATTTGGATATTTTTAGATTGGCTGGGATTTTAACTTAATAATAGAAAATTTTAAACTGACAAATTAATTCGTTCAAATAACTCTATCAAACAATTCTGGAGAGAGAAAGAGAGTGAATTTCAGCAATTGTCAAAAGTCCCAAATGAAATTAAGGTTGGCGTTCCGAAGCGCAGGATGAAGGGTAGGTTGGTAATTTTGACGAATTTAGTTAGTTGGATTAATAAATTTCCCAGGGAACCCCGATAAGTTTAATGGCTGTCGCAGTTTCGAGTTCCGTACGTCAGCTGACTTGAAATTGGGACCGTTGTGAAAGTTAACTTAATTAAGTCTGGAATTAGTCTTCAGTTAAGTAGGATTATAACTGCTTAAGATAACTTGAAAACTTTGTCCTTACATGATTCAGTCTATGTGCATTGTCTAAAGTTACGTGTTCTACGAGTTGGGTTAATCTTGAATATCTGCTGGAACTCTTTTATGGTATCCGAAATGTAGCACAAACATCCTTCACGCCATAAAAATGATCTCAATAATTCACGCAAAACAAAAGCAGTGTAAGACGGAAAATGCAAAATCTGCAAGACACTAAAAATATGAATGCAACATTTGTAATCCGAAGTACTTCTGCCTGCACTATTTCACAAACTTCAGGTATGAATATAAGCGGCCAAAACAAACGGAGAACAGAGACCGAGTCATAATGCAATTTGCAAAAACATTATACCCAGACACCGGGCGCAAGATTAACGTCAGTTCCCAAGTAACATCTTTGGTCGTGGTGCTTATACAAAACTTTGCGACGGTATGAAATTTTCTACAGTCGGAAAATTCAAGAGTTTTACATACGTAATAAATGGCATTATTATCATAAAGCAGAGTACGAAATGGAGTTTAAAATTTTCTGCGCCATAAAGCAAAGGTTCTTGTTTGTTGATCCCAAGCTTGCGTTTCTGCGGAGAATTCAAAAGGACTCGAGAAATTTCTGATCTAAGACAATGCTGCATATTCAGTTTCAGCAATTGTTTCCCTTTAAAAGCTAGACTGCAATGACAAATTGAAATTTACCCATTTGCTGAAATGTTCGATATAAATAATCTAGCGCTATTTTCTCTCAATATTTACTTGAGATAAAGTAACTATTTATTTATTACGGAATTAAATTAACCTGCCCAGAAGAATACCTCTGTAAAACTTACGTTCCACAAGGCTGTTTCTTAGTCGGGCTATCGAAAGTTCGAATTAAAACATAAATTGCTTAGGGGATAGTACTGATTCCAAATGGAATCATTGCTACGAAGTTAATAAGGAACTCGTCAGGTTTTTAAGCAACAGCACTTCAGGACTTCATACCTATTTAGGTTATCAAACATTTTAATCATTTGCTTCAATCTAACTAAAGTAATTTTTACCTTATACCCGTAGAATCACAGTCGTGACGATCGTCACGCCTAGGCCGAATTGTAAATAAAAAATTATTATTGTTATTTAATATATTATAAACCTAGTGATATGGGTATTTTTCGAAAGCTATTAAGATGAGCAATAAAATAATAAAAAAAATATATATTATAATAATATAAAAAAAGTTGTGGATTGTTATTCTAGGCTATATTTTTTCTAGAGTTATATTTTTTTTCATTTTTTTTTATTATTCTTTTTATTTTTTTACAATATTATAAAATTTGACTAGACATATATATATAGTATACATACATATATTCATATATATAACTAAGATTTTTTCAAGTAGAAAGACCCCCAAACTTACACCAAGAAAAAAAAAATGTTTTCTTGTAGGAAATTTTATCTAGTTTTATAAAAACAAAACTGCATTAGAATTGGACAACTAGTTCCGGAGATATAGCCAAAAACAAAATTGGCGGGAAAATTTGCAAACTTGCAAAAATGCACGTTAATCGGACAGGTTAACCAAAAGGAATATGATCATGGAAATTACATGTTTGGCATACGAAACGGATATGCATTTTTTTCCTTGCACTTAAGGAAAATGGGGTGTAAAAATAAATGAAGTAATGTTATGCATAAAAAAAAGAAATAAAAGCACGAAACCTTCACACAACATAACTCCAACTAGGGCGAGTTACCGCTAAAACCAAATTCAGCTACTAAATCTATACTGTCTGGAGAATAAAACTAGTTTTTGCTGTGGAGAAAATATTCTTCCCTCGACGACGTTGCCTCTACCAACTAAAACTTAGTTCTTGGCACAACTTTTAAAAGATAACCGGTAGTCTATCTTTGGTACTTTATAAAACGATTTGCACATGCTACGAAAGGGCTGGTTTAGATTTTGTTACGTGTATTTATTGAGCTTAAAATTAAAAACGTAACATACACTAAGAAATTATAGTTTACCTTAAACTGCTACATAGGTATATACTACATATTCTAAAATGTAGTAAATGCACTGATTTTTCCGCTTTTGTGTTCTATTGCTTAAAACGATTGTATTTCTAATCCGATGGTCGCAGATTCAAATCCTGTAGGGAGAATTTGCGTTCGATTTGCGTGCATCGGAAGGCACGTTAAGCTGTAGGCTTATTTTTGCCAAAAGTAAGCGATAGGGCTCAAAACTCATTACGTTAGGACGTAATAATCGTCGGTGAAACGTAGGTACACAAGTGAGAGTGAACTGTAGCACTTCTGACACACTCTCAAGCATTCATGTAGTGACGATGTATTTATTCAGTAAGTACAACAAGACAAATTGTAATTAAAGCGGGTCGAAATAAAGCATTATACGAGGGCATAGCTATACTTATGTCTACCGCCTCACGTTTAAGGACTGGCCAATATACAAATGCACCATAAAGTAGGCCTTACTGCAACGGGAGAAGAGCTTTCGTATTCTACAGATAATTTGGTCAATGTATCAGTCGGTATACACGCGACGAAACCGTTTTGAATTCACACTGCGTTAATTACAGAATTAAGGTTTATTTAATTGTGCGATTACGAACGAACTAAAAACAAGTCTGAATTAACATGTAAGAGCACGCCACGCTCAAAGATTCAATCTGTTAATAATTGGGTACACTGTTACCTACAAAAAGAAGAAAAAAAAACAGCCCAAAAGATAAAATCGACTACATGCGAAAGAATACATTAGCGGACATGTAAGCAAGTAGTGTTTTTACTAAATATATCTTTTCGTAGTAAAACCTTGAATATATTTACGTTATGTAGATCTTAAAAATTAATAACAGCTTGGATTAGTTAGTAATTTGTTGCTTGGTTATTTGAAATTTTTTTAAATTGCTACCATTTAAGATTTCTTGCTGGTTACGTGTTATAATGGAAGTTAAATGATAAAGTTAGTTTGTGTGATTTTTATAATATTTTATTGCGTTTTATCTTTAGTTCAGCAGACGCAATTTGTTTATTTCAATAAAATCAATATATATATATATCACTGAAGTCAGATGAAATAACATCCAAAGGTATACGAACCTATAAAACTTTATCCAACTACAGATTGAAAGTTTGTTGTGTATCCAGTCACTGAACTTATAAATTTATTTTGCCTGAGGTATCTGAAGAAATTTAATAAACAAACTCTTTGAAAACAAAAGGTTAGGGACTTCAAAAGTTTTAACGTTTAACTAATAAGAGATTCAAATTGTGTTTTAAAGCAGAATACAATTTAACCATTCTCAATTACTTTCTTTGAACTCAACTTCAAACCGTATTGAAAATTCTCAAAGAACAATTGAGTCGCCACTTGTCAAGTCTCAATTGTATGTTAACAAGTTCTATACCTACACGCGTACACACCATAGCACGAACGGTATAATGCAGCAAATAAATGCGTGGCAACAGCCAATACTTGATCGACGCAACTAGATACGCCGATTCAATAAACATGGTGTGCCGAGGCATAAAAAAAGGCTATTGGTAGTCGAATCATAGCTCTCCCCGTTTGTACGTGCATGGTTCTTTAATCAATGTGCCATGGATTAGATGGATGGGCTGTATGTGGAGCCTACTTGTTCGCTCGCTCGGAAAATGTGTTAACTTGAGGAAAGGAAGATTAGATTTTTGGAATGCAGAATGATTTGCAAACGATAATAAATTACTATTCTTCTATATATTTGGTAAACTTACTTTTCCATTTATTAATTTTTATTGCTATCCATAGAACGATTTAACTTTTTGTTGGAATTGAATGAATAAATGAGAAGATACCTATAATTTATGGATTTAGATGAGTTTGTAATACTAGATTTATGGATGTGGAAAGAAGGGTTTAAGGATCATAGAATATATAAATCTGTGATCTCTGCCTACTCCTCTGGAAGACGGACGTGACCATTATATTAAATAACCTAAAGTCATAAAAATTGTGATCGAAGAAGAATGTATCCATATTCAGCTCGAATAACAATATCCTTACTAACAATAATCCTCATGAATCAGCTGTCAGTTCTGCAGAATGAAACTAATATTTCGTACTCTTTGACAACCTTCAAAGACGAAGCGAGTTGGGTCCGCCGCTCTACACGAATACATTATATGCAGGAAATCACGAGCTAGTCCAGTATCCAATTTATCTTCAGAAATCATAAATTTTGCTCTAATGATATTTTGCATCCGTACGACTGACGTATCTAGTTGTTTACTTGTATCCTTTACTTATTGCTTTGTATTTGTTATTATGAAAATAACGTAATACATCAGTTTTGGGAGATGTTATGGATTCTGTGCCCGTATTTTCATTGAATTTTTGCATCAACTCTCAGTTCAATCCGTATTTTATACTGTTTGTAGATTTATGCTTCAAAGAAAATAATCAATAGCACTTAACTTGATAGCAAAGGTAGTGAATTCAAATTAGTATTGGATGTCATTAGTAGAATACCTACGCTTTAGAGGTCATTCGATTCTATAATAATAATGTTATCTGTGTTTTGCCGTGAAATAGAGTAAATGCCTACAAACAAATATATGTATCATATAGGTAATCTAAATCTAAAATAAATTACGTTTAAAGTATTAAAGGCATTATACGGAAAATTAAAAAAACGCTTGAAATAAATAGTTTTTTGAAACGTCCTTGCAGTTCCGTGTTTGAAACAATCTCAATTAGCATTTAAATCGCGTGCTAACTTACATGATCCTTTCGTAGGTACCAGTTCTACCTACTTGGGTGAACGCAGCTCCTTGTTCAAACAGCATTTATTTATCGTAGAAACTACTTGGGTTTCGCTACCGACCAAATGCTTATGTAGTCATTAAGAACTAACCAACATTTCAACATTAAAAGTGGCATAAAGTTTATTGGCCTGCGCTGAAAACGTATAAACTTGCTAAAAGCATTGCATCGAAATCTGTTCATTGGTTATAGAATAATAAAATAATAAAGCTGGTCAAGTGCTAGTGACTCGTTCCCTATGGGTCCCGTACATATCGATTAAAAAACAAACGTATTCCACGATCATTTATATGAAGGACCAAACTAACTTGACACTCATTTATCTAAAGGGTCTAATTAATTTGGATTATAATTTCTTCTTAAATAATGAAATATCTGTAATTTCCAGATTTTTTCCTGGATATTTGTTATAGCTTTTGCCCGCGGCTCCGTTAAAGTTAGGGTATAAGCTATATTCATTCTAAATTTCATCCAAATCTGTCCAGCCGTTTCGGCGTGAAAGAGTAACAAACATACACACACACACACACACACACACACTTTCGGATTTTTAATATTTTTGTTATAAGACCTATTTATGAACAGAATTTCAAGTTTGAAAGTCCATTGGAAGTATTCTATAGGTTTTCATTTTCATGGTTAGAAAATTTGTATGAAATTGATTACGTAAAGGTTAATGACATTTTTCCGCGTTAAGTTAGAATAATTTTTAACAGCACTATGGAGCTGTAAACGTCTGTAGGAGGTATTAGTCTTAACTTGATATGTCAAAGGGGGCCCGAGACAAAGGGTCTTGACATACGGATAACAAAGTGATCGTAAAAGGGTTCCATATTTTCATTTTGAGGTACGGAACTCTTAAAAAAATATTACCCTACTTCGCTAACCATAGCTCCTTGGTCAAACAGCTCTATTTTATCGTTTAGCTCATCAGTGCCAAATTTTTTTATAGTTTTCTAGAATGTGATATCATCTTCTTTGGACGTTTCATGACTTAAAAGCGTTGAAAACTCAGACGCTATTTTATATTGGATGCTTAAAGTTTAAAGTTTATGACATAGTCTTTCTTTATGTCTTTCTTCCCGTCTTTGTATAAGAGTCACGTCTCAATATTATATAACTTCTACAGAAGCACTTCAATATATAAAATCAATGATGTCTTTTCCTTTAACCACATGATTGGAAACCTCGGTCACGTCAGTAAGGTGTTCCAAAATATCAATTTAACGAGTGCCTCTTACGACCATAATAAAACTGTCAAATCATTATTAAGGAACATGCAATCAGAAGGGCTTTAGACTGTTTTCTTCCTCATTGGCAGCGGGTATATCGACCAATAGCTTTGGCCCCAACAAACTTCGTACCGTTACCTAATAACATCATCGCTACGGTTTCTTTCGGTATTAGCTAAGGGTCAAATCTAAGTGGTCAGAAGATATTATTATAAAAGCTGTATAGAAAACGTATAAATTATACCTTGTAGGTATATTTCGTAATATCGGTTACAGACTTGGACCAAGGTCACGTGAGCGCCTCGAGCTTGCTTTAATGGTAGGATTAAATTTATAACGATCATAGTTATAATTTTAACCGGGCCGTTATCGATAATGTACTGCAGTTGTTTTTGGACGGTTAGCATAATAAGAAAGGCTTATATAATTCATTTTAGAGTTAATGCCACGTGGAATTTAATATTAATATTTTGACTTAGAGCAGTAATTACGTTTTTAATTTTTAGATCGGCTTCAAGTTAAATATGTTACAGCCAAATCCGATTTTAGGACAAACTAGTGTAGCCTAGGTCAAAGTGGGTCTCGACTGTCATAAAAAATAACCACGAAAGTTATAGATGGCGACCAAAAGTTAGTTTTGGCGGGTAACATAATACATACATTAAAGTTTTTAGGTAAAGTCATAAATATAATAGGCGTGTATAATTGTACTTTCAATACTCTTTTTAAATCAATCAAGTTCTAATTTTTTCTTGCAGTATAAACTAACTACTCCGCCCGCGTGTGGCTCTTTGCCGGGATAAAAAGTAGCCTATGTGTTAAGTTAGGATATAAGCTATATCCATTCTAAATTTCATACTAATCCGTTCAGCCGTTTCAGCGTGAAAGAGTAACAAACATACAGATACACACACAAACTTTCGCATTTATAATATTAGTGTGATAAAAATGTTTTTCATATGTTTTGAGGACTGCTATTGGCGGGATAAAGGCGTGATCAATATAATTAAATAATGAGCTTTATTTTCAGAAGAGAGAATTCACCTAAAAATTTAACTATGTAAAATACATTATTTTTGTCCGAAATGGATTTGACGCAGTCCCCCTCTCATTATTAAATACGAGTAAATTTTGGGACGAAGATGCTGTAAAAACTAAAACCGACCGAGCCTAGCCACACGTAAAAAGGGGTCCTTTTCATACAACAGTGAAACCCGGAAAAAACTCAAAAGTAAAAAAAAAATTGAAGTAAATAACAAAAAAAAGCTTAGTTTTTTTCTATTACCTTTGCTGCTAACCGTACACAGCCTAATCACGTCCGCAACTGGTAATCACTAGTTTGAATGCCGTTTTTTTCTCAACTTACAATAATAGCACTTATTTGTATTGTAACACAGATCCGTGGAATGGAAGGTGAAAAGAAGGTCCGGAGGCGCAGCGGTCAAATAAACAACACGGACGGGCAAATGTTTTCGTTCGACATTTCGGACTTATATCGAATCTGGATTTAGGGTTCGGTTGCAATACCTATGGGTGCCGTGATCAATTTTAAAACCAAATTCCTTAGTATATTTAAAGTATTTTAGTGGGTTCATTTGGCGACATACTGCAGAAAGGCCACCGAATAGAAAAGCTTGTGGATTGTGGAAGAAGCGAAAGGGGTGTGTCGGGATCGTTGTGGATGGAAATCTAAGTTCTCTGCCTACCCCTCTGGAAGATAGGCGTATGTGACATCTGGGTAGTTAACGGGTTTTTACCACAGTTTTATTTATTTTTGCGACTCCACGATATTTCGGTAAAATAAATATTGGGGTTGACTGGAGTTTTTGTGAGTGTCAAAACAGAAAGAGACCGAATGAAAGTCAATCTAACCTCGTTCTTAATCTGCGCTGTGTTCTGAATTATGATGCTCTAAAATGCTTTATATATATTTTGCTAAAACCACAGTAGTTTCAAAAATCAAATTGCTTCTATATCTGCTAAAATGTCTCATTAAATAGTATTTTCTTCTCATTGCTAGAAGAATTCATAGGAGATCTTTATCAAACAGCAATATGACTTGTATTATTCAATAGCTATTTAAGATCTACATTGTTATTATGACTATGATTTCTACTTGTGACCCCTATGACATCACAGACATTTATTTCTTTTTACATCGCTCATCTTTTATTTATTGAAGTTGATTTTTATATAGTTGGTTTGTTACGTAAAGAGTAACTAGTATTCCAGCTTCATCATAAATTTAGGTAAAGGTTATTGGATATTGATCCTGAACACGGTAGATCAAACGGGTAATGATATATGGTTTCTATTTTTATTCCTCTATCTATAGAATATCATGTCTTTGGCGTTGTCGTTATTATTGTTTCAGTTACATGTTTTTTACAATTTATCGATTGCGATTTATGTCATCTGAAAAACTATATTAAAACGAAACAGATTATATTTTTTTATGGTTGTTACATCATATACATCAATCTTAAATCCACTTGAACTTAAACTGTCTTCATAAATAAGGTTAGACGTCAAATCAAGAAACCTTTTCTACTCGGCGTCAATTCTCTATACCGAATTGAATGAAACAGGCGTACCAGCCATCCATCAAATTTCGAAATTTTACACCAAGGCTGGTTAACACGTGTCTATTCAATATACTCTGCCCTGTGTACTGTGTTTTTTTATTGTTCTTGATAATCTGATTTTAAGAGTTCACCTTTGGAAGCATGAAGCGAGACATTCAGGCCAAGGTGCTTATTATATGTGCACGTACGTGGTAAATTGTAGAATTATTTGGTTTTTGAACAAAAATTCCGTGTAAGCATTGAGGTATTTATATCTGGTTCTTGGTCAATCAATACCACCCGCAGGGTACAACTTCCAAAAAAAACTGTAGCGTCGACAGCGCCATCTGTTTCTTAAGAACAAGGCGTGAAGTCAGATAACGCCCTCGTGAGCGTTCAGTATGTGCATTACAAGCTAGTTAGATCAAATAGTCACAAAAATATTCGGTGGACAAGTATGGTGGAAAAATTCAACGGTCTAGGTAAGTACCTCGGTGGCGCAATTGGTAGCGCGCTTGTCTGGGAAACAAGAGGTTGCAGGTTAGAATCCTGGCCCGAGGAATTTTTATTCAAATTCTCGTCTTTACATTTGTTTCTAATTTATCTTTTCTGGTTTGTAATGCACTCTAATAATAATATTTAGAGTATTCCAAAGCGATGGATTTCGCAATAAAAACATAATCTTAATTCCAAAAAAACGTTAGTTATTTTTTAAACTAAATTTGTTATTGTATTTATATTTATGGGTCCTTGAAGTCCTTATTGTTTCCACATTTCCAGAGTGATATCATATACGTGGCAACACCAAAGATTAATTTAGTAACAAAATATCATTAACTGTATCCTGACCATTAATCATATTTTATAACGATCAGACTAACCGTCCTATATTTTCCTGTCCCGGCGTTAGATCCATGCTGTCCCTGCTTAAAATTCAATGTCCATCAGAGTATGAATAGACGATTATCGCAAAAAGGGGTCAAAATATGTGCCTTTAAAGAGGTTGCCGTGTGATCCGTAGCAGTCGTGACTGAGACTTTAAGCAAGGAATAGTGCTGTGCCATGTCGATAATGTTACGAGATAAGCCGTTTGAGGTAATTTAGAAGTTAGTTTTGGATTTTAAACATACGAAGTTGGCATGTAGATGTAAGAGCTAGAAATGTTTGATAAGATCTTGAAATGATGTTATAAATAATTATTTTAGCACATGACATTTGTATCTAGACTTCTTCACTGTACATCCATTATCGTTATTAACTTATCGAAAGGAAAACAAGCCTATTAAAACCGAATTTACTACGCACAACCAGCTATAAAACCCAGATACCGACAGCCGAGTATTAACTACCATTTTTATGACACGGAAATGCAAATATCTCACAAGCCGATAACTTTTAGCGCATCCCTAAAGGCGTCGTGTGACAATCCTTGACTTATACGCTATTTATATTCACTTCCTTATACCACGATATCCTACAACCTTTCCTTTAATGCCACAAACATGCACTGAGCACGACTGTAACAACTAAAACGGAATTGAACGCACGATTTTAACACCATATGTTGAAAAAGATATTGGAGAAATAAATCAAACGAACGTTGGTAATAAAATGTTATTTAGCGCTCTGGAATTAAGGCTAAAAAATACGTTTTTATGTTTTGTTTGGATCATGACTTTGATTTTTTGTTGGAACCGAAATCACAGGTAGACGAAAGTCTAATTGTGCCTTTTAACCACAATAAATTGTTTTTGTTTGTGAAATCCTTATTATCTTTTCTAGAAATTTAATCGCTTCTCGCAAAGTATCCAGCATTCGTTTTCTCAGTCATCCTCCTTAACATATATCGTGTCAACAGACTTGCTCGTTCTAGAGCTTCTAGAGTGTATATCTTCGAGATAGAAGGTCTTTTAAATTTAAAACAATCCCACAGCAGCCGCTTTTTAGTGATATCGTAGAAGAAGTGAATTCACTGAAAACTTCTGAAGAACTCAAAAAAGAAGCAAATAAGTTTTCGGCTCTTTAATGTTTATGGCAAAAATAAAATCACTCTTCATATCAAATTAATATAATGAAACTGAATGAATTAATGTAACGTAACGTATTCAATGTCCTAAAATAATAAGTGAAAATAATTATAGGGTTGATCATGTCTTTTTGTTCAAAATTTTTTTTAACTTTCCTGTACTAAATGGTTCAATCAGCTGACTAAATCTCTATAAAAAGAAGAAAAAAATAACGCGCAAAATTTTCTTTTCTTTGGAATGTGTTCTATTCGGCATTTTCTATCATGTCTTAATTTTTTTTTACTTTAAATTGCGGGGCCTAACACTGTATATATGTAAATACATGCCGAACTCCACCCATTCGACAAGTCTTGCTGAGAAGAAGGGCAAGAAACTTAGCCAGATCATGTCTATCTTTTTCTTTTAGTCTTTTACCCCCTGCTTTGCTCAGAAAGATAAATAAATCGTGACTTATATTTTACTTGACATAACATCAAAACAAACTTGGCAATTATTTTATGCATTCATTCTCCAACTGACGAAAACGGGATTTTGATATAAAAGTTTCATTAAGACTACTGTAACTCATTATCTACAAGCACAAAAGAATTAAATACCTCTAGAAGCTCACGTACCAGGGTTATTACAAAGCCGCCCATAATCGCCAGTCCCTTGTTTTCAGACCTTTTGTTCCTCAGACTAGGAAATGCCCAACATCTTCATTAACATTTCCTTCCAAGTTTTTGTCTTCCTATTGTTTTGTTGTATATATTATAATGCTTTCTCTATATTATTGAAATTTACCCCACAACAAATTTTCAAGTTCAGTAATATCTGCAGGAAGTAAATAATTAATCATCCTTGTTTCAAGTTCTTTATCGTAGCCTCGATTATAGTTGCAAAAATTACCGGAATCTAAGACGGTAAGGCTTTAAAAAGTAACGCGGAAACTGGCAGCATGAAATAGCCTTGGTTCGTATCGATACATTCGTTTTAAGCCATGAGTAACCGTTCAGTGCATAAACAACTGTCATGGTGATTTGCCTTTTTTCCTTCGTTAACTATGACTTTCAAGAGAAATTTAGACAAGATCATTCAATATTATCATGAAAACCAATCAGTGCCAGAAATCAGCGGGTATATTTTTATAAAACATCTTATTTTTCGCGTCTTATGTTGGTAATGTACAAATGTCATCAAAAACTACTTTCTCCGATAATTTAATGAAACCAGTTCAGCCAAAAATAAAATTTTACAAACTCGTTGGTATAACCGGTTGATTTATTTTAACGAATTTTCACGAAACACGGTCAAGTTCAATGGAAGACAAGTCATTATGCACATTGTTGTTTTGATTTTCAGATAGGTATGTAAATGTAGTTTATTGTATGCAATTTAAATTTCTATTTACTCACTCACTCACATTAATTAAAACATTCGACCGAAAACAAATACGAAAATTTATCGGATATACTTCAGTCAAATATATCTTCAGAATGAGTTGTAAAACAAAATGATAGACTCAAATGCGGAACCAAGCAATGCTTGAACAACAAGGAGTCTTATTAGATTCTAAAACATTACGTATGTACTGCACGTCGCATATGGCGTTTGTCTTGTCTGGTCTTGTCAGTATGTTGGTCTACAAGGGCACCCGCTTCATTTCCTGGACAAGATCTTTGGGTCTATTCGTGACCAGTCGGTAAACCAACCTGAATTTATACCAGTTCCTACGTCACCACTATCGTTGATCTACGTTGCTACCAACTGATTGGCTTCTAAACCAGTTGCTATTACAATTACCACGATAATTTAAGTAGTCATAATTATAGTGTTTAGATGATTATTAATTTGTTACAACGATTTGAACTATGAATTTGAAATTGAAGGGAAATTGTAACTAAAAATGTACGAGTATATGGATTGCGTCCGTCATTAAACAAAAAGTGATCCCACAAAAGAACTGCAGATGCATGCAGCATTAATCAATTCAGACCAAAATGATAAAGCCAAAAAAGTACTAATAACACCGGTAACCTGAATATGTTCTTGATGCAGCAAAAAATCTGACTACTATTATAGTTCACCTTGAGACTCGAATCGTAGGCGTTCCAAAGTTGATTTAGTTGCTATCTGAGTAACCCTTTTTTTGTCGAGAATATAAATAGGAGCAACAAAAAATCCGAGAGGTTTTTTCCCCCCGGACCATGCAAGAGTTTAGCGAAAGTAAAATTTGAATAATATAGTAGTATATTGCCTTACTGTGGCATTGTTTTTTATGGAGGAAAAGCGGCTCAAAGAGATAACCCCTAAAGTTTTCTGCTTAAACCCAACGAAATATGTTGTTCGTGAGTAGGGAAATATAGAAAGTTTTGAGGTCGTGCCTCCATTTGCAAAGTTTGCTACGTTTACTCTTTATAGCGAACCATGTGTTAATTCTATTTGGTGTTTATGACATTAGTGTAGAACTTACTGCAGTTTGTTTTTATATTTGATATAAACAAACAGATCTTTTAAAATAAATATTCGGATATAATAATGACGACATAAATCCCCGAGGCGGTGTCAGAGGTGTTCCCGAGTATAGACTGTGAAATGCAAATCACAGTCCAAACTCGTACATCCACGTTTCGCTAACGACCATTACGCCCCATGGTGATGGGTGGTTTGGTTAGCTCTATCTCCGTATCTATGGCGCAATTCTGAACCCTTCGTTTATCACGTCTTTCAAAACAGCAGACCAAACAAAAATGGGATTTAAACTTGCGATCTTCAAATTAGTGGTAGTAAATATTCGCCTTTTGATCTCAATACGTTTTCTAATATTTTAAAATACCCACCTTTAGAGTCGGATTTCATTTTGTGATTGTGCCTTGGAATAAAATTAAGCGATCTTGAAAATCTTGAAATAGCCGACTTGCCAATGTCAATGTCATATGAAGGAAAATTTAATAAATTAGAATTATCCTTGAATAAACTACCGGAATCTTCATGATACACACTTCCTAATGATTTGATAATAACTTCCTATGTCCTTATACGGGATCAGCGATGTTAAGTGTATCATAATTCATAAATTAATTAATATTGTTCAACGTACTCCAAGAACTATAATATCTACGCGGTAGCATCCATATACCTATTATCAGTATAGCAAATATAAAAATACGAAAATAATATATTAACACGATACACGATTGCCAAAACGTTAAAATCTAACCCCGTACAAAAAAAAACTTTGTTTATATGTACTTAGCACCAATTAATACCAATGTACTGTTGTTTTAGTATAGAATGCAAAAATACTCTCGTAAGAAAATTATTTGTAAAAATAAAGAAAAGAAAAACCGGACAAGTGCAAGTCGGACTCACCCACCGAGGGTTCCGTTAAAGACCATATATTTTTACTAGCTTTTGCCCGCGGCTCCGCCCGCGTGGTATTCGGTTTAATGACATACTTTTTTCCGGAATAAAAAGTAGCCTATGTGTTAAGTTAGGGTATAAGCTATATCCATTCTAAATTTCATCCAAATCCGGCCAGCCGTTTCAGCGTGAAAGAGTAACAAACATACACACAAACACACACACACACACGAACTTTTCGCATTTACAATATTAGTGTGATGGTTTAATTACAAAATGTATAGTTTTCACATTTTTCCCTATACTTGTAGTATTTATAAGATGGTATTACTTGCCAAATTTCATAGTTCTACGGAAAATACCCTCGAAAATTTTGGTTCCCCGTGAGTGTCAAAATATACGTTTTTGCGACATAAACGGCCGCCTTTTTTTACGTTAACTTGGAAGTTTGATTTTTTCACAGCTTCAAGGGACTGTAGAATTGAATATATGGTTTTAACTCGATACCTCTACGCGTTTCCGAGCTAAAGGGTCTTGACAGACAGGCGGACGGACGGAGGACAGACAAACAAGGTGATTCTATAAGGGCTGCGTTTTTTCTTGAGGTATGGAACCCTAAAAATTAAGATCCAAGAAGAATATAAAACGGTCAAATAAACTACTTATCATTATTGTAAATCAGCGTTTATAATAAATTCCAATACAGAAAACTTTCCTGTACAGAACTATTAGTACAGACCATGTTTCAACTTGTTTGCAATAATAATTCGTATGATAACTATATCATTAATAGGAAGGACGCAGACTTAATGGTGCAATGCCATGCATACTAATATAATGTAACCAGCTCTTTGCCAGCAGCAAATCGGACATGCCTGAAATAATAATCGCTCCACCCGCAATTAAACCGATAGCACTGATTCTGTACCGAACATAAATCTACTTTATAGTTGAGCGTAAATTGCTGGCCCGTAAAACACCAGCAATTTTCCTTTTAAAGTCGTGACCTTATCTAACTGGTTTCGTTTCTTTTGTTCACAGACGAAGAAGAACAATCCAAACCACATCAAGAGGCCAATGAACGCGTTCATGGTATGGTCACAAATCGAACGCAGGAAAATATGCGAGCAGACGCCAGACATGCACAACGCAGAGATCTCCAAAAACCTCGGCAGAGTCTGGAAAACCCTCAATGACGAAGAACGCCAACCCTTCATCGATGAGGCCGAGAGATTAAGACAACTGCACATGCGCGAGTATCCAGACTACAAGTACAGGCCTCGCAAGAAAACAACCAAACCCACTCAGAGAACAGGAGCAGTCACCAAGCAGAAGCGCAAACAGCGAGCGGATTCCAATAACAACAGAGGAGTTTCCAGAAGACGATCGAGGCCGGCCCCTCCAAACGTGGCAAGTGTTCCTGTAGAAACACCTACACCGCCCCCATTGCCCGCGTCACCAGCCGGCTCACCCGACTCGCCCGAATCCGCCTGCTTCTACGAAGACAACACCCGTCGTGAGCCCGCAGATCTCAATGATCTGTACTCCATCACGGATCTCCTCCCATTATCCTTAGGAGAGGGAGAAGTGGACCTCGACGCCTTGACCACGGATATGGAGTCCTTCGAGACGGCGTCCTCATCATCAGGGTCGCATTTTGAGTTCTCGTGCACGCCTGACGTGTCGGATATGCTCAGCGAGATAGGCGTGGCTGGAGACTGGGACGATAACACCTTCTCTTCCTACCTCAAATAGAGCGTTGCGCGGGTCGCCACAGATCCAGTTCCATTGATCTCATGCGGTCGGCCTACGGGCCAGCTCGTACGTTCACGGAGGCCGACGACGCGGCGACAGCTCCGCTCGCCGCCCCGCCTAGAGAGTGCCTACATCCAAAAAGACGTGTCGACTTTTGGATTCAATGTACAAAGTTATTTAATAAGGATCGAGGGTGAAAAGTTAATTTTAAAGTCAACCGGCTTTCGAGGTCGCATTCTTCTTCAGTTCTTATTTGATTACTTAATTTTGTAGAGTTACGAAGAAATCTTTTTTCTTTTAGAACGGACGGCCTTGAGGGTCGTCAGAGACTCGAAAACGCATCGGGTTTTTTTAAATATACGAGGCTGTGAGTTGGTTCTCATTTTGTCATATTGCTTTAATTCAAAATGTTTGGCCACAACCGCAAGGGATAGCTACCAAACGGCACGTCACAAACGCATCTCAGTAAATAATTCCGTCTAGACTCCGTCGACTGGTTTAGTAAGCTCCTGATACAGAAGGTCCCAGTGGCGAACCGAACATGTGCATTGTTTGTGAATGTTCGGATGTTCGGCCCGCCGTTCGGCCGGTCACTTGCACCGCGTTGTCGCATCCGTATTCTGTACATGTACATTATTGACTTGGCTTCTAGTGCATTATATATGTTCGCAACTCTATGTCACTTCTATTATTTTTATTAACATTGTACTATAAGAGCATTTGCCTCATTATCGTTTACTTTACGTTGAGATGTTTTAGATGAAATATGTAACCAAGATAGAAGATTAAGACTAGGTTATAGTCATGTTTGTCTTGCGTTTACTGTACGTAAGTTCACTTTATACTTTGATGCACACGTAGATGATAGAGATCACGGTATATTTTTATTATTGGAAGCTAATCGATATGTCGCAGAAAGAATATCGGAGTGCGGGACTTTCGAGATTGTATTGATTTGAGATATTTGTGTAAGGTTCGATGATGTTGTATGTAAGTGTATTTAATGATAACGTGTTGGTAAGGTATGTATTTAAATGTAAAGAGGCACCTAGGGATCGTTGCGAAGGGACACTTTGTTTAACATTTCCTACTTTTTCTTTCTTCACGCTATCTCTTGAAACAACATTTATAGAACGATACATATCAATAATGGAACGTATTGCATTGCGGGACGGTGTATTTTTGAATGAACTGGTCAAGGTTTGGTTTCACTCAACAATTTGCAGTTTCGACTCTGTGACTTACTTTGTGGATTCTAAATTATAAGGTTCTAGACGAGACTGAATACGCATAGATTAGTTTTAGCTGCGCTAGCTTCTCTTTACTTTATCATTTTAAAACTGAAAATACTTTTAAATAAAACCACATATTTTTGATACCTTGTGTTACTGTGAAAGTCCGCACTACAAAGTTTTAGACTTAAGAATACAAGTCTCTGTTGCTGTATTAATGTTTTTGAAGATTTTTGGTAATTTTCAGAAACTAAATTTCAGCCAACGTCCGATTTTTCACAGTGACACAAAATCCAAAGAAATTGTATGAATATTTCTAAAAATCTGTCAATTCAGTGAAAATGGTGTCAGTTAGATAGGAAGTAATGTTGTCTACAAAATACATATAATTATTTCCTCAGACATTTTACATAAGCTAAACAATATACAATACTCTAAAAAGTGTTTCTGATTTTGAAAAATCAAATTTAGTAGGGTAGTCTTTGTCCCTAGTGAAGTAAGTGATCCGTTGTGCTACTTCTTACGAAATGAAGAAAGAAATGCTTTACTTATATTATATTCTTATAAATATATATGTAAAAACATGTTCGTTCATGTATTAATTAGTAAGTGTCTACGAAATCCAATTATGTATTTAAAAATCCATAAGAACATGTTATCTATACATAAATGTATGGCAAAAATATAAGTTATATACTGTATGTGTGTTGTAGTTGGATATTTAAACTGAGAACAGAAATAAATTTGTGCCTAATAAAATTATCGGAAAATCTTGAATATGTCTATGTTTAATAATGCTCAAAAATCTACTATAAGTTCGTTATACTTTTAGTCGCTATTACAAAAAAAAATGTGTTTGTTTTCGATGCCAGATTATGCATTTTGTAATTAAGCTCAACAGTTCTTTTCCATTTAAAATTCGAAAGTACATATAAAAATTTCTACTAAAAAATAATAAATATATTTTGCTATAGTAGATTTTCACAAACAAGTACATTTTAAATAATAAAATGTGGGGGCTTATCTGAAGAAATACGGAGGACATACATAGTGATAGTTGTTATATAAATAACAGGTATTACTTACGTCTGCCCGTATATCCAAAAGTTGACAATAACAATATATATCTGCTTGCATAAACATCATTTCCTTTCTTCTTTTATTTTGGACTATATAGGTACATATATTATTTGTTTTTTTTTAACTTTTCAATTCGGTTTAGTAGCATTTTGCGGTTTCCACAATAACCTGCATCGATATTGAAGCAATATAAAAACTTTAAATTTTATGTAGATACTATCGCTCAAAAATGTTGTATACCAAAACGATATTTCGAGAACACGTAGTTTTCGAAATTGTTCGACATCGAATTTACTAAACATATTTTGCACTCTGATTGATGTTGCTGCGTGGGTACTTTAAAATTAAGCAGGGTTTGAATTTATGATATTTTTTGGCAGTCCCTTTTTCTTTGTACATTTAAAATTCTATATTGACCTCTGTGGTCTTCAGCAGGTTTCTCATTATGACTAGTTTATTCTCTTTTTATTTCCCTTCATTTGAATACTTGGAAATTATATTTTTTCTATTAGGAACGTGTTTAAAAATTGTAATGTAAATAAGTATTTAAATGTTAATATTAAAAAAGAAGTCAAAATAAAGCGCTACTGTGAGAAAACATTAGAGGGTATAATTAAGCGTCTCAAGGAAGATATCATAGCAGACGTACTTAGGTAGTTGTTTTAGGTAATAAATAATAATAATGTATTATTATATACGAAAAGTGTATTGTTGTATACTTTCTGCATTTTATTCAAAATTGCATGAAAATAAATTGAGCTTTTCCAATCGCTTACCCATGCTTAGAATAAAACAACAGCCTGATTTTCAAGAATTAAAAACAACTGGCAGATTCGAATGTTCATATAATTATATTATTATATATTGTCAATAAATTCATGGTTACATTTATTAGTCGCATAACTGACTAATATTATATTAAATCATAGTGAATTATACACAAATATAATAATATATTATAGTTATTTATGTATAGTTCACTATATTATACGAGTATATAAGGGTATAAATGTTAGTGAATTATATTTCACAGAACTGAAAAGTTATAATATTCTAATCGTTGGTTATTATGTTGTTTAAAAATTAAAAGTTATTGTATCTCTCTGTATAATATGTATCTATCTGTCAATACTTGTTGATTTAATTTATAAGCGATTTCTATCTTAAGAACTGTCCCTTTTTTTAATCAACTTTGAGGCGCAACGAATTTCAAACCTTTTTTCCTTCTTTGGTCTGCACAGTGCATTTATTAACCTATAGTTAATAATATCATATTAACTGGTATCTAATTGGTGTCTATAAGATGGTTAAAAAAAACAATATTAATTACTCGTGTATTGTATGTCAACAACAATTTGTAGTAAAACATATAAAATAAATAATAAGATAATCTGATACGCAGTTGCCGTAGTCACGTCATTAAGTAATCGTTTAAAATGAAAAAAATAAAAAAATAATAATAATGTTAAACAAACGAAATCTTCGCACAATCTGAGTCAAGGAACTAACATAGGAATAACTAATAAATAATTAATATTAATAGTCTTAAATAAAACAATTAATTGTGTTTAAGCATACAGATGAAATTACAATTTTAAGTATCGTATAAAATGTTAACGTTCCATTATGCATTACGAGTTTATTTTCCTAGCGCTCTTGCTTTTCCGTCTGTTGATGTGTAGTTGTCTTGGTTGTTGATTGAATTAACTAAATCCAGTTAAAATGTAAATAGAGTTTCGTTGATCAAATCATTAGGAACAAAATAAAAATGGTCCATTAAATTTTATCACTTAAAATTAATAATGTAACTTTAAAGAGGTAGTACCGCGTAAAAATATTAGTGTGTGCTCATAGTATTATTGTAATGCAAGATTTACATGCCAAAATAAAAACGTTCTAAAGCAAGGCTTTTTGTAGGGATTTTTACTGGAATCACTTGTTGT
Source organism: Ypsolopha scabrella (assembly GCA_910592155.1). NCBI lineage: Eukaryota > Metazoa > Arthropoda > Insecta > Lepidoptera > Ypsolophidae > Ypsolopha > Ypsolopha scabrella. The sequence continues at coordinate 2,335,468 of OU342978.1, forward strand.
AGTTTTCGAGATTTTTTCGTTCTTTCGCCATTGGTCTCTGTAAATATGTCGTTTTCTCATAAGGCCACAGGTTTTTAAGTTAGGTCTCGGAATTTATACTAGTTGAACCTACTTGCGTGTGTTCCGAAGCATTCTAGTCCTTGAAGGTTTTTGAGCGATTTTTAACTGATTACTCTGTAATATCTTTTGTGTATTTCTTTTTGTATAAATATATAAATAAATAAATCATGCCGCATTAACGTTTCCAGGTCTTCTGTAATTTATAATTTTATACAAGCTCATTATGTAAATGCTTTTTTAGTTCTCTTTTTACATAAATTATACCAAAAAAATATGAAGCTCTTAGACACCGTTACCGATGGATCTCTTTTGTAAGTAGCTCTATGCAGTTTGACAGAAAATGTTGATTGGCTTACCAAATAGAAAACACTTTTGTTTTCAACTGTACTAATTGGTTCTATTCAAGAAATCGTAGATATAAGAGATGAACATTTATGTCCTCGCTAGATATGTCGGCAGCAATTGCATAGGGTCTGGTTCCATCTTATCTAGTGCGGGCATAAATTTTCTAGTGTTTTAGAAACTGTTACGGCATGGCACGGTTTTCTTAAACGACACAAAGATGTTTGTAACCCTGAAATGGGTTTATTTTGTAAAATTGTCTTTTGTCCAACAGCCTAGTTTTTAAGTCTTTATTTGTATCAATAAGTTTTCATCATAAGAGGATTATGTTGTGGTTCTACCCGACATTAGTTTGTCATAGGAAGATTATGTTGTAGTTCTACCCCGACATTTGGTCGTCAAAGGAGGATTATGTTGTGGTTTTACCCGTTTTTTTGTCATTAAAGGATTATATGGTGGTTTTACTTGACATTTATTTGTCACAGGAGGATTATGTTGTAGTTTTACCTGACATTTGTTTTTTCGTAGAAAGATTATGTTGTAGTTTTACCCGACATTTGTTTGTCATAGGACGATTATGTTGTGGTTCTGCCCGACATTTGTTTGCCCTCGACCGTTGTATAAATTATTGTCGTAAATTTTCGTAAGGTATCTACTATAACTGCATATATGTACGTAGAATATAAAACTGTTAAGTATGAAATAACAATACTGTAGAGTTATAAATTTAAGGCAACGTGTACATTTTGTATCGTACTTTGTTTCAATAATAAATATATATTATTATATGGTAAAAATAAATAATCCAGTTTTTAAAAAATATACCAAATTTTTATTGCTTATCCTTTTTTATAGAATAAAGTAGTAGGTACAAGTCATAATTAGACAAATAAAATTAAATGAAATTACATGCCCTACTGGCCATATAAAATGACTTTCTCAAACAAATATACCTCAGCATATTTTTTTTTCTTTTCTCTGCAAGTACTTACCCACTGAATATTAAATGGATAACCCATTTTTTTATTCATTTGCTTTGTTGATTTCTTACGTAGAAAGTTACCGAGTATTTGGTTTCATCATAAGTTACACCTGTCTATTTATAATCCATCCATCCATCCATCAGCCTGTTTCGTCCACTGCTGGACATAGGCCTTTCCAGGATTTCGCCACTCTTGGCGGTACTCCTGGAAAAAATGCCCATACTCACACGCGCTGGGCAGGCGGGTTGGTGAGCGCGGTGCCGAAACCCTTGCACCAGTGACGCCGCTGCCCGTCACCAGTCTGGTTTATATAAGGTTCGGCAAATGGGGATGGATAAACCGCCATCCATCGGTCCCAGGCAATGGTGGGCCGCCTGGTTTTGCCTGAGAGCTGTTCTCTTACTCTCCCCCGAATAACTTCGGGAGGATTTGCGAGTAAGATGGTGGTACCTCCACAGTCGAGCCCGGCATCAGCTCTACCACCTAGAAGTACATTATAAAATCTCATAATGAGACAAAATTAAGTAAATTTGAATTTTATTTCCTGTTTAAGAAATCAGATTAGATTTTTGATTCATAGAGATATGACACTTCAAATATCTATATATCATCATAAAGAGGATCAGAAAACTTATAAATATTAAATTATAATAAATATATTTACTAAACGTTTGCTATTATTTAAATGTTGAATAAATATATACACTTACAAGTATTATAACATATGTAATAAAGATACAAATAAATTTGACTTAAGACGACCCCAAGTGGGACGAAATATATTTAAAAAATATTTTATCTTTGTTATTTAAGTTATGATACTAACCGAGTTCAACAGTAACAGCAGACATCCACTAAAAATGTAAATTAATTAAAAAAAAATTATAACATTAAAAAAACTATTGCTAAAATACAATTAAAATTAAACATTATCTGAATTTAAAGTAAATAAAAATGTTGTCAAGATTGTCGCTGCCGATTCGTTCTACATATTATTTAATAAAAGGTACATGTACATAAGTAGTAGATAATAGGTATCAACTTTGTGCCCATAAAACATCGAGAGATCCTTTCTGTTCCCTTATTATATTACGATCACAGAGTACCTTTAGATATGATTACGAATGTAGTAACAGCAAAAATTAGGTCAGCGGCAGTTTCGACCGTTAAAGCCTCCAAACACGATATAGAGCCTAATATGCTTATTACTAATTTAAACCAACCTCTGAAAGGGCAAAATTTAAATTTCGTCGCAGTCATAAACCTACATGGAATTCGGCCTAATCTTGACAAACCACGGGCAATTTCGCCGCAAATAATTTAGAGATAGTCAAAATTGTGTCATTCGAGATGGGGCCATCAAAAATGAATGAGACGCCTAATATCACGAAGGTCTATATAAAATTAAAGCAATAAATTTGAATAATAGGGCACAAGGGAGGCCGATTCCCTTCTGTAAGCCAGTAGCTTGTAATTTTCTCCTTAGCGAAATACATAGTAGGTATTGGAGCCCGAAAACTGGTGGAAAAGATATCAGCGGCCGAAAATTACTGAAGAAAACCGAGTTGTATCTCCGGAATTGTACGAACTACTAAAGTAAGTATGACTTTTGGATTTTTACTATAGGTTTTTATGGTGGTAACGGAGGATTTCGGTGTAAAATGTACGTCATAATATTGTTTTCCTTACTTTTGAATAAAAAGTTTGCAATAAATGCGTTTTATAGCAATTCGCGCAAACTGCTTGTTAATAGTTAGATGATCGAATGAAAATTATTCAATTTTATGCGTTACATTTTAGCTGCATTACATTACAACTGTAAACACGCTTTTAAGTTTGCTAATGTAATGCAAACAAAATGTAATACATTAAAGTACGTATTTTTTGTGAAGACTTTATTATTAATAAACTGTTTCCGCAAATTGCTTTACAACACATTTATTGTATACTTTTAATACAAAAGAAAGGAAAACAACATGATGTACATTTGGTACCGAGGTAAAAAGTTATCCACTTAAGGTGATAGCGACCGGTTTGTGTCCCCAAACTCACCAATTATAATTTTTTGTGTAGTATAGAAACTAAGGGCGCATAGGCATGCCACCGTTTCAGTACAAAATTTGATAACCCGTTTTCTGTTGTTTTTCGTTACAGACAAAAGTTTAAGACCCCTTTCGTTTAATACAGGCATTTAAAAAGTCACTATCTGGCTGAAATATAAAAAAAACACTTTGCATATGTCCAGCTTAAAACAAATACAATATTCAAACTTTTGGCAAAATGTTTCCTTTAAAAATATCAGTACCAGAGCCCAGAAGCGCGACGATTATTCCAGCAAATTTCGTAGCGCTTCGTCGACGTGTCTGGTGACCCAAGAGCTGGAGCTAATTTTGGCCAACGCATAAGCTTGGCCATGCAGCGAGGTAACGCGGCAAGCGTCTTGGGCACCCTGCCTGCAGCGACAACCTTGACAGCATTTTTATTTGTTTTAAATTTAGGTTTAATTTTAATTGTATATTTTAGTTATAGTTTATTATGTAGTAAGTACCAGAATTCTAATTCTAAGTACCAGATGATAGAGGTCTTATACTTTGGTCTATATCTAAAAACAACTGAAGGATTAAAAAGTTTTGTACTAAAAGGCTGGCGTACTTATGTGTCTTAAATGAATTTGATCTATGGCAATACGCGATCATAGTTTAATCTCAATTAGGATTTTCTAGCAAAGTTGTGTTATTTTATGCATCACTTTGTGATCCTGCACAACATTTTAATGCGAGTTTACAGTTGTTGTGCACAGCTTTTTAAAACGTAATGCATAAAATAACACAACTATACTAGAAAAGCCTAATTGATTTTAAGCCGTGGTCGTTTATCGCCATAAATCGGATATTTAATACTTTTTATGGAAAAAATAGAAAAATATTCGTTATTTGTACGTTTGGTTGCAACTACCTTATATAAGTAAATAATATACGTTACAAGTTGTGCCGTACGATAGACTATTATCTATAACTACCTAAGGCAGATTGTGTGATTTGATAGAAACCTAATATAAACAGTTTGGAAAATAACAGCTGTCATCAAAGTGGTCATATGGATGTTAACAAGAAAACCAGAGATTTCATAAAAGAAAGATTTCTGTCACAAAATAAAAACGTAGTAACTGAAGTTCTCTTCTAATTAAGCGATTCAGACTCCCAGAACGCCGCGGCTAAATATAGCCAAGATCACAGAATATGAGCTATCTAAATGCAAAGTATCTTCCGAATCCGTATACCCTACCTAATTGAGATATAAACAAACTATAGACACCGTATTGGCCTGTAATACAAGTACGTGACCTAATTTGTATATACTTTTACTGTCATCTGCATTCAGGTTAATGGAAAACAGTTACCGTTTGTAACTTTTTTGACAAATAAGTGTATTTTTCTTACCTTGGATTTTCCAAGATGGTAAACCGGGTGTAAATAGACTGCTACCATTAAATGGAACAACATATTCTACTGACTCTACTGAATCACTTTTGCCAAGAATCCTACCCGCGGCCACCCTTAGTTTGGGAAATAATTGAGTTCCAAACAAAAATGCGTGAACCCTAACACACCGACATAAGGGTGAGTTTAGAGAGAGCGTCGTTCGTGAAACAGCTATTCCGGTGCAGCGTTCTAAAATAGACCTTCCTCCTACGAGATAAAGTCTTTGAGTTACAGTTGAATATCTTTTTCTCTGAAGATTTGCGCGGGTTTTTTTTTTCGAATAGTTGTTCAGTATGATCAGTAGAGTATGTGGTTTTATTTACATTCTGTAGATGTAGTCCAAGTGCCATCTCAACATGATAGGCACAAACCACATAGGGATCTACCGCAGTATTGGTATACGAGTATAGGTTTTCAGGGCTAGCACATTTTTTTTAACCTCACAGTGTTTTCTTTCACCGACTACAAAACTAAATACAAAATCTTATCTTATCAGAAAAAAAAGTTACAAATTATTCTTTGAGAAACGTAAACAGGGCTCTATTAGAAGAAAAAAATTAAGAACCTCTTCATTGATTGCAAAACGCGTTCAGGAACAAGTAGACTCATTTCGGGACCACAATCTCTTTTAATTTAACCTAGAACAGTAATCACAATTACTTATTCATAAGATCTCCTGACTTCACCATTAGTTAGGAGTTTCGCCCCCAGTTATCCTGGTTTGAACCCGTTTTTACTGATAGTGTTGGAACCTTATTTTTCTCGTAACTAGTTTTAACTAACTCCTGGTCAGTTGATAAAAAAATATAAACAACTAGCTTTTGCCCGCGCCTCCGCCCCTGTTATTCGGTTTAAGGACATACTTTTTTCCGGGATAAAAAGTAGCCTATGTGTTATGTTAGGGTATAAGTTATATCCATTTCAAATTTCATCTAAATCAATCCGTTCAGCCATTTCAGCGTGAAAGAGTAACAAACATACACACACACACACGCACAAACTTTCGCATTTATAATATTAGTAGGATGTTATGAATTGCAACTTGTCCAATAGTTTAATCGATTTTGAAGTAATTAATCCACAATCGTTGAGATACAGGTTCGATCTCCGGCCGGGCGGGCATGCAACAATGAGTTTTTCTAAATTTATGTGCATAGTATTTAATACTTACTACTTGCTGAACAGAGAAGGAAAACATCGTGAGGAAACCTGCATGCCTTAAAAAGCGTGTATTTGTGCCCGAAGAACGGTGATAGGGATCACCACCCATCACGTTGGGACGTAATAATCGTCGGTGAAACGCGGGTGTGCCGAGTGTGTACTGTGACTTGCATTTCACAGTTAACACTTGGAACATCTCTGACACCGTCTCGGGGATTCATGTCGTGAGGTAATATACGAGTATATTACTATATATATATATGTGACCAATATATGATAATCTACACTGCTATGTATTTATTTAGGTATAAGCAAATTGTATGTCTTCTGGTGAATATGTTTCTGTGATGTTGGTGATGAATACATATTATCACTATTAAAAAAAACTTTATGGTTACCTAATAAGGGAAAAAAATATATACATTTCTTGGGACCTTCTTTAAAAATTATAAAATTAATATCCGAAAAATATAAATATTCTTGTTAAAAGGGAGCTGTGCTGACTAGTGGGGCATTTCACGTCAGCGGACAGGAAAAAAAATATATAGTTCATATTCAATCGAATTGTACTTCTAGGAGATACGAAAGTGAACATAGTTTTTTTTATGTTTATTTGTCAAGTTATAGGCTTCTAAAGAATAGTCTAATTTGAAGTTCGGATTTTTTTATTCCAAAAACTACTTCCAAAAAATCCGTATTTCAAATTAGACTATTCTTTAGAAGCCTATAACTTGACAAATAAACATCATAAAAAAATGTTTTGTGTTCACTTTCGTATCTACTAGGCCTCAATATGAACAAATTTTAGAACCTCGCTTTTTTTTCCTGTCCGCTTGACGTGAAATGCCCCTAGTTAGATTTTAAAAATAAAGAGTAGAGGCTGCATATGCCCCGTAGCCATATCTTAAAATTAGCCAAAATTAAATAAGAAATTTACGAAAGTCTTTCGACGAAAAGTTAAAAATAGGTGCGATGACGAGTGAAGCGAGCGTTGCTAGTGATCATAAATTCGGGAGCCGAGCAAAGCGGAGCGGAGCGAGGCAGCCCCTGTTGTTTTAATAGCATTCATGATATGGCCAATTATACGATATGGCTACGACATATGCATTTATTCGTTCCTTTTCTATGAAACTAGGTGAGTGAGGATGCCTAGTTTTGTTAGATTTTAAATAACAAGCTGTAAAAGCCTTTCCTGTGTTGAAAAGTTGCACATTCAACTTGATCTTCGAATAAACAATGATTCTTTTCCAAGCTAGGCGAATAAAAGTTGATTTTGCGTGAAGTTTACATCCAGTAACTTAATTAGGCCCTACGCTGATGTCCAAACAAGAGCTCCTAGCCACCCCACTGCATTTTCATTGGTAACACAAATCGTCTTATTAACATTCTGCACGACTTCCTTCGATATCGGATGTGATGAAAGAGGTGGTTGAACGTTAGAGCGTTTGCTGGGGCAATTTGGACGTCTTTTTCCGTCTCGTTTTGATGTGGTTGTCTTTGCTGTTTCGTACGTTGTATAATTTAGGAAGTTAGTTGTTTTTCTGAAAACGCCTATGTACCGAACTTCTTGACCTGAAGTCGCGGGTTCAAAGGCTGTATGCCCTATTTGTGTTCAGCCTGCGTGCTTCGTAAGGCACTTTTACGTCATGTTTGTGCCCAAAGGCGATAAGGCTAACCTCATTACGCCCGGACGCACTAATAGTCGGTAAAACGTGAGTGTACTGAGATTTCATAGTATATACATATTCAGAAACACCTCTAACACTCCTTTGTGGATTCATGTCGTGAAGATGTGTTTATGTATATAATTTATATATGCGCGTTGAACTTGTTTATCGATTTTCTTTTATTCCCCAAACGTTGATTACATTATCAGTATACCTACATTCAATTTTCGATTAGTAGGGAATAAAAAAAAAATCTTTAATTTGTTTTCCTGTATAACTTATCGATGCCTCAGTGATAGATAGTAAATCACACAAAATATCATCCAATTGTAAGTATTTTATTATATTTTTATATCGCGTAAGGAGTATAAAGTCCTGACAGCAAAAGAAAAAAAAATATTCGATGATGTTTTGTGTACTTTACTATCTACTACAGATCGAGGCACCGATAATTGAAACAGGAAATTAAAAACCGGCCAAGTGCGTGTCGGGCCACGCACAACTTAGGGTTCCGTAGTTGCCCGGTACATTTACGTTGCTCTACGAATACAGACCGCGCCAAACTTCTAGTCCCATACATTCTAGGGGACCAAAAGTTTGGCGCGTCCTGTACTCGTAAACCTGTAAAGCCTTCTGAGCTGTAATAGTTTTCCTTTTAAATTCATTATATATACTACTTCTCTGAATTATTATCACATTTCTATAAACAACCGTTTAGCTGGCAGGTGGGGAGGGGGACGCTCCACACTATGGTTCTCACACACCCACAATGTTTTTGAACGGCCTATCCAACGATACCCCACAATATGGGATAGACGACAAAAAAAGAAATATCCCCAGTTTACGTGTCTGATAGGTACCCTTAAAAAAATGATTTTTCAACATTTTATTTTACCATTTTGTCGGCGTGAGTAATATTTATATCCATGCCAAATTATAGCTCTCTAGTACTAATAGTCTCTGCGCTAAGCCGCAGACAGACGGACAGACGGCCATGGCGAAACTATAAGGGTTCCATCTCGGACTCCGGAACCCTAAAAAGGGTAGTACAAGAAATTTTCTGTTCATTATGTGTTCCAAGTTCCACCAAGTGCTAACTTTCAATATTATCAACATTGTTAAAAATAGTTTTTTGCTCTACCCGAATGTCAAGTTCTGAGTTTTTTCCTTTACGTTTAGGGTACAAACACAGAAGAATGTACTTTTAATATTATTATGTAAATAAACCTCAATACATTCATATTATTGTGTTTGTAATGCATAACAACGAACTTCAAACTGAATAATATTGCAACCAATTAAACAGAATCCTGTTCAAACACATTTAATTAACCCATTGACTCTCTTCTATTTGTCCACAACAAATTGTAAATGAATTTTAGGGTTAATAATATGCATAGATAGGTCGAGTTCAGTTCGTTCATTCAAAATTAATGTTAAGGAGCCGAAACAAATTTATTATGCTTTGTTCTGAAAGGGACAAGTATTTCGTACAAAGGATCTTAAATAGGGTCTGTGAATTTGATATCTGTTTTGTGAAGCTATTTCTATTGTAAAAGGGAGGTCGGAATTATTAAAACACTTGTTAAGGTTCTTTCTAACAATGGAAGTTGGAATTGGAAACCGTTTTTCTTGGTTTACTTAGAAAGTAATTGGTCTAAAAAAGTACATAAGACCGTGTGTCGATAGCGAGCGAGTAAATTTTTTTCATACAAAAATTCATTACTAATCCAATGCTCGGGTTATTTAAAAAAAATATCATTCTCTTAGATGGTCTTGCTTATGTGCGTTTGCATGAAAACTAAGAGTGTTTTAAGAGTAATTACAAAATCATCTTCATCACATAATTCATTAAAAATCTTAAATCTATACTAATAATATAAAATTGTAAGAAAGTCGTCTCTGTACATTGAATATTTTCGCGAAATTTTAAATGAAATGGGTTATTTTTACTGTATGTACTGAGGCCGAAAAACAATTTTTAGAATTTTTGTCTGTCTGTCTGTCTGTTCTGTTTTAACTCGAGAACCATTCAACGGATTTGGATACGGTTTATTTTATTATCATTGTTGTGACCCTGGTCAACACATAGGCTATAAGTAGTGTTCATAAGATAACGCCCAAGCCGGAAACGGGGCAAAGATTGAATAAACGTTTTTATAAGTTTATAAACTCGAGAACCATCAACGGATTTGAATGCGGTTTTCTTTATTAACACTGTAGTTACCCTGGTCATTACATCGACTATTAGGGTTGTTCATAAAATAACTTCCAAGCTAAAAACGGGGCAAAGATTCACTAAACGCGGGCGAATCTGTGGGCAAAGGCTAGTAATCAATAAATTATACACAAATTCCTTGTTCTTTTTGTTCCACAATTATTTTTTTATGACTTCAGCTACCGGTTCCGTATTACGAATCGAATATCGAATCCATCCAATATTTAAAAATCTTAATAGGTAAAGACGACTTAAAACAAAAACCTTAAATCTGAAATATTTATAATAAATATAAAATTCTGCCCCCTTCGTTGTAGGGTTGTGCTTGCTCGGTCAATGCGCGGTTCGATCCGATCTCGTACATTCAACAAAACGTACTAGTTCGTTTATTTAGTACTACTACAGTATACTACAGCGATACTATGCTTACAGTACGTTTTTCCTACGCTATGATACCATTTAATTCGTGCATTTTAAGACTCACAGAGTATTTTAGATCGAGTTAATGCTTGATAATGCTCTATAATGTTGAATGAATACATTAATGATTAATATTAGTCTCAATGACATGGGAGGTACGAGTATTTAGAAAACATAATACGTGGGACGCACTATAAGTTTCCGGAATGAATATGAAAAAATACTATTAAAGGTACAAAATTAATTTATTGTTTTTCAAAATAATCTCCCTTGGCGTCTATGCACTTTTTCATTCGATCAAACCAGTTTTGAAAACTTTTGTGCCACTCCCCTGTGGTGACCTCTGAAACGTGTTTTTCATACTCCTCGACAGCCTCTTCTGGTGATGAATATCGTTGACCGCGTAATTGGTTCTTAATTTTTGGGAACAGAAAAAAGTCACAAGGTGCCAGGTCGGGACTGTATGCAGGATGACTCATGAGTTCTACATTTTTCGTCTTCAAAAAGTCATTTGTCTGTCTGGCCGTGTGAGAACTAGCATTGTCGTGGTGCAGGATGATACGGCGTTTACGGTTATTTTTACGGAGTTCGTCAATAACTTCCGGCAAACAAATGGTCGTGTACCAGTCACTATTCACGGTACGACGATTCTCTAAAGCAACAGTAGCCACGTGTCGAGTTTTATTAAAAAAAGAAGCAATCATCCGCTTAGATGCACTTTTCACGCGCGCCACTTTGGTTGGTTTCGGCTCATCTTGAAAGACCCATACGCTCGATTGCTGCTTTGTTTTGGGATCGTAGCAATAAATCCATGTTTCGTCACCTGTTACTATGTCCCACACCAAATTTGACGCACCTTCGTTGAATCTGGTAAGCATGGCACTGCACCAAGTGACGCGGTCCGTTTTTTGAGCCTCGGTCAAGTTGTGTGGGATCCACCGCGAGCACAGCTTTCTCACACCCAAATGTTTGTGTAGGATTGATTGTATTTGACTCATGCCTATTTCTAAGGATGCGCGAATTTCATGGTAGGTCACATGCCTGTCTGTTTCAATCATACGGCGCACAGCATCGATGTTTTTGTTGGTCACAGCGGTGGACGGCCGACCATCGCGAGATTCGTCACTGAGATTGATACGACCACGCTTGAATTCTGCAAACCAGCTATAAACAGTCGTCTTGCATGGTGCTTCATTGCCAAAAGCTGTTTCAAGCCGAGCGATGCTCTGTTGAGCTGTCAAATTACACTTAAAATCGTAGAAAATCATACTACGAAAATTTTCCCCAGTTAAATCCATGTTGATGCAGACACACAATTTTTTAAATGGCGCCACAAGGTAAAAACAAAAGACAGTCAGATGAAACAAACTGCATTCTACAGCCAAAGAGTTCTATTTTCAAATGTTGCAATAAATTTTTAAATATTGTTTATGTAAGTGGCCAGTTCCGGAAACTTTTAGTGTTACCTATGTAAACCAGGATTTCATATCAATAATTTTAAAATAGTCAGGTATTAAATGTTTCCACGCAAAAAGAGCAACTGTGACACTTTAGTTGGTTTTAAAAGAGTTCTTCTTTCATGTATGACTTGTCCAGCACTTGAAAAGACCCTTTCACAAGAAACGGACGTAGCTCGTATGCACAATCTTTTTATCATGTAATCATACGAACGGGAGTATGTAGATTTATGAGTATGCCACCAATCTAACGGGTTCGCTTTACGGTTTAAATATTCCTCATTCAGATATTTGTCGATTTCACGAATTCCAGCGGCCACTTGGTTTTCTGGACGAGTAATTTGAGTTATTTCTGAGTCAAAATCATCCCATATGCTATTTATAATCGTTACAGCTCTACCGTTTTGTTAGTCCGCAACGTGGCTATAACTTCTAAAACTACAGCTGTGTAGTTTCATTTTCATTTTCCAACCTTATTTCACACACTCTTTTTCTCAAATGAGAAACGGCTTTGTTATAGGAGTCTGTGGTTCAGAGGACTTTTTTTAACCTTGGATCTAATAGTGCGCTGTCTGATTATAGAACATTATCTTCCGAGTGATAGAATCTTTAAAATTTTAATGTTTAAAATTTGTGGGATTTTTTTATCCTCATGCGGGACTGCTAAATATTTTGTCACACGACATCAACTGAGAAAATATCAGAACTTTTGATAGAGTCACATTTTTTCCAGCACTTGTCGGGCATTCTTGTTTCAATTTGAGGATTGGAAGGCCCATTTGTTTTTCCATCTCCTGCAGCTTAACGAGACCAATATTATTCTTTCCAAAATATTCTATTATGGCCTTGGCTTTGTCAAGAATATCTTTGATTGGCTTTATGCTTTATTCATTATCGATGAAATGGGCCGTAACTGCAATGTAATTTTCATTGGTCAATGATGTCCACGCATCTGTAGATAAACAAATGGCGCGCGCTTCGTTTATTTTATGGTGTGTCTCTTCGAATATCTCCATATAAGTTTTGGGGAGCAATGTATTTGCTAGTGTTTTTCGAGTAGGGAGCCGAAAGCCCGGACAATAAGAAACCATATGTATATTTTTTTTAAATTCTACTTCTTCTACCATTAGAAATGCGTGGTGACCCTTTGCTATCATAGCCACTAGTTGTCTGTCGACTTTTGCCGTTTTGCTAAGTGGTGGCGGCTTTTGGACGTAATTGGTTATCTGATTTACATTTGTTGATGATGATGATGGCACAATCAATACATTATCCAAAATGCTAGCTTCTTCTCGACGACCAATCGTTTCAAACAAACAAAGATGGTGGGTTTGGCACAGTTTTGGCAAGTTGTCTTTGGATGGTCAAAGACACAGTGGGATGTTTATTTTTCATATGGCGACCTAAATTACCTAATGAACCACTTTTAGTACATAAATAAAGCGAACAGTAGTTTCCTCTCCATCAAAGTATTATTATAGTATATTGCTTCTTTTATTTCTGTTTTGGCATTATTGCTATATATTAGTACGGTTATGTATATTTAGTACATAAATGCTTTCACTCCAAACAACAAACCAAAGCAAATATAAATAAGCTCGACACCACACCGAAAAATTTCACCAAATCTGCAATGGCCATGTACAGTGGAGCCCGCATCAAGCTATACACATTGAGTATAAGCTGACCTCTCATTGTACGGAAAGCCTATACAATGAGAGGTCAGCTTATAATGAAAGTGTTTAGATTGATGTGGGCTCCACTGTACCAGAGCAGACTAGCTAGAAGAGTAGCTTTATAGTAGTAAGAGAGAGTAGCCAACGCAAAAAGAAAGTTGTATCATTCCAAAAACTTTACGATGTCAAATCACTTAACATTAGACCTATTAGATTACACATACATTTTCTCGTGTTTTTAGTTCGATTTATTATTCTTAGTGCGAATTACAAATGATAAGTATATTATTATTTTATTGAATTATGTTGAATATAGTATCTTTAATCAAAGACATTGTATAGCAATATCCTTGCTTATAATATATATAAAAGATGACAAGAAAGTTTTATTTAGAGTCAACTTTTCTGTATAATGTTGAATGAACGATTATAATGTAGCATGATTTGACTGCTGAGTTTTTTAGAAAGAACTAATAACGATCTTCATAATTAGCTCGGAACAAGTCATTGACTAACTATCCAACCTTTTCAGAAGAATTTAAACTTTTACATTATTGGAATAAATTTCCGAACAAGATCGGGATCGTCGTTATGTAAGTCACTGGCTTTTCCATTTCGTTCGTCGGGTAACGTTCGCTTCGTCTTGTTCTGTAGGACTGAAATATACTAAGAGACCGAATAAAAAGATCCGCACTGATAGTAGTTTCTCTTTCACTTTAAGGAATGATGTCTTATTAGTACTGTAGTACTGTACTACACAGGCCTACTGCGTTGGGAAGTGTGTACAAAAGGCTGGCCGTGTTGCCATGTTGAATGACCGAACTTATTCTTTGGTCAAAGTAGTTTCCAGCCCTTCGGTCACCTGAAGCTTCGACCAAACGCAATGAGATTTCTTTGTGAAGTCTCCGTGCTTCTGGACCCCACGGCATGGGAGTTTCTTTACCAAAAAGCGCAAATATCTGCGCCTCTTAAGAACTTTAGGAATTAAAGTGACGAGAAACTGATAAACCACAATCCCAGATATTATTTGTAGTTTCTAGTGTCTACAAAATGTAATTTATTTTGATTTAGTTATTGTCTTTAATATGGTCGATCTGAGTTTGTAAGGAATGCACACGCGGTAAAGTCATCTTCAGAGGCCATGAAAAATTATGTTGAACAGCCGTTACAAATAATTATGTAACTTGTATTTCACAGTCCACCCTCGGGAACACCCGGAACATTTGTATTTTATTTTCACGAAGTCTCTAATAAAACTTCAATACAGTTCATAAAGTTAACAGGTTTCTTCTTCAAAAATGATTTTCTACAGATTTATTTTCTTCGTCACAGAATCATACGAGTATGTAACTGGACACGAGTCCCCATTCCATGTGTTTGTATGTTTGTTTGAAAATACAATATTTTATTTACAGTAAGATCTTTCGCCAATATAGTTTGTTGGTTTTGCTCCATCTTCAATTTTGAAATTGGACCTAGTGGGTGTATCGTTTTATTTTGGTACTGGCTTTTGTGACTTATTTATTAACTTGCATGTTATATTTGGTGTTGATTACGACAAACTTTATAAATCGAATCTTTGATTTTAAAACTCCAAGCGATTAGTTGTAAGTTTTCTTTCTTTCGCATTAAAATCCAGGTTTTGAAAAACATACCAACATAAAACTATACCCATAATACTAATAAAATCAACTGTGTGACTGTTTGTTGAAAATTATAGTATGTTATTTACAAATAGCGGGTCACATTTTGTTACTTTAACTTATTTTTTACGGTTTCGTAGTCCAATAAGGAACCCTTACAGTTTCGCCATGTCCGTCTGTCCGTCCGTTCGTCCGTCTGTCTGCGGCTTAGCGCAGAGACTAATAATACTATAAAGCTCTAATTTGACATAAGTATACATATTAATCACACCGATAAAACATGAATATTTTTTTTAATACACGTAAATTAGGTTATGATTTTTTTTGTATCGTTAGATAGGTCGTTTTACAACATTGTGGGTGTGTCAAAACCATTTTTCGATTTAGGGATCCGTTGGCGAAATATTAAGCTTTAAAGTGCTAACAAGCAAACTTAAATGAACAAATTTTTCATGTACTTTGGCAGAGGGGGATAAGTGCGCTTGCCTAGTCCCGTGTTATATGGTCTAAGGGACCCACGCGCAACAATACACCCACATTGAATAAATAATTTGCGCAGATTTGTGTCTTTGGAAAAGATTTCAAGTATGAGCAGGAAGTATTAGTAGTTATAAACAAGGCGTTTTTAATGAAGTTAATACCTCGTATGACTGGAGTATAATTAATGTGAGAGCTGAATTGTATGAATAGATTGGTGTTATGGGGAAGAGGTGTGTTAGGATTGCAGCAGATAAAAATATTTAGTCTCTGCCTACCCTATTGGAAGATAGGAGTGAGTAAAGAATAAAAAGGAAACGCATACTTTTGTTGTTCTAGACAAATGTTTACTTTACAATTGTGTGCTCACCGCTTGTTCCAGACTGGATGTCGGTGTCTAGAGATAAGATAACAAGTAGCAACACTTGAAATGAAAGACGTCACACTGTCATCGTTATTTTTAGTTTTGTATAGAATCACGGTTGACTGGCCCATCTGTAAGTGCGCTGAGGCGGCTTGTATCTGTCTGTGAAGCTTACGCGGTGGCTCATGGGCTCAAATATAACACCAAGAAGAGCGAGTTAATGGTGTTTAAGGCAGGTTCTGTGAGCTATTCTCAGATACCTGAAGTATCACTCTCCGGAATACCCATGTGCAGGGTTACTCAATTTAAATATCTGGGCCATTGGGTCACCGATGACCTCAAAGACAAGTGTGACATCGAAAGGGAACGTAGGTCGCTGTCTGTCCGATGTAACATGCTGGCTCGCAGGTTCTCGCGTTTTACTACACCAGTCAAGATCGCGCTTTTAAAAGCCTACTGACAGACATTCTATACGTGTAGCCTGTGGGTTAGTTTTACTCAGAGGGCATACAGCGACCTACGGGTCCAATATAATAATGCGTTTAGGGCACTGCTGGAGCTGTCGTGGCGATGCAGCGCGTCAGAAATGTTTGTGGAGCTGCAGACCGATGGCTTCGCCGCGATCATGAGAAAGAGGTGCGCCTCTGCACTTGCCCACCTCCGCGGCAGTACCAACGGCATCGTGAAAGTATTTTCAGATCGGTGGGACTCTCCTCTCTTACAGAGATGGATGCAACTCCACACTGTAATATAATTAATTAGGATTTATTTTATTTTTTTACATACTAACATACCACTTAAGTAACTGTTACTAATCCTCTATGGACATATGTACGAAATAAAATTTTTGAATTTGAATTTGAATAAGTCGATAAATAGATATTCAGACATCACTCAGGCTCACAGAGTCTTCTACGCAGACTTTAACCTATGCCGTAGACTTCACGCAGGCTGACGCAGTCCATGCACAGACTTTAAGCTATGCTGCAGGCGCAGAGTCTGTGCGCAGACTTTAACCAATGCCGTAGGCTCAGAGTCTGTGCACAGGCTTTGACCAATGCTGCAGGCATTACGCAGTCTATCCACAGACTTTATGCCTATGCTGCAGGCTCAGAATCTGTGCGCAGCAGTCGTTGCACAGACTTTAACCTATGCTGCAGGCTAAGAATCTGTGCGCAGGCTTTGACCAATGTCGCATAAATTAAGCAGGCTCACAAAGTTTGTGCGCAGATTTTAACCTATACCGCAGACTTAGAGTATATGCGCAGGCTTTGCTACGTGTGTTCTAGGATTCAATAAAGCACCTGACACACAGCAAGCGATCTAGATATCTGCGTTCCGACAAACAATCGGAAGATGCGTTCTCCTCGACAGTCGCGGTCTGTGTGTGTAATGATCCAATTAAGCAACTGCTTTGATTAAAGTGAACATAGAACGCAGAATTCTTGAATGCTTGCCGTGTTTCCGATGCACAGATTGGTCCGGCACTTATAAAATCGGGAACCTTAGTTATATGTTCACAACATATACTTACTACTGAGCCATTTTATGTAAAGTTGGTTTGCAGAATTACATGACCATCTTGATAGATGGATATAAGGATTTATTCTATGGTATGTAATTTTTAGGGTTCCGTAGTCCGACAAGGAACCCATAAACTATAAAGTTTCGCCACGTCCGTCTGTCCGCAGCTTAGCTCAGACACTATTAGTACTAGAAAGCTGATATTTGGTATGGGTATAAAACATATTTATCACGCCAACAAAATGGTAAAAAAAATCTCAAAAACCTTTTTTTAAGGTTTATTTTTAGGTCCCATACACCTAAATTGGGGATGATTTTTTTTCTCGTTGTATAGGTCGTTCAGAAACACTGGTGAAAACTATTTTCCGATTTAGAGATCCGTTGGCGAAATATTAAGCTTTAAAGTGCTAATTTTTTTTCGAGTCAAATGTCCCCCCTCCCTGTCGGCTAAAAGGTTGTTTATACATGTGTGAAAAAATTCACATAAGTAGTATATAAGATGAATTTAAAAGGAAAACTATCACAGCTAAGTAGGGTTTACAGGCTTTCGAGTACACGTCGCGCCAAACTCTTAGCCCCCTCTAAACACAGCCGTTCTTTTAAGTGTATGGAACTAGAAGTTTGGCGCGATTTGTATTAGTAGACAAACTTATGAAATGTACCGGGCAACTATGGAACCCTACACTGCGCGTGGCCCGACACGCACTTGGCCGGGTTTCTTATTTGCTATACTCGTATAATAGAACCCTATACTTTAAAATTACAGCTTCCTTTTTAAGTCTATTTTTCAACCCGGAAACTACCAGAAATAAACAAATTTCAAGCATAATTTTATCTCAATGAATAAATAATACAGAGGTTTACCTTCGCGTAACGTCGATTGTTACAAAGGAATTGTATCGATATTTTATTGAGCATTCGGGACGGCATTATTTATTGAATGAATCCTTTTTAGATTCCATTGGTTGTTATGTTGTTATCTTCATTAAAATTTTCCTGTACTTAATATAATAATATAGAAGAGCGGTAGCTTAGTCGGTTAGACGTAAGATTCTCAATTCGAGGGATCGGGTTTGATTCCTACTGGTAATAATAATAGCACATTTTGATGCAAGTGCGAAAAGGTTGATATTTAGAGTCACGATTGACTTTTTTGCCGAGACGCAATCGAGGCAAAAAACAGTCGGGACAAGAAATATCAACACTTTCGCATCTGTAAACGACGTTTTTTAATACACCTGCGAAAAATTACATGTAATAATAAAATAAAAGCAATTTTGTTGCAAATCAAAACAGATACAAGTCGACAGAAGAAACGACATCTACGAGTGCGAAATATGTCATTTTACCAACGCTGAACAGGCACGTAATCTATCATATTTTGAGCAGGTGTATTAAAAAAATTCTTTATTTCAGGCCACTAAGGGCCCATATAATAAATAACTTAAAACTAGGGATACACATAACAATGCTTATAGATTAACAATTCCTAATACTTGAAGTGCTGCGCGCTTGTGGAGGGGGGGGGGGGGGTCTGGTAACCTTCCACGAAATCACCGAAACACGACACCATTCGGCCAGAAATCCTCTTTCGTACAGAGAGCAAGAACTGTAGTAAGACAGTGACCGTCTTATAAAAGTTCTGTGCATGGAATTTTTAAGATTACTTTTGACTAAATGTTGCAGATTTAAGGAATTTTTTTTTCGAGCACTTATCTGGAGGTCTATGTTCAGATCCCGGGCACGTTTTGTTCAGTTTACGTGCTTTGGAAAGCACGTTAAATTGGGGCTTCACGAATTATGGCGATGGGCTCACAACCCATCACGCTGGGACGTCATGATCGTCGGTAAAACGTGGGTGTCAGACGGAGGACTGTGACTTACTTTGAAACACTTCTGACACTACCTCAGGGAATAATGTCCTCACAATATATTTTAATACATCTTTTCAAATTATTTTTCCATCCAAAAACGATAAGAATTAAATGATAATCAAGTTAAAGCATATTTTTAAAAACACCTGCAATGATTTTTTAAATAACGCGAGTACATTATAATTTTTATCAGAAAAATAACAATGAACAGAAATTTTTCTGAAATTTTGTAATTTAGGTACAGTTCGGTATAGTTTGCTTTAACAAAATTTTACTTTTGTCCAAGAAAAAAGATTTTCTTTTGTATGGAGGGCGCTTGCTCCTTGTTGACGGCGAAAGGGAATAACATAACAGCGTTTCCTAACCTGTGGTCCGCGGGGTCCGCGAATATATCTGCGGGGGTCCACAGATCCATTTCTGTACTATATAAAAGTAACAAATAAATCCCACCAAAAAGTCTCGTAAGAAGAATTAAATATCAGACCCTTTTAACACAGTTTACTTTACTGGCCTGACACAGAGTTCTGAAAATACCCCGAGACGCGAACAAAAAAGTAAGTTGTTCATAAGTTACATGTTAAACCAGATTTCTTAAATGCACCTTTGAAGTAACGAATCAACGCTAATATCATTAATTTTGTTGAAAAAGCAACACCCACCTTCACATTCAAAGATTACATGGTAACTAATTTATAATATCAAAACTAAATTACATTTCGAATCAAGTTAAATCACTATTTTTCAACTAAGGAATTATACATCTGATAATTAAACTTTATTTTCTAGGGGTCCGTAGATGGAAAAGGTTGGAAAACGCTGTAGCAGAAGATTCTGTTTAAGTGAATTGGTTACTGTTTGTTGGAAACGTCCCTTTCCTTTTACAAAAGAAAGTGGTCAATTCAATATTGCTAAAAGATGTAGTCACTTAAATGGGTTGTAAAAGGATGTATCCAGTATTTGTTTGGGGGGGGGGTCGAATAAAGTGTCATCTGTAGACAAAAAAAAGGTATTTGGCTTATAATCATTAAGCTTTAATAATGCTTATTTTATGGTTCATAATCATTACTGATTTGATAAGTGATCCTTTTTATTATTTTTCTGTGCATCACTTTGTTAATATACCTACTAATAATAGAGTATTAAAAATGTCGTGTCTGTACATATGGATAAATATATACTTTACTCTAAACTTTACTTTATGAATAAATACTCTATTTGAGCCTTATTATTTATTTTAGACAACAAATAATATTAAAAAATAAAATATAACTGTATTTATTACTCATAAGTAAGCCGAAATATATCGAGTAAATACAAATATATTTTATTTTTTAATATTATTTGATTTGTTTAATAAAACTCTTTTTATTTTTATTTTATTTATTTATTTAATTGATAATTGCTAGCCCACTTACTGAGTGTCCGGTATGAATTAGGCTGTATCAACCAGTCACCATGTATATTCAGAGGACTTCACCCTGAGCGCGCTCCATACAAACATAGTTCTATAATATTTTGGACAATAACTATGTATCTCTAGATGACATATTGTAGACAGGATATAGAAACTAATATCTCAGATTATGGTAGTTTCTCGTCTAATAATTTAATTTCAAAATGATACACAACTCAAACACTCTATTTTTCACACAAAATCACTCATTTTTAGCAAATTTTTCAAGACAGTCCAACATGGGCATCAGAAGGGTGGGATAGGAAGGGGGGGGGGGGGATCTAAACGTGACAGTAAAAAAACACATAATCAAGACTGATCAGCAGTTTTAGTTTGCACAAAAGTACGTTGTTTTTTCAACTATAAATCCCGTTGTCCGTAAAAAAAGTAACTCCACGCCTCTATTCATTAGTTGAATAAACACTGAATTAGGGAACTAGTTATGAATATTTTCGGAATAAAATGTACCAGAATTTGAGTATACCTATTTGAATTGATTCATTTACCAAGAACCATCAATCGAATCCATCGAATAACAATAGTAATAGCTCGCGCGGCCAGGCTTCACATCCTCTTCAGTAAAACAGCTAGAGGTTACAAACAGTATATCGGTTTTCGTTCAGTATGGAACCCTTGGCGCGTAAAATGCATTCAAGCACGACGGAACCTTTTGTGTTTGTTCAGATCTTTTACTGAACGTGTCAGATTGCCAAATGGAGGTAGTTATTTTGGATCCCTAACGCCCTTTGCGCACCGACGCCGCTAAAGATGGAAGCAAAACTGCGCTAAATTCTCTCTCAGTATATGAAAACACTGGCTTTTGCCCGCGGCTTCGCCCGCGTTTGGATAGTCCTATCGAATCTGTTAATATTTTTCGTACCAATAATTTTGTAGTACGTATTTGACTTGGACTTTTGGTTTTCATGAAAACTATTTTTTATGTGACCGCCTCTGTAACTAGTAGAGGGGTAGAGTATACTTGCGTGCTAACCTAGAGGACGTGCAGGAATTCAATGCCCGCGGTGCAAATTAATTTGTGTTCAGTCTGTACTGTTCAGTCTGTTTTTGTACCCGAAGTACGGAAATAGGGTCCATCGTTTTGGAACATAATAATCGTTAGTGAGAATTTTCACAATAGTTTCCGTATTTATTAGAGAGGAAGACCCAGGAGAACATTCATGGATCAAGTGAAAGAAAAAGTAAATGTCGTGTCGTATCAAGAAGTTAAAGAGAAGGCGGAGTGCAGAAGTGAATGGAGAAGACTTCACCGACAAGAGCATAGCTCTTAAATAAAAATAAAATAAATAAATGATTAGTTACTGTGTCCCTAAGGAACTGCCCATCCCCAGGAAACAAAGTTCTATTATATCTAAGTTAAGAATCTAACCATTACACCAGTGAATGAATTTTCAAAATCAGTTTAGTAGTTTCAGCTTTAACAGCTTGAATTGAATTAACGGTAATGTCCCTTAGAAACTGCCCATCCCCAGGGAATAAACTTTAGCCTATGACTGAGTGAAGAGTCTAACCATTACAACAGTGAAATTGTAATTGTAATTACGCGCGATAGTAATTAATGGCTGTGTCCCTAGGGAACTGCCCGTCCCCAGGACACAGGGCGCGGAAAACCCCTTTAAATGAGTACCGAAATAAAATGGTAAGACTTTATTAAGTGTAACCCTTATCAAAAAATGTCCCAACCGAATGTGTAACCCGTATTTATGGGTGACACTTATATTAGGATTACCGATTAATTACCCTATTAATTTAGGTAATCAAGCAAGTGGATTTTAAAGGACCTTTAAAGGGCTTCAGAGGGTTTTATAGGTTACATGTCATTCGCTTTCTACTCTACTAGGTACTACAAGCTAGACCTAATTAACTTGTGATAAATATAAATGCCTTATTTTCACAAGTTCGTGAAGTATATAATTTGTTACTGGTCCATACGGCGCGGGCGGGGCGGGCGGCGCGGGCAGGGGCGGGCGGCACGCGTCGCCCGCGTTTTCAAAGTTGCTCTTAAGTTCTGGTTTTTTCCAAAAGCGGTGGCGACGTTTAGCGGTCGCTATATTATAGCGTCGAATGACGTCACTGAAACGTTGTCTATGAAAACAAGACAACGTGGTTTCTTAGAGAGCGTTGTTTGACAGCGCAATGTCAGTAGCGATGCCGCCATTTGCATGACGGCCGTTCTTTACGGTCTTGAAGAATCCCGAACGTTTTTTTCAATAGCGGTGTACTATTTATTGTAAAATGAATGTCGTCTGGAGCAGCAAAGAAGACGAAATCTTAATAGATTTATTAATTATGAACAAATTTTTTTTTTGTAATTGCAGTGCAGACGGCAACGCACTAAAATTACAAAAGCACCTTCGTTAATACGAGCTTTGTATAAATCTCGTTCCTCCATACGATTATTTTCGTCTTCTGATGATTTCTCATACCGTTTACACGTACCTACTTTGTGGTCTGTTTTTTTCCGTAAAAGACGTCTCGGACGCTCCACGTGTCTACTGCCGTCTTTTTACGGCCATCATGTTGCGCCCACTAAATGTTGCCACCGCTATCGGAGGAAACCATAGCTTTGAGTTGATGCGATTCAATGACTACGTGCAATAAATTTTATTTTGTGAGCTCAGGGATTATGTAAGCAAGAAGTAAACTTTAACCCTTAAATTAAAACCCCTAAGTTGTGGTAATAAGACTTGCAAGTGTAATTATTTTAGGAACTGCTTTAACAATGTTTTTAAATGTATTACCATAATGAGAGTGTCTTCAAACCATAGCCTTTCAGAATCCTCTGAATTCAAGTTAGGGTAAGAAGTAGGAAAACAAACTATAGCCTATAGTACTTAGAAAATAGCTTTCTATGGTGAAAAAGTTTTTAGAATCGGATCAGTGGTCCCGGAGATTACCTCCTACATACAAACTCACAAACATACGAGTATCTGTAAAATATTATAGTGTTGAAGTGTGGATTAGTGTAGATGTAGATTAGTGTGGATAGATACCGCGTACTTTATATCTCGCTATGTCTATTTTTGCGTTTCATCACCGTGTTTTACAGTACTGGTGTGCACAGGGTGTAAGAGGATAAAAGGAAAAAAAATGAATACGTTTTGTTTATACAACTTGTACATGCTCAACGAGGTATGTGGATAAAGGGAAAGAAGACCAGCTTGGACTATTTAGTTTTAGGAAGCGCTACTGCGCAATGTTGTCTTCCAAAAATTGCATATGTTTTATTATATTTTTAAATCTTTTATTCCATAAGAAATTTATCCAAAACCTTTACATCTTTGCTTGTCTTCAACATAATTATTTCCACCACTGTTGCCCAAAAGATATTTTTTTATAAATTCATTTGCATTCATCGATTGTGATCTTAAAATAAAGACTGATTTAGCGTTTTTTTTTCTCTCACTTAATCCCATCAGCTCTCCTGGTTCGAAGTCTGTAAGTCTGCGGTCCAAAGTGGTGTCTTGCGTCATATTTTGTTTTTAAAGGTCACTTTGGACCGTCGTCATCCATATGGCAGGTGATCTGCCTGGGCCCTGTCTTGCAATTGACATTTCTAAGACCTGGCGCACCATATGGTCTTCGGAGCGTCATGATACGTGTCCATACTACCTCATACAAGTCTCGTAGAGTTTTTAGGAATAGGTGCCACTTTGAAGGAGCCTCTAATGTCCAATTGTTGTTCGTGCCTTTTCTTAGCTGGCCAGCACTCCGAGCCGTAAATCATAGCAGGTCTCAGAGCAGTCTGTCCCCTTAATCTTCACCGTCATTCTAGAATTGCGAAGTGAGTGCTCTCCACTTCATCAACCCAGTTTTGATGACATCAGCGTCTTTGCTTCCGTCAAAGGCTATAACAGACCCAGATGTTTGAATTTTTCGACTCTGGGTACTGGTTTATCGTCAAGGTAAAATTGTGCTGGCTGGCAGTAAGACGGACTAAACAGACAGCTGAGGTGTTCAGCGTTGCTACGTCTTGTCGCATTTCATTACTATCTAATGCCACCACAAACGTGAATGCCACCCCCCACGTATCTAGCACTCTTTGTAGTTCAGGCTCATTCTTTTCTATCATCATCGTTAGCGTATAGAATAATACACCATGTAAACAGGTTAAAAATACCGGCCAAGTGCGAGTCTGACTCGCACACGAAGGGTTCCGTACCATTATCTATAAAAACAGCAAAAAAAAACACATTTGTGGTATAGGAGCCCCCTTATAATATTTTGTTTTATTTTAATTCAATTATTTATTATTCAAGTGAATATATAACTAAATATTCTGTGAATATTTCAATTGTCTACCTGTTTCCGTTACCAATATCGAGCAAAAACGAGCAAAAAAATCACGTTTGTTGTATGGGAGCCCCCTTTAATATTTATTTTATTCTGTTTTTTAGTATTTTATGAATACATCATCTGTGAAATTTTCAACTGTCTAACTATCACGGTTCCTGAGATACAGCCTGGTGACAGACGGAGAGACAGACGAACAGACAGGCGGACAGCGGAGTTTTAGTAATAGGGTCCCGTTGGTTACCCTTTGGGTAAGAACACTTTTTGACCTAGCTTAACATTGGCCGACAGGTAACGTCTAATCGTGACGTATCCAACAAACAATAAATTATCACTTTATCACAGATAATAATAGTGATAAATTGATGTCGTTATAATCTTTTATCGAGGTCAAGAAGAAAGGCCATTGACTTAGTGAAGGACGAAATGTTGCAAAATTTTGATCGAGGTAAATATTTTATTCCAATATACCTCGTGGGTTTTAGGAAAGCGAAGGAAAAAAGTTATTTATGCCGCTTGCTCGTGGTAAAAAGGACATGTCTCTTAAGGGCTAACGTTTCGAGCTCAGTGCAAAGTGCATAACATAAGTTTTTTTACCTTAGTTTAAAATAAAATGTAGGAAATAAAATAGTTTCATCTCATTTTGCGACTATTGTTGAATAATTATCTGGAGTTTTTATCAGAATTGCGTCATTTTATGCATTACGTTGTCCATGAATGGGTATACAAACTTAAAAGCGTGTTTTAAGTTTGTATGCTCATTCATTTACAACGTAATACATAAAATTACAAAATTTTGGTAGAAAAGCCTAATTGACACTAAACAATGGTCGCGAAATGCCATATATCACATTTATTTAGTACTTTTTATGCAATAGTAAGAAAAACAATCATAAGTTGTGCATTTTGCACCGAGCTCGAAACGTTCCTCCTTAAATTAATAAACACTGTAATGCACAGAGAATTCACAAGCGGTCATCTGAGTAAACTGCAAATATTCTAACACCTTAAGAATCAGAATGAGAAATATTTATTTTCTAAAATAAGGGTGAAGAACAGTACAAAGTAGGTACATACATATAAGATCTCCTTATTAGCTAATTTTAGTTCAGCATGCAAATTTTTACATGCAAATTTTATTATTTTGCATTAATAATTCTAAAAAAATATTGACATTAATGAAAGAAACATACTCGTACACAAAATAAGAACATAATAATTAATCAATTAAACAATAGAAATTAGATTTGAATTTAATATGTTAAGTACCTACGTATTATATGCATCTGCCTTTAAAATTTTGAATCAAAAAATTCACAGTCTAAATGTCCGATCTAATAAACATTTTTTTAATTTCGGCTTGAACATGGTGAGACGTAGATCTTTTATACTCTGTGGAAGTTTGTTTTAACTTTTATGCACATCGGGTGGCACGTTTTATTATAAGTTTTTGTTTTAAAAAGATTATTGGTTCATAATTGCAAACTAACATTTTTGGAAAATTTATTTGCGGCTATTTTCGGAGATAATTATTTGCAAAATACTGAATGTTCATTCATTTCGTTCAATGGTTGACTGCAAGTAATGGAACCTTTGCCACAATAAAAATAAACCGAATGTCTAAAGGCCGTCCAAAAATTAACCCGTCTCGGTCTAAATAATTCTAGCATGTTACTCGGTACAGATAGACGTAAATAATTTTAAAGTCTACAAAATTGAAGGGTTTCTGTGCTAAAAATATAAATACAACAATAAGGCATAACAATACAAGGCTGTTAAAAAACCTCATAGTAATAATCATATTGTGACTTGACTTGACACATTTGACAGAATTAAGTATTGAACTCCTTTTTTGACAAACGTCATGTTTGACAGGTGACTTTTTTTTTTTTTCCTTTCGTCCCTTTCAGGGACAGGCAAAGGTATCTAGGACCATGATAGCCTTTTCTGTAACCAGTGACTTTTTTTATTAGTGCAAACTTCTCTCTAGGGCAAAAGTCTCAGTCACGTAGAGCCAACCATTTGCACTTAAGACCTTTTAGAATGAAAAGTTTTTTTAATGGGAATAAGTAATAAAATACTTAACCAATCGAGATTATTCTTTCGTCATATTTTTATGTTTGAAGTATACTTTTAGATAATGCCTTAGCAAACAATTCGAAATGTTGTAAATTATACGAAATATCAGAAGGCGAGCGAATTATTCCTCAAAAAAATTTTTTCTAGTCAACCGATGGTATTGAATTATTTAATTGGAATTTGTGCAAAAAAGAAAAATCAAATTTCTGTATGTCTATTATAGATACAAACACTAGCGTGTGCCCGGCGGCGTTGCTCGCGTGTATCCCGGGGAACTCCCTAAATTTTTTGAGGCTTTGTGGAACTTCAGTCCTGAATTTATAATTTTTGTTTGATTATGATGGCGGCTGGGTGTCGTCAAGATATGGAGGACCACCAAGAGCGAAGAAATTTGGGAAAGGCTTACGTCCAGCAGTGAACGAACCCAGGCTGATGGATGTAGGGATTAATTATATGATTCACTAGCCTTTCGCCCACGCCTCCACCCGCGTTTGTTTAATTTCTGCACCATTTTTGGCTTGGGTGTTATTTTATGAACATCCCTCCCTCACAGACTATATTGTTGACAAGGATCATTACGATGATAATAAAAACCGCATCCAAATACGTTAAGTAGTTCTCGAGTTAAAAATGAACATGCGGTACCCGTCTCATTTAAAAAGTTAAAAAAACATTCAATTTATTATTGGTATAGATTTGAAAGAATATTGACTGGTAGTTGGAGTATATATATATCTGTGTAGCAGAAATAATATTTTGTATTTAAGATCTTAAGGCGGTAGTGCACTCTGGCAGGACGCTAGCCATGAAAGGGCAAAGCAAAGCAATAGAGTTCATCTCCTTTTTAGGGTTTCGTACCAGAAGGGTGCCAAACGGGACCCTATTATACTATCCGCTGTTTGTCTATCCGTCTAGCAAAGGGGTCTAAAGCTTCAATCGCAATAGCTAGCCAGTTAAAATTTCACACAATACGTGTCCGCCGCTACCTTTGTTTTTTGTCGTATTGATCTTGATAAGACATAAGTATTACATAATTTATTAAACTTTAAATTTTCGCAATTTTCACACATTATTAACTTTGTATTGGGGTCTCAAACGTCAAGCACATAATATATCTATTAAGGTATGTTGTTAGTAATCGCGATTAAGACCCCGATACAAAGTTAATAACATAATTTATTTTCTTTAAATGTTTGTTTTATATATTGTTGTAATTTTCCATGTTTTTAGGGTTCCGTACCCGTATTGCGTGGTGGTACGGCAACCTTCGTGCCAAATTGTTCGTATAGCTTCGTCCCTTTGGCGAGGGTCAGACGAGAGTGTACGGCGGCCATTACATACCGAGTTAAGACCATTATTGTGGTCTCTACTAAGGCTGAATGTTCATTTAGTTCTCAGTAAAATACTCTTTAGGTGGTAGGGCTGATGCCGGGCTCGACTGTGGAGGTACCACCATTTTACTCGCAAACAATCCCGAAATTATTCGGAGGAAAGTAAGAGAACAGTTCTCAGGCAAAACCAGGCGGCCCACCATTGCCTGGGACCGATGGATGGCGGTATAACCATCCCCAATTACCGGGCCTTATATAAAACAGACTAGTGACGGGCAGCGGCGTCACTGGTGCAAGGGTTTCGGCACCGCGCTCACCAACCCGCCTGCCCTGCGTGTGTGAGTATGGGCATTTCTTCCAGGAGGATCGCCAAGAGTGGCGAAATCCTGGAAAGGCCTATGTTCAGCAGTGGACGAAACAGGCTGATGGATGGATGGATGGAAAAGACTCTATAAAGTGTCTGATTGCGAATTATTATGATATAATGTTCCTCAAGCAAACCATCGTAAACAACAAATTATCGTGTATATCTAATACGTCATATCATAAGACATTTAATGTCAGGAAGAAGGTTCATTGCTCGTTCTCTCTAAAGGACGCAAAATGTCACGAAGTGGAGTTTCATGATGATTTTCGTAACTTCCAACAGTGGTTGTAATAAAAGTGATAAATAAATTAAATTACTGATTGCTTTCGTTGACATAATGATTCATCATCATTTAGGACTCTTCGGGTGTACAGAAGTGCGTGGCGTTGGTTCGTGTACTATAAAGTAAAATTGCAAAGCTGCAAACAGTGATATAGCCCTCACTTATAAAAACAAAAAAGATTTTACAAAAAAAAAACAATGAATGTTTCGTTTTCTAGACTCATCCGAAAAGTCTTAATCTAGTATTAAACGAGAGTCTGTGAGCGAAACAAATCGACCAGATTCTAGACCAGTACCGAAGCTAGGTGCTAATACAATTCTTTAGAATAGAACACAAGGAATACAAATAAAAAATGAGATTGCGTCCGTGAATTTAATTTCACACCATTTTAACGATTCCGAATTCACTTGAAAAAATTGATCCCTAAAGCGAGGCCTCAGTACCTATCAACAGTATAAATCATACATACAATATTACACACTTACGCCTGTCTCCCAGAGAGGTAGGCAGAGACTACATATTTTTATCTGCTACGATCCTGACACACCTCTTTTGCTTCATGAATGAAAGTAGAAAGACGAAAGAAATGTATGCTACACAAGTGGAAGGTAAAGCTCGACCGGGCCGCCCTAGAAGGACGTATGGAAACCAAATAGGCGACATACTGAAGAAGGGCAAAGTAATAAAAAGTACTTGGAATAGAAGAGCTTTTAGACTAGACCGATGGATGTAGTTTATATCAAGAATGGATTCTTAGGTGCTTGAGGTGGATTTCGTTCCTAAACGCACACTTTATGACTGTTTTTCTTATTTTATAATAAGTAGTAATAAATAAATATAGTTTATGGCACTACCTAACAATAGTTTAATGTTAGGTTTAGGTTTGTTTCCATGCATCCATCCATCAGCCTGTTTCGTCCACTGCTGGACATAGGCCTTTCCAGGAGTTCACCACTCTTGGCGGTCCTCCTGGAAGAAATGCCCATACTCACACAAGCTGGGCAGGCGGGTTGGTGAGCGCGGTGCCGAAACCCTTGCACTAGTGACGCCGCTGCCCGTCACCAGTCTGATTTATATAAGGCCCGGCAATTGGGGATGGATATACCGCCATCCGTCGGTCCCAGGCAATGGTGGGCCGCCTGGTTTTGCCTGAGAGCTGTTCTTTTACTCTCCCCCGAATAACTTCGGGAGGATTTCCGAGTAAGATGGTGGTACCTCCACAGTCGAGCCCGGCATTAGCTCTACCACCTAATGGTTTAGGTTTGTTTAAGTTAGGTTTTTCTAGCAAAGCTTCTAGCACAACTTTAAAGCGTGTTTAGTCACGATATACAGGATGTAATACGTGCTCAGAAAATAAAACCACATGCTCTATGATCACACTGAACCACTTTAATAGAAAAAATATATAAAGCGAAATAAAATAATCAATTTTCAATATAATTTTTTAATACCTACTCGTTATTAAAATTATTTTGAAGGGGAAAACGAAACAAGTCTTAAAAAAAGTTTATTTGTATGATCATTTGTATGTCAGTTTTACCAGTTCGAAGTAAAGTTTTCGAAAAAATAATTTTAAATCAATTATTATCTCATTTTAACTTAAATAAGCTGCTTCATTGTGACCAATATGGATTTACTAGAGGGAGGTCAACTACAGATGCAGGAGTAAAGCAACTATTTGATGCTTGGGAAGAAAAGCAGGATGCATTCGGTGTTTTTTGTGACCTCTCTAAAGCTTTTGATTGCGTTAATCATGAAACCCTTTTATGCAAATTGGCTCACTATGGAGTTAGGGGCAAATCTTTGGCGTTATTGAAGTCATACCTTAGTGATCGAATTCAAAAGGTAGATATTAACAGAGTAAAGTCAGCTGGAGCTGGAGCATTAGTTACAATGGGTGTCCCGCAGGGCTCCATATTGGGGTCTTTATTGTTCTTAATATACATAAATGACATTCCTTATTTGGTTAAAGACTTATCTGAGATAGTGCTATTTACTCATGACAAGTCACTTACTTTTAAAGTTAATAGACATAAAGATATCCGTGATGATGCGAATGTAACTCTCTGTATTATTCTTGATTTGTTTACTGCGAATAATTTAGTTTTAAATGGGAAAAAGACAAAATGTATAAAATTCACATTACCAAATGTAATTCAAATGGATATTATGAGCATGCATGTGTTTTAATTTTCCTATCTCAGTATACCCCTACAGGGGTGTCAGAAGTGTTTCAGAGTGTGGACTGTTACAGTCAATATTTATATCAAACGAGGCTTTTGCCCGCAGTTTCACCCGTGTGAATTGAATTAATTACTACATCTTTTGGGAACTCACTGTCTCCAGGAAACACATTATTGTATATATCTAATTACAACGGTGAAAAAATATTCAAAATCGGTTCAGTAGTTCCAGAGATGTCCCCAACAAACAAACAAACGAAATGTTTGTATATAGTATTAGTAGAGATAACTGGCTCTGAAATACGACTATGAATTTTTAAATTAGAAACATAAATAATAATAGAGATAAACAACATTAAAAGCATGTAAAAACAGAAAATTAAATAAAACAGGGGACTAGATAAAAAAACAGTGCAATGTTTACTTAATTCTGCGACTGACTCACTTTTAGATAAACTACAAGGCTGCAAGTTTCATCACTAAAACTAAGGACCGTTATAAAAAGAATGGTGCGGTTTATGTTAGGCTTATCTCTAATAGATAGAACCCAAAACAAGGAGATCCATTGGAGATCGAAAGTGACCGACATAGCCTGCCGAATCAGTAAGTTGGAGTGGCAGTGGGCAAGCCATATTTTTAAGTAAGGGAGCAAAAAAATTGATTTTTCGAAATTTGACAAAAGTATTACTGTCTTGATCACTAACCGAGTCTCCAGTATGAATTTGGTCGGTTGATTTAATTTCATCCTATATACCGGGTGTAAATAGAGTGCGACCATTAAAGGAAACCACATATTCTACGGACCCTACTGAACCACTTTTCCCAAGAGTCATACCAGCGGACACCCTTAGTTTAGGAAATAATTGAGTTCCAAACAAAAATGCGTGAATCCTAACGCACCGCCATACGGGCGAGTTTAGAGAGAGCGTCGTCCGTTTCACGGCCATCGTTTCACGGACGACGCTCTCTCTGAATTCGCCCGTATGTCGGTGCGTTAGGGTTTACGCATTTTTGTTTGGAACTGAATTATTTCCTAAACTAAGGGTGTCCGCTGGTATGACTCTTGGGAAAAGTGGTTCAGTAGGGTCGGTAGAATATGTGGTTTCATTGAATGGTCGCACTCTATAGGTATTTACATCCGGTAGATGCTTTATCCACGTAAGCTCAGTGTGCACTGGGGTTTACTAGGAAGATCTATACTCTTCGTACACCAGCGCCGTATCGACTAGGTGTCGAAGTAGTCGCCATGACCGAAAACCAAGAGCCAATCATCAACTGATAAGCAGTCCCCTTAACACGAGAAAATTATTTTAATTTTAAAAATACGGATATGTTGTAATAGCAAGGATTTTTTTAACATCCGTGACGATTGTTTAAGACAAATTCTGAATTTTTGGCGTACATCACAAAAGTTAAAGTAAAAGTTATAATATTATACTAGCTCTGCCCACGTTTTATTCAATAACTGCACCGTTTTCGGCTTGGCGTTTATTTTATCGACTCCACATATAGCCTATATATTGACCAGTATTACTACGATGATAATAAAGAAAACGTTATCGAAATCCGTTTAAACATACAAAGAGATAAAAATAAAAAATAGTTTAGGCCTCTGTACAATACTAATAACACGTTTAATACATTTTGTAAATTTCGTAAATATATTCAATGTACACACACGTTTTTACTACTTTAGTATTAGTATAGATAAAGATGTATTAAAATGCGAGTCTATCAACGAAGCGAATAATAACTCCAAGGCTCCCTTAAATGTAAGAAATGTCATAATGCAAATAATATAGAAGCCCCTGGAATAATTTCGCCTTCGATACAAATGATTGAAGTCTTTGATCTGTAATAAATATCGTAGTTGCCTCATTTGTTAGTAATATCAATTGATACTATCAATCCGATAGGAATATCAATTATTTTTGTGAGTTATGAGAAAAGTTTATATTTTTTTTGTTTTTTTCTCAATGAAGTAATTTTTAATCAAATAATTAGGCTTTAAGCTTACTTAATTAATTAATGTTTTTCTTTTTAATTTGTAAATTATTAGTTTTAATTTGTTTATGCAAGCTTTGTTTGTGGCTGCTTTTGTAGTTACTCAGATAATTTGGCATGTTTTTAACTTTGTTTAATTAAGGTTTATTATTTTTGAAAATTGTACCGGATTTATATGTGAGGGCTGTGTGCTCCTATAATTTGTATCACTCTGCAGGAAAAATGTATAGAACTAAGAATATGTTTGAAATCGGAGTATACAGTTGGAGCTCCTTAATAAATAAATAAATAAATAATTTGACTCAGAAAAAACTGAAACGGCGAAGTCTAAATAATTCTAAGTAGCAGTGTCCACTCAGTAGCGGGTAGGTACGTACAATATACACGCGAATGTATAGCGTGAATCACAATGCACAATACTTCCTACATAATTTATAATTTCATGGCCCGCATGTGAATCGTACTTACTATAGTCACGCCACTTTTCTGAATGTAGACATGCTTGGATTAAAAAATGTAGGTATACAGCTAAATAAACAGTGATTATCAATACATCAAAACGCATGCCAAACTACTACATAAAGAAACTGTTTCTAAAATAAAAGATTTCCGTTTTTAAATTGCGACGTGAGAATGAAATAAAAATTAAATGAAATGCTCTTGCAATCTCATCAGCCTATTAAACATTGTCCATTGTTTCTGAAGTATCTACAATGTAAAATCGGTCAAGTTCGAGTAAGACTCGTTTACTGAGGGTTCCATATCATTCGAATGAATTATTAGATAAGTCTAATTATGATTAGAATAAAAATTACAAACTTATTACCTGAAAGAATGAAAAAAAATCTGCAAAATTAATTTGGTCGAGTATTTATAGCAACACTAAACCTATAATTAATAAATTGAAATTTTCCGTCTTTGTTGTTTAAATACACTATGTGGCACATAATATACAGAAAATTTCAAATTCCCAACTAGTTTAGTTTTGCAGATAGACCAAAAATGAATAGAGCAAAAATGTCCTAAAACTATCAATTGTGATGACCGCCTATTTATTTATTTTTGAAGATAAAAAAAATTACTCAATGAGTTCTAGACAAAAAAAATATTTAATGTTTAATTCAATATTCGGTTTAGAGTCAACATTCTACATACTTCTAGATTGTGTGTTTTATTTTAGATTGTACAAAACCACAGAAACAGTTTGGACTCGCTGCAGTAACTATTGGAAGTGGCGTATGCTCCTATTACAATTATACATATCTGGGTTAATTGTTTAGGTATTCTGACTCACGGTCGTTTTACGTTTAGTTTTTAATTCTACAGTTTTTAATTGTTTAGGGCTAGGGTCACGATCTTCTGAGTTCTTTTCAAGGTAATTGTATCGATGTGTGTGGAATTATTTTAATGAGATGTCTGTACCGACGCAATGTGGAGAATTATGTGGTGAGGTGATTCAGGGTAATTGTACGTATTTTCGTCCTTAGCACTTAGACACTTGGTGCTAATCATAATATTTTAGAATACAATTATCATATACAAATGGTTCATGAATATTTAATTTTGTTCTACGCAAATAAGTTGGTAGCGGTGGCTAGAGATTTGTCGTTCTTGAGATACGTGAAGTAGGTGAACTCGTTTAAGGTGACTTTAGTTTATATAGCCAAATGTATACTGGAGACTCGGTAAGTGGTCAGGTCCAAGGTACAATTACCCTGTTTGCGAAATACGTTTTTTTTTGTTGTGTCTCTATTTTGTTGAAGGACAACCTCGACTCAATTAGTATAGGAAGTCTAAATTTTATTTTTCATATTTCACAGATAGGGTGTTTACCGAGTCTCCAATACGAATTTGGCTTTATAAAAGAAGTCACTTACATAACAATGCAGTGGAGTTGGAAAGAAGGTGTTTTCCTTTTAATCGCTCTATTTTGAAAAATTTTGTGACTATATAAATGCATTGAAGTGCAATTTAAAAGCTTAATCATCATGTAATCTCTGCCCCTGGAAGATAGGTGCGAGTTTATATATGTACTACAAGTCCAAAATATCTCAATACTTAGAAAGGATGCGTAATGTCCGCCCCCGTGTCACACTTACCCCGTCTCGCTCTGTTAGTCACGAGACCGGGGTTGAAATGCGACAGGGCGCGGGGGTAGCGCATTCTTTTGAGGTGCCGAGATATTTCCGGCGTATTATATGTATGTTTACCATCATCCTCACGTAGCTAAAACTATACCTCCCTTTTTTGTTGTTTATAAAAAAAGAAAATGTGAACATAAAAAAGAAAAATAATATTTTATTTACTTTCCAAAACACTTGAAAATATCCATCCATCCATCCATCAGCCTGTTTCGTCCACTGCTGGACATAGGTCTTTCCAGGATTTCGCCACTCTCGGTGGTTCTCCTGGAAGAAATGCCCATACTCACACACGCTTGGCAGGCGGGTTGGTGAGCGCGGTGCCGAAACCCTTGCACTAGTGACGCCGCTGCCCATCACCAGGCTATTTTATATAAGGCCCGGCAATTAGGGATGGATATACCGCCATCCATCGGTCCCAGGCAACAATGGTGGGCCGCCTTGGTTTTGCCTGAGAGCTGTTCTCTTACTCTCCCCCGAATAACTTCGGGAGGATTTGCGAGTAAGATGGTGGTACCTCCACAGTCGAGCCCGGCATCAGCTCTACCACCTGTCATGAAAATATATACAACACAATTAATTATTTAGAATGAAGTAAGTAAAAAATAAAATCAATTTGGTGAAAGTTACAAAAAAAGGTTTTGTGGAATACAGTAAAATATAACATGAAAAAGAATGATTTAGTACGACCGTAAAATCCTTAATTGTTTGTGTTCGTGATATGACGTATACCTGGCTGCCTGATTGCTTCAATGTCAATGTTACAATGACATTCGAATACCACGTCAATATGAGGCCATTGATCTAGTCAATGACATATCCGTTTTATAGACGATTACTTATCTTTTATCTTTTTATGCGATATTAATAAAGTAATGTGAAAATTCTGTATATAATAATAAAATTAAAAATATTGGTATCCTACAAATTTTAAACAAAATTTTATATTACATCCAAACTGTAACTTAACCGGGAAATATTTATTCTTTTCATTGAATTTATATATTTGTATCATACATACAAAGTGACTGCTTAGCCAAATTCATACTGGAGGCTTGGTATGTGATCAGTGTCACGGATCAATATTTTTTTTTGCATAATTTGATTAAATATTGACTTTCCATTGTAGAGACTCGGCGCTGTGCTTTCGTTTGTGGGGCGCAGGAATAAAATAATTTGTTTATTTCACAAAAAAAGCCATCGATCCTTGATACCGACTACTTATCGAGTCTTCAATATGAATTTCGCAAAAATATGCGATGTTTATTGGTAATAAATTATATAGATAGTGTAGCGCCCCTGGCGGCTTACGATAAGAACTAAAATAATTACTACCATGAGACCCAAGCTTATGGTAGGCCTACCAGTAAGACAGTTTTTTTTTCTGCGCTATTACTGTTATTTGTAGTGTAATATGTAGACTTTTCACATAAAACACGGCATTATTGCACAAGTCTGTAATCATCGTAATTCCGACTCGGTTACGATTTTCAAATGTGTTGATACGATAATAAGTGAAGATACGATTAACAGTTCACTCACACATCAATATTGTTATTTGGGTTTACAATAAACAAGGTCTTCTCGGAGTATTAAAATAAAAATAAACCACTAGAAATGGCCCAGCTGGCATTTGAAGAGGCGATAATTGTTTTCGAAAATAAATGTTTTGGCAATAACAATGAGAAGTAAATGTTTACGAAAGTAATAAAGTAAACACCAACAACTAAAACTGCATGTTGCTTACTAAGGAGAATAATTATATAAGTACTCGTACTTATCGCAGATTTTAGGTTACTTTGAAATTTCACCTCCAGTCCGATGACTTCACAATACGAACAGAGGTGCAATTGTGTAAGACCATCGTATTCAAATTGATTGTCATATGGCTATTCGGATAAGCGAATAAGCCCGTTTGACAATTGAAATCATACATTTTTCGCTGTCAAATGAATACGATTGCACCTCTGACCAAAAAGTTTTATATGGAAGTTAATTTTTAGGGTTCCGTACCCAAAGAGTGTCAAACGGGACCCTGTTACCAAGCTTCCGCTGTCTGTCTGTAAAAAATAAATAAAAAAGAAATTCTCCACCATTTTACTGTACACAGAAGGCGCCAAATTTTTTGTCAGGCGCTACCATTTTAGCGCCTTGTTTTCTGTATAGCCTTGATGTTGCTTTGGCATGTACATTGTTGTTATTTATCAATTTTACCATAATGTTTTTAGGGTTCTGTACTCGTATTTTGGGGTGGTACGGAACCATAGATAGATAGGACATCAGACGATTTTTATTAGGCGTACGGGCAAAATGTATAATTGTGAACAATAAAAGAAAATCCCATCAAAGTAGGACTCACGCCCAAATTCAATTCAAATAATATCAAAAATATTAAGACTTAAAAATACAAAATAACCTACCCAAAATGGATCAAAACTGCAAAATTATGTTGATCGAGTATTCGGATACGTAACCCTAAACCTGTATTAAAAATCTGCGTTTTCAGTATTTTTTGTTTAAACACAGTTTATGCTACATAATATGCAAAAAATTCCTTACTAGTTCTGTAGTAAGTTAGTTTTGGTATAGACCCTATAACAAAAATTGTGTATAATTATCATTTTTTTGGAAAAACAATTGTATTTCTATCCTAGACAGCTACTTATTGAATTCTAGACAATGACATTCCACATGCCAGGGAAAGAAAAAAAAATTCATGTATACTAAAATAATATAAAAATATTTTTTATAACTTTTAATTAAATATTCGGTTTTGAGTCAACATTTTACATAGCATGTGTATAATATAATAGTCACGACATATAGGTATGTATAATTAAATTTTACAATTTTTATTTTGTAAATTACATCAATACATATACTTACATAAAAAAAACTAATATAATATAATACTGTACACATCCAAATTACAGATCTGTAACTCATTCCGTCTGCTATCTCTGTAGCTAAGACTCTTCCTGAGACATACGGACGGACAGAGAGCAGAGCGACATTAATAGGGCTCCTTGTTTCCCTTAGAGTACGGAACCCTTAGACAAAGCAGGCGAACTTACCGTATCAGAATTTCGATTGCGTGATTCAGGTGAAATTTCGATAAAAACAGTATCATTGATAGAGGGTTAATGACCCGTTTAGATAATCTATGTACGCATGTCACCTTGGAGACTTTTCACTTTCAAGGAGAAACGTATACCTACCGCTTTATGTAAACTCTGTCTGTTTTCCGAAAAACAAGTCACGATCCTCACACACGTCTTTCGTTTGATTGATGTGCGTTATTTGCTCGCGAACTGTCCAATTAAAAAAGGTCTCTTGCCCATATAACATTTATTCCACCAAATTACGCTTTTTGTATAGAGTGTCTTTGTGGATCATAATTTTATTAAAATTTGGAGTGGTGTTATTTTGTTTTACGGTCGAATTAAATGAATGGATTGTCAATATAATTGCAGAATTCAACAGTGACATGAAATTTTAATTGTTATTATGTTTTATTCAATAGAAATAATCGTGGTATAAATTATATAAAATCGTGGTAAACTGACGATATTAATCATAATAAATTTACGGAAGTATCTTTTTTAACAGCTAATGAGATAAATAATAAAAATTCTGATACATCATGTTCGCACAGATTTATGGCTGATGTTTTGGCAATTTATTTCAGCAAAGTTGAAGTTCCACAGAATCTTGAGTGAAAGATTTAGAAGTTGACAATATGATTATTTTTCTGTAAACGAAATACATCCATCCATTAGCCTGTTTCGTCCACTGCTGGACGAAACCTTTCCAGGATTTCACCATTCTTGGCGGTCCTTCTGGAAGAAATGCCTATACTCACACACGCTCGACAGGCGGGTTGGTGAGAGCGGTGTCAAAATCCTTCTACTAGTGTCACCGCTGCCCGACACCAGTCTGTTTTATATAAGGCCCGGCAATTGGGGATGGATACACCGCCATCCATCGATCGGTCCCAGGCAATGGTGGGCCGCCTGGTCTTGCCTGAGAGCTGTTCTCTTACTCTCCCCTGAATAACTTCGGAGGGATTTCGAGTTAGATAGATAGTACCTCCACAGTCAAGCCCAGCATCAGCTCTACCGCCTAAACGTAAACGAAATGTAGGATATTAATCACTACAAAAATATAAAGTAGTATACTGCCTCTTAAAGTTTGTATAGGGAGCAGAACTTTTTTTTACGTATTTATGCTTGTTTGGGATAGTTATTAAGTATGATCAATTGTCACGTGGTCCCAAAGATGGCAGTTTATTTACACCCGGTGGAAAATAATGCAAAGTTTAATAATTTGTGGAGCACACAAATATATATAGTATTATATAAAGTAAAATAATTATCTTAAATGTTGGCATTAAACCAAATAAAAATACATATATCATGTGAAAAAAAGTATTTATCAACACAATCTCATGATAAAATGCAGTTCATTCATGCAAATTGCAGTTCATTGCCTTACCGAAACATTCAGCTGCTATAAGTAAACACATAAGTTTAGAATGTCAACATATATAATTCATTTATTTTTTGTGCAGAAAAGTTTCAGAAAATGCGATTGATGATCTATCTTGTCAATTCTCGATAGAACTTTCACAATAATAGAAAAATATTGAAACTACTTAGACGTTGCTCCACTAATAGAGAAAATGCGCAAAAAGTAAAAACACCCTGAAAATTTTTACATTATTTCTTGTCTTTCTGTATTTCCAATAATATTTGTAGGTGTGAGGATACGAGGTGCAATTGTGTAAGACAATCGTATTCAAATTCAATTGTCATATGGCTATTTTGCTAATCAAATCAGGCCGTTTGACAATTGATTTCGTACGTTTTTGACTGTCAACAACAAAACAAGACAATTGTATTCATTTGACATCCAAAAATGTGCGATGTCAATTGTCAAACGAGCTAATTTCCTTAGCTGAATAGCCATATGAAAATCAATTTGAATACGATTGCCTTACACAATTGCACCTCAGATCAGTAAATACTATAAGTAAAAATGGGAAAATGTGAGGTGATGACCGAAAGTGTTTGTGGACAGCCACAAAAGAAATAGGTTCAAAGATAGATACAAAATCTCACTCACAGTTCTTCACTGCACATAGATAGAGACAACCATGTTTAATTGTATCTCTTTCGATACGATGAAACAATCTTCAAGTGCTAATAGTGCAGTATAGAAATTTATTTCTATCGCAGTTACGAGTAAGAATTTCCGTATCAGATCAACTAAAGCATCACATTTTCATAACATCATAGCTCCAACCTTCTTTCTACAATATTCCCCACACAGAGAAAATAATGGTCAAGTGCGTGTCGGACTTAGGCGCCGGAGGATTTGTTCTGTTCTTAAGAAAATATTTTTATTATCTTATATATTCAATGTTTATTTGTAAAATAGATACATAAAGTATACGTTTTACACGTCAAATCTAATCTGTATAAAAATAATATTTTATGATGAAACAAATATGATACGGGAAATATACAAAAAAAAAACTATATTTAAGTTGGGCTACTAAAGTTTATTAGTAATAATAGTATTTTAGTGTACATACCTTTTTTGTGGGTGCAAGTAAATGTATTTTTGATTTAATTATCAAGTTTATTATGTTATGATAAGATAAAAATTGACGGACAACGCACTGTTTTTTAATACTCCAAACCTTTCAATTTCTAAAACCTTTATATTATTTTGCATTTTTGACATAACATTATTTTCATTTGAATCTGATCTGCTTGAAAAATTGTTAATATTACAAGCATAATTAATTAAATTTTTCAAAATACAACGTGATTAAAGATGTTCCATAAATTTCAACGACCTTAGAATTAAAAAAAATGTTTCAATTGTAATGCTTTTTTCGTGTGTGTCGTTGATAACTCAAAATATGAAAATACTTTATTATACTTTGTCTAAGCGGTGGTACGAGTAGCTCATGGGTAGAACGCTGGCCTCTCAATCTTGAGACCCAGGTTCGATCCCCGGTCGGGCATGCACCAATGAAACGTGAAGGTGAACGGTGAAGGAAAACATGGTGAGGAAACCTGCATGCCCTAAAAAGCGTGTATCTGTGCTCGAAGTACGGCGATAGGGCTCACCACCCACCACGTTGGGACGTAATAATCGTCGGTGAAACGCGGGTGTACCGGGTGTGGGCTGTGACTTGCATTTCACAGTTCACACTCGGGAACATCTCCAACACCCCCTCGGGTATACACGTCGTGATGATATGTTTATGTTTGTGTACTGTGTCTAATTCAGATTTTATTTTTTAAAGTAAAGCTGCTATAAAAAGTTCGAACAAAAGGGATTTCCGTCGATGTAAAGAACCCTGGAAAAACCCCCTCGTTATAGGGGGTCAAATGCACTCACATTTTCCCCTTTTTGCGTGATAATATTCAAAACATGTCGGGGCAAGCGCGCGCCGAGCGCACTTAAGGTTTTTCTTACAGTGAGTGACAGTTTTCCCTACCCCGTTTGTTTTCCATACCTACCTACCTACCTACCTACCTACTACCCATACTCGCATGACAGCGTTAGGTGCTATGAATCTCATTTATTTTATTTCAGTTTTATTTAGGTCAGTGTAGAGATTAGGCCAGAACTTTTAGGGAACTAGGCGGCAAATAACAGTTTATTAGATATGGATTATGCTTTGTTTGGTTTTCAATTGCATACGACCGAATTATGCATAATACATAGAGAGACGTGAAAAGTATATCCTCATTTTAACTTCTCCATAGTCTTGTGAAAACTAAACTACTTGAATTATAAAATGATCAAAATTGATGAAAGGTTTGCAATAATCTACGTTACCTTCGGCTTTTCCCATGAAGATGGCTTTCGCAATTATATTTTCGCAATTTAAGCCATATTTTTGGAAGTGTGTCGTTTTTAAAGTTTGTAATGGATTGGTTTGCAATAACGAGGCGACCATACCATTTTGCGCCATGCTACCTGGCCCTAGATTAACCTAAACCACGTGACTTTTCTAACTGAAATAAAAAAAAAAAAAACAATTTGCTTGTATCAACTTTTGAGTAATGTGTAAAGTTGCATAGCATGACTGTTGATATAACACACTGCTGACCTTTATATTTATCATCATCAGTAATGGATGATTCATCATTCATCAGATAATCACACTGGATTGTCGATACACTATGTATTCAAACTAGCCAGTGCCATTTACACTTTTTTGAAAAAGTTAATACGAAATAAAACCTCTTTAATTTTTTTGATGCTTAGTTTTAATAAGTTTTTAGGAAAACAGGTAGGCCTACCATGAGTTTTGTTTACTATACACGTTAACGTCTGCGTGAAATATTTACATGAGAAATTGTGCAGCGCCCCTAGCGGCTTACTACAGGAACCA
Organism: Ypsolopha scabrella; assembly: GCA_910592155.1. Classification (NCBI taxonomy): domain Eukaryota; kingdom Metazoa; phylum Arthropoda; class Insecta; order Lepidoptera; family Ypsolophidae; genus Ypsolopha; species Ypsolopha scabrella. The sequence continues at coordinate 2,378,385 of OU342978.1, forward strand.
GCATTTCTCATACAAAATATTTTATGCAGACGGTAATGTGTATAGTAAGCAAAACTCATGGTAGGCCTAGGGATCTTTATTTTCTAAAGTGCCGTTGTTGTTTAGGTCAAACCGTCCAGGTAACAATAAAAAAATATTTATATTATATTGATTTAGAGTAAATTGTGTTTTTTAAATAAAAGCAAAGAAAGTACGGTAGATTGCTCTATATTTAGGGGTCGAAATATAGCTCAATATACTGTATTTTCTTTGCTTTTATTAAAAAAACACAACTTTCTTTAAATTAAAAGCCAATATTTGTTTTTTATAAAATATATTTATTAACTTATTATATTACCTATATTGAGCGCGATTTTGCCTTGTGGAATTAGACAGGTTTACATCATAAACAAGAGTGAACCCCAGGGGGTGTCAAAGGATGTTCCCAAATGTGAAATATGAAATGCAAAAATGTTGGATGGAGTATACAGCGTTTTATATATTTAATCATTTTAAAACCACTACATATAGAAAAGCTTTGGGTGGGGACGAAAGGCCTTAGAATGGAGACCACGGACAGCAAAGCGTAGCGTAGGCAAACGACCTCGCGCCCACTGGACCGACGACCTGAGGAACGTTGCGTATGGCGGCTGTATAAGGAGGACGGAAGACCGCCAAGAGTGACGAAATCTGAGAAAGGCTTATGTCCAGCAGTATAACAATACAGGCCATGGACACATGGATGGATGGACATATAGTAGCTGAAAATACAAAATTTTTGCAACAATATCTCACTCCTGAAACTACACGCAAAGCATATATCCGATATAAAGACCTCTGTTTTTTAACACACATAATAATATTTGCTTAAGCTGATGTTCTGGCTGTTTTGACATCGGCCCTTCAACGCTTATATTATTGGCCAAAGTACCTCTGCTAGCCTTTTGATAGTACCTCTTCAAATGTGAATAGAATGTCACTTCAAAATTTACATAAAACCTTTAGAGCCTTTGTTACCTGATCAAATTACCATTACACTACTAAGTAAATTGTCCCAAACAGAAACCGTATTCAAAGCTATGTAAATATTTCAGAAGTAATATATTGTCTATTTAGTAGGCCGAAGGGACAGGGCAGGTTTAACCCTACAAGGGACAATATAATGAATAAATAAGTACCTTCAATCAAAACATGGCTGACCTTTTGTGGCTGAGGACTGACGCTTGAGCTTGCCTCTGTTTTCAAAGCTGTGGTATCCGTACATCATAAGAAACAGTTGTTCATATTGTATTAATGTGGTATTAATCTTTGCAGAGCAAGGCCTCTACTAAGACACCATCACTTTAGAGGTTGTCCAAAGGACGAATTGCACATCGTCGTTGGACAAGAGGTTTGATCTCAGTGCTATACTTTCTTTGTATCAAAGACGCTGTGTCAAGTTGTTAAGGCGAGGTTATCCAGAGAAATCTGTCCTGCTCCAACGCTTTCATTTAACATATATTTATCCTGTTCAGCGGAAACGGGCCGCTCAAAAAACTCGCAGTTTCGAGGTGTTTTATTTATTATTTTGGAATTAGAAGGATGGGTTTTTAATATGACGATCATTTTATATCACATTTTCCACGGTCTTTATTTTAGTAAAACTTTTATTTTCCTAAACTTATAGCTCAAATGAAATGATATTTAGATCATGGTTTAGACATATCTTTGCGTTTTAATTGGATCGAGCAAAACGTAAGTAATCGTGTATCGAACGACTGAACTATTAAGATAAAATGGTGAAATATGACATATCTTTTTTTACAAAATTTAATAATCGCTATTTATTGGTTTAAAATGAATTTTAAAAGAGACAAAATGGGAGAACAGCGCCTTAAGTTTATCTGTATTATTGCACTTACCATAAAAACAGGGCATCATGAGTCATGAGTGCGCATTACAAATATTTAGGAATTTTACTAAAGAACCTTAAGTAATTTCGTACTGTTATGTCTGATGAAACTCATGGCTGATTGAATTAGGTCCAGCCTGTAATGATAGTGTAAGTAACTTAATAAAAAAAAATATAAAAAATATTGTGAAAGCTCTTTTTTTGATTCTGTGGCAGCTAAGTCTAAATCTAGCACAAAAATAGTGAAAGATTGTATTGGATGATAAGGATTAACTTTTATTATACTTAAACATTTTTTTAATAACGTACCACTACAGCATTTCGCGGACTTTTCACTTTTCAAGAACTTCAGGTGTATTTTTCAGCCCATGTGACAACCTATACGAGTGTAAATGTACAAATATCCTTTAATAAAACCACATTCTATACTGATAAACATGTCGTTATAAACAATCACACTATTTATATATTAATGCGAAAGTTTGTGTGTGTGTGTGTATGTTTGTTACTCTTTCATGCTGAAACGGCTGGACGGATTTGGATGGAATTTAGAATGGATATAGCTTATAACCTAACTTAACACATAGGATACTTTTTATCCCGGAAAAAGCATGTCGAATATCACGCGGGCGGAGCCGCAGGCAAAAGCTAGTATTAAATACAAGTCTGTAGTCTTTAATCATCATACTGTATAAATATTCAAACTCGCTGTTTTGCCTATTTGTTTATCTTGTTATTGCACGCATAAACACCTCCGACAAAAAAAACACAATCAGTGTGTAACACAGACGAAGTGACCTAAAGGATAATTATTGTAAATACTAAATGATATATCATTAAATTGTATATAATGGATTACAAAAATTCAAGAAATTGGTAATAAATACATATCTGAGGATATCTAACATACCACTATTATGTAGGAATAGATGTGTATTTTTGGTGTTTATTATAATTATACCCCTAATTCATACCACACACAGTTATTTCAACTAAAAATGTTTAACCTTTTACCCTTAGAAATTACATTTAGGTCTACATTTATAGGATCACTTTGTTGTCCGTCTGTATGTGGGTCCGTCCGTCCGTCTGTCTGTCAAGACCCTTTATCTCGGGAAAGCGTAGAGTTGTCGAGTTGAAATTAAATCCATATACTCAAGTCTACAGTTCCTTGAAACTAAGATAGTATGTTTTTAGGGGCTAAATGGATACATAGTAATAGAACATAATCTTACGAGTATCTACGTGACAGTATAATTTTTGTTTGAAATGTGGATTGGCTTGTGACAAGAACAATTTTTGTGCAAACTATTTGTTTTTCCGCTCTCCTGTAAAGTTGGGTTTTTCGGGTAAAATCGTTTTTCACCGGAAGCACAGAATTTGAGATCTCAGGCAAATCTTCATTTTTACGCTTTATGGGCGAACGCGTTTTTGCGACCTAATGGCTAAGAGTGAGACAATCGTGTGTTAAAAAAATTATGTAACCTGTCATGCTGGTTTGTGTACCTACATAAGACCACGAGCTAGAACAAATTGTACGATTATAGCCTTTACGTGGGTGCAGTAAAAACTGCCATGTTACACCTTGACTAGTAGCAGACTGTATCATGTTTTAATTTTATATCGCCATTGTGTATTCATGTTCTGTGCAATGGGTGCCATTAACAACTAAAACATAGAACCCGCGGCCCGACAGTTGCATGCTACGCCTGTTTTAACTTTTAAACTCGGAAAGAATTTTAAACTTGGAACAAAAACGGTCACGTGACTACCACCTATTGAACAATCGAAACGAAAAGTCTTTTCCGTAAAAAGAAAAAGTTCGTCGAAAAAGTTTTTAAAGTACAAGGGTTCCGGAGATTTAATTATTTGTGAATCGGTTCCTCGTGTTTGCAGTAAGTTGAGTATTTGATTTCTTTTATCTGCTTACATTTACTTAATAAAAACCGGCCAAGAGCGAGTTGGACTCGCAAAATATTCATAGCAATACTACGGTGAGCAGTCAATAGAACTACAAAACATATTTTTGACAGAAGGAAAAAGCAGCTACTATTACAATTCCAAAAAAACTACAGTTTTTTATAATCTATGTCTCAATCCAACCATACAAAAACCCAATTTTAGCCTTCGAAACCTAGGATAACAGGCGGTAAAGCTCATTTTCAGAAATTGTTGAGCTATATCATTATGAGAGAGTAGACCAAAAATTATATTTTTAGAGTCCATAGTGGTAACTTCTTCCAAATGAATCAAAAAATCCAAAACTTCTATTTCAAGCTTGACCCCGATTTACTTTTCTTTTTCATCACCAAGACCTAAACATTATGGTTTTTTTCAAATTCCTACGTTACATCGTCTTCGAAATAATATACCCAAGTGCGAGTAGGACTCGCGCACAAAGGGTTCCGTATTCCGTACCACCACACAATACGGGTACAACAACGTCATGAATGCCACAGCAACATTTAGGCAACACAATACAAGACGCAAAAATGGTATCGACAGAAAAACAATTCGGCACTCTTTAAATACGAAATCCAAATAAATGAATGAATGAATGAATGAATAAACACTTTATTGCACACAGAACAAGATATTTACAAATATACAAAGAGCAGACAGAAGGCAAGGGCGGACTTATTCCTAAAAGGAATTTCTTCCAAATATTTATTATTTATTAATTTACTTAAAAGTATGTGTAACAATTTTACTACATTTGAAACTTGTATGTATCACCATCTTTATGATAAAGCTATAATGAATAAATTTCGAGGTTTATTGTATGGAGACTAATTCATTTTTTTTTTTTTTTTTTCATGAAAAACGCCTTAGGCGTTGTCTGTGAAAATTTTAACTGGCTATATATTACAGTTGAAGCTGTAGACCCCTGTGACAGACGGACGGACAAACAGACAGCGGAGGCTTATTAATAGGGTCCCGTTTGTACGGAACCTTAAATATCTTCTGAGACAGACAGACGGATGGATACGAGAGTGGTCTCATTAGGGTTTCATTTTTCCTTTTGAGGTACGGCACCCTAAAAATGACAAGATTTTAGGCTTACACGGTTACGGACTCTCCTTGTTTACTTTGTATATTTTCCAGAATTTTCGGCAAAATTACATCAGCCATGTCATGGGATAACTGTTTGGTGCAGCAATATGACAGGCTGGAAAGCGAAGGGATCTATTCTCTGTCTCTTTCGTCTATTACTACTTGCAACGAAGAATGGAATTTCTTTATCTACCGACCTACCTATACTACTATAAACTTAATTTTTACTTACACATAATCTAACTTAGACTTAAGGGTGTATAATACCTCACTTCGCCTCCCATGATCCTGTTTTATACCAACAAATACTGCAACAATCACTCTGAAATTTACATATGATAACATTGTTGTGATAAAAAAACACTTGTACTTTTCCACAGATAATATTTAATTCTACACTACCCAACCGGTTTCACTATATAAGCATCATCAGGGGCTTTTTAATTACATAATTTTATATATAATTATTTATTTAAACAATCTTTCTGTTGCTAGATGTCCGTGCAATAAACGATCTTGCACGGACATCTAGCAACAGAAAGATTGTTTAAATAAATAATTATATATAAAATTATGTAATTAAAAAGCCCCTGATGATGCTTATATAGTGAAACCGGTTGGGTAGTGTAGAATTAAATATTATCTGTGGAAAAGTACAAGTGTTTTTTTATCACAACAATGTTTGATAAATTCCACCAAGTGCCGACAATCTCAACTATCAACTTACATATGATAAAGTTGAGAACTAAAGCTATGTCTATGCTGTTGTGAAAACTTGATTCGATTAAATTTTCTCGATAAAAAATAATCACAAAGTTACCTCCAAACCGTACAATAAACCGATAGAATTCAATGAATACTTGAAATTAGATCTGAAACTTTGTATAATATAACAGCCATTTGTAAGCCGCCTCCATTGGTATGCTTCAGTAGTTGCGTAGCGGCGACTCCGTCCGGCTTTTTTGTGCGTCTGTGAAGACGACATGAATTCCCGAGAAGGTGTGAAAGGTGTTTCCGAAATGCAAGTCACAGTCGACACTCGCATACCTACTTTTAACCGACGATCATTACGCCCCAGCGTGATGGGTTGTGAGCCCTATAGCCGTACTTCGTACACGAATATGGATTCACAGCTTTACATGCCTTCCGAAGCACGTGGACCGAACGCCAATGTGCTTACTGGATTTGAACCTGTGACCTCCGGATTTCAAGACATTCAAACTACTAGACCACAGAGGTGACCAATAAAATTTAGGATACAATAAAAGTGTACTGTACAATTTTATTTGAAGTCTGAACTAGCACAAGAATTGTATAGTAGCAAAACCTTTTAGGTCAATTGGAACAATTGTGATCGAGTCTGAGTTTCTAATAGTCTAATACTTATCTAGTTTATATGATTTTTTTTTCCAGTGAAACTTAAACTTTAAACCGGCTAAGAGCGAGTTGGACCGCGCAGTTAGGGTTCCGTACCACGGTGAGCAGTCAACAGACCATTTTTTTTGTGTTCATTTTATTATATCTTATGCCTTATATCCTTTGCTGGTGAAAGTTGAAAAATTGATGAATTTAATAAAATATTACATGTCAAAAAGCCTATAAATGCTATAAAAATCTAAATCTTAGCTTTAGAAACAAACCTCTATACAAAAAGGTTGACAAGCTACTATTGCGCCATCTATTGACAAGCTGTCAAACAAGATATCTCAGATGGCGCTATGGTTAACACGATGTTTATTCGATGTTTATTATGATGATTATGATGTTTAATGTTTGGGTTTTTTTTTAATTATTTGTCGTGTCGTGATAAAGGCTATAGAGATACGTAGGTATTTTGGGTAATAGGGCCCCGTTTGGCACTCTTCAGGCAGCTTCAGGTACGGAACTGTGAAGACAAGAGTTATTTATTTAACATTTATTTTTTAAATATTCCTTTTTTTAAGATTTATATTGACTCGTAGAAAGTATACTTTATTGTATCTATTTTACAAAATAAATTACTTGAATTTAAATTTAAACCATAAAAAGAAAAAAAGATGGACAGTGCCTAAAATTTGTTAAATGTACCATAGCCGTCAGTGAACCGTCACGGTGTTTCCGATCGGTGCGTGTGCGACGCCTCTTACGTCGCCGGCGGCGGGCTCGATAGCAGCATATTACATATACAGGTTGTAGAAAAATACTTTCGAAATTTTGGTCTAAATGCAGGGCCCAATTCTGAAAGTCCCTAAGTCCATTTTTAATCTAAGAATACCACCTTGTTTATTTATTTACAGTTCAGTTATACCTACTATTTTCCTTTATTTATGATTTCCCTAAGTGTGTCAAAACCTAAATCAAATAAAATAGGATATAGTGGCGCAACGAAGGAAATCCCACGACGGATGGATGGAATTTTGGCTCATATCGCACGGGATTTATTTGGTGGCTCGAGCTCTCGTTACAAACTTCAATGTCAAATATCTCAAAACACCATTTTGGGACTAAGGGACTTTTAGATTCAAGCCCTTCAAGACTACTTTTATTACGAAATCATCGCTTTGGAATACTCTAAATATTATTATTAAAGGGCATTAAAAACTAGAAAAGATAAATTAGAAACAAATGTAAAGACAAGAATTTGTAAGTGGTCAAATTAACATTCGTAAATTCTCATTATCGATTAAATAGATCACAGTCATTATCGCTCGGATACATCTTACAAAATAATTCATAAATAAATAAAAAACTATCTTATCGCCAGCACTGATTAAAAAAAATGCTTAATCATATTAATATACAAATTCGTGACTAGTTTCCACTAATATGACTGAAGTAAGATGTAGTGAATGAAGTCCCATAAAATATTACCTACCCCCTACAATGTCAATTATTTTATTTTTATAATTTTTTTCATTGTTTTATTTAAGAAAGTTTCGTCATAGAACGAAATAAGGGTCTCTTCCAACCTCTTTAGTAGTCGGGCGTAGGGTAAAGCCTATTTAAGATGCCAAAAATGCCTGATTTCCAAAAGGGTAAAACGCAGTAATTAAAAATTGCTTAAATCTTATTTAAGAAATAAACACAGTATACATATAGATACATCTATAACAATAATAATAAGCAAAAAATGTACATTATTAGATAACATATTTTTTTAAGTAAGATTTAATGAATGAAGTCCCATAAAATATTACCTACCCCTTACAGTGTCAATTATTTTATTTTTATAATTTTTTTCATTGTTTTATTTAAGAAAGTTTCGTCATAGAACGAAATAAGGGTCTCTTCCAACCTCTTTAGTAGTCGGGCGTAGGGTAAAGCCTATTTAAGATGCCAAAAATGCCTGATTTCCAAAAGGGTAAAACGCAGTTATTAAAAATTGCTTAAATCTTATTTAAGAAATCAACACAGTATACATATAGATACATCTATAACAACAATAATAAATAAAAAATGTACATTATTAGATAACATATCTTTTTAAGTAAGATTTAATGAATGAAGTCCCATAAAATATTACCTACTCCTTACAGTGTCAATTATTTTATTTTTATAAATTTTTTTATTCTTTTATTTTAGAAAGTTTCGTCATAGAACGAAATAGGGGTCTCTTCCAACCTCTTTAGTAGTCGGGCGTAGGGTAAAGCCCATTTAAGATGCCAAAAATGCCTGATTTCCAAAAGGGTTAAACGCACAGTAATTAAAAATTGCTTAAATCTTATTTAAGAAATCAACACAGTATACATATAGATACATCTATAACAACAATAATAAATAAAAAATGTGCATTTTTTTTAAACATATTTTTTTAAGTAAGATTTAATGAATGAAGTCCCATAAAATATTACCTACACCTTACAGTGTCAATTATTTTATTTTTATACATTTTTTCATTCTTTTATTTTAGAAAGTTTCGTCATAGAATGAAATAAGGGTCTCTTCCAACCTCTTTAGTAGTCGGGCGTAGGGTAAAGCCTATTTAAGATGCCAAAAATGCCTGATTTCCAAAAGGGTAAAACGCAGTAATTAAAAATTGCTTAAATCTTATTTAAGAAATCAACACAGTATACATATAGATACATCTATAACAACAATAATAAATAAAAAATGTACATTATTAGATAACATATTTTTTTAAGTAAGATTTAATGAATGAAGTCCCATAAAATATTACCTACCCCTTACAGTGTCAATTATTTTATTTTTATAATTTTTTTCATTGTTTTATTTAAGAAAGTTTCGTCATAGAACGAAATAAGGGTCTCTTCCAACCTCTTTAGTAGTCGGGCGTAGGGTAAAGCCTATTTAAGATGCCAAAAATGCCTGATTTCCAAAAGGGTAAAACGCAGTTATTAAAAATTGCTTGAATCTTATTTAAGAAATCAACACAGTATACATATAGATACATCTATAACAACAATAATAAGTAAAAAATGTACATTATTAGATAACATATTTTTTTAAGTAAGATTTATAGAATGAAGTCCCATAAAATATTACCTACCCCTTACAGTGTCAATTATTTTATTTTTATAATTTTTTTCATTGTTTTATTTAAGAAAGTTTCGTCATAGAACGAAATAAGGGTCTCCTCCAACCTCTTTAGTAGTCGGGCGTAGGGTAAAGCCTATTTAAGATGCCAAAAATGCCTGATTTCCAAAAGGGTAAAACGCAGTAATTAAAAATTGCTTAAATCTTATTTAAGAAATCAACACAGTATACATATAGATACATCTATAACAACAATAATAAATAAAAAATGTACATTTTTAGATAACATATTTTTTAAAGTAAGATTTAATGAATGAAGTCCCATAAAATATTACCTACCCCTTACAGTGTCAATTATTTTATTTTTATAATTTTTTTCATTGTTTTATTTAAGAAAGTTTCGTCATAGAACGAAATAAGGGTCTCTTCCAACCTCTTTAGTAGTCGGGCGTAGGGTAAAGCCTATTTAAGATGCCAAAAATGCCTGATTTCCAAAAGGGTAAAACGCAGTAATTAAAAATTGCTTAAATCTTATTTAAGAAATCAACACAGTATACATATAGATACATCTATAACAACAATAATAAATAAAAAATGTGCATTTTTTAACATATTTTTTCAAGTAAGATTTAATCAATGAAGTCCCATAAAATATTACCTACACATTACAGTGTCAATTATTTTATTTTTATAAATTTTTTCATTCTTTTATTTTAGAAAGTTTCGTCATAGAATGAAATAGGGGTCTCTTTCAACCTCTTTAGTAGTCGGGCGTAGGGTAAAGCCTATTTAAGATGCCAAAAATGCCTGATTTCCAAAAGGGTAAAACGCAGTAATTAAAAATTGCTTAAATCTTATTTAAGAAATCAACACAGTATACATGTACCTACATCTATAACAACAATAATAAATTAAAATGTATATTATTAGATATCATATTTTTTTAAGGTTCTTCATTTCAAATAAGTTTATAATTATATCACAAAATATCTGTCTCAGATCAATGCCAGCCGCACGCTTGTCTAAGCCTGAAAATGCCTGTCAAATGTGGCAAATGCTTGTCTACCCTAGTAAAAGAAAATCAAGTATTATGTGATCAATAAGAAATTAAATATAAGCTTGGTAGAAATAAAGTGTCAATCAAATTCCAATACTGAACGAACAATTTATTTTTCAACGAATAATATTTAGCATTTTAAAAATACAAATCATACTTTTAAATAAAATATAAATAAACTGATTGTTTTTGAATTCACGCTAAAACAATTCACTTTCACAAACGGACCACCTGCGCCACAAAAGCGAAACAACCTGTACATACATAAACGACCTCCATGTTTTGAAGCAATTTTCTTGAAAGGGAATCGATGGCTGCAAAAGTGTTCCTTATTTATTCATTTGTAAAATTGATTTTTTGGTTATACCCTCAGGAATTTATGAATAGTAATCGTGTGAATTTTCAGATTCATTTGCATGTGTTACGTAATGGTTTATGTGATTGTTTCAAGGGGTAAGGTAAATGTCGCTGAGAAACATAATAATGTAAAATTAAAAAAAAAAAAATTGGAATACAAATTATATTTTAATAAGGCCCATAGGCATGCCACGGTTTTGGTACAAAATTTAAGAACCCATTTTTTCTGTTGTTTTTCGTTATAGACTAAAGTTTGAGACCTCTATAGTTTAATAGAGACATTTACCGAGTCACTACCTGGCTGAAATATACAATTTTGGTATAGGTAGGTACAATTTAAGGCAAGAAATCAACTTTGTATGTAGATCTGTCCAGCTTGATATCTTTAAAACTAAATCAATATTCAAAATTTTGGCAAAATGGTGCCTTGAAAAATATCAGTATCAGGTGATAGTGGCCTTATACTATGTTCTTTAACGAAAAACAAATAAGAAAAGGGTTATCAAATTTTGTACTAAAACGGTGGCCTGCCTATGCGCCTTAAGTAGTTAACTCGAACCAATAGATCGCCTCTTGTCTATGAAAACGCGACCAGTAACAAGGAGGTTGCGGGTTCAAATCCCGAGGGGCACAGTCTTGTTCGGTTTGCGTGCTTTGTAAGTTAGGTGAGATGCCGTCCAAAAAGATTTGTCGTCTCATTTATACGCTAATGCAAAAAATCTAAAACTAAATACTTTTGCTACAAGTGAGGTAAGCAGGCAATTGCTTACGAAGACGATTTAAGACAAGAGCGAAGCGAGTGTTTTGGACGTTACGAGTAAGTTATCGCCCTTACGCACGTGTATCATACTACGTTTTCAAATGCATAATGTGTTTTTCAATTAACTTAAATTAACTTTATTTTTCATTATTTTTCTCTGCACGCTATTTGCCAACCAGACGAAAATAAACTGCGTTCACAATTTAACAATGTGTTCGTAGGCTGCTTTGAGTTTGATCGTCGGGTGACCCCACCTCACATGCCTTGATACTGTCCTGCTGTCAGTCTAGGTGGGTTTCATCCGTTAATTAAACTGAAAGCAGCCTACGAAAGCATCAAACTTAACGCAGTTTATATTCCTTTCGTCAAGTCTAAGAAAGAATGCCAAACTGTCTCTAAAAGTAAAAATAAAGAGCACTAGTGCGGTAAAAATGTCTTTGTTAACTGTTTTGATACATATAAAATGGGTCTTTACGAGCACTTGCATTGAAGAGATAATTTATGCTCTAGCTGGCCTAACATGGTTGCCACTTTAACACCATTTGACAGAAAATATATGGGATTTACTGTCAAATGGTGTTTAAAACGGTGTTAAAGTGGCACCATGCTAGCCCCCCAGGAGATATAATAAATAATAGATTATTATTATCCAATGCCATCATATCAATTAGATACTTGAAATAAGCTACCAATACCATTTTTTTTTTCATTTATATAACAGCGACAACACTGTCAACAGGTCAACAGTTTCTAAATCCTAAAATCCTGGTTAAAATCTTGCTATTTGAGTTAATTTGAGTGTACACCATTTTAGACTTTCAAACTCTAGACACCCTTCCAACGTTAAAAAAATTAAAAAGTCATATTCAAAAAATCACTTCATTCATAATTCAATCTCCACTCTTCTAAAAATACATTTTTAGGAGCAAATGACACTCAGGTGATAGCATGATGACGAATTTTTTTTTTATAGAGGGTTACATTCTGGGCGCACTGCGTTCCTCATTTAAAAATGCTCGTAAAACGGCAGAGGGAAATTGTTTTGACACCGCTCCTGATATTAAGGAAAGGAGATTGCACACTTATTGATTGAGTAAAAAAAACAAAGATTTTTTTTATAGTGCATAAAAATGCCGAGTGTTAGTTGTGTATAATTTACAGGTTGGTTCTATATATATATACGTGTTTATTCTGCTTGGAAATTGTTTTTATGAATTTTATAAATATTAAAAACAGTGACATTACCATCAGATTATCATTTATTTATCAACTTATTTGTTCATTGCATTATTTTTGTTCTTACGTTTTATGTATGTGTATAATTACATTTTAGTAGCCCAACCTAAATATGTTTTGTATGTATTTCCTGTGTTATTATTTATTTTTTTATAATCTAAAGATATATATTGTAATGATTAACTTCGACTTGCAGAAACTATATTTATGTTTTTATTTTACAAAATAAATATTTTGATTTTTATTTTGAGAGTAAATTTTCTGCCATCCTATTGCAATTTCTCAACTCTAAATACCCAGACTAATGGTAGCTAAAATTAATTTAGAAAAAGCGGCCAAGTGCGTGTCGAGCTACGCGCAGTGTAGGGTTCTGTAGTTGCCCGTTACATTTTATAAGGTGGCCTACTAATACTACTTCTAGTCCCATACATTTAGAAGAACGGAACATACATTGTTGTGTTTAGAGGGGATTAAAAGTTTGGCACGAGCTGTACTCCTAGATCTGTAAAGCCTACTTAGCTGTGATAGTTTTTATTTTAAATTCATTATACATACTACTTCTGTAAATTTTTCACATATCTATAAACAACCGTTTAGCCGGCAGGGCGGAGGACGACGACGATCGAATCTAACAATAATTAGCACTGCCAACGGATCCCTAAATCGAAAAATAGTTTTCACACACGCATACTAAATTACAGCTTTCTAGTACTAATAGTCTCTGAGCTAAGCCGCGGACAGACGGACACGGCGAAACTATAAGGGTTCCTTGTCGGACGGAACCCTAAAAAAACTGAATGCTTTTGTGGTAATGCGTTTATGTTCAGAACAGACCTTGGGCCGGCTTGCTTTATGGGATTAAGAAATGCAAAGTGATAAAATCCTAATAAAATTAACAGTGAACTTCTCAGTTATTTTAATATAACACTATTTGTTGCAACCTCCATATTTCTGAAACCACGCCAAAAATTCGATTTATTTAATATCATCATAGTGATATTTATTTTTTGTTTTTTTTTATACTTATTTTTTAGTAATAGTCTTAATGATTGTCCACTTTTGCACCTGATTGACAGCGTCGATCAGACCTAGGAAGAAGGCGCTCACTCAGAATGTGGGGGAGTGGAAGCAGACGAGGTGATAATCAGACTGTCCAGAAACTAACGCAAAATCTACGGATATCCGTAACGCACTAATGATGGATACTACGAAACTAAATGTTACCATTCTGCCAGCTTACAGCTTCATAGAAATAAAAATGCAAAGTAAAGGCTGTTTCTTCAGTTCAAAATAGCATTCCTTCCAAAATAATAAAGTAAAATAACAATGATTACTGTTGTAAGCATATAAACCTATTATCTAAAATATGGAGTCGTGATTTTTTAAAACGCTCTCGGGTTTATTTATTTAAAATTGTATTAATTAAAACACAGATTTTTTCAACCTTTTCTTGATTCACCGCACTACTCGTACGCGCACTTTTTCATATTTATCTCTTTCGTTTTACGGCGGAGTTATTACGCCTTTAAGTGTCAATAACAGTTTTTTGACTCTACAAGTCTACAGTGTCCTTAAGTTCGCGCGCCTACTAGGAACGCCCGTCATGTCGGCCGACTTTTTTACGAGCAAAGCACCGAAACGTCGAGTTAATCAAGCCGGAGTTATCCAGCATTACGGCTCGAAACGTTTTTAATTAAACATGATTACGTCATTTTCTCTCGAAGTATGTTTTATTATCGGGACGTGCGCGATGGGGGTTTAGCTTTACGCCTCCCGAGTAACGAAAATATGATTCCTGTTTGAATTGGATTCGCTTTAAAATTGAATAAACAAAAACAATGGACAAGATCTTGCCAAAATAGTTGATGCTTGTGATTGATAGCACTCGGTGGAAATTAATACACATTGTGTTTATTTAACTCTTGTTCTTATCCACAAATATTTTATTCTATATTACACCCAACCGGTTTCGCTATTTAGCTTTCTCAAGGGCGTTATTATATAGGTACACATTTGATTAACATGTGAATATTCACTCCACTGTTATTGTTAGTTTATTGCACGTAATTTATAAAACCTCGAAAAATTAATCAAGTGTATACCTATTTAAAAAAGCCCTTGAGAATGCTAAATAGCGAAACCGGTTGGGTGTAATATATAATAAAATATTTTTGGATAAGTCCAAGAGTTAAATAAACACAAGATCTTGCAAGTTTCTTGCCTTTCTTCTTAGAAAGACTAAGCGAATGGGAGCGGAGTAAGACATTTATTTATATACTAGCTTTTGCCCGCGGCTCCGCCCGTGTGTTATTCGGTTTAACGACATGCTTTTTTCCGGGATAAAAATTACCCTATGTGTTAAGTTAGGATATAAGCTATATCCATTATAAATTTCATTCAAATCCGTCCAGCCGTTTCAGCGTGAAAGAGTAACAAACACACACACACAAACTTTCGAATTTATAATATTAGTGTAAGGTGACTTTGATTTATACAGCCAAATTCTTACTGAAGACTCAGTAAGGGCTCAGAACAAGTTTCAATAACCCTTTTTGTGAAATTTGTAAATTATTCTTTTCGTGTTCCTCACCAACGCAAGCCCAGCCCCGAGTCATATACCTATACAATGGGACGTCAAGATTTTATTTTGCGAAATCAGCATAATGTATTATCGATCCGTGCTACTGACCACTTACCAAGCCTCCAGTATGAGTTTGGCCGTATAAATTTAAGTCATCTTATATAATATGTTACTGTAAAAGCTCGAATGGTAGTAATTCCTAGGATTTTCCGATAAAACCTAAGATTTACCAAGCGATGATAGTAAAAGTCAGAAGTCCGGATTTTACAGTAACATATACACTGGACATTGGTCTTGGCCACTTACCGTGTCTCCAGTATATAAAAACGAAAGTCAATACTTGACCTTCACCTTTCTATTCTAAAATCCATTCCATAATAACCTTAAAGATAAAGCGTAGATACATTTCAAGATAATGGGAAACTATGATTAATGGTTAATCGACCAATTACAAAATTTGTGCCCGATTTTTGTACGAACATTGAACTTACGATCGCAGAGCCCGAGGTCACTGATCCGCCGTGACATTGAGTCATTTGGTGGAATCGTTGTTGCCTTACTGATACCGCGAACTTAGAATCTTCAATCCCGAGATCAAAAGAGCGACTTTTGAGTAAAATCGTAGTAACGGGCTACATCATAAAAGCGGTGTGAAGTTTATTTAAGGTTCCGTGAAAAAATATAAACCTTGTTGTGAAGCCTCAGTGGAACGATGGGTAGGTAAGAATTGAGCAAGTTTGTGTCTTACACTCGTTTTTTTTCGCTGAAGAATACTATTTAAAAAGTATAAACAGAACCCTCAGTACAAAAGAATAACTCTCACTTGACGGTTTCATTCTATTTCGGTAGGCGTTAGTTTGTCATGCCCTTTTGGAATTATACTCACTGTTTTCATTTATTTTCTACTATTTTGCGTGCTGCTCTACCCACGACTCAATTCTGCAAAATACAAGGCAAAGTAAAAAATTACAGGCCTGGTAAAAAAACGCGTTTTAAATTTCAAAAAATCCAAATCTCCTATTATTACAAGGTGACTCGTAATAGTCTAAGAGCCCACGACACTAAACCTAGTTCGATAAGACTACCGGATGAGATACATATAATTAGTCACGTTAGTAATGGGGGAACACGAAATGGCGATGCTGCAATGCAAAAAACCTGGCGGCGACATAAAAAAAAAAAAATTTTTTTTTTTTTTTAATCCGGTTTCTAGTACGATAAGACTCCCAATTTTTATTTGTTCCTCGTAATAGGGGAGTGATAGGACAATACGATAATGCAGTGCTGCAAGCCCCGCTGATTGGTCCAATCAGTGGCAGCAGCATGATAAGCGATTCCTCGTATCTAGGTATCTAGTACGATCGATCTCCTCAAAAAATCAAAGCTCATCCGAAAGGTTATGAATTTTTGTGTGAGAAAAACCACTGCTGCATTTTCCAAACAGTGGAGAAAGTGGTTGCTGCAGCGATTGAAGGTCGCCGTCCGCGCGGCTGCAGCCGGCGTTTTAATTTCGTTTTGTCAGCAACCGACCGGTTCCTCTCAATTTTTACCGGTCAAATACGCGTCCCACGGTCAAATATGACTAATTTTACGTGTCGTTGATTGTTTACACAAATAATTCTGAATGAGTATGGAGATGAAATGGTATTTTAAGTTTGGATGCGGGCAATGAAGAACGAAGATTGGTTTTTCCAATAATTTGATCATTTTATCAATATATTTTTTTATTCTGCAAGTACGACAACATGACGTGTCAAGAACATGAGGTGTGAAAAAAATACTAATAACAGGATTACTCTTAATTAAAAATTCTTATTCTCAACTTATTCTACTTTTCGTCATCCGAATCGAATACATCGAAATCAAATTCATTTTCGCCGTTTTCTTCGGTGTCCACCGACATAGCTAAAATATCGTCCACGAATAGTGGCGTCGGTTGACCCTTGTACCAGAGAGGCTGCAGTTTTTCTCGCATCTCCCAGCCGTACTCTTCGAAACGGAGCGTTACGCAATGTGGCGAAGTTGAATTTAGCCACATGCTGGTGACATAAATTGTGCGTAATATTTTTTGTTTTAGAGATCGAAAACATGGTGGTATGAGGCTTGAATCAAAGCCTTTGATTTTTTTTAAAAAAATCTCATTCGAACCACTCCCTGAGTAGAGCTTCTGGAAAAGCTCGAATCTGGCAACATCCACGCGCTTACAATTTTTAACGGAGTACATTTGCGAGGTAAATTCTTGCAACGTGTCAACTACATTTTCGTCTTCTAAATTTGTTCGATCGTTTAGAGACGCGAAAACCTTTTGCAATCGTTCGTTTTTTTCTAATATTTTATACGGCCTCGCTTTGCCTTTTCGGAAAAATGCCGCTGTGTAATCGCACCCCGTGAAAGCGTGAAATCCGGGCAACGCTTGACATAATTGCGGTCCCAACGCTGTTGCTAATTTTGAGCAGTCGACAACCGGTTTATCGGACGCTTTGGCAGAACAGTTTGTTATCCAGATTCTCATTTCTGGAAATTTATGAATATTTCCCAAAAGAATAATCAGAATATCCGTATCCGACGCTTTTATTACCATTCTAGATTTCGGATCTGCTTTTGAAATGTGGAAGATAATTCTTGTGTCTGCTTCTTCGTGCGAACACTTGTAATTTACATCTTCTGATCTCGCGACGCGGTTAGCGATTACTTGGTATGCGAAGCAGTGATCTCCGACCGTGAGGAAAACCTTTTTATTTTGAAAGATCGACGCTAGACTGTCATTCGCCCAGTACTCAGCTAAAAAGCTCACGAGAGCTTCCTTGAACTTTCGATTTCTCAAGCTTTTCAAAAAATCAGTCGGTCTGGTTTGGTCAGCTCCTACAATCGTATAGGGAATATCTTCTGCACCCCGTTTCTCGCGCGTGCAATCTTTAATTGATGGAGACAAGTATCTATCGAAGATCAAGTGAATTTCCGAGGCTTTTGTATTGCAAATCCTGAACAGAATTGTCTCCGCGACTTTGCCAAAGCTTTGAGGCAAGGATGCACCGATGGTATGCAAGAAATAGAAACCATCTATGATGTCAATGTCAACTAATACGGGTGGTACCGAATCAACTTTGGACATCAACAGCCTTCCAAGTGTTGCCTTCTCGGTTGCATGCATATCACCAGTGTAATTGGCAAAAGCGGGAGGCGCTGGAGCGAGAGGATAAGTAAGGCAAGCTGCTATGTCTATTTTCTTTTCCAATGCTATAGCCAATAAACGCCCGAAAACGTCTCTTTCCATTTTAATCAAGGCTTGCTTACTTCCATCGGCACTTTTCTGGGCTTTTTTCATGCTCTCTGAAGCGAAATTCATAATTGGATGTCGCTTCAAGGGTTTCGAAAATCGTGATTCGTCGTCCTCACATTCCTTTATAAAACGAATTTTGTTTTCTTTACCCAATGATTTGGCATTCAAAAGGAAATCAGCCACCGACGAAGATGCAGCTCTTCCTGTCGCAATGTGAAATAAGCTGTTGGGGTCCACTGAACGATCGAACGGATTTACATTCTGTTTTATCGTATCAACAATCTTGGCAACAGCTGTACGATCTTTTTCGATTCTACTTTTTGACAATTCATAAGAAATGTCGTCCCCGCGAGTTATTCCCACTTGTTCGAGCACTTTCGATATGACTTTGGTTCTCATGCTGTGGCTCATGGCCCAGCGTTGCCTAGCAGATATCGAGTCTGTAAAATGACTAATGCCCGTCAAAGAATTTGCTGCATCTCCGTTAATGGTTTGCTCCAACGTCAAATCGACGGGAGCTCGCGCTAGGATTTGGCTCGTGCGCTTCACACCAAACGCCCCTCTTTTAAAATCGTGCAGTAAATCGGAGTTGGTCGTTTTCAACGTTAGCAAATTACACACGTACTTGAGGGACCATCTCGCGTAGTTAGGTTGATTTAATATAAAAAACATATCGGTGATGTTGAAAATTGCTGTTACATACAATTCGAAATTGCTCGTACGAATGGCGCTAGACAGATGGAAAAACTCGTTGATAAGTTCAACATAAATCAAATAGAACTGCGCAGTTTTTCCATGTGTCCCACCCAATGTCATGTCGCGGAAAACTTTGTACTGTGCGAGCACCCGACGCATACCAGGTGACATATTCAAAACATCATTTGGTCCCACAGGCGTTCCTACAGCTACATTTAAATCGTCGACCAGAATCTCGGGAGACACCTCAATTTCAGATAGGAAGCGCTCAAAATGCAGGGTTTGAAGTGCAACAGAGAACTGTGGATGCAATCTTTTACACCGATTGAAGTGCCTACTATCAATGAAAGAATTGATGGAACCACCCGCCAAAACCTCCGACTGTATTAAAATGTCTGTGATACCGCAAGCATCGATAAATTTCCCTATCGCTTTAAAATACGCCATCTGTAAATGGAACGCGCCCATGTTTATAAAAATATCGTTATATTTCGGATTCTCACTGTGCTGAATAAGCATTGCCATTTTGGCAATAGCCAAATCGTAAGTAACGATTATTTTTGATTGCTCGCAGTGGCTGGCAATAGCGGCAGCATTTTTCAACGTCTGGTTTACAACTTCGTGGGACGTTGGAGATCGATTGATAGGAGGCAAATAATCAACTACTTGAATTTCGCTTTCATCGATGGTTGTCATACAATTGAATCCAATCCACATTGGAATGTTGGCAAGTTGTGAGAATGACAAGGCCCACAACATGTCCCTAGAACGAGCGATTTTTTCAGCGAATTTAAAATCGTGCAAAAGGTTGTTGATCGTGTCGTACGGCAGTAATGGGACGTAGTTTTTACTTGGTTTATAATAGGGCTCTATGTTGGTTGAAATTTCAGAGAATTTGCGTCGTTTTCGTGGATTTTGCAAAGTCGCACATGAGCTCTGATCTCGGTGATCATCACCTGTTGTCGCGATTTCGGAGGGCGCAGGAACTACTTCAGAACTAAGAGACGGAGGACGAAACTGGTAAATAATTCCCACGGTATCATGTAAAGTGTCTTTACCAGAGGCGGTGTCGACAAAACGATCGAAATTGTCGTACGCCACGTGGGTGCTGAGCCCAGGGGTATTGGAAATTCCAATGGGAATCATGGCACTACTCTGGTATTCTGAAAATGTCATTTCGGTTTCTAACTCCTCTGCGGCAGTGTAGGAAATAGTATGCCCGTACCGATTTAGTATATCCAGAACTTTTCTTGAGCTTGTCAACGATTTAATCGCTAAACCCAATGTTAACTGTTTCGCCGGTTTCACTCTACCCTTTGTTATCAAGTACATTATATCTGAGCATAAAGAATGGATTTTGGTATAATCAGAATCAGAATTTTTTCTTCGATAACTGGGACCTTGAACGAGATTGCAAATAAAATGGAACAAACTCTCCGGAACTTCGCATTCTCCTTCCAGAATATTTTCCACCTTTACTTCACTCGGAAGTTTTTTCGTTGGCATAGTTTTCACTGAGTTTCTGATCTCGAATGCAACTTGTTCAAATTTCGTGGCATCTGCTGTCTCGCGGAGTGCCTTATCATGCGCCAATTGACTGATATTTAAATCCAAACTATAAACGATTCGCTTTCTAAGTGGCGTATCCGAAGCTTCTATAATGACGCGATCACCGAATATTCTCAGAATTTTATCGCTAAAACGAGTAGCGTTACCGTCATCGGCGTTTTCTGACGAATACACGCCATCTCCAAATTCTATAAGGAGTGATTTGTAAGTAGCATAGAGATCTGCAAAAAAATATATTTTTCCGTTTTTGATAATTTCCTCTTCGATTAATTCAGAAATTGATTCAAACGCGGCTTTATGAATGTCACGGGTAGCGTGCCAAATTCCAGGTTCTTGCGGATTTTCACACTTATTTACGGCGGCAGTGTATTTTTTTCGAATCGTTGAGTAACACTCCTTGTGATAGGCGATTTCTACCCGCGATTGCAAGCCACTGAGTATTGCTTCGTTTTCCAAGGCAGTCGCGTACATTCTAATATTTTTCAATGTATTTTCCGAAGAGGAAATTATTGTCGGTACTCTTTTACCACCGACACTTAGTCTCGGCTTAGAGCAAAAAATGCAGGGCAGAATTGATTTTGATTTACTGCCTTTCGATTGAGACGAATCTAGCTCCGGTTCTTCGATTTCCATCGCTGTTGGTAAAGATGCGGACAATGGCGTCGATGGATTGACAGTTTCCAAGACCGCAGGTGTGAAGGTCGTCGTGGTTTCCGATATTTCAGGTTCCATCGCACGATCTTGTGGTGCGGATTTCGACGTACTCGGAACGGGGTTAGATTCTTCAACAATTTCCTGTAAGAGTATGTTTGGTGTCATTGTAATACCAGCGCGAACTGTTATAAAAAAAATTGTGTCTCAAAACTTTGTTGACAATAACGTTGTTTTTCATTATTATAAAAATAAATATTTAAAAGAAATAAAAGAAATAAATAATAATAAATTAAAAAATGAATAAATAAATGAAATAAATATTTAAAAATGAATATTTATAAATAAATATAAAAGACGAATGTCTTTTATAACCATTCATAACCAAAAATAGCAGAAATATCAAGACTTATCGAAGAAGTCACGCAAATGATACAATGAGAAAAGAAATTTGCATTTTCTTTTGAAAATTGTTATCAATCACGGCGGTCAATTTACGCGCAGCAGCGAATTATTGTAGAAACTTGAAAAATGCTATCTTAGTATTTACTAATTATATACACGAACTCGAAATGTTTGATTCTAGTAGACAGAGTTTTGCCTACTTTTTCGTACTAAATATTGCACTTGAAAAAAAAAAAACTCACCGCCGGTACATCATTCCTTCGAGCAGCTGAATCATCTTCGTCTCTGTGAGCCGTCGAAGTTTCTAGACTGTCTCTTTCTACAGGGTCGCGTTCCTTGGTACAGGCAGATGTGTCGGACTGTAACGTTTGTAAACAGCATATGACACACGAAAGATGACCGAAACGAGATTTTGAAGCCTGCTATTTCATTATTCATACATATAATATTTTTTATACTCACACTTGCATTCGAAGGAAACAGTGCGTTTAATTCTTCCTGGTCTTTCCGTCGCAAAACAGAGAATTTTCTGTAGCACCCATAATGAAAACCATAATTCTCACTATTCTCACGGGTTAATGGCGAGTCGCCGTATTTCAGACACTTTTTTTTCCGGAACGCAATAATTGTTAAACATTTATTTAACATACGCTCATCAAAATCAGTCAAGTTCCCCGTCTTTTTGCAGACGAAACAACGCATTTTTCACGAATTTAATACCATGCGTCGAATTTTAAAATACCGACAGCGAAAAGACCGACCGTTACTGACGGTTTCCACAACAAGACTGAGCAGGTATAAACTCTAGACCCTTCGTATAGTCCCCGTTTTTTTTTTCGAATGGATGTGAATATAATAGGACAGCTGGAGGATTACAATATGTACTATCGACGGCTAGAAATTATTTCTGCTAGAAATAAATAGCCAAGAAATCTTCATGTCTCGGGTACAGAGCTTTCCATTCGTTCACACGATTTCCACGATGATAAGTACGTATCATGGTTTGATTAAAAAATAAAGCGGAAGAGATTTTTACGTGCCACACGAAATAATAAATATCCAAAAAAGGGCTGGAAAATCCGGAACCTTGGAATAATTAATAGAATCTTATTTGTTAAATTTAATTTGTTTAAACAATCAACGACACGTAAAATTAGTCATATTTGACCGTGGGACGCGTATTTGACCGGTAAAAATTGAGAGGAACCGGTCGGTTGCTGACAAAACGAAATTAAAACGCCGGCTGCAGCCGCGCGGACGGCGACCTTCAATCGCTGCAGCAACCACTTTCTCCACTGTTTGGAAAATGCAGCAGTGGTTTTTCTCACACAGAAATTCATAACCTTTCGGATGAGCTTTGATTTTTTGAGGAGATCGATCGTACTAGATACCTAGATACGAGGAGTCGCTTATCATGCTGCTGCCACTGATTGGACCAATCAGCGGGGCTTGCAGCACTGCATTATCGTATTGTCCTATCACTCCCCTATTACGAGGAACAAATAAAAATTGGGAGTCTTATCGTACTAGAAACCGGATTTAAAAAAAAAAAAAATTATTTTTTTTTTATGTCGCCGCCAGGTTTTTTGCATTGCAGCATCGCCATTTCGTGTTCCCCCATTACTAACGTGACTAATTATATGTATCTCATCCGGTAGTCTTATCGAACTAGGTTTAGTGTCGTGGGCTCTCCTACTATAAGTCCTTAGACATGCTAATAAGAAATTAATAAAAACTAAACAATAAGATTTTATTTCGCTTTAATTTTTATAAAATGGATATAATTTTTTGAAAATAACTTTACCCTTATACCCTTCACTCTTGTAAGCGACCTCTAAAACTATCGATGACTGCACGGCAAGACATTTATGTGGTGTTAGTTTATGAGAATACGCAGGCGGAGTGATAAGTCTGGTAAAAATCTATTTTGGAATAAAATTATCGCAAATTGAATGGAACCTCCTTGTTCACAACTTTTTTGATGGGCCTAATTAATATTTTCAGCCAGTACCGCCGGTTATTTTTTTTTGACAACCATAAAAAAGTAATTGAACACATTTTTGCAAGGATGGAGAAAAGTGAATTTCGTGTCTTGATTAAACATTATTTTTTGCGCAAAAAAACTATTACGGAAACGAAACAAAAACTTGACAAATATTATGGGGACTCTGCTCCGTCGATTAAAATGATTCATAAGTGGTTTACTGATTTTCGGTGGGGTCGTACAAGTACAAGTGATGCTGTGCGTCCAGGACGCCCAGGTGAGGTCACTACTCCAGAGATGATCGCTAAAATCCATGACAGTGTTGAACGACCAAAGAGTAAAAGTGAGAGAGATAGCCGAGATAGTAGACATCTCAGACGAACGTGTACGCAATATCTTACACCAACATTTAGAAATGAAGAAGCTCTCCGCGCGATGGGTGCCGCGTTTGCTGACTGTTGATCAAAAACGCTTGCGTGTGACAACATCGGAGGCAGGTTTGGCGTTGTTTCAACGGGATAAAACTGATTTTTTGCATCGTTTCATAACAGTAGACGAAATATGTATTCTACCCCAGAAACCAAGCAACAATCGAAACAGTGGATTGCTACCGGTGAATCTGCTCCGAAGAAGGTCAAAGCAGTTTTATGGGCCAATAAAGTTATGGCTACAGTTTTTTTGGATGCACGTGGGGTAATCCATATTGACTACCTAGAAAAGGGTAAAACGATTAATGGCGAGTATTATGTCAATTTATTGGACCAATTTAACAACATTTTGCGTGAAAAACGACCGCATTTGGCTAAGCAGAAAATCCTCTTCCACCAAGACAATGCGTGAGTGCAGACCTGTGTGATTGCCATGGCCAAACTTCATGAGTTGCGCTATGAGTTGCTTTCTCACCCACCGTATTCGCCAGATTTAGCCCCTTGCGACTACTTTCTGTTTCCGAATTTTTAAAAATGGCTTCGTGGGAAAAGATTTGGGTCCAACGAAGAGATCATGCACGAAACCAATGCATATTTTGAAGGGTTGCCTAAGTCGTATTTTATGGAAGGGATCGAAAAGCTAGAGAAACGCTGGATGAAGTGCATTGAGTTAGAAGGAAACTACGTTGAAAAATAACTAATAATAATTAAATAAAATTTACTCTTTGTTTGATTTTTACCAGACTTATCACTCCGCCTCGTATCTCAAATGTAATGTACTCGTATATGACACAAACCCGAGATCGATTGCTGCCCTACAAGAAAATATATAAAGGGAAATGGCTAACATAACAGAAATGTCTTGCCGTACAGTCATTGATAGTTTTAGAGTCGTTATCATTTCATACTTTATAGAGATAAAAAATATGTCTGTAATTCTTATTACTTTTTTATTATTTACATGTCTAAGGACTTACGGGCTAAATGTTCTAGGAATTTGGAATAAATGGATTTATTCCATAGACTGTAGTTTCTTTAGGTTTAATAAATACTCAGCTACCCAAGCCAGCTATCAGGTTTCTGCGAGACTCGAAACATTTAGCACACAGTCATTTTTTTGAACAAAAAAGGGAAATAGATCATCAAAAATAATAAATAAAGTGCGACCTACTTTATATATTTAGGATAAAAAATATTAAAAACATAAGAAGTCGTGTTGACACGCAAGTGTCGAAGAAAACTTAAAACGAGCAAAAAAAATTACAAAAATGAAATTCCTCCAAAACGTAAAATTAACCAAGTTGTGTACAATCTTATCACATATTATATTCCTGGTATTGTGTTTAATAGCTATTGTTTTAATGATTCAGTGCATCATGGCAGTATTAGCAAAGTCAGGAATTTGGCAAGAAGACATTACCAAGGTATACACACCTGGTCTCATGGAGAAATTCAAGTTGGTTCTTATGGATACAGTGAATTTGTGAACCAAGAGTTTCATTTGTTCTGTCCAGCTTCTTCAGAATATCAGTGTTTAATTTGGACCATAAAGTGAATACAACGTTCCTAAGCATCAACAAAAATAAATGTGGTTTTGCTGAGATAAAAACTTTTTTAAATGGCATCATTTTAAGCTTCGGTGATTGATTATAATAAGATTTTAACTTGAAAATTTGAAGTTTTTTGTCTCCCAAAGGAATCCTCGCCGTTCGGTTCGGGCTGCAATCCCGCCTCGACTATAATGTCCAACGCAGCTCACTTGTATAATAATGTACTATAGAAATTAAATGGGTTGCTTCTCTCCGCTCCACTTCGCTCGTCTCCCAATGACCACAGCAACCTAACATGCTCCTCCTCGGTTCGCTCGTTGTCGCACCAATTTTTGACTTTTTGTAGGAAGGCTTTCACTGATTTCTTATTTCATACTTCATAATCTGGGCAATTTTATGATGTCGCTACGACGCAATAAGATAATAAGCAAGATGATCTCCTATTTCGAGTGTTTTTGAAATGGAAGACAGCACATTTGCACGGCGCCATCCCATTTCTGATTTATCACATTACACCTCTGATCTTGTTTCAGCAGTAACTAATAAGCGATATACAAACGTAAGTTTAAAGTCGATATTATTTTATATGATTTATGATATCAGATACAAAATTTATCGGGAATTTTTATAAAAAACGACTAACCACAGACGTTTAATATAGTAGCAGACCTAACATAAACACATAGAGTCGACGCGTGGCAATTTTCGCTCAGGGAACTTCTGGCTCTTTTAAATGTAAATATTGCTTGTTTCCATACAAAATATATACTAGAGATTAGTTTAGGAATTAACAAATATGTTTCAAGCATAAACCGTCCAAAACAACTCATTTTTATACGTTTCTTCGTACCATGAAGCCTAAATGTAGCTTATTTTTTGTATGGAAACTTGCCACTCTATTTAATCCTTATGTTTTGTCTGCTATTTAGTAATAATTATATATAGAATATATTCATCAAGATTATGCATTAATTCTTGTACTTTTTATTCTACGTATATTTATTTGAAAAACTTGGGTGTCGTCCGGAATCATCCGGAAAATATTTTATTTTATTTTAATAAATACCAAAACCGGAACATTGTTTAAATTAATATGAAAATACATATTTGTGGAAGGAGTAGATAGAGTGTGTAATATTGTTGAAGTTACATATTTTAGTACTGCCATACGGCGTTAAACTATTTGGCAAAGTTTGCTTATATTTTGAAAAATACTGTACAAATTAGGATGCGGTCTTTAACTGTTAAAATAGTATTTTTCATGATGGCTTAGGGCATTTTGGGTTTAAGTAAAAAAAACACTCAAATACTCGTAGACCGAATTATTCACCGAATGTTATTCCTTACGGGATCAATTTCGCCTCACCTCAACAAAAGCCAAACAATAAAGACTTCCAGCCAGACGAAAAGAGTCCAAGCAACCGTAGAACTCGTTAGAAATAAACAAGGGATAGCCGAAATGTATTATTATGTTAAAGAGCTAGGTTTTTGTGCATTTCCTGAGAGCTGACTATAAAGTAGCTGGTGTCGCTCGTTGCAGACAGGACACAGACTACTAAAATTCTGTGAACAATGAAAGAAAAAAACTTACGGAGAATCAGAGGAATTTAAATGTGAACTGCGAATCGAGAAGACTATTTCAATCACGTTTAATTCATATACAGGGACGCTGTGGCCTATGGTCATACCTCGGCCACAAATCATCCACATGTTTAATAGTGGTACCTATACTTAAACAAATAGTCAGCATATATCCCTAATCATATGTTGGTTTTTAAAGACACATAATAAGGTGAGATTATAAATATGCACACAACTAAATATTCTCAAGATACTACCTGAGCCCGGCATCATTTGAGTATAAATACATATTGACATTTGGTTTGTTGATAACTTAAGATAATGTAATATTATATTGGTGTATTTTTGACCGGCAGAGTTCGAACTAATAACTTCCCGTTGACTTTTAACCAAAACTCGACTTCTAGGTTACAAAGGTCGCCTGGCAACGGTGCCGACTTTTGGCTACGAAACGGGCTTTCACAAAACTTACATTCCAAGAAACAGGGCTTTTTTGCAACCTTGACTCAAAGGTAGCTGGTCTGAATGAGTGAATCTTGGCCTCATATGCAGAAACTAAGTAGGTACCTATTTGCTGGCAGGTAGGTTTTGGCCGTGGCCCTCATGACGTCACCATGACGCCAAGCGACTTTCGTCACTCGTTGTGTCCCGGGATGACGTCATCAGTAGCCGTACCGGGGAGTGGTTACATTACAGACAGCTGCGTAGTATTAGTAATTTGTCCGTTAACGGCTTCCGTGGATTTTTGCGAAAGTTCCTGTCACTTATCCTAGTTTCTGGGCGAGTGCACTTCTTCCTAAGTCTTGTTGACGCTTCCATCGTCAAAAAATCGAGATTTTTGTTAGGAAAATAAAAGGAACCCGCCGCCGTACACATAACATTATCAGTTTCTCTATAGAGCCGTAAGATAATTGGAAACCTTACGTACTGTGTCTTTATCTATTTTTCTAGTCTACGGCAATCCTTCCCGGAATTCCCGTTACAGTATCCGAGATAAAGTTAAAATATCGAACGGTCTTCCCGCGCGAATAACTGCTTTAATACATTTCCGAAACAACAGCACAATTTTCTTTTGCACTCGGTCTAGTCTAGACGGTTGCGACCGGTTCCGTACGTTTCTTTATTATTTAACTTTGAATTTTTAAACAGACGCCTAATTTTATTCACGATTCTCAGAAAACGGAAGCCTTTGTAGCTGACTCTGGAGTCAGTCTGTTGGTTTGAATAACTTAAGAACGGATGTACGGATTGAGCTGGTACATGTAGAATTACAGCAGAAAATATATAAAATTCTTTGATGCCGTCACATTTTGAAAGTACAAGATTACTAGACGTTTCTACAAGCACATGTCGATTCTGTACAACGGTGAATTATTAATCTATGGTTTAGTGTATCTATTTTATCCGCGATGGAACGGAGCAGGTATATGCATTTTGGTGTAGAGGTTGTTTGTTAATAATGTATGCTTGTAAACAGCGTAGTTGGCTCGTATATTTAGAATTTAATCAATTTTACAGTTTTGTTAAGGTAAAGAGATTGGAATATAATTTCCAGATAAGTACGAGTATTTTAAATTATGGGTAAAAAGAAACAAAATGGTGCATTCAAATTGGCCAAAAGTAAATGTGCGCCGTTTGGGCTGAAAAAAAAAATGTATTTTTAAGTAAAAATATTTCAGTAAATTTTTAATAATCTCTATAACAATACCAAAACATCCATCTTAAAGATTGCAATTACATGGAAATAGACTGCTGCATACTTGACAGTTATTACTGTTTCATAATGGTCATTATATTGTCACAATTGGTATCAGCGAATTCAGTTAAACCCATTTCAGATGGGGATGTTCTGTCTTAAATAGGATGCGAGGGCTGGGGGCGAAGTACTTGGATGCATGTTACATTGTAACGCTTGTCCGCTTCTGATGTCCTGGTACATGATCACTGATGGACTTCTTGTTTCTTCAGCAAACGTTTTTGGAATAAGACCATTTATTCGCTTCAAACACTACATTCAAATTATTTTTACAAGAAATTAATCAATAAAATACAAACAGAAATACACATACATAGACAAATAACTATATTATAAGTAAAAGACATTTGCAATATATTTGATCTACTCTATGGTACTACAATGGGGTAATTACAACATCGATAACGGTTTTATTCATGCACCCTTGAATGCTCATACAGAACACTTTCACTAATGGTAAGTCTGTAAATTACCGACAATTCGGTTAAATAGCTAAGATCCTTGCTTAAGCTTGAAGCACCAAATAAAAAAACAATAAAAAGATATTCCGTGCTTACGTTTTCTCGTTTTACATTAAATTACATACATCACATAAAAAAATAGATTTCTTATAACAAAGCAAATTTAGTCAGACTAAGAAAATAATAATTTATATATAAGCGAACAAATGATTCTCTTCCAAAAATATTCCATGTATTTGAATTCATTCAGCTGAAAGTAATACTCGCTTAAATGGCCAATTATGGCCAATAAAAAATAATATCTTAAACCAAACTGATATAATTTACTGTCATGAGAGCAGGGTTTCTTAGTTTAATTATTTTTTCCATGACTGGGATTGATATTTAATATTTTTTCGTACAAAATGAGAGATATTGATATTAAGAAATTAAGTATCTTGTTTTAAGATTTCAGAAATGTTAACTCTGCAAATTTAATAATAAGTTTCTTAAATCCAAGACACGTAATTATTATATTGAGACAATACCTTCTTGGGTGAAGTTATTATTATTCTCTGCTAAAGAAGTATTTTTTTCAATTAAATATAAGACATGATTTACTTAACATAGATCTAGACTAAATTAATCTTAGCCGGAAAAATATTGTTTCTTATTTTGACTCAAGAGACATTTATTAAATAATATTGGGTGACTTCTCAAAGTTAACCCAGCCATAATGCAAGCTCAGCTTCCTATTCCAATAGTGCAAACTGCACTGAGGAATACGTTACATCGTGATTATGAATTATGGAGCAGACAAAACGATATCGCGATGTAAGTTACTACTAACGCCATCTACTATAGTAAAGAATAGTTACAATTTAGTTATAGTTACAATTTAGTTGTAGTGACAATTTAGTTATAGTTACAATTTAGTTATAGTTACAATTTAGTTATAGTTACAATTTAGTTATAGTTACAATTTAGTTATAGTTACAATTTAGTTATAGTTACAATTAAGTTATAGTTACAATTAAGTTATAGTTACAATTTAGTTATAGGTACAAGATTTGTATTTTCCTCCAAGTAAATGGGTATTCTTGAAAGAAGAATTTTGAGTTTTTGGTTTATTTGAAATAAGACTAAGATTTTCTTGAAGTAAGCATTCGATTTTCTTAAGTAAAGAATTGAGAAGTAGATAAGGTAAAATCACAAAATTAGACGAGAATTTAGGTAATGGATCGGCAGTTCTTTCAGAATAGTCGTGTGAAACCCCGGACAAATCGCTACTAAATATTTAATTTTAGACAACAATCGTTTATAAACAAAACGTCATGTAAACAATTTTGGTGGGACAATGTGGTAACATGTCGTAAGATGCGAAAGTTATTTTGAATCTCAGAAAGTATTAAAAATATTAGTTACTGCAAGATGCTTATTATTTTTACGCGAATAAAATATTTTTTAAACCTAGATATTTTTTCTTGATTCTGAGTTAAAAAGGAAGTTTCGGAACTGGAAACAAAAAACGTATTTTTAAAAGTGTTCTACTACGAATAATAACAATTTTGTTGCATCAAAAGTAGATTTTTCATTTAAGTCAAGTTCATAGATACGAGTATTAAGAATGTAAGTGTTTTAAATGAAAGAAATCATATTTTTTTCGTAGAAATTACAAATAGCTTTCATTAAGAAGATAATTTTACGTCAACTTTTTTGTAATTCTTGGGTTAAGAAAATTAAATATTTTCCTTTGATAAAAGGATTGTTGTTTGAAAGATAAAATTATTTAGAACTAGATTATATATATCCAACACATCTTGGGTGAAATAAATCCTCAAATCTTTTTTTTCCGACCATACATAAATACATATACTCACGCCTGTCTCCCAGAGGGGTAAGCTGGGACTACATATTTCTATCTGCTACGATCCTGACACACCTCTTTTGCTTCTACATCCATAAATCTAGTCATACATTCTCTTGTATTCGGGGTACTTTTTACTTTGCCCTTCTTCAGTATATCACCTATTTGGTCGGTCGGTTACATTAAATTTTTATTTGAAAATATGATTTCGGAACAAGCATCCTTGTTCCAGTGGCGCTATGAAAGTTGCATAAAACAAATTGTTTGTTGAAGTTGCGAAAAGCTCGGAATCAGCATAATCATTACGATAAAAAACCACACACAAAATCATCACCACTTTAACTGTACTCTTTGGAGCACCAGTAAACTCAGTAGATAGAACGCCGTACTCTCCATCTTAAGACCTGGGTTCAAATCCTATCAGTTGAGCAATAAACAATAAGTTCTTTTTTTATTTATGTGAAAATGTTTTTTTTTTATGTTTTATTGTGTGGGTAGTAACCACTCCTTAACACATAGGCTACTTTTTATCCCGGAAAAAAGCATGCCGTTAAACCGAATAACACTCGGGCGGAAAATCGTTAGTAAAAAGAGAGCTCTACTGTAACGAGTTTTTACTTTCTAGTAAAAGTCTTAGCTTGGAAACTATTATGATCTTGGTTAATGCCAAGGCGATATTTTGCGGAGCGCTGAATCTGAAACTGCCCAGCCATTTCTAATCTACTAAATGATCAATTGCATCATTCTATCATATTGTTTCACCGTATCCTGTCTGTCTCTACACATGTCAGTCTCAAATGAATAAGCTTGGAAACAAATAATGCTTGGATCTAAATGAACATGTAAAAAGCGAGTCCCTCGTACAAAGGAGTCAGTCATCCGAGCCGTTCCTCTGTCACAGCTTTTAAGAGCCGTTCTTATTGTGCTGTCTATTACCTTTCCCCCTTGTCTGGCTGGAGGCGAAAAAATTATGAATATTGTTGATAACCTGAAACATTCCTCAGGACCTGTAGTTACATGTGAATACGATATAGTCACGACATGAATCCCCGAGGGGGTGTCAGAGGTGTTCCGAGTGTGAACTGCGAAATGCAAGTCACTGTCCACACTTGGCACCCCCGCGTTCCACCGACGATTATTACGGACCCAATGTGATGGGTGCGCTGAGCCCTATCGCCGTTCTTCGGGCACAAATACACGCTTCTTAGGGGGTGCGGGTTTCCTCACAATGTTTTCCTCCACCGTTCAGCAATGCACATTTATTCCGAAAAACTCATTGGTGCATGCCTCGGCCGGGGATCTCAAAGATTGAGAGGCCAGCGCTCTACCCCTGAGCCACCGCCGCTATGAAATGAATACTTTATTTTTGCAATGTAGGTACATAAATACACTTATCGCACGTTAGAATATATTAAATAAGTAAAATAGTAAAATTTAAAAGAGGAAAATACAATATATTATCATAATGAAATTCACTTGTACTTCTTTCACTGATTTTAATTTTAAGGTTTACACGTTAATCCTGACCGGTTTCGGTTAATACACCATTCTCAAGGGATACAGAAATTCAGTAAATTAAACTAACATTACGACGAGCCGTTGAAAATGTACACAATGACCCTGTCGAAAAGAAAAACGAAAAAAAAAAATTTTTTTTTTTTCGTTCGACGTGATCATTATGTACATCTTTAATGGCTCGTCGTAATGTTAGTTTAATTTCCTGAATTCCTGAATCCCTTAAGAATGGTGTATTAACCGAAACCGGTCGGGATCAACGTGTCTTAAAATTAAAACCAGTGAAACAAGTACAAGTGAATTTAATTATGATGTTTTCCAAGTTTCACCAAGTGCCGACAATTGCAAGTATAAATTATAAGACAGTATATTAAATTAGGATTTGGACACGTACATACATAAACTACATCAAAGGTATACTTAATGTAAACAATAATATATATACCTACTATATGATAATGATAGCTAACCATATACTAAATACTAATAAGTTACATATGGATGCCTAACTCCGCCAATTCCATTAGTCTTGCTAAGAAGAAGGGCGAAAAACTTAGCAAGATCATGTCTTTTTTTGCGATCATCACTATTATATAAGTACAATATTTTTTTTGTGAAGAGATAGAAAGTACAGGACAAATGAAAGTTAGATAATCAGGCCAAAATTGAGTAACTTAATATAAAAAACAAAATGAAATTATTAGATTATCTCTTCTATTAGATATTCTCGCTATATATAACATGTGAATAGTCTTTGTAAATAATTAAGATAGGTGCGTTTGAAATCACGGATTAAAAAATAATTAGTCTTATAGAAAATTTAGAATTTGTTTTATTTCGCGTCCAATGGAAAGTATTGGAAAGTCGATGAGGCTAAGGAAGAAACATGCTCGGCCAGAAAATACCTACTTACAATCCTTAGTTACAAGAATTTAGATTATATAGGTACATATGTTTATATCATAAAAATATTATTCGGATTATAAATAACCGGATGAACGGTCGGTTCCACATTTCAGCTGTTACTCATGACACCTTAAGTAAAACCAAGTAAATTCCGTAATCGATTCTCGAAAGAAAATCATTAATAAGTCTTAAACAGTTACAAAAAATCTTATTTAGAGTACCTAAATAAATTAATCAATTGATGCGGTTTGTTCAGAATTACATAAACTTTAGAAATAGATAGGTACATTTTTGACAACTATAGGTTTCCTGATTATTGTAAAGAAATCATCCAACTCTGTAATTTTATATATTACAAGGTGCTAAGATTCAAAGTAAAAAAAAAACAAGACATGAAACTCTATCCATAATAGTCTAATATCCAACGAAAAGAAATTATTTTGCGCGATTTTTTGTTCACGTGGTTGAACCTCTTTGTACTGGGGAAATTTTTGAAATTTGAGGAAATTTTTTTTTTCTTCTTAGTGTGGCCAGTTAACGACACATGATCTACCCTAGAATTATTTTTAGTTATTATTTAGGACCTTATATTTACGTCATCTTCCCCCTACAGCGGAATACACTTAAATAGTTGCGTATGTTAAATATAAATTCATCGTAAATAATATGCGAGTATTAGGTCAACCAACACTGATGAAAAATTATTATTTTGCTTGAGAATAACCACCATGAATTTTAAAAATATTTCCTTTTGGAAGATTTTTGTATTTATCAGAGGTGCTGCTGTAAATTCAACCCTAAGATCATTGACCTCTCATAAAACAACAAGACACACAGTCTCTAAGAAAAGTTCGTCAGAAAGTGTCCGAACGTGCGACGTGGATAGTAGCAAAAATCTTCAACCAAATTAAGACGTTATGTCGTTAACATAAGATGCTCCGAAATCGTCATTCGAATTTGTCACCCCATAGCGGTGACAAAATTCATCGCGGACACTTTTTGAGCGAGATTGTGAGTCTAGTTGTTTAATGGGAGGTCAATCCCTTAGATATTAAATTTACGCTCAATAAGTACCATCATTTTCAGAATTTTGCCAGAGTTTTCGTAGTGAAAGCCTTAAAAGCTTATTTCAACAAAACTGATGTATATTATAATTGATAAAATAAAGTGAAATAAAGTTGTTCTGAAACCTTAAAACAAATTACTTGTACTTGTTACAATAAACTGTCTTGAACATTTAACAGTTTCTAATTAGAAAACAAAGTTAAAAAGTTAATTAAAGGCCGAAATATTTCAGCAACTAAAGTACTCTCTCATATTTAAGACGATTATTGTCCTAAGAATTACTTGCTTCGTGATACTTACTAATTAATTCAAAACTACTCGAAGATAGTAATGTTTTATTCATAAATGTAACTAATATTAATTATTGTCACGACATGAATCCCCAATTATTTTGAAATGCAACTCAAATCTACACTGAGAGTTAACCATCTTTTCACTGACTATCATTATACTACGTCCCAAACGTGATGGGTGGTGAGCCCTTTCAAATGGCACAAATGGACCAACAGCTTAACGTGCCTTCCGAAGCACACAGACCGGACACAAATTAATGTGCACCGCGGAGATTCAACACACGACCTCTGGGTTAGCAGGCGAGCTCTACCATTCGGCCACATAAGTAACCAGCCGATAATATTACATGAGTTTAATCCTTCAAATTAACTATATTCGAAAGGTTGTTTCCAACAAATGGATAATGTTTGAGCCTATTACAAAAATTATACAAAATTATTTTGGTGTAATGAAACAGGTCAGTTTTATAATACATTCTAAAATTTTCCCTAACAAACGAAATTCAGGCGCACCCCTGTGTTCTAGTGGATTGAATACTAGATCACTTACCTGGAGGTGAC
Source organism: Ypsolopha scabrella (assembly GCA_910592155.1). Lineage (NCBI taxonomy): Eukaryota > Metazoa > Arthropoda > Insecta > Lepidoptera > Ypsolophidae > Ypsolopha > Ypsolopha scabrella. The sequence goes on from OU342978.1 coordinate 2,414,320, forward strand.
GAGCTCAAATCCTTTAGGAGTAAATTTGTGTTCCATCTGCGTGTTTTAGAAGGCACGATAAGGCAAGGTTATCCTGAAACATCTGTCCTGCTCCAACGCTTTCATTTTTATTGCTCAGAAATCTCGCGGTTTTGAGGTGTTTTTATTTATTATTTTGGAATTAGAGGCATGGGTTTTTAATATGATGGCTGTTTTATATCACATTTTTCACGAAGTTTATTGTCCAAAATTTAATATAACTCAAATGAAATGATATTTAGATCGTAGTTTAGACCTATCTTTGCGATTTAATTGGATCGAGGAGAGTGTAAGCAATTGTGTAGCGAACAGCCGAAATATTAAGATCAAAGAGTGAAATATGACATGTATTTTTGTAAAATTTAATCGTCGTTTTTTATTGATTTAAAATTAATTTTAAAAGAGACAAAGTTAGGATAACCCCTACATAGTATGGAAACTCGACGAAGCCTGGGAGCAAAGTGGTTTTCATTTACCTAGAAAGGAATGGTGTCAGCTGAACAGACTTCGCACTGGCCATGGACGCAGCGCTTCTTATATAGTAAACATGTAGGTGGTTGGTCAACATCTCCCCAAAGTGACTGTGGTGCTGAGAAGTAAACGGTATATCACATCCTCCGCAAATGCCCAATTGAGGTCCTATCCCGGAAACGCTGAAGACTTAATATCCCTGCCTGAAGACGCCTTCAAATGGCCAAAACAACTCGGCATTCAATTGTAATTTTGTGACTGCTGTTTATCTTTCTTGACATGTTAATTTGTATATTGTTTTTAATGTCACACGAATAAATAACAAGGCACGATAAACTATGGGACAGGGCTTACCTCCCACCACACTAGAACGTCATAAACATAGTTGAAACGTTGGTTGTAACTTGAATTTTATAGTTCATACTTGGAAACAAATGACCGACAATAGCCTGTCGAATCAGTAAGTTGAAGCGGCAGTGGGCTGGCCATATTTGTCGCCGACATGATGGCCGTTGGCACCAAAGGGCGTTAGAATGGAGACCACGTACAGCTAAGCGTAGCGTAGGCCGACGCTGAACCAACGATCTGAAGGATGTTGTGGATGGCGGCTGGATGAGGATGACGGAGGACCGTTAAGAGTGAAGAAATTTGGGAATGGATTATATGAAAAATGAAAATGAAATAATATTTATTGATTTCAAATTACATATTACTCTATTAATTGGAACTCTGGCCATTAAGGTAGGCAGGAACCTGCCTGAGATTTAACGACCAGCGCTCTTCACATAAATTGACACATTTTCTGAATTTGTTGTTGTGTACCGGCTAACGTTAAAAATTACAAAATATATAGATATATACTATTACGTAGAAGACATGAAATTGACTTTATCCAGCTGTGGACGAACACACGCTAATGACTTGGAAACACCTCTCAAATCCCCTTGAAGATTCATGTCGTTACGTAAATAAATAAATACTCAGACACCGAAGGCTTTATTAAGAGGGTTTCTGAGATTTAACGGAACCTTAATGAGAGAAAAACTAAAAAGAGAAAATTCTTACCTCTAGACTCCCCTTAAAACTAAAAACAGTGTCAATAACAGAGACGAAGAAGTTGAAAACAAAACAAAAGGTCGAGTTAGCTCGAAATTTCATTTTATTTCTATTTACTTTTAACTTGCCAACTTACTCCACAGTTTTTCCATTGGAATATGGCCCGTATTCTTCGGAATATAAAGTTTTATGATAAAGAATGCCTTTGTTTGTAAGTTCAGTGTCTAGAAATGATTTTGACATGGAGAATGTTCGGATTCAAGTCAATTGGAAAACTGTCATGCACTGAACAAAACGTAAAATCTAAGCGCTCGATTGTTCAAGTATTGAAGTAGGATTTGTCGGTAATTTTACTAGACACGATGCTATTGAAAGACTACAGCGAAAGTCAGCATATTTAATAATTATTTTAGCTACGGCTACGGCGTAGTACCGATAGCAATAATGGTCAATTATTGCTAGTCATCGCTACGACATTGCTTGTCGAGGGAGCGTTAGAGGTACTATCACCGGAAGTTGCTAATGCGCTAGGACTTTGTCTAAATAATTCACAATGAAGTTTGTTTAGAGGAAAAACTAAGAGGCGGTTTACACTTTTATGCGAAAATCTAAACTTACAGCGCTTAATTTACCAACCTAGGAAAGATTTTAATACTGTTGAATACATGTTAAACCCTATTAGGTGGTAGAGCTAATGCCGGGCTCGACTGTGGAGGTACCACCATCTTACTCGGAAATCCTCCCGAAGTTATTCGGGGGAGAGTAAGAGGACAGCTCTTAGGCAAAAAAACCAGGCAGCCCACCATTGCCTGGGACCGATGGATGGCGGTATATCCATCCCCAATTGCCGGGCCTTATATAAATCAGACTGGTGGCGGGCAGCGGCGTCACTGGTGCAAGGGTTTCGGCACCGCACTCACCAACCCGCCTGCCCAGCGTGTGTGAGTATGGGCATTTCTTCCAGGAGGACCGCCAAGAGTGGTGAAATCCTGGAAAGGCCTATGTCCAGCAGTGGACGAAACAGGCTGATGGATGGATGGATGGACATGTTAAACACAAGTCAATCCTTCGCATTAATGTATCACATTTGCAAATACTACCTTAATTTTTTTGTAGTGATTAATCTCTGACACCTCGTTTACAGTCAATCGCATTTTCAACTTTAAAGAGCTAAATCTTTTAATGAAGTTCAATAATTTTGCTGAAAACAATTGCCAAACCATAAGACAGTTTGTTGGTACATAATGTAGCAATTTTTTTATTATTTTTAACATTAATTGTTGAAAAAAAAATACTTCCGTAAATTTTTCTAAATGATGTCAATAACACGATTTTTGTAACGAATAAAGCATGTCTGTGCCCTAGCCCTGCAGGATTTGATTCCGCGACCTCGGTGATCACATCACGTATTGCTTCTATGGAAACGTGTAGTTTGATAAAAATCCTCATATTTAATGCAGAGGCCACATAAATCTTCGGTTTGTTGCGATCTCAATATCGCGAGTTTTCTTTAGCGACGTCATTTGAGTGTTCTTGTAGGAAATTTTTCCATTTTCGCATGTAAAACAAAATTTTCTCGCATTTTCGATGGATGTCGCGGGACGTGCTAGTGAAGGGATTCTGGGTAGGGTGACCAAGCTTGCTAACCGAGTGTGTACTATTGACAAACAAGATCGTGCGTGACTGTCCCGCGGGGCGACAGACGCTGGAGGGGACGAGGTACTATACGCGTTAGCGGTGTATTTTAGTGGGAAAAGGAAGCGCTTGCAACCGCGTCTCACTCGCCGACATTGGGCGATTTTAGGGTTCCGTACCCAAAGGGTGCCAAACGCGACCATTACTAAGAGGGACCCTCCACTGTCTGTCTATCTGGCTGTCTGTCCGTCTGTCTGTCAGAGGGGTCTACAGCTTCAGCCTTAATAGGTACACAGTTCAAATTTTCACAGAATACGTGTTACTATTGCCTATATCAAAATTATTTTTGACGGTAATACATACAGATTTTAAATTTGGTTAGATTGTTGCAGATATTCTAAAGTAAAACAACAAATAATAAAAATTGGAGTTCCATACTCAACGGGAGCCAAATTCTTTGACAGGCGCTGCCATTTTAGCGTCTTCTTTTGTGCCGCCTTGATGTTGCTACGATATCTGTATTGTGTGGTGGTATGGAACCCTTTGTGCGGAAGTCCGACTCGCACTTGGCTAAATTATTATTATATTTATCAGCAAGGTATCGGCTCCAAAATGTATAAAAACGTGTCGGCGCAGTGCCTGCCACTCGAATTTCTGTTGTCTTCAGTGTTTGTGATTTTCAGAGAGTTATATTTTTCTTTACTTTTAGCCATACTGATAACTAGGGAATCATAATGACATCGAAGAGTCGACTGGACTAAAAAGCTTCAGAGACTTGAAGGATAAAACAACGGATCTCAAGCAATTTAGCAAACTGACCCCCAAATTCATTTATTCATTATGAAGACGGCACCTTATGATGATGATGATATTTTTCTGGTCTTGAGTTTTGGTAATAAATAGTTTTTTTTTATTCATGTATTTTAATCCCAGTCCAGATCGTGGCTCAGATCCATAGAAGGATTGAATAACCCATAAATTACGATACCTTCATTCTACGAAATGACGTCATACCGAAAAACAATGTACACAGAAATTTAACCGCTTACAACCAGTTGGAAATTTGGTATTAGGTACTTTATGCAAAAAAGTAACGGCTGCAGAAAATTAACCGCTTATAGCCGATTGTAACCGGTTTGAGAATTACATGCGAGCGGCGGCGGCGAGCGGGTGTGATGCGCAGCGTACTCCCGTCTCATCCCCTCGCTTACCCCTCTTATACCCATCACGCACGGAATCGTCTTTATATCGGTACCTTAACGGGAGACGGTGAAATAACGGTACAGCATTCAAAAGTATCGTTATTTCTTTCGGTTAATTTATCGGTTATCGGTATTGTGTTCAATCCCTGGATCTATATCATACATATCATACAAGGGGTTTTGGTTTCTTCCGGGAACCTTAAGGAAGGCATAGTCACCCCACAACCAAGTCGAATAGTTTCGCGCCTGTCAGTCGGCTTTGAGAGGGATTTATTATTTTTATTATTGTTTTCCACAATGTGCCCCGGCAACCTTATTCCTCTGCTTAACTTATGGCTGGCACTGGAAGAATGGGGGGAGTAAGAAAATGTGTTATTAAATCTATTTTTCAGCTGAACTCAATCCCTCGCGCCGCCCGAACTAAACAGTGTTTTGAGGGTGTTTTTGTACGTTGAATTGATTCGATTTGAAATGAATGTTTTCGTCAAGTAATTTTTTTCTTGTATATACGATTTTCTGAAATACTATGGTACACAGGATGTAAATAGTACGTGTCAAGTACTTATAGATTACGTAGTAGGATAAAACTAACAATGCCACCTTCTAATCCAAACTTCATAGCAATAGTATGTACAGTATGGCAATAAAGATTTACAATAAACTACCTGACACAATAAAAGAGTTACCACAGAGAAAATTTAGAGACACAGTCTCTAAGATCCTAAAAAAGAAATCTTACTAGACAATGACAATGATTGGTATTTGAGAATGATCATGTATGAGGCATGTATTTATATATGTAACGTATTAGTATTTAGTATATGGGTAGCTATTATTATTATCATATCGTATATACATTAGGTGGTAGAGCTGATGCCAGGCTCGACTGTGGAGGTACCACCATCTTACTCGCAAATCCTCCCGAAGTTATTCGGGGGAGAGTAAGAGGACAGCTCTCAGGCAAAACCAGGCGGCCCACTATTGCCTGGGACCGATGGATGGCGGTATATCCATCCCCAATTGCCGGGCCTATATAAAACAGACTGGTGACGGGCAGCGGCGTCACTGGTGCAAGGGTTTCGGCACCGCGCTCACCAACCCGCCTGCCCAGCGTGTGTGAGTATGGGCATTTCTTCCAGGAGGACCGCCAAGAGTGGCGAAATCCTGGAAAGGCCTATGTCCAGCAGTGGATGAAACGGGCTGATGGATTGATGATATACATTAAATATCCCTTTATTATAGTTCATGTACGTGTATTTACTTATTAAATATAAGCAAACCCAACACCTATTTTAATATATTGTATTTCCTCTTTTATTTTTTTTATTATTTAATCAATCCTAACGTTTGATAAGTATATTTATGTACCTTTATCGCAGAAATAAAGTATCCATTTCACTTCATTTCATTGATCTGTTTTATTTAATTTGCATATATAGGTACTGTTATTAGGAGTTAGTTGACATTGTTTGACATTATGAAATTAATTCTATTGGACGTGTTGAAATATTTGAATTATTATTGTCATTGATTTTGTTAAATTAACCAATAAGTATTATTTAGGGTTCCATACCCAAAGGGTAATCAACCGGATCCTATTACTAAGACTCCGCTGTCCGTCTGTCACCAGGCTGTATCTCATGAACCGTGAAAGTTAGACAGTTGAAATTTTCACAAATAATGTATTTCTGCTGCCGCTATATCAACCAATATTAAAAAATGGTGCGGAACCCTTTGTGCACGAGTCCGACTCGCACTTCGCCGGTCTTTTAGTATGTGTGTGCTTGCTTGGCAGAAATCATTGGAGCTGACATGTTTGTACATTTGTGAACTTAAGTCCTAAATTTGTAACATGCTTTCGGACAAATAAACTTTTGATTGATTATTGATTAAGATATTCTAGGCGTGGGAGAGTAAGAGTAGAAAAGAGATAGGGAAGAGTTTCATAGTATCGTTCATTGGTCTGTTACTGACTCCCGTAGATATTGCGAAAGTCCAAGCAGACTGTTAACACCTCGTCTGCTAAGGCTTTAAAAATATAAAAACAGTATTTTGATCATTTTCAAGATTCTTATTATTATAATATGTATACGAACCATATTATTATTATCACACACACAAAGACAGACAGTTTTGTATGAAATTTCGGTGTCACCGTATCTCTATTAATATCACATTAAAACTGATTGAGATCATGTTGAAACCATTGCAATGAACAGTATTAGTTTGTAGCCGTTTACCTGAAAAACCACGATGATTATCCTATAAAATGAATTCCAGCCGCGATCGTGCCTGTTTTTTTAGTAAAAATGAGAACGTACAAGACTATGGACGAGGCCACACCACCATACGTCTCCCAGCTAGTGATTTGATGACCGTAGTAACCTGCTTCTATGTATTATTAATTCTGTGACATACCGCACACTTCCGGTCCACCCCACACATTGGATGGTGCCGGCCATACACCCGGCCTAATACTAGTTCGCTCACACACGTCGAATTCGTACCACTCTTCAATCTCTATGCATTTCAACAATCAGTACACGGATGATCCAAAAGCAACCTTGGCACTTATCGTGTAGAGTTCATAATGGTAAAATGATCGAGTACTTCCAAAATGACCGTACTATTCTGTTCGCGTGCGTCCATCGTAAATTGCGCAAAAGAATAATTTAATATTAGAAGCGGAGCGCTACCGGCGCGCTAAGTCGATTTTTTATGATATAATTTAGAAAATTGGTCGTAAAACTTGTTGCTAGTGATGAAAAATTGTAAAATTTTCATAATTTTCGTGTTGTAGCTGCATTTTAAAATCGAGGCGGGCCGGAAGCTTTGATAATAAAATAGCTATGAAAATTTAAATTTATAGTGTCGTAGTCGTATATTGTATTTTAATAAGCTGTTAATTTTATGTATAAGTCAAATTTTTAAATGGCAGGTTTCCAGTGTGACGAATACGTGTAGATATTTTTATTGCTTTTATTTAGCAGAAAGCAGTTTAAAACCTAAAAGACCGGAAGTCTATAAGCGTCAAATTACTATGAAATGGGGATAACCTAAAAAAATAATTTAATTAATTTTCAAAATGGCGCATTGCCAATGAAATGTCACTCTTGATTTGAATTAAATAGTCGAGTGAAGTATATTAACAATCTCGCTGTGTGTGGTCGACAACATATTCAACCTTTCAATCCTGTTGGGTTTTTATGGCAATCGTGATTTGTTTATGTAACACAGTCTAAAATATTTTTGAAATTATTTGATTTGGTGATTTAATGGGTCATTGTTATCGTTGTAAACTTTTTTTAAATGCTTTAACTAAAAATATTTAATATAATTTCTTGGAACATCTCAATTTTTTTTTAATATTTTTTTATTATAGATCTATTTAATAGACATACATTTACTAAGAAATAAAACTTATAATCAAATATAACAAAATAATCGTGAACAATATCAAAGCAAATTTTACACAGCTTTAGTGGGTTTATACAATTTTTAGGGTTCCGTAATCCGACGAGGAACCCTTATAGTTTCGCCATGTCCGTCTGTCCATCCATCCGTCCGTCCGTCAGTCTGTCCGCGGCTTAGCTCAGAGACTATTAGTACTAGAAAACTATAATTTGGCATAAGTATATGTACCTACATATTAATCACCCTGACAAAACAGTAAAATAAAATATTTTTTTTTTTTAAGATTTTGTACACGTTATTTGAAAATGATTTTTTTTCCTCATCTATGGGGTATCGTTAGAAAAGTCGTGCAAAAACATTGTGGGTGTGTGAAAACCATTTTTCGAATTAGGGATCCGTTCGTCAAATACAAAGCCTTAAAGTGCAAATTTTTGTTAGAGTGGGGTGTCCCCCCCTGCCGGCTAAACGGTTGTTTATGGAAATGTGAAAAAATTCACAGACATAGTATAGTATTATATATATATATGTATATATAATGAATTTAAAAGGAAAACTATCACAGCTAAGTAGGCTTTACTGGTTTACGAGTACAGGTCGCGCCAAACTTTTAGTCCCCTTCTAAGCACGACAAGGTATGGGCCGTTATTTTAAATGTATGGGACTAGAAGTTTGGAGCGATCTGTATTAGTAGACTAACTTATAAAATGTACTGGGCAACTACGGAACCCTAAATTGCGCGTGGCCCGAAACGCACTTGGCCGGTTTTAAATTTTTTCCCACCTGATTATACAGAAAATCGTACATTTATCACATACATAAAAATAAAAAACATACTGTGACGGAACCTTATAATAGGTTCGTCGTATGAAACCCGCACTTTAAGTAACGCACAAACATTTAAGTGTGGAATTGAAGATTTATTACTGAAGATAATGCGGTTCGGTTTACGATGTGTTTGAATATCGATTCTTGATCGTTTCACAATCGTTCGTGAATAGTATATTTATCGAAACGATGATGTTTGAGATCAAATTGCTTAGATTTAATGAAGTTTTTATTATTTAGACGATGTTTTTTTGAAAGTGCATTAATTAATGCTTGTTTATTAAAGGCAGTCTCTTAGTACCCGGAGTAGAAGAGCTTTTATACAATAGATTGATGGATGTGAAAGAGGCGAAAGAGGTGTGTTAGGATCGAAGCAGATGGCAATATGTGGTCTCTGCTTACCCCTTTGGGAGACAGGCGTGAGTATATTTATGTAAATTTGTTTGTGATTTCGCGATTTGCACTCCACAATTTATTTTTCCATTACTAAAATCGTGTCCAGAGAATATTAAAAATTTAATTATTTACTACTCAATTCAACGCCAGTAAGTTTAAATTCTAAACAAAAACAACAAAGATTAAATTTTGCTAACTCAAACTGCGTTATATTATAAGATAATAATACTTATTAACAAAATTATCGCAAGTACAGGTAAATGTCAAAAATCAAATTCATGTTTACCGTTTATATCATACAGCGTCACCCCAGTGCACACATGCACACCCTGGTTTCGCCGACTATTGATACGTCCCAACGTGATGGGTGGTAAAACACAAATGGACTCACAGGCTTCCGAAGCACGTAGGCCCAACACAAAATGTGCCGCTACGTGATTTGAACTCGTGACCCGTGGGTTGGTAGTAGAGTACTCAAACTACAGAAGCCTTAAGAGGATAGGTAGGTAACGCTTGCGTCATTCATTGTTTCTCCATGCGGAAAGAACCGCTGTACAGAGGGAAAAAAAAAATGTATGAAATTTTGTTTCAATAATTTTGTTAGTAAAGATAACTTTATACTAAAATTTGTGTGAAATATCTGTTCATTTCAGAGTTTAATAGAGTTTAAACATATTTTAATCCATACACAATAAGTGCGGGATTTTGCTCAAATATCCTTAAAACTCGAATGAAAACTAATTAGAGCCATCTTTGTTATTTTATTCTCAATATTGGAATGACCCCATAAGATGCTGTTATAATTTATCATATAATGCACACTACTTTATGTTCTTGGTAGAAGTATTTTTTAGGGTTCCTTTGAACTTTAAAGGTAAAATGAACCTTTATGGTGAGACTCCATTGTCCGTCCGTCCGTTCGTCCGTATGTCACAGCCTCATAACTTTAGCACCGTTAAAGGTAAAGACTTTAAACTTGCTACAAAAATATCATTCTCTTGCCTACATAATATAATATTTATTTTTTAATAAAAAAAAATCGATGATTGTTAAAATGTTCAAAATTATTCCAATAAAAACGCGACAAAAATAAAAAATAAATTCTTAAAAATACAATATGGGAATCAAGTTGTAGATATTAAAGAGCTGATTGTAAAAATATACACTTTTACTATATTTACGGGCACCGATTTCGAGAAATCTTGAAAAAACTACAAAAAATGCATGTCCCCCCCCCTTATTTCCGAAACTAATAAACCGAAAAATATGAAAAGAATCATGGTAATTTGGGATTACGTAAAGATTACAGGAAAAATATAGCGGCTGAGAAATTCACGATACCAAAATGTCAAAATTATAGGTATAATTTTGATCCACGAGTTTTATTTCGAGTACGGTATAAAAATATTTGAGTCCCTCTTTTGTGGTACAATAAATTCTTTTTTTAGTTATGATAAACAGTTATGGGCAAGATTTCGAATACCTTCTTTCTGACTGTTCCCAAAACTGTCGAATTACGAAGCCCTAGGTATGCGAGTCTGACTCGCACTTGACTGGTTTTTTTTATTTATTATACTAGCCTCCGCCCGCGTTCATTTAATCTTTGCCCGTTTTCAGCTTGGGCTTTATTTTATGAATACTCCTTACAGCCTATGTGTTGACCAGGGTCACTACGGTGATAATAAAAAACCACACCAAAATCCGTTGATTATTTCTCGAGTTAAAACAGAACATAATATACAGAGAGACAGACCAAAATTCAAAAAATCATCCACAATGTCTAAAATATTGCCTCAGTACCAGTGGCGTGCATAGGATTTTTAAGTAGGGAGGCACAAAACTGTCGGTATGTTCTTTGCACGTATTATAGCGAGAATTACGATAAATAACTATATAACTCGCACAGGTGTCTTTCTTTTTTGTCCAAGCTCATTGGCAAAAAACCTCTTACCCCACTATCAAAAATGAATCTTCGACCGCACGAATCCATTATTCAAAAACGTGTGGCGCCATCTAATAGCAAGTAGTACAAGTAATCATTACAACGTGGTTGCTTCGCACAGGCGTTGCGTATTTTAATGAGAATGTGTGCGTGCTTAGCGCGAGCCGCTGACGTCATGGGAGTATAGTTACAGATGCACACATAGAGAAATGCCTTCGAATTTTAGTTATGCGTGTTGCCACGGTAGCGCAAGCGCTGCGGAGCAGGCAGGTAGGTATTTCAAAAAAGGGTGAAGATTATCTGATTCATATATTTAAATAGTTGTATATACCTTCCCATATTTAAATAGATAGTGGTCTAGTTAGCTAAGCCAAGCCCAGGGTAGGCATTGCGTATTTGCCTTTATGAGATGCACGCCACTGCTCAGGACAATACTAATAACCCATTTCATTCCAAATTTCGCAAAAATATTTAATGTACAGAAACGACCTTTTTAACTACTTTATTATTAGTATTATTATGGATATAGATTGCTATATTCTTCAAATCAGGAAGAATAAATAACGGTTTTGCGGGAACTACCCCCTTGAAAGTGTCAAATATTGTATCGGATTCACCGTTGCCAACGGTACAGCTGTAATGTAGCATTCGCAGAAAACGCCACAGATAAATATTTCATTATCTGTCCATTCTCGGAAAACTGCATCAAAATGATATTCGAATGGACAGAATTGTCAGTAATTTTATATAATAACCGTGCAGCGCTTGATTGGACAATTCATATTGAGGTTTATCTAGTTTTAAGTGCGGTTTTATTATACAAATTACTCTTATTTGTTAGCAAATAAAATGTTTTAATGAGAAATGAGCCTTGTACTGTCTATGTTGATTTTGAATAACTTATTTAGTAGTAGTAGTAGTAGTTCGGTCGGTAGGACGCGCACTCTCAGTCTTAAGACCCAGGTTCGAAACCTGTCGGTTTAGCATTGGTATCGATGAGTTTGTCAAAATGTGTATGCATAGTATTTACACACACATACACACCCTCCCCGTCATCTGGACACCCTAACTCAAATGGACTCACTAGTATAACATGATGAATGAACAGCATTGTACTTATTTCACAGGATTATCCCAACCAGTTTCGGTATTACACCATTATCAAGGGTTTTTACATTTTAAAGTTTTTAAAAGTAGTAGAAGAAACAGAAGAATGGCGGTTACTCCAACGACAAGAGCGTAGCTCATAAGTTATACATAGCACCATCCATTCATCCATCCATCAGCCCGTGTTCTTTCACTGCTCGACAAAGGCCTTTCCCAAATTTCGCCACTCATGTCGGTTCTCCGTCCTCCTCATCCAGCCGCCCCACGCAACGTCCTTCAGGTCCTCGGTCTAGCGAGCACCAGGTCGGTCTACACTACCCTTTGCTGTACATAGCACAGTATATATAAATTAAGCAGTATTATGTCTTCATACAAACGGCCGAAACGACGCGCTTCCAAATCTCTGTCAACTGTGGTTCGTAGGCGGTACACGATAGTCACAAGTGCGCCACAGTTACGTGCAGACGCGGACAGTGTGAGACGCTCCCGCGGAGTCCCGCGCATTTATTTACGTAAATTATGGCAAGAAGTTGTGGATTATGTTGTTCAGGGTATAGGTGTTTAAATTCATGTACTTTGGAACCAGAATTAATCCAAGAATGACACTCAGTGGGCAGCTCTAGTGCGTGTTTAGGTGCCGAGCGGCCGTAGGAAATTGTTTCAAGATACTGCCGAGATAATATACTGCTCAGTTTGATTGAAACTTATTTTTCGCGAAAATATTTTATAGATACGTTTTCTGAGTGTAGGTAAGTCAACTGCCACCTGCCACCTGTTAATAAAATACCAACTATTGAATGAGCTGAGGTGGCCAGCTTGCTTTAGTTAGACAAGGTTGCATAGTGGGTCACAATTCAGTGTCCACGACCCCAAATAAGACAAAAAAGATTTGTTATATTTTTTCCTCATGCCGAAAATTCTACCCTACCTAAGTCTTGTATTTTTTTATCCCTTTCTTAACTAAAGCAGGTCTCGTTATCTTGCTAAGTTTCTTGCCCTTCTTCTTAGCAAGACTAATAGAGTGAGTGGAGTAAGGTATCATATTTATTCATTTAACGTATTTATTTATGACAACTTTATTGTATTAATTGCATTATATTAATTTATTCATGTATTTTTAGGGTTCCGTAGTACCTGAAAGGTAAAAGGAACCTTTATGGTGAGACTCCGTTGTCCGTCCGTCCGTGCGTCCGTCCGTATGTCACAGCCCCATAACTTTAGCACCGTTAAAGGTAAGGATTTGAAATTTGCTACAAAAATAGCATTCAATTGCCTACACAAATGTGGTATAAATTTTTTTTAATTTTTTTTTAATTGTTCAAAATATTTACAATACAAAAGTGAGAAAAATAAAGTAAAAAATATCCTAAAATTACAATATGAGCATCATTTTGTAGATATTAAGGATCTGATTATGAAAATATATACTTTTACTATATTTACTGTTACCAATTTCGAGAAATCTTTGAAAAACCACAAAAAATGCATGTACCTCCCCTTATTTCCGAAACTGGTAGACCGAAAAAAAATAAAAATATCACAATTATGGGCTAAACTTGGCAATTATAGGAAAACTAAAGCGATTAAAAAAAGTTCAACACATACGAGAAATATAAAATTAAATGTATAATAAGTAAAAAAATATTTTATAAAAATACAACATGGGTATCAAATTATTAATGAGCTTTTTATATAAATATATACTTTTACTTTATTTACTGGCACTGATTTCGAGAAATCTTTGAAAAACCATAAAAAAATGCATGTCCCCTCACTTAAATCCGAAACTAGTGGACAGAAAAAAAAAATCACCATTATAGGCCATAGCTAGCCAATTACAGGGAAATTATAGCAATTAAAAAAAAGTTAAACAAATATGAGAAATATAAAAATAAATGTAAAATAAACAAAAAAAATATTTTGTAAACATACAATATGGGTATCAAATAGTAGATATCGAAAATTTTATCATAAAATTATATACTTTTGCTATACTTACTGCCACCGATTTGAAGAAATATTTGAAAACCAAGAAAAAATGCATGTCCCTCCCCCTGATTTCCGAAACTCGTGGACCGATAAAAATGAAAAAAATCATGGTGATATGGGATTATGTAAAAATTACAGGAAAAATATTGCGGTTGAGAAATTCAGGATAATAAAATTACAAAATTATATTTTTCATCCTCAAGTTTTATTTCGAGTACGGTATAAAAATATTTGTGTCTCTCTTTTTTTGTACAATGATTTATTTTTTTAGTAATCATAAACAGTTATGGGCAAAATTTTAAATACTTTTTTCCTGACTGTTCCCAATACTGTCAAATCACGGAACCCTAGGTTTGCGAATCTGCCTCGCACTTGACGGGCTTTTATACAAATGTATTATTTTATTAAATTTAATTAATCCCTGACTCTATTTTTGTTTGATTTTTCGTGCATTTTTTTTGCAAATTATGATTAGAATTGAAAGTGCATATTATGTACCTATATTACAGAATCACAGAAAATTTAAATATTTTCTGTTCTGAGTACAGAATAAATAAATGATTTGATTTGTTTTCCTAATCTGGGTGACCATACATCCTCAATTCAGCACTTCCAATGCTAAAGACAGACGGACAGACAGACAAAGCCACCAAACCTACACAGCTCTCGCCAAAACCTTTCAATGCACAACAAAAACCCTGAGCCGCATAAAAATAACTATAATAATTGTAGGGAACCGAACAATTCCTAGACTTTCCAGTTTTGATACAATTTCCTCTTAAATTATGTTTTTCGTTAGTATTCTCAACGGAACCCTGTAAGTAACAACTGAAGCGTGATTCCTAAATGTATTTCATTGAACTGGACTGAAGGTTTACAGCCATGTTTGCCGAGGTGCACTGACTTATGTACTGAATATACTGGATTGGTGTATAGAATTGTAGACCACTTTCGTGTTTCTGTACACACTCAATTATTGATTTTAGGGTTTCGTAGGAAATAGAAACCTTAATATCGGCGCTCCATGAGCCTGTGTTAGTCCACTGCTGGACACAAGCCTTTCCTAAATTTCAAAGTCATGTCGGTTCTCCTCATCCAGCCGCCTCCCACAACGTCCTTCAGGTCGTCGGTCCAGCGGACACGAGGTCGGCCTACACTACGATTTGCTGTACGTGGTCTCTATTCGACCGCCTTTCGGCCCCAAGGGCCATCATGTCGGCGACAAATATGGCCAGCCCACTGCCACTTCATTGTAGAATTTGATCCAGTGTTTTGAGTAGTCGTATCTATCCGGGGTTGTAATCCGCAGGTAGCAGGTTCAAATCCCGTTGGATACATTTGTGTTCGGACTGTATGCTTAGGAATATTTATAAACGAAATTAATCAATCAAAACTGTAGATATCATATAAAAAATACAAAAACATTTATTTTTAACCTAGGCATACAATTTTGTTTACAAGGATTGGAGTCCCCTTTTAAGTAAAATGGACACTGTAATAGGAGGTTCCGCTCTTCCATAGCTAACAGATACTTAAATTACCTACTCGTATTTGAATTTATCCATCCATCAGCCGGTTCGTCTACAGCTAAACAAAGGCCTTTCCAAGATTACGTTACTTTTGGCGGTCTTACTGGAAGAAATGACCATGTTTACACACGCTAGGCAGAGCACGATGTCGAAACGAAACCCACTAGCCTGCCCATCACTAGCCTGCCCATCACTAGCCTGTTTGATACAAGATCAGGCAACTGGGGACGGATATACCGCCATCAAACGGTATCAGCCATGGTGAGCCACCTGGCTGTGCCTGTCTGCGAGCTGTCCTCTTACTGTCCCCCGAATAACTTCGTGGCGTTTGCGAGTACAATGGTGGTACCTCCACATTCGAGCCCGGCATCAACTCTACCACCTATAAACAACAAATTTAAACGTTATAAAACACATAAAAACCGTTTTTGTTTAACGTTATACCTAAAGTATTTTATTTATTGTGAAACATTTCATAATGACTCGTCACGGACTCACATCCGGTTTTGTCTCTCGTGCCGTGATAATCGATGTTGTACGTGACAGACGGACTGTCTCACATTCGCATGTTAATGATGAGGATTCCGCGAAAAGGGATTTTTGGAGTACCGTCAATAAAAAACGAATCTTTGTTGCGAAACGTCAGCGGTATTTGTGTTTCTTTTGTGTGAATGTTACTATGTCGTTTGCAATAGAATCCAACAATCATGTAAACAAACCAAATTGTCACGATTACTCCGTAATCACATACATTTGACGATCAATTATGAACATAGTCTGATTTCAACGAACGCACCATTGTTTTCACATTATCTTCAACACGATTTAACTTGTATTTATAAGTTAAATTTGTTAAAACATTTGCAACGTAAAAATTTCGAAGTATTTGACAAGCTGTCATCTTAGTTTTTTACTCATCGAACTCTATAAGTCATTGAAAAGTTAGTGTTGTTCGTAATCTGAAGTTATCTTTTATTTTTAATTTAATAAATTATTTTAATTTAATATTATGTGAATACAATAAACATTTTTTTTCAAGAGCTTAATATATATAACCAAAACGGATTGTATCCTAAGCCATAAAAATAATGGTTAGTTTTTAAAAATTGACAGGTGGCCATTTTGTTAGAATTGTCATTCACAGTCATTCACTGTTCTGTGGGTTCTGATAAAAAAAATTATGTTACAAAATACGTTGACGAGCTCGCCGCATCGAAAGGAATAACTGTGCTTCGCCTTCCTCCCTACCACTGCGAACTCAACCCAATTGAGCTCATTTGGGCACAGGTTAAGTCGTATGTTGGGAGAAATAACAAATCTTTTAAAATGGCGGAAATAAAAACTTTATTGAACGAAGGGTTGGCGAGAATCGGAGCCGAACAATGGTCGAAATGCGTAAGTCACGTCCTAAAGGAAGAGGAAGAAATGAAAAAGCTCGACGGCATTTTAGACACGGCAAGCGATGACACAGTGGTTCCATTTATAATTACGGTCACCGGCGACACTTCTGATAGTGATGATGACGAAGACGAAGATTTAAATTTGTTTTAATAAACACTTTTTTTATATATAATCAGTTTTATTTTATAGTCTATGGCTTATATATTTAATCTATTTAGTCAGTTTTATTTTAGTACCTATCCTACTATGGGCCATAGTCTATGACTTAAAATTAAAATAATTAGAAAAATAAATTTAATTAAAATTAAATTAGAACACTATGACATCACTATGGGCATAAACAATACGCTGTCAATGTCAGTCCGCCATATTTGTTTACATGATTGTTGGATTCTATTGCAAACGACGGTGTTACGTATGAGAAGTGTATGTGAGAAGCGTACCGGGAAAGTGGTGACAGGCAGGTGTGTAGTGCATCCACTGATCAGCTTGTTTCGTCTACTGCTGGACATAGGTCTTTCCAAGATTTCGCCACCCTTCGCCACCCGGAAGAAATGCCTATATGTGTGAAAATGGTGGGCAGGCGGGTTAGTGAGCGCGGTACCCGTCACCAGTCTGTTTTGTATAAGGACCGGCAACTGGTGATCAGTCCCGCTATCAGTCGGTTCCAGGCCATGGTGGGCCACCTGGTTGGGCCTGTTTAAAGTATAAAGATTTTAAAGTAAGCGTGCATAACCTTTATTAAATTTAAAAAAGCGATGTCTTTCATTTCACATTCAGTAACGTCATCAGAACACACGTCCATAAGAAAAAAATATTTCTTGAACGCATCCATAAAGATGGCAAGGATCCGACCATTAAACCTAACATCTTCGTCACGTTACTTCCTGCAAATACTAAAATGCTAAAAAGCAGACAAAAATAACATATTATTAACCGAATTGTACGCGCTTCCCTTTCCCGCTCCACCACTCAGCCCCCGTTACGTCTATAGTACCTCGTCCCCGCCAGCGTCTGTCACCCCGCGGGATTTTGTTTGCGTTTGAACTATCGTTCATCAAATGTCTATAACCCATCACGTGGAACTTAATAGTTTTTTTTATACAATTATATCAAAGTAGGTCAAGTATTGGAAAGCCCGCTTTATCAATGTTATCGATATTTTATTAGAATTAAGTGAATATGAAAGGGCGTTTGAACTATCGTTCATCAAATGTCTATAACCCATCACGTGGAACTTAATAGTTTTTTTTATACAATTATATCAAAGTAGGTCAAGTATTGGAAAGCCCGCTTTATCAATGTTATCGATATTTTATTAGAATTAAGTGAATATGAAAGGGCGTTTGAACTATCGTTCATCAAATGTCTATAACCCATCACGTGGAACTTAATAGTTTTTTTTATACAATTATATCAAAGTAGGTCAAGTATTGGAAAGCCCGCTTTATCAATGTTATCGATATTTTATTAGAATTAAGTGAATATGAAAGGGCGTTTGAACTATCGTTCATCAAATGTCTATAACCCATCACGTGGAACTTAATAGTTTTTTTTATACAATTATATCAAAGTAGGTCAAGTATTGGAAAGCCCGCTTTATCAATGTTATCGATATTTTATTAGAATTAAGTGAATATGAAAGGGCGTTTGAACTATCGTTCATCAAATGTCTATAACCCATCACGTGGAACTTAATAGTTTTTTTTATACAATTATATCAAAGTAGGTCAAGTATTGGAAAGCCCGCTTTATCAATGTTATCGATATTTTATTAGAATTAAGTGAATATGAAAGGGCGTTTGAACTATCGTTCATCAAATGTCTATAACCCATCACGTGGAACTTAATAGTTTTTTTTATACAATTATATCAAAGTAGGTCAAGTATTGGAAAGCCCGCTTTATCAATGTTATCGATATTTTATTAGAATTAAGTGAATATGAAAGGGCGTTTGAACTATCGTTCATCAAATGTCTATAACCCATCACGTGGAACTTAATAGTTTTTTTTATACAATTATATCAAAGTAGGTCAAGTATTGGAAAGCCCGCTTTATCAATGTTATCGATATTTTATTAGAATTAAGTGAATATGAAAGGGCGTTTGAACTATCGTTCATCAAATGTCTATAACCCATCACGTGGAACTTAATAGTTTTTTTTATACAATTATATCAAAGTAGGTCAAGTATTGGAAAGCCCGCTTTATCAATGTTATCGATATTTTATTAGAATTAAGTGAATATGAAAGGGCGTTTGCCGCCAGATTGTCTGGTATTGTGTGATGAATAACTGATAAAAATAACGATAAGTAATGTTTTTTTTTTTATAGGTGGTAGAGCTGATGCTGGGCTCGACTGTGGAGGTACCACCATCTTACTCGCAAATCCTCCCGAAGTTATTCGGGGGAGAGTAAGAGAACAGCTCTCAGGCAAAACCAGGCGGCCTACCATTGCCTGGGACCGATGGATGGCGGTATACCCATCCCCAATTGCTGGCCCTTATATAAAACAGACTGGTGACGGGCAGCGGCGTCACTGGTGCAAGGGTTTCGGCACCGCGCTCACCAATCCGCCTGCCCAGCGTGTGTGAGTATGGGCATTTCTTCCAGGAGGACCGCTAAGAGTGGCGAAATCCTGGAAAGGCAGGAATCCAGCAGTGGACGAAACAGGCTGATGGATAGATGGATGTTTTTTTGGGTTCCGTAAGTACTGTTGAATAGAAGGGAACTCTAATAGTATAACTTGAGTGTACATCCGTCTGGCTGTATGTCTGTCACATCAACTTTTTTCTGAGACGCTTGAAGTTTGGAATTATGTTGAATTTATATGAAAATATTATTATTATACATAATTTATGCTTGCGATTGTCGGCACTCGGTTGAACATGAAAAGCATCATAATTAAATTAACCTTTAATTAACCTTTTAACATTCACAATTTTAATTTGACATTTATTATATTTTAATTTATTTTGACATCATACTAATTATTCTAAATTAATAAGCATAGACTTTATTTTACTATGACATCACTGAAGATTTATTGACTTACCTACCTACCAATATTTATGTTCTCGTTTCTACATGATCATTGTGTACATATGTATTATGTAACGAATAGTTTAATTTCCTGAATTCCTGAAGCTTGAATTGTAAATTGTAAAATAAGAACAGTAAAACAAGTAAAACTGAATTTAATTATGATGATTATTATTATAAGTTCAGCTGTTTATAGCTTAAAAGATTTTTTTCCATTTAGAGTGGTTATAAAGCTGGGGTTTTACAAAATATATCTTTTGAAATGAAATAAAAAAAAATTGGCATTGGAAATAAAAATATAACAAAGTCAAGCCATAGGATTTTTTATATATAATATTATATCATTTGTATTAGATTAGAAAGTTATTAGAGTTTGTTTGTTTGAGTCAATACATGTATATGAAAGTAAAAAAGAAAAAGACGTATTTAAGGATCTCAGTAGATCAATAATATCTATACTTATTTAAAGTAGTAAGAAAGTTGTATATAGGGTGAAATTTAATCAACCGACCAAATTCATACTAGAGACTCGGTTGGTGATCAAGAACTAGGTTCAGTAATCCTTTTGGCCAATATCGAAAAATAATTTTTTTTGCTCCAGTACTGGTTGTACTAGTTTAAGTACAATTCCTAGTGCAGGATCTACGGGAAAAAAAATTTTTTTTTTCGAATCTCACCTGGAGGTTCATTAAACCTTGTTCCTGATGACTAACCGAGTCTCCAGTATGAATTTGGTCGGTTGATTTAATTTCACCTAGTATGTATGAACAAAGATTTTTTTTTTTAAATTTTGAATCAAATGTGTAATGAGGCAAAAACCTAAAATTTTTACAAAATTTGTATGTCTGTTTGTCTGTAAGTTCGGTTTTAACTCAAAAACCACTCAAAAGACTAGGATGCGATTTTCTTTATTATTTCTTTATTATTATTTTATAAGGGGTGTTCAAAAAATAAGTGCCAAGCCAAAGAATGTCGACATTAGATTAGATTAGGCGCAAATAAAATATTGAATAAAAGACACTTCGACATGAGCGAAGCCGAGGGCAAACGCTAGTTATCTATAAATTTATTAAAATGGGCGTTTGAGGAAGGTTATTATCAACTTATGGATTAACTTATTTTCTTTTTTCTGAATTCAGCGGAATATTGCAAATTATGAATATTTCCATATGTTCAGTGACCTATAGACACTCTTTACCCCACTTTAAGACAAACATAAGTACATTTAGTATGTTTGGTTTGAGTCACGCCCCGATAAAGAAATAAAAAATAAGTCTGCATGAAAATAACAAGCTACTTCCAACCTAACAGGCCAATTTGCGTAAAGTTGTACAACAAAAAGAGGCGCACAACTTAAGCCTGCAAGTTTGATCTACCGCCTCTGGACTCCGGAACAACTTTGATACTACTTTATTAAAATTCAAACTAGTCTAAACTTGGTTTTATTGAGGCAGCCTTTGTAATTTTGAAAACTCCTTGCATTTTTAAAGTAATTTTTAATCATGAAAGTAAGAGGCAATTTACTGTTCTTAAGCTAAAATATATTTGAGGTAGGTACGGTACGGTATTTATTTTTTACTAGCCTTTGCCCGCGGCTCCGCTCGCGTTTATTCAAACTGCTTCGTTTTCGGCTTGTGCCTTATTTTATGAACACCTCTAAAGCCTTTATATTTACGTGTTAATTTTATGTTTTACGTATTAATTACTAGGGGATGAAAATAACTGGAAGTCTGATTATGTATTGTGTGAAAAAGTATGCCTTCGGTTCCTATGGCGTTTACTTAAATTTGTCTTTGAAAAAGGTTCAACGAAACCTAGATACCGACTACTTACCGAGTCTTCAGAATGAATTTGGCTACACAAACGAAAGCTTAATAAACTAATCCAATTTAAATAAATTTCAGAGCAACTACTAATTTTTGTGTAACAGTTAGCTGATCACCATTATATTTTTGTTTCATGTTACCTGTGTTAATTTGTGTCAATAAAGAATTATTTATTTATTATTTTTATATTTAATTATTTGTACGTAATTTCTATCTTCTGTCATTTATTCGACTGATGCCGGCCCCAAAGTTGCCCGAAATATATTTCTAATCCAAAAATTACTTTTGTTTATGGTTTTTATACCTTAAAGTACAAAAAGAAATGTAAAGCTTAGTATAGGCATATAATATAAATATATATGGTCCTACAATAATAAGTAAAAATAATTCTAGGGTAGATCACGTATCGTTCACTGATCAAATTCTAGAAGAAGAAAAAAAATTAAGCTTAAGATCCCGCTCTGTATTTTTCGTCTGTTTGATTCGAAGCATTATTTTAGTCATTTTTCTTGTCATTGCCGCTATGTTTTTGTACAAATCAGGGAAATACACCAGCCCATATTGGCCATCTAAATGAAGACCTAAAATTTATTTGATTGGTTAACTGCAACGAATTTAGTTCTAAATGCAAAAAAGACGAAATGTATAAAATTTACAATACCAAATGTAATTCAAGTAGATGTCAGTTTATTTTTGCAGGGGTCCAAGCTGGAGTTAGTTAACGAAACTAAGTTTTTGGGTATTACTATAGACTCTCGTCTTCAGTGGGGTCCCCACATAGAAGCTCTCTGTGGTAGACTTAGTTCAGCCGCATACGCTGTTAGACGCATAAGGCAGATTACTGATGAAGATACTGCTAGATTAGTATATTTCAGTTATTTTCACAGCATTATGTCATATGGCATAATGTTGTGGGGTAGAGCCGCGGATATAGAAGCAGTCTTTGTCTTGCAAAAGAGAGCAATTCGGTCTATTTATAACATGAAGTATCGAGATTCATTAAGAGAAAAGTTTAAGGAAATTAATATATTTACGGTCCCGTGTGAATTTATTTATCAAGTTATATATGTATAGTTAGATATGTCAGACAAAATATTCATAATCTCCCGAGGCTTGGTGTGCACTACTCTGTTGAATCCAGAAACAAACATAAACTAGCTTTTCCAAAATTCAGACTTGCCAAGGTAGGGACTTTTGTAGGACATGGTATAAGATTTTACAATAAACTTCCAAAGAAGGTCCTTAGTTTGCCTGAAAATAAGTTTGAACTATACATTAAGCAGGGACTACTTAAAAAAGCTTATTATAAAATCAATGATTATCTGGATGATAATGAAGCATGGTGTAATAAATAATAATAATCTTTATCAAAATTGTAAATCATAATTAGCAAATTTTAATACGAAATGTTTGATTCCTCTAAGGGCTAATCTTAAGCCCTTTATAGTTATTTAATATGTAAACTGACTTTGCTGTAAAAGGTAATAGACAATGTAAGACGGATTGACTAAGATCAATTTTTTTTTTCTCCTGGACATAATTCCTATGGTTTTATATTTGCCTTTACTTAAGTAGGTATAAGAAAATTGTATAGATTAAGTTTATGTTACAAATGAAAAAAAACATGTTTGCTAAGTTTCTTGCCCTTCTTATTAGCAATACTAATCGAATGTTGCAGATGGTTAGGCATTATCATCCATCAGCCTGTTTCGTCCACTGCTGGACATAGGCCTTTCCAGGATTTCGCCACTCTTGGCGGTCCTCCTGGAAGAAATGCCCATACTCACACTAGGTTACACTTGGTGAGCGCGGTGCCGAAGCCATTGCACCAGTGACGCCGCTGCCCGTCACCAGTCTGTTTTATATAAAGGCCCGGCAATTGGGGATGGATATACCGCCATCCATCGGTCCCAGGCAATGGTGGGCCGCCTGGTTTTGCCTGAGAGCTGTTCTCTTACTCTCCCCCGAATAATTCGGGAGGATTTGCGAGTAGTTAGGCATTATGTATATATAATATTTTTATTCTTATATTTATCTATTTTATGCAGGTGTATAAGTTTATTACATTTTAGTAGCCCAACCTTAATATTTTTTGGATGTATTTCCCGTATTTATTTATCAACTTGTTTGTTCGTTGCATCATTTATATATAATATTTTTATTCCTAGATTTCTCTATTTTATGCAGGTGTATAATTACATTTTTGTAGCCCAACCTAAATATTTTTTGTATGTATTTCCCTTATTATTATATACATATTATTTTTTTATATTTTTTTATTCAAAAGATATTTATTGTAAAGATTAACTTTGACTCGTAGAAAGTATATTTTATGTATCTATTTTACAAAATAAATATTTTGATTTGATCTGATTTGATTCCATTGTTTCTCCTTTGCGCGTTATTTTGATACTTAGATATTATGAATAACGATTCGCAAAAGAGAAACAATTAAATCAAATAAATTCTAGGCCTTCATTTATACAGCCAATATGAAGTGGAGTATGTCCCTAATTTTTCCAAAAACATCGCTATAAAGCCAAGGTTCACTTTAAAACGTATTTGAACGCACAGTGTATTTGTCAAGATATTTTTTTTTTATATAGCAACACGAGTTGTCACGGGGTGAATTGCTGGTGGTCGTGCGGCGGCCATTGCGTTTTCAGACAACAAGAGTTGCAAGAGGTTATGTGTTTAATATTTCAAGGAAATTTGTGTGTAAAAAAGTGAAATAAACCAGTTAATCAGTGTTAACTGTGATCCGGGACGCCGGGGGCCTACGCGAAAAGTTTCGTAAATCCAATAATAGTGGAAGGTGATGGGAAAAGATTCTCATTACCACAATTTACTAAAATCGTAATAGTTTTCTCGGGCAGGCTAGCCTATGGGTTATAGGGTTGAGTTTAGGATACTAGTCTGCTGACACGCTGGCTGGGCTGGTCATTTGCCAGAAATCTCCGTACCTAGGTCGACGACAATCAACGTCAGAAGAAGGGAAACGCACACCCAGGGGACCTGTGCTTTCCTCTGAACCAGGTTTGAGTCGTGACCTTGATCGAGCGCCGAGGTCCCGTCCAGGACGAGAACGTGAACATTAATGTGAGTGTTTGAATCGTTTACCCTTATAACGGGATTTAGTATATAAGGCCCCCTTGTTTGGAAAACCCCTTTCTGGCTATACAGTATTAATGGGCCCAGCAAAGAAAAAACTAAATTTTACCTGTCGAGAGGGGGGTTTATTATACAATATTGTTTGTCATCACAGTTGTTGTCGTCACGCACCGGGCTCTTAAATAATTTTATCATTTTGCAGTACAAAAAGGTTCAAATCAGTTGACTAAAATTTATATGGAAAGGTTAAAATAAAGAACGGGCAAAAAATATTTTTTATCTGGAAAGTGGTCTATTAGGGATACTCTATCATCTGTAAATTTTTTCACTTTGTATTGTAAGGCCTTATACCGGGTGTAAAAGCAAAGGCAAGAATCCTTTAAGGGTGTGTTAGTATGATCGGTAAAGATATTATTTTAAATACTGGGATCTCTAAATAAAGTACCAGTACCTCAGAAAAAGACTAGTTTCTTTACTCAAAATACACTAATCGCGTGGACATCCTCACTGGTCGCTGGCCACTCGGATGAGGGGTGCGGGTTGCGGGGTGCAATTAGGTGTGTGGGGAGGCCGGTAAGCTGCGTAGCCATAGCAATAAAATAAAATTGGATAAACACAAAATGTATTATAAATCCTTGAAAAAACTAGCTATAACAGGATGAGATAAAGAAAAGTGTGCATATTACGAACACCATTTTAACTCTCAGTATAAAAATCCTAAATCTTTATGGAAAAATATAAAACAAACTGTGGAATATAAACAACGTAGTAAGGACTTACCAGATCATTTTAATGATGCTGAAGCTATTAATGATCATTTCTTAAACGTGCCTGGGGATATTAATATTTCTCTATCTGACCTGACCTATTATGAACTCCACCGTTTTAACTCTTCTAGTTTCTCATTGCGTAAGATTTACGAAACGGTGGTTGAAAAGCATTTACTGAATATTGATACTAAAGCGCATGGCATCGACGGTTTGACTATCGATATGATTCTACTTATTTCTCCCAAGAACGCTTAAAATAATTACAGCAATCATCAATAGATCACTTCTTACCGGCCACTTTCCGCACTGCTGGAAAACAGCAGTGGTAAAACCTATTTCAAAGATACCACATCCCGTTCAAATTAAAGAACTTAGAGCAATTAGTATTTTACCAATTGTATCAAAAGTGTTGGAAAAGATTGTCCATTCTCAGTTGTCCTCATATTTAGAATACAATAAAATTCTTTCCTCCGTACAGTCCGGTTTCAGAAAGGGTGTCAGTACATCCACAGCTTTAGCAGATGTAGTTGATAATGTCATAACAGCGAGAGACCAGGGTATGTGTACTGCTTTGGTATTCTTGGATTTTTCACGGGCCTTCGACTGCATTAGCATTCCTTTGCTTTTGTCAAAACTTAGTTTTTATGGTGTTGAAAGGGGAACTGTTGAATGGTTTAATAGTTATTTAAGTAATAGAAAACAGCTCGTTCAACTACGTAAAACAGATGGATCAACCATTGCTTCAGTACCTAAATATCTATCTCGAGGCGTTCCCCGGGGTTCGATACTTGGTCCCCTTATTTTTATTTTATACACTTCTTACATTACAAAAGTCATTAAAAATTGTAGTTATCATATTTACGCTGATGACCTACAGGTTTATTATTCGTTCAAGCCTAAGGATACAACACATTCAATTAAAGTAATCAATGATGATTTAAATGCTATAGCTGATTGGTCAGGACGCTGTGCCTTAGTGCTAAATTCGGAAAAAACTAAATTTATGCTGCTTGGTACTAATAAGCAAGTCTCCGATTGCACAGCTCAGAACCCGCAAATTATTATTAAGGGCACTGACTTTGAAAGAGTGAGTGAAGCTAAAAATCTGGGAATGAGAATGGACAGCTTTTTGAATTTTGAAAATCATGTTGTCAGTGTGGCCAAAAACTGTTTTTACAGGTTAAAGCTTCTTTATAAAATTAGAAAATACATAAGTGTCGAAGTTAGAATTCAAATGTGTGAAACTTTGATTTTGTCTAAATTAAATTATGGTGATGTAGTATTTGGAGGCTGCATACTGGCAAGGTCACAACGTCTCATCCAGCGGGTACAAAATGCGTGTACACGCTTTTGTTTCAACTTCCCTCCTCGTACTCATGTCACGCCTTACATGAACGATAGCAATCAATTAAAAATGGCTGCTCGTCGCGAATTGCATTTTGCGGTCATGTTATTTGGGATAGTCAAGCACAAACAACCCAAGTTTTTATATGACAAACTTCAATGGTCCTCCACCGTCAATCGATATACTACAAGAGCTTCCGCTTATCTCATTATAATACCCAAACATCAGTCGGTTGGATTCAAAGGCAGTTTTAGATACAGGGCGTCAAAGGTATGGAATGATTTGCCCCCTCCCATTCGAGAATGCAAAACAAAGGAAACATTTCGGATCAAATTGAAAAAATATCTTTTAGAAAAACAAAAACAGAAATGACCCTAATCAAGAAAAAAATGTTGTTATATTTTCTTATATATTTATTTTTTGTAGATATATACTTTTATATATATTTTATTATATATACATACTTCCTGCACATTCTAATTCCTAGTTTATAAATCAATCCTTAGATATAAGCCACCTAGCATAGGTATAGTTTAAGTTTTAATTTTAGTTTCAGGGTTCAACAGAATAACAGCGCTGTGGCACTTACCGCAGCACTAAGCTGAGTTGAATCCCTTTTTATTTACCACCTTTTTCTAAATGTTAAAATCCTGTTTCTTATATTTATTATGTTGTACATTCTTACTCTTTGTTAATTCTAGTTGTGTGTGATTTTTCATGTTTATTTTGTGTATAGTTGGGGGTATTTAACATAAATGGCTTTTCTTTCTTTCTTTCTAGCTTAGAAAAATGATGGAATTTTTGGTGAAAATTCAAGGTATATGTTTTTCCTCGTAATGACATCAGAATCGTGTATACTTTCACACCCTAAAGGGATTCTTGACTTTGCATTTACATCCTGTATATGTATATTTCAAATAAATAAATGAACTAATCTGAAAATGTAGTCGGTCGTAGACAAGTGAAAAGCTAGTTAGTTACCTACACTACAGTACTCCCAATTGAAATTTTATTTGGCATTTTTTAAATACCGTACAGTTTCCAGCTATATAATCTCGCATAGTTGTCCACCTCGACATAACATAGACGAGACAGTAAAAAAAACCAGCGAGTCTGTACATAATTGAAAATGCCTAAAATAACAGAAGAGCGACGAGCGGCGGCGCGCTTTCAGGGTTCCATCATAAAATGGAAACCTTTTTATTGCTACGGCCTAGACTGTTGCGTTGTTTGGAGCTTTTTGTGATGTGAGGCTTGAAGTTTTGCAAATGCGCATCACTGACACGAGATTTTGGTAAGTTAAATTGAGTGATAGGGCTCTTTAAATATTTTTTTTTTTGGAATTGCATTGCTTTGTTTAACGAAAACTATTTATTACAATCCTCATATACGTCAAAAAGTTATTGTTGTGACACTAACAAGGAATTCAGCGGAATTGAATTGTATCGGATAGGTTTTTCATTATTCAAACATTAAGCTGTGCGTACTTTTATTAGACGGAACCAAAGCATCTGCGTTTGATGCTCACTTTGTAAACTTTTTCAATCAAAGTTTTAGCCAACAATTTGGATAATTTTTAGGGTTAAAATTGGTGTATTACAAGTTTTTAATGCTCTCAGTGGAAATTGAATATGCTAAAAAAATTTATAACTCAAAAGAATGTAGTTTGTTGATGGAACGACTGACCTAATTAGTAAATTTGACTCTTGTTTATTCACATATCAGTGAAATTCCGTAAGAGTTGTTTATATAAAAAATTGTAAATAAATATATTTTTTACTTTACCAGTATTGGCCTTAAATTATTGTACTTTTATTATATTTAAAACAAAGTTACTAAAAAAATACAAAAATTAACGAAATATTTCGACTCCTTCGAATCAGTCGACTGATGACGACTCCACTGAAGGAGTCGAAATATTTCGTTAATTTTTGTATTTTTTTAGTAACTGTGTTTTAAATATAATAAAAGTACAATTATATAAAAAAACAAAAACAAATTTAAGAGCATATTTCTCAGTACAATTATACTAACCCGAAGAAGCGATAGATCAAACGCATGTATTGCCTATCGTTTTTACCGGGTAAAAGCAATACTGGATCAATTATGAGGTTTTTTTCAAAGAAAGTTTAACTGACTAAGAAATATTTGTGGAAATAGGTAACATTTGGTAGCACAGGTAGTAGAGCTGGTGCTGGACTGGACTGTGGAGGTACCACTATCTTAATCGCAAATCCTCCCGAAGTTATTCGGGGGAGAGTAAGAGAACAGCTCTCAGGCAAAACCAGGCGGCCCACCATTGCCTGGGACTGATTGATGGCGGTTTATCCATCCCCAATTGCCGGGCCTTATATAAAACAGACTGGTGACGGGCAGCGGCGTCACTGGTGCGCGAAGGTTCATCACCGCGTTCACGAATCCTTATGAAACTTTTTTTGCTTTGTGGTGTCTATCTCTAACTATGAAAGGTAAAGCTTTTTTTGTTTGTTGGCCTTGTAAAAGGAATTCAGTGCACTTGTCTAGTTATGAGCTTCTTGAGGCCTTACCTCTGGTGCACGATAATCTTACTGTGCGATTTTGAACTTCAGTATGTTGTCAGAAAGTCTACATTAGAACGCTCGCTTCGCGCGCTGCCGGTACGCAAAATCAGTGAATTTTCGAGGTTTTCTGGATTTTACGAAAAAGTATTTGATGTAGGAGTTTTTTCACCTGACATCGGAAAATAAACCTGTTTTGTTGTTATAGCAGTAATTTCAGACATAAAACGAAATAATAACTTAAAAAAGGCATCATTTTCAAAAATACAATCTATCGAGTGAAATGTGTCCAATTAGGTAACCGACCTGACAACGGAAAGATAAAGTTCTGAAAAAATTCGTGTTCAAGTTTTACATTGATCAGATAAGTAGTTGACTCAGCATATTAAAACAAAAACCGTTGAAAGGCCCAATACAATGATTTGATGATCATTACATTGATTAAGCATTAAAATTTCGTTATGTTACTTTTTTATACACGTTCCAGCAATTCTACACCCACGAGTATAGTTTTTTCACAAAAAAATGATTTTACTATCAAAAATTGCTGTATAAAATTTATAAAAGTATAAAATAGTATTAAAATTGCTTTTGTCGTGGTTGTTGGTCCTAACAAGTTGGTATGGAGAGCGGCTTTGGACCATCATCCTTAAGATATACAGGGTGAACCAAAAAAAATGCCCCCTGGAAGGAAAGTAACTTAAATATTGAAGATTTTTAAACTTTCCCTCTAGGGGGCATTCGTTGGTTCACCCTGCATACTGTACCATGTGCTTAAGGGTAAAAATATTACACAAATAAATATTAAAAAGGAACATTAAAACTTGCACTTTATTCAATTCCCATACAAAAAAGGCAACAGTTGTAATTTTTACAGCCATTTGCCGTGACTCGAAGATGAATTTGTGCGCGAAACGCGTTAAATTCACAACGAGATTATCTTGAATGACGTCATAAAGTGAAATTGGCTAATAAAGAGCTTTGGAATTGTGTCGACGTTTCGGACAAACGTAAGGGCGTTTTTAAGGTATTTTATGTCGTTAGGATAAGTAGGAAATAAAGAAGTAACAAGCATCCCTTGAAACAACGTAACTGATATACCTAAGACAGATGTAAACTAATATTATTACTGCTTTTTAAACAAAAAAAATTGTCTTGTAAAACTTGTATGTCTTGTTCTTGTCATCTATCATGTCATATAGTTTCTCATGAACTAGGTAGATGTCGCTAGTAGCAGTTTTGGAACCAGGCTCAGTACTTCCAGAAAGATTTGGTCGATCGATTTAACGTTGGAGCATAAACCTCCATCTCTGAAACACGCATTAAAAGCGTGATAGAGTTGAATAATCAACCAAACGATATAATCATCGAGATAGAAACATAGATAAAACGATGAAACTTTTCACGGAGAATGTGTTACTATGACTTCTATCAGTACAAATAATAAAAATAAAATAATAAATTAAACCCCAAGGGTGTCTCCATACAGAAAACTTATAAAAGGAGTAATTATTAACGTTATTTGTTTCGGCTCTATCCAAATAATAAAAATTAGGGTTCCGTACTCAAAGGATGCCGAATTGTTTGTCAGACGCTACCATTGTAGTGCGTTGTTATTTATCGCTTTGATGTTGCTATAGCACCTACAAATTATATATTATAAATATAATCGTATTTCTTTTGTAATATTAAACTACTTATTATATATCAACTAAACAAATATCAAATAAATATTTAAAAAATCTACTAATAATTACTTCTCACGCACAATTATATTTACATAATATATTTATAATCCATCTATCCATCCATCCATCAGCCCGTGTTCGTCCACTAATAGACATAGGCCTTATATACCTATATATTATATTTATAATATCTAACAATTATTATCTTTATTACAGTTCTTTTTAAAAATTCTCGTTTCACAATCAGTGAATTATGTGAAGATATAGAAGAGCGGAGTCTCCTGGCACGGGCATTGTATGTATTAAAAGGTGATTCCAACCACTCGATTATGTAAACTACTTTTGTTATACCAATAAAGATATTTTGTATTTATGTCATTTACCATGTTTTCAGGGTTCCATGCCTGTATTGTGTGGTGATACAGAACCCTTTGTGCGTGAATCCGACTCGCACTTGGCCAAATAGTTTTCCCCTCAAAATAATTATTATAATTCTAATGAGAGTATCGGTGTGTGCGGGAGGATCCTTTTCGGACTAGAATGCTATTAATGATTTCTTTTTTTAACGACAGAAAAATGTTTAGGATGCATTCTTGCATTTCTTGGCAGTATATATAAGGTGCAAGCCACACAGAAACGGCGCGGCGCGCATCGAGCGCGCGGGCGTCATTCAAATTTCGTACAAAACGCATAAAAATAGAGTCGCAATTTGAGGTATAGTACGGACGCCCGTTTCACGCCCAACACCCGCCTGAAACATACCATTCGGTGTGTTCAAATTGCGACTTTATTTACATGCGTTTTGTACGAAATTTGAATGACGTCCGCGCGCTCGATGCGCGCCTCGCCGCTTCTGTGTGGCTTGAACCTAAGGTGACTTTTGTTTTTAGGGTTCCGTAGTACCTGAAAGGTAAAAGGAACCTTTATGGTGAGACTCCGTTGTCCGTCTATCCGTCCGTATGTCACAGCCTCATAACTTTAGGACCGTTAAAGATAAAGACTTGAAATTTGCCCTAATATAGAGTAAAAAAATAATAAAAAATTTGAAATTATTGAAAATATTTCCAATACAAAAGAGATAAAAAATAAAATCCTAAAAATACAATATGGGTATCAAATTGCAGATATTAAAGAGCTTAATAAAAATATATATACTTTTACTATATTTACTTTATTAAAAGAAAATTTGTATGACCTGCCGGTTCCCAAAACTGTCGAATTACGGAACCCCAGGCATGCGAGTTTACTTAGGTTTACCACAACAACAAAAAAAAAAACCGGAGAAAATTCCGGACAATTGCAGAAAATTCCGGACAATTTCTGCAAAATTTCTTTTTTTGCAGCACGTTAATTTCTAGCGAGAAGCGAAGACGTGACGCTTGAACTGTTTTATAAAATAAAAATGATTCATTACAAAAAACGCTATATTATATAGCTATGTTACTTAGAAAATTACAATTATTTTGTATGGGTGTAGTACTCGCAGGCACTGTTGATGTTGATTTAATTAAAAATAGGTATTATATTTCAATTATAATTTATCTTTCTTCATTTGTGTGAAAAGTCCTTAAAAATTCCGGACATCTTAGGATTCCCCCTGCATTCCGGACAAAGAACGAAAATTTCGGACATGTCCGGAAAATTCCGGACGTATGGCAAACCTTCTCGCACTAGACTGGTTTTGTATAGCCAAATTCATACTGGAGAGTCGGTGCAGACTGCGGCACGAAAGTCTAGCGGTGACCGTTAGTGCGTATAGTTCAAGAAAAACCTCGAAAAAATTTGTATAAGTCAACATTTTATTTTGCTTGCTTGTTATTAAACCTTGTTCCTGACCACTTACCGAGTCTTCAGTATGAATTGGTTATATAAACGAAAGTCACCTCATATTAAATAATTATTTTTATTATTTTATTATATTAAAATGATAATTAACGATTGATAATTTCTGAAGACACTATTGACATTATGTTATTTTCGGTCCAAAATCATGACCTCGTCTCGATAGATAGATATAATTAGCAAAGCGTGTGCTAGTGATAACAAAATGATAAGAGGATAGGAGCAATGACTTTTGCCGTTATTTTATTACTGAAGCTGCATGTATAAGGTTACTTTCATTAATACACTGAAATTTATACTGGGGACTCAGTAAGTGATCCGCTACAAGATTAAATGATTCCTTCCACGAAATTCGCACCATTAAATTAATATACTGGACGGCGATTCTCGCACATGCGACAATTTGCGAAGGCCGAAAGCGGGTGATTTTTACAAGCTCCTTAAGAAGAAACGTATAAAATATAAACCTGTTGTACGTCTTCTTAACATGCTTTACGTCTCTTTTAAGGAGTTATAGTTAATAGAATTATCATCACACAGCATTTATGAGGCGATAAACAGAGGCGTATGAAAAGCAAAGCGTATGAAATTTTTTGCGAGAATCGCCGCCCTTGCCCTCAATTCTGGCCCGTGCAAAAAAATATCTAAGGCCGATTGCGAGTGATTTTAAAAGCAATATTATACGAATAGTATTTACTTTTTTGATTGAAAACTTATAGTGAGCATTCCCTATATCCTATAGTTTTTATTTGATGTGGTTTACTGTTATTTTCATCGCATGGCATTAATTACACTTTAAACAAATATGTAATGACTGACATTGCGCATGCGCAATAATGCCGTAATAGTAGCAGTAGATTAAGGGGTTTTATTTAATGACTAGCCTTTGCCCGCGGCTCCACTCGCTTTTATTCAACCTTTACCCCGTTTTCCGCTTAGATGGTTCTCGAGTTAAAACGGAACATACATACAGATAGAAACACAGAAAGATATACAAAAATAAAAAATAAAAATGTTGATTCGGCTTCAGTACAATAACAATAATCATTTCATTTAAAATTAATTTCAGTGTACAGACATGACTTTTTTACTTCTTTATTATTAGTAAGATAACGGTCAAACTTCTTGATACCTGTTTATTTAAATCTGATATATTTTGCTGGACTTTGTGTTGTCTTACTCGCAAATCCTCCTGAAGTTATTCAGGAGAGAGTAAGAGAACAGCTCTCAGGCAAAAAAACCAGGCGGCCCACCATTGCCTGGGACCGATGGATGCCGGTATATCCATCCCCAATTGCCAAGCCTTATATAAAACAGACTAGTGACGGGCAGCGGTTTCACTGGTGCAAGGGTTTCGGCACCGCTCTCACCAACCCGCCTGCCCAGCGTGTGTGAGTACGGGCATTTCTTCCAGGAGGACCGCCAAGAGTGGCGAAATCCTGGAAAGGCTTATGTCCAGCAGTGGA
Source organism: Ypsolopha scabrella (assembly GCA_910592155.1). Taxonomy (NCBI): domain Eukaryota; kingdom Metazoa; phylum Arthropoda; class Insecta; order Lepidoptera; family Ypsolophidae; genus Ypsolopha; species Ypsolopha scabrella. The sequence continues at coordinate 2,448,932 of OU342978.1, forward strand.
CGAAACAGGCTGATGGATGGATGGATGGATGGTGTCGTATAAATCTTTATCTCCAGCTAATATATTAAACTTGTCAAAATGTCAAACTCTCACTTTCTTCGCTCGGCAATAATATTCTAATTCATTTTCATCTCCATAAACATTTGCATAAACTCTTCATTTAACATCCTAAGAAAGTTTGTGCAACATGAGGGCTAATGGCCCCTTTTCCACTTACCGGTAATCCACCGGCACCGGCACCGGCAACGGCGACGGCGACGGCACGGATAAGGTGGTAAAAATGTAAATTCATACATTTTTACCACCTTAGTCGTGCCGTTGCCGTTGCCGGTGCCGGTAGATTGCCGGTAAGTGGAAAAGGGCCAATGCTATAATGTTCTTATTTATCCTGGATTGTGCTCCCCCCCCACAAAGCCCTCAATTTCTAGGTTCTAAAACAGATTTCTTTTTACTCCTTTAAATGCTCACTAGAACCGATTGAATGTGCTATATAAAACAATAAACCCTAAACTGAAACATACAGACTGACATTCAAAAATTGTAGTTCGTTAGTAATTATAGTTTTGGCCTCAGTAAAATAGTGATCTAATGATTGATAATTATCAATTTCATTTGAAACTTTTCCTATGTACAGACACGACTTTTTTACTACTTTATAATAAAGGTTAAGAGCCTATAATCAAACGACACAACATACGCGATTCTCTAGTGTCACAATGTCATTGACCGACATCTGTCCGATATTTTCATTCGATATCAAAACCGTACACTCGCGCAATCCCCGTCCTTGTCAAAGTTCATCGACCGATAACAAAGTATCACGATCAAACTGTCAAGGTACACGGCTTGACCAGTTTGCAAAGACCTTCCTCGACGCCCGAACTTTCAAATAATTTGGCAGACCGAGGAGGAGAACCGCTGGCAGTCAGGGGTCGACTTAGATTGGTTATTTACATGACTTACACATCCAGACATGAAGGCGACGAACGATAAGAGATAAATAAAATTAATTTTTGTTGTGATCAATACTAAGATAGTGTTATACAGTTGTATTGCAATTTGGAATCTATCGGAAGTAGAATGATCTATTTATACTGAGTAACTTAGCCTATTATACGATTGATGAATATTTAAATGACCAATTATACGACATTCAGTAATACTCAACACAATATTTGTTTGTTCATAAACGATTCCAGTGGGTTGTGTCTGATTCTCGGTTTGGAATAATAATTAAATAATTACTATTATTACATTATATTGTTTGAACTGATATTTCGAACATTATTTTGTATTTTCTAATATTTTTCCTTTTCCTTTTATGTTTATTTGTGCATGTTATTATTTTGTACGCCTTCACAGGGAGGACATAGAGATACTGTAACTTTGTAACATCTTATAAACCTGTGTTCAACAAGTAATAAAAGTTTGAACTTTGAACTTTTTCGAGCGTAAATTGAATAAAGCATCCCCGTACACAATTTTTATGAATACAGATGTGATAAGCTTGAGAATTAATCCTGAAGAGTCCTGATGATGATGAGTCATAACCTCATCGAAACCTGTGCCTCTTACACAAATAAAGAGTGAGTCCAATCCGTTTTTAAATATTCATATTCTTGAAAATAAATGTTAAGAACCGGCCAAGTGCGTGTGGGGATACACGCAGTGTAGGGTTCCGTAATTGCCCAGAACATTTTATAAGTTGGTCAACTAACACAGATTGCGCCAAGCTTCTAGTGCGCTCGGAAGCTTCCTTCCCGAAGAACAGCCCTACATTGTCATATTGTCATGTTTAGAGGGACTAAAAGTTTGCGACCTGTACCGTCAACCTGTAAAGCCTACTTAGTTGTGAATGTCTTCCTTTTTACTTAATTACATGTACTACTTTTGTGAAATTTTTCACGTATTTATAAACAACCGTTTAGCCGCAGGGGGACACTGGACTCTAACAAAAATTAGCACTTTAAAGCTATTATTATTAATTGAACGGCTTGATTATTTATGTATACCCATGTTAAATTACAGCTTTCTGGTACTAATAGTCTCTGGGTAAGCCGCCTACAGACGGACAGACAGACATACGGGCATGGCGAAACTTGTCTTTGTCTTTTGTCTTGCCTTATCTTGTCCCTTTCGTTCTACGGAACCCTAGAAACGGTTAAATTCGGTTTAAAACTCGTGTGTATTCACAGGCCGAGCTTTCCATGAGATTACGTTACAGATATTCTTAGTCACGAAGTCCGTTTGGCTATGGTTGTAGCAGTCCGTGCGTACGCACTTTTATTGACATTAAAAAAAAACAATAATGCAATTCGCTAGTAAATAACATACAAGTGCTCATTTTGTTGCAAACATCGATTAAAAAACATAATTTCAGTGAAATTATGTGGGAAAATGGGTAGATTGCCGTATTTTCAAATTAAGCTTGCTGTCGATGAGCCCCCAGGAAATTCCTGTGCCCTTCTAAGATGCCAACTCACTGTAACGTCGCTTCGTTTGACATCCAATACAAGCATTTCTTAAATTTTCTTTGCAGAAAAAAACGTAGTTTTTCAGGTTTCTCCTGCAATGCTACATCTACTTTTTAAATTTCATCAGAATCAGACAGTCACACACCAGACGGACACACTGAAGGCTAGGTTTTATATCATGTGTTGCAGTATCAACCAGACCTTAAAACAAATAGAAATAGCAGATATTCGACAAAAATGCGAGAGAGGGGTATATAATTATAAGGTCCTACAATAATAAGTGAAAATAGTTCTATACTCTACTTCTCCACGAGAAATAATGTTTGTAAACAACTTTATAACCTAAACGTGATGAAAATATAATGTTGTAATGTTTCTGTCTATAAATACATAAATTTTAGTTTAAACCAATTACTCACGTACTTGGAGAAATAGAGTATAGGGTAGATCATGTATCTGATCACATTGCAGAAGAAAAACATTTTTATTCGTCAAATAATTTTTTCGCCTCCCAATACGAAGTGGTTTAATCAGCCAATTAAATTTCTATGGAAAATTGAAAAAAAAACTCGCGCAATAATGTTGTTTTCCTTGGGTAATCATCTCTTGAATTCTTTTCAAGAAGAATATACTATAAATTAAATAACCTGACTGACTAACTAATCTGTCAAGTCTGTCAACGCCTAAAGACCAAACGGCTGGACTTAGGAACATGAAATTTAAACTGTAAATTTTCGTAAGACGTAGACATTCGCTAATTAGGGATTTTAGGAAATTCCCACGGTATCGGGAAAAACGGGTTCCGCGCGAGCAAAACTGCGGCGTGTCGGCTAGTATTGCATAAATAAACCTATTGACTGTACACGGCTTCCTTTCTGTATTTCCTCACCACCCACCAACTAAATAGGTACAAACGCCTATTATCTGATAAAAATAACAAGTAACTAAAATAGAGGATAAAAGTCAATGACCGTGGAAACGCGTTTTAAAATAGGTATGTATTTTTGCGACTATATCTGTTTATACAAAACAATTATTATTCCAACTATTCAGGGCTAACACATGTGTTTGAAAAACTGGTTCAGATACTAGTTTCAACTGGTTTTAAAATGGTTTTTCTACTATTGATGTTTGAGCAGCTGATAAAAAAAATTACGTCGATTGAAGACATGAGTCGACGCAACGGTATCAAGTATACCAATATAGCAATAATCAAATAGATACCAACGCTTATCTCCCAAATAGATTTCTAACTAATTCTGACAAAAGTCTTTAACATTCACCAGCTCTTCTACTTCAGGTGCTTTTGACTTGGCCCTTCTACAGTACTCGCCAATTTGGTCGGCATACATCCATCACCCGATTGTTTTTCATTTTCCACTTGCGCATCATATATTTCTTTCGTATTCTTCTTTTTTCATTCTCTCTATATGCCCATACCTATTTCATTGTTCTGTGGGAAATCCGAAGCGACAGGTACATCAATCTAAGATCTGTGCTTTTTATCATAAACTTTGGGGACTCGTGTAGGATTTTCTAGCGGACGCAGCAACAACCGTCCTATCTTTGTCAATGACTACTATATTTCTAAAATAAAAAGACAAACAATGGTCTAGTCATTTCGTTCAACTTGTTTCGAGTAACGTGGATAGGGAACAAGTCTCTTTTGGCGCGAGGTTTGGTCGTGGCCAAAATCGGAACTAACGCCATATCCTACTAAAATGTAACCCTTGATTCACCTGCGACCCCCCTTTCAATGTCATCCACGCACCCAAAGAGCTTAGTCGCACTGTAATATCTGCCAAATAATATAAATAAATACATAAATATAATAAGTATAGAAATTTGATGTAAGTTAGGTATTTTTTTTACATCATACTACAAGATCGCGACATGGCGGGATGCAGTTTAGAGGAATTTGCTAGGGATGTGACAAAATTTTTTTATGTTCAGCAATAGTTATCGACGTCTTCATTATGAATTATTACTTATGTAAATTAAAATATATGAATTTATAGATATTAATATATACTTAAGAAAATAAACATTACAGTTAGCAATGACAATTTGTAATCATACTGAAGACATGAGAATAACAAAATAACGGTTAATGTATCTTTTATCCACATTCAATGTAATAGCAGAAGATTCGGAGTAATATTCGTTGTCTTCATCACTACTTTCTACGCAAATTACGTATAAATTCCCATGAAACCTCCATAATATCGTCTTTATTTCAGTACATGTTTTCTAATTTTTCGGCGTGTTTATCGTAGCCCTCTCAATCTTCTGCGTTTGTTGTGATGCTTCTTCTGTCGCCATTTTAAAACAATTATTAAAACCTTCTTGGTCAAACTACCAATCGTTTTAATAAAAAAAAACAGGCATTTTATTTTTAAGAAAACCTTTATTTTAACAAATTAAATTATTCATAATAAAGTCGTTCAAATAAAAGAAGTCATTATCATTACTCACTTTTCGAAATTAATAATCAGTTTCTTACGATATATACTGTTTATAAACGTATTTACAAATTAACGATTATAAACACCAAAAGTAACAACAAATAACATTATCGAATAAAATAGAGCTAGTATAGCGAAGCACGTCTCTATGCCTTGGACTGATCGACGCATGCGGGGAACCCGGGCGGGGTACGCACCCCCGTCACGCCTCATACCACTCGTACGTCCTCCCCAGTACGGCACACACTCACGTGCATCAATTAACTTTTAACCGAGGCAGAAACTAAACGTAAAGAAACTTGAATGTTAAAGACAAAAAACGTCAAAATCAAACCAAAAAAGAAAAAAAGCCTCATACGTCGCCCGCACTCCAGCCATGTCGCGATTTGGACATAGACCAGTGAGTTAAAAAACGAGTATAGGTATCTGTTTTTAGTAAATTATTTATATGAAAACCCTGAGTTATATCAAAAGGTTCTTCCAAGTAATTTAATAAATTATAAATATAAAATAACCAACTAACCATCGTGTTAAACCATTATTTTGCTTTTGTATGACTGGGTTACTGAGAACGAATCTACGAAGAGTAGAGTTACCCCAAATTAGATAGTTAAACTATTCTTAAAAAACCGGTCAAGTGCGAGTAAGACTCGCGCCTGAGGGTTCCGTCCGTAGCATTCAAATAAGTTAACAGACTTAAATGATTCGAATAAAAATTGCAAACTTATGAAATGTATCAAAATATATGAAACAAAAGTGCAAAATTAAGTTGGTCAACTATTACTTGTTAAATTGTAAAGCCGTGATAAGATTTTTATTCAATGTTTTATTTTATCACTTTGTCGACGTTATTAATATGTATAGGTACATTCATGCCAAAGTACCGCTTTCTAGTACTAAGAGTCTCTGAGCCTTGGAATATTATTAATCCCAATTCTTTATACGGGCTAATGCGTTGACTTGTCTATGGATATTTAATTTAATTTAATTTAATTATTGTAAACTTTTGTGTAACTTAATTTTTGTATTGTTTGTCTTATAATTTTAATGTTTAAAATATGGATTTTTATCCGAAATAAATTATTTTGATTTGATTTGATTTGATTAATCTAAGCTATAAGCTAAGCCACGGACAGACAACATACAGACAAACGGACGGATAAGACGAAACTATAAGGGTTCCTCGTTAAGGGGACGCATTGGAAATTTTGGTGACATGGATATCCATTTTTCTCAGCAATAAAAAAACACAAGTAATTACCAATTTTGCCCGAAGATTTAGTTGATTGATTAATTTTCATAGCAGAGAAAAAAATATTTAGAAAACCTCTTTTAAAACAGAGATTTCTATTTTACTGTCAAACGGGAGCGAATGAAGCCTCTAAGTTTTTTATTTAAATTAGTCTACAAATACACTTCAATATGGCCGATTGGATTTATTAAATTACTTATAGTTGTCATTTTAAATGTAAAATACTGTTTTGCCGCATAAACGTCATAAGCTACTTCGTGAGCGCATATTTGTATGCTGTAAGTCCCACTCACTCCACTCCCCTAAGGCGCCGATTTGAAATTAAAAGTTTATCAATTCCTCGCCTTAAGGGCTTGTATTGGGTCTTTCAAATGTTTTTGTTTTAATATGCTGAGTCAACTACTTATCTAAACAATGTAAAACTTGGACACGTGTTTTTTCAGACCTTTGTTTTTCCGTTGTCGGGTCGGTTACCTAATTGGACACATTTCACTCGATAGATTTTATTTTTGAAAATTATGCCTTTTTAAGTTATTATTTCGTTTTATTTCTAAGCGGCAGTTTTTTGTCTAAAATTACTGCTATAACAAGAAAACATAGTTTATTTTCCGATGTCTGGTGGAAAATTTCCTACATCAATTACTTTTTCGTGAAATACAGAAAAGCCTCGAAAACTCACTGATTTTGCGTGCCGGCAGCGCGCGAAGCGAGCGTTCTAATGTAGACTTTCTGACAACATACTGAAGTTCGAAATCGCTCAGTAAGATTATCGTGCACCAGGGGTAAGGCCTTAACTACGGAACCCTAAAATGTAAACAAAATAGCTAGAAAAATAATACTATTTTCCATTCTACCTCCATTCGAAATTACTCAAAAGTTTTTCTTTATACACTCAACTGACCCATATTCCATGTCATGAATTTTAAACACAAACTACGAGGTAATTGTCTAATAACACCTCCTTAACACTCTTCCTCCCAAACAGCTTATTTTCTCGCTCGAAATTAATTGGTCCGCCCTAGCAATCTATTAATGGAAATAAGCTTGTCATTTACAGAAGGTAAGTAGTCAAACGAACAGTTCGTGTTAATTGACTTGACAATTTTGTCATTGAATAAGAGTTAATGGGTTAATTTAGGAATGACATCGTGTAAGGCCTTTTCTTTTGATATTAAAAAGGCCAGTCTTGCATTCAAAATTCCTAGGGCCTTGAGGGGATATAATAATGAAACTGAATTTGTAATATAAAACTGCCTACTCACATATATGTATAAATAAATAATAAAGTTATTTTATTTCAGATCAAAAAAATTTAAAATGACATTATGCAGAAATAAATATTAATGTTACATAAAATCTCATCAAATTAATCACGATTAAATATGATATTAAAAATAACTCAAAAAAATTCGAATAAATTTTAAAATAAATTAAAACGTGCCTTCTTTTAATGTGTAATTAAATACATAAAATACATTTCTTTTTTTTTTGTACAAAATTGTTAGGTAATATAAAGAATGTACAGATCTGGCTAAAACAAAAAGGATGTAGGGTCAGTTGTGCTCTAAGTGTCAACAATAATGGTAAACAATTTAACTATCAGTTAACCACTTCGAGTGCTTTAGCTTTTCAAGCTTTTGTGCGCTGATAGCATATATGATGCTGAATGTAATGACTGACTTTTGATATCAAGTTACTTTTTTTATTCACGATTTTGTCTCAGCAAGGTAAAACCTAGACAAATATTGAGAATTTTGCGTCGTAGCGACTAAGTTACCAATGCTTGAGTTAGGTAATTCAATTCAATTCAGATTTATTTGCACCATAATGTTCGAAAGGTCTTAAATAACATTTAGTATTGTATCAATTATTAGTATTGTATCAATTACGGACCCTGTCGGGTACAGAAAAATTTATCCCATCAAAAACAAAATGTAAAAAAGCCAAAAAAATAATTGAAATCAAATTGGGTGCTGAGTCTTATGGAGGTTCCTTCAGTGAAAACGTAACGTAAAACGTTTTTCAATTGTTTTAAAAGAAAGTCCTTGCTACTGAATATGCAGAACTTGGCAAGTTATCACAGGTAAAGTTTAAACGTTTTAAAGTTACGTAATACATGCAAATAATATAATATGAATTGGTAATAATAAATACAAACAAAACCAAATTACGAACGAAAAAAAACGAACAATCACATCACCAGGAACAACACAATGCCGATGAACGCGTTACAAAACCTGCCTCCTCATTAAACCAGACACAACAATCAATAGTCTCCACACCACCAACACTAATAAAACACAACAAAACTCATCATGTAAAACAGAAAACTGCATCTTCCTACTAGAATGCCGGCACTGTCTGCACTACACATACGCTTGAATAATCACCGACACTATAAGAGATAACTCCCTACTGATTCTCACACACGCCATATCCCATGACCAAACCTTCAACATCTGCTTCACCGTTCGTTTCATCAAATCATTCCATCCTACGCTGACTGACATCGAGCTCAGACATTTGGTCACTTGGTGCTCACTACGTACCAGTACCAGGACTGAATAAAGAACACTGAGCAACAGAGATACAGAGCACACACATCCCCTCATAACCATCTACGTAATTTCCCAAACATACATACGCCCTCTGTTACAACACATCACAAATCCCATCGCTCCTTTCTCGAAAATTAATAATTTTGGCACACCTCTCAACATCCATCAATTTAGTCATATAATTTCTATTCCTGTTACTTTTAACTTTGCCCTTCTTTGTATGTCGCAAAGGTCGGCATAACGTCAGTCGAGCTTTCCACTTGCGCATCATAAACTCCTTTCGTGACTACACTTTCATTCATCCTCTCTACTATATAATATGTCCAAACCACCGAACCACTCCTTCTGCTTTACCCTAGTTTAGAATTAAATACTTCAGAGTTTTTATGCTATATTAATCAATTATATTAAATGTATGCTTAATGTAAAATACACATTTTCTTCATTCAACTGACGATGACCACAACGTTGGTCGCAATAATATAGAAATATCATAGTAATTTTATATGTATAGGTATACATATATATAATTCATTTATCTGATAAAATAAATTAAAGACTTAAATAAGTTAATAAAAATTGTTAAAATCTTTGATTCTACCAGACCGTTGCTAATCTTTGCATCTTTATTTTATGCCTAGTTAAATATGTAAAATTTCACGACGTTTTCCCTCGAGCTCCATGGTACCTACAAAACTTATCGCAGATTAATCAGTCTGGCTAGCATAAGCTATAAATATTTATGGTCGAGAATAAAATCTATTTGTTCGAAGTCGATTCTCTGTAAGATTGCATAGCAATTGTTCTGCGATGATATCGTCTTAATAGAGTCGGATTATCTAGAGGTAGGGCTGAGGCTTCTGATTTGTAAACTTTTGCAAAAAATGTAATCCGAACAGAAATATCAGTATCCGTCCTTCCCTCTCTTGGTTTTTTTTGTACTAAGTAGTACATATTTGAGTATTAGGCGTCTAAAATAGTGGATACAGCTGAGTATATACTTTTTTAGATACTAGGTAGGTAGATAACCTACAAACATAAAATTAAGAAAGATAAAAAAGATCCATGCTTCACTATTTTTTACAATTTAACTGTTTCTTCATCTCGAATGCAAAAGCAGATACAGACAGAATTCCCATAAAATAAAAATGTTTTAGATAAATTTGTTTAAACACGACAATGTATAGGCCGTTCTTCGGAAGAGCAACTTCCGAGCGGACTAGAAGTTTGGCGCGATCTGTATTAGTAGACAAACTTGTAAAATGTACTGGGCAACTACGGAACCCTACACTGCGCGTGGCTCGACAAGCACTTGGACGGTTTTTTATCAATTTAAACATAGCGAGTGTGTCGTCAAGAGAATAAGACACAATCCAAAGAGGTAACGCCGACAGCGTTTTGGGCACCAGACTGGAGGGCAGCAAACCGGGCTTAATTTTTTATTAATATTTTAAGTTTTATTTTTAGCTATAGAATAGGTAGTTTATTAGGGGGTTCCCGAAAGGGTGCCAATTGGGACCCTATATTGCTAAGCCTCCTCTGTCTATTTGTCTGTCTGTCTGTTACGGGGACCGACAGCTTCAGCCGTAATAAGCAGTAAAAAATTTCACACAATACAGAAAACGTCAACTTAAAAAAAAAAATTGACGAGTTCCAAAAATCCTCGGAATTTTTCAATTTTTTTACGTTATTTGTTCCAGCTCTATTTAAAGACGGTATATAGAAGTTTCAAATTTCATTCGATTTTTGTACACTTTAAAAAGCAAAAATAAAAAAATAAAATTGTTTTCCGTATTCTTTGTCAGGTGCTACCACGTTAGCATCTTTTGTGCCGTATAACATCTGCATTGTTGTTATTTACGATGTTTTAGGGTCCCGTACCCGTATTTTGTGGTGGTACGGAACCCTCTTTGCGCTAATACGACTCGCACTTGCCCGAATGATTGTACTTATGTTCACAAAATAAATTCTGCAAATATTTAAACACACAAAATCAACAACCCTAGTAAATCTGAATCCAGATTGGCAATGCAAGATTTCTGTATTGAGGCCTTGTACTTCTACCGATAGGAATTTGGGGTCACTTTAAGTGGTGCTGGAGACCACTCTTTATCTTTGGGCAAAGTCAATAATACCTTAAAATATTTCTTTGCAAAATATTTCTAATTTGTTTATTGAACAAAAATGTATTATTTACATATATTTTATAATATATAATGAACAGAAAATTACTTGTTGCCAACAATCAACAGTATCAATATTATGTATGATAAACGATATTATATTTTTGTAAATATATACCAAAAATCTTAGGTCTTTTGACGATTTCCATTGAGAGGCCGCTCCGTAATTTTCGTCTGTTTGATGCGAAGCATTATTTCAATTATTTTTCTTTACATTGCCGCGATGTTTTTGTAAAAATCAAGGACATACACCAGTCCATATTAGCCATCTGAATTAAGACCTAAAATTTATTTGATTCAATTGTTTCTCCTTTGCGCGTTATTTTGGTACTTAGATATTATGAATAACGATTTGGAGCGGGCTCGTAAGTAATAAAATAACTCGCAAAATAGAGACAATTCAATCAAATAAATTCTAGGCCTTTACTTAGACGGCCAATATGAATTTTAAAAGATATGTTTTGAAGATAGTTTTTCCAAAATTTTGATCAAAGTTGTCGTCGTCGCGGACCGGGCTCTTAAGCACTGGGCGCAAAAATAATTATTAAAATAATGAAAAATTTTGCTATGAATATTATTGACAAATAATAACAGCCTGGTTCTAAACGTTTTTCGTAAATAGGCTCCTTAAAAAGACTTCTTTTGACACAGGCCACGAAACAAAAAGCAGACTATAAATAAATTACATTTTATTTTGTAAGTATTGTTTTATTTGCACTGCAATATTGAAAATTAAACAAAACATACATAGCAAAAATGCGCAACTCTTATAAAACTTTATGAGTGTCGCACATTTGTTGCCATATAACACAAAATTTCCGTATTTCTATTTATAAAATCATAAACCTTATAATCTCAAATCAATTCTAAATTCAGATTTATCTTTTCGTAGAAGATCGTTTCAAAACGTTAAATACTAAATCTTAATGTGTTGAATTGCCAGAATTTGGTGTATAAAACTCTTCCTAAACTTTGTTCTAGGTATTGGGGATACCAGGGCTTAAAGTATTTTTTTCCAATACATAAAGACAAAAAGTTTTCATATATATAGATAGATAGATAAATAATTTATTTGATCTTGTAACACGTACACACTTAATATTTAATACAATTCATCATAACAACACACGGAACAAAAAATAAACAGATAAATAAAGAAAACACAGAACAAGTATTGTTTTAAAATAAAGTAGGGACAAAATGTGCCCATATTACAACAACAAAACGGCTCCGACTCAGCATCTGCTGCAAAAAAATGTTAATGCAACACTGATATTCTGCCGGAACCGATAAAGAGCGACGTGCTGAACTTTAAGAGGAATAAAAATTAATTAAGAGTCCATTACGAATTTTCTTATATTCAAAGTAAAATGTTTATATAATAATATATGTTGGTATGGTTACTTATCTACATAAATGTCTGTAATAATTGTAAGAGAATAATGTAGCCTTTGTTTAAATGATATATATAGGAATTTAAAAAAAAAAAAATGCACTGCTCAAATTGGACTTTGCTACAGTTCTTTTTGCATGGCCAGCAAATGCGACCGATATTTCGCTTTAAAACTAGATTTTATTTTAAGATCACGAAGGGGTGGTGGAATATCGTTCCAACATTTGGTGGCCATGATTGAAAAACTGCCTCTGAAAGCAGCCGTCCTATGGTGGGGCATAGAAAGAGGCATAGTGCAAGCTCTAGCTACATGACGCGAGCCACGCCAGTTCAGTTTTTTATACAGATAAAGCGGTACCTTTGTTTTTATTACCCCGAACAATAGTGTGGCTAGGTATAATTTTCGTCTATTTTCAATATTCAGAATGTCTGCGTTATTTAAGAAAGGTGTTACGTGTGACCGAGGGGGAATTGTAAAACAAAATCGCGCACAAGCATTTTGTATTCTTTGTAAGAGACGTAGGGATTTTTTGTAGATACAAGAGCCATAAACATTGAGACAGTAACCCAGCCTAGATAAAATGAGCGTTTCACACAGTGTCACTCGCATATCGACACCAAGGAACTGTCGAATATTATAAAGTACTTTAAGTCTGTAGAAACTATTGCGTACTAGTTCAGTGATATGATCTTCGAAGTGCAGATTTTCATCCATAATAAGACCCAAATTTCTTGCTATGGAGACTTTCTCAATGGGTTGTCCCTTTATAAGAATTTTTGGGTCTTGTAGGCTTATAGTATTAACTTTCTTTTTTGACCCCAAAATCATGAACTTCGATTTTGCAGGATTTAAGGAAAGACAGTTCTTTTCGGCCCAATTAGAAATGCTATTTAAATCATGGTTAATATTATCCAGCGTTGTAGCTAAGTTAGTACAATCCGTAGAATGATAGATTTGTAGATCATCGGCATAGAGATGGGATTTGCAAGATAATATCGATTGAACTAAATCTGCACTGTACAAGATAAATAATAAAGGGCCGAGAATGGAACCCTGGGGTACTCCCCTATCCACAAGATGTAGACGCGAGGATATGGATGCGTCCCCAGATTTAAGTACGACCTTTTGGTATCTATCAGTGAAATAGCTGTCAAACCATTTGACAGTGCTTATATCAATCCCATAATAATATAGTTTGGAAAGCATCAATGTGGTATTGATACAATCAAACGCTCGTGAAAAATCAAGCAGAGTGAGAATGGTAGCTTTACCACCGTCTTGAGAGCATAATACACTGTCGATAACGTCGAGAAGAGCAGTGTTAGTACCGTAACCTTTCCTAAAGCCTGACTGATTCGTGGGTAAAATTTTATTCTTTTCACAAAAATCTGCAACCTGATCATAGACAACTTTTTCCAAAATTTTAGATAAGCAGGGTAAAATACAAATAGGTCGTAGGTCAGCAGCACTGAAAGGATTGCTGTTTTTGGGGATGGGCTTAACTATCGCCATTTTCCATAGGGCAGGAAATGTGGAAGTTAAAATGGATGTATTAATAATATGAGTAATAACATATAGGGTCCTGTCATTGTAAAATCTGTAAATTATTACGAATAGGGGACTTCAATGAAATGTAACTGCTGCAAATTACTTAGATGCCTTGACTACGCATAAAAAATAAATTTATATAGATGGCTGAAAGCTACCTGCTTCTTCTTTTTAGGAAACTTCGTAAAATTTACAAGCTTACTTGTCTTTACAAATTTTAAATATCAACTTTTTGTCCCCGGCTGCGCCCTGCAAAGTCGTTACTTTGAACCATCTATTATACTCGTAACTATGACAAATTGTATTTTTATTTACATGGAGACGATGATATAATAAAGGCTCATTTTGATTATGCTATTGTTCTTTATATTGTAGAATTTAAATTAAGAATATTGTTTCAGTTTTTTTCTACTTCTAGGTTTAAATATTTACATCAATCCTTTCGTTGTATTATTGTTCCACGTTTGGATTGGGAATAAGGTGCGATCGTCAACTTTACGCGAATTTATGAAATGACAGTTACCAAAGGTAGGATGTGCAAAAAGACGTAATAGTACATTACGATACGAGAGCGATGAAACGTTTTCTGACGAGTGTGAGTTTGCGGCACGAGCCGAAAGTGAGTGCTGCAATCACACGAGTCGAGAAAAAGTTTCTCGCACGAGTATCGCATAATATTTTATAGCACAAGTGGGGAAAATGCCGACTTTACGCAAGCGCAGCGTGCGTAAAGCGGTCATTTTACGCACGGTGTGCTATAAAAACTTTTTCAGTACTGCGAAATTATAATGAGAAGAAAATGTAACATTTCACCAAAATAATATTTCGTGGAATTAAAATAAAATAATATTCTTAAAAGAAATTCGCCATTTGTTTTGATGATCAATCACTCATGGATTCATCAACATCATCATCAATGCCAAATAGTGACAGATTAGTAAAATAAAATTTAAAGAACCGTTTTATAAAAAAAACAGTTGAAAATAGATTCAGCAAACAGTTCTGACAACTAAACCGATCATTTCATTGTTTGAAGAAGCAATAGTATTGATCAATAAACTTTTATAAGCATCAATAAAGACATAAAACGCAAAAATTTGATAATTATTTTACCCGATGGTCTTAAGTACCTAAGTAATCAATTCATTTGTACTACATATTATGCAAACGGTACTTTTGAATCACAATCCAATCGTGAACAATAATACAGTACATTGTATTATACTTTATTACACATTTTTTTTACTTTCGAGTATTCTTCAAAAACATGTCAACTTGTTGGTTGATGGCAACAGTAAACTATTCTTTAGTAGGACAAAAAGTTTATACATCGCTGCTAACAACATCCGGTCTTACTTTGTCTGTAGTTACTAAGAACCAGTGGATGACAGACGTAATCGTATTTGATATTTTAAAACGGTTAGTTCTGTTTTGATGTGTCGTGAAGGTATTTTTGTTTACTCTCACTGGATTGGTCAGCTTTAGTTTTTAAATAACTCTTCGGAGAAGTTTTTGACTATCCGTTAATTTAAATCTAATAAAATAAGTTAAAATAACCTTTACCTGTTAAGTGGTGTTAGTCATTATTAAAAAATTTGGAATCATCGTATCATTAAGAAAAAGCGTACTAAAATTTAAGTCAAATGGGTTACCTCAGCTTTAGATATGCCAAAATATATTGGTATTAAAAAAAAGCTAGATAGAAGTAAGATTATTTTTATAGCAAACCGCAAAAAAAACAAGAAATAATGATTATTTATATTTTCCAAAATGTACGTCAAATTTTTCAAAGACAACGTTTTCATTATGTCAATTTAAATTGATAATAAACTGCCAGAAGAGTTCAAGAACATGCCTTTAAAAATGATGAAAAAGAAACTAAAGAGTACAGTCAGCTGAAACTGGTCAGGCTTGCTGACCGTACTTGATGACATGATACAATAATAATGACATATTCATTGACATTATATCATAAATAACAATTATCTTTATTACATAACATAATATATGCTAGACAATCAAAATAAAATATTTATTGATTTAATAATGTATATAAGTAATGTAAATTAACTTAATTGCATGTATATTTCAATATTTGTATACTTTATAGTACATTATGAAGAAGCCAACTGTAGGTATATTTTAAGATCTGTATTTTGTACTCATATTTAGACAAATTAACTTTTCATTTTCATTCGGAGATCGCAGGTTGGTATCCTGCCCGAGGAATATTTTCAAATTCTTGTCTTTTTTGTTTATAATTGATCTTTTCTAGTTGGTAATGCACTGTTATAATCGTTTCTACGTGTGCACAGACACACTAATATTTACCATAGACAAATATCAAAAGGCGGTATCGGCGACGGTACCTGAAGGAGTTTGCCTTTTTCTGATCAAGATGAATAATTCGTGAAGGATACGTTGTACAAATATGCGCTTGTTTTACTTTTATGTTATCTCGACAGGTAGATGTTTATCTGATCTTGATCCTTGATGATTCGGATATTTACTGCTCTATGGATTCTTGGTTTTTCGGTTTTTGGTGACCTAAGCATGACTCCTTGAATGTAAAAAATGTAATACAAATTTATAATATTTTTATCCAAGGACACATTTTTGCCAGAGCGTGGATATTATCTGCCTAAAAAAGGCACTTTGTTGCAAGAGTTTTAAAATTATTTTAATACGAACACTATTACGAACACTCCTTATGTAAAAAAATCGCATCCAAATTCGTTGAGTGGTTCTTGAGTTAAAACGGAACATACATACGTGTATACTTATAGACAGAAAGACAGATAATTATTTTTGTGTATGAATTACGAAAAAGATGACATTCAAAATTTTATGACTTCTCCAAATACATATTACCTTGTTCCTTGCTATCACTATTTATTTTCGTTCTAAACCAGTTTAACTTGTATTGTTTAGACATAAGCAACGATAAAATTGCTTCCAATAAATTGCAAAGACCTACATTTTTTATTAAAAAACCGATCAAGTGCGAGTCAGACTCGCATACCTAGGGTTCCGTAATTCGACAGATTTGGGAACAGTCAGGAAGAAGGTATTTAAAATCTTGCAAAATAATTGTTTATGATAACTAGAAAAAGAATTGATTGTACCACAAAAGAGAGACTCAAATATCGTACTCGCAATAAAACTCGTGGATGAAAAATTTAATTTTGTCATTTTGCCATCGTGAATTTCTCACCCGCTACGTTTTTCCTGTAAGTTTTATGTAATCCCAAATTACCATGATTTTTTCCCTTTTTTTGTATATTATTATGCCTATATAGTTGTTAATAAAGAACAACCTCGACTCAATTAATATTGGAAGTCAAAATTTTAGTTTGTGTATTTCACAGAAAGGGTAATTGAAACTTGGTCCTGACCACTTACCGAGTCGTCAGTATTAATTTGACTCCATAAATGAAAGTCACCTTATACGCATGGGACTCTAGTAAGTATAACGTTTTCACTAGACGGACTTTTTCATTCGCCTTCCTCCCTGCACTTATTTTATTCTGAAACAAGAAACCATTTTCAAGTTTCAAAGAAATAACAAAACTTTCACTCGAACGGATCAAAACTTGTCGGTCCTCATACAAACTTCGTCAATTCCTATGCATGTAATTCCTTTGGCGATATTGTGTTTACCTTAATAATAGAAAAGGTTAACAAATATTATATTTGCTTATTTTTGTTTTCATTCTAATGTTCGTCGATGGGTAACGATTTTTCTTTTGTTTTGATATACGAGGGGAGGTCCAAAAGTCCGCGGAATGAAGGGGAAGAGCAAGGGCTAAAATGTTCACTGTACACCACGCTAGTTCGGAATTCAACATTGGTATACCGGGTGTAAAAGCAAAGGCAAGAATCCTTTGAGGGTGTGTTAGTATGATCGGTAAAGATATTATTTTAAACTCTGGGATCTCTAAATAAAGTATCAGTACATCATAATAAGTCGATTTTCTTTACTTAAAATACACTAATCGTGTGGACGGACACCCTCACTAGTCACTGTACACTCGGATGAGGGGTGCGGGTTGCGGGGTGCGATTAGGTGTGTGGGGAGGCCGGTGAGCTGCGTAGCCATAGTGAAAATTAAAGGTATTTTTTTTTCTCGTAATGACATCAGAATCGTGTATACTTTCATACCCTAAAGGGATTCTTGAATTTGCATTTAGACTCTGTTTAAGTAAAATTTCAAGTCCATAACGTCATTCATTTACGAGTTATCGCCCCTCAAACAAGTCTGTTCGGAAAAAAAAACGCAACAATGGAAAATCTCGAAGTTCGCGCGGCGATTAAGTTCCTGACAAAGCAAGGAAAGTCAGCTCAGACTATAGTGAGCGAGATGGAAGTCGCGTATGGTGATCACTGTCCTGGCAGAACTATGAGTTACAAGTGACCTAGTCTATTTAAACATGGTCGAGAGTAGATTGAAGACGACCCGCGCCCTGCGGGGCTATTACGTAACTCAGTGTCGGTTGCTAGCTATAGTTGCTATTCACCAAAAACATATAAAAAATTAACTTCCAAAATAACCTTTAATGGGTATTGAACTATTTACTAACTGTGAAGTCATTTCAAGTGCAAACTTATCCTTAGATAAGCGGATATGTATGTTTTAGACGATAGCCACTTGGTTTGGCAACTGAGTTTACGATACAGAATCAGGAGGCTGGACGGGGATCGTACGAAGGAGATCTCCTTGTAAGTCGACTGTGTGAAAGTGAAAGCATTATATTTTTGGACCCAACTAGACGAACCACACACTAATAAAAAAAAACTCAAATAATATTCGTAAAATCTATACTTATTTAAAAGTCGTAAAAAAGTCGTGTCTGTACAGTAGTTTTGCGAAATTTTAAATGAAATGGGATATTAGTATTATACTTGCGGCCAAAACCACAATTTTTGTCTGTCTGTCTGTATGTTCCGTTTTAATTCGAGAACCACCCAACAGATCTCGATACGCTTTTCTTTATTATCATCGTAGTGACCCTGGTCAACATATAAGCTTATTGTTTTTGTTCATAAAATAACGCCCAGGCCGAAAATAGGATTTAATACATATATAAGTAAAGTTTTTACCATAGAGAATAAAGTGGTAATGCTGGGGCAAAAAAGGTGATAAATAGAAAGTCAAAAGTAGCCGGAACAGAAGAGCTGTATAACCCAATTGGATGTGGAGGAAATAAAAGATGTGTTTCGTTATCGTAGAAGATGGGAATCTGCTATTATTACCTTTACCTCTAGGAGATAAGCGCGAATATGATGAATATAAGATTATGTTTTATTGCGAAATCCATCGCTTTGGAATAATCTAAATATTATTAGAGTGCATAAAAACTAGAAAGTCAAACAGTTGCAAAATATTCAGTGGAAAAGTATGGTGGAAAAATTCGTAAATACCTCGTGGCGCAATTGGTAGCGCGCTTGTATTTATAACAAGAGGTCGCAGGTTCGAATCCTGGACCGAAGAATTTTTTAAATTCTTGTCTTTACATTTGTTTCTAATTTATCTTTTATAGTTTGTAATGCACTCTAATAATAATATTTAGATGAATATACGAGGAGGGATCAAGAAGGAGTAAGAATTAGATAGAATAAAATGACTATTGCTAACTTAATAATTTATTTTTCTACATAGTCTCCGTGTCTCCCTGCACACCGAGTTCAGCCTTTCAAAAAAAAATTTTGTCTCGGTCCTTTAAAAAGCTCTCCATGGCATCCATCGCCTCGTCATCGTCTTCATACCTGTTTCCTCTCAAGTATTCTTTCAATTTGGGGAACAGATGAAAATTGCTAGGCGCCAGATCTGATTCAAAAAATTCAAAGCCAGCTTGCTGAATGACAGTCATCGCAACCGCCGAACTGTGCGCCGGTGTGTTGTCGTGATTAAACAGCACGCCCCTTCGAAGTTTCCCTCTCTTTTTCTCTTTGATGGCATTCCTCAACTTGGGAATTAAAGCTGCATAATATTTATTAATAGCTTTGATTGATAGTTCTTGATAGAACTCCATTATAGCAAAGAAAAGTCTTACTTTTACTAGTTCCACAGTGTTTATTTCTTCTCTGTTAGCGACCGGTTTCGTTTAAAAACATCTTCAGGCAAATTAAAGAAACATTTATGTATTTAATTTGATGTGTTTACATCATCTGCAACACTTGTTACACTATAGTTGCTGCATAATAAAATAAAATTGACCTGGTAAAACATTTATAGTTTTTAGGGATTCATATTGACTCATTATTAAACTGGAAATGTGAATTACATGCTATTGAAGGATCCATAAGTTCTGCTTGTTATGCAATTAGAAGTTTGAGAGATGAAGTCGGAATTGAGGAACTAAAAATGGTTTATTACGCTTTAGTGGAATCTAAACTTAGGTATAGTTTTAAATTTTGGGGCAACAGTTATAAATATAATATAAAGAAGGCCTTTGTTATCCAAAAAAGAGCAATACGTACAATGGTTCGGATCCAGCAGCTACAATCGTGTCGAGAGCATTTCATAAGACTGGGCATACTAACTGCTCCCAGTTTGTATATATTTGTTCTTCTCACTGAGTTTGTATATATTTGTTCTTCTCACTGAGTTTGTATATATTTGTTCTTCTCACTGACCTTTTTAAGAATTTACACAAAAAAGAGCAATGCGTACAATGGTTCGGATCCAGCAGCTACAATCGTGTCGAGAGCATTTCATGAGACTGGGCATACTAACTGCTCCCAGTTTGTATATATTTGTTCTTCTCACTGACCTTTTTAAGAATTTACACAAAAAAGAGCAATACGTACAATGGTTCGGATCCAGCAGCTACAATCGTGTCGAGAGCATTTCATGAGACTGGGCATACTAACTGCTCCCAGTTTGTATATATTTGTTCTTCTCACTGACCTTTTTAAGAATTTACACAAAAAAGAGCAATGCGTACAATGGTTCGGATCCAGCAGCTACAATCGTGTCGAGAGCATTTCATGAGACTGTGCATACTAACTGCTCCCAGTTTGTATATATTTGTTCTTCTCACTGACCTTTTTAAGAATTTACACAAAAAAGAGCAATGCGTACAATGGTTCGGATCCAGCAGCTACAATCGTGTCGAGAGCATTTCATGAGACTGGGCATACTAACTGCTCCCAGTTTGTATATATTTGTTCTTCTCACTGACCTTTTTAAGAATTTACACAAAAAAGAGCAATGCGTACAATGGTTCGGATCCAGCAGCTACAATCGTGTCCAGAGCATTTCATGAGACTGGGCATACTAACTGCTCCCAGTTTGTATATATTTGTTCTTCTCACTGACCTTTTTAAGAATTTACACAAAAAAGAGCAATGCGTACAATGGTTCGGATCCAGCAGCTACAATCGTGTCGAGAGCATTTCATGAGACTGGGCATACTAACTGCTCCCAGTTTGTATATATTTGTTCTTCTCACTGACCTTTTTAAGAATTTACACAAAAAAGAGCAATGCGTACAATGGTTCGGATCCAGCAGCTACAATCGTGTCGAGAGCATTTCATGAGACTGGGCATACTAACTGCTCCCAGTTTGTATATATTTGTTCTTCTCACTGACCTTTTTAAGAATTTACACAAAAAAGAGCAATACGTACAATGGTTCGGATCCAGCAGCTACAATCGTGTCGAGAGCATTTCATGAGACTGGGCATACTAACTGCTCCCAGTTTGTATATATTTGTTCTTCTCACTGACCTTTTTAAGAATTTACACAAAAAAGAGCAATACGTACAATGGTTCGGATCCAGCAGCTACAATCGTGTCGAGAGCATTTCATGAGACTGGGCATACTAACTGCTCCCAGTTTGTATATATTTGTTCTTCTCACTGACCTTTTTAAGAATTTACACAAAAAAGAGCAATACGTACAATGGTTCGGATCCAGCAGCTACAATCGTGTCGAGAGCATTTCATGAGACTGGGCATACTAACTGCTCCCAGTTTGTATATATTTGTTCTTCTCACTGACCTTTTTAAGAATTTACACAAATTTGAAACGAAGGATGAACAGGATATTAGGCTTACGTCTAGGCGCAAGGATTTAATAAACAACTTCCATCCTAAACTAGAAATATCAAAACACTGCACACGTTACCAATCGGTTGTTTTATTCAACAAATTGCCTATAGAATTTAAGGGTCTCTCAAGCCATAGCCTATTTAAACGTAAATTGAAGCAATTTTTACTGAAAAAGTGTTTGTATGACATTGATGATTTGTAGATTTGACATATTTTTAAATTGTAGACTTGACATGTTTTTTTTTCTCGTGGATTTGACATATTTTGTAACTGTGGATTTGACATATTTTTTAAATTAAGTTATAAATTGAATATGAATTGTAATTATGAAAAAATTAACACAAATTTAATTAGATTATTTTGTACATGATTTTAAAAATAAAACAATTGTATGTAAACTTTAGTTAAGTTAGTTACTAAGTACTTTCAAATGTGATGTATATTGCTAATGAAATAAATAAATGAAATGAAATGAAATAATTATTGGCCAGTAATAGTGGTTCCAGGTAATCAATCAATAATATGCTTTCTGAGTCCCAAAATATTGAGGCCATAACCTTGCCAGCCGATGCTTCTTCCGATGAAACTTCTTCGGGGTCGGTGATGATGGCCGTTTCAATAATTGCCAAGATTTTATTTATTTTATTTATTTATTTCTTCCAAACTTACATCTATCGTTACAGGCCAAGCCTAATGCAATAGAATGCGATTAAAAAACGTCAATTAGAAAATTAAAAAACCATACAACTTATAAACTAAACACATACATAACATACTATGTACATGGCTATCTTTGTGAAATCACTCAGAGCACAACAGAAAGGATCGATTATTGTTTTGTCTCAGGATCTAAATGACGGACCCATGTTTCGTCCATTGTTACAAAATGAGACAAAAAGTTTTCAGAATCTTCTTGAAACTTGTCCAACAATGTCTTTGAAATGTTAAGTTGATTTTGTTCCCGACTGTCGGTTAACATTCTCGGCACCCATCTTGCGGAGACTTTTCTCATATTCAAAGATTGTTTCAATATGGATTGAATACTTCCATATGAAGTGGCCGTTTTTTGAACTAAGTAACGGACGGTAACTCGTCAATCGCTCAATACAATTTTCTCGACTTTGACAACATTTTCTTGGGTGACTGATGTCGATGGTCATCCTTACTGGAAATTGAGAATCCCACCTTGCGACAGTGGAATACGGCGGAGCAGACTCTCCTAATGTTGCCTCCAAATCACTGTGAATCTCTTGCGTCGTTAATTTTTTTATACATTTTAATATATATATTTTTACTGGCATCTAAGTTATTTGCAAGATCGCGATGTCCCGTAAATATTTATGAAAATTTGTTGTTCAACAGCGAACAGGGACCTGGACTAAAGAAGATCTAAGTGTAGATATGGAAGAATTAAAGAAATAATGATTACTGAAATATAATGGACTTTCAGTAGCCTGTCAAGAATGCTCTAAAGATGTTAAAAATTGTGTAAAAATGATGTTTTAAAATCTTAAAAATTCAGTAATTTTTAAAATACTTTTACTTATTTTATCAACGGGGTCTCAAAACCACACCAGAGGCGTCTATCCCAAAAAATTAGGTAAAAAAAATTCAATTAAGGCATAATTAATAATGTTTTTTTATAAAAAATACCAAATTAACGGACAGAAAGAATCATAGAAACTATCTATATAAATAATGAATCACTATGCTTCTTATTAAAAGAAATACACATGAAAATTGAAATGTTGGACATCTATCCTGGACTTTTCCCAATATTTATCAGTTTTCTACTTTAACTTTAACTGGTGGAAGGTGGTGGGATTCCGCCGTAGATTCTCAACCCCATCAACCAAGCCGCCAAGCGACATGACGTGGTCCGGCATAACGTCATGAGTAGCCCTACGTGGAGTCCGTTACTAACTTCCGTAGATTTTACAAAAGTTTCTGGACAAAACGATTAACATTTTGCATATTTAATTTTTACTTGTTTGGGCACATAGAGAGGATGAATGAAAGTAGAGTGACGAAAAAAATTTATGCTGCACAAGTGAAAGGTAAAGCTCGACCGGGCCGCCGTAGAAGGACGTATGCCGACCAAATAGGCGACATACTGAACTGAGCTTGTATGACTAGATTGATGGATGTAGAAAAAGCAAAAGGGGTGTATCGGGATCGTAGCAGATGGAAATCTATAGTCTCTGCCTACCCCTTTGGGAGACAGGCGTGAGTATATGTATGTATATATTTACTCTCGCGCTTTCTTGGCGAGGTCTTTGCACTTTCTATTAGGTGCGGTAATAGCAAAGCCCAAAGTGTGTAAAATAAAAGTTTTCCAGACAAAACTTTAGACACCACGTGAAGTTCTATACGAGTATATGTCATAGTACGGATAGTCAGAAAGTCTAAAGACGATTCTTAAAAACTTAAAAATTCCCAAATGTATGTAGCTTCTGTTGTTTACACTAAAGAACTATTTTGGAATGAAGAAAATTTAGTTATGACAGCACTAAAACTAAAATCAAAGCTTTCAGAATCAGCTTTACTGCCTCTTAATTCTTAATCTTACTGAGACTAAATCATTGAGGTAGCTTAACTTTTAAATTATTTTTTATTAATTCTAAGATGTTATTTCATTTCATATATGTTTATTAAATTCATTAGCAAAATAAAATCGACACAACGATTATTCATAAGATATAAATTTAAAGATGCCAATATCAAGTTTAAACAAATAAAATTTGACAATAATATAAATATTTGCAGGTTTGCAAAGACTGAACACAAATTTAGAAAAATAAAAAAAACGGAAAATTGCGAGTTGGACTCGCCCACAAGGGCCCTGTTAAAGACTATATTTTATGATTTAAACACAAATTTATAGTTTTTAAATTTTTCACTATACTTAAAGTATAAGACGGTACTACTTGCTAAATTTCATAGTTCTAGGTCAACGGGAAAATCCTTATAAATTTAATAATCGTTTTTTGGGGCATAAACAGCCGTATCTTAGAAATTTATATGGTTTTAATTTCAACTCGATACCTCCACGCGTTCCCGAGATAAAGGGTCTTGACAGACAGACAGACGGACAACAAAGTGATCCTATAAGGGCTCCATTTTTATCTCTTGAGGTGTGGAGCCCTAAAAAGGAAAAAAATTATATAGCATATTAACAAGGATTTTATTCAGCTGTTAGAATACAAAAGAAGAAAACGCTTTTTTTCGAGTAAAAATTTGTTATTTACTTATATCAGAAGTAAAAATATCAAGGTAATATTTTTATTACGTCCAAAAATTAAATAATTACTTGGATTTTTTGCGACGTCAAAAAATAAAATAACTATCAGTATGTTAGTCCGGAAAAAAACTGTCGCGCACACTATCCCATTCTGATTATATATTATGTTACTGGCCAACCCCGATTTCAGTAAAAACTAGTTTTGCTCAGGCCAAACTGATTTCTAGGTTGTTGTTAAAGAAATAACATGAAAATTATGCTAACCTTCTAACTTAACCTATCGGCTCGTTACTGCATTGAAGGTTTTCTGATGTTTCCAAAAAACTAGTTTGTCTTAGGCTCAAAAATCGGGTATGGTCGCTAACATACTTTTAATATATCTATCTCGAGTGAAGGATGCCACGAAAACAGAACCATGCAAACAGATCTCTGTCAGAGAATAAAACTAGAAAAATAAAAAAATTACGTCTTGAAATTCTGATTCAAATATACTCTGACTTGAATCTGTTGATAATTATGCAGTTGTCGTCACTAAGCCCGTGCCCTCAAAACAATTATCTCCTATCTTACACCTTTTATCAATTAAAATTTACGAGCAACTCAAGAAAACAGTTAACTAAAACCTGCGTTGACCTGAGCAATAAAGATAGCACACCTACGGGCCCCACTACCATCTAATATTCGAGTTATTCCTTAAATTGTCTCGTATCCGAAGATATATCGGATGCGGACCTATCTATTGTCCCCAAAGGACTTACAACCTACTGCAACATAGACTATTACTAACTATTTCTATCCCACTGCAAAACAAACTCTGCCTCCGAGACCATAAAACTCAATTTCATTTGAATTTTCAGGGGAATTATTTAAGCTGAAACTTGCAAAGGAATTTGAAGTTAAACGGTTTGTGGTAGGGCGTTGTTTGGCTTGTGCTGCGTTGAGGGTTATAGCGTTTAGTCGGTGGCCGGTTTATCGACATAGGATAAAGGGCCCAACCATTAATCGTGCTAAGATAATATCAGTTTAGCAATCGGGGATTGCTAAACGATGGTTAGCGAGCTCTTGTCGATGTTGACGGCCCTTTTAATATGAAATGTGGGAGTGGTGGGGAAAAAAATTGTTGTTGGAAGCTTCGATACTCATTATTATTAAATTATCGAGTTGTTTTCATGGGGAAGGAAATCCTTACGTTTCCCTGGTACACACAGCGAAATTCGCCGGGTACACAACATACAAATTTAGAAAATGATTATCATCAAAATTTATGAAATTTCATGATGAGTTAATTGTGCTTAAAGCACCGGAAAAGTTGATTGGCCGTACTCAGGAACAAGACCGTTTCACTTTTGGGATTTTCGTACATTTATAAAATTAAATGTAAATTGAAGAAAATGTTCTCTAGTTTCGTAATTAGTTTTAATATTTTGCAGATACACCGTTGGAAGAGAGAAGCACCAATAAATTGTGAATCAAGGTGTATATGATATTAACTTCGTAACGATTTAAGCGTCAGAAGTTCTCTTTAGAAGTGCACAATTCACACAGCGTGATGCCATTTTTTATATACGTATTACACTGTCTAAACATGATAATTAAAGTAGAGGTAAATAAAGTGACCTATTCTCGTGCAGCAAACCTTAAATTTAGAGTTAAAAACCTAAAATAATACAAGCTCATTCAACTTTTATCCATCTGCGTTAAAGCCTATTTTGCAATGAAACGTTTTAGGTTATGGCAGCTCTAAACCTAAAATTTTCTACATGAGAATAGGTGTCATTATATACATAAGTCTACGGTGAAACCAACTTATCTGTAGAATGAAAATGGCGGAACTTGCATATCTTATTGGATGGATAATATTAAATATTAGGCAATAACAGATCTGGAATAAGTTATTCCGTCAATTTTTCACTCAACAGATAAGTTGGTGGCACTCAAAATATACCGCAGGTCAAAGCGACAGGCATTGTCAAAGTTGACACATAGATTTGTTCAAAAAAGTTTTCGATACCTATTTTGTTGCATAGACTCTTTTATAAATCATGCATCATGTCGCCACTATAAAAAACTTTCATTTTTGGTAAATTTTTCCAAAGGTTTTATTTTACTTTACTTTTTTATTTTACTTTTGGGTGTCAGTGTGGTTTTAAATTCAAAGCTATTTTTATGGAATACTTTTGATAGGGGTACAATTTGAAAAGGCCCATGGGTCAATCGCCCTTTAGCGGATTCAGAAACAAACACTATGTTTGGCCACTACCGCGCTGATGTGACCAAGGATGAGGCGCGATCGCTCAGAAACTGGGAAAGTGAGAGCATTTTTTTTTCAATCACTCTTCTATCGGACAGGCTAATGAATATGAAGTGAAAAGATAACAGAGCTTTTTTATTGTATATCCAATAAATTGTCCGTACAAAATCAAATACTTTATTCCGAAAAATTATACACCATTTTTTGTATTTTTGTCCAAGATATCTCTATTTATTTTTCTATAAAGTAAGTTTTTTAGGTCGTAGAGCTGATGCCGGGCTCGACTGTGGAGGTACCACTATCTTACTCGCAAATCCTCCCGAAGTTATTCATTGCCTGGGCCCGATGGATGGCGGTTTATCCATCCCCAATTGCCGGGCCTTATATAAAACAGACTGGTGTCGGGCAGCGGCGTCACTGGTGCAAGGGTTCCGGCACCACACTCACCAAGCTGCCTTCCCATCGTGTGTGAGTATGGGCACTTCTTCCAGGAGGACCACCAAGAGTAGCGAAATTCTGGAAAGGCCTATGTCCATGTGGACGAAACAGGCTGATGGATGGAAGTTTTTTATAATTTCTCATTACAAAACGGCAGTCGAAATTTTGCGCATAAATAAATATTGTTGATTAAAATTACAAGAACGTGTGTATAAGCTTGCATTAATTTCTGCATTCAAATTCATACAGGAGACTTGATATGTGATCAGTATCACGGATCGATAACAATTTTTGGTAATATTATTAAAACTCACGTGAGCTGACATTCAAAATTATTATTAATATTAATTATTATTAATATATTATTCTTGTTGACTATATGCCAACGGTTTCACTGAAACAATTTCGGCATTCTCAAGACGAGTGCCGTTCTTAGGA
This sequence comes from Ypsolopha scabrella, assembly GCA_910592155.1. NCBI lineage: Eukaryota > Metazoa > Arthropoda > Insecta > Lepidoptera > Ypsolophidae > Ypsolopha > Ypsolopha scabrella. The sequence continues at coordinate 2,477,230 of OU342978.1, forward strand.
CTGTGTACCTTTTTGGTAATTTCGCAAAATAAAATATTGACCTCCTATTGTAATAATAATCTGTGCTAATGGGCTTGCGTTAGTAGGGACGAAAAAAGTAATTCATGAATCCCACAAAAAGGGTCATCAAACCTTGATACTGAGCACTTACCGAGTCTTCAGTATGAATTTGGCAACATAAATTAAACACTTATAATTTTATCTAATATAATTTCTCCGAGCTATATAAGGTGACATTCATTTATACAACTAAATTCATACTGTAGGCTTAGTAACTGATCATCAGTATGACGGATCGATAACACTTTTCTGCTAAATCCGCAAAATACAATATTGATCTCCCATACTCGGGGCTGGGCTTGCGTTTGGAGATAAAGGAAAAATAATAATTTTCCAATTTCCCAAAAAGGGTCATCGAACCTTAATACAGACTATATTTACCGAGTCTTCTGTACGACTATGGCTGCATAAATGGCATTATGTATATAAAATATTTTAATTTCTATATTTCTCTATTTTATGCAGGTGTATAACTTTATTACATTTTAGTAGCCCACCCTTAATATTTTTTGTATGAATTTCCCGTATTTATTTATAAACTTATTTGTTAATTGCATCATTTATATATAATATTTTTATTCCTAGGTTTCTCTATTTTATTATATACTGTATAATTACATTTTAGTAGCCCAACCCAAATATTTTTTGTATATCTTTCCCTAGTATATATTTTTATATATTCTAAAGATATATATTGTAAAGATTAACTTTGACTTGTAGAAAGTATACTATAAGTATCCTATTTACAAAATAAACATTTTGATTTTGATTTTAAATTAATGTCACCTTATCACTTCACCTTAAATAGTTCATAAGTAAAAGTTGACTTTCGTCATAAAATTTGAAGGCAACTTCATTTAATAAAATTTCGTTACCGCAGAGCTTTAAGCCTTTAAGAGGGCGACCCCATGAAACTTTGAAATCAAATTTCAAAATTCACTAATTGAACTTATAACGAAAAAGCTTTCGGAGCTGATAACTTCAGGCCGCAGCTTAAAGTTTTAAATTGACAACGTGAGTTAGGGAAAAGTTCATTGTTTTAACATACTTTATATAGTTATTGAGTATGTACTACAGTAGTATTATTAAAACTCGCGTGTACTGTTGTACTTCTACATTTTGAAAATACTGATATAAAGTACAGTCTGTCAAAAAAGTTTTGAAATGAATATTGAACTTTATTGAACCTTAAGTAGTATAATTTAGGTAATATACGAGTATTTACGATATAACAAAGCGGTAAACTCGAATTATCAGATTTTGTACTTGTTTGTTTGGTGTAACCTGGCGTAGGTAAAATACTTCCTTCCATATTCATTTTAACTCTTTTTTGAGAGACTATACATTCACATAACTAAAAAAATGAATGAAAATGAATTTACTTATAACAAACAGCACAATTTTTTAAATATTTATTTGTTGTCGACTGCCAAATTTAGGCATTTTCAAGGGATTTCTCATAATACTTAATAATGAAAATAACAACCCATTTTAATTAGAAAGTATATATTTGGCAAGATGGCAGAAAACCTTGTTTTTATTCGCTACAGTCTGGTATATAAATAACTACGTAAGTATTATTATATAATAATAATAATAAATTTGTTTATTGTGCAAAACTTACATACTAATTACATCAGTGGATGGGGCATCCTTTTAAGTACGAAGTACCTGTGCCAGGATACCCCGCTCTTCCATATAATAGGTGCTCTTCTTGTGCAACAAAATATATATATATATATAAGTTACTGTTAAACAAAAACAGCAATAAAACTAAAACTAAAAACAGCAATTAAAAAATACATAAAAAATAAAACAAAACTTAGGTATAAGTATGTTTAGATTGTGAGGGGGATAGGTTGGGTGCATGTTTACATAGATACATAGATAGCTTTATAACATAATTCTATTAGTACTTTTATACATAAATAATGTAATAAATAAATAAATTAATAAATTAAATTTAGATAAATAGAAGCCCAAATTATATAAATAAATAGTTAATAAATTATATCTTATAAAAGTGATCACACAATTACCTTTAGCAGCTCCTCCACTTCTTCATAATTCAAGGTCAATAACCACTCGGTGACTTTCTTTTTGCAATCAAATAATAGTAGTGGGTAGATGTTAAGTAGCTTAATCTTTAAAATTAATCAGAGGCAGATTATTGAAGTAAAACATTTTCAATTCTTTGTTGTAGAACAACTTACTTCGGTTCCCGAATATTCGGCGCTTCGGCGTAAAGCGTCGCCGAATATTCGGTATTCGGCCAAATCACTATTCGTTGCATCTCTAACATCAATCCTCGAATTACCGATTTACAGTCAACCTGAACCAGGATTATAGTAATAAATACGTCGTGTGTCTACACTGAATATTTTTGAAAAATTTTGATACATTTATTCGTATTGTAGTGAGGCCTAAACTAGAAACGTCTGTCTTTCTTGTTTCTAGACAGACAGTACGTTCCGATTTACTCAACGGATTTGAATCCGGTTTTTTATTATCATAGTAGTGACATTGGTCCTCTAAGGAAAAGGAAGGAGGGTTGATAAAGAAACACGAAGCCAAAAACTGAGACAACTTCATGCGGATGAAGCCGCGGTAAATAGCTGGTACGTTCAAAAATATAACATACTAGCTTTTGCCCGCGGTTTCACCCGCGTTGAATAAGTTTTTGTGTACTCCTATAAAATCAGTCAATTTTATTCGGACTGTTACCTACAGTAAACATAGCTGGTGAAATGTGTGTTATGCGCCTCTGTTTCCCATTTTGTGTGTCTCTTTTATAGTTTTTCCATGGTAACAAAGGAAAAAAAGTAGTTTTTGTCCTATTCAAAGTCTAGAAATTAATTTAAGCAAAATTTCAGCCTAATCGGTTTCGTAAGCATGGCGTGAAAGGGTGACACATTTGAAAGCTCTTTTTCATCCCATGGGAACTGATTTAAGGGATAAAAATTAGCCTATGTCCTATTCCAGGTCTAGAACTACATTCATGTAAAATTTCAGTCCAATCAGTTCAGTAGTTACGGCGTGAAAGAGTAACAAACATCCATCCATCCATATTTACTTACAACTGAGGATTGAAGGAAGAGGTAGTATTGTGATCGTGAAAAAAAAAAAGAAATCGAGATTTTGGTAAAATCCTCTTCCTAGCACATTGTTTAAACATCTCGGGTGACATTTTAGGCTAGCTGTCATAACATGCTTAGGGTAGCTGTCATGCAAAAAAGGTAAATTAGTTTATATTCGAAAATTCTAATTTGTACACTACCTACGAAAGAAGCAAGATTAATATTATTTTTCAACGTGTTTTCCCCGAAAATGTCTATTAAAGGAACAATGTACGTATTTAATTTCCCCATAAATGCTGCCTAAATTTTTGCTTAAATGGAAGGGCATTAGATTATTTCCGTACGAATTAAGGGGGGTCGAGAGGGGGGGGGAGCAGGGGGGGGGGAAGAATACCCCCCTTGGTACCCCCCCACTTGTGGGATCAACCGTTTTTTTTAATAGTGACCAAAGTAATTAGACACCTAGCCCAAAGAATTTTGTTCCTAGGCGTGGTCTAAGAAATGTGTTTTTTTTTTATGAATAAAACTACTTGAATAAAACTTGTACACATATTTTATTACATTTATTAAATCTTCAAACTCATCTTTTTGTGTTTTTCTCATGTTCTGCCTCCAAAGATACTCGATGAGCCATTCTTCAAAATTGCCCTGGTAGTTTATTTGATGAAATCTTCTTTTCAAGTTTCTCCACTGGCTTTCAATATGCTGGGTGTCTGTCCCATCTGATGCTATAAATGATTCGCTATGGTTTACAGTCTTGTGCACATATCCATGGGCCGGCAGACAATCATAGGCACGCTAACAATCTGATTCCTCTTTGACATGTTTCTTTACCAATGGAATTAGGACGTCGGCTGACCTTTCATTTTCAGGACACACTTCTAACCTCAATTCATTTGTATCGTCGTTAATCATACCCAGCACCCAGTGGCCTTCAACTCTTCGTCCTCTATTATACTTTCTCCGTCCAAACTTGCTTTTGTCGATTTGAACGACTCTGCCAGGCCCACCAATCCTCTTTTTCTTCAAAGTTTTCAATCGCATTAACAACAATCGCCTCTCTGCAGTAGTTGAACCAATCTGTTATTGTAGATTCTGACACTGCCGTTTCTTGGTTTTTTGAACTGCACTCAATTCGGGTTTGGTAATAATTGTATTCCCGACCAAAACAATACATCATCTTGAACATTGTAGGTAACGGCAGTCTCACTTCTTCAAACCAAGTCCCTTTTGAGTGTGGAATCTTTGAATTTCTGCATTTACTCTTGTGACATCTAAATGAACCCTCAGATCCTACAGCAGGATCAATCTCCATTGCAGTTCGGTGGTAGCGGCAGTTTTTGGATCTCGGTAAAAGTCCTCGCTCCTTAGCAAATGTGATGCACTGTTCTTTCGTACCCAACTCAGCTGTGAACAAAAAAAAACTGGTTAAAATTTACAAAATAATTGTCACGGCCCTTTTTGTTTTGATGGGTTATCAATACAGGTAACTTTTATGACACACATTCACTTCTGCATTGGCTACGGCGCTGCGGGAAGTGCAGCCGCTTCGCCCTTGCGTAACAAAGCACAGGCACCCATGTGAGCCGTAGCGCCTGAGGCTGGGGCTGCCCTGCCTCCGCGCCTTCGGCTTTTTATATACACTCTAGGGGTAGTAGCTACAAGACTGTATAGAGTTGGGGTGTACTGAGTTGGTTTTTGAACAGTTTTAACCTACCAGTGCAGAAGTCGGTTTTCAGACCAAGATAATAAAGCCAACCCTACCCTTTTGTGTATCACACTTGAAGCATTATTCAAAACAGAGTTATAAGTACATACCTAACACGCGCTCCACGTTCCACATGTTCCACACTTCCTCAGTATAAAGCTTCAATCGACGTGATCCAACAGCAGATGTAGAAAGGGTAGCCACATGTACTCGCTTATTGCCTCTTGAACAAGAAGCAACAGCAGAATCCATTGCTGGCATCCCTGCAGCAACAGCACTAGTAGAAGGAGCCGGTGGCTCGAAAAAGTCCAACACCGGTAACACTTCACAAGCACTGGATTCAGTCGAAGGCATGATTCCAAACAGCATCCAAAGCGAATCAAACGTGAAAACAATGTTTACCAACGCGAATACAAGCAGTGAATGAATGGCATCAGTCGATAAATTACAAAATGGCCGCTATGTATAAAACACGTTCCATATCACCTTAATAAATTTACAACTATTAATTTTTTACGCAGTGTGCGTCCTACTGACATTTGTAACTGCGATGAATGGAGCGTAATGCCGTTTTGACACTTCATTAGCGTGTTTTCTATACAGATAATGCAAAAATGCATTAAAAATTTTAATTTTCAAAAATGAATATCTTAAACTGTCCAGTATAATAATGCTTTCAGGATGCTGTTGGGGTTACCGCGATATTGCAGCGCCTCTGTCATGTTCGCGGAAGCACACACAGATGGTTTCGCGGCAATCATGCGAAAGCGCTGTGCGTCGTTGCTCAGTCGAACTCGGGCCAGCCCCAATAGTGTCCTGAAGGTATTATCTGACAGGTGGGACTCGCCCCTTCTTAAAAAGTGGATAGAGCTCCACAAGTCAATTTAATTTTAATTCAACTTTTACTCGCCTGATCTCTTACTAACACTAGTTTATAAGTTATATTGTATTACTAACACTTTATGGATCCTGTCCGAAATAAATGATTTTATTATTATTATTATTATTTAAAGACTATTGGTTTCCGCAAGTTGAAATTATAGGATAATGTCTCTAATAACTAGGCCAACCTACCATAAAAATATGAAGAACGTAGCAAAGCGGAAATATTCTAATGATGAGCCGCTTAAATAAAAAGTTTACGTGTGGTAGTTTTCAAAATGTTTTGTTTTGAGAAGCTGGTACAGTTTATTCATAAAGCATTTAAGAATAGAATGTTTGTTATTTTATCATGTGATTTTACTTAGTCTTAAAATAACAAATTTAGAAATCTCCATTGGATTTTTAATAAAACTGGGATTTCTTAACAAATAAACAATACGCTTGAGAATTGAAATTCTTTAAAAATCTCGAAATCATTGTTGGCACTGCGCAAGATAAGTTTTCTCAATTTTCTGAACATACAGGTTGATGTTTTTTCAGCACTCAGTAAATGCGATTTCTATGTAAGTAGTTACAGATGCGGAGTGCTTCTTCATTTTGGTTTACTTTGGGTGGAGATTTTACTTCATGCTCTTACTCGTACAAAGTGTTATTCTTGGAGAAAATGTTTTTGAGATAATAAACTTTGAGTCTTTTAGCTCAATTTGACAGAAATCGGTGTGACAACATATGTGTCGCAGTATTTTTATGAGAAGGAACGTATAAAAATTATATTTATTCGGCAAATTGTAAGGTACGTATCCGAATCAAAACACTAGTGCAATAAAAGTGAGTTTATTTGTTTGTTACTTCATTAATATTAAACTAATGAACCCATTTCGCTAAAATTTTGCATAGAGATAAAACAAAATACATGGAATATTTTTTATTGCGGAAAACGCATAGTTCCGCGGTGTCTGGAAACTAGCTTTTGACACCTGTCACTTTTGACGTTTAATGCCTACCACTTTTAACCTAAGATATTTTTGACACCTGTAATACACAACTGATACTTTCATCATAACTGTCACTTTTGGAATAAAAAATCTGTCTTAAAAATGATAACCACACTGGCGTATTGACAGTAATAGCTCTAGTAAAAAAGAAAACAAAAAATCCGCGGATTACTTTTTTTGCAAAAATGTCAGGTTTGAGGTGAAAATTTTAACCAGAATACACGAGAACGTTACTCTTATTGAAGCGTAAACTGTGTTTACAATTTGTTGGTACGTAAGTTTAGTTAGACAGTTAGGTTCTACGGCAAGGGGAGGGATTCTGTAGACTAAGTTTACTTATGAAACACCTTGATGAAACCTTAATGTCTAGAAAAGCGTGAATTTGTGCCTGAAGTAGTCAACTCCACCAATTATATGATCTGAGTTATTATTATTTGAACTGGCCTTTGTCTACGACTCCGACTGCGTTTTTTCCATGTCTACCCCGTTTTGGACTTGGGCGTTATTTTATGTATAGCCTTTTTTACTTATATTATGGACTAGGGTTACTACGAAGATAACAAAGAAAACCACATTATTTATTAGACATATAAATATAAATACAGACAGTAAAAGGTGTGTGGGTGAGCTTATCTCTAATAAGAGATTTCTTACAGCAAACCATTGAGGAAACGGTTTCTTTTTTAAATAATATGTGTCAATCATTAAACATACACGTGCACAAAAAAGGGTTTAGTAGGGTTTGGGTAAAGTAGACTTCGTGGGGTTTCCTAGTATACATACAAATAAACTTAAACAATAAATAATAATATACCAGCACTTACTTTTGCTATTATAAGCATAAAATAACATAAATATACATATTATATAATAAAATACTTAAATTGTAAGCCTAAGTTAAAAATAAATATCTATAAACGATATCTATAAATCATAAACATAGATAAACATAGATTAAAATAACATTATTATTATTTATTGTAAATGTACCTACCTACTTATAACTTAGTAAGTAACTAATTATAGAAAAAGAAGTGCGACTCCCTCCCCACAGACAAACCAAATTCCTACTTGGTTTTGTGGGATGTATTTAGATTTAAGTTATCCTTGAAATAAATAAATATATTCATATTCATTCATTCATCTATAAATATCGTGAAAGTGTTTTTTTCAACCATGACGAGGTATCACCAAGTGCCGACAATCGCATTTTTCTTTTTTTATATATATAATATTTTCTTATTCAGAAAGCAAGATATCTATTTGTTGCGGGGGAATCCTTTTCGGACTGAACCAATAAGTGTTATTTTAGTTTTTGACGTCACAATAATGATTTGCGCCAACTATTTACTGAATCTTCTTTTAATAAAAATTCTTTACTACATCCAAACGTTGGAACATATGAAATAAAAGTAGCCTGTCCAAAAATTTCTGGCAGTTTTAATGCGCAGACTCCAAAAGTCTATTGGAAACTAGACCCTCTGAATCCTTAAACTCATATTATATACAGGAGGCTTTACAATTTAGTTCTATTTAGGTACCCGAGGTATTTTAAAATATCAGGTTTCCAAGTCCATAGGTTTAAAAGATTTACGGATGACTCAACTTTGCGTCTAGACGTCGTAGGTATCACCTTTATCGACGAGTTTCTGAGAAAACCTATGTTTTATCAAACACGTATGTTAGGTTTCCTAAAGGTCAGCATTAAATAAACCAAAATATAATTATCTCGTTAAAGAATATGAATAAGTACCACTTACATCAATCGATCGTTCCTTTTAATTTTGGTAAGGTAACTATAGTGGCATCACCAAGTACCGACCTGCAATGTTTTTTTGTTTGGAATTGGATTGAATAAACAAGAAGTGTGGAGGTGTCTTTTTATTTATGCAGCGATATTTGCATATTTTGTACCCAAAAAATTGCTGCAGAATTGTCTGCTAAATTCATGTGAATGTGTACTTAAACATTTGTTTGTGCCAAATTGTCAAGTTTTAATAATATATGTATCCTACCTAACACAATTAAATACCATTAAAACTACTGAGACAATTTTGATAAATTTTACAGCGTCACCAAATAGAAATACAATTAAAGAAAAATACCATAAGAAATATGCATGTCTAGACAAACAAACATAATATCTCAGTAATTGAAAAATAAATTTAATTATATCAACAAAATGAATTACCTAATAGCTGTTTTACGTAAATTAACGGACGAAAGTAATGAAAACATCAACCAAATTTCAAATTATAATTTATATAGGTCACTTTTATTATATCCAGCCAAATTCTTACTGAAGACTCAGTAAGTGCTCAGTAACAAGGTTCGATGACCCTTTTTGTGAAATTCGTATATTATTATTTTAGAGTTCCTTAGAAACGCAATCCCAGCCCCGAGTCAATTACTATGGGACATGGAAAAGTGTTATCGATCCGTTACTGATCACTTCAAAGCCAAAATGAGTATGGCTGTATAAATAAAAGTCACCTTGTATAAATACATATAATGAAACAAATAATTGTGAGATATATTTTGGGCCTTTCGGGCCTGGCGTCAGTATTTACAACCAAATTTATTTATTTATTTTTATTTGTTTATTTAGACTAAATTTCAGAAATTTAAGGAGTGCTTGGTACGGCCAAAGAAAACTAGGTTCAATTGTTTCCATCAATATAAAAAGATGGGTTTTGATACAATGTATTTTTATTTGACACAAAACATGAATCGTTAAAATACTTTAAATAAAATAAATAATGTTGAAACTATTTATTTTTTACACAGAGGAACTTGGAATACAAACCTAATTAATAAAATGATTTGTAGTTGTATCCTACAATGTTTTTTTACTGTGTGACCTGACTGGGTGACTGATGTAGCATTTTTGAAGGGTTTATTTTCAAATCTTAAATAACATTGTATTATTTCAGTGAAATCAATGATACTGGTGTTTTCTTTATTATATTAAGAGCAGACATCACGCGCTAACCTCCACACAAACGAAAACTTAAAATTGTGACGTGTCTATGGAATATTTCAATAAGTTGAGTCCCCTGACTTCAATAATTGGGCAATTTGAATCATAATACTTAAAAACACACTCCTAAAAACGTAAATTTAACTATGATAAAAAAATACAATAACTGCTGATAGCTTCTTCTTTTATTATTTAATATATATAATAATAATTGTACAATAAAATAAAACTTACATAAATTATATCAATATTATAAAATATTGACAAATAATAACTATTCTCAAGATATATTTCGGGTTCGATCTGGATCCGGCATCAGTTGAGTACATGCAAATAGGTCATGAATGTCTATTATTTGTTTTATTATATCATGTCATGTTATATTTATTTTACGTGACAAATGTCTACTTTGTATATACTCAACTGATGCCGGGTGCAGATTGGACTCGAAATTAACTGGAGAATTGTTACTATTTCTCAATATAATTTATATTCATTTTCAATTTTACTTTATTTTACTCGTACCTAGCCGCTTGAATTTTTATTGTTTTAAATAAAGTAAAATAAATATATGTATCCCAATTACTAATTTCGTAAATTTCGCATGGATAATTTAATCTACATTAATAATAATAACCTTATAATATATAATACCTTTTCACTACTGCCAATTTTTTTTTACCTGACACACGTTCTAGTTTTGTGCCCGCGACGGAATCGACGCTCTGCTTTAAAAATTTTCTGTGTTTGGTTGGAACTTAAAAAAAAAACTATTTTTAGTTATTTATAAGGATACAGCACTAACATTTCACCAACCAACACGCCCGTTTTATCCACCATTCATAGCTTTTTGTTAAAAGCAGCAAAGCTTAAGACTATCAAGACGGAACCCTAAAAATAAACCAAAACCGTACGAAACGTCGGACAAATGCCAATTAACATTTAGTAGCTGGTATCGACGCAGAGATCGACCGGCGATGGGCGAGATGTGCCGCGGAGTAGCGAACACTGGATGCGGAGTTGATTCTACATTCTGGCTGGTGCAGACAAATTGTGAAGGCAGAGGTATTCAGTGGCTGGTATCGACGCAGAGATCGACTGGCGATGGGCGAGATGTGCCGCGGAGTAGCGAACACTGGATGCGGAGTTGATTCTACATTCTGGCTGGTGCAGACAAATTGTGAAGGCAGAGGTATTCAGTGGCTGGTATCGACGCAGAGATCGACCGGCGACGGGCGAGATGTGCCGCGGAGTAGCGAACACTGGATGCGGAGTTGATTCTACATTCTGGCTGGTGCAGACAAATTGTGAAGGCAGAGGTATTCAGTGGCTGGTATCGACGCAGAGATCGACTGGCGATGGGCGAGATGTGCCGCGGAGTAGCGAACACTGGATGCGGAGTTCATTCTACATTCTGGCTGGTGCAGACAAATTGTGAAGGCAGAGGTATTCAGTAGCTGGTATCGTCGCAGAGATCGACCGGCGACGGGCGAGATGTGCCGCGGAGTAGCGAACACTGGATGCGGAGTTGATTCTACATTCTGGCTGGTGCAGACAAATTGTGAAGGCAGAGGTATTCAGTGGCTGGTATCGACGCAGAGATCGACTGGCGATGGGCGAGATGTGCCGCGGAGTAGCGAACACTGGATGCGGAGTTCATTCTACATTCTGGCTGGTGCAGACAAATTGTGAAGGCAGAGGTATTCAGTAGCTGGTATCGTCGCAGAGATCGACCGGCGACGGGCGAAATGTGCCGCGGAGTAGCGAACACTGGATGCGGAGTTGATTCTACATTCTGGCTGGTGCAGAAAAATTGTGAAGGCAGAGGTATTCAGTGGCTGGTATCGTCGCAGAGATCGACCGGCGATGGGCGAAATGTGCCGCGGAGTAGCGAACACTGGATGCGGAGTTGATTCTACATTCTGGCTGGTGCAGACAAATTGTGAAGGCAGAGGTATTCAGTAGCTGGTATCGATGCAGAGATCGACCGGCGACGGGCGAAATGTGCCGCGCAGTAGCGAACACTGGATGCGGAGTTGATTCTACATTCTGGCTGGTGCAGACAAATTGTGAAGGCAGAGGTATTCAGTAGCTGGTATCGACGCAGAGATCGACCGGCGACGGGCGAGATGTGCCGTGAAGTAGCGAACACTGGATGCAGAGTTGATTCTACATTCTGGCTGGTGCAGACAAATTGTGAAGGCAAAGGTATTCAGTAGCTGGTATCGACGCAGAGATCGACCGGCAACGGGCGAGATGTGCCATGGAGTAGCGAACACTGGATGTGGAGTTGATTCTACATTCTGGCTGGTGCAGACAAATTGTGAAGGCAGAGGTATTCAGTGGCTGGTATCGACGCAGAGATCGATCGGCGACGGGTGAGATGTGTCGCGGAGTAGCGAACACTGGATGCAGAGTTGATTCTTCATTCTGGCTGGTGCAGACAAATTGTGAAGGCAGAGGTATTCAGTAGCTGGTATCGACGCAGAGATCGACCGGCGACGGGCGAGATGTGCCGTGTAGTAGCGAACACTGGATGCGGAGTTGATTCTACATTCTGGCTGGTGCAGACAAATTGTGAAGGCAGAGGTATTCAGTAGCTGGTATCGACGCACAGATTGACCGGCGACGGGCGAGATGTGCCGCGAAGTAGCGAACACTGGATGTGGAGTTGATTCTACATTCTGGCTGGTGCAGACAAATTGTGAAGGCAGAGGTATTCAGTAGCTGGTATCAACGCAGAGATCGACCGGCAACGGGCGAGATGTGCCGTGGAGTAGCGAACACTGGATGCGGAGTTGATTCTACATACTGGCTGGTGCAGACAAATTGTGAAGGCAGAGGTATTAAGTAGCTGGTATCGACGCAGAGATTGACCGGCGACGGGCGAGATGTGCCGTGTCGTAGCAAACACTGGATGTGGAGTTGATTCTACATTCTGGCTGGTGCAGACAAATTGTGAAGGCAGATATTCAGTAACTGGTATCGACGCAGAGATCGACCGGCGACGGGCGAGATGTGCCGTGTAGTAGCGAACACTAGATGCGGAGTTGATTCTACATTCTGGCTGGTGCAGACAAATTGTGAAGGCAGATATTCAGTAGCTGGTATCGACGCAGAGATCGACCGGTGACGGGCGAGATGTTCCGTGTAGTAGCGAACATTGGATGCGGAGTTGATTCTTTATTCTGACTGGTGCAGACAAATTGTGAAGGCAGATATTTAAAAAAAAATTAAGAGTGCAGACCACCTTTGGTATAGTGGTTCGGGCGTCTGGATCACTAATCAGAATATTGTGGGTTCAAATCCCGTTGGAGTTCATTTGTGTCCGGCTCGTGTTTTGGCAGGGTCATATTGTGAAACATTTTTGAACAAGGGCCTGCCACTTTTATTTTATAGTCCTCAGGGATTCATGTCATGAAGACGTGTATTATATGGAAGAGGTATTATAGGTCGAGCGTGGCCTGGCAGTGGACCACTCAACATTCATACACTCTCTTTTCACTGACGATTCTTTCGTCAAGACCCAACAAGATAAGAAGTGAGCTTTATCGCCGTACTTCAGTCACAAACAAACATTTTTTATGCAGAGTTCGAACCTGGGTCTCAAGTTCGGGAGGCCAATGTTCAGTCGACTGTTATACTGCTGCTTGCATCAACAGTATTGCATAACATAAAGGGGCTAAGTAAAAAAACAGCTTCCCAAAACCATATCCAGAAATTTTTACTCCATGTTTGTCGCAAAATCGTGCGGTTCGTTGTAACCTACGTAGGCTCAGACGGCAAGGGCCGTACCTCGAGGCCAAGGACCCGGGTTCAGTGCCCGCCGGGACTAAACTTTACTTTTGTTATCCAGCCTTCACTTATTACCTGTTCGTAACAATTGCAATGTGTGATTTTTACCTTTTGTTGTCCGTGTCACGGTGATTTGATGCAAGATGGCGTAGCCGTTTTATTTATATTTTATGCATTGTTTTAATTTATTTTTACATAATGACTGTCTTTCAGAAGAGTAGGCAGAGACTATAGATTTCCATTAGAAACGATTGTGACACACCTCTTTCGCTTCTTTTACGTCCATTAATCTGAAATAAATAAATTTTGATTTGATTGTTTGATCTGCGAAACTTCCAAAATAACCTTCAATGGGTAATTAACTATTACGAATTGTGACATCATTTCAAGTGTGAACGTATCCTTAGATAAGTGGAATTCGATAGTATACCGGGTGTAAATAGACTGCTACCATTAAATGAAACCACATATTCTACCGACCCTACTGAACCAATTTTCCTAAGAATGATACCCGCGGACACCCTTAGTTTGGAAAATAATTGAGTTCCAGACAAAAATGCGTGAACCCTAACGCACCGACATACGGGCGAGTTTAGAGAGAGCGTCGTTTGTGAAACCTGAAGCTGCTTGAAGTCTTTCTGTCTGTCTGTATGTATGTTCCGTTTTATCTCTAGAACCACACAACGGATTTGGGCGCGTTTTTTTTATTATCGTCGTAGTTACCCTGGTCAACATATAGGTAGGCTATAAGGGCTGTTCATAAAATAACGCCCAAACCGAAAACGGAGCAGAGATTGAATAAACGCGAGCGGATCCGCGGGCAAAGGCTAGTTCTCTCTATTTGACCAAACCACCGAAGCATTCGTTTTTCATTGTATTTTCTATGCACGTATAGTCTCAAAGGTGGAAAAGTTAGGTATGTGGTTAATAATATTAGTCAATTATAAACCGTGGGTACTTTCGAGTCTGCGTGCATTACGTAGGCTATACTTTTGATTTATTATGTAGACTATTTATTTAACACGAACGAAGTTTAACATCTGCACAAAAAGAACTTTTACATGGGTAAAGCTTTTTGTCAAATTCAAACTGATCCACAGTCCTCTGTGTAATATCATATTTTTTTGTAATATCTTGAATAAATATTTAATTATACTAAGGAATAGATTATCAAACACAAAACTTGTAAAAAAAACAAGTCTCGCAACTTAGTTCTTCTACCGTAAAATGTTGTGAGATCCATGTAAATCCAAGTTGGTTAATTTATTCAGTCCCTACTTAAGGGACCTTCTGTCTTAAGTTATTACATAATTAGCTAACCTAACAACATTTTAGAGTGACCGTATCAGTTTTATACACTAAACACTAATTGTATTCCAAATTTGAAGCTTCTTTGTCTGCTAGAAGTGCCTTAGAGTTTTGATGATCGGTCAGTCACTGAGTGAGTGATAAAATTGAGAAACTTTGACTAATTATAATTCTTAAACTACTAGTTCAAATTGAATGAAATTTGAAATATACCGTGTTTATGCAATGCCTGCTTGGTTAGGTACTGAAAATTCAGGTTTCTAATTTTATCCACAACGAAGTTATAGGGGGGTCGAAAATGGCCTGAACTGTTTTGAGAAACTTTTTAGCTCGACTTGGCGGGGGCACTACCGTGCCCCCAGATATATTTACAAAGGTGAAATGTAATAAATATTTTTTAATGGCTAGCCAAAGATTTAAAAGTTTGTCTGAATGTTATTAGCTGTGCTGCGTCGGATGATAAGGTCAGGTAAGTTTTAAGTTCTTATAATAAATTGGCTAAGTGCGTTAATTTTTTCGAGTATTCAATAACTTGTCTTGGTAGAGGTGATAGTAACACGTATTCTGTGAACATTTCAACCTTCTACCTACTACGGTAGAGGCTGTAGAGCCCTGTGACAGACCGACAGACAGACGATCCCGTTTGGCACCCTTCGGGCTTTGGGTAAGCAATCCTAAAATTGTATTATGTGTGGATTTAGCTGCCAATTTTTTTATGAATTCGATGTTATTCGTTTATGGTTGTCTACCAACAGTGTTTTTACATTTTTCATGGTTTGACTTTCACAGAAAACTATAGCTTTTTCATGCGGCTGCAAAACTACTAGCTCGTATATTGACCAGTGTCACTACGATGATATTAAAGAAACCGCATCCAAATCCGTTAAGTGGTTCTAGAGTGAAAACTTAAAGAGCCAGACGTAAAGATTAAAAATAATTTATTATAGTACAACATTTTGAGTCTTTCAATTTAGATATTGCATTTTTTTTCAGAACCCTATAGCAAGATGATTTTTAGGGTTCCGTACCTGAATTATTTAAATGTTTAACATTATAGAAAGGAAATAAAAACTAGGTTCACACTAAAACACAGAAATAAATAATTTTCATTTTCATTTTAGTTTTGTGTCGTCCTAATGTTGGTATGACATCTATATTGTTGTTGTTTACCATGTTTTTAGGGTTCCGTACCCATATCGTGTGCTAGTACGGAACCCTTTGTGCACGAGTCTGACTCGCAATTGGCCAAATGATTACATCTCAACGTGATATTGGGTGAGCTTTACTTTGTACACAAATACACGCGCTCATTGTAATTTACACTATCCCACAGAATTTTCCTTCTCCGTCATCAATATTATGCACATAAATTCGAAAAGTTGATTGAAGCATTGGGTCTACTGCGATGTATTTTGATGTATTCACATTGTGTTATTATTTGACGCAATAATTACAAATGCTGCAATATTTTCTAATTGTTATGTTAATCAGTATAGGAACTTAGGTTGATGCACTGACTGAATAATACCACAAAGGCATTGACTTTTAATATTACCAGAATGGTCAATAAACTTTAACTTCAGTTATTTTTAGTTGCATTCACTAATGTTTTGTTACAATTGGATTACGTTTTCAAAAGGGTTACTGAACGGTTTTTTTATATCAATATCCAGCCTGGTTCGTCCAGTCAGTGTTGCCAGATGAGAAAATTGAAAATGCGGTAGCGGGGCTTCAAAAACGCGGATTTTTCCAAAAAAAAGCGGAATTTTGTTTTAAGATTTATATCGATTTTTTTCGTTAAATTCATAAGCTTATTGATGTTTTTAATTGCAGTATTCTCAACGCGCCATGTATAACTATAGTATATTTTTTTGCACGAAGGAGGAAACTGACATGCTAGTGGAAAATGCGCTTTAAACTCTCATGATGCATGAGCTACTTCACATTGCAACATTCAAAAGTTCGCGAAAATGTGAAATGGCTCATGCACCATAGGAATTAAAAGCGCATTTCCTACTATCACGAACTGTCAATTTCCTGCTTCGTGTAAAATAATATACTTCGTGCCTTGGTGTAACCATAGTAACTATGGTGTTACCGCCATGAGTGAGACAAACGAGTTGTTTTAGCAGATTCGAAAAAAGCGGAACCGCGTAGCTTAAAAGCGGAAGGCGGATCCATTGTCAAAAAGGCGGGAAAAAAGCGGAAAATCGGTGTATCTGGCAACACTGCGTCTAGTTCCAAGATTTCACCACACGCTGGGCAGGCAGGTTGGTAAGCGCGGTGACAAAAACCTCGCACCTGTGACGCCACTATCCGTCACCATAAGGCCCGGTAATTGGGGATGGATATACCGCCATCAATCGGTCCTAGGCAATGGTGGGCCGCCTGGTTGTGCCTGTTTGATAGCTGTCCTCTTACTTTTCTCTGAATATCTTTCGGGAGTTTGCGAGTAAGATGGTGGTATTTGGTTGTGTTTATTGGAAAGATACACTGAGAAAAAATTCTTTTTGGCTTCATTATAAAACAGCATTACATAAGTTTAAAATACGGTGAATTGTTTTTAAATTTGGTGATAATTGGAAAATATTATGCTGCAATTAAAACTTTTGAGGAAATAATCGAGTTTTTAAGGTAAGTAACGCAATATTATGATGACAGATCACCGTATAATTGGTCACAGAAAATAAGATTATCATTTTCGTATTACATCATGCCTTCCCTATAAAAGAGTTCCACCACACTACGGTATCCTTACTGTCACCATAAAAGCTGTGATAATTCGCATAATTCTGTCTGCTTCTTACAAGGTCATAGTGACAGTAGTTTCATCGTATTTTATTGTGATGTCTACTTTACGTGAATCATCATAATTTCAGGTGAATTCACTTAATTTTATGATTACCAGTTTTCTCAGTGTAGTAACTTAATTCAAAGGGTAGAGAACACATACGTTCGTTTCTGTTTTAGGATAACCTTAATAACCTTATATCAAGATGATGCAGGAGTCCTAATAATTAAACAGACAAAGCGTCAAAAGACCTTTACTTTGGTGTAATAAAATTTAAGAAACCTGAGTACTTATTTGTATTGAAGATTTTACTTTACATCGTTCTTGTCATGCATATAACACTCAAAACAAGTGTCTTCTTTCTATTCCATCCCATAAAACTGCAGCTTTTCGAAGAAGTTTTAAATATCGTGCGACTAATTGCTGGGACAATATTTCTCCTCCAAATAGAGAGCTCACTTACAAATCAATTTTTTAATTTAAGTACAGATCTTATCTTCTTTGTTTTTAAACATCCCAGCACTGAAATTAATTTAAACATCTGTATTACAGCCGATTCTGAAGGCTTTAATTTTTATTTCAATGTTGTCAAATTTAAATTTCAACATTTAACAACAGAAGCTTTATTACTTTGGAAAATGTTTAAATTTAAATTAAAGCCTTCAGAATGGACTTTATTATCTTTGTATAGTGTCGCTATATTAGCATTTTCAGGGATTTTACACTGTCATTGAATAATTATATTTTGCTTACTAGTTATTAGTTAGCAATTTTACATTTTTCATGAAATAATTATTGCTAACTTAATATTTTGTTACTATACACGAAAAAGGTGAAAAAAGAGAGACACTTTTCTTTACCTGGCATGTGGGATGTAATTCAGTAAAGTACATACAAATTTATTTTCTCGTATCTTCATTTTTCCAAAAAAAATAATTAAATGGAGCTGTCATAGTTGTCAGTTTAAGGCCATTTTTGTCAAGTGGTTTAGCTTTTAAACAATTTTGTCATAAATATTACTAGCTTTATTATGCTAAGCTTCCTACACGTGCGTTCTAAAGTAAATATTATCAAGTAGCTCACTGCTTAGAAGTTTTTCTTTAAAATGTCTATATAATAAGTAATAATAAAAATATCTATTGATGTGTTCGCTTTATAATATCTGCTATCTTTTATTATATATTTGTTGTATGATGTTGTTTGCAAGAAATAATGCTATTTATTTCAGCCCCTTATGGGGTATGCTCTAAAGTATTATGATAAAATATAAATTATAAATAAAACATACTTAAATTAAAAAGGGTAAAACTAACCTAAAATCCTTGTTAAACCTATTGGACGGAGAGCTAGCGACCAAATCGGTCATGTAGCTTCAGCTGTATTGAAACTCCGTTAGCTACTTCCCTGAACACTTCTTCTGCCAGCACGGAGATTATGGGAAAAGGTTGTTCAGGGAAGTAGCTAACGGAGTTTCAATACAGCTGAAGATACATGACCGATTTGGTCGCTAGCTCTTAGACTATATAATAAAAATTAACTAAACTAAATAGAAAATCCTATCTAAATCGCCACCGTCATGTGGAAAGGTACCTGGAAGGCTGGCAGTGTTTCCTCTTTGAATGGCCAGGCTAATTCTCTGGCCAAGATACGCACCAGCCTTCGGGTCCCTACAAACATCGATCAGCCGTGCGGATAGTTCTTTAAAAAGGAGTTTAGCATCGGGACCCCACGGCCCGAGGGTCTCGACCCCGAAAGGCACAAATATGCAGTCCGAGCTAAGTATTATTATGTTTTTTTTTTTAGTACTAGAGGATTTTTATAATTTATGTGGTTTCTTCTTTAATCTTCTTCTTTTATGTTTGTTAAAGTTTTTAAGATAAGTTAACTAATTATCCTGCAATATTTGTATAATTTTTATATGATTTTGATCAGTTATTCGGAGTTAAAGCATGAAAAATAATGGAATTATTAAGTGGTTTAGCTCAAACATGAAAAAGTAAAGATTTTAGAATTTCTGTATACCTATAAGATGTAGCATATACTGTATTTGAACAATAAATAATAAGAACGCCTTATTCATAATGTAGTTTTAGAGTTCCATACCATACTTGACTAACTTTTAATTTTTCGAGTTTTATTTCGTAACATATTTTACGAGTACGAGTCAGTAATGAAAAGTTTTTTTTTTTAATAATTTAAGTCTGTTTACTTAATAGAATTTTACGGAACTTATTAGATTGTAAAGTTTTACATAACTGTTTAGTATTATGTTTCCAGGAAATACTACAATAAGGACTTGTTCTTGGTTTGTTGCTTCTGGTCAATATTTATAAATTACTGTGCAGTAATAAAAACTGCAATAATCACGTTTTTCTTAATGGAATATAGTGTCAATTACTTTATTTCAATTAAAATTGTATGTTGAATGTTGTTTCTAATTAATCTAAGCGGACATTAAATTAATTGGCTAGGCCCAAAGGCTAACAGGCGACTCATATTTATTCCTTTACTCATAATGCCATAATGTTGCAAGATAATTAGGTTAATGTTGAAGAGTTTTTTCAATGTATTTAATGCGATCTGTTTGATAAAAGCTCCATTTGACATAAAAATTGAAGTTTAAGAAGAAGTGAATATAAATAAAAACTACAAAATGAAAGCAAAAGTTTTGTATATTAATTAATTAAAATGTGAGTGAGTTTGGCCAGTATATGATTTTTCTCCGTGGTCCGGTACTATCCTGATTATCACGCAGGTATCGGCAGTCGAAGTGTGTGTGCCACTGCTTGAGGTGATGTCCGTTGCGGAGACGTTGCGGTGCGGACTCGAAGAGATGACGCGTCGCAGATAGAAGAGCGTAGACCGACCACAAGTATGCCCATCATTAGATGATGTGGTTTCATAACATGTCTGTCAATTTACACCCGGTATAGATCTCTACTATTTTCCTATGACACGCATTTCAAAGCATGTAATGTTTGAATCGCGAGGAAATCAGTAAACATAAGGTAGTATATCAAGGATAAACTGAGCGCGATAGTCCGAGTCTATTCCCAAATGGTCAATATTTATTAAAATTTTAGGCCACTGACTCCTTATTCTAAATTCTAGAAAACCTAAATTTAAATCTGTTAAACCCATTGATGTTAAACCTTAAATGTATTTACTGATATGCAAATAATAAAAATTCAATTACCTAGCATGTTTGGGTTTTGCCAGCTCTAGGTTTAAGATTCTCGGCCCGAGAACATGGAATTATTGCTAATCATTGTAACCTTAACTATGAAACCAACTCTGAAATCGGAAAATAAAAATGCTGTTATATAGAAAAGTGCAACACCTACTTAACTTTAATATTTAGAAGGAATGTTTTTTTGCGATTTTATGCTTACTTCAACATTAAAAGCTGTTCTTTATAAGAGTGACTGAATGAGCTCTTCAAATATGACCACACCTTTCTGTGACATGTTGTATAATATCATACATCCATCAGCCTAGATTTTCCACTACTGGACATGGGAATTTCCATAAAAACCCCCACGATAGTGACGGTGCTGCCCCTCACCAGTCTGTTTTACGTAAATGTCAGCAATTAGAGGTGGATATACTGCTATCCATCGGTCTCAGGCATAACCTCCTCTAAATAACTTCAGGGAATTTGCGAGCAAGATGACTGTACCACCACAGTCGAGCACGGCATCAGCTCTACCACCTTGTGATCCAGACACGTATCCAGACACGTATCCAGACACGTATCCAGACTTTTGTTTCGCGAGGGGGACATTCATTGAAACAACAACGTGAATTGTGAAAGAAACCTCTGTAATCACTACTATTATATTATTAAGTATCAAAAGTACCGTATAAAAACGTACTTTAACGTACTTTACAGTGATTATTCCCGGTCCCGTGTATGTCACGCCAAATTTCGAGGGGATAAATCCCACCTATCCCCCCCTGGATACGTGCTTGTTGTGATCTATAAGATAAGAGATGAGAATATTGAGTCAGACAAGAAGCGTCCAGCTATAGTCCTACAGACTGCTTGCGGCTGTTTCGACTGGTCACGACATGATTCTGCGTCTATACCTACTTACTAACCTACAAATCTAGTCTTTGAATCAGGTACCGATTAATTTTGACCTTTAGGACGTAGATTTAGAATAGAAAATGGAGTGGCGATGGGAAGAGGTAACGTTGGTGGTTTTCTTTTGGTTGTTTCTGTGTAGATGGGTGGAACAAAATGTTTTTTTTTTGTTACTGAATATTTTTAGTACCTATTTTTTGCCTGATACTTTTGTCACAGTGACTTTATTATGCATTGATATTATATTCCGCCATCTTTAACGAAGAAGTTTGAAAGTCAATTGTCTTCTATAATAATTTAATGACAAATATTTTAAATAGGTATTCGATTCTTAGTTTCTTCTTCTTCTTATGGTGTCTCTCCAACTAGTGAATGTTGGCAGTCAGCTTTGCATAGTGTGCCTTGTCTTGTGCGAAGCGAAACAGGTCAGCGGCATTCGCGATTCCTGTCCATTCTCGCGTATTTCTCATTTTATTTCGAAGCACATGATCCAGATACGCCACTTTTCTCTTTTTGATGGCATCATCTCGCAGTTCCAGTTCACCCGCCGCACAACTTCTACATTGATTATCTTCTGGGTCCAGCTAAATCTTAACATGCATCTGTAGGCCCACATTTCCAATGCTTCTATGCGTTAAGTAGATCTTCCTTCAGAGTTCAAGCTACGCTGCCATATTATGAGCCAGATGTATAAATAGGATTGAAAATGAGCGGAGCGAGACATGTAAATAAATGATGGAAGCCAAGCAAAGCGAAGCGGAGCTATGTATACCGATGACATGTAATTTTTTTCCATCCATCCATCAGCCTGTTTCGTCCACTGCTGGACATAGGCCTTTCCAGGATTTCGCCACTCTTGGCGGTCCTCCTGGAAGAAATGCCCATACTCACACACGCTGGGCATGTGGGTTGGTGAGCGCGGTGCTGAAACCCTTGCACCAGTGACGCCGCTGCCCGTCACCAGTCTGATTTATATAAGGCCCGGCAATTGGGGATGGATATACCGCCATCCATCGGTCCCAGGCAATGGTGGGCCGCCTGGTTTTTTTGCCTGAGAGCTGTCCTCTTACTCTCCCCCGAATAACTTCGGGAGGATTTCCGAGTAAGATGGTGGTACCTCCACAGTCGAGCCCGGCATTAGCTCTACCTATAATTTTTTTAGGTATCTTTATTATGTAAGGATGTTAAAATGGTACCAATTTTCTTTTCCAGCATACATTTTAGTGGACCTTACTACCTGCCTACAAAACCTAGGTATTATCTTACAAAGTACCCGAATACACCCACATCTTCTGTATGGCTTCTGTTTTCCAGGAGGTAGACACATTCCACTGATTTCTAGCTGTACAATCCTGACATATTAATTTCACGTCATAAAAAATCTTTTTTAAACATTTCATTACTTTATTTACATGCAAGTATAATCCATCCATTTTGTAAAATCACCGTTATTTCCCAACCCATAACCAAAAGCCGTAAGAGGTTCAAATCTGGTCAAGAAATATTATCCGAAATTAGCCTCGGGCAAAAAAGGAGTGCATCCAACCACTGGACAAATTAATAATACATTCCGAATGACAGGCCTTTAATATGAATAAGTCATCACAACGAATAAAAAAACATTGGCCATGATATTACTACAGCTTTAAGTATTGAAGATATAAGGAGTATTTTCCAGTGAACCATGCATTAAGAGGCCAAAAAGGGCCTGATTAATGTTGTTTAAAAGCACTCTAAATTGGAGATCAGAAAATTAATAAAATCATGATGAAGGTCATTTTTAATAGAATGAGTAGCAGCAAAATAAGTATAATATTATGAAGGTAGGTGGATATTATACGCGTTCATGGCAAATTCATAAAGTATTTTGTACGTATTTAATAATAATCAAATATATATACAGTCCTAAATCCTAAGACCCACAGGTAAGGGGTAGATGAGATGAGATATATCTACCTGTTCAATACATACATACATGTACCATTGATCAAAGATCAAAGTGTTTGCGATGGGCCTGTATACCTTTATCTTTTGCCGACTGTACATATGGCACACGATTATTTTGTTACCATGCTGACGGCCATCTTGCAAAGATGCTGTTTCAGCGCCAATAGGGCCAAAAGTAACAAAACCTCGGCCAGAGAATAGGTCTGGCCATCTAGAGCATTTTGGACATCCTACCGAGGTGCATCTTGCCTCTGTTTTCTATTTATATATTTTTAATTTCATGTACAGGTACATTAATTAGTTAAGTCTATTAATTTATTCGTCATCTCCGTGACAAATATAGATAGTAAATAAAGTGATGCAATAATAAAGGATATCACTCTTTTATCACAAATTTAATGTAATTGTAGATTATAGCTACTGCGCACTATGTAAAGCATCAGGGTTATTTCGCAAATCTTTTGTGCAATCATCTTTATGTACATATTGCTGTAAGATGGCATCCACGGCTTTTTCGCAAAAACGCCGCTTTGGAATAAACACAGTCCCGCTTTTTTTGCAAAAAAGTAGATGTTTCAAGTCAAAGTGAGATCTAAACAAAAAGTCTTTCAACAAATAGTCAAAAATAGGTGCGACAACGAGTAAAGCGATATATAGGAAGAGCGTGTTAGGTTGTCATGTAAATAACTTGGGAAACTGAGCGAAGCGGAGCGGAGCGGGGTGCCCTTCCTTGTTTAACAGAAAATATTTTCGTCCGACCGCGTATTGAGACTATGTTTACGCCATTATTCAGTTTTTCACTTCATAACTGGATCCAAATTCATACTGTAGACTCAAGTGGTCAGGAAAACTGTTCAATATCCCTAATTGCGAAACATAAAAAAAGATAAAGATATATAAAAAAAAATCTTTTTGTCTCTATATGTACCTTGTTCGAGAACAACCTCGACTCAATTAGTTTCGTAAAGGAAGAGGAAGTCTAAATCTTATTTTGCATATTTATCAGAAAGGGTTGCTGAACCTCGGTCCTGACCGCTTACAGAGTCTCTAGAATGAATTTAGATACATAAACAAAAATCACGTTATATGAATATGTAATCAAAAACAATTATAAAATTATTTCTTACGTTTCAGTTTTGTCTGTTGGGCAGCTCAATCATTAGAAATATTTTGTCACATTAACAAACCAGATTTCAGGACAAACTAGTTTTGCCTAGGTCTCTATCAAAGTTCTCAGACGTCATCGGAAATTTCAGAAATCCTTCATTGCAGATGCGAGACGGTAGATTAGGTTAGGTATGGCGATTTACGGAATGTAGTGACGTAATAACCTCGTTGCTATTGTTTTATTAATAGACAACCCAATGATCAATTTGACCTAGACAAAACTAGTTTGCCCTAACATTTGGTTTTGCCGGTAACATTTTTACTATCACACATCTACCACCATCTTAAAAGAATTCTTCAAAATGAAAAACGCCCCTGTGTAAAATAATAAACTGCTCAGGCGTAAACTGCCAATAAAAATAGAAGATAAAGGCGTCGAATAACTACATAATCACGCCTTCACTACTACAGGGGTAGACAGAATAATTTCAGACAAGTGTAGATTTGGAACAAGTTAATAAGGGGTTCCGTAAGTGACTATCAGTTAGACCAGGGATCGGCAACCTTTTTTTAGAAAGGGCAAATTAGTGCAAAATAAAATTACGCCGCCTTAGATTTTGATGACTGAAAAATTTATAAAATTAGCACGTACTGAACCTATAAGCTGTCTGATCAAAAGTCATTTTTCTTTGGATGACTCCCACGACATAGAAATTCCCCATTAGATTTTGATTGATTGATTGATTAGTGCGACGTATTTTAAAGTACCTAATCCCTCTCAAGTGATTTTGCATTGAAATCAAAGAAAGAAATAAAATGGTATTTATTGAATAAAAGACTTTTATTGGCGAGCCGCGGGTTGCCGACCACTGAGCTAGACCAATGAAATGTACCTAAGTTGCAGGTGAAAGCAACATATACATATATGGTCTGCTCCTCTCAAACTGCCATGCATGACCTAAGTCATTACCACGACAAAACTTAAAAAAAAATTATCCTGTTTTAAAAGCTTAATATTGCAATTGCTGATGGTTTAGTGTTTATCTTCTTCTTACAATAAGAAAGAAAAACCAAGAAAATGTTCTCGCAACAAATCACAAGTTTCTAAATTGAACTTCTTTGTAAGAACGGACTTTGGGCACATTCTTACACAAACAGTTGGAGCATTGTTTCAGACTCATAAATGACCCAAATCTGCCAGTACATCCATCTATCCATCAGCATGTTTCGTCCACTGCTGCCGGTGAATGCCTTTCCAGGATTTCACCACTCTTGGCAGTCCTCTTGGAAAAAATGCCCATACTCACACACGCTGGGCAGGCGGGTTGGTGAGCGCGGTGCCGAAACCCTTGCACCAGTGACGCCGCTGCCCGTCACCAGTCTGTTTTATATAAGGTCCGGCAATTGGGGATGGTTGGATATACCGCCATCATGTCAGTATAAAGACAATATTATTTTTCACCATTATCAGTTAGATATTGTTCCGGTTTTCATTTTAACGGAACCCCAAAAATGCCAGACGCGTTTTCTTTCTGTGCAATATGCATTTCTTGCGTTCCACGTCGCGTCGTAGCGAAAACGTCGACGACAAATATAGTGAAAAACTGGCCATTTTTCAGAGATTTATCGTTTCAATATCTCCCTGGATCTTGGTTTAAGCTGTTGCTTTTAAAATATATTAGAAATGTCTTCTAGTCTTTATTGAAAGGGTCATAACTGCTACAATAATAAAGGCTTTAAGAGCTTAGTACTTGGATTAATATTTCGTTCTTTTTCCAGATTATTACTTCTACTGGTAGATCTCTTATGGAGAGTATGTTCTCAAATATATTGCACTTAGAATAAGTGTTTTACAAAATCACGTGCCGGGTATTTATACATATAGTTTATAGTATCATAATCATAATTTCCAGCTGATAACTGTGTGTTCGTGGGCGGAATCTATGCGTTGTTTTGTACAAGCGGCCATTCAATAGGCAAAGTTACTTAATTTCGTCTGACGTTTTGGTCATAGAAATAACAAAGTGATGTCCTAGCGTAGTCTGTAGAATTTTGGTGGATTACGTTAGTAAAAATATTGTAGCTAAATTAATATTACCTAAAAAAGCCTGTAAAGTTTACGATAACACCATTTACGGGTTGTTCCAAACAAAACGAAAGCACTTGTACTGATAAAGGAGGTTTCAATTCATTTTTTTATACGTGAGACAAGAAACTGAAATATTGTAAATAACGCTCGATTAATCATAACAAATATGAGGTAATAACTTGTAAATATCAACAACTAGAAGAAAACTACTATAAAATTAAAAATTGTTGTCTAAATCTTCCTACACTATTTTTTTATTTATGAGTTCTTCAAAGATTTTTCCTAATTCTTCATTTGATTTATAGGGGAACGAACGATCTTATTTCAAATTTCAGCATAATCACCAGTCATTGTTTAGTTACAGTGCAGTCAGACAGACAGACAAACACTAAGGCTTAAGAGATTCCGATTTTGACACAACTCAAAAATATTCAACATTAAAACAAAACCCCCTAATCGGAAATTTTCTACAAAACAAACCAATTCAAAGCGTATCCAGGTGCATTTGTCTAAGGTCAGTGACAGCGGGTGGTACAATGACCAGCTAGATTCAAGGTCACTCACTCATCATCATCATGCTATCATTATTAGCAATCACTAGGTACTTCAGGATCTGACCGGTATTCCTTCCACTCTCTTCACATTTTGATTTTCAAGAGAACAAAAAATGGTGTCAGAAGTAAACTATCACTAGACCCCTTTTTTCACTGACTATTCTTACGTCTCAACATGATACGGATAATAATGCAAGAAAATTTCGAAAAACTCATTGGTGCCTGCATTCTCAAAATTGAAAGTATGGTGTCTTTTCGACAGAGCTAATATTATCCCCCTTTTTTTGTACAATACCTCCAGTATTGATCATCAAACTGGCCAGCTCCAAAACCTCAACCAGATACATTTACCAGAGGTTAGCAGAGAACGTTGACCCACACCTAGGCTACTAACCTCTGGCACTAAAAAATAGCAATAATGACAGTATTGTTTCAAAGTTATTTATGTTCGATTATGCACTCTCTTTATGACTTAAGTGATATAATAGTGAATACATTAAAACCGTACGCACATACTAATAAATAGACATTGTATGTGGGTGGAGACTATAGTCGTGTTATGTTTTGATTTACGGAGTTATTGTTCGGTTCCCAATTTGGAACATTGGAAACATTTAGTCTTTTTGCTAATTAGGCAGTCACGCGTGACTTTTATTTAACTAGGCTTTTCATTTGTAAAATATAAATATTTAACTAGATAAAGATGTATTCATGGGTGTTATCCAGGGATAGGAGGCTGAGACTGCAAATGCCCATCTGCTACGATCGTAAAATAACTCTTTCGCTTGAGTCACCAAGCTCTTCTATTCCGCGTTTTTATGACTTGGCTACTCATTATCTCGACTGAGTGTGTGGTGTCACTTCTTCATGAAATATTTAAACAATAATAGTAAAATAGTGAAACTTCTTGTACGTTGTTTCACTAATATTTTTTTTCTCACTATGTCAAGATTACTTATAAGTGTCAATTTAGTGTAATACTACTTAACGTACTTGACTAACCTTATTTTAAGCGTCCTGTCCTTGTAATTTCGATATAGAAAAAAAACGACGGTAGCTTAGTCCTGTCAAAGAAGTTACTAGTAAGTCGTGTTACACCGAATCAACGCCCAGTTTGGTTGGCATTTGTTCTTCTATGACGGCCAGGTGAATCTCTACTTTCTTTTGTCACTCTTCTTTCATCTTTTCTCTTCTTCTTCTTCTTCTTGTCGTGCGGTTATTAGCCAACCTGGTGTCATAGTTGTTCAGCTTGATTTACAGACCTCTGACGTGGACTAATCTTATCTCTGAAATGGAGGCTTAAATAGTATGGCAGACCGAACGACTCCAACATGTTTCATAATTTGGCCAAGTGCGAGGCAGACTCACGCACAAAGGGTTCCGTACCATACCCTACGGAACCCTAAACACATGGTAAATAACACTATTGATGTCATAACAACCTTAAGGTGACGCAAAACAAGCTGCTGAATTCCCTAAGTTTTATTATTTGTTGTTTTACATTAGAATATTTACTCAACAATGTGACCAAATTTGGAACTTGTATGTTCTTAAGATAGATCCAAAATAAATAACGTTAAAAAATGTAAATTTTTGAGGTTCATCGTATGGGGACCGTCCTTGGGTTGAATTGTTTGTTTCATTTTTATTATTTGCTGTGTAGAAGCCATAATTACACGCATTCTGTGAAATTTTTAATTGAAAAACACTTGTACTTATCCACTTATTTATATTATTTCCCTTACCGGTTTCGCTGTTATAGCATTATCAAAGGTTTTTTGGTTTTTACGTATAAGTACAAGTGTTTTTCAATCAAAAATGTATCAAAAGTTCCACCAAGTGCCAACAATCACGAGCATCAACTCCATTCTGTGAAAGTTTGAACTGTCTACCTGCAACGGCTGAAGCGGTAGACCCCTGTGACAGACGGATGGACAGACAGACAGACAGCGGAGGCTTAGTGATAGGGTCTGTTTGGCATCCTTCGGGTACGGAACCCTAAAAAAAATATGGATGTACAGTGGAGCCCGCATCAAGCTATACACATTGAGTATAAGCTGACCTCTCATTGTACGGGAAGCCTATACAATGAGAGGTCGGCTTATACTGAATGTGTATAGCTTGATGTGGGCTCCACTGTACAATCAATTGGCTTTCCATCCTTCAGCCTGTTTCGTCCACTGCTGGACATAGGCCTTTCCAGGATTTCGCCACTCTTGGCTGTCCTCCTGAAAGAAATGCCCATACTCACACACACTGGGCAGGCGGGTTGGTGAGCGTGGTGCCGAAACCCTTGCACCAATGACGCCGCTGCCCGTCATTAGTCCGATGTATATAAGGCCCGGCAATTGGGGATGGATACACCGCTATCCATCGGTCCCAGGCAATGGTGGGCCGCCTGGTTTTTTGCCTAACTTCTTTTGAACAGCTCTCTGACTCTCCCCCGAATAACTTCGGGAGGATTTGCGAGTAAGATGTTGGTACCTCCACAGTCGAGCCCGGCATCAGCTCTACCACCTAACTCAACTATCAATTGGCTTTATTGCTAATTTTTATTTACCTTATCGATATCCATAAAATAAATATGAAATCTGTTCGTTTGTACATTCTTGATTGTAGTACAGTCTCCCGCACAACCTACCTAATATCAGTTTTTAATTGGAAAAGGACATAAATTATCGTTATTTCCTCATTATATAATGCTACGACGACACAACTTCAAAGTTGCATCTCTTGAATTACAATGCCTTATTAAAACGGCAAAAAACTTAATCATACCTAATTAAATACCAGTTTTATGGGGCAATTAATAATCTGAATTCACCTCGTAAAAAGGCAGTAAAATAAATTGGTCTACTCAAAACGGGTTCCAATTCAGTTTTAAAATTGACCGTTTTGCGAGAAATCCTTGAGACTAGTAAAAATGAGTCAGTCCCGAGATTGTATTCGAAATTATTAAGATAATAAGCGGATACTTATATTTTGGTCACGAACCAATTGACAATGATCGGTACCGCGTGGCTTTAGGGTTGTCCTCTTTAGAGAAAACATAGATATCGATAAATTGTATTATAAGGTGGCTTTCGTTTTTATAGCCAAATTCATACCGGAGACTGGGTAGGTCAGGACCAAGGTTCAATGCAGATCTTTGCGAAATACGAAAAATATTTTTTGTGCCTTTATACTTGTTCAAGAACAATCTCGACTCAATTAGTAAAAAAATAAATTTTATTTTGCGTGTTTCGCAGAAAGTGTCTCCGAGACTAAACCGAGTCTCCAGTAAGAATTTTGCTATATAAACGAAAGTCACTTTATTACAAAACTGTTTTCAACAGGAAAATGTAAAGTAGAGATCTCCTAGATTAATACCATGAAGGGTTAACTGTCCGATATTACAGATAAGTATACTTATTTTAAAAAGTGTCAATTACTTCACATCCTTTTAAGATAACAGTTGATCATTAAAATATTTATAAAGACCAATAAACTAAATATAACTATTACAAAATATCGTGAGTATTTACTACCTATGTTAAAATTTTAAGTACACTGCACAAATTCAGTTCAGTTTAAAAGTGTTCGCATGGGTAACTCTGAAAGAAAATTTATAGAATTATAATAAACGCAATCCTGGTGCTCAATGTTAATATAATTTTGAAAATAACGTTGAATCTCAGTATTTAAACAACCATTGAACTTACCACACAAACTAATATTCAAAGATTTCAGCTTACACATGCACTCAGAAACTCCAACTAGCCTTACGCTTCACTAATAAGGCCCACACATGCAGAACCCTGTGCCGCAGAAATAAGGCCCTCACAGCATCGATACATAATCCGCTTACCCCAGCACTATTACCGACTAACCTTTACTCGAGCGGATTTGCTTTTGCAAGTTTAATCATGCATCCAAGCCAGTTCGTGACGCGATGTTTCGCAACTTTAATAGCACTATAGACCTTCCTACGAACTGTTGGGGTTTGATCCTTACAAATAAGGTTATTTGTAAAGGGACAATGCTATAACGAAGACCATTTGCAACAGTGAACCTACCATGGGTTTATGGTGTCTTAATAGATATTCAATGAATTACTGATATTATTTCAATGGCATTATTTCAAACACTGGCGCGTGCGAAAAAATAGCCTGTGCAGATTTCGAGACCGGGCTTCCTACAAACAATATGCACTTAGGTTTAATTCAAATGGGTCTTTACATAGTATGGTTTAAAAAGAAGTTGAATGATTTCTATTGCGTGTGAGTGATACCATGGATGAATTAATTATTCGTCCACGGTGATACAGAATGGCAGAAAAGCCGCCTTTTTCTGTCTTACCACTTGGTTTTTGTTCCATGGCTTATAGACATTATAGTTGTATGAAAGGAGCCTCCTAAGTGACTATGTACTGTGAAAAAATTACTGATTATTCTAAAAACACCCGGCCGCTCTGGACAGTTAAGAGACTGGATGGATCACAATTGAACAAGTCTCTCTAACTGACCAGAGTGTCAGGGTTGAGTTGCGAACTCAATTTGGTACATAGTCAATTTGTCTTTACAATAAGATAAATAGGCTTTTAAATATCTATACTCTGACTTGTTACGAATGTAAGAAAAATATAACAAAATGGCTTAAAACATTAACTTGCGAAAAAACTGAACTTCTTCTATCAAAAGATACTTCCACATTTGGCTGAAGTAAATTTAAACACACACACCCCTAGCAGTTATTAAACACTGATCCCAAGACTTGTCGTAGGGCTAGGAAACCACCACCGATAAACACAAATACAAACACATATCCGCATCACTACACACACACCCTCACGTACATACTTGTCACACCTTTCATACAGAAAGCTAGTGGTTTCATCCAAACCTACTATGTTTTTTACATTGAATAATAAATTAGGTTTATTCTTATTCTTGTATAAGACTTAGAAATAACATTTACAAAGTGTAAAGATAAATCCATTGAAAGAGCGGGTCTCTCCTAATACAGGTCAATAAGAATTAATAGGAGAGTCCCAACCCCCATAATGTTATCCTTGTAATTTAAATAAATAATTTTTTTGTTTGTTTGTTTGAATGGGTCGTAATCTAATCACTTTGAGGTATTTGTCATTTTTTTTTCTTTTACGGCGTATTCTTACATATACGTTTTCTTTGCAAACATAAGGTCATTTTCCTTGCCTTTTAATAAAGGGTAAACAACAAGGGTTTCTGTTCTTTCAATCCAGGAAAGAACAGTCTGTAATCCCTCTTATGATTATTTCCTTACAATCTGCATTCATGGCGCCTCCAACTACCTACGGAGTTTGGTACACTGTTCTCTAAAAGGACTTTGTGTATGTCTATCTGTTTGTCGGGAAGTTGCCTCGAGCAAGTCTGGAGAATGTGCGGAAGGTTTTCGTTCTAGACTAGACTGTTGTAATAGAGTAATTTGTGTCTGCTTATCTTAGATATATGAGCAGATTGAGCAGCCCCACTTTTGAACAGTTTTATAAAGGCAATAAAGATAACAAATAGGTCAGTATAAATTTCTTTGATCATGCTAGTACTATTATATTAAAAAATACTATTATTTAATAACATACCCATATATTAGTGATCACACAGAACAATTCTTTATTTTACAATCTTACAGTTGTAATAGACAAAACAAGGTAAGTAACTACTTATTAATTTAAATATTTAGCTAAGATCTTCCTATGAATATTTGTGTAGGTTACAGTAAAAACCAGAATAATGGTAAATCTTAGGTTTGAGCAGCTTGAGATTAAGATCTAAAGATTTGCCGACATGAGTTGGTAAAAGTAAGGATTGATTTAAAAGAAATATGGCACATATTAGAATTCAAAAATAACGATTTTGGTTTTGGTAATAAAATATAACCACGTATCTCAGTACCGCGAACAGTTAAAATGGCTTCCAATTAAACAGCGCCAAAATGTTCATATCCTTTGTTGCCTTTTCAACATTTTAAAGAGTCCCACTTCTCCTCCATACCTCCGCGATCGATAAGAGTATATCTTCTTTAGAGACAAGCAAGTCAGGTCTCAAACGGTCTCACTTTTAAAAACACCTTCTCACAACACCGCGGCGTATGGAAAATCATTTACTGTACAGTCCATCAAATTGTGGAACTCTCTTCCTCACACTATCAGAGACAGTTCTTCCATTGGTGTATTCAAAAGGAAAATAAAAGAGCACTATCTCCGTTAATATATCCTCCTGGTATACATATTAGGTATATAATATACCTATATTAGGTATATAATATACCTATATGTATACATATATATATATATATATATAGGTGGTAGAGCTAATGCCGGGCTCGACTGTGGAGGTACCACCATCTTACTCGGAAATCCTCCCGAAGTTATTCGGGGGAGAGTAAGAGAACAGCTCTCAGGCAAAACCAGGCGGCCCACTATTGCCTGGGACCGATGAATGGCGGTATATCCATCCCCAATTGCCGGGCCATATATAAAACAGACTGGTGACGTCCAGCAGTGGACGAAACAGGCTGATGGAGGGATGGATATATAAGTATGACTATATATTTATTGATAGAATACTATTTATTAATACTGTGTAGTGTACATGTAAATTTTACGTAGTTTATTATATATATTTTTACTTGTTAGTATATTTTAGGTACTATCCTAATCTTGTTTTTGTGAAAGTGTCATTATGTGCACATTATGAATACCTTACTTATATCATATATATCTCGTCCAGCCTTGGTCTGCTGGAAGAAATCTCATTATTGAGATAAGCGCGCCATTGTACATAACTTTTCAAGTGTATTTTATCAATATGTTTATAATAATAAATATATAAAACAAGGTTTATGTTTAGGATTTACAATAAGTGCAACGACGAATGACTGCCGATAAAAGACCGAGGTTCATTTCGGACTTTTACCTGCAGTCACTGGTCGTAGCACTTATTGTAAATCCTAACGCCTAATCCCTTATCATTGCGGTATAGGAACGCAGAAGAAAACTAAATCTGGATCTCA
Organism: Ypsolopha scabrella; assembly: GCA_910592155.1. Taxonomy (NCBI): domain Eukaryota; kingdom Metazoa; phylum Arthropoda; class Insecta; order Lepidoptera; family Ypsolophidae; genus Ypsolopha; species Ypsolopha scabrella. Next base: position 2,511,642 of record OU342978.1, read on the forward strand.
GGAGCTTCTCACATCCAGATTTACTTTTATTCTGCGTTTAATATCTGCGTGATATAATGTTAATTTATTCTTCTTGCGATGGATAAAAATACAGAAATTTGTTACCTACTAAGTATTGATACGAATATTAATTAACGATTAGGTACTTGTAACGTGACAGGAGCCAAAATACCTAAAGTCCATAATGTCTCAAAAGTTATCGGAAATTAATAAATAATTAGGAGCGTGAAATGTAAAATATTAGGTACTTACCGGATTAATTATCTACATTAAACTTGTATAAGCAGAACGCAATAGAAAACCACAAAAGCTCATAAACATAACAAAACAACGAACATTTGTTTACATCATTTAAATTTGCTCATATTGCGAAAACATTGAAAAATATTACTCATGATAACAAGTTTAGGTAGATCTAACACGGCCATTATAGAAATAATAAAAGACTTTTCACACTTGACCGACCTCCGAAAATAGTAATAAAATGATTAAATTACATTGCGTGTTTAAACAAGGTACCAAGGTAGACTCAGCCGGAGAATGGTCAATGTAAAAGAGTCAATAGAAAATAATAGTTTGTAACATGACGATAGGTGGAAGTCGTTGAAACTTGTGCCAACCTGCATGGATGACGGCGATTCACGCGTTAAACACAAACGGAGCTAGGATTTATGGGGACTCCTCAAAACTCACTCTTATCTTTATCAAATTATCTGACAGTTTAAGAATATAAGGATCTATAATCTAAATATTTTTTAAAATGGCATGGTTTTATTCGGCCTGCCAGATGTCCGATTTGTGTGGTATTCATACGATTATTTGCAAGTATAATCGTTTTTTATTTTCTTATAAATAGGATTATTTTAGTCCCCAATTTTCATTCCAAACATTTACTATAAAAATTTCATAAATGTTGTTGAATTTCTACGATTTTTTGCCTTTTGCAGTACGATTCTCTCTGATTTAGATTAGGTTACCCTGGTTTATAATATCCGCAGGAAGTAAAGTAAATAATGGGGTAACAGAATACTGAAAAAAACAACAAAATGAACATTTAAGCTGCCGTCTTTTTGCGCTTCACAAATCTTAGGTAACGCAGATTTGTAAAAAAATTTAGAAATTTATGTTCAAGAAAACTATGATGGTATGTTTTTGTTAGGTTCGATAAAAACCTATTTACATATTCAGTCACGGAGCGCGATCCTTCTTAAATAAGACAAGTTAACAAACATAACGGTGTAGATTCAAGTGTAATTCGTCAGCCCAAAACTTTTGCATGATTTTGTTCCACCATTTAATTTCAGATGGGGCTGGTGAGCTCACCGGCTTTAGATCTACAGAAAATAAACGGCTGCTTCAATAATTACTAATATATATCGGGATAAGCAACCGGTTTTAGCAGATTTAGACTGCCTTCATCTTGGCGAGAGAAAACATTTACGCGACGACAATGCGCCTCACTTAATGGGTGGCAGCTCGCAATGCGCAAGCATTTATCGAATTTATTTAAATTCATCCATCCATCCGTTTTCGTCCACTGCTGGACAAAGGCCTTTCCCAATTTTTGCCACTCATAGCGGTCCTCCGTCCTCCTCATCCAGCCGCCACCCACAACGTCCTTAGGTCTTACTACCAGGTCGCCCTACACTACGCTTTGCAAATTATTTATTTGAATGGAATTTATTAAATACCTGCGTTTCTCTCGATTCCATGGAAATTCCCCAAAATCCCAAAAATATGAAATGTACAGTCGAAATTGCATGTTTCTGGATTCAATTGTTTAATTGATTGATAAATCAATCAGTCGAAGTATCTTTTTATGATGTATATTATAATATGTATAATAATTTTAATACATGTTAATCTTGAATATCTGTGCTTTCATTTGGTATATAATTCATCGTTTTATTATTTGCATATTCAGCAGTAATTAGTGTTTTTCATAGTTACAGAACTTAGTAACCAATTAGGTACATTAAATACAATATGTCAGACAAAACTTTTAGCAACCATGCAGGAGTATGTACAATATCGTTGAGGCAGATACCATACAAAAATCTCTAATGGAAGCAAATAAAACCAGTACTACAACACCTTCTACCTCCATGCAAAAAGTGACTCATGGTTGTCCGTTACCGATGAGTAAGTTAATTAATTCGCAGAGCTGATGATAAGATAATCAATACATGAACAAAATGAACCTTATCTTTCCAATAAGAAAGTCTAAAATCCAATAACCTATATAACTAAGGTATAGCCGGTAATATCCTTAGTATTAGGACGTGAAGAAAATCACACCATTTAAGGAATTGTTTTCGGATACCTACCGATTTGACTTGCTAATTTGAATTATGGGTTTATTTTCAGAGGAAATTAACATTAATACTGTGAATTCCCAACGAGAGTAAATATTATTAGTTTAAAGTAACAGAGACAATTTATTTCAACGATTTTAAACGTGAAGAGTAAAACGCAAGGGTAGATTTTTAAATAGGTACCTAATAGTAAGATCGATATACCTATAGGTCGCAGGATATTTGGAAAAAAGCTGATAAACACGAAAATCCTAAATAGGAAGTCTACACGGGCCTGGATAATGGAAAAAAAGTCGAAATTAGGTGCAACAACGAACGAAGAGAAGATGAGCGTGTAAGGTTTACATTCAAATAAATTCTGGAGCCAAGCGAACCGGAGCGGAACGAGACGACCCGAAAGTTTCCAATCATCCAGACCTTTTCGCAAAAATCCTAGGTTTTTCACTTTCATCCGTTTTTTAGAATGTCCTGTAACATTTACTAAATGTAAAATGTGATCTTTACTATGATATTTTAAGTACAGTAGCTTAAAACAATTGGATATTCCACAGAAGTCTGTGACTATAAAATATGACTATATTTTGCAGCTAATTATGAATTTGTAACTATTAAAACCCCTTTTTACTACAAAGCCATTAATTATTTATGTCGTGGGAATAATCATAGAACTAGGCATATCATGAAGTATGCAACAAAAGGTCGAAAATAGGTGCGACGGCAAGCGGAGTGAAGTGAAGCGAGGAAGAGCGTGTTAGGTTCACATGTAAATAAATTTGGCTGCTAAGCGAAGTGAAGCGGGGCGAGTTTTAAGAGAATTATGGTAAATGCCTAGCCTAGACAAATCATGATATGCCCAAAAACATCTACATTTATTATACAATGTGCCGACGACATTTACATAGTTAGAGAGATGTTTTTGGGCGTTTTAATATTATATAAGGTGGAATCGTAATACCTGCCACGGATGAAATAGGAGATACTATTATGTTTATAGATTACAATAGTGAAGATAATTTATTGATCTAACTTCATAAATTTTTCCATACAAACAAATGTGCGTATAAATTTAAATTCATTTAATTGTATGAAACCGTCCGTCAAAGGACGCCGCTCTATCCGAGCGAGCCACTCGTCAAATAGTCAAAGGGCAGACCGCCTGCCGCCACCCCGTCCCCCACTACCCCCTTCGTCGCACGCGCTTGTTTTTGTTTGTTGTTGTGCCCCCACCCCAGTTCGCTGTTTTCGCTGGTCGCAGAGGTGCGTATCTCGCGCGCATTCTTTAAAAATGCCTCCTAGACCACGATATTCAAATCAAGAATATCTTGAGATGGTATCGTGCTACCGCGAGTGTAACAACGTAACCGCGCATGCAGTAAACCTATACGAGCAGAGATTTAGTGTACGAGTGAGCCATCATACCATTGTGTACGGCCAAACCGGACATGATATTAGAACTGTGCGAGAACTAAAAAGGCGCATCAAGCGCGCTTTTCAGCAAGTAAAAAGTGAAACTGACACCTTAAATAAAGTGCAAAGACATGTACGCAAGCGTGCCTACATTTGTGTGCAACGCGAAGGCGGACTTGTGCAACAGTTTTGTAGATAAATAATACTGTTGTAAATTATGCAAATAACTGTAGCTAAGGTGTAATTGGTGTAAATAAGGTACAATTGGTGTAAAAATGCAAAGACAGAACATAATGTTTTTGTGTAATGTGTACCTACGGCAAAACATAATCAGGAGACCCGGCTTTAAGTGTGATGGGAAGTTTACCATCTTATTACATCAGTTTTTATCTGCGGAATGAATTAGAGGAATGCAATAACTGGTAAGTGCACTTTTAAACTTTTGCCTGCGTATTATTGGGTACTGGTTGGCCAACAGATCCAGCCGTTTGGAAATTTAACAGTACCCTAATTAGTTAATTTACCGGTGTCTTAATGACCAATGACGAAGAGTAATTTGCAATGTATTTCGTATTTACATCTACTTTGCGTGTGAGCGTAAGCACATTGGAGAGGCATGCAATGGCACCTATTCTCGTGTAGCACTTTTAAATTTCGAGCTAAAAAAAAACAAGAATTTTCATAGCAAAATAGACCTTAACGCGGAGGGATGACAGTTAAATGAGCTTGTATTATTTTGGGTTTTCACAACTCTACATTTAAGTTTGTGCTACACAGAATAGGTACAAATATCTCTACCTGGTAGAGACGAACTGGGCAGCTGATTTCATTCATTGAACGGTTAGAAAGAGATAGCAATTGTTATCATTGACTAAACGACTCGTCAAGCGTAATTTGTGAACCACGTTATGCAGAATGAAGAAAATGTTTATTTAATTACTTTACCTTCTCAAATTTATTTAACTATTCCGGGGTACGAAATTTCTTCACTAATGTAATCTATAAACATAATAGTATCTCCTATTTCATCCGTGGCAGGTATTACGATTCCACCTTATATATAACATAAGATATGGTCACGACATGAATCCCCGAGGACCTGTCAGAGGTGTTCCCAAGTGTGAATTATGAATTGCAAGTCCATACTCGGTACACCCACTTTTCACCAAAAATTATTACGTCCAAAACGTGAAGGGCGGTTAGGCCTATTGCCATTGACAGCTTGCCTTTAGTCTTTCAAGGGTTTTTGTCTTAATATGCTGAGTCAACTACTTATCTGATCAATGTGAAACTTGAACACGTGTTTTTTGAGACCTTTATCTTTCCGTTGTCAGATCGGTTACCTAATTGGAGACATTTCAGTCGATAGATTTTATTTTTGAAAATTATGCCTTTTTAAGTTATTAATTCGTTTTATCTCTGAACGGCCTGAGTTTTATGTCTGAAATTACTGCTATGACAAAAAAAATGATTTATTTTCCAGTTTCAGGTGAAATAACTCATGCATCAAATACTTTTTCGTAAAATCCAGAAAAAAACACGAAAATTCACTGATTTTGCGTACCGGCAGCGCGCGAAGCGAGCGTTCTAATGTAGACTTTCTGACAACATACTGAGGTTCAAAATCACAGTAAGATTATCATGCGCCATGGGCCAAGCCTTAAAGTGCTTTTCTAAGCACGCAGACCAAACATAAATTAATGTCCACCACGGATAATGAACTCATGATCTCTTGGTTAGCAGGCAAGCGTTCTGCCAATCAACCACAGAGGCTCTTTCAAAACAAACACTAGCAAGTAGGTAATTCCTCTAGAAGTAACCCAGGATAGAATAGAATATAGAATAGAATATGGTATAGATAGGATAGAACCTTGAAACAGGCAAGACGCGCGCTAGTAATAACTGTGCACAGACATATTACAAATTATGACACGCCACATTAACCACTCCTAATGCTGATTACTGTTGACAGAGCCATGTTTGTGTATGGCTGTGTACATATGTACATACATAGACTTGTATACGTTTAAAGGCGAGTTTATTTAGGCTTGCTGTGGTAAGGAAGAGTTCAGCGAATGTAGGGTAAAAATTATGTAAGAGCCCGGTCCGCGAAGACGACAACTTCGATGAAAAACAATATGTTGAATATTCTTATGGCCTTTATCGCGATGTTTTTGAAAAAAACTGGGGTCATACACAACTTCATATTGGCCATCTAAATAAAGGCTTAAATTTATTTGATTGAATCGTTTCTCTTTTGCGAGTTATTTTATTACTTATGAGCCCGCTCCGAATCGTTATACATAATAATGTAAGTATTTATCAAAATAACGCGCAAAGGAGAAACAAATGAATCAAATAAACTTTAGGTCTTCCTTTAGATGGACAATATGGACTGGTGTTTGTCCCTGATTTTAAAAAAAACATCGCGGCAATGACAAGAAAAATAATTAAAATAATGCTTCGCATCAAACAGACAAAAAATACGGAGCGGGTTCTTAAGACCAGTCTTTGCCCGCGGCTTCGCCCGCGTTCATTCAACCTTTGCCCTGTTTTCGGCTTAAGCGTTATTTTATGAACACGTATGTGATGACCATGGTCACTATGATGATAATGAAACAAAGAACCACATCCAAATCCATTGAGTGGTTCCCGAGTTAAAATCGTTTATTCAATCTTTGCCCTAGGCGTTATTTTATGCACACCCTTTCCAGGGTCTCAAACTATCGGTAAAGTGGTAGACTTAAATAACACCGCACACAAACCTCTAAGGGTTTAAGCGGTGTATACTATTGTAATATTTGTACAACTATCAGTGTGTGAAATAAATAAAAATAATCTCCATTCCAAATTTCATCAAAATCGGTTCAGCCGTTTTGACTTGAAAACGGAATATACAGACAGACAAACAAACTAACATACACATTTTTGCATTTATAATATTAATAGGGAAGGAGGGATAGGGAGAAGGATAGTAGGGATGACTTTGGTTGATATCTGGCATCCATAGTTGATATACTAATTCATACTGGAGTCTCTTTAAGTGATCAGTAACAAGGTGCAGTGATCCTTTCTTTGAAAAACGCAAAATAAAATTTAGGCTAAGTGACTCGAGTGTAGTGACTTTAAGTGATGTAGCCAAATTCTTACTGGAGACTTGGTAGGTGGTCAGGACCAAGATTCAATTATCCTTTGTGCAAAATACGAAAAATATGTATATTTTGTGCCTTTATACTTGTACAAGAACAACCTTGACTCAATTTGTATAGGAAGTCTAAATTTTATTTTGCGTATTTCACAAAAAGGGTCGATAAACCTTGGTCCTTCCACATAGCGAGTTTCCAGTATGAATTTGACTGTATAAACGAAAGTCACCTTATACAGGTGAAATTCAATCAACAGACCAAATTTACACTGGAGACTCGGTTAGTGATCAAGAACAAGGTCCAATGACCCCCGAGGTGAAATTCGAAAAATGATTTTTTTTTGCCCCGTAGTGCCTGCACTAGGAATTGTACTTGAACTAGTCCAACCAGTACAAGAGCAAAAAAAATATTTTTCGAATTTGGCCAAAAGGATTACTGAACCTTGTTCCTGATCACTAACCGAGTCTCCAGTGTATTGGTCGGTTGATTGAATTTCACCCTATATGTACAATAATATAAAAACTAAAACCTACGTAGAAGAAAACTATAAAGTATACAAATGAACATACTGCATAAGGAAGTTAAGGAATAATTGATTATGTACACATAGTATGCTGAAGTAAAGGAATAGAGATATGATGAGATATATTAACAGTTCTGTAATTCTAATCACTATGCATTAAGGTGCTTCGAAAATGTATATAAGGTCCTACAATTGAAAGTGAAAAAAATTTAATAGATGATAGAGTATCCCTAATAGACCACATTCCACCGAAAACAAACATTTTTGCACGAACTTTTTTACCTTTCCATAGAAATTTAGTCAGCTGATTGAACCACTTTATACTGGGAGGTGAAAAAAATTGAAGTGATATTGGCGATATTTGAACCCCCCCGTCCGTACTCCTTAGTGAGATATCGTGAGATTTGGCTCGACCCCCTCCCCCTCCCTCTAATCTCACGTGAGATTGTTCAAAATCCCTCCCTATCCTAAACAACGAAAGCATATTCTTAGATAAAACAAAAGGAAGATACGGTACCCCGCTCCTCGCGCGCGGCACTGCAAATATAGGCCCAATGGGCCTGTTTTGTGTAGCTTGTCTCGCTCGCGCCACTGTCGAAACTTGTCGCTCTATCTCTGTAATTCGGTGGCGCTTGTTAAAAAAGAGGTCCATTTTTCAGTTGATGATATAAGAACGTACCGTATCCAGCTTTTGTAACATCAATGAGTAAAGGTCACCTCTAGGCGTTAGAAATTAAACTGCGAGTAGTTATATTCATACAATACATACATACAAAGGTGGTAGAGTTGATGCCGGGCTCGACTGTGGAGGTACCACCATCTTACTCGCAAATCCTCCCGAAGTTATTCGGGGGAGAGTAAGAGAACTGCTCTCAGGCAAAACCAGGCGGCCCACCATTGCCTGGGACCGATGGATGGCGGTATATCTGTCGCAGTCATCTGGTTGAATCTGCTATTTGATTGAACGACTAGCGCGTCTATTGAATGACGACATTTAATTGAATGACTAAAGGACAACACGTCAAGTCGTTGAATGTAACGTTCAACATCTTGACTGAACGTCATTTAGCGAAGTCGTTGAATGGGATATAGCCGACTTTGTAATGTTTGGTTAGGGTGACCATGAGTTCGCAACTTAAAAGTTAACCTTACGATATTACTGTCGATTGCCGTAAGTTTCATCATTGGCCGCCAAAATTTTAGGTCGTCTATAGTGGGGTCCCATGTAGGGTGACCATAAAGATTAGGTTTGCTTATTTGGTAGGATGCTCATGAGAATTTTGGGAGCATTAAAAAAATACTGATTTATAAACTGCTAAGCTTAAAATAATAAAAGATTGTAGCATGATTTCCAATGCTCTACTTAATCTCATATTTTTGCTTCGTATAAAAAAGTGAAAAACATAGAAAAATTGATCATATTACTTCAGAAGTAATTTATTAAAATATTCGAGTCTCTGGGACTCCAAAAAGTTGTTAAATTAAGTCTTTGTCACCTAGTGAAATGAGGGTTTAGATTAAAAAAAAAATAATTAAAATCACAGGATCAGTTTCATTTACAAATAACGCACTATAAAGTAAATTTAATCGAAAAATATATAAACACAGTTCTATCTATGCGAGCTGTTTGACACCATATTTGTTTTGGTGACTACTAGCGCCGCAGTGGAAAAAAATGAACTAAATTTGAATCACCTGACTGATTTTACGTCCACTCTGTTCATAGGGCTGTGTTACAATCCGCTAACTAGTTGGACGTTGAGTGACGCTTGTTCAATCAACGTTCGGCCTAGACATTCAATTGAATTTCGTCATTCAAGGAACGCACTAGTCATTCAATTGAATAGCAGATTCAACCAGATGACTGCGACATATCCATCCCCAATTGCCGGGCCTTATATAAAACAGACTAGTAACGGGCAGCGGCGTCACTGGTGCAAGGGTTTCAGCACCGCGCTCACCAACCCGCCTGCCCAGCGCGTGTGAGTATGGGCATTTCTTCCAGGAGGACCGCCAAGAGAGGCGAAATCCTGGAAAGGCCTATGTCCAGCAGTGGACGAAACAGGCTGATGGATGGATGGATGGATACATACAAATTACTCACGCCTGTCTCCCAGAGGGCTAGGCAGAGACTACAGATTTCCATCTGCTACGTTTCTGACACACCTCTTTTGCTTCTGTATACTATTTCGTGGCTGGTAGCGAGCCCTAAAACCACTCTAAACATTTTGAAAAAAAATACCTTCAAGTTTTTTAACATATGGAAGTAAATAAAGGGGTACCCAAATCAATATCTAGAAAAAAAATATCTTGCATTTTTAAGGCACCTTACTAACTACGCATGCATGGTACATTAATCTCAATATAAAATCTCATAAAAGCCCATGATAAAAATTAAAATATAAAATAAAAAGCCAATTCCATGGAAACGGTCGTCATAATTAGATCGTAAACTGCGCACGATTGCACTGCACAAGCGTTTGCTATTCCTATAGGTTCGTTCGTATTCGGTCACAAATACTGGACACTGCAAAAATTTAACTCTTTAAAGTTCGGGCCAGAACGGAAGGCGCGCTAAAATCGGCGCCGAATCCCCCAGCCCATCCTTACTTGCTCTACTTTTCTTATATTTCACGTTAATTGATACATTTATATTAACATCTTAAAATACTTACAATAAACACATTTATATGGCCAACACATTTTTTTTACTAAACCAGAAAAAAATACTTTTGATAATCTTAACGTAATGACAATACTTTGCTTAGTGTTTTAACCTTTAAACTCTCGCGTTTTGTAAACATTATTATGTTTATTTAGCCTTGTTTGACGCGATGTATTTGTCTCAAACAAAAGGTAATAAAAAACATCGCGTTATACCCGTCTTAAAAATATATTATAATACAACATATTAACCTTCTACTTCATGAAAAAAAATCCTCCTGTCTTGTATTTGGAAACTCTCTACTGAAAATAGTAATCTTAATAAATATGTTGACAGTCCATTTTTCACGCTTCACAAAAAGTATTTCAAAAGAAGTTGCATGACGCGCAAGTATCACAGTTGAAAAGCCCTCGTATTCGCAGCCAGATGTATTTATTTAGCTGCAGTTCGTCGGCCGGACGTCAACGTTTTACCTTCAACTCAGATGTCTCCAAGGTCTTGGCTCAGATTTTCCCGGAATAATACCGCCGGCACATATTTAATGACTATTTGAGGAATTCGGCGCGTGGTCAGAATTTGTGGTGTTTGCGGAAGTAACCTCTTCTATGGTGCTCTTGAATTATGACGCATTTTAGACTGCTGCCACAATATCGCTTACCCACTATCACGTGAAAAAGGGTTCAGTTCAGTACAAAGGCAGTGCAGGATTATTGGTTTTGCCAAAATATAATTGAGATCAAATTGGGTGCAGTGGCTTATTGGCGCTATCCTTCAGTCATAACTGCAATAATGTACAGTGTTTTGCACTTGTTTCAAAAGAAAGGTTTTTTTAGGGTCCTTGCTACTAAATATGTAGAACTGGGCAAATTTTTAGTCAGTTTTTTATCATATTAATACTAAAGTTGTGAAAAAAACGTGTCTGTACATTGAATATTTTTGTGAAATTTTAAGTGAAATATATTATTAGTATTGGTACTAAAGCAAAAAAAATGTTACATTTTAACTCAAGAACCACTTAACAGATTTGAATGCGTTTTTTTTATTATCATTGCAGTGACCCTGGTAAGCTATAAATAGATGTTAATGAAACAAACGCCAATCCGAAAATTGTCCACAACAGATTTTTCTTACGTGCAAAATTGATTGAAAGACATTTTAAAGCGAGCGAAGCGGCCGTCAAAAGCTAGCTTAAAAATAAAATAAGTCAGAAAAATGAGTATCACATTTAATATAAATATATCCAGCTGCAAAGTCACTCCTTGTCAAAACAATTATATTCTGCCTTCACTTCAAGGTGAATATTATAAACTGGAGAGATGACTGGTGTTCCTGGTTCGTTTGCCAAATCTATTTTGTGTCTACATACGGAAGTCCGGGAAGACGACCAAATTGACCAAATAGTCAACACTTGGGAGTAATTTCACAACCAGTAAATTCCAACACGTAAGTGGAAGGTAAAGCTCGACCGGGCCGCCCTAGAAGGACGTATGCCGACCGAATCAAATCAAATACCTATAGTTTATTCTGTAAAATATATACATAAAGTATAATGATATTGAAACGGCTACTCACGATTTGTTATGCAACGTGGAATTTAAGTCATTTTGCTAACGAAAACTGGTGGTACTCGTCCATATGAACAACTTTTACTATGAACACAACCTTGTAATCGTGAAAAAAAAACAGCAGTTTCATACATTTTGATCGAGTAAGTATTTAACTTTTCAATGGAACAGCTGATTTTTATTCATGATTTCAGGGTTGGCTTCATAGTAAAAGTTGTTCATATGGACGAGTACTATCAACGGCGAAATCTGACTATAAAATCGTCAGTAGCCGTTTCAATATAATTATGAATCTAAGCCACGAATATTTTACATTAAGTATACTTTCTACAGGTCAAATTTGATCTTTATTAAAACAATAGAATATTATGAAACAAATATAATAAGGGAATTATATAAAAAAACTATATTTAAGTTGAGCTGGTTGAAGTATAAGTCATATGCATAAAATAAAGAAATAAAGGAATGAGAATATTATTATACATCATGCAGTGAATAAATATGTTGATAGATAAATAAACTATAAATAGATCATGTCTTCAAATTGGCGATGCACTGAAGAGGGGCAAAGTCTTAAGTACTCGGAATAAAGGGCTTGTATGACTAGAAGTGTGAAAGAAGCGACAGCGTACCCCTCTTTGAGACAGTCGTGAGTTTATGTATGCATGAATGTATTACACTGGTAATAAAATACATTCAAATATTTGAAATGCTTAATTAAACATTCCGAACGAAAGGTACGTACGTACACTGAATCACTGAATAATTATTCCAATTTTTAATTTAAATCGGTTTTTGGTATTGTACTGAAACCATAACTACCGTTTTTAGAATTTTTGTCTGTCTGTATGTATGTTCCGTTTTAACTCGAGAAGGACTAAACCGATTTGGATACGGTTTATTTTTATTATCATCTTAGTAAACCTGATCAACATATAGGCCATAAGGGGTGTTGATAAAATAACGCCTAAGCCGAAAACGGGGCAGAGATTGATCCGCGGGCGAAAGGCTGTAATTATATTCTGGAAATACTTGAACAGTTCAGTGATCGAACAACAACCTTATTTTTCACTTTTCCTCGTACACCTTAAATGGGACGTGGTAACAATATTGAATTTTTGTGATTTCCTTTTCAGAGTAAGCCCCGGCAAATAAGAAAAGGCGGTGTGAAACAAATTGTGATTGAAATGATGAAAGGAAAAGTTCTGTTAGCTTTTAAGTGCGCCTGAATACCTTTTTAGGGTTGCGTGGATGATCCAACATTCTATAAATGGAGTTCTTTTGAATACCTGCTGAAACTTTCACTTGACGGATAGAGCTTATCAATAAAATATTTCATGTGTCACGATTACTGCTAGAAGAATGAGTAAAACTAGGTTTACCCGGGTAGATCTATTCAAGCTCTTTGGGTAAAGGGGCCGTTCAAGTATTACGTAAGCACTATGGGGGGGGGGGTCTTTGTTTTGCTTATTTTCGATGACATGGGGGGTAGGGGAGTCTAGATGATGATTACGTCATCGGTATATTTTTGTCCCTTACTCTATGTTGAATACTGTATCAGTAAAATCTAATCTCTATCCTAAATCTATTTTCTTATTTTTAAAATTATAATTATAACGATATAATATTTAAAAAAAAATATTTATAATTGAAAAATGTTTACGTAAGCATGGGGGGAGGGGGTAAGAGCTTTGCTTACTTTTGCTGACAAGGGGGACGGGGGGGTAAATAATTGTAATAAATCTGCTTACGTAATACTTGAACGGCCCCAAAGTCCGAAAATATATCTAACTATTTATGTCATTTTCATTTGTCGCTTCGCTTGGCTCTTGAATTTGTGGTTCTGTGTTTACCTAAGTAAACCTAACTTTATTAATTTTTATAGCATTACCCGTAGCATATACAGTAAAAACGTGTTGGTTATCCTTCATTCCCGGCTTTAAGTTTCTGGCAAAAACCGAAAACTCTCATCGCCAGTGTACATTGTTTGTCTGTCCGTTTGATGGTGTTTATTTATTGTGGATAACAACCTTAAATCATATCACATCTTTTGAAAACCGTAAATTGTGTAGAGCACGTACTACGAGTAGGAGAATGTTACTAATAATGTGAACCTAAGCACCTAAATAAAAAGTCTAGAATCTCGTATGCAATTCGATGACCGCGCATCCACAGACTACACTCCATCCACCATCTTTTCAAACTCCGCAAAACCATTGCCATTTAAAAACCTTAAAATAATATTGATGTCATTTTCATGAGCGGTCATGCCCGTGATTTTAACGAGCGTGAGTATTTGAGATGCGCGCGCGCAGCGCTGCGGTCGTCGGCCGCGTGCTACCTTCACCTCTCGCCTCAAGGTCTCCGAGATATTGCTGCGGGTTGGACATCCTGAAATGTCATGTTTATTGCTGTGTGTGTGGAACTTAAATTATAGTAGGCGTCGTGTCGGGATGAGTGATTTTTCCTCGTTTAAGTGCTTAGTTAAAGGTTTTGTCACAACAATACCTCAGAGGTGTTTTCGGGTATAGACTATGAAATGCAAGTCACGTTCGTACCCGTACACCTCTGTTTCACCGACGATTATTAAGTCCCAGCCAGGTTCATGGATGACAACTGAGGACACAACTGAGGACACAAATATGGCTCATATTTTTAACGTGCCTTGAAAATATGTTCCTACGGGATTTCAGCCCACGATCTGCGGATTACTGGTCAAGATGTTTGATCATCATAGACCATCGAAGCAGCCAAGATTTTATACTTATTAAACATGTGTGAAAATTATGTTAAGAAGTAAATTTGTCCTAAACATTACCGAGCAGCGTGAAACTCGTCTCCTTTACTCGGTTTGAAGTGGAATCTACAGGCTGCTTTACTCCAGCCGAGGCCAGCCTGCAAATTTTTACTATCGGGTAAAAACGTGTTTATTAGCATTTTTTGCAAAAGAACGCTGTTGCGTTTCTATATCAATTTAATTTAATTTAATTAATTTTAAATACCATCGGGGTTCAACGAGTTTTGGTCACGCTCGGTACATGTTACCGACTGCTTGAAATATTTTGTATGAGAAATTCTGGTTCCTCTCCAGAGCCGCTAGGGGCGCTGCTCAATTTATCATATAAATATTAACGCAGTTGTTAAGCTGTATCGAGACCAAAACTCATGGTAGACCTACAGAATTTGGGACGCCCTACACTTTTATGTTAACACGTTCTCGGCTTTCAAGCAACCACGCATTTCACTTGTGCCTTGCGTCTAGGTTTAGCTATAATATACCTCTACCTTAATATTGTACAGAACCATACGTATCTAGCTAGTAGGTACTACAGTTCATAGCAAACACCTTTCATGACTTTCGGTAAACCCTGAAGAACAAAAGTTCATTGTACTATTTCGACTATGTTTTCTCTATCTAAGAGGGAGGTCCTTGGTTCTAAGGTATGGTCTCCTCAGAATTGAATATCTTCACCAATGTAAGCGATGTGATGACTGATTTTATTAATGATCAGGTGATGAGATATTGTGACCATTTCTGAAGTTCACTGGCATGAACTGAGCGCATTATTATTTCGTGAACATTTTTTATAAAATTTTCGAGCTTTGTTCTGACTTTCATTTAGTGCCGATAATTGCTAACATGAATTATATCTTTGTAAAGTCTTTTTATTACCACTAGGTTTTCCAAAAATATTCTGCTGTCTTTTAACTGAACTACGGTTCTCTTTGAGTTTAGTTAGGTAGAGAGTACGTAAATCATATACTCGGTATATTCATATACTCGTCTATCATATTTAGACTAAGCCAACGAGTCACTGTCCTCGCCAATGCAGTCTACTTTCGCAGCATCTCCCAGCTACTCCAAGGTCACCAGAACTCTTCCAATGTCTTGGGCGCTTCTCCGGTCTTCCTAGAACCGGTGGCTGGTAGACGTGCCAACTGGTATACAGCTGCGATGATTAATTACTGATGACGTGTCGTCGGGACCGCCTTTGAAGCGAGTCCAAGGTTGAGGTTGACTACTAATGATTTGAAGTTGTACATATTATTTTACATTTCTAAACATGTTTGTGATGTTGTAAGAAAGGCGTGATAGAAATTGATTTAAAGAGTAATGCGCATTACCAGTAATATAATAAAATAGTAAAAAGTCGTGGCTGTAGATTGAATAGGTAGTGTTGCCATTTAAAATAATAACGAAATATTGAGCAAAATGTTGACAATCTTTTAAAAACCTATTGAAAATCATGACAGTATAGATTTGATTTAGGTGGTAGAGCTGATGCCGGGCTCGACTGTGGAGGTACCACCTAGCCGAGGATATTCGGGCAAATCCTCCCGAAATTACTAAGAGTAAGAGAACAGCTCTCAGGCAAAACCAGGCGGCTCACCATTGCCTGGGACCGATAGATGGCGGCATATCCATCCCCAATTGCCGGGCCTTATATAAAACAAACTAGTGACGGGCAGCGGCGTCACTGGTGCAAGGGTTTCGGCACCGCGCTCACCAATCCGCCTGCCCAGCGTGTGTGAGTATGGGCATTTCTTCCAGGAGGACCGCCAAGAGTGGCGAAATCCTGGAAAGGCCTATGTCCAGCAATGGACGAAACAGGCTGATGGATGGACGGATGATAGATTTGAACATGCGATCTACGGATTAAAAAGCCAAGACTCGAGATCTAGGCCACAGAGGTAGGTTAAAGGTAGGTAGGTAAGTTCAATAGTCAGAGATCAAATTTTAAACAGTAAAGGTCAACCGAGACGGGAGTTAAACAAAATTTATTGTCTGGTTAGAAATTTAAGTAAAAGTTTGCTCTAGCAAATAAATATTTAGATAAAATAAACACCTTATTTTATAAAACAAAATTAAGCCCTTAAGGGGTAAATAAGTTTTTATTTTATTAAGGCTAAAATATTTTGAGGATTTAATACCAACTTTCAACGCAGACATAATTTTATTTACAGAAAGATTAATATCAACCTCAGAACAACATCAATGATATTATATAAATATGGTGACTTTGGAGGATATAGCCAAGTCCATACTGGAGACTCTTCATTGACCCTGTTTACGAAATACGAAATATTTATTTTGTGCCCCAACTAAGCAAAGTACAACTTCGACTCAAAAAAAAGAGCTTGTATGACTAGATTGTTGGATATGGAAGATACGAATGAGGTGTATGAGGATCCAAGCTAATGAAAATTAATAGTCTCTGCCCACTCCTCTTGGAGACAGGGGTGAGTATATGCATATACGTATGTCTTATAACGTTAAGGTCTTACTTTTTATAATAAATAAATATATATGAATATATCGTCACGACATGAATCCCCAAGGGAGTGTCAGAGGTGTTCCAGGTGTGAACCGTGAAATGCAAGTCACAGTCCATACTCGCCACACCCGCGTTTTACCGACGATTTTTACGTCCGAACGTGATGGGTGGTGAGCCCTATCGTTGTTCTTCGGGCACAAATACACGCTTTTTAGAGCATGCAGGTTTCCTCACGATGTTTTCCTTCACCGTTCAGCTTTTACTTACTTACCACTTAAGTATTAGAAATACTCTGCACATAAATTCCGAAAAACTCATTGCTTTGGTCAAAGATTGAGAGGCCAGCTTTCTACCCCTGAGCTACCGTCGCTTATAATGTTAAGGCCCTTGTAGCCTCCAATAACCTTCAGATATTTTAAACAAAGTCAAAATGAACGTTAAAACCTTGCATTTGATTTTGTAATCGACTGCTCCGAAACTTGCCGTTTACGGCAACGTTGACGCCACGCGCTCTCAAAATATCTAGTTTTTATTTATTAACTCTGCTGTAAATCAACATTTTTAAATTTCCTGCAACAAGTTTTATAAGTTATACTTTTTTTGTATTTTAGTGCAAGAAACATACAAATAACATTAACGGTTTCCAAGAAATAGCTAATTTTACTCCAAAAACAGCTTGACTTTGGGAAATATTTTCAAGGTGTTTCTTATAGGCGAGAATAATTTCCTGCAATGAGATTGTTTTTTTTCTTGAAATAATGGCATATATTTTTTTAATAATTTTTAAGTAAATGGGAGTAAATTTCGCATGACGCGCGAACACGCGCCTTAAGCCTAAAAGCAAAATTTTATGCAGGGGTTGATTTCTGTGGTTGAGTTAAGAGTTTTCGTGATCGCCATTGCTTTAAAAATCTTTGCGTCATACTCCGGTACGAAATCTTACAAATTATCCGAACAAAACTGACATCTGCTCCAAATACCTAATATTATTTAACAAACTCGTCTTTCATACTGTGACACATGTATGGAAAATTACAACCGGCCCTCTCCTATTTCTCACGCAATATTAAATCATCGTTACAGTGCCACCAACTTATCTTTTCAGTTGGATTATACACCCATCTCTTTCTAGTGCGGTAAAAAAGGGTATAATTAGACGGCGAATGATTTTACTGAATAGTTAAATTGGTGGCGCTGTAGTTGTACTCGTAGGTGGTATTAAATCAATGGTGGATCAATAGTCATATTGTTTTAGGGTTCTATAACAAATTGGAACCAATATTATCTATTTTTACTATCAATAATTAGATGTTAATAAGATTACGTGTCTGCTTTTTGAACGTTTATTTATTGCTGTTTTTTTTTTTATTTTAGTGTTTCCATCCATCCATCTATCAGCCTGTTCCGTCCACTGCTGGACATAAGCCTTTCCAGGATTTCGCCACTCTTGGAGGTCCTCCTGGAAGAAATGCCCATACTCACACACGCTGGGCAGGTGGGTTGGTGAGCGCGGTGCCGAAACCCTTGCACCAGTGACGCCGCTGCCCGTCACTAGTCTGTTTTTTATAAGGCTTGGTAATTGGGGATGGATAAACCGCCATCCGTCGGTCCCAGGCAATGGTGGGCCGCCTGGTTTTGCCTGAGAGCTGTTCTCTTACTCTCTCCTGAATAACTTCACGAGGATTTGCGAGTAAGATGGTGGTACCTCCACAGTCGAGCCCGGCATCAGCTCTACCACCTTAACTTAATTGTTTAGATTAATTTAATATTAAAATTAAAAGTTTAATGGTGGTGGCAGAATAACAACTTTCCTTATACCTTTAGTATAGGAACAAATGCTGAGCCATCATCCTTTTTACCAGTTCCATAACTTAACAAATAAGTAGAAGAACTGCTGTAATGTAAAAGTATTCTGGTCTGTTAAAAAAATGTACTTAATTGTTTTGTATCTTTTATTTTTTTTTATTATTTATACAACTTTTTTTATTACTCGTTGCATAAAGAACAGTTTGCTTCATTTTAGCAAATTGGAATTATTAAACAGTCACTCTGTTTCCACTGAGTGGAAAAATTACCACTACTTCGCCTATTGGAAAACGTCAAAAAGGCCTAGGAAGATGAGCGCTCACCCAGAATGTGGAAAAGCAAACGCAGGAGAAGCATTAATCAGTCTGAACGAGGACTTCGGCAAAATCTACGAAAGGCGAATAACGAATAACTGTAACTACGCAACAGTCTGTGACCACTCTCTGGTACGGCTTCCCATGACGTCATGCCGGAACATTTATTTATGTTGTCTTAATTTAAGTACCTGAATTTGTTTACAAAAAGTATTAAATAAACCTGCAGCGAAACAGTTTCGCACCCCAAAAGTGATTTAGCAAAAGCAATTTTATTAAAACCAGCGCCCTGCGGTGGGGCTTAACATAAACTAATTATGTAATTTTATGAAGACCCTTTTAGTAACAAACTAAATAATATCGAAGATATTTAGGTACACATACTAGGACACTCGTTTCACAAGTTTTAGGGTTCTGTCGTAAAGCCTTGACAGCATCATCAGTAACAAAGCTTACCCTAAATATAATTATATTCATCTAAATTGCGTATTTATGAAAGTTATGGTTATGTATTACGGAATAATAGCCCTTAACTTTGAATTAGTGGAACATTCATTAAAAACTTGTACAACATTTTCTAATAGGTAATTTTTACCAATAATATAAGATTGGTTAATAAACTCGTACACCTATGAAGCTAGTTCTAATCTAGCTGAATCATCTGATTGTGGTGCATTGGTTCAGCTCTTCTAGATCACCTTGACCTCTGCGGACGTTCGCGCAAGGTCAGTGCCGTGTGACGTGTGTTACTGCCCTAACGAATAAGCGGTCGGTACTGACTTACCGTATGCTATGGAAGCTTCTCATAGTAAAGGTGGTCTGACACATTCAAATTCTTTCACAGATGACAGTTATGATTTGGTTCCCTAGTAGGTCATATTTAGTTCCTAGCACACCATGCCAAAAAATTAAGTGTAGAATAAATATGCGTTTTTAGGTGGATGCGAAAGCTTTCATTTCCATACGCACAGTTTTGATTGTTTTTCTTATTGTTTAATAAAATGTATTGAATAAACGTGATTTATGACAATACGCGTTACCACAGCTTAGAGTCAATTAGGCTTTATAGGTGGTAGAGCTGATGCCGGGCTCGACTATGAAACAGACTGGTGACGGGCAGCGGTGTCACTGGTGCGAGGGTTTCGGCACCGCGCTCACCAACCCGCCTGCCCGGCGTGTATGAGTATGGGCATTTCTTCCAGGAGGACCGCCAACTGGCGAAATCCTGGAAAGGCAGAGGACAAAACAGGCTGATGGATGGATGGATGACAATACGCGTGACCATAGTTTAGGGTCAATTAGGCTTTCCTAGCAAATTTGTGTTTATTTTATGCATTACTTTGTGAATGATCTTACAGAATAACTATATCTAAGGTAGTATCCCTTGCCAGAGTTAAAATTAAAAATCTTATTATCATTAAAATTGTCACCTGAGCTAATCACTTTTCTTTAATAATTTTTAATAAAAATAACAATAACAATCAAATTATAATGATAGGAAACGGCTACTCACGATTTAAGGGGGATTATCCCGATTTTGTCTCTTTTCAAATTAATTTTAATCCAATAAATAGCGAAGATAAAATATTGTAAAAAATATATGATATATTTCACTCTTTCATCTTGATATTTCGGCCATTCGATACACGATTACTTACATTTTCCTCGATCCATTTAAATCGCAAAAGTAGGTCTGAACTATGATCTAAACATCGTTTCAATTGAGCTATTTAAGTTTTGAACGGTAAAACTTATACTTAATTAAACGTCTTATAAAATGTAATATAAAACGGTCGTGATATGAAAAAATCCATCCCTCTAATTCCAAAATAATAAATAAAAACACCTCGAAACCGCGAATTTTGTAAGCGGCGCGCTTCCGTTGAGCAGGATGAGCAGGATGAGCAGGACAGATTTCGCTGGATACCCTGGCCTTATTAGTCAGATTTTGCCAGACTAGTTTCACTGTATTCGTATTCGTTAATTTTTTCGGAGGCAAACATGGTTACGCGGCGGTAAATATAAAAAACGATCAAATGTTCTGCATTTGGGAACCATCCTATAAAGGTAAATAATGTTTTATTCGCGTATGACCCGGAAAAGTTGGTATATTTAAATGATAACCTTTTATAATTTTTTACCGAAGTGACACAGATAAATAACAGGTTATGAGAGAAAGCGTGCCTGAAGTAAAATGTAAACAAATCCGTTTTTAGGGTTCCGTAGGGTGCCAAACGAGACCGTATTACTAAGGCTCCGCTGCCTGTCCATCCGTCTGTCACAGACGACGTAGGTAGTAAAAACGGAGTTTTTGAACAAGTTGTACTCCCAAACTAGAATAGATATGGTTCTGAAATAAATACATGTTATAAACAAAGCTTTTTCAAGACGATGTATTAGCTCAAAATAGGAGAAAAATTGGTTCGATCGAATAAAATTGCAAAGTGGAGGCTATTTTTTCATTTAAACAAGCAGTCTATCAAAAGTTGTGGTGCTCCGTGATCAAAACTAATAAAGTAAAAATAGCAATGATTACTGTTTTAAACATGTAAACCTATTATCTAAACGATAGCACAGCGTTTTGTGTGAATGTATATTAAATTTTATTCCTTGAAAAACAGCATTAACCACTCTCTTCTTGATTTACCGCTCTGCTCAGACGCGCGCTTTTTTAGATATACTTATCTCTTTCGTTGTGCGATCGACCTACTACGTTAGTTAGCTAACAAGTTAAGTTAGCTAGTTAACATTTTCACAGAATACCCGTTACTATAATGTAATGACCTCTACCACGGGAAATAATAATAATAAAAAGTATGTTGAATCGAAAGGGGATTTCCATATAAAAAGCTCAAAAATGTATAATTTTTTCAACGTTAGGTATTTGTTTCAGCTTTATTTTTATAGACAAACAAGTTTCAAATTTCAAAACAGAGGATGACGAATTATTTTTGTCTGACGCTAGCATTTTAGAGCTTTGTTTTTTGTCGCTCTGGTGACATAATAACATAGATATATATTTGTTATCTATCATGATTTTATGGTTATGTACCAGTATTGTGTGGTGGTACTGAACCCTTTGTGCGCGTGTCTTACTCGCACTTAGCGATTATTTTCTTTTTTAAGTCCATCAGCATTTCAATGTACCTACTGTACATAAGGAATAAGACTTAAAATATAATGTGTTTATTTTCACACACCTTCAAAGTATCTTATCGCAGATAATGCCGTAATATAGTGCGTTGCCTTTGAATCCCAAGGGAGCAAAATATATGTTTGTCCCCCGAATAAGAGCTTCGTTTGTCGCATCGTTAGCTGATATATTTGTAATACCGCGGAGAGAAATGTCGACCTTTTCAACGCCCGCCCGTATGAAAGAAGTCAAAAGTAATGACAAATTATTATTTTGCGAATCACAAATTGCCATCTTGCTTTGATGTGAATGCTCCATCACTCTTTCTGTTGGTGTAATAAGTTCCTAGGAACGACTTTGTGTGCAATCAGAATTTTATGGATCCGCAGAAGAAGGCTGCTGTCGACGCGCTTCCTCTATATTATTAGATATGATTTTTGAAATAACAATACAAGCCTAAGGGCATATATTTACTATAGTTTTACTATAGTAATAATTCAAGATTTTTCGTCATTTTAACTATGGCACGTTTTTTGCCCGCGGCCCATGGTCTCCTGTTTTGTTTCACCAAAATGGTTATTGCCCAAATTTCTGTTATTACATCACAAATATACATATTTTCAAACCTAACTCAAAAACGTCACAAGCTATAACTGTGAAAACCGTGCCAAAATCTATTCAGTGGTTTATGGTTATAAGAGAACACATGGATAGACTTAAACAGTCACAGCTCAGCTCGCGTTGGACGTAGCGTAATGTTACAGATACATAGATGAAAACCTTCATCGAAAAAAAACTAGGTAGGAGATAAATATTTACCGTTGTATGGTAACAGTAATACAGAGAGATAGACGTCGTTATTTATGAAGATTAGAAAAGAAGAAGAGAAAAAAAAAGACATTCACTTAACATTTCTTTAATTCAGTACACGAAATCGTACTTTTTATTAAAAATATCGTGAGAACAGCTACTTTTTAACCACTCACACTCAGTGTCAAGTGGGAATTGTCGTTTGCCTCCAAGAAGCTATACTTTACTAGCGAAACTAGTCACACAATATCCGACTTTATTAGCTGATTTTTTTCTGAAAAGGTCAGCTGTTGTATGGAAAAGGTACTGAATACCCTCGCCTCAATAACACGTTTGATTTATCTGTCACTTGACACAATAAGGAAATAAACCCCGTGTACCTGTCACTTGTATTTTTAGGGTTCCGTACTCCATAATGAAAAGACGAAACTCTTAACGAAACTCATACCTTCTTAACTTATTGAATAGTTGACTTTTTTTACAATTTCAAGATTATTTCAAACGCAAAAATTGGTCATATAATGTTGGAATATAATGTAGATGATAATCATAACTTTTTTCTTAATTCCAGAAACTCAAAACAATTCAGTTTGTATACATATAATACGTTTTGTACATAGCCTTTACAATTTTAATATTGTAATTTACTTGAATTTATCCCAAAAGATATTTTTTTTTGATAAACGGCCATAAAAAGTAACAAGCGTCTACAACATCCATATAAAACAGTAAAAGGCAAACCTTTTCTTTAAAAAATACCATTCTGGAAATAAATTGAGAAATAACTTCTTAGTAAAATGAGGAGAGAAAAGAGATTTATTTTCCTAAAACTGTTATCATTTCAATATATCTTTCTGCTGAATGAGGGGTTGATTTCAATTGACTTTATTTAAAAGCCTTAGCAACCCGCCCACGCCTGTCTCTATCAACGCAGAGCAAGGGAAAATATAGAGACGGCATCAAATTATCTGTAATCAATACTTAAAAACGGATAGGACTCACTTTTTAACTGCGCGAGGAGGTACAGGTCGTGCTTTCGATGAGGTTCGATCGTGAGTATTCGTGAGTCCTATCCGTTTTTAAATATTCATGATGTCAACTCACTGTAATTTCAATGAAATTATCTATAGTTTTCGATGAGACGTTTTTTATTGTATTTCCCCGTATTATTTTAATTGTGTCGTATAATGTACTTATACCTATATTACAGAATAAATTATTTGATTGAAAAATTATTCCTACTTTCCATATCCCTTCCCATATTACAAGTCTGATTAATGGGGAGTATATTCGTATGCATCACATAGCAATAGCACTGCGTCTGACCATACAGCATAGCATTAGTTCATTTGCTTAGGAAAAAAAAAAACATAAAAATTAACTTTTCAATAAATAAAAAAATATCTTTTCTTCAAATATTTGTGTTACAGTATATAAAAAACACTTATTTTCACAGTAAGCTTCCTTTTCAAAAGAAAACTTTGATCACAGGCCACATACCGGGTGTAAAATCAAAGGCAAGAATCCTTTAAAGGTGTGTTAGTATGATCGGTAAAGATATTATTTTAAATACTGGGATCTCTAAATAAAGTACCAGTACAACATAATAAGACAATTTTCTTTACTAAAAATACACTAATCGCGGGGGCACCCTCACTGGTCGCTGGCCACTCGGATGAGGGGTGCGGGTTGCGGGGCGCAATAAGGTGTGTGGGGAGGCCGGCCGGTGAGTTGCGTAGCCATAGCTCAGAAAAATGATGAAAGTTTTGGTGAAAATTCAAGGTATATTTTTTTTCTCGTAATGATATCAGAATCGTGTATACTTTCATACCCAAAAGGGATTCTTGACTTTGCATTTACATCCTGTATAATATCACAATAGATAATAGATATATTGCTGTGCCTGGACAAGGTCCATAATGATCTAATAATATTAATGTTTTTCACCTGTGAATATACATTATGGAATGCAATAAAATATATGAATATGAATAGACATCAAAGAAATTTTAATCGATTTTCGTCTTACTGTATTGCCTCCCACTCTGTGCCCTCGACTCTTTGAGCTGTCTCCAACCTCAGTATTGTTGAACTTCATTTGACAGTATCGGCAGTTCAATGTTGTATTTACCAAAGAAGACTACTGGCTTGTTCACATCATGCTCTTCGACCGAGCACTGTAACTTGTAGCTATTGATTCGCAAATCCATTTGACGCAGACCTGAAAAAAAACAATAGTAAGACAATGGAAGTCAAACCAGTCAGCCAAAACAATATGTCATAGATTTGGTGGCTGAATATAATTATCATACCAAACAATTCCGCCACTATTAAATAGTCCTGAAACTAGATTTATTGGAAAAAAAAACTTCATGATTTCTGTCATGTAAACACTATATATTCGATAGGTGGTAGAGCTGATGGCGGGCTCGACTGTGGAGGTACCACCATCTTACTCGCAAATCCTCCCGAAGTTATTCGGGGGAGAGTAAGAGAACAGCTCTCAGGCGAAACCAGGCGGCCCACCATTGCCTGGGACCGATGGATGGGGGGTTATCCGTACCCAATTGCCGAGCCTTATATAAACCAGACTGGTGACGGGCAGCGGCGTCACTGGTGCAAGGGTTTCGGCACCGCGTTCACCAACCCGCCTGCCCAGCGTGTGTGATTATGGGAATTTCTTCCAGAAGGAACGCCAAGAGTGGCGAAATCCTGGAAAGGCCTATGTCCAGCAGTGGACGAAACAGGCTGATGGATGGATGGATGGAAACACTAGGTCTTAAAAAATAGTCAAGAATGGTTACTTATTTTAAAATGTGATGTCATGCAAAGATTCACATTATTATTCCGAGAGTTTTGTGTAAATTTTGAACAATCTGCATGCCGAGGTACAACATTATTGGCTCAACTAGAAAAACACTAAGCGTTGTTCGTAAGTGCTATTATTCATGCTGAAAGTCTCAATCAAAACTTATTAATAACAATTTACTTAGGTTTCATTTTTACTTAAACTCTAAAACTGTTAATCAAGAGGACAAATAGGAATATGGAGTTATCAAATATACTAATTAGAAGAACGAATATTTGGTCCGGCAGCGAATACTGCTGGTAACCGAATTCGGGCAAAGAACTAAATGTGAATTTGATAAGCTATTGTGGACTTGGAAATAGATTCACACAATCACTATGGTGATAGCAGGTCCTATTCAGCTCACCGACTCTATTCAAGAAAAGTTTAATTAATTTTGAACCTTTACAATGTTGAAGTGCCAGAAATTGGGTTATTTTCAATGTTGGGTACGCAAATTCAAAGTTGTGTGTTAGTAGTTTGTTGGTTATATGTTTTCCTCTGAATAAGAATAACTAGACGATAAACTGTAGTATGATCAGTCTTATGATGATGTACAAAACTCTTTTATCACTTTTTTAACTTTTTTTAAATTTATAATTTAGGAGTGTTCAATCCATCTGTACAATAATGCATACAAAAACCAGTGGGTGGTTCTCGAGTTAAAACAGAACATACTATACACGTACATAAAGAGAAATATTCTAAATATTTTGGTGAATGCCAGGTCTAGTACTGAATTTGACCCGGTGCTATTTCCATGAATACGTGATGTTTAATTAATGAAATCAAGTACAATGTAAAGGATTTTGCCGAAATAAAAGCTGTATCAAAACCATGAATGTCTAAAAGTATGGAGAAACGAGATATTTGCGTTTTTGTGAGATGCTCTATATATGAATTTGTATAAAGTAACTCAGCTTGTACAAAGTTACACAGCTGAACTGCATCTAAAGTACGTAAACATTATTACGGTTATGACTAATCTACTTCAGCTATCGTTGTAATGCAGTCACAAAAATAAACGAAATAAACCGAACAAATCCGTATGGACTTCGTGACCGACCATAAACCACAACACATCCAACCGGCCCCCATAGTACTAAGCATTGTTGTTCGTTGTGGCCTGAAGTTAGCCGCACAACACGTTTGACAGCCCATTTTTCCGAACGATTTTTGACATTTGATGAGGCTCGTGACCGAATCGTTGGTGCTTATTGTAGTTTTTGTGGTCTCATACTAACTCGGTTTCTCCACGGCAACTGGTGTGTTGCTCGCCCGGCCACTCCGCAGCATCTCCTTGCTCAGATTCTTTAAAAGAAGAGTAAACAGGTACTTTTTCGATAAGCGTTCTTCATCGTAGGCTTTCCAGTGGCGCAGTAGTGGCCAAGCTAATAGTATAAAGAAAAAAAAACTGGTCAAGTGCGAGTAGGACTCGTGCCCTGAGGGTTCCGTATATTACCTTTATGCAAAGTCAGTAGCATGACACTTACGAGTACGATCTATGGAATCATCATGTATATCCAAAGGGTCCATTAAGTTGGGAAATAATTTCTTCACGTGTCTTGGGCCTGAATGTAAACGGAATTTAAAGTTTCTAAGAAGTTACCCTAAAGGTTTTTAGGGTGAGCCAATTTATATCAAATTGATTACTTATAGGGCAATAACTTTTATTCGAATTAAGTTAGAAGCCTGATTTTGTAACATTACTATGGGGCCGTAGACTTCTCTAGAAGACTTCTCTAAGGAGGAAAAGTCTTAATAGACAGACAGACGGACAACAAAGTGATCCTACAAGGGTACCGTTGTTTCCCATTTTGAGGTGCGACACCGTAAAAAATTAAGAATATTTTGGACAGTCATGTAAGGTATTCAACGAAGTGTATTCTCACTTTCAAATATTTGCACGTTTTTCAAACTTATATGTGAAGCTGAAGGTCGCACTTTTCTTGCAGAGCCATTTGTCTAAGCCATCGTCTTTGTATTTCATGTACCATATCTGTGATCTGCCCGTCTGAATGCCGGGCACATACTGGGTGTACCTGCTGGCTCGTATCTCGTATTTGATATTTTGTCTGATCGAGATCTATTCTATCGGTGTCTTTATTATACACTAACGTTTCTGAAGGTTTAAGTTTTATTCTTATTCTAAATGTTATTATTAGAGTGCATTACAAACTAGAAAAGATAAATTAGAAACAAATGAAAACACACGAATTTGAAAAAATTCCTCGGGCCAGGATTCGAACCTGCAACCTCTTGTTATCAAGACAAGCGCGCTATCAATTGCACCACCGAGGTACTTGCCTAGACTGTTGAATGTTTCTACCATACTTGTCCACCGAATATTTTGTGACTATTTGATCTAACCAGCTTGGAATGCACATACTGAACGCTCACGACGGCGTTACATGATTTCACGCCTTCTTCTTAAGAAACAGATGGCGCTGTCGTCGCTACAATAAGTGTTGCATCATTAACAGAGGTTATGATTTTATTGCGAAATCCATCGCTTTGGAATACTCTAAATATTATTATTCGAGTGCATTACAAACTAGAAAAGCTAAACAAAATATAGGTTCGAACCTTGGCCCGAGGAATTTTTTCAAATTCTTTTGTGTACATTTGTTTCTTATTTATCTTTTCTAGTTTGTAATGCATTCTAATAATATTATTTAAAGCGATGGATTTCACAATAAAAACACAATCTTTATTCTTATTCTTTATTTGACATACAGAAAATAAACATTACAATTTTACAACAAATTAGCATGTTCAAGAGTAGAATTATCTCTAAGAAGAGATTTCTTTAATTTTACCATTGGGGTGAAAGAACATAAGATTATGTTTTTATAGCAAAATTCATCGCTTTGGAAAGAATATAATGTATATAAACGTAGAAATACAAACCTTTTAATGTATTTTGTTTTAATTTTGTTCATATTCAATATTTTGTAAAGTTTTGATATGTGCAGGGCATTTAAAAATCAGTAAGATAGATGTTTGATTTAATTTAAAAATAAGTACGAAATATATTTTGGGCCGGTGTTTTAGTCGAAGGAATGACAATTTTAATGATACTAAAATGAAAACAACTTAAAAGTAACATATACTCGTATAATACCAAAACCTTTGTCAAGGCGAGGTTTTCCGGATAAACGTATATTTTTGTATATTCTTTGCTGTTTTATTTGTAAATAGCAAGGAACTAAGTAAATAAAAAATTACGTCATATCTTCCGTTTGATTCACGATCACTTGCATTTTCTTGCATCCAATAGAAGAGTTGGTCACGCTTGCAATAATTCATGTTACTCCATGCAAAAGGAGCCGCAGTGCATTTTTGGTTTTATATTTCTTAATATTGAAATGACTTCCGAAGATTTTATTTCAATTAGAATGTGCGATATATTCTCGGCAGAAGTACTATTATTTATATCTACTACTGCTAGTTTTTTCAAAGGAGGAAGATTATAGTAGCTACTCTTAATGTTACATAATATTTCTACTAGTTGCAAGTTCAAATCTGTTTTATTATAATCTTGTTTCTGATAATGGTACTAAACCCACGCTTCAGTGCAACAGAGAACGTAAAACATAAAGTAACAATTTGTTTCTATCATACAATATTTGTTCTTTGCTCGGCGTACCATACAAAACAGAGATTTGAACAATCAGAAAACAATGCCCGCTGATTGGATTCGTAACGCAGTTTTTTGCGCCCACTAAATTATTTTACAAATCGACTTCACAATTTAATTTTACACCTTGACAGATTGGCAACATGATTTATTTTACAATGTGACGGGAACTTAAAGCTTGTAAAGAGCTTTGAAGTCTATTTTCATAGAGTTAGGTATTAGTTTCGAAAGTTTTGGAATTTCAGGTATGTTGGCAATCAGTTTGCTAAGCGATGACATGTTACGTAGATCTACTGTATTTTTATTTAAATCTCTGATGCCAAGCACTGTGTTTTGGCCTGTATCATAAATTTTTTGGATGTGGTTGCCAGGGGAATAGAAATATTTTTGGCGAAACATTTTTTTATGTCGGTGAATTTCTGAAATAATTTGGGGTATGCTGCGAAAAACATGCATGTGCGTTACGGTTCTCGCATTTTTGTTTGGAACTCAATTACCCAAACTGAGGATGTCCGCGGGTATGATTCTTGGAAAAAGTGTTTCAGTAGGTTTGGTAGAATTGTGGTTTCATTTAATGGTAGCAGTCTATTTACACCCGGTGTATGCTATAAGGATTAATGATAAAATACCCGCAAAGCCGAAAAATATCGAATATAGGAGCTTTAAAATATATATTGATTGAAAGATGTTTCCACGCACACAAAGCCGCGGGCAAAAGCTAGTAATAACTAACAACATACCTTAATAGATATGTGCTTGACGTTTCGTCGCCTCTGTATGTTGTTAGTTAATCGCGAGTAAGACCCCAATACAAAGTTAATAATGTGTGAAAATCGCGAAAGTTTAAAGTTTACTAAAAGCTAGTAAATAGATAATTTCGGAAAGTATGAGGTTATCAATGCACTACTTTTATGATGAAAATATCTATTTTCACGAAAATAAACCTCATTTCAATTGGCACTGTAAATAATTTTGATATCTTCAGTGCCCCCGCCAAGTCGAGCTAAAAGGCGGCACGCCATCCTTTACATCCATCATACCATACCATACCATACCATACCATACCATACCATACCATACCATACCATACCATACCATCCTTTTCTCGAAGCAGTTCAGGCCATTTTCAACCCCACATAACTTCGTTGTGGATAAAACTGGAAGCCTGAATTTTCGGTAATCAAGCAGGCATTGTATAAACACGGTATATTTCAAATTTCATTCAATTTAAACCAGTAGTTTAAGAATTATAACTAGTCAAAGTTTCTTAATTTTGTAACTCACTCACTCACTGACTGACCAATCATCAAAACTCTAAGGCACTTCTAGCAGACATAGAAGCTTCAAATTTGGAATACAATTAGTGTTTAGTGTATAAATCAAGGGAAAACTAAAACATTTTGCAATTTCAGTCCAGTGCTCTAGATACACCTATATATATAAATAAATATAGAATTACAAAGTTACATTTTCAGTTGTAAGTAGAACGTACCGGAAAAGAAAAAAAGTAGGACTATCTACAAAAAGAAATGAGATGCCATCAAAAACAAAACTTGTAAAAAAAAACAAGTCTCGCAACTTAGTTCTTCAGTTGTGTGATCCATGTAAATCCAAGTCGATTAATTTATTCAGTCCCTACTTAAGGGACCTTCTGTATTAAGTTATTACATAACAAGCTAACCTAACAACATCTTAAAGTGACCATATCAATATTAAAAATATTTTATGTTTTAAATAAATAGATTGACTTGGCAATCGCACTAAATAATCTAATTTAATATAATATGTATTACTTGTGAGATACATTGTGTTTTCATGCGATTGCCGAGTCAATATTTTTATTTAAAACATAAAAGATTTTTAATATTAGTATGGTCACTATAAGATGTTGTTAGGTTAGCTAATTATGTAATAACTTAAGACAGAAGGTCCCTTAAGTAGGGACTGAATAAATTAATCGACTTGGATTTTAATGGATTTCACAACTTTTTACGGTAGAAGAACTAAGTTGCGAGACTTGTTTTTTTTTACAACTTTAGTTTTTGATGGCATGGGGTTTGTTTTAATTCCAAAACCTTGCTGTACCTAAAAACTGTCCATTTGCATAACTCCGTGTTTCATAGCTTTTGATGCATTTATTTTTAGAGACTATTTTATATCCCAAATCCCAATTGAGACTGGCAGGTATTCCAATTTTAAATTCGAAATTCAGTACCGCGATGTGCATTTGTTTTATTTCTCGAATGCACTGTATATTTGCATTAGGCGGTTGTAAATCGGCGCAGTGGCGATGTCTGCGCGGTTTACGAGCTGGGTACTTTCGGGCAGACGAAAAGTTCCGCCGTTTCGTTTGATTATAGCCCGCACGTGGGTGGGATAAGAACTGTTATGGACTGCGGTGTGTGGAGACTGTACCGGCGTTGGTTGAAGGTTGGAGGTCAACGTTCGACGTCAATGATGCACCGACGCGTTCGGCGTAGACCTTGGATGGTTTAGATGCGACTTGCTTTTGGGTTCTTCAGTCATATACATGTTTTGTTTCTGAAGTACAGGTTCTGAAAATATACAAAAAATGTAAAATATCACTTACATCATGGTAAAAAGAAACGCGGAAGCGGTGTCGGTGAAATGCAAATCACAGCCCACACTTATACACTCACATTTTACCGACGATCATTAAGTTCCAGATTGATGGTTGGTGAGCACTATCGCAGAGCATTGGGCGCAAAGGAGAATGCCACGAGATCGTACCAAATCGCGTCACAACCAAATAAAAATAATCATAAAATTACTTAGATATTTTAAAATCGGATCTTGATTCGATTAGGACTTATAGCCTAAAGTACTGAAGCATGGTAGATCGAATATAAATTTAATATGCTCCTACCATTTACCTCTCATAAACAACAAGACACAGTCTCCAAGAAAAGTTCGTAAGAAAGTGTCCGAACCTGTAACGTGCATAGCAGCAAAAATCTTCAACCAAATTAAGACGTTATGTCGTTAACATAAGATGCAATGTCAGTTGTACGAAATCGTCATTCGAATTTGTCACCCCATATCGGTGACAAGATGCATCGCGGACACTTTTTGAGCGAGATTGTGAGTATAGTTGTTTATGAGAGGTCAATGGGTCCTACAAGATTTGAGCCCATGACCTCAGGATTTAGTCTAATAAACGTTCGAATCACTAGCCATAGAGGCGGTTAATAAGGCGGCTGTTAATTGCTAATTTTTTTTTGGATTTTATTGCTTACTGAGGTCACTTGGGCATGCAAGGTCATAAAGGCAGGACCTACTCAAGCCTATAGAAATAGGTTTATTTGCAACTAGCCTTTGCCCGCTACTCCGCTCGCGTCTTTTTCAATCTCAGTCTCGTTTTCAGCTTGTAGGGTTATCTTATCTCTTATAGTCTTTTGACCAAGGCCACTACGATGATAATAAAGAAAACCGCATCCAAATCCGTTCTGTGGTTATCGAGATAAAACGGAATTTACATACAAACCGACAAAAAGACAGACAGACGAAGAGACAAACAGGTACTTAAAAAAAATATTATTTCAGTTAGAATTTTAGCGAAAATACTCAATGTAATAAACACGACTTTTTTACTACTTTATTACAGGTATAAATATACGTGCAGTATTATAAACTTATTAAACGTCAATTTTTATAACAAAAAAAAACAATGAACCTCAAGATAATACAGGGAAATTAAAGTTTTGTTACTTGAAGGCTTACTTTTGATGACATCTTGTCCCTTTGCTATGTTAAAGGGTTAGCGCTGTTTTTTTTTATGCGCACTGCTTAGTAAGGTTTTAAAACAAAAGAAGCAGAAAATCTCGTGTCTAATTTACTTTGACCTAGTTTTTTTAGTGACTCGAATCAGTAAATTTTAAGATATACACACTTTTAACCTCACCTTTTCGATTTTTAGGGTTCCGTACCCGAAGGGTGCCAAACGGGACTCTATTACCAAGCCTCCGCTGTCTGTTTCTCTGTCCGTTCGTCTGTCACAGGGGTCTACAGCTTCAACCCTAATAGGTAGACAGTTGAAATTTTCACAGAATACTTGTTACTATGGTCTCTAACACGGCAAATAATAAAAAAAATATATTTAGGGGGTCCCCATACAATAAACACATTATTGTCAACAAATAATAAATTTGGGGTTCCGTACTCAGAGGGTGCTGTATTGTTTGTCAGGCGCTACCATTTTAGCGCCTTGTTTTTTGTCGCCTTAATGTTGCCATAGCATATTTGTTTATGTGTATGTTTTGGATTCCGTTAACGTATTGTGTGGTGGTACGGAACCCTTTGTGCGCGAGTCTGATTTGTACATGGGCAAATTATCTCTTATATTAATTAAATTTGAATGTTCATATTTTCAACATGGAAAATGGTATACTACATCATTTTAAAAATGCGTTTGATTTATCAAGTATTCTACATTTACTAGTACTATAGGAAAGTTCAACTCAGCAGGTCTGTTTTATGACCACGCCCAATTTTTTCCGTTATAACAGGGATTACCTATTCAAAAATACAAAATACAAATACAAAATACAAAAATTATTTATTGATACAAAAAACTTAACCTAGAATAACAATATTGTTTTAAGGCTATGTATATATACAGTACAAGTGATCAACTGACTCTTAATAAGGCGAGGCCTGTCATTTAAAAGTCAGTTTCTTCTACTCAAGGTGATACAGTTGGAATTTAGCCAAAAAGAGAAGAGCGTGCAAATTCCTAACGAAAGGTACAAATCTTATATTACTGTATGATTGATTAATTTATGTGTGTTTTTTGAGAGTGATGAAAGAGGATGTATGATTGTGTGTGTGAGTGTGTGTTTTGAGAGTGATGAAAGAGGATGTATGATTGTGTGTGTGAGTGTGTGTTTTGAGTGAGGAATTGAGTAAGTACATCAGTCAGTCAGTGTGAGTCAGTCAGTAAGTGAAAAAAGCTCGAAAAAGGTGATTTTGAAGTGCGTATGTAACTAGGTTAATGAATTATGTATCATGCATATATACTTACATATATTATAATTACATTTATAAAGTATACCAAAAATAAGTATAACAGTCTAACATATTCCTAACTCTGGATACATCCAGCTGGCTGGCTGGATCACGGATGGCACAATCGCTCGCTCAGCGAATCTACTCCCATAGAGAAATACATATATTTTGCATTTAATATCGCCGATATTTGATATACTTGCAGAAACGGCCATTTTGTGTGTGACTATTTGACCAAACTAAATTGGAATTCAAAATTGGAACGGGATTGATTTATGAAGCTGGATTTAGGGCTTTAATTATGAAGGGGCTACCCAAGCTAATAGAGACGGTTTTGAATCGTTTTAAATTTTCTTTATGAACATTACAATATTTTGAAACAGAAATATGTGACTTTTATTAAGTTACTAGTTTTTTCCCGCGGCTCCACTCGCGTGTTATTCGGTTTAACGACATGCTTTTTCCGGGATAAAAAGTAGCTTATGTGTTAAGCTAGGGTATAAGCTATATCCATTCTAAATTTCATCCAAATCCGTCCAGCCGTTTCAGTGTGAAAGAGTAACAAACATACACACTCAAACACACAAACTTTCGCATTTATAATATTAGTAGGATAGTATAAATAAAGATATAATTGCTATATTTAGCCTTTTATTTTCTTTAAATATTCCTTATTACAATAAAAATTAAATAAAAACACAATTTTCAAAATATTTCGGCCTCTTCTATGAGGCCGTCATCAGTTGAGTGACAGTTATGACAGTTAAAGACTATTTACAGAAAAAAAAATATATATATATAAAAAAAAAAAAAAAAAAAAATGATATTTACAGAATTAATGTGTGATGATGATGATGATGATGATGATGATGATGATGATGATGAGTCAATCGGTCGAGTTATGACTCATCATCATCATCATCATCATCATCATCATCATCATCATCATCATCATCACACATTAATTCTGTAAATATCATTTTTTTTTTTTTTTTTTTTTTATATATATTTTTTTTTTTCTGTAAATAGTCTTTAACTGTCATAACTGTCATTCAACTGATGACGGCCTCATAGAAGAGGCCGAAATATTTTGAAAATTGTGTTTTTATTTAATTTTTATTGTAATAAGGAATATTTAAAGAAAATTAGTAGGATAGCATATACGTATTTCAAATAGGTTTCTACCAAAAGCTTCTAATTAATAAATTTAAATTTTAGATTCACAAAAGATTAATTGGCTTAGTAGTTTTTGAGTATCACTGTAAACAGGGAAACATATACAGACAATAAAATATAAAGATAATGGCTTTCGATAAAAACAAAGAAAAATTAACAGCCAATAACCTGAACTAGCCATATAGAAACATGTATAAGGAAGTTCCATTGCGATTATGAAATAAGTTTTTGCTCTATTTTTCCTGCAATATCGTGTGCGATTTTAAGAATTACGTATACATGACTAGAGAACGCTTGCGACTTAGTCCACTTGGATTCGATATTAAAGTTTATACATCGTTATTTCGAAATATCCCTCTTCATTGTACCTCTCAAGGGGGTAACGTTTTACCTTGGTACAATATGCACATATATATATATTGTTTCCCTTACTTTTGAATAAAAAGTATGCAATAAATGTGTAAATAAAGCAACTTGCGAAAATAGTTTATCAATAATAAAGTCTTCACAAAAAAATTACGTACTTTAATATATTAGATTTTGTTTGCATTACATTAACAAACTTAAAAGCGTGTTTACTGTTGTAATGTAATGCAGCTAAAATGTTACGCATTAAATTGAATAATTTTCATGTGATCATCTAACTATTAACAAGCAGTTTGCGCGAATTGCTATAAAACGCATTTATTTCAAACTTTTTATTCAAAAATAAGGAACACAATATTATGATGTGCATTTTGCACCGAGATCCTCCGTTACCACCTTAAGGTGGTTAGGTCGGCTCTTTTTCCCAAATGTACAGCATACGATTTTTTTATAATAAAAGTATTAAAATTAAGCAACCCGTGTTTATAGTTTTTGTGTACGACCAATTATAAAGTTACGCATAAATAGCACAACTTTGCTAGAAAGCCCCAATTGCCATTCAATTATATTCGCGGGGCGTGCCATAGATCACATTTTATAATAAAATAAGAAAAACAATTACGAATAGATTCAAAATCTAAAGTTTCTATCTTCAGTTGTTTATGATGTGCGTTGTCTGTTGGTCAGTCACGGAACTGTTTTCACACTAATATTAGAAATGCGAAAGTTTGTGTGTGTGTGTGTGTGTGTGTATGTTTGTTACTCTTTCACGCTGAAACGGCTGGACGTATTTAGATGAAATTTAGAATGGATATAGCTTATATCGTAACTTAACACATAGGCTACTTTTTATCCCGGAAAAAATCATGTCGTTAAACCGAATAACACGCGGGCGGAGCCGCGGGCAAAAGCCAGTATACATATAAATTATGATGAACTGCCAATTATACTAGGAGACGACCATGATAATGCAAATTACAATGAAAAAAAT
This sequence comes from Ypsolopha scabrella, assembly GCA_910592155.1. Lineage (NCBI taxonomy): Eukaryota > Metazoa > Arthropoda > Insecta > Lepidoptera > Ypsolophidae > Ypsolopha > Ypsolopha scabrella. The sequence goes on from OU342978.1 coordinate 2,548,648, forward strand.
GTATCTACTGTAGAAAACGTGTTTCCTGATACAGTTATTGCAACATAACAAAATAAGGAAACCGTGAATGAAAAATCAACACAATAATTACCTAAGTGTAAACGGCTACATACTAACAATATATAAGTACATTTAATATTAGAGCGGTGGTAGCTTAGGGGTAGAACTCTAGTCTGTGTATAGTATTTAACACTTACCACTTGCTGAACGGTGAAGGAAAACATCGTGAGGAAACCTGCATACCCCAAAAAGCGTGTAATTGTGCCCGAAGAACGACGATAGGGCGCACCACCCATCACGTTCGGACGTACTAATCGTAGGTGAAACGCGGGTAAACCAAATGTGGACTCTGACACCCCCTCGGGGATTTATGTCGTGACGATATATTATTATATTATTAAACTAGCATTTGCCCGCGGCTCGGCCCGCGTGTTATTCGGTTTAACGACATGCTTTTTTCCGGGATAAAAAGTAGCCTATGTGTTAAATTAAGGTATAAGCTATATCCATACTAAATTGCATATAAATCCATTCAGCGGTTTCAGCGTGAACAAGTAAGAAACATACACACTAACTTTCGCATTTATAATATTAGTGTGATTGTATGTTGACAGGGCGTGAATAAAATTTAAAAGGTGGTAGAGCTGATGTCGGGCTCGACTTTGGAGGTTCCACAATCTTACTTGCAAACCCTCCGATGCTATTCGTAGGAGAAGGACAGCTCAAACCAGCACATACAGGTGGCCCACCATGCCTGGACCAATTGATGTCAGTATATAATTATTATTATTCATTGCCGGGCCTTATATAAAACCGAATGGTAACAGCCTGATTGTCACTATAATAGTGCAAGGGTTTTGTCACTGCATTCACAACGTCCCTTCCGAAGTACAAAATCATCTTACTTTTCATACAATCAGGTGATTCAAGCCTGCAGTGCCCTAACCAAACTGAGAACAATTCACAAAGTGACTTTCCACTATGTGTGTTCCCCGTGGGAATTGAACCCATGACCTTCGGGTTGAGAGCCCAAGGCTCTTACCACTAGACCACGGAGGTAGTGTTGACATTGAAAAGATGGGACTCCTCAGACATTTTTTGGAAACAGATCTTCTTCTTCCAGTGGAAACTAAGTTACATCTTTCCAGTAAATAGATGGCTTTGTCATTAGCCTGCATCAGATCTAAGTGTGTGCAGGAAGTCAGACACAGTGGGCACGACTTGAGATGGTCTGTCGTTTGTGGAACACCGCAAAGGCAGTACGTGCCAGCATTTTCCATGGAAATTCCCCAGCGTTTGAGGTTATCCTTGGATCGACCAGCACGAGATTTAAGCCAATTCAAGGATTTCCACGTTAGCCACTCTTGATCATGACCCAGTGGGAGGCGCTCTTCTGGTTTTCCCCAGTTGGGACTCAGATATGGTTGAGGTGCTTGTTCCCAGAGAGACAACCTGGTCTCAATAGGCGTCGAAGCTAGAGCGATGGTCTTAGCCAGGAAACTTCGTCTGGATTTAAGGCGAAGTTTTATTGATGCATGTCGGAACAGTGGAAGTCGAGGGTCTATCACCTGCTTGCATTGTCGACCATTGCGGCAGCCTCACGTCGGACGGGCGGTGGTGCAATGTCTGCCAAACGGTACAACATATCCGTGAGAGTAGGCTTAAGGCAGCCCGTTATTAAACGGCATGTTTCATGTAACACCACATCCACCTCTCTGGAATGGGCAGAATTTCTCCAAACTCGAGCTGCATACTCCACTGTGGAGTAGCAAAGAGCCAGAGCAGTTGTTCTGAGAGTATATGGATGGGCTCCCCAAGTGGAGCCCGTAATGCGACGCAGCAAGTTCTTTCGCGCATATACTTTCTGCTTCCTCTTTTGGCAATGACACTTAAAAGACAGTGTCCTGTCTAGAGTAACCCAAAGGAACAAATACTCGTATAAGTATCTGCCAAAAGAAAATATAAAACTTCTTAAAGCTAAAAATTTGGTGTATTTTTTCTTAAAACTTTTATTAATGACTTCACGAAAGTGCTGTACTGCTATCATAGGGAAGAAGGCAGTGTAGTTTTCCCCTATTATAACATAAAATAAGTTTTTAAATAGTATCTGTACTGAATAGTTTTTATCATAACTTAACAGTATCTTTAATATATATGTATCATTTATGTCTACGTGCAGTTCTTTGCATGTTAAAATTTTATAAGGATACTGAAAACATCGTAATATTCGACCTTTCATGCAGATACGTTTGTGTATCGTGCATGAATGTAGGACAGGGTTTACGGTTTTAAAAGTTGTAAATTTTATCATTTACAAACCACCGTACCACTGTATTCTAATTCTGAAAGTAGTATTATACTACTTTCGGAATTATACTTCAGTATTATATTCGGTATAATATTGAAAAGAGAAACTCGAATAAAGATATATTTGACTCTTGTTGAGCTTTATTTCTTTATTTGGGATGGTTAATAATTAAAACTAACATTAAAAATATTACAACTCGATATAATACAAGGTGAAATTAAATTAACCGACCAAATTCATACTGGAGACTCGGTTAGTGATCAGAAACAAGCTTCAATTACTCTTATGATGCATTCGAAAAATATTTTTTTTGCATCCTGGCTGTCTAGACTAGGAATTGTACTTAAACTAGTCCAACCAGTAAGGGAGCAAAAAATTATATTTTTTGAATTTGCCTAAAAGGATTACTGAACCTAGTCCCTGATAACTAACCGAGTCTCCAGTATAAGTTGATTTAATTTCACCCCATATTTTTACCACATTTGAAATATTTTGTGGGGACCTTAATCGTAAGTCCAATAGTTATGGGGAGGGGAGGCCGAATCATGGACGAAATTTTAATTTTAATTATTAATTTTAATTTCGTCCATGGTCGAATGCAGCTCGAAATGTTATGGTTCCTGTTATATAACACACGGTTTTTTATTCGTATAATTTCATTAAATTTTGGTAGCCCAATTCAAGTAGGTATGGATTTTTTATGTGTTTCCCGTATTGTATTTTTTATCGTATTCTATTGTTTTAATAAAGATTAATTTTGACCCGTAAAACGTATACATAATGAATCTTTTTTTACAAAATAAACTATATATTTCAATTTGAACTCGGCGCTGGACAAGCTGCCGCGAAGAAATTGCTATTTGAACATAATTTTTTTTTGTTATAATAATGTAAATCTATGACGAAGTACAAAATAATCAATATTTAATGTCAATATAACGCTAAAAAACACAAACCTAAGCCATCGAACCTTTCGGAAACCAATTAAAAATGTTGTTATCAAAGGTAATGATCGCTTGGATTTAGCCAGAAAATCAGGCAATGGCCCCGATGCTATCGATTGCAGTCTGCCAACACGGCTTGCTCAGGTCTTTGACTCTTCGCGGCATGAACTTTGCTGAAATGCAGTTAGGGTTTCGACCTTGGCTTTTGGGCTTCTGGGTAAAGTATCTGTTGTTGTGACTTTTATCATATAATAACAAAAATATTTAATTTCGCAGTACTGGAAATTTTTTACGTATTTTTATACAGCCTACCTTTGGTAACTGTCATTTCATACATTCGCGTAAAGTTGACGATCGCACCTCATTCCCAATCCAAACGTGGAACAATAATACACGGAACTTACTAGCCATATTTCGACCTTGTAGGCCTACTAGTTTCGAAGATTTCGTGATTACCTAGTTACTGAGTAAGTGTAATTTAGATTTATCAGCTAACGAAAAAAGCAGAAGACGGGCGTTAGAAGGGCTTCTTACAAATTTTCTTTCAAAAATTAAACTCGACATTCAATAAAACAAAAGGCTCATGATTGGCTCGTACTGTGTGTCTGGTGACACTGGGTAGCCATGATTGACCGGCTCACAGTAACACTGACACCATATACACGACTGTGCCTATGTTAATTATGTCATTACCTACTACCTATATTTACGTAGAGATGTACACTCGTACATGGTACTCGTACTCGTTACTCAAACGATTGATGAATTATGAAAATTTCAGTAACTAAGTAATTTAGAAAAGGGTCGACAAGAAGTGACAAAGTTTTTTTTATGTATTTTTTTTCTGTGACGGACATACAGTGCCGTTATAGTTACCAAAAAAGTATGCATTTGACAAAGAAAAATACACTCAGTATTGTGAATAAACCTGTGATCGACTAACAATATTTATTGATTAAACCATGGATGAACTTTATCTATGATTAAACTGACTTTTTCTAACGGTACTAGGTAATCAAAAAATATAATAAAATGATGTTCTTACATTTTCTGACGAGAACTTTTTAAGGGATTTAATAATCCTTACATACCTTACATAAAAGGTTAGAAAGTAAAACAATTAACAGGAGGCTAAATTCATAAATGTTTTTTTATTTTATAAAACAGAGGTTTTTGACCCTTTTTCAGGGTCCTCAGACATGCAGGCTTGTGTAGAATGTCTTGCAACAGCTGGGTTGCAGGGTTTATATGTAATCTCATCGATTTTATTTACTCTCATGTGTGGCTAGAATATTGCCAAGTCTAGAACCGTATAAGCAGTTTGTATAAGCAAGATACAAGTGAGCGCTCGGCAAAAGTGGTGGGGTACTGCGCATGTGTTCACTTGCGCACAAAATTACTACGTGCGATAGAGAAACAATGAGTAGCGCAGTCAAGGTCACCGCTCATAAACCGTTGCGACACCTGTAATAAAAATTTCAAGTGTAATATAACGATTTAGGCTGATAGAAAATGCGAGTCAAGCTCGAATAAATAAAAAATTTTGGTACGGGAGATTTTATTTAAGTGAGACTCGCTCAATTCTAGATTTAATAATTATCTGTTTATGACAATTTGCTTGACTTACGGATACCTATTACTTTTATATTTTTGCATATAATTTATCTTTTTTTTTCGTTGGTTTTCCTCTATGTTACTGTTAGATTGAGAGCTTAAACTAATTTACGTGAAGTACGTCACAAAGTATACATTGTGTTTTTTTTCAATCGTTTTTTTTTCAATGTTTGTTTTCCTTAACCGTCAAATAATTTTAATATCTATATCTATAAGCCGCGAGTTTTCTAAGCGGCCCACTTCCACTGAGCAGGATAAACATGAGAAAAATGAAAACGTTGGACCAGGACAGATTTCTCTGGATAACCTCGCTTTAAGTTTTTCACTCTTTCAGTGGCTGCAGGCATAATATGAAAGTAGAGAGACGAAGGAAAATTGGCGACATCCTGAAGAAGGTAAAAAGTGACCGGAATAGAAGAGCTTGTACGACTAGATTCATGGATGTCGATGAAGCAAAAGAGATGTGTCAGGATCGTAGTAGATGGAAATCTGTAGTTTCTGCCTACTCCTTTTGCGAGACAGGCGTCAGTATATGTATGTATAAGTCCAGCTCAGTAATTTTATTTTGTCTGTTTGCATACAAATATCAGCAATTCGAGTACAGGCTCTCTGTTTCTTGTTATTGCAACCTTACAATAAGGATTAAATTTCCCCGCTTGGTTCCCGATCTATATTATATACTTCCAGTATACGTAGATTACTTTAGCAGATGCGCAGGCGTCGAAATTGTATATTTTCTTATCCCGCATCGATTTATTTACACTTGAAATCTGCATGTGAATCCGACGTGTTCTCTTTGGTCGGTTATAATAAAATTGCATTTTATGACCTTGGGAATAATCCAAAATGAGTGGTGGATTCAATTTACAAAATGGACCACGGCATGGTTTCTTCATATTTCTGACGAAACCATGCCGCCAGGCAACTTGTTGTTCCGGGTTGACACCATAAGAGCCCGAATATGGGAGAGTAGTTACTTTACCTTTTAGTTACTTTCTTGTTGAGTGCCCTTCAACCCTTTCCATTAGGGACGGAATTGGTCAAGTATAGGCCCATTGCAAATATTTTTGAAAAATTGGTTTTCTTTTTTTATTGTTCTCTAAACGAGTTTACAAGGGCTACTCTCTGGATTTTGTGTTATAATTAAGTTTTTTGTATATTGTATATAGATTAATTTTATATTGTCTGGTAGATTAATTATTATGTAGATATTTTGTGTGTTTTTTCCCTATAATATTTGTTCCTCCTAATGTTTAAGTTGCGGTATCGTATTAGGCTAGCCTGTAAGGATAAGGTACCTGTTTCTATAACAATACATAAATAAATATCAAATATATTTTTTCATTACAAATTTAACAATAAAAACTGTAAAACAAATTAGTTAATGAACTTATACAAGGTCGCTTTGATTGATATAGTTAAATTTATACTGGAGACTTTGTAATTGATCAGTAACAAGTTTCTATGACCCTTAATTTCTGTACAAATTTGGTTTTCTATATTAATTGACTCGGGATTGTTCTTGAATAAGTACCTAAAGGGGAACAATTTTTAGGGTTCCGTACCCAAAGGATAACTAACGGGACCCTATTACTAAGACTCTCGCTGTCCGTCTGTCACCAGGCTGTATCTCATGAACCGTGATAGTTAGACAGTTGAAATTTTCACAGATGATGTATTTCTGTTGCCGCTATAACAACAAATTATACAGAATAAAATAAATATTAAATGGGGCTCCCATACAACAGAAATTATTTTTTTGCCGTTTTTATAGGTAATGGTACGGAACCCTTCGTGCGCGAGCACTTGGCCGGTTTTTATTTATTTTATTTTGCAGAAACAGTTATTGAACCTTGATCCTTATCGAGTACGAATTTGGCTATATCAATCAAAGTCACCTTAAATAGCTATCGATCAGCGGGTTGTTTACCCGATTTTCAAGGATTTCCATATTTTTCAGTGAAATAAATAAACATAAAATATCAACAAAAAATATTGTCAGTCTAAACACACAGAGGAAATTGGCTAGTTTTTATGCTCTTAAAATTCATCTCAGCAAATCTTTGGATTCTAACCTTCTTTCATCGGACCAAAAACGCAACGTGCAAAAAAACCGGACCATTTTCAAGAGTTACCCGTTTCAGTGAAAACACCTAAAACAGGCTGTTAAACTCCACCGTGGAGATGAGCCATAATTTTATACTAGTATTATCTTGAACATTAAACAGCCATATATTTATTATATCCATAAATCAGTCTACGTGTTTAGAGGTGATGCACTGAACCAAAGTGCAGTGCACCGAAAGCGCACCTTTTCAAGCGGAATTACACTTTATAACTTACTGCATAAAGACTTATATGGAAAGGGATTAGAAAAGTTATGCGTCATTACGCATCAGAGCGTCTCTTGAGCTTGAATTTCGATTATAAACTGTAACACGAGTCCTTAAGATGCATATTTAATTGCCAATAAAATCCAGTCGTGGATTTTACGACCCAGTACCCATCAACCGATAAACGAACTTTTACTCCTTAGTATAAAGATCAAAATTCTTTGATAGGTTGTTGGAATTAGGTGGTTTTGATAGTAAAAGATGGGTAAATTGACCTCAGCCAGAGTGTCCCGGCAAATATTTGTTTGACGGACGCGAGTTTGGATGAAAACTCTAACAGATAGATTAAGGAGTTTAACTTAGAAGTTTCAGTTGGTTTAGGGCCTTAATCCATAGTCATAAAAACTCTGTCAAGAGGACATTGTAACGAGGTTTGTTACCGTAGATGTAATCTTCTTGTGTAATTCACTTCTTATGAAACAACATATATCGTCACGACAGGAACCCTCGTAGGGGTTCACAAGTGTGAACTGTGAAAGAAAATGCAAGTCACATTCCAACCTTGGCACACCCGCTTATACCGAAGGAACGTCCCAAACGTGATGGGTGGTACGGTGAGCCCTATCACCGTACTTCGGGTAAGCACGCACGTCGATCACAAATTAAGTGCACCGCGGCGATTGAACCCACTACCTCTGGGTTAGCAGGCGAGCGATACCTGGCCATAGAGGCGGTTCGTCGAAACATACTGGCGACATACTGAAGAAAGGCAAAGCGGAAGAAGAGAAATAGGTGTGTCAAGTTCGTAGCTGATGGAAATTTGTAGTTTCTACCTACCCACCTCGGAGACATGCAAAGAATATGTATGTTTGTTGAAACACGACAAAAAACTGCATAACTCAATATCAGCAAAAAGAAAATTACATGATTTATTACAAAATCTATCGCTTTGGAAACTAGATATTTTTAGAGTGCTTTACATGGTGTAAAAATCTGTTAGACACAAACTTTCACAGACGGGGCTCGAACCCGTAACTCTATTTAATACACCAGCTGGTAATGCACATACTGAGCGCTCACGAGGGCGTTATGTTAAGTTATCCCTTGTAAACCAGTTTTACTATTCTAATTTCATTTAGTATTTCACCAGCGCATTTAATAACATTTCAATGTCAAATAAACGTGTCATACAAAGAGTAACTTGACGTTAAAGAAAGCTGTTATTTTTTATTCCTGTGCCACGTGAATGCAATTTCCTCAAAAACCAATCGATTATGCTTTGGCAAGAGATTTAAGAGCCGAATGTTATTTTTATTTTCGTATACGTGCCATGCATTTTTGTTCAAGGGAGATATTTCAGATCTTCGGACCGGTTGTAATTTTATTTGATCCCTAATTTATAAAAATAGTTTTTTTACAATAATAATTACCCATTCATTTAAAAATTTCGCAAAGAAATTAAATTTACAGTTAAGACTTTTTTACTACTTACTTTCTTATCAGTATATATTTTTATCTAACCTACCTTTCTCGCTGAAGGATTTCTGAAATTTCGGAAGAACCAGTGTGGCCTAGGAAAATCTAGTTTTCCTAAAATCGGGAAAATTTTTGCTGATTTCGCAAAATAAAATCTTGACGTACCACACAAGTAGTAATTGACTCGGGGCTGTGTTAAAAAGAATAATTTACGAATTTCACAAAAAGGGTCTGTCATCGAACCTTGTAACTGAGCACTTACTGAGTCTTCAGTAAGAATTTGGCTATGTAAAGGCGACGCCACGAAATTTTGGCGACATGGATCTCCATTTTTCTCAGCAATAAATAACATATGTAATTACCAACTTATATACTAGATTAAGCATTTCATTGACATCATTTTGCCCGAAGATTTAGTTGATTGATTAATTTTCATAGCAGAGAAAAAATTATTAAGAAAACCTCTTTTAAAACAGAGATTTCTATTTTACTGACAAACGGGAGCGAATGAAGCCTCTAAGTTTTTTATTTAAATTACTCTACAAATACACTTCAATATGGCCGATTGGATTTATTAAATTAATTATAGTTGTCATTTTAAATAAAAAATACTGTTTTGCCGCATACGACCTTACAGCAAGTTAGTGAGCGCATATTTTTATGGAGTAAGTCCCCCTCACTCCACTCCCATAAGGCGCCGATTGGAAATTAAAAGTTTATCAATGCCTCGCCTTAAAGTCACCTTATATTTTTGATAACCAATCAAGAACAGTAGATGCGATAACAAGCGCGACCGGGTCTTGAAATATGAATAGCACAAGTAAAAAATTCAAGTTTTATTTTTATACTTCTGAAGCCACCGCTGTCTGTTTGTTTGTCCACCTGTCAGTTGAAATTTTCATAAAATACGTGTTACTATGGCCTCTATCATGACAAATAATAAAATATAAAAAGAAATTAACCTATAAAAGTAGTATAATTTAAACGTTATTGGTTTTGGCTCTTACTTAAAAACGGTAATGTACTGCAGTCAGCAAAAGATAAAGGTACGAGTATACAGGCCCATCGCATACTCTTTGATCTTAATCTTGATCGATTGATTGATCTTGATTTGATCTTTGATCAATAGTACATGTGTGTATGTATTGACCAAGTATACCTTATCTCATCTAACACTTACCTATGGGTCTTAGGATCAAGGTGTTTGCGATGGGCCTGTATACGTTTATCTTTTGCTGACTGTACATACAAGATTAAATTTGGTCGCGTTGTAGGATATACTCTAAAGTAAAACAAGTAATAATAAAAAGTAGGGTTCCGTACACAAACGGTGCCAAATTATTTGTCAGGCGCTACCATTTTAGCGGCTTGTTTTTGTAGCCTTGATGTTACTTTGGCATGTATTTTGGTGTTATTTACCATGATATTTTTAGGGTTCCGCATTGGGATGGTACGGAATCCTTTCTGCGTGAGTGCGACTCGCACTTGGCAAAATTATATTATTGATTTAAGTACCATAACAGTTAGATGTGTATTGAATATATCTCTAACGTGAGGTCAACATCTAGGTCAAAACAAAATAAACCCATTGTGAGGACGTCCGGAATGAAGGTCAAGGAACGAAGATTTTTTACGACTCCATAAATAAGTTTAAAGACCTTTTCTTAAAGACGTTTGCATCACGAAAATCGCTTAAGAAATACCCAGCTTTAGGGACTGGGCTGGTCCGGTACATAATTTGTTTACTTTGGGTCAAGCTACGCCCCTATAGATTTACGATGTAAAGGAGGTCTGTTTCCTACTATCACCAAATAAATGTCATATATAATGTGTCACAGTCTACACTCGTTCACTCACCTTTCGACGACGATCCCAGCGTGAGTGTGGAGCCGTATCACCGTAATTCGGGCACAAATGTGGACTTGACGTGCATTCCAAAGCACGCAAACCGATACAAATGAGCCCTTTTGGAATTTGAACTCGAGACCTCTGGGTTACTAGTTGAGTACTCGAACCACTTGCCCATATAATGGCGGTCAAAACTTAATAAAATACACACTATACATTTTTTGACCTACCCTTTAATCTTGATTACTAACTACCTCCGTGGTCTAGTGGTGAGAGCCTTGGTCTCTCAACCCGGAGGTCATGGGTTCAACTCCCACGGGGAACACACATAGTGGAAAGTCACTTTGTGAATTGTTCTCAGTTTGGTTAGGACATTGCAGGCTTGAATCACCTGATTGTCCGATAAGTAAGATGATTCCGTGCTTCGGAAGGCACGTTAAGCCGTTGGTCCCGGCCACTTTCTAGTAGAGTGGTCGTTACATAAACCACGTCAGAGGCCGTAAGGCGGTTTAAAAACTCTGACACCAGGGCTTGTCGGGCCGATAGGTCTTGCAGCCCACATGATAAGAAGAAGATGCTATTGCGAAAATATTGACAGTTTTTGGAGTTCTATGACTACTTTCAAGAAGCTACTAATGTGATCATAGGCGATGAGTTTGATCGATTTGTATAACGTTTTTGAAAACTTTTTCTAGACTCCTACTGAACAGAAAAGCGTTCACTCGATGGATTTTTTTTTGAAAATAGGACACACTTTTTTTTCTCCTCTTTTGACAAATAGGAATCATTTACAGAACTCTAACTAACTGTTTAATAAGGTGGATTTAAAGAATATCTAAATTTTCATTAAAAGAAATTTTGCAAGCAATTTTTTTTATCTAAATAAAGAATCAACTTTTTGGGATTCCGTAGCCGAAGGGTGCCAAACAGGACCCTATCACTTAGCCTCCGCTGTCTGTCTGTCCGTCCGTCTGTCACAGAGGTCTACAGCTTCAGCTTTGTTATAAAATACGTTGTACTATGGCCTCTACCACAAGTGACCACGACAAATAATAAAAATATTTTTCTAGGTTATTTGTTTCAGCTCTTTCTTAGAGACGGTAATATACACAAGTTTAAAGTTAGATTAGATGGTTATACATGCTCCAAAGTAAAACAACAAATAATAAACTACGGACCCCTAAAATTACGGTTCCGTACTTGAAGGAGGTAGAGCATCTATAGGTGGTAGAGCTGATGCCGGGCTCGACTATGGAGGTACCACCATCTTACTCGCAAATCCTCACGAAGTTATTTGGGGGAGAGTAAGAGAACAGCTCTCAGGCAAAACCAGGCGGCTCACCATTTCCTGGGACCGATGGATGGCGGTTTATCCATCCCCAATTGCCGGGGCTTATATAAAACAGACTGGTGACGGGCAGCGGCTTCACTAGTGCAAGGGTTTCGGCACCGCGCTCACCAACCCGCCTGCCCAGCGTGTGTGAGTATGGGCATTTCTTCCAGGAGGACCACCAAGCGAGACGAAATTCTGGAAAGGCCTATGTCCAGCAGTGGACGAAACAGGCTGATGGATGGATGGATGGACTCAAAGGATGCCGATAGGTGCTATCATTTTAGCGCTTTTTTACTGACGCCTTGATGTTGCTATGGCATCTATATTGTTGTTATTTATAATGTTTTTAGGGTTCCTTACCCGTTTTGTGTTGTGGTACGGAACTCTCTGTGCGCGAGTCTGACTCGCACTGGGCCAAATTATTTTTATTTTACCCTGAAAACATATCTCCCGCAGTGCGAGTATTTACACTTGGAGTGACAGTTACCGTTGCAATTCAGTGATATAAGAAACCGGCTAGGTGCGAGTCTGACTCGCGCACGAAGGGTTCTGTACCATTACCATTATATTATTAAAAATCATGTCTGTTGTATTGGAGCCCCCCTTAAATATTTGTTCTAGTTTAATCCAATTATTTATTTGTAAAGTGATTGTTAATTAAATCTTCTGTGAATATTTCAAGCGTCTACCTGTTGCGTTATCAATATCGAGCAAAAATATCACATTTGTTGTATGGGAGCCCCCTTTAATATTTATTTTGTTTTGTTTTTTCGTATTTGTTGTTATAGCGGCAACAGATGAATGAATGAATGAATATATTTATTTATTTCAAGGATAACTTAAATCTAAATTAAGTAGGAATTTGGTTTGTCTGTGGGGAGGGAGTCGCACTTCTTTTTATATAATTAGTTAGTTACTAAGTTATAATTAGTTAGTTACTAAGTTATAAGTAGGCAGGTACATTTACAATAAATAATAACAATGTTATTTTAATCTATGTTTTCATGTAGAAGATAAGTTTTATATAATTTTTCAAATTATTTTTATTTTGTTCAGATCTTATACGAACAGGCATTTCATTATATAACATTGGAATTTTGCGTTTAAGCAATCTGCCGCCAAAGTAATTATTCACTTTTACTGTTTCATATTTACCCTGAGAAGTTGCTCTCGTGTTGAGCCCATGATGATATACATCATCTGTGAAAATTTGAACTGTCTAACTATCAAGGTTCATGAGATACAGCTTGGTGATAGACGGACAGACAAAACAGACAGACGGATAGCGGAGTCTAAGTAATAGGGTCCCGTTGGTTACCCTTTGGGCACGAAATCATAAAAACGTAGGAATTTTGGTACCTATAAAATTAACGTCAGGATATATTTTGTTATTCTTAAAGCAAATCTCCTTTAATACTTTAAAAAAAACCTTTTTCTTACCTATGTAGATTCTGGAACATCGAAAATCCTATAGAAATAGTAGAATGGTGCGTACCTTTAGAATTTGAATAAGTATTAATGTCACAATGACAACTGTAAACACTACGATACCAAAGCTGGCCCCGTCAATCCCCCTTTCGGTAAGAAAACACCTAGCGGGAGGGGGGGTGAAGGTCCACAGATAATTTGGTCGTGTTCACGTCCATACAACGTTGAATCGTAAAATAAATCAAATCAATTCTATTCACATCGCTGTGACGAACAACCAGACAGGGTGACAACAATAAACTTGTAATAAAAATCCGCTTTGATTTGTGTTTGTTTGGACAATAAAAACCGGCCAAGTGCGAGTCGGACTCGCGCATGAAGGGTTCCGTACCAGTATTTTAATTTTATTATTTATTTTTAAAGTGAATTATATAACTCAATATTCTGTGGATATTTCAAGCGTCTACCTGTCGCCGTTATCAATATTGAACAAAAAAATTACGTTTGTTGTATGGGAGCCCCTTTAATATTTATTTTATTCTGTTTTTTAGTACTTGATGTTATATCGGCAAAAGAAATACATCATCTGTGAAAATTTCAACAGTCTAACTATCACGGTTCATGAGATACATCCTGCCCCCTGATTCTGTATAGTAAACTCAGTTGCCAAACCAAGTGGCTATCGTCTAAATCATACATATCCGCTTATCTAAGGATAAGTTTGCACTTGAAATGACTTCACAATTCGTAAATAGTTCAATACCCGTTAAAAGTTATTTAGGAAGTTCATTTTATATCTGTATTTGGTGAATAGCAACTATAGCTAGCAACCGAAACTGAGTTACATAATAGCCCCGCTGGTTACAGACAGACGTACAGCGGAGTTTTAGTAACCGTTGGTAACCGTTTGGGTACGGTACCCTAAAAACTGCAAGTACTTGCTCTGCGCCTATTTCTTATTTATAAATATTTATAAGTTACGATTTTTGGCCAGTGTGTGCGACTGAATTCGTCACTACTTACGATAACTTGGTCAAGTGCGAGTCGAACTCGCGCATAAAGGTTTCCGTACCACCCCACAATGCGGTGCGGAACCCTAAATACATTATGGTAAATAACAACAATATACATGCCAAAGGAACATCAAGGCTATACAGAAAACAAGGCGCTAAAATGGTAGCGCCTGACAAAAAATTTGGTAGTGTATTTGTGTACTTTTTATAATTTTTTGTTTTATTTTAGTGTATTGTATGTCCTACAATTTGACTTAATTTAAAATGTGTTACCGTTTTTCAGTAACAGCCAAAACCATCCATCCATCCATCCATCCACCAGCCTGTTTCGTCCACTGCTGGACATAGGCCTTTCCAGGATTTTGCCACTCTTGGCGGTCCTCCTGGAAGAAATACCCATACTCACACACGCTGGGCAGACGGCTTGGTGAGCGCGGTGCCGAAAACCTTGCACCAGTGTCGCCGATGCCCGTCACCAGTCTGTTTTATACTAGGTGAAATTAAATCAACCGACCAAATTCATACTGGAGACTCGGTTAGTCATCAGGAACAAGGTTTAATGACCCTCCAGGTGAAATTCAAAAAAAAAAATATTTTACCCGTAGAACCTGCACTAGGAATTGTACTTAAACTAGTCAAACCAGTACGGGAGCAAAAAAAAATATTTTTCGAAATTGGCCAAAAGGATTACTGAACCTAGTTCTTGATCACTAACCGAGTCTCTAGTATGAATTTGGTCGGTTGATTAAATTTCACTCTATATAAGGCTTGGCAATTGGGGATGGATAAACTGCCATCCATCGGTCCCAGGCAATGGTGGGCCGCCTGGTTTTGCCTGAGAGCTGTTCTCTTACTCTCCCCCGAATAACTTCAGGGGCTCTTTGCAAGTATGACGGTGGTACCTCCACAGTCGAGCCCGGCATCAGCTCTACCACCTAGAAAAGCCTTTTTAGCCAAAACCAATAACGTTTAAATAGTGAAACTTTTTCGAGTTTTATTTGAGCTAGGTATATTAAGGTTTGGAAAATGAAACTTAGACTAAAATAAACGACGTAAAAAATGTGATATAAAATGGCCGTCATATTAAAAACCCATCCCTCTTATTCTAAAATAATAAATAAAAACACCTCGAAACCGCGAGTTTTCTGAGCGGCCCGCTTCCGCTTAAAACATGGAAAAGCAGGGACTGTATTTTTGAATCATTCGAATTTCAATTCGCATGCGAATCCGCATGATTCGCATACGAAAACTTAAAATCGGTATTTTTGAGAATTCATTTGTGAATTCACTCTTTTTCTGATTTCTACTAGTAGAATCTACGCAAGATTGACATGACTGAATGACAGACATTGAATTGACAAGTTAAAATGTTTCGATGCATATTTACATTCTTTATTCATAGGCGCCACTGGTGCAAGGGTTTCGGCACCGCACTCACCAACCCGCCTGCCCAGCGTGTGTGAGTATGGGTATTTCTTCCAGGAGGACCGCCAAGAGTGTCAAAATCCTGGAAATGTCCAGCAGTGGACGAAACAAGCTGATGGATGGATGGATGGATTCATATGCATTATATTTATATCTATATCTATAATTCTCATCTTTATTTTTCATTTGTGTAGAATAAGTTCTGTTGTAAAAATCCTTTTGTATGCTTGATGTCAACCTATTTCGTGTATTCTTTCACCACAGTATTGGTTGGCTGGAAGAAACCTCTTGAAGAGTTACGCTCGCCTTTGAGCATATTTTTCTTTTTGTAATCTTAGTTCAAGTCTCTATGTGTGTACAATAAAGGATATAATAATAATAATTATAGTAATAATAATAATAACCTAAAATATAAGTAAAAACCTGTGGTAAAAACAGACAACAGAAACGAAAACAATCAAAAGGAAAGGAAAAAACAACGTGAGAACGAAAACGTCAATGAGAGACTGACATTATAACTTTTTAATTTACGTTCCGTTCTCCTCCATTCATTACCGCTATATAAAATCAACGAAATATTGCTTTCCGGTTCTTATTTTTTCTGCGTAAAATGAAAACCGTTTCATTGATTTCTACTGATTCAAAAATACGTAAAATCGTGACCATTCACTCCAGAGCTGTATTTTTGAATCACTCGCCGTGAATCATGTATTCACGCACGAAAACAATTCACGTGCGAAATTCAATTCGATTGGTCAAGATTGTAAGTATTTTTGAATCATTAGAAATTAATGAAACGGTTTTCGTTTTACGCAGAGAAAATAAAAGCCGGAAAGCAATATTTCGTAGATTTTAAATACCGGTAATGAATGGAGGTGAACGGAACGTAAATTAAAAAATTATAATGTCAGTCTCTCATCGACATTTTTATTCTCACGTTGTTGTTTCCTTTCCTTTTGATTGTTTTCGTTTCTGTTGTCTGTTTTTACTTATATGTTATATTATTATTATATCCTTTATTGTACATACATAGAAACTCAAACTAAAAATACAAAAAAAAATATGCTCAAAGGCGAGCTTACCTCTTCAAGAGGTTTCTTCCAGCCAACCAAGCTAATAAAGACCAATCAAATAAGCTCAAACTTGAAGGGTTTGCTATTGTCCGTTGAGGAGAACCCATACCCACCTTCCAGTCCCATCAACAGACCTTGGTCACCATATTTTACCAAAGTGCTAATAAATACCAACAAAATAAGCCTAAACTCGAAGGTTCTGCTGTTGTCCGTTGAGAAGATCCCGTACCCACCTTCCAGTCCCATCATCAGACCATGGTCATCATGTTTTACCAAAGTGCTAATAAATACCAATTGAATTAGCCCAAACTCTAAGGGTCTGCTATTGTCCGTTGAGGAGATCCCGTACCCACCTTCCAGACTCATCATCAGACCCTGGTCACCATGTTTTACCAAAGTGCTAATAAATACCAATCGAATAAGTCCAAACTCAAAGTTTCTGCTGTTGTCCGTTGAGGAGATCCAGTACTTACCTTCCAGTCCCATCATCAGACCCTGGTCACCATGTTTTACCAAAGTGCTAATAAAGACCAATAAAATAAGCCCAAACTCGATGGGTCATGGGTCTGCTGTTATCCGTTGAGGAGATCCCGTACCCACCTCCCAGTCCCGTGATTAGACCCTGGTCACCATGTTCTACAAAAATACTCATCACTACCGATCAAATAAACTTAATCTTGAGAGGTCTCCGAAAAAAAAAAACATTTAGCAGTGGATGATTGAAACCCCGACGCGACGATGAGACTACATACGTACGACTACGCAAGGCATACATACCACACGATTAACTAAAAATCTTATTGAGTGCTTAAAGAATTTTTAAGGTCAGTTCAGTAGTTCTAGATATTACCCATTATATGCAAACAAACAAACAAATCTTTCTTCTTTATTGAATAGTGTAGACAAACTTTAACGTGAGTTGATTTGAACTAGACTGCGTCAAATTCGATATTTTGAAACATGCAGCGCCATCTAGTGTATTAAAATAAAAACAATTTCAACGCCAGCTTACATACAATTTCAAAGCCAGCTTACTGAGCCGTTATCCAGGATAGCTTCCCAGAGATGGCGTTTTCTAAGCACTTGAAAATAAAAATATTTTAGTTATTGTTCTTTGCGTAGTCAAGAAATATAATTTCAGCTTTAATATTTTTTTACAAAAGGAAATATTTTTTTTGAAAATAAAATAAAAGAATAAAAAATAAAAAGTGAAAATAAACTTTACCAGTCGGGGTTTGAACCCGCGACGATCGACAATGCTACGGCGGCGAACCTTATGTCTCACTAAAATTCTCATTGCGCTGCTCCCTTTTGTCATAGCGTGATGATACATAGCCCTAAACCTTCCCGAAGAAATGCTTTATCTTTCAGTGAAAACTGCATCAAAATCCATTGATTGCTTCTCAAGTTATAAGCGAACGAACAGACAGACGAACAGACAGACAGACAGACGTTGTATTTTATATGTATAGAGAAGAAGAGAAGATGTAGATATAAATAAAGAATGTAAATATGCATCACAGCATTTTAACTTATCAATTCAATGTCAGTCATGTCATTCTTGCATAGATTCTACTAGTAGAAATCAGAAAACGAGTGGGTCAGACCACTCGTTGCAGAATTCACGGAATGAATTTTCAAAAATACTGATTTTATGTTTTCGTATGCGAATCATGCGGATTCATATGCGAGTTGAAATTCGAATAATTCAAAAATACACTCCCAGGACAGATTTCTCTGGATAACTTCGCCTTAAAGTAAACTAATTTATGGACAGATCATGGTACCTATTCGTACCTAGTTATACATAGCATCAAAATATTTCTGATATTACCTAATGATTACAATTATTTTGTTTTTTATATTATTAAAACTAATAGTTAATATTTACTTTGAGTATTTATTTATTATTCTTGACATATACATTTATTTTTTATTGATAAATAAATATAGATAATCTAATCTACATAGCACGGAATATAAAGTTATATGGGTACTTTACTAAGTAACACGAAACAGAGGTCGTCAACTTTGGGATTTTACTAAAAATTAAATAATGCATTTTATTATCACTCATACAAGAACGTTATTATGTAAATTGAACGCAAAGTTACTCGAAAACAATGGTAAAAAGTTTCATGATAAATATTATGTGCAATTTGATAAGTGCAATTTAGAGGTCTTTATTGTGCGCATATTTTTGTTTTTATTACCCTCTTCGAATTAAATTTTAAGTTTACAATTACGGTTGCTAAAGATTTTTTTTGTAATTTATTTTACCAATGATTTTGTTACAGCACGCCTAACACAAAAAACCCGAGTTATAAAAATAACAAAAATATTATCTGAGTTCACATCACGCATTTAGGTTATGTATTTTTGTTATTGGGATTTAACGAACACAAAAAAATCATGTTATAAGGCCCAACAACAAAAATTTGTCAAACAGCCGAAATTCATACTAAAGACTTTGATCTGTAACCAGTAACAAGGATCAATAACAATTTTCAGAAATTAAAAAATAATAATAATGTTTTTCCATACTTATTGATTTAGGGTTGGGCTTACATATATTATTATCCAATTTACAAAATCCATCGTTGAACCTTGGTTTTGATCATTTAATCACTCTCCGGTATAAGTTTAGCGGTGCCAATCAAATACAACTCATATTTAAAATATAATATACTTAACTGAAGGACGCCCGCGACTTTGTCCTCGTGGAATTGGGATTTAAACAGCTCATTGTACCCGTTGAGAACGCATTTTCAATACAAAAGTTTACACCCCATTTCACTACTTTAAAGGGTAACTTTCGAAAACTCCTTTCTTAGTGGACCTCTACACTGTTTAAGGAACATTATGTATGTTTTAATTTTTTATTTAAGCTATCTTCTGCACCTTGGGCAGTGCGACGTCAGTTAGTCACTGACGGAACTATTTTATATATAGAAGTTGAAAATCTCATAAATAATCTTTATCTAACCTCATATCGTAAAATCCTCATTACGAACTCAAAACTACTGGCATAATGAAAAATGTTTCTTACGAACGTCTCCAAAACACAAAAAAAAACAAATTATGGTATAGGTCTCCTAACAACAAAATGACATAAAATATTTTTTTCTGAGATTACAGTACATGAGATACTAACTAGGAAGGCAAAGGGAACTTAGTCCATACAGCCATGTCTGGGGCTTAATATCAAATACCAATGAGTTTTTTATAAAATGTTCTCCAATACGTACAAAATAGTAACGAGGTTACAGTTCCCGGCCAGGTATTTTCTATGGCTTACGGCGCTTAGACTCGGACGAACTGTTTGTTGCACCATAGTTTTCGAGGAAATTTATTTATTACTTACTGTGGTTGTATGGGTCAAAAGAATTATTTTGCCCTAAAATTACTGACAGCAGGGATGGTGATGATATTTGACTCCACCTGACATTCTGAAAATAACGACGGAAATTACGAACACTTTAGAACAAGCTTTTACAAGAATAATCAAAAATGGCTAACGACAAATTTACAAAAATTATGAAAACGGGTTAGTAGGCATAAGTTTAGATAAAAGTGTGTATGAAACTACACAAATCTAGGTATACTCGTGTCCTTATTTTTTAAATCCTTTTTTTCTACCTACCAGTTTCATGAACTACTATTTTCTATTCCCGGACTACAATAAGGTAATTACGACATCAAAAACGGTTTTGTACGTACCTACATTGTATGTCCGATATGCTTAAAGCCGATGTTCTAATATGAATTATATATAACAGCGCGATTCTGCGCTTTGATTGGCCCAATTTATTATAACAGCGTTTAATATTTTTTCTTTTGCTCTGAACTAGGCTAAGGTATCTATCTCTGCCTGCCATACTGGCTCGAATACTCCCGCAGAAAACGTTCAAAAGTAAATTACTGACAATTAGGCTGAACAATGATCCTTGCCTAACTCACAGATTCAAATAAAAAAATAATCTTGCGTTTGTTTTCTTAATTTTTTATGAAATTGTCATAAAAATATTAGAAATACAAATACGTTTATTGAATTAAAAAAGAGAATAACATAAGTTAGTATTACAAATGCACCCTGGACTAGACTATTCTGATTTTCAGGGTACGGTCCAAGTTATACATAATCGATCTTAAACCTTATTGTTAAGCGACAGTTTCTTTATTCTATAATTAATCCTATTAACTTACTGTTTATTACATTTATAAGGAAATTATATATTATAAATAATATCATGAGAAAGCGATATTTTTGTTACTTGTAGATGAATGTGTTAAACTGGACATAATTAGCCATTAGAACACTAGTGTATCTTACTAAGGAACTCGCGAATTGTTTATTGATTGACATAATAGTTTCAAACATTACATAAAAACCCCTTTCATATTTAAAGCGTCCGAAGGTTTAATATCCCTGTCAAATAATAGTGCCAGTAACGAGATGTGTTTTTTGAAGTAAATTGTATGTAAAATCTGAGTTTAAAATCTTGAACTGAGAGTTGAAATGGTTGTTAGCAAACTCGAGCCAGATTCTGTAGGCAAAACTGCAAGAAAAACTTGTTTTATTTTATGCAAAAAAGAGGATTCAAGGAGTGTCGTTCTTTACGGTGACTGCATTTTGTTCTAATTCATGATTAATCCTATTTTATTGTCAGGACATTATGGAAAATTATTTTAAATAATTAACATTTATTTTTTATTATATTTAAATTATTATAATATATAAATATAATTGTAATAATTATTTAATACTTCCATCCATCCATCAGCCTGTTTCATCCACTGCTGGACATAGGTCTTTCCAAGATTTTGCCACTCTTGGCGGTCCTCCTGGAAAAATACCCATACTCACACACGCTGGGCAGGCGGGTTGATGAGCGTGGTGCCGAAACCCTTGCACGAGTGTCGCCGCTGCCCGTCACCAGTCTTTTTTATTCAAGGCCCGGCAATTGGGGATGGATATACCGCCATCCATCGGTCCCAGGCCGCCTGGTTTTGCCTAATAAGAGTTGTTCTCTTACCCTCCCCCGAATAACTTCGGGGGGATTTGCGAGTAGGATGGTGGTACCTCCACAGTCGAGCCCGGCATCGGCTCTACCACCTTTATATAATAATTATAATTGTTTTATTATATTTCAGTATTTCAATTGTTGCTTTGACGTGTATTATTGTGCTTCAACTGTACTTATACACTGAATATAACGCTTTGCTTTTGTTTATTTACAATAAATATTTATACAATTATAGTTTTCACGTATAGTTTGATGTATATTGTAAGAATGCCACAACTTAATTTCAGCATACATAGATTTCGGCTACAAAATGAAAAATAACTGAGTAAAAAATTGCAGCGGTAACAACCCTGGATAAATAAAATTACTCATTTGCATAAATTCCAAGAGAAAAAAATACTTATATCATTATTAATATTTTATTTTATATTAAGTGTCATTTTACATTCTTTTACAAATAATAAAATTAAAAAAAAAATGTTTATCGGCTCAACTTGTCTGTGTATTGGTCTGCTAACTTTTCGTTTGCCGTTATTTCGTAGCTATACCTACCATTTTAACAGAAATTTTCTCCAACAGAATCTGCTACAATTTTGGGAGGCTTAAATTCTTGTATTTAGAAACAAGATTGGCAAAGGATTCGAAATTGCCATCCATTTTATTATAAAATATTTTCTGCAAAAGTTTAAATTCACAGAATAAGGCAGCACTTGCACGATTGATTTATTAGTTTTACTTAGGTTGTAATAAATCTAACTTAGTTGAGTGTAACCTAATATCAGACGGCAAAGACGAAATAGTGAGCCGACTTGAGAAATTATCTTGTATTTTGCGTGCTTAAAATTTAAATTGTGTACGTAATAATTTTGTCACGTAGATTCGCTGACGAGTGTTTCGATAAATAACAGAATTTTTACATTGTTATAAAGAAACTGGTTGCACTTTTACACCATTTTTAGGGTTCCGTACCCAAAGAGTAAACCGGATCCCATTACTAAGACTCCGCTGTCTGTCCGTCTGTCACTAGGCTGTACCTCATGAACCGTGATAGTTAGACAGTTGAAATTTTCACAGGTGATGTATTTATTTTGACGCTATTACAACAAATACTAAAAAACAGAAAAAAAATAATTTTAAACGGCGCTTCCATACAACACACGTGATTTTTTTGCTCGTTTTTGCTCGATATTGATATTAACGGCAACAGGTAGACGCTTGAAATATTCACAGAATATTTAGTAATATTTTCAATTTGAAAATAAATAATTGAATTAAAATAAAAAAATAAATATATAAGTGGGGCTCCCATACCACAGACATGATTTTTTGCCGTTTTTATAGTTATTGGTACGGAACGATTCGTGCGCGAGTCCGACTCGCTCTAGGCCGGTTTTTTTTATTACAATCAACGGTTTCGCCTTATCGAGTTAAACTTGAAAAATACAACTTGGTCGGTGTATGTAAAAAAAAAAAATTACATTAAATAATATGCAATAAATAAATATAAAGCCAAATCCCAAATCCGCACGCAAACAAAGTCGCGGGTGTACTCTACTATATGTTAATAAAACTCCTGATAGTACATAATTTTAATATTTAAAAATTTTAGTACCTAACGTAATTTTTAGGGTTCCATGGTCAACAAGGAACCCTTATAGTTTCATCATGTCCGTCTATCTGTACGCGGCTTATCTCGAAGACTCTTACTACTAGAAATCTGTAATTTGGCACGGGTATACATATTAATAAGGCCGACAAAATGGTAAAAAAGAAACATGTTTTTTTTTTTCTAGTGGTATGAATTTATTTTTTGCGTCTACCCCATGGTGTGGATTATCGTTGGATAGGTCATTCAAATATATTGTGGGTATCTAAAACCATTTTTCGATTCAGGAATCCGTTTGAAAAATATAAAGCTTTTAAGTGAAAATGTTTGTTTCAGTCAAGCCCCCCCCCCCTCTTCGAGCTAAACGGTTGTTTTGCGAAAATATTTACGTCAGTAGTGTATATATGTCGCAGTTACAATATGTTTTTGCCGGCCTAGTCTTAATTTGCACTCTCTACATCCGCTTTGGAGCCAAAATAAACTACTTTGTAGTACTTTTTGCAAATGTGGTCAGAATATCCGTTTAGATTTGAAAATACTAAAAGCAGTTTCTCTTAAAGGAACCATAAAAACTGGTCTCTAGCACAAAGCAAAGAAAAGAAACAGCGATGAAGCAGAAAATGCAATAAACTAACTTATTTATCATTTTCTTTTGCAAGTCAGCATCTTTTTTCCTCTCTACAAAGACTAGCATTTAGTTCATTCAATTAATTTAAGTTTACTTAATGAACTTTTTTTCTATTTTACCTATAGTGAAATGCTTTTGACTAACTTTTCTTTGATCTAAAATTAATCAAGTTCAGGTCCAACTTTCTTTAGTTCTTCGGATAGGATCTAAAGCTCTTTTACAGGATCGGTGGAAAGTCTTTTTGTGTGGACTCTCAAAGGAAACCTTGTCGATTTACGTTTGATCAAGTTAAGATTCTGAACAGATTTTGTTGCCAGGTCCGCAACTTAGAGATTAAAAACCAACACAATGAAAGTGATACCAAAGTGTTGATAAACTCTGGTTCAAAACAACACAACCAAACAAACCTACTGACACGACATGAATCCCTGTGAAAGTCACAATCCACACACGGTACACCTGCGTTTTACCGACGATTATTAAACTTTAACGTGATGTACGGTGAGCCCTATCGCCGTACTTAGGCCATGCAGGTGTTTTCCTTCACCATTCAGCAAGTGATAAGATACAAATATACATAAATTCCGAAAACCGATAAATTCCAATTGATTTTTATTTATTTTTTTGAAATTTATTCGTATAAAGATCAATAACAAAGAATAAAAATGACCAGTCAGAAATAATCAAAGAATGGTCGCTTTATTATGAGTATGAGAACAATCCTAAAGAAAATTAAATGTCAACTTTTCTTGAAAAATATAAAGAAAAACGTAAAATTTACATACAATTTTGTGTATTATTATCCCTACATTCCTTCCTGAAGAAATCAGGAGAAAAAAATCTAGGAGATAAGCCCATTTTCATGATTCTTCATTTTATCAATTTTCTACGGAAACTTAATGTATTTAAGGCTAATACTTTGCATACTTGCAGAATACTACGTTGAGACGTAAGTAACCACAGGATAAAATTACAGGTCAATAGCTATAGAGGCACTTTTCCTGCCCTTATCCCCCTACGGCCTTTAGACCAATGACATGGTTCGAAGTTTCGAAACTTATACAAAAATGGGTGACATTGTACTTCTAGTTATAGTCAGCTCTATGTTTCTTTAAAACGTTTTATGCAGAAAACGTAGAACTTGACTTGGCAACGACCAAACATTTCATGAAAATTCTAGTCATTTACCTGAACCGTCAACTTCACCTGCATTTTACGTCACCTTTATAAAACAGCTTTTCTTAGATAATATAACACTAGACTTGAATATACAGTATATTCTTAAGTCTATGATACAAACCAATAAGCGGGAACTAATTTTTCCATCCTGTAGGTGCCCTGCTTTTTTTAAATGTTAAGAGGTGTTTTAGGGTTCTATACCCGAAAAGTGCAAAACAGAACCCTATTACTAAGCCTTGGCTATCTGTCCTGTCACATGGGTCTACAACGTCAACCTTAATAGGTATATAATTGAAATTTTCACCTAAAAAACTGAAAAAGAAAGTAGGGGATAAAATTTATATCAAGATGCCAAATGATTTCTTTTTTGATAATTTACAAGGAGATTAAAATTTTGGCATATTATACATTTAAGGTGACTTTAATTTATGCAGCCAAACTCATACTGGAGGCTTGGGAAGTGATCAGTAACACGAACCGATAACACTTTTCGCTGATTTCGCAATGTAAAATCTTGACGTCCCATAGTAATTAAATGGGGGCTGGGCTTGCGTTTGTGAGGAACACGAAAAGAATAATCTACGAATTTCACAAAAAGGGTCATCGAACTTTATTACTGAGCACTTACTCAGTCTTCAGTAAGGATTTGGCTTCATGAATTAAAGTCACCTTATATAATTAATAACCAAGGCATGATTTCTGTTTTGCGATAAGTAACTCTTGAAAATATCTACGTTGGTTCTAAAAGGAATTGGAACCTTTTTTCTAAATGACTGAATTTATTAAAACAAGGGAAATCTCGTAAAAACGCTACAACAACAACACATTTAACAATTTCTTTGCGAGGAAAATGTGTCAAGCGTTAGTACCTACATATTATTTGGGTTCCGTTTTATTAGTACTTTGTTTTTGATTTAGAGCACAAGCCTAGGTGGCAAAATATTTTCCTTTTTATATTTGTGCAACTTCATGATAAATGAGCAATTTTACGGACAATGGGCTCACGTTTGTACACTACCATGTCTAATAGAAAGCATCGGTAAGACATAGGATGGGGGGCGCTTGGCCAGAAACTGAGAGACAATGATTAATAAATAAATATTATGTTCTCTTACATTGCAGATGATAAATAATGGAAGCAATATTTATTTCAGTTTCAAGTCCACATACTTGTTATTTAATAATGATCCTTATATCCTTATATTGACCAGGGTCTACAATATGATCGTATATACATACGATAGTACATTATTGTATACATTAAATATACTACCTCTAAACTTAGTTCATGTACATGTATTAACTTTTTAAATATGTATATAAGCAAGCCTTAAACCTAATTGAAATTAAATATTGGATGGATTCGATTGATGGTTCTTGGTGGAATATCATCTTGAATAAATTATACACAAATTCTTGTACTTTTATTCCACATATATTTATTTTTATTCTAACTTAGGCTACCGGTTTCGTATTACACATCATCGGGCCAACAAATTATTAATTATTTACATTACAGAAAAAAATGTAATACGAAACCGGTAGCCTAAGTTAGAATAAAAATAAATATATGTGGAATAAAAGTACAAGAATTTGTGTATAATTTATTTAATTGAAATTAATTTGTTACTTTGTGTGTGTGTGGATGTATGCACCTGGGCGTACCAGGCTACAATATGAAGTTAGCTAATTGATTTCATTATTAGGTGGTCAAAACCAGTACCGAACAAGTTCATCCGGTTTTACTTTACATTCTAGTGAACGTTTTAATTAATGCCTCCCTTATGCTACGGCGTAGAAGGTGCTACGACAACAATATAATTTCCATACTACGGCTATCCACTGAATGAATAATGACAAAAAGACGGTGGCCACCTAAAAGTCGGCAGACCACCACCAAGCACGTAGTAGAAGAGAGAGGGCCAGGTGGGCCCGGCCCACCCCAGAACAAAAACAATCTAAGAAAAAAATTTTTGACATGATAGAAGAGTAAATTACACATTAACCTGTAATTCAATTCAATTTAAGTTAGGATCTGTGTTTATGTCGGTGTAATCTTCTCCATTCATTTTTGCATTCCACCTTTTCTTTAACTTCTTGATAATACACGACAATTACCTTCTCTTTTTTCAAAAATAAAATCTATCGAGTGAAATGGGTCGAATTAGGGAACCGATTTGACAACAGAAAGATAAAAAAAACACGTCTTCAAGTGTTACATTGATCCGATAAGTAGTTGACTCAGCATATTAAAGCAAAAACTGTTGTAAGACCAAAGGCAAGCCCTTAACGTCTCGCCTGCTTTCATTCTTCCACTTTCTTCGTCCTAATTATCATGTGGTAAAGTGTAAGCGATATGTAAGAAGTTTATACAGGAAACGTGTTAAGTTGGTTTCCAGTTGTGACAGAACCCCAAAAAAACATCAAATAAACGATTTCCCTCCGGTTTGATAGACGAAAATAAAACTCCTTACGTTAAAAAAAGTAGAATCCTCCAGGCGCTCTTAAACGACTCGCCAAGTTTGTTATCCAGGGTGAATTAGAGTATTTTAGTTCTTATGACAGTGACATAAGAGCCTCTATAGGAGACTTAAAGCATGGCGTGATGTACAGGAGTTGGGCGTCCCTTATCACACGGTTTATCGAGTCGTAAACGAGGCAAGCCTAAACAAAACATAAAATGCTAAAAACGTGATTCCACTTGAAAATAACTTTAAATAAAACGCGGCTGCTTTTTGATGCTTGACATTTGTACTTTATAAATGGAAAATGACAAATCTGAAAATTGGGCCTGATTAAAAATCGACCCTCTTTAACTGTTCTTTTTGTTCCTCTACTTACTTCTTTTTCTGAAACCTGAATTATTTTTGCTTTTCGTAGTTTATTTCCTTGGCTGGAGAGACCGGGCAGCCAATTAGCTAGCCCCTCTACCAGTGCGGAGCCGACAACGGTTCTGCTGCCCACCGCAATTTTTTATATCAAACTACCTGTATGTTAGATTTTTATGTAAGGAATTAAGGTGTTGAAATTTGAGGTAATTTTATTCACAAGTATATAGAGGGTTAGTTTTTTAATTGCATTGCCAAATCTAAAACCATAGGGAATAGCGAAGAATGCTGAAAGGAATCCCGGAGCTTACAATATGAAAATAAAATACACTACAGTACACCCAAACTTATAATGCGCATACGAATCTTCGCCACTGCTCGGCAAAGTTCGTATTTCCTTACACTTTCTATACAAGCAGTAAGGTCACGTGGTACGTCCAGTCGCTCGGCTATAGATTTCTATGCGCA
Organism: Ypsolopha scabrella; assembly: GCA_910592155.1. Lineage (NCBI taxonomy): Eukaryota > Metazoa > Arthropoda > Insecta > Lepidoptera > Ypsolophidae > Ypsolopha > Ypsolopha scabrella. Next base: position 2,577,179 of record OU342978.1, read on the forward strand.
TTATAACTTTGGGAGCACTGTAGGTATATTATTGCACCATCCGATTGTTAGGGAAAACGAGTCTAACAGCCTTTACATTATGATGTCTACTTATCGACTAGGCAGGCAGTTAAACTGAATTTATACACGTGGGAAAAAGTGTTTATTGTCAAGGGGCTTTTTAGGGTTCCGTAGTCCGACAAATAACCCTTATAGTTTCGCCATGTCCGTCTGTCCGTCCGTTTGTCCACGGTTTAGCTCGATACTATTAGTACTAAAAAGGTGACTTTAGAATCTAGCTAGTCTTGTTACTTTTGAAGCTGAGACCTTTTTCGTTCTACTTTTATTTTAATACTCACCCTAAAATTGAAATCTAAATAAATTTAATGATGCAAATTTCATTGTACAGTACATAATCAACTTGATGAAAATAAATTTGAACTAGACGAGCCAATCGTCATTACGAGACAAATTGCTATCTGGTAACGTGTGTAGTCGTAAACAAAAGTTATTGTAGCATAAAATCTCAATTTGATATTGAAAATAAATAACTCTTGTTTAGGATATTATTTTCTTAGTTAAAATATTAAAAGATTCTATTTCCCAGGTTCTGATTTAAAAAAAAATCTTGTTAAGCGTCTCTTTAATCCCTAATTTGTCACAAGCCTTAAGTCTACACAGCACTGCATGGCTTGAAATGCTTCATTGGGGTGCATGTCTGTCAACGGAATCCAGGGGGGCAATTCCGGAGACAATGTCGAAGTGAGATTTCTAAACTCGAGCTAAAAATGTATGAAGTTCGATTGATAAAACGGGTTTTTACGTGCGAGAAGGCTAATTCGCCAGACAGAGAATAGCCCTCCAGAGCATGAATTATATAAGGCTCCAAAAGTTAGAAAAAGCGTCAATTACAAAAAAAAAATAGTTGATAAATTCACAATTATAAATCGAATCCATAAAATAATTATTATTCATATTTCATAAAATAAAAGTGGAATTTTTCTCTGTGACGGTACTTGAAATAAAATCGAGCTATTCAGATGACGGAATATTTTAAATTAAAGATAATGATACTCATCAGTAAAAGATGGCTGATTGACGTTTGTGTCTCGTTTGTATGATTTGAAAATTACATGTTATTTAAATTTAATCTGTATTACACAACTGACCTCTTAACAAATTTTAGTCAAAAGAAGAATACCGAAGGAGGCTTACACAAAATGAGCCGTACTTATTTGTCCGTTAATGTATTATGGGGTTAAATAGAGAACTTAAATAGTATTATAACTTGCGTGAGCTAACTAGATAAATAGTTTGAAACCAAATTTTACAGTTCATGTATTGTTGTTGACTACATGTCAACTATTTTAGCGAAAACGAAGCAACATTTGCATTAAATGCTAAAATTAGCCTCTTGTTTTTTTTTGATATTATTTAAGATTTGAAAAGTGTTTAGAGGAATAGCTTTCCTTAACTAAAAAGGGGTTTTTGAAATTCACCCCATAAAGGGGTGAATTGGGGTATAAACTTTGTATCGAAAATGCGTTCCCGTTCTAGTATTACATAAAATTACAACTTAAAAATGATATTCGAAAAATTTGTTTTTTCTCTGTTACCATACCTTTTCAGGGTAAGGTTTTTAGTTTTGTATAATCACGCTATTGCTCAACGGAGCTGAGCAATTTTCGTGATAGAAGTTGGTGAAAAGCGTCCGTAACCTGAACTCTTACATAATCCATTTAATCCGGGCGGAGCCGTGTACAAAAGCTACATAAATTTATACTAATTAAGGTTAAGGAACACGCTATAAAGTTGTTGTACAGGATCATTTTTATTTTAACAATAAAAACTTATTTAATATATGATATTTATATAAACAACGAGCAAAAACATACGTGCAATCTCATTCACAATCCGCACAATACTGATGCATCCGCAGACTTGTGGTGTGGAGGGTCGCGTTGCGCCCGCGCTGAAATCCTTTGATCCGTGTCCCAAAAACCGACAACCGGATTGACGGCAGACGCCACATAGTGTATCTACACGTCGGCGGACGAATCAGCAGATTGCATCTGCTGATGCATCTGTCTACGTGTAGAGGAGGCATCAGGCCGATGGTCTAAGTAATGCGGTTATCTATCCCCGCGCCACCCCCTCATACCTCTTTCCTTGACAGAATTTTTTGGAAGAAAATTAACTCTGATCAGGTGTCCGGTGTAGTCCGTGCTGCCTATACAGTGTGTCCCTCGTAAGAGTGCACATCCGAAAAGGGGTAAAACTAGACATTACTTTATCGACAAAAAAAAAGAAGAAAAAAAACTATTATTTTTTGGTCTCCATGACTCTGTTTGAAAAAATAATCGTATCTTTTGAAATTCGGAGTAAATCTTGTTGAAACAAAAATAATGATGGTTAAAAATAATTGGCACACAATATCAAATGATTAAAAAAGCCATAAATTTATACAGCTAATTACAAAACAGGATTTTGTATAAAAATGATTGACGTTGGGCTCGGAATGACTTGTCTTGTTTACTCATAGTTAGAGTTATTTTGAAGATAGAAGATTCACTATTTTTTATTTTACAGGTAATGATATGTTAATTCAAAATAAGCAATAATAAATCTGCATAATGGGGAAGTTATTTGAAGAACGGCACAAAAACTTGACGTTTTTCTTACAAAATCCTGTTTTGTAATGAACTGTGTGAATTTATGGCCTTTTTAATCATTTTATATTATGTGCCAATTACTCTTAATCATTATTATTTTCGTTTCAACAATATGCACTCTGTATTTCAAAAGATACGATTATTTTTACAAATAGGGTCTACCACTCTAGTACCTACTCAGTACTATTTTTTTATTTTTTTGTCGATAAAATAAGGTCTAGTTTCACCCCTTTTTAGATGTGCACTTTTACGAGAAACACACTGTATTCCTTTTATCTTAAGATTATTAATGATAAAAAAAGTGTTAATTGAAAAAAAAATCATATACCGATGATATTTGTTTATTTACTTAGCTGTCAAAGTAGCTTTGTCTCGGACAACGAACTAGTTTAACAAAGGTGCGTTTTCCACCCCTCACTCTCTGTTTATTTCCACAGTCAAGTAGACATTTGTTGGGGAACCTTTTGACAGTAGAACCATGTCTGACGCAGACCGGATCTAATATATAGGGACAACCGCATAGTATCTCATTCGTTGCTGCTGCCAGAGACAGAACGCTGATTATCACTGAAAAATAAAGGAATTATGAATTTTTACAGAAACATCTAAAGGTAACTATCAAGCTTATCGTTATGTTACTTAAGGCCTTATCCCTGGTGCAAGATAATCTTACTGAGCGAATTTGAGCTTCAGTATGTTGTCAGAAAGTCTACATTAGAACGCTCGCTTCACGCGCTGCCGGCACGCAAAATCAGTGAAATTTCGAGGTTTTTCTGTATTTTACGAAAAAGTATTTGATGTAGGAGTTTTTTCGCCTGACATCGAAAAACAAACTATGTTTTCTTGTTAAAACTGTAATTTTAGAGATAAAACTTAAGCCGTTTCGACATAAAACGAAATAATAACTTAAAAAGGCATCCTTTTCAAAAATAAAATCTATCGAGCGCAATGTGTTCAATTAGGTAACCGACCTGACAACGGAAAGACAAAGGTCTGAAAAAACACGTGTTCAAGTTTTACATTGATAAGATAAGTAGTTGACTCAGCATATTAAAACAAAAACCATTGAAAGACCCAATAGTTATATACCCTTAATGAGTTATGTATAGTGCTGAAGGTGAGACTGGAGAATTGCGATTGTGTGCGTGCAGACCATTGACATAGTGAAAAACAACATGGAACAACATCAAAAAATCATGGTTTGCCTTTTATTTTATTCTTCTTTTGTTACTATGTATACTATGCTTCCATGATTTTTCAAAAACAGACCTTGCCTGCACTGCTATAACAGTTGTTTTCCACAATTTCAATGGTGTGCACGCACACAATCGCAATTCTCCAGTCTCACCTTCAGCACTGTACGTCGTTGGATATTAAAAAGAAACCGAACATCGCAAAACTTCTCCGTATTTTGCAAGGGTCTGGATAAATGGAAAATTTAAAGACGTCGTTTTGCTTCGCTCCGTTTCGCTCGGCTCATCAAATGTATTTATATGTGCACCTAACACACTCCTCTTTCCAGTTTGCTTCGCTCGTCGTCGCACCTATTTTGGACTTTGTTGAAAAGCAACCTTATCATGCTAGGATGGTAACGAAGTTCCTTCCTAATTTCCAATTATTCGGATCTTTACATTCATTCTAGGATTATCAAAGAAGAAGTTGTTCCATTATTTATGATATCCTGCGATATAATATAGGGAAGCAATTTTTAAAATTAGTATCTGGTGGCACAATTTATGAATGGAGCTGTCAATATAAATTGCTCGAAGAATTTAAATCTTTGTCTAATTAGCACCTTTTTTATATTAATTGGGCCACTTTTAAGGGTCGGAGCCCCTGAATTGGACAAAAACAGAGTTTAACATTCCCACTTTAAATGATAGTCAGGATGGATTCGATTGATGGTTCTTGGTGGAATAATTTCTTGTTAAAATGTTTTCTTTCTGTAGTTTTAAATAGTTATTAAATTAATAATGTGTTGGCCCGATGATGTGTAATACGAAACCGGTAGCCTAAGTTAGAATAAAAATAAATATAATATGTGGAATAAAAAGTATACGAATTTGTGTATAATTTATTGATAGTCGACATTAAATTTTCTAAACAAAATAAATACCACTTACTACTCTTAAAAAATTAGTACAAATTCATGTGAAAAATTGCTGTGAGGTTTCATTCAGAAAAAAATCATGAATTTCAGGAAAAACTCCCAAATAGCATTGCCGCATTCTCACTACTGTGATTTAATTAGAGACATTACGATAACAAAACATATTTCAGAACCATAGTAATACATTGGAAAACATGATAAAGAAAACAGTTTACTAAAACCACTTATAGACTTTCTGCACTGCTTAAGAATATTGCAATAAATGTCAAAATAACTGAAGTTAGTTTGCACGGCGGTCGATTAGAATGAGATAGATAGCTAAACAACAAAATTGTTACAGCAGGCCTTTTTCCAACGAGCGTCGTCCCTCAAATTAAACATATACATCAACTTTGAAAAGTTTCCAAAAGTTTACAAGCAAACTGTGTATAAATTGATATAAACATTTTACCTGGATTTTGAACAGATTTGTGCGAAGTTTGTGCGTAAGAAACTGTGACGCTAACTATCGTAACTGCCACCATAGTGATTCATTACCAAAATAAAAAATTGAATAATGGTTTAATGTTATGGATACTAGGTGGTAGAGCTGATGCCAGGCTTGAATGTGGAGGTACCAGCATCTTACTCACAAATCCTCCCGTCGTTATTCGGGGGAGAGTAAGAGAACAGCTCTCAGGCAAAACCAGGCGGCCCACCATTGTCTGGAACCGATGGATGGCAGTATATCCATCCCCAATTGCCGGGCCTTATATAAAACACCAGTCGGTAAGGGCAGCGGCGTCACTGGTGCAAGGGTTTTGGCATCGCGCTCACCAACCCAGCGTGTGTGATTATGGGCGTTTCTTCCAGGAGGACCGCGAAGTTGGGCGAAATCCTGGAAAGGCCTATGTCCAGCAGTGGATGGAACAGGCTGATGGATGGATGGATGGAAGGTTATGGATACTAGGAACCTGCGAAGGCTGCGAGCAGCATTTTCCGTACCATGCCTGCGCGTGGAAAAGCGTTTCATCATCTCTGCGTGGATCTCACAGCTATGAACAGTCGCGGAAGTAACAAAATGGAAATTTATCGAGTGTAAGGTGAAGTAACAAAAAATTTATAGAACCGATACTCCGATAAGGGCAGAAAAGATGCAAATAAACATCTAAGTAGATGATAAGAATGTGCTATGAATCGAGAAGCAGTTGCCACCGATACCCACGATATCTTCCTTACCAACATGCGTGAAGAAATCCTCGCCTCCATTCGTGTTGAATCGCCAGCCGCAATGCGTTCCATTATATCTGAGGAACTGTGGACTTTAAACTCATTAATGAATGACCTGGAGACTGAGGATAAGTCTTGAGCAATAATTGTGAGTAAATGAAGGCACTAACTACTCAAAACGGAGAAGTCAAGGTGATGGATGAAAACAAGCGGCTGAATGAGACCGTGAAAAATCAAATTGTTTCATTACAAAAATACATCACTTTTCTACTGAAACTTGACACCCTATTGCCATGGGAAAAAAAGTAGTTTTCGTTCTATTCTAAGTCCAGAACTATATTTGTGCAAAGTCTTATAATTTGTTCCGTGGAAATGTTTTAGCCCAAACGTTTTCGTAGGTACGGCGTGAAAGAGTGATACATCACTATTCTATAGAAACTTGACACCCCATTGCCATCTCACGGTAACCGATTTATGGCATAAAAAGTACCCTTTGTCTTATTTCAGGCCTAGAACTGCATTTATGCAAAATTCAAGCCCGATCGGTTTCGTAAGTACAATGTGAAAGAGTAACACATCACTTGCTACAGATACTTGACACCCCATTGCCATCCTGTGGGAACTGATTTATGGGATGAAAAGTAGACTATGTCCCATTTCAGGTCTAGAACTAGATTTATGCAAAATTTCAGCGTTATCGGTTCAGTAGTTACGGCGTGAAAGAGTAACTAACATCCATCCATCCATCCATCCATATATCCATCCATACATACGTACATACATCCAAACTTTCGTTGTAATATTGGTGGGATTAGTGGGAAAGGGGGATGGGAAGTGGTATTAGTGGAACGGGATGGGAAAGTGGGATAGTGGGACGTACGCGTTTCTTTTCTTTAAATTTTACAATACGTGTACAAATATTTTATAAGATATATTTTTTTTCAGGAATTATGGTGTTTTAAAGTTAGAATCTATCGTATTTATTTCGTTTAATTTATTACTTACTTGCGGAAACAAATATAATTTTCATTTTCACAAACTAGCTTGTAGGTATTGACTGCAATTATCGATATAATATGTGGGTAGCTGAGTAGATTTACCGTCGTATTTATAAGTGATGTTGCATTAGTTGCATCGGTAAAAACATTTTATTCATAATTAAAACCATCAAAACATAGCAAGTACTTATGACATCTTGAAGCCAACTAATTTAGATGTCGTTGCTTCGCTGTACGGTGCAGTGAAACACAGAAAATTGTAAATATCATCGTATAGCCAGGTAGTAGAGCTAGTACCGGGCTCGACTGTGGAGGTACCACCATCTTACTGGCAACCCCCCCCCCCCCCGTTATTCGGGGAAGAGTAAGAAGACAGTTCCCAAACAGGCACACCCAGGTGGCCCACCATTGCCTGGGATCGATTAATGGCGTTATATCCATCCTAAATAGCTGGGCCTTATAAAACACAGACTGGGATTAGAAGGGATTGGAAACAGTTTTTTGGATTTTGATTGATTTTGACGAAAATGAAAATTATTTATTGCACAACAAAGGATTTGTATGCATATGTTTAGTGGCCAGGGCCTCCTATTAGTTGCTCAAAGGGACATCTGTGCTAGACGGACCTGCTCTTCCTTAAGACCATCTACTTAAGTTGCACTAATTATGACATAAAATATAAAAAATGATTGTTGGGACATTCAACCATATTTAAGTTAAAATAGACTTTTTAAAATAAAATAGTTTATTTATTTATATTAATTTTGTGACCCAGGTGTACATGTCTTTATGCAAACTTCTTCTAGACTTCAAACTTTATACTCGTTTTATTCGAAATCAGTTATTTTTGTTTCAACGTAATTTTAATGATGTTGAGCTTTTGGACTTTCAGCCATAATTTGGTAGAAACGTTTTATTTAAAACGTTTTATCCCTCCAGTACCCTTTTTGCGTGACCACTCACAAATTTACTTGTGTACAAACCTCATCATTCTTTGTAGTGATGAAAACACTTGTACTTTTCCACAGATTTTATTTAATACTACACTACTCAACAGGTTTCACTATTTAAGCATCATCAGAGGCTTTTAAATTAGCGTAAAAACATATTTTAAACAATGTTTGTATCGTTTGTATGCATTTATTGCATGGACATCTAGCAATAAAAACATTGTTAAAAATATGTTTTGACGTTACTTTAAAAGCCCCTGATTATGCTTAAATAGTGAAACCGGTTGGGTAGTAGTATTAAATATTATCTGTGGAAAAGTACAAGTGTTTCAATCAATAAAATGTCTGATAAATTCCACCAAGTGCCGACAATCTCAACAATCAACTTCCTTCATCAATCTTATTTCAACAAAACAAATAATGACCGAAGAATGCATGAAATCAATGACTCCCAAAATGGTCTATAATAATCATAATAAAATAAAAATACATATCGACGGTGTAAAAGCTATTTGACTAAACAGTATTTTGGCAACTTTAACTTCACAAAATTTTATAATAAAACTGTACAGTTGCGAAAATGCTGGTTAGTCAAATAGCTTTTACGCCGTCGGTATATATCTTTGTGACAAAGACAAACACTCATACAAGCAGAAACGTAAAAAGATTAATTAGACCAATAGAATAAAACATAACATATACTAATAATAATAACAACAAGAAAACTAACAAAATATACAATAACTACCCACAACGACTGACTACATGCCTGTCGAAACAATGCCGAATATACGAATAGTCAAGCCTGCCCTGCCCAGGGATCTGAGTCGACTTCATCCAACAAGCAAAGGGTCCAAGACGACGAAAAAAAATGTTTGGTGTACATGTGAAGTGAATGGGGGTCCACGAGAGTGGATCTTATTTAGCCAAATCTCACCAAAACGAAGGAGTTTCGTAAATTTTGTAATTATAATGCACCAAGCACAGATTGTACGTATGTAAGTACTTACTTATAGTTAAAAAAATGTCTACCTATGTAATAATAAAATAAATGTAATAAAATTGTATAAATATGAACCTATTCGCTAATTGGTTAATTGGTCACAGTACTTGTAAAATTTGCACCGCTTTGTCCTTCCACGGACTTTGTTAATTTGTCATTATAAATTCACTTTAGTTTTTTATTATTTTATTGTTCCAGTATACGTTTTTATCTAAACTATGTTGAAATAAATTTCAATATTTCAAACACTTGGCGAAGTATACATAGATAAGAGTATGATGTATACATCGCAAGGAGATACAAATTGACATTATACCATTGCGGTATAGAAAATCAGAAGTAAAGTAAATCTGGATGTGAGGAGGTCTGATCCCGATTTTTGTACTTTTCTATACCGCAATAATACAATGTTACTTTTTAACTAAATTTATAAATTTCTATAGATATAAGAAAGGTAAAAGAGAAAACAGGAAAAATCGGCATGTGGTCTACGTGATAAAAAAAGTTTAAAGTGACTATAGGACCACTAGCGGACCTTTGATTTTTTAAATTATTGAATCGTAAGTCTTTAGTTAGCTGTTGGAATATCTTCCTTAGCACGAATTAGTAAAGTTCAATTTACAATGTACAGTTCGGAAAGGGAAGCAGTCCTTTAGTTTTATAAATTATTGAACCGTAAGCCATCGGAAAGTGCCCGAAAAATGTTTTTTTCTGCATATCGTGAATTCTGTTAAAACTACGAGGGTCACCTCGCTCCGCTCCGCTTCGCTCCGCTTCGCTCGGCTCCCTAATATGTACTTACATGTCAACCTAATCGCTCCCCCTCGTTTCGCTCGCCGTCGCAACCTATCCCTAGCGGTCTCGTTAAATCAGGCGACAATGAAGACCCTTCCAACTATAGACCTGTCTCAGTTTTACCAGTATTTAGTATGATTTTCGAAAAAATTGTTTTTAATCAATTATTATCTCATTTTAACTTAAATAAGTTGTTTCACAGTGAACAATATGGATTCACTAAAGGGAGGTCAACCACTGATGCAGGAGTTGCTTTAGTCAAGCACATATTTGACGCTTGGGAAGCAAAGCAGGATGCGTTCGGTGTATTTTGTGACCTCTCAAAAGCTTTTGATTGCGTTAATCATGAAACACTTTTATGTAAATTAGATCACTATGGAGTTAAGGGTAAATCTTTGGCGTTATTTAAGTCATACCTTAGTGACCGGATTCAAAAGGTAGACATTAATGGAGTAAAGTCATCTGGAGCATTAGTCAAAATGGGTGTTCCGCAGGGCTCCATATTGGGGCCCCTATTGTTTTTAATATACATAAATGACCTTCCTTACTTAGTTAGAGACTTATCTGAGATAGTTCAGATGACACGTCACTTATTTTTAAAGTGAATCGACATAATGATATTCTTGATGACGCGAATTCAACTCTCTCTCTGATTCTTGATTGGTTCACTGCAAATAATTTAGTTCTAAATGAAAAAAAAAAACAAAATGTATAAAGTTTACTTTACCAAATGTAATTCAAGTAGATGTCAGTTTATTTTTGCAGGGGTCCAAGCTGGAGTTAGTTAACGAAACTAAGTTTTTGGGTATTACTATAGACTCACGTCTTCAGTGGGGTCCCCACATAGAAGCTCTCTGTGGTAGACTTAGTTCAGCCGCTTACGCTGTTAGACGCATAAGGCAGATTACTGACGAAGATACTGCTAGATTAGTATATTTCAGTTATTTTCACAGCATTATGTCATATGGCATAATGTTGTGAAGTAGAGCCGCGGATATAGAAGCAGTCTTCGTCTTGCAAAAAAGAGCAATTCGGTCTATTTATAACATGAAGTATCGAGATTCATTGAGAGAAAAGTTTAAGGAAATTAATGTATTTACGGTCCCATGTGAATTTATTTATCAAGTTATTAGATATATCAGAAAAAATATTGAAAATTTCCCGAGGCTTGGTGTGGACCACTCTGTTGAAACCAGAAACAAACATAAACTAGCTTTTCCAAAATTCAGACTTGCCAAGGTCTACCTCTTTTGTAGGACATGGTGTAATATTTTACAATAAACTTCCAAAGGAGGTCCTTAGTTTGCCTGAAAATAAGTTTAAATTATACATTAAACAGGGACTACTTAAAAAAGCTTATTATAAAATCAATGAATATCTGGACGATAATGAAGCATGGTGTAATAAATAATAATAATCTTTATCAAAATTGTGAGTCACAATTAGCAAATTTTGATACGAAATATTTGATTCCTCTAAAGGCTAATCTTAAGCCCTTTATAGTTAACTAATATGTAAACTGACTTTGCTGTAAAAGGTAATAGACAATGTAAGACGGATTGATTAAGATCAATATTTTATTTTTTCTCTTGGACATAATTCCTATGGTTTTATATTTGCCTTTACTTAAGTAGGTATAAGAAAATTGTATAGATTAAGGTTTATGTTACAAATGAAAAAATTCATGTTTGCTAAGTTTCTTGCCCTTCTTCTTAGCAATACTAATCGAATGGTGCGGATGGTTAGGCATTATGTATATATAATATTTTTATTCCTATATTTCTTTACTTTATGCAGGTTTATAACTTTATTACATTTTAGTAGCCCAACCTCAATATTTTTGGATGTATTTCCCTTATTTATTTATCAACTAGTTTGTTCCTTGCATCATTTATATATAATATTTTTATTCCTAGATTTCTCTACTTTATGTATGTGTATAAATTAATTTTTGTAGCCCAACCTAAATATTTTTTGTGTGTATTTCCCTTATTAGTATATTCATATTATTTTTTTCTTCTAAAGATATTTATTGTAAAGATTAACTTTGACTTGTAAAAAGTATACTTTATGTATCTATTTTACAAAATAAATATTTTGATTTTGATTTTGATTTTGAAATTAAAGCTAAGGAAGCCGCTTACGGCTATTTAGTCACTTTCAAAAAAGTTTGGGAACCTCTGCATTAAATGTATTAGTTATTCATCAATTTATTATTTTTACTAAATTTTTTTGTTCTATACCCGAAGCGTGCCAAAAGGGATCCTATTACTAAGCCTCCGCTGTCGTAACCGTTATAGGTAAAAAGTTGAAATTTTCACAGAATACGTGTTACTATGGCCTCTATCACATCAAACAATACAAGAAACTTAGAAAACGTTATTTGTTTTGGCTCTTACTTAAAGACGGTTATAAAGGCAAGTTTTTAATTTAGTCAGATTGTAATACATACTTTAAAATAAGATAAAAAGTAGGGTTCCGTACGTAGACAAAGGTGTAATTTTTTTGCCAGGCGCTACCATTTTGGCACCTTATTTTTTGTAGCCGGCGCCGTCCTAATTGGCCATCACTCGCACGATCATGCGAACAAACATATCGATCTCTACTAAATGTCCTAACTGATGGTCGCGCGATCATGCGGTGCGACCAAATTATCTTTTTGACATATAATGTCGCTTTGGCATGTATTGTTGTTATTTACTATAATGTTCGTATTATAGGGTGATAGGTACGGAACCCTTTGTGCACCAGTCCGTCTCGCACTTGGCCAAATTTTTTGTCATACTGACCCACATTAAATTGACCATAAAATAGGACCGCGTCCCTTAATTCAATAATACACAAGCCTCCCTACATTATACCACCTTGTACGGTTATTGTCTCGTCACAGGCGTCGTAAGAAACTGTGCATAATGTATAGAAGAGCTACTCAGAAACAGTCAGCAAGGTTCCCGCCTGACCACCTTAAGGGCCAGTTTAGTGTGCAGTGGCTCGCGGCAACTTCCGCTAGGTCACATCCTGCTAGTGTTTGTCTACCAATAGTCTGACTAATAGTCTGACTAAAGTGACCGATAGACTCTGATGGACCCAAAAATGCCATTAAAAGTGTCTTTCATATACTCTAATTGGTAAATAAAACAAAAGGGAGGTCTAGCTGAGATTGCCACATGCAAGCATTAAGGTTTTGAAACTGGATAGACGAGAGCCTTAGTGATGGTACCTCTAACTGAAACAGCTTACTAAAAAAACCTTATTATGCACAAATTTGCGACAGACATCGATGTGTCTTGAACTAAACCAATACTTACCATCAATTGTTTATGAGGAGCATCGTTGCAGCCGTCGTTGCAGACATGTTACGGTTAAAGTAAGAAAACAAATAATATAAATAAAAATTAATAATAAAAAATATTAAAACAAAGGACTGCCGTTATAGAGATTTAATTCGGATTGCAGTGCAGTCGAGGATATAGAAAACAACACGTATCCAATGTAATAGTCCCCCGACTGCACTGAAATCCGAAATAAATCTCTATTCCGGCAGTCGTGATTTTTAATATATTTTATTATTTATTTTTATTAAACTAAATTAAAGGTGGTAGAGCTGATGCCAGGCTCGACTGTGGAGGTACCACCATCTTACTCGCAAAGTTATTCGGGGGAGAGTAAGAGGACAGCTCTCAGGCAAAAAACCAGACGGCCCACCATTGCCTGGGACCGATGGATGGCGCTTTGTCCATCCCAAATTGCCAGGCCTTATATAAAACGGCGTCACTGGTGCAAGGGTTTCGGCACCGCGCTCACCAACCTGCCTTCCCAGCGTGTGTGAGTATGGGCATTTCTTCCAGGAGGAACGCCAAGAGTGGCGAAATGCTGGAAAGGCCTATGTCCAGCAGTGGACGAAACAGGCTGATGGATGGATGGATGGTTTATTTTATTTAATACTTTTTTGTACATATTTATAGCGTATTCCACTAAAGATGCTGTAAGTATTCTAATGATACCACACACTTCGAAATCGGTTCAGACATTAGGAAGTTATGGTGGAATTAAGAAAAATACCCACATGAACCCTGAAAACAATACACTCCTTTTTTGGAATCAGTCGTGTGAAAAAGAAATGGTCCATTTTTTCATAAGAACATCAGCCCCAAAACTTGGCAGAGTCAGGTTAAATTAAGCGTTAAAAAATACACCGTCATGAAAAGAATCTGAATCCGAATGCAACTGAGGCTAAACATTGCCGGGGGACTTTACCAACATAAAGAGAGTAAGACCTGTAGCCTTAGGCGCAAGCCAGACAGAAACGGCGCGGATGCGGGCGCGCAATCGCGCACCACTTCTTTCTGTTTTGCAAAACGTCCCCCTCCTACATTTTGTATGAAGAAACATTGGAAAGGCGTCGGGATGGCACACCATGGTTGTGACGCGAGTGCGCCATGGGTGCACCGAAGGTTAGGTCAAAATCAAACACTTCAATACTACTGATACACACCGTCCCGTCGTGAGTGTGCCACGACGCGCGCCGCGCCGCTAAGGCTTGCGCCTTAGCATGATATTAACATCACTGTTACGTTGTAGTTGCGTTCACGTTAGATTTTGTATGGAATCTGATAAGTTCCGCTACTGTCCGAAGTGGTTATCAGATTCCATACGAAATCTAACCCAACCCAACTTTAACTTAACTGTGATGTTTTCATCTTTAGATTTTTCAAAACCAGTATTCTTTTGTGTTTCTCTACCGTATTTTTTTGTCACTTGCAAGCACTACCAACTTATAGCATGACATTTGTTGGGATTGAATATATCAGTTATATTGGTGTATATAGGTGGTAGAGCTGATGCCGGGCTCGACTGTGGAGGTACCAACATCTTACTCGCAAAACTTCCCGAAGTTACTCGGGGAGAGTAAGAGAACAGCTCTCAGGCAAAACCAGGCGGCCCACCATTCCCTGGGACCGATGGATGGCGATATATCCATCCCCAATTGCCGGGGCTTTTAAAAAACAGACTGGTGACGGACAGCGGTGTCACTAGTGTAAAGGTTTCGGCACCGCACTCACCAACCCCCCTGCCAAGCGTGTGTGAGTATGGGCATACCTTCCAGGAGGACCGCCAAAAATGGCGAGGTCCTGGAAAGGCCTATGTCCAGCAGTGGATGAAACAAGCTGATGGATGGATGGATGGTTTGGTGTTTTACTTGAATTAATATATACTTGAATAATAAAATACATTTGGCAGTCCCTCGTAAGCAAATGAATTATCATAACATAAAATATTTGTTATTAATATTTTATTTGAATTACCATCGAAGTCTTCTCATATTTACAAAATGTTCATTTATGCATATTACGTAATTTTTCAAAATCAGATCGTAAGTTGCAAACAAAAAAAATATGTTGCTAAGAACTTACTTTTTACACAACATAATTAAATTAAAGGTTAAAATTTCTGGAAAAAGCTATATTTTTATATATTTTTGAAAATGTTTTTGTGAATGCTTGGCTAGATTAATTAATCTGTACTTAAAATGCCTTCGATGGAATCTTTAACGGCAGACTAGTCTGTATTTCTCCATCCATCCATCCATCAGCCTGTCATCGTCCACTGCTGGACATAGGCCTTCCCAATATTACGCTATTCTTATCGGTCCTCCGTCCTTCTCATCCAGCCGCCACCCGCAACCTCCTTCAGATCGTCGGTCCAGCAAGCACGAGGCCAGCCTACGCGTTGGCTTTGCTTTACGTGGTCCCCATTCTAACTCCTTTCAGCCCCAACGGCCATCACGTCGGCGACAGATATAGCCCGCCCACTGCCACTTCAACTTACTGATTCGGCAGATTATGCCGGTCACTTTCGATCTCCGACGGATCTCCTCGTTTTGGATTTTATCCATCTCTATGCGATGGGCCAAGCATAGCCCGCTCCATAGCTCGTTGAGCGACCTTAAATCGGTGGATCACGCCCTTTGTAAGAGTAAACGTCTCAGCACCGTTCGTCATCACAGAAAGGACGCACTGGTTAAGGCGAGGTTATCCAGAGAAATCTGTCCTCCCCATTGCTTTCATTTTACACATGTTTATACTGCTCAGCGGAAGCAGGCCGCTCAGAAAATTCGCGGTTTCGAGGTGTTTTTATTTATTATTTGGAATTAGAGGGATGGGTTTTTCATGTGACAGCCGTTTTATATTACATTTTTTAAGACGTTTATTTTAGTATAAGTTTTACTGTTCAAAACTTAACATAGCTCAAATGAAATGATATTTAGATCATACTTTAGACCTTATTATGCTATTTAATTGTTTCAAGCAAAATAGAAGTAATCGTGTATCGAATGGCCGAAATATCAAGATCAATGAGTGAAATATGACATATATTTTCTACAAAATTTAATCATCGCTATTTATCGGTTTAAAATGAATTTGAAAAGGGACAAAATGGAATAACCCCCCCTTAAACATCTTAGCCTTTAAGCTTTTAATAATTTTGCCAGTGATTGTCAATAACGTAAAACTTTTACCACAACCTGCTCCCCCCACTGTATCCAGCCCCACTATAATAAGTCCGAACCAGCTATTTTCATTTATAATTGCAACGGAACGACATCATGTGTCCATTTTCCCGTGCTGAATGCGGTAGTTTAGCGATGCACGGTTGGTGTAGGGCATGGAAAAACTTAACTTATACAGGGTCTAATCATGACGTGCTCATTAAATTAAACCACATGCTCTACATGCTGTAGGTAGTAGAGCTGATGCCGGGCTCGACTGTGGAGGTACCACCATCTTACTCGCAAATCCTCCCGAAGTTATTCGGGGAAAAGTAAGAGGAAAGCACTCAGGCAAAACCAGGCGGCCCAATATTGCCTGGGACCGATGGATGGCGGTATATCCATCTCCAATTGCCAGGCCAATTGTATAACGGGCAGTGGCGTCACTGGTGCGAGGGTTTAGGCACCGCGCTCACCAACCCGCCTGCCCAGCGTGTGTGAGTATGGGCATTTCTTCTAGGAAGATCGCCAAGAGTGGCAAAGTCCTGGAAAGGCCCATGTCCAGCAGTGGATAGAACGGGCTGATGGGTGGGATGGATGGACATGCTCTACTGATCATCCTGAACTTTTCCATACAAAAACTTTGGACAAAACGCGAAAAAAATATCCCATTGAAAATGACAACGAGGTATAAAAATTTATGGGGAAGTGAATTTTTATTTCGCCTTTTTTTCAAAAGTTCTTATATGAAAGTGGTTCAGGATGATCAGTAGAGCATGTGCTCTAATTCAATGAGCACGCCATGATAGCACCCTATATATTCGTTCCAATGGCCTGTTTGAAACGTTATAATAATAATTGAGTATGTTATGTACTTGAAGTTAAAAGAAAGAAAAAATATTATAGCACATAACACGAATATATATGCCATTAACGTGACAAAAAACAAGACGCTAAAAAAAGCCTAAACCCACATTTTACATGTACAATATGTACAACAACCTGACCAAAATTTAAACTTATACGTATGTATACGTATGTATGTCCACGGCATTTGCTTAAATCAGTCACTTAACTAAATGGCTAGTCTTTTGGTTAAATCATATTTCTGGGTGGTCATTACAAAAAATAACCACGAAGGCTATGTATGGCGGTTATAACCTAACCTAACCTTCTAACCCACGCTACCGCCTATCTTCTGCGGTGCAGGACTTTCGAAAAACTAATTACAACCAAGTGACTGATTTAACCAAATGCCGGCGACATATACCGGGTGTAAATAATTAAATGAAACCACGTATTCTACCGACCCTACTGATCCACTTTTCCCAAGAATCATACTCGCGGACAGTGGACACCCTTAGTTTGGGAAATAATTGAGTTCCAAACAAAAATGCGTGAACCCTAACGCACCAACATACGGGCGAGTTTAGAGAGAGCGTCCTCGTCCGTGAAACAGCTATTCCGTCCGTTCCGTTATTCTTTGAGTCACAGTTGAATATCTTTTTCTTTGAAGATTTTCGCGTTTCTTTTTTCGAATTGTAGTTCAGTATGATCAGTGGAGTATGTGGATTTATTTAATGGTCGCACTCTATTTACACCCGGTATATTACTGTCTTGAAACTGATAACTTCAAAAAATGTATTGTTAAAAAAAGGTTTTTTTGTATGGGGATCCCTCTTGGTTTTTTTACTGTGGTAGTAGATAGTAACACGTATTCTGTGGAAATTTTAACTGGATGCCTATAATGACTGAATTTGTAGACCCCTGTGACAGATGGACGGACAGACTGACGGAAAGCGGAGGCTTAGTAATAGGGTCCCGTTTGGCACCCTTTGAATACGGAACGCCAAAAGGTCTGTCAGCACTGGTTAGTAATACACAGATGATAAAGGAATCAGGTGAATTTCAACTATTACGCTTTGCTCCTGATAGCAAACATGTTTTCTTGTGAGGTTAAAATTGACTAGGTGCGGTGAAATTATTTTTTGCGTTGTCAGCTCGTAAAACAGACTCATTCTCATCTTTTCCCCACCAGACCATAAATTTGCCTTGTGGTTTTACCTGAGTATACTGCAAATATATTTTTATCGCTCAAATGCGGATATTTGTAGGGAAACGCGTTAAAGGTCACAGAGCAATGTTATGGGTGCGTCCGTATCTGTGCGGAAACAAGCCACAGATAACTAGTTGCGAGGTTGTGTAGGAAGTGATAGAGGGATCCCGTTAGAAGGCGATTCAAGGGCTTGCTTTGGCCTTATCGAGGAATACTTTATGTTATTTATCTGTGTTTTCTTAGGTGCTATGATGTTGTTGAAGTTTTTCAGGAATTTCTAAATATTCATAACAATAATTTTGATATATATTTTTATCTAAGCAGGCATTACATTCGCTCACTATTGGGTACAGGACTCTTCTTTCTGAGGTCAACTTTAGAGGTCTTTTGCCATAAGCGTTGACTGCTTTCCCGCTGTCTTCACAATGTCGTCAGCCTATCGAGCTGGCGGTCTACCCCCTGACCATCATCCAGACCATCTCGGTGACTGCCTCGTTCCACCGTCTATCTTTCTATTCAACCAAGTCACCTGCCCATCTATGCTTCAATTCTGTAGTGCAATTGCCCACATTTTTTGGCTTTTAGTTCTTCGTCGAAATAGTCGATGAGTTATTTTTCCATATTAGCTTTCTTGAAGGTCAAAGTTTCAACACCACAAAAGAGTAAAGGCAGGATGCGCTGGTTGAAGGTCTTGATCTATAGAAGATTTGAAGATGTCTTGAAAGCAGCTCATCCTAACTAGTACAACTGTCTAGCAAACTCTTTCACCTAAAGTTTATGGCCAAATGGTAAGGTAAACATAAAGTAAAAATAAATGTCGATCTCTTCTTTTAAAAAAGATATTGGGTTTTGAGTGAAAGCCATTACTTTAGTCTTAGACATTTTATTTATCCTAAAGCCAATTGTGAAAACTTGGAAAACAATGTAAAGCTGATATTTATGTAAGAATATGGTTAATACAAGCACCGATTAAAATTTGTTATGAAGGTGGTATAATTCCTAATAACGTTGATAAAATAAGAGTACGTTTTGCAAATATGATAGTATTCTAATAATATAAATATATTGATGTACAGTTTTCGAAATTTAATAAATCTTATATGCGTGGATATTATTTAAAATTTTTATTATCTTTGAAATAATTCTTCCATAGTTGCTAAAAAATTTAAATAAACGAAATTGTTTTTATTTCAATTATTACACTTAGCTATATAATGTTTCATTTTTTACACAAAGATTAAAAATATTAATTTGTTATGACTAAAATTTTTATCTATATCTACACTTATTACATTGTAAATTGATTATTTTCGCGAAAAAAAAATGATTATCTGAATCTGAATCTGAAACTTTAAATGAAATGGTTATTGGTACTGTACTGAGGCCGAAACAACAATTTTTTGAAATTTTGTCTGTCTCTCTGTCTGTCTGTTTCTTCCGTTTTAACACCATTCAACGAATTTAGATGCAATTTTTTTTATTATTATCATCATAGTGACTCTAGTCAACACGTAGGCTATAAGAGATGTTCATAAAATAACTGCCAAGCCAGAAACGGGGAAAAGATTAAATAAACGCTTTTTTAATTCGAGAACCACTGAACGGATTTGGATGCGGCTTTGTTTATTTTCACCGTAGTGACCCGTTCAAAACAGGCAAAGATTGAATAAACGCTTTAACTCTGGAGCCACTCAACGAGTTTGGATGTGTTTTTTTATTTTATTACCATTGTAGTGACCCTGGTCAAGACATAAGCTTTGGGGGCTGTTCATAAAATAACGCCCAAGCCGAAAACGGGGCAAAGATTCACTGAAAGCGTGGAAGCTGCGGGCAAAGGCTAGTCTATAGGTAAGATAATATATCAACGCTGTCGTTGGCTTTGAGTACCTATATCTATATGTATCCTATTATAACTAGGTATACAAGACTTTGGTTTTGTCATTGTTGCCTAGCTGAAGTGTTGTCTGGTAAGGACACCTCATCACAACAGTTTTAAGGTGTGACATTTCGGAAAGACACTTATCTTTAGACCTTCAAGTAAAAGGCCGTCTCTCATTAACGTCTGAGTTATAACACGACACACCGCTCCAAATATTTAGTCTCGTAGGACAAGGGATTGTTGTCTTTATGCCAATGCAGAAAGCACTTCAACAGGGTGCTTAAAACACGACAAGTTCATTTACGTCGGCTCTGCGTTTTGTTTACATCTAAGGACCTTGGCGAGGATACTGCCCTGCACTGTAGTAACTGAGTTGGCTGTCAAAGTTCGTACTGCTTTGTAATAAGGTACAAATTGTCATAACTCTAAGGACATCTTTCAAGAAATGTCTAAGTCTATAGGTGAATCAGAAGACAGTACAGTCTGCAACACAAGTACTTATAATAAACTACAATTAATGTTTATTTTAAACTAAAATGAAAATTGGAAATATTTATGTTTAAACCAAGATATAGACAAACTTAAATTAAAATTGGGAATATTTAAGTTTAAACATAGATCGCTTTCGAGGTATTTCGACCAAAATATATCATCACGACATAAATCTTCGAGAGGGGATATCAGAGCTGTTTTGGAGTTTTGATTGTGAATTGAAATTCCAAGTACGTATACCCACGTTTCACTGATGATTTTTACAAATAAGGACCCACTTTAAAAAGTGCCCAAAGCACGCAGACCTAACACAAATGTGCCCCAAAGGATGTGAACCCTCGACCTCTGTCAAGACCACTAACTTAAAAGCCTATTTCAACTAACTTGCCCATAAACTAAAAAAAGGTAAGTCAAAATTTACCAGGAAAATAAGAGTTTAGGTCACGCAATTGGTAAATGTGCAGGAATCGAAAAAGTTGTCTCAGGATCGGAGTAGAGAAATATTATGTAACGTCTCTCTGAGATAGGTTTGAATTTATACATTTTCTGGGCACCCTGCCGAGGGGCAGCGATTTGTACCCAGTTTTCTATTTATGGTTTTTAGATATAATTAATCATATTTTAAATAATCATTTTTCAGTAGGTAGATTCGGTTTAGTTAATATTTATAATTACAATTTATTTACTTTATTTTAGTGTCTTGGTTACCAATGATAAACTACTGAAAATATATTTTCACATTTTTGAAGACCGTACAAAACACAAATAATGTGATTATTTTATGTGCATGCAGGAAAATGGGACCTTGAAAGGAAACCAAGTAATTTGTAGATATTAAAAGTTGCATTTTTTTCTGTCTGGGTTCTGAGTTTTTTATTATAAAGTAATTGTTTTCCTTTTTGTGAGTACACTATTATTGTTGTTGAATTTATTTTGAGACTGTTTTTAGTTTTCATTGTAATATATAAATTGAGTTATAGTTCTCGATAAAACTTATACTAGTTCCATATTGTTTATTTGTCTCCTTAGCTACCGGTTTCGTTTACACATCTTCAGGCAATGATCAGATCTCAAGGATAAGGATTCATAAATTTTGACAGTATTTAGTTTGTTAATGAGAAATCATTGTTGCATCTGTGAATGTAAACAAACTAAATCCTAGTACAATCTATTAATACGTAGACGAAAATAAATAAACTATGAGTCATATTCTAATAAATATTGTAGTAGGTGGTACAGCTGATGCCGGGCCCGACTGTAGAGGTACCATTTTCTTACTCGCAACTCCCCCGAAGTTATTCACGAGAGAGTAAAAGAACGGCTCTCAAACAGGCAAAACCAGGTGGCCCACCATCCCTGGGACCGATTTATGGCGGCATATCCCTCCCTAATAGGTTTTTAAACAGGGTAAACAAAATATTATTCTATTTAGTCCGTCATTTAGATTATCAAAAAATGTTAGACACGTATTTTTTCTTTTGTCAATCAAACAAAAAATGACAGAGATAAAGCGCGTCAAAGTTTGGGAGTGGGGGAAATTGACGTCACTTCTAAGTAAAATTGTACCTAGATGTGACGTCACGCGGAACTTCAGCGGGCTATATCTTCATCATTGTTTGTTTAATTGAAAAAAGAAAAAATACGTGTCCAATATTTTCTAAAATACCTACAGCTATTTCAAAGTTGCCGCTCTTGGAGTTTAAAACGAGGGTGAAACGTTTTTTGGAAAATAAACCGTTTTACAAAATTAAGAGTTCTTGAATTTAAAGCTAAAGACATGTTCATTTTCTGATTATACAGTTAAAATATAAATTTATTTTTAATTATGACATTTTTAATTTATTTTTAATTTAAGCCATTATTTTATGTAAATTTTTATAAATTACATTGTGTATGTACATTGTACATATTTTGTATTTCGTGTAAATTTCTTATGTATTGACAAACCTTTTATAACGGACATTGTTATATGGTGAATAAATATCTTATCTTATCTTATCTTATCTTATCTTATCTTATCTTATCTTATCTTATCTTATCTTGATAATGTAACTGACGGACTAATAAATTTTTTTTAGTCATCATGCCTATTACCGGCCCTTATATATATTAAAACAGACGGTGATGTGCAGCGGCGTCACTGGTGCAAGGGTTTCGGCACCTCAGCCACCAACCCGTCTGCCCAGCATGTGTGAGTATGGGTGTCGTAACTATATCGTACAAATTGTAATTTCATGATCTGCTCAAATATCGTCAAATCTGTAAAAACTAAAGGGGTCGCTTAGCTCCGCTTAGCTCCGCTCCGCTCCCGAATTTATGATCTTAAACAACCTAACACGCTCCTCATCGCTTCTCTCGTCCTCGTCGTTTTTGTTGGAAGTCTATCGTAAATTTGTTTTTTCATAATTAGCGATATTGTCATCATTTCATGAAATATGGCCACCACATGGGCATTTTTTCCAGGAGGACCGCCAAGTGTGGATAAATCTTTTGGAAACTTTGTATAAATTTTACACAATTTTGTTCTTATTCAAATAATATTTTTAATCAAATCAAATCAAATATAAACGAAAACGCCGCGAAAATGACAGAGACTACTTCCCCCAAAAACACACCTACAATGTTTTGATTACTGTTATTATAGCCGAAGCCATAAATATTGTTTAAAACGGACTTTAAAAACACGCCATCATGACGAAGGGAAGGGTGTTTTGTACATTCCAATGAATTATCAAATTCATTTTCCGTCCAAGTAATTCACATACCTTTACACCCAAAAAATACAGCCATCCTCTCGGGGCCAATAAATAAAAAAACTGGGCAAAATTTTAATAATTCTCGTAAATTTTTGTTAACGAAATACGTGATAAGCGTCGCAATGACTGACGGGACGGGGCCTTGTTTAGAATGTACAGTCAATGCCAGAACCGTGTGTGAAATGGGAAACGGGAATTGTTTTGATGGGCCCATTTTTGTTTTGTGTCAGAAAAAGAATTTTAAATATGTTGGGGCTGTGTGACGTTACCATTTATTGCGGCTTGGATGTTTTAAAATAATGTTTAGATTTGCTAAACGTATTTTTAACTTGATAATAATGTATTGATTGACCTTTGCTCAATCTATGAAGTCGCGTTAGTTGATATAGCCAAATTCGTGCTGGAGACACGGTTTCAAGTTTAATGACCCTGTTTGCGAAAAATATTTTTTCGACTCAATTAAAATAGAAAGTCTGAATTTATTTTGCGTTTTTCATATCATTAATAATCTTACAGAAACCGATATGTTTAGTTCTCATTTGACGGAGTTCAAAAAACTGTTTTAAATATGATTTTCTTACCAATCGTTATAGATATAGCCTGTCTAGGATTGTGTTGAATAAAACATAAATAATGATCAACAAATAAAAAGTAAATAAAAGTGAATTCCAGAGAATATTGAAAGTTCCCGGGAATCTTTCTGTTCACTGAGAACTTAAAATGGAAATATTCCTCTTGAAATCCCTAATTATGACAAAGCATTAAGTAAATACAATCATGGTATTTTACAATTCACATTTGTAATTTGCAATACTTAATTTACTTTCAGTCAAAATGCATATTAGTAAACGAACTAATACTCTAGTAATTTGGGTATATCACGGCCCCAAAGGGAGAAGTTTGACTTAGTATGAGGATCATTGTTTTACGTATTTATTGTAAGCATTCATAATATATGTATTACGGACATGGGTGACCCGAGATTGAGCACCTCGTCTTACATCAAGTAGAACTGAACTCTATGACCTTTCATTAGTGTTTAAATTACCACACTCTAAACTGTGACTGTAACTTATATTATAACCCAAATATCACGTGACCTCGCAAAAACTTTTTTATACTTTATTCTACTTTGTATAGCTAGTATAGATGAAACAAATAGAGAAGTTTTGTCTCTCGATGAAGCGTTTGACCAATGGAAACACGGAACGAGACGTTTGTGGAGGCGATGGTCACGTGATATTAGCTTTCCTGTGTGTCCATTGGTCAAACGCTTCTTCGGGAGACAAAATTTCACTTTTATTTTCTAGTTATGCTGGTTGGAATAAAAACACGGTGTTTCAATATTGCTTGATATCATTCAAACCAATTTTATAAAGAAAGAACCAACCAAATTCCGAAACTTATACTCGAAAGAAAATCAATAAGTGTAATAGTTAGAAGCTTAATTTTATTTAAACAAATTGACGTGGTTTGTTCGAACTTACTTCATAAATGTAAGAAGAAAATAGGTATATTTTTATAACTATGGGTATATGTTTTCATTATTATAGGCAAATCATATAAAATCTGTCATTATATTTCAATTCGCGTATCTTTTCCCTAGAATACGTGTATTTTTAATTCAATTAAATTTAAATTTATTCAAAGCAACAATATTCAAAACAAAGCAAAATACAAAATTTTAATTTTCATGGTAGACCCATTTCACACACAACTCGTAAGTAAACAAAAAGAAGATTTCCGCAAATAAACATGTTGCAGGAATACGAAAAATTCTTTCATGCCCTTCTAATAGCGTAACCATGTCGCAGCTAAACTCACGAAGACACTTCTGCGTTCTTTCTTAATAATTACCATACCGACATGCATAGCGTAGTACTTACAGAGGTCAATGTTGCTAGCGTTAAGAAATGTTCCCTACTTTTTGCAATGATGAAATTGGAATAATAATCTAAAAAATAAAATATACGTATTAGTGGTGAAAGGTGAACATTTAAAAAATGGAAGCCGGACAAAAAAATCGCCTTATTCAGAGAAGCAACCAAACATGAAATTTTTGTTACTTAGCAACTCCCTGCCAGCCAAGTGTATTTGTGTGTATTTGTCATAGTGAGATTTATGGAAAGCTTGACAAAGCGAAGAGCACGGAATAAAGAAATGTAGTACGGGTGCCATTTCCTAAACAAGCCGATGGGAATCGTGTTATATGGAACTTTCGCCACTGCTATGCACTGTTTGGGTGACAACGCATCATCCTAGGTCGCAAGGCAACCGGAAATATATGCCAACAGCACGGGTCTACTATTTAGTACTATTTTGAAAGCGCTCAAAATCCCAATTCACATTATAAAATCGGCATGGCAACCCCACATGAAGCAGCTATTACCATAATAGATTTCCGGATTTTTTCCCTATTAGCTGATGCATACGGAATGCGCCCGCATGGCTGTGTCACTGTCAATGCTAAAACGATATGCTGATAAGGGGAAACAATGCGAGACATGCTGTCTGTTTGTGTATAGCTATCTCATTGGCTTGAATTTATAATTGGAGATAAAATTTCAAGTTGTCGACTTATGTGATGGATACCAGTTACTATGTTGACTTTTACCTATTGTTGTAGCGATAAATGAAAATTAGGAGGGTTAGAAAGACTTTGTGACTGTCTTTCAGAGCCAACTAAGATTGGAAAGGCAAAACTAAAAATCATCACAAAAGATTTTTCATCAATATGGCGCATAGTTACTCCACTAACAACTTTCTCCAAGAAACACACCCACACAAATGAAAAAGAAAATGAATTTGCCTATACATTACAGTAGGTGTATACATTAGTTACAATCTTGCGAAGCTTCTTACCACATTCCTCTTAGCATTGAATGGCCTGAGTTAGGCATAATATTTGTTTATATAACGAATTAGTATTTATAGATATTTTATTAATTTACTAACTTGGTTGGGTTTATTGTATTACAATTTATTTATCTTTGTTTAAATAAAATACTTGTATTTGCTCACAAAATTATTATATAATTCAATACACCCAACCATTAAACGTGTAAAGAATATTGTGTGATTATTTCAGTTATTTTTTTATAAAAATCCCTTGCAAATGCTTATAAGCGAAACCATTTGCGTGTATTGCAATATAAAAAAAATTCTAAACAAGTATTACATGTGTCTTATTTACACAAAGATGTGTAATAAGTTCCATCAAGTGCCGACAATCACAAAATTTTAAAGTTAAATATTTCTTCATTCTTTTTAAATTCATTCGTTTTTTACGTATATGTAAATGTATTTCATTTCATTTATTGAAACGAAATAACTATTTTTTCATGTAATGTGTTTCTTGGAATGTAAGTCAGTAGATTATTATTTGTTTACAGTCCAAACTCGTACAACCTCGTTTCACCGACGATTATTGTGTCTCAGCGAGATGGGTTGTTAGCCCTTTCATCGTACTTGAAGCACAAATAAGAACCTATAGCTAAACGTGCCTTTTGAAACACGCACACCGAACTATGTATGTGCCTTACCAGATTTGAACCAGCTATCTTCATATTAGTGGTCGAGAACTCGAACCTCCGCCAAACCATATTTTATGTCTCTAGGAATAATGATGTTGCCAGCCATCGTAATAGATGCAATTTATGTCTGAGAAAATTTAACAATGTATGGCAAAAACTCGGATACTCTTTGTTATAGTATAAGAAACGAAAATACAAGTAAATTGGTTGGACATGGTTGCAGGCTGGTGAAATTAGGAAAAATCACGCACTTAATGGGTCCGAGAGTGTACGGTAGGCTCATAGACCATGTCACGATTGCACCAAGCCTAGAATAATTTAAAAATAGATGAAAGCGCGACTTATTGAGCAAACCTTATATGACTTTAATGAGTTTACACCATGAGGCATATTCACAACTAGTTTTGCCTGCGGCTACAGCCGCATGTTATTCGGTTTAACGACATGCTTTTTTCCGGGATAAAAGTAGCCTATGTATTAAATTAGGGTATACCCTATATCCATTCTAAATTTCATCCAAATCCATTCAGCCGTTTCAGTGTGAAAGAGTAACAAACACACACACAAACTTTCGCATTTATAATATTAGTGTGATTGAATAAACAATTTATAATAATTATAATTAAAAAAAAATTTTTTTTTTTATTTATTTTGTTATTATTATTTTAAGAATATAATGTAGTAGTAAAAATAAGTACCTATATTAATTATTTAAGTTTGTGAAGTGTAATAATATTTACAAATAAAATGTCTTATGTCTTAACTAGAAGACCACAGAGACGGATTGTCCATTGTTTCACATTGGAGTGTCTACAAATTTATACAATATAATATAATAATAATATAATTTTCAACACACTTGCTTATAAAGCAATACAGCGTTCTTAGGGTCATAAAATAATGCAGCATATTAAACACATGTGCTGGTGTTTTTTACATTAGTTTTTTTTTTTAATCTTAGCAAAGAGTTTTGTTGTCTCGAGAAATAGTAAAGGTTTTGCAAATAAATAAACTGTCTCAGTTAAAATATAGTAAATAATCATTTAATTTTATGAAATTATTTATTTTTATCAACAAATTAACTCACATTTTTGTTGTAAATACAAAAAATATTCAGTTTTTTAATATTTAATATTTGTCTGTTTGGCAATATTTAGCTGTTTGGCGGATGCGTAGTGCCTCTATTTCCATCTACGCGCGCATAGACAATCCCGCCTCGACTGTAATCAACGAAACGAAGTATCATAATATACTATTGCAACAAATCGTGAAAAAGGATACGACTTTTACAACAAAATTTACATAATTCATTTTACGTTAAATTTTAATAATCAGACCAAGTGTGAGTCGGACTTGTGCACAAAGGGTTCCGTACCATCACACAATACGGATGTGGAACGGTAAATAACAACAATATTGATACATGCCAAAGCAACATCAAGGTTACAAAAAATGATAGCACCTGACGAAAAATTTGGCGACGTCTGCGTACGGAAACTTGTGCTTTATAATTTATTGTTTTACCTCAGAATATGTCCTGTCTAACCAAATTTAAAACTTGTATGTATTACCTTCCCTATGAAAGAGCCACCAATAACTATTTCGAGGTTTCTTATATAGGGACCCCCCATACATTTTTAATATGAAATGAAATGAAATAAATATCAAATGAATACTTTATTCGTGCAATGTAGGTACATATATACACATAACGCTCGTTAGGATATATTCATATCCCTTATTTTATTATTTACAGTGGAAGCTATAGACCCCTGTGACAGACGGACAGACAGACCGATAGACAGACAGCGGAGGCTTATTAATAGTGTCCCGTTTGGCACCCTTTGGGTACGAAAGCCTAAAAAACAAAACACTGATCGAAGAATAAAACCTAAGCTTAGAATAATAACACCTAAGCTTTTATCTGTAAGCTGTAGGCCACGATACACGTTAACGACTGCGTAAAATATTTATATGAGAAATTATGCAGTGCTAGCGGCTTACGAGAGGAACCAGAATTTCTCATACAAAATATTTTACTCAGACGGTAACGTATCGTGAACAAAACTCCTGGTAGGCCTACTTTTCCCAACGAAGCTTCAGTTAGTGATCGGCTGCGACCGTTTCCGGTAATGGCGAGCACTTTGACTCTTAGTCGGTACGGTGTTCAAGCACCCGAAGATGGCTAATGTAGTAGTAAATACTAAGAAAATACTCGTATATCAGCACAAACAGCAACCTTGGCGGGAGCTGAGCGTACCGTTTACACTTCGTTCCAAATTTAAACTGCACTTCCTTTTGATGTTCGTGATGCGACATGCGTAAGCGCTGATGCGTTCCTGTCTGAACCTCCTTTTATTTAAAATCCAAAACTTTATTACCGAAGCTTGTTTTTGCACAAACAATATTTAATATATGTGCACTCAGGCCTGTCTTATCCAAGAGTAGAGAAATACGTCAGTACGATCCCAATACACGATTTTCGCCTTTTAACCAATATAAATCGTCAATTATTTTTTATAAATGTCACAAAGGAGGGGTAAGAAATATATAAGCCAAGAAAACTTACCTCAATATGACAAAAATTTAAGAACATATTTTTTATTTTTCTCTTTCGTTTAGTGAGACACAGGACAGTAACTTAAAGCTACAATAAATTTAAAGTAAAAATACTACGTTTTCTTCCTTAGAAAAATCGACAAACTGAGGTTTGAATGGCTTTTTTGAAAAAAATTACCCTTTTATTACTATACGGAGTTTGCTACGAAAGTTTTTAGCTGTATAAAAGCCATCAACTGGTACTTCTCAAGGAGCATTATAAATTAAAGTTAATTTAACAATTAACCTTTTTTTGTAATAAAATCGCATATAATATATATATATATATTATATTTTTTATTTTTATGTTTGCTGACTAATTCGGTCCAGTTTTGTTTTTGCAATGATGCTCTCAAGAAAATCGTTTCGTGATTACATTCTATGATTATAAAAGAAACATTAACGGAACCTTATAATCCTCTCTGCAGGCTGACCTGGCCCGTGTGACTACTTCTTATTCCCCACCGTAAAGAAAATGATGCGTGGCCCGACATTCATGAACTCGGTCGAGAGTCGAGGCAGTACAAGAATTTATTCGGCTTCTCTTCGACCTTCCGCACAACGCGTTTTTTAAATGTTTTCAGGACTGATTTTTGATAAAATGTGGCGATATGTAGACCTTAGGGGAGTTTATTTTGGGAAACATTACAGTTATTTTTAGAAAGAATTAATAGTTTTTATACGGCTAAAACCCTTCGTAGCCACCCAAGTATCGAGTTTTTTTATAGATAGATATATAAACCCCTTCTTTGCTTGGCATACTTCCACCTTAGGTAGGCAGGTCCTAACCTTCACTTTGTATTGAAAGTTAATTCAAAACTATCAACGGTTAATAAACATTTATCCCTCTAAGTTGAATCTACAAATTTATTTACATAAAGAATGCAGCATCACAGGTATTCAAAATGATATAAATATAACATATTATTATTATTATTACATATCATTAGAAATACCAATAAAAAATTAATAAGTAATTATTTCTAATGAACATGATCTGTAATACAAAAATATCTTAATAAATCCTGAAAACAATCTCAATTATGACAATGTGACAGCGTCCGTCAACCCACAGTGGACTATATATAATTAACGTCATCGCAGGTACTTGAACTTTGCATCAGAGTGGAACAACCCGAAGTGCATGTACCTCGCAAATGCGAAAATCATGTCCGCCACACTGTAAAGCCTTGAACATTGTGCAATTAATAACTTTATAGTCTGAATCATTTTGTACCAACAAATTTGTTTTCAACGCTTCTCGGAATACTCGGTGGGTAGTCTCGTTAATTTTGTGTTGACGAATTTTTACGAGTCAACCCTCAATAATCGGGTAAAGACATAACTGACACGTGAGAAAATGTTACAACTTATTTCAGTTTTCAAAAATAAAGGCTCATTGTGGAAAAAAGAGAACTTGTCACACCAAGTGTCACAACTGATTACTGTCCTCGGTATACAAAGTGTCAACCGTTAGATGTGTCAGTACTCTTATATAATTAAATAAATTTTGTGAAATGTAACATAATAAAAAACGGGTCAAGTGTGACAAGGACTCGCGCCCTGAGGGTTCCGTGCCATTTAAATAAATTAATACATTTGAATAATTTTAATAAAAATTACAAACACATCAGTAACTACAAAATGTATGAAAAAAAAAACTGCAAAATTAAGTTGGTCGAGTATGTGGGTACGTAACCATAAACCCAAATAATGTTTCTGTAACCTATATCTTTTTTCTCCTTTTTCATGTATGGGACACCACCTAAAAATTAATTTAATTCGATTTTAAATTCAATATCGGGTTTCGGGTCACTATTTCAGACAACATATCCAAATTTTTAGATCTGTAACTCATTCCGTTTGCAAGCTAGAAACACGTGACATACGGACGGACGGACAGACGGACAGACAAGACATTATTGGGGCTCTGTTTTGCCGTTTGGGTTCGGAACCCTAAAATCTGTCTAACTAGTAAGTTGCTTTGAATTGGTAGACATAAACGAATAACGCACTATTAAAATGTTCTGACTACCTCTGTGGCCAAGTGGTTCCAATACTCGACCACAAATCCAGTACTCGCGGGTTCAAATCCTGTAGAGACATATCTGTGTTCTGCCTGCGTCCTTGAGAAGTAACGTTACATTGCACGATTAAAAAATTACGTCTATTATCACGGTTAAAAAATTAATAACTTTTTTTTTCTACAGATAGACTGTTCAAATTTCTCATATATTATTAATTACTAATAGGCTTTAAATGTAGTGCTTATATTTTTTTTCATGAGATATTTCATATAAAGAATGAAAAGAAAAAAGAGTTCTGTGATGCTTCTATCCATCGCTTATTAAATATTACGTTAGAAAACGCTTTGCAAAGCGTTTTTCCCTTTTCTGACTTTCATCACAATTTTTCCAATAACTTAGGAATCCGCAAGTATATACAGACATTTTTTTAATATATTTTTCTTGTGATTATCTAGGCTACAAATCTACGTTAAATGTCTTCGTGGGCAAACGTGGGTAACTATCAGAAGCTTCACAAAGCTTTATGGGCAAACTTCACACGCAAACCGAATTACTTGAAAAATTTAAAACGTATATTTATTTTCAAATCTTTATAAGATGACCTCTTCAAAAACGTATAATACTTTATATTACAAAGCTTGACAACATTTTTTTTTCATATTTGCCTTGTATACTTTGTTATCATGTTGTGCCACACTCTGCATAATATTCGTAGTTTTTGAACAATACTGCTGAAGCACGAAAGAAGGCACCTGACGCTTATATGAAACTAATTTGTGTTACTGTCACTCTATTACTTATTCATATCTCCATGATGCTGCTGGTACGAATCTAAGGCGGGTCCACGAATCACGATTTACTTAAAAATCCGATTTTTTACCTATGGTGAAGTTCCTGAACAGTTTAAAAAAAATACAACGCGTAGCTGATAACACTTATTTAATTTACCGAAGATAAATTGTGAAACTTTTATAATATCGATAAAGTATGATTTGCACACCACCTCTTGAAAAACTGCTCTCCTTACCGTGATGTCAGAATTTTGAGCAAAAACTACTGTTTTTTTAATTTTATACCAATATTTATATTTATGTCTTCGTAACTATTCCGTAAAATTTCGAAATACCTGCAAAATTATGTCATTTTTATGGATTCTTTGCCAGAAACTTCCTACTCTGTGCCATACAAAGCTCTACGCCAATCAGTGCCCTCTAAAAATGGTTTTCGTTCTCATCGTACAAACGAGTACGCGTAGTTGCACCTCGTCTAATGCACGAAATTACAAAAATCTAAGGATTCCTTTTCTGCCTAGAATATTTTTCCGGTTGCCCTAGGTCAAAAGGGTTGACAACCCCAAAGTAAATCCTACAATAAACAACATTTGGCCCATTTTGCCGCCGGCGACCGAGGTCGTTTCACTTGCGCCCATTTGGTCGTAAATGTTAATAAGTCGGCTGATTTTTTACGCTTCTTGTTTCGTCTGGTACACTTCCCGAGTCTGCTATCGATTGTTTGTGCTGTGAACACATTCATTAATGGTATATTTGTGGACATAGAGATTAAAGATCCTGAATTACATTAGTAAATATTTTTTGTTGTTCAGGAGCTATTGATTCATTATTGTTCAACGTTTTTATTTAAAAATCAGAATAAATAATTCCAAATATGTCATTTCATTATGTACAGTAAACGTGTTGTTATTTATTTCCTGTGTTCAGCTGTCGAGTTTAATCTTAAGGAATGAAATTATTATGTATAAAAATGATGACAGTTGTATACGAAAAAGTGTAAATAAAAAAAACCAAGAGGAAATTTTTCGTTTTTGTTCAATTTTATTTTTATATTTTATCAATTTATTCCTTTTCAATTTAAACTATTAAACTTAAATCGGACGATTATTTTTTAAAATTAATTTTGTAATTTTTCGTACCTTACTTATGCCCAAAACCTTGAAAAGGGTTTAGCTATGTAAATCTTTAAATAAAACGTAGTAATTTGCGGGGCAAGAAAAATAAATATAGAGTATCCAAAAAATCCTATTATTTTTGCTATCGATAACATTGTAGGGACTTGTCTAGGACTACTTTTCCATCCATCCATCAGCCCGTGTTCGTCCACTGCTGGACATAGGCCTTTCCCAAATTTCGCCACCCATGTCGGTCCTCCGTCCTCCTCATCCAGCCGACTACCTTTGCAAGAAGACAATTCTACATAAAATCTATACATTTATACAACAAAATTAACAGAAATTTAAAAATCTATAAATTAACAGTTTGGTTATAAGAACCAAATTACGAACAGACGGAAGCACTTTTGTGTTCCTTAGTACAGGATTAATTTGACACTTGTTTCATACACTCACACCCCATCGTATACAATACTTACCCACGGTCACGCCGACACACACTACATAGGACATCAAATAGATCTATTCAGCATATATTATATTATATTATATTATATATATTATATTATACACTTACTACACAGTTGACAATTTTGTAATGTAAAGCAAGTTATAGCACTTTATCCCGGACTGTTCTGGGTCAATTTGCTCCAGTGTCCCGACTTCTAAACACCTATACTAAACATTATGTATATTTATAACTCATGTACTTATCCACAATATACTTATATTAAATATTATACCCAACCGGTTCCGCTATTCAGCATTCTCAAGGGCTTAACTACATTATTTATTTAATTACATTTTCAGAATCTACAAATAAAATACGTGCAATAAAATAACAATAAAGTGAGTCACACCTGTGATATTAATGCAGATAGTTTAGGTTGTTTTAAATTATTGTGTAGAAAAGCTCTATCTAAAGTTAAATGATGTTTGTTAGTTTTAGTAGTTAGATATTAAGATAAAATTTAGAATTTGTAAATCATTAATGTAATTTTAGTAATTAAGAATTTAAGATATGTGTATAATTACATGTTATACGTTACTTATATAAAATGCATGCTGTTTACCTTAATAAGTTAGAAGTTTAGCAGTTATTTATGTTCAATGTGTAGTGTTAAAATTAGCTTACTAACTGGTTTTCCTAATAAAGAAAATAAATAAATATAAATAAAAAATAAATAAAACACCCGTACATTACCCACATACATCGTGCGCATGACAAACTTTTAATTTCTTTCCATTATTATTATCATCTTTTACTTTAGTTTGTTCTTCAAAAGTTTTCGAATACCTTTGATCCTTCATACCCCAATCAACAAAGAGGTGAACGGGTACAATAATTCGTTTGTCGGTAAAACTTTCAGTATATATAATAATGAAAACAAATTTAAATAAAAAATAAAATAAAATAAGAAGGCGGACCCATTACGCAATCCTACGAATTTATTTTACTTTTTCGCGAGGTAGCAGGTATTTCAGGAAAAAACATACTAAAAAAA
Source organism: Ypsolopha scabrella (assembly GCA_910592155.1). Classification (NCBI taxonomy): domain Eukaryota; kingdom Metazoa; phylum Arthropoda; class Insecta; order Lepidoptera; family Ypsolophidae; genus Ypsolopha; species Ypsolopha scabrella. The sequence goes on from OU342978.1 coordinate 2,612,137, forward strand.
ACCGGTCAAGTGCGTGTCGGACCACGCGCGGTGTAGGGTTCCGTAGTTGCCCGGTACATTTTATAAGTTGGTCTAGTTCCATACATTTAGAAGAACGGCCCATACATTGTAGTGTTTAGAGGGGGCTAAAAGTTTGGCGCAACCTGTACTCGTTAACCTGTAAAGCCTATTTAGCTATGATAGTTTTCCTTTTAGATTCATTATATATATACTACTTCTATGAATTTTTTCACATATCCATAAACAACCATTTTGCCGGCAGGGGGAAGGGACACTCCACTCAACTTAGCACTTAATTAAATCTTAATATTTCGCCAACGGATCCCTAAACGAAAAATGGTTTTCACACACCCACAATTTTCACGACCTATCTAACTATACCCCACACTATGGGATAGATGAGAAAAAAAATCCATACCCCATTAACGTGTGCCATTAAAAAAAAACAGATTTTATTTTACTGTTTTGTCGGCGCATGCCAAATTACAGCTTTTTAGTACTAACAGTCCCTGAGCTAAACCGCGGACAGACGGACGGACGGACGTGCAGACGGACATGGCGAAACTATAAGGGTTCCTTGTCGGACTAGGTAACCCTATAAAAAGCGACGACGTGTGAAGAAAGGCGGAGGTTAAGGGAGTGGAGTGAGGTGACCCACCCTCAAGCTTTAACTGAAAACAATTTTGAATGACCGCGCAATGGAACTGTATTTACACCATAATTCGGGTTTTCACGAAAAAGCACAACTTTTGCATTTTTACAACGACATATACATATCATACCCGGTGTAAAAGCAAAGGCAAGAATCCTTATATACTAGGTGAAATTAAATCAACCGACCAAATTCATACTGGAGACTCGCTTAGTCATCAGCAACAAGGTTTAATGACCATCCAGATGAAATTCGAAAAAAAAAATTGTTTTGTCCCGTAGTGCCTGCACTAGGATTTGTACTTAAACTAGTCCAACCAGTAAGGGAGCAAAAATATTTATTTTCCGAAATTGGCCAAAAGGATGACTGAACCTAGTTCTTGATCACTAACCGAGTCTCCAGTATGAATTCGGTCAGTTGATTTAATTTCACCTTATATTATTTTAAGATATTATTTTAAATACTGGGATCTCTAAATAAAGTATCAGTACCTCATAATAAGACGATTTTCTTTACTCAGAATACACTAATCGCGTGGACACCCTCACTGGTCGCTGGCCACTCGGATGAGGGGTGCGGGTTGCGGGGTTCAATTAGGTGTGTGGGGAGGCCGGTGAGCTGCGTAGCCATAGCTCAGAAAAATAATGGAATTTTTTGTGAAAATTCAAGGTATATATTTTTTTCTCGTAATGACATCAGAATCATGTATACTTTCATACCCTAAAGGGATTCTTGACTTTGCATTTAAACCCTGTATACACAGACGTAATCACCAATTGACGACGTATTTTAAGAGTTCTCAGTACATAATTGTGTTTGGTAGAATTTACCTTGTATGCCAAGATGATACCAAGGCATGACAGTTTGCCATGCCAGCGTTGCCATTTTTATGAATATAAAAACCTGACATAATTGAGAGACAAACTAAATTACAGTTCAAAAGCAATCGAATGCTAAAATTTTCCCTGTTTGTTTGTGTCTCAACTGTATTCTATATACTCTGCTTTTTCAAACTGTAAAGTTTCACCGACAAACAAATCATTCACGGTGTTCATACAAAAAGCTTCGATTATTGGACTATCGAGTTTTTTGGTCAATATAATATAGCGAGTCTTTTTATTTCTAGGTTTAAGTTTTATTCATTTCTTAGGCTATTTTTCTCATAATTGTTTGTTGGTGCCTAGATCTATCTTAAAATGTCTGGGAATTCCAACAGATGATTACAGAAGTGCCAAGTAAAACAACAGAGTTCAACGAATTGTGAATTTAGAGATAATGGATCTTCTTTTAACCTTTGATAAAAAGTCTTAACATTTTTCATTTATTTTTTCACAAAATTCTCACACCTGTCTAGAAATAATCTATCTTCTTGTACTAATATTATTGAAATAAAACCGGCCAAGAGCGTGTCGGGCCACGCGCAATGTAAAGTTCCGTAGTTGTCCGGTACATTTTATAAGTAGGTGTACTAATACAGACTGCGCCAAATTTCTAGTCCCATACATTAGAGGGGTTTGGTAGAAAAGTTTGGCGTGACCTGTACTCCTGTAGGCCTGTAATGTAAAGCCTACTTAGCTGTGATAGTTTTTATTTGAAATTTATTGTAAATAGGGTGACTTTAATTTATGCAGCCAAACTCTTACTGAAGACCCGATAAGTGCTCAGTAACAAGGTTCGATGACCCTTTTTGTGAAATTCGTAAATAATTCTTTTCGTGTTCCTTAACAACGCAAGCCCAGCCCTGAGTCAATTACTATGGGACGCCAAGATTTTATTTAGCGAAATTAGCACAAAGTGTTATCGATCCGTGTTACTGATCACTTACCAAGCCTCCAGTATGAGTTTTGTATAAATTAAAGTCACCTTATATACTCCTTATATCATTTTTTTCATATTTCTATAAAGAACCGTTTAGCCGGCAGGGGGGGGGGACGCTCCACTCTAACAAAAATGTTCACTTCAAAGCTTAATATTTCGCCAACGGATCCCTAAATCTAAAAATAGTTTTCACACAGCCACAATGTTTTTAAACAGCCTATCTATATCCAACGATACCCCACACTATGGGATAGACGAGAAAAAAAAATCATCCCCAGTTTACGTGTATGAGAGGTAACCTTAAAAAAATTTTTTTTCGGGTATTTATTTTACCATTTTGTTGGCACAATTATATTCATTTCCATGCCAAATTACTGCTTTCTAGTACTAATAGTCTCTGAGCTAAGCTGCGGACAGACGGACATGGCGAAACTGTAAGGGTTCCTTGTCGGACTACGGAACCCTAAGTACGTCGTGTTCGTTCACTTAATATTTTTGCGTAATTTTTTTTAGGGTTCCGTAGTACCCAAAAGCTACAAAAGGAACCTTTATGGTGAGACTCCGTTGTCCGTCCGTCCGTCCGTCCGTCCATCCGTCCATCCGTCCATCCGTCCATCCGTCCATCCGTCCATCCGTCCATCCGTCCATCCGTCCGTCCGCCCTTCCGTCCATATGTCACTGCCTCATAACTTTAGCACCGTTAAGGATAAAGACTTGAAATTTGCCACAAAAATAGCATTAACTTACCTACATAATACGGTATAAAAAAAAATTGAAAAGTTTGAAATGGTTCAAAATATTTCCAATACAAGAGAGAGAAAAATAAAAAGAAAATCTTAAAAATACAATATGGGTATCAAATTCTAGATGTTAAAAAGCTGATTTTAAAAATATAGACTTTTATTATATTTACTGGCACGGATTTCGAGAAATCTTTGAAAAACCACAAATAAGGGATGTCCCCCCCCCTTATTCCGAAAAATATGAACCTAAAAATATGAAAAAAGTCATGATAATTTGGGATTACATAAAGATTACAGGAAAAATATTGCAGATGAGAAATTTACGAAAACAAAATGTCAAAATTAAAATTTTCATGTACGGTAATGAAATATTTGAGTTTCTCTTTGTGGTACAATCAATTCTTTTTTTAGGTATCATAAACAGATAAGGGCAAGATTTTAAATACCTTCGTAAACCGGCACCTATATTGCCTTTGCCTATATTGGGGCCACTGTAAAACATAATTATGTTTTATGTTTTTGGTGTAAATAATTTTTATTTTTTTATTTTTTGATCCTGTTCAATATATATTACAATACATATTACTACAGCCTGTTACCTTTTGTGACCGTGACCGCAGAAGTGAAAACTAAGGTGTCGCGGCGGAGGAGCAGGGCGCGGGGGGGGCGTACGTACTTATACGTAAGCGCTGATTGGCTCTTAGTACTCATGCGCAGCTATTTTAGTTTATCGCTAGACTTTCGTGCCGCGGGCTGTAGCTTTTCACCGGTGTTTATTCAATATCTGGCCTATTTTCAGCTTGGACGTTATTCTATCAACACCTTTTACAGTCTACTATGTTGACCAGGGTCACTACAATGGTTATAAAGAAAACCGCTTTAAAATCTGTTGAGTGGTTCTCGTGTTAAAACGGAATGTACAGACAGACAAAAATTCTATAAATGGTAGTTTTGGATTTAGTACAATACATAATTAATGAGAGATTTTGAAAAAATATTAAATGTAAAGAAAGTCGATTCTGAAGGCCTTAATTTTAGTTTTAGAGCTGTCAAAACTTAAATTATTTCAAAGTAATATATGTGGATTCACTAAAAAACTATTTCGGTATTAAGAAAATTTAGTTTTGACAGCATATAAACTAAAATTAAAGCCTTCGGAATCGGCTTTAGTAAGATAAGGGGTGCTGATAAAATAACCGCCATGCCTTGACCTTTCATAAACAACTAGCTTTTACCCGCGGCTCCACCCGCGTCGAAGAGATTTTCGTGGAAATAAGGAAAACAAAAGAATATGATTTTTTGAACGACAATAATAATAATAATAATAATAATAAAAGCTTTTTATTTGTCTCAAAAAACACAATAAATTTTATACACAATAATTTTATACATGAAAAGAGACAAATCGGTCTAAGACTCGGCTTATGACAGTCTGTTATTTAAACAAAAAGCCGCCGATTTTCAGCCTTAGCCTTTAATTAACAAGAAACACACAAAAAAGAAAGATAATAAATAAACAAATTAAAACACACAGAATTTAGAAAGCAAAAGTACCAAAATTATATAAAGTTAAACAAAGTTAAGACAGTTGACATTAAACAATTTATATTATTAGACACATTACTGAACCATAGGCCTACCACCAGCCAAGGACTGCAAAGAAAGCAGCCATCTGCGACATTTTTTTCTGAAGGTGACTAGTGTGTTAGTCGCGCAAACAGGTGGCGGTAACACGTTCCAGCATTTAGATGCTGCTATCTTAAAGCAGCCTCTGGTAGTGACAAGCGTGTGGTTGGGAATAATTAGTTGTGGCCGCCGAGCTCTAGAGGACCATACCAACTTTTCATGCAGGTACCCAGGGGTTTTACTATTTAATAAGTTGAACATTAGACACGCTAGTTTTAATACCCTGAAATTTGCCATGTTTAAAACCCCCCTTGCAATCAAATGAGGCGTAATGTGGTCCCTCCTAGGTATGGCATAGCAAAATCGCATGCACGCATTCTGGACGCGCTGAATAGCCTTAACAGTTTTTTTAAACAAACATGGACCAAATACTATGTCACAGTGACTTAATTGAGAGAGAACAAGGCTGTTACAGAGCTGAAGGCGAACCTTTTGTGCGAGGAATGGCCTCATTTTATAAAGGGACTTGAGTGCACCAAAGCACTTGCCAATTTTCTGTTGAACATGATCTTCAAATCGCAACTGTTCATCCATAGTGAGCCCCAAATTTCGCACTAGATTGCTTATTGGTATCACTGTATCATTTAACTTTATAACAGGATTAAGTGCCTTAATTGTGGTAACTTGATTCTTGGTCCCAAATATAATTGCAACACTTTTCTTGGGATTCAATACCAGATTATGCTTTTGTGACCACTGAAAAATTGCACCTAAGTCATTGTTTAATTTTGAGGTAACTGGGCTTATATCGTCCGGTTTTGCTGGCGCTTGTACATACAGCTGCATATCATCAGCATAAAGGTGGTATCGCGAGTTTTGAATTGCTTGGGTAATACTAGACGTATAAATCGCATAAAGGAACGGTCACCATGTTTTACCAAAGTGCTTATAAATACCAATCAAATAAGCCCAAACTTGAAGGGTCTGCTGTTGTCCGTTGCGGAGATCCCGTACCCATCTTCCAGTTCCATCATCAGACCCTGGTCACCTTTTTTTTTACAAAAGAAAATACTTAAACTGAAAAATAAATAGTTAAGAAAAAAATTTACCAGACGGGGTTTGAACCCGCGACGATCGGCTACGCTACGGTGGCGAACCTTCCATGTTTCACTAAAATTCTCATTGCACTGCTTCCTTTCGTCATAGCGTGATGATACATAGCCTAAAACCTTCCCGAAGAAATGCTTTATCTTTCAGTGAAAACTGCATCAAAATCCATTGAGTGGTTCTCAAGTTATAAGCGAACGACCAGACAGACAAACAGACACACAGACAGACGTTGTGTTTTACATGTAAGTATAGAAGAAGAGAAGAGATGAGAGGTCAATGCCGCCATGCCAAAAACTTACGATACTACTAAAATATTTAATGCCACTTTTACGCGGCGAAGCCGTGAACAAAAGCTAGTATACTACTAATAATACTAATATCTTCACGAGACGTATTCTCGGGGGGCTGTCAGAAGCTTTCAAAGTGTCGAGTGATCAACTAAATATTCATTTACTTTTCACAGACAAAGTACCGGCGTCGTGTTGCCATTTTAGGGTTCCGTACTCAAAAATAAAATGAGGAGCCCTTATGCTCTATCTGTCCGTCACAGTCTCTTTTCTCCAAAATGATTAAGGTAACAACATGAAATTTTAATAGAATGAAGTGTGGAACGTAAATATTTGTGACCCTAAAAATATTATTAATTGAGAGAACGGTTCTGACGGATTTTAAAAATAAATTCATGTTTCTTGTTTGTTCTTTGAGTAATTTAAGAAAGTTAATACCCCTCCCTTTATTTTCTAAAGATGTGTGTAAAAAATGCATTTATGTATGTATACAGGTTGACTTTTAACCTAACCCCGATAATTTAGTATTTTGTAGAATAATATCATATCCATAAATATTTTTTAAAGTTGGAGCCCTTTGACGATTCTCGTAAGAAATCGTGGTCACCCGAAAAGATAAGATAATTTGATCGCGCGAATTTATTTTTACTATTGATCCCACTATTTTGGACAATTTTAACTTTTTCCGCGTGGGAATGGCTATGATAACCATAAATTTCATTTCCAAGTAACATTTTTTAATAATATTTTAACTTTTAATTTTAATTGTTTTTAAATTTGAAAATGTGTTCTACTAATGTTTCTTAATAACCTCTAAAATTATTGGAGTTTGTTTGAGAGTCAGCCTGTATAATGTATGTAAATGCATTAAAGGTTGGCTGGAAGAAATTTCTTTAGAATTTTCTTATATATGTAAATTAAGTTTTTTGTGTAATAAAGAATAAAGAAACAACTGGTTTAAAGTAATTTAACGATTATCCAATTTATTTTCACGAAAATTTGTTCGTATTGACGAGTACTATCGCCAGTTTAAGGTGGTAGAGCTGTTGCCGGGCTCGACTGTGGAGGTACCACCATTTTGCTCGCAAATCCTCCCGAAGTTATTCGGGGGAGAGTAAGAGGACAGCTCTCAGGCAAAACCAGGCGGCCCACCATTGCCTGGGACCGATGGATGGCGGTATATCCATCCCCAATTGCCGGGCCTTATATAAAACAGACTAGTGACGGGCAGCGGCGTCACTAGTGCAAGGGTTTCGGCACCGCGCTCACCAACCCGCCTGCCCAGCGTGTGTGAGTATGGGGATTTCTTCCAGGAGGACTGCCAAGAGTGGCGAAATCCTGGAAAGGCCTATGTCCAGCAGTGGACGAAACAGGCTGATGGATGGATGGATGGATCGCCAGTTTCCGGCTTCCGCAACATCATCTTAACAACCTGTGTATAAAATGCAGACCTACTTTTATTAAAAACTAGCTTTTGCCCGCGGCTCCGCCCGCGTGTTATTCGGTTTAACGACATGCTTTTTTCCGGGATAACAAGTAGCCTATGTGTTAAATTAGGGTATAAGGTATATCCAATATAAATTTCATCCAAATCCGTACAGCCGTTTCAACGTGAAAGAGTAACAAACACACACACACACACACACACACACACATACACACAAACTATCCCATTTATAATATTAGTGTTATGTGATAAAATGATGTCTCTATTGTGTGAAAATTTCTACCTTAAAATATTTAAATCACTTTCCCTTTAAGACCTCCATGAAGGTACCACCATGTTACTCGCAAATCTCTCACCAAGTGAGGGGACAGTAAGAGGAGAGCTCTCAAACAGGCACAACCAGGTAGCCCACCATTCCTGAGACCCATTGTTGGTGGTATATCCATTCCTGATTGCTAGGCCTTATATATATTAGATAAAACAGACTGGTGACAGGCATTGGCGTCACTGCTGATACACTGCGCTCTCCAACCCACCCGCTCAGCCTGTGTGAATGTAGGCATTTCTTCCAAGAGGATCACCAAGTGTGATGAAATCTTGGAAGGCATCTGTCCAGCAGTGGACGAACTATGCTGATGCATGGATGGATGAAGAGTAACGATTTAACGTAATTAATTGTTTATATTTATGTAATTTCTTGTATTGTTTATTAATTTATACTCTATGGCCAAGTGGTAGTTTCAAAATGATTCTATATATTACCCTGCTAATAAATGGACGCCTCTCTTTTAAGGTGGTTCGTTTCGGCCTGGATGCAAAATTCACAACTTAAAATTGATTTTTTCATTTTAAAATAAAACGTACATATGAAATAAAATTGTCAGGACAAATTCATAATCTGGAGTTTTTGTCATTTTACAGATTATAGTTCGCGTGAATATAATATAGAAACCAAATTAAAACGTGTTCAAAGTTGTAGTGGACATTAATTTACGATGAAATGCATAAAATAACACAACTTTGGTGAAAAACCTTACTGCCATTAAACTATGGTCTCAAAATGCCATAAATCAGCATTTCCCAAAGTGTGGGTCATGAACTACTGGTGGGTTGCAAGCAGATTTTTAGTTGGTGGTAAAAACAATATTAAAAAGGGAGAACCAGCACAATCTTCACCTTAAACTACTCGTTTCAGTTTGTTATTACGAGTGAACAACAAAACATGTAAATTTAAATTTACTAAAGTAAGGCCAACGAGACGATGTAAAGATTGTAAACAAAGTTTTAGGGATTCAAAAAATGTTTATTCGAATGAATTATATAAACATTTTTATCTACCTATTCAAATCGTTGTCGTCTGTGTTAGACGAAGATGATTCGTCCGAAGAGTCCGAATCAGGCACGTATCCAGACTTCTGTTTCGGGGGGACATTTAGTGAAAAAAAATTAAGAATTGTGAAAGAAACCTCTTTAGTCACTGTACTATAATAGTATAAGTATCAAAAGTACCGAACCTTTTTTTATTAAAACGTACTTGAACATACTTTACAGTGGTTATGAAGAAACATTCCCGGTCCCGTGTAGGTCACGCCACATTTCGGGGGGGGGGGGGATAAATCTTGATGGATAAGTGCTTGGTCCGAATCATCATGTTGTCAATTTTGCTACAAAAATAAAAATTCCATAAAATAATTTATTTCTGAGCTCATCCCTACAAACTGTGATAGATTTTTTTTGTCTATTTTGGCCACGGCCTAATAATTGCGCTATGAATCGATGTTTCGGTGCTTCGAATGCAATCCAAACAGGAATAAAGTCGTTTACAAAATGGCGGCCCAAATGTTGGTTTTATTGCGTACGAGCGGTACGAGAGATAAGGATAGAGATAACTCAGTAACGGTTCGATTGCTTACATTCTTGATCTCGTCTCGTTGGCCTTACTTTAAATATTCTGTTAATTAAACAATTACTATCCTTCAGTTTTTCTAAGTCACTAAGCTTATTGCGGGCCCTGAATCTCACTTTTTGTTTTATGTGAGTCGCGATTCAAGTAAGTTTGGGAACCACTGTTATAATAGTACATTACTGCTAATACCAGGAAGTAAGCAATTCTGGACGAGTAAGTTAAAAGTCCGAGTCCAGGCTTTCCAATTAATGGTCCAAGCAAATATAGTGCTTTTCTCGAAAATAAAATAAGATATTTTCATGTTTTTTATGACAATGAGTTATGTCAAATAAAATAAACTTACTGGGTATATATTATTAACAGTTACTTGCAATTAGTCATGTTTATTGTTATTGATTTCTTTAGCAAAGCATTATTGGAACCAGAGCCCTCTTCTGAACTCATTTTGTAATTTATTTGCACAAAACACTTTTAGCTAAAATATAAAGCAACATAAATTGCCGCTTTTACGCAACTTTTTTTTATTATTGTCAGCTGGGCAAAGTTATTTTACCGCCATGTAGCCTTCTTCATGGACAACGCCATCTAGAGGTATTCTAAGTAGGTTAGTTGAGGCTAAATTTTAAATATTTAATTATTTTAAATATACCTATAAAATCGATAAAAATTATTATTGCAATTATAAAATATAACGAACTTTTCTACATTCATGAAATTGTGATTCATTTTCTTTTTCTTCTTAAATTGGCCACTTAAAACCTTATGATCGCCAAACTCCTTAGTCCCTTAAATACATAGACATAGATAGTTTTAAAAAGAAAACATATGGTATGCAATGAATTTTCATACGAATTTCCTGGACACTTTTAAATAGCTCGTCAGGATAAAGAATTTTCTAAAAGGTATTAACAATGTTTTTTTGAGAAAATCATATTTATTTAAAAGTGAATAGGAAAAACAATTATAAGCTGTGCATTTTGCAACGAGACGGGAACGGATCCTCTGCATATAAATCAACAAACTTATTTCATCTTACAGGGTTGCGCTGAAAATCAGCGCTTTTCGGATCATTATTTATGACCACACAGCTTTTGTTGAGCCTATGACCTTTTATCAAATTAGTTAAAGAATTTATATATAATTATATATTTTTTCTTGTTTTGACAATAAATGAAGTTTTCTTTCTTCTTGAAGAATAATAGAGCTCTCAAGTATCCTACATTTTATGAAGTGCGCGGAAAAGCTTCTTCGTGGAATACCTATTTGTTATTTCATATTAAGTTGCAGTCAAACAAGAAAGGGTTGCTGTGTATAAAATTATCGTTTTGATATTATATTAGGTCGTTGGATATTATAGACATAAAAGTTTTCAGGTCATTTCATCCGTTACGTTTTAATTTTCCTTGAAAAATTAGCTATCACGCAAATTGGTGGCTTGAGTCAGTTTAAATTTAATGTTTACTCAATATTTCATAGATATGTTATGATATAACATGTCAGAAATAACTGCACCTCGAAAGAATGTGCTTCATCCACCCCCGCGTCCCACTCCACCCCAGTCTCGGTAGTAAAGGGGCGAGACAGGGGTAAAGTGCGACGTGGGGGCGGGGGCAACGCATTCTTTTGAAGTGCCGAGTTATTTTAGACGCAACATGTAAAAGGATATATCAATATTTGTAATTAATCATGTTAAGTATATTTATAGCTCTAAGTATTCTATTAGAGAACATTTTATAATGTTTTCAATGATAAAAAACATTAAATAGCAAATTTTTCAGGTTTTGAGATCAGTTTTGTTTTACATACAAAATATTTGAAGGGAAATGTCAAAAATAGCCGGAATAGTAGAAATTGTATGAGTAGATTCATCATAGACATCTTATAATATTATTGTGAGATTTATGGATGTTAAATAGGCAAAAGTGGTGTGTCAGCATCGTAGCAGATGGAAATGTGTAGTCTCTACCTACCCCTCTGGGAGACACGCGTGGTAATGAATGCAAAATATTTGTATTTCAAAAGCCAGGAACCTCCAAAACAGTTTTGTTGTCCGTTATTAGATTTCCGTGATTTCTTAGAAGAACAGCATTTTCAGGAAAGAAGTAAACTTTTCCAGCAACATCAACAAGTCTGTAGCCGCTATTTGACCCTCATTTGTCATTCTGGTGTACGTCCATCACGATATAGAATATTCACGCAAGTTTCATATAAAAGAGTCTTAGAATTGAGCCTTTCACGTCAAAAGGGTAATGGATATTTGTTTATTCAGGAAGTATTTATTTGTATGCATTCGTTTGGAACTAAAGTGTTTGACTTTATAGAATAAGACTATTTTAAGTACTTTTTCGACATGCTTATATTTATGGTATATAGGTATTATTTACTTTTGACTGGCCGATTCTAACCAGACTTTTCTTTTTAAACAAGTATTTTATGTCAACAAACACCTTGATGTTAAAATTTTTATCCAGTCTGTTGTAAATGGTATAATTATCTATTTAAAGTTTTTTAGTTTAAGCGCGAGAACAGAATTTCAATTTGTCTTTGAAATTTAATTTCTTTTAAAGCTTTCATTAAAGAAAAAACTACAGCAAAACCGTTTTTAGAGATGAGCAAAACTTAACTTATTATTAACATTTCATTTAAGTATCCCAAACTAAATACATATAGGTATATATAATTGTTTAAATGTATTTCCCGTATTGTTATTATTACTTTTTTTATAATATTCTATTGTTTTATAAAGATTAATTTCTGATTTACTATATGTATCTATTTTACAAATACACTTTTTGAATTTGAATTTGATATGAACTTGAAAGAATGTTAATAATATTACATACTATATACAATTTACGAATTTTAAAACATGCAATATTTTATTCTACTCGTTAATTTCTTTAATAAAATTATTCTGATACATTTGTTTGAAAAATACATCTTGGTTTAAGTCGAAAGATCACAAGGCTGATAGCAAAAATTGGCACCACAAAAAAAAAGGTCAACATACTAAATAGAACATCGAAACTACCGCTATATATACGTATACATAACATACAAAACAAAACGGCAACCAATAACCGCGACACTTTCAAAATGATATTTCCCCTCATTTCCGAAGCCAAGTAAGCTCCGCTGAAATATGCCCAAGAATCCATATCTAAAATGGTATCTGAGAGGTATTCCCTTTTGGCTGTAGCCCGCTGGACGTCAGTTTGCTCGTGTTGAAATTTTTGGCAGAAGCTCAACCGTCACACGCATCGTCGCATGTATGGGTAAAGCCGGTTGTTTACTGCACGCTATATTATATCCATCCTTAGGAGTCGTACACCCCTCCCTAGTTGCGTGGACGCATAAACTTTTTTCTTTTCAAATGCAAACAGAACAAACAACAAAGAGTCGCTCTTGTAAACACAACACGGGTGCTTTTGGGAATTCTTTTACGGTGACATCCATGAGACTGTAATTTTTATATCGTATACGGTTCGTGATTGTTCTATGATCACCTTATTCAAGAAAAAAATGAAAGATCATTGCTTATAAATATTTTTACACAGTATTTTACGTATATATAGGTATTTGTACTTGGTATTATATTAAATTCTTCCTTTAAACATATATTTATGTAGACATATGCTTGTGTAGATACATGCCCATATACGGCATTAATATACAGTTTTAAGTATGTGTACGTCTTTTATTTTATTAGTTTGTTTGATATTTATGTAATCGTTAATTAAGGTATTATGTACTTATTTATTGAACAAGTATATTAAGGCTAGTTTTGAGTTCATTATATCAACATTTTTATATCACGTATGTTTCTTTTTGTATGTACATTGATCCCGCAGTTTTAAATTAATAATTCCTTAGCACCTAGATTTTACTGCTAGAAATCTCTTTCAGAGATAAGCTCGCCTTTAGCACATTCAATTTAAGATTGCTTGTATGTATAACTCTCGTGTGCAATTATTATTAAGAATATGAATATCTATGTATTCTCATATCCACCTATTACTCGTCATAGATTTAAATTTAACTACTGCTTCTCGTGTTTTGTGGGGTGTTATAAATTTTTGGGATTTTGGGTATACTGAGAATGTGGGGGGGTGTATGGGGTTGTATTGAAACGTCCTATAAAGTTTTTTGCTGCCGTAAGTGCAGAATTATTTTCAACGAAAAAATAGGTGCGACGACGAGCGAAGCGAGGAGGAGCGTGTTAGGTTGACATGTAAGAAAAACTAAGGAGCCCAGCAAAGCTTAATTAATTAATTAGTGTTAATAGTAAAGTCGCCGTATTCAATTAGATTGAGTAAGATAAGTAGATATACTAAAAGGGACCAAGTTTATTAGACCATGGCTAAAACCAAATACTCTTAAGGAACAGGTGTCTAATTAATTTGGTACATAATAGTTCAAAAACTCTATGGTTCCGGCTGGGGGTGGGGGTCAAGCCCTCAAGCCCACCCTTCCCCCTTCCCGAATCCCCCCACTAAGGAACTCATTTCTAAACTTTTACCGGTCTTTCAATAGCAGAAGTTGCTCAAAACGTTGCTTAACTTTAATTTCTTGATTTTTAATTACCGTTAAATAGGGGGCAATATCGTGGCTGGCATCCATTAAAGGTAAAACACTAGTCCTATACCAGAAATTAAAGATGATGATGAAAGATAATAATTTACCGAAGATTTAAAAAATGCGCCTTCTACTTAAATTGCAACACGAAGTGATTTAAAAATCTGATAAAATCACCTTAGCAGCATTTCCAAAAATACAATAAGGAAAATGGTTTTGAAAACAATCGGACAAAAACAATATTTTATTAATAGGTTGGGGAAAAAGTTTCTCCGCATTTTATATGAAAATTCAGTTTTTTTTTTAAATAAAGTTTATTTACATTTAATTAAAGTATGTAGGTGCCATTTTGTTCGATAATTTACTGCTATCTTGTAGGTAGGGACATGATCCCATTGCTATAGAAATTCTGGGGCTTCTGATCAAAAAACCGCGATTTTGGCAGTCCTCTCGTGATGTTAACCTGACACTGCCTAAAGAATTCTGAAGAGACCGAAACAAGTGGAAATCTGAAGGTGCAAGGTCAGGACTATACGGCGGATGCATTAATACGTCCCAGCCAAAATCTCTTAATTTTTGCTGAGTGGCTAAAGACGTGTGAGGTCTAGCGTTATCATGATGAAAAACCACACCCCTTCTGTTGACTAATTCCGGCCGCTTTCTCTCAACTTCTTGCTTTAATCTCATCAGTTGTTCGCAGTAGAGTTCAGAATCGATGGTCCTGCTTGGCGGTAACAGCTCATAATGAATAATACCCTTCAAATCCCACCATACACACAGCATTACCTTGTTGCGAGATAACTCGGGTTTCGCCAGAGTCTGTGAAGCCTGACCAGCCTTTGACCACGACCTTTTTCGCACGTTCTTGTCGTACGTGATCCACTTTTCATCACCAGTTATCAGGTTTTTCAAAAATGGTTCGGTTTCATTACGTCGTAATAAAGAATCACAAATGAGTACACGGTTCATTAAATTTCTTTCAGTGAGCTCATGAGGCACCCAAATATCGAGCTTTTTTGTGTACCCAGCTTTTTTCAAATGCGCCAAAACTGTTTTATGGTCAATCTCCAGTTCTTCAGCTACATCGTAACTACTGATATGCCGATCTTGCTCCACTTTTTCAAAAATGGCATCCATTTTATCCGTAACATGGCGCCCAGAGCGAGGTGCATCTTTGACATGAAAAATTCCGGATTGAAAACGCTTAAACCAAATTTGTGCTACTTTCACAGACACTGCATAAACATCGCAAATTTTTTTCGCGGCTTTCGTTGCATTTTTACCTTTTTTGTAGTAAAATTTTAAAATGTATCGAATTTCTTCATTACTCATCTTAAGAGTAAGAAAAACAAATGAAAATCACACATTTTACCTTATTTGAATTTGGAATTTTCTTTTTTAAAATTTAAAATTTTTAATTATACCAAAACCAGGTAGATAGAAATGGTATAGCCAAAGAGATTTTATTATAAGTTCATACATACTATTTGCGAAAAGAGTTTTCCCCAACCTAATATTTCATTATATAGGGACCGAAGTAAAAAAAAAATGAAGCAAACACTTTTGTTTCAGACGTGAATGGTACCTGTAATAGCATCGATAGCTCGTCTCCCAGTGCGTCACGCCCGCCACGCGCCGCGAGGAATGCTTATCCACTGCGGGCGATATTAATCTCTTTCACATTTCTGCCAGGCTCTGTTATTGCTCAATGTACTGTTTAATAGCTGGACTCGTACCGACGCAGTTGCAGGGTTAACTGCCTGTTTTGATTGAAATTTGCAATTAATTATTAATTTATGTAGCTTAACACATTCATTGAATATATTGGTTGATTTTTCTGTCTCTAAAAGCCGAAACTACTGATATTTCTCGTCGATAAGAACAACTAGAAACTAACCCTAAAATTGAAAAAACGACTGTTCCATACAATTTGATCAAGCGTTTGGTACAGGCCTATTGTATGGAACAGCTGATTTTTATTATATTATTTATAATTAAAATTGAAACTTTCTATGAGGTGCGTTAGTGGCCAATCGTATGCAATGGCCAATAAAATAATTTGGCTAAGTACGAGTCGGACTCGCGCACAAAGGATTCCGTACCACCCTGTGCGGAACTCTTAAAAACATTATTGTAAATAACAACATTATCCATGCTAAAGAAACAATATTAAGGCTATAAA
Organism: Ypsolopha scabrella; assembly: GCA_910592155.1. Taxonomy (NCBI): domain Eukaryota; kingdom Metazoa; phylum Arthropoda; class Insecta; order Lepidoptera; family Ypsolophidae; genus Ypsolopha; species Ypsolopha scabrella. Next base: position 2,628,483 of record OU342978.1, read on the forward strand.
AAACAATCCGCTAAAATCATAGCCCGTAACAAAAATAATGTCTTGTATGGGGAAACCTTTAAGTTTTTTTAAATTGTTTGTTTTGTTGCGCCATGGGCCATATTAAGATATATTTTGTGAAAAATTCAACTTTCTACATATTAAGGTTGAAGCTGTAGACCTCTGTGAAAGACGGACGGACAGACAGCGGAGGCTAAGTGATAGGGTCCTGTTTGGCACCCTTCGGCTACGGAACCTTAAAAAGTATAACGTAATATTGTAATCATCACCAAAAACTTTCCCTTCTCTCTGTTAAAGCCAGTAATTATAAAAAAACCTCATTATATTATCGGACTTTTTGCTGGAAATGCAATGAGAAGGTCAAGTTTGACAATACCAGAGGAGGTCCTTAGTTTGCCTGAAAATAAGTTTAAACTATAGGTATATATTAAGCAGGGACTACTTAAGAAAGCTTATTATAAAATCAATGATTATTTGGACGATAATGAAGCATGGTGTAATAAATAATAATAATCTTATTCAAAATTGTAATTCATAATTTGCATATTTTAATACTGTATGATTCCTCTAAAGGCTTAAAAGTGATTAATATGTAAACTTACTTTGTTAAAGGTAATAGACAATATGAGACGGGTTGACTAAGATATATTTTTTTCTCGTGACTAATTCCTGCAGTCTTATATTTTTTTATGCCTTTACTTGAGTAGGTATGTATATGATTTTGTATCATATGTTTTATTTTGAAAAAAGGAATGTTTGCTAAGTTTCTTGCCCTTCTTCTTAGCAATACTAATCGAATGGTGCGGATGGTCAGGCATTATGTATATATAATATTTTTATTTCTCTATTTTATGCAGGTGTATAACTTTATTACATTTTAGTAGCCCAACCTTAATATTTTTTGTATATATTTCCCTTTGTTATTTATGAACTTATTTCTTCATTGCATTATGTATATATAATCTTTTTATTCCTAGATTCCTCTATTTTATGCAGGTGTTTATTTTATTTCCCGTATTATTATATATTTTATTTATATTCTAAAGATATATTATATTGTTATAATTAACTTTGACTTGTAGAAAGTATACTTTAAGTATCTATTTTGCAAAAATAAATATTTTGATTTGATTTGATACAAAAATATGAAATTTGAAAAATCATTCATTATTTATATGACGCCAGGGTAGGCATTGCCTACCTACATGATTTCAACAAAAATATTTTTTATCAGAATGGTTTTTAATTTTTTTCATTTTATTTTTACCGTCAAACTTGACAGTTGTACGCAATCGTCATCCGATCTTGTCACATTTCGTCATGTCGTAGCGGTGACAAGATGCATCGCGTATACTTTTTGAGTGAGATTGTAAGTCTTGTTGTTTATGAGAGGTCAATGGTATAATTAGAGAAAAATATGAAATTTTTTTAAAACGCGTTTCGGAATGATCGTTATTTTTTTCAAACATGAACACGAGAAGGACCTATATTTTGTTAGGGGAAAATAAATATATTAACACCCGAGTACGAAGAGCATGAAACACGCGCACAAAAACCTGCGTTTTTATTCAATAACTCTTCTTCTAGGTGAAATTTTTTAAATATTCCAAGACGAGCTGACGATGTCATTTGCTAACTTATTTTAAATACGAATTTCAAGGCTGTTTAATTTAAAGAAGGCTCTTTAACACTCGGAAAACATAAAATGTAGCATTAACTTCGTAATTTTTTCTATGAAGCGAACCTAAAGATTTTGTGTTTTTTCTAAGATGAATCTATCAGCGCTATAGTCTACAGCCTGAATTATTTTTACTACACCGATTAACCAAGTTACACAATGTGATATGCTCATTTGAAGTTGTGCATCTAGCCTTATAAGGACCCTTAAAATTTAACAAATTTTTCTCAAAATAAGGCATCAAAGACCAACCTCAAAAGATTCCAATACAAATAGAGCTAACCCCAAAACTGGGCGCCAACCCGCAATGTCTTGAACAGCTGATACGCTTACATGATCATTAAATGTGTTGAAACTTGAAATGTTGATTTCTGTTACAACGGTTTGTGAAATATTATCTCTAGTACTGAGTTTAATGAATAAAATATATGTATTTTGTAAAATTCTAGCAAACTAGTAAACATCAAACGCTCGTAAAAGTGATTTAGTTGACAGCAATTATATGATATCATTGGTTGACAATGAAGAGATTGTTTTTGAGCTCCGAGAGATACAAAGGTCAAGCAATTTGGTCTTCAAATATCACATATATAACATATCGTCACGACATGAATCCCCTAGGGGGTGTCAGAGGTGTTCCCGAATGTGGTTCACCCGCGTTTCACCGACGATTATTACGTCACAACATAATGGGTGATGAGCCCTATCGCCGTACTTCAAGCACAATAACACGCTTTTTAGGGCATGCAGGTTTTCTCACGATGTTCTCCTTCACTGTTCAGCAAGTGCTAAGTATTAGGTAAGAACACATACTATACTATGCACATAAATTCCGAAAAACTCATTGGTGGATGCCCGACTGGGGATTGAACCTGGTTCTCGAGGTTGAGAGGCCAGTTCTACCGCCTGAGCTACCGCCGCTCACATAGATAGGATTGCAAAAAACGAGTTTTTTGTATTTTTATAAAATTCTGTTTAATTTTCATGTATTTTAAATTTGTTTATTGCTTAAACCGTTCCAGTTTATATAACTAAAGAAAAAAAAATGCCTACATGAAGCTTCAACCTTACAAAGGGTTCAAGCATCAAATGACACATCTTTTATCGTTTAACTTATAACGGCTTTTTAAAATCAGGTTTCCAAATCAGGCCGCCTTTCAACAAATGCAACAATTAATTCTTGCAGCTTTTAAACCGTTTCAAATCACGATACAAAGGCACCAAACGGTGCACCAGCCTTAAAAGGAAACACCCTTCATGAATCATCCTTTAATTTGAATATCGCATCGATTACAATTTAAATACCGATAAAATATCCATTTCCATACACATCCGGAACCAACGACCCATAAGAGCTTCATTATACAATCCTTTTCAATTGCATTATTACTGAACCCTAATTATATAGCTTTACCTTGCAGAGTGATCAAGTGCGAAGAAGGACTCGCGCCGAGGTTTCCGTACCATTTGAATAAGTTAGAAGAGTCGAATAATTTGAACAACATTTACAACCTGCAAAATGAATCAAATAAAACTGCAAAATTATGTAAGTTGCTCAAGTACTTTTTCACAAAGAAATTAACGATTTTCAGATTTATTCATTCTGCCAAATGATCCTTCGTGACGTGACTATACGTTCCGCTTTGGGCGGGACAGTCCCGCTTTTAAGCTGTCAGTCCATTTGTCCCCGAAGAGCAAAAATGTCCCGCTTTGGCAAACAGGCCAAATTGTTATGAAAGATACCTATATTTTTTGAGCTTGCGGTGCAATGTTTGCCTGGAAGCAATGCACTTGTCGAAAGAGTTTTTTTCTCTAATTAACAAAATATGAACAACTGAATAGACACAGTTGAGGGTCGCAGTTTTGAATGCAATTTTGATAACCAAGGCTAAAATAAAAAAAAACCTGTTCTGAATTCTTCTCCTTAGTACTTAAAGATAAAACCCATTATTTTGAAATTGATTTGCGCCGCCAACAAATATAAAACTGTCTAGATTTTAGATATCATTACTCATTAAATTCTAAATAAGTTAACATGTATGTGCCCTATTATAAGTTGTAGGTACCACTTTTTCTCTTCTTTTTAAATAATACCTAGTAAATTACAAATTAAGAATTACCCTATAGGTTTTGATGATCATTCAGTGAGTGGGAATTTTTGTATGAAAATAGGCTTTGATACCGCCTCAAGCTCTGAAAAAAATCCTTGACACACGTACAAACAGACAGACAGGCAGACGGACAACTAATTAATCCTTTAAATGGTCTGTATTTCCATGATGAAGTACGGAACTCTAAAAAGAAGGCAGAAATTCGTTCATGTAGCATGCAAGTGAAACTTTGTCAGCCTTTATACAAAACGCCCAGTTCTCGGAAACGTGACCCACTGTTTATCATTTGCAGTGAACTCTTTTATGCGAAAAAGAACTGAGAGCAAAAAAAATTGGCAATCATTTGTCCATCACGGACAATGCACCACCGTTACAAGTGAGCGTTTCCATTGGCCGTTGATTTTGAAAGAGACACAATTGTTTTTTTTTTATTTGTCAATATTTTTTTTTATTTTAGTATTTTTTATCAAAAGTAATATTTCTAACGATAACATACATAAATAATATTTTTAACACTTCATTATTTATTCATCGCAAGAAGATACAAATTAACTTTATATCATTGTGCTATGAAAATATATAAGAAAATTAATTTTAATCTTTGTTTTTTTTTCTTATATTTTTACTTTTACCCATGCCCCAGTCCCAGTTAGAGCAATATCATAAGGTATTTAGAAACACTAGTATATGAACTTAAATTGAAATTAGTCCAAGGTCCAAACTATTTCACTACTCAAAAGTTAAGTATTAAGTTAGGTCGCAGATACATCCATGCTAATAACAAAGTATAAAAAATTAGTGTCTGCACATTTAATATTTTTGCGAAATTTTAAATTAAATGGGTTATTGCTTATTAGTATTAAATTGTAGGTACTGAGGCCAAAAGTACAATTTTCGTCTGTCTGTATATATGACTTTCATAATTTTCTTTATTGTAAGTTTATGTATGTTTAAATTCGATAACTACTCAACGAATTTGGATGTGGCTTTTTTATCATCATCGTAGAGGCTCATACATAGAGGTCAACATATAGGTTATAAAAAGCTGTTGATGAAGTAAATACCAAGCCAAAAACTGTCGGATATTTAATTTGAGTTAGTCATTGTTTCTATTGAAAGATACGTCCATGCTTTGCATGTTACTTATGACCGGTTTATGAGACCGTCTATCGTATCGTATTGTCTAATGGAATTGCAGTACAATACTGTCACTGACAGGAAAGGACCAGCAAATAATTATATATTTTCATACAAATCGGAACGTTCTCGTTAACTTGTATGTAACGGAACGTGGCAGTAGCTGCATTGAAAATGACACACTTTTCCGCGTTCAAAGCCCGCTGATTAGCTGTTTGTATGGGATTTGGGGTTCCCCAATAGAGTTTACAATACTGGTAGCAAAAAAGGGTAATTAAATAATTTGGCCAATTGCGAGTCGATCTCGCGCACAAAGGGTTCCGTACCACCACATATTACGGGTACGGAACCCCAAAACATTAAGATCTTATGAATGTACCTCAGTGCAGAAAGGTTGACAAGCTACTCTTAACGCAATCTCTCATCTGATCAAAGAACCTCGGTAACTAAGATTATGTTTTCATTGCGAAATCCATCGCTTTGGAAGAATCTAAATATTATAATTGGGAAACAAGAGGTCGCAGGATCGAATCCTGGCCCGAGGAATTTTTTCAAATTCTTGTTTTACATTTGTTTCTAATTTATCTTTTCTGGTTTGTAATGCACTCTAATTATAACCTCGGTAACAGCTGTCAAACAAGTCATATAAGATGGCGCTATGGTTTAACCTAGGTTTATCGTATGGGAACCCCTCATTTGTTTAATTTTGTAAATTTTTAGGGTTCCGTACATTAAAAGAAAAAAACGGAACATTTTTTGTTTGATAAACACTTGTACTTGTCCACTTATAAGTGGACAAGTACAAGTGTTTATCAAACAAAAAATGTTTCAAAAGTTCCACCAAGTGCCAACAATCACGAGCATCAACTCCAAAAAAACGGAACCCTTATAGGATCACTTTGTTGTCCGTCCGTCCGTCTGTCTGCCTGTCAAGACTCTTTATCTCGGGAAAGCGTGGAGGTATTAAGTTGAAATTAATACCATAGACTCAAGTTTACAGTCCCTTGAAGCTGTGAAAAAATCAAAAGGATATGGCCATTTAAGCCGAAAAAAAACGTATATTTTGACACTCTCAAGGGAATTCATACCGGGACGATTTTTTTCATTAATTTAATTTTATTCCAATTGAATTGATAGATACTAATATATAATTATATCACGGAATATTTCGAGCGAGTGAGGTTTATATTTTGGTGAAGCTTTTTGCTTAATAATAATAATTTTTATTTTTTTATTTTCGGATTACATTGATCCATGTGTTAGTAAAATCTTATAACGAATGGTAAGTACTTAAATTCTACAAGCGAGAGATAAATCATATTTAGATGGCCGATCAGCGAACAATCCTCGCTGCCGGTTATTTCTTGTAGGACCCTATTGTCACCCTCTCGCAGCCTGCGCAGCAGGGAACCAGCTTTTGTGCGCAAAATTGCACTGAAGCTATTAACTTCGTTGAGCACAAACATCGCTGATGCACTGCAGAAACAAGCTTTGCATATAATATGCTATACATATTATACTCAGTTTACCTAAGCCTTTGTAATCAAGCGGAACTCCGTTTTACCGGTAAATGTAACATGGAAAGAAATACAGCTACTGAACCCGTCAACGTTATTTCATCCCACAACTTGCCTGTATCCTCTCAGTGCAACGACATTGTGCTGATTTCTGTTTGTCTTTGAGTGCATTATAATTTGAGTGTTTGTTGCGGAATTGGATATTTCTGTCTCTTTCAGAGTGTATTGACTGATGGATTCAGGGCAGTGTTTGTACTGCGGCAGTGATGCTTAAACTTTTGAAGGTCGTTGGAAAGTCATTCGTCACTACCTGGAATAATATAAGGTGTCTCTTGTTTATTTATGCAGCCAAATTCATACTGGAGACTTGGTAAGTGGTCAGGACAATAGATCAATTACCATTTCTGTGATATACGCAAATTAAAATTTAGACTTGTTAAACTAGTTTAGTCGAGGATGTTCGTGAACATAACATAGGGGCACAAAAAATATTTTTCGTATTTTGTAAACAGGGTCATAGACCCTTAGTCCTGACCACTTACCGAGTCTCCAGTATAAATTTGGCCAAGTACACCAAAGTCACTTAATATGTATGTACTTTTTTAGGGTTCCGTAGTCCGACAATGAACCCTTATAGTTTCGCTATGTCCATCTGTCCGTCTGTCCGCGGCTTAGGTCAGAGACTATAAAGTACTAGAAAACTGAAATTTGGCATGGATATACATATTAATTATGCGAACAAAATGGTAAAATAAAATCCCGAAAAAAAATTCCCATACACGTAAATTGGGGATGATTTTTTTTTCTCCTCTATCCCATTGTCTGGAGTCTGGGGTATCGTTAGATAGGTCGTTCAAAAACATTGTGGGTGTGTGAAAACTATTTTTGGATTTAGGGATCCGTTGACAAAATATTAAGCTTTAAAGTGCTAATTTTTGTTAGAGTCAAGTGCCCCCCCCCCCTGCTGTCTAAACGGTTGCTTATGAACATGTGAAAAAATTCACAAAAGAGATATAGATAATGAAATTAAAAGGGAAACTATCACGGCTAAGTAGGCTGTACAGGTTTACGAGTACAGGCCGCGCCAAACTTTTAGTCCCCTCTAAACGACAATGTATGGACCGTTCTTCGGGAGAGCAACTTCCGAGCGGACTAGAAGTTTGGTGCAATCTGTTAATAGTACACCGACTTATAAATGTACTGGGCAACACGGAACCCTACACTGCGCGTGGCCCGACACGCACTTGGCCGGTTTTTTTATGTTTAACGTCGATTTGGTGCTTGTAAAACGATTTTTTTTATTTTTTATTTTAAGGCGACAACTACTGCTGGTAACCTGGTGCGTCCGTCTCACTCTCCCACACGACTTGTCTCATACTGATCTCTCTGTCGCTCGAGGAGGAATCAAGCTGCGAACGCGTTCAAAACCTGTATAAATAATTATAACTATTTATTACTAAAATTCTTCAAAAATAATCAAAGAAAACTTATTTTTAGTTACATTATAGCGGATTCTGAAAGCTTTAATTTTAGTTTTAGTGCTGTCAAAACTAAATTTGCTTCATTGCAAAATAGTACTTAAGAGTAAGCTAAATTATTTTGGAAATATCTAAGTTTTGACAGCTCTAAAACTAAAATTAAAGCTTTCAGAATCGGCTTTAGTATCTTTAATTTGAGAAAGTTTCAGTTCGTTTCATTGAATACTTAATTAAATCGGATTTTAGTCTTAAATTGTCTTAATTTGGAACTTGTCGTGGTATTCATTGAGGTAATGGTTTTGATAAATATTTTAATAGTACATTATGATACAAGTGAGCTGCGTTGGACATTACAGTCAGTGGCGTGCATAGGACTTTTTGCTGGAAATGCAACGAGAAGTTCAAGTTTGACAATCAAACAAATATGAAAAAAATTTAAATGTCACTTTGAAAAATAATTATCTGTATGATGCCAGGGTAGTCAGTGCCTACCCTAGAGTAAATGATTTCATATAAAAAAAATTTTCAAACTTCCTTTTTAATTTTTTTCATGTTGTTTTTATCGTCAAACTTGACCTTCTCGTTGCATTTCCAGTAAAAAGTCCTATGCACGCCACTGATTACAGTCGAGACGAGATTGCAGGCCGAGCCGAAGACGAGGCCGTAATGGAGCCGAGAGTATAATGTCTAACCCGGGGTAAGGGCCACTTTATAAGTAAGTGTGTTGAAAACACAAATTAAGCCTCATTCCAGGTATTCTGTTAATTTTATCATCAAGGTATTATTTAATTTTTTTACTAGCATCAAACTGGTGTGCAGACGTTAAAATTTAAAAAGAACTGGGCTGGCCACTTTAGTCGTATGCTATACTCGCAGAGGTGGGTGAAAATCGCTACCGAGTGGGTGCCAGATCATGGCTACCCAAGGGCAGACAGACCAAAAAGACGACAGGACGATTACATCTCATTTTTACTGGGCTAGTCGGACGGAAGTAGTCCAGGACCGCGATATGTGGTTTCTTAGATAGATTTTATGTTTACTACTAATTATTTTTGCTTTTATAATTATATTACTGTTTGATAAATAAAGTCACAGATAGAAAAAGTATGGTATTCGGAAGGCACGCTTTTGGACCTTTTGTGTCCGAACTACGGCGATAAAGCTACGACGATAAATCGGTGAGTTGCATTTCACAGTTCACACTTGGGAACACCCCTGACACCCCCTCAGGGATTCATGTCGTGACGATATGTTTTTATTAAAGTGTTTAATTGAAAGTTGATATCTGAATTCCAAAAAGAAATGTATATAAACTTTACCAGCTTGTTTTTTTATTTGTTTTTTATTATATTGAAGTATATATGCACACAAAAGAATTAAAAAATATTATTTCAAGATATATTTCGGACCCTACTGGGCCCGGCATCAGTTGATATAGTAATGAAATGACATTTACAATGACATGATGGCACATAAAATGACATGGACAATCAGTATTAAAACTTTTTTTTGTGTGTGTGTGTTTGAGAGGGGATGTAAGAATGTTAGTATGAGTGTTTGAATTTCGATGAGGTTTGTCTGTCTGTAAGTTAGTGCTGTTTATTTAGTCCAGGTCCGTAATGGGCACCAAGCGACCATATGTCACACTTCACATCCGCATCAATCATCACAGATTCACAACAAAAACACAAAACAATACACTACCCATCCCAACTCATGCCCGCCTACACAACGAATCATTCGACGACTGCTTCACCGTCCGCATTATAAAATCATTCCACCCACCATTGACTGATATTCAGCTCAGGACATGGGAGTCGTCTTACATCTGGTCGCTTGGTGCCCATTACGGACCTGGACTAAATAAACAGCACTAACTTACAGACAGACAAACCTCATCGAAATTCAAACACTCATACTAACATTCTTACATCCCCTCTCAAACACACACACACAAAAAAAAGTTTTAATACTGATTGTCCATGTCATTTTATGTGCCATCATGTCATTGTAAATGTCATTTCATTACTATATCAACTGATGCCGGGCCCAGTAGGGTCCGAAATATATCTTGAAATAATATTTTTTAATTCTTTTGTGTGCATATATACTTCAATATAATAAATTCCAAAAAGAGGAATTCTAATCGGTTGTCATATCAGGGATCAACATGCTAATTTATTTCTTTAAAATGTTTTTAATTTTGTTTTAAATTTGTGCCTTATTTTTGGTTAGCAAAGTTATTATAATTTCTGTTAAAATTTCTGTTTCAAATTATTAAAAACAAAGCTTTTATTTTAAACGTACCATACGTCGTTCTACAATTAATATCTTTACTTCCTAAAAATATGGTTCTTTTTTAGGATTCCTTTTAAAAACTACAACCTTTCTGGCTGTATGTGTGTATGTTTGTCTGTGGCACAACTTATACTTTTACTTCCTGAAAGAATTTGAATGCAGGATAGTTTTAAAAATATTTCATAAATTCATTAGGTACCGGAACACAAAACTGAAATGAAAAAGACTTATTTAAATTAAGTCAAGTCATTAAACATACATAAAAACATACATATAGGTACTAATAAAATGACAAATATCTTTACATACAAAAAAAATAAAAAGCTATATTTATCTTACGATGTTCATAGGTAATTGGTACATCTAAATTTCTAACAGTATCAATTATAAATAGAAACACAAAGTATTGTACAACTGGGTACATATCAACTTAAAATAAACATGCATTTATTATGGAAAAATTACATTCTATAGCAAGGTCTTGACATTTATGATTACAATAAACAAATATACGTAAAGACATGTCTTTTTTGTTCCTTCTGTTTTCCAAATTGTTAAAGTTTTTTGTTGTCTATTTTTTCGTCATATAGCTTTGAGTTGTTATAAAATAAATAGTAAGGCAGTCATAGTCATAGAAGAGAGACACGTTGAGTTTGCGTGTTAGTTTTCATTTAATTTTCTCCATTGCACGCGATAAATCTTGCCTGTACTTTTGTTGCCTTTTAATAACTAGGTTTCATTCAAAACAGGTTTATGGTTTTTCCTTTGACTTTATTACATTTTTCATATTTTCTTTCACCTGACTTAACTAACAGGTTTGTCAATATAATTCCTTGAAACATAGAATAAGAACTATAGTTATTGTTCTGAGCTTTGGAATCTTGTATATGTGTATGGTTTAGAAATTATATTCTGTATTTAAATTTTGAAACCAAATGGCAGTAGGGTAGATTTTTTTATTACGTCACAATTTTATACCAGTAACCCAGATATCACTTCTACCGTCTAAGTGAAAAAAAAAAACATAGCTATCAAGTGGTTGAAAAGACTCACTGAGCTAGCAAGTGGTTTTGGAGACTGCTAAAAATCGGTTAAGATGGAAATATTTTTGTCTCTTCACTCATATTAATCTGTCCTTTCTGTATCGACATGATTAACTTATTTAACCGGGTTTTTGTAACTACTAAAAATATATATATTTTTCTATCCATCAGCCTGTTTCGTCAATTGCTGGACATAGGCCTTTCCAGGATGTTGCCACTCTTAACGGTCCTCCTAGAAAAAATGTCCATACTCACACACGCAGGGCAGGTGAGTTGGAGAGCGCGGTGCCGAAACCTTTGCACGAGTGACGCCGCTGCCCGTCACCAGTCTGTTTTATATAAAGCCCGGCAAATGGGGATGGACATACCGCCTGAGAGCTATTCTCTTACTCTCCTCCGAATAACTTCGGGAGGATTTGCGAGTAAGATGGTGGTACCACCACAGTCTAGCCCGGCGTTAGCTCTACCACCTTTATTTTTCCATATATTATAAATAAATATTCCCCGTAACGTTGAAAAAGAATAACGACGAAAAAACGAAGCTACTTTATCTAAGTTATCAGACGATTCTATTATTGTATGTATTTGGTAAAGATTATCATAAAATATCCTCAAAACCACCCAGGAAACCGATTACCTAAACTCAATAGAGAATTTACTGCTCATTTGCCCATACATTTGGGCGCCATTCTATAAACAACCATAAATCGTTAACCAAAACGTTCAGTTTTGAGTACAGCCATAAATAATCATAAGAGCGAAGGGAACCAACGAAAATTGGAATGTTGTTCAATTAAATGTTAGTCTTATCAGAAGGTTATAAGGTTGAATTCTAATTGATGTGTAGGTTTGTGAAAATGTATAGTGTAAACAGAATGAGACTGTAGCCGTTGAATTTATACGTAAGCGAAATCTGCATTTGCATAGGTGCAGTTGCGTTCAACTAGTGATGGCCTGAAAGGTGTTGCCGGATAAAAGGTTTTGCCAGATAACAGATTTTGGCCACACGGGGGGTAAGAAATAGATAACAATATTATCTAGTAAAAAAGTCGTGTCTATACAAAACAATTTATTTTTTCAAAATTAAAAATTAAAATGAAATGTTTTACTTGTACTAAAGCCAAAAGTACCATTGGTAGAATTTGTATCTGGCTTTATCTGTGTATGGATGGATGGATAGTATGTGTGTATGTTCCATTTTAATTCGAAAACTACTCAACGGATTTGAATGCGGTTTTCTTCATTGTCATTGTAGTGTTCCTAGTCAACATCTACGCTATAAGGGGTGTTGATAAAGTTAACAATAAGCCGAAAACGGGGCGGAGATTTAATAAACGTGGGTGGATCTGCGGGTAAAATGTTAGTGTTAAATAAATTCATACTGAATAATTTTCATACAAAATTTAACTGTTTCGAATGAAAACTAAATTACTACCTTAGCTAAAAAGTTTACTAAACGGCCTGGAATTATTCAGTATGATCAGAAGCGGTATGGATTTAATGTAACCTGTTTAGTTACCGACATAAATGTGAATGTACACAGTTAGCATTAATATTACATTGTTTAGAACGTACATTTTACTAAAAATTCTTTCTATTTTCAAAACTGTAAAAGCCGTTGCAACAAATAGCAGAAACTGCTAAAATAACGAGCTGCTAATTCCCAGCCCTACTCTATTTGTTTACTTTTGTTATTTTTGGCGCGCACTCCAGAGCGCAAGGGAATTTAATTTTAACCGCTGCGCATGGGTTTCGACTGCGCTATGCACCTAATACGACTATTCTTCTAAAACTAGCATTGGGTCATTTTATTTGTAGCAGTTTTGAGGTTCCCCAACGGACCTTGAGTTGAACCGATGGCATGAAAAAGAAATCTAATATTTTTAAGAAGTTTTAACTGGCATATTAAGCCCGACCGAAATATCAGAGTCTAAGATCATGAAATGTTACAGGAAGATTTTATTTTATTGAACCCGGAAGACAATGAAAAAAGGAATGGTCTGTTTTTTTTAAATCCGCCATACCCTTAAACCCTTTTAAATGTTTTTAAAAATGGTCAGACAAAAACTATGTATACATTATAAAAAATATAAATAAATTACTTAGTTCCAGAAATTTTCAGCAATTTTCGTTTAAATCCTGAGGTATTGAAAAAGACTAACATTTGTTTTAATCCAAAACAGTATATCGTTAAACCGAATATCACGCGGGCGGAGCCGCGGGCAAAAGCTAGTCTTCAATAAATTGGACACAAATGATTGTACTTTTTATACCACAAATATTTAATTGTCTTCTTAATGATTATTGCTCTAATAGATTTATCAGTCAGGTGTATAGAAACAGAGTAAATGAATTTCTGAAAACGAAACCTCATGTCCGACATATGATCATCAGAAACACGGCTCGGTCTATGGCTTTCCTAATGGATCATTCATCACATCACCAAATATACAAGGTGAAATTAAATTAACCGACCAAATTCATACTGAATACTCGGTGAGTGATCAGAAACAAGCTTCAATTACCATTTCGGTGAAATAGAAAAAAAAAATTTTTGATTCCTTAATGCCTAGACTAGTCCAACCAGGAAGGGAGCAAAAAAATATATTTTTCGAATTTGGCCAAAAGGATTACTAAACCTAGTTCCTGATCACTAAATGAGTCTCCAGTATGAATTTGGTCGGTTGATTTAATTTCACCCTATATATTATCGACCGGGAAAAATAGCTTGCCAAACCAGGAGATAATATCAGGAACAAAGAAAATGATTTATTATTCACAAATTTTGCTGCAGCACTTAAGGCCTCAGTAATGCCACATCTTGAAAAAATTACTTCTTATCCTACAGGTGTCTCTGAAGAAATGGTAAAAGTACACACTTAATTGTACCTGGCTCTTTGGTCAGGAGTTCGATGAATTTGTAATTTGGACTAATTACCTACTGCCCACAAGCCATTGGAGATGGGGATTCAAATGGTTGATGCTCTCTGACGATACTTAAGAAATAAAACAGGCAAAAGCAATACGCTATAACTAAAAAAAAAGCCATTTCTAAACAAGTAATTTCTGGGTCCAATGAGAAACATTATGATCTGGATAAAATTGCCCAGACCCAGAACCAACCCAACCCTTGATAGGAAAAATATTTAAAGTAAGGAATAACTGGTTGTAAGCACACCGCAGTCGTCACTTACGGACACTCTATTCACCTGAACTCCCATATTAGCGCAGTTCGCTGATCATATCCTTATTTATAGGTACTTGCTTATTACTTTTTCTTTTTCAACATATCCCATACAATGTCCATGATTTGAACCTAAAACATTTATCAAAATCAAATACATACAAAAGTTACAAGCATATAAAAGTCTTGGATTTTACACATATTTTGATGGATGTTTATGTACCGTAATGTCCCAGAAGCGATACAACAAATCAAATAATTTTAAGTTCACAGCATAGTATATTTTATACTATTCAAAAATATTTTTGTTTCATTTCGATTATTGGGATATTTCTCCTGAATCATAGGAAGACCCAAAACCATTCTCGAGTTTTTTTAAGACCTGAATTTCGTCTTGCGTTAGCTTGCCTCTTGCAGCGTGTTCAGTTAGTTCCGTACGAGCTCGGGAAATGAACGCTCGGGACTTCGGGTCAATCAATAACAGTCAGTCAATGCTCTTTAACCCGAACTTGAATGTAGAATAAAATAGCAAGCATAGCGACCACGTGCGCGACTGACTCCAAGCATTCGGCTACAGGGCCCTTAATATCAACTAGTTGGGTCCTAGCGTGAGTCCTGTGAGACCGAACCCGCCGCCCCTAGAGAGCGCAACTAGCGCTCCTTTGACAACGGCAACGTTA
Organism: Ypsolopha scabrella; assembly: GCA_910592155.1. Lineage (NCBI taxonomy): Eukaryota > Metazoa > Arthropoda > Insecta > Lepidoptera > Ypsolophidae > Ypsolopha > Ypsolopha scabrella. Next base: position 2,643,609 of record OU342978.1, read on the forward strand.
ATTTTAACAAAACAAAAGTTTCAGCTTTTAATCCAGTCGCGTTTTTGGAATGTTATTTAGTTCAGGAACGGAATTGCAAACAGTTGCTCAATTTGTTAAGGCAAAACGGATTCGTAATTAGTGCCGCTCTGTCTTTTTAATGAATTGTTTGTTGAATGCTGTCCAACGGGGAATGGATTGAGGTAATGCCAGGATAAGTGGGCGCTGGTATAAGGTAGGACAACGTTTGCTTTTTGCAAATTTCAATTATGACAACCTAACTTGTACTACGTGACTAGTCGAATTATTTTATTACATTTTAGTGACAGAGCCGAGCTCGAATGTACGTCGGATGTACCATTGCGTTGGGGGAGAGTAGGAAGACAGCTCTCAAACAGGCACAATCAGGTGGTCCACTATGGTCTGGGACCGATTGATAGCTGGCTCTTATAAAACAGACTGGTGACGGGCAGCGCAGCGGCGGCACTGTTGCGAGGGTTTCAGCGCCGCGCTCACCAATCCGCCTGCCCAGCGTGTGAGAGTATGAGCATTTCTTACAGAAGGATGGCTAAGAGTGAACCAGGCTGATAGATGGATGTTTTAAAATCAGTAGTCAGCTACAAGTAAGCATTTCATTGAGTTCAACGGTATTTCAGTCCGTAACATCCACTCTTTCAATATTTAGATCTATTTTGTATTGAATTGAATTGATGGATTAACATTTTACAACAAACATTAAAATTTCAGTTCTGTACAGTGCAGAAGGTGAGACTGTAGAATTGCGAAAGTGTGCTTGCACACCATTGACATTGTGGAAAACAACTCTTATAGCAGTTCACGCAAGCTCTGTTTTCAAAAAATTATGGTTTGACTTTTATATTATTCTTCTTTTGTTACGATATATACTTTATGTTTCCATGATTTTTCAAAAATAGACCTTGTTTGCTCTGCTATGAGAGTTGTTTCCCACATTTTCAATGGTGTGCACGCACACAATCGCAATTCTATAGTCTCACCTTCTGCACTGTAACTCTTTCCATCTACGAGCTAGATACCCGAGACATACGGACGAACAGAACAGCAGAGTGGCATTAATAAGGCTCCATTTTTTTCTTTGGATAAGGAACCCTAAAAATGCACAGAACACAAGAAAGTTTTTAGGCACTTGTGCAGTCCTTGACAAAAGAAAATTTTACGGTTTAACTTATTTCTCGTTCTTCGGATTTTGGGCTAATTTTGCTTTTCGTAGTTCATTTTAATCCCTTAATACGATTAGCGGTCGGGTACTGAAACCAGTAGACAACAAAGGGGGATTTTGTTATTTATTTAAATATCGTCATGAATTGTATCCTTACATGTTGTAAGAGCTCTTTGAGCTTAAAGACAACTAACTTCACCCACATTTACTTTTAAACGTAATGTGTGATAAAACGGGACCAAGAGCTTATGTGACCATGGCTCACAGATGGGACTTTTTTGTGCTACGAGATACGAACCGGCAATCCGTAATCATATGGCTTGACGGCCGCCTTTTCTTACCCATTTTGACAAAGTTCTTTTAATTTATACTTGCGATTGTCGGCACTTGGTGAAACAACAACAACAACAACAACAACAATACAGCTTTATTTGTACACCAAAAAAAAAGGAAACAAAAAATAATGTAACACTTAATGTAACATATTGGGTAAATACAAACAGGCGGCCTTATCGCTTAAAGCGATCTCTTCCAGACAACCTTTGGGTGGAAGAAACTGGTCAAGAGGATAACTCATATGGTGGTGTACTAAATTTGTGTATAGGTAATATATATATAAATATATTGAAAGATATATAAATGTATATTAATAGATATATACATACATATTGGTAAATATATATTGTTATGAATGGTAATTTACATGCTAATAATAATATATATACTTAGAGAGAAATAATATTTATGTAATCAGAGTGAAAGGTAATGATGTTTGACTAGTCTCTTGAAGACAGGCAGGGAAGAGGCTCTTCTAATAAGTAAAGGAAGATCATTCCACAATCGAACAGCTTGGACTGAGAACGAATTATTAAAGAAAGACGATGAATGCATCGGCGTGGTAAGAAGCAGATTCTCAGAGGACCGTAAAATGCGGTCATGAGTACCATGAAGATATCGAAACCGAGTTTTAAGATAAGAGGGAGTTGAAGGATTATTCAACACAGAATACAAGAGAGACAGGATATGAGCATTACGGCGACGACGAATGGGAAGCCAATTTAATCGAGAGCGGAATTTAGATATGTGATCGAATTTACGAAGACCAAAAATAAACCTAATACAGAAATTTTGAAGACGTTCGAGTTTATCAAGCTGAACCTCAGTAACGTCAAGGTGAAACTTGGAAAACATCACAATTAAATTCACTTGTACTTGTTTCACTGCTTTTAATTTTAAGGTTTACACGTTAATCCCGACCGGTTTCGGTTAACACACCATTCTCAAGGGATTCATGAATTCAGGAAATTAAACAAACATTACGACGAGCCGTTAAAAATGTACTGTTACGGCTCGTCGTAATGTTTGTTTAATTTCCTGAATTTCTGTATCCCTTGAGAATGGTGTATTAACCGAAACCGGTCGGGATTAACGTGTAAACCTTAAAATTAAAAGCAGTGAAACAAGTACAAGTGAATTTAATTGTGATGTGATGGTGAAAATTCTTTTATTTTAAAACGACTAGGTAATAAAGGTAATAATAAACTTTAAACTTTTGCGATTTTCACACATTATGAACATTGTACTGGGGTACTTAATCGGTTTGAATAAATACATACCTTAACCCATATGAGTTTGATGGTTTGGCGCCTCTTAGACTAGATAATTGTTTAATTTAATGCCACCTTAATGCCTTAGTTGAGCATCTATAAACATAGAGTAACATAGCGACCATTACAAAGTGGGCACGTCTTTAGTGAGAGTGGTACTACGAACAGAAACATTAAATTAAATTAAAATACAATCACTATATTTTGCCACGGAGTTATCTGTGTAGATCTATTACGCCTTAGCTTTATGTCAAACCTTGTATAAACCATTTGTAAACAATTACATAAAACGTGTTTGGTCGCAGAGAAATAATGAGGACTCAATTTTATTATTTTCCTTGAATGCAGCTGTAAAAACAAAAATAACAAAAAACAGTCAATTACTAAACAACGTAGTAGTAACTGCGCAGGCGACGCCAACTGCACTCGATTAGACATCACGTCACTTTAGTTTTCATCCCTTTCAGGGTATTTTCGTCGTTATCTCCGTAGCAGAAGGACTAGGGCAGAGGACTTTAGCAACTGCGCTCGATTATTAGATAATTCGAGTTAATCAGTGCGCCTGAGTTGGTCGCGAATAGGTGTAGAGGTTGCTGACCTTTTGATCAAACTATTTACACAGTCTTAAATGGCTGGGTCATTCGAAAATAAAAGTTACTATTTATTGTATTAAATTAAAAATTATACTTTAGTCACGATTACGGTTGCCTATATATACTTGCAGTTTTAAGTACCTGCTACTATGTAGTTAACTCTCTAAATACATTCTTTACATCCTGTATAAATTTGTCGCGTCGCTTTTAAATTATCCGCTCAAATCAATTGCAATTTCCAGTTTGGAAAATTGATTAAAAGAAAAATAGAACATAGTTTTTCCAAAAAAAGAAACCAACCAATTTTGTTGTGAATATTAAATCCGGCATTTACAGGCTGTATAAATTTATTACGTCACTTTTTAAATTATTCGCTTAAATCAATTGCAATTTCCAGTTCGGAAAATTTATTGAAACAAAAATAGATGATAGTTTTTCCAAAAAAGAAACCAACCAATTTTTGTTGTGAATATTAAATCCGGCTTATTTACTGGACGAGTTGTCAATCACTGTAATTAAATAAATTTTTAGGGTTTCGTATCCGAAGGGTGCCAAACGAGTCTTTACTAAGCCTTCACTGTCTATCTGTCTGTCTGTTTGTTTGTCTGCGTCCGTCTGTCACAGGGGTCTACAGGTTCAGCCGTAATAGGTAGAAAGTTGAAATTTTCACAAAATACGTGTTACCATAGCCTCTACTACGATAAATAATAAAAAATATAAAAAACAATAGTTTAGTTTAAGTTAAAGATAGATTCAGTTTTAAGTTTTTTTCCGGATAGTTTAAACACGCTTTATCATAAGCCCCATCGACGCTTAACATCAGGCGCAGGGGTAAGCTCCTCGTAAATAAATAATAAATAAAATAAAATACCGGCTTTAACACTCACGTATTATTATTGTTAATTATATACCAGTTGTTTCTCCGAGACAATTTAATTTAAAGACAATTTCCGAGAAATTTTAACAACGACACATGTCTTGACAATGCCGAAATTTTCTGAGTGAAACAGTTGTCATAAGCCAGTATTTAATAATTTTTTTATAAGAAGAAACCTTTAGTATCAAACATAATGCAGGAAAGATATTAAGAAAACATTTCTCGTAATTCATTTATACCAAATTTTTACCGTTACGTCGCCTTATACTCGTATTTCAATAAAAGTTAAGCAAGTGTATGTACGTATAAAAACGCGAGGGTTCCGTAGATGTTTTTAAATAGTGGTGCCGAACTATTATAACGTCCATTTTTGACGGTGAAAAGCTAAATTGTAATAAGTAAAATATGTTTTATATTTGATGTTCAAAAATTTCACAGACAAATTAACTTTTAAGCTATACGAACTTGATGAGAGTTTTTTTGGATGTTCGAAAGCCTTTGCCGACACTCTTATACAAATGCGTGATTATGTAGGACAACGTACAAAGGTAATTAAGAACCAGTCAAAGTGAAATGTTTTATACGATAAAAAGTGTTTTGATTTTTATGAAATATATAAGGTCTTAAATCATGTATCGTCAACTGGTGAAATTCCAGAAGAGGAAAAAATTTTTGCGGAGATATTTTTTTCACCTCCCAGTACAAAGTGGTTCAATCAGCTGACTAAAATTCTATAAAAAGGTAAAAAAAAGGACGCGCAATAATTTTTTTTCGGTGAATTGTGCTCTATTAGGGATACTCATCTCATCATCTGTTAATTTTGTTTCACTTTGAATTGTAGGACCTTATAATATCATATGAAAGTTTTTTTTTTGTTGCTGATTATTGCAATAAAAAATTACACATTTCACCAAAAAGTGGCGTATAGTACCAATTGTTAAGAAAAATTGCATAGAGGCTCTCTTCGCCCTTATTGCCATACTTTTAAAGGCGAAATTTAGGTCATTAGAACTTTCCCTGATAGAATAAGATCCCAAGTAGCATTCGGGGTTCTATATAAGCTGTCTAGTCGTTCACATGTACTCCAAAAGCTGTGTAAGTTAGCTGTATAAGAGCTGTATAGCTTGCTATAATGCTCTTATAGAACCAGTTTGGGCACAAATTAGACAGCCTTATGTTCACTATGGTTGTACATTAGCAGTATAATAGCATTATAATAGCTGTTTAAGTAGTAACATCGGACTTAAGGCTGACTTACGGCACTATATGGGACGCAGTGTGAACCATACTAAGTACATGAGTGTAATAAAGAGTAACAAGTGGCTAAATACACAGCCTTCACAGTTATAAAATCCCACAAAATTACTCCAGTGCTACCTAAAGTTCACGTGTGTCCTAAATTATTTCTTTATTTTATTATTAATTATTATCCTCATAGTTGATTTTGTGTGTGCCATCAGAAACCAAACTCCGTCGGATCAAGGATAAAAATGTATGATAACACGAGGTAGTACCTGTTTTAAATACTTAATAATGTTAATGCCATGGGAATGCAACTTTATCGTGAAATATATACATATTTACAGCTAAAATATTCACGCGCCTCTGTAAAAACGCGATATTCATTTTAAAATATTTAAAACTGGCTGAGAGGAAATCTACAATTTTCAGTGTTTGATATTATATTGGCATTATAATTATACTACGGTAATTAATTATAACATGAAACCAAAACTCAATCGCTCTATCTACGTATTTTGTGATAAATCTGCATGATAATTTTGGAGATTTATTTGGTAAATATTTTAGGTTAGAACAAAATGGTGGAAATGAAATACGGCTATGTGAACTGTTATAACTCCAATTTAATGCGGTGGAGCGTATATAGGTTCACATGTGTTCTGTTAGAATGCTGTTTTCTATTTAAAGTCCCACATTTGCACCACTACAGAGCCAATGTCTATAAACTTATTCTAATGTGAACTTATGTACAGCTTTAAGATGTAGTTCAGGTCACTTGTGTCATCGTTTAATTCTTTTAATATACTGAAATTTTAGAGATCCGCAATAATTATTATTGTCCGTTAAATCGCCTAGCCCAGGTACTAAGTCAAGTATGAGTACCTAAAGTAAAAATGTTGTAACAAACTAACAAAAATCACTTTTTGTTTTCGTGTGAGACACACAGTTTGGTCTCAGAGTATTTATGTTACCGGCTTTCTGTATAATCCGGTATTGTATACAATGCCTAGGCAATGTATACAATGCCAAAAAGATTAAGGTAATGTATGAAATATTATTTATTTAGTACATTGCCTAGGCATTGTATACAGTACCGAATGCGCAGCCGGTAATGTATATAACAGACGTGAGCAGGAGCGGGAAATTGATTAAGGCATGTATTTAAATGATTTTTTATGAACAAAGCTTAGCCTTTTGGTTAAATGGTATTTCAGGGTGGTCATAAAAAAAATAACCACGAAGATTATGTATATATTATATACCTAATCTTTTAACCTAACCTACCGGCTCTCTTCTGCGCTGGAAGACTTCCAAAAAACTAATTCTGACTGTTTAATATTATTCCATTAATTAGTAATAACTTTACACTTTGCCGGTTGACCAGCAGGTACTCTATACAATGCCTAGGAATTGTATACATTGCCTAGGTAAAGTATGTAACGGACAATAATATTCATAATATTTCATACATTGCCGGGACGCCCCAGGCATTGTATACATTACCTAGGTACTGTATACAATACCTGAATTATACAGATTGCCGGTGACATTTACACTTACAAAAAACACTACTCTGTTCAAGGAGGTATTTAAAATAATGTAAACAAACTAGATAAAGAGGGACAATATTTATGCCCTGCGACAGAAAAGGACAGAAAATAATAGTTGTCACTCAGCCATAGTAACAAACACTGTTTACAATCTTTTAAAGCGCCGAGTCAGCAAGTGTAATAGTGTAACCATAGTATAAATAACTGTGGTGTGACCACATTTTGCAGAATTTATCAGATAAATAACTGTTATTCCTGTTATTTATGAGATAAATAACTGTTATTTCTGATATTTATCTGTTAAAATTCTGTAAAATATGGTTACACTAGCAGACTTGGCGCGTACGGAGCTGACGGGTGTACGATCACCAGGCACGTATCCAGACTTTTGTTTCAGGGGGGACATTCATTGAACCAACAATGTGAATTGTGAAAGAAGCCTCTGTAATCACTGTACTATATTATTATTAAGTATCAAAAGTACCCTACCTTAAACATTCCTAGACCCGTGTATGTCACGCCAAATTTCGGGGGGGGGGATAAATCCCACCTATCCCCCCCTGGATACGTGCTTGACGATCACCTTAAATATCTACTTAGAGAAAGTTTATGCTATTTCTTTCTGAACTTGAAAGTAATCATGCGCGTTCCTTTTAATAAGTAAGCGAGAAATAGAGGCGGGAACAGGATAGGTATAGATCCTCTGATCACTCGCGTGCGCCCGTGGCGTGCGTGATGGCCAGGATAGGATTAGTTATTGTCAGTGTTGCCATTTTGGCCACTTTGTGGGTAGATCTAGCGGATTTTCAACAGTTTTAGCCAAAAAATAATCCATTTTAGCCACCAAAACAAATCTAGCTACTTCTATCTATTTCTGGTATTTTTTGAGATTATTACTATTGGAATATAATTACTATTTGAGTAAACAGACAGAAGATATTTCAGATTTACCAGACATTGTAGACCTATAAATTGATTAAAAAAAAATTGCTGAAAATTTTAAACTTTATTATAACCAGTTTTTAATACATTTTTAACTTCAATTAGAGACCAAAGCCGATTCTGAAGGCTTTGATTTTAGTTTTAGTGCTAATAAATATACATTTTATTTATTGCAAAATAGATCTTAGTGTTAACAAGAGAAGATATATTAACTTTGGAAAATATTAAGTTTTGACAGCACTAAAATTAAAATTAAAGCCTTTAGAATCGACTTTAGTCTCTAATTGAAGTTAAAAATGTATTAAAAACTGGTTATGATAAAGTTTATAGCTATATATTTATATCCATATATAATTATAATAGGATATCAATAGTAATAGGATATTTAAGTAGACCAATAATACTATGATATTTAGCATCTTAGACCTCCATCTACATTTTTTAAAGTTACATTAACGGGAGTGCATAAAATTGTTCTAGCATCAGACGGTAGTGTTCCCGGTTTAAATTCGTTTATTATGCCTGACAATTTATTCAAAGCGGAATGAGGAATACGATTTTCAATAACCCATGTTCTTATTTTTTTGCGAAAGGTTAAATGATTGTCCAAGTCAAAATTGTATTCAATATCACTAGAACTGCAATCACCACACTCTGATATCTGTATATTTTGAAGGGAACTTTCAGGTTCAGGCACATTTTCCTCTGCATCATGTACAGAACCACCATGAACAACGGTTGAAGTCGCACTTGTTGAAGCCGTATCGACGGGCTCATTTTCGGGCGTCGTTGTCAATCGACTGTTTATTTTTACAATTTGCGAATATACTTTTGCAATTTTTCTTCTTATTCCACCGGTTCTCGCTCTTATTTTCCAGGATTTTTTATTCATTTTCACAATTTTTTGCACGAGACGTAATAACATGCAGCTTGTGGGATAAGTGTAATAGAATATCACATTCACATTCATGTTCAGCTTACAGCCAATAAGAGTAGTACTTGTGGACAAATAAACTGCTATTGATGTTAATAGACAACACATGTAGTCCTTTTAACAGCCTACAGTGCACATGTGAACCATTTAAACACTTCTGTACAGCAGTAAAAAAAGGTTATTTTAATTATCACAAACAAGTCCTACTACAGCTCTCAGCTGTATAACAGTCTAAAACAAGTAAACATAACAGCCTTTGGCTTTATAAATGACCACATGTGTTCTATTAAAATGCTAGCTCTGTAACATCGTACAAGTAGGCCGTTAAACAGCGGTTGGCGTATCTCTACCCTCCTATAATGCTCTTAGTCAGACGGCTCACTAAAGGATAGTTGTTAGAGTATTATAACACCAACAATCGTATAACAGTATAACTCTACACTCCTATAAGTCCCTTAGACAGGTATAGGTGTAATTAATCGCAATAATGCAGCTTATACATCACGAGTGAACTGTAATAATGCTTCAAGTACACCTGGGAACTAAATGTGTACTCTTAAATGGAGTAAAATGCTACTTGGGATGACTAATTTTTTCATGTTAAGCTGCACTGCAAACACAATATTTGTTTTTTTTTATAAACTCTTAATTTTTGGCTTACAAAATGTTTGTCTTTATGTTAACTGACTTTTGAAAATTACCATTAATAGGGACCAAGCTTATTTTGGTCATAGAGCCAACAATGGGTTACTAATTTCTCGATACATAAAAAACTGGGTTTAAATTCTGCGATGGAACCAAAAAAAGATAATGTTCCAACTGACCGCAAACCGATCATCAAAAATAAACCACCTGTTCCAAAACTGTAGTGTTTGTGGATGCAACGAAATGCATCATACTTTACCGGCGAATGTTTGCCTAAAGAACGGGCAAGTTTCGGAACGCACCCGTGCCAAAGAAAAAAGGACTTTAGCTTTCTAAAATAAGGTTGAAACAAAATGTAGGGATATTTTGGTAGGAATATGTGCAGTGTAAATAAACATATATCAATGGCACTGTTCCGAACCAACCTCGGATGGTTTGAGTAAATATATTTCGTTGCATCGTGTTTAACGATAAGAATTTTGAAATAAGGTGAAGGGTAGGTATTTTGGCGCGGCTTTATTGTTTTTTTTTTCATCCAACCGCAATCGTTTGTAATACACGTTATATAATGAAAAAAAAAATTGGTAAAATCTCGGTCCAGAGCCCCTCACATCCAAATACATATATTTTTTTAATAATGTTAATTTGTATCTCCTTGCGATAGGCTTAAATATAGAAATTTATTTCTATCATACTTTGTAGAATTAATATAAAAACCGGCCAAGTGCGAGTGCGCGAAGGCTTCCGTACCATTATCTATAAAAACGGCAACGGTTTTAGTATTTGTTGTTATAGCGGCAACAGAAATACATCATTTGTGAAAATTTTGACTATCACGGTTCATGAGATACAGTCTGGTGACAGACGGACGGAAAGCAGAATCTTAGTAATAGGGTCCCGTTGGTTACCCTTTGTGTACGGAACCCTCAAAAATATTTAACTGAAAGCGAGGTAAGGTTTTCTAACCTATAAACTAATAATAAAGTAGTAAAAAGTCATGTTTGTACATTGAGTATTTTCGCGCAATTTGAAATTAAATGGGTTATTAGATGGTACTGAGGCGAAACAACAATATTAAGAATTTTGTTCTGTCTGTCTGTTTTTATTTTTCGTATTAACTGGAAAACTTCGCGGGTTACTTATTTTCAAATAATGCCAGAGTTGCTGAATTAAAAAAAAAATGTTACACTCAACCCTTTGAAATACTGGAAATTCAAAAATAGAACTTTTATATATTTACGGAGAAAAAAAGAGAAACATTATCAAGAGTGATTTCTCGTTACGTTAGTGGTTCCGTTGTACTGAAAAATCAAGAACAGTGTCAGTATTTTATTAATTTAGATACTTTACTTTTTACTTTGATAGAATCCGTTTATTGTAGACATTGTCTGCCAAGAATATATTATTATCATTATTACTTATGTTTGCTTATACATAGTAATAAAAACCAAACTGTTTTAAAATTAAAAACAACTATTCTGTATCCACAAAGATGCTATAATTTTTTAGGACTCAGGTTCAGGACTTCCGGACTTAGTCATATATTATCATATTGGTCTTTGTTACGATGGAACCCCAAAAATAAAAAGAAACAGACCAAGATAACGTTCGTAAATTTACCGCCTCTTTTCGCACACGTGTCAGTTTCCGAACTGAGATGTAACAAATACGTTGTTATATTTGTATGCTAAGGATTTTCCATTTGTCACTATATTGGGGTCTTATATGTACCCTTTTTTGTTTTCGCAAATTTGGCACGCCGCACTTGTTGAATTAATTGAATGCAAATTACGAATATAGGAAAACTTCTGATATGAATTTTCTGATAAATCTTTTTTTTTCGGTAGTTTCAGATAAATAAGAAAATTAATTGGATTTGCTCGTTGCCTTCCAAAACAAGTCCGGTACACAATTTATAATAGACTCGTCAAACCTCACATAGAATATTTGATAGAAGTGTGGGGATCAGCCGCAAAGACAAATCTGCGTACTCTGCAAACTGCTCAAAACAAAATTATAAAAACACTTTTTGGTTATAATTACCTTACAGAAAGCGCTAAAATCTATAAAGAAACTAAAATATTTAACATATCTCAAACATATAAATACAATACCTGTATATTGATACGAAAAATCTTAACCAACGATATTCACACACAAATATCTTTTACTAAAAAAATACAATTAAAAATGCGCTTAACAAGACAAGCTAATAATATATACATACAACGTCAGAGAACCAACTACGGTAATAGTAGCATAGTGGCTGAGGGAGCACGAATGTATAACAAGTTACCGAAAGATATTAAAGAAGCAAAATCATTGCTTATTTACAAAAAACTATTGAAGAGTCACATTTTGAAGGACTATTCATTACTTCATTAAAACCTAGTGTTTATTAATTAATTATTAGTTTATTAATAGAAGCTTTTGGTAGAAACCTACTCGCACTTATAATATTAAATATTCATGCTATCAACTCACTGTAAACACAACCCTACATAACATTGCATTGTTAGTGAAGCTAATCACTTTTTAAGGATTACCCACATATTTTTATTTGTTACGCGATTAAAGCGTTCGCTGTTATAAATTGTAACTGTGATAATTTATTGTTTCTCATGTAAGTGAATTTTATTCTTTTTGAGAAAATAAATACCTTAAACCTTAATCCTGTATTAAAATAAACTCGTATGATCTTAGCTGCAATCCATTGTTTTATTATTGTCTTAGCGAAATTTCGAACTTAAGAAAATTGCTAATTACAGACAGCATTGCTATCCTAGCAATTTCTAGGGTATTATGATTACTCGTATGTAGTAAGTAAAACATATTTTATACATAAATAAAAAGCAACAAAGGTTTAAAAATCTGCAGAGCAAAATATTCCATTTATATCACCTAAAACTCTTCGAATGAGAAGTCACTGGCTCCCAATTCTCAAAATAAGACGTAAATTTTCGAAACACCAAATGTAAAGTTTGACTTGAAGAACATAATAAATGTCGTTCTTTCGTCAAACCGTGACATTCGACGGCCCGTAACCTGACAGTGAAAAGTGAACGCGGAATCGGGCCTTTATATTGTTCACTGAGAATTTATTTCCAGAATCACCCCGTTTTCTTGGCACATTCGAATTTTGAATTCGCTTTTGATCTTTTTTGCTTTAAAGTTTTGTTATGTGCCAGTATTATTTATTTGTGTACTGTAATTGTAGTTGTATTTATATATTATGCAAGATTTGGTAGGAATTGCAGAGAGAGTTCGATAAACATTTTGTTACTTTGTAAAGTTGTTTATTATTCAATTGTATGCATGTGGAGAGACAAAAACAAATTTATTACCGAGTCTCAGCAACTACGGTGGAATGAAAGTTTTAAGTATTTATTAACATTTAGAGAACCTTTGACTAAAAATTCAAAATGTTTCATGCTTTTCACTGAAGTCTATTCAGGAGGAAGACATAAAACTCTTTACGACTGTCATGAGCTCCACATGGGGTATATACAGGCTGTCCTGTTGAGATGGGGCAGTATAAAGATATCTCTATAGAAATTGGGGGCCATCAAACTTGACAATTTCAGACCATTTTTGTTACGGGGTCTATCTCAAAAGCTAAACTAGTTAGGAATTTGGGATTTTCCACATATACGTGTCATATATTCTATTTTAACAACAAAATATTGAAAACGACAATTTTTAATATAGGTTTAGGGTTACGTACCTGAATACTCGACCAATTTAATTTTGCAGTTTTCACATAAGTACGGCAATACATTTTATAGGTAATGATAGTTTTGTAATTTTTGTACAATTCATTTAAGTTTTTTAACTTATTTGAATGGATTGAATCCTAATCCTTTTTTTTACTTACTTTTTAGGAAGCGTCCTTCATTCGTTGTATCAAGGCTTTCCATTAGGCGTGCTAGTGGCCAATTGTAAGCCCATAGTGAAAAAATAGTCAAGTGCGAATAAACATAGTTTAAAACAAAAACTTATTCCACATGCAGTTATAACTGCCACCACTATTTTCAGATTTTTTTGGTTCCGTACCTCAAGAGGAAAAAACGGAGCCCTTATAGGATCACTTTGTTGTCCGTCTGTCTGTCAAGGCATTTTATCTCGGGAACGCATGGAGATATCGAGTTGAAATTAAAATTATATACTCAAGTCTATAGTTCCTTGAAGCTGTGAAAAATTCCAACTTCTAAGTTAACGTAAAAAATATGCGACCGTTTATGCTGCAAAAAACGTGTATTTTGACACTCCAAGGGAATCAAAATTTATAGGGTATTTTTTGTTGACCTAGAACTATGAAATTTGGCAAGTAAAACCGTCTTACACTATAAATAAAGGAAATAATCTGAAAAAGTGTACATTTGTAATTAAATCATGAAAATATAGTCTTTAACGGTACCCTCGTTGGGTGGGTCCGACTCGCACTTGTCCGTTTATTTTCCTATAAATGTGCTATTAGACAAACTTAGGAACAGAATACTAAGTTACTAATTCAAATGGAAGTGCCCTATACGTTTACATGGTGAGTCACTTTGTATGAAATTGATAAAAAGAGCAATAACTTTTATTCGCGTTGAGTTTAGAAGCCTAATTTTTTGACAGCCACATTTGGCCGTAGTCTTCTGTAGGAGGTATCAGTTTCAACTTGATACCTCTCACGGGGTCCGAGAAAAAAACGGACGAAGTGTCCCCAAATAAGTATTCCATTTTTTTATTTTTTTTAGTTATGTAACCTTAGATACTTAAGTGAACCCCCTGTATAGTGAAAAGCCTGAAGGTTCAATTTCTCATTCATGAGGTTATAAATAGAAGGGAAGCTAAAATGTCAGTCGGCCAATTATGTGAAATTACTTGCCAACTTCGGCGTTTTGCATTGAAATTGAGCTGGAAATAATTGAATTTAAGCCTGTCATTTCTATTATCTATACATTTAGATTTAAATATTCGTACAATATTGTACCTTTTGCAATGGTAAAATATGTCTGAAAAAAGACATAAGCTTGCTAAGTTTATAACTTTCCTAGCAAGACCAATCGAATGAGTGGAGTTACGCAAAATATTTATTTATATTCTTACCCCCTTCTTTCCGCCAGGGAAACGGGGCTGTTTATCCATAAGGGCTTGTATTGGGTCTTTCAACTGTTTTTGTTTTAATATGCTGAGTCAACTACTTATCTGATCAATGTAAAACTTGAACACGTGTTTTTTCAGACCTTTGTCTTTCTGTTGTCAAGTCGGTTACCTAATTGGACACATTTAGCTCGAAAGATTTAATTTTTGAAAATGATGCCTTTTTAATTTATTATTTCGTTTTATGTCTAAGCGACTTGAGTCTTATGTCTGAAATTACTGCTATAACAAGAAAACATGGTATATTTTTCGATGTCAGGTGAGAAATTTCCTACATCTAAAATACAGGAAAACCTCGAAAATTCACTGATTTTGCGTGCCGCCGGCAGCGCGCGAAGCGAGTTTTCTAATGTAGACTTTCTGACAACATATTGAAGTTCAAAATCGCTCAGTAAGATTATCGTGCAACAGGGGTAAGGCCTTAACTCAGGCTAACAACCTACCTACCATGCATGTAATAATTAGTAAAAATACCTTTGTATAAGAAAATTGTAAATGTAACCTTTACCCTTTTTAAGATCAAATAAAGATTATTAATTATTAATATCACTATTTATTGCATTACTTTTTATTTTTTTATTAAGTAAGCAAGCCAACCTTTTTTTGATGTATTTTTCCATATTTTTATCAACTGTATTATTTATTTGTGTATAATTCTATTTCTATATTTATATCTTGGCACATCGTACATTAATAATATATCACTAGTACCCAAAAAATCGTTTTTGTGATCACTGGCTGAAAATGTTGTCTTTTTAATATTTTACTACTATGGTTATCAGTAATTATAGAATCCATTCTTGGCTTACTGACTGTAGTCCTGTTGGCACAATACTTAATTACTAACCGTTACTATGCCCCAGACATACTAGGGCTCCCAGATCAATCCGTTTTGATTAAAATGATTAATCGCTAAGCGAACAAACGTTGTCGGTGACGTTTCTCAAAATCGAATTAAACGAAACATTCCGGACACACCAAATAATCGAAGTTACTAATAGAAATAATCGTAATACTCGATTAAACGGACGACCATGAAGGTTCTCAAATACATGACTGTATAGTTTTGGTAGGTATAGACAACAAATAAGTATGATATTACAAATATGTAATTGTCATCTGATGGTCAATTTAATTTTGCAAGGTTATAAGTCTAATCGTCGTGCATTCGTTTTCATGTTCGGGTTGTTATATAAAAACGAATGATTCGATTATACGGATATTTGACAGGTCATCCGTTTGGACGATTTTGAGAAACGGATGTGTCAAATACCGTTTATTTCGATTATACGTTTTAACGTTTAATAGGAAGCCCTAAGACATACCCAAGATCATCATAACCTCCGAAAAAAAGATTTTTTAATTTTTTTCGTCGGTTTAGTGTTCGTGACAACTACATTTTTAAATAACAGTGACTGCTGAAAATAGCATAAACTTTAATAAATCGATGCCCTCATTAAAAAGTATCTCTGTAAAACAGTCTGTAAAGATTCTCTGTATTTTTTAATAATTTTAGTTACATATTGTAAGAAAGTTTATTGCTATAATGGCGGTCTTTCATTGTCGAAATAAAGCGTACAGATTTTTCGAAACTTATCATACGTCAGCCGTTTTATTGACATTCTGCCAAATAACAAAACGTCACTTTATTACCTACGAACTGTTCTCACATAAAACTGTGAACTTTCGAAGCGCAAGTGTGAACGAGCTTAAAAGCTTTATAAGCTTGCATTTTACATCACTCAATACAAGTTCGCCCGACTGCATGTTTATAACCCGCTCGTACATATAATTCAGTAATTAAGTTTTTATTACAGAAACTTGCGTTTAATAAATTTCGCCAAAACGTGAAAAAATGCTGATGACAAGGATTTTCGTGGCCTTAAAAAGAGCTGATATTTTGAATTTAGAACGTTTTATTTTTATTTTTATTTTGGGTTCCGTACCCGTAAGGTGCTAAAGGGTAGCCTATTAATAAGTCTCCGTTGTCTGTCTGTCCGTCTGTCACAGGTGTCTAAAGCTTCAACTGTAATAGCCTCTATCAAGGCAAATAATAAAAATTATAAAAAAAACCAGACAAGTGCGAGTCGGACTCACCCACGGAGGGTTCCGTACAAATTAGTAAAAGTTTTAAAAAATCTACAAAAAGATTTGTTCATCCGTACAATTAAGACCGCGCATACCGTTGCTTAATCTCGATGATTTTTTTAATGATTTAATTACAATTGTATAGTTTTAAGATTTTTTCCCATACTTGTAGTATTAGACGGTATTACATGCCAAATTTCACAGTTCTAGGTCAACGGAAAATACCCTATAAATTATGATTCCCTTGAGTCAGTCGGAATAAACGTTTTTTGCAGCATAAACGGCTGTATCTTTTTTTTATGATAACTTAGAAGTTTTTTTTTTTCACAGCTTTAAGGGACTGTAGACTTGAGTATATGGTTTTAATTTCAACTTGATACCTCCACGCGTTCCCGAGATAAAGGGTCTTGACAGACGGACAGACGGACAGACGGACACACGGACAACAAAGTGATCCTATAATGGTTCCGTGTTTCTCCTTTTGAGGTACGGAGCCCTAAAAAAAACCCAACTCCCCGGTCCCCATACAATAAACTTTAAAATATTAGCATTATTAACGTTATTTGTTTCAGCTCTATTTGCATCTACATACTCGTACAAGTTTCAAATGTAGTCAAATTGTTGTTCATATACTCTAAAGTAAAATAATAAAAATTAGGGTTCCTTACCCAGAGAACGTAGAATGGTTTGTCTTGCACCCTTTTTAGCCTCTGTTTTTTTCGCCTTAATGTTGCTATGGTGTCTATTTTGTTATGTACCATGATGTTTTATGGTTTCGTACCCATATTGTGGAATTGACAGAACCTTTTTTGCGTGAATCTAACTCGAATTTGGCCAAATTATTCCATGATCTTTTTGTTTTGCACTATTTATTTTGATGTTGTGTATTTCATTTATTTGAACGGTGATATTGTGTTTTTTTAATTTTGTACAGGATTTTCTTTTTTTTTTTTTTAACTGTACGAGTATAACCTGACATGGGATTTACGAGTGGTTTCAAAACTATAAAACGCAATTATACGGTTCCCGCAAGCAGCGTAATTAAAATCAAATATGGAGTTTATTATAGTGACTTTATAATTTAAATTTCATAAGTTTGAGTGCATTTCGTCAAAACAACATTACAGCTGCACGAAACTTTATGTTGACCCTGACTTCATCCTTCAAGGGCCCTGTAGCCGAATTCTTGAAGTCAGTCGCGCACGTGGTCGCTATGCTTGCTATTTCATTCTACATTCAAGTTCGGGTTATAGAGCACTGACTGTTATTGGTTGACCCAAATGTTCATTTCCCGAGCTCGAACGGAACTTACCGAACACGCTGTGTGTGGCAAGCTAACGCGATTAAGTAAATGTTTATTTATTTAAATCGGCGCTATCGAAGCAGAAATCTAACAAGATACTAACCAAAAGCGGAAAATTCTTTGATAATACGAGTTCAATCTCCCAGCCCACTCGGGTTTTTCCTCATTTTTCAGCTGGTTCCTCAGTTCAGAACAGGAAAATTGGCACTCCGGCTTTCTAGGAAGAAAACAACTATTTATTTTCTTCAAGAACTTATTGAAACAGGTTGATGGAGGTTAATTATACATTTTGAGAATTCAATTTTGTAATAGGTTTTTCCTTATTGTAGCTTCAAAGGATTGTTAATTGCATGAGGAAAACGGAAGCTCAAATTTATTAAATTATTTATCAAATTTATTAAATTATTTATCAAATTTATTAAATTTCATAATTTTGTTTTGTCTATTCTATTGTCTGTTTTGTTTGCGCCCGAAGTACGGGGATAAGGATCCTATCAAGGTATTGACTATTCCTGTAATCAGACACTTGAAACACCTGTGACACTCCGTTACGAAAACATTTCAATACGGTGTTTTTTGTTTTTCTATAATACAAAGTATTATTATATAATTTACCTATTATTATTTTTGTGTTTTTCTTGCATCCATCCATCAGCCTGTTTCGTCCACTGGTGGACATAGGCCTTTTCAGGATTTCGCCACTCTTGGCAGCATCCTGAAAGAAATGCCCATACTCACACACGCTGGGCAGGCGGGTTGGTGAGTGCGGTGCCGAAACCCTTGCACCAGTGACGCCGCTGCCCGTCACTAGTCTGTTTTATATAGGTCCGGCAATTGGGGATGGATATACCGCCATCCATTGATCCCAGGCAATGGTGGGCCACCTGGTTTTGCCTGAGAGCTGTTCTCTTACTCTCCCCCGAATAACTTCGGGAGGATTTGCGAGTAAGATGGTGGTACCTCCACAGTCGAGCCCGGCATCAGCTCTACCACCTAAAACATCTTTCTTGCATATTATTAAATAATACTCTATTATTTATCTGTGAATCGACACACAGCCTAAGCCGTTGAAGAACATAAAATTTTGAATATGGTGACTGTTGTTTATTTAGCCAAATTCATACTAGAGACTCGGTAAGTGGTCGGAATAACCTTTTCTGTGAAATACTACTAAATGAGTCTTGGAAGTTCTTGAACAAGTATTGGAGGCTCGAATTATTAATTTTCTAGTATAACACAAACAGGGTTATTACTATTATTACACTTACCAAGTCTCTGGTTTATTTAGAGTCTATTCAGTTTATTTATCAACTTATATATTAATTGCATTATGTAGTTATAAAAATATTCGTATTCCAATAAGTCTTTATTTTATGCATTTAACTTTTGTAGCCCAACTTAAATATAGTTTTTTTTATATATTTCCCGTATCATATTTGTTAATCACAAAATATTATTTTTATACAGATTAGATTTGACATGTAAAACGTAAACTTTATGTATCTATTTTACAAATAAACAATTTGAATTTGAATAACTTTTACCATTTTGGCTTTGCGTGTTATTTATATTTCTGTATCCACTCATTGTATAAATCCTTGATCCTGCAAACTCCCAGTTCATTGGAAGTAGGCGTGAATATAAACAAACACGTATGCTAACATATGCACTTAGTGAGTATGTTACTGAATAGAAACTTAAAAGTCAATGCTTAAACTTGTCATGTCAATATTAATTGTTCTTGAGGACAAATTATTGGAACCATTTCACGTTGAGACCGAAAACAGACATTAACTAATTCTGCCCACATAAAGGGAACTGCAGCATTTACATAATGAAGTTGATATGCAGATGCCGGAGGGCAGAATTGCTCCAGTATGGTTTTGGCTATATAAATAAGAGTCACTTTATATGTTTCTTAAGGACGGTCAATAATTATGATCACAGCAATTTAGTTTTGGGCGTGACCAAATGTAATGCTAAAATAAAATTTGAAAACTTGTGAAGGCAATGCGACCGCAGCACCGGTTTCGTCGTGAGCGAGCACAAATCTTAAAACTTGTGCAGGCAATGCGACCGCAGCATCAGTTTCGTCGTGAGCGAGCACAAATTTGAAAACTTGTGAAGGCAATGCGACCACAGCATCGGTTTCGTCGTGAGCGAGCACAAATTTTAAAACTTGTGCAGGCAATGCGACCGCAGCATCAGTTTCGTCGTGAGCGAGCACAAATTTGAAAACTTGTGAAGGCAATGTGACCGCAGCATCGGTTTCGTCGTGAGCACAATTTTTAAAACGTGTATCAGGAGAAACAAAATTTTGGCACTAGTGTGAAGTTTTTCATACAGTTATGATTTACTCGTACATTTTCGATGCAAAATTAGTATACTTTTTTATTTTATCTAACACATTTGGCTACAACGTTAGTAAAAACCCGTAAATTTACGCTTTTACGGGTCTGTTGTTAATGTTTATGATTCAAACACGATTTTTAATTCTAAATTGGCACAGAGTTAAAGCCTAAAATATTACTATAATAACATCAAATAGAATCCTTTAACAATTTCGTTGTTACGTTTATATAAAGTGAAATTTATTTATGCAGCCAAATTCATACTGAAGACTTGTTAAGTGATCAGTATCACGGATCGAAAACATATTTTTCCAAGTTTTGCAAAGTAAGGTGTTCACGTCCCAATATCTACTAAATGACTCGGGGCTGGGCTTGGGTTTGTAGGGAACACGAAAATATCAATTTACGAATTTCATCGAACCTTAATACTGAGGTCTTACGGATTCTTCAAAATTTCGAAATTTCGTAAATTTGTGTCGAAAATGCGTTGTTGATATCCCAAGACGAAGTCGCGGGTGTCCTCTATATATTTTAATATAAATGTAATTAATCTACAAATTGGTATCGCAGCTATTACCTCATTACTTCGAACGTAGGAGTCGATAAGACCAACTGTTCAGTTTGACCCCATTTCGACCTCAAAGTTTATCATGTGTAGTACTACAGCCAGATGTTTTAGTGTAAACATGAGAACATGCACATGCTTAGGAGTTTTAATTAATTTACTTTCGGGGTCGAAGTGAGGTCGGGTTGCAATAGCCCCGGTTTTTATGTGACCTCAACACAGATTAGATTTCGGTGGTTTTGGGACAGTACTAACTAATCTGTAACATGTATCCGAGCCACGATCTGGACGGTGGTCTATTGTTTTAGCGGTAATAAGGGTTTATTTGTTCTGTTACATTTGACATTTGATAATTCCTTGACAACTCTTGAATATGATTGAGTATGAGTAATTTACTTGTACAATATTGGCACACCTTATACACTTACTGCACGCCAATTTTATTGTTAATTTTATAAATAAATAAAATATTTAAAGTAAATTTAAAAAGGGTAAAATATAAAAAAGAGGGTAAAGTTATAAAGGCATAAGTACTTAATGTACACAATAAACAAAATACAGAGGATAACTACCTATAAAACAAAATACTAATACGTAACATACATAAACGAATGCTTTAATAGACACTTCGATTAGGCGTGCTGAGAAGAAGGGCAAGAAACTTAGCAGGGTCATGTATATTGTTGTCTTACCATATTGATTACATAGTAAAATTTGTTTCAGTAAAGAGATAGAAAGCAGTACAATATAAGAGGAATTAGGATAATCAGACCAAAAGTGACCATTATATCTTTTGGCAAACAAGTTTATTAAAGTTTTTTTTTTCGCACTTGACGCGCAAATTTCTAAAGCGCTAGAATTCTAGATTTCAAACGTTAAGGGGGGGTTACCCCGATATCGTCTCCTTTCAAATTAATTTTAAGCCAATAAATAGCGAAGATAAAATATTGTAAAAAATATATGTTATATTTCACTCTTTGATCTTGATATTTCGGCCATTCGATACAGGATTACTTACATTTTCCTCGATCCATTTAAATCGTGAAGATAGGTCTGAACTATGATCTAATTATCATTTCATTTGAGCTATGTTAAGTTTTGAACAGTAAAACATACTAAAATAAACGTCTTAAAAAATGTAATATAAAACGGCTGTCACATGAAAAACCCATCCCTCTAATTCCAAAATAATAAATATAAACACCTCGAAACCAAGAATTTTCTAAGCGGCGCGCTTCCGCTGAGCAGGATGACCATGTGTAAAACGAAAGCGTTGGAGCAGGACAGATTTCACCGGACAACCTCGCCTTAACGTTCTTAAAATTACTAGTCAACGCGTATTTGTTAATTGTATAGTATCCATCCATCCATCAGCCTAGTTCGTCCACTGCTGGACATAAGCCTTTCCAGGACTTTGCCACTCCTGGCGGTCATCCTGGAAGAATTGCCCGTGCCGGAACACTCGCACCAGTGACGCCGCTGCCCGTCACCAGTCTGTTCTATATAAGGCCCGGCTATTAGGGATGGATATACCGCCATCCATCGGTCCCAGGCAATGGTGGGCCACCTGGTTTTTTGCCTGTGAGCTGTTCTCTTACTATCCCCCGAATTACTTCGAGGGGGTCTCCAAGTAAGATGGTGGTACCTCCACAGTCGAGCTCGGCATCAGCTCTACCACCTATATATTGTATAGTATAATCAGTACAATATATGGTTTTAGCTGTATACTTACAGCCGGTATTTTTCAGAGAAACACACGTAACCACAGCGTTTGTACTCTCGCTACATTAAGCGAGCTCACCGCAAAAGATTAATGGTTTCAAAGGAGAAGCGGCGTGATACCGCGAAAACGGATCGCTGTTTGTTTGTTTTATTAAACAGTTGCGAGCGGGAAAACTTGAAAAATACCTAGAATTCGTTTCACTTTTATATGTAGTTGATGCTGGGCTCGACTGTGGAGGTACCACAATCTTACTCGCAAACCGACCAGAAGTTATTCGGGGGAGAGTAGGGACAGTTCTTAAACATGCAAAACCAGGGGCTATTGTAACTCAGTGTCTGTTGCTATCTATAGTTGCTATTCACCAAAAACAGATAAAAAATGAACTTCCAAAATAACCTTTAATGGGTATTGAACTATTTACGAATTGTGAAGTCATTTCTAGTGCGAACTTAGATAAGCGGATATGATGTTTTAGACGATAGGCACTTGGTTTGGCAACTGAGTTTACGATACAGAATCAGGGGGCTGGTTGCCCACCATGCCTGGGACCGACAGATGGATATATGTTTCTCAAACTTTTTAAGAAATTTAATTTTATAAGAGTGTTACTTCTATTTGTCGATATTTTTAAGCTTTTATCAAATCAAATCAAAATATTTATTTTGTAAAATAGATACATAAAGTATGCTTTCTACAAGTCAAAGTTAATCTTTACAGAATAAATCTATAGAATATTAAAAATATATATATATTAATAAGGGAAATACATACAAAAAATATTAAGGTTGGGCTACTAAAATGTAATTATACACCTGCATGAAATAGATTATCTAGGAATAAAAATATTATATATACATAATGCCTAACCATCCGCACCATTCGATTAATATTGCTAAGAAGAAAAAAAAATTTCGTACAAAATCATATTACACATATATATTTTTTATACCTACTTAAATAAAGGCATAAAAAATATATGACTGCAGCTAGTCTAGCATAGCAAACCATATCGAGCTCGATAGCGCTTGATACAGTGCTCTGTCTCACTCTGTTGACCTACTTAGAGAGGGACAGACTGTGTGTATCGAGCTGTCAAAGCTTGATATGGTCTACTATGCTAGGTACCCAGAAATTATGTCACGAGAAAAAATGTACCTATCTAAGTCAACCCTTCTCATATTGTCTATTACCTATAACAACAAAGATCTTGATTTTGATTTGAAATAATATTTAAACGCTAAAATGACGTGTAATAAATAATTACAAAAATAAATGTCACATGCTTCAGTCGCCAAATCTTTCCATCAATCGGGTAAACCTAAGCCCATTAAGAATGAAAGACAAAGTGGCTAAGTGCGAGTCGGACTCACGCACAAGGGGTTCCGTACCACCGAGTGCGGAACTCTTAAAATCTTATAGTAAATAACAACAATAAGCATGCCAAAACAACATCAAGGCTAAAGAAAAACAAATGCTAAAATGGTAGCGCCTGACAATACATTTGGCACTGTTTTCGTATGCAAACCTACTTTTTATTATTTTTTTATTTTACTTTAGAGTATATATATCCTATAATCTGATTTATTTCAAAACTTGTATATATTATATTACCGTCTTTAAGTAAGAGCCAAAACCGATAAAGTTTAAATAATGCAACTTTTTCTAGGTTTCTTTGATTCCCCCTTAATTATTTTATATGTTATTATTGGGTGACATCCCCGTTGTGCAGGGTTAGGGGTAGCTCCAACGGCCTCCTGAAAGTGTTTGCCGAGAGGACGAACAATCCCATCTTGCGTCACTTGGTGTCATTGCATACCACTTCGACAGGCAGTGGCACAAGATTCAGTTAGATTAAGTTAAATTAATTACATTATTATTGTAATACTAATATAGTTTTTAAGACCTTGTTATTAACACTATGGGCACTGCCTGAAATAAAAATTACATTATTATTATTATTATTATTGTCGTAGTATAGGCCATAGTGACCCGTACTGTGTGAAAACTCTCTACCTATTACGGTTGAGGCTGTAGAACCCTGTGACAGACGGACAGACAGACAGCGGGGGCTTAGTAATATTGTCCTGATTGGCACCCTCCGGGTACGGACACCTAAAAAGAATAAATTTTCCGCTCAGCTCGCTTATCAAGTATTCCTCGTTTTCGGTTGTAATTTGAATGACTCAAAACAATAACAGACAATGATTTGCACATTTTATTCGTATTTAAATCAATTCTATGAAATAAACGTTCGACCTTATTATCTTTTACCGCAGAATTGACTGTAAACTCAACTAAAGTCCATAATGTTTAGACACATCTATAGAATCGTATCAACTTGGAATAGAGTGCGTCTGGGGTAACTTGGGACGCTAAACATTGTGGTTGCTGGAATGGCTACTCATGAGTCAGTTTTCTTTGATTTCGCCGCTATGACCTGGCGGTAAACGATAAAAACTAGTGGATGGCGTAACTTTATGATGTTTTAATTGCCCCCTTTGAACCTCATGATAGGTTGGTAATAAACAAAGTGAGCTTTTTGTTCTAAGATTATTAGGAAATTCAATGTACACTTTGACTATTCTGTTTAGCACTTTTGGAATAGTTGCGTTTTCTATAACTCAAAACAGAAATGATGAAGAAGAAATGGATATGTAAATAATTTGGCCAAGTGCGTGTCGAACTCGCACACAAAGGGCACCACACAATACGGTTGCGGAACACTAAAACATAGTAAATAACAACACTATAAGGTGATTTTTCGTATACATGGGCAAATTCGTACTGGTGACTCGATAAGTAGTCAGGACCAAGGTTCGAAGACCCTGTTTACAAAATTCAAAAAATTTTTTTTACGCCTCTACACTTGCTCAACAACAACCTCGACTCAATTAGTATAGAAAGTCTACATTTTATTTAGCGAATTTTAATTTCCGGGCTCAATTTTTTTGGCTCTATTGGTGTCCATTATGGAACAAATTCTGTGATTTAAACTGTTTACCTATTACGGTCTGCAACCTCTTTGACAGGCGGACGGACAGACAGACAGACTGACAGCGGATGCTTAATAATAGGGTTTCGCTTCGCACCCTTCGGGTATGGAACCCTAAACAAAGAAGAACTATTTATATAATATGTATTGCCTACAAAAGTAGTAATATAAAATTTTCAAAAATGTGTTTTTTTTCGTCTCTCGGATGGGCTCGAGTCACGTTCTATACCACGACGTTGTGTTTAAGCTATAATATCTTAGCTATAATGTTTTAACTATAATGATTTAGCTATAATGTTTTAGCTATAATTATTTTGCTATACTGTTTCAGCTTTACTGAGAATTAAGAGACTGATTAAAAGAAGAAGGAAATATGCCGTTTCTGTATAAACTATTAGGTAATTTCAAACGCCAATCGACAGATGATTTTGTTTTTTTTATACATATACCCATAACCTATTAGAGGGTTAAAGCTGGTTAAGCTTACATTGAGCTCG
This sequence comes from Ypsolopha scabrella, assembly GCA_910592155.1. Lineage (NCBI taxonomy): Eukaryota > Metazoa > Arthropoda > Insecta > Lepidoptera > Ypsolophidae > Ypsolopha > Ypsolopha scabrella. Next base: position 2,669,843 of record OU342978.1, read on the forward strand.
TGAGTAAAGATATCAGTTTTTTTTTTATTCGTGTTAGAACTACTGTTCTCCAAAAGTATTGAAGAACCTAAAAGTTTCTTGATAAGATTGATAAACATACAATGTTCCTTTCACCCAAAAGGAAACATCTTTCATGCAAATGTCGCTTAAATTCCATTATTCCAGAATGCAACACAGAACGCCACTCAGAACCAAAAGAACAATCCCACCCAAAGGAGCCAAATGGACACTCGGACTGTCCGGAACGCATTAGAAGGTCATAATTTGTTCCAGAAAGGTCATAAAAGTGACCCAAAGTGCATAACGCTTCTATAAAATTGAAGGTATTGGTCTCCTGGTGCGGATTACATTTGGTTCAGATATAATGACAAGGCGGTCATTACGGAGTTTGACTGGGCAGGCGTAAAACGACAGGTAACTTAGATTATATTTATACTGCACATCAAAAATACTATAACTAAACATCAAAAATCCTTTAGAAGCGAGACAGAGTCAGGTAATTTAACCCGTTGGATCACGCGCATTTTTGCAAATTTGCAAATTTTCCCGCCAATATTGTTTTTGGCTATATCTCCGGAACTAGTGGTCCAATTCTAATGAAGTTTTTTTTTCTAAAACTAGATAAAATTTCCTACAAGAAAACATTTTTTTTTTCTTTGGGAAAGTGAGGGTTTCTCCTTGAAAAAATCTTAGTTTTATATATGAATATATGTATGTATCCATCCATCCATCAGCCCGTGTTCGTCCACTGCTGGACATAGGCCTTTCCCAAATTTCGCCACTCATGTCGGTCCTCCGTCATATATGTATACTATATATATATGTCTATTCAAATTTTACAATATTGTAAAAAAATATAAAGAATAATAAAAAAAATATAATTCTGTACATACATATATTTAAAAAAAAGAAGATTTGGGCCTAGAATAACAATCCACAACTTTTTTTATATTATTATAATAATTTTTTTTTATTTTTTTTGTTGCTCATCTTAAAAGCTTTCGAAAAATACCCATATCACTAGGTTTATAATATTTTAACTAACAATAATATTTATTTATTTATAATTCGGCCTAGGCGTGACGATCTTCACGACTGTGACTCTACGGGTAGGGACTCGCCCACCGAGAGTACCGTTAAAGACCATATTTTTAATGATTTAATTACACATGAATGTATAGTTTTCAGACTTTTCCCTTTACTTACTTGTAGTATTAGACGGTATTACTTGCCAAATTTCATTGGAAAATACCCTCAATAATGATTCCCTTGAAAGTGTCGAAATTCTTTGCGGCATAAACGGCCATATCTTTTTTACGTTAACTTAGAAATTTGATTTTTTTACAGCTTTAAGGGACTGTAGACTTGAGTATATAGTTTTAATTTCAACTCGATACCTCTACGCGTTCTCGAGACAAAGGGTCTTGACAGACAGACGGACGGACGGACGGACGGACAGACAGACGGACAATAAAGTGATCACCCCTTATGGGGTGCGTTTTTTCTTCATGAGGTACGGAACTCCAAAAATAATATAATTCTTGTGATATATCTAATTTTAAGCGTATTTTCAACAGATATGTTTGTTTAGGTAAATATGTCAAAAACAAACGCATTTTGAAAAGTTTTCAAAACGGGTTGAATGTACTAATATTCATTTATACCACACAATATACAATTACATAAAACATGAAACAGGTCTTTAAAAATATTTTATGGTGTACAAAGGCGTCAATTATTGCTAATAGCAATATCTTCCTTCCCTCATTCTCATTCTCAACCTTTTGTTGAAATAGAAGATGAAGGAAAATATAAATGGAACGTGTAAATATAAATAGAAAAAATAACAATAAAAATCTGGTGTTTTCCACATAGACTTATTGACAAAGGACTGCTAATGCTATAATAAACTAATACATGAAAATACAAAAGTACACAGTGTTAAATTCAGATACATGGTCATATTTATTTCCTTTTACCAATTAAACCAGTAAACAAGTACATTCACGGTAATCTCGGTCAAATCGGCGCCAGCGCAACTGACTCACGCAGTTTATTCTAGAAACGACAAATGGAACAAATCGTCTTGTTTCTGAGATGATAAAAGCATACGATCATATTTGGTTTCTATTTTGAAAGGGATATGGACTGTTTTTCTTTGGCCAAGCTGAAGAGATGTATTAGCCGGTATGCCGCTGAAAACGTCATACTAACTGCATTTTGCGCATACATGCAAAAGTTTGTGTAAAATATAGGTAGGCTATAGATACTTATTTTGTATGGCTGCATGTTGTGCTCAATACTACGAGAACTACTCAATGGATTTGGACGCGGTTTTCTTTGTTATAGTCGTAGTAACCCTGGTCAACGTATAGGGGTGTTGATATAATAACCGTCAAGCCGAAAACTGTTGATACCACTCAAATAAAGACAGACACTTCCACGAGAGAGGCCGCAGGCAAAAGGCTAGCATTTATTTTTTGAGAGTGATTATGTTTATGTTTATTTGTCGGTGTAAGCCAAATTCAAAGATTCAAATTGTTTATTTGTTAAATAGATACATAAAGTATACGTTTTACATGTCGAATCTAATCTGTATAAAAATAATATTTTATGATGAAACAAATATGAATATAATATGAATATGTATGTAACGGGAAATATATAAAAAAAACTATATTTAAGTTGGACTCCTAAAGTTACACATGCATAAAATAAAGTTGACAAATAAACTGAATAGACCCTAAATAAATATAATGCCTAGCCAAATACATACGAGGGGTGGCTGAAAAGTAATCTACCTGACTATGAAAGAAAATACATGGATTAATAATTTATTTTTTATTTTTCAATATAGTCCCCTGCAACTGAAATGCACTTACGACATTTGTCAATAAGTGACAGCATACCATTAAAATAATAATTATTATTTTGTTCGTCAAAATAGTCATTCACAGCGTCCTTCATCTCTTCGTCTGTTGAAAATCTGCGCCCTCTCAAATTTTTCTTTAAATTTTTAAATAAGAAGTAGTCAGAGGGAGCCAGGTCTGGACTATAGGGTGGGTGGTTGATCTCTGTAAAGCCGTTTTTTGTCAGAGATGACCGCGCCTTAAAGGCCGTGTGCGCGGGTGCATTATCATGCAAAATCAAAACGCCTTTGCTAAGTTTGCCCCTCCTGTCTTCTTTTATTTTTTTGCGTAGCTGGTCAAGTAAGTTCGCATAGTATTCAGCATTCATCGTGGTGTTTTTTGGCAGGTAATCTATCATAAGAATCCCCTCAACATCCCAAAAAATGGTTGCCATTAGTTTGCCCGCTGACAGTCGGACCTTAAACTTCCTTGGTGGTTTTTCCCCTTTAAATTTCCATTGCATCGATTCTTGTTTGCTTTCGGGATCCCACTGACGAATCCAAGTTTCATCACAGGTCACTATTCGCAAGATAGTTTCTTCCTCTTTATCCTTTACCAAGTCTAAAAATGACTGACAACATTCCACACGCCTTTGCTTATCAAACGGGGTCAACATTTTAGGCACCCAACGTGCGCTCACCTTGGACATTCCCAAATGTTCATGAATTATTTCATGAACTCGTTCCTTGCTAATGCCAACATCTCTAGCTATTTCCCACTGCTTAATTCGCCGATCGGCAAGGATCAGTTTCTTCACTTTTTCCACATTATCTGCGGTAACTGCAGAAATGGGCCTTCCACTACGGGGATCGTCTTCTAAGCTCACACGGCCTTGTTTAAACTGCTTTGACCAAAACTTTATTACAAATTCGGAAGGACATGAATCTCCGAACACCTTAAACATGCGCTCTCGGATCTGCGTCGGCGTATTCCCTTCTTTACCGAGGAATTTAATCACAGCGCGATACTCAATTTTATCCATTTTTAATTTTATTGCAACTTGATAAAAACGAAGACGCGCCAAAAAAAAATTGAACTCGTAGAAACAAATAAGTGTCATAATTTTTAAAAAAGGAATAAACAAAGAATACGAGAATATAGTGGCCAGTAACATTTTTTAAACTTTCTTTAACAAAGGAGATTTTATATCAGCCACCCCTCGTATATACTAAAATAAGTAAGAAATTGAAAGTCGTCTAGGTGGTAGAGCTGATGCCGGGCTCGACTGTGGAGGTACCACCATCTTACTCGGAAATTCTCCCGAAGTTATTCGGGGGAGAGTAAGAGGACAGCTCTCAGGCAAAAAAACCAGGCGGCCCACCAATGCCTGGGACCGATGGATGGCGGTATATTCATCCCCAATTGCCGGGCCTTATATAAATCAGACTGGTGACGGGCAGCGGCGTCACTGGTGCAAGGGTTTCGGCACCGCGCTCACCAACCCGCCTACCCAGCGTGTGTGAGTATGGGCATTTCTTCCAGGAGGACCGCCAAGAGTGGTGAAATCCTGGAAAGGCCTAGGTCCAGCAGTGGACGAAACAGGCTGATGGATTAAAGTAAGAAATTAAAATATACATAATTCAATGAATAAATAAGTTAATAGATTTTATTTTTATTTTATTTTACTTTATTCAGGAAAACTAACAGTCTATAAAGGTTGCACTTACTTAAACAAATTATTAAAACTTTTTGACCTGGAGTTCCATAAAAGATTAAAGAAATAATATTAACTAATTAACAAAAACGAAACGGTACAGTACGGTTTTCATCTACAAACAAAGAATAATGTTAAAAGAATAAAGTTATTCTTAAAAAAGTAATAAATAATAATAATGATTGTGTAATAATGATTGTAAGATAGACCCATGTTACTCAAACAAAATTTCACCAGCTGATCTCTTGTATTTCGGAAGAGAAAGTGCAAACTATAAATAGATATAATGCCTAAGTCCGCCTATTCGATTAATCTTGCTAAGAAGAAGGGCAAGAAACTTAGCAAGATTATGTCTTTTTTATCAGTAATTTTTTTCTGAATATGTCTTAATTCTATTTCAGTTTTTTAACTTATACATATAAAATAATACTAAACAATATATTAAAAAAAGATAAAAATATAAAAGACAGAAGGAAATTGTGTCATGAGGAAAAAAATTTATACCTATATCGTAGTCTACTTGTCTAATGAGGTAGTGAGTTAAAATACTAAGCAAAACGTCACCCACCTGTCTCATATAGTTTATCACTTTTTTTACAGTCAGATTATCAACTAATAAATGCTATGTCTAAGTTATAAAATGTTCATGTCAATATGTAAAAAGGAATTTAAAAACAAAAGTCAAAATAATAATAAAAAAACAATATAAAAATATTAGTCTACATAAAAACAAACGATTTGAAAAACACAAATCAGTTAGAAAATAAACGAACAGTAGTATCAATCAATATTCTCATGACACCAAGCGTCACTATCATCCAAATTGTCATTAATTTTATAATATGCTTTTCTCAAGAGTACCCGCTTAATATATAATTTAAACTTATTTTCTGAAAAACTAAGGACCTCCTTTGGAAGTTTATTGTAAAATCTTATACCATGTCCTACAAAAGAGGTGCCTACTTTTGCAAGTCAAATTTTTGGAAAAGCCAGTTTATGTTTCTTCCTAGTGTCTATAGAGTGATGCTCACCGAGCCTAGGGAAATTATCGATATTTTTTCTGATATATTTAATAACTTGGTAAATAAATTCACAAGGAACTGTTAAAATATTAATTTCTTTGAATTTTTCTCTTAATGAATCCCGATGCTTCATATTGTTAATAGCACGAATTGCTCTCTTCTGCAAAACAAAGACTGCGTTTATATCCGCACAGCAACATTCCATATGACATAATGCTGTGAAAATAACTAAAGTACACCAATCTAGCAGTATCCTCATCAGTAATTTGCCTCATCCGTCTAACAGCGTATGCGGCTGAACTTAGTCTACCACAAAGGCCTTCTATGTGGGGACCCCACTGAAGACGAGAGTCTATAGTAATGCCTAAAAACTTCGTTTTGTTGACTAACTCTAGCTTGGACCCCTGCAAAAGTGGATCAGCATCTACTTGAATTACTTTTGGTAGTGTGAATTTCATACATTTTGTCTTTTTCCCATTTAAAACTAAATTATTCGCAGTAAACCAATCAAGAATCATACATAGAGTTACATTCTCATCATCAAGGATATCTTTATGTCTATTAACTTTAAAAATAAGTGACGTGTCGTCAGCGAATAGCACTATCTCAGATAAGTCTTTAACCAAATAAGGAAGGTCATTTATGTATATTAAGAACAATAAAGGCCCCAATATGGAACCCTGCGGGACACCCATTTTAACTAATGCTCCAGCTGACTTTACTCTGTTAATATCTACCTTTTGAATTTGATCACTAAGGTATGACTTTAATAAGGCCAAAGATTTGCCCCTAACCCCATACTGAGCCAATTTGCATAAAAGGGTTTCATGATTAACGCAGTCAAAAGCTTTAGAGAGGTCACAAAAAACACCGAATGCATCCTGTTTTTCTTCCCAAGCATCAAATATGTGCTTGACTAAAGCAACTCTTGCATCTGTAGTTGACCTCCCTCTAGTAAATCCATATTGTTCACAATGAAGCAACTTATTTAAGTTAAAATGAGATAATAATTGATTTAAAATTATTTTTTCGAAAACTTTACTCAGAAATGGTAAAACTGACACTGGTCTATAATTAGACGGGTCTTCATGGTCACCTGATTTAAAAATGGGGATCAATTTACTCAACTTCATTAAATCAGGGAAGACACCATCATCTATACATTTATTAAAAATGAAAGCCAAATAAGGAGCTATTAAATCAATGACGGAACTTATACCTTTAACAGATAGGCCCCATAAGTCCTCGGTTGTTTTTAAATTAAGAGATTTGCAAGCAAATAGATTTTTCGGGCTCCCTACCTGAAGAGAAAAAAATGGAGCCCTCATTCATGGATGCACAGACCACGGCCCGCGGGCCGCATGCGGCCCGCCGGTCGAATACTGGTGGCCCACCGCGCCGACAGCAAAAACCAAAAAAAATATGTTCGAAAAGTAATTTGAATCTTGCGCGCGCGCTCTTAAGTGCGCCTATCGGTGCGCCGTGCATGGCACGATGGCAGCGCGGTGGCGGCTTATCCACGGGTTGTATTGTTAGAGCAAGCGAGATAGCAATAGTCCCGAATTCCCGATTGCTCGCGTAGGTAGATGAGCCAAATATAAAAAAGATTGTAAGCACTATGCAGTGCCACGCTTCCAATTAATAAATTCTTTTTCAATTTTAATGCATCTTTATTGTCTTTAATTACCTATACTTCTGGCGGCCCGCCATCAGTTCATAATTTTCCTCATAGGGTCACTTTGTTGTCCGTCTGTCCGTCTGTCTGTCAAGACACTTTATCTCGGATATTCTGCGTTCTCTGAGTAAGGAACCCTAATTTTAATTATTTATTATTTTACTTTAGAGTATGAACAACAATTTGAATACATTTGAAACTTGTACGAGTATGTATCACCGCCTTTAAGATAGAGCTGAAACAAATAACGTTAAAAAAGTTTATTTTATGGGGACCGGGGAGTTGGGTTCTTTTTAGGGCTCCGTACCTCAAAAGGAAAAAAACGGAACCCTTATAGGATCACTTTGTTGTCCGTGTGTCCGTCTGTTCGTCTGTCAAGTCTGTCTCGGGAAGGCGTGGAGGTATCGAGTTGAAATTAAAACCATATACTCAAATCTACAGTCCCCTGAAGCTGTGAAAAAATAAAACTTATAATTTGACGTGAAAAAGAGATACCGCCGTTTATGCCGCAAAAAGCGTATATTTCGACACTCTAAAGAGAATCTTGTAATACCGTCTTAAAATACAAGTATAGGGGAAAATCTGAAAACTGTACATTTGTAATTATATCATCACACTAATATTATAAATGCGAACGTTTGTGTGTGTGTGTGTGTATGTTTGTTACTCTTTCACGCTGAAACGGCTGGATGGATTTGGATGAATTTTAGAATGGATATAGTTTATACTCTAACTTAACACATAGGCCACTTCTTATCTCAGGAAAAATCATGTCGTTAAACTGAATAACACGCGGGCGGAACCGCGGGCAATAGCTATTAAAAAATAAAGTCTTTAACGGAGCCCTTGTTGGGCGAGTCCGACTCGCACTGGTCCAGTTTTTATTTGTATTAATACTATTAAATTTTTCGACGTCAAAAAAATGTTAACGTGGTATTCTTACGTGTACAAAAGCAGTTTATTATTTAATTTCGTTATTGTAGGTTCCTATGACGAGAGTATAGAACTTCTACACCGTAACTTCTGAGTAAAGAATTTAAGTATGAAGCCTACAGCAGCCTTGTCAAAGTTTTACTGGACTAGATTACAGGAAAACTGCTAACAGTTTAAAAACTTTGAGAAACTGCGCTTCCTTGTTTGCATCGAAGAAAAATCTAGGAATATGCCTGTAAATTGTGTAACATTGCAATGTTTATTAACTTGTAATTGAAATTGAAAAAAATAATTATTTATTGCATCAAGATAATCATACTTATGAATAAAAATCCCGATTAAATTTGCACGTATGTGTTAAAAGGAGGCAGACTCAGCACCTCCTCTTAAATGTACAGAGGAGCTGTGTAGTTCAGCAACACAACGCTGGTTTCAGGTTGTCCCTTTTCAAACACCATTTTTTTTAATGTAGTTGTCTATCGCCATTTGTAGGTGGCAATAATTGTTGATAAAAGGATTCTAAAAATGAATTGCTTATAAAATTTCAAATTTCATATTATGTCATAGTAAAAAATTAAAGTACCAATTTAAAGGCTGTGCGTTTATTAAAAGAATGTCAAAAAAGAGATTACATTTTTTTGGTTAGGTAGATGGTTTATGTTTACTTGTAGTTTGTGATACTTGATGTAGTTACGTATAGCGCTATCTAGTGAAATTTCGTTAAGCTGTGTGATTTTTTTATTAGATGCGTGCTCGTATCTTAGGTCATTAGTTAGAAAGTCCATCCATATTTCTATTTTAAGAGATTACGCGATAGCGAGCACTTTATTCTTTTAAATCGACAATGGGTCTCTACCGCACCTAAGGTTTACAGGCCCTAAAATACAAAAGCCGGACACGGCTTATATAGGTTGAAATTAAATCAACCGATCAAATTCATACTGGAGACTCGGTTAGTGAACAAGAACTAGGTTCAGTAATCCTTTTTAAATATATTTATGCTCCCTTACTGGTTGCACTAGTATAAGTACAATTCCTAGTCTAGACAGAAAGGAAGAATTTTTTTTTGGAATTTCACCGAAATGGTAATTGAAGCTTGTTTCTGATCACAAACCGCGTCTCCAGTATGAATTTGGCTATATAATTAGAAGTCAAATACGAGTATTAGGCCAGATATTTTGCCCTGAAACCAAACACCTTTTTTTAAAGCCGAACATTATATTTGTAATAAAAAAACTCGGTACGTATATTAATTGTTTATCACTTATGAATCATATTTTTGTTACAAAATAATGATATTAACGAAGTGACAATTGATCAGTCTTGTGTTGAATAAGAGAAGCTAAATACAAACTGAAGATTGTTTTACACTGACAAAAAGCCTACCAAGCAACGGACAAAGAGGACACGTAAATATTTTACATTTTTGATTAAAAAACACTTGTACTTGTCCACTTATTTATATTATTTCCCTTACCGGTTTCGCTGCATTAGCATTATTAAAAATGTATCAAAATTTCCACCAAGTGCCAACAATCACGAGCATCAACTCCGTAAATATTTTATTTTATTTTATTTAGTTTTAATACAGAAAACAAACAGTCTATAATATAAAACATACAGGATTAGACCACCTCAAATGAAACACAGACCAAAAAAGTTTTCACAGACTAATAAAACACATGACGACAAGACAACACACTACGACAAACGAATATAACACAAACTAAAAGATATAATAATAACAAAAAGAAAGAAAAATAGCAAAAAAAATACAAAACACACAAAAAATATCTGGTAGTTCTTATGGAGTTACAAAGTAACAACTACATTTATTTTGTCCGTTATTTTATTACAACCACATTTATATTTATAATTTTGGACAACTTTTCCCTAAAACTGACATAACGCTCGGAGAGCTGTTTTTATTATGAGGACCCGGGGCTTATCGCCTAACTTCGAAATTCATTGCAATCGCTTTCATGCGCGCCGTGATTGGCTAGAAATGACATCACACATCATTTTTGGCCAATGACGACGCTTTTGAAGGCTACAGCGATGGATATTGAAATTAGACAATAAAAGGGCCGGTTGCCTAGATATTGGTATAGCTTTAGCTTTACGCCTTAGTGCCAGGGTAAAATATCTGCTTCAGATTGATAATTCAAATTGTTTATGTTGTAAAATATATACGTTTTACAGGTTATAGGTATCTAATCTTTATAAAAACAATTATTATGTGATGAAACAAATACAATACGAGAAATATATATAAATAAACTATATTTAAGTTGGGCTACTAAAATTGTACATCTGCATAAAATAAATAGATATAGGAATTAGAATATTAAATATAAGGTCCTACAATTCAAAGTGAAATAAATTTAACAGATGACAGTGTATCCCTAATAGACAATATTACACATAAAAAATTTTTTTCTGCGCGTACTTTTTTTTACCTTTCCATAGAAATTTAGTCAGCTGATTGAACCACTTTGTACTGGGAAGTGAAAAAATTAACTGAGAAAAAAAAATATCTTCTTCTGGATTTTGATCAGTTAACGATACATGATTTACCCTAGAATTATTTGTACTTATTATTGTAAGCCCGTATATAATATACATAATGCAATGAATAAATAAGTTGACAAATAAACTAAACAAACCATAAATAAATATTATATAATACCTAACCATAAATATAATGCCTATATCATTCCTAACCACTCGTGATCGTTTTTTAATACAGCAGTACGTAATAAACAGCTATTGTATTCGTTTGAAAGGAAAGCTATTCCAAATGATTAGTAAATGTGTTTTCAGTCAATCTAATTAATAGTTTACAGCTATTTACAACCTCGTATGAACAAAGTATCATTTGTGTAGTACGTTACAGTTGTAAATCTAAAATTTTACGCTTGGCCAAGTATTTCTGCGAATTTGGCACAACTTGTGTCATTCATTCGTCTTGTCATTAGCACGTTTTATCCTCGAAGAGTGATACTCGTAGTATAACTATAAATACATATAGGAAAGCAAATAAACAAATTACTATCACTTACATAAATTTATTGCCGCGTAGTAGGATAATGTTGCTGCCACACGGGCAATTTGCAGCAACTCCCAGTATAATATTATGTAACGTTAGATAGTTTTTGTTCCAATCAAATAAGATTCACAGACGTAGCATTACTATACGTGTCTAGTAGTCTTATACGTAAAGAGAGGAAAGTAAAAATAAGCAGAAATAAATTGTGACGAACAGGCATTTTATAATCGGCTTGGGAAAAATAATAAATGATCTAATTGAAGTTTTTTTGCATTTCACTTGTCATCGTGATATTGACAGTTGTGTACGAAACAGATATGAAATACATGGTTTTGAATTTTGAACAACGGAGACTCACCGCATCCATAGGCCGTGACACAGTAGATTTATTGATCGATACTTTTTCAGAGGGTGTAACTTTGCATTTTGGAAAATCGCATTTGCTCGCAAGATACCTAATCTGACCATTATAGACTGATTTCTTTGGAAGTATCTAAAGTCATTGATTACATTAATATTTGTGAAAAAACCATGGACTTTTGGAGCCTTCGCAACAGAGAGACAAATAACAACAAAGTACGGAGTATCACATAAAAAGGGGCCTATTTATATCAACGCTAGAAATCATCCAGTGACTCATATCAATATGATTTAATGTACATAAAATAAAATTCAATTAATAATATTGGGAAAAATAACTGGTATTATATATTTAAATATTTTGTTTAGCCATTGAAGTCATGAATGTATTGTAACACCCTTGGTTAAAAATTATTATATTTTTTCTTAAATATATACTTACTTATTGACGCACAATGGAAATAATCGCCGCGCAAGTGATAACAACAACAATCGCCCATGTAGGGGCACCTCAAAAAAATTTTTCATACATAATACGTACAGTAGATGCGCATGAGCATCCACGAGTTGAATACTCGCGAATATTTATAATCAGTAAACACTCACGCACACTCTGAAAGGAAAACGAGCACGTGCGAATCTGTGAGGGTGTGTGCGTGAGTGCGTAAAACTCTCCCTGCAATTTTGAACTAAACTTGTCTGGTTTTGAAATGCAGTTTCTGTTACGTTGCTTTAAGACTGATTTTTGTCCGGCTTGGGTGTGATTGTTTTACAACGCGTAAGTGATAAACCTTTGCAGGGATTATAGAAAAATTATTGTGCAATTTCGAAGAAAAGGGGATACAATTTTGAAAAGGAAGTCTGCCTTAAACTGGTATAAAGTCGTAATTTCTTCTTAAATCTTATTTATTTGCCGTTTTACACGAAACGGAGATTTATGTTTGACAAAAAAGGTCATAATATTTAGTGGAATGTTAAAGCAAGCTCTAGAGATTATAAACTTCATTATTTAAATAGGGCAATGTCATTTATTGACCCAGTTTTGTTATTTAATTTGTGAAAGTCATAGTGACCCACATTTTAGTCCATTTTCGAGTTGATTAATCTTGAAATAACGTATTTTTTATGTTATTTTGTATCTTGTATCGAGTTTTCCTGATAATTTTCCACTGTAGGAACACGTTTTCACAACATCATTAAATACTTTATAATTACAGTTCGTTTCCTCGGATTCAGTATCACATTTTCTTTATATGACATCACGGGGTTTTCCAAACGTATCATCATAAGTATATATCATGTAACGCTTTATTATAATGATCACAAAATTTTGGCATCGCCACAAAGTCATGGTTACGGTAAAGAATATGACTAAGAAATTAGTCACTCCCGGTTTTTATACGTTAAATAAATCAAGTTAATGACTGTAACTCTACATTAATGAGTACGGGGAAGTTGTTGTCTTTGTTTCTATTTATCCAGAAAGTAACACTTTAAGACATATCGTCACGACATGAATCTCCGAGGGGTTCTCAGAGGTGTTCCCGGGTGTGAACTGTTAAATGTAAGTCACAGTTCACACTTGGTACAACCGCTTTTCACTGACGCTTATTGCGTCTCAAACAGGGCGGGTCCTTCGGACACAAATTAACCAAAAGGTTAAGAACAGCCATCAGGCCCAAACTTCACAAAATTGTGAGGTGTCTATGGAATATTTTTATGATATTTTAGGCTGTCTATTGACATTGAATAGATCTATGCCAAATAAGAAGTAAAAATCAGTAAATTTTAATGTAATAATAATTTTCTCAAAAATATATATTGTAATATTACCATTACATGCTGTAAAGACCTATAAATACTTTATCCTGGCGAGCTATTTAAAAGTGTCCAGGAAATCTGAATATGTCCAGGAAATTCGTATTAAAATCCATATGTTCACAGAGTACATTTCATATGTCTTCTTTTTAAAACTCTCCGTGTCTATGTTTATAAGAGACTAAGGAGTTTGGCGATCATAAGGTTTTAAGCGGCCATTTTACAAAGAAAAATAAAATGAATTACAATTTCATGTTTAGAATGTAGAAATTTTTGCTATATTTTATAACTCCAATAACAACAACAAAAATATAATATTTTTATTGATTTTATAGGTATATTTAACCTCATTGGGTTCATCGAGGGTTTTATCTCGTCGTTTTTTTTTTCTTAGTTCTAAGCGTTCCTCTAGATGGCGTTGTCCATGAAGAAGGCTGCATGGCGGTGAATACCTTTGTCCAGCTGGCAATAATAAAAAAAAAAACGTAAATGCGGGAAATTATGTTGCTTTATATTTTAGTTAAAAGTGTTTTACTCATTATTATGAAAAACATGAAAAGCACCATACTTGCTTCGACCATTAAATAGCAATCCTGGCCTTGTATATAAAAGTCCTCACCCTAGGGGCTCGGACTTTTAACTTACTCGTCCAGGATTGCTTATTTCCTGGTTTTAGCAGTAATGTACTATATTCATATCAGAATAAAAAATGGTTTTTAAACAATAAATACTGAAACGTATCCGTTTTTATCTAAAGGTCTTCTAGAAATGCGTAGAATACAAAATAAAGCGCAACGGTAGGTATTTATTTACTTTCATAATTATAATGCAAGCCGTACCACTATCACTACGTATATACGCGTTTATCTCTGTTCACGCACACAAGCAAACCGTAAGCTTGTGTGCGGACGCAGTTGTGTGAGTTAGGGTATCTGCACATTGTGCTGAAATATCAACTTAATAGAATTACTGTTCTTAATCATTTACATTATTAAAATAATAGTTTTTTTAAATTCTATCACTTCTTATAGTAGAAGTTAAAATTAAAAGATGAAGTATATAATCTTTTCAACACATTTGCTTATAAAGCATATATTGTTGCAGCGTTTTTAGGGTCATAAAAGTCATAACGCAGCATATTAAACAAGCGTGCTTTTTACTTTACATTATTGCACTAATGTTTTTTACATTGCAGTATTTTTTTAAATGTTGGCAAAGAGCGTTGATGTTTTAAGAAATATAAATATTTTTGCGAATAAATCAACAGTCTCAGTTATCATATAATAAATAATCATTTCGTTAAATTTTATCAAATTATTTATTTTATCAACAAATTAACTCTAATTTTTGTTGTAAATACATAAATATTCAGTTTATTAATATTTAATTATTTGGCTGTTTGGCGGGTGCGTCAGTGCCTCCACTTCCATCTGCGCGCGCATAAACAAAATTTCCGCCGTTATTTTCACAGAAAATTGTCAATTCATAGGTGTGGTTTTCATTACGTGAAAAAAAGACGATTAAATTTTATTATTTTTCCTCTCAATTGTGTTGAAAAACGTCGTATGAAACGCGTGAGCATTAGATAGACATAACAATCTCGGCTCCATTACGCCCTAGCCTTCGGCTCGGTCTACAATCCCACCTCGACTGTAATGTCCAACGCAGCTCACTTGTATCATAATGTAATATTAATAACAAAACTTTGTCTTAATTGATGAAAAAAGGTTTTTATCATAACCTACGTTATTATATTTATATATCAATTAAATATAAAATATTAGAATTAAAACAAAATAAACCTACACAAAAAAAACAAAACCACAAAAATAAAGTTCTTACAAACTAAACCTAATTAATTATAGAAGCATTATTTCGTTTTTACCCACACAAACTGTCAACAGCAGAATATAAAGAACAATAGTAATTACTATAGTTATAAAAATAATCCAATATTTCCAATACTATAACTATAACTATTGTAATTAGTATAAGCCTTTATATTCTGCTGTTGACAGACAAACAAATTAAACTCCAATGAATAACTCTTTTGACATTTTATTGAATTTTTGTTGTTTTTCAACACATGTTATTCGCGGTCACAATAAACTGCTTCCATTGGAAATATTGGATAAATTTTTTCAGTTGCCATCTGCATGTAAAAAATATAAATTATATCAGGACAATGTGACCTATTCTCGTGCAGCAAACCTTAAATTTAGAGTCGAAAAACCTAAAATATTACAAGCTCATTTAACTTTTATCCCTCTGCGTTAAAGCCTATTTTGCAATGAAAAGTTTTAGGTTATGGCAGCTCTAAATCTAATATTTGCTACACGAGAATAGGTGTCAATGTGTGCAGGCCCTAACCTGTACTCGCAGCATTGAGTCAGGTCATGGCACTCGGCGCGTGCGATTATTCTATTCGTACACACATTTACGCTTTTAAAACCCCCAGATTACAGCATTTTCGTCTTTAATGCAATATATTATAGACTCTACAAATGACTTTCGAGGTGGCTCTGATTTTATTCGTACACGCGCAGTAACCAATATAATGGGCTGTATTAATGTTTGTGCTGGGATCCGATGACTTTTAGATGAGAAGTTAGCTACAAAAGATTCTTTACAATTTTAATGATGACCAAAAAATAGTTTTTGACTCCAAGACTAGCTACCGAAATATACAGACAGGATGAATAAAATTCATACCAAAAAATATACCCGCAAGATTGGGCATGCTAACTCCAAAAAAATTGATTATGTGAACCAAAATCTTGCAGCCCAAGTAAAGTAAAGTAAACAAAGTTACTAGTTCAAGAAAAGAACACATTTTGTCATCCAAATCAATAGAATGTTCACCAAATATTGCTTTACAATTATGATCAAGATTCGTTCGTAAATGTTCGGAAACTCTATAATTAAAGTCAAAAATTGTTGCGACGACCAGCGAAGCGACGAAGAGCGTGTTAAGTGGGATTACTTATTCAATAGCCAAGCGAAGCGGAGCGAAACGAGGCGACCCCGTAGCTCTTAAAAGAAACTTGAGAGAAATCTCTAAGAAGAGAATTAAGAGGTGATCCCTCACACTCCTCCATCCATCAGTTATTCGGGGGAGAGAAAGAGGACAGCTCTCCAACAGGCACAACTAGGTGGCCCACCATTGCCTGGAAACGATGAATGGCGGTATATCCATAATCCATACCCAACTACAGGGCCTTATATAAAATAGACTTTTGACTTTTTGACGGACAGCAGCGTCACTGGTGGGAGGGTTTTGGCACCGTGCTCAGCAACCAGCCTGTGTGAGTATGGGCATTTATTTCAAGGGGACCGCTAAGAGTAGCGAATCTTAGAAAAGGCTTTTGTCCAGCAGCGGTCGTACCAGGCTGATTGATGAATAGGTATGATTGTTAACATTGCAAATAATATCAACATTGTTATCTTTTCCTGAAGTTTCAGTGTTTCCCCATGTTTACCTTTCCACTAAAGGTTTCTAGTTTGACTGGTATGACAAGTAAATAGTTTTTGTCTCCTATACAGAAACATCTGGAATAGAAGAGCTTGAATGACCATAACATAAAAAACGGTCAAGTACGAGTAGGACTTACGCTCTGCGGGTTTCGTACCATTCAAATAAGTTGATAGATTTAAATAATTTGAAACTACAAACATATCATTACCAACAAAATTGATATAACAAGACTGCAAAATTAAGCTAACCGGGTTACTAGTCGGGTACATAACCCCAAAACTACATTATAAATCGTCATTTTTAGTATTTGTTATGTAAAAACAATAAAATATATTGTTAGCACATTGTTATTTGTTGCACATAATATACAGAGAATTCCAAATTCCTTACTAGTTTAGTTTTTGAGATAGACCCCGTAACAAAAAATCTAAATCTGACATTGAAGCATTGATGGGCCCATTTCTTTATTTTAAAGAAAAAAATGTGCTCTACTTTAGAAAATTTTGATGTATCCCTCAGAAAAAGAATTGTTATACATTTTGAATTTAATATTTGAATTTGGATAAATATTCTAGAATTTCGGTCGAGAAAATTCTTTCAGATCTGTTTACTTCATGCATCTACGAACTAGAGACGCGTTACATACAGACGGACAGACAGCAGAGTAACATTAATGTGTCCGTTTAGCCCTTTGGGTACGGAACCCTAAGAACTAAGACAATAGCGCACTCCACATCAAGGTTGAGAAACTAAAACGTAGGTTCGTTTTTTAGGGTTCCCTAGTCCGACAAGGAATCCTTATAGTTTCGCCATGTCCGTCTGTCCGTCTGACCGCAGCTTAGCTCAGAGACTATTAGTACTAGAAAGCTGTAATTTGGCATGAATATAAATATTAATCACGCCAACAAAATGGTAAAATAAAATCTTGAAAATATTTTTTTATTGTTACTTCTCGTATACGTAAACTGGGGATTGATTTTTCTCTCATACACGTAAACTGGGGATGATTGAGAATCGGCTTCTTAACGACTGAGCCAAAGGTAATAGCATTCTTACCAAAAAAAAACAAAATGAAATTTCAAATTGAATACTTCCACTTTACCTAAATGCAATACAAAATGCAGCAAAAAAAAGCATGACACAAGCGGCGCAGCGATCAAATATTGATTTTGTGATTTAAAGAGAAGATTAATTACCTGACAAAGTCTTCTTTCTTTAAAGGTATCTGCATGTTTGCGATGAACCACAACTGTCGGTGACAGCTCTTATTTGGATGACTCCTTGAGAGTTTTATTTACTGGAAAATTTCGTTGCATAACCTGTTGGTTCGACGAAGTCGCGGGTAGGACGTATCATGCGAAAGGTTTGGAATATTGTTTGTTTAGTTTTAAGTTTCTTTTGTCAAAAAGTATAAAGTAGATGGTATTTTAGCTGAAGCAGACTCTAAGTCAAAGGGTTTTGGGTTCGATTCCTGTCGCCACATGAGAATGAGAAAGAATATTTATGCAATTTGTAATAGATATGATTGAAGGTCTCCGATAGAACTCCATTATAGCAATAAAAATACTTATTACTGTTACTCTTCCTATCCTTATTATCTTGTGCCTGAAGATGTGCAAACGAAACCTGTAGCTAAGGGGGATAAATAAATACTACTCAAAATAGTTTTTCAATTGGTATGCAATATCAAACCATCCATCAGCCTATTTCATCCACTGCTGGACATAGGCCTTTCCAGGATTTCGCCACTCTTGGCTGTCCTCCTGGAAGAAATGCCCATACTCACACACACTGGGCAAGCGGGTTGGTGAGCGCGGTGCCGAAAACCTTGCACCAGTGACGCCGCTGCCCGTCACCAGTCTGTTTTATATAGGCCCGGCAATTGGGGATGGAAATTCCGCCATCCATCGGTCCCAGGCCATGGTGGGCCGCTTGGTTTTGCCTGAGAGCTGTTCTCTTACTCTCCCCCGATGGTAACTTCGGGAGGATTTGCGAGTAAGATGGTGGCACCTCCACAGTCGAGCCCGGCATCAGCTCTACCACCTATTATGCAATATAGGTACATCATATTATATACTATTTACATGTAAACTTTAGTATGAAAATTAAACATACTAAAAGGAGAATGCCAAGTAATGTATGGCGCCTCGTACCAAACCCAAAGTCATGACCAAGACAAGTTAATTTTAGGGAGACTAAAATTTAATTACCAAATCACCAAGTCTCATTTTAATTAGTATCCGCAATTCGAATTAACTGTACACTGACAAGGGAAATTGCAAAGACTTTATTACCTTTTGATAGAGATGAAAATACCGAAATATTTTTTATTATGATGTTAGAATTCCGGATTTAAGATCAAAAAGATGTTGATCGGTTTTTAAAATATCCAAGTAATTTTATGACTTTCATTTAGTTGTGACGCCATTTGGTACGATCCATACAAATGTGTGCAACAATTAAATTAGATTTTGGACTTACCTACTTGCATTTTTGCAACAAATTAATACACAAGTAAAGGTTCGAGTTCTCGACGACCAATACGGAGGTCGTAGGTTCAGAGCCCGTACAGGCACATTTATGATCGGTCCGCGTGCTGCAAGTCCATACTTATGCCTAAAGTATGGCGATAAGGATCACTAGCCATCAATCTGGGCATTTGTTCATCATGTTCCCTCTACAAAAAGGCTCCCTCTACAAAGAGGTTCCCTCTACAAGGAGGCTCCCTCTACAAAGAGGCTCCCTCTACAAAGAGGTTCCCTCTACAAAGAGGCTCCCTTTACAAAGAGGTTCCCTCTACAAAGAGGCTCCCTCTACAAAGAGGCTCCCTCTACAAAGAGGTTCCCTCTACAAAGAGGCTCCCTCTACAAAGAGGCTCCCTCTACAAAGAGGTTCCCTCTACAAAGAGGCTCCCTCTACAAAGAGGCTCCCTCTACAAAGAGGTTCCCTCTACAAAGAGGCTCCCTCTACAAAGAGGTTCCCTCTACAAAGAGGCTCCCTCTACAAATATTCAAGGTTGATCCCCGAGGGCAAGATTCCCCGATAAGGATCACCAGTAAGTCAACGTCACAAATGGATAGATGACATCAAAGAGTGGACTGGACTAAAAAGTTTCAGAGACTTGAAGGATAAAACAACGAATCACAAGGAATTCAGCCTACTGACCGCCAAACTTAATTGTGAAGAGGGCAACAAATGATGATGATCGTCGGTAAAACGTGGGTGTATAGTGTGGACCGTGACTCGCTATTTACAGTTCTTACTCGGAAACACCTCTAAAACAATTATATGGGGATTCATATGGTATGATGTATTTTATAGCCTTTGCCCACGGCTCCGCCTGTTTTTTTATCTCTGCCCCGTTTTCAGCTTGGCCATTATTTTACGAGCATCCTTAATAGCCTATATATTGACTAGGGTCACTACGATGATAATGAAGAAAACTGCATCCAAATCCGTTGAGTGGTTCTCGAGTTAAAACGGAACATACATAGAGAACGACAGACAGAAAAAGACAGGCAGACAGAAATTCTAAAAATTGTGCTTTTGGCCTCTGTACAATACTACTAATACTGTACTAATAATATTTACCCATTTTATTTAAAATTTCACGAAAATATTAAATGTACAAGCACGACTGTTCTACTACTTTATTATTAGTATATAGGTATATATAGGTAGATGTCTCTTCGCCACGGCATAGACAAATAATTATTTCGGAACTTAGCCCATATCAGGCCACTTTAATGTTTCCTAAATCGTTTTCTTTCATACGGAATACTAAAAAACCTCCTCGTCGCAAACAATACCTATTATTTAAAGTGACTGCAATATAACGCTGTGATTAAGCCCTCAGATTTGCTGCACGGTGGATCGTTGAACTCTTATACAGCTTTTATATGAGTAGAAGCTTTATTATGCACTTCGTGAAAGCGATAAACGTCTATAAAAGGATCGATTTGCAATTGTCTTTGATACGTGAATGTAATTTATGAGTTTTACGAATACGACAATTTTTATGGGTTTTATGGGCACTTTTTTATATCTTGAACGATACCAATTTCGAGGCCTGAAACATATTCTGCTTTAGTTTTTCTCAAACTGAATACTAATACAAATTCCGCCACTGTGGTGCAGTGGTTTGATCCATTAACCCAGAGGCCGAGGGTTCAAATTCTGAAGAGCACATTATGTGTTCGGTTAGCGTGTTTTTGTCCATATTTTGGCCCGTAGTATTTGGTGATAGGGCTCAACACACCACCCATCACGCTTGCGCGTTATAGTCGTTAGTGAAATATGGGTGTACGCGTTTGGATTGTGACTTGCACTTTACAGTCTATACTAGCAAAAACCACTATATATTTTTTTTCGTTTTGCCTACAAACTTAGCCCCGAGTCAATTACAATGGGAGGTCAAGATTTTTGTATTGCGAAATTTGCAAAAAGTGTCATCGCTCCGTGATACTGATTACTTACTTCCCAAGCCTCCTGGATGAATTTCGCTACATAAATTAATGTTATCTTATATACCGATTACTTTTTGGTTCCTGAAAGCAGATAACTGGCGGTGATGGTAATCGAACGACTTCTGAAATCGCAAAAATATGTTGTTTTACAGTCAATGACACGGTAGCGTACGGTCTATAACTTCAAAATTAAACATCTAGGTAACGCAAGGGTACTATTTTCGTATTCAGTGATGAAGATTCTATAGTGCATAGGGGTCAGATGCATTTCCGAAAATTTTGACTTTATTCGTATGTGCCGCCTCTAAAGTGATATGAGTATGGGTCAAAGCAGCAAGTAACATGAATTGCTGGGGCCGCAGCATCAGCATCCAAGCTGGGGCCGAATTGCCAGAAACCTACAGCTCACGTTCTCACGGAACGATACCTAGAACGCCTAGAATAAACATACTTCTTGTAGAATTATCTGCTTTGTTGCCATGCAGCGGTCACCCGCATCTCATAGGCCATACACCGCTTTGCCACTTTTGCATAATGTGAGCATGACGCTGGACTGCAGCGCAGCATTCATAGCGGGCACTCACAAGATCCACTAGTGCTATAATTGTACCTAGTTCTTTTTCAAACAGGAGTACTAAAGTGGGATGATACCTAAGTGCGACGTGTATCTAAATATCGGCTGACGTGGTCTCAGCATTGCTTTTACACGAGTTAAATACCTTATCACTAAGTCGCCCGATAACCTAACAGTTTCTCGTTTTAGAGAAACCCAGTCTATTTTGTTTATATCTTCTGTGTTATCAGTATTCGGTCAAGAGTCACATACTAGTTGTTTCACCCTACTAAAACTGCATCCGATCTGCATCATTGTCGTTGTTAAGACACACTCTTATCGCGCACACAATGCCGTATGTGCTTAATAGGTATGTTTTACCTGTATACTAAAGGTACAAACTTTTGCCGAAGTAACTGCTTTCGGACTGGTAATTGGTTCTGAGAATTGTTTATCATTGTTATCAGTATTCGGTTGAGGGGCACGCACACTGAATGTTTAACCCTACTAGCGGATCTGCTTTGACATGACCTTACCCCAGTGGACCGTATCATTCTAATTCACTTGTTTATCATAAGGTCGCCCGATAACCGAACGGTTATCTATCGGGAAAACCGACTTAATTTTGTGTCAGCATTGTTTTTTATTCCTAGATTCATTTATGTGCCTAACTCGGTTGTTTACGATGAATCCACCCCTTTATCGGTAATGTATATTTTCTGGGAAAACCCAATTCTTTGAATAACTACTAGCTTATCATCAGGGGTCACCAGCCACAATACGACAATAAAATAACCAGTGGACAGTGACTGCTCAACACTTGAGGTCCAACACTTAAGTAACAAACATAAACGAAAGGCTCCAGAGCCGCAGAACTTCATCGGGTCACAATGGCGTTACAGAAAAGAAATAAATCACAGAAAAGAAAAGAAAATTTCACAGTAGATGACTTCACGACACGTGGATTCCGTCTACCGTGTGGGGCCCCCTTCAACGTGAACCAATATTTGAATTTTGATCGTGAATATCGCCGGTTTCTCCTGTCCACGAACAAAATTGAAGTAACTTTCTTCAACGGCGAATCCTTCCAAGTGCTCTACAACTTCGATGCCACAAGAACGGAGCAAGATCGCCTGCTCATCAACTGGGATACCCTGACACCCCTATTCGGAGGAGTGACCCCATCGGGGTTCAGAAGTTTCGTCAGACTCTCGAAAATAGCGACGTTCGTCGAAAAGCGCATCCATCTCGACCAGTGCGAGGTCGGTTTACAGAACTCCTGTTTCTGTGGAAGAACGCCACCAGATGACCTGGACCTGGATACTTATTGGGACTCGTGCAGTGATCGACACTTCCATCATTTCTGTTCATTGCACGTCCGCTCGTGGTTGTATCTGTATCTAGATCCAAAGATTTTGTTCCAAGAATCGGAACAGCTGTTCTACGAGACCGTCTGGCAGCGACACTCGAGCAATCCAGATGTCTTAAAGTATTATTCAACGGGGAACCGCAAGGATACTGCGATTTTACTTGATTCGGCACGCTCCCTTGGTTATTCCAGCCGTTGCACAATAAATCGAGTGAAAAGTTGATGAATATCGTGATAATTAAGTATTATATTAAATTAAGTTTTCAAGTATGTATACTTTCTTGTGTATTCCTCTATGGTACAGGATGACTGGAAGTAGTTTAGGAAAAGTATAAGCACCATTTTCTGCAATGTCGATGCAAGTTGCATCTCCATATTGCCACAGAGCACACCGAGCATAGGTATCACACTACAGCCGTCATCCTTTTTTTCCGTTTTCATGGGTGACGAATGTAACATGGTAAGAACTAGAAATGCAGAGCTTCGCTGACATGCAGTGGTCACCCGCGTTCGATGGAGCATACATCACGTTGCTACTTTTGCATAATGTAAGCATAACGCTAGACTGCAGTGCAGTATCTCCAGCGGGCATTGTCAACAGCCACTACTATATTATCGCGCTTATCACGCACACAATGCCGTATGTGCTTAATAGGTATGTTTTACCTGTATACTAAAGGTACAAACTTTTGAACTGGTTTTCCCTGTGAATGCCCGGCATTTATATTATGGTGTTGCGAGCTAAGACAATGCATCGAGTACAGCAATTAAACGTTGTTATCGATGTCCCAAATTGGTAGCGTAATTTTTATCGTAGGTATGAGATACGATCTATAGTGACTATGTGAACACGTGAGTGACTCCCGGGGCCCCAGTATGGGAGCGCAGGATGAATTGTAAATCATCTATTTTCATAAGGATGAAAGTTTGACTGACGTGGTCCAAGAATATTTTAATATTCACTCGTTTATTTTAGGAATGATCCAATTACCGCGCCGAACGATAACCCGCACGCGAGGTTGTGGGAATTCCAAATTGATATTATCCCTATATTGTTTTCTTTTTTCGGCACGATAAACAACTGGAGTGGTATAAATTGCTATGCGGGCAGTCAGTCGCTAGACACTACACGGTCAACATTACCGAGAGAACATCATACAGACTTACGAGTCCCGTGACATCCATCCAGAACTCAAGATGCAGTCCCAAGACAGAATACTCAGTTTCCCGGTGGACACCTTCACGACGCGCGGGCCTTCTATACCCGACGAGGCCCCTTTCAGCCCCAGCGAAATGCTGCAATTCAACAAAGCATACAAACAGTTTCTTCAGGCGCAACGACAGCTGGACGACCTGACTTTCCTTAACGGGAAGCCATGCCCCGTCCGCTACAACTTTGATCCGACGAGGCCAGAAGAAGATCGTCTGCTGGTGAACTGGGACTGGCTCGTGCCCTTATTTTGGGGGCCACCGCCAGGTGAGAGGGATCTCGTGAGGCTGCCCACTATACTGGAGTTTGTTGAAACGAAGATTCGCTTTTCGAAGTGCAAGGCGGTCGCCGGGGACACCTGCTCCTGCGGCAAGAGGCCTAATAGAGTGGTACCACCGGGACGTGAGTGCAGGATCCCACAGCACTTTCATCATTTCTGCACGGCGCACGTCTCTGCGTGGATAACCAAGTACATGGTCCCGGCGATTCTGCTGAAAGAATCCCAAGAAATCTTTAGAGAGGTCATCCAGAAAGTGCATGAAGGTGATCCGCAAATCCTCGAATACTATTCGACGGGTGACCGGACGGACACAGAAATGTTGCTGCACTCGGCTCGCAACATCAGTGATAATAGTGCTAAATAGTGCAGCAATGCTGCTGCAATGTGACGTTCGCTTATTAAAATAAATATTTGTGTTTATAATATGTTTACTTTTTTTTTCTTGTACCCCTATGAGTGTAGGATGATGGAGAGTTGTGCAGGTAAGGTACTGAGATCATTCCCTCTGACGTTGCTTCAAGTTGAAATTTAGTTTCTCTCGTGACCACTCTATGTTAGATACAATCAAGTCAAGCTTGGACTGCACCAGATGTAACGTCTAGGTAACGTGCTACTAGCCGCTGCATAGCACGTCACATCACTAACGCAGATAAGTTGCAAGGCGTGATGATTAGCGTTATGTGCACATGGGATGCAAAGCTCCGTTATCACAAACTATGCTTGGCATATGCTTATCATATGTCTTGAGCAAGGCCTGAGTGTGCATTCGCCTCTGACTACGTGTATCTGCGACGTTTAGGTATGGAGCTGACCATACAGGAATATGAGACGTCTAAATAAGGTTTTTCTTAACTTTATATCTATGAATAACTGCATGTAAGCCGCAAACAGTATTATGACAAAGACCGGCGGCAATTGGCGTTACATCTGTAACTCCTTATGGACCGATAATACGTATGACCACATGGCACGCTATCGTTTAAATATGGAACAAACTATGTGTCACTACTCAAAAGATAGGTAAATATGATCAGACGACGGGACCTTCATCGAAATATTATTACAGGCTGCCGGCCGAACGTAAGTAGCTCCAGCGTATTACGGCAACCCACGTTTAGTTGGCACTGTCTTGAAATATTCGGGAAAACCCGTGCTATATTCATTTTATGATCTGTATCCGACTGGCGGCGTGTATTTCAAAACGAAATCAAAACTGATGAGTGACCATAGAAAATTACCGGGACATACACGTGTGCTTCATACACGTATACACCTCACTTATACTTAAGATTTGTCATTGTATAGGTGTTACAGGTTTGGTTAGACTATAATTCTAAATATGTATACTTTTCATGATTCCTGTAATGTTAGGACTATGGTATGACAGATACCTTACCTAAACACTGCACCGTACCTACCTATCGCTGCATAGCATGTCGCGGTGCCCCTCTATCGTGTTACAAAGTGTAGTGACCACGGTTATCTATGCATGGATGTAGATTGTACAACATCTTAGTGGATAGAACTAGTACAATATATTATTATCATTATTAAACTAACTACCTAAATATCTAGTATCATGAAGGAAACTGGTATGTCGTGACATTTGTAAGTCGGCATGCATTTTGAAATGAAATAACTATGTATCGGGAACAAGTTTTTTTTTTTTATTTTCAAAAACAAACACTCACATGCACAATATACTCAATACTGATGTACACAAATACCTAATACTTATTATATAAACAAATGATCATATCTATGATAAGCACTACTTCGGCCGGTTGAGAGTTCCACGCCACGATGCCTGCTCACGCAAAGCTAGTGCATACTGCATCAAGTGCCTGTCCAGTCGCCGCTGCTCTGCCTTCTGACGTTTTCTCTCCTCACGCTCCAAGTCTTGTCTGCGCTTTTCTTCTTCTTCTTCCGCGCGCTCTTGCTCCTTCCGAGATTTTTCCCCGTTGTCGCGATGAACGGCTTCTCCAGAGTTTCCGCTCATGGTGGATGATGATTTTGTGAATGATGACATGGTGATTTTGTTAAGACTGATCGATTGTACACAGCCTTGTGATTATGGCGAGTGTATATGTGCTAATGATTGATTGTATATGTACTTTCCTCCATTTATACTAACCCGAAAACTACCTAACAAGGACTCGTTGTTCCATAATTATCGCGAATTTTTTCCCACTTGAATAAGCTCGTTCATGAGGGATAATTCAAATACCGTGACATCATGGTGTACCGCAGTAACGACAGAATTGATAAGCAAATTAGGTAGAGAAACGTATTTTGTGGTAAAATGGCGCAATATCGATGATGTCAACGGGTAATACATGCATATATCGGCAATACCCAGTTATTTTCAGCTGAAAAGGAAAAAATTGATAAGGATAATGCATACAGTTTTACATTTTATTACGGGAGTCATATCGTACACTGTGTTAACTTCTGTTAGCTAGCACAATCATGCTCCGTATGGAAATAAGTATAGGTAAGCTTCAGTAGGTGCTCGTTACGGTACAAATGCAACCAACGATTGTTTCAACTCTAACTGCAAGCACCCCGGCATGCTGAGTATGCACGCAGTCTTGCTACGTGACCTGCAGTCTTACTTGACTATGTTGTATGTTCTTCGGATGTTCGGCTCCGACAAGCTATCCCACTACAGCGTTGCAGCGTGCACTCATGTCCGCAAAGCAGTTTACCAAGCGAACCCGAGAGACTTGGGTTTTTGTTGAATCGTCCATGCACACCATCGTTAGGTGATGAACACTTAATTACCTCCGCAGGTGTACCTGTACACCTTACCGTAGGTATGCCTCACCGTAGGTATGCCTTACCGTAGGTATGACGTCAAACCTTATCGAACAATGGTGTATTGTTTCATTTTTCCGAACTATTAATATTTCAATAAACCCCACGGACAGGATGAGATCGGTTAATTAAGCCCGATAACATATTTAATTGAATGAGAGGAAATTAATATAAATACCATTTAAGTTCAGCGATAAGAGCGTTATCGCCGTCGCGGGTGGCCGTTCTAATGCTGTAAGAATTTACTGATATGGATGTTGCTACCTACAACCAATGCTACAACAAGGTGCACTTACAGGTTAACAGTAAAGAGTTTTTGCGCTCATATTCACAGAGACCTAAGGTTAGGCTTGAGACTAGGTCTCACTTTTACATAGCAAAACCTAGATAGAACTCAACAATCATATTTTTCCCGAGACCATGCACTGTGCATCAGAGTCGTTGCTCCGCTGTATACATTAGTAGCATCCCCCCTTTCCCCTGGTCCACCATTCTTTATTTTCACCCCGTACGCTCTTGTGTCACTGACTGTATCACTTTTCCTATGAAGATTTATTTGAGACCAGCTTTTACGTGAAATGTATTTCAATTAACGTATTTTCTATTTCCATCCATCCATCAGCCTGTTTCGTCCACTGCTGGACATAGGCCTTTCCAGGATTTCGCCACTCTTGGCGGTCCTCCTGGAAGAAATGCCCGCTTGCACCAGTGACGCCACTGCCCGTCACTGGTCTGTTTTATATAAGGCCTGGCAATTGGGTATGGGTATACCGCCATCCATTGGTCCCAGGCAATGGTGGACCGCCTAGTTTTGCCTGAGAGCTGTTCTCTTACTCTCCCCGGAATAACTTCGGGATTGTTTGCGAGTAAGATGGTGGTACCTCCACAGTCGAGCCCGGCATCAGCTCTACCACCTATTTTCTATTTGAGCGTAAAATGAAAGATTTTACCGACAGTTTTCGGCTTGGTGGTAACTTTATCAACATCCCTTAGCACGCCCTATATGTTAAGTAGTGTCACTACGGTAATAAAGAAAACTGCATCCAAATCCATTGAGTAGTTCTCGAGTTAAAACAGAACAGAAAGATACAGACAAGAATATACTAAACACAACTTTTTACTACTTCATTAGTAGTGTTGATGCAAAATTAAAGTAATAACAACATGCGTTCGTTGGTTTGAATGTAGTTTAAATTGTAAATATTTGGTTAGGTTATTATTTCATTAAATTTTTATACCTTCTTTAGGTGAATCTTGCATAAAACCAGAGATGGGCGAGGAAAAAATTCCCATCGGGAAAATTTCCGGGCTAATTCCCATTTGGGAAAAAACGGTAATTTATTTGGGAAAATTCCCAAAAGGAGGGAATTTTCATTATTTCAATATTTAACAATAGTTTTATCAAAAAGAAAGTTGAAAAATTTTATTTTTATATTGAATGCGAGAACATACCAAACCGTTATAAGTACAAAAATTACAACTGAGAAATTTAAAAACATTCTCTTAAGTTTACATAACGTTTTAATAACAGTTTTTTCCACCTTCCCGTGAAGTTTGAGTACGTAAAATCTTGGTCCCTAAAGTTATGTAATCATTTTATAAAATCATAAACTTCTGATTAAAATTCAAAACAAATAACACCCGTTCGCAAGTTACAAATCCAAAACGAAGAATGACTCAAATTGCAAGTTTATTTATTTATTTTTGATTTCGGCTCAATTTTTCATCTAATTTAATTAAATATTTTTGCTGGGTAGTTTTAGTTTAGTTTATTTCGTGAAATAATTTGTTTTTTTAAATTAGTTTATTTAAGTTTTGTTAATAAATCAGAAATTTATTTATTCATTTCTTTATTTCATTACAAGGGGCTCGGGGCTGGGTGAGGTGGCAACAGTCGTACCGGCCGAACAAAACCAAAATTTACCAAGTTTGTTGGCAAATTATTTATTCACTTCTTTGGTCTGTCGTGTTATGCATATAATACAAAAGTGAAATTAAATTGATCGACCAAATTCATACTGGAAACTCGGTTAGTGATCAGAAACAAGCTTCAATTACCCTTTCGGTGAAATTCGAAAAATATTTTTTTTTGGTTCCTTACTGTTTAGACTAGGAACTGTACTTAAACTAGTCCAACCAGTAAGGGAGCAAGAAATGTATTTTTCAAATTTGGCCAAAAGGATAACTGAACCTAGTTCCTGATCACTAACTGAGTCTCCAGTATGAATTTGGTCGGTTGATTTAATTTCAACCTATATACTAGCCTCCCGCTCAAAGCTACCTCCTTGTTATGACTCAGCCTAGCAAAAATACGTGCTTAAAATTAAACTTTTCGAATATATCAGGCGCGTCTTACCATATTTTTGACATAACGTTCTCTATATTCATAGTTAATTAATTCATCGTGACCACTTTTAGTAAAAAATAACGATATAACTAATAAACATGCATCCTGAAAAAGCTAAACTTAAGAATTTTGAAACTGATTTCGATTCCATTCAGTCTTGTGAAAGACTGAATGGAATCGAAATCACGCGTTTTCAAATCAATGGCGTTTTCGTGGATTTGTGTGTCAACAAGATAAAAACCTTAAGACGTCATCTTAAAAAGACCACGGTATGGTTTTTCTAGAACGAAATCTCTTTTTTTTTAAATTGCATTCAAAAAAAGGTCAAAAAGTAAAGAAGAACTTTCTGTCATTCAGCTACAACACTGCAATTCTACTTATTTGCCATGGTAGATAGCTTTTATCTCAAAATATATTAAAAACTTAATGTTAAAATGAAAACACCCAAATAATTTCCCAAATGGGTGTTTTCACGGGAATTTTCCCGGGTGGAAACCCATCTCTACATAGAACAACAATTTATTTAAGAATATTTAAGTACCAAGATCAAACAAAAATAATTTCATCAAACAGGTGATATATAGGGTTCCTTACCTCAAGAGGAAAAAACGGAGGCCTTATAGAACCACTTTGTTGTCCGCCTGTCTGACTGTCCGTCTGTCTGACTGTCCCTCCGTTCGTCTGTCCGTCTGTCAAGACCCTTTATCTCGGGAACGCGTGGAGGTATCGAGTTGAAATTAAAACCATATACTCAGGTCTACAGTCCCTTGAAGCTGTGAAATAATCAAACTTCTAAGTTAAGATAAGGCCGTTTATACCGCAAAAACGTATATTTTGACACTCTCCAGGGAATCAAAATTTATAGGGTATTTTCTTATTTTTTTCTATGCCTTTATTTGAGTAGGTATGTATATGATTTTGTATCAAATGTTTTTTTTTTTAATGTTTGCTGAGTTTCTTGCTCTTCTTCTTAGCAATATTAATCGAATGGTGCGGATGGTCAGGCATTATTTTTATTTATGGTTTATTCAGTTCATTTTTCAACACATTGTTCTTTGCATTTTGCATATATAATATTTTTATTCCTATATTTCTATAGTTTATGCAGGTGTATAACTTTATAACATTTTAGTAGCCCAACCTTCATATTTTTTGTATGTTTTTCCCGTATTTATTTATCAACTTATTTGTTCATTGCATTATGTATATATAATATTTTTATTTCTAGATTCCTCTATTTTAAGCAGGTGTATACTTTATGTCCCGTATCAATATATATATATATTTTATATTCTAAAGATATATATTGTAAAGATTAACTTTGACTTGTAGAAAGTATACTTTATGGTATCTATTTTGCAAAATAAATATTTTGATTTGATTTGATTTGACCTAGAACTATGAAATTTGGCAAGTAATACCGTCTTATACTACAAAATAATAAAAAATATAGTCTTTGATGGAACCCGCGGTGGGAGAGTTCCCCGCGCACTTGTCCGGTTTTATTTCTCTATTACGGGTTTGTAATAGAAAAAGTTGTAAGTATAGAAGAGTACTATCACCAATAGTAAGTAAGCTTTGCGAATAAAAATTCAAGTATAGTATTTAATAATAGCACAATCAGTCGCAAATTTAATTTATTCTTTACACATTTACCTTTGCATAAAGTAGTATCCTGTTCAAGTTTACCACTTCCTTCCAATAAGACACCTCCAAACACTCTTTTTTCTCTGTGATAGGGATGAAAATGGATTGCTGAAGTTGTTTAACGTGTGGCAGACCTACGTGACACTAGACAGGTGGTCGACTGGTCGATCGATACGTCTACCTGAGGACGTCACAGAATGATTATGGGCTGCAGTTCACACTGCGTTTGTAGATTATCGATATTTCTAAAAAAGCGGCGGTAGCTTAGGCGATAGAATCTGGCCTCTTAATCCCCGGTCATGCACCAAAGAATTTTTTAGGAATTCATGTGCATGTCATTTATATTCTTATAAAACTTACCACTTGCTGAACGGTGAAGGAAAACATCGTGAGGAAACCTGCATGCACTAAAGCGTGTATTTGTGCCCGAAGAACGACGATAGGGCTCACCACCCATCACGTTCGGACGTAATTAACTGTCGGAGAAACGCGGGTGTACCGGATGTGGACTGTGACTTGCATTTCGCAGTCGCCAACCTCTCGGGGATTCATGTAATGACGATATGTTAAAGAATTTTAACAAAAAAATAGTAACCGACTTCAAATGTTACAGCAAACATTCACTAAAAAGTTAAAAATAATTATGTATTGGTCAGTGTATACCGAAATAGCACTTTTGCCGACTTCATTCTTCCTGGAACATATGTGACCTAGAAGTCGGCGCTCTCATATTGGTTTTGTGTTGCTATAACATAGGGAATACACCGACTTCTGTAATGAAAATTTTCAAATAATGTCCATACTATAATGTCAGTTTTCAAATAGTACCCTGCAATGAGCACTCTAATACAAACTTATTTCCGAAATTTAAATTTATGTGTTGTCATCCGTTTAGAAGTTCTATGGTGATGAAGCCAGGGTCGAAAGTCAGATGAGTATACTATCCATGTTCAGGTAATACCCTGCAACTAGCACACTTACACGATGAGATTGCCGAAATCTCAAGTTATGTGCTGTCATTCGTTGAGGAGATCTATGCTGTTAAGGTCCGGATTGAAGGTCATTTGGCATAATGTCAATTTTCAAATAGTATCCTGCAATGAGCACAACAATACAAAGTGATTGCCGAAATCTTGAGTAGTGTGCTGTAATCCGATAAGGAGTTCTATGGTGATAAGACCAGGATCATAGGTCAGGTGGGTACATGCAAATTTTCAAGTAACACCCTGCAATCAAAATCCTACTACATAGCGTTTGCCTCAACATCGAGTGATATGCTGTCATCCGTTGAGGAGTTCCACTACTCATCTCTGAAGACCATCATCAGATCACGCTCAAACTATAGCATAACTTACCTGAAAGCACACTAGTAAAAACGTAAAAATATTTTTTTTGAATTCGTTTATAAATGATAGAGTTATTGAGTAATAAATACAAAAAAAAAACAGAAACTTTTCCTTTTTAAAGTCGGTTAAATAAAATGAACTTGTAGTTAAAAATAATAACGACACGCTCACGGCATGGCACAGAATCGTTTGTAAATTCTATACTCACTGTCAGCGAAAGGAATTTTAAAATGCAATGGCTGCCATTGATGTTAATGTGGTAGATAACTGTTAGCTTCAATTCCGACGGTAAATAAAATATTTGACTATAAAGGAATAAGGTGACGACTTTATCAGTTTCTGGAAGAAAGTAATTGTAACTTTGTCGATGGCGTAGCCATATTCTGATCTGATCGTCGCAATATCATGGAATCTGTAAAAATCAAAGACGTCGCCTCGCTCCACTCCGCTTCACTCGGCTCGGATCACAAGCAACTTAATACGCGCCTCCTACTACCGTAAATATATCGATCAGATCATGAAATTGTCACATTATGTATAGCACACATCCACATTCACACGGTATTTCGTATACTCCTCGGGTTCTAAGTATATCTCTGTATTTAAGGGATATTAAGGTGAAGTGGGCTTAAGGAAAACGCGCTGTGAGAATGCAGGACGGACTTATTTGAAGCCGAGCACGAGTGAGCAAGATAGACATAGAATATGAGCCTCATCAAATTCAACGTAAATAAAATCTTCCAGAAAATTTACGTACGATTAAGAAGCGAATCATACGCAACATTTAAAAAAATATTTTGGTTAAAAGATGGACAATTATTAAGTAAAAATATTCGTTTATATTTTTGTACCACAAAACAGAAATTTAATATGATAAATAAAATTTTCAGAAGTCTCTATTTTTTTTTGGGTTCCGTACCTCAAGAGGAAAAAACGGAGCCCTTATAGGATCACTTTGTTGTCCGTCCGTCCGTCTATCCGTCCGTCTGTCAAAAACCCTTTATCTTGGGAACGCGTCGTATCAAATTGAAATTAAAACGATATACTCAAATTTACAATCCCTTGAAGCTGTGTAAAAATCAAGCTTCTAAGTTAACTTAAAAAAAGATACGGCCGTTTATGCCGCAAAAAACATATATTTCGACATTCTCAAGGGAATCAAAATATTTGGGGTATTTTCCGTTGACCTAGAACTATGAAATCTGGCAAGTAGTACCGTCTTATACTACCCGTTTATGAAAAAATCTGAAAACTATGCATTTGTAATCGATTCATAAAAAAGTCTTTAACGGAACCCTCGGTGGGCAAGTCCAGCTCGCACTTGTACGTTTTTTACATTATGTGAAAGGTTAGCAATATGCTATTAACTTGTGGGTGGATCTCGGTACGTATAGTCACAAAAATCCTCGTAAAAGAGAGAAGAGTTGCTTATTTTACCCGAATAATTACAGATTGCAATGGTGTACATAATTATGTAGAAAAGAAAAAATATATTGAAAGTTTCAAATCTTGTTTTTAAGATATTAAAACGGTTTCTCATATCTTCGAAAACGATACATATATTTTTTCACTTGTATTTTGGATATCCAAACGCTCACTTCGCCTTAACAGTTTTATAATCTGCGTCGCGGATCGGAAATTGTTTTTGCATAGTAAGAAACCGACTTTATCTGTAATTATTTTGTAAAGGGGATATATCAGAGCCCTCAATGATGATGAGTCATACTCGTTACTCATCGAAAACTCGATCTTTGCCTTAAACGTCGTCGGCTACAATTTTCGAGAGAGTCATGGAAAAACGCCTAAATAGCTTCTTAGAAAAATATAAAATTCTACACAAAAGGCAATATGGCTTTAGCAAGACCCGATCCACTACCTAAGCAGTTAATAAAATAGGTACAAAAAAAATTCGATACAATAAAATAAGAAATAGGTCTCCTATTAGACATGAGTAAGGCGCATGATAGAGTTTGCCACGCGACTCTATTAGATATGATATGTACGCTTCAGGAAGAAGAGGAGTTGCCCATAAATGGTTTAAATAATACCTTGGGAATCGCTCACAATGTGTAGAAATAAAAAACACTAATTTCGAATCGGGAAAAATTGATTATGTTATAAGATCTGATAGAGTCGTGTCAAATGGCTCCATCCCTCAAGGTAGCGTTCTGGGATGTGTGCTATTTCTCATCAACATCAACAATTTCCCGGATAAAATTAATGAAGAATGCATCCTCTTTGCAGATGACATATCTGAATTATGAATTAAAAAATAAACTAAATTCTCCGTTGGACATAATTTTCGACCTGTTAGAAATACTTATTAGGAATTGACCTCGACACAAACTTGACCTGGAAGCCACATATGCAGCACCTAAAGAACAAACTGTCCTCTTTTACTTATGCTCTCCAGACAATTACGCATATGCACATTCAAGACATATGGAGTTTTAGTATGGGGAAACTGCTGTGAGGCAGTTGATGTATATAGGTATATTCTCCAAAAAAATGCGTTATAATACTAACAAACATCGAGTAAACGGTATCCTGTAGACCCTATTTTGTGAAACACCAAATATTAACCCTTACATCCATCTACCTATATATTCTGGAGTCTTATAAGTTTATAAGAAAACAAATTCATTAATATTCTCCGATGGATAATAACATTAAAAGAAATAACCGAAACCAGAACAAATTAATAAGACCACCCTAAAAATTTAATTAGTCTCAACCAGCCCCCATCACATGTTAATAAAAATATACAACCATATACCTAACTATCTCAAATATATTGGAAAATCCACCTTATTCAACAATAAACTAAAAATATTCCTTATAAACAAGTGTTACTATAGTATACATTAATTTTTTAACGATGATATTTATAAATTGAATACTTCAATGGCTCAACGAGGGGACAAATAAATAAAT
Organism: Ypsolopha scabrella; assembly: GCA_910592155.1. NCBI lineage: Eukaryota > Metazoa > Arthropoda > Insecta > Lepidoptera > Ypsolophidae > Ypsolopha > Ypsolopha scabrella. The sequence goes on from OU342978.1 coordinate 2,705,707, forward strand.
AATAATACATTAGGATCTAAATTGCATTACAATTTAATAAACTGTAACCATCATAGTAATATTATTACGTAATGCTCCATACCTAATACTTTAATTTAAATATTTTAAAATGATTATTGATAATTAAATTATACATGACACAGTTAGATTTAAGTATTATATGTCAACTTGTTGCTCTTCTCGAGTTTGCTGCGCCCCTACAGGGCGTCACTGGTACTTTTATTATTAAGTAACATATTTTAAACCTGTGACCTGGCAATGAATAAATGATATGATATGATAATGTATGAAACTATGTTTATATCGCATTTTTAGTGTTCTAACAAGGATCTCTCATAGTTTCGCCATGTCCGTCGTTCTTTCTGTCCGCGGCTCAGTACCAGAAAACTGTAATTTACAACGTGCGACTTCCACCTCACCCGACCACGGGCAACAACGCTCCAAGCAAATTCGCTCTGCGCTGCAAGCGTCGCGTCGTCGGTGGCTAGCTCATCCATCCATCCATCAGCCTGTTTCGACCACTGCTGGACATAGGCCTTTCCAGAATTTTGCTACGCTTGGCGGTCCTCCTGGAAGAAATGCCCATACTCACACACGCTGGGCAGGCGGTTTGGTGAGCGCGGTACCGAAACCCTTGCACCAGTGACGCCGCTGCCCGTCACCAGTCTATTTTATATAAGGCCCGGCAATTGGGGATGGATATACCGCCATCCATCGGTCCCAAGCAATGGTGGGCCGCCAAAGTGGGGCTAGCTCATCAGTCATCAAAACATAATCGTCAATTATATAGTCGCGCGCGATAAGAGCATGCTACCACCGCTGGGGGTCGATATATACCACTTTGGGAATCATCGATCTATTCAATTAACATAGTTCAAGCAGTAGCTCCGCAACCTTGAAATTTATAAATTATTACATTAAGCGCATGAATAATTATATATTTTTTTGGCATTTTTATGTTGTTAGCCCTTTGGAATTTACAAATTTACCGGATAATAGGAGGAAAAGCCGATATCGTCCACCTCCAGCAAAGAGTTATCAAATGCCATAAATGTATAACAATTATGGCATCAAACCAATATTGATCCGTCGTCGTCCCAAAGGCATACAGTTGGGCGTTGAAGCGTTGAAGCGTTGAAGCGTCGAGCGTTTACTGAAAACGCCCATACCTCTATTAATACATGTACGCTGGGATACGGCTATTGACGACGTTTTGATGAAACAATTTGATTAGCGCTATTATGGCGCTGATCTGTAGTGAGTGACGTGAGCGTTCTCGGAACTAATGTTAGACATGAGACAACAAATGTCAGTTTTAGTTCCCGATACGCTCGATGGGGGCGCTGTGAATCGGCACAAAAAAAAAGTCGTTTTGTACGGCCACAGTATAAGTAACTTATACTATGGTGCGGCACAGCCTGTCCCGTGAACTAGTGATCAGTGCCGCACAATTAATTTAAAGAACGGTGCATGCTCGGTTTGAAAAAACCGGTCAAGTGCGAGTCAGACTCGAGTATTTTGTTAAATTTGGGGAGAGTCAGGAAAAATGTATTTAAAATAATGCCAATAACTCTTTATGATTTTTTGTTTGATAAACACTTGTACTTGTCCACTTATTTATATTAATTTCCCTTACCGGTTTCGCTGTTAAAGCATTATCAAAGGTTTAACCTATAACCTATAACCTATAACCTTTGATAATGCTTTAACAGCGAAACCGGTAAGGGAAATTAATATAAATAAGTGGACAAGTACAAGTGTTTATCAAACAAAAAATGTTTCAAAAGTTCCACCAAGTGCCAACAATCACGAGCATCAACTCTTTATGATGACTAAAAAAATGATTAATTATTAATTTATTAAGTTAAAAAAAGAATTAACAAACATATTGTCACGATATGAATTTCCAAGGGGTACTAGAGGTGTTACCAAGTGTGAACTGTGAAATGCAAGTCACAGCATATCGGTACAGCCGCTTTTCAACGACAATTATTACTGCGCAAACGTGATGGGTGGTGAGCCATTTCGGAGTCAATTAAATAGTTAATTTTATGCTTTTTTCTACCGCAATGATGTAGTATCAATTTGTTATCTCCTTGCCATGAATAAATCGCCAAGTGTTTAAAATAAAGGAATTTATTTCTATAATTTTTTATATCGCAGGGGTCATCAAATGGCGGACCCCGGTCCGTATCCGGACCTCCGACCTATTTTGTGCTAACCCAGAAGATTCTGAGAATATCAATTTTCAGAGTTAAAAATGAAATTTTTAGCATTAGGTACTTACTTTATTTCTATAACTAGATGTATCTTTAATAATTAAGTATTCTGTTTTCTTTTGGTTCTATTTATTCATTGACATTTTAAATCTAGATTGCTATTTATCATCTAGCAAACGGACCTGCAATGAAATTAATTGCTGATCTCCTACAGCAATACTTTGGACCAACTGCATAACGTGCCTTCTGGAACATGCGGACCAAGCAAAATAAATAATGTGCATCGCGAGGTTAAACCCACGATCTCTGGTTAGCAAGTGAACGCTCTACCACAAAGGCAGCCATTGTTTTAATTTAGCACAAATATTTATTTATTTATTTATCAAATCCACTTACTACTATCGTTACAGATAATTTACCTAATGCAACAGCGAAGTTACAAAAGAGATACTTAATACTATTCAGCTTAATTATATATAACATAATACATAAAGAGTGGCCTCCGTGAACTCACTCAGTGAGCAGCAAAACAAATCTACTCTCTCCGCCACCACGTTTAACGTACGTAGCGCACGTTATGAAGCGTTTCCGTGAAAAGGCGTTATTGCACTTTTTCAGTGCAGCTAAAACGCCTCAGCTAGGCCGCACCTTACTCCTGCATGTTGATTTTAATGCGATTAATCTCAGAAGTCATATAAATGCATTGCAATGACTTAAAATTATTCGGCCAATGGCTGCAAACAAGACATAAAAATACCTAGGGCGGCGGCCGGTACGTTAGTGTCTTAATTGGATGAACTAGTTATTCCACCCGGTTTTACTCGTCCCAGTTGGTACGTAACCATAGACGACTTCAAGGTCCGGACCCTTTGGCAAAATTAACTTTCAACTTGTTAAAGCAAAATGGGCTATAATTTAAGGTAGTAGAGTCTAGGATAGATGCAAAGATAAGTTAGTACAACAAGAAGATTGTAGCAAAAAGTGTACACGGGTGAACTGCGGCTTGTGTCAAAGACATAGTAGATGATAGAGTCGTGTTTAGTACAGTGGATAAAACGTGTTTTGATTTTATTAATTTATAACAACTCTCTGAGTGATAGAATCAGAAATGAGGAGATGCGTCGGAGATCGAAAGTAACCGACATAACCTGCAGAATAAGCAAGTTGAAGTGGCAGTGAGCAGGCCATATTTCTCGCCGACATGATGGCCGTTGGGGCCGAAAGGCTTTAGAATGGAGACCACGTACAGTACAGCAGAGCGTAGTGTAGGCCGACCTCGTTCCCGCTGGACCGACGACCTGAAGGACGTTGCTGGGGGCAGCTGGATGAGGAGGACGGAGGACCGACATGAGTGGCGAAATTTGGGAAAGGCCTATGTCCAGTAGTGGACGAACACGGGCTGATGGATGGATGGATGGATGGACAACAAATCTATATCTACACTAATGTTGTAAAGAAAAGGTGTTTTTAGGTTTGTTTGGTAATCCCTGGAAATACTGATCTCGAAATCGGAAATTCTTTCACTAATAAGAAGTTACATTCCCCTTGACTGCTATACAGGATATAGTTTATAGTATATATAGTATATAGATCCAAAAAAAATCACTCTGAACTTTTTTTTGGTATTTCGTATGGATTTTTTGTAGCTGATTATTTTACGTAAGGAACAATGACTCAAGGCAGTTATAGTACAAAAAAAATGTACAAAATTCTTAGCCGAAAAAAAGTAATGATTTTTTTAAGCCGCTGCTGCAGTAGAAAATTCGCAAATACACATAAAAAAATCATAACTTCTAAACTACCAAAAATCGCGGAACATTTATGGCATATTTTCGGATACACCTGGGTGTGAGGAATCTATAAAAAATTCTTTGACGTCACTATATGGACCACTTTGTAGGTATACGTACTATAAAGTTATTAGTCCGAAAAATATTAACCGATTCGATAGGCAAATCCAAAAACTATATCAACGCTGTTGAAACCGCGGACAGAAACTAGTATTTTCTATATGGGAGGCGGTCAAGAACAGAAAAATTTGGTTGCAGTAAATTTTTAGCACCTTACGGGTATAAAATGAAATATTTTCAGTATAGTGGTCAGTGGAGTATGTATAATAATAAAAGATACCAGTGTGGTTTGACACTGAATGATCTCTGCGGCCTGAAAGAAGATGTAGTGACTAGAATAGAATAAGGAATGCTTCGGTGTTTTGGGCGTATAGAGAGGATGAATGAAAGTACCTAGAGTGAAAAAAGAAATTTATGTTGCACAAGTGGACGGTAAAGCTCGATCGGGCCGCCCTAGAAAAGCCGACGAAATGGGCAACATACTGAAGAAGGGCAAAGTAAAAATTACCCGGAATAGAAGAGCTTGTATGACTAGATTGATGGATGTAGAAGCATAAGAGGTGTGTCAGGATCGAAATTTGTAGTCTCTGCCTATTTTTCTGGGAGACAGGCGTGAGTATATGTGTACATGTATGTATGTATGCTACACCCTATTTTCCGCAGATAGAGAAACACGCTATGAAAATTAAATATATCTTCACGACTGAATCCCCGAGTGATTTTTTCCGAGTATGGACTTTGCTATACAAGTCACAGCCAACTCGTCAGCCCACTTGTCACTTAATCTATACTAAAAATAAATTAGTAAAAAACATTTACATACTACCAAGTGGACATCGGTTCTGTGCTCAAAAGTGTCCGAACCAAGAGAGAGTCAAAACCATTGAAAATTAAAAAAGGATGTCAATCACACATCAATCAAAATTAAGCCGTGCAGCAATGACATACGATTTAAATTAAAATGGTTTGTTTCTTAATATTTTGACACTTCCCTAAGGACACTTTTTGGTAAATTTTATACTATTCCCGAGGTCCATGGTTTGGTATATCAATGGTAAAAAAGCCGTGCCTGTACACCGAAAATTTTCGCGAAATTTTAAATGAAATTGGTTTATTCTGAGACCAAAACCACAATTATTAGAATTTTTGTCTGTCTGTGTGTTTGTATGTTACATGTTCCGTTTTAACTCGAGAACCACTGAACAGATTTGAATGCGGTTTTTTTTATTAACATCGTATTGACATAGGCTATAATGAGTGTTCATAAAATAACGCCCGAGCTGAAAACGGGGCAGAGATTAAACAAACGCGACCGGAGCCGCGGGTAAAGGCTAGTCTACTACATAAATAAGGCACTGTCTATCAAATACTCTATACATCAACAATCATTGAGAGTGACACACGTGTAAAAAAAAACTATATCTACGCTAAGCTACGTTAGGTGCAAGTATACTGTGGGATTTTTCCTACTAGGGTGACTGGTTTGCCGTGATTCTCCCTACTAGGCTTTGTTTGAGGTTAGGACTGTTTAGACTACATATTTTGACCAAAAAGAAAACTGAAGTTTTTCTTAAGGTCATCAAAATGGAGGGCCAAATCCGAAACTATAGGGAATAGCGAAAATTGTTCTAAGGAATCTCGGGGCCGATTTTGATGAAAACCAAAACAGGGTCATCAGATTTTTGAAAAAATAATTTCTCCAGCCAAGTATCGAACCAACAGAGTTTCGAAAAAAATACACTGTATATTATTGCACTATCCGATAGTGTCACTCATAAGGATCAAATTATGGGAAGTAATGTCAAACTAAAGAAAAAGGCTCATACGGTGGATATGGAGTACCTTATAAAAAAAATACACTTCTTTAAATTCTATATGTATTAGTTTTCTAATTCTGTATCTATCAGTTACTCGGATTACTTCCTCCAGAAGTTATTCGGGGGAGAGTAAGAGGACAGCTCGCAGGAAAAAAAACAGGCGGCCCACTATTAACTGGGACCGATGGATGAATTTCCCCAATTGCCGGGCCTTATATAAATTAAACTGGTGATGGGCAGCGGCGTCACTGGTGCAAGGGTGTTGGCACCGCGCTCACCAACCCGCCTGCCCAGCGTGTGTGAGTATGGGCATTTCTTCCAGGAGGTCATTTCATTTCATTCCACCAAGAGTGGCGAAATCCTGGAAAGGCCTATGTTCAGCAGTGGACGAAACAGGCTGATGGATGGACGGATTAGTTTTCTTTAAGATAACCTGGGTGATTAATAAAATGGTTAAGAAAATATACAAAGAAAAACAGTCTTTTAATACGTATAAAGAAAAAATATTTTTGTACAAAATTCATCGGGCTAGGATTCGAACCTGTGACCTCTGCTTATTGAAAAGTGTTTTACCTGGATCATTGAATTTTTCCACTCTTTACTTGCCTTTTTATTCCTCTACCCGACAATTGTTACACAGTCGATGAATGAATAAGAATAAGATATAAGATATTTATTCACCATATAACAATGTCCGTTATAAAAGGTTTGTCAATACATAAGAAATTTACACGAAATACAAAATATGTACAATGTACATACACAATGTTATTTATAAAAATTTACATAAAATAATGGCTTAAATTAAAAATAAATTAAAAATGTGATAATTAAAAATAAATTTATATTTTAACTGTATAATCAGAAAATGAACATGTCTTTAGCTTTAAATTCAAGAACTCATTAATTGAGTAAAACGGTTTATTTTCCAAAAAACGTTTCACCCTCGTTTTAAACTCCAAGAGCAGCAATTTTGAAATAGCTGTAGGTATTTTATCAAACATAATTAATTTAATATATTTTCCTTGTTTTTGCGTCTTTTTTAGTCTAGTTTTTGGTGTTATGAATTTCTCTTTATCTCTTGTATTATATCTGTGAATGTCCATTTTTTTAGGTAAATTGTCTTTTTGTAAATAAGTTTCGATCAAAGAGTTGTAAATAGATAATGAAATTACGGTCATAATTTTGTCTCTTTTAAAATAACTTCGTACAGACGTACGTTTGTGTAGCCCGTTTATAATTCTTATTGCCCTTTTTTGAGAAATTAGGACTCGTTTCATATCAGCTCCATTTCCCCATACTGTGATAGCGTAATTTATAATAGATTGAATGTAGGCATAATAAACAGCAATGAGGGTTTTTCTGTTAACAAGAGACTTTAATTTTAGTAAAGCGTAGTTTGCGCTTGCTAGTTTTTTGCAGACTTTATTAATGTGGGCCGAGTGAGTCAGAGTGTAATCTATGATAAAACCTAAGAAAGTAGTCTCCTTAGCATGAATAAAGTCATTTTTATTTTTTCTAGTTTTATAGGATATAGTAATACTTTTGTCATTATTTAAAATAATACCATTAGCTTCAAACCATTCTTTCAGTTTATCCAAGATTAATTTGGTTTTTTGTTCGATACCTAATAAACTACTATCCTTTATACCCACATGAGTATCGTCAGCAAATAAGGAAACGAAAGCCCATTCTGGTAGAGAGCTAGCCAAGTCATTTATATAGATAAGAAATAATACCGGTCCCAGAACTGATCCTTGTGGAACTCCTATGTCATTTATTTTGTAAGATGAGAACTGATCATTAATGAAGACTGCTTGCTTCCTATTACGTAGGTATGACTCCAAAAGGTTTAGCTCTACGTCTGAAAATCCGTAGTGCTTTAACTTATGCAGGAGGATGTCGTGCCTCAAGCAATCGAATGCCTTAGAGAGATCACAGAACACACTAGAGCATTTCTGTGATCCATCCAATGCCTCCAATACAAAATATACCACATTTCTAATGGCCATTTCGGTTGATTTGTCCTTACGAAATGCAGTTGCGTCTTAGCCACTATTAATCAATTCATAAATTAAATCATTTCTTTTCAGGCATCTAAGGCTAATATTATAGATAAATACCTTACAAACTAACATTATATGTTTATTATTTCAAAATTGTGTAAGTAAATAAAGCTCATATTTGTCCTTCACTTTTGCACTTTGTGCTGTTCTTTTCTGAGCCCTGTGACACTTGTCTGCGGATATACGTATTATGTGATATAAAACAAAAATGTGAACAACTTCGGAAAATTCAAAAAATATCTTCTTTTATTCAAAGCTGAGGCTTATTAAGTTTTAAGTAGAAATCCAAATATTTTGTGTACTAATTCCTTGGAACAGGATTGTTGACAAAATATTTGTCTTTCTCCTTAAAATTTAATCAGCCTGAGCGTTGACTAAATGCGAATAATAAAAGGAAATCTTTTAAAATGTAAAATTATTAAGCTATACAGGCTGTTTGGAAAAGTACTTCGTTCCTTTAAGCCACGTGTGCTATAGGTATAACGAAGTATGTTAAGCGTGTTTAATTTTTTTAGCACACGTGTTTTAAAAGAATGAAGTACTTTTTCTAACATTCTGTATAAGTGTAAAATATGTTTATTATTAGAGTAGTCTTTCAATAATATTTGATATCGTAAAATGAAAATTGATAAACTATGAAATCGGTCATTTATTTTATTTATTTGGAGCATCAATGTTACATACACATGTAGTATAACAATAGTAAGTAGGGTTTAAATCCGTGTGTTGTAACGTTACAGGTGCACACATATTTAAAAATTTTAAATTTAAATGATCCATAATTAAAACTAAAAGTAACAAACTATAAGTAACAAATTATGATAATAATTCGGAAAAAGTTACTTAAACATACACTAACTTAACAGAACATGAGATCATCCATGACTTAAATACTCGAGTATCTTAGATTTAAAACATGGAAGACTAACAAAATGTATGTCCAAATCATCATCAACAGTAGATAACTTGTTATACGTTGTCATCATATGCGTTAATGGTTACGTTGCATAATGAGATACGTTATAGGTAACCGTGTGGTAATGTCTATTACCGAACAAAACAGTGAGTGTTAATGGAATGACCACGGGCGGCGCGCGCTAATTTGTTGATCGTTCGAGTATCAGCCACCAAGTTTTGACGTTTATAGTACATTACGATACGAGAGCAATGAAACGTTTTCTGACGAGTGTGAGTTTACACGAGTCGAGAAAAAGTTTCTCGCACGAGTATCGTATAATATTTTATAGCACAAGTGGGGAAAATGCTGCGTAAAGCGGTCATTTTACGCACGGTGTGCTATAAAATCAATTATAACAAATTTCATGGGCCCAAGCAGAAGTAGTAAGGAGTTTCAAACCGTATGAACAAGGAAGTTTAGGGTTCCACAAGTTCAACCCTAAAAGGGAACCTTGTTAACGTGTGTCTCTTTACAGGTCTGTACGTTTTGTATAATTTATTTTGTCCACTTTGCTATGGAGTGGGAAAAATTGTGATTAGATGACAATTTTCATCTGATTTGTTCAATGATTGAGTTTATGATTGGTTTAAGGAAGAGAGATAAATATATGGTTGAACAAAAACCCGTTTATTATTTACTTGAAAGGGATTCTTTCTAACTCAAGTAGGTACACATAGATATCGGGTAGTTGTCGTAAACTTGGGCACTACAATGCATTTTAGGTAGTATCAAAACTTTCCATTACAAAGATAATATATTCGCTATTAAATGGACCCCAAAGTTTCGAAGGACAACGTTTTTTTAAAGGATGAAAAAATTAAAAAGATATCAGAATGACAAAAATACTTGATGTAAATCGCTTTATAAACCAACAGTGTAGTGGGGTAATCGAACTACGAATTTACTAAATAGCAATTGTGTTCCAAACTTAAATAATAGAACCAAGAAAAGCAAAAACTAGAACCGTACAAGAAGTTCAACCCGGAATGACGTCAGCTCAACTGAAGGTGCAGTTTTTGTGCAATGACAAATGAACTGGCAGCCATATTTCATTATCAAACTTGAGTCTCATTTACAATACTAGGGCGAGAACATATTAAAAAATTATATATTCTTTTCATCATTAATGCTCTGAAAGGAAGTCGTATTTAACTCGAAATGCGGGAGGTAAATTTTAAAATCAGACGAGGCTACCTTATGGTCACGCTATAGCTAAATGAAATTAATTTTTATTTTCTTTTTCTGTATTTTATTTATATTTCTGTAGAAAAAAATTCACATGCAAAATAAATAGCGGCAGTAAAATTTTCTTGTTGAAAACGTGTTTTTTTATGTCCTCGCATTAGTGATGAAAAGTAGTGTGTTCAAAATGGGTATAAGTAATCAATAGCATCCGAGACATTTAGGCGCACGAGCGAGCGAAGCTATTGAAATTTTTATATGATTTATGCAAGAATTCTCTTACTCCTTCCAAACGCCTGAAGCGATTTGAATGATTCTTACACTGCATTATATAAAATTCTTACATCTATAAAATAAAGCTATTTTTTTTCTGTCCATCGCATCCTCGTGATAGGTATTTTTTTCTCCTATTTCGCGTTATCCGGAGACGCAGGAATCGTCGTAACAACGACTTTGCAATGCATTGATTGAATGTCATTTCAATGTCGCTTACATCAATATTTTTACTGACACGCATCAAGTTTCTAATTTAGGGCATGTATGCGCCTTAATCCAGAAAGCAAAACAAAAATAATAAAATTAACCATTTTTACTTTAAGCACACACAAAATGCAAAATACCTCAGTAATAAAATTCATAATTCTCCGCCTATCTCTGCGATCTCCGACGGTGCTATGGCTATGTTATACTAATTAGGTAGAGCCGCTAAAAGGTTCAAGTTATTGTCTTTATGTGCACGGCAGTTTATCGGTCGAGCCATCGGGGCGCTAAAATGTCTGCAAAAGCAGAAGCATGAGGTTTCTCGGTATTATGGATTTTAAACTGTGGTTTTAAAATAACTTCAAAAAGTAATGTTATAGTTGTCATCTGCTTCATTTTACTAACCACGTAATTTTTTAAAACGTCAAATAAATTGATAATTTTTGGCTGGATGACAGGATAATTTTGCATCTAGAATAATAATAATAAGCTTAGAAGGTAATATTATACATATACCTTATCTATACATACGTGGGCCCAGCTGGTCAAGGCAAGTTGTTCAGCACATACAGTTTTTTTAAAAAGGTATTCTTATAGTATGTGTATTTCTGCGACCTTTACGGCACCAAATAGATAACTTCGATGATAACTTTAATGCTTCCTTCAATATTCCAGTACATTTTAAGTCACCATTCAGCCAAAAAATAAGAAAAATGGATAAATGGAATTTTCCGCAACAGTAGCTACGGAGAGTATTATACTCCGCCGTAGGTGGCATTTACTTGAAGTTTATTGTTAGGGTACCGTAACTTAAAAATAAAAACGGAACCCTTATAGGACTATTATTTTGTCCGTCCGCCTGTCACAAAAGTTTTTCTATGTTATTGTATAATGTTGCTTAATTTGATTACGTGCACATACTATTATTACATCGCCAGTTAAAGAATAGACAAAAATATAGAATGAAATGGTAGGTTAGTAGACAAGGACCCAATTTTTTATTTTATTAATTCGTCGTGTGTGATATATGACATCATTTGAATGAGTTATCCCTAAGACCTTGTCCACATGCCGCGTTTTACACGCTCGAGTGCTTACCTCGGTCTCGCGCGTTTAGGCCTAAGGATTTCAAAAATAATGTTTTTTATAGTTTTTGATCTAGTTGCCTTAATGATATAGGTTAACGTTTGCCATAAATTACTTTCATCCCCCTTTTTCGTAGGTTTATAAAGAAAATATTTTATTTTTACTAGGGTTGGGACATCTTTTATTTTTCATGAAAATATCTTGCACATTAATTTTTTTTTTTTAATTATTGTTGCATCCGCTGCGGCCGTTTTGCTAAGCGGTGGCATACACGTCGGCCAGAGTGGCGCTGACACCAGCTGACTACGTGTAATATTGACCCCTATCGCCGTAAAAAATGGGCACAAAAGGGCACATATGGCACAGCCCAAAGTATGCACACCGAACACAAATGTGTCCCTACGGGATTTGAACCAGCGATCTCCAGTGTTCGAGTTGGGTCGAGTCGGGTCGGGTCGAGTGTTCAAACACGAGAACACAGGCGGCGGATTGTAAAGTGTATCCCACCAAAAACATAAATGTGAAAAGGGGCCGAGTTCAGTACAAAGGCAGGCAGTTGTCAGCGTCGCCAAAATATAATTAAGGTCAAATTGGGTGCAGAGGTTTATAAACCATTTCGACGATGATGAATACCGATACTAAATCAGTTAGATTCCACTTAGATTTATGCGAATTTAGTAGTACAAAATAAGGATTCTGAGAGCTATTAATATATGAATAAATAAATAAATAAATATATAAATAAATAAAATAAATAAATAAATGAATATTATACTATGATGATTACTCGTTGATTACTCAGCTTCACTGAATTCATCCACGTCTAAAGCGAGCTTTATTGAGGTTCCTTCAGTCTGCAATAATATACAACGCTCTTCACTTGTTTTAAAAGAAAGTTCGTTAGGGTTCTTGAATATGTGGGATTTGGCAAGTTTTCACAACTAAACTTAACCTTTTAAAGTTACGTCATACATGCAAGTAATTAACTATGAAAACTTGCCAAGTTATATTTATTGCTCACGTATACCACCTGAAGAAGATTATCCATGAAACCTATCGGTTAGGGTTACAAAGTAACGTTATAAATTTCTGGTATAAGAAACATAAAAATGTTAAAATAGGCTTGTACACAGGGTAAGCAAAATATTATTCTTTTGATTCCGTCATTTATATTATCAAAAAATATTGGACACGTATTTTTTCTTTTTTCAATCAAACAAAAAATTACAGAGATAAAGCGCGTCAAAGTTTGGGAATGGGGAAAAATGACGTCATTTCTAAGTAAAATTGTACCTAGATGTGACGTCACGCGAAACTTCAACGGGCTATATCTTCATAATTTTTTGTTAAATTGAAAAAAGAAAAAATACGTGTCCAATATTTTCTGATAATCTAACTGACGGACTAATATTTTTTTTTTAGTCATCATGCCTATTCCCATAAATTATTTAAAGTTATCTTATTGTCCATCTGTTACAATTTCCAAGAAAAACAGCACATAAAGAATTGGTTACCAAGAAAAAGGCGCGAATAAAGAAAACGCGTTAGCAATTAATTTTATCGCGAACCAAAATAATTAAGGGGACGCTACGGGCATCTTTGTTCGACCACCGATTGTTGTTGCCCACCAACTGAATTTCCGGTTTGTAATTAAAAACTAATTCTCCTTTAAAACTGGTTTTAAAAACCTTAACAAAAGCACATTAATAATCCCTGATTGCTACACGACTCGTAATGCGAATAAGCAACGGCGGTAGGTTTGGTCTCGTTTGGACACTGGATCGGGACTTTGTGCTAAAACAAATTTATATGTCGTCAGCAGATCGTAGAATTTGGCAGATCGTAAATTCGTAAAGTAAGGAACAAAATTTCTTTCACCAAAAGTTAAAATAGGTGTGACGACGAACGGAGGAGCGTGTTAGGTGACCGGATAATATGCACTATCTGTTATGGATTGTGTAGAAATTTTCCGGAAATACGACTTTTGCCGAAGAGTAGCGAAGATTCCGACAAGCATTAATTTAATGGTACTACTTTAGTAACAGATACATTTTTCCTCTTTAAATATGGTTATAAATAGGGTTCAAACTCGAAGATCAAACGAACCTCACGCCAGTACCACCAACGATTAAAAACTGGAAACAAAGACTTTAGACAATAAAACGGTACGGTGAAATCTGTCTGTCTGTGACATGTCATAATTTATTGCAGACGGACGGAGAAAAGAATGGCTGTTTTTCTTGTACTGAATTACATTATTATAATTGCGGTACCGAATAAACAGAAATTAATAGTATTTAATAATTGCTCAGCTTTATAAGCATGGCATCGTCCCATAATATTAATATCACGTTGATATTATTCCATCCATCAGCCTGTTTCGTCCACTGCTGGACATGGGCCTTTCCAGGATTTTGTAACTCTTGGCGGTCCTCCTGGAAGAAATGCCCACGCTGGGCAGGCAAGTTGGTGAGCGCGGTGCCGAAACCCTTGCACCAGTGACGCCGCTGCCTTTCGCCAGTCTATTTTATATAAGGATACCGCCATCCATCGGTCTCAGGCAATGGTGGGCCGCCTGGTTTTGCCTGAGAGTTGTTCTCTTACTCTCCCCCGAATAACTTCGGGAGGATTTGCGAGTAAGATGGTGGTACCTCCACAGCAGAGCCAGGCACCAGCTCTACCACCTACAATTGATATTATTATTATAAATGTTATTATTGTAATCACGTTCTTAAATGTTAAGAATAAAATAAAAAATATATAGGTATATAAATGATTATAAATAGTATTGAAACCGTAAAAAAGAGCAACGCGACTTGAATCCTCCAGGGGGTTTCACATGTGTTTCAACTGCCAACCTAACTTATGAAATGGATTTGAGCCAAGATCTTGCCTGCTATTGATTAATTGATGGATGTAGAAGAAGCAAAAGAGGTGTGTCAGGATCGTAACAGATGGAAAACTGAAGTCTCTGCCTACCCATCTGGGGGACAGGCGTGAGTATATGTATGTGAGTATCGTACGTATCTTGACTGCTACTGATGTTATACACCTACATAATATTGTTTAATACGACAGTGAGAAGTCAACAGATGACCCTTGTACAACCACGTTTCACTGACGATCTCAATGTGATATATAAAGTGAATTGTTGTATTTCGGACACACAGTCATGGTGTTTATAGGGCATACAGGTTTTACCACGGTAAGTGCCAAAAGTTCCTTCACTGTCACTAAATGGTAAATATACAAACGTAAGACCATTCGTCAAATATGTTGGTAGGAATTTTGTTGGGTCTTTCACTGTAATAAAATATTGAAAAACTTGTTCTAAATTTGCTAAGTTCATCAATAGCCGTGTGAAATTTAAAACCATAAGTTTTAAGCTCTCAAAGGAACACGATTCTGTTACGCAACTCTGTTAAAAACCAATTTATTTTTATCTGTGAACTTTGATAGGTTACGAAAAAAAGACTTGTTTTGAATTTCTCCCAAAATATAAAAATAAAATGTTCTAACGTTTTAACAAAAAAACCAAGCCAAAAGCTCAATCTTAAGTCGAAATAAAACAGGATAAATCATTATTTGCCTTTTTTCCACTTTTCTAGTTAAGAGCCGACTAGAGCGCGAAGGCAGCCAACTTGAATCTGGTAGCCTCTTATCAATTTCAGCAAAGTTCTGAGACTATGCTTCAGACTCTCTTGAAGTTTATGCAAATAGCGGAGAACTGCGCAGTCTGCAGATCCAAAACAATGTATATACATATTTGAAAGAAAAACTGTAAAAAATCGTTAATAACTTAGTTATGTCTTCGGAAGGCCGTAGGATTGGGCATATCATGATCTGCCCAAGCATATCGTATTTTTGTTAAAACTAGGGGTTTCGCCTCGCTCCGCTCCGCTTCGTTCGACTCCCCTAATTTTGATCACAATGCAACGCTATCACGCTCCGCTTTGCTCCGCTCGTTGTCGCACCTATTTTTCACTATTTGTGAAAGATTTTCGGTTTCATACTTTACGATCTGCACAATTCTACGATCTGCCGACGACAGTTTTACAATGTATTTTCTTCTAAGGAATTTTCCAAAAAAATTGGCACTTGCTCTTCAACTCTAGAATAAAATCAGTTAAAAAATAAAATTGTTTTTGTAAAATAAGGTTTTTTTTGTCCTTAAAACGGGCTAGTTGGAAAAATACTAATAATCTGAAGGGCGTTATGTATCATTCAGTTTAAACTTGATTGACTTGATAAACAGCCGATAAAGTTTAATACGTAAGTAACAAAACAACGTACATAAGTCCTATCTGGATAAAACGAATAGATTATTCACCAGGTGCAGACTGGGCCTTATTGGTTAGACGGCTCAAATATTGTAGTTACATCGTTTTTACAACGGACGGTATAGTAAAGTTTAACTTAACTCTAACTTAACCCCGGTTTAAGTAAAACAAAGTGCCTTTGACTTCACTTTAAAGTTAAGAAGTGAAATGAGACGAAAAAATGAGCCATAAATTTGCTGAGAGAGCGCCTTAAAAGAAGGGTTAGATTTGCATTTAGATTGAGACAAGATTTTAGCCAGTTAGTGTTGTAATAGTTCTTTGATAGTGCTTTAATTACTAAAACAACATTAAATGCCTTCGCAATATGAATCAGAGTTGTTCCCGAATGGAAGTCACAGCACACTTGGCACACCCGCTTTTCATCGTCGATTTTTACGTCCCGGAAAGCACGTAGACTGAACACAAATTAATGTGCACCGCGGGAGTTGAACACACGACTTCGGAGTTAGCAGGCGACCTATCTGGTACTCGACTACAGAAGCGGTCTTATTATCTTGCAAAAAAAATATTTTGCCTAAAAATCAACAGCTAAGAAAAAATAATATATCACTACAGAAGAGCCAACGAGAGATGGCACCTATGACAGCTGCGTTTAGTGATGGGGTGCATTTTAATTTTGGCGAAAATAAGAATCAAGTGCGACTAACGACTTGAGTAAATAAAATATCGATTTATTTGACACGTCATACAACATGCATCATAATAAAATCTAGAAAACTGGTTTACAATTTTTTAAGGAGAATAGAACCCGTTATTTATTAATTACAATTCAGCCACTAACATTCCTCATGATCCCTTGAGTTTTGAAAAAATTAGAAACATTTGCTATAAAGTCTTTATAAAATCGAAAAATGATGATCGAAACGAGTAGTACGTCACTTTTCGCTGCCAGCAACAATGAAGTATTAGTTTATTTTAGTGACACTTACCCTTAAACTTACCCATAAACAATTTTGAAACTTGGTAGGCATTAAACGTCATAGGTGCCATCTCTCGTTGTTTTGTTTCTTCCATGCAGCTAAGTTTTTGAAGCACATTATTACCTTTTTATTTGTATTTTATTTTGGTTTCTTATTATATACCTATACAGTTTCAAAGTATTTTGAAATGAAAATGGATTAAAACGCATTCTTATGGCATTTTTCAAATTAGTTAGAGTTAGCCATGGGTGTAGGGTACATTCATATTTATACATACATATTAGCGTTTTGATATTGCAGAATATTAGGACGATAGAAAGTCATGTCACATGACATATCTAGAATAAACTAAGCAATAAACGTATTAGAACATTAGACCTCTAAAAATATTAAAATTATGAAGAATATTAAATGTCAGAGGAATTACAAATGTAAACTTAATATGAAATACAATTGATGCTGTCTAACATTAGCAAATGTTAAATAATATTTTTTAAATATTCTAATACCAACATCTTTACTAGAATAAGATAAGGTTGTTTGATCATTCACCTCCAACCAAATCACTGTAACGCTGTTGTTCGTGTGCGTATAAACACATTAAAGGTTTAAAACTCTGTAAACCCAGGTCTAGAAAGTAACCCAATAAACTAACTGAAGCAACTTCCACACTCCTACATCTCCAATTCTATTGTGATTCAACTTTAACTTGGGTAATAAAAGTAAACGTTTCAGGCGAAGTGAGGACGCGCTTTTTCGCGTTTCACTATAATAACGGAACTGCAATCATATTTTTCTTGAATGCGAGTCTCAATGTCATAACAAGTACAATACTTGTTTCCGAGACCACACTTCCGCGTGATTCTCTTTATTTTTATGTCCTTTTGTTGCCATTGTTAGTATGCTGAGGGTAGTTTGAGTTTCGTTCCACTTATCGTGTCTGTTAAGAAATGGCTGTGGGCATTGTAAATTTTTATGGTCAGAGTTTACAGTTTCTGAATCTTTGTGATTCTCTATTCTTTGGATTTGTAATATTTTGTAAAAAAATCATAAGAAATTATTATATCGCCCAAAAAACAACCTTTAGCTGCGAAAAATGTTCAAAAATACAATAATATACATACAAACTCATATTTAATTGTATTATAGTAGCTTTAAAATAATGAGATTTTCCATAATCGTGATTACGATCATTTTGAGATTTCTCGTATTCGTAATCACGACTATGGAAAATCCTATTATTTTGAAGCTACTATAATATCATTGAAAATAAGTTAATGCATATAACAAAGTATTTTTAAACATTGTTCGTAGCTAAAAGTAGGATTTTGGTCGTTATAATGATTTCTTATGATTAACAAAATATTACAAATCTGGAGAATAGACGATCTTCAGTTTTTTAACTCATTGGTCTCACGCTTAGCCACTACCGTACGGAAAGAAAGGGCCTAGGATGAGGCGCACACCTCCAGAAACTAGAAGGGTGACATCAAGAGAGGCGTTAATCAGTCTGTCTACGAACAAAATCTACAAAAGTTAGTAACAGACGCATGATTGATACAGCACAATTGCCTGTTACCACTCTCCCGGTACAGCTTCTTGTGATGTCACACTGGGACACGACGAGTCACATGGCAGCATGGTTTTATCACGAGTTAAGTCCGAATTTAAGCTTTAAATGCAATTATTTGGGGCTTCAAAAGCTTAATAAAAGGGTACAGTATATTGCAGCACAGAATAAACAAACCGAAAATTAAATCCGAGCGTAATATCGAAATCGACGTCCCTCAACCTGCACTGTTATCTGAAATTCCGTCAAAACTAAAACCTGCATAAACCCCACATTACGGCAGCGCATTCTACTCTAAAATTCATTAATTAATCTGAAATACCCTTTGTGTGGGTGCCGCCGAACCTAAATACAGCTTAATTTGTCCACAATGCCATACGTCAAACGATATCTCGGTGAATACGAAACACAATATTAAACATGCCCTCATAAATCAATATACAAAGCAGGGAATGGAGCTAGGAAGTCAATCTCTACAGAGTGACAATACCTTTAAGTGAAAAAAAAGTAGAGCGCTGCAATCACCGTTTGTGTAGTCCAGACCTCCTCCATTATATAAGATAATTTATTTATTAAGGCGCTATGTAAAAAATATACCGATGCTTAGTTCTGTGTATTTCATGAAGTAAACGGAAAATTGTAATGAAGTTTTGGTGTATGCATTTCGACTATATAATCTAGGGTTTTGATTTTGGAAAACTAGTTTAATTTTCCTAGATAGAAATAATTAATGAA
The DNA here is from genome assembly GCA_910592155.1 of Ypsolopha scabrella. Classification (NCBI taxonomy): domain Eukaryota; kingdom Metazoa; phylum Arthropoda; class Insecta; order Lepidoptera; family Ypsolophidae; genus Ypsolopha; species Ypsolopha scabrella. The sequence continues at coordinate 2,724,930 of OU342978.1, forward strand.
ATGAGGTCTTCAAACACACTTTTTCTCCTCGTTTGATGGATATGGATCATGTCCAGTACTCAAACATATTTTATTTAATGGGTTTTAACAATATCTAGATATTTGATTTTGGGAATTTTGCTAGGTATTGTAGTTTTTTTATAAAAATTAAATTCTTACTTCTTCTCTTTTGCGCTGAATCCGCCCCTCTCGCACTGCGCGTTGGAATGAGAGTGACAAAAATAAAATTTACATATGCCCTTAATTTTACAAAGTTTTCAAAATTAGGTACACATTAAAAAAGCTTATTTATATAATTTAAGCTGTACCAAGGGAGTAGCCCTGTCCCCTAATCTAAGTAATCTTGACACTTAGGGTAACAGTGTCAATGTATTTTGTAGATTTTGCGGATGTATCTCTTTCAAACTTCCATAGACAAGCGCTTCATCTTATTTGGTCTCATCGACTGTACAGGATGTTAAGATGATGTTGTAGAACCCGCGAACTAGCGATGATCCTCATCCATAAGATAGGTGGAAGGAACTTTTCTATAAACAACAGATTTCTTTTTTCGCGATTTTAGGTTTATTTCCATAGTAAAAGTTGTTTGTTTGGGCGAGTACTATCGCCAGTTTCCGGCTTCCGCTTAACATCCAGTAAATTTTCACCAGGTGACTTGTGTACAAGAAATTGAAGAGTTTTGTTTTGTTGCCAATTAAATCTTCTATATGCCAAATTTCAGCACATAGGTAGAAACTACGCTATTAGTGTCGGCTGAGATCATCGTAGCGTTCGATCGGCGTGTTAGACCAGCGATCTAGACCGTTCTTTAATTTTTTTTAGTTATTTTGAATGTATGAAAAACCACGTCTGACGCAAACTAAAAGATAACACCCTTAATTTAGCGATAGCGCTTTATACCGGATGTACATAGAGTGCAACCTTTAAATAAAATCACACACTCTACTGATAATACTGAATAACTCTTGGGAAAAAAAACCGCGCAAATCTTCAGAGAAAAGGATATTCAACTGTAACTCAAAGAGGAGGAAGGTCTATTTTAGAACGCGGCACCAGAACAGCTCTCTCAAAACTCACCCTTATATCGGTGCGTTAGGGTTCACACATTTTTGTTTGAAACTCAATTATTTCCCAAACTAATGGTTAGCGCGGGTATGTTTCTTAGGAAAAGTGGTTCAGTATATTTGTATTTGTATTGTATTTATTTATTTAAGGAAAAAAAATGACATATGCATTCGTGTTTAAAAAGGAGCACTCGTGTTTGGGCCGACAGGGACGAATGTATCGACTGTGATAGCCCTAATGAGCCAAAGGCCTGTTACAGGACCATCAACTTTGATGCGACACTTTAATGACTATAAGGTCATAGAGAGTAAGAGAGGGTTGGACGAGAAAAAAAAAAACACTACATGAATGATAAAAAAGAAAAGAAAACAATTGTATGCTATAACAGCCTCATGCAAATTTACAAGTAATATTATTAAGTACTTATATAAGTATGTAATGTATTTTTGTATCTAGTTATATGATTATATTAATATGTATATGTATATAAATTATAAATAATTTTAGTAATAATATATCAATTACACATGTATATAAATTAGTTAGGGTAACCGCACCTAAAATTCTTTTGTTTTTTTTTTTCTTTTTTTCTTTTTTTTTCTTTTTTGTTTTGCCTACACAGCGTTTTCAATTGAGCAATTTCAATGATCTGTAGCGTATGTGGTTTCATTTAATGGTAGCGTTCTATTTACACCCGGTATATATACCTAGATAACAATTGAGTATATGCTTGGAATATATAGCCATAATATATTGGTATTGAAAATCGACACCCGAACAGATTAAGGAATACCTCAGAAGTTATCATATATTTTGCCCAACAACTATGAAAGTTGCCCAAAATAATATTTTGAAATATCCTCTAAATATCCTCCCTCCATGTCCCAGTCGGCGTACCAGCGCCGGTCATCATAGTATTTGCATACGCAAATTATTCCGAGCACCTGCTCTCTGTAATACGTTCTGGATGTCTCCGTGCTACGTGTTACATGACGATGACGTCACTCGTATTGAATGCGTAAATCGCATTGCAATTGCATAAGCAAAAACGTTTACTATGGGTTACTAAATCTACCGCCCTCTTTTGGCTAGTTTAAATCCAGTGGGCACAAAATTGTTTGGTCTGCGCGTTGGAAGGGTTAGTAAGCTGTTGGTCTATTTGTGCCCGAAGTACGGCGATAGAGTTGACCATCCATCGCGCTGGGACGTAATAATCGTCGGTGAAACGTGGTGGATTTCAGGGAATTTGCTCTGAAACACCCCTGGCATCGCTTCAGGGATTTATTTCATGACGATGTTCAGTGGAGCCCACATCAAGTTATACACATTGAGTATATGCTGACCTCTCATTGTACGGGAAGCCTATACAATGAGAGGTCAGCATAAACTGGAAGTGTTTAACTTGATGTGGGCTCCACTGTACCAACCTCTAGGGACAATATATATTATATATTTTTTTAATCAATTCACAAATATATTTTATATATTAACATGATAAGTCACGGAAGGATTATCTGTTGTTTTGAGATCGCTCTTAAGTTAAGCCTAAATTATATTTATTAGCGACTAATCTTAATATCTTTTATTTTCCCTTTAATTTGATTTACAATATTAATGGAAAATTCATTTAAAAATGTTGGTAGCATGAATTCCCAGGTTCGCATATCGTATATATTATATCTCGATAAAATAAATGGATATAAACTTTTATAGCTTACTTTTTTTGTTTTTTAAAATATCATAATATAAAATTAAAACATTTTTGATTGAAAAACAGTTGTACTTGTCCACTTATTTATATTATTTCCCTTACAGGTTTCTCTGTTATAGCATTATCTATAATAATCAAAAGTTCCACCAAGTGCCAACAATCACAAGCATCAACTCCATAAAATTAAAAGAAAAAAAAATATTTCAAGATATATTCGGGCCCTACTGGGCCCGGAATCAGTTGATTAAATAATGACATATTTATAATGAAATGATGATATATAATAATGACATGGTGACAATGAGTATAAAAAAGATATGAAAAAAGAAATCTATCTACTCTATTATAACTCGGTAAAACATAATTAGATAGGCATGTACGTAAATTTTGACATCGCTTTCTTTCATTATTACTGATGTTATCTTTCTCTCCACAAACAAAGGTGAGTCTGATTTTTAAATACATCGATAACTTTGCAATATTTAAATAGGCTAGTACTATCCTCCGTTTCTTATGTTTGAAGGTACAATGTTCATAAGTATACAACTTTGTAATGTATTTTTTAAATTTAAATAAGAAAGAGCATATAAATAATCGGCCTACCTTTTCAGTCTCTCCATATCTCTCTAACTTCAACTTCAAAAGACGTAATAGTGGTCATACAAAGACGTCCTTGTTCTGTTCACAAGGCTTCCCTAGAGTAGGTATGATATTCATGTTCGACCTTGTGTATACAGCATTGTACATTGGAGACCGCATCAAGTTAGACACTTCGGACTTTGTAGGTACCTATCTTATATTCTTCTCTGTAGGGGCTAATGTCGTACTGCAAGTGTATAGCTTGATGTGGTCTCCACTGTACAATGTACACTATTATTTCTATATTATATTACAACTAGCTTTCGTCCGCAGCTTCACCCACGTTGATTAGTTATTGGGTAGTCCTATCGAATCTGTCAATATTTTTCGGACCAATCATTTTATATTACGTATTTGACTTGACTTTTATATGTAATTTTACATGTGACGTATTTTTATACTTTATTTAAAATTATTTACAAAAATAGAACAGGTGTGTACATTGGCGAGCTTATCTCTAAAAAGAGATTTCTTACAGCAGACCATTATTTTAAATGAATAAAAAAAGCACAAGGAGTAATCATACAAACAAAGAAAAATACATACTAATCGTAACGTATTACTATATATTATTATATACATATTAGGTGGTAGAGCTGATGCCGAGCTCGACTGTGGAGGTACCGATGAATGGCGGTATATCCATCCCCAATTGCCGGGCCTTATATAAAACAGACTAGTAACGGGCAGCGGCGTCACTGGTGCAAGGGTTTCGGCACCGCGCTCACCAACCCGCCTGCCCAGCGTGTGTGAGTATGGGCATTTCTTCCAGGAGGACCACCAAGAGTGGCGAAATCCTGGAAAGGCCTATGTCCAGCAGTGGACGAAACAAGCTGATGGATGGATGGATACATATTTTATAAATATATACCTATACATATCTTCATAACAATCCATAATATATAATAATAAAATGAAAATTCCATCCATCCATAAGCCTTTTTCGACCACTGCTGGACATAGGCCTTTCCTGGATTTCGCCACTCTTGGCAGTCCTCCTGGAAGAAATGCCCATACTCACACACGCTGGGCAGGCGGGTTGGTGAGCGCGGTGCCGAAACCCTTGCACCAGTGACGCCGCTGCCCGTCACTAGTCTGTTTTATATAAGGCTCGGCAATTGGGGATGGATATACCGCCATCCATCGGTCCCAGGCAACGGTGGGCCGCCTGGTTTTGCCTGAGAGCTGTTTTCTTACTCTCCCCCGAATAACTTCGGGAGGATTTGCGAGTAAGATGGTGGTACCTCCACAGTCGAGCCCGGCATCAGCTCTACCACCTATAAATGAAAATTAGTTGCATACATATATAATAGTTTTACCTATATGGACAGAGAGAGGTAATGTTGATTAATTGAAATAGGCGTTACCTTGCGGAAGTCCATCACTAAGCTACATTTCATGTACCTATAAGATTTTATTTTTTATTTTATTTAAATAATGCACAAAATACAAAATGATAAAGCACAAACGATACATAATGATGAATACGCAAACACCGGAGCATATATGGTAACTCTTTTAATGTACATGGAATCAGACTGTGGAATGTCCTTCCACAAAGTGTTCGTGATTGTCGAACTATCAGTTGAAAGAACATTACCTCTAAGTAAAGGATATATGAATATAATTTGCAATATTCCGCTAAACAATTCTTGTCGTGCTATTCAAAATGCAGACTCGTGCACCGCCCGCCCGCCTGCATGAAAACATGCAACAAGCAAGCAATACAAGCAAAGCAATCTTAAATAACAAGCAAGAAAACTTATCGACACGTGTTTCGCCTCTGAACGAGGCATCCTCGGGATGTGTTGCTAGCCCGGCTTCTCCGCAGCAACTGATGTGTTGCTCGCCCAGCCGCTCCGCAGCAACTGATGTTGTTCGCCCGACAGCTCAGCTATTTATATCCTTTACTTAAAAAATAAAATCTTATAGGTACATGAAATGTAGCTTTTATTCAGTTGATGTATATAGGTAAGTGTATTATTTTATTCAATAAAAATAAGCTCAAAATGTAGTGTTATTTTTATACTATCCTTTGACTGCGGCTCCACCCGCGTTTATTTAATATCTGCCTCTTTTTCGGTCAATGAACACCCCTTATAGCCTACATGTTGACCAGGGTCACTCGATGATATTTAAAAAAACTCATCCAAATCCGTTGAGTAGTTCCGTCGAGTTAAAACGAAACGTACACAGAAAGAAAAAATAAAAAAAAAGAGTTTTGTCCTCAACACAATATTAATTTCAATTGAAATTTCGCAAAAATATTCAATGTATGGACATGACTTTTTTACTATTTTATTATTATATTAATTATTATTAATATAATCATTATATTTTCATGTCTTCAATCTATCTGTAAGATGAATCTGAGCCACGATCTGGACTGCAATCTATTGCTTTATACATAATGAGAATCAAGAGGAATAAATTAAGATTGATGGGTAATAAACTATTTTTGTACCTATATTGCTCAAATAAATAATAAATTTTCCCTCACAACCTGTATATGAACAAGAAAGACCCTGTATCCAACAAATTTCCCGAGTTACTCGATTGGAGTCATAATATTAGCTTCCATTGAGAAATGTTGTTAATGTAGTTATTTATGTACCCTGACTGCATTTCCATTTCGTTCCTGTAATTTTCTGAGAAATACATGAAAGTGGATGGGATTTGACGATTTTGGACTCTGTACTGACTTATTTTAATTTTGCATTTCTGTTTAATTTTTAAGTAAATCAATTGCTGGCATCAATACACACAAAAACATTCTTTGCCTCCTTAAGTGTCACGTTTCGATTAAGGCGGAGCCTTGCGGAGTGTACAAGTAGTTTGTCGCAAAAAGTTGTCTCGTTTTGTTACGAAATTTACTAGGTTTATTTATATTTTATCGTTTTTGTCATAACTGAAAATGAAAAATAATTTATCTAGTATAATGGGAAACATGTACTGTTTATAGTTAAATCTGTGAGGAATTTTAAAATCATTCGAAATTTCTATGACAGCGCCCTGAATTTGTTACGTAACTATAAATAAAAATACAATATTATACAAAATATTTTTGTGAACCTTTGAAGTATTCAATTTAGAAGGTATTTGTTTGGGAAATTTAAACTTAATCAGGTTAATCAACACTTATTTATTTTTCCATCTTTAAATTGTAGGGGTGCATTATTTTTGAAATGGCCGTTATGAATAATACACAAAACTTAAAAATAAAAAGTTAAAAAGTGAAGTTATTTATATCGTTTATTGCACGGACATCTAGCAACAGAAAGATTGTTTAAATAAATAATTATATATAAAATTATGTAATTAAAAAGCCCCTGATGATGCTTATATAGTGAAACCGGTTGGGTAGTGTAGAATTAAATATTATCTGTGGAAAAGTACAAGTGTTTTTTTTTTTTTTTTTTTTTTTTTTATCACAACAATGTTTGATAAATTCCACCAAGTGCCGACAATCTCAACTATCAACTTCCTTAAAAATAAAATGCCACAAAATTAACGGAATTTATTTCAACTCTGGTAACCGATCCAAGTAACTTACAAATCAGCCTAGACCCCTGAGGTTTAAATTAAACGTAAATAATTACAAGATAACGCCTAAGCGACTACTGACAAGTAAGGTGTCGGTCACACGGCCGTTTTAACCCGATATTAACGTTTCTTTGGTTGGTCAAAAGGTAAAAAGTTCATATATTATATAAGGTGACATTAATTTATGCAGCCAAACTTATACTGGAGGCTTGGTAAGTGATCAGTAATACGAATCGATAACACTTTTTGCTAATTTCGCAAAATAAAATCTTGACGGCCCACGGTAATTGGGCTTGCGTTTGTAAGGCAGACGAAAAGAATAATTTACGAATTTCGCAAAAAGGGTCATCGAACATTATTACTGAGCACTTACCGAGTGTTCAGTAAGAATTTGGCTGCATTAATTAAAGTCACCTTATTTAAGTTATACTAATTTGTATAACCGGTCAAGTACGAGTGGAACTCACGCGTCGATGGTTCCGTACTAGACTTGAAAAACATAGTTTGGCGTATGTTACAGCTTGCGCAATCTCTATTTAGAGTTTTGACAGATTTTCCATTTCTTTAGAGCGGCAAATCATTAAAAAAGTATATTTTGTGTAATATTTGCCTAATTGTCCAGCAGAAAGTTTCATTTTTTTATTTTTGGTTCTTTAGTTTCGAATAATTTCTCGTTATCAATACGAACAATTTCATAACAATGAAAAATTTTACCGCTCTAAATTTTATTGTTTTATCAAATTTGCAGTCTCTAAGTCTCTAGAGTCTAAATGTCTTGATAATTGAGGAAATATACTTTTTGAAAATTATTAAGTATTCAAATTTACGCTTATTTTATTGTTAAAAAATGTAGTGGGACGAGTTGGTAACGGAAAAAATTTATACTCTGTAATTCTTCAAATCGTCCCATTGGGACGTGCTGGCTGTGGGACGAGATGACGAACGAGCCAATTAAATTTGTGCACCGTGGCCTCTATTTCCATAAATTCTATTCATGATTCAAAAGCCAATGGCAGCCATTTTGTCGAGACACGTCAAAGGCATAAACTGTGAAGACTCATCGATTTCTAGACTTGTTAGCTGTCTAGGATCTAAAATGTAGATATGGAATTGACAAACCAACTGGATGTGTCAGTTCGCAAACTATTAAGGTGGATGCGACGGCTTCGTTCCGAAAGCACAAGTTATGATTGTTTTTTTTATTTTTTTAACAAAAAGAATTAAATCTAATGTGATTTGTAGACTAACATAGTTAGTCTTAAGCTTTTCAAGCACAGTAGTGTTAATTTATGCATAACGTTGAAAATTCTCTTGCACAATAACTATAAACAGGCTTTAAAGTGACATCCACCTTAAGGGTCAGGTCAAGATCATTATTAACCTCAATAGCGTGCGCAAAACAGCAATTTGTCTCCCTAGGGAGATTAAGTTGTATCAAAATCCATTATCTTCCGCTACGATATAACTTTTTAATTGTTAGATGTTGATTCATTGAACTTTTTAAGAACAATAAAATCTAAGGAATAATATTAATATTGAGAAATGTACAGAATTTAGAACCAGAATAATCATAATATTTAATATCCCGCTCGAGACAATCTTCCATCAAATAATGACTTCGAATTTGTACAAAGTGACGTTTGTTTATGTATATACTGGCGACTCGGTACGTGGTCAAAACCAAGGTTTTTAAACATACGAAAAAAAAATCTTTTGTGCCTCTACACTTGTTCAAGAACAACCTCGACAGTCGACTCATTTAGTATAGAAAGCCAAAATTATATTTTGCGTACTTGACAGAAAAGGTCATTAAACCTTGGTACTGACCACTCACCTAGTCTCCAGTATGAATTTGGCTGTATAAACAAAAGTCACCATGTATAATTCCTGGAGGTGCTTCGTCATTAGTTTGAGTAGACATTTGCTTGACGTGTAGACCAGAGGTGCAATCGTGTAAGACAATGGTATTCAAATTCGATTGTCATCTTCCAATTCCAGTATGAACTTGGCCGTATAAACAAAAGTCACCATGTATATTTCCTGGAGGTGTTTCGTCATTAGTTTGAGTAGAAATTTGCTTGACGTGTAGACCAGAGGTGCAATTGTGTAAGGCAATCGTCATCAAATTCGATTGTCATATGGCTATTCGGATAAACGAATTAGCCCGTTTGGCAATTGAAATCGTACGTTTTTGTTTCACACGAGAGCGTTTAGAAAATAACGCATTTCCATGTTTTAGATACAAGTTTTTATATTTATGAAATTCATTATTTTAATTTTTACTCAATTCGTTTGGAAGGACTTCTGTTTAGAACTGAAAAAAAACAGCCTTACTTTGCAATTTTTCTTTATCACGTTTTGGGCTGTTAGAAAAGGTCTCCTTTATAATATGTTTTTTTTTTCAGAACCCAATCTATTGTAGTGTGAGAGTTATATTGTTTTGAAATATCATTTTTACTACCTACGTAGCCTTAAAATAACATTCACTAAGATGATTACACCATCTAAACTAATTAACAGGTTTTAATGAAAAACTAAGTAAACATTCATAATTGAAACACTTCAAAAGTAATTCACAACATGGCCTCCACTCCGAGCTTTAAGAGGGTGCTCTTCAAAAACAGCGCAAACAATAATACCGTAAATGAAATTCATTTAAGGTGTCAATAACACGGGACTCGATGACACTTAAATAGCATTGTTTACACCAGGACCCGTAGAATTAAATTCTTGCTACTTTGACACTTTATATCACGATTTAATTTACGTTTCGAGTACTCACGTAAAAGGCAGTGTTTTAATGAATTTTTCAACACACTTGCTTATAAAGTGGCCCTTACAGCATCGTTCATAGGGTCTAAATGCAGCATATTAAACACGCGTGCTTTTACTTTAAATTATCGCACTAGTGCTTTTTACATTACAGTTATTTTTTTTAATCTTAGCAAAGAGTTTTGATGTCTTGAGAAATAGTAAAGTTTTTGCGAATAAATAAACTGTCTGAGTTAAAATATAACAAATAATCATTTAAGTTTATCAAATTATTTATATATGTCAACAAATTAACTCCAATTTTGTTGTAATTACAAAAATATTTAGTTTGTTAATATTTAATATTTAGCTGTTTGGCAGATGCGTCAGTGCCTCTATTTCTATCTGGGCAAAAAACAAAATCTCCGACGCCATTTTTCAAAGAAAATTGTCAGTTCATAGATGTGGTTTCGATTATGTGGAAAAAAGACAGTGAAATTTTATTATTTTTCCTCGCAAGTGTGTTGAAAAACGTCGTATGAAACGTGTGAGCATTAGAAATTACACTCTCGGCTCCATTACGGCCTCGCCTTCGGCTCGGGCTGCAATCCCGCCTCGGCTGTAAAGTCCAACGCAGCTCACTTGTATCATAATGCACTATTACACAAGTTGAAGCGTCGAAGGTTAAAAGGACGGTTTTAAATTTTGCAATTGCGTGTTATTATTTTAATCATAAGATACGCTGAATGAAATTAGAGTGACAGAAGAAAATGCTGCGCAAGTGGAAGATAAAGTTCGACCGATTATTATGATTGGTGACATACTGACGAAGGGCAATGTCAAACGTGCCCAGAATAGAAGAGCTTGTATGATGATATTGATAGATATGGAAGACGCGAAAGGTGTATCAGTATCGTAGCAGATGGAAATCTGTAGTCACTGCCTACCCCTCTGGGAGACAGGCGTGAACAAAAAATAAATGAATGTTACGTAGATGCTCGGCTAACCCATCAACTCATGACATCAAAGAAAATATTTTATAGTAAAAATTACCATGTACAGGAGTAGAAGGAAAAAAAGAATAGTTTATTAATTTGAAAAAAAAAACTACAGTAAGCCTTAAGAGCTACACATAATAAAATTATGGAGGCAGCTACACAGGTTTTGTGTTGACGTTAGATAGAGGGAACGGCTATAATTCATGTGACCTGGTTTACTCATTAGTAAAAACTCTACAGAGTACACCAGTCTCTTTGTCTTTATCAAAATAGATGGAGCCAAAAAAGTTTCACAGATCAGTGTTATCTTTCTAATTAAGTAACCTAACCTAACCTTAATACATAAATTAAACAAAACAAGTAAAAAAATAAATAATTATTATAATAATAATATTGCGACTTCGGCATTCGCGAAATCTATGAATAATCGTATTTGTTTAATAACGTCTTATAACAACTTAATACTAAATTTGATAAGGATATAACGAACTTAGCCAACAAAACAGGAAGTTGCAATATTTCTCACTATAGTTGTATTAAATTGATTAGTGACACGTTGATTTCATTCATAGGAAAAGAAAAAAAGGACTTTTAAGATTTTGTTCTCCACAGTCAACTTTTTTTTTATTGTGGCCTCGTGTTTCTCTTGTAAGAATCTATCATCATGAAACTATGCCGAGCTGCTGTTTTAATACTTCGATGGTCCCATCTCTATGGCCACCGTCAAGATCAAACGGCGGTTGCGCCGACGCCGTCAAAGGCCACAATAATTCAAATTTCGAACTCATGCCTTCTGATTTAAATTGTTTTTTTAACTACCCGCCAATTCTTGGCATCTGTCGGCACGTTACTTCTGTCAACATTTATTATGTCATTTGATAATCATTAGGGTCTAAAATGGAACAGAAGTATTTTAAAAATTAATTGGGTTATATAAAATCTTTGCAGTCCTTTGTTCATCTTCCAACAGATCTCTCTACATTTCTCTGACGTAATAAAAAAGTACCTACTGAGATTTTTTGAGTAGTAAATAAGTATACGTTTATTATACAGTTGAGTATGTAAAATAGTAAAAAAGATGGTCTGTACATTGAATATTTCGCAAAACTTTGAATGAAACGGGTTATTTTATTGGTATTGCGCTGAACCCAAAACCACAATTTTTAGAATTTTCGTGTGTCTTTTTGTATGTGTGTACGGGTATGTTCCGTTTTAACTCAAAAACCACTAAACGGATTTGGATGCGGTTTGTTTTAATTTTGATCTTAGTGACATGTCAAACATAGGCTATGAGGGGTGTTCATAAAGTTACACCCAACCCAAAAACGGTGCAGGTGATTAAACGCGAGCGGAGCCGCAGGCAAGTTCTAAATATAAAAATAGTTTTCTCCTGCTAGTAAAAACTGAGTTTTTGAACAAGTAGTACCCCTTAACTACAATAGATATGGTTCCGAAATAAATACATGTTATAAAAAAACTTTTCCAAGGCGATGTAACAGCCTAAAACACGGTAAAGAAAAATTGGCTCAATAGAAAAAAATTGCAAGTGAAGTGACGGTAAGGCTATTTTTTTATTTCAAACAAGCAGTCTGTCGAAGCTAATAAAGTAAAAATCACAATGATTACTGTTTAAGGCGCCTAGGCACGCCACCGTTTTAGTACAAAATTTTATAATCCGTTTCTCAGTTGTTTTTCGTAATAGACCAAACTATGTGACCTTTATCATCTGGTGCTGGTATTTTAAAAGGCACCATTTTGCCAAAATTTTGAATATTAATTTTGTTTTAAAGATATTAAGCTGGACAGATTTACATACAAAGTTGTTTTCTTGCCTCAGATTGTACCTATATCAAAATTTAACATTTCAGCCACATAGCGACTTTGTAAATGTCTGTATTTAACTATAGAGGTCTATACCTTTAGTCTATAACGAAAAACAACAGAGAAACGGGTTATCAAATTTTGTACTAAAACGGTGGCGTGCCTATGTGCCTTAAAACAAATAAACCTATTATCTAAATGAAAGCACAGCGTTTTTTTTAAAACACACTTCTGTGAATTTATATTAAATTTTATTCATTGAAAAACAGCATAACTCACTCTCTTCTTGATTTACCGCACTGCTCAGACGCGCACTTAATTTTTCCGGTATGCGATCGACCTACTACGCCTTAACGAAAATATAAAAAAAAAGGTTGGTGACATACTGAAGAAGGGTAAAGTCGAAAGTACCCGAAATAGAAGAGCTTTTATGACTATATGGACTGATGTATGTGGAAGAGGAGAAAGAGATCTCTCAGGATTGACCAATTTAATTCTGTGGCTTCTGCCTACCACTCTGGTGGGCATATGTGAGAATATTTTATATATTTTCGTAAAACTCAAGACGGAACCCGTAGATCACATACGACGTAACACTTGACACGTTATATAAAATCCAAAACATCATTAATTTGTTACAATCCAAATTTGATTAGTGAACGTAGTTAATTAAATTTCAATAAATTAAGCTTTGTTTATAGCTATAAACCTAATGAGCTCGGAATAGCTTTGATACCGTCTATTTTATTACTTTTCTACAATCTAAACATAATTATGAAAATAGTTTCTAAGTAGAAGCTGCCTAGGTATAAAATATCACTTCCTGTTCAATTCGCCAAGGTTGACTTGTTCATGATCAGAATTTTAAAACTTACCTACTTTTCTAGTTCTAAAGACTTGACTAAGATTGAAGGTAAACAAACTACAACAGATAGTTCTACGAAAATACATTATTACAAAGAAGGCCTTTTCCAAGACAATAAAAGGGTCTATAAAGCCCCAATTGAAAAAAAGCAACATGAAGAAAGGCTGTGTTTTCATTTCAAAACAGTAGTCCGTCCAAACTAATTAAGTAAATAGTAACAATCAATACTGACCAGTTTCAATATATGAGTATAAACTCATTGTTTACAACATAGGGAATAGGTTTCTTTTTCTAAAAGGCACTTTTTGAATTAATATAAAATTTTATTTATTAAAAGAGAATTATACAATATCTTCTTGATATTGACACGCAATTTTTCAGATATCTCTTTCGCCATGCGAGTAAATGGAGTGATGAAGTAAAAAAAACACTCGACTGAATATAACGTATAACTGTCCAAAGGAAACAATATAATTATGTTAACTTAGTAATTTTGGAAACGGAGAGGTTTTATTTAAATAAATACTGTCACGAAAAAGGGAAATAACTTTTTTGTTTTTTTTGTAACGTATTCCTTTTTTCCGACATGCCTACCAAGTCGTCTATCGAGGTATGCTTATGAAATATCTACTTTTCTGAGCTAGTTTTGTGGAAGATAAGATTGGTAGAAGGGATTCTAAATCTCATCCATCCATCAGCCTGTTTCGTCCACTGCTGGACATAGGCCTTTCCAAGATTTCGCCACTCTTGGTGGTCCTCCTGGAAGAAATGCCCATACTCACGCACGCAGGGTCGGCGGTTTGGTGAGCGCGGTGCCGAAACCCTTGCACCGTCACTAGTCTGTTTTATATAAGGCCCGGCAATTGGGGATGGACATACCGCCATCCATCGGTCCCAGGCAATGGTGGGCCGCCTGGTTTTGCCTGAGAGCTGTTCTCTTACTCTCCCCCGAATAACTTCGGGAGGATTTGCGAGTAAGATGGTGGTACCTCCGCTAAGCAGGTGGGTTGGTGAGCGCGGTGCCGAAACCCTTGCACCGTCACTAGTCTATTTTATATAAGGCCCGGCAATTGGGGATGGACATACCGCCATCCATCGGTCCCAGGCAATGGTGGGCCGCCTGGTTTTGCCTGAGAGCTGTTGTCTTACTCTCCCCCAAATAACTTCGGGAGGATTTGCGAGTAAGATGGTGGTACCTCCGCTAAGCAGGTGGGTTGGTAAGCACGGTGCTGAAACCCTCGCACCAGTGAAACCGCTGCCCATCACCAGTCTGTTTTATATAAGGGCCAGCAATTGGACATACCTACCGCCTTCAATCGATACCAGGCATGCTTGTGCCTGTTTAAGAGTTGTCCTCGTACTCTCCCCCGAATATGGGGTTTTCGAGTAAGATGATTGTACCTCCATAGTCGAGCGCGGCACCAGCTCTACCGCCTATAATAACTATAACCTATAATAATATTTGATAAATAATACATACTTCTAATTAACTATCAGAAAATTTCCCGCTGGACCACTTTTTACCTAACCTAAGGGTAAAATAAAATAAATAAATATAGAAAAATAGTAGTTGTATTTAATCGTCGGTGAAAAATGGGTGTACGAGTTTGAACTGTGACGAGAGATACAGGAGATGTGAGCAAGTATCCACTTTAAAACTTTACCTGGGCATTTCGCTTTATCTGGACACCTGTCAAAGAGGAAATCAAATTAGCGTTTTTTTTTACTAATATTAGTAAAATAAAAAAAACGGCCAAGCGCGTGTCGAACCACGCGCAATGTAGGGTTCCGTAGATGCCCGGTACATATAAGTTGGTCTACTAACACAGACCGCGCCAAACTTCTGGTCCCATACATTATAGGGGGCCAAAAGTTTGGCGCGACCTGTACTCGTAAAACTGTAAGGCCTTCTTAGCTGCGATACTTTTGCTTTTAAATTCAATATATATACTACTTCTGTGAATTTTTTCACATTTCTTTACAACCGTTTGGCCGGCAAAAAAATCCATCCGCAGTTTACGTTTATGAGAGGTACTACTAAAACATTTTTTTTTCAAGATTTTATTTTACAGTTTTGTTGGCGTGATTAATATTTATATCCATGCCAAATTACAGCCAGTACTAATAGTCTCTGAGCTAAGCCGCGCAGAGACGGACATGGCGAAACTATAAGGGTTCCTATTGTCGGACTACGGAACCCTAAAAAAGTTTGCACCTGGCAGCCGTACTACGATTCCGGTGATAAAAATACCACTTCAGACGTTTTACATAATTGCTAGGTAGACACTAAGCAAAAGCACCAATCGACAGATATTAACGGCAGTATATTTGAATAATAGCGTAAGTGTCTCCTTACTTGTCACGATTTTGTCATTTATGCGTTATCCTTTATAAAACACCCGGTCAAGCGAGGTCCACTTAATCAAACATTTAGTTTTTACAAATTTCATAATATTATTTTTAGCGGATCACTGCAGGGCCATAACATCTAAACATTGAATATTTTTGCGGAAATTGTAATGATTTTTTAAAATTAGTTTTGAGGAGAAAACAGTTTTTATTTTCTCCTCTGCGTATCTTCCGTTTTAACTTGAGAACCACTCAACGGAGGATGCGGTTTTCTTTATTAACATCATAGTAACCCTGCTCAACTTTCAATAGGCTATAAGGAGTGTTGGTAAAATAACCACCAAGCCAAAAACTGTCAATAATAGTTTTAACAGATGCTCAAATAAAAAGTACGTACTTCCATGCAAACAAAGCCTGGGCAAAAGCTAGTACAAAAGTAAAAAACAATTTCCGTTTAACAAACTTAACCAAAGTGAACACCTTGACAAGCAATGGCTCCATAAATTAGTAAATTTTCCCCTAAATCAACTGACCCATTAACCGTTTCAGTAAATTCAAATAACTTGAAATGCGCATACATGTCAGTAGGAAGACATGCCTACGATTTATATGTTAAATAATTGACTGCCGCAAGTAATGACCTTACACTTACAGGCATTATTAGTGTCCCTTTTACAGCTAAACGATGAACGTAATTATGTAATTATAATATTTTCTACTAGCTTTTGCCCTCGACTTCGTTCGCGTGGGTTTCGGATATAAATTCGAATCAGACTTCCCATAGATTTATATTATAGCCTTTGCCGTTTGCGTCTATTCAATCTTTGCCTCGTTTTCGGCTTGGGCGTTATTTTATGAACACCCTTTATAGTCCATGTGTTGACCAGGGTAACCACAATGATAATAAATAAAACTGCATTCAAATCTGTTGATTGGTTCTCGAGATATAAAAACATTTATTCAATCTTTGCCCCGTTTCCAGCTTGGGCATTATTTTATGAACACACCCTATAGTCGATGTGTTAAGAAAGGTAACTACAGCTATAATTAAGAAAACCGCATTGAAATCCGTTGATGGGTTCTCGAGTTATAAAAGCGTTTATTTAATCTTTGCTCCGTTTCCGGCTTGGGCGTTACTTTATGAACACCCCTTATAGCCTATGTGTTGACCAGCGTCACTGCGATGATAATAAAAAATCCGCATCCAAATTCGTTTAGTGGTTCTCGAGTTAAAACGGAACATACCGACAGACGGCCTCAGTACAGTACCAATAACCCATTTCATTTAAAATTTCGCGAAAATATTCAATGTACAGACACGACTTTTTTACTACTTTATTATTAGTAAGTAAGTATACAGATTTGTGCGTGAGATAAAATCTATCATCGACAGCATTCGGCTTGATGGCTATTTTATCAAGACCCCCTATCTTTACTAATAATAAAGTATAAAAAATCGGCCAAGTGCATGTCGGGCCACGCAGTGTAGGGTTCCGTAGTTGCCCAGTAAATTTTATAAGTTGGTCCAATAATACAGATCGCGCCAAACTTCTAGTCCCATACATTTAGAAGAACGGCCCATACGTTGTCGTGTTTAGAGGGGTCTAAAAGTTTGCCGCAACCTGTATCCATAAATAACCGTTTAGCCAGCTGGAGGGGGGATAATTGACTCTAACAAAAATTTTCACTTTAAAGCTTGATACTTCACCAACGGATCCCTAAATCTAAAAATGGTTCTCATACACCCACAATGTTCTTAAGCGACCTATCCAACGATACCCCACACTATGGGATAGACGAAAAAGAAAATTCATCCCCAATTTACTTGTATGGGAGATACTCTTAAAATATTTGTTTCTTATTTATCGGCGTTATTAATATGTATATCCATACCAAATTACAGCTTTCTAGTACTAATAGTCTCTGAGCTAAGCTGTGGACAGATGGACGGACAGACGGACATGGCGAAACTATAAGGGTTCATCGGACTACAGAACCCTAAAAACGCATGTCTCTACATTTAAAGCTTTTTAAATTCTTTTAATGGTGTGGGTTTTTAGTGTTGCATTATTTTTGATATAGATTTATTGACAGTAGTTTTAATAATGCAAAATTGTTTTTCTGCCTTTTATCCTTTAGAGTTCCTAAGGAGTAACGACAAAAAATAGTGCAAGCAAGTGTATTTCTAACCATAAATTATTCATTAGGTTGTACGTTTTACGTTCGAAGATAACGTGTACATCAAGGAAGTGTAATTTAACTTACTTATCTATACTATTATAGTTTATAGTACCATTGACGAAATTTCCATTGACTCACCTTTTGCACACATTAACATATTAATATAGGCGTAATGTGCTAAGGATTTCTCTTCCATAACCACTTACTTATTTAAAAACAAAAAAAAGAAGAATACTTGTATAATTGTACTGCTGTACTAATACTGCCCAAACCCGATTACCGAGCAAATTAGTTTCGCCTAGGCCAAACTAGCTTTTTTGGAATTTCTGAAATACATCAGCTCAAAATCGAACCGGTATCTTATGTTAGAAGGTTAGATATGGTGGTTATTTTTTTATGAAAACCCGAAGTCAACTAGGCCTAGGCAAAACTAATTTGTTTGGCTGAAGACATAACACATATTTACAAACAAAAACCTTCTATTTTTAAAGTTGCACATTTGTTTGCCCACCATTTTCACTACTTTTTCACCACATTGAAGGATGACTGGAAGAAATTTCTTAAAAAAAAAGCTCGCCCTTGTACAAACTATTATTCATGTTTATATTGTGTTATTTAAGATTTTTGTGCAATAAATAATAAATAACAACATCGATGTCATAGCAGCATTAGGACAGCAAACAAGTCACTAAAATGGTAGCGCCTGCGCCTGACAAACGATTCGGCAATCTCTGAGTACCTACGGAACCCTAATTTTTATTATTTTCTGTCTCACTTTAAATTATGTACAACAATTCGACCAAATTTAAAACTTGTATATAACGTGACTTTAATTTATACCGGCAAACTCATACTGCAGGCTTCATAAGTGATCAGTTAAACGGATCGTTTGACACTTTTTGCTAATTTCGTAAAATAAAATCTTGACGTCCCAGTAATTGACTCGGGGCTGGGCTTGCGTTTGTAAGGAATACGAAAAGATTAATTTGCGAATTTCACAAAAATCGTCATCGAACCTTGTTACTGAGCACTTACCGAGTCTTCAAGAAAAAATTAAAATCACCTTATATATCAACGTACTTACGACAGGGCTGAAACAAATAACGTTAGAAAATAGTATAATATAATAAAATGTATATGTTACCCTTCGGCTTTTCTTTATAAATATTTATATATATATTAATTCTAGTTAAAATATGCACATAAATAAATTAGCAAGATATATTTCGTTAGAAAATAGTAATTATTCTTGGTTTAATGTATGGGACATTTTATTAAATTGTTTATTGTTTGCCGTGATAGAAGCCATAGTAACAATTACTCGGTAAAAAAATTCAACTGGCTACCTATTACAGTTGAAGCTGTAAGCCTATGTGACAGACGGACAGACATACAGACAGCGAAACCCTGAAAATGATAGTCATAAATTAATAAGTTCTGTAGGTTTATTTATTAGGTTTAGATTGTTCTTATTTTAGTAACATTTAATTTAATTTTTGTTTTTCTGTTTCTGTTAATATTAAGAAATACATTTCCATTTGTACCGGGAAGTGAAAAAATATAAAAGCAAAAATTTTTTTTTCTTTTACGGTATTGTCATTTAACGATACATGATCTACCCTAGAATATACATAAGGTCCTACAATAATATGTGAAAATAATTCTAGGGTAGATCATGTTCACTGATCAAATTCCAGAGGAAGAAAAAATTTTTTGCTCAAATAATTTTTCCACTGCCCAGTACAAAAGTGGTTCAATCAGCTGACTAAATTTGTATGGAAAGGTAAAAAAAGGAACGGAAAAAAAAATATCGGTCGAATGCGGTCATTAGGGATACTCTATAATCTGTTGATTTTTTTTTCACTTTGAATTGTAGGACCTTATATATTTTTATATGATCATATAGATGACAAAACCATGACAAGGAAGGAGACATAATATACTCAGCTATTATTTAAATATACTGCTAATAATATAGACGTCAAATGGTGATTTCACTGTCTACTTAGCAATCATCTAAGATGTGATGTTTTAGCTTATCATAGGAATCGTAATGGCTGCCAGCTGTAAATTGTATAATCTTATTTTCATTTCATATATTTATTTCACCGAAAAATATATTTTACAAATTGACCAATCGATACCAATAAACCACAATATTGGTTTGTCTCGATATCGAGTTATTCGAACTGGTACCACATTTTTGTAATAAGTACATTATGATTTTTATGATACAAGTGAGCTACGTTGGACATTACAGTCGAGGTGGGATTGCAGCCCGAGCCGTAGGCGAGGCCGTAATGGAGCCGAGAGTGTAATGTCTAATGCTCACGCGTTTCATACGACGTTTTTCAACACACTTGCGAGGAAAAATAATAAAATTTCACTGTCTTTTTTTCCACATAATCGAAAACACAGCTTTGAACTAACAATTTTCTTTGAAGTATGGCGGCGGAGATTTTGTTTTTTGCGCAGATGGACATAGAGGCACTGACGCAAAAAGCCGAACAGCCTAATATTGCCAAACATCCAAATAGTATTAAATATTACCTGAATATTTTTGTATTTACAAAAAAAATTGAGTTAATTTGTTGATAAAAATAAATAATATAATGAAATTAAATGATAATTTATTATATTTCAACTGAGACAGTCTATATTTATTCGCAAAAACTTTTCTTTTTCTCAAGACATCCAAACTCTTGGCTAGGATTAAAAAAAAACTGTAATTTAAAAAACACTAGTGCGATAATCTAAACTAAAAAGCACGCGTGTTTAATATGCTGCATTATGACCCTAAGAACGCTGCAATAAGGGCCACCTTATAAGCAAGTATGTTGAAATATCTTTATAATTTTTGGAAACACATATACACATCGTCACGACATGATTCCCAGAGGGGGTATCAAGTCACAGTCCACACTCCGTACATATCCGCTTTTCACCGACGATTATTACGTCCAAACGTGACGGGCACAAATATTGACCAACAGCTTGGTATAGATTAAACCCACGACCTCTAGGTTAGCAGGCAAATGCCCCACCACTCGGCCATAGAGGCGATTTACGATGACATTTTATCTTTTACGAAAATCCCCAAAAAGCCGTGTCGACAACAACGGTTGCCTTTATTTCTCATATCTCAGCAGAGCTTGATGCAAGATGGCTGCAACACTGGGAGTGTGCGGAATCTTGAAATGTTGTTTTAATATCTAGCCCCTCAGATAGCTAGAAATTTCATAAGTGCACCTCGGTAGACGACTTAGTTGGCACGTCGGAAAGGAGGTAAATGGGCTAATCAACTTTTTTATCCAACTGCTAGTTCTTTTAACGTTAGTTAAAACTAGTTCTTTTAACGCGTAGAATTTTAGATAAAGAGATCATTGAATGTCTTAAGAATCAAACAATGTTTCATAATTATTGTAATTTTCATTAAAGACGATAATGGTGTATTTCACAGTCTCAATTTACCTATATTTTATCGTTTTTATACATGTTTTGTAGTATTATTTAAATCCTTAACTAATACATACGGCTACTCACGATGTATTAGTCAGATTTTGCCTTACTAGTTTCATATATCTATACCGGGTGTAAATAGACGCTGCTATACCATTAAATGAAACCACATATTTTACCGACCCTACTGAACCATTTTCCCAAGAGTTATACCCGCGGCCACCCTTAGTTTGGGAAATAATTGAGTTTCAAACAAAAATGCGTGAGCCCTTACGCACCGACATACGAGCGAGTTTAGAGAGAGCGTCGTCCGTGAAACAGCAGTTCCGTTGCAGCGTTCTAAAATAGACCTTCTTCCTACGAGATAAAGTCTTTGAGTTACAGTTGAATATCTTTTTCTCTGAAGATTTGCGCGGATTATTTTTTTCGAATAATTGTTCAGTATGATCAGTAGAGTATGTAGTTTTATTTAATGGTTAGCACTCTATTTACACCCTACATATGTATGTGAGGGAGAGGTCTTGTTTATGGGTATGAAATGAGAGGGATAAGGGCGCTGTAAACTTAATAAACAGTTACATAGTTAACTCATGTTTTTGTAAGTGATTTTAAAATAATCCGAGTTGTATGTATGATGTTGAAAATTAGTTTTACTATACAACGTGAAATTTAAGTCATTTTGTTAACGAAAACTGGTGATAGTACTCGTCGATATGAACAACTTTTACTATAAAGCCTACCCTGAAATCGCAAAAAAAAATTCAGCTGTTTCATACATTTTGGTCGAGTAGGTATTTAACTTTTCTATGGAACCGCTGATATTTTTTTCGCGTTTTCAGGGTTGGCTTCATAGTAAAAGTTGTTCATATGGACGAGTACCATCACCAGTTTTTATTAAAAAAATGACTTAAATTTCACGTTGTATCTGATAAATATAGGTAATAATAATATTTATTTTATCTTAGAAAGGTTAAAGGTAAAAGGGTTGACTTCTGCAATCAGCGTTTTCTTCTTTGGTACACAAAAATAATTATTTGAACTTGGCTGTGATTCCTGCTCTTCACAACGAGGCAAACATGTTGCCTACGTATCTCAGCTTCTCTTGTGTTTATGACAGGCGCTTAATTTGACTTTAATTCGCTCGTTGAAACTTATTATAATGTCTTCTAATTTAGCAAAGTTATTTTTACATGAACTGAGCTGAGTAAATCAATTTCATACTGCACGAGATATGAATTTCTGAAATACTCCGGAAATATTGTGATGTAAAAAAGTGGGAGTTGGACTCACGCCCTATACCATTCAAATAAATTAATAGACTCAAATGATTTGAATAAACATTACAAACTTATCATTAACCAGAAAAAATGATGAAACAAAACTGCAAAATTAAGTTGGTCGAGTATTTGGGTACGTAACACTAAACCTATATTAAAAATTGTCGTTTTATTTTTTATTTATTTTATAAGAAACAAAACATCTTATACTTAAGATGAGAAACTTAAATATTAAACAAAAGGACTACATGTTTCATAAATGATACAACAAAAAGATAAATTAGTAATTTGACCGCTTTGCTTTTGGAGTTTACAAGAATCAATACACACTCAATACACTGCCATGCATGACTAACAAACACTGAAATGTACAAAAAACAATTAATGTTTATAATAAAATAACAAACAACTTAGATACATGTAGGTATTGACTAAGGTATTAATTATTTATAATAACAGGTCCTTACAGATAATAAACAGTGAAGACAAAATTCTAACAAAAACACACAAATAGAAGGACTGCAAACACGTTCTTTTTCAGGGCGGTCACTGATATGGGACGCAACATGCGTTGACACATTGGCACAGTCCCATGTCCAAGTGACCGCAACAAAGGCAAGCGCGGCAGCCGAAAAAGCAGAAGGTGTAAAAAGGCGCATGTATGGAGCCTTTGGCGAGGGCTTCATATTTGTGCCTTTTGCTGTTGAAACTCTTGGGCCGTGGGGTCAAGAAGCGCGACAACTTTATAAAGAAATTTCATCGCGTTTGGTCGACGCTTCAGGTGACCGAAGGGCTGGAAGCAGCTTTGCCCAAAAAATAAGTTTGGCCATTCAACGTGGTAACGCTGCCAACCTTTTGGGCACCCTTCCCAACGACGACGGTAGCGATCTGGCCAGCATTTTTTATTATTTGTTATAAATATTTAAGTTTTTAGGTTGTATTTGTTAGGTTTTTTTTTAAGATTATTTTTAGTTAAGTTTTGTAATGTTATTTAAGGTCTTAACACCTTAATAAAGTAAAAATAATAAATGACATGAAAAAAAAACAAAACACGTTCTTATTTATTTAAATTAAGAGCTAACATTGGTTGGGTAGCACTACTAAAACCTGTTTTTAGAAACAAAGAGATGAAATTACTATGGTAGGTATGCATTAGAAAATAATTTCACGGAGCAGATTTTTAAATTGATACAAGCTGGATGAAAACATGTCTATGGATTCTAGTTTATAATTATAAAGTTTAAAAACTCGTCTTAAATACGTGTTGTTAGCGTAGTAGGTTCGACATAAAGAATAAAAAAATAGGTAACGAGAACGTGAAGAGGGTCTGCGCAAGTAGACATTTACTTTTTATAGTTAAGTAGGTGAGTCAATTATCTCGTTGATAATTTTAAACATTTTAAGCATCCAAATATTGACGGCGCTTAGCAAGAGAAGGTATTCGATGACGGATAGCTGATTCAGCGTAATCCTGAAAGTAGTTACCAGTTCGATAGTCGCAAGGATTTTAAAAACTATTTTTTTATTTTTTCTATACGATCGATGTGGACAACGTATTGAGGATTCTACACAATACAACAGTATTCTAAGAGACTGCGGACAAATGCAAAATAGAGTGTTTTATAGGTTGCTGACAGAGTCGCAAAATCAATCCCAATTTTTTATATGCCTTATTTATTATTTTATCAATATGAAGATTAAAATGAAGTTTACTATCTAAAGTTACACCTAGGTCTCTAATCTCACTTACCTGTTGCAAAATATTACCCGATAAATTATAGTTAAATTGGATTACGCTTTCTACGAAAAGAAATGGTGTAGCATTTATTAAAATTTAGAATAAGTTGATTTTGATTACAATAATCAACAAATTTACGAATATCATTTAATAATATATCACATAATATATAACAAAATTCTAAATTTCTAACTAGTTTAGTTTTTGAGATAGACCCCGTAACAAAAATGCTCTTAAAGTGACAACTTTGATGGCCATTCCTTTATTATTGTAGATTTAAAAAAATATTGTATGTAATCTCGTTTAATAGTATTATATAAGGTGACTTTCGTTTATGTAGCCAAATTCATACTGGAAACTCGGTAAGTGGTTGGGATCCAGGTTCAATGACCCTGTTTGCAAAATAAGAAAAAAAATGTTTGTGCCTCTATACTTGTTCAAGAACAATCTCGATCCAATTAGTATAGGAAGTCTAAATTTTACTCAACGTATTTCACAGAAAGGGTTATTGAACCTTGATCCTGACACTTACCGAGTCTCCAATATGAATTTGGCTATATAAACGAAAGTCACCTTATAGATGTCTGTGGATATATTTATGTAAATACTTTAAGTACGTTTTAGAATTGTAAATAACGCACTCCATACAACTAACACTTCTATTCCCTGACTCATACTGTGAAGCTTTGTATTAAGGTCACCTAACAAGGCCAGACAACTACCACCAGAACAAAAACTCTTATTGCCTTGAAATAAAACCGACATTAGATTGTTAATTTAATCTTGTTACTCAGGCCAGGCAAACTACGTAGTACTGAAAGACCCTGAGTTTCAGGACTCGACTGCTGCGCGCAGTTGGGGTCGACCTTCGAAACTTGCAGCGGAGGTCACCCTTTATGTTCTAATGCTAAATGAAGCAGAGAGCGCAGTTTCACTATATTTTCATTTTAGAAAGGGTAAAGTGAAATAGGGTGAATGTATGTCAGGGTGAGAAGAAAGCGAATTTTGCAGGGAAAAATATTGAGATGGTTGAGGCCATTTTATGATGAAAGTGTTGTTAGGTACCTAATACTATCTTGAACTTAATGCACTTGCTGTAATCTCGCTATTTATTTTGAAATCTGTTCTTAGTAGAAAAATATATATTAGACTACAATAATATTTTTGTGTTGTCACTTTAAGGCCATTTTTGTTACGAAATTTTTGTCAAAAACTGAACTAGTTAGAAATTTAGAATTTTGTTCTATATTATGTGCCATATTATACTAGTGTATTATTTAAGAGACTGCGCGCTTGTCTTGATAACAAGAGGTCGCAGGTTCGAATCCTGGCCCGAGGAATTTTTTCAAATTCTTGTCTTTACATTTGTTTCTAATTTATCTTTTCTGGTTTGTAATGCACTGTAATAATAATATTTAGAGTATTCCAAAGCGATGGATTTCGCAATAAAAACATAATCTTAGACTACAATACCTATGGCTATTCTGGCAGGTGTGTAAACATTACTCAAGCAGATTTCGGATGATTTTAAAATGAATTTTGTACGGATTTGTATTGGTTTATTTTTTTTTAAATCCCTTAGTAAGCATTCCTTATATTTCATAGTATTAATTTAAAAAGAATTAATTACTCTGCTTTACACGGTATGGCATTTATCGTACTGTAAACCAAAGTCGAATGACTGATATTGAGAGTGAAAAATAATACTATACTAGCCGTCCTGCGGGCCTTTTTATGTAACTTTTTATCGCTTGCCATCTGGTTGCTAAATACTAAAAACATACATAAAACTGAACTTTCAAAACTGCCTTCAGTGTACATTGGAATGTTCACGAACTGTGACGTCACTTTAAGTACGAACGTATCATTAGATAATCGGAATTCGATAGTATATTCATGTGTTTGAAGTTTGACAACCAGTTGGTAACCGACTCAACGATACATAATCTAGGAGCTGGTCTACCGTTTAACTGAGTCGGTTTCTGAAGGTGCTGCGCGGTGCGGGAGAGGTGACATTGCGTCTCTCTCTATCGCGTCTATTCAAAAACCCTCCCGCACCGCGCAGCACCCTCGGGAGCTGACTAAGTTAAACGTCGTCGTCGTTGTACAAGTACATTTAATTCAGGATGTGTTCTAGCATCACCGAGTGCCAACAATTGCAAGTTTACCTTATAAAATATTTATAATTTACCTTGAATGAAAACAGTTGTTTACAAACATTACAAGATAAAACACGAAAACATACAAAATATCGTTCTGCTAGTTTGAAACGTCAAGCATTAATCGTTTAAGGTATTATATGAACCTGTCTCTTATGTTGGCAATATAAGTACAGCTAACGAAATGTTTTTTTTATGTGTGTTTTATTTCCCCAGATTAAATCTTCAAGGGACCTTGATTTTTTTAAATTATATGTAACGCATCATCATAATACATAATTATGTATATAATTAGCCTTCCAACGAGCTCGGTCATAAATTCGACTGACAAATAAACGATATATTTTTCTGCCCTACGCCTATTTTAGAGCTAACTCCACTTTCGAACAAAACGACCACGGTACAGGGCATGGTCAGAAGTTTAAATAGTTCCGATTCACTGATTGGTCAACGAACTAGAAACCTGATTGGCGGATGCAAAAATTGGAAAAGTTTCAGACCACGGCATTTTGAGGTCGTGCGGCAACAGAAGGAAGCTGCAATTTTCGCTTTTTTATGAACTATTTTAGTTTATTTCAAGAAGATAATTATTTTATTAGTCAAACACATTATAAGAATAGGCCACAACAAACTGGGGTCGGAGCGTACTCAGCTGAACTTAAGATTAACAACTCAACAGCCTTAGGTAAGTATAACACGATCTTCCAAGCGGAATGCGTCGGTATAATCCTGGCTTCAAGCCCGGTGCTCAGCAGAGAAGCTAAAGGCCTCAACATTCGCATACTTTCTGGCAGCACTGTGGTACTCCGGGCTCTGAGCAGGACTACGGTAAACTCTGGGCTCATACTTCAATGTCTAGATCAACTGGAAGAGGTAAGCCGATACAATAAAGTCACCCTCCAGTGGATAAAAGGACACAGTGGATCGCTGGGTAACGACGCGGCTGATGAACTGGCAAAAAAGGCACAAAACAAAAACCGGTAGGTGCTGAACCACTGGTATTAACCAGATAAGAACACGGCTGCGTGGGAGAACCAGCTCTCAACATGCTGAACAATGGGTAATCGTAAGAACCTGCAGACAGACGAAAGGGGTTTTACCCACCGTGGACCGTCGTCTGACAAAGAAACTGCTACGCCTTAATAAAACCAACCTTCGCATGATGGTAGGGCTACTTACAGTACATAGCAACCTTAACAGACATTTCTATATTATAGGTCTACAGATCACTACCGTGCTTGAAGGAAAGCGTCAATGTTCTAGGTTTTACTTGATCACTACCATGCCTGAAGGAAAGCGTCAATGTTCTAAGTCTTTACTTGGTCACTAGCATGCCTGAAGAAAAGCGTCAATGAGACCCAGGATGAAGAGCACGCCCAACAAGTGGAAGAGTAACGAAAGAAATATTTTCTCGCACGCAGATATATTTCTTAGGAAAGTTGTTTAATATGATTAGTACGAGTATATACATTCACACCCAGAATAGAAGTTTCAAATAATTCAAAACACTGTCAGGAAATAACCGTCTTTGCACAAAAAGTCCGAACGAGCTGTCGATGATCTTGAAGATAAATTAAGGTCATCCAAACGTAAAACTTTATTTGTCCCGATATCAGTGACACATTGTCACAATGATAAAAACACACTGTCATTAGTCCAATTTGGGTCTCTTTACAGGTGCCGATCCTGCAACTACACGACACACGAGAGATCTACAAGCGTAGCTCGGTGTTATGCTTCAAAACATTGGCCGAAACTGTTTCTATGTACATATATCGAACTTTTACTGTAGTTATTATATTTCTGTCCATCCATCCATCAGCCTGTTTCGTCCACTGCTGGACATAGGCCTTTCCAGGATTTCGCCACTCTCGGCGGTTCTCCTGGAAGAAATGCCCATACTCACACACGCTGGGCAGGCGGGTTGGCAGGCAATTGGGGATGGATATACCGCCATTCATCGGTCCCAGGCAATGGTGGGTCGCTTGGTTTTACCTGAGAGCTGTTCTCTTACTCTCCCCCGAATAACTTCGGGAGGATTTGCGAGTAAGACGGTGGTACTTCCACAGTCGAGACCGGCATCAGCTCTACCGCCTACAAGACTATAGCCTATATATATATTGAACAGAGTTACTACGATGGCAATAAAAAACACATCCAAATCTCTTGATACATACCTACAGACAGACACAGAAAGACAGAGAGACAGACACGGCCAGACAAAATTTCTAAGAATGGTGTTTAGTCTTCAGCACAATACTAAAATAAAAACGAAATGAAAAATACTTTATATACAGACAAGGTAAATAACTAATAACAGATTACCTATGACCCTTAAACTAAGCAATTTTGGAACGTGAGGGCCTTATCAACGATTTACCACAAAATGCTCCACACTCTGATACCAAAAACTCAAATAATAATTTTATGCGACTTAAATACATATCTAT
Organism: Ypsolopha scabrella; assembly: GCA_910592155.1. Taxonomy (NCBI): domain Eukaryota; kingdom Metazoa; phylum Arthropoda; class Insecta; order Lepidoptera; family Ypsolophidae; genus Ypsolopha; species Ypsolopha scabrella. The sequence continues at coordinate 2,753,936 of OU342978.1, forward strand.
AAGTACCTACATGCCTTTCACAACTGTTAACAAAAATGCATAAACCAAGTATTTACAACATGCAAAACAAAAAAAAACGCTGCTATGTTAATGACCAATAAAAGGGTTATATAATTATTATGTAACATAAAATATATATATATATATATGTATATATATGTGAGCATATTACATAAAATTACGTAAATATTATGAATAAATATATAAATTACTGATATTTAATTTTTTTTTATTTGGTTTTAGTATTAGTTCTGTCTCGTCATAGTTTAGTGATTTTAGCCAGTTCTGTACTATTTGTTTTGCTTCAATTAGCTTACACTTTTTTATGACACAGTTCTTGGATACCTGGTTAATAACCTATTTCATTTTTTTTATATTCAATGTACAGACACGACTTTTTAAATACATTATAATTATTATTATATAGATTATTACATATAAAGAAATATGGACTCGTGGTGTGAAGCGTCGACTATTGTAAAGAGGTCCGTCTTCTGCTGATTGACTTTGATCAAAGTTAAACCTATAAAACCATTGGACCATGTCGGTGTAAAATGTTTTATTATAGGTACATAAAAAGGCGCGACTATAGTAGCTGCCATATGAACGTAAATATTCGCGAGGCAACTCAATTATAGAACGGGCACCTACGAAGCTATTTATTGTAAAAAAAGAGTTAGCCCGAGAACGGAGCTAAGTTTATTTGTTACGTCAACAACTTTGCATCCGAATAAAAAATGTATGATTTTTAATCTGTAAGATTGATTGGAGTCGTGCTAGACTGCGATCTGTTGTTTTACTATTGTTTTATATACATTTGATTTTTGTATCTCTCACTCCAAGCGAAAAAATGCACCGTGCGAGAGCGGATTCAGCGCAAAAGAGAAAAAAAGTATGTTTTATAATTTTATTGATAAAAAACAAAATATCTAGCAAAATTTTCAAAATCAAAAATCCAAATATAGTTAAGAACCTGCCTAATCAAATATGATTCATATACATCAAACGAGGAGATGCAATTTGTTTGAAGACCTCATTTAAATAGTTATTTCTATCGGGGAAAATTTATCCAAACGTGTTTTCCAAAAACAAAGCCATAGATTTAGGTAAAGTCAAAATGTATTTACCAGAAATTAATTACAATTTTCTGTTTACGTCATGAAATATACAGAAACAAACCATCCATATTTTATTAATATTACTCTTAGGGTGGTTAATAAATTGGATCGTTCTGTTCGTTGATTGAGAAATATTTGCCTACCTACCTACTACCACTAGTGTTATATATGTAGCGTGTACAATCCTAGAAGCGGGTATGTGTAACTCGCGAAAGGTGGGTTCCTCCACATTCGTTTCAGCAGATTAAATTAAAGTATGTTCGAGATAGCATGATATGGGTGACAGTTCGTAATTTTCCGTTTCACCTATACTACTCACACCATACTACATACACACAGGTACAAAAGAAAATATTAGGTTTTAGAAATAATGTATATCATTATTGCGAAAATAAAATAAATTATTTATCTATAAATCGAAACAATAATCACAGTGTATTCGTTACATTAAACAAAAAAATATTCAGAAAATAATAATGTCTTTTATAGCACACCGTGCGTAAAATGACCGCTTTTCGCACGCTGCGCTTGCGTAAAGTCGGCATTTTCCGCACTTTTGCTATAAAATATTATACGATACTTGATGCGTGGATCGGAACGTTAACCCATAGGTACTGACACCACATAATCAAAAATACATCGATGAATCTGTGCGGACATCGTATAGGATCACATCAGTATGAGTTCATCTTGTATGTGGTTTGCGTTTTCTTTGCGGTTGCTTTACGTGCTATTTGATTTGACGTTTGTTACTGTTTTTGTTGATTTTGTTTTGTAATTGTTGTTTGTTTTTGGTGAAATGCCGTTAATAACAAAAAAAAATCTTTGAACTCGTAAGCTTGTGAGTTATTGGTTCGTTCAATTTGATTAATTTAGAAATTAACAAAAAGTAGTTTGGATATTCGAAGATCAATCAAATAAAAAATCGATTTGATAGCCCTTGTTAACATTCTCGATAAGTACAAAAATCGATTCAATTTCGTTAGGGCACATAACTATAACTGTCAACTTTGAACTGCCACCCATATCATGATAACTCGAACATAGAGTAGTGCGTAATTATTTTAGCGATCATTGAAATAGCCACGTTTTAATCCTGGATCTTTCTGGATCTAACAACTAGCTACACCGATTATTAACTTTGTATTGGGGCCTTAATTGCGATAACTAACAATATACCTTAATAGATATGTGCTTGACGTTTTGACGCCTCTGTAGGAAGCTTGTGACCACGACAGCCTACAGAGGCGTCGAAACGTCAAGCACACTAATAAGGTATGTTGTTTGCTATCGCGATTAAGACCCCAATATCAGGTTAATAATGTGTGAAAATCGCGAAAGTTTAAAGTTTACTATAGCTACACCGACTTCAAAGTACCTGTGATTTACACAGGTATAAAACTATTGCCCAATCTGTTTTTAATTATCTTTTCCAGAAGTCTTCCTACTCACATTGATGATTTTAAAAGTTTGGAACAAAAAGCTGACTTTATGGAATCATACGAAAAAAGTAAAGCCATAAATTTTACCAATATTATTAATGTATTTATTATTTACTAGCTTTTGCCCGTGGCTCCGCCCGCAAATTATTCGGTTTAACTACATGCTGTTTCTGGGATAAAAAGTAGCCTATGTGTTAAGGTAGGGTATAAGCTATATCCATTCTAAATTTCATGCAAATCCGTCCAGCCGTTTCAGCATGAAAGAGTAACAAACACACACAAACACACACACACGCACAAACTTTCACGTATTATTAATGTATTTATTATTTGTTGAAGCCAACTTGTAGCACAGAATAATGATTGGGAAAAAAAATTACTATAAAGATTTAAATTAAAATAATTATAGAGTAATTATTGAATTATATCTAACATGCAATCATCTAAACTTATGTCAACACAAATTAATTATGCATACTCACTCATGCATTACCATTTTACCGATATATCTATAGATAAGTATTTAAGCAAAAGTACACATGGATAATTTTATAATTTGGTTATGTACGGAAATTATTGTTTTTATGAATATACAGGTTTAAAATAAACCCCCTAGCTTCATAGAAATCTACGAATCAGTATCATTAATAAAACACAGAGCCGTAAAAATAATGTATCTTTTTTTCAAATTTCGAATGAATGGCCAAGCTACTCGACGTGACATGTGACTGACAATAGACGGTACATATTCCCAGCGGTAAATAATGCACAAAGGCTATGTACACATAGGTTTTGTACAGCGCCGTATTAGTATTAGTGCTTCTTTTGACGGTCAATAACTTTTATTTAATTACTAGCTTTTGCCCGCGGCTCCGCCCGCGTGTTATTCGGTTTAACGACATGCTTTTTTCCGGGATAAAAAGTAACCTATGTGTTAAGTTGGGGTATAAGCTATATCCATTCTAAATTTCATCTAAATCCGTTCAGCCGTTTCAGCGTGAAAGAGTAACAAACATACACGCACACACACGCACTAACTTTCGCATTTATAATATAAGTAGGAAGTAGGATGAATCATGACAAAAGTAATAAAACATGTATTTTTTATTTCGAACATATAACAGTTTTATTGTTATAGCAAGAGGGTACATTTCAACCGGTATATAAACTTGGAACATTGCTGCCCAATTATCGTCAAAGACGAGACAAACTAAAGTAGTAGTAGGTAGATATCACATAAATTATCTAACGTAATTAGCTTTCGCAATAAACAATAAAAAACAGAATTGTTTACGCCGTAGTTAATCTTGAACACTACTAGCTGAAGTCTAAGCAAAACATTATTTCATTAACAGGGCACTAAAAACTGTCATGAAAACTATTTTATAGCAAGTCCAGCAAGCAATTCAACCAAAATACATGGTGTTTAGATAATAACACTTTTCCTTAAAACGGGCTAGTCTACTCATAAATTTGAACAATTTTTACTATATGGTAAAACGGTTTTTTCATACATTTTGGTCGAGTAGGTATCTGGGACAAATGACTTTTTTCGCGATTTCAGGGTTGTCCTTAGAGTAAAAGTTGTTCATATTAATTAATAGAAAACCCCGTTTTGAGGAAAAAGAATATTATATTAACATGCTGTATCGTATATCTACCAAGAGACGAGTTGTTACTTCGTGTAGATTAGATTTTCAATTAATCTTGCTTTGCGACTTCTGTGTTTAATATCGCCCTACAACTCCCATTCCAGGTTTAGTTTATGTGACATACGCATTTTCCGAATAAAAATTAATAATATATTATCGTTACTTGAAGTGCAAGTCACAGTCCAGATTCGTACACCCATGTTTTACCGACAATTAATACGTCCCAGCATGATGGGCGGTGAGCCCTATCTCCTAACTTCGGGCACAATCGCTGCCTTCCGAAGAACGCAAACCGAAGACGAAAAACACCTGTAGTTACTATCCTACAATTTTATTACTTTGGTTTTGCCATCAAAGCATTTATCTACTTTTGTATATTCTAAATAAAATGGTTTTTTTAGTGTCACTGATTACACTTAGTAAAACTACACTATTTAATAGTATACTGAGGTGGTAGAGCTGATGCCAGGATCGACTTACATGCCTGGGATCGATTTGATGGCGGTATATCCCCAATTGCCGGCCATTATGTCAAACGGAATCAGGCGAAATCTTGGAAATGTCAAGTTCCGCAAGTGCAACATTCTTAATTCAAACTTTCAACGATTGGTTTGTGATCATAAAAATACATAACCAATGAACCACTTTAAATGGTTAGGCTAAACGTTGTAAAACTAGCATAATGGCTTGAGTAGTTATATTTATTATTGCTAGATTTGCAACGCTTATTATTTATGTATATTTAAACTTATCCACATAATATTATTATAAGGTGACTGATTGATACAACCAAATTCATACTCAAGACTTGGTAAGTGGTCAACACCGAAATTCAATGACCCCTTTTGCAGACTATGAATAATATTAGTTTTGCTGCTAAACCTGTTTAAAAACAACCGAAACTCAATTAGTATAGGAAACCCAAATTGTATTTTGTGATTTTCTCAATAATAGAACAAGTGCGAGTCGGACTCGCGCACGAAGGGTTCCGTACCATTATCTATAAAAACGGCAAAAAAATAATGTCTGTTGAATGGGAGTGCGCGGGTCCGACTCGCACTTGGCCGGTTTTAGTATTTGTTGTTATAGCGGCAACAGAAATACATCATCTGTGAAAATTTTAACTGTCTAACTATCACGGTTCATAAGATACATCCTGGTGATGGTGATAGACGGACAGACGGACGGACGGACAGCGGAGTCTTAGTAATAGGGTGCCGTTAGTTTACCCTTTGGGTACGGAAACCTAAAAATTGTCACTGAAACTGAAAATCTCTGAAAAAGAATTTGGCTTCAACTAAAGTCACTTTATACATTTCTTCTATACAAATTTAGACAAGTGCATTAAAAACCTATACATGTTCCAATATTTATTTGCCATCACATTTTCATGTGTTTTTAATTTACTGCAGTAATAATTGCAAAATGACTATAAATATCCGTAGAGCGAAGCAACAAGCCATAAACCCATAATCTTCAAAAACCTATTCAAAACCAATCTCATTATTAGCACTGAAATATAAAACAGAGCATCGCCGAGTGTCGTCCCATGCTAGCGCTTTACTGCCCATAAAATAAATCAAAAGGAGTTTATGACCTAACTATTAACCATTAAAGTATGGCGAAACGCTTAGAGAGGAGCTTTGTTTATGCCCACTTAAAATTGAAGAGCATGATCAACTCTATCTTTTGCCGGAATAAATTATTGCATCAGTAGCATGTATTTGTCATGCATGACTCACGACGTGACTTTATCGCGAAAAGACGTGAAATATATAATACAGTAGAGCCTCGATAGTCCGAACCCCTGGTAATCCGAACGACTCTATAATGCGAACGACCCCCCGCCCTCGCTTTGCCGCCGTTTTTAGGGTTCCGTAGTCCGACAAGGAACCCTTGTAGTTTCGCCATGTCCGTCTATCTATCTTTCCTCGGCTTAGCTCAGAGACTGTACTGAAAAGCTGTTATTTGGCATGGGTTAATACCATTAATATGGGCACATACTAATTACGCAAACAAAGTGTTAAGCTAAAATAGTGAAAAAAAAATATTTTTAAAGCTTTTTTTTATGTCATTAACGTAAATTGAGGATGATTTTTTTTCACGTCTATCTCAAGGTGTAGAGTATCGTAGTAGGTCATTTAAAAACATTGTCGGTGTGTGAAGACCATTTTTAGATTTAGGGATCGGTTGGCAAAATAAGTGCTAATTTTTGTTAGTCGAGTGTCCCCCCCCTGCCGGCTAAACGGTTGTTTATGAACGTGTGAAAAAATTCACAGATGTAGGTATAGATAATGAAGTAAAAAGGGAAACTATCACAGCTAAGTAGGCTGTACAGGTTTACGAGTACAGGCCGCGCCAAACTGTTAGTCCCCTCTAAGCACAACAAAATGTATGGGCCGTTCTTCGGGAGGGAAACATCCGAGCGGACTAGAAGTTTGGTGCAATCTGTTAATAGTACACCGACTTATAAATGTACTGGGCAACACGGAACTCTACACTGCGCATGGGCCGACACGCACTTGGCCGCCTTTTTGAGTAACTAGCAGCCCCACGACGTGCACAAATTTTGAATAATTAAAAAACACGTTAATTCCAAAAAGCATTGTTTTATTTCGAAAAATACCTTTCTTAATATCGACATATACCTAATCCGAAAAGGGAATTACTTTTGAGTGTTCCATTATGGAGGCTCTACTGTAATTTTACACTAACTAACTTTTGCCCGCGGTTCCGCTCGCGTTTATTGAATCTCTGCCCTGTTATTTTATCAACACCGCATATGTTCCGTTTTAACGCGATACGACAACCACTCAAAGTAAGGGGGAACGTTTCGAGCTCATTATTAAATAAAATGTATGAAATAAAATAGTTTCATCTTATTTTGCGACTCTTGCTTGATAATTATTCGAATATCCAGTATTATGTATATTTATTTAATGTTTATTTATTTTTTATAGTTATGAGTATATATGTGTATATTTTAATTTAAGTATTAATTTAAGTAGGTTCATGAATTTGTAAGTATATGTAAGTTTATGCCCTAGATAATGTATTTTCTTCTTAGTCTCCTTTTTTATAATTAGCATTTACACCTTCCATGTAATTTCTTTGTCTATCTCTCTGTATGCTTCCAAAGGTTGCCTGGAAGATATTGCTATTAGCAATAAGTGCCGCCTTTGTACACAATATTTGTTTGTTTCGTTAATCTGTCTCCCATATAATTTTTGTAAATGTGCAAAAAGTGTTATAAATAAATAAAATAAAATATCTGGGGTTTTTAGCAGAATTGCGTCATTTTACGGATTAAAGTTACCGTGAATGTCCATACAAACTTAAAAGCGTGTTTCATGTTGGTGTGCACATTCACTTACAACGCAATGCATAAAATTACAAAATTTTGGTAGAAAAGCCTAATTGACACTAAACTATGGTTGCGAAATGCCATAAATCACATTTATTTAGTATTTTTATTAAATAATAAGAAGAACCATCATAAGTTGTGCATTTTGCACCGAGTTTGAAACGTTACTCCTTAAGATGTGGTTTTCTTTTTTATCATTGTAGGAACTCTGATCAGCAAAAAGGCGGTTATGGAGAATTGATAAAATAACCACTAAGCAGAAAACTGTCGATAATGGATTTTATTTTTTGCGCACATATTCTATGCTAAAAGTCGTGTTCATTTAAATATTATTATACATTCATTTTTTAAATTATATTTGCAAATTAAATATTGTACTGAAGCAAAAACTACTATTTACGAATTTTTGGCTGTCTTTCTGTCCATCTGTCTGTCTGTATGTTAGTTCCGTTTTAACTCGAGAAAACGATTTTCTTTATGGTCATCATAGTGACCTTGGTCAACTACCCTTGGTCACACCCCAATTAATAATTCCAAATAGGCTCAGCGCACTCTGGACCTGCGCAGTTAGACCAAGGTATAACTAACTGACAAATACTTTCACTTCAACTGGTAGAAGGTTTTGGCCGTGGCTTGTTACTACCCTCATAACGAAGCTATGCCTCCAAGCGACTCGTCATGTACCAGCATAAGATCATGATAGGCCATGAGGGCACAGTCTGTAACCTTAACCCATCGAGTACCAGTATGACACAGTCACTGTTGGAAGCAAGACGCAACGTAACTGTTAAAAATGCTTGTCGTCCTAGGTGAAACCTGGTAGGATGTGTACGTACAGTAATGAAAAATGTAGATCCTTATCCATATGAAAATATCTGATTAAGGTACCAGCATTGAACTGTGTTTATATGATAACACTTGATTAGTATAGCCTGAAAACCATTTTTTGCGGAGAGTCGGCTTGGCAGTTTAGTCTGTCTGACTAATTTTAGGGTCGCATACGGAGGTAGATTTTGACTCTTTGAGTACCAGCATGCAATTAACGTTATTGGACACCTAAGCAAACCTATTAGGAAACTCGCATTAGTCTCACATAATTCGTTTTGACCGTTTTTTCTGTCGGAACTATTTTATGTCTTTTTTAATAGTCATAAACAGTACAGTCGTACACAACCTACCTGGTTTTACCAAGGACGGCTAGCTTATTTAAGAGCTACTTTTTGTTCTACCTCCCACAATGACTGTGGCATGCTGGTACTCTATGAGTTAAGGTTACCAACTATGCCCTCATGGTCTATGGTATGAGATCAGCGTGATGCGTGGTGACCCCTTTTACCTTTGAGCACTTTTATGGACCCAAAGCTTAACGTGCTTTGCCAAGCATATAGATTGAACACAAATTTAATGTGCCCCTACAGAATTTAAACCCGTGACCTCCAAAACTCAAACTTCTATGTCCACAGCGTACAAAAAAGTCTTCTTCAAAAAGCACTCCATAAACCTGCGTACATAAAACTGTCAAAACCAGAAGCCGATAAACAATGATGACAATGCGAATATCTTGGCACGAAGACCATCACACCAGACACTCTTACATCATGGGAATAATGGTTTTTATTTGCCTGTTGAACCCCAACTGTTGCACTTTGCGCCTCAGCTATTTAGATGATGTATTGGAAGGAATTAACATTTTAAGTTGGACTCTACTGTGAAGTCGTGAGCTAATGGGCCGTTTTGAAGGTTTTATTTATTTTCAAATAGCTGTTTATTGTTTTCTTGCGAGGGTGTTTGGTGTCTATCTTTGTGCTACGAAGCTCGGGTTGGGGGTATTGAAATAAAAGCTTAAAGGTTTATTTTTATGTATATCGCCGTTGGATGGATAAATCAGCCTCCTAATTGGACGCCTAGGTTGTAAATTAAATAGCAATTGAATGGCTAGGCTGCTGGTTGTTTAAGTTAGGGTACCTCAATGTTTAACGTGTTGGCTACCTGAAAACCAGCCCTTTGGAAACTGCTGAACCAAAAGTCACCCTGTCATAAAAATTAGTTAATTTTTAGGGTTCCGTACCCAAAGGGTAACCAATGGGACCCTATATATTACTAAGGCTCCACTGTCCGTCTGTCTGTCTGTCTGTCCGTCTGTCACCAGGCTGTATCTCATGAACCGTGATAGTTAGACAGTTGAAATTTTCACAGATTTTGTATTTCTGTTGCCGCTATAACAAAAAATATCAAAACCGGCCAAGTGCGAGTCGGGCCTGCGCACACCCATACAACAGACATGATTATTTTTGCCGTTTTTATAGACAATGGTACGGAACCCTTCGTGCGCGAGTCTGACTCGTACTTTGCCGGTTTTTTTCCACTACAGCACTAGCTCAATAAGCTCGCCCTTGTACAAACTATTATTCATGTATATTTAAGATGACTTTCGTTAATAAAGCCAAACTCATACTGGAGACTCAGCAAGTGGTCAGGACCAAGGTCCTTTTCTGTGAATTACGCAAAAATAAATTTAGTTAGACTTCTTTTACTTCTTCAATAAGACAGAGGCACAATTATTTTTTTTCGTATTTTGCCAACAGTGTCATTAAAACTTGGTCCTGACCACTTACCGAGTCTCTATATGAATTTAGCAATATTAACGAAAGTCACCTTATATATGCGCATATTTTACAAGCACTTACCACTTGCTAAACGGAGAAGCATGCCTGTTTTTGTGCCCGCGATAAAGGTAACCAGATTTACGTCGGGACGTGAAAACCGTCGGTTAATAGACCAGTGTTTTCTGTTTTAGTGATATTCCTTAATCGAACGAGAATTATATCTGACACCCCTTCGAGAGTATATGTCGTGACAATGCGTTTGCGTGTTCATCATGTTGACATTTTATTACCGTAATTTAAGTATGAGTACATCTAATATTCATTATGTTGTCATCAACTGTCAAAGGCGTGTTCACAGATCGATTCCACATGAATTTGTTATGCATTGATACTCGCAGTTCGAGGTACATCAACTATTTCACCAATACAATTTAGACGTTTTTAACCAAATTCAAAAAGGAGTAATAATTCTCAATTCCAATGTATTTCTTTTTTTAGTGTGCCTACGGTAGGTTCCTTTTTAGTTTGGTCATGATCTGATGAAGTTCTTCAGGATTAAAGATTAATTTGTTTTACCATAATTATAACTGCGATCGTTACATTGGTAGGTCAAAAAATATTTTTAAAACACAAAAGTTATATTAATTAAGAGGTATTTTATAAATGTCATAGTTTTCTCTTAACTTCGTTATATATTTTATTTTTTTACCAAAAACAACTGTTTAGCTGACAAGGGACTGACTGGACTGGACTCTAACAAAAATTTGCAATTTAATGCTTAATATTTTGCAAATGCATCGCTTATTTTAAAAAAGGAACGACGTATCCACCAACACCCCACACTGCGGGACAAACGCGAAAAAAAAATCATCCCCGCTTTTCATGTATTGAAGGTACAACAAAAAAAAATTTCAAAGTTTTATTTTACCACTTTGTCTACTTTATTAATATGTATACTTATGACAAATTATAGCTTTCTATCAGTAAGAGTCTCTGAGCTAAGCCGTGGACAGACAGACGGACGGACATGGCGAAACTAATAAGGGTTCCTTGTTGACTACGGAACCCTTTAAATATAACGAGCCCTTGGAGAGGCATGTCCAGGAATAGATTGATATTGGCTATAATGGATCGATACAACAGTCCTTTACATAATAGTATTAAATACCGAAGGTTGTGAATTAATACGGATGCATAGAGAAATACCTAATATGTTTTATCATTGAACTGGGCATAATTTAACAACTTACTAATTAGATGATGTACTGATTAATGATCGTTAATAGTAATGATGCACATCTTTGTATAATTATCATTTATATAGTCGGTTAATCTTTACCCCCGTCAAACTGTCTGCCAGTACAATAACAACGACAACGTCCGTAGTTTGCCTGCAAATAAGTTTGAACTAGGTTTATAAGATGAAATTGGTATAAACAGCCCAATTCATACTGCAGGCTTGGTGAGTGATCAGTATCACGGATTGATAACACTTTTTGCTGATTTCACAAAATGAAATGTTGACGTCTCACAGTAATTGACTAGGGACTGGGCTTGCGTTTGTAGGAAATACTAAAAGAATAATTCAAGAATTCACAAAATGGGTTTTTGAACCTTGATAATGAGCACTTACAGAGTCTTCAGTGTGAATTTGGCTGCATAAATAAAAGTCACTACTACTACTGAAAAAATATCATTATAAAAATCAATCAATGATGATCAACGATCAGGAATCATGGAGTAATAAATAATAATAATATTTATCAAAATTGTAATTTCTACTTATACTGTGGTGCAGTTAGCCCAAAAAACGGCCTAACCTGAACATCCAAAGTAAAAGTATCATTCCTGTTTCAATTTGTTGTATATAGTCCACATATTGTTGGGTAAAAAGTAACACAATTTTTAGCGTCGGGTTTGAGGGGGAGGGGGGGGGGGAGAAGTTGGGATTTTTCAGATTTTCTTAAATATTTCAAAAACTATGCGGCTTAGCGCAAAAAAGCCAAAGACAAAAGTAATTTACATTAGCATAATCTTGCTAAAGTGAACGGTTCCAGATTACGGAGGGTGTAAAGTAGCATTGTTAGTTTTTTTTATTTTTCGAAAAATATGATATTATCACAGGGAAACTATTTTTTTATATCAGATTGTATTTTGTAAAAACAAATTGCAATTTTAGTGGCCGGTGGTATATATATCACACTCTCAAGGGGCGCTACTTTTTAAGGGAAAAGAGGTTTCCACAGGCCTATGCCATATAAAGCTGTGGCACGGAGAAACCCACTCTGAATTAATAAAACTAATAAAAATGTCGAATGTTAAATGCGACTTTATTTTAGTGGAAATCATCATCAATCGTCATCAGTATTCCGTCCTCTTCAAACATAGCACTCTCTTCTTCTAAACCTTGGTCTATGATGTTCGTGTCCTTGTTATCACATCCTAGGCCTGAGCAATTACCGCATATGCTTGAGCAGTTTAGACCACTCTTTCTGCACTCACAGTTACGGATGCATTCGTCTTTGCAAGCGCACACTATGAGGGAAAGTAATTCCTGAAGAAGCATTCCTTTTTCTATTCTAGTCACTACATCTTCTTTCAGGCCGCAACGATCCCTTATATCATTCATCATTATTTTTCACTTTGTCATTCAATGTCAAACCACACTTACTCCGTAAAGAACGCGTTTTCACTGCATTCACTCTATTTCGATGGTCATCTTTCCAAACCCAACATTTACTACCATACATAAACCTAGAAACAAACACTCCATTATGAACCGCCAATCGTGCCTTTGCAGTCACACTTTGGCTGCCTATAAAGGAGTGTAGGGGTCCGTTCACTTTTTTCCCGCATTCACTCTTCTTTCAATGTCACCGTCACACTTTCCATTACGTGTAAATAGGCAACCCAGATAGACAAATTCTTTAACCTGTTCCACTTCCTCGTATTCAATCTTAACCTTACATTCAGTCACCGCTTCATCCCTCTCTAGCACCATCACTTTTGTTTTTCCTGCATTAATTTTCATTTCCGTTTAAAGCCATCATTCATTATTGATATTATCTTTTGAAGCTCATCCGCCGATGAATCAAGGAGAACTTGGTCATCGGCGTGTAAGAGGCATTTGATAAGTAACTCCCCTAACTTCAGTCCACACTCACGTTCTTTCAAATAATTTAAACAACTGTCCATGAATAGATTGGTACATTGGTATGGAACAGCTACGGTGATGCTACACATCCCTGTGTAACTCCTCTAGAGATGTTAAACTATTCAGTGTACGCCTGTTAATCCTGATGCAAGCACTTAAATTCTCTAGAGAGATTGAAGGGCCCGCACCAGGTAGCTACTCACTCCATACACGGACAGTGTTGTCCACAAGTCATCTCTAACCACTCTATCGTAAGCCTTTTCTAAATTCACAAACACACAAAACACTTTACATACCTACTTTAAAGTAAAACAAAATGTAGTAAAATCAAGGTTCTGTACTCAAAGGGTGCTGAATTGTTTGTCAGGTGCTATCATTTTAGCGACTTGTTTTTTATCGCCTTGATGTTGCTGTGGCATCCATATCGTTCTTTCTTTCTTTCCAAATACTTCATTGCAGAAAACAAAAGTTACATGTACAACAGGCGGACTTAATAATAGATATAGTCGCCGTCAATAGAAATTGTGGACTATGTAAACAAAGCGCCATGTTGTCTTTGTGTATGAATAGTTGAACTATCTAGAGATGGGTAAGTATGTGACTAAAATATGTTAGGTGCTTAATTAATTTTCTATATTTGATTCTTCGCTAAAATATTCTGATGAATCGCTGGTCAAATCGCTCACATTAATTACAAATGGTTCTGTCACAGCGTCGGTGGCCGTATCTATAGGGTGAAATTAAATCAACCGACCAAATTCATACTGGAGACTCGGCTAGTGATCAAGAACTAGGTTCAGTAATCCTTTTGGCCAATTTCGAAAAATATTTTTTTTTGCTCCCTTGCTGGTTGGACTAGTTTAAGTAAAATTCCTAGTGCAGGCACTATGGGACAAAAAAATTTTTTTTCGAATTTCACCTGGAGGGTCATTAAACCTTGTTTGTGATGACTAACCGAGTTTTTGACCACACAGTTTTTGATCATGATAAATGATCTCCCAGGGGTTGTGAGAACGGCTCAGTGCTTGATGTTTGCAGACGATTTGAAGTTATACTTGAGTATAGGTGATAGAGATGATGTGCAGGCGCTTCAGAGCGATATAGATAGTGTTGTAGACTGGAGTGAACAGAACAACTTGGAGTTCAATGGCTCTAAGTGTAAGACCATGACTTTTACCAGGTCTCGTACTCCACCTGTTCGGGACTACACCATAGCTGGAGCCCCGCTCGCACGAGTCTCACAAATACGAGACTTAGGACTGACACTTGACAGTGAACTGACTTTAAATGACCACATTGAGTTGACTTGTAAGAAAGCCTATAAATCACTAGGCTTTGTAATGAGACAAACTGCTAGGTTTAAGGATCCGAGACCCATTGTAGCGTTATACAATGCCTATGTGAGAAGTAAATTAGAGTTCAACGCAATCATCTGGGACCCACACGAGACTAAATACAAGCTCATGGTGGAAAGAGTCCAACGTAAATTTGCTCGATACCTGTATAAAAAAATGTATAGGTATTATCCCTATTTATTCCCATCCATGTTCGTGGTCGGAATGGTAGGAGTAGACACCCTAGAGCTGAGACGTAGGCTAGCGTTATTAGTGCACTATTATCTGCTATTACACAACCGAGTGGACGACCCCGCTGCACTCGCGGGCTGCGCGCTGGCGGCACCGGAAAGGTACGGGGTGCTGCGGTCGCGCCTGCTTTTCGCGACGGGTGTGGTACGCACACAGCATGCTCGTTTTGCGCCCACCTTCCATGCGTGTACACTGTTAAATTTGCTCATCAGTAAATATCCGGAAATTGACATTTTTAATGTCAATTTACCGAAGTTTATAGCCTATGTAAGAGTTTTTTTAAGCATTTAGTTTTATTATTATTTTAATATTTAGTTTGGTAATATATGTTGTTGAAAACAAGACTGTTTTAGCTTACGAGTTGGTGACAAGCACTGTAAGTAGGCTAAGGTTCTTATGTAAAGATAAATAAATAAATAAATAAATAAACCGAGTCCCCAGTATGAATTTGGTCGGTTGATTTAATTTCACCTAGTATTATCCCATCCAGTTCTTTAATTTTTTCTTCTACTTTTAGGACATGGGCTACACATTTCGGCCACTGTTCTGGCCCGATCCACGCCAAACCTTGGTCCAACAAAATCTTCACATCGTCCATTTTGAATGTTTTGTTGTTCCTTTCAACGTACTTGCGCTCATATCAACTCTATCGGGTTAAGCTCGCAATGATATGGTGGAAGGCACAAAACTGTCACATTTTTCGATGCCACCAACTCATCTACATACATTTTTTTATATTTTTGCTTGTCTACTTTAGCTATGAGATTCGCTTTGATTTCGGATTCTTGAAATTTGATTTCTTTTTCGCGCAAGCAGTTTTGGATAGCCTCCTTCCGCCAACTCATGTTGGGCGCCTTTTCGATTTGACGCGAATGATATGGGGCATTGTCCATTACTATTACGATAAAATCAGTAAGAGAAACCAAGTCGTTGAAATACCGAAAACAAAAAAGATTTTAGAGCAACGCTGGAAGATCATACAGCTCTCGATAGAATCACACACACGTTTATGTCAAAGATTATGAATTAACGCTGTCAAAAAAAAATTACGGCATAAAATAGCATCACGAATAAAATAGGTTTATATTCAAATAGATTCGTACATCACTAATTTTCAAAGACAATACAGTTTCGATGAGAAAAAAATATGACAGCAATCTCGACGCAGTACAGAATTGACTATTGATTCTATGATTTTCGGTAATTAACTGGTGATTATTGAATATTTCATGATGAAATACAGCGAATGGCAGGTAAGACTTGATGCTTCATGATTTGGAATAATGTTCAGTGAGACTCCGTGACAGAACCCTTAGAAAAATTGAGAAAGCGGTTTGTTTACATAGTCCACAATTTGTGTTGACGGCGACTATAGGTAGATTTGTAGGTTAATACTAAATACATAAATTACTAAGTTTTATATAAAAATATATTTTAAATAAATAAAATAATTACTACATAAATATTATAGAGGTTGACTTTCAAACAAACCCCGATAACCTTAGAGGTTAATGTAACGTTAGTAGAACACATTTTAAATGGAAAAATAAATTAAATTAAAAGTCAAAATATTATTAAAAAATGTTACTTGGAAATAAAATTTATGGTTATCCTAGCCATTCCCATACGGAAAAAATTGAAAATAGTCCGAAACAGTGGGATCAATAATAAAAATAACTTTGCGCGATCTACCTATAGATATCTTATCTCTTCGGGTGAGATTTCTTTGGATTTTGCGAAAATCTTCAAAGGGCTCCAACATTAAAAAATAATTATGAATATGATTTTGAACGGTTTTAATAAAACCAGTTTGTATTCTTCTACAAAATACTAAATTATTGAGGTTAGGTTAAAAGTCAACCTGTGCATATACCTAGTCGGTTCTTAAATACTGTCACTGGCCATTTATTCTAAAAATAGAACACCTAGAAAAAAAAATGAATTGGTGTTCGATTTTCATATATTTTTTGATTAATAATCTGCCAAATCAAAATTACATTCATTCATTTTTGACGATGCAGTGGACTCGCAAAGAGGACCGAGTAGCAGTAATTGCATTGCATCGTTGCGGCCATCCAGCGAAGACGATATTCAACTTGCTTCAAAAATTAAAAATCACGAAGAGGTTCGTGTACCGTACCATCAAGAGGTACAATGAAACCTCTAGTGTCGATGACGAGAAAAGAACTGGCAGACCTCGTTCCGTTAGGACTCCAGGGGTCATCAAAGCAATCAAGGCGCGTATTGCAAGAAATCCCGTCCGCAAGTAGAAACTGATGGCTTTGGAGATGTGATTAACCAGAAGTACCGTAAAAAAAGTACTCAATGAAGACCTGGGACTACGAGCTTACCGAAAAAAGAGTGGACATCTTCTGAACGCGCGTTTGATAGCTATGAGAGCCAAAAAATGCAAAAATTTGCTAAAGCGGTACGCAAGAAACAGACACCGCGATATCCTGTTTACAGACGAGAAAATTTTTAATATCAAAGAGAAGTACAACAAACAAAATGACAGGGTGTACGCTACCAGCTCTGCGGCCGCTGGAAATGCCATTCCTAGAGTGCAGCACGGCCGTCATCCATCATCAGTCATGATTTGGTTGGGAGTGTCCTACTATGGCCCTACTGAAGTACATTTTTGTGAAAAAGGTGTCAAAACCAGTGCAAAAGTGTACCAAGACACGGTTATAGATCGCATAGTAAAAGATCTGCCCCAGACACCCTTTGGAGGACGGCCATTTGTGTTTCAACAGGAATCCGCACCTGCTCATAAGGCCAAAACAACTCAGGAGTGGTTCGAGCGCCAGAATATCGAGCTAATAAGGCATCAAGATTGGCCTTCATCTAGCCCTGACCTCAATCCACTGGATTACAAAATTTGGCAGGAATTGGAGGAGAAGGTCTGTTCTAAACCTCACAAAAATTTGAGCAGCCTAAAGTCATCGTTGATTAAAGCAGTGGCCGATATTGACGTGACTATGGTCCGTGCTGCTATTGATGATTGGCCGCGAAGATTGAAGGCTTGTGTGAAAAATGGTGGCAATCATTTTGAATAAATTTTGTGTTTAAGGTAAGCTAATTAAATTACCTTTTTTTAAAAAAAAACTTTTGTTGAATATCATGACTAGTTTTCATTTTATAGCCAATTTTGTTTGTGACAGAATTTAAGCACCGACTAGGTACATATTAATATTCATATCGTTGTTATTTACCGTTGTTGTTGTTTTTGCGTTCCGTACCCGTATTAGGGTGGTACGGAACACTTTGTGCGCGAGTCGGCATTGCAATTGGCCAAATCATTTCAAAATAACATATTTATTAAAAAAAACATGGGGTTATTTTTTATTTTTCTTGGTGGTCTAACCCTTAAGAAAAGTGTTCTGTGAAAGTATTCGGAGCTGCATTGAAGAGTAGTAGTCTATTTCAAAGATAAAAAATAAGGAAAATTTAGTCGTTAATGGGCTGACCTAAGCAATTAAAGCAACAGGGCCAACCGCAGCGCAGAAACACTGTGTTGTAATTATAACATTTATTAAGATATTTTAATTACCCTATTGTTGTGGGCATAGATAAATTACATTGTATTATTTTCATAAAGGTACACGTGTTTAACTCGCAAACAAAACTGAAGAATATCGTAAGCATAAATAACAGTTTTGCAGCTGGCTACAATTAGATGTAATGCGGCAATTAACATAGAAAACATACAAAATAAACATGAGTGTTATGTAAACATGAACTTAATTCAATCAATCATTAGTTTATTAATATGATAACCCGGGGTTAATTGTTAACACGAGTAAGATACCGTTTACTTTTCTAAAATTACTTTTATGCGTAGTCTGATAAATTAGTTAATAAATTTTAAAGTAAATAAATATGATATACTAGCTTTTGCCCGCGGCTCCGCTCGCATGTTATTCTGTTTAACGACATGCTTTTTTCCGGGATAAAAAGTAGATTTAATGTTAATTTAGGCTATAATCTATATCCATTCTAAATTTCATCCAAATCCATTAGCAGTTTCAGCGTGAAAGAGTAACAAACATACAGACACATACACACCCTCACACACACGCACACACACACACAAACTTTCGCATTTATAATATTACTGTGATTGGCCATTTAATCTGAATTATGTTAAACGTACTAAACAAAACAAGAAATCTATAGTTTGTAGCCGATACTGGATTCAAATGGCTCGAATTGTTTTTTTTTAATTCATGTTTGACGTGTGTTCATGTAACATGTAGATCAAGTCTCAACGTCTCATTATTATAGCCGCTTTTATTTTTAAACGCATAGGTTAAATGAATCCTAAGATTAATGTAAAATTATTTGGAAAAATTTTGGTCCTTAACTCATGCTACCATGACAAAATTACCATGACAAAATTACAAATTATGAAATTCCCGTTTTGTTTTACTTTTATTTGTAGTTACGTGGTAGTAACTGATGTGATGTACGAGTATGCGTTGAAAACTAAATACTTCGAAAAATGTGGGACACCTAACATATGTTATTAACAAGACAGCTGTCAAAGTTCTTCCGACAAGGTGTAGTTCATTAAATAACCCTATAACTAAGTCTTCTCACCCACAAACAATGCGATTCATTTATTGAATCGAATTACAAAGTCAAACAATTTGCTAAGTAATACATTCCCATACAAAAAAGGTGGTAAGTAATTATTTTTTATTCACCAGCTAACTTATATGGTAGATAAAGCCTTTGGCAGACATGATGTCGACCCTGGGACCTTTATATGGGTATTTGGTGAGTCAGGAAATACTGCATTTTATAACTGCGTGAGAAAATATTTGCGGAAATTTTACTTCCTGAGAACTTATGAGACTGATAGGGGCCAGTGTTTATTATTATATTATATATACAGTGAACTATTTGCAAAAATATTGTATTTTTGTTGGGGCAACTGAGCACACGGGCTCAGTTGACCTCTAGCAAATTCGTAATTTTTAATACACAATTTCTGACAGATGTCAAGGATGACAGTTGTTTCCTCTTTAATCACTCCTATAAAAAGAAAACGAAAATTAAGATTGTTTCGCGATCAAATTACACTTTTTTACGCATAGTTAAAATCAACATTCAAAACTGATAAGACATACAATCGCGAGTTTTTTACCCGCTTTCACTGACCAGCGCCCTGATTCTGTATCGTAACATCAGCTGCCAAATCGAGTGCCCATCGTCGAAAACATACATATCAGCTTATCTAAGGATACGTTCGCACTTGAAATGACGTCAAAATGCGTAAATAGTTAAATACCCACTGAAGGTTATTTTGGAAGTTCATTTTTTATCTGTTTTTGGTGAATAGCAACCATAGTTGGCAACCGACACTGAGTTACATAATAGGCCCGCAGGATAGGTAAGTGTAAAATGAAAGCGTTGGAGCATGATAGATTCCTTTAAATACCGCTCGCCTTAGTTGTTTTTTTTTATTGGTATGTAAAATTACATTTTCAATTGCGCGGGTTTGTTTCTGTTGAAGGTTGTTAAGTATGCTCAGTAAATGTGATCTCATTTAAAGGTACCTATCCATTCAGTCCTGGTGTGGTCTGTGGTCCCAGTATAAGGTTTCGTACTAAATGCAGGTCTCATAGAGAAGAAAGTGACCGCCACATCATATTTTTAGATTTTAATTTGTATTTGATTATGGTCAGCCGATTTTAGCAACAAAGTACAATTTTAATTTATGAATATAGCTAAATTTATACTGGATACTCGTTAAGTGACCAGGACCAAGGTTCAATGACCCCGTTTGCGAATCACGAAAATATTTTTATAGCACACCGTGCGTAAAATGACCACTTTACGCACGCTGCGCTTGCGTAAAGTCGGCGTTTTCCGCACTTTTGCTATAAAATATTAATGTACTATTTTGGAACTCTATACTTGTTCAAGAACAACCTCGACTCAATAGGTATAGGAAGTCTTAATTTTATTTTGCGTATTACACAGAAAGGCTCATTGACCCAAGATCCTAACCTCTTACTGAGTCTCCAGTATGAATCTGGCTGCATAAAAAAGTCACCTTATACATATAACTATATGATTATGATTGCTAAACCAATAAACGTTTAAAATAATAGAATGTTAGTTTTGAATTAATGAGGGAATTGAGTTTTTTAAACAACAACAATAACAATAGCCTTAAATCATCACATCTAGAAGAAACCAACTCAACAAAGAATCCAAGACTTTTTGTATAATAAATTTCCGTACAAGTGGAAAAAGGTTATTGTTGACGAAGATCGTCGTTTTCTTATCAATAAGCCTTCAAAGTTAAGTTCTAATGGATGCTTATTAAGCATTAATTATCTTTATAAACTTTTCCATTATATTTTCGCAGAACATCTACCGCCACCCCATTACCATTATCTCGCGAAATTTCCCATCAAAACCTCCGCAACTTCAGATAATTGATCCCGAACAGCTTCTATAGCGCTGCATGCAGCGTGAGGTGCAGGTAACTTTGCTTTCAGCGCAACAGAACGTTTCAGCGCAAAGTTTGCGCTGAAACGCATACGTGCCGATGGCTGGCGTAGGGGCAGGAAATTGAATGGTAAATTGCTACTATTTTATCGATATTGCGCTAGCATTTATTTTTCTGTTTCGTTCTAATGGCTTCATTTTCTTTTTAGGTAATAACTATGTGTTTAAGATTAATAAGGGTTCCTTTTATCGCTAAGAAAAACAGCTCGTAGGACATAATGTGGTTCATTAAATGTGTAAAATGGATCCGTATTGTAACATGATGAAGATATTTTTATAGATACATAATAATGCATGTAATATTTTAAGTTAAGATAGATCCAGCACAAATTTTACGCCAAAAAGGTCCATAATTATGCCTATTCGTAGATCTAAGTGAAGATTATGAGCTGTCGTAATTGCAAAATTTTAAATTTTAGGTCTTATATGTAAGGGTGTTTTTTTTAGAGGTATAGAACTTTAAGTTGGCAACACTTTTTTTACTGGCGGCCATTTTGTCAGCTGTTAAGTGATTTATGTTTAGTTTGGTTTGGCATTTCAACATGAATAGACTGACGCCTGAACAATGCTTCCAAATTGTGCAAATTTATTTTGAAAATCATGGTTCTGTTCGAAAGACGTATCGCGCATTACGTCCAATTTACGGTTAACATAATCGTCCATCACAGCAATTAATTCAATTAACTATGAAACGTTTACTCTAAATGATAATACGCATCCACAGAGATGTCGTACAGCGCGTACAGAAGAAGTCACTGCTGCTATAGAGCGTAGCGTAGAGGAAGACCCGAATCAGTCTATCCGCCACCGTGCACAGGAATTGGATATGTGTCCATCCACTTTATGGATGATTTTGCGATTTAACGCCACTTGACTATTTTCTGTGGGGATATGTGAAGTCGCAAGTCTACGCCGTTAGCCCAAAACGATTGACCACTTGGAGGACAACATTCGGGGAGTTATTGCCGATATACGGCCACAAATGTTGGAAAAAGTCATCGAAAATTGGACCTCTATATTAGACTACGTCCGAGCCAGCCGTGGCGGACATATGCCAGAAGTCATATTTAAATTATAATGCCAGAAGGTTGTCTTTCGAATAAAATAAATTTCATATCAATAAAAAAAATCATCTTTGTTTTATTTCATTTCAAAGTTCTATAACTCTAAAAAAAACACACTTTACATGCATAATATGGAGTAATAGAAAAAAAGTCAGATTACAATTTTAATAAGAGTGAAAAGTGGTTTAACAGACGTTTTTCCCATGGCACCCAAGTTTTGTTATTTGTAATCAATAGTTTTATTAATACACAATTTTAAAAAGACACGTACATTTTTTTGATGCGCCGTAATTGAGCAATTACAATAGCTTTTAATGCGATTTTATTTTAATTCCACCTACAAAGAATTTAACCTACCTGTACTATCGATTACAATTTTATCGATATCGATAACTATAATCTCTGCAAGCGCAACCCTAGTACTTAAAATAGTAGCTCGTCTATGCGGCTACGTCTTTGCTCTGTTAAGACAATTTCAAACTTTACGCCGTTGAATATAGTTACTGCCTAAAACGGAATATTTATTTTGCTATGCGGTAAATTAGAGCAGGTATTTATTTCAGGCAATTTAGTTTCTAATTTTATAGTGCTTTTATTTGTCTGTTATTCTAACAACGCCTTCAGCCGTGTCTCATCAGAACCGCATGACGTCACCACGCCGCCAAGCGACTCGTAGTGTTTCGGTATGACGTCATCAGTAGCCGTACTGGGGAGTGGGGACAAGTAGAAAATATATTAATGTTTAGTAGCAACTATACCGGGTGTAAATAGTGTGCAACCTTTAAATAAAACCACTTAATCTACTGATCATACTGAACAACTCTGTGAAGAAAAAATAACCGCGCAAATCTTCAGAGAAGAAGATGTTCAACTGTAACTTAAGAGTATGGCATAGGCTAGGAAAAATGTTATTACCCATCCAATACAAAAAGGCCAATGTCAAACACTTTATAAGCTTATGATAGGGGCGATTATTGGTTAGATAATCGACCTATTTGTCTAGGACGCGTAATACTACTAATTACGCGCGAAACAGCAGATCGGATCTTAGTACATTGTTAATAAGTAGATCAATAAATCAAATGTATTTTTTCCAATATCAAGATAGTTCTAATTTCTTCAGAAGAACCCTCGAAAATCTGGCTTTGTTCATGTTCTAGGCTCAGGCACAGCCTCAAATACTTTATCTCGTAGCAGTAAGGTCTATTTAGTACGTCGCACAGGAACAGCTGTTTCATGGACGGCACTCTCACGAAACTCGTTTTTTAAATGTTTATGTAAATAGGAAATAGGAACGAAGCGGAGCGAAACGAGGCGACCCCCGAAGTTATGTATAAGATTACCCGGGTAAACCTATGTAGGTGTACCCTATCTTCTAGTACCGATTACCCGTGACACAAATATCATAATGTTTTTAGCACCCATATTGTAGGGTGGTACGGAACCCTTTTTGCGCAAATCCGACTCGCACATGGTCAATTTTTTTTTCTCAACCTGACGCTGATCCTTCCAGTAGATACGTATAAATACACGCACTATTTCTCAAGTATTCATCATTTCATCTCAGTCATTCGTCTGCGAGTCTTAGGATCAATGTTTCTGCTGGACCTGGCTACTTAATCTTGTTTCTTTTGTTTACCGTACCAGTAAAGAAATGCTAGAAATTAAAAACGTCTATTCCTCCACTTTTTCAACGGTTCCATTAAGAAATAATTTTTCCTCGTAAGTTACCAAGACTGTAATTCCGGAAGCAAAAATTTCTGTAACAAAATCTAACGTTTCTATTGGAAATCAATTTCTACCCCGATAATGTGGTAAACACCGATTGCATTATATCAGTGGACAATAGCATCGTAGAGGAAAAGAATAAAAGCCAAGAGCTGATCGTAGACTCCCACAAAACTGAATGGCGGAACCAGACCGATGTACGTCTTACTTCTGAGACATACCGGATGTAAATAAAATGATATCTGTTAATGACACCACATATTTTCCTGATAATACTGGACAACTATCCTAAAGTAATATACACGCGCATATTAAAAATATAATAAACTTGCCATACGTGGGCCCGGCTTCAGTTGAGAATGACAATTATTTTATTATTTACAGAGAAAAAAATAAAAAGGAGGTTTATTTAAGTCTTCTTCAGAACTTAGTTCCATCTTACAGTCATACAATTGTGATGGGCGATTTTAACACATGTCTCCTCAAAAATGACCACCGTTCAGCTTCCTTCAGATCGCTCATTAACTCCAACAATCTACACATCCTTCCGTCTAGTTCTACGCACCATTTTCCAAATTGTCAGCCTTCTCTTCTTGACCTTATTATAGTTTCATCCTTAGCACACGTAACAAAGCATGGGCAGTATAATGCTGATGCTTTTTCGTACCATGATTTGGTTTTTCTATCCTATAAAGTCCGTCCCCCCAAGGCTAAGCCAAAAGTTCTTCTGCAGCGCAATTTTGGTAGTATGAATCTGGATAACCTTAGGGAAGATGCTAAAAACATTGACTGGAACGTGGTTTTAAATGCTGATTCCGTTGATGGTCAAATTAGTGTCTTTAACTCGTTACTGACACAATTATTTGACAAACATGCTCCAGTTAAAGCCATCAAAATAAAGCATGCTCCTGCTCCTTGGCTCACCGAGGACATTAAACAATTAATGGTAAAAAAGAATCTTGCTAAGGCAAGATTCAAACGTCGACCAACTGACCCCAACAAAGATAGGTACTCACGTATTCGGAATCACTGCAACAAGGTGTGTAGAGACGCTCAACGACGCCATATTCACGAATCCGTCGAAAACGGTGATCCAGCCAAAGTCTGGAAATTTCTCAAATCTCTGGGTGTGGGTAAATCTCGTAAAGACTCAATTTCGAAAGATTTGAACTTAAATTCACTTAACCAATATTTTTCTTCTTCGTCCACTATTGACAGTGCAACGAAAATAAAAACTCTAAACTATCTTTCTTCAATCCCAACACCCGACTACCCTTCTTTTAATTTTAGTCAACTCACCGATTGTGATGTTAAGAAACACATTAATGCCATTTCATCCAACGCTGTAGGAAGTGACTGTATTAGTCGTAAAATGATCGTTCCTATCCTTGATATCCTCTTACCCATCATCACCTGTATCCTCAATCGATCCATCTCCACAGGATCTTTTCCGAACTTATGGAAAGATGCTCAAGTGACTCCCTTAGCTAAAAAAGCAAATCCCACTACTTTTTCTGAGTATCGTCCTATTTCTATCCTTTCGTTTCTTTCCAAGGTCCTTGAACGTGCTGTCCATCATCAGTTAAGTGTTTTTTTGAACAAAAACAACCTTCTGAATCCTCATCAGTCAGGTTTCCGCCCTGGTCATAGTACCGCTACGGCCCTTCTAAAAATTACTGATGATATACGCAAAGGAATGGATGATGGACAACTCACAGTTCTGACCCTACTTGACTTTTCTAACGCATTTAATACAGTTCACTTTGAAATCCTACTGGGTCTGCTACGTTCTCTTAACATATCTCCAACGGTGATTGACTGGTTTCGTAGTTATCTACAGGGGCGCCGGCAACGTATCCGCATTGATGATACCTTTTCTGAATGGTGCGACACTACTGCCGGTGTTCCTCAAGGTGGCGTCCTATCTCCTCTTCTCTTCGCTATATTTATTAATAATATATCTCAGTTTATTTCTTCGTCCTACCACCTTTACGCAGATGATCTCCAAATTTACACTCAGGCCAAATTAGAAGATCTTCCAGTAGCCATAGCTACGACAAATGCCGATCTATCAAAAATATCTGTCTGGAGCAACGAATATGGTTTAAAAATCAATCCCTCCAAGACGCAAGTCATTATCATCGGAAGTCCTTGGTTCACCGATAGGATTGACTGGCAAACAGTTCCTACTATTGTATTTGATGGGACTATAATACCATACAGCAACAAAGTAAAAAATTTAGGTCTCCTATTAGATAGTTGCCTGTCATGGGACCCCCAAATAAATGAAGTTAGCAGAAAACTTTTTGCGGCTGCAGGAGCTCTGAGAAGGCTTCGAAATTTCCTCCCGACTGCTACTAAAATTGCGCTTGCACATTCCTTGTTACTACCGATTCTCGATTACGCAGATATTTGTTACCTCGATCTTACTCAGGTCCAACTTGATAAACTCGAACGTCTTCAGAATTTCTGTATTAGGTTCATTTTTGGTATTCGTAAATTCGATCACATTTCTGAATTTCGTTCGCGTCTTAATTGGCTTCCTATTCGTCGTCGTCGCAATTCTCATATTCTGTCTCTTTTGTATTCTGTATTAAATAATCCTGCCACCCCATCATATCTCAAAGCTCGCTTTCAGTTTCTTCATGGTACTCATGACCGTATCTTACGGTCCTCTCAAAATCTACTCCTGGCTACCCCAATACATTCATCGACCTTCTATGACAATTCCTTTTCAGTACAAGCCGTCCGTTTGTGGAATGATCTTCCTCTATCTATAAGAAGAGCACCTTCCCTACCAGTCTTTAAGAGACTGGTAAAAGAACACTACCTCTCACTCTGACCACTGAACTATCTACATTCCTCTTAAAGTTTATTTATTATTTATGTAATATATGTATGTATGTATATATTTATTCATTCATGTTATTTATCTATAATACATAATTTTTTTTTTTTTTAATTTATTAATGTAGATTTTGTATAGTATATTTAAATATTATTTTAAAATTAGTGCACCGCCTATTCATCAATCTCCTTTTAAACCAGATTCTACCCAAAGGTTGTCTGGAAGAGATCGCTATAAGCGATAAGGCCGCCTGATTGTACCTACGTTATTTGGCTATTGTAATTTATATTATTTTTGTTTCCTTCTTTGTGGTGTGCAAATAAAGTTATATTGTATTGTATTGTATTGTATTGTATTTACAATTAATTTTTTCCTATTAATTACTTATCTCTTTTTACAGAATACTAAATAAAATATTTAAAAAAAGCATAAATATTATATATTTATTTAAAAATATATTTATTTACACACATACAATTGTACAAAATATAATATATAAATCGGACCCACGGTACCACTCACCCATACCCTTGGTGGTACCGTGGGTCTGACTTCAGTAAAACCGTACCACCTGGGGTCATCGTTAAGATTCTCTCGACCACGTTTAAATTCAGTTAACCAATAAGTAACTATTGCTAACGCAGGTGCAGACTCCCCAAAAACAGCTTGTAAATTTTCTTGAGATTCCTTGATAACCCTCGTTTATAATCATGTAAAATCATAGCACGAAAACCTTCACGCGAGACGTCTACTGTTGCAAACAAAAGAATAATGACAGATAGTTCTTAAAAACATTTTCACCGATTTTCACCAAGGAGATTTGTATCGAAATTAGCAGACAATTCCAAATAGTTTCATGAAAGAAGAGATTGTGTTTATTCTGTGGCTATCAATTTTCGGAACAACCTAAGTATATTATAAATAATGATGACATTAATTTGTTACTCAAAGGTTTTTGTTCGCATATAATTGCAGACCATAATGGCATATGTAAATATTTGTTATACCTTTTGTACCTGTTTCTAGAAAATAAACACCAATGATTGAGTTATTTACGTCAGAAAAATGTCAACGTTGTAATCTGAAAATAAAGTTCAACATTTCATTTCATTATTATTTCATGTCCGTTCGCTACTTAACATTACTCAAAACTACTGACTGATAAAGAATTAAACACGAGATTCCACAACAATATATTCAATGATGTCTGTTTTGCCTTTTTAGCATCTTTTTAAACAGATTACATCTACCTGAAATGGAGCTGTAGTTTAGTCGATAGGACGCTGGATGCTCAATCTTGAGACCAGCTAGTCTAGCATAGCAAACCATATCGAGCTTGATAGCGCTTGATACAGTGCTCTGTCTCACTCTGTTGATCTACCTAAAGAGGGACAGACAGTGTATATATCGAGCTGTCAAAGCTCGATATGGTCTACTATGCTAGGTACCCAGGATTCAAATATTCTTGGTCACGCATACACTAATGAGTATTTCGAAATTATCGTGAATACGGCTAAATAGATTTCTATATTGTACTTTACCTTGACGGAACATTTGCTTTGTATAGGACTAATGAGGCATTGAGACGAGAACGGCCTAACATTGACAGACACTTTTAAAAATCAACAATCCCAGACACAATTAAAACTCAACATTTCCAGACACAACTTATTTTTAATTGTGTATGGAAATGTTAGGCGGTTCTTGCTCTCAATGCCTCAAATACATGATGGATTTTGCAGAACAATGCTGTTCTGATTGGCTGATCATTTTGATAATTGAACAAAACATCTTCCATACCCGGAGCGAATGAGACAAACACAAAAATAAAATCAATCTCATACGCTCCGTTTCCTTCCCATTTCGTTTGTAGAATCCCATTAGTTATGCGGAACAAGACGTATCGTTAGCAAATATAAAATTAATGGATCGGGACCGTGTCTCCTTTGTAGGTGCATCCGAGGAGTACACTTGGACGAATATGCAAGTGGCTTGTTAAACATAATGCTGAAATAATGTTTTCGTCTTGTGCTCGAGCTTCCGTCACGAACATCTGCATTACAAATACCAGACATACCTGCTAAATTTCAGGTTTGTAAGCTCTACAGTTTTGAAGATTTTGTTAAGGTCTTACCCCTGGTGCACGATAATCTTATTGAGCGATTTTGAACTTCAGTATGTTGTCAGAAAGTCTACATTAGAACGCTCGCTTCGCGCGCAGGCGGTTTTTTTGGATTTTACGAAAAAGTATTTAATGTAGGAGTTTTTTCGCCTGACCTCGGAAAAGAAACCATGTTTTCTTGTTATAGCAGTAATTTCAGACATAAAACTCAACCCGTTTAGACATAGAACGAAATAATAACTTAAAACGCATCATTTTCAAAAATAAAACATATCGAGCGAAATGTGTCCAATTAGGTAACCGACCTGACAACGGAAAGACAAAGGTCTGAAAAATCACGTGTTCAAGTTTTACATTGATCAGATAAGTAATTGACTCAGCATATTAAAACAAAAACCGTTGAAAGACCCAATACAAGCCCTTAAGAATGAGCAAGTGGTTGATATTTTTCTTTTATATTTTTAAACAACTAGATAACATATCTCTTATTACATCGAAAATAACGCGAAAACAAATGTTTATTTCCACATAGTATATTTTATTTTTCTAGAAGGAACTGTAACATTTGGGTAAATTCTAAAAAGATAAAGGATCTATTTAAATAAGGTCCTACAATAATAAGTGAAAATAATTCTAGGGTAGATCATGTATCGTTATCTGATCAAATTCCAGAAGAAAAAAAAATATTTTGCTCGAATATATTTTTCACTTCCCAGTACAAAGTGGTTCAATCAGCTGACTAAATTTCTATGGAAAGGTAAAAAAAGGAAGCGCAAAAAATTTTTTTTTCGGTGGAATGTGGTCTATTAGTGATACTCTATCATCTACTAATTTTTTTTCACTTTGAATTTTAGGACCTTATATAGAGAGTATCGATAAGCTAAGAAAATTTACACTTATGTAAGACAAAAAATTAAACTATATTTTTTTGTTTTTCTTATTGTTTTAGTTAACGCTGCAATGAATTAAAAGTAAAAATTACTACGATAGAAACATACATAATTATTAATTTTGTACCTCCATAAATATGTAATAAGGGTGCAACCATGCTAAAACTTTAAATAAATAAATTGTTGTTGTTCGTTGTTTCTGTTGTTGACTACGTTTTCTTCACGAGAAAAATCTAAAAATTAAGGCCTAAATGGCTTGTTTTTGGAAAATACCGTTTTTTTACTCCATCGAATTTTCATATTTCTGGCATTGCAATTTTTGTACACGTTTTTCTTTAGACGTCAACAAACATAAAAATACAAAAATTAAGCTGCTAAAAAACTCGATATAGTGAAAAAAGGGTACAATTTTCCAAAAAATTGCTCAGACCTAATTTTCTTACTGTCCTGTATTTTAATAAAATACGTAGTTGAATTTTTGTCATATAAGTATTGGGGTCAATTTTCTAAGCATATCGACCCTTTAAAATTGTATGATCGGGTGAATCTAAGATTATTATTTGCAATACCTACGTCTTTCTTCAAGTTCATTATACATAATGCTATTCGGAAATAAATGCATTTATTTTACTAGCTTTTGCCCGCGGCTTTGCTTGCGTGGATGTGTCTTTCTATCAATGTACCTTTTATTTTCGCGCAAGTTAAAAACTATTATCGATAGTTTCCGGCTTGTCAGTTATATTATCAACACCTCTTATAATATGTGGTGGGGCAACTTAATATAACATAATGTGTACAGTAATAATAAAGTTGTTTGAAAAGTCGTGTGTGTACAATGGATATTTTTGCGAAATTTTAAAGGAATTGAGTAGGATATTATTATCATCAACGGTACAGTTTTTAGGATTTAGTTATGACTCGAGAACCTCGAGAACCACTTGACAGATTTGGATGTGTTTTTTTTTATTATCATCGTAGTAACCCTTGTATATGAAAAGCCCCCCTCTCCACAGATATGGTTTAAACCTCGCGTGCTGGACCCATTTGAATATTATAAGGAGGTTAAAACCTGTCAGAAAGGGGCTTCCCATACAAAGGGGGTTCTTATATACTACAATTCCTTTCTGAAGGGTAAATGGTTCAAAGACTCACATTCGGATGCAGCCTTACTTCTTGAACTTCTGCGCTGGATACAGACCACCAGACTCAATCTTGGTGTCCGGGCAGACAGCGTTCTCCTCTCGTCGGTCTGGCGCGTCACAGGTCTTCGACAAACTACTGGCTCATCCAGCAGCTTTTGGGAGTTTACCTAAACACCAATATCTAACCCCGAGCTAGCTCGACCCAGACCTCTACCACGATTTCCGTGAATCGTGTTAATGAAAATCCAAACACATCACTTTCCACCGGCGACCGATTCCCGAAACTGTTCGGACACACAATTTAGCTCGCAATTAATGCTCATTAATTGGGTTATTTTACCACTTTTCCACTGTTTATTTCCTTGAAATACATAATAATTACTTCAACACTGGTTGAATCCATTTTTTACACCCATCTCCTCGAGAGCAAAATTGACAGTAAACCGGAAAAAACAACTTTGACATTTCACTTTTTTACAACCCGTGTTGCCATCTCAATAAAATAGAATCTGACACATACTTGCGCGTTCCGAACGCTTTTAAACCAAACAATCCCCCGCTCCGGGCTGTTATCCTTATCAGACCGCTAGCTTACTCAACCGGGAGCCGGGAGAGAGTCGCCAAGGCTCGTCACAGAATCAAACCTTCGACCAATCACCTCAGCGGCGCGAGGAGTCTCATCCCCGCCAATTATCAACTTAATAATGCGACCACGTCGCCAATACAAATAATTCCAAATTCGCATCTTTCAATAAGATTACATCCCCAATGACGCGGCGGAGGTGGGTCTTGGCCGATTTCACATAATAACCATGACTTAACTAAATACAATTATCTTATAAAATGTATACATCTTTTCAAGTAATTTGCGGTACCCTTGTAATTCGTGCCGTTGTCTGAACTAACTAAAAAAGCAAACCTCTACGCGATACTAATCGGTCTAATGCAACGACGAAGGCCTCCATGGACAACGAGGACTCTAATCCCAAGTGTACGGCCTTGGTGGACAGACACACGAATACTCACAGGTACGCCTTAACAGTCCGAGCGTTGCGAAGGCTAGACGTTCGGACGAGGAACGGTCCCCCCACGTCCGTAGCCACTCCATCAAAAGGTCTCGACTGTGTGATCCCATCAGCTGGCAGATCTCCTATCTGCGGCTGCATCAACAAGGCTCGCAGCCTGTAACAAGAAACACAGGAGAAGAGAACATTGCGAATTACCCGGCGAGTAGACAAAATCCAAAACTCTCGCTGTAAAATCGCCAATAACGCGCTTCATCCCGTGTGTGAGTTACGAACATGTCGGTCGGACAGCAAACGCCTCATCAAAGGCCCTCCTTGGGTAACAACAAAGGATGGCGACTTGCGTGCTCCGACCCGACGCACACCGTGCCGATGCCACCGTCGCGACGCCCCAGCGTCTCAACGCACGGTGACCCAACTCACGGCGTCCAATCAGGAACTAGTTTGGTCCCTAGAACTAGAGCATGCACACGCAACCCGGGTAAAATCTGGGGTGTCCTATCCAACTGCTGGACAGGCCAAGAAATCTGTTTCTTTAAACCACTCCGGCCCCCACTATAGATGATGCGACACCAACTCCGGCGCTGTGCAGCCCCTAGATGCGCACTCTGCAGGATTACATTCACCTGGGACGTGCCTCCAATTTAATATGAATAACTATATTCTGAATTTGTGAAACCCGGTTTCCTACAAAAATCTCTAAAGTACGTGGGGATGCGCGTAGCCATGCTCGCGCAACCTGACTATCCGATCATGCATACACGTCCCGAAATTCAACAGTGGTCCTTACTCTAACTGAATCTCCCCCCGGGGGGCCCCAACTACTAACTAATATGGTGGGCCGAAGAACTGTCCTCGGCTCCGCACCGGTACAGGGGCAGACAAATTATTGGGGGCCCGGCCCCTCCAATCCAGGGTGCATCCATTGCCCTATATGGTGAGCGTATACACAATGCCATCCGAGGTGGTGCGTAACCCGCTGCCCTACCATATCTCGAATAAGGCGGGTGATATTCTAACCGCGGATACTCGTGTATCGGCGGAGAGTATCGCTGTGGCTCCGCCCTGCTATACTGTCCTACAGTGGGCGCAGGCACTGGTTCGGCAAACTGGGGTCCACTCATACAACCTTGAGTGGGGCCCCCGCCCGTGGAGCCCCCCCCCCTCGGGGGGTCCCTACTCGGGCCCGCTGTCGCGGAAGCATGGGGTCCACTCCTAATATCCTGAGTGCGGCCCTGACCCGTGGAACCCCCCCCCATGAGGGGTCCCCCACCCGGGTCCGCAATATAGCCTCGTACCGCAGGCGCACGATTCACACCACTATCAAACTGAGCACGACTCACGCGAGGGCTCTCTCCACTCTCTGACGGGTGCGCTCCTCGTCCTTGAGAGGGGCCACTCGACGGACGTGACTGATAGGTGGACTGCGCCGCGGCTCCCCCGCTCATGGCGTGACCGTAGGCTCCAGACCTGTTCGCACAAATTAAATCATTATGTGGCCGGCCACATTCTCTACACATTCGCTGTCTGGAGCACTCGCGCGCTAAGTGGTCCTCTAAACAAAAATAGCACAGTCTATTAATTTTAACTAATCGCCGTCTGTCCACTACCGGTAATGCAGCAAAATCATGGCACTGCGATAACGCGTGTCCTGGGCGTCCACACTGGTGGCAATTTGGGCTCTCAGCCACAGCGGCCAGTGCAGCCAGACGTGCAGCAACGCGTCCCCGAAGCGGTTGCACTCCCTGTGGCCCCCTTCGCCCCGAATTACCGGCAGGTTCCCTGAAACTCCCGGTAGGTGGCGCCACCTCCGAAGTCGATGAAGATTCCACGGCCCTAGCCTCAAATTCTAAAAACTTCATCAAATCAGCGAAAGTAGGAAGAGCCTTGTCCTCCCTTTCCGCGGTCTCACGTTCGAAACGTGAACGAGTATCAGACGGTAACTTACCCAAAATAATGTGTACCAACAAGAACGACCACTCATCCACGGGCAAACCTAACATT
Organism: Ypsolopha scabrella; assembly: GCA_910592155.1. Lineage (NCBI taxonomy): Eukaryota > Metazoa > Arthropoda > Insecta > Lepidoptera > Ypsolophidae > Ypsolopha > Ypsolopha scabrella. Next base: position 2,788,203 of record OU342978.1, read on the forward strand.
TTAAACGCGTTACAGGCTACTGTAACCGGGGTCAGTAACTGCGTTCGAATTTGAGCCTTATTACCTACCCTAGGCAAACTTAACAATTGGCTCGTATGAGCATCGGCCAACAGACGGACATTCTGATATCTATTATTTAATAGTTCCCACGCTATGCTATAAGAATCGTCCTCTACTCTTAAATGTTGCACTAAGCTCTTTGCCTCACTTTCTAAAGTGGACATCAAATATGCCATCTTTTGTGCGTTGGTTAAATCCTGCCTACTATCAACCAACGAGGTGAACATATTCTTATATGCCACCCACAGCTCCATGGCACCATCAAAATGTCCCAACTCTAAAGTAGGGAGCCTACTGTGCAACGATGTACCTTGCGCTGCATGTCTTACATCAGGTGTGCTCGAAACACCTGACTGTCGCTTTTTAATCTGACAGGCGACCTGTGTGACCTCGTTATAAATATCCATAATTTGATCCATGTCATTATTAGGGCTAGCCATTACCTCCGGTGGCAGCTCCTGGTCCAACAGCTCGATGAGCGCCTGCTCAGCTTTCTCGAGGCGATGCTCCATCTGTGAGTACCGCTCCAGGACTGCATCGCCCCGATCAGCTCGAGCCAACAAGCCTTGAACGCTGACAAACCAGCGCAGCTGGCTGGCCAAGATGTTCCTTGGAGAAGTCCTCGACATTGTAGACCGGGAAATCAAAGAAAATACCAACAATTAAAAACCGAACTAACTCTGGCACGAATCACAAACGTCCCCGTATACAATCCTATTGTAGACCCAAATATACTAGACTCTAGTCAGTATGTTAATTTCAATACATTAATACACAATACAACCCTGTTGTTCAATTATGCGAGTTCAACCAAAACCAATTTTTAATACTCAAATGCGTACAAACAAACACAATATCATAACTTTATGAACAAACAGACAGACCTTTTCTGTTGCTATATATCACTCAAACATTTTCAAATAAACACAATATCATAACTTTATGAACAGACAGACATACCGTTTCTGCTGCTATATATATATAATCCATACAACATAAACCAGTTAGTTACATTTATGCTACACTTTTGACAAACAACTATGTCCAAGCCTCAATCGCAAGTGTCAAGAAGTTTTCATTCAAAATAAACAATATAAACCAAACTGTAGCACTAACTAACAGTATATCCAAAGGTAATTGGCTTCTGAAAGTATGTAATCACATTAAACACTTGTTAAAGACTAAACATACTCCAAAACAAACAAATTTAACAATTCCAAGTTGTAAGATAACCTATGTACGTTGTTATAATATTATACCTAAGCGCTCGCTTAGTTAATATGATTCACTAACCAAAAACTACACATTACACATTAGCCCTGCTATGTACTTTGTAATTTATATAAGCCGAGGCTTTCAACAACTATATAACTAATAATTAAGCCGCTTCGCTTGCTAGCAATGGTTATGCTGTATGAATTTACAAACTATTATAGTTTTGTCGCCGGGTTCACTAGGCTTAACCGCGCTTATAAAGTTATATGTTTATCCACAATACAAACATATAATACAATACCTAAAGCTAAAGGAGCTGTGTAAATATCCTTCCAGCTTACATAAACCTATTCATATACACAGTCCGAGTACTGTAGTATGAGAAATAACAAAATATTCTATTTGATCTCGCTTTAGGTTACAAGGTTCCAAACTACCTACCTAAAACAAAGTATAATTCACAAATTATCTTAGGCCAACGGAGCTACTATATCGGTTCGGCTTATATAAACGGAATAGATCTTGGTCCGGGGTTGTTTAATATCCGATATTAAACAACTTAACCGCGCTATGCTACCAACAAATGTATATGAAAAGCCCCCCTCTCCACAGATATGGTTTAAACCTCGCGTGCTGGACCCATTTGAATATTATAAGGAGGTTAAAACCTGTCAGAAAGGGGCTTCCCATACAAAGGGGGTTCTTATATACTACAATTCCTTTCTGAAGGGTAAATGGTTCAAAGACTCACATTCGGATGCAGCCTTACTTCTTGAACTTCTGCGCTGGATACAGACCACCAGACTCAATCTTGGTGTCCGGGCAGACAGCGTTCTCCTCTCGTCGGTCTGGCGCGTCACAGGTCTTCGACAAACTACTGGCTCATCCAGCAGCTTTTGGGAGTTTACCTAAACACCAATATCTAACCCCGAGCTAGCTCGACCCAGACCTCTACCACGATTTCCGTGAATCGTGTTAATGAAAATCCAAACACATCACTTTCCACCGGCGACCGATTCCCGAAACTGTTCGGACACACAATTTAGCTCGCAATTAATGCTCATTAATTGGGTTATTTTACCACTTTTCCACTGTTTATTTCCTTGAAATACATAATAATTACTTCAACACTGGTTGAATCCATTTTTTACACCCATCTCCTCGAGAGCAAAATTGACAGTAAACCGGAAAAAACAACTTTGACATTTCACTTTTTTACAACCCGTGTTGCCATCTCAATAAAATAGAATCTGACACATACTTGCGCGTTCCGAACGCTTTTAAACCGAACAACCCTAGTCTCGCCCAAATCAAAAACGGCGCAAATATTGAATAAACGCGGGCCAAACCGCGGGCAAAGGCTAGTAAATTATATTTTGTTTTTCATAATCTTAGCCTTATTTATATTAGACCGCCAAATCGGTTTTTCCCTGTTTAAAAATTGCAATTTTATATAAAAGTTTACTTTTTAGACTGTCATCCATTTTAGCTCGTGTCTGAGCGTAGTAATGCAGAAGCATCAATATTGATGTGCTGTTTGTTCCTATTGGCCTGAATATGGCAATGTTCCTTCGAATATCCGAGTGTACAAAGCAGTTTTACCAACAAGGGTAATTATTGCCCTTCGGAAACCTTCGGTTGTATTTGCTAAAGTAGACTCTATATAGAAAAAGATAAGGATTGAACTGTATTGTAGAACCATTGCGAATCTGTATAAGGCGAGTGGTATGGCTTATTTTCGTTAGGTGCACGGTCTTGAATGCAATAATGATATATTGACTGTATGAAGTGAAATATGGGAAAACTGGTTTTTATTGATTAGCTGCAGCTTTTTGACGCTGAATATTTTGTGAGGATAAATCACGGGTGACTAATGTAGCGCGACGTTTTCAACTGAAAATAAATTACTTTATAGCACACCGTACGTAAAATGACCGCTTTACGCACGCTGCGCTTGCGTAAAGTCGGCATTTTCCGCACTTTTGCTATAAAATATTATACGATACTCGTGCGAGAAACTTTTTCTCGGCTCGTGTGATTGCAGCACTCACCTTCGGCTCGTGCCGCAAACTCACACTCGTCAGAAAACGTTTCATCGCTCTCGTATCGTAATGTACTATTTGTTGAACCAAAGCCCTGGAGTCACATACTATACTCACTCCTAAAACACCTGCTCACAATACAGGAGCTTTTGGGAACTCCGATACCGTACTCATACATTATACTCATTTGGTAAAAATAATACCATTATATGGCATCAATCAATCAATCAAAAGTGTTGCTAGTGAGAACCAAGTCTTCGGAAGTCTTTACTTTTGAAACACAATAACATATAAATATAAGGTATTAATATAATTATTGAAAAAGGGCAAAGTGAAAAGTACCCGGAATAGAAGAGCTTGTATGACTGGGTTGATGGATGTAGAAGCAAAAGAGGTGTGTCAGGATCGTAGCAGATGGAAATCTGTAGTCTCTGCCTACCCCTCTGGGAGACAGGCGTGAGTATATGATGTTAGTTAGTTAGTTTATAAATGTTAGGATTTTTAGAAATAAATAGTCCGAATGAACACTAAATGGTGTCACGTTCCGGTTGAGTCGTTTTTAGGGTTTCGTACATCAATAGAAAAAACGGAGCCTCACTTTGCTGTCCGTCCGTCCGTCTGTCTGTTAAGACCCTTCATCTCGAGAACGCGTAAAGGTGTGGAGTTGAAATTAAAACCATATAATCAAGTCTACAGTCCCTTGAAGCTGTGAAAAAATCAAACTTCTAAGTAAACGTAAGAAGATACGGTCGTTTACGTCGCAATAAACGTATATTCCGTCTCTATAATTTTAATGCACTCCGTTACACTCCACATGGTTTTTCAACCTAGTGGCAGAAAAAAGCAACACATTTTAAGGATTATTTTGTAAAGGAAAATCATGCCATGAACTAATAAAAAGATAGGTTTATGTGAATAGCAAAAATCCATGCATGGATAGTCTCATAGCAAGATTAGCAAGTCCTTTCAGAACACTGTGTGGTGAAAAAAATTTAATGGGTAAAAAACTAACTAAAATAAGTAAATGGTTTTGGTATGCATTTAACTTTCTTATATTTCATGTAAGCTTTGTGCTTCTCTCTGTGCATTGAATTTGTTCCCGAAACGGCGATAGGGTTCACCACCGATCACTTTTGGGATGTCTTTGATGATTTTGTGATTCGTCGGTGTAAAGTGGGTACTTGCATTTCACAGTTCACACTGTGAACACCTCTGACACCCCCTCGGGGATTCATGTCGTGACGATATGCTATATTACTACAATACTTTTAGTTTGATGCAACCCTATACATTGCATAACTAACACTAAAAAATAAAAGCTTTTTGTTCCCTTAAAAAGTATACTGTGTCCCAAAAATTTCGGTCCAAAACATAAAATGGCCTCTTGCTCCGTACCACTTTTCTGACTCAGAGATCACGGGTGCAATTCCATAAGTAAAAAGAGGACAAAAAATAAAATAATACCTAACAAAAAGTCTGGTAAGTCTGCGTTGTCTTCCACTATTGTCTGGTTCCGTCAAACCAAAAAATATTATACAGATTTTTTTCAAGTTTTTCTGGAAGAAATCCCAGTCTTGGGCTTGCTACTGTAGGCTATAGGAACCCCTGTTAAGATGATATGTCGCGCTCGTAAAGGTCACTGTTACTCCATGCGGAACGCCCCGCAGTGCGAGAGCGACGGATTCCGGAAAAAATAGCAAAATGTCGCTTTTAAATTAATATAAAATGAACTAAAATGGCTATCAAAATTTCCAACTGAGAAAATTTAAATATCGTTAAAATATATCTAATAAAATATCTTTCAGGTCTGTATGTCATTCCTGTTTGTCATACTATGAAAAAAAGTGTAGACGAAGACCTCATGTACTGAACAAAACTAGAAAAAGGTTCCAAAATTTATATACTGATTTATCAAATTAGTGACTTCATCCGAAAAGCGGGTATACAACTTCAAAAAGTGTCATTTTTATTGAAATAGCCCTTTAATAAAAATATGTTCTAAATTATACATCGGGTCTGCTAAATTTACTTTTTGTTAATTGGAGCAAGACGCAAATGCTTTATTATTAAGTTAATTCATAAAATTTTGTGTATGGTAAACTTAGGATCCTTCCTTTATTTCAAGATGGCAGAGAAAACAAAAAAACTGCTAATTGGGTTTCATGTTTTTAGTGGAACCCTTAAAACCCGTCGCAGGTGGCCTGCTAAGCGGAAATCCTTTGGCACAAACAAATTTAGATTAAAGTACTAAAAATTAGCGAGCTGTCCCATAATTATCCTTGAATGCATATTTTATTTCGCTCGAATGTATCGCACTGACCAACCAAGATAATTTAAATAACTAAGTTCATGAAAAATCTGCTTTATGAGAGGACAACAAGAGTCAAGTTTGTAGTATAAGTGCTTTGGTCAGGGTACCGATGAGTTTTTGGAGCATGTGATTTGGGTGGAGTACTCTTTTTTCATAGGTATAGGTATATTTTATTCCCAAACGTATACATTGGTCCACTTTTTGCTTTTATAATCGCTGTAAAAAGGGTTAAAAGCGTGTTTTATATAAGTTATTAACCCGTCTTATTTCACAGGGTGCGATCGCGCTCCGTATCTTTTTCAATAATTTGTTATCGAAAATCGACAACTGAACTAGTTAAAACCATGTGTAATATTTGATTTCTCTTATTTTTTTTGTTATTTTATGGTATATTAGCTTTTGCCTGCGCCTTCACCTTCGTTGAATTAGTTTTTGTATACTCCTATAAAATCGGTCAATATTTTTCAGCCCGATTGGTTTCGTAAGTATGGCGTGGAAGAGTGACGCATCACTTTTCTATAGAAACTTGACACCCCATGGAAATTTATTTATGGGATAAAAAGTAGCCTATGTTACATTCATGCAAATTTTTAGCCTAATCGGTTCAGTAGATACGGCGTGAAACATCCATACCTATACATCCAAACTTTCGCATTTAATAATATTAGTGGGATGGGATTAAATAAATTATTTGAAGAACAGACAATATATCAGTTTATCTAACGGCTGTCAATGAAATTTTAAGGGATTTATTCGTAAAAGGGAAAATAATGTTAGGTAGATTCCATAGGGTCTCTTCAGACCATATAATATTATTCTGATCATCAGACTGATATTCAGACCTATAAAAAGTTATAGCTGGCTTAGTTTTAAGCTGTTAATTAAACGTAATTTTCTTACACAACAGTTATGAATACTGAAAAAAAAGCAATTTTAATAAATGTATTCACAACAAACCATGAATGAATTACTGGATGGCACTGAGGTTGAACTCTCAGTCCCCTCTGAAAACGAAGGCAACATTGTAAAGGCCAAAAGACCAACAATAAATATGGTCATTAAAAAAAAATGGCACTGAACATCGAATCCGACTGCTATTGGTTACATGTCGTACCCTTAAGTAAGTAGTAATATAAAGGCACAACTTAAAATATCCGGATTTCAAGTTTTTGTAATAAACAGGCATAATTTTGAATGTTCGAGGGAGGGCGGAGGAAAAATATGAAAGAGACCACATTTATAACGCGTTCTAGCCGTTTTTTTGCCGTTTGTTATTTGATAGTAAATAAAAAAGCCAGTTTGCAGAACATTCAAAATGATGCCTGTTAATTACAAGAAATCAAAATCCTGATATTTCGAGTTGTGCCTCTAAGGCTGAGATTCAGAGTGCATTTTGAGTCCGAACTCAATCAAACGTCACTCTAGTAAGAGATCACGTCGCTTTTTAACGTTTGTAAGATTGAGTTCGGACTCAAAATGCACTCTGAATCTCAGCCTAAGGGCGCGATGTGGTTAGCGCCAACGAAGTCGCGAGTAAAAGCTAGTACTCAACAAATGTGGAAAATGAATCGATGTAAGAGTGTATGTATACTGAAGGTTTAGTAAGTGATCAGTATCACGGATCGATAACACTTTTAGCTAGTTTCGCAAAATATATTAACGCCCCATAGTAATTGACTCGGAGCTAGGCTTGCGTTTGTAAAGAACACGAAAAGAACAATTTACGAATTTCACAAAACTTGTCATTGAACCTTGATACTGAGCACTTACCGAGTCTTTAGAGATCAACAATTAACACACCTTTATTTATCATGCACAGTAATATTCTCTTTCAAATTATTATTCACCTGTACTCGATAACAGATGCCAATAGCGCGGCGTTTTGTTCCAACAACCTGTATAACAATAATAATACTATATTTCAGGCAACTAGGGACTCAGGTCTCGGTGGTAGAGCTCATGCCGGGCTCGACTGTGGAGGTACCAACATCTTGCTCTCTTACCCCCCGAAGTTACTCGGGGGAGAGTAAGAGAAAAGCTCTCAAACAGGCACAACCAGGCGGCCCACATGCCTGTAAACGATTAATGGCGGGATGTCCATCCCCAATCGACAACATTACAAATTCATAATTGGTGCAAAACTAAAAACCATTTCGAGATATGGGCTTTCTGAGCATCATATTTTTTTTTCAGAATTAAATCGTGATTAATTATAGAGATATTTTCAAAAAACAAAAAATATGGTAAACATAGGATTTTAAAAACAATTTCCTTTGCTTTTAAGATAATTTTGTTTTAAAAAAAAACATGCCAAGCGTTTTTTTTTAATAATCCATTGGATATGAACATCGACTTTTCAAATCCTCAGATGCGACTTACGTTCTTTTAGAATGAGTGAATAAAAAAACATTAAATTATGCAGGAAGAACATAAAATAAAACAAAATAAAAAAATAGATGAGCTTCTTTTTTACGCAGACTTTCAATATAAATATTAAAAACAAATTTTTACATAACTAAAATGAAACGTTGTCGATTGCAGGTCCTTATATAAAATAGACTGGTGACGGGCAGCGGCATCAATGGCGCGAGAGTTTCTGCGCTGAGCTTACCAACCCGCCTGTCCAGCGGGTATGACCAATTTTACCAGGCGGACCGCAATGAGTGGAAAAATCTTAGAAAGATCTAGCAGCAGTGGACGAACCAGGCTGATGGACAGATGTGCCCATATTATAAATACCTAAAAACTAGAGATACATATTACTACATATCTACCAAGTAACACTTCCTAACCCAATTTGGAGGGATTATTTCTCCAGGTCGTTTTCCCGAAACGTAATTTTTCAATGTTGTCTATTTTTATGTAAAATAACGTTTGCTATGTATTTAGCTAAACAATCTCACCAGAACTAAAAATAATAACTTCCTATTATTACCGAGCATGCGCAACACAATAATTTATGCCTTTATTAACCAATATCAATATTACTATGACACTTTTATTCGAAATCAATAATACAATACTCGTGAATCGAGTCTCTATCGACACATAAAAAACAATGATGCTAAAAACCACGACCAAAATTTTCTGCCATTCAAAAATGACTTCTAAGACTGTTTATTAAGACTTCAACAGGATTCTTATTGCTGTGGGGATAAACAGCTTTAACGGAAAACAGTGACATGGAAAGCATTTTTTTTTTCGGTTTTTTCCGCAAAAAAGGTGACTTTTTACGGGCATGATGGTTGTTCCTATGGTTTTATGGAATGTAATGGCTATCTGATAGTATGGTGTGGACATTTTGTCTGGACATTGCTACGAATATTTTATGCCTCCGGGTTACAGCGTGGTCAAGATGGAAAAACAAAAAATAGGGTCTTATTTGTTTTCAAACACGAAGTAATTTTTATTTTATGTTTACCTATATTTTAAGCACAACATACTTTTGCTCGTTATGTTTTATTTTTGAAAATAGTTTTTCTTGGATGTTTTTTTTTTCATTTGCTTTTTCACTAAATGTCTCATATTTTACAATCAATACAAAAATCTTGTATATAGCCCGTTTTCTATTGAGAAAATATTATCGCTTCTAAAAAAGAAAAAATTGTTTAATCGAATAGTCTTATGTAATTGTAATGTAATTTTAACCAATTTTAACCTAAAAGACAGATTTTTAACTTTATGTTGTATAGTCAATCTCTGGGTTATAATAACAAAGCCGCTGTGCATCGAAGGCAGGCCTTTCTTAAGAAAGAAAGTTTGGTTGTGGGGGGCACCAAATCTAACACTCTTTCATTACATTGGTGTAATAAACGCTATTACTGAAACATGCGAAGGCAATATTGCACTGATTTTGTTGCGGGCACAAATTTATACAAAAGTTTGGCAACACTGTGAATGTTTTCAAACATTTTGTTGGTTAAAATTAATTTAGATTACATTTCGATGCGAAAATAGTACTTTTTTACATTATTTAAAGTAATTAATTCGGCTACACCCTTAGAAAAAAGCTCCTTAGAAAATGTCCTGCAATTTAGTTTTCTAACTGTCTATCGGACATAAACAGGATTTAGCAATCTCCATTTAGATTAATTTTGTACATATTAAAATTTCTAAACAAAACAAATACTTGCTACACTATAAAAGAAGAAAGCCATTTACTACGTAAAAAACTTTCAAAAAGTTTCTTTAAATATTATAAAAATATTTTGTCGACACCTCACAAATTTGTGTTTGCATTCGTATGGAGGTTTACGCGTGATGGCTGTCCTTAAGACGAGGTTATCCAGAGAAATCAGTCCTGCTCCAACCCTTTCATTTTACACTTTTCCATCCCGCTAAGTAAAAGCGGGCCGCTCAGAAAATTCGTGATTTCGAGGTGTTTTATTTATTAATTCTAATTAAGAGGATGTATTTTTAATATGATAATATTGTTTAATGTGACGGCAGATTTATGTCACATATCACGTTTATGTAAGTATATTTTTTATTTTCTAAAACGCAATATAACTGTAATGAAATCGTATTTATATCATAGTTTAGGCCTATCTTTGTAACTTTATTGGATGCAGTAAAATGCAAGTAATCTTATATCGAATGGCCTAAATATTTTGTTCAAAGAGTGATATATAACATTTTTTTTCAAATGTTGTAATAAGAATTATTGCAAAGAGATAACATCAAGACAACCCCCTCTTAGGCTGTATCCTTATTTGTGTCCGAAGTACACACAACGAAAAGGCTCACATCGCACACCCAACACGCTGCCACTGGGGCGTAAAAATCGTTGGTGAAACATTGGTGTACAAGGTTGGACTTTCACTTGAAAGTTTATACTTGCTGAAACGCCTTTATGAATTATATCGTGATCATGTATTAAAATATTTTTGTACAGACATATTAAAATATTTTTGTACAGACAAACCGCAATTTGTCTGTCTACCGGTGAAAGGGTATTCAAATTGCTGAAACCTTAAAACACCTTTAATTCAGTACAATTCAATCCGCCTCTTTGTTGTGTGCCCTGATTGGTAATACGCCCGACAAAGGCTGTGCGCTACTTTGTTACTGCAAAATGTACCCATTTCATAATGACAACAGCTTTTGTATGATAATGACAACAACAAAAATTATGTGTAGAGGAAAAGAAGGGCATTAACGACATTATCAACAAAAATGAATTAACAATGGCCTAAGAAGGCTTTAAGATCTGTGAAAGTGCTGCCTCTTTGGACTAAAAATCATTTTTGCTTAAAAATTATTATTGAATGTCTGTTCAATTATCCTAGAAACAAAAATAATAGTTTTTATTTAAATAGTAGAGGTTTTGTGAACGTCATTTTGTTTACAGATTTGATAGAACTACTCAAAAAATTAAACAAAGCGGGCAAAAGCTAATTCAATTAAAAAAGAAACAAATCGCAGTCCAGACCGTGGGCCGGATTCTTCTTGTCTATACAACAAATATCTGACCTTCAAATTTATTTAAAATTAATATGATAACATCTAACAAAGATAAAGGTAAGTAAGACCTATATCTTTTAAGTTTGTACCTCCATGGAAAATTGCAATAACTCGCTTTTTACCCCTACATTTTTTTTGATATAAGCGAAAAGTGGGCTAGAAGAACATACCCCGATAGTACCTACATAAACTTTTAACTATTATCGGAATCTAAAAATACTTTTACAAAAACGTAGGTGTAGCTTTGCTTGTAAATTACAATGGTCTATTATTTTTCCCTAGAAATATAGTAATATGCATAATATAAGATGAATTTCGTTTAAATACCCAAATACATACTGGAAACTCGGTAAGTGGTCAAGACCAAGTTTCAATGGGACGCTGTTTGAGAAATATAAAAATAGCTATTTATGCAACTGTTACGTTATGGACGGTCTTTTAATACGAGTGCCATTTTGCGGTACAAGCGTAGCACGTACCGAAATAGGTAGACACGAGTTATTAAAAGACCAATAACATACAGTTCCATACAAGACTTTATCTACGAAGGAAGGAATAAAATACAGATATAGAAAAATTAGTATTTTTAATAGAAACTTAACTACACTTTACTTTATATGTAGATTTTGTATTGTACAATTATTAAAATTAACAGGAATTGCAGAATTACAGGCTGAACTTGTAGATGGGCCTGGAGACATGCATTGGGGTACATTAATGTTAACTTCGTTTAATGTATTTTCTATAGAATTAAATATTGTATTTGACACTTTTACTTTATTTTGGATAGATTCATTAATATATCCCTCAGCTACAGCCGTGGATTTTCACCCTCCATGGCGTTTCAAACTGGTAATATCACCTCCAGCATCTACTAAGATAGTGGCAGAGCTTCGGCGGAAACAATGGCCCGTGTATAGATAAGGATTGGGAAGTTCTAAATACATTGCAATTTCTTTACCCAAACGGCCAAATTTATTAAAAAAAAATAGCGACTTTCGCAATTTTTAGGCCGAAGTTTCATATATTCCATACAAATTTCTGCATATTTTCCTGTCATAGTAAAAGTTTGAGTTTTAAAGTAAAACTGTTTAACATTTTGAAATTCCAGCTGATGTAGCTCAGCACGACGACAGGCTCCCATCAATCCAACAATGAATGCAACCTGCAAATTAAAACATAGTGTTACCAACGATTTTTTTAAGGGAACCATTCTTAAATCGTAAGTTTACAAACTAATTTCTTACCTTCATGAATAGATATTTAGTAGGTGCTTCATTCATGAACATTCTTATTTGGTCTGGTGTGAATGTTTGAGATTTTTTCGCTTTAAATCCTTCAGATTTTCTTTTCAATAATGCTTTTAAATACTTTGAAAGGTCAATTTGGGGTTTAATGCTAAGCATCTTGATGAAAACCACTTGTACACTGTTTACACAAAATTTACTAAACTATAGGTACTTTTAACCCAACCGGTTTCGAAATTCAATTCATTTTGAAGGGCTTAACAACTCATTTTAATATTTTAAGACCTAACCTACGTGCTGTAAATAAAATTTGTTTTTTTTTGCCTCCAAATCCGTTGAGTGGTTCTTGATTTTGAATACAACATAATGGACTAAGAGCAAACAGGCACAGATTTTACGTCCTTTTATACCAAAAAAATCCATCTCTAGCTGCGTATGCGCTTGTTTCCAGATTATGGATATATAGGTGAGCTCCGTTACGTTTTGGGCGGGGGAGGCGTTTAAAATAATGTTAAAAATTTACATTAACTATGATTTAAAAAAATACAAAATTTATGGGACAAAACTGAAAATTAAGTTGGTCGAGTATTTGGGTACCTACGTAACCACAAAACCTACATTAAAAATCAGCGTTTTCAGTGTTTGTTGTTTAAAATTTGGCTTCTTTGTTGTACTTGTATTCAAAATAGGTATATCATTTTTGTTTTATTATCATATCAATCATTATGTAATGTTAACAATATTAGTTAGGTAAAAGTCCATATATAAACAGTTAATTAAATTATGCATGGAAATTTTAAGATTTCTTGAAGATAGATACGAACATATTTATATTGTATTTGTTATTGTGCAATATCCTAAATTTATTTTTTATGTTTATATTGTATTTAGGTATGATAATTATGTTTAGTATATAAGTAATAGGCATCCGCTGAAAATCAGCGTCGTGGCCCTGCCATGGCATTGGGCTGAGTGGAGACCTTTTTGGTACATTCTGTGCTAATTTTAAGTAATATTTTGTTTATTTTCTTTTTTCTGTAAATCGTTTTCATTATGTACCAAATAAACATTATTCTATTCTTCTATTCTAAAAAGAATATACTCGTATAGCAAGTAATACAGAAAATTCCAAATTCCAAATAGTTTTTGAGATAGACCCCGTAACAAAATATTCTTAAACTGAGTTTTGATGTTTGATGGCCCCCAATTCCTTTAAATATGGAGATTAAAAAAATGTAATCTATTCAATGAGTTCATTCAATTTTTAATTCAATATTCGGTCTTGGGTCAACATTCTACATAACATATCCAAATTTCAGGTCTGTAACTTATTCCATCTGCAAGCTAGAGACCCGTGACATACGGACAGACGGACAGCAGAGTGACATATAGGGTAGGGCTCCGAGTTGCCCTTCAGGTAAGAAATCCTAATAAGATGATCAAACGAGGGTTGTTTAATTTTTCTGAGATAATTGTTGATTCCATCATTATTTTAAATTGTAAAAGAATTTTTCAAGCTACAGTCCAAATAAAGACATGTCAAGACTATGTCAGGTAGTAAAAAATGAGATTTTAAAATGGGCAAACTCACACTGGCTCTGAAAAAAAAAACATGTTACTTATAAATGAGGCTTTTTCCAAGACGATAAAAAAGTCTGCATCGAAAAAAAATGCAAATTATAGGTTTATTTTTCAGTCCAAAACAGAAGTCCGTCCAAACTATTAAAGTAAAATAACAATAATTACTGTTGTAAACATATAAACCTATTATCTAACATGTAACAACGCGTTTTGTAACTCTCTCATGTGAATTTATTTCAAATATTATTTACTAAAAACAGCAATATCTAACATTTCTTAATTCGCCGCACACTTTTTCAGGTATTTTTATCTCTTTCGTTTAGCGGAGGACATATTGCGCCTTAACTAAAAAAGTTTTTCGCTATGCTTCAAAAACTAACTTTTAATTTCCAAAATTATCAGCAGCAAACCAAACGGCTGATTCCAAAATTGAAATCTCTACAAACTTATTTGGGTACATAAACACTGAATTTAAAACCCAATGCAAACACAGATAAAAATGGTTTTAGATTCATTAGCATACAAATAGGTTCGGAACGAATTATTTCAGCGGACGGTCGTAGGCAAGTGCATTGAGGATTAAAAAAGGTAAAGTGCAGGTGAGAATTGCGTAATGTAGGTTCTGCACAATGAGTTCACGAGGTGTCAGGTATTTATAATTTTCATTAAATCAGTCAGTACCGTGGAAAGTCAAAATTTTCTTTTTTCAAATTTGAAATAGAAATAGAAATTTATTTATTTGCTTCAAAACAAAAATTAAAATCAATAACTTAATCATTTTGTTTGCAAAATTGATTAATCTCAGCATTTGCCGTAAATTATGAACGTTATAGCGCTGATTTTTAGATAAACCCGTTTTACACTACACCTTACATTAAATTTCAGGTAGACACAAGAATAAAAAAGATACAATTATAAATTTAGAATAATGGACAACACAAAGGATTAATTAACAAAACACACAGATTTACAGTTTAATAATACAAGGAAATCAAAATGAATACATAATAAAAATACATTTAAAAATAGCTTGTTTTTTTATATTGATTATGTGTAAAGCTAAATTTCATACCGTCAGTAAATTTTATTACTAATATTTTACGTAAGTGTTATTAAGTTATTATGTTACTAGTAGTGAAAACTTGTAATTGGCCGTAATTTGTTTTCTCTGTTTTTTAATTTAGTTATACTGTGCTTTAAGTTTTCCTTAAATATAAATAAATAAATAAATACTTTTTAAACTGAGAAAAATAAAAATAAAACATGTAAAAAAATTCAAAAATCATTTTTGTATTGCAAACCTCTAATGTATAATAATAAGAAAAATGCCAGCGTCAAGTAACTACTGTTAACTTGAAAAAAATATTGAGATTTTGTGAATTCAGTAATATACATTTATATTGCCTTTTAAAAGTAGGTATTGTCATATTTTTATGTAGCGGAGGAGGCAAATCATTCCAAATTTTGATGGACTATTCCCATTCCAAATTACGCAAAGAATGTCATTAATCCTCAGTAATGAATTTGGCTGCATAAATGAATATCACCTTGTATATCACTATCACTCTAGCATTTCCGATTTAGACAAGGTCTTTAAATATGACAGCTTTGAAATATGGATGATCTATTTTATTCACTAAAAGGTTTCTTTCTACTTTCGACGGACCTCCAAAAAGTGAAAAAAAAGGAAAATCCTATCTCACCCCATTTTCACAGACCATTTGGTGAGGGTAGGTGGGATGGTCAGTTTATACTCGGTTCTGTACGGAGGTTTTTGTTTAAAAAAGAACCAAGAAAAGTTTAGAATACGTATCCTTCGTTGGCGTAGATTGGAGCTCACTATTAGAGAGCTGAGCTTGAAGTTTTGCTTTTAGAACTTTCTATATTTTATAAATTTTCTTCCCTGTCTTTTGCTATATATTTTGGTAAGTAAAGGATATATGAATATAATTTGCAATATTGTTAAACAACATCAGTTGCTGCGGAGCGGCTGGGCGAGCAACACATCAGTTGCTGCGGAGAAGCCGGGCTAGCAACACATCCCGAGGATGCCTCGTTCAGAGGCGAAACACGTGTCGATAAGTTTTCTTGCTTGTTATTTAAGATTGCTTTGCTTGTATTGCTTGCTTGTTGCATGTTTTTATGCGGGCGGGCGGGCGGGCGGGCGGTGCACGAGTCTGCATTTTGAGAGTCTGCATTTTGAATAGCACGACAAGAATTGTTTAGCGGAATATTGCAAATTATATTCATATATCCTTTACTTAGTGATGGACTTCCGCAAGGTAACGCCTATTTCAATTAATCATATATTTTGGTATTGAATAAATAATAAAACCTTAA
The DNA here is from genome assembly GCA_910592155.1 of Ypsolopha scabrella. NCBI lineage: Eukaryota > Metazoa > Arthropoda > Insecta > Lepidoptera > Ypsolophidae > Ypsolopha > Ypsolopha scabrella. The sequence goes on from OU342978.1 coordinate 2,804,462, forward strand.
TTTAGTAGTTACATATATCCATCCATCCATCCATCAGCCTGTTTCGTCCACTGCTGGACATAGGCCTTTCCAGGATTTCGCCACTCTTGGCAGTCCCCCTGGAAGAAATGCTCATACTCACACACGCTGGGCAGGCGTGTTGGTGAGCGCGGTGCCGAAACCCTTGCACCAGTGACGCCGCTGCCCGTCACCAGTCTAATTTATATATTGTCGATTGAGGATGGATATACCGCCATCCATCGGTCCCAGGCAATGGTGGGCCTCCTGGTTTTGCCTGGGAGCTGTTCTCTTACTGTCCCCCGAATAACTTCGGGAGGGTTTGCGAGTAAGATGGTGGTACCTCCACAGTCGAGCCCGGCATCAGCTCTACCACCTAATATATACGCGTACCTTATTACTTATCAAAGGAGTTTGAGCATTTTTTGCCATTCTCTACAGTTTTGTATTTGGTCATCCACGCGCACTTGAGAAACTAATCCTGTGTTTTGTATTATTTCTTATAGCCAATTATTTAGTTAATGTAAGGTGATTTTCGTTTATGTATCCAAATATAGATACATACTGGAGACTCGGTATTTAGTCAAAACCAAGATTCAACGACTCTTTATTCGTTGAAATACGCAAAATAAAATGTTGACTTCCCATACTAATTCAGTGAAAGTTATTCGTGAACTAGATATAGACACACAAAAATTTTTTTTATCGTATTTCCAAAACAGGGTCATTGAACCTTGGTCCTGACCACTTACAAAGTCTCTGGTATGAATCGGGCTAGACAAACAAAAGTCACCTTATGCTTATATATAAAATAATAAGGTGACTTTGAGCCAAATTCATACTGGAGGCTTGATAAGTGAACAGTATCACGGATCGGTAACACTTTTTGCTAATTTCGCAAAATAAAATGTTGGTGTCCCATAGTAATTGACTCTGAGCTGGGTTTGCGTTTGTAAAAAGATAATAATTTACGATTTTCACATGAAGGGTCATTAAATCTTGTTACTGAGCACTTACCGTCTCTTCGGTATGAATTTGGCTATATAAATTAAAGTCACCTTATTATAGACACGTGGACTAAATTGAATGTTTTATTATTTATTCAATATATTCGGGACTCCTCCCGGGGCCAGTTTCAAAGTAAACCAAAACTATATCATTCGATTTTTGAAAAAATTACTTCTCTAGCCAAGAATCGAACCCGCTGAATTAAAAAAAACAGACTGTATACAAGGTGACATTTATAATATATCCAAATTCATACTGACGCAAATGGCCCGAATGGCCAAATATATCTCACAATAATTTATTATTTTTATGTGTTTTGTGATAATGTAAAAGACAAAAAGTCCACTTATTACATTTATTTACAAATTCATACTGAAGGCTCGGTAAATGCGCAATATCAAGTTTCGATGACCCTTTTTGAGAAAATCGAGGAAGTACCTGGGTATGCAAATATTAAAACATTTCAAATAAAATTTCGTGAAAATATTAAATGTACCAGACACGACTTTTTTACTTATTTATTATAAGTATATTAGTGTAGCTATAATAGCACACTTTAAAAGTCAATTTTGAAACTGTGTCTAAAGATATATATATCAAATAGTATTCCAGCAAAAAGCGTCTGTATAATGTTTAATACTGGGACTACCTCACTTAGTATCAAAGGCATTTTTAAACTTATCTATATTTCTCTACCTTCCCTTCGAATAATAATTATTTATTTACCTTTCAAACCTTCTAATACAATACGCTGACCAGTAAAAGGCCTGCATTTGTAATATAAACATAACCCACCCTTAATTTAGTCTAATGCAGCCGCTGCCACCAAATAGCGGCACCATTTTTCTTTTCATTCATCTGTATAACTTAACGAATAAGGTTGATTATTATTCGACATACGAAACCATTGGTAAAACTGATAAAGTGGAATTAGCATACAAATTGAAGCAGTCTGCGGTGAAAGTTTCACGGGTTCTTTATAAACCCGTCTCGTTCCAGAGGAAAATCTGTTTTTACTGTGGATTTTTCATTTGTTTCGTCATTTGAGAATTGTTTTATCGTATGTTGCTAGATTTTGAGATTATTGTTTTATCGTATGTTGATAGATTTTAGTACGTTGTCAGTATAAATGGATAGATGCAGTTGTAACACGTTAGAGCATCGCATTGTCGACGTTTATTTCCAAGCCAGCTATTATTGTTCACGTGGAAGTTTCTTTCAATACTTCATCAATATCCATAGTTTTGATCTTAGTGGTTATCTTATTAACACGTCATAAAGCCTTATATATTGACTAGGGTCACTGCGATAATAATAAAGAAAACCTCATCCAAATCTGTTGAGTGGTCTCGAGTTAAAACGGAATAGACACACATACATACACACAGTCAGACAGAGTAAAATTATAAACAATCTGGTCCTCTTTTGTAGGACATGGTATAAAGGAGGTCCTTAGTCTGCCTGAAATGAAAATAAGTTTAAACTATACATTGAGCAGGGACTACTTAAAAAAGCTTATTATAAAATCAATTATTATCTGGACGATAATGAAGCATGGTGTAATAAATAATAATAATCTTTATCAAAATTGTAAGTCATAATAAGAAAATTTTAATACAAAATGTTTGATTCCTCTAAAGGCTAATCTTAAGCCCTTTATAGTTAATTAATAATGTAAACTGACTTTGCTGTAAAAGGTAATAGACAATGTAAGACGGGTTGACTAAGATCTTTTTTTTTATCGTGACTTAATTCCTATGGTCTTATATTTGCCTTTACTTAAGTAGCTGCAAGAAAATTGTGTAGATTAAGTTTATTTTACAAATGAAAAAAAATCATGTTTGCTAAGTTTCTTGTCCTTCTTCTTAGCAATACTAATCGAATGGTGCGGATGATTAGGCATTATTTTTATTTATGGTTTATTTAGTTCATTTTTCAACACATTGTTCATTGCATTATGTATGTATAATATTTTTATTCCTATATTTCTATATTTTATGCGGGTGTATAACTTTATTACATTTTAGTAGCCCGACCTTCATATTTTTTGTACCTATGTATTTCCCGTATTTATTTATCAACTTATTTGTTAATTGCATTATGTATAGGTATATATAATATTTGTATTCCTATATTTTATGCAGGTGTATAACTTTATTACATTTTAGTAGCCCAACCTTCATATTTTTTGTACGTATTTCCCGTATTTATTTATCAACTTATTTGTTCATTGCATTGAGTATATATAATATTTTTATTCCTACATTCCTCTATTTTATGCAGGTGTATATTTTATTTCCCGTATTATTATATATTTTTTTATATTCTAAAGATATGTATTGTAAAGATTAACTTTGACTTGTAGAAAGTATACTTTATGTATCTATTTTGCAAAATAAATATGAAAGTGTCTAAATAGCCGTGAGTGGCTACCTTATTTTTAATTTTATTTGACCGCTAGGGATAGGTTGCGACGACGAGCGAAGCGAGGAGGGGCGGTTAGGTTGACATGTAAGTACAAACTAGGGAGCCGAGCAAAGCGGAGCGGAGCAGAACAGAATTCCCGATATGCAGAAAAAACTATTTCCAAGCTTTTTCCGATGACTTTCGGTTCAATAATTTTTTGAATTGAAGGATCGCTTCCCTTTTCGAATTGTACATTGCAAATTGAACTTTATTAGTTCGGGTTAAGGAAGATATTCCAACAGCTAAATAATAACTTACGGTTCAATAATTTTAAAAATCAAAGGGCCGCTAGTGGTCCTTTAGTCACTTCCAATAAATATTTTGATTTATATATTAATAAACGTTTTTCTTCTTCTTCTTCTTCTTTGATTTGATATAAGTGGCATCCATCCGATGACCTATCTAATCTAAGTGTTTTTAAAATTTTGACCAAGTTTTGAATGAAAAAATTGGTCACTGTGATTGTCAAAAGTAGGAGCTTATGGATCTTCATATTTCGAGAACTGATTCTGTTTTCTGTGATACAATAATTAAAAATTAGTCATTCTGTTTCTCGTTCGAGACTATGCTATCTAACCAAGCCGAAGATACCTAACTAAATGTAATGAAATTCGAAATAAACACCTAATTTAACGATCACATTATGTTCTAATTTCCCAAAACTGGATACCTCTTAAGTGCCAGTATGGCCGTAGCGAAATAAAATAGCAATAGGCATCGCGCAACATATTCATTCTCACAAATAATTTCATTTTCTTTCTTATGTCAAAGTATTAAGAACTAAAGCGTGGAACTTATGGTATAGTGCCATCAAGCATAACGCCAAGTCCCTAAGGCCCGGTAGAGTGGAGTGCTTCCATCGTGTTACGGAGATAAGCCTGGTGCGGTACTAATGTTGTACAAACTCGATGAGAATTCGAACCATGGTAGAGCAGGAAAATTTAGCTTTGTCGTTAGTTATGCAGTCTACATAAATAAATGTACTAGCACTACGATACACACTCGCGGTAAATGGTTTCGGGAAGAGATTGAAACACGTCGCAAAAAAAGGCCATGTTTTTCCTAACTTGATATAAATATGTACAGTGCAACAAAGGTCAAATTCATTTTGGAGATTCGGTTAGTGGTCGGGACCAATCCAAATTTGGATTCAATGATTCTATTTGCGAAATAGGAAAAAAATATTTTTTTGTGTCTGTATAATTTTTCAAGAAAAATCAATTAGTATAGGAAGTCAATTAAGGGTCATTGAACCTTGCTCCTCACCACTTACCGAGTCTCCAGTATGGATTTCTCTATATAAACGAGAGTCACTCAATTAAATAGTTTTATATTTATATATTAATTTAATTTCTATTTGCAATGCCCGTACTGGGTCATATTTGAAACTATTATTATTAGTACGTTAGACCTTTGTAATAAGACGAGAACAATAAAGATTTGAGAAATGTCAAAATGTGACGTTTTATATAAAGGTGGCTAAAAATCTGCTTTGGCCTCGTTTATTTCGATCCTCGTCGAATTATAAGTGTAATATCTAATACGTAGTGCCCCACCCGCCTTTGGCTTGTCTTGGTGGGGTCACTGCCGTGCCCCCCGATTTGTTTGAAAATACGTTTCATTAGACACTGAAATTTCAAATCATTTTCAAATTTTTAAGTCATCGAAAGTTTTACGTATGTTTAGTAAGCGTGTGTGAGTATCGGCATTTCTTCCAGGAGGACCGCCTTGGAAAGGCCTATGTCCAGCAGACGAACAAACTAGGCTGATGGAAGGATGGATGGATTAAGCCTCGTATTTTTTCATTTGTATATCAAATTTCAGGTCAGTCGTTATTTACTCAGGTCTTGCAGACAAACAAGTATGACAAGTTTCCAGTTTATCAAAGAAACGCTTATATCTTGAAAACATAGTAAAGATCAATCATAGTAACCCAGCACTGTATACGCGCGAGGTTGTTAATTCCGACATTGTTGAGAAAGAAAAGAAGGATATTGTGAAAAATTGACGTCCTTGTGGATCTTGTGAAATTAGCACGCGCCATCTGAAAATTTACCTGGTTTTGGGGTTCCACAAACATTTGAAGCCTTACGTCTCTCCGTCTTCAAAATCAATAGGTAGGGCCCAGTCAGGCCCAGTTGAGCTAATATTGGAAGAGGATTTACCTAAATCATAAATTCAGTAAAAAGTTTTAAACCTTTTTAAGGCAAAATGGGCTTCTGTATTTAAAAATTAATACTGGCAGATTTTTTTTTTTTGATTCAAGCCACAGTCTCTTGCCAGATTTATACTGTTTTACTATTGTTATAGCATTAATGAAAATTCGACTTTATTTTGAAACAAAGTTTTTTTTTTATTGGTTCCCAAATTTCGAATGAATGGGCAACCTACGCGACGCAATATTTGACTGATAATAGACCGTACATATTCCCGGCGGTAAAGCTATGCAGCTTCGGCTTCGTAGAGCGTTGTCTCTGTCACCGGAGTATTAGTGCTTCTTTTGACAGTCGATATTTTATCTTTTTCTTATGAATCAAGCCAAAAGTAACAAAACATGTGTGGTTTTATTTCGAACATAGAACAGTTTCCTTTTTATAGCTAGGGCTTCATTTTCAACCTGTATAGGTATGTTTCAGATTTTTCAATAGCCGTGTGCTATAAGACTGTAACCGAAGTTTCTAAGTCAATTGGAAGTGCCCTATAGGTTTTCACGATGAGCTAAGTAACACATAATTTGTTACAAAACTAAAATGTGCTAGGTTCATATTTTTTAATCAAGATCGCTTTAACTATAAACAATAAAGGACTTAACCACTGGATTGCAAGATCAGATAATTTATAATGATTGTTTTGTTAGTAACGCATTCTGCATACCCGACGTTTAACGTGAAAAATGCATTAAAATAGCTTGCATAAGATTGTCTATAAGATAATGGTGTTTGTTTTATTTTCCTATATAAAGGATGCAAAAAAACACAACATCGTTTTAAAATACGTAAAAAAACGAACGACTTCTCTGATGGAGGCTAAACATTTTCTTGGTTCTCTTACCTATCAAAATTCATATAATTAGGCAATTAGGTTATATAATAGGTAAATAGTTTAAAGTTTTGATCCATCCTATAGCCTTTAAGTCTCAAGAATATTTATTAAGTACACACCAGTGGCGAAGGGTGAACATCTTAAAAAGGAAAGCCGGGCAAAAAAATCGCTTTACTCAGAAAAGCAAATAAGTATTTTTTTTGTACTTTGCAACTCCCTGTCAGCCAAGTGTATTTGTTGTATTGAGATTAATGGAAATTTTTGACAAAACGAAGAGAACGGAATAAAGAAATGTAGTATAGATGCCATTTCCTAAAGGAAGCCGATGGGAATCGTGTTATATGGACCTTTCGCCACTGGTACACACCCTGTATTATCTAGCTATAAAGAATAATTAATGCGTACAGAAAAAGGGTATATTATAGCGGCTAAATTGTGTAATAAATCATATTAAAACATAAAATACGCATAGACTTGATGGTGCCTAGAAGTTTAATGGCAAAATAATCGTAACTTTACACACACATGCACGCTGGTTGATTTTAACGCGCATCAACGTTTCCTAACCTGTGGTCCGCGACATTTCAAAGAATCCTATTTATCGAGTTTTTGGTGAATGCGAAAAAAGATTATAAAAAATATCAATAGAAGCACTGAAACATTTACTGCTTTATTCAACCACTTTCCTCTGTGATAAGGCATTCTGTACTCTTGTATATGATAAAAACAAGTGAAACCAGACTTTAAAAACACAACTTTGTAGTAGGTAACATAACAAACCGAATATCATTGATTCAGTTGAAAAGGCAATACCAACTTTCACATTCGAAAATTGTATACGTCACACACATATACACATAAACAGTAGTTCAACCCAAGGTTTTTTTTTTTTATTAAGGGCCTGCCTGGTATTATCGCTTTATTTCCTAAATAAAGTGATAATACCAGACAGGCCCTTAATTTCGGGATCGGTAGCTTGAAAAGGTTGAGAAACACTAATCTACATGATAATGATAATTTAAAAGGGTCAATGCTAAAATTCTCGTCTATGCCAGCGCCATAGCAAATGATAAAAATATGCTTACGCCCTGTGTCCCAGAGGGGTAGGGTAGGCAACAACTGATCTTCATTTTATACATTACATTTTAAAATTACATTTTTCATTTAAAATTACATTTTAAAATTACATTTAAAATTACATTACATTTTTAGAATTTTAGTCTGTCTGTCTGTATGTTCCGTTTAACTCTGGAACCACTCAACGGGTTTGGATGCGGTTTTCTTTATTATCGTAGTAACTCTGGTCAACATACAGGCAATCAGGATTGATAAAAGAACGCTCAAGCCGAAAACGGGGCAGAGATTTTATAAACGCGGGCGGAGCGGCGAGTATAGGCTAGTTAATCTATAAAAGTATACGCCACGATACGAGAAACAACATACGACGCGAGAAACTCTAAAACTGGGACGAATGTAATTTTAGAAAGCAAGCATTAGTTATTTGTTTAATAAACATAAGATTTGCTATATGAAACCACTCACTTCGTGTACAACTTTGCCCCGTATGGAAACCGACTAATTAATCAAAAGTTAATAACACACAAGTTGAAGCCGCGCCTGACCAAACTGAATGACTGAATAGATACGAGTACAAGCCAAGACCAAGATCCAACCACTTTGTATACCAGTTTCATGAACTTACTTTGTACATCTAGTTGGGGACTGCATAGGTCACTGGAGTTCGACCTTTCTGAATTACAATTGATAATACACAGTGTCGATCTGAATTGAACTGGCTTAGTATTCGTAATCGACGCAATGCCCATGTTGTAACGCTTCTATACAATATTCTAAATGACCCCCTTTCTCCCCCATATCTCAAAGACAGATTTATTAACCTTGTCTCGCTTGATCGTCTTCAGCGGCCTATTAAAGCACTTCTCCTTCACGGTACCTGCAATCCGTCTCTGGAATAATCTGCCCTTGTGTGTTCGAGAATCACCCTCAACTAATGTTTTTAAAAAGAAAGTCTTCCTTCTCTATTTAGAACAACAAAATTGTTAAAGATGTAACCAGCTCTGTTCCCGAGTCATTCTCAGAATAACGTCCAATATTTATGAATTTATTTTATTATGTAATATATTAGTATTAGGATATTATATTTAACTATGTTTATTTTGTATAAATCCCCCTTCCCCCTTTTATTTTTGGAGTGCTTTCTCTTAATTATAAATTATAGTCTTAGGACCCCTCAATTTCATTTCTTAAAAATTGTTAAAATCGCTTTCTGAAGCCAATTTCTAGGGCAGCAGGAAAATCGGTCAATGACACCTGACCCTAAATTTCATTATATTTTATATTATTACCTATATATTTAATATTATTATCTATATATTTTTTTTATTAAACATATAAATATCAGTGTCAAAGAAAATTATACGTATCCCTCTCTAAAAATAGAATGGAAATAGTTTATCGATAGAAAAAGTTTATTGGTTTAAAAGCCTTTAAACCTAGTGCTAACCTAAACCTATTATGCTATGATACACGGTAAAGCGAATATGTGAAATGTACTCTCTATTTTTTTAGTTTATGGCTCGTCAATTCGTCTAGTGTTTTAAAGAAACAAAACTGTAAAATTAAGTTGTTATTTTTATTACAATTTAATTCGAGTCGGCTAACTTATTGGAATGGTATTTGAACCCTTAGGGCGTGATACTTACACACACTTAAGTGCTATTTTTCCTGACGGTGCCTTTAAAATTAGAAACTAACCTTGAAATACCACTCTTCGGGCGTAACTTGTGCTTATAAACAGATAAAACTCTTTAGATTGTAATAAATTCTAATCTCCATTTGATAATATTACAAAGGGGTCAATTGTATAGTCCGATAAGGCATGCGAACTCCCAAAGCTACAGTTGAAAGATCGTTCTGAAGATGAGTAGTTTGAAAGTTTGCGTTAAGTGAATAGAGTGGGCACGGAGGCTGCTAATGTAATTGAAGGGTTAAGGTGGTTGCGACGGGTGTCGTTCCAAAACACATAAATTATTCATTATTGTTTCTTCATTTTTAAATAAAAAATATAAAAGGAAATGTGATTTATGATGGCACTACGCGACAATATGTTAATGTGAATTAGGTTTTTCTAACAAAGTTGTGTCATTTTATAATTACTCTGTACGCAAAAGTTCTTACACAACAACTTGAAAAAGTGTTTATAAACCTTATTTATTTTCTTATACCGTACTTAATTCATGAAACGGCTTATTTTTAAAGTTCCGCAACCCACAATAAAAAACAGAGACCTTAAAGGATCACTTTTTTCTACTGCCCGTCTGTCAAGGCCCCTTTTCTCGGGTTAGTAGTAAGTTGAAACTAATACATCCCACAAAAAATTTAGGCTTCTAACTCAAAGTAAAAAAAAAAGTTATTATCCTTGAGGTCCAGTTGACTTATAAACTTGAAGTTCTGTATACAATAAGGTCTTATACACGTCAAGTAAAAAATCTGAAAGTTAACTATATTTAAGTGTTCATTAAGAAATGTGGAACCAACTTAATAAGATCCTTTAGAAATGTCGTGGCAATATCTTAGAATTGTTCATACTGTGAACTATTCTCGTGCAGCAAACCTTAAATTTAGAGTTAAAAAACCTAAAATAATACAAGCTCATTTAACTTTTATCCATCTGCGTTAAAGCCTGATTTGCAATGAAAAGTTTTAGATAGATAGATAGATAGATTTAGTTTATTCACCAAAGACAATACATGTTTTTCTTTTACATTTCTTAAGCCAAACTGCTCAGCAGTTTATCGGCTACCGCTCTCGGTATCCAAACATGTCTTCCTCTGCAAAAGGTTCTAAATCTTAAACTTATTTTTAACACAGCTTTTTAAAAATCTAAACAAAGCCAAGAAAACACCCTTTCAAAATACTTTTAAATTTGTTTTTGCTTATTTTGCCATTTAAAGTTTCGTCAACCTCTTCCCCTATTGAGTTAAATATCTTCGGTATTAAATACTCGCGAGTCCTAGTTCCATAATAATTTTTGGTCTTTGGCACAACATACTTAATTACTGATTTGCCCTTTCCCCGAGCTGAACAATAACGTGTTTTCTTAACTTTTAAATGAGATTTTTGAAATGATTCCATTGCTATAAGAAATTTTAATTTTACATCTACTGGCATGATTTTACAAATTTTAAATAATTTTTGGTATTCCCTATTACACCTCAATTTTTCTTTTTTACTTACTAGACATTTCAAAAATCTCACTTGTAACTTTTTTACTTCATATAAATATGTAGGAAAAGTTCTTCCATAACTACTCAATCCATAACTCAAAACCGGTTCCACTAGGGCGTGATAAATACAATACAGAACACCTCTGTTAACAAAATATTTGAGATTATTAAATTTAGCTAATAGTATTCGTAATCTATTACATACCTCTTTTATGTGATATTTCCAGTTCATATCCCTGTCTATTGTGAGACCTAAATACTTAATCTTATGTACTTTTTCGATACTTAAACATTTACAGTTCATATAATTTAGGTTATGGCAGCTCTGAATCAAATATTTGCTACACGAGAACAGGTGTCAATACGTACCCAAATACGATTTCAATTGTCAAACATATATTTGGCTAAGCTAAGCAGCCCATTTGACAATTGAAATCGTACGTTTTTGGCTGTCACAACTGCACCTCAGATCGGCATACAAATGAAATGAAAAATTTACGATAGACTTCGAACAAAAAGTCAAAGGTGCGATGAGGAGCATTTTAGATTGCTCGTGATCATAAATGCGGGAGCCGAGCGAAGCGAAGCGGAGCGGAGAGCCGTCGAGCAGAGCGAGACGCGTCCCTTTTAGTGTTTACAGATTTTACATACTACCGCAGATCATTAAATGATCAATTCTACGATATGGCCACGACAGATACATAGAGTTGAATAGATCGTTCGTGTGTATTATTACGGTATATGTACAGAACCCTCAAGGCACGAGTCCTCCTCGCACTTTACCGGCTTCCCGGGCCCACGTTTTTTGTATAAACGAGTAGTGTCTCTAGTTTTCTGCTTTACAGGAACTAAATATCCAGCCAGCACAATTCAAAACAGCAACTGTTAAGATTAAAAGCCCTTATCGTCGGTATATTTCAGCAAAACGCCTTGTTATTCTATTTCAGTGCCCATTTAAACAACCCGGCACAAGAACGGTCTAAGTTAACAAAAACCACTGCCTTATCATTTCCACGTGAGCAAACGCCGCCCTACCTTGAACATTATCGGCGCCCAACCAGGAGTAGGAACTGAGAGTATCTTTAGGGAAAACCGAAAGTCTCAAGGCTACATCTTAAAATGGACGGGTTTTATTTCGGTACCCAGTGGTTTTAAGGAGGCCTTGGGGTGAATGTTTATCGTCGTTTTGCTTTTTTTGTTATGCTATATTATATTAGCTTATTTAGTAAAACGTTTACTAAACTATGGTAGACGAAGAACTGAAGTTACAGTAAAGAAAACAAAGACTGACTTGAAAATTTGTAAACAGCCACTTTTTTATAGCACTGTAGTCGGTGGCTTGAAGTCAGTCGCGCACGTGGTCGCTATGTTTGCTATTTTATTCTACATTCAAGTCTCGACTGACTGTTATTGGTTGGCCCGAACGTTAATTTCCCGAGCTCGTACGGAACTAACCGAACACGATGGGAGAGGCAAAACAGAATTCATGTAATGTAAAAACTCAAGAATGGTTTTGGTTCTTCCTATGATTTCAGGAGAAATATCCTAAAAATCGAAATGAAACAAAAATATTTATGAATAGCATAAATTATACTATGCTGTGAACCTAAAATTATTTGATTTCTTGTATCGCTTCTGGGACATTACGGTACATAAACATTCATCAAAATATGTGTAAAATCCAGGACTTTCATACGCTTGTAAATTTTGTATGTATTTAATTTTGATAAATGTTGTAGGTTCAAGTCATGGATATGATATGGGATATGTTAAAAAAGAAAAAATAAAAAGCAAGTACCTATAAATAAGGATATTATCAGCGAACAGCGCTAGTATGGGAGTTAAGGCGCATAGAGTGGTCGTATATTAGCAACGGGTCCCATTGCCTAACGCACACCTTTATTGCTTTTCTTAATTTTGAATAAAAAGTAATAAATAAATATGATATTATAATAGCTTTTCCAACAAACTTCTGTTATTATATACGAGTAGATTACGTTGTCGATGATCCTGCACACACAGTAGTGGCGGTCCGAGGGGGGGGATCACAGGGGTCATGACCCCCCCCCCCCCCCCAAATCGTCAACTCGAAAAATTCCTGAAAAAAGTTCTTTATTTGCTTGACCTGTTTTGACTAACTAACTTGACTGAAGTTGACCTCTTGAACTGTACTTGAGTCTTGAGCCAAGGTGACCCTCCCCCCAAAATCTTGAGCTGCGACTGCGCCCGCTGCACAGCAATTTTAAAACGTGTTTATAGTTGTTGTACACCAAAAAGACCATAACATGATCATCGAGATCTCCGGATCTGCCTCCATTAGATTTTTTTGCGTTCAATTACTACCGATCAGTAGAGGAATTAAAAAACCGAAGTCCAAAATTTAATTTTTAACATTCACTTTCAAACTCGATACAGAAGCGATACGAACTGAATTAAATCGAAGAATAAAACTTTGTAATCGTGAAAATTAGGTGGTAGAGCTGATGCCGGGCTCGACTGTGGAGGTACCACCGTCTTACTCGCAAATCCTGCCGAAGTTATTCGGGGGAGAGTAAGAGAACACCTCTTAGGCAAAACCAGGCGGCCCACCATTGCCTGGGACTGATGGATGGCGGTATATCATTCCCCAATTGCCGGGGCTTATATAAAACAGACTGGTGACGGGCAGCGGCATCACTGGTGCAAGGGGTTTTGCACCGCGCTCACCAACCCGCTTGCCCAGCGTGTGTGAGTATGGGCATTTCTTCCAGGAAAATCGCCAAGTGTGGCGAAATCCTGGAAAGGCTTATGTCCAGCAGTGGAAGGAACAGGCTGATGGATGGATTGATCGTGAAAATTGGTCTTATTTTGAGTTCTTCATGCGTTATGTATGTACTACTTACTTTGGTTACTGTTAAGTCTGACAAATTATTAAATATTTTTTTGATTTAACAAATAGGTATATGTCAAGTTTCAAACCCAAAACCAATTTTTATATATTGAATTTAATCTTTTAATTTTAATCATTTTTATTATTTAATAAATCCTTACGTGCGATAAGTGTATCTATGTACATTTATTGCAGAAATAAAGTATTCATTTAATTTCATTTAATGATGTTCCCTTAATTTATGGAAGTATGTTAATTTAAAGAAATCGATCATTTTGATTGATCCTGTGGATCGGTATCATAAAACAGACTGTTTTTTTAAATCAAAATCTTCGAATGCAATTTAAAATAAAGGAACGTTTCCTTACACTAAGGACCTTTTTTCCGACCTGTATGTTCTTTAACTGACTGACTAACAGACAACGCATAGCCTAAACTGATGAAGATAGAAACATGAAATATTTGGGATATAATGTTCCTTAAGGTAAAGAAAGAACGGATTTTTCGAAATTCGTCCCTTAAATGACCATACATGACTCCTGGTGTCTATAAAATACAGTGCAGCTGTGGAAGTGTATATATTGGCCAAACAAAACGAACCATAGCCGAAAGGGTCAAGGAACACATTACAGCTGTACAAAACAGGCAAATAAATAAATCAGCGATTGCAGAACACCTGCTAACGGCTGGTTCAAACCACTGGATAGAACTTCATGACCCAAAAACCTTTTCTACTGACCGCTTCTACTACCCGAGAATTGTGCGAGAAGCAATTGAAATTAAAAAACACCCAAAAAATTTCAATCGGGATGACGGGTTTAAGTTATCTTCGGCATGGAGTTCAGTCATACAGAAATTCAAACCTCGCGATTTATCTTCGAATATTTGCCTCGATACTGTTAGTGTTGTGTGTCGTGTGTGACGAAAGAAACAATTAATTAACAAAAGACAAAGTGCGGGTAGGAAAAAGAAAAATAATGTGCTACCTACCGCCGGCTCGCCAAGGACATTTTTGCTGCTACTCTCGTCAGTTAGCTTGTGACCACGACAGCCTACAGAGGCGTCGAAACGTCAAGCACATATCTATTAAGGTATGTTGTTAGTTATCGCGAGTAAGACCCCAATACAAAGTTAATAATGAAGTAAATTTATAATCACTTTTAACACTCCGTTGTTAACTCTGACTGCCATTTTGATAGATCCATAGACCTTTTTACGGGTAACTGACAGAAACCAATTTAAAAAACCATGTTTGCGTGGCATTTTTAGTAATATTTTCGTTCACGTACTATCAAATGGACATCGGGTGTGTGCTCAAAAGTGTCCGAACCAAAAGAGAATCAAAACCATTTAAAATTAAAAAAGGGTGTCAATCACACGTCAATCAAAATTAAGCCGTGCAGCAATGACATACGATTCAAATTCAAATGTTTTGTTTCTTAATATTTTGACACTTCACTTAGTACACTTTTTTGGTAAGTTTTATACTGGACCCGAAGTCCATGGTTTGTAATGTCAATAGATTTTTTTAACATTCTGCTTAAGAATTAGACCTCTTTATCGACTAAAAAATGCATTTTCCCTTTTACGGGCAACGCGTTCAGTATATTGTAAATCCACGTGGACGAAGTCGCGGATGTCGTCTAGTTCTAGTACTAAATAATTCGCAGTTTATTTAAAATAGCTTTTGCCCGCGGCTCCGCTCGCTTGTTATTCGGTTTAACGACATGCTTTTTTCCAGGAGAAAAAGTAACCTATGTGTTAGGTTGGGGTATAAGCTATATCCATTCTAAATTTCATCCAAATCCGTCCAGCCGTTTCAGCGTGAAAGAATAAGAAACATACACACACACACACACAAACTTTCGCATTTATAATATTTGTGTGAAGTGTGATGAGATAACATAGCCTTGTCTTATTTCCCCATAAACGATTACGGCCCGCGCTAATTAGACACCTGATGTATGAAATAACAAAGCCTTGTCTTAATTCACCACAAACGAAAGTGTCCGCGCTAATTAGACAACTGATTTTTCAAAGATATTGATCTATCCTACAGGAACCATGCATTTTTCCGGGATAAAAAGTAGCCTATGTGTTAAGTTGGCGTATAAGCTATACCTATTCTAAATTTCATCCAAATCCGTTCAGCCGTTTTAGCGTGAAATAGTACCAAACATACACACACACACACGCACAAACTTTCGCATTTATAATATTAGTAGGACTAGCTTTTGCCCGCGGTTTCACCCGCGTTGAATTAGTTCTTGTATACTCCTGTAAAATCAGTCAATATTATTCGGACTGTTACCTACAGTAAATACAGCTGGTGAGATGTGTGTGTTATGCGCCTCTGTTTCCAGTTTGTCTCTTTTATAGCTTGTCCATGGGAACAAAGGAAAAAAGTATTTTTGTCCTATTCTAGATCTAGTGCAAAGTTTCAGCCCAATCGGTTCAATAGGTACGGCGTGAAAGGGTGACTCATCACTTTTCTATCGAAACTTGAAATCTCATTTTCATCCCATGGGAACTGATTTATGGGTTAAAAAGAAGCCTATGTCCTATTCCAGGTCTAAAACTACATTCATGCAAAATTTCAGCCCAATCGGTTCAGTAGTTATGGCGTGAAAGAGTAACAAACATCCATCCATTCATGCAAACATCCAAACTTTCGCATTTATAATATTAGTGGGACAATGGGAAGTGGGATTCTAAGATCAATTAGAGTAGTAACAAAATACCACGGACTTTTGGTAGGTACTTCAAAATAAAATACTAGCCAGGGTTATTTGATTACTTTGTATAAACATGTGGTCATACTATCACCATTTTAACTTTAATTAATGATATTACTATGCATTCGAAATAAACTATCAACACCACAGCAAAAATAAAGTCTCATATCTCTTGAAAAGTGCATTAAAAATGCAATAAAAAGATCGTAAAAACTACGTTTCGGTGCATATCAAATAAATCGTGTTGTGAATTTTATATTCAGGCAAACATCGTTTATTCGTTAATGACGGGCTAATGGCTGGCTGTCCAAGAATAATAATAACATGAAATTGAGTACAATGTGTCCCGGAAAGATTTGCCAATACCTAGGCGACACATAATGTGTCATTTTAAAATACATACCGAATTTAAATCGATAGCGATCTTTAGATGTCACCTCATATTCAATTGATCATATTGAATAATTTTTCCCAAGAAACATACCGACGAAATACAATTAAGAGGGCTATAACTGGTGGTGACCTTGAAATTCACAATTAAGGTCCGTATATTCAGATATAATAATAATAACAAAAGGTAGATATGGTACGTTATTTTATCGTCAACTGAAAAATGGAACTCTTTTTTTGACAAGCGCCACTGAACGACAGAGATAGAGCAACAAACTTCGGCAGTGGCACGAGCGAAACAGGTTGCATAAAACAGGTCCATTGGACCTATATTTGCAGTGCCGCGCGCGAGAAGCGGGGTACCGCATCTTCCTTTCGTTTTATCTAAGAATAATTTGAGTAAAAAATTCGAAAAATTATTTGGCCAACCACAGAATATCTGTTTTTTTATCAAGGCCTAACGAATATAAATACCAAAAACAGAGTCCAAATTAAAAAAAAAAGACTAAAATCCGATTTAATCAATGAAAAATGCAAAAAAACAAATTGCAACTTAGTAAAATTAAAAATATTAATTCCATAAATAAGAATTTCAGTCTTAATATTTGTAATTATTTATTTATGCAAATTTTAACGCATTCGCATATTGATTACCCCTTGAACGACAGAGAGATCAGTATGGGGCGAGTCGTGGGAGAGAGTGAGACGCACGCACCAAGGTTACCAGAAATAGTTGTCGCCTTAAATCGCAGGTGAAAGATCTATTTTAAACGCTACGTGTGACAGCTGTCTTAAAACACGCCCGTATATCGATGCGTTCACGCATATTTAAAACTCAAATGTTTCCCAATGTAATGTAATGACTTACGTGGGAATGTTCATTTGAAAAAGTTGTTCAAAGTGATCGGTAAAATATGTGGTTTCTATCGGTAGATACATATGTAAACGAAAAGGTATCTTTAGATAAAACGACATGATCTACTGAACAACTTTCTCGAACATACCTGCGGAAATTAAAACATATTTTCGCGTTTCGGTACTAGATTCTGATTTAGAAACCTACGGTAAATGGCACACGGTCAGGTTTGTTTTATGTTTTATAGCGAAATCCATCGCTTTAGAATACTCTCAATTTTATAAAAGTATATTACAAACTTTAAAACATCAATTAGACACAAATTTAAAGCCAAAAATTTTGAAAAAATTCCTTGTGCCTTAATTCGAACCTACTTCATTTTTTGAGTCGGCAGAGGAATTTTGAAAAAAAAGTTTTGTTTTTATTTGTTTCTAATTGATCTTTTCTTGTTTAGAGTACTTATTCCAAAGCGATGAATTTTGCTATAAAAACATTATCAATATAATCTGTACATTTTGTACTATACAATGTATTTAAATAACAAATACTCAAAACGCAATTTTTTTTTATAGATTTAGTATAACGTACCCGAATACACGACCGACTTAACTTTGCAGTTTTGTTTCATACATTTTGTGGGTACTGATAAGTTTGTATTTGTTATTCAAGTCATTAATGGTACGGAACCCTCACCGCGCGGGTCCTACTTGCACTTGACGGTTTTTTTATGATTTTCTGTACAATTCAAAGATAAGACCCAATGTACTTAACTTAATTCTCGGGAGGCCAAGCACAAAGTCTTTCTATCTAACGGAGGTTCCGTAGTGCAAGCTATAAACCTATTTTATTTTGCTGCAAAGGCAATCGAATTGGTTGTAAAACCACTTTCTGTATTGTGTATGTGTTACAGGTATTCTATCTCACGAAGTCCACTCAGCCCTGTTTGTATTAGTAGTGAAGCTAACAGGCAAGTGCAAAATATTTAATTAATTAAAAAATATTTGTGATCTGCTTTACAATTCACACAAATCGATGGAACTATATAAAAATGTACGGGTGTCCTGAAGGACGTTGCATGGGGCGGCTGGATGAGGAGGACGGAAAACCGACATGAGTGGCGAAATTTGGGAAAGGCCTATGTCCAGCAGTGGACGAACACGGGCTGATAGATGGATGGATATAAAAATGTAAGTATCCCAGGATCTCTGCGTCGTTGTTAACTAACTTTTCAGCTCGAGTTATGCTAGGCATTGGTTCCAAATTAGACGGAACCCCAAAACACGTGATGAACAGAAAACAATCCATCTGCTCATCATCATTTCACCTCAAACAACTTAATACACATTTAAAACCGAGCGTTTTTACAGCGTTTTAAACCGCCGCTGTTGTACTCGTACCGCCGCCGTTATTCCGCGGACCGAGAATAATGGACATTAAGCATTGGAAATGTGAAAATGAATTTTGTCCACACTTGGTTTTCAGCGCCATCTAGGTGATCGTAGTGGTAACGGCGCGAAATATGAAGTTGCTTCCACATCCCATTGTGATATGAAAGAGGTGGTAGCGTTGTCGCAAATTGATATTTTTTCATTACTTCTATTATTTTTTATTTTATGAAAAATAGCAGAAACATACAACAGAAAGCACTATAAAGCTATGATGTCAACACTGTTGTATATCAACTGTTGATGCTTGTAATTGTAGGCACTTGGTGGACATTAATACAAATTATGTTTATTTTTAACACTTATACTTATATATATTGTATTGTGGATAAGTACAAGTGTTAAAAATAAATATCATGAGCACTTTAAAGGATTATTTTGGGCTACAATAGATTCTCCTTTTCAATACATTTAACGAGCCAAACGAGCGAAGCGACGACGTCTGTCTGTCTTCGCTTAGAGCTAGAGCGGGCTAGAGGAACCCTGAAAGAAGGTGAACAGTAACCTCATCAATGTTCTATACCTCGGAATGCAATAACAGAACCCTTATGGGATCACGATGTTATCCACATGTCTGTCTGTCCATGTATCAAAAGATTTTTCTCCTTATCGGCTGTCAAGTTGAAATTGATATCGAATACTAACGAATATAGCCCATAATGCGTTCAAATACCATTCATAATAATTATTTCATTCTCGTTCATTCATTCACGATCAGTCATTCTCATTCATTCATTTACGTTCAGTCATTTTCATTCATTCATTCACGTTCAGTCATTCTCATTCAAAATGCTATGAAATAAAGCGCGGGGAGGCGTCATAATTCGAGGCGATGTCAGCCTCAACCTCTCTACGTGGTTATACCGATCCCGTATTTTATACCGCCATATTGTGCTCTAGAGGGATTAATGTACACTCTATAAAAGTAAAGAACAAGTCTCGTTAGTCTGTCCGTACAGTCCATACGCCACTTGTAAACTTCGATACTTTAAACTTACGGTTCGCTGTAAACTGGGGTGCGGTATAAATAGTTTTAGTGACAGTAAAAAGCGGCAGGTGAACTCGGTTTTTATGGTAGTTTTGATGACGGTTAAAAAGACGGAACTGTTGCAAAAAAATTACCATCGGAATTGAGGGTTTATTCTTCAAAGGAACAGATTCAGAAGAAAAAACTAATAAATGTCATCCAAGAAATAGTTCTCAGATAACGTATGTATATTATGTCAGCGTGAGATTGTAAAATCCTTTAGTTTATCATTTCACTAGGTTAGGATAGTTTATAATTATTATTCCTAGGTGAAATTATAAACTATCCTATTTTGCAATCTTTCCCTTGCATATACAAGTAATGTACTAAAAAACACGTTTTTATAAAATTATTGTTGCTTCAAAATAATTATATTGTACAATAAATAGGTAGACACTGTAAGTGAAAAACCTTTAACGTGTTGTTGTAAAGGCATTCAAAATTAAACAATTTCCGTGCAGTTTCTCTTCCCCACAAACTCGGTAATTAATTGATATACCTACACAAATAAATTTAAATAGCAGGACGAAACCACCTTGATTCCAAAATCAATTAAAAAACCTACCGAAATTTGTTTATTTGGACATTTGAAACATGTAATTCAAAAAAGTATAAATTACAAGAAGTTTCTGTCAGCAGTCACGGATGGTGACTCCTGATTCGGTTCTGTTTTTTGGCAGGAATTTTTTGAACCTTTTCTTCGTATTCCGTTTTCTTTTTTTTGACGTGGCAACATTTGCATTGTTTTGTTTGGTTAAGTTGTGTACATACTGACCGTGTGTATAATTTTCGGCGATTAATTTATTGAACATATCTCTAAAAACATTAAATAATTCTACTGCTTAAATCTACAGAGTAGTAAAAGTCTTCTCAATATTTTCGCAAAATTTTTAATGAAATGGGTTATTGTATTAGTAGAGTACAGATGCCTTAACCACAAATTTTAGAATTTTTGTCTGTCTGTCTGTATGTTCCGTTTTAACTTGAGAACCACTGAACAGATTTGTAATGCGGTGTTTTTTTACTATCACGTCACGTCAACGGCCTTTTTACCTGACGCGAGGTATAAACGTAACAAGCTCCTCGTTCCGCTTCGTTTCGCTCGTCGTAGAACCTATTTTTTACTTTTCGCTGAAAGACTTTCTTAATTGTTTTAGTTTCGTTTTGTCGTGAAGTATGTGCTTTTTCGCGAAAAAGCAGAACAATTTCGTATGATTACGTAATGGGTCGACCTATACGCCTTTATTCGGTTTTCACTAAACAGCTATTTTTCGCGAAACAGCAGTTTACGTGATGTATGGCAACATATAATACCCACGAGCGACTCTTATTACAGCTCAGCCACAGCTACCAGCGGCGCGACTTGCGGCGCGGGAAGCGGCGAACGTTGAACACAAATGTACACAATTGTATAAAGTATGCTACAGCTACCGGAGACGCGAATTGCGGCGCGGCAGGCGGCGCGGCGAGGAAAAGCGATGCGCGGTGGCGGCGCGCGGCGCGGTGAGCAAATGAAACAAACGTCCTAGCGAGCATCGACATAGTATAGATTATATACTGTGGCATCGAGGCGGCTACAGCTCAGGACGACGCGCGCGGCGGCATCGGTGCACGTACGCCGCGGTCGCAACTAGCGAGCTGTGCCATATCATCGCAAAAGGCGCCGCACCATGCGCCTCACCGCCTGTAGCTGTGTCCAGGCCGGGGTGATTGGCGACCCCACGCATCTCCGTCTACTACATACCTGATTCTTGGACGGCCTACGGTGACTTTAATTTATGCAGCCAAACTCATACCGGAGGCTTGGTAAGTGATCAGTAACACGGATCGATAACACTTTTTGCTGATGTCGCAAACTTTTACATTGATTTTCTGCTTTCTCACAATATTTGTTGATAAATGATAGTTGTTAATGGTTCGTAAATAATATTAAGACCTATCTATGTATCCCCTGATGATGGATTAATTTCCGAAACCGGTTGAAAAAGTGTAATAAAATAAATGAAACAAGTGTGTAAAAGTGTTTTTGTGAATTATCAAGATGGTGTCTGAGTTTCATCAAGTGCCGATAATTGCAAGTATAAATTATGAAATATACCGTGTTTATACAATGCCTGCTTGGTTACTGAAAATCCAGGCTTCTAGTTTTATCTACAACGAAGTTATAGCGGGGTCGAAAATGGCCTGAACTGTTTCGAGAAAAGGATGGCACAGCCGTGCCGCCTTACGAATTTCACAAAAAGGGTCATCGAACCTTGTCACTGAGCATTTACTGGGTCTTCAGCTAGAATTTGGCTGCATAAATTAAAGTCACCTTATATAATATTTTTTTTTGTTATCTAATAAAACAAAATTCTCAGTGTACCCACAGCTTTAGAACCAAAAGATCCCGAAAACGGCCACGCATCGGCGCGTATTTACCATGCATAACGGCCTTTTTTATCATTCCGCAAATTTGTGGCCTTTGACAGGGTATCATCAAGTTAAAAACCTTGTTGCTACAATGTTTCATTGCGATGTTTTCAAAAATAATATAATTTATTATTTTACGTATATATTTTTGAGCGAATTTATTTATAGGGCGTATTATGTAAATTAGAAATAAACGAAAAACAAAAAGTTTGTGTATCAGATATAAACGAAATACAAAAAGTTTGTGTATTAGATACAAAATAGTTCGTGCAATAATGGTACCAGTTTTTATGACTGCCATCCCCGGTTATGGTCTTGAGAAATAAACGAAATACAAAAAGTTTGTGTATTAGATATAAAATAGTTCGTGCAATAATGGTACCAGTTTTTATGACTGCCATCCCCGGTTATGGTCTTGAGAAATAAACGAAATACAAAAAGTTTGTGTATTAGATATAAAATAGTTCGTGCAATAATGGTACCAGTTTTTATGACTGCCATCCCCGGTTATGGTCTTGAGAAATAAACGAAATACAAAAAGTTTGTGTATTAGATATAAAATAGTTCGTGCAATAATGGTACCAGTTTTTATGACTGCCATCCCCGTTATGGTCTTAAGTTCGAGTCTCTCCTAAAAAAATCGTTTTCGGAAAAAACGTTGCATTTTATAAAAATTGTTATCCTCGAGTCCGCTGCGCAAGACGCTTTGTTGACACTAATACCATTAATAGTTCCATGATGGAACAACTGGTATTTTTATTATCACTAGTTCCATTTAAAATATATCTGGAAATAGTGGAACTAATGTAAAATTTTGTTATCCTAGTTCCACTTTATTTACTGGCTTTTACGATAGTTTTGCGTTTCTTCCCATTAGTTCTACTAAACTAGTTTAGTGTAGGACTAATAGGTACTATTTTTTGAAACATAAGTTATCTAGAAGTCGGTGCATTCCCCATGGTATGAACACAAAAACCAATGTGAGAGCACCGACTTCTAGAGAACATATATGTTTCAGAAAGAAAGAAGTCGGCAAAAGTGTTATTTTAGTACCATCGGTCAGTATGTTATTATTTTAAAATTTTTAGTGAAGGTCTGCTATTAAGTTTGAAGTCGGTTATTTCTTTTTTTGTAAAAAGTTAATTTTTTGTACGTTTATTCACCAGGGGGCCTAGCATGGTGCCACTTTAACACCATTTGAAAGTAAATCCCATAGATTTTCTGTCAAAAGGTGTTTCATGTTAGCCGTGCCCCACCAAGTCGAACTAAAAAGCGGCGCGGCCGTACTATCGTTTTTTCGAAGCAATTGAGGCCATTTTCGATTGTTTTTACACAAAACATTTATCACCACGAGTGTAACCGCTACGTTCAGTAATCAAGGCGGCATATCTAAATGAGTCCTATGCAAATATGTATGGGTTCTGATTTAAGCCGACGAAATGTATGACTTTTCGTTTGCAATTCTTGTTTTTTATTGCACTCCTTCGGTGGCTCCAAATGTGTTATGTATCAAGATACGTAAATTGCTAATTAGGGCGAAATTAAACTGATTTATTCGCCTTTTATTTTTGTTTGAATGCACTTTTGAGAATTTCTTGCTCTAACGAGAGATTCTGGTATTGGATAACACAAAGTAATGTGAGATAACTTTCATTAGTACAGCCAAAATCATACTGAAGACTCGGTTAGTTATCTTATCAGTTATAAGATTTAAAGATGCACGATCATAGCTTTCTGTGCTTGTTGGACTTGGGATTAAATTAACACTGGCGGGCATATAAATTTTTGCTGGAAAAGCGATGGGGTCAAGTTTGACAGTAAAAATATCACGAAAAAAATAAAAAACAAATTTGATAAAAAAAAAAATTGTATGAAATCATGTAATCATGTACATTAATAGGTAGTAGAGCTGATGCCGGGCTCGACTGTGGAGGTACCACCATCTTACTCGCAAATCCTCCCGAAGTTATTCGGGGGAGAGCAAGAGAACAGCTCTCAGGCAAAACCAGGCGGCCCACCATTGCCTGGGACCGATGGATGGCCGGGCCTTATATAAAACAGACTGGTGACGGGCAGCGGCGTCACTGGTGCGAGAGTTTCGGCACCACGCTCACCAACCCGCCTGCCCAGCGTGTGTGAGTATGGGCATTTCTTCCAGGAGGACCGCCAAGAGTGGCGTAATCCTGGAAAGGCCTATGTCCAGCAGTGGACGAAACAGGCTGATGGATGGATGGATGGATGTACTCTAGGGTAGGCAGGCCTACCCCAGCGTCATAAAAATAATGATTTTTCAAACTGACATTTCAATTTTTTCATCTTTTTTAGATTGTCAAACTTGACCTTCACATTGCATTTCCAGCAAAAAGTTCTATGCACGCCACTTAATTTAAATATACCTAATAGTAATAAAACAAAGGTACAAATTTCTTCATTTCAGACCCTAAACTAGCCTATTTATCAGAAATCTTTCTTAATTTTTTCTTAATCTGCGTTGGAACTTCATACCTGGCTTCTGGAAATGTATAATTTAGTGCGACTAGGGAATCACTGTTACCCTACCGTACAGGTACTTTTAGTACTTAGTGTAGGGAACAGGGCTCCCCGAGGTACTTTTATACAATACAATATATAATAAGACTAAAGTTAGTATGTAATCTGGTTTTTACCTTTACATACTACAATGTACCATATATTTAAGTTACACTGAAGATAAATAAATAAATAAAATGTAAACTATTACTTTGGAAGCCAGTTGTGAAAATTTTGTCCGGAATGTTTTGCTCAATAAATAAATTTTACTCAAAAATGCATGTAATGTGGTCATTATTTTATTTTGACAACCTTGTTTGAGCAAAGTCGACCTTGCCGTTTTTGCTGGCCGCTCTAACAGGCCGGCAAAACATTGCCGGCCACTATGTTGACGTTTCAACGCTTTAAGAAATCAAATGCAAAAAGATTTTATTTAAAACACAGCTGTTTGTATTTATAGAGATAGGTACAAAAACCATTTTCGGATAAAGATTTAGATTTCCTAGTGATTTTCCACTGCACAAATTTTTCATATGCAAGCTTATATTTTTCCTTTGAGTTTCGCGGTATCAAATTTTCAACCACTAATTTAGCTTCATCTTTAATGTCTGGCGGTGTTAAACACATTGAATCGGAGGAATTTTCGCTTTGAGAGTTCATTTTTAGCAAAAAGTCACTAAATAAAAACAAAATTTTCGCTGAACCGCGCTTTTGTAACTTTTTTTTAAGCAATTGTAGTTGGAGCTATACAGCCAAATATGAAATAAAAATCTTTTTTATTTAAATTACTTGCTGGTTTTATTTACATTTTTGAGTAAAGCACTATACAAGCCTTGGCCCACAATGACTGCTTCGCTGGTCACGCTATGATTGCCTCGAGCTAGCCTAGCTACGCTCTAGGCCTTCCAGCTTGGCCATCATTGCAGCCCTCGGTCTCGGCCTTTATCTCAGCTCGTCCATCAAGTGCTGCTCGCTGACCGCGCTGTGTCGGCCTGGAGCTGCACTACGCTGCGCTGTCGGCCATCATCAGCGCGACCAGCAAAGTAGTCAATATAAACCGCGGCAGTAATGTACTAATATTTTTTTCATGTTATGTTATTGGCTAAACAGCTGATCACTTTGAATGTAATAATTAAACTCACACTAAATAATGTACCTATTGAATCGTGATTGTAATATCGCCTAAACTGCTTATTGTAAGTGCCATCTATAAGTCACATTGATATAATAATAAAAAATATAATTAAATATATCCAAACAATAAAGGTACAATTAAGTAGTTTTGAGTGTCTGTCTGTAATTTCAAAATAAAAGCTTATGGGCCCGTATAAGGCTAGATGCACAACTTCAAATGAGCATATCACATTGTGTAACTTGGTTAATCGGTGTAGTAAAAATAATATAGACAGTAGAATATAAAGCTGATAGATTCATCTTAGAAAAAATGCAAAATCTTTAAGTTCGCTCGATAGAAAAAAAATTACGAAGTTACCTATTGACTTAATATGTTTCATGTGTTAAAGGGCCTTCCTTAAATCATACAGCCTTGAAATTTTTATTAAAAATAAGTTAAAAAATGACATCATCAGCTCGTCTTAGAATATTTAAAAAAATGCATCTAATTGCTGAGTTATTAAATAAAAACGCAGATTTTTGTGGGCGCGTGTTTCTTGGTGGTCGTAACAGCCACGGCTGAGAGCGTGCCATTTTAAACTAAAAGGAAACGTCGTAGAGTTCAGTTCTGATTGATGCAAAATGAGGTGCTCAAGCTAACCTTGTATGCAGCCTTAAGGCGAGGTTACTCAGAGAAATCTATTCTGCTCCAACGCTTTCATTTAACACATGTTTATCCTGCTCAGCGGAAGCGGGCCGCTCAGAAAACTCGCGGTTTCGAAGTGTTTTTATTTATTATTTTGGAATTATAGGGATGGGTTTTTAATGTGATGGCCGTTTTATTTCACATTTTTCACGACATTTATTTTGTATTACTTTTATTGTCCAAAACTTAATACAGCTCAAGTGAAATGATATTTAGATCATAGTTTAGACTTATTTGTACGATTTGATTGGATTGAGCAATATGGATGTTACATATATATTTCTTAAAAAATTTAATCATGGCTATTTATTGGTTTAAAATGAATTTGAAAAGGGACAAAATGGGATACCACCCCCCCTTAATCCTTATCTGCACGTTACCAAAACCAAAAAAACTAGATTTTAAAATTTTTGTCTTTCTGTCTGTCTATCTTTTTGAACCGATTTTGACGAGACTTTCATGCTAGGCAGGTAGGCTACTTTTAATCCTGAAAATATTGAGAGTTACAGCGTAAACATTTAAAAACCGCAGAAATTAGAGGCGTAGAGCTAAAGTATCGGCATATATTAAGTAATATCATACTTTATATCCCGAAGAAATGTTCCCGAGGAAAACAGACACCTTTGTTATCCGTAATTTGTGTTCGATTTGTTCGAAAATTTTGTTTAATTTACGTTCTTCTAATAGGGAATATAATTTATGAAAAAAATATTTGTATACAGAACTAAAAGTAAAAAGGTCTATTTGGTCGCATATCGACCCCTTTACGTCTAAATTAATTTGATATGTCTAATAACTCAAAGATTACTGCGAGTAAAAATTGAAGGTTATTGATTTGCAAATAAGGCGGTTTTATTTATTTAGTTACATAACCATAAATACAAATTAAGCGACCAAAGTCTTTATAAAAAAAAATTGCTTTATCTCAGCAAAACTATTTTGCACATAGATCCTTTTACGGGCAACGCATTCAATTATATAGCTTGTACGTCTTTAGAAAAATAAAATCAACGCTGGCGAAGCCATCCTATAATAATAATAATAATAATAATAAGGCGGTACTGCTTGATACTGCTCGCATCGTTCGCCGGTTTCTTTCCCTGGGGCTCTGAACCCCGGTCGACTGTGCCTCTGCCGGGGATACACCGTTCCTCTCTCTTTAAATTCTTTTGGCCAAGAGAGAGAGACGAGATCAAAAATTCCCATAATAATAATAATAATTATTTTATATCTATATGTTTTTATATCTTTCTTAATGCTATCCTACTAACCTACTAATATTATAAATGCGAAAGTTTGTGTGTTCACGCTGAAACGGCTGAACGGATTTGGATGAAATTTAGAATAGATATAGCTTTTACCCTAACTTAACACATAGGATGCTTTTTATCCCGGAAAAATGCATGTTTCCTCTAGGATATATCAATATCATTGAAAAATCAGGTGTCTAATTAGCGCAGCGATAATCGTTTGTAGTGAAATAAGACAAGGCTTTGTTATTTCATGCATCAGTTGTCTAATTAGTGCGGTCCATTATCGTTTGTGGTGAAATAAGACAAGGCTATGTTATCCCATTACACTTCACACTAATATTATAAATGCGAAAGTTAGGGTGTGTGTGTATGTTTGTTACTCTTTCACGCTGAAACGGCTGGACGGATTTGGATGAAATTTAGAATGGATATAGCTTATACCCCAATTTAACAGCTTGATAAACTCGAACGTCTTCAAAATTTCTGTATTAGGTTTATTTTTGGTCTTCGTAAATTCGATCACATATCTAAATTCCGCTCTCGATTAAATTGGCTTCCCATTCGTCGTCGCCGTAATGCTCATATCCTGTCTCTCTTGTATTCTGTGTTGAATAATCCTTCAACTCCCTCTTACCTTAAAACTCGGTTTCGATATCTTCATGGTACTCATGACTGCATTTTACGGTCCTCTGAGAATCTGCTTCTTACCACGCCGATGCATTCATCGTCTTTCTTTAATAATTCGTTCTCAGTCCAAGCTGTTCGATTGTGGAATGATCTTCCTTTACTTATTAGAAGAGCCTCTTCCCTGCCTGTCTTCAAGAGACTAGTCAAACATCATTACCTTTCACTCTGATTACATAAATATTATTTCTCTCTAAGTATATATATTATTATTAGCATGTAAATTACCATTTATAACAATATATATTTACCAATATGTAGGTATATATCTATTAATATACATTTATATATCTTTCAATATATTTATATATATATTACCTATACACAAATTTAGTACACCACCATATGAGTTATCCTCTTGACCAGTTTCTTCCACCCAAAGGTTGTCTGGAAGAGATCGCTTTAAGCGATAAGGCCACCTGTTTGTATTTACCCAATATGTTACATTAAGTGTTACATTATTTTTTGTTTCCTTTTTTTTTGGTGTACAAATAAAGCTGTATTGTTGTTGTTGTTGTTGTTGTTAACACATAGGTTACTTTTATCCCTGAAAAAAGCATGTTGTTAAACCGAATAACACGCGGGCGGAGCCGCGGGCAAAAGCTAGTGTTAAATAAAATAAGAGTTCTTGGGTCATATCTAGATCTACACAAGAATAACCTTGAATGAACCTTGGGTTTGAATATCCTTGAATTGATATAATGCTGTGGGAAAACCTAATTTTGGCGCGTTGGTTCTAACAGTTATTATAAATTCTAGTCAAATATCGTTCTGGTCCCATAACCGACATCCCGAGGACCTATTCTAGCAGAATTACAGTTAAGACATTAATTCTACTGTACTTTATTATGCAGATAGAGAGAAAAAATATATTTTTAAGCAAATCAAAAAAAAGTCCGTTGAGATATTAATGTACGGCTTCCGTGAATAAAGACTTAGGCACAGAAGATATTTCAAGATATATGAATATCTACTGTGACATCGGTGTCTCGCATCAAAATTAAAAATCTAGATTTTGTCGCTAAATTGGGTTAAATCGGTAAAAGGTCTGCTAATATATTCTGTCAAATTAAATTCAGCTTACGTGCTAAATCTAGATTTAAACGTTGGTTCAACTCTGTTTATTTTAACGTCCCTAAGAATACTATTTAATCGGCTAACTAAACGATACGCTAAGTAATTTATGTTAATTTAAATATGTCTTATTTTCATTGTTTTCCAGGCAATACTTTCTGCGTCTACACGCTCGAAGTCGTCTCACCTGTATTTGAGAGGTACTGCGACAAACGCAGAAACCGAAATTTCGTAACAAGATTTTCCTTTTTTTTGGCACACATTTGGATCGCATGAAATGAGCATGCCCGAGCGTGAACTCAGAAACATTAACCATTGTTACAAATGCGCCCACGCACGCTGGACAGACCGAGACCGAACAACTGACGGTGATACGTGTAGACTTCGACCGTGGCTCGGGCCACCCACATGACGAAATGATGCCGCCAAGCGACTTGTCGAGTTTGGCGTATGACGTCACGAGAAGCCGTGCTGGTAGAGTGGATATTGTACTCTTTTAAGGGCTTTCTGGGCGAGCGTGCTTCATCCTAAGTTTCATCAACACTTTCCATCAGGTGCGATAGTGTGTAAGCCAGTAATAAAATTAAAATTAAATTATTATTTTTATTTTTATTCCTAGATTTCTCTATTTTATGTATATGTATAATTAAATTTTTGTAGCCCAACCTAAATATTTCCCTTATTTTATTAGTATATACATATTATTTTTTTATTCTCAAGATATTTATTGTAAACATTAACTTTGACTTGTAGAAAGTATACTTTATGCATCTATTTTACAAAATAAATATTTTGATTTTGATTTTGATAGAATTTGGCCAAGTGCGTGTCGGACTCGTGTAAAAAGGGTTTCATTCCACCACACAAGACAGGTGCGGAATCCTAACAACAATCAGTGGCGGTCCGAAGGGGGGTAACAGGGGTCGTGACCCCCCCCCCCCCCCACATCATTCATGTCAACTCGAATAATCCCCTTAAAACTTGACGGCTTACGAACATTTCACACAAATCATTATTTACTACTTACTAACGTCTACATCAAAAATAATTCAAAATGACGTTATAAAAGTAATTCAAACGGTGTAAGTCTGTCAAATATTCCTCCCAGCGCAGAGGTTGGTGATGGCGGCGCGCGGTGATTGCATACCCCATGAAATTAATAGAAGGCTTCCATTTGTTTTGTGATTGAGTATTTTAATTTTTATTAAAATATAATTTATTTGTTTGACCGGTTTTACTGTTAAGCTGGCCTTTTTAACTGTACTTGAGCCAAGATGACCCCCCCCCCCAAATCTTGAGCTGCGACCGCGCCTGACAACAATATAATGTAGATGTCGAGCTACATAAAGGCGATACAAAACAAGCCGCGCGCTAAAATGGTATCGCCCACAGATATAGATCCAAATAGATGCCGCGAGTGTATGTACTTCGCGTGCCCAATTGCGCGCCAAAAGGGAGAGCAATGCTCTTCCTTCACAGATATTGACTCCTCCAACTTTGACTCTTATGTATTATGTCTTAAGTCTTACAATCCCTTCTAAGATTCAAACCGCTGTCAACCAATTTCATTGTAAAATGTGACACGCTTGATTTTAAGAGTTTGATGCACTTGCGTCATCTATTTAGATATATATCTGTGGTATCGCCTAACAAAGAATTCGGCTTCCGCTGCGTACGGAACCCTAACTTTTATTGCTTGCTGTTTTATTTTAGAATATCTATGATAATCTAACCAAAGGGTCAGCGGCCCCAGAAAGGTATTTTGAAAATGACTTGTGTGGTAACATCGGTGAGATATAAAACTACCATTGACACAATTTCAGCCTCTCATCTCGCTTCATTCTGGAGATAATTGATAAAATATACGCTAGAGCGGGTATTTTTCAAAATAGTTTTTTTCGAAAGCTATTGTAGCTCTATGCAGTAATTAAACAAAAACTATTTATTGACTACTACATTATTTCTTTTTTTTTTCTTTTTTCTGTCATATTTACTACCATAAAAAATAAAAATATTTAAAGCTGGTATTTATATTGTACTTGTATTGAAATGGCAGCGGGCAGGCCATATTTGTCGCCGACGTGATGGCCGTTGGGGCCGAAAGACTCTAGAATGGAGACCACGTATAGCAAAGCGTAGTGTAGGCCGACCTCGTGCCCGCTGGACCGACGACCTGAAGGACGTTACGGGGGGCGGCTGGGTGAGGAGGACGGAGGACCAACATGAGTGGCGAAATTTGGGAAAGGCCTATGTCCAGCAGTGGACGAACACGGGCTGATGGATGGATGGATGGATGGTATTTATTACTAAGGTATCTTTAAGATAGAGCTGAAACAAATAACGTCAAATAAATTCTAGGATTCTTTTGAATGCAGCATTAAAAAAAAAAGTTGTTTGCCGTGATGAAGACCACAGTCACATATTCTGTGAAAAAATTACTGTCTTATTACGGCGAAGCTGCAACAGATGGACTGACAGACAACAGAGAATTAGTAAGATGACCCCGTTTGGCATCCTTCAGATACGGAGCCCTAAAAAACTAGCATTTAAAAATTATGTTTGCAGAATAAGACCGCAAGACAAGCATCCTGGTAGTTGACCACATAAAATTATCCTTATATGACAGTCAGACTCACATACATACAATAGATCATAAGGGAAGCGTGTGGTCGCTCCGGTTGAAGAAACCAAGGAGTTTGCATACAGATCATGCGGTATGACCATTGCTAGTTTTCATTGGACATGGAAGAGTGTTATATTATATGTTTGAAGGAGGCATTCTTGGAAGTCATTTGATATGGTGATATTTTTTACATACGGACAGGCTACCAATTTGAAGTTACTATTTAGGTTGCTTGAAATGTGGGTGTCTGTTAATATGTACACTGCTTTTTTTACGAAAAAGCTGCTTTTTGTGAAAAATTTACCTTTGGTGTAAAAGCCGACCCATTATGCGAGCATACAAAAAAGCTGATAGTTCACGAAAAAATGAGATTAAAACAATAACGAATAAGTCAAAAATAATTGCGACGATGAGCAAAACGAGGAGAAGCGTATTAATATCCATAACTTATGCAGCCACATTCTTACTGAAGACTCGGTAAGAGCTCAGTAACAAGGTTCGATGACCTTTTTTGTGTAATTCATAAATTATTCTTTTCGTATTTTTTTTTTGTACTTGTCCACTTATTTATATTATTACCCTTACCGGTTTTGCTGTTATAGCATTATCAAACCTTTGACAAGTACAAGTGTTTTTCAATCAAAAATGTATGAAAAGTTCCACCAAGTGCCAACAATCACGAGCATCAACTCCAATAAAAGTCTTCCTGAAGACTTTCGTTTATAAAGCCAAATTCGTACTGGAGACTCGGTAAGTGGTCAGGATCAACGTTCAATGATCCTGTTTGCGAAATAAGAAAAATATTTTTATGTCTCTACAGCGCCACGATAAGAATATTAATTGCAGCAATTGCTAATAGATAACTGTCACGAGGCATTCGTACATTCTTAGAAAAATTTGTAATTTTTCATAGTGTCTGTGCGACTAATAAAACATTAGAACTTCTTCAACTTAGCCTAAGTAATAAGGTACATCTGACAATAACTCAAACGCTTATTGCAATCTATATGTGTACAGATCTTATGTTTTTTTGGCGCTTATAACTTAGATGCCTATTTATAGGCGTTGCAAATTTGGAACACAACTTAAAGCTAACATAAAAACTTAATTATTTAAACAATATACAAAGGCATAACATTTTCGTATAATATAAATCTACAACATATACTATAACATTTTAATGATAACTTGAAAGTGGGCAAAGATAGAAAAAAATATTAAAAAGAGCAGATTATCACAAGTTATTCTGTTAAGAAATCCTTTACCAAGTAGTAGCATTTTTTAGAGAAAATGTGTTCTTTAACTTCAGATTTTATTTCTGCGGGTATTTTATTATAAATTTTTATTGCCATGTGGTATGGGCTGCTGTTAAGCATTTTATTCGAGACATTGGTAGGTGTAATTTTTCTTTATTTCGTGTATTAAGATTTTGCGTGTCTTTAACTTGTTTAATTAAAATGCTTCATGTTCCTAAAAACAAACACGTACATCGTGTATATAAATACATGGAACCGTAAGTAAATTTTATAAAATAATCTTTACAGCTTATTCTGGAGTCTACATGAGCAAGGATTCGGATGCAACGTTTTTGGAGTATAAATAGCTGATCAGCGTCTACGCTGATGCCCCATAACATTACTCCATACCTGAGCCAGGAGCTAGCGAAAGCGTGATATGCTGACAGCGCTGTTTCAATTTTTGTGTTGTTCTCAATAGATGAATGACTATATTTTAGATTTGACTTTTTTTTATGACTTTTCCAGTTGAGGTGCGTATCTATAGTTATACCTAAGAGACATAATTGATTTACAGATTCAAGTTTTGTATTTCCGATTTGTACGGAATTGCATCGTCTTGGTTTTTTTATGATTTATGCTAGGGTTGTGATCGTATATCCAGTTTTTAACAGTAAGAAGATTTTGCCTCATCAACATTTCTGCGTTCGAGTCATCTTTACACTTTACAAGCAATGATATATCATCTGCGAAGAGAACTGTAAGTGTTGTTTCTTTGTTAAGTACTTTAGATAAGTCGTTAATGTAAATAAGAAATATTATGCATCCGAGGACGCTGCCTTGAGGTATCGAACAGGTTAAGTTTCTTTCTTCAGACCTAATATTTTCTTTTATATTTGATACGTTATTGAAAAATTCTACTTGTACAATTTGTAACAACTTAAATAAACTAATTAACTACAAGTAAATAATAATCTAAAATATAATTAAATAAATCTAAAAGCTATAGATAAAAAACTGGGTCCAGGTCGCTGCCCCTCGGTAGGGTGCCCAGAAAGCTGGCTACATTACCCCTCTGGATGGCCAGACTAAAAAGCAGCTAGATTTCCATGCTCTGTAGTGAATAAAAATTAACAGTTTTTTTTTAAAACAAAAAAGATATTTCGTGACGGAAACATGTGCAGTCGTGGAAGGAGCAGGACAAAAATTAAGAAAATGTAAACAATTTTAAAAGGGGTGGTAGGGAACAGATTGTGTTATTCCTGCGCATACACTCCATAATAATAAAAAACCGGACAAGTACCAGTTGGACTCGCCCACCGAGGGTTCCGTTAAAGACTATATTTCTTATGATTTCATTGCAAATGTATATTTTTCAGATTTTTCCCTGTACTTGTAGTATAAGACGCTATGACTTGAAAAATTTCATAGTTCTAGGTCAACAGGAAATACCCTATAAATTTTAATTCCCTTGAGAGTATCGAACTATACATTTTTTACGGTATAAACGGCCGTATCTTTTTTTCAGGTTAACTTAGAAGTTAGATTTTTTCAGAGCTTCAAGGGACTGTAGACCTGAGTATATGGTTATAATTTCAACTCGATACCTTTATTCCGAGTTCCCGAGTAACCCGAGTTCCCGAGATTTTTTATTTTATTTATTTAACACACACACGAAATACATTACAGACACAAATCCAATGCGTATAACTGGTAGACAAATTATTAACAAATTTATTTAACCTGAGAAAAAAATATATATACAGATATATTAGCTAAAAATGTACATGTACACTTAAAATATACTAAAAAGTAGACAATCACTCCTCTAAGTACTTCACCACACGTGTGTGGATGTGGACTAGGGATGCAGAAAAAATATCCACCTCTGGTTGATCTCTGGCTATACCGTTGAGCAAGCAAAGCACGCGGCTAAGAGGGGCCTTACCTGCAAGGTTGGTGCGAGCCCCCGGAAGCTCGAACAGTCTGTGACTGCGCGCGCGCTCGTACCGAACCGGCACCCACAGACATATCAGTGCCAGCAACGACGGAACATGAATCAAACCCCTAAGAATTTTTACCACAAACATGGTCATTGTGGAGCCCCTTCTTAACTCTAAGCTGTTATACCCTAACATGCCCAACAAAAACATTGTTGGGTATGAGAAAGGATAATACTTAAAGCTTCGTTTATAAATATTACGAAGGAATAGTTTCTGGACTTTTTCGATGGTAAGTACATGTTTAGCTTCGTATGGAGCCCAGATAATCGAATTGAACTCTAGTCTACTCCTGACGTAAGCATTAAACAATGTACTAAGCGTACAAGGGTCTTTAAAATCCATAGATACCCTTAATACCCATCCAAGTGCCTTCCTCGCTTTCTTACTCAACTCATCAATATAGTAGGAGTACTTCAAGTCGGCAGTAAATAACACCCCAAGGTCCTTAACAAAATCTAGCGCACGTGGTAGTGGTGAACCACCGAGCTCATAAGGATGATGAAGAGGATCACGTTTTCGGTGGAAAGTAAATACAAACGACTTATCGACGTTCAGCTCTAAGCGGTTTTCGACACTCCACGAGTACACAGCGTCAATTTTCTGCTGAAAACGCCGGCATTCTTCTTTGGTATTTAGTGAAGCAACCAATTTAACATCGTCAGCAAAAATTAATATCATAAAGTCGTCAGATATCAAGTTAGGGAGATCATTAATAAATATTAAAAATTCCAGCGGACCCAAATTGCTTCCCTGACTTATTCCTGACCGAGTGTAATAACGCTTTGAAATGCAACCGCCATATTGAACATACTGCATCCTGTCCGAGAGATAACTGGCAAAAAGATGCAGTAGTTGTGGTGTAAAGCCAATAGCAGCCATTTTGCGGAGCAACACATCATTGTCGACGCGATCGAAGGCCTTGCGGAAGTCAAAGTAGGCTACATCAACTTGCTTTTTATTATCAACTTCAGTAGAAGCATGCTGGACGAAGGACAATAAATTAGTTGTTGTAGACCGACCTGGCAAAAATCCATGCTGAGCGTCACACAACCAAGGTGATACCTGGTTTAGTATACGACGGTAAAGAATTGATTCGAATACTTTTGCGTATGGCGATAGTACAGCGATTGGTCTGTAATCACCAACTATGGACTTTGATCCCGATTTAAATACCGGAATGACCCTCGTTAACTTCCAGGAGGAAGGGTAAGTACAACGCGCTAAGATTGTATTGTATATAAATAGTAGCGGGGCACACAGCACCTCACGACAATCTCTCAAAACGTAAGGCGGATAGCCATCTGGGCCGCATGAGAATTTGGGCTTTAACCGCTTTAGCGCCATCAGCAGCTCCGTCTGACTAATTTCGCCGATGTGCACCCGAGCCGCCTGGTTACCACCTGACTCAGATGTTAGAGTCTCCTGGACCGAGAGTTTAGGGACATTATCTAAAAATACACCTTTGAAATGGTTAGCAAAGTTTTCTGTAACTACGGTAGGGGGGTCATCAAAATCACTCTCTCCATTGCTAGCACGTTTGTTTTTTATATAGGTCCAAAACTCATTTGGATTATTATTTATATTTTTTTCCATTTTATTTAAATACAAATGAAAGGCTACCTTAATTTTTACGAGATTTATTTCTCTTTTATTAAATTAATTTAAAGAGATAAAAATAAATGTTGATCCATTAAAACTATTTTTTCCTAATAAAGTTTTAAATTCATTATGAAGTTTATTTAAAATAAAATTTCAAAAATTATATAGGTATAGGATATATCTATCTTCACGGACGGACGGACGGACGGGCGGACAGACAGGCGGACAACAAAGAGTTCCTATAAATAAGGGCTCCGTTTTTTCCTCTTGAGGTACGGAACCCTAAAAACGATCATATAAGCATCAACTTACCATGAACAATAACTAATAATAATAAAAGAACCAGCAACCAAATTATTCCTCTTTAAATATGTTTTTCCGAAATCACGTACAAGTTCCGAATATGTCTCCATGAGAAATGCGAACAAAGAATTATCCACTTCAAAGATTTTGCTTGACAGTACGACTGCAACCATATCTAGCGGTAGCAACACATCTGTATTCCAGCGCGCTGCAGGTTATGAGTACCTCCACAGAGGCGCGTGTTGGCCGCCGGCCAACAGGAGATTAAAAAACACATTTGCAAGTTTATCGACAGTTTATAAGCCACATGTAAACAATATGGACGTTAATCTGCCAAGTATATGGCGTACTGAACGGGTTCCGTCAACTGAAGAGGTGACGGGATCAAAATCCGTAGGGGCACATTTTCTTAAGTCCGGTGAGTGACGGTTTAACCCGACTTAGGCTCAAAATGAGATTTTTGTTCCCTTTTTTTTCTCCACAAAATGGTCTCATTGGAATTTCTTTCGATGTTTTCAAAAACACCGGGGACTATACATAAAATATGACAAAATGGTTTAAGTGAATTTTTTGGCGGTACACAATTTGTGAAATTATCAGGTTTCTTTTTTATGTTGATTACACGTTTACTGCATATGGTAAAAGGTAAAAACTCGACTTAAGGCGACTCTATTCGCCGTAACTCCCACACTAGCGCTGTTCGCTGATAATATCCATAATGATAGGTACTTGCTTATTTTTTTTTTCTTTTTCAACATATCCCATACAATTTCAATGACTTGAACCTAAAACATTTATCAAAATTATACAAAACTTACAACCGTATAAGTCCTGGATTTTACACATATTTTGATGAATGTCTATGTACCGTAATGTCCAAGAAACGATACAACAAATCAAATAATTTTAAGGTTCGCCGCATAGTATATTTTATACTATTCAAAAATATTTTTGTTTCATTTCGATTTTTGGGATATTTCTCCTGAAATCATAGGAAGACCCAAAACCATTCTCGAGTTTTTTCATGATATGAATTTTGTCTCGCGTTAGCTTAGTGTTCGTTTAGTTCCGTACTAGCTCGGGAAATGAACGTTCGGGCCAACTGATAACAGTCAGTCAGTGCTCTATAATCAGAAGTTGAATGTAGAATGAAATAGCAAGCATAGGGACCCCGTGCGCGACTGACTTCAAGCCGCCGGCTACAGGCCTTTTAAATCATAATGCATACAATGCATATTTTTTTATTGCCAAATAGTTTAATTCAGCTTCTGAACGATATATCTTTAAGATGGTATGTTTTCTAGGGGCTGAACGGATACACAGGAATAGAACTTTATGTTATCCACATGACCGTACGTTTTTGTCTACGAGATGTGAATGGTTGGCAAAAAATGAATTTTTACGTGCAAAAAAAATGTTTTTTTGTCTCTCCTGTAAAATTGGGATTTGAGTTAAATCGTTATTCACCGGAAGTAAATATTTGTACTCGGTATGTAGTCTTCGCAGGGCACGTTCAACTTTGGGTCCATATTTATGCCCGAAATAAGGCGATAGTGCAAAAAAATTCATCCATACTTTACGTGTAGGGGATGTACCCAAAAAAAATGTTTTTTCAACGTTTTATTTTACCACTTTGTCGGCGTCATTAATATGTATACCCATGCAAAATTACACCTTTCTAGTACTAAGAGTCTCTGAGCTAAGCTACGGACAGAGAGACAGACAGACGGACGGATATAACGAAACTATAGGGGTTGTTGACTACGGAATTCTAAAAACACGTTTCGCCAGCCCTGAGATCTTGTATAGAGTAAGCGGAATTAGGTGTTTGTAGGAAGTGTCGTCGGCTTGGTTTGTCGTTACTGTAGACGGCTATAAGACTCCACTTGGTATTCTTAGTTAATATTATTTATTAAGTATTAAGTTCATGCGTTGGACACCCTAAAATGAAGCATCTCATTTTTCATCAAACAGAACTGAACGATATGACGTTTCCTTTTAGTTTTTGACGTTTATATTAACACGCTCTAAGCTGTGGCTGTTACGACCTCCCCAGTAACACGCGCTCACGGAAAACTGAGTTTTTATTAAATAACTCTTGAAACATGGTTACGTTTATAAAATCCCATCCGGAGGCCCTTGTTTACGTAAACGTGGTATTATTTACCTATGTTTTGGCTTTATAGTTTGCACCATACTTAGCACAAATAGAAAATCTGCCAAAGTTAGAGGACTTCAGAACTTCAGATTTTTTTTCTATCGAGTCAATTTAATCCTTTTACGTTCTAGACGTCAGGAGGCTCTTGGAATTATAATGCCTTACTCATACATATTTTTTTTACAATTTTATGCTTTATAGTAGTCAGAAATTCAAATTTACAATTGTAATTTTAGGTTTAGGTGGTAGAGCTGATGCCGGGCTCGACTGTGGAGGTACCACCATCTTACTCGCAAATCCTCCCGAAGTTATTCGGGGGAGAGTAAGACAACAGCTCTCAGGCAAAACCAGGCGGCCCACCATTGCCTGGGATCGATGGATGGCGGTATATCCATCACCAATTGCCGGGCCTTATATATAAAATAGACTAGTGACGGGCAGCGGCGTCACTGGTGCAAGGGTTTCGGCACCGCGCTCACCAACCCGCCTGCCCAGCGTGTGTGAGTATGGGCATTTCTTCCAGGAGGACCGTCAAGAGTGGCGAAATCCTGGAAAGGCCTATGTCCAGCAGTGGACGAAACAGGCTGATGGATGGATGGATTTTGGGTACGCGCCCTCTTAATATTTAGTATATTTATTTATAGGGAACTGTCATCTGTATCGTATAACATTATTGTATACATTGAATATACTTTTAATTTAGTTAATATACGGTGACTTTAATTCATCAAGAAAAACTCATACTGGAGGCGTGGTAAGTGATCAGTAACACTTTTTTGCTAATTTTGCAACATTAAATCTTGACGTCTCATAGTAATTGACTCAGGCTGGGATTGCGATTTTAAGGAATACGAAAATACTAATTTACGAATTTCACAAATAGGGTCATCAAACCTTGTTACTGAGAACTTACCGCGTCTTCAGTAAGAATTTGACTGCTTAAATTAAAGTCACCTTATTTACCCGTGATATTTTATTATTTATGTATATGGAAGGTCAAAAAATAATTTTATTTGTTGTATATTCTCGTTCAACCATTACAGGACTGGGGGTATACGTCCCATTTTCTATTGTTTTGCTGTTGTTCCTTATTTCAGTCCTGTAAGGGTGAAATTTAATCAGTTTAATTATTAAGGTAAACTGACGTGTAATAAAGTGTATAATATATGATGTAGCTGTATTGCATAAATTACTCATCCCCATTGGTTCTCACTTCTCACTTTGTACAGCATCCTAACAAATAACAATATGACAAAAGATTGATGTTTTCTCGACCTTGCGCAGGGTTGCTACCTTTTGGAAGATCAAAATCAGGACCAAAATACCTACTAATGGAAAAAAAAAACATCTATTTTGATGTTATTTTTATTTTACCTGTTTTTCCTTATATAAGGTGACTTTAATTTATGCAGCCAAACTTATACTGGAGGCTTGGTAAGTGCTCAGTAACAAGGTTCGATGACACTTTTTTTGAAATTCGTAAATTATTCTTTTCGTGTTCCTTACAAACGCAAACCCAGCCTGAGTCGATTACTATGGGACGTCAACATTTAATTTTTATTTCGCGAAATTAGCAAAAAGTGTCAATCCGTGTTACTGATCACTCACCAAGCCTCCAGTATAAGTATGGCTGCATAAATTAAAGTCACCTTATATATGTTTTATTGCTTCGGGTCGATTTCAATAAGTCCGCATATTTTTTAAATTCATTTATAAATTTTGAGCCTCACATACAAAACTTGCAATTTGGCTTTCATTGGGTACACAAAGACATATATCACTTGAGAAAACGCTCAAAGCGCGAGTAGTTCTAAATCGAAGTAGTTTCGAAGGTAAACCAGTGCATTTTCGTTAAATTGTTTGAAGTCTGATACTGATTATTGAAAACTTAAGTCTCTGCACGATTTTTTGTAGTATGCAAAGAAATTTTCATTTATTCTTGTTTTTCTGCCACAGAGAAGTCCTTTTTTGCATGTTATCAAAAATAAGGACAAAATTGATAGTTTGTTAGGATACGAGAAAATACCACCGAAATCGGGACTGTCCCAATAGAATCAGAACGAGTGGCAACCCTGACCTTGCGGTTGTAAGTTTGTTTACCTGTCTGTCTGTCCGTCTGCGCTTCCCGACGCGACTGAAGGCCGTTGGACGAACCAAGAGGTGGATGAAACTGCTTGAACTCTAAGGATTACTAAGTATGGAAGCCAGCATGACAGGCTACATATTGGCAGTTCTTATTGCGAAGTTATTACCGTTAAAATCGTTTACTTAAAGCTTTAACTGTGACTGTACAACAATAATTATTATTATTATTATAATTGTCGTCGATTCATTTGCTTGGTGGTTAGTAGTAACGTTTTTTTATTTTAAGTTTACATTTAAAAAGGAAACCGTGGCCAATACCGTACCTGTTGGAAATCGTCGATGAGACATAGCTAGGACAAAGAGCGCTTGCCCGGAAGTGGGAAAGTAAAAGCAGGAAAGGCGTCAATCAGTTTGTCCAAGGACTTTCGGAGAATTTGCGAAA
The DNA here is from genome assembly GCA_910592155.1 of Ypsolopha scabrella. Lineage (NCBI taxonomy): Eukaryota > Metazoa > Arthropoda > Insecta > Lepidoptera > Ypsolophidae > Ypsolopha > Ypsolopha scabrella. Next base: position 2,846,763 of record OU342978.1, read on the forward strand.
GCAGTGTTGCCAGGCCAGAATTTAAAAATTCAGGAAATATTAGATGAATCCGATCCTTCCATTCAGTCGTTTCCTTAAACGCTGAGGATCGTGTCGCCCATGAACGGTGGGGGTGCAGAGAGATCACCATCAATTCCTATCCTCAGCGGTATGCAGTGCTTCGTGCAGTTGGAGTTGCACTCCATCCAGTAGGTGGTCTACCGGTAAAGCACTCTCCTGCTAACTCAGAGATCGTGGGTTCAATCTCCGCGGTACGCTTAATTTGTGTTCGGTCTGCGTGCTTCTCAACTCTCAACTAACCGATCTTGATTCGCAAATTAAAATTTGCATATAAGAGTAGAAATAAGACTACATCTAAGTATACATTGTTTGTTCCTATAGTCATATTTTGTGACGTCACTTTTTAAAAACTAATAAATGATGTCATTTTGTGAAGTAATTTTTATTTAAGCTTACAGACTAGAATAAGGTTATCTTTTTTAGTTTTCTCAATTTTGATATTATATTTCACACAAACCACGTTAAAAAAAATACAAGCAATTGCTTTGGACCACAAAAAAAATATTTTTTCGCTTTATTGTTATTATTGCACCAGACTATTCAAATGAAACTTCAGATTATAGAGTTTTTAAATGTTTCAAAATCAAAGTCACATTTTTCCTTCCTGATTGCTAAAAGGGGGCTAAAATTCAAAGTGGTATATTTTTACGAGTGGTACAGTTGCGCGGCCGCCATTATCGCGAGTCGGCTTTGATGGATCGTAAACTGGACGCAGCTGTGACAGCGGTGTAGTCAGTGCAGAGAGGATTGGCAGCTTCGATAAAAAATTGAGTTTGACTGGGGGGATGTGGCAGATTTTGTGGGTTTTAAAGTTCTCCATAAGATGCACGAGTAGGTATATATTTTTAGTATATTCGTTGGCATTTATTAATCGAACTGCAAATATTTCATTGCAAGCTTATAACTAGAATAAAAATATGTATTTTATAGTGATATAAATTACGAGTATGTGTAATAACCTGTGATATATTTTTATTTCTATATTTGAAACTTGGAAATTTTTCCATCACAAAAATAGGCATTATACCATTTCTAATAAGAAACGCAGAATAAAAGTAAATCTTGATGTAAGAAGCTTTAAACCAGAATTGAAAATTTGAAACATATATCCTTAAATGGCTCTTGTAATTTGGCACTTACATTTTTGTAGCGTGTGTGTTTGATATATACCCCCAAAATATCTACACTGATTATAAATTAAACAAAACAATCTACTAATTATGAATGAAGAACTTTTAAATAACCTGCAGAAATGAATTTAATTTTTCACATTTATTTATTACCTTTTTTTTAAACCTACTGGGAATTTTGTAAGGTAGGTTTCCTTTTTCTGAAAGTTGTTCAGTTTATTTTATTAGATAATTATTTAGTTTAATTTAAAGACAGCTATCCATTTACACTCAGTGTTTATATTATGTAAGTAAATATGTACATATGTCCAGGTTTTTTCGGAATACCGAAATGTGATTTACAATTTCTTTTTCAAGTATCACGCCGGAAAATTGATAGTTCATTCAAATGATTAGTTCAAAGTGAAAACTGTGCCATTTCATGTTGCGCCCACTATACCAGTCAGGGAAACGTAATTCTTATATTGTTCGTAGTTTTACCGCCATCCAGACCGTCCTCGTCAATCGGCTTCGAGTTGCCTGTCGCACTGTGTTATTGGTTAATGGGATTTTTGTTCAAAATATATATTTTTGAATTAATTATTAAAGTTGCTGTGGACTCTCAATCTTGAGACTCAGGTTCGAATTCTGCCGGTTGAGCATGCACCACTGAATTTTTCAAAATTGATGTGCGTAGTATTTGCACAGTTTAAAAATCCATACAGTTGTCTAACGAAGGCGTTCAGACGGAGTGGCTGTGCTGGCCTTGCGGAGCGAGGTTCTGACCTGATTGTTCGAAAATTGTATATAGCTCGGTGGCTTACCTCCCGCAGACGAAATTTGAATATTTTGTATATTGACCCCAAACAGACTAAAAATTCAATTAAATTATTTTTCAGGATCCAAAAAAATCTTGATGTGGGGTGTCATCGTTTACGACTTACTGAGAGTGGAGCACAAATATATTTTATTTTTTATTATCTTCAAAAATAGAGAAATGGGGGGGGGGGGGCGGTCAGTTGTTAGACTATTTTTGTTACGGACTCTATCTCAAAAACTAAACTTACTATGAATTCAGAACATAAATCATGTGCCATAAATACTGTATTTAAACAATAAATACTGAAACCGTTGATTTATAATTATAATGTAGTTTTACGGTTACCTAGCCGCATACTTGAATTTAATTTTGCAGTTTGGTTTATATTTTTTTTATAATTTGGTCTATTAACTTAAATATGGTAATAGCACGGAATCCTTAAGGCGCCAGTACTATTCGCACTTGACCGGTTTCAACTTTGTCGGAATAATAGCAAAAATAGAGATTTTTTTCTCCAAGTTGTATGCCAAGTCGTGAAACACTGTGCGTTACATAGTTTTGCGAAAACATTTGAGACTTTTGGTATTAAATATTGAATTAAGGTCACGAAAACCCTCATCATCATGAAACCTTTACTTATTGACTAAAAAAACTTCAGTTTTCCATAAACTGCCAGCAAATGCATATTTTATGTGAGTTTTATAGTCGAAACAGCTCTGCGAATTTCATAAAGCTGTTTTGAAAAAATGAAAAATATTTTGTTGACGTTCGTTTTGAAGTTGTAGACGAAAATTTTGTTTTAAAATCTTACTACTTGTGGGGTCTAGACATATTAATTTTATATTTAAATCACTTTATATTAATACTTTTATTATTATTATTCTGGTTAGTTTTGATTACCTACCTTTATCGTCCATGTAATATTGACGCAATATTTTCCAATGAACTTTTTCATAAATATTCAATAGTTTATCTTAAAAAAGTCGAGGAATTCGATCACGTAACAATTAAACACTTAAAGGCTTTAAAGGTTTTATACTTTTCTTAGGGTATATGCGGAAATCTTAAACTCATGGAGGGTCTCGGAGGAATTCAATAAATATGGTTATGAAATTCTGAATATATTTATAAGGTGATGCAAATACTAATTAAACTAACAGAAAAATGTGTTGTAAGAAACGCAGATTTTATTGAGAATGAAAAATGTAATCCCAAATTTAAAGCTTTTTCTCTGTCAGAGAGAAAACTTTTGATCAGTACTGCGGAAGTAAAGAGAAATTTAAAAAAAAATGTATTTCCAAATCATCTGCGTCCCAAATTTCAATCTTATTTCGCATTTTTATTTGTCTTATTAAGCAGGGAAATGTGTACGTAAAGTATGTTGTGTTATTGCAATACGTCCTCTCTGCAATTAATTTTGTTTAGAAACCGAAATCAACAAATTTAAGCGAGAAATACTGAAAGTTGTAATATGCTTCTACAGAATTTATCTTATTGAAGATCCTTCTTTACGTGTTTCCACGTTTTTGTACGAGCGGGACGGCACCTTCCTTGATGGGATTGATTGGACTGTCTGAGAGCATTTTATATGAAGTTTGCACATGCTGCAAACAAGTTAACTCACAGACGTTCAATATTATATTGAATGTCTGTGAGCAAACTCAAGTATTGTCTATGAAATAAAGATTTCTTCTTTATTTTTTTCCCAACAAATGTCATCTCATCTAACTCGACCCATTGACTCATCATCAGCTCATCATCATCATCATCATCATCATCATCATCATCATCATCATCATCATAATCATCATCTCATCTCATCAAACATTAATTCTGTAATTATCATTATTATTATTACTTTTTTTTGTACATAGTCCTTATCATAGACTTAGTCATACTTATTTGTATTACCTGTACATATGTATGTGAATTAATTTTAACTGTCATTTATTCAACTGATGAAGAGGCCGAAATATATTGAAAAATCTGTTTTTATTTTATTTATATTTTATTACCAATATTTAAAGAAAATAAAAGGCTAAATATAGCAATTATATCTTTATTTATATCATCTAAAATTACCCACACACTTACAACCACAGAGTTCCTCTGTACCTACAACAAATCTACATATTTAATTGTTAATTCCAACACAGGAAGCGGCAACAAAACATTCACGACTGCACGCGTCAAATGGAAGCGCATTTATAAATACATACTCTCACCTTCATATATTATCCAAAATTATCACGTCTCTGGTAAATCAGACTAAGTCATAAGCTCAAGCGAGAAGCTCTATTCGCAGCGACCAATAATATAGATGACCTTCACGGGAGAATTACCCAAGGGCCACGGCATAGTATAAATAAGTTATCTATACTGTGGCCACGGGCAACAACGCCCCAAGTGAATAGGCATGATGACTAAAAAAAATTTATTAGTCCGTCAGTTAGATTATCAGAAAATATTGGAAACGTATTTTTGCTTTTTTCAATTAAACAAACAATGATGAAGATATAGCCCGCTGAAGTTCCGCGTGACGTCACATCTAGGTACAATTTTACTTAGAAGTGACGTCATTTTCCCCCACTCCCAAACTTTGACGTGCTTTATCTCTGTCATTTTTTGTTTGATAGACAAAAGAAAAAATACGTGTCCAATATTTTTTGATGATCTAAATGACGGACTAAATAGAATAATATTATGTTTACCCTGTCTACAAGCCTATTCGCTCTGCGTTGGAAGCGCCGCGCTGGCGGCGTCAAGCTCATACAAATGTTGTATTGTATTCATAGTCAAGCTCATACAAATTTTTACTAGAATAATGTAAAATAATCTTTACGTCGAACTATATTTTCACTGTAAACAGTACTTCGTACATAATGTATGGGCAAAATTAAGGTATAACGATATTTAAAACTAGCCTTTACCCACGGCTTCGCATGCGTGGAAGTTTCTTTCATTCAATCAATATTATCTATCTTATTTGTACGTAATGTATATTAATAATTATTAATTAATTAATAATATTTCGCTCTTCGTTTGTTCCATTTTAACTCGAGAACAACTCAATCGATATGGATACCTTTTTAGAGTTTGCCCAAATTGCAACACGGAGCTCTATTAATGTCACTCTGCTGTCTGTCCATCCGAATGTCACGAGTCTCTAGCTTGCAGACGGAATGAGTTACAGATTTGAAATTATATGGTTTTTCAGAGGGGGTTTTATACGTGAAAGAAGTGTTTTTTTTTGTACTCCGTTATTGTCCATAACTCAATTTTATTTTATCACCAAAAATAAATAACACTATTATTATTTCTGTTTATTATGCGCCACATACTCCATTTAAGAGGCGTGTAGTCGTTGGCTTGAAGGCAGTCTCGTACGGGGTCGCTATGCTTGCTATTTCATTCTACATTCAACTTCGGATTATAGAGCACTGACTGACTGTTATTGGTTGGCCCGAACGATCATTTCCCGAGCTCGTACGGAACTAGCCGAACACGGTGTGTGTGAGAGGCAAGATAACATTCATGTTTTGAAAATACTCGAGAATGGTTTTGGTTTTGGGTCTTCGGAACAAAAATATTTTTTAAATATATCACTTCTAGGACATTACGGTACATAAACATTCTTCAAAATATGTGTAAGATCTAGGACTTTTATACGCTTGTAACTTTTGCATGTACTTATTTGATTTTGATAAATGTTTTAGGTTCAAGTCATGGATATTGTATTGTATACTGGGTGAAATTAAATCAACCGACCAAATTCATACTGGAGACTCGGTTAGTCATCAGGAAAAAGGTTTGGTGACCCTCCAGGAGAAATTCGAAAAAACAATTTTTTTTGCCCCATAGTGTCTGCACTAGGAATTGTAGTCCAACCAGTAAGGGAGCAAAAAAATTTATTTTTCGAAATTTGCCAAAAGGATTACTGAACCTAGTTCTTGATCACTAACCGAGTCTCCAGTATGAATTTGGTCGGTTGATTTAATTTCACCTTATATGTTGAAAAAGAAAAAATAATAAGCAAGTACCGAGTATTAAATAAGGTTATTATCAGCGAACTGCGCTAGTATGGGAGTTAGGGCGAATAGAGTGCCCTTAAACAAAAAATGCAATGAAAATGTTAATCATAAAATCATAGAATTTGAATTCAAAACAAAACAAATTGCTTTAAAACGCAATTTTTGCGTACTTTTTATTCAATAGTAAGGAAAACAATATTATGATGTGCATTTTGCACCGAGATTCTTCTTTACCACTTTAATAATTGAAAGACAGTTCTACGCGATCAAAGCGGCGTACAAAAGTTACTATGTAGTTTAAAAGCTTATGCCTCAAGCCAAGCCAAAAGCCAAAGTGCAACAGACTGCGCCGCTTGGCCGTGACAGCGCTGAGGCCAATCGCCTAAGATCCAGTATTTAGTCATCCTGCCATTACTTCTAGACGCATCAGCTAATCGACTATCGCCTGTAATACCTCTGAATAAGAGTTGGAGTATGTGTCTTAGAGTCATAGTTACTTATTGGCTGAGTCATTTGAGTAGCACAAATGTGCAATTTATTTATTTTCTTTCTTTCTTTATTGTGTCACGGAGTTTCGTGAAAACTACTACGTAAGTTATTCTATTGCGATTTGAATGATTTAGAATAAATTTTAAAACAGCTTTTTGTTTTTTCACAATACTGAGAAATAACCATATATCTCGTATATTTCAAATTCTATTAGATCCTACTGCATCAGGTTCTGCTCTATTTCGGATTTCGTACCCAAAAGATGCCAAACCGGACCCTAGCTATTAATAAGCCTCCACTGTGTGTCTATCCGTCTGTCACAGGGGTTTACTTCAACAGTAAAAGGTATTAAAAAAATTTTTAAAAATATTAACGTCGTATTTTTACTTCCTGAATATGAAATTATATATGGCGTCAGAGCTTTTCCCGGGTATGAACTGTGAAATGCAAGTCGCAGTCCACACTCGATACACCCGCGATTCACCGACAATTATAACGTCCCAAACCAACCATCGGCATCACCGTACTTCGGGCACAAATACACGCTTTTGAGGGCATGCAGGTTTCCTCGTATTTTCTTTCACCTTTCTGCAAGTGGTAAAGTATTAGGTAAGAACACAAATTCTATGAATTCTGAAAATTATATTTCATCTTCATGTCATCAATATAAACAAAAACTTTGTACGGTTTGTACTTTATTTCGTAATATAATATTTCAACAACAACTTTCAGCAAGATGTTAATATTAGTTGAAATCACAGACAAGGCTTCAACCTCATTTTTTAAAACTTCACTTAGTCCATCAAAACCCAAGAGAATAAAATCTTAAGCTTCAAAAACCTCACTTCAAAAACTTATTTACACACTGAAAGTTTCACCTAAATGTCTCCCTAGAACATTTTTAAGCAGAAACATTAAACTTTTTCCCTTTTTATCAACGCAGACCTTAACCCTGCCCAGTCCCCTAGCGAATAGCGTAAAGATAAAACGACCTAATATACCTAATAATAAAAAATCTCGAGAGACTACTTCGTGTGGAGTTAGCAAAATTGTGCTCTCCGAAAAAAGCAGGTTCTTTTAATCTTCTCTTTATATCTAAAAATAAGGATCAAATTTCTTCAATAAGGTGTTTGTTTTGATCATAGTTGTGTGGATCTTTTTATCCATTCGAGTTGGACAAGGGTTCCGTACCTCCACAAAAAACGGGTAAGGAACCCTAAAAACATGATAAAATACAACAGCTATTATGTGCATTACAAGCTAGTTAGATCAAATAGTTACAAAAAACATTTTTTGTTTGATACCGGTAAGGGGAATTAATATAAATAAGTGGACAAGTACAAGTGTTTATCAAACAAAAAATGTTTCAAAAGTTCCACCAAGTGCCAACAATCACGAGCATCAATTCCAGTTACAAAAAATATTCGTTGGACAAGTATGGTGGAAAAATTCAACGGTCTAGGTAAGTACCTCGGTGGCGCAATTGGTAGCGCGCTTGTCTGGGAAACAATAGGTCGCAGGTTCGAATCCTGTCCCGAGGAATTTTCTCAAATTCTTGTCTTTACATTTGTTTCTAGGGATGTCGATTCCTTCTAAAAAAGATCGATATTGAAAGGTGGTGAAACAATCGGTCCAAAAAAAATCGGTACTGAAAAGATCGATTCACAAAAATCGATTCGAAATTAGAACAAAAATTCACACAACTAGCGTTAGTCATTTTTTATTTTTGTTGGTAATCCAGGCAAAAATTCATAAGCGTTAATTTTTATTGAGTTTATTTTAAGTAAAGTTAGTTGTTTTCTCATAATTAAAACAATAATTAAATATTTCTTGAAGTTTTATTGCCAAAGTAATTTAAAATGCACAAACAATAATATAATTATTAAGTTAATATTATGTAACGAAATTTTTGAGTCTCAATTATCTACTCCAACTTCCTATTTTCAAATGTAAGGCTCTTAAAAAATAATGATTTTGAATTTTGAAATCAAAAACTTGCCAGAAATGTAATTAAATGTAGGTACACTTTTTAATTCTATTTGATTTGTTAGCAAAAGGAGATCAGTCAAATTGGACCAAAAAAATAAAAGTGTCGGCCAACAAAAATAAATAGCATATTAGTCTTGGAGACAGTGTTACGGTAATTTTTTGTTATGACGTCAACAGTGTACGATTAGTAGCCAAGCAGTTATTCAAGTTTGTAAAAGTCATGATTTGGACAAAAAAAGTAAATAAAAGTGTCTGTTAACAAAAATGAAATCCATTTTGTGATCGTATTTATACCAAAAATAATGACATTTTCAAACTTGAATAACTGCTTGCTCACTAATCGTACACTGTTGACGTCATAACAAGATATGATCATAACACTGTTTAAAATAATAATATGCAATTTATTTTTGTTGGCCGGCACTTTTACTTTTGTGTCCACGATTCTGCGGTTGTATGAATCGATTCAAAGATCGAATCGCTTCGAAAAAATCGATCTAAAATTGATTTTCTTGGCCCCGATTAATCGATCTTCGAAATAAAATCGACATCCCTATCTATATATCCCTATCCAATTTATCTTTTCTGGTTTGTAATGCACTCTAATAATAATATTTAGAGTATATAGGTACATACCATAGGAACATAAAGGCGTCAAAAAAGCCGCTAAAATGATACCGCCTGTCATATAATTCGGCTTTCCTTGAGTACGGAACCCTAACTTTTCTTATTTATTCGTTTTATTAGGGTATGTATAACAATCTGACCAAATTTTCAACTTGTACGTATTACAAGTCCATAGAGCTAAAACAAATAAACTTGAAATAATAGCATTTTTTCACGGTTTCTTTTAAACGTCTTTTATTTGTTTTTCGTATTTCTCGAATTTTTATTATTTGTTGTGGTTGTTGTAGGTCAACTGTCCACCGTTACGGCTGAAATCCTGAGATAGACGGACGGAAAGACAGACAGCTGCGGCTTAGTAATAGAGTCCCGTTTGGCACCCTTCGGGTACGGAACCCTAAAAAATGAAAACCTCGCCATGTTGCGGAAAATCAATAGAACCAATTTATTCTACTGGTGGCGTAGTGTATTTTATTGCTTTTGTGAGTTTTTGTGTGAATATGAGTGTTTCAATCATGAAAAGAAATGTGGCACCGCAAGAGCAGGTTTTTAATTTTTCTGATCAGGCTTAACCGAAATACATTAAAAGACATACACGTACACACATAGCATCTTTGCGCTTCCATAGTCAGACATTTCGTATTTTCGGAAAATGACAAAAACGAAGAGATACGGGCGTTTGGAGATAGATATACCTCGGAAGCCCTCCCAAATTCCAAGGAAACCCCAATTTTTTTTTGTTGCTTCTAATTTGTTTTTTTTACGATAATAATTGCCCGTTTTTGCTTGGGTGACTGAGTGAAGTTAGCCCCGGAGAGACGAATAGAGAGAAATAGATGACAGAGTTAGATGAAAAAGAGACAGAGAGGGGTATAGCTGAATTCCAGAGGCGCTTTTAAGTTTGAATACATCTGTAGTGCGGTTCCGTAATTTAATGATAAGTGAAAGTTTCGTATATCTATTAAAAGGTAAACTGACGAATGCTTATTCTGCGATTATACACACTATATCTGCTACGAGCCACGTCCATAAATCTAGTCATACAAGCTCTATTCCGGGTACTTTTTACTTTGCCCTTCTTCAGTATGTCTCCTATTTGGTCGCCATACGTCCTTCTAGGGCGGCCTAGGGATTCATCCCCTTCTTGGTGATGAGGATGCATAGTTTAGTTTTGGCATATTTAAAGGGGTTTATCCCGATACTGTCACTTTGTAAATTAATTTTGAACCGTGAAATTGTAATAATTACATCTAAAATAAACATATTTCTATCTCTTAACTTAATATTTCGGCCGTTCGATATTATTACATTAATTTGACTACATCCAATAAAATCGCAAAGATAGGTCTAAACTATGATATAAAAAACGTACCATTTCATTCAAGTTATATTAGGTTCTTAACAGTAAAACTTATATCCAAATAAACGTCGTAAGAAATTTGATATAAAACGGCCACCATAGTAAAAATCCATCCTCTTAATTCCAAAAAAAAACACCTCGAAATCGCGAATTTTCTAAACGTCCCGCTTCCACTGAGCAAAATAGAAAAGTGTTAAATAAAAGCGTTTGAACCGGACAGATTTCTCTGACCTTAAGGTGGTAAAACCGAATCCCGGTGCAAAATGCACATCATAATATTGTTTTCGTTAACTGTTGAACAAAAAGCATGCAAAAATTGCCTTTTAAAGCAATTAGCGGAAATTGATTATTGACTAGTATCAAGTAGGTTTTTCGCATTAAAATTATGCTATTTTATGCCTTAAATTTTGATTACATTCGATTAAAACGATAAATACGCTTTTAAGTTTGATAATCGAATGCAATCAAAATGTAAATCATAAAATAATAGAATTTGAATGTAAAACCCTAATTACTACTAATCAATTTCCGCAAATTCTTTTAAAACGCAATTTTTGAATACTTTTTATTCGAAAGTAAGAAAAACAATATTATGATGTGCATTTTGCACCGAAATCCGGTTTTACCATTTGTAGCGTCTAATTACTGCATCACACATTATTGTCACGACAAAATATCCCCGAGGGAGCGGTGTTACGAATTCTATAAAATTGTTCGCATTAAAAGTACATATTTTAGCTAAATTCCTACATCACCTGACGGACGGAACCCGCTTCTTCTCGATACGAACTGCTTGGCTAAAGGATTGGTAACAATTAATAATTTACCATCGTCCGTCGTGAGAAATATAAATTTTCGTTTGACCTTTTATAATTTCCAAATAAAACTTTAATTCTGTATAAGTTTCAAAAAGCTCTGTAAGTTTTCTATTTGAAAGAAACTTTTTCATAAAGAAACCTTACACATAAAATACAAGTTAAACTTTGCACATGAAAAGAATGCTATTTGAATAAAAAACGCCGGCTTCTCATAATGTTTATTTAACATTTTATTTTAGGGCCTCAAAATGTGAACCATAAAGAAATCTGTGTCACATTGTCACAATAACAGTACAAGGGAATCTTTTCACTAAAGTCCCGCGTTTTGCCAAAACGGCCTAGCCCTAAAAAGGGACAAAACAAAATTAACATAACTAAACGCCGCGTGGCAAAAGCGTACAAAACCTAAACATGAGAAAACCCGACCGTGGCTTCGGCCTTCATTCCTAACTGATCAGCGACTGGGGTCATCGTAGAATCCATTACGAGCCCGGTTCGCGACGTCGACAACTTTGATGGAAAACTTCATATTGGCCGTCTAAATAAAGGCCTAGAATTTATTTGATTGAATTGTTTCTCTTTTGCGAGTTATTTTATTACTTACGAGCCCGCTCCAAATTCATAATATCTAAGTACCAAAATAACGCGCAAAGGAGAAACAATTGAATCAAATAAATTATAGGTCTTCATTTAGATGGCCAATATGGACTGGTGTATGTCCCTGATTTTTACAAAAACATCGCGGCAATGAAAAGAAAAATACTTAAAATAATGCTTCGCACCAAACAGACGAAAAATACGGAGCGGGTTCTTAACGTTCGATTACGATCTAAAATAATCCTAGTGTTTTGTAGCTAATTATATTTAGTTGCTTTTAATATTGAAAAATCATTTTATGTTAAACCAATTAAAATTAAAAATTCTATATTATTTTTCTGTATTTATATTTAAAAACGCATTTAATGTGACACCCCAAAAAAGTCTAACAATATGAGATGCCTAACTATTTGAGAGACTTCAAATTGTTTGAAATAAAACTGCGTAGGACACAACAAACCACATGAATTTTATAAATATTTTAAATAATTTGATATTATATAATCGTATTTTTTTCCGAGGCCTTACTATACTGTTATTTTAGATTCACATGCTAAATTGCTCATTAAACCCAGCAACTCTTAGGCCGACTTGCACCAAGCAAACTTAACTCGGGTTAACTAACTTTTTATGCTTTGTCCTTATCTGTATGGTTTGATGTGAAAGGGACAAAACATAAAAAGTTAGTTAACCCGAGTTAAGTTTGCTTGGTGCAAGTTGGCCTTAGTTATGCTGCAGACGAACACCCCTTTATTTTGATAGTTCTTAATTTTCTTTAATGACGTCATTTGCTAAAAATATATTCGGATAGGCACCAAGGCTTCGCTGAAAAGGTTTCTGATTTTTGATATAACCCTAAATACTCTACGCTAACTTAAAGTACACGGATAATTATATTAAAATAACGTTTTCTTTATTAGATATACAAGGTGAAAATGCTAAAAAAGCGATGTCATATGGAAAATTTAAAACTCTCCATTTGTACAAGATGATTGCCCAATAGACCCAAACTTCGTCTAAATGAAGCCACAGTGGATAAAAACAGCACAAAATCAGAGAATATAAAGTACAAAACTGACTACATACTTACCTGCTAGGTTCATTATCGGAACCTCCACGAGACAGGGGAGAGGCGCGGGACGATACCCAGGAAACAGCTACCTTCACGCCCGCTTTCTTAGCTGACAAGAATCATGCGGTTCAAGTAGGCCATCTAGGTAGGACCTAGACCTATGACCAGTTGGGAATGCTCGGTGGGAAGCTCGCTTTCAGCGACTTAATTTCCCTACCATTAACTTTAATTGCCTCACATAAAATTCTATTGTTTTTGACGTTTTTGCCGGTTGCAGTTTCGAGATGGTTCGGCAAAAAGTTGCCAGCTCATTTAAGCTGTTCAAACGGAAATGACGTTTCCGTTAAGTTTTGGGGTTCTGTGGGCAGGTTCTGTTGAACATGGAAAGAATCCTCATAAGTAATTCAGTGGTTTCGATAGCCCGATCAAAAAAATGAGAAAATTTCTAGTGTCCATAAATGTTTATGCGTAATAATTAAATAACTAAGTACCTTGGACAAGAACTTGGAGCGTTCCACAATATTTATTAAATTAATTGCAACTAGTTTCATCTCACATGATATCGTCGTCGGGCGAAAAAAAATCTCTTTATTCTCCTGCGATAAAGTACGCATAAAAAAGGAATCTTTTTTAACCGAAGATGTCATATGATAGACAAAACTCGTCACAATTAACTTAATATAAATATAGTGGAACTTGTACCAGAAGACTTTTGTTAGGGTAAGAATGAAGTTTCACCAAGTAGTCGCAACTTTTAAGTATTAAAATTGGAAATTGGAACTTGCGGATTCGTCTAAATTCGTTCTAAATTTTGCATAAAAAATCAACTGCTTTAGTGTAACTTCAACATCGACATCTGCGAAACTTTGAAGTTTCATATCAAAAGAAGTCGACTTTCCACTTTTATACAGAAACACTACGACGGAACCCATTTAAAAGCTCACCTGATCATCTTCAACTTGATTTTCTTTTAATCTCCCTCCGAGAAAAGGATTTGAAGGGATTAGTCGGACACCGCTCTAGAGTTAGTTTCCTTCTTAGTGACAAATGGCAGCCTGGCTATTGTAATAGTGGTTACTCTCCTTCTTCAGATACTGGTCGAGTGCGCTTCATTCGGTCCCATTAACATCGGGCAAGGTGATGGCCAAATACAAATTCCAAATACAACGCCATGGGAAGAACTATTATTCTAATAGAATTATTATTCTTCTCATGGCGTCATGCTGGAATACCACGAGTCGCTTGTCGGCATGGTTTTGTCATGAGAATGGTGCCAGGCCGTGGCTGAAGTAAAAGGATTGCCAGTTAGTTGGGCCTTGATCAAACAATCCAGGGGGCTATTCTGGCAACAGTTTTCACATGCATTATTTTTCATACGACTTTATTTATCCAAGCGGCGGTAGCTCAGGGGTAGAACGCTGCCCTCTCAATCTCGAGAACCAGGTTTGATCCCCGGTCAGGCATGCACCAATAAGTTTTTAGGGGGCAGGGCTCCATGTTGGGGCCCCTATTGTTTTTAATATACATAAATGACCTTCCTTACTTAGTTAGAGACTTATCTGAGATAGTTCTATACGCAGATGACACGTCACTTATTTTTAAAGTGAATCGACATAACGATATTCTTGATGACGCGAATTCAACTCTCTCTCTGATTCTTGATTGGTTCACTGCAAATCCATCCATCCATCAGCCTGTTTCGTCCACTGCTGGACATAGGCCTTTCCAGGATTTTGCCACTCTTGGCGGTCCTCCTGGAAGAAATGCCCATACTCACACACGCTGTTCAGGCGGGTTGGTGAGCGTGGTGCCGAAACCCTTGCACCAGTGACGCCGCTGCCCGTCACCAGTCTGGTTTATATAAGGTTCGGCAATTGGGGATGGATAAACCGCCATCCATCGGTTCCAGGCAATGGTGTGCCGCCTGGTTTTGCCTGAGAGCTGTTCTCTTACTCTCCCCCGAATAACTTCGGGAGGATTTGCGAGTAAGATGGTGGTACCTCCACAGTCGAGCCCGGCATCAGCTCTACCACCTTGTGAAAGTATAAAGGGCAATAAACCTTTAATGGTTCAATTGTTTTTTCCTTTTGAGTTATGGAACCCTTAACTTAAGTTTTACTATTAAATTGCATTAAATTACTCGTTAACACACACACAGAATTAGTTTTCACAGTATCATTTCACATTTACTTTTATTGGAATCGAAATTAGAATCAAGTGCCTCACCGAGATAACTATTTCTTTTTATTTTCACTTTTTGAATGTTTTTTATTTAAACTTTTTGAATGCATTTGTTTGTTTCCATTTCCGGTTCCGGGGAACGAGGGCGAGGTAGAATGCATTTAGTTAAAATGCTTTTTTCGTTAGAATGAGAGAAAGAAACAAAAAATTTAATTAAATTGCGTTCTAACTTAGATTACTTGACGGTACATTTTAACCAAGTACAGCACTTTGTAACTGACGACGTGAGGACCACACGGGAGACAAAATTGCACATGATTTCTAAGTAAATATAATATACCCAACAAACATTTAGACGCTACTGCAACGGTTATAAATCTACATACCTAATAGATCTTCACAATCTACACTATCTACATATACATCTTCACAATCTACACTATCTACATATACATCTTCACAATCTACACTATCTACATATACATCTTCACAATCTACACTATCTACATATACATCTTCACAATCTACACTATCTACATATACATCTTCACAATCTACACTATCTACATATACATCTTCACAATCTACACTATCTACATATACATCTTCACAATCTACACTATCTACATATACATCTTCACAATCTACACTATCTACATATACATCTTCACAATCTACACTATCTACATATACATCTTCACAATCTACACTATCTACATATACATCTTCACAATCTACACTATCTACATATAAATCTACACTTAAATTATAAAGAGGAGTTGTTTGTGAGTTTGTAAGTTTGGATGTAGGGAGGTAATCTCCAGAACTACTGATCCGATTATGAAAATTCTTTCACTAAGGGAAAGTAAAATTATGCTTATATGCTTTTGACTATAGTTTATTTCTTAGGGATGGACAATTACCTAGGTACATAGCCATTAATTGACTTGAAGCGGGTAATCTCTGAAGATAACCTAACCGATTTTGAAAATAAATTTGCTGTTGTAATGGTTTGGCTCTTTATTTATTGGACGTAAGTCTGGCAATAAATAATTTATTATTATTATTAGGACAAAAGTTATATTTTGTTTCCTAGAAACGTGCAGTTCCTGGGGACATAGCTATTAATTAAAGAAGAATGCAGCGTAATATATGGCGCCTTGTACCAAACCAAGTTAATTTTAGAGGGACTAAAATGTACTTACCAAATCACCAAGTCTCATATAAATAAGTATCCGCACTTCGAATTTACTGTACACTGACAAGGGCAATTGCAAAGACTTTATTACCGATAGAGGCGATTATTGGTTGGCATCTAATCAATCTAATCATAGCAAAGCGGCAACGGAAATGAAAATACCGAAATATTTATTATTATGATGTTAGTTTTCCGGAGATAAGTAAACTCTTTTAATCAAAAACTTTAATCTTTATATAGGCAATAGTTTTAATTCCTGGATTTTAATTCATACAGACATAGACGTAGAGTCAGACATATACAACTATTTTCACGAGAAAAAGTCACGAATCCGAGTCAATTACGTAATTATGGGACGTCAAGATTTTATTTTGCAAAATTAAGAAAAAGTGTCATCGATCCGTGTTACTGATCACTTACCAAGCTTCCAGTATGAGTTTGGCTGCATAAATAAGAGTCGCCTTATATATTGTGTTTATAAATCAACAAATTTTGAAAAATAATTTTTTTTTTTAGATGTCTTTTTAGGAAAATGATTTTTTATTTAAATTTAATAATGCTTTATCGACATAATTTCATTAATTATTACCATTGATAAAAATATACGTTCAACTTAGCTTGCGTGAGACAGACTGATTTAGAAAATACTTTGCCATCGTCACGTAAAATGTTAATTTTTTTTTTAAGGTAAATGTTCTTTGGTTTGCATTTAAAGTACATATATATATTTTAAGCGCGACAAATATTCTTTACAGCAGTATTTTTATTTACTCACAAAATTTTGTAATTTTAAGGATACTGAATGTTGAATGTAAAAAACATTTGTCCAATTTGCATATTTTCTTCAATATTTTGTAATTTTTGTATAAAACTGTGCATAAATTGTTTTTAAATTGAATTCCTCATCCTTCATTTATCATTAAATGATACTACGCTCGAGATGTTAGATAAATTAAAGCCGATATGAATTTTTTGCTGAAGCGCGGCGGCGTGAAACTGCGAGAGCAGTCCCTCCCCCCTGCCACACCGTGGCGGGGGTATACCAGGCTAAATCAGCGTAGATTGACCCAGTGTACATATGTGCCAAGTGAATTAATCCAATACCTTTTGGCGACCTTGAGGTCAAGACAAACCGAGCTATAAGATAAACCTGTATATGCCCTGGAAAGCGTGAATTAGTAAACAAAATTAATAATAAAATATAAAATCTTCTTTAACAATCACGGAGAGAAAAATCTGGCTATTATAACAAAGACATTCTTAGTGCAAACGACACAGCAAGAACAAACGAGTTTATTTTACTAAGAACGATTGTGAAGAATACTAGAATATTGCAATAACTATTAAAATGTATTTTGCACCGAAACTCTTTTAGTTTATTTTTACTTAACTGTACTAGTATTATTAATTTATTATATTATGTAAAATAATCAAACTTAATACCCCGCATTCTACCTCCCTCGCAATGCGAGGGTCTGCTACCAAGCCCACCATACATACCACTGTAACTAAGTGAGTAATGTTTCCATTTTGTGACTAAAAAGTCCGGACTTTTATCGAAATGTCAGGCTTTTTGTCAGAACTTTTCAAATTACTAAATGGTACTACCTAACCCTAGTTATAACCCATTTACAGATTTCATTTCTGAAACTCCCTCGAGAATTATATGTCGTGAGATATGTATTTTCCTGTATTTACAGGCACTTCCGTGACTTTTAAACAGCATCATTGACAAATATGAGCTATAAAAAAAGTTATAAAAAGTAAGGACAATAAATTAATAAGCACGCTTTACAATTAATAGGCAAAACCCACTGTAAATTAAAACAAAACGAAAAACGTAAAAAAGCTTGTAAAATGTCACACCTTATACAGTACAAACTTTTTTGACGCATGTTCTTCAATCAAAAATAACCTTTAATACGTTGAAAAAAGATCGAAACATTAGTTATGAACTAAACTTGTAAAAACTGTAAAGTAATTATGGTCCTCTATTTTATGACTGTTTATGAATACGCTAAGTCGTATCAAGCGATACAACTTGTTTTTAGATCTATTTTCATTTTTAAATCGTTGACTTAAGGTTGAAGTTTGTTTGGCAGTGGCTGTGGAGTATGTCACGACACGATATGTCGCGTAAAACTTTATAAGACTCGGGTTTTTAGGGTACCACGAACGTATGAAAACCTAACACATGCCTTATCGTTCCGCGTTGCTCAATTAACAACAATTATTGAAAAGTGAAATGTTACTTCAAGATAATAATTTTACCGACTGAATTAACACTGCTATGTAAACAATAATACACATTCTTGTGAATTTTATATGGCATCTTTAGGAAAGTTCTTTAGAATTTAGAATCATCAGGCATCATTATGGAGTTTCAGCAAATGTTACGTATTTCAGATTGCTGAAAGTTGTGTTCATAATTAATGTAATATATGTGACTAATACACTTATAGGTATATCAGCCTAGTTTGTTCACTGCTGGACCTATGCCTCTCCAAAATGGCCCTCTTGATGGCCCTCGTGGTCCCCCTGGCTTGGTGAGCGCGGTGCCGAGACTCTCGCACTAGTGTCTCCGCTGCACATCACCAGTCTGTTCTATAAGGCCAGCAATTGTAGATGGATATGTCGTGGCCATGTCGTAGAATTGGTCATTTCATGATCTGCTCAAATATCATGACATTTTTGAAAACTAAAGTGGTCGCTTCGTTCCGAATTTATGATCACAAGCAACCAAACCCGCTCCGCCTCGCTTCGTCGAACCTATTTTTGACTTTTAGTTGGAAGTCTATTGTAAATTTCTTTTTTCATACTTCACGATGTTGTCGATCATGAAATGATAAATTTTACGATATGGCCGCCACAGACATACCGCCAGTGTGATCATATGTGGCAAGTTCCTGCCTTTTTGGCAGTATTAGTCCAGAGCTGAGTTCAGTTTGATCGCCCGCTCACGCCCGGCGATCTCGACATCTCTTTTGCACGCGTTGAATTTGTATCTGCTATCCTGCTGTCAGTGATGAGCGGGCGATCAAACTGAACGCGGCCCCGTTATTTAATCTCTGGCAGATTATGTTGACGTTTTATGAAACCGGCAGTATTTCACGAAATTAAAATATATTTCCCACATCAGGGGAAAATTTACCCAATTTTGAAATGGCAACCTTACAGATTTCACTTTACTTATCTATGGTCGGGGACTCTCCTTGGTTACTCATGTTGTGTTTATAAGTCAACCAATTATGAACCGTAACATAATGTTCACATTAATCTTCTTCATTGTGATTGTTATTAAAGTTATAATATAAACATTGCACAATTTAGGGATGTCCATTCTTTCTATAAAAGATCGATTTTGATATCGATTTCGAATCGTGTTGAAAAATCGATCCAAAAAATATCGGCAAAGAAAAGATCGATTCACAAAAATTGATTCAAAATCGGAACAGAATTTTTTTTGTTTATGATTGTAATCTAGTGAAAATTCATGAGCGTTAATTTTTCCTGAGCTAATTGTAAATAAGATAAAGTTAGTTGATTTCTCATAAATGAAACATTTACTAAAATATTTGTTAATGTTTTATTGCCAAAGTAACTTAATATACACATGCATAATACAAATACAAATTACAATTTATCTATCTTTAAAATGTTGGCAATTTGGAATTTTTTCGGCATTTTAATCGAAGTGTGTGGCACTATTTGGCAGGTTTTCACCTTAAGCATTGGCAGGAGTTCCAATTTCAAGATGGTCACACTGCATACCGCCATCAATCAGTCAGTCCCATTCATGGTGGGCCAACTGTTTGTGAGCTGTCGTCTTACTCTCCTCCGAGTAACATCGGGGGGACTTGCGAGTAATTCGTCACATCACATCTATTGAATAATACTCGTACTTCAATGACTTATATTATTATAACTCTTTCTTCATAATTAAATTCACTTGTACTTGTTTCACTGGTTTCATCTTAAAATTACTTTAATTCTGACCGGTTTCAGCTAATACACCATTCTCAATTAACTTACACAATGATGTATTAACCGAAACTGGTCGGGATTAAAGTGTAAATTTTTTAATAAAATTTTATAATAAGTGAATTTAATTATGATGTTTTCCAAGTTTTACCAAATGCAAGTATAAAAATTATATGTATGATCGGCGATCGCTTTCCATTGTGCTTTACAACAACTATACAAGCTGGGTAAGTGGTCTGTGTATACAAGTGAACGTTTTTTATAGAACCCCCACACAGTTCGTGCTTAACCGAATTTTTATGCACAGCTTTTATGTGTTTGCATAGAAAACAGGGTGAAGCCATCGAGAACTTTATATATAGAGGCGATAATTTATTATTTACATACAACTCGGCACGCAAATGTTGGTTGGATACGCTACCACTGTTTCACGTAATAACGGAACGGTAGTCTTGCTTTTTGAACGTAAACTAATTATAATTATACTTATACCAGGGGTGATTTTTAGAAGCTTTTTACACAAAAAAGTATTAAGCTTTCAAGATAAAAACCTTTTATCCGGGATTCATAACATATTTTACATGCCTTTTAAAAAGATTTACTTTTTAGAATTATTATTTTCGACCGGTTTCCGCAGCGCAGGTCTACAACCACCGGCGTAGTCAGCCCCGCGTCCCTCAGTGACAAATGAATTGTGCTTACTGTTGTATTTGTTTAATTCACAATTACCGCGCCCAAAGAAACCTAGGATAAAGTGCTCCGCTCACTCAAAAACGACCTAAAAAGTAGTTGAGCTTCTCATGACGTCATACCACAAAGAGTCTCTTTGCGGCGCATGGTTCCGTCATTCGGGTGGTGACAATGACGGCCGAAACCAGTTGAAGTGAAGGGATTTTTCAATAAATTAGGTCTTTATCTAACTATCCAGGGTACGTCGGGAGTATTTGCAGTAATTAGGTTGTATCTCTGTTTATGCTACACGACGAGATTCCTTTCATGCGCCCCACTTCATGAGAATGAGAAAAGTTGGTTTCATCCATCCATCCCACAGCCTAGTCGCCAAGCAACATAAGCCTTTCCAAGATTTCACCACTCTTGGCAGAAAAGTTGATTTAGTTGAATAAATATGTTAATAAATATGGGTTATAAAGTTTATGGTTGCCAAATTTCGTGCAAATTTATGCGTCGGTGTCAAATGAACAGAAAATCACTAGTATTTATTTCTTGACCAGTTTCGCCTATAAGGCATTTTCAAAGGAATTTTGGACATAGTAGGATCTGATAATAAATAACAGATCGAATAATAACAAATTCCCTTTCAAAACAAATGTTAGTAACATCTAACTATAACTAATTCTTTTGCAAATGCCACAAAAGCGAAACCGGTCAGGAAATAAATAATTTTGTAGGATAGTTAATTTACAGTTCATTATGTATTCAAAGTTCTACCAAGTGGCAACAATCAACAATGTTAATATTCGTCGGTTTAAAATTTACCAATTTATTTTATTTGCAGATTGTACGGGTTTCGTAGTAGCACTGCAGCCTTCACTTCGGTTCAGTTAAATTACTATTGGAAACAGCTATTTTGCGGGGCTCAAACTGTGTTCTTTGCTGTCAATAATTGATCGGAACAATTACTGGCAAATCAGATGATTGAACTCGACTATCACGGACGACTTTTTGCAAGTAAATTGATTAATGACTTTAGTGGTTATTGAATAATTCGGCCAAGTGCGGTTCATAGATAGGTACATAGGTGAGACGCTTTATTATTCGTTCTCATTTCATACCTTACGATATAGAAAAACATAAAGATACATAAATTGTGGTACACATAAAGGTGGTGAGGTACATAAGTAGGTTCAGCACAATTTACCTTATTCGGGAGTGCAAAATTTTACAGTATACATTTATATAGTACTAGCTTTTGTCCGCGGCTCCGCCCGCGTGTTATTCGGTTAAACGAAATGCTTTTTTTCCGGGATAAAAAGTAGCCTATGTGTTAAGTTAGGGTATAAGCTATATCCATTCTAAATTTCATCCAAATCCGTTCAGCCGTTTCAGCGTGAAAGAGTAACAAACATACACACACACACACACAAACTTTCGCATTTATAATATTAGTGTGATTATTATGTAAGAATTTAGGTGGTAGAGCTGATGCCGGGCTCGACTGTGGAGGTACCACCATCTTACTCGCAAATCCTCCCGAAGTTATTCGGGGGAGAGTAAGAGAACAGCTCTCAGGCAAAACCAGGCGGCCCACCATTGCCTGGGACCGATGGATGACCATCCCCAATTGCCGGGCCTTATAATTTATAAATCGGACTAGTGACGGGCAGCGGCGTCACTGGCGCAAGGGTTTCGGCACCGCGCTCACCAACCCGCCTGCCCAGCGTGTGTGAGTATGGGCATTTCTTGCAGGAAGACCGCCAAGAGTGGCGAAATCCTGGAAAGGCCTATGTCCAGCAGTGGACGAAAACAGGCTGATGGAAGGATGGATTATAAATGTGAAAGTTTGTGTGTGTTTATGTGTATGTTTGTTACTCTTTCACGCTGAAACGGCTGAACGGATTTGGATGAAATTTAGAATGAATATGGTTTTTATCCTGGAAAAAAGCATAACACAATAACACGCGGGCGGAGCCGCGGGCAAAAGCTAGTATTTCAATATTTCTTAAATAAAAAAAAATCTTTCACATCATAAAAGCAGTTTTTAACTAACCAATGAAATAAAAAATTCTTGAATAAATTATGAGGCATGAGCATATTGTAAGAGCATCGTATTCGTTCGACTTCAATTGTCAAACTGCTTCTCGTGTAAAAAAATTAGCCCGTTTGACAATTGAAACCGTAGTTTTTGGCTGTCAAATGAATACGATTCTGTTACACAATTGCACCTCAGATCATGAAGTGATCAATTTTACGATATGGCCAACACATATCAGACATAGAATAGAATAGAATAAGGTTTATTCACAGTTAAATTTACACAAAAAGGTTAGAATTGCCTTGACGCCTACAAGGGTGTATACCGGTGCTATAGGCGGCATGCTCTTCCTTTACAATATTTATGATTACATGAATACATAAATAAATACATATTAGACTTTATTACTATTATTATTACTAACAATTCACAAAATTAATATTTGATTACAAAGCATGCAGCTTCCAGATAGGAAGCTTATAATAAACAAGGGTGTGTGCGAAGGTGTATTCTGTGAAGTGTGAGGGTGCCTTGCTAAACACCAAACACAATATGCCCTGCGAGATTTAAACCCGCGACCTCAGTTTAGTGGCTGCTAAGTCTTTCAAAAGTTCAAAGCCTCGATACCAATCCCAATGGAATGCCGTGCATAAACTGCACAGTAAATTATAGTAACTTGCACTCAGTGCGGGGGTGGGGGGAGGCTAAAAATAAAAAAGCTGGTCACGTAATGTACAAAGCACACGCGAATGGCCTGATTGATTCTCCCGGTGAGAATTGCGGTCTGAGCAAAACACTGTAGACTTCTCCATTCTTCTGAACTAAATAATGAATATTTATAAACAAGCCCTTTCCCGCAGCATAGCTATTTGTTGAACAAAAAAGTAGTAACAATGGTCTCGGAGGTGATAATAAAAATATCGCATCCTCGTCCGTTGAGTGGTTCTCGGGTTAAAATGAAATATACAGACAGACAGAAAAAAAATCTATTTAGTTACCTACTGACTGAGCTACCGTTGCTTTTCATTACGCCACATCTAAGAAATTGCCGCAGACCCACATTTCGTTTTTATTATCTTTGCAATACGGGCGATAAGTGGGGCCTCCGGATTTTTCCGCGATAGTACATTTGTATAGAAGAAAAATATGAAAATATTTTTATCCAGGCTTTTTACATGTAGGTAACTTTTTTCCATGTTGCACGTGTATAACATTAAAAACGTGTTTCATTAATACAATCTTTTTATTCTTGTATAGTTTTACTTGCTGTTTAAATTGGCGAGCAAATAGGTTTTATGTAAATTAACTTACCTTTGAATTGTGCTGCGAATTAATTCATTTAGGTACTTACACGAATTCGCACCAACATCAAATTAAAATTTTTGTTTCGATTATTTAAAATTCAAATAATACGTTTACATATCGTCACGACACGAATCCCCGAGGGGGTGTCAGAGGTGTTCTCGGTGTGAACTGTGAAATGCAAGTCAGAGTCCGTACTTGGTTCACCCAAATTTATGTTATAAAAAAACGGAGAAATCTAGGTAAAAAACGACAATAACAGATCTTCGTACAAACCGCTTGAACCTATTTGCCTGTCAGCAGCAGAAACTTGCTATACATAAATATTTTGAAACATTCTTTGCTCGTAATCAATTTCAGCTCTATTCCCATTAATCACTACAACGCAAACATTACAAAATCAAAGACGGCCAAAATAAATAAATTGTAAATCTTTTCAGCGGGCCAACGACACAATAATTCAATTTTCTACCTAAACCACATTTCGACAATAAATCTGCACAGTGGGCATTTTGGCAATAGCACGCCCCGCCTGGGCCAAAACATATGAAAAATCAAACGCAGAGTCAAGCAAGCCAGCGTGATATATCGCCGTTGCTTATTATTTTTGCCCATTAAAATTACGAATTGCCCCATTTTTTCGAACGCTAAAGCGGCGCGGTGCTCTTAGACCGAGAGCGGTGGACAAATTTTCATCTTTATATACGTACCGATAAAAAAAAACAGTTTTTCACAAAAAATATATATATATCTTTCTTATTATCGTCAATCATCTTATTTTTATTTTACTGTGCCGAAGCTATTCAAGGTGACATTAATTTATACAGCCAAGTCATACTGGAGATCAGTATCACGTATCGATAAGACTTTTTGGTAATTTCAAACCTTGTTACTGAGCCCCTGGCGGGTCTTCTGTGTGAATTTGGCTTTATAAATTAATGCCATAATAAAAATATGAAAAAATGACTGGCATAAGTATAAAAACAATATTTGATTATAAGAGGTCCATAATTATTTTTAGTTTTCCAAACCCATGACATAGATTCTCAGAAATTTCTGCACCCACGGTAAAGTTGTTTAGGATGAGTACGTCCCACAGCTTCTGTATATTATCCTGCTTACAACTGGTGAATAACTGGCACTGAAGGCTTTAATTTTAGTTTTAGTGCTGTCAAAACTTTGATTTTTCCAAAGTAATTCAGCTTTTGTTCCTAGCTTTTAAGTACTATTTTGCAATGAAGGAAATTTAGTTTTGACAGCACTAAAACTAAAATTAAAGCTTTCAGAATCGGCTTTAATGTCTTGTTTATTATTGTTGTAATTCCTTTAATCATTATAAAAACGCATTCTTTTTTGTATCGATTTTATAGATATTATATTATAATAACACAGTTTTTATTGTTCCGTACCTCAAAAGGAAAAAACGAAACCCTTATAGCATCACTTTGTTGTCCGTCAGTCCCTCCGTCTGTCTGTCAAGATCCTTTATCTTGGGAATGCGTGGAGGTTTCGAGTTGAAATTAAAACCATATACTCAAGTCTGCAGTCCCTCGAAGCTGTAAAAAAATCAAAGTTCCAATCTAACGTAAAAAAAGATGCGGCCGTTTATGCCGCAAAAAACTTATATTTCACACTCTCAAGGGAATCAAAATTTATAGGGTATTTCCCGTTGACCTAGAACTATGAAATTTGGCAAGTGATACCGTCTAATACTACAAGTAAAGGAAAAAAATATTAAAACTATAAATTTAAAATCGAATCATTAAAAAATCATCGAAGTTATGCAACGGTGTGCGCGGTCATAATTTTACGGGTGACCAAATCTTTTTGTAGATTTTTCAAAACTTTTTCTAATTTGTACGGAACCCTCGGTGGACGAATCCGGCTCGCACTTGTTCGGTTTTTTCTTGTATAGTGCTTAGATGTGTAGTCATATTGCTGTAAAGTAAATAAAATAACTCCAACTTTGGACAAGAAAAAAATAAGCATTTAGCTCCCGTTCTACCGTTTTTGGCAGAGTGCCGATTCTGGTCCCGCTATATGATTTTATTTCGTCCTTCTCTGCCCACTGTGTTCTATAAATCAATTTTTGCATTAAGTAATTGAATTTATGAGCTGTTTATTGCTTTGTTAAATGACTATTAAGTTATTTCGCTTTTTATAGTGGTTTTTTGCCATGATTTTACTACGACGTTTTATGTTGATGGGCATTCCGATGGTGTGATTGAATAGGAATTTCTGGAATTATTGTTTTTTATTACTTACGTTTATTTAGGCACGTTTCTAAAACTTGAATTTATGTATTAAACAATTTAATTTGATAGGCCTTTCGGGGAATCTTGGTATTTAAATCAATTAAATTCCATAAAATCAGTTTGATAAATAATAATGGCTATTTTTAGGGTTCCGTACCTCAAAATGTGAAAACAGAACCCGTGTCACTTTGTTGTCCATCTATCAAGACCTTTTTTCTCGGGCTCCGTTAGAGATATCAAGTTGAAACTAATTCCTCCTACAGAAGTCTACGTTCCCACAGTGCTGCTAAAAATCAGGCTTCTAATTAAACGCGAGAGAAAGATATTGCCCACCATGAATTGACAGCTCTCGGGCAAAACCAGGCGGCCCACCATTGCCTGGGACCGATGGATGGTGGTATATCCATCCCCAATTGCCGGGCCTTATATAAAACAGACTAGTGACGGGCAGCAGCGTCACTGGCGCAAGGTTTCCGGCACCGTTTTCACCAACCCGCCTGCCCAGCGTGTGTGAGTATGGGCATTTCTTCCAGGAAGACCGCCAAGAGTGGCGAAATCCTGGAAAGGCCTATGTCCAGCAGTGGATGAAACAGGCTGATGGATAGATGGATGGATGAATTTGACTCACCATGAAAACCTATAGGGTAATTCCAGTTGACTTAAAAACTTGAAATTCCGTACACAATTAGATATTTTTGCACACATCTAGGAAAAACCCGAAAATTACAGATATTACATTTTTTTACTAATGATACATTATTCATTATATATTAATTCATTAAGTATTTGTGGATAAGTACAATTAGTGTTTTTCATCTCAACAATCTATGTCAGATATTTTATTCTTTAAGAAAAAAATTGTTTATCAATAGAATTAGACCCTTTGGATGGTTTATAAGATTGTAAGTGTTTACGTTAGTTGTTGTTTTATAGTATGTAAAGAACCCCCAGGGCACGAGTCCTATTCGCACTTGACCAGTTTTTTGTGACAAATGTTAGGTCTAACTAAAGCCAGCTTGCTTATTATTATTATTAATCAAAATTGAATTGAAAATGGACTGAAATAAGAGATAAGTCAGGGTAATACCAAAAAAAATTGGAAAACTAGGGTACCGGGTAAACATAGAATTACCCGAGCTCCGTGGGTAAAGTCCGAAAATTCAGCGTTCAGGTCTACCCAGCGCTAGTTGGGATATGTACCTTGTTAGGTGTTAAAGGTTTTCTTCGATCCGCTCCGCTTCACTCTGCTCCCAAATTTATTTATCATAGCAACCTACATGCTCCTCTTCGCTCCGCTTCGCTTGTCATCACACCTATTTTTGATTCATTTAATTTTTTATTTCCATATTAATCTAACATTACTCAACAAGCGATGAGTAGACCTGGATGTATACGGGTAAATTCTAAAGTTTCAGACTTTACCCAAAGAGCTTGGTTAATTCGAAGTTTATCCGGGTAAGCTCAGTTTTACCCATTCTTCTAGCATTACCCGTGGCCTATAGGTACAATATCTATAATAACCACAGACAGAACAAAGTCTGAAAAGACGTATAAAGCATGCATGATGCATCGATTCACAATGTCTGTATCCGCGGTTCGACATAAAAAGAACTCATTAAAACATGTCCATAAATGTCATACGGTCATTATTCATAATTAACAGACCGGTTCACGTATTTTGCGTGCTAGCCAAAGAATTTTCGCACCTAAAGGGTTATGTTTTAAGAGTTACGACGCAAGAATAATCTAAGTTTGTGATCTGTATTTCAGTGCAAAGGACCTACACGATGTGTCGTTGCCCGTCTCGGTTTGTTCTCATTGTCCCATCACAATAAACCCAGATTTTTAGTAAGCTGTTGCAATTCACGAAAATCGAGATAAAGAATAAGTTATTCTGCAATAATAAGTGAAAATTATTGTAAGGTAGACAATGTAACAAAGTATGGATAACTGATAACATCCAAGAAAAAAAGTTTTTGGTGAAATTATTTTTCCACTTCACAGTACAAAGTGGTTCAATCAGCTGACTAGATTGTAGGGAAAGGTAAAAAAAAAAATGTTTTCGATTGGTAATGGTCGGAAAGTGCACCCCCGTTTTGCATCGTTTATTACATCCTAACGTGGGAGTTGGTAAGCCATTTCGCTGCACTTCAGTCAAAAATACACGCTTTGTAGGGCATTCAGGTTTCCTTACGGTGTTTTCCTTCCCGTTCAGCTAGCAGTCAGAAAGTATTAGAATAAAATAACACAAATACTATGTAAGTATATAAATTCCAAAAAAATCCGGTTTCAAGATTGAGAGGCCAGGGTTCTACCGTCTGAGCTATCGCCGCCGCGCCGCCAGATAATGAAATAGAAATTGACTTGTACTCTGCCACAATTTCATCACGAGTTTGGTCAAAAAAGAATCTGCAAATACCTTCAATAATTCCAAAGGCATAACCGTTTAGGTTTTAAAGTAAATAATATTATAGAAAGAAAGAAAGGTTTATTAAAACATTTATACAAAAAATAATTAAACGATTGTGATAGAGAATAACCTAGTTAGGTTTTAGTTGCATTAAGTGCTAACACAAATTAAATAAAATGACATTAGAAATGGTTGTGGGCCCTCGCTTAAATATTAAATAGGTATACAGGATGTTAAGATGATAACCTTTTTCCTTGAAACGGGGTGTTCTACCCATAAATATAAACAACTTTTAGTATGGGGCCAACCCTGAAATCGCGAAAAAAATATCAGCTGTTCCATAGAAAACATAAAAACCCACTCGAACTAAATGTATGAAACAGCTGATTTTGTTTTCGCGATTTCAGGGTTGGTCCCATAGTAAAAGTTGTTCATATTGATGGGTTGAACACCCCGTTTTAAGGAAAAGGGTTATCATCTTAACACCCAGTATATGTATATATCACCCTTGTAACATTACAGGAAAAATAAAGTGTTCACAAGATTTTTTTTTATTAGAGTGCACTACAAACTAATGTAAGAGTATTCCAAAGCGATGGATTTTGCAATAAAAACATAATCTTGGTCACAAGATGTTGGGAAATTAAACACGATAATTCGTAGGCTTTTAGAACTCTAATGAAGGTGGTTAGTTGCAAAATACCCTCGGCGTGTGATTTCCATTTGCACATTATTTATATCTAAGTAGATCATACGGAGGTACGAACAGGAACCGCGCTCGCGTGCATTTAATCACTCGTGCAAAGCATTGTCAACTTTAGCTAAAACTTGACTGAGGGACTAAGTCTAAGAATCAATATCTACAATACCAGCAGAGTTTGGAGATAGGCGGTAGATACGTAGTCACCAACCAACCACCTACCTGCCTGCCAGTCCCCTCTTCTGAGGAAAGGTTTCTACCAAATATGGATCCTAGCATGAATTCAAAATTATTTTAACATTATTATAAAAAGACTTCCTTGAGATTTAGTCAATCGTTGGCATACGAAGTATCCAGTTAAATAATTTTCGGTTTTATATCTGACTGAACCCACTATGTTCAGCGCTAGACCTGTATTAACTGTTAAATTACTTCCTAAGCAATTCGCTTACAATGACACTTCGAAATTTGAATATTCTGATTTATAGCATTACTCATTATGAACAATAACTATTATCAAATAATGAATGGTAAAAAACCGTAATAATCTGTAATGAGAAAAAATCAAATTATACTTCGTTCCGGAAGTGACGTACAAGTGCTAGACATGCCTCCCGTACTATAACTCGCGTCAGGTAAAAATGCCGCTGGAGATCTCTCTCTCGCGCGCGCCTGTTATAGGTCAACGCATTATAAAAAGAGCTCTGGGGCGTCAATGGAAGGGATATGTTAATATAGTCGCGCACATAAAGGCTTGAGTATAATATTGTTTGATTATGTAAGTAAAATGTTTATTGTAGAATAACATCGGTATAACAGCTATTTCTTAACAGGTTAGAAATAAAAATATACTGTGGGTGTTGATTTAGTCCACAACTTGCGTCACATGAATGTTAATATAGGTACCTACATGATGCTTATTCCAAAAAAAATGCATACAAAAACAAAATACTTCCACCAGCTTCGTTCCTCAAGCAACAGTAAACATTGTAAATAATTTTTCTTTCTTTTCTCTGCAAACCCATCGTAACACAAATACATTTTAGCGCGTGACTGTATTTTGAGATCGACCTAACGTGGACACTGCGCCGTGAAGCAAAAGTAACCAATCACGAGACAGCAAATCCACGCGCCAGGTATTTTCCCCGTCGCGGCCGCCCGCCGCGCCCGCGCCGCACCTCATACCACCAATTTGGTCGGTAATTCGCTCACTGGCGCAGGTACCTACGTCGCTCGGAGCTCTTTTTACCTGCGTTGACTTATACCCATGTGCACAGAACTCTTCCCACTCTCGCCTAGCGGCCTTTTTACCTGACACTGAGCATACTCGTAGATGCGATCAAAGAAGACACTAACCGATTTTTAAACAAAAAATTACACAAACGCATAGGTGTAGCTATTTATTTTTATTAATTTATATTAATTTTTTAAAATGTATTAGCTATATTGTTCTCAATGGGGGGTTTCAAGGATCTAAATGAAGCAGGCTCAAACCACGGAGCGTCGGAATGTCTTCTTCTAATCCCAATCCAATCCAGGTGAGCTTCCCCTCACTGGATTAATTGTGTCAGCATGCCGATGCCGTTCGATCCTGACTGGGCTGACTGACCGGGGGGAAGTGCACAATACTTACGATCGCGGAGAGTCACCCCCATTAATCACCCCCGCTTCGAATTTAGAGAATACCAATCCACTGCACACGTTCCATCCAGGATCGCGACACATACGAAGAGGGCCATCGCATCCATCCATCAGCCTGTCATCGTCCAGTGCTGGACATAGGCCTTTCCAATATTCCGCCACTCTTGGCAGTCCTCCTCATCCAGCCGCTATCCGCAACGTCCTGCAGATCATCGGTCCAGCATTTTTTTGTACAGTGGAGACTTCGAACTTTGTACCTATCTTATATTCTTCTCTGTAGGGGCTAATATCGTAATGCAATGCAAGTGTATAGCTTGATGTGTCTCCTCCACTGTACGTCCATGATTATCAGTTATCACTGCATATTTCCTATTGTGGACTGTCACCAATTACTAGATAATGAGCCTTATCGCCGTACTTCGGGCACAAATACATGATTTTTGGGGTTTACCTCGATGTTTTCCTTCACCGTTCAGCAAGTGGTGTACAAGTACTATGCACGTACTCGTGAATTCCGAAAAACTCATTAGTGTCTGCTCGACCAACAGGATTCAAACCCGCGGGTTTTAATTGAGTTTTACCGAATGACCTACCGCCGCCACTTATGACAAAAATATAAGGTAGATTACCGTCTTTTATATGGTGACTTTCGTTTTTAAAGCTAACTTCATTCAAATGCGAGGGCCACGGGAAACGATGCTCCAAGCGAATTCGCTCTGCGCTGCAAACGCCGGCGTCAAGCTCATACAAAATTGTATTACATTGTATGTATACAAAATTGATATAATTTATGGCACGAAATTACAGAGTATGTTGTTTTTTATTTTATTTTATTTATTTATTTATTTTCTTTTAGGAAGATTTACAGCAAAATTATAACAATAGAAGTGTTCTTAAACAACTAAATGCCGATAAAAAATCTCCACCAGATAGATTTAACACTTGTATAAAAGAAGAAGAGTCATGATGGCGTCAGCCATTCATTAAACTATACATTTAGCAAACTCAAGTAAATATAACATTAGGTTAAATTATTAGTATTTATAAGATGCAAAATAAATAGAAGTATCAGACTTGATTTTAAAAAACTAATTAAAATGTTTGATTGTCAAGGCTCTTTTAACTGATGAGGTGCTCATACAAAACATATCTAAATCAGTAGAGTTATTATTAAACAGGTTACTTGCTCTTGAAATAAATGCATTCTGTCTGTAATTAGTATTGCATGGGTGAATATAAAGAAGATTGTGCTGTCTCGTGCTCTTTTTATAAATTCGTAGGTTAATTAATGATAGAAGATTCGGGCTATCGACTGATCCATTGGCGATATTCATGAGGAAGCAAACGTCAGATATATTACGCCTTACGGCCAAAGGTAGGAAATGATATCTCCTACATCGATGATCATAGTCAAGGGAATATTGATGCGCCTTATAATCAAGAAATTTCAGGAATCTCTTCTGTATACCTTCAATACGAGAAATGTATTTATTATATTGAGGATTCCAAACTTGCGATGCGTATTCCAGGTGACTACGGACAAAAGCGCAATATAGTATTTTTATAGATTTAATATTTTTGAAGTCACTAGAAGTTCGCATTATAAATCCTAAAGCTTTGGAGGCCTTGCAAACAATGTGATTGATATGCTCATCAAATATGAGTTTAGAATCATAGATCACGCCTAAATCTTTAATAGTATTTACTTTTTTGATACTGTGACCCTTCATTGAATAACCAATGTCAAGGTCAGAATGCTTTCTGGAAAAAGATATGTAATAGCACTTAGATACATTTAAGTTAAGCTTATTAGTGGTACAGTACTCATCAAATCTAATGAGGTCAGCCTGAAGTTTGTAAATATCATCCATTGAGCTAATTTTCTTTAAAATTTTCATATCATCAGCAAATAATAAAATTTTATCGGAGTTAATAAAACAATTATTAATATCTTGGATAAAAATTATAAAAAGCAAAGGACCAAGCAAAGATCCCTGAGGCACGCCAGAGGGAATCTGAGTCCAAGCAGATGTAAATCCATTGAGTACTACAGCCTGGTTCCGGTTATCTATGTACGATGAAAACCATCTGAGTAAATCACCGTGTATTCCAGCCGTGAAAAGTTTTTTTAGGAGAATATTGTGATCAATGCGATCAAAGCATTTGCTATAATCCGTGTAAATTACGTCAACTTGTACACGTTCATCCATGCACTTAGTTATGAATTCGGTAGCTGTCACCAGATTCGAGACTGTAGAACGTTTTTTCAGAAAGCCATGTTGATTTTCATTGAATGAGGAATTCAAGGCAGCATAAATCTGATTGTACACCAGGCGTTCCAATATTTTAGCGAAAAGACATAATTTGGAGATTGGTCGATAATTTTCCACATCAGCTTTATTACCCTTTTTATGAACTGGAGTAACAAATGCCTCCTTCCATACTTTGGGGACTATTCCTTCAGATAGTGACCGTTTAAACAGTATTGAGAGCGGTAGAGCGAGACTGTCGGCGCATTTTATAATAAAAATCGGCGGAATATGATCTGGTCCACCAGATTTCGTTAGATCAATAGATTTGAGATATTTATGTATCACTTCAGTCTCAATCTCTATCGATGATATATGACAGGCATTTGAACTTTCTGTTACTTCATTTTGCATCGTATTCAGATCATTGGGTTGTTGGAAGGTAGATTGGAAATATCTAGCAAAAAGATTAGATATATCAGGACCAGACTCCGCAGATTCATTCTGAAATTTCATTACTTTAGGGAAACTATTAGTCTGTTTTTTACTTTTAATGTAAGACCAGAAAGATTTAGGGTTGTTCCTTATAGATTCTTCGATTTTAGATATATAGATATCGAAACACTCCCGCTCTAAGGCCTTCGCTCGTTTGCGTAACAATGAGAAAGATTGATAATCATTTTGGTTATGATAAGTTTTAAATTTAAGGTGGTATTTGCTCTTTTCGCGTAGTACTTTAATTAGTGCTGAATTAAACCAGAGTGGATAAGAGTCATTTTTTACTTTTTTGGTTGGTATATATGTGTCACGCAGCGCGTAAAGTTTATCATAAAAAATGGCCACAGCGCCATCGAGCGAGCCACATGTGAGCAGGTCACGCCAATTCACGAGGTTCAACTCAGACATTATAGATGAGTAGTCACCACGATCGTATACGTATTTTAGCCTAGGTTGCTCTTCAAGAGTATGTATATCGGTAAAAATAGCTTGGATACAAAGGGATTTATGGTACTTATCCTCGGGCAAAAATGGATCACCACAAGATTTTACATCGACAGAACCATTGCATAAAACCAAATCCAAAATTCTATTCATAAAATTAACTTCACCATTGAACTGACCAAGATTGCAGGTGCTAAGCACATCTATAAAGTTTAGTAAATAGTCACTATTTAAAGAAGTAACAGGTACGAGATCAGAGGAGTCGGGAAGTGGATTCCATGAAATATCACTCATATTGAAGTCGCCTAAAATTATGAATTTGTCAAGTGGATGACAAGAAATAATTTCTGTTAGTCTCTGTGAGAAATTTGCTAGTTGAGACTGAAACGAGTGACCTTCAGTTTCTTCGCAAAGATATATGGTACAGATATGAACTTTATATGAAACTCTTGGTTTGTCGTGTTTGAGAGTCAATGTAACCCAGAGGTCCTCCGCGGAAGACCGCCATTCAGGTCTTTCCACTGCATGGAAGGTACGTTTCACCGCCAATAAAACTCCTCCACCGTATACCTGGCCTGTTTTCGCATAATCACGGTCCCGTCTCCAGACCAAGTACCGATCGTCAAATAATTCAGTGTTTGATATACTATCAAGTAGCCAAGTCTCAGTCACCGAAACAATGTCATAATCATTTAAATATAAACTCCTTAAGAACGTACTTGTCTTGGTACGCAATCCACGGACATTCTGATAGTATATTGTGCATTGTATGATTGCCTAAATACAACTTTTATAATAATAATATATCATTATCAAATACGTAAACAGTCAGTTGGCAGCCCTAAGGCGTGTTTAGGCGCCGAGCGGCTGTAGGTATTGACTTCAAGGACACCGCTTAGTTAAACTACTGTTGTTACCTATACTGTGGTAAAGAGCAATAACTTAATTCGGCGTTGAGTTAGAAACTTGATTTTTACCAACCTTATGGGGCCGTAGACTTCTGTTGGAGGTACTTGATATCTCTAACGGGCACCGAGAAAAGGGGTCTTGCTTGACAGACGAACAGACAGACGGACACCAAAGTGATCGTATAAAGGGAACACACATACATACGTACATTAAAGCCGATTCCGAAGGCTTTAATTTTAGTTTTATTGCTGTCAAAACGAAATTTTCTTCATTCCAAAATAGTTATTTAGTATTGACAATAGAAGCTATATTACTTTGGATATTTGGTTCCAACACTAAAAAAACTAGAATTAGAGCCTTCAGAATCGACTTTATTATAGACACAAAAATTGTACCACCAATAGCAATAACAGTAACCCATTTCATTTAAAATTACGATGTATAGACACGACTTTTTTACTTCTTTATTACTAGTACAGATTACAGGAGGGTGTTACAATCAAATAAAACATCAAACGTACTTGAACTTTATACCATACTGAGTGTAAATAGACTGCTCACTCTAACGATCATACTGAACAATATCCACATTAACAAGTTACCACGCTAATGAAAAAAAATGAACATTGAACATTTCCAGTAAGTGTTCTTATAATAAAATGGAGAATGGAACAATTCACTTTAAATATTATTATTAGAGTGCATTACAAAAAACTAGAAAAGATAAATTAGAAACAAATGTTTCTAATTTGAAAAAATTCTTTGGGCCAGGATTCGAACCTGCGACCTCTTATTATCATTATCTTGTCGTGATAACAAGAGGTCGCATGTTTTAAAAATACCGAGGGATTTTTTCAAATTCCTGTCTTTACATTTGTTTCTAATTTATCTTTTGCTAGTTTGTAATACACTCTAATAATAATATTTAGAGTATTCCAAAGCGATGGATTTCGCAATAAAAACAAAACAATTCAATTTATTTATATAGGTATGTTTCTATAGAAAAGTTATTCAGTATGATCAGTACAGTGCTGTGGTTTCATTCAAAGATAGCATTCTATTTAAACCCGGTATTAATAAGTTTATTTTACAAGTACCAAAACTATTTGACTAAACAGGTTTTAACAAATAACTGTATATCCAAAGCAATGCGACGGGTCCTTTTCAAAATGTTCATTATTTTCCTTAATTAAGTGGTGTATTTTATACCGTACATAAAGTTTTTTCAAATACTCGGTAGGAAAACAAACACAACCACCACTAAAACTGAGTTCACTTAGCGATTCATAAAGTTTTTTACCAATATCTGATAGTTGTCTTGATGAAACCATTGAATCCAGTCGACGATTTAGTGCAACATCCATTTCTTTAATGAAATTACGGAAAACCTCTAAGTTTTCTGAAATATCGAAGTCAGCATCGCGGCATTGGTGCGCTTCGTAGCAATCTTCTAATAAACTCAACCACATGTTAGAAAAAGATCCCTCATTGCTTTTTTCCAAAAGACGGCTACTGATGTGCTGCACGCCTGAATTTGGACTATTGTTGTAATTAAGTTCAACTGTAAGGTTTTCAAAGTTTTTAATAAGTTGATCTAAGTCATCAACTTTTTCTTTACATTTTGAATTGTACATAAGATCCAATAAAAATTGCTTTCGAAAAGCTGTTTCGAAATGTTTCACAGTTAACTCTTTTTCTTCTTTTACATTTTTATAAAGGCTCTCAACGAAATGTTCAATGTGTTCATGGTTAAGATGACGTGTATATACATATTTATAATAGTACTTCGAATTAAGCTCTTTGATCAGACTAACTATTCCTCGCAAACTACATCTCAGAGCGTTGATTGATGACATACTACTGGATAAACTAGTCAACTTTGCAATATTATCATTTTGACTGAAACCTACAATAGTTTTGCAAGTTGACAACATACCCAAATAATTAAGTAGTCGGTCAATTTGTAGCTTTGTTTCGACATTTTCACATTTAGTTGGAATCTTATCATTATCTTTACTAGAGTTACAAAGATCAAATATGTCATTCATTAATTCAATAAATTGAGCTGTTCCAATGCAATTCTTATCTAAAAGTTTATATTCAACATAGAAATTAAATGCTGAGGCAACAGTTCTGCTAAACACCTGTATTGCGAAAATTGCCTTCTTTTTGTCAGCATTTTTGGGAAATAAATGTTTCATATTTAGCTTGGGTGCAAATCTTGTACTTCGTTTGTGATCAATCATGTATAAATCTTTCACAGCGGTCCACGATGCCGAAACGTCAGTTCGAGTTTCTGTGTCAAAAAATGTTATTGATCTATGACATCGGAATTCATCTCTAACTGATACCATCAGTTCTGGTACGTCATTTATGCAATATATAGCTTCATTATTTACAATGAAAAACGGGGTATTAAATGAGACTTGCATATATGACATCAAATTAAAGAAAACATTGTGTTGTTTAGTTGTGAAAGCTTTTACTTCGAGACCTATACCTTGAATTTGAGAAATAACATTAGTTATCCACTCCCGAAGTTGAAGACTGTACGGACTTGTGGATAAATAACAGTAACCCAAAACCTGTTTCCAATTAGAAGACACACCTTTAACCATTAGTAATAAAACCGAAATCGCTGGTGCAGAAGTTGTGACGTCATTTATATCATGAAAACCAATTATTTTGTCGCCTGAAGCACGATAATATACACTTTGTTTTAGTGGAATGATTTCAGCGTTAATAACGCAAATTTTTTCTTGATCTTTATAATTCTGAAACTTCGATTTCAAGCACTGCAATACTTCTGCGCTCAATTTTGAGGAAATGGTAACATTGAAATTTCGTAAAGTTTTTTTTTCCGGCAGAGACAATGTATTTTTCATGATTTTGTAAGCTAAAGGACTTGATATAAATAAGTTAAGAGCAAAAAATAAATATTTTCTGAAACTTTTACAATTTCGGCGGTAAAGTAACACACGTGTTTTAAGACTGTGAATTTTTTCGAACAAATTAAGTTCACAAGCCCTTACTGTATCGTCTACATCGCCTTGAACAAACTTTGTGTGTTGTTCGTTATATTTTAATGTATCGTCTACATCGCCTTGAACAAACTTTATGTATTGTTCGTTGTATTTTAAGTTTATGGTCGTATTTTCTTCATTATCAGTATTTTTTGTGTCTTCAAGCGGATCTTCTTGATTTTCATATGAAACTTCATCTTCACATGTAGATACATGAACTGAAGTTACGTCTTGCAAAAAAACTTCCTGTTTTTCTTCTAAAAGCAATGTGTTGCAGTCAGTTTCGTCTTTAAAGTTTTCAGGTGCCTTAACTGACAATTTAAAAACACTTTCTCCTTTGTCATCGGGATTGTTAGTTTTCATAGTTGTTTCTATTATTTTCCGCTTCTTAATCTGTTTATTAGTCATTCGGTCGAAGAATAATTTAAATTCTCTTTTGCTCATAGAAGGTTTATAACGTGTTTTAATATTACCACCATTTATATCTTCTGCAGGTAGGAATAAATTGGGAATTGCTGTTTTTTTTATTTGATTTCCAACGATTTTGTTCTTAGGGAAGTGCATGTCACATATTTTGTATGATTTGTGGACGGTTAGGTGATTCTGGTTTAATAAGTCTGATCGGCCCGTCAACCTTACCCATTTGTAGCATCTGAAATAAAAACGTTATTGATGTCAATATACCATACAACCACCAAAACTTTTTGTGTTAAAAAATTAACTAAGTATATACCAAGAATTTTACGACGAATACGAGCGCTACAATACAACGCTACGAGCGCTTTTCGTTCTAGGGCTTACTGAAGTTTTCCTTTGTACGGTACGGTACAGAAAATAGCCAATATAAATTATATTATAAACGCAAAAGTTTGTGTGTGTGTGTGTGTGTTGCTCTTTCACGCTGAAACGGCTGAACGGATTTGGATGAAATTTAGAATGGATATAGCTTATACCCTAAATTAACACATAAGCTACTTTTTATCCCAGAAAAAAGCATGTCGTTAAACCGAATAACACGCGGGCGGAGCCGCAGGCAAAAGCTAGTCCTATTATCCTGCTAATATCATAAATGCGAAAGTTTGTGTGAGTGTTTGTGTGTGTGTGAGTTGGGCTTCACCCATAAACGAGGTCGCGAATTGATCATCAGACCCGAATTTGTGTTCGAGATCAAATTCGAGGTCCGCCTCGAATTCGCAGATCAAAAATTCGAATAGATATTCGGAAAGCCCACGTTCTGATTGGTTACCTCACAAAATTTCGGACCAATCACGAAGAGGACCTCGTTCACATAGTGAAATGTCTAACACTCGGAGTGAGAGAAGGTCACTTGTGTATGTAGTTCCAGTGTGTTGCCACCACGTGGCGCCACCATTCAAAAATGTGTTAAACGGTTGCCAGCCTGTTTAGAGGACCTAACATGTCCTCGAATGCATAATTTTACAACTAGTGTTTCCTTGCAATTTTATCCGTCAATTTGGACGCATGAGTAAAATATTTTACCTAATACTAAGATCAAAAAACAAACAATAAATTAGATGTCGAAGCAGGTTAAATGATATTCTTTGTAGTAAACCTGTTGGGACATTAAAAGAAAAATCACGACAAAATATAGCAATAATATTAGGGTTATGTATTAAATTTTTGAAAAGCTGATTTTATATAAGTCAACGAAAATAAAAAACTTTTTAACTTTTGGGATTGCTCCCACAGAACATCTGCAATAAGTAAATTACTGACAATTAGGCCGAACAAAGATCCTTGCCTAAGCTTAAATTACAGGATCTAAATAAAAAATAATTTCGCCAAGTGCAAGTCGGACTCGCGCACAAATGGTTCCGTACCACCACACAATACGGTTACAGAACCCTAATAACATGGTAAATAACAACAATATAGATGTCGTAGCAACATCAAAGCGATACAAAACAAGCTGCTAAAATGGTAGCGCGCGACAAACAATTTGGCTCCCGTTAAGTAAAGAACCCAAATTGTACAACAATCTGCCCAAATTTGAAATCTTTAAGGTAGAGCTGAAATAATAACATTGAAAAATGCTATTTTTCCAAATTGATATACAGGTTGAACTAAACGATGACCCCTGGAGGAAAAGTACCTTAAATATTAATGATAGCAAATTTTACTTACAGGAACCTTTATTTTATTTTTTAAGTTAAGGAAAACTACATTCAAAGAATAATTTTTTTTTCTTGTAAAGATGTTGAATTTTGGAAGAATTTGGTTCATATGTTTGAGCTGCAGACCCCTTGGACAGACGGACGAAAGGACGGACAGACAGCGGAGGCTTAGTAATAGGGTCCCGTCACATTTTTTTGGGTTTATCTTGGGATACATATTTTTATAATATACTCGTATTACTTGTCGTGGAAGCTACAGTGACCCGTATTTTGTCAAAATTTCAATTTTCTTCTTATTATGGTTCTAGCTGCAGACCCCAGACCCCTATGACCGACGGAATGACAAACAGACAGACAGGTGTCCCGTTTGGCAAAAATTGTACGGATTCTGTCCATGAAGCTGAAATCTGCTTTTATGTCATACTTTAATCAAAATAGTATAGGTAGGTAGGTGTTTTGCGGTAATTCAGTTCAACTGGAGGATTATTCTCAGTCTATCGAGTTAGCCTTCTCGACCGTAAAATCCCGTTTTAACTGTCAAACTCCATACATTTTTCGGTCTTGTTTTAGCAATCTCGTTTCGACCGTGTTTCCGGAATTGCCCTCCTGGGGGGCAATTTCGGGGAACAATCGAAGTGAGATTTCTTAATACTCGATCTAAAAATGTATGGAGTTCGACAGATAAAATGGGTTTTTACTATCGAGAAGGCTAATTCGACAGACTGAGAATAGGCCTACAGTAGGTCTAAAGATTTTTATTCGGGAATCCTTAAACTAACTCTGCAATGACATGGCAAAAGTTAATTGGACCAGTACCTAGTTTTAAGATCATACTCTAAATAAGAACACAAAATAATCACGTATACAACGTGTTCCTTTTGATATCCCATAACTCCAGGGTATCCACGTATATGAATTAAATAGCATACAAAGTATTTTTCAATTATTGTTATTTTCAAATTTTTATTTTGAAAATGGGAGGACCTCAGACATGGGTGTGTATATTAATAAGTGTTTTCTGTTTCAATCAATCTTAGTCAGAGGTCAGGTGTGTGAATCAGCCAATAATCACCCGAAATAGAGGTCGGCCTCGAAAATGGGAGGACCTCAGACATGGGTGTGTAATGTTAAAAAGTGTTAAGTGTTAATAATTCCTAATCAGAGGTCAGGTGTGTTAATCAGCCAATAATCACCCGAAATAGAGGTCGGCCTCGAAAATGGGAGGAACTCAGATATCGGGTCATTTGGTCAAGTTTTATTATGGAGATTGTTAAGAAGTTACTGAGTGTAAAACAGCTTCGAATCTATTGGGCTGTTCGTAGTGACAAATGCATTTCAATGATAAGATCGCACTGTCGGTATGAACCCTATTTCATAGGGCCCTCGTATCAGGGTGTACCTGCACAGACCTCTCAAACGGGTCAGGCCCAACAAGGGTGTGTGTGTGTGTGTGAGGGTGTGTGTGTGTGCGTGTGTGTGAGTGTGTGTGTGTGTGAGTATGTGTGTATATGTTTGTTACTCTTTCACGCTGAAACAGCTGAACGGATTTGGATGAAATTTAGAATGCATATAGCTTATACACTAACTTAACACATAGGCTACTTTTTATCCCGGAAAAAGCGTGTCGTTAAACCGAATAACACGCGGGCGGAGCCGCGGGCAAAAGTATTAGTATTTAATCAAAATGAAACGAGCGCGTTTAAAAAACGCGTATGTGTTTAAAACAGTCATTTTTTTATTTTTACCTTATTAGTTTGGACGGACTCCTGTTTTGAACTGACAAAACAGCCTTAATTTTGTAATTTTTTTCGATGCAGCGAATTTTTCTGTCACGTTTTGGGCTCTGTTATCGTTTTGGAAAAGGCCTTATTTATGACATGTTTTTTTTTCAGTAGGCCAACCATTAGTTTTGCTTACTATACACGTTATAAAATATTTATATGAGAAATTGTGCAGCGCCCCTAGCGGCTTCCTACAGAAACCAGCATTTCTCATACAAAATATTTTACGCAGGTGGTAACGTGTATAGTAAGCAAAACTCATGGTAGGCCTACAGAACCCTATGTACTGTAGTATGGGAGTTCGACTTTTTTATAATCTCATTTTTTACTACCTATGTCGTCTTAAATTACCACTGGTGGCAGGCTAGTCACTTCCAATAAGAGTGTTCACTTTGCCACCATTGATGACAAAATAAAACTGACATGGTAGAGACTAGACACTGCTAAAACAAACATCTTAAAATATGAAGTAATCTTCAACTATGTAACCAAAATTAGGTGGCAGAGCTAATGCCGGGCTCGACTGTGGAGGTACCACCATCTTACTCGCAAATCCTCCCGAAGTTATTCGGGGGACAGTAAAAGAACAGCTCTCAGGCAAAACCAGGCGGCCCACCATTGCCTGGGACCGATGGATGGCGGTATATCCATCCCCAATTGCCGGGCCTTATATAAAACAGACTGGTGACGGGCAGCGGCGTCACTGGTGCAAGGGTTTCGGCACCGGGTTCACCAACTCTCCTGTCAAGCGTGTGTGAGTATGGGCATTTCTTCCAGGAGGACCGCCAAGAGTGGCGAAATCCTGGAAAGGCCTATGTCCAGCAGTGGACGAAACAGGCTGATGGATGGATGGATGTAACCAAAATGCTAGCGTCGTTCAGCCCTCTAACTTCGTGCAAAAAGAAGTTGTCAGAGCGCGACACAGTCACATTTGTGGACTATACGAAGCAGAAGTGGTTCTCTGGAATGTAAGATTAAGGTTAGACGGTAAATCTTTCGCGCGCGAGATTTGGATTTTCCCAATTGTTATAGCTGTTTCGGTCACTCGCGGCCGGCACGAGCGCGCCCTCCCCGCGCGCCCCGCACTTGTTCATCTTGTACCCACAGCTTGGACCCAAACCAGTACATCCTTTCTTACCTTCGTTTTTAGTGCTTTTGATTGTTTAATTCAAAATAAACAAATGAATGATCTCCTATTCGGCTTTGACTAAAGAGTTCAATATAATAGTTTCAAACGGACGAATGTAGGATACTAAAATATGTAAAATATTTTGGAGAGTTACTGTGTGGTCAAAGGAGGAAGTAAATTGATATTTACGCGGTAGTACTCCTCTAACGAACAATTTTATTATAGAGCCAATCTTCGAGTCGTGAAAAATAATCATATATTACCTACTCGCCCAAAATGTTACTCAACATTATTCTTTTGTATGGAACACCTGATTTTTTTTGTGATTTTACTGTTGTTTCCA
The DNA here is from genome assembly GCA_910592155.1 of Ypsolopha scabrella. Lineage (NCBI taxonomy): Eukaryota > Metazoa > Arthropoda > Insecta > Lepidoptera > Ypsolophidae > Ypsolopha > Ypsolopha scabrella. The sequence goes on from OU342978.1 coordinate 2,890,624, forward strand.
TAGTAAAAGTTGTTACTATAGACGAGTACTATCACCAGTTTGCGTTTCCAAAACCATTTCACCGCGTATTTTGTGCTCTTCTTCTTTATAGAACTATACAGGCTGTAAACTTAATTATGTACTTCTTATATTATATGTTTTGACCGTTGACAGAAAGAAAAGTGAAGTAAATTGAAAAATATGTTATGTGAAGTATGTACACATAATTAACTTTTAAAAGACAAATAAAACAAAATATTCATTATCCAGATATTATTGCACGTTTTAACATCGTAATTTTGAAAAAAATAATATTTGTGTGGAAGGTAATCTCTTGTAATTTTTTTATGCGGAGCCGTCCAGATTTTTAGTTAAGAAAACGTAGTTATGGGATATTTCGTGTAAATTCCAAGAAGTGCAGACAATAATTACAATGATAACACAATATATTAAAAATGTGATGTTATGATGATTTTTTTTTCTTTATTTTATATTTTAAGTTAACTAATAGCAATACGTTCTCTAGCAGGCATATTTCTCGGTACTCTAGGATCAATCAATTCTGGAATAACACCCTGCATGTAAAAATTTCTTAGAGGTGTTTGCATTTTTTCGTGATAAAATGCGTCATTTCTATTGATTTTTTGGTAAAGCAACCCATGTGAACTCCAAACAATAAAATAGCAATAAGCCCTTTGCGTCACATGAAGTTGACCTTGGACCTGATAATAATGGTTATGCTCTGTTTTCAGTTCTATGCCTTGAGTCGTCACCTTACAAAATGTGATCAATCCCTTTTGAATTGCGTCTGCAGGACTCATGTCCGAGGCTACAAATGGGCATTTTATTTCTACAAGTCCTTCATTTCCTATGGGTCCATCCGGACTAGCTGCCAGAAAGCTATCCACAGGATCAACAAAAAGACCACATCGATCTACCTTTAGACCGGTATACTTTTCAAAGTCATGGATGGCGCGATCTTCATTTTGTTTACCATACATGGTCGCTTTATTGCCTTGGAATGTTGTATACAACAATTCTTTGATGGTGGACCCTACTGATGTTGACTTTCTCATTTTGCAGATCTTTCCAAATGATGAGGCAGTAATCCTCTTTCGTTAAGCCATTGAGGACATTCAGCTTGTTTGATTGTGGCTTTTTCTAATGCTGCAATTTCTGGATTTGTTATTTGCAGCGCTTTAACAAAAGCGGCACATTTTTCTTAAAGGATTTGTTCTGGCATATCTTCTTCCAAATCGTGTAACCCATAATCTTGACCAGAATTTGTTTTTTTTTTTGTTTATGCCTTATTTTTTTATTTTTTTCCGTGTATTGTTTTATGTATTCTTTTCGCTTTAACTTCTTTTCTCTGTATTTTTTGGTAAACACATTTGGAAGTTCACTTGATATTTTGTTCTGCAGTGGACAATGTATGTCACCAGAGTTGAAAGAAGTCACTGCACCAAAACATCTCCCTTGATAAGAACCTGAAAAAACAAAGTTTCAAAATTAATTAAGGGTTTATTATTGACAAGTGATGTTTTTTATTACTTTCCAACAACAAAATTTACCTCTTGAGACAAAACTAACTCTTTTCCCTCCAACAAACTTAGCCACAATTGCATTAAAGAGCTCGGCGTGATTGTTGGTGAGATCTAAAACAAGACTGTCTGCCTTGTCGATCAGGTTGTTCAGATGAATGATTATATCATCCCAAATCTTACAATGCTGTAGTTCGGACACAAAATTCATCTCTCTTTCATATTTTCTTTTGCAAAAATATGCTGCACAATTTGCGTGATCTCCAAAAATATGGTTCGGTATATTTATTAAATCTATTCGGAGAAGTTTGATTTTTTCTTCAAAAGATAAGCCCTCCTGATTCTTCCTATATTCCGTCGCTCCTTTAATTGCATTCTTAAATCGAGGTCCACTTTTTTCTACCTGTTTCCTGATCGTTACAGGAACTACACCATTTTTGTTGTGTTTTTGTGCCAAGTTTTCGGATTTTGTTTGAAAAATTTCTTAGTAAGTCATTTTTACACTCCACTTTACTGATTGTATGATCATTTCCATATGGCCGGCACACAGCAAGCTTTTTTGTCACGCTACTATCACCGTCACCTTAGGTTCATGAAAAGAAGCGGGAGATTTGAGGAGGGAATGCCCCTGGGACATTAGGATACCATAGCTCCAAACAATGGGAATTGGATGGAATAGCTCCAAGTGGTGAGCCGACCATCCGCCTGAGCCCAGCAGGCGTCCCACCTCAACATCATCATCATCACCGTCACCGATAAGAGTCTTGTAGCGCAAACCATGCATTGGAATACTATTTTTAAAACCCTCTGCTATTATATCGGTTTCCATCGAAGCAGCGCTCCCTGACCAATTTCGGAAACAATGGTGCTGTGGTACATCCACAGAGGTTTTGTTTAGCTCTGCAGTTTTGGAAGCCTGATGACAAATACAGCAGTAACTGTTGCGAACGCCAAGAAATAATACTTTTTTAGTTCTAAAACCTATTATGACAGCAGCACCAGAAAGTGATGAATAGTTAGCTTTATATGATCTTCTAGCCAAAGACCCATCAGCCACCACTTTGATGTATGGTATACCATCAACATCAACATCTTTGTTTTCAATAGCTAGGCGTTTTTCCTCTCGACCAGCTTCAATCATTAGCTCATAGGCTAATTGTTCCATTTGTTCAAACAAAACCGTCTGTTCCTTTTGAAATTGTTTTGAATTTATGCATGGCATGTTTAAGCAACCACAGATTTCTTCCAATTGGCTAAACCCATTTCCAGTACAAATTGTACCTTCAACAAAAGAATTGTTGACACTCAGGTTAGCTTTTGGATCCCCTGTAAAGATTGTTTGTTCATTACAGCATACCGCACATTTAAATACTAGGTTTGATTTGAACCCACTTCGAATTTCTTTCACAAAATTCAAGAATTTTGGTGTACATGAATCATATGCGTGGTTAAAATTCAAAAAGCTGTCGATAAAATACTTGATATCGACAATTCTTCTTCCTTCTAATGTAATATTTTCTTCTTCATTTTCCTTTGCAATTCAAAACTCAAAGTTTGATGACAATGTCTCACTTGAAATATTTTCTTCATAATTTATGCTTCGACTTTCAAGCATTTTTTCTTGGTGGTTAATTGAACTAGAATGAAAATTATTTGATATTAATGTATAGGAACAAAAATTGCGGAACAAATATCAAAGACCCAAAGACCAAATATCAAACATTTTTTATGTAGTTTGTGATATGACATTGAATGTTAGCATAAAAGGATAGAATATCAAAATGTAGAATGTTAAACCCATAGGTTTTAACTGAAACATTTTAATTTAAATACAATCCAAATCAATAAAACGTTGAAAATGATTAAATACTTGAAAAATACGAAAAAAATATGAATACCTATAAAAACAAAAATATTACCTATCAACATCCTCATACGTCGGTTCAGAGGTAATGTTTTTAAGGGAGTCTTTTCCTTTGCAGTTAAACGAAAATCTACTTTTGAACTTCACCGATCATCCGTAATAGATACTTAAATTAAGGCCAACAATACGAAATAAATAATGTTAACACACTTTCAGGCTTTCAAAACATTTTTATTTTATTAAATTTTATATAAATTTTGAACTTCCTATTCTAATCCTTGTCGTCTGTATAAAACAAAGATGATTTGTCGAAAGAGTCCGAAATAGCCGTACTTATGAAAAAAAAAATGTATTATCATATCAGTCATGTTGTCAATCAATCAAAAATCAACAAGAAAATCAACAAGAAAAACTAACAGTAACGGATTAATAATAACAAAAAACTAAACAAACACGTAAACGAAATAATATCACTTCGAACGCAATCCAAATAGGAATGAACTTGTTCACAAAATGGCGGACCAAATATTGGTAACTGCAGTACTGACTGCTTACACAACCACACAACCCACGCAACAACAGCTGTCGTCGACCAACTGACGTCATTATTCTCAGTAACGGTCCGATTGTTTACGTATTTCATCTCGTCTCGTTGGCCATACTTTAGTTATTAAATTTAGCCCCAGTATTAATTTTAACTGAATGTTACTTTTATTTCCGCAGTTCCCTTTTAGTGTGTGATCTATTAGTTCCATGGAATAATCTCTCAGAATAAGAAGGGACTACATAATTATTTTTACCCCTGTATAAAGTAAAATTATTTTGCAAACCTAAAACAGAGTTTTTGTAATACGTAGGGGCTTAGCGAAATGCAATACTTTTTAGTTGCCCACCTGCCTCTTTTTTATAAAAAAAAAACAAATCGTAAGTACTCAACAATTTTTGCAAGAAAACTGTCCACCACACTCAATACTTTTTTCCACTAACCTACACGTAAAAACTCTTTGATAAATCAATTGCACCTGTATCAAGCGAGTAAGGTGAGTGAAACGAGTATAATCGCTCGTCTCGTGATCCCCCCGCATGTCTTCCCCACCCCTGATGCGACAGAGTACGATGCCGGATTTATGTAATTTGCGCCCGCGATTTCGAACGGTAGAGCATAGCTAATTACTGAAATTCTATACGTTCTATATACGAAATGATTGCATTTTACAAATATTTATGAACCAACACGAGTCCTATTTTAAAAGAAATACGATTTTGCTTGAGAAATGCTTAAGAAAATCGAATATGAAAATGGAATATTTTGGAGCTTAAAACACAGATTTTTAAGTGCTTGTATTTCTTATGCGTGTTTATTATCCGAAATTTAAAGTTAAATAGGACATGTAGGTTGTGCAAAAGATGAAGTAACTTAAAGTTTTGTGTGATTTAATGCATTAGCGTACAAATGAGAAGCTATCTCGTTTTGTATGGCCGCGGAGTCTATCGCTCTTCCCTTAAAGGAATACAAAAATAAAGACGCCAGAAACGCAGCCGTGCAGCGTCTGATACGAAATTTTGATTCTGATATCACTGCCGACGATGTAAACAAAAAAATCTACAATATTCGGAGCACCTGTATGTTGAAAGCAAAAACTTATTTAATAAAAAAAATGCCTTATCTTTTTCCCGTTTTAGCTATTGTATTAATAAATCAGACGCTTGGTTGTTGTTATTAGACGCCATTTTTGTTTATCTACTCGTATAAGAGCTAGCTCGGAAAAGTAGAACACAATCCGAGTCTACACGGATTGGACTTAGTCGCCCGAGTGCGATTGATTCGGTAGGTGGTTTCCCCACGAGCCACCGCACGAAACGATTTTAGAAATACACGACGCACGACACACGACCTGTCGTTTGGACGTTTTCCCACGAGCGACGATTTCAGCAGCGACACTGCAGTCGAGATAGTAGTTCATCTCATGAACACGTGGCTCGCTTCAATCGTCGACAACTTCTTGCAATCCTACTGTAAATAAAAAGAAGGAGACGCAGGGAACATTTTTTATCTCTGTATTGTTCACCGCTCTTGTCCCATATTACAGGGTTTATTTTCAAAAGCCTCTATTTAATAATTACGTAATATAGAAAGAAAGAAAACTGAATTTATTGCCAAACAATCATATAAAACAAACAAAAATGCAGAAAAAAAAATTATACTAACTTACACCACAAATGAAGTAAGAGCTATAATCATAAAGGCAAGCATTTTTTTGAGTTAGCACTTATAATTAACGTAATTAAGGGTCCATGCCACCTAAACGTGCCCCACCGTATTGCTGATTCATGACAGAAAATATTTGTTTAATGAGAAATATATAATCACACAAGTTGTCGAAGAATTGTATTATAACCTAATTAATTTGATTTTTGCATAGAATTCATAGCAAGCTAGAAAAAAAAATCTAAAGTCACTAAAAATCACGTAAAACTGCTCTTCGCGTTTTTCCCATTGACGGTTTCCCAGATGATTTTGGAAACTGAAATTCAGTCACCCGTAAGTTAAGAGTATACAGAATGGTTTAATTTTGCCAAACAAAAATTGTAACTTGGTGTATTTATCCATCGAACATAATAATTCGGCATCGAAACGTGATTCTTTATATAGGTTCTGGACAGTGGCTAAATCGTCACCGCAGAAAAAACATAACGACATAGCAGCATCTAACCACATAGCGAATTGTTGTTTGAAAAACGTGTGTCGTGCTGTGCGGTGTCGTCGCGTGTGTAAACGGTTCATAGAAACGTATGGCGCCCGGAGTCGTCACTGCATTTTGTCGTGTCGTGTCGTGGCTCGTGGGGAAACGCCTATGGGTAACCACAATACGAGTTGCGTCCGAGTAGACTCGGTCCGAGTGTACTCGGATCATGACAACGCGGCTTAAGCCGAGGCATTGTTAAACTTTTAATTTCAAATCTGCGCCTTAGGGGAGTGGAGTGAGGGGGACTTACTTGCTCTTGTTGAATAAACTCCTCCATCCTCTTTCATCTTATTATTAATATATATATTACTCTTTATTATATAATATATAATAGTATTAATAAATTACTAACATAATTAATAATAATAAATTTTAGTTAATATGTAGTCTTAACAATACTAACAAATACCTACGAGTTACTCTAAGGTCATGCCGAGTACACATACCTTGGATTATATTGTTAAACTGTATGGCTTTTTTTTTTCTGAATTTAATCTGTTTTGTGTGTCATAATAAATAAATAAAAATAAAACAAAATACAAATATGCACTCACGAACTAGCTTATGCAGTAAGGTCGTATGCGGCAAAACAGTATTTTTCATTTAAAATGACAACTATAAGTAATTTAATAAATCCAATCGGCCATGTTGAAGTGTATTTGTAGACTAATTTAAATAAAAAACTAAGAGGCTTCATTCGCTCCCGTTTGTCAGTAAAATAGAAATCTCTGTTTTAAAAGAGGTTTTCTAATTTTTTTATCTCTGCTATGAAAACTAATCATGATCAACTAAATCTTCGGGCAAGATGATGTCAGTGAAATGCTTAATCTAGAGTATAAATTGGTAATTAGGTAGATATGTTTTTTTATTGCTGAGAAAAATGGAGATCCAAGTCGCCAAAATTTCGCGGCGTCGCCTTAAGACCTACAATGACAGTCCGTATCTTATCTACTAAGAAAAATGATTTATTTGGTCTGACTTTTATCCGTTTTCAGCGTTCCATTTCCATACCCGAAGCGTGCCAAACGGGACCCTTTCCCTAAGCCTCCGCTGTTCTGTCCGTTTGTTACAGGGGTCTAAGTTTGTAAAACTGCATTTGGATTTATTTGCAAAAGCAGATAATTTTATCAAAGAAATACGAGGAATCCTAACTGACTAGTGGTTGACTTCACACCGCGAACAACACTTTATCATAAAAATTGTTCACATATGTGCATAAAAATCTACAATGGCATTCCTGAAGACCTTAAGTCACTACCAATAAATAAATTTAAAAGTAAGCTTTTCAAATGGTTGCAGGGACATTGCTTCTATTCAATAAAAGAATTTATGGATCATACATACACGAGGCATTAGAAACCATACCACTGTTGTAATTGTATTTAATTTTAAAATTGTAAATAATATATGACAAACATAACTTTTAAATATTTGCATGCTATAATACTAGCTGATTAAGGCGTTTATCTTCTGTAATAACTTCTAGTACCCTTATCACAGCAAATAAATATTTTCTTTCTTCTTTCTTTCTTTCTACAGCTTGAGCCGTAATAGTTAGCCAGTCGAAATTTTCCTGAACACGTGTTACTATGGCATCTATAAGGGTTCCGTACTCAAGAGATGCCGAATTGTATGTCCGGCGCTATCAATCTACGGTTTGTTTTGTGTCGCCTTTTTGCTATGGCATTTACAATGTTATTTTATTACTATTATTTAAAGAAGTCATCATCGTCATCGTCATCATTATTTAAATTGTTACTAATAACAAAGTAGTAAAAAACTCGTGTCTGTACATTGAATATTTAGTATTGTACTAGAGCCAAAACCATATTATATTTTTTTTAATTTTTGGTTGTCTGTCTTTTTGTATGTTCCCGTTTTAACTTAAGAAGCGCTCAACGGATTTGGATGCAGTTTTTTTTATTATCATTGTAGTGACCCTAGCCAACAAATAGGCTATAAGGGGTGTTCATAAATTAACGCCAAAGCCGAAAACGGGGCCGCATAAACGCGGGCGGAGCTGCTAGTTTACACAATACCTAGTCGGTGCTTAAATTCTGTCACAAACAAAATTGGCTATAAAATGAAAACTAGTCACGATATACAAAAAAAGTTTTTTTTTTTAAAGTTAATTTAATTAGCTTACATTAAACACAAAATTTATTCAAAATGATTGCCACCATTTTTCACACAAGCCTTCAATCTTCGCGGCCAATCATCAATAGCAGCACGGACCATATTCATGTCGATATCGGCCACTGCTTTAATCAATGATGACTTTAGGCTGCTCAAATTTTTGTGAGGTTTAGAACAGACCTTCTCCTCCAATTCCTGCCAAATTTTGTAATCCAGTGGATTGAGGTCAGGGCTAGATGAGGGCCAATCTTGATGCCTTATTAACTCGATATTCTGGCGCTCGAACCACTCCTGAGTTGTTTTGGCCTTATGAGCAGGTGCGGAGTCCTGTTGAAACACAAATGGCCGTCCTCCAAAGAGTTTCTGGGGCAGATCTTTTACTATGCGATCTAAAACCGTGTCTTGGTACACTTTTGCACTGGTTTTGACACCTTTTTCACAAAAATGCACTTCAGTAGGGCCATAGTAGGACACTCCTAACTAAATCATGACTGATGATGGATGATGGCCGTGCTGCACTCTAGGAATGGCATTTCCAGCGGCCGCAGAGCTGGTAGCGTACACCCTGTCATTTTGTTTGTTGTATTTCTCTTCGATATTAAAAATTTTCTCGTCTGTAAACAGGATATCGCGGTGTCTGTTTCTTGCGTACTGCTTTAGCAAAACTTTGCATTTTTTGGCTCTCATAGCTATCAGACGCGCGTTCAGAAGATGTCCACTCTTTTTTCGGTAAGCTCGTAGTCCCAGGTCTTCATTGAGTACTTTTTTTACGGTACTTCTGGTTAATCCCATCTCCAAAGCCATCAGTTTCTGCTTGCGGACGGGATTTCTTGCAATACGCGCCTTGATTGCTTTGATGACCCCTGGAGTCCTAACGGAACGAGGTCTGCCAGTTCTTTTCTCGTCATCGACACTAGAGGTTTCATTGTACCTCTTGATGGTACGGTACACGAACCTCTTCGTGATTTTTAATTTTTGAAGCAAGTTGAATATCGTCTTCGGTGGATGGCCGCAACGATGCAATGCAATTACTGCTACTCGGTCCTCTTTGCGAGTCCACTCCATCGTAAAAAATGAATGAATGTAATTGTGATTTGGCAGATTATTAATCAAAAAATATTTGAAAATCAAACAACATTTCATTTTTTTTCTAGGTGTTCTATTTTTTAAATAAATGGCTAGTGACAGTATTTAAGAACCGACTAGGTATAATGTTTTGGGTTCCATACCCGTATTGTGTGCTGGTACCCTTATACTCTAAGGGTGGTACCCATTGTGCGGGAGTCAACCTCGCACTTAACCAATTATTATTGGCTTTAATTTTATTTTTTTAAGGTTAACTTTATTCAAAGCATATTTTTGTATTTTATTTATAAACTTTGTATGTGAATTGTACACATACAATTCATAGTCAGAAAAATGCATCTGAATAAAAAATGCTATAGGTATGTAATTTCCTCAGTTTTTCTGGACAAAACTAACGAATTACGATAAAAAAAGTTTGTAATTTTTACATTGCACGAAAATAAGTACAATAGAGCCACGTTTGAGAAAATCATGTTTTTAAATATTATATATTAAAAATAATCTGGAAACTGTTACTCGTAACAGGTTTAGTTTAGTTTGTGTTTGGCGTGGATGGTCAAATCCGAAACTTTAGTAAATAATGGCGAAAATGCTCATTAAGGAGATTCGGGGCCGATTTAGATAATAAAAAAACAAATAGATTTTTGAAAAAATAATTTCCCTAGTGTAGCTTTTATGGATTGAATTCTGGAAAATAATGTCAGTGACCTATACTATAGGTTTAATAATAATTATAATAAAGAGGAAACGGTAAAAAGTAAAAAGTGTTCGAATATTTTTCTGTTGATAGGAATAACCTCTTCCATAAACAAGAAGAAATTTCGGATTTTTTGTGGAGTTTAAAATAAAAACATTTAAATAGCGGAAATACGGGCCTTTTACAGCTTCTTGCGAAAAAGGTGCGATACGAAACTGTCATTATCCATCCAGTATACGTATAAGTATAATCAATGGTCAATGTCATTGTTACCACAGAGTAATGTTTTTTAGGGTTCCGTAGTCCGACAAGGAACCCTTATAGTTTCGCCATGTCTGGCTGCCCGCGGCTTAGCGCAGAGACTATTATTACTAGAAAGCTGTAATTTGGCATGGATATAAATATTTATCACGCCGAAAAAATGGCATAATAAAATCTCAAAAAAATTTTTTTTGAGGGTACCTCTCATACACTTAAACTGGGGATGATTTTTTTTCTCGTCTATCCCATAATGTGGGATATCGTTGGATAGGCCGTTTAAGAACATTGTGGGTTTGTGAAAACCATTTTTCGATTTAGAGATTCGTTGGCGAAATATTAAGCTTTAAAGTGAAAATTTTAGTCAGAGTGGAGCGCCCCCCCCCCCCCTGCTGGCTAAACGGTTGTATATAGAAATGTGACAAAATTCACAGAAGTAGTATATATAATGAATTTAAAAGGAAAACTATCACAGCTAAGTAGGCTTTACAGGTTTACGAGTACAGGTCGCGCCAAACTTTTTTGGTCCCCTACAATGTATGGGACCAGAAGTTTGGCGCGGTCTGTATTAGTACCTAGAACAACTTATATGTACCGGGCAACTACGGAACCCTACATTGCGCGTGGCCCGACACGCACTTAGCCGGTTTTTTTCTTTTTATATGCGGGCAAAGGTTTTATTCGTACACAACTGTATAAGGAGAGTATTTGAGTGTTTTTAATTATTTTATGTAATTAACGCCATCAAATAAATCTGAGTTTTTTTTTTCAGTTTATTGGAAAGATAATTCCTATCTACACAAAAATATTCGAGCACTTTAAATAATTTCATCCATAGTCCATTGTTTGTTACGTTTGCTAGGGCTAATCTCTAAAACTACTTTTGTGAAATTCGTAAATTATTCTTTTACTTTTACTTCCCAGCCTGAGTCGATTACTATGGGACGTCAAGATTTTATTTTGCAAAATTAGCAATGTTACTGATCAGTTACCAAGCCTCCAGTATGAGTTTGGCTGTATAAATTAAAGTGACCTTATATTAACGAAGTCAAAAGGAAAACTATCAAAGCTAAGTAGGCTTTACAAGTTAATGAATAATAATTTAGAGGTGGTAGAGCTGATGCCGGGCTCGACTGTGGAGGTACCACAATCATACTCGCAAATCCTCCCGAAGTTATTCGGGGGAGAGTAAGAGAACAGCTCTCAGGCAAAAAACCAGGCGGTCCACCATTGGCCTGGGACCAATGGATAGCGGTATATTCATCCCCAATTGCCGGGGCTTATATAAAACATACTGGTGTCGGGCAGCGGCGTCACTGGTGCAAGGGTTTCGGCACCGCGCTCACCAACCCACCTGCCCAGCATGTATGAGTATGGGCATTTCTTCCAGGAGGACCGCCAAGAGTGGTGAAATCCTGGAAAGGCCTATGTCGAGCAGTAGACGAAACAGGCTGATGGATGGATGGATGGAGTAATAATTTCAACATTTCAAATTGCCGTCAAAATTAAATTGTATTATTTACAAGTATACTTCAAACGTAAAAATATGAAGAAAGAATAATCTCGATTGGTTAAGTATTTCATTACCTACTTATTCCCATTTATAAAACTTTTCATTCTAAAAGTGCAAATGGTTGGCTCTACGTGACTGACTGAGACCTTTGCCCCATACATAAATTTGCACCTATAAAAAACGTCACCTGTCAAACATGACATTTGTCAAAGAAGGAGTTCAATACTTAACTCTGTTAAATGTGTCAAGTCAAATCACTGTATGATTATTATTATTATAAGTTTTTTTAACGGTATTGTATTGCTATGCCTTTTTGTAGTATTTATATTTTTAGCACAGAAACCCTTCAATTTTGTAGGCTTTGAAATTATTTATGTGGATTTGTACCACATTTGTACCGAGTAACATGCTAGCATTATTTAGACTAAGACGGGTTAATTTTTGAACGTCCTTTATACATTCGGTCTGTTTTGAATGAACGATTATCAATTATATTGTGGCCTTGATGTGTGCTCTGTGATTGTGGCTAAGGTTCCATTGCTTGCAGTCAACCATTGAACGAAAGTTCAGTATTTTGCAAATATCTCCGAAAATAGCCGCAAATAAAATTTCAAATAATGTTAGTTTGCATTTATGAATCAAAACCCACCATAAGGTGTTAGAATTTTTGGTGTCTTCTCAAAACTTAATTTTGCAGTGTTATTTCATACATTTTGATACATTTCATAAATTTGTATTTTTTTTTTATTAAAATCGCATGTCTTTTTTTTCTCTTTTTAAATCTTATTTCAATGGTACGGAACCCTCAGCCGTGAGTCCTACACGCACCTGACCGGTTTTTTATGAGTACGGAACCCCACGGAGGTGAGGGCGGGTAGTGGGGCTACTGCGACATAACAAGACAGTTTATGCTATGCTATTGCGCAAACACAGGGTATTTAATATGAAAATAACTCTGACTCTAAATAAACCTGTATTTGGTACACTTACGTGGCTCCAGTGTTCGGAAACGGAAAAAACCTCCTGTCCTTATCCCTGTAGTTGCTTAGGCACTGATGAACTGAGCAAAAGTCGGCCATTTTACCATTTCTTGTTTACGAAAACATGCGTGACGTTCTGTTGGCAACACCGCTAGTACACGACTGAGAGGAGTACGGGGGGCAGGGCGGGGGCCGCTTGGCGAGGGGACGGGTAAGCGCGGGACGAGGTGTGCTGAGGGGGGAGGGGAATCAAGGTCGAGCCAGCAACGGTTCTTTGCCGCATCTAGCTGGCTGGCTATAATATCAAGATTATCAAGTAGTCGTGAAAGGCAAAAACATGAGTTACTTTCTGTGGGACGCACAACAGCAGTAATAATAATAAGCATCGAATATTTTGACAGAAATAATCGATAACTTACGTTCAAAATGACAACCCTTATTGTAAACAAGTAAGAGTCACACTTTTGTTTATCAAATCAGTGTTGAGCCGATAGCATATTCGTACTCATTGAAATGTTACTGCATTTCTTGTTGCTGTGTTTTTATGTAAACTTTGAAACAATGACTGGTGTTGAAACCACATACTTAAGTACGTACTCTAAGTAAGTACTGATAATATTTAACAAGATTTGTTCATTTACTTTTGAATTTGTTACATGTACCCATGTACTTAATATGTACGAGAAAAACAAAGCTTACCTGTCCTAAATCCAATTACAAATTTCATCGTCTTATTAAAAAAGTAAGAGGTACTTAGTTCTTAGAACATGGGGTTGCAGTTTTATTCATTTATTTATATTTGACTATTAGGTACCCTAAACACTACCTACAAGTTTAATGTGATTTTTAGGGATCCGTTAAAAATTAAACCCTCCGCTACTTTGGTGTAGGTACTAGGCTGAAATGTAGGACAATTATTATTATAACTCGTGACTCCGAAAACAACATTATGATATGTAGAAAATTCTTCCTGTTTAAGGGGTAACGTTTCGATTTCAGTGCAAAGTGCAAAACATAAGTTTGTTTACCTTGTTTTAAAATAAAATGTATGAAATAAAATAGTTTTATCTTATTTTGCGGCTAGTGTTGAGTAATTATCAGGGGTTTTATCAGAATTGCGTTATTTTATGCATTACGTTGTAAATGAATGGGTATACAAACTTAAAAGCGTGTTTTAAGTTTGTATGCCCATTCATTTAAAACGTAATACATAAAATTACAAAATTTTGGTAGAAAAGCCTAATTAACACTAAAGAATGGTCGCGAAATGCCATATATCACATTTATTTAGTACTTTTTATGCAAAAGTAAGAAAAACAATCATAAGTTTTGCATTTTTCCGTACGCCATTAAAAATCATCTTCTACCACGAACAGACTCAATTAGAGATTTAGGTGTCGTACAGGACTCTAAACTTCTGTACGACAAACATATTGAAAGCATAGTTAATAGGGCTTCTAGAAACCTAGGGTTCATAATTAGATCGTGCAAGCATTTTAGAAACATAAAAGCTATAAAAATTCTTTATTGCTCGTTCATTCGAAGTACACTTGAATATTGTTCCCAAGCTTGGAATCCCAGGTATGCCATATACATCACAAGTATTGAAGGGATACAAAAACGTTTTCTCCGATACCTGGAATACAAAACTGGAGTAACTGATGCTACATACGAGGCACGATGCAAGAGACACCATCTGCTACCACTTGACGTCAGACGCAATATTGCAGATGTAGACTACCTCATAAAAATAGCTAACGGAAATATAGACTGCCCTGAACTCTTAAGCTATATCAATTTACAAGTTCCCAGGTCTGCCAACCCTCGTCACCAGAGCAAATTACACGTTCCCGCTGTGCGTACTAACTACAGGCAAAATACGTATACAATACGTGCAGCTCGGAGTTTTAATACGTTAAGTCATGAAATTGATATTGACCTGTTTCACACAAGCTCAGACACATTTAAGAGACTTGCAGCAAATCTATTTTTTAAGGAGTGACATGAAGAAGGTTTAGGTGCAACCACAAATAAACTAATATTTTACGTAGGTATAGATACAGCTTTGTATTATATAAATATATATATATATATATTAAATATATTATTTACAACAAGTAAGTATATTATAATAATATTACATTACACTGAGTGTTTTCTTATTTATTAGGCAGTTCACAAATCAACTGTATTTATATTAAATTGTGAAAACTATAGGCTAACTTGCATTGCCATGTTATGTTAAGTTTCGATTTAAAGCTGTTTGTTTTCCTATCATAAATAAATAAATAAATAAATTTTGCACCGAGCTTGAAACGTTCCCCCTTAAGCAAATAACAATATCTGCATTCCCGTCTACTATGTGTGTTACAGGAGAAAACTTCGCAGACAATAAATTGTAGAATCATTGATTCTCGATAACAACTGATTTACAAATAGTTTCCCGGCACACTCTCTTCTACTGCCACTTCACGAGTGAAAAAGTAAAGTGGGCCAGCAGAAATTTTCCCGATGGTACCAACGAGTCAACTTTCGCGTGAGAGAGAGCGAGAGAGCATATAAGCATAAAGCAAGCATATAGAGCTCTCTTGCGCCGAAGCGAGACGCTTCGCACAAAGTGCCGCGCAAAGCTTGAAGTCGTGGCCGAGGGGTTAGGCTGTCCTACCCGTAAAAAGACATGAATCCCCGAGGGGGTATCAGAGGTGTTCAGAGTGTAAACTGTGAAATGCAAGTCACAGTCCACACTCGGCTTATTACGTCCCAACGCGGTGGGTGGTGAGCCCTATCGCCGTTCTTCGGGCACAATTACACGCTGCTTAGGGCATGCAGGTTTCCTCACGACGTTTTCCTTCACCGTACAGCAAGTGGTAAGTTTTATATACTATGCACATAAATTCCGAAAAACTCCTTGGTGTATAACCGGCCGGGGGTCGAACCTGGATCTCAAAGATTGAGAGGCCAGCGAGCGTTTTACCCCTGAGCTACCGCCGCCGCGCCGCCGGAGTGTCGCCGCTAAAAAACAACTGAAGCAAAGCAATGCAATGGCAGCGTCTATGTATAATAAATAAATGGTATATTATGCTTTGGTCGAGTCAAGACTTCAATATAGTATCAAATTCTGGGGGCATAGTTACAAATATAACATTGAAAAGGCCTTTGTTATTCAAAAAAGGGCCATTCGCACGATGGTTCGAATAAAACAAACTGAGTCATGCCGAGAATATTTTAGAAAACTAGGAATACTAACTGCTCCAAGTCTGTATATATTCGTGCTTTTCACAGATTTTTCTAAAAATATGCTCAAGTTTGAAACGGCGGATGAACGGCAAATTAGGCTTAGCTCTAGACGCAAGGACTTAACCAATAACTTCAACTCTAATATAGACATTTCTAAACACTGCACACGGTATCAATCAGTTGTCTTGTTCAACAAGTTGCCTACGGAGTTAAAGACTATTGCAAATCATACTTTGCTTAAAATCAAATTAAAACAGTTTTTGTTGGAGAGGAATCTGTACAAAATTGATGAATTGTGATTGTGACAAATGATATGTATATATTTTTGTATTTTATTTTATTTTGACATCATTATTACATTTTAAATACTAAAACGACATTAACATAAATGTATATTATTGTAGAAATTAGGTTTTATTTTTTAATTAATGTTAAGTTTGTTTTATTATGTATGAAATTCAAATGCGATGTATATTGCTTGTGAAATAAATAAATGAAATGAAATGAAATAGTTTTTAAGGTAATTACTGAGTACAAAATAAAACAATTTTAATTTTTTGAATTTCTTCATTCACTACATACAATTATTTAAAAGTACAGCAGATAATAATAATTCCAAATTAGTTGTAAATATCGGGTAAAGTCTCGCTGACCCACTTTTTATTATTTTTGCTATAACTATTGTAATTAGCGCAGTGTGTCTCGTGTTTTTAGTCTCACAAATCCGTATTCACTTGTTTGCGAGTCATTTTGAACAAAACGTTGATTATTATACTTAATCAAGTCGAAAATTGTGAATCTAACAAATACCTTTTTTAAATGGTCCAATGGAAAACAATCACAAGGCGCATCGAACTTTAACTCGCTGAGAGATTCATAAAGATGTCGTGCAACACCTGACACTTGTCTTGCAGCAATCGTACTGATGGCACCATCGATCTGCTTATCCATTGCCTTTATAAAATCAATGAATTGTTCAGTAGGAAACGGAAGTGCAAGTCTTATTTTGTCACAAGTATCGATTTCCTGACATATTTTTAACAATAACACACAAACCATAAAAAACTGATTTCCCCTGGAATAAT
Source organism: Ypsolopha scabrella (assembly GCA_910592155.1). Lineage (NCBI taxonomy): Eukaryota > Metazoa > Arthropoda > Insecta > Lepidoptera > Ypsolophidae > Ypsolopha > Ypsolopha scabrella. The sequence continues at coordinate 2,907,747 of OU342978.1, forward strand.
AAATCCGATGAGCAGTTATGTCCCGTATCCCTAAATCAGTGTCGTTGCTTTCAGTTTTTAGATTATATAAAGAAAGAAGTTCTTCGGCATTTTTCACTAAATTCTCTAGGTTATCCACTTTTCTCTTGCAGTGAGAATTGTTTAACAAATTTGTTACAAATTGTTTCCTAAAAGCAATTTCGAAGCGCATTGCAGTTAATCGTTTTTTATTCCGGTAATTCGTGAGTACTTTTTCAGAAAACTTATCAAGGGATTCCTGGATTAAATTTCGCGTATATATTAGTTTAAAATCATAATCACACACAAGACTATTTATCAAGATACTAATATTTTGAAGGTTTTCTTTCAAAATTTTAAAACATGTAGTAGAATCTGTAACATCATTGTCTTTTTCGTCTACTATTATGATGGTTGAGCAAACGTTAAGAAATTTTTCGATTACCTCTAATTGAAAATTGACAGATTTACATGCAAGTTTAAATTCGTCGTGAGTTATTTCTTCAGATGTGTTTAAGGCATCAAATAAATTATTAACCAATTCAATCAATTGAGCCGTTCCTAAAGACATTTCATTTAATTCATTTACCTCAGCATATAGGTTAATAGCTTTTGCAACACTTTTGCTAAAAACCTGAATTGTATAGAGAACATTGGATTTTTGTAATTCTTCTGGCATCACATGCGCTTTTGTAAGTTTCGGAACGAGGCGTCTTTTCTTGGAATTTTCAATTCTAAATAAGTTTAAAACATCAAACCACGACGCAAACATCTCCAAACGTTGCTCGGAATCAGTAAATTTAAAGTCATGATGATTCATAAACACATCTCTCATAGCCACTAATAGATCCAAAATATCTAAAACATAAAATATCTTCTTTCCATTTACATCAAAATATGGAAGTGCACTTGTTTTACTTTTTTCTGCCCATAAATCTTTAAACATTGTTTTGTACTTGGATGTAAAAGCGACTACTTTGAAACCTATTTCTTGCATTTCAGATATTACTTCTTCTATCCATTTGCTAACACTAACCACTTGGAATTTTTCTAAATAACAGTAACCCAAAATTTGTTTCCATCCTGAAGAAATACCTCTAGCCATGAGTACGAATACAGCGGTCGCTGGTTGTGCCAGTGAGACATCGTTTATTTCATGAAAACCAATAATTTTGTCTTTGTCAATGCGATAGTATAAACTTCTTTTTAAAGGTATGATATCAGCATTAATCACGCATACTTTATCAAACTCTCGAAGTTTCTGATATTTTGATTTAAGACATTGCAGTACTTTATCATTTAATCTTGAAGAAACATCAATTTTAATGCTCCGCAAAATTTTAATTTCCGGTAGCTGGAGAGTATTTCTTATGACTTTATAGGCTGCTGGACTTGATATATATAAGTTAAGAGCAAAAATATTAAATTCGTTATCATTTTTACATGCACTTCTATAAAGAGATAAAATATTTTCAAGATCGTGAATATACTTCAGGTGTGAATGAGACTTAGAATTTTCTGTTTGAGATTGCAAGGTTTCGTAATATTCACTAACATTTTCTTCATTTAATACCAAACTATGGTCTATCAGTGATTGTAGGTTTTGTTTGTTTTCATATTCTATACTTTTTGTGTCAGTTAGTTCCAAAACATTTTCTTTTTTTAATGTACTGTCTGCAGGACGTTGTAAATTTTCAAAAATCGCTGTATTTTGTGACTGCAAAGAAGCACTGTCATCTGTTTGATTGTTTTGTGAGCTTTTGGTTCCAATGTCGTCTTCAAATTCCATTTGATCATCATAAATATTTTCATTACCACCCATAAGAATTTTTCTAAGAAAAGAATCTTCATGAAGATTTTCAGTCTGTTCGTCTGTTTTTATAAAAGTTTTTTCTACCGCACATAGAGCATCACTTGGATGTTTTTGATCTCCTAGAATCTGTTTTCTTATTGATTCTTCCAGTTCATGAAGGTCTGTATCGTCTTCAAATTCATCTTCAGAACTGTTTAAATCATCACTAGTTTCAGTTTCTGGACATGGTATTGATGCATCTTCTCTTGCTTGATGCGACGAAGTACTGGGCATTTCGGAAAGTGTTGATATTTTGATATCTTCATCGATTTCTGAATCTTCACATGAGTTTCGGTTTAACGGTGGAGTAGGTTCTCGTACTTCCGAAACGTAAGGTAGATATAACTTGGGTTTTCCCGTATTGCAGATATGTGAGCGTATAATGTCTTCTTTTTCAAAGTGAAGATCACAGATTAGATAGTTGTGATGCAAAACTGATGGTTTGTGGTAGGATAGATCTAAGCGCCCCGACAACCTCAACCACTCCTTCGCTCTGAAACAAAATAATATAGGTAATGAACAAGAAAAGTGGTTTTACTTTGTCTAGAAATATTAAATAAAATATAATAAAGATCGAAAATTTGCTACGAGGGATGATAATTTTATGCCCGAAATATTGAGTACAGTATACCTATATTAATGATGACCATAACTCAATATGAGTCAAATTCTTAAGTGCTAATTATGCATTAGGCGCAAGCCACATAGAATCGGTGCGCGGGCGCGCCCTTTTGCACCACGTCTCCTACATTTTGTATGAAAGAACATTGGAATGGCGTCGATACGGTACGCCACGGTTGTGCGAAGCAGGCACGCCGCAGGTGCACCGAAGGCGCACCGCCGGCGCGCGCAGCCCGTCACCTCACCCACATTTTGTCAAATCAAAATCAAACACTCACTGGTAGCGCGTCGGTAGCGCGCCCCAGTGGCACGCCTGATACGCGCCGCGCCGCTTCTGTGTGGCTTGCACCTTATATGGACAGCAAAGTGCGAAAACCCCCTACTTTTATTTTTGACGATATTGATAATTATATAAGTACAGTGCAGAAGGTGAGACTGTAGAATTGCGATTGTGTGCGTGCACACCATTGACATTGTGGAAAACAACTCTTCTGTGCAGGCAAGGTCTGTTTTCAAAAAAATATGGTTTGAGTTTTATCTTATTCTTCTTTTGTTACGATGTATACTTTATGTTTTCATGATTTTTCAAAAATAGACCTTGCCTGGACTGCTATAAGAGTTGTTTTTCACAATGTCAATGGTGTGCACGCACACGATCGCAATTCTACAGTCTCACCTTCTGCACTGTAGTACAAGTTTTAATTTGTATTCTCTCTCATTTAGGGTTCCGTGCACAAAGGTTAATAAAGGAAAGGTCGATCCGTACATCTTTCGTCCGTATACGCCACAGCTCCAAACTTTATTGTATACAAGACAAGACATTGCCCGCGGCTTCGCTCGCATGGAAGTGTCCTTCAATCTCTTGGGTAGCATGAACAGTTTTCGGCTTGGTCAACACATTTTGGGTCACCAGGGTCAGGGTCCCAGAATTTCACCGGAAAACGAGTTTCTGTTACTCATTGTAATATGTTCTTATAATTTAGTAATTTGTACATTGAATAATTTTACAAAATTATTAATAAAATGCGTTATTAGTATTGTACTGAAGCCATAACTACTGGTTTAAGATTTTTTTTTCTGTCTATATGTATGTTATTCTGTAGATGTATGTATTCCGTTTTAACTTCAATACTACTCAACAGATTTAGCTGCGATTTTTTTATTATCTTATCATCGTAGTCCATCCATCCATCAGCCTGTTTCGTCCACTGCTGTACTCACTGTCCACTCTTGGCGGTCCTCCTGGAAGAAATGCCCATACTCACACACGCTGGGCAGGCGGGTTGGTGAGCGCGGTGCCGAAACCCTTGCACCAATGACGCCGCTGCCCGACACCAGTCCGATGTATATAAGGCTCGGCAATTGGGGATGGCTAAACCGCCATCCATCGGTCCCAGGCAATGGTGGGCCGCCTGGTTTTGCCTGAGAGCTGTTCTCTTACTCTCCCCCGAATAACTTCGGGAGGTTTGCGAGTAAGATGGTGGTACCTCCACAGTCGAGCCCGGCATCAGCTCTACCACCTAATCATCGTAGTAATCCTGGTCAACGTATAGGCTCTAAGGAGTGTTGGTAAAATAACGTCCAACCCGAAAACTGGGCAGAGGTTGAATAAACGCGGGCGGAGCCGCAGCCAAAGGGCTAGCAATACAATAATAATACCGTGCGTAAATGAGCAGGTACTATCAGCAAGATTCCCGACAATCCAGTTTCAAAACACCGTATACAAAATACCTGTCCCCCGACCAAGATTTGTTACAAAACATAAAGGTTTCAAAAAAGGAGGAGGTTCTCCATCGATTGTATTTTTTTATTTTACGTGGTTAACTCGATCCATTAATGGGGAACGTTTCGAGATTATTGAAAAATGCATAATTTATGATTGTTTACCTCATTTTTAAATAAAATGTATGAAATAAAATAGTTTCATCTTATTTTGCGACTATTGTTTAATATATATCAGGGGTTTTTGGCAGAATTGCGTCATTTTATGGATTATAGTTAGCGTGAATGTCCATACAAACTTAAAAGCGTGTTTTAAGTTGGTGTGGACATTAATTTACAACGCAATGCATAAAATTACAAAATGTTCGTAGAAAAGCCTAATTGACATTAAACTATGGTCGCGAAATGCCATAAATCACATTTATTTAGTACTTTTTATTTAATAATAAGAAAAACAATCATAAGTTGTGCATTTTGCACCGAGCTCGAAACGTTCCGCCTTAAGGTGACGCATTGGAAATTTTGGCGACATAATATTATGTATCTCCATTTTTCTCGGCAATAAAAAAACATATGTAATTACCAATTTATATACTAGATTAAGCATTTCATTACCATAATTTTGCCCGAAGATTTAAATGATTGATTAATTTTCATAGCAGAGAAAAAAATATTTAGAAAACCTCTTTTAAAACAGAGATTTCTATTTTGCTGACAAACGGGAGCAAATGAAGCCTCTACGTTTTTTATTTAAATTAGTCTACAAAATACACTCCAACATGGCCGATTGGATTTGTTAAATTACTTACAGTTGTCATTTTAAATGAAAAATACTGTTTTGCCGCATACGACCTTACTCCCCTAAGGCCTCGATTTGAAATTAAAAGTTTACGTCTCGCGAATTAATAGTTGTTGCAAACTCATTTCTATCGGACTATTTCTGTTAAAGAAAGAAAAAGAAAACCCTTCATTTTTAATCCAATATTTGGTTTTGGGTCAACGTTCTACATAACTATCCAAATTTCATATCTGTAGCTCATTCCATCTGCAAGCTAGAGACCCGTTAGTCCTAGCAGTACAAACCGAAATTCAGTAATTTGGTGTTAAGGGGTAACGTTTGGAGCTCAGTGCAAAGTGCGTAACATAAGTTTGTTTACCTTATTTTAAAATAAAATGTATGAAATAAAATAGTTTCATCTTATTTTGCGACTATTGTTGAACAGTTATCAGGGGTTTTTAGCAGAATTGCGTCATTTTATGTATTGCGTTGTAAATGAATGGGTATACATACTTAAAAGCGTGTTTTTTGCACCGAGCTCGAAACATTCCCTCTTAAAGTAAAGAGAATCGGAACGATAGAACGATAGGCCATATGAATCAATTTGACCCGTAGGACGAAAAAAAAAGTAGGGTATTATGACGTCATCTTTCTTTTTATATTTTGTACGAGAAAAAAAATTTGTTCCGAAACCTATCGTGTGGTGTGCGGTATCAAATGAAAGAGCTTTCTGAGTCAATTCTAAAAATACATTTTAAATTTAAATTAGAATAATTTTCAAAAGATACCAACTTCGGGCTCCTTTAGATACGACAGGGTTAAATATTTTTTTAAATATACCTCAAATGACACGTAACATCCTAATATCGAACCTCAAGAAAGCAATTTTGAAAATATTCACATTTAGTTGTTTTTTTTTTTCGTGCTACGGGTCAAATTGTTTCATATGTCCTAAGGATTTATTCCGATTTTCATGCCTTTAATTAACACAATTTGCAGCCATTTTGGGACTACGTGACATGCTATTACTACTCTCACTGACGACGGACAGACAGCTTCGTGTTGCTCTCGAATACGGAACCCTAAAAATGGTATCTTAAATGAAATCACATTCTTTAGCGTTCATACTGAACAACTTTCCAAGAAACATAAATAGGAAAGAAACCTCTCCTACTTACGGTGAATTAAATAAACTTAGTATAGAGCTCGACGATTTTTCGACGGGCTCGACTGTGGAGGTACCATCATCTTACTCGGAAATCCTGCCGAAGTTATTTGGGGAGAGTAAGAGAACAGCTCTCAGGCAAAACCAGGCGGCCCACCATTGCCTGGGACCGATGGATGGCGGTATATCCATCCCACACTGCCGGGCCTTATATAAAACAGACTAGTGACGGTGCAAGGGTTTCGGCACCGCCGTCACCAACCCGCCTGCACAGCGTGTGTGAGTATGGGCATTTCTTCCAGGAGGACCGCCAAGAGTGGCGAAATCCTGGAAAGGCCTTTGTCCAGCAGTGGACGAAACAGGCTGATGGATGGATGGATTGAGTATAGAGCTAAGTACTAGATGCTCTTAGGTACATAGGGTTGCCATCGTAAATTTTTTTAAACTACGATTAAAGGCGGTAGAACGCTGGCCTCTCAATCTTGAGACCCAGGTTCGATGATGAGTTTTACGGAATTTATATGTGCATGGTAAGTATTTGTGTTCTTACCACTTGCTTAACGTTAAAGGAGAACACCGTGAGGAAACCTGCATGCCCTAAGAAATGTGTGTTTGTGCCCGAAGTACGGCGATAGGGCTCACCACCCATCACGTTGGGACGTCATAATCGTCGGTGAAACGCGAGTGTACCGGTTTGGACTGTGCTGACTTGCATTTCACAGTTCACACTCTGGAACACCTCTTTCACTTTCACTTTCTGACTCCCCTTGGGAATTCATGTGTGACGATATGTATGTTTTTGTTAGGATTAAAAGTGAAAATACCAGCAGCTATTCGGCACGTGCGCAAAAATTGCTAAGGCAGATTGCGGATAATTTTATAAGGGATTTTGTACGAATTTTATTGTTTTTTTATTAAAATTTACAATAAGCATTCCTTATATCTTTTGATGTGGTTTAGTCACTCTTATTTCCATCGCATGGCATTTATCAAACTTTAATAAACAAATCTCTAATGACTGATATTGCGAATGCGCAATAATGCCGGAATAGCCCTCTCACAGTTCGGATTAAAATACGGACGCAGTTTAAGAGTAGTAGTTAATAGCAACACGCAATGAAAACTACTTGTTTAAACATTTATTTTTGAAGTATCTTCTATTAAAATTTAATTTATATACTTAACTAGCTTTTGCCCGCGGCTCTGCCCGCGTGTTATTCGGTTTAACGACATGCTTTTTCCGGGATAAAAAGTAATCTATGTGTTAAGTTGGGGTATAAGCTATATCCATTCTAAATTTAATCCAAATCCGTCCAGCCGTTTCATCGTGAAAGAGTAACAAACATACACACACACACACACAAACTTTCGAATTTATAATATTAGTGTGAAGTGTGATGAGATAACATAGCCTTGTCTTATTTCACCACAAACCTTTAAGTACCGTGCTAATTAGACACCTGATGTATGAAATAACAAAGCATTGTCTCATTTCTCCAGAAACGAAAAGGACCGCGTTAATTAGACACTTATTTTTTAATGATATTGATCTATCCTACAGGAACCATGCATTTTTCCGGGATAAAAAGTAGCCTTTGTGTTAAGTTAGGGTATACGCTATATCCATTCTAAATTTCATCCAAATCCGTTCAGCCGTTTCAGCGTGAAAGAGTAACAAACATACACACACACACACACACACACAAACTTTCGAATTTATAATATTAGTGTGAAGTGTGATGAGATAACATAGCCTTGTCTTATTTCACCAAAAACCTTTAAGTACCGCGCTAATTAGACACCTGATGTATGAAATAACAAAGCCTTGTCTCATCTCTCCACAAACGAATAGGACCGCGTTAATTAGACACTTATTTTTTAATGATATTGATCTATCCTACAGGAACCATGCATTTTTCCGGGATAAAAAGTAGCTTTTGTGTTAAGTTAGGGTATACGCTATATCCATTCTAAATTTCATCCAAATCCGTTCAGCCGTTTCAGCGTGAAAGAGTAACAAACATACACACACACACACACACACAAACTTTCGAATTTATAATATTAGTGTGAAGTGTGATGAGATAACATAGCCTTGTCTTATTTCACCACAAACCTTTAAGTACCGCGCTAATTAGACACCTGATGTATGAAATAACAAAGCCTTGTCTCATCTCTCCACAAACGAATAGGACCGCGTTAATTAGACACTTATTTTTTAATGATATTGATCTATCCTACAGGAACCATGCATTTTTACGGGATAAAAAGTAGCCTGTGTTAAGTTAGGGTATAAGCTATATCCATTCTAAATTTCATCCAAATCCGTTCAGCCGTTTCAGCGTGAAAGAGTAACAAACATACACACACACACACGCACAAACTTTCACATTTATAATATTAGTAGGAAGTAGGATAGGATTAATTTAATAAGAAATGAAATTGTCCCGGGAAAACAGGACGGTTGGTAACCCTACTGCAAGTATAGAAACATGATTTTTTTTTTTTAATTTTGGCTTGTTTCTGTCTTTGGGAAATTTGTTAATTATGATCAGTACAGTATTTTGTTTCACATTACACCGATATAACTAGCTATGCGGTACCGTTAAAATGAAAACGGTACCGCGCACGCGCTAGCAACACACCAAGGTTATTTTGTTCAATACAAATAAAAACTACATTATTTCCTTACCTAGCTGAATGAAGCGGGTACTTGAAGTATTTCCTTCCTTTACTCTTTCCGATGCTATTGCACCCGACGACTGAACAATTAAACAAAGACTGTTCTAGATTCATGGTACCTAGTTGACACGACTATCCCCCGTCAATGCACGTTTGTTACTGAAGGCGCAGCGGGGTCGCGGCGGGTGGCGGGGCGGGGAAGTCGAGGCCGGCTGGCTGACAGAGAGAGGGGTAAATGATGAACGGTGAGGTGCAGAGGGGAGGGAACCGTTCACGCGTGTTTTATTTTTAGAACATAATACCTACCGGTTTTAGTAGTAGATTTTGTTTGTATGCTTGTTTTGTGATAGATTTGTTTTTCAGACGGACCGAGTTTCGATTTATGAGTTAAATTTTCAACGTTTCCGCTTAGTATTCTGTGTACTATCGAAGAAATATCCGCAGTCCCACTTAACACCCGTATATCAATAGAAATAACTGCGACAAGTGGCTCAGCGGCAATTTCTTAGCGTAACTTATAGTTATAGCGAAAAAATAATGTTACGGGGTCCGTAAATTTTCCAAATAAGGTAGGTACCTAATTTGATAAATCTAAGTTACATTACCTACATCTACATACCTTTTGTCTGATTGTTGAATTGTTGAAAAACGTATGATGGTGATTATTTGGCTTTAGTGTCTCATCAAGATAAGGTCACAAATTGTGCCCACGAAATGAGGGAAAATAATACTCTTGTTACTTTTCCGCGAATTTTATTGTAATACACGATTGTGTGGTTGTTGTATTGATGTTTCTGTGCAATTCTTTGAATTGTGTACAGTCGCGTTCAAAAGTGTTCACTACTTTCAATTTAGGCGAACAAAAAAATTTTGTTATGTTCTTTGTTGGAAAAATAGAAAAATTTTTACTTGGAAAATACTTAATATCAGTTTAGAAGTGTTAATATGCTTGCGTAATTAATAACTACATTCGTAATAAATTTAAATTAAAGTAAAAATTATAAAGTACCTAGTACAATAAATAATAGAAGCATAATACAAAACAAAACAGAAATAAATTACCGATAAAAAGTATTTTTAAAGTTATTGTGTCATTTTACTCATTATTTTAACTTCTCTTTCAAGACGTTAATGTTACCGCTGTTTTTAGATGTATGCATTTACACGGAAACATTAATTTTTACAGTTAAATTCATACTGGAGGCTTATTTAGTGATCAGATTACATCATTCTATTGACATTACTGACAGTAAATCCACCAATGGAATCTCAATCAAACTTTATAACCATGACTTCCAACATTTGCGCCTGACTGTACAGTATCTTTGACGACCAAGAACGAAAACACCTAAGCTTATGAATTATCGCTTCTATGTCTACGTAATAAGAGTGTTTTTAGTGGTCTTTTTGCATTGGTATTGCACTTTGTAAGTGCCAAATTACGCATTCGCATGTTCCGTTTGATCTTTTCACGGTGATTATACCGTGAATTATTCATTTGACCGACGGACATGACATGGCGATAGTATGGATATGTTTTATTTATGCCGTTTAGGGTTCCGTCACAAGGAGAGAGGTGTTTTAGGATTCCGTACCCAAAGGGTGACTCCGCTGTCCGTCCGTCTGTCACCAGGCTGTATCTCATGGACCGTGTACTAAAACCGGCCAAGTGCGGGTCGGACCTGCGCACTCTCATTAAACAGACATGATTTTTTGCCGTTTTTATAGATAATGGTACGGAACGAAACCCTTCGTGCGCGAGTCCGACTCGCACTTGGCCGGTTTTTTGTATTGGTGTTTTAAACAATTTTCGGCTTCCTAGGGTTCCGTATTCAAGGGCAAAACGGGTCTCTAGCTCGTAGAGTTACAGACCTAAATTTTGGATAAGTAATAAAAGTAGAATATTGACTCTTAATCAAATACTTATTGAATTAGCGGTGACACATTATTAGAAGCCAATAAAATAGTGGTAGTAACTAGGTGGTAGAGCTGATGCCGGGCTCGACTGTGGAGGTACCACCATCTTACTCGCAAATCCTCCCGAAGTTATTCGGGGGAGAGTAAGAGAACAGCTCTCAGGCAAAACCAGGCGGCCCACCATTGCCTGGGACCGACGGATGGCGGTATATCCATCCCCAATTGCCGGGCCTTATATAAAACAGACTGGTGACGGGCAGCGGCGTCACTGGTGCAAGGGTTCTGGCACCGCGCTCACGAACCCGCCTGCCCAGCGTGTGTGAGTATGGGCATTTCTTCCCGGAGGACCTCCAAGACTGGCGATATCCTGGAAAGGCCTATGTCCAGCAGTGGACGAAACAGGCTGATGGATGGATGGATGGATGGAATAAAACAGTTATTGTGTAAAAACCTTAATATAACTCTAATTAAATGGTATTTAAATAATAGTTTACACAAATGTTTGCGATTTAATTAGATACAGTAAAATTTAAGTAATCTTATATAAGGTGACTATAATTTATCCAGCCAAACTCTCACTGAAGATTCGGTAAGTGCTCAGTAACAAGGTTCAATGACCCTTTTTGTGAAATTCGTAAATTATTCTTTTCGTGTTCCTTAACAACGCAAGCCCAGCCCTGAGTCAATTACTATGGGACGCCAAGATTTTATTTTGCGAAATTAGCAAAAAGTGTTATCGATCCATGTTACTGATCAGTTGATCACTTACCAAGCCTCCACTATGAGTTTGGCTGTATAAATAAAAGTCACATTACATAGAAAGGCCGAAATAATATATTATGTCCAAAGAGTGAAATAAAACTTTTTTTTTCACATGTTATTATTACCATTTCACGGTTTAAATCGTACATTTTGTTGCAAGTGCGAAAAGGACGATGTCACGATTGACAGTCGAGTCGGGAAGAGAAATATTAACACTTTCGCACGTATAGATATCAAACGACGTTTCTTAATACACCTGCGAAAAATTACTTGAAATAATAAAATAAAAGCAACTTGTTGCAAATGAAAACAGATACAAGTCGACTGAAGAACGCAGTCTGATTGGCGCCAATCTGTACTACAAAGACCGATGTCTCTTTCTAAAATCTTTTTAATAATAATTTTAAATAGTAAAAACAAAAAACACGAGTGCGATTTATGTCATTATAAGCACGCTAAACAGGCATACGTAATCTACATCTACATCTTCTACACTATTAAATATATAAAGAGGAAAGATTTGTTTGTTTGTTTTTTTGTTTGTATGCTTGAGGTAAACTTTGGAACTACTGATCCGATTCTTAAAATTCTTTCTTTTATAAAAAGCTATACTATTGTTGAGTAGCAAAGGGTATATTTTATTTTAATAAAAATAAGTTTTCAGTTTGAAAATTCAATATTTGTGAACCATGTCGGGAGAAAAAACGCTACTCAGCTGCTTTATCGGCGTTCCTTGACCAAATGGTTAGTTATACGTGATGAAACCGGTTGTTTTTCCATACGAGGAAACTGTATCAGTTTAATATGACTAAAAATTTCCATCTACAACGATCCTGACACACCTCTTGCTAATATTAAGCTTGAAAAAGTAACTACAGCCAGGTTCAAGCATAGATACATTAAATACTATGGTTAAAGTAATGATTTGTTCCCATATGGGAAAACTATAATATATCAGTTTAATTTGACCACAGATTTCCATCTACAACGATCCTGACACACTTCTTGGCACTTTGGTATAACATGGTGACTAGGATCTAATGATGAGACTGAAAGATGGGTACAGGATCTCCTCAACGGACAACAGCAGATCCTTCGAGTTTAGGCTTATTTGATTTATCTTTATTAGTGCTTTGCTTAAACATGGTTCCCGTTGTATATAGTCGTTCAAAAAATCATATTATTTTGTTTTCCTTATTTCCACGAAAATCTTTTCGACGCGGGCGGAGCCGCGGGCAAAAGCTAGTCATCATATTTTGAGTAGGTGTATTAAATGAATTTAAACGCTCCCTTGATAGTGTTCGTTAATTCCTAATTATTGTAATTGCTATTCAGTGACCAAAGGCGTCACAATTTTATGCAGTTGTTACTAACCAAATCCCTGAAGTAAGAAAATCCCCGGGATAAAAACGGGTGTTTAGTTTAAACATTATCAAACGTTATTCTTATTGTACAGCCAACCAAATTATTTCTTGAGCATTTGTTTCCCTTTATTGCAATTTTCAAATTTCATTTTTTCACCAACAAAAGATAACGAAAAAAAAAAGAAAGCTCTGTGTATTTCGTTTGGGTTATTGTTCTGACTACACCAAGGCTGAGATTCAGAGTGCATTTTGATTCAGAACTCAATCTTACAAACGTCAAAACGCGACGTGATCTCATACTAAAGTGACGTTTGTAAGATTGAGTTCGGACTCAAAATGCACTCTGAATCTCAGCCCAAGTCTCGATACTACAAATGGTTTGATTGTTTTCAGCCAAATTGTGACTTCCCCAAAAAACATACTGGAGACTCGTTTGTCTACGCTTTTAATTTTTAATTACATGGGATTGTGACAGTTCAAGGAAAGGGATGGAGTTGTCCAAGAAAGCGAGATGAACTGTATCGTTTCTCCTTTACTTCTAGAGCTCCATCCCTTTCATTGAGTTGTCACAATTCCATGTAATTAGTATAAAACTATTCAGAACCAAAGTTAATGACGGACAGAGGTGTTTTTTTTTGTTTGTGCAAAAGAATTCCATTTCGCCATTTTATTTGGGGGAAATAGTATAATGTGACTTTAGTTTTGCACAAAGTGATACTGGAGACTCGGTAAGTGGTCAGGAACAAGGTTCAATTACCCTTTCTGTGTAATACGGAAAATAAAATCTAGACTTCTTATACTAATTGAGTCGAAGTTGTTCTTGAACAAGTACAGGGGCACAAAACTTTTTTTTTCGGATTTCGCAAACAGGGTCATTTAAACTTTCATCCTGACCACTTATTTATCACATGACCGCCTCTTGATCTAGTAATTCATGTGTTCGATCACTAATCCGGAGGTCGCGGATTGAAATCCAGCCGGCAGGGCACATTTTCCCTCAAAGTACCTACGGCGATAGGGTTCCCCAGCTATCACGATAGGACGTAATAATCGTCTCGAAACGTGGGTGTACGAGAGTGGACTGTAAATTGTAATTCACAGTTCACGCTCGGAAACTCTTCTGACACTCAGGGATTTATATTAACACGTGTTTACGTATTATAACCATGGGTGTACTATCGAAGTTAAGTCCGCAGGCCCTTATCACCCGTATATGCGATAAATGGATCAGCGGCAATTTCTTTGATGGTACATGCGATAACAATTGTCGTATGCGGAAACTAAAATGCTGTGTTTATATCTGCCTACACACACAGGCACGTATCTAGGATTTAATAGTAAAGGGGGGGGGGGGGGACGAAAATTGTAACAGCCAATATTTATCGCTTATTTGATTTAATAGTTGACAAACGTTGATTTTCACAGAATGCGTGTTGCTATGCCCCCCCCCCCTATCGAGGTAAATAGCAGTTTTTCGGCGTTATTTGTTTCAGCTCTGTTTTAAAAACGATAAAAGGTCCATACAGGTTTAAAATTAAGGTGAAACAAAAAAACGGTCAAGTGCACGAGTAGGACTCGCGCCCTGGGGTTCCGTAACATTAAAATAAGATAACAGACCACAGACCACTTACCCAGTAAAAGACTCGAAAAATTTGAAAAAAATTACAAACTTATCAAAACTGCAAGTTGGCCGAGTGAATACGCAATCCTAAACCTGTGTAAAAAATTGGTGTTTTCAGTATTTTTTGTTTAAATACAGCACTCAATACACAAAAAATTTCAAATTCCTCACAAGTTTATTTTTTGAGATAGACCACGTAATAAAAACGATCAAAGTGACAACTTTAATGGCCCACCATTTTTATATTACCTACTGGACTGAGTTCAGTTTGATCGCCCGCGATCATTGCATCTCTTTCGCACGCGTTGAATTTGTATATGCTATCCTGCTGTCATTGATAAGCGGGCGATCAAACTGAACGCGGCCCTGGAGATGATGATTTGAACTCTACTCATTGAGTTCTAGAAATTGTTACCCCACAGGCCGGGGATAAGAAAAAACATTTATATTTCATGCAAATTCATTAAAATTAAATAATAATTTAATTTATTTTTTATTCTATGAGTATTAGATTTTGGGTCAACATTTTAAATAACAGAACAGATCTGTAAGGCGACGAACAAGGAGACGCGGGGCGTCAAGCGGCGCGATTCGCGAAGCGGGCCGCCGGAAACACAAACATACACCGATGTATGGAGCGTTCAAGGAGAAGCGTTTTTGCACGCGTTTGTTTGAATTGTAGCATCGCATGCGACGGGGGACGCCGCGTAGGACGCGGCGGATGAAGCGATAGGCGACGACGCCGCGGTTGACGCGGCGGGTGAAGTAACGGGAGACGCGGCGGATGAAGCGACGGGCGACGCCGCGATAGACGCAGCGGGTGAAGTAACGAGTTCTGATCTAGCGGTGAATAAGATACTTTTTAAGTAATAATTATCTTCAAGCAATAGGTATCTCGATAAAGTCGCCCATGATTACAAACATAAATACACACGTTTGCCCGTTCTTACTATTCGAACACGACTGGTAGAATGCAAGAAATAAGAAAGCTGCGGTAGCCGCAGCGGGCGCCGCAGTGAAAGAC
Organism: Ypsolopha scabrella; assembly: GCA_910592155.1. Lineage (NCBI taxonomy): Eukaryota > Metazoa > Arthropoda > Insecta > Lepidoptera > Ypsolophidae > Ypsolopha > Ypsolopha scabrella. The sequence continues at coordinate 2,923,252 of OU342978.1, forward strand.
GCCCCGAGTGCGCCGCTGCGGAATTCGCGGCGGATGCAGCGGCGTAAACCGCTATTCCGTATGCCCCGCTCGTTCATAAACGAAACTACTAGTTACCATATGTTTGTTTCTACGCATCAACAGCGGCGGGCAGCGACACGCGCTGCCTCTCCATAAACGGAGAAAACGCTTGACGCCACGCAGCCTGCTTCGCGCACCGTGCCGCCTGACGCGTCGCCTCTCCTTGAACGTACCCTTACTCATTTCGTCTGCAATCTAGAGAGCCTTGACATACGGACGGACAGACAACAGAGTGACATTAATAGGGTTCCGTCTTTGGAATTATGATGACAAGTACTTTCACCAGTCCGCGTTTCAAAAATCACTGAAATTTTACGGTGCATAAAATTTATTCACAGAATTAAACAAAACGACATTATGTACATAGTGTACATAATAATATTTGCATTCAATTATTTTATAACTGCACATCTGCGCCCGCGCACAACCTTGAATCCAACGCGGAAGAACAATAACTCACAACAATAATGTTAAACCAGCGGTTCCCAACTCGCTGGCAATTACCCATATGGGGGTAATATAGCTATTCGCAGGGGGTAATAATGTGGAAGGTCTTTCCAAATTATGTAAAATGTCTCACAATAACACGAGTTCGGTCTCCGTACTTCGGAAGGCATGTTAAAGTGATATCTAATCACATTTAAGACGTAAAATCGTCGGTAAAAAGCATTCACAGTTCACACTTGGGAACACCTCGGGAATACATATCGTGACGATGTAATGTATGCCCAACAATACCTGCTCGTATGGTGCTGCGTCGTCGTCCGTGAAACCTCCAGCTGTTTGAGATCAACGCTCTCTCTAACCTCGCCCGTATGTCGGTGCGTTAGAGTTCACGCGTTTTTGTTTGGAACTCAATTATTTCCTGAACTAAGGGTGTCCACGGGAATGACTCTTGGGAAAAGTGGTTCAGTAGGGTCAGTATAATATGTGGTTTCATTTAATGGTAGCAGTCTATTTACACCCGGTATATTCACATTGACTGGAATTAATATTAACTGTAGGTGTCTTGTTGAAGAAGATAATTAAAGGTTCCGTAATTAAAGGGCGCCAAACCAGTCTGCAGTCTGTCTGTCTGTCTTTCTATCTGTCACAGGGGTCTCAACTTCAGCATTTATAGGTAGGCAGTTGACATTTTCACAGAATAAGTGTTATTTGTTTCAGCTCTATCTTGAAGACGGTTATTTTTAAATTTAATCAGATTTTTATTTACTTACAAAAAAAAAATTGAAATGTTTTGAAAATATTCTTTTGTTATTTGAGAAAACAAGTGGTTATAATTTAATGATGTAGCATATTTTTTTATTTAATGTTTTACAATAATAATTAGTTGTACATAGTCTAAAGTTAAACAACAAATAATACATACTATTAAGGTTCCGTACTTTCCGTACTCAGTGGGAGCCAAATTGTTTGCCAAATTTTTCGCTACCATTTTAGCAAATTGTTTTCTTGCCATGATATCTAGAAGGTGACTTTCGTTTTTATAGCCAAATTCATACCGGAGACTCGGTAAGTAGTCAGGACCAAGGTTCAATGACCCTTTCTGTAATATGAAATTTTGACTTCATATACTAATTGAGTCGAGGGTTTTTCTTGAACCAGTATAGAGAAACAAAATTCACGGAAAGGGTCATTGAACCTTGGTCCAGACCACCGAGTATGAATTTGGCTGTATAAACGAAATTCATCTTACAATTATTGTTAATTACCATTTTCTTAGGGTTTCGTACCCGTATAATGTGGTGATACTGAATCTTTTTGCACGAGTCTGACTCGCACCCAGACTATTGTTATTGTGAGTAATTCAGATAATCCACCTATCCATCAGCCTGTTTCACCCACTGCTGGACACAGACCTTTCCAGGATTTCGCCACTATTGGTGGTTCTCCTGAAAGAATTGCCCATACTCACACACGCTGGGCAGGTGGACTGGTGAGCACGGTGCCAAAACGCTCGCACCAGTGACGCCGCTGCCCGTCACCAGTTTGTTATATATAAGGCCCGGCAATTTGGGATGGATATACCGCCATCCATCGGTCCCAGGCAATGGTAGGCCGCCTGGTTTTGCCTGAGAGCTGTTCTCTTACTCTCCCCCGAATAACTTCGTGAGGATTTGCAAGTGAGATGGTGGTACCTCCACAGTCGAGCCCAGCATCAGCTCTACCACCTCAGATAATATCATTCATTATTCAGATACTGTACAGTCGTAGCCTCATATAAATTCCGTTAAAAAAGCTCGTTTATTCTTATAAGTAGCCATGTTTGATAATAGACATGACTGTTTCCAAAATAATATACATATTTGTATTTATCATGATTTGAAGGAGTGAGTAAAACAAAAATTCTCCTTATTAGGTCATAGGGGTAACAAGATTGGGAACCGCTGTGTTAAACGTTCCTTGTTGATACAAAACTTGGCACAACATTCCGTCAAGTGTACGTCTTACACGGGGTTCCGTCAGTACTAAGTAGTTGTGTACGGAAGTAGCGATAGCTCAGCCGTTAGGATGCCGGACTCTGAGGCTGAGATTCAGAGTGCATTTTGAGTCTTACAAACGTCAAAAAGTGACGTGATCTTATGCTAGAGTGACGTTTGTAAGATTGAGTTCGTCTTGAGTTCGGAATCTCAGCCTTAATCTTAAGACCCAGGTTTGAATATTGCGGATCGAGCGTGCACGTATGATTTTTTCGGAGTTTATGTTCATCAAATAAAAAAGCGTGTATTTGTGGTACGGCATTAAGGATCACTTATCAATTTATCACATTGGTACGTTAAAATCGTTGCGAAACAGTAAAGTACAAAGATAAGCTGCAACTTCCACGAAAGTACCAATTTGTTTCTTGAATAGATAAACTCAAACAATGAAAATTCATTTAGTTTCATTTTAGTCTGAAACATAGACGGTGCAACTTGATAAAATCAAAGACTTACAGGGCCATACAAATATGGTGAAACCAAAGTACTAGGTACAGAGTTTGTTGCCAAAACCTTATTAAACTTTAGGTTTTTGATCTGAAATATCTCAAAATATTAATTTCAAATTGATTATTTAACGAGCGAGCGAATTCTTAGAGTCTACTTTGACAATCCGGCGTTTGTATGTATACATGTATGTATAAATGTTTGTTCAACGATAACTCGGGTATCGTTGATCGGTATACATTTGGCGGGTGAATAAATAAGGCAAAAACCGGCCAAGTGCGTATTGGGCCACGCGCAATATAGAGTTCCGTAGTTGCCCGGTACATATAAGTTGGTCTACAAATACAGACCGCGCCAAACTTCTGGTCCCATACATTATAGGGGGCCAAAAGTTTGGCGCGACCTGTACTCGTAAACCTGTAAAGCCTACTTAGCTGTTATAGTTTTCCTTTTAAATTAATAATATATACTACTTCTGTGAATTTTTTCACATTTCTATAAATAACCGTTTTGCCAGCAGGGGGGAGGGGACGCTCCACCTTAACTAAAATTTTCACTTTAAAGCTTAATATTTCGCCAACGGATCCCTAAATCGAAAAATGATTTTCACACACCCACAATGTTTTTGAACGACCTATCCAACGATACCCCGCAATATGGGACAGACGAGAAAAAAAAATCATCCCCAGTTTACATGAATGAGAAATACACCTAAAAAAAAATTTTTCAAGATTTTATTTTACCGTTTTGTCGGCGTGATTAATATTTATATCCATGCCAAATTACAGCTTTATAGATAGTCTCTGCACTAAGCCGCGTACAGACGGACAGACGGACATGGCGAAACTATAAGGGTTCCTTGTCGGACTACGGAACCCTAAAAAGAACGTTCAAATTCAAACGTGAGCTAAATCGGTCAAGTGCGAATCAGCCGAGCGCGAGTTCAAAGTTCGGGGCGAACAAGCTGTTTCTTATAATTTCCATTAACATCTACGAAATATAAGGTCCCATAAATTTAAAGTTAAATACATTTAGAGATGATAGAGTATCGCTATATGACATTGAACGGGTCGAAAAATACCGTAATTCATTATCTTGGAATTAATTTCTTCGTAGTTTTATCCACACATAGGTAATTAGAAGCTACTTTGCTGGTCAAAATAATAAAAAATATATATGTATTCATAGAAGATCAATATATGTATTTATAGTTTCTATTTAGGGTTCCGTAGTACCTGAAAGGTAAAAGGAACCTTTATGGTGAGACTCCGTTGTCCGTCCGTCCGTATGTCACAGCCTCATAATTTTAGCACCGTTAAAGATAAAGAATTGATATTTGCTACAAAAATAGCATCCATTTATTTTACTTGCCTACTCAGAATGAAGTATTTTTTTTTAAATTACCTATTGAATATATTTCCAATACAAAGGTAAGAAAAATAAAAAAATGTACTAAAAATACAATATGGGTATCAAATTGTAGATATTAAAGAGCTGATTACAAAAATATAAAAGCTATATATACTGGCACCGATTTTGAGAAATCTTTGAAAAATCACAAAATATGCATGTCAGCCCCTCTTATTTCCGAAACTGGTAGGCCGAAAAAAATGAAAATTATAGGCCATAAATGGTCAAGTACAGGAAAACTATAGCGATTAAAAAATGAGAAATATAAAAAAAATGTAAAATAAGTAAAAAACATTTTTTATAAAAATACAACATGGGTATTCAATTGTAGATATTAAGGGCAGGTTATTCGGGCCCTGTAGGCATTTATCGCTACCTCCGCCCCCGCCAGTTCACCGCGTCGTATTTTATTGCGATGCGCCCGAGCGACGTGACTTCGCGTGAACCGCCACACATTAAAATGGGCTTGGGCAGTAAATGTACTTCGTACTAATAATTGATTCCCATAAATTAACCAAATAAACTATTCTTGCTAACAGCGCTACTTTGTAAATTTAGGGGAATTCACTACATCGGACAAAAAATTGAAATAAAGGTAGAGCTATGAGTAAATAATAAAATAAAATATACATAAATGACAAGATCAAGATAGGACCCGAAATAATATATATAAATTTCAGATTGTTATAACTTAAACGTGGCATTTATATGTATTTATTTATTTATATACTTAAAGTCCACTACATATACATTACATATACATTCAAAAAGAAAAAATATAATACACTTGAACACCATATTCCTACATTAATAAAATACGTTATATTGTACCTATATATTAATCAACTTTACCTTTCTACCATGTGTTTAAGAGGGTAGACGTAGAAGTAATATACCGTTAAATAATAATTCCTTAATATTTTAATAACACTATTTATTTCATTTTAATATGTACACAAACTTTAAAAAAAAAGTTTCTGGTTCCTCTTTTCAAGTAGGAAGGCAACAGGGACTTATACCATACATTCATGTCCAAGGTTTTAATAACTAATACCAAAGAGGTATGATATTGTAATACGAACATTTGATATTATAATAAATATTTATATATTTATATTTATATATATTAGATGAAATTAAATCAACCGACCAAATTCATACTGGAGACTCGGTTAGTCATCAGCAACAAGGTTTAATGACACTCCAGATGAAATTCGAAAAAAAAAATATTTTTGTCCCGTAGTGCCTGCACTAGGATTTGTATTTAAACTAGTCCAACCAGTAAGGCAGCAAAAATATTTATTTTCCGAAATCGGCCAAAAGGATGACTGAACCTAGTTCTTGATCACTAACCGAGTCTCCAGTATGAATTTGGTCGGTTGATTTAATTTCACCTTATATACATTTTATGCTATACAATCTTTACAGGCTTACACCTAATGCGGTTGGTAACCAATTATATTTAAAGCAGTTTTTGTGAACTCCGTCGAAGAACAACTAAACAAATCGGTATCTGTAAACTTATCAATTCTAATCTTATAATATTATGTAATACGTACAAAACAACATTTCGGCAATAAAAAGGTAACAGTTAATTTTTTTTCGCTCTTACATTATCTATGACTGGCGGCGCGCACTAGGGCGCGTGTGTGGTGGACTTTTGAATTTTAGCGCCATAGTTTACGGGGAACTTAATTATTTATTTACTGCGTAAATGTGGGTCAAACGTTTTATAATTTGACTCCACTGACATTCTAGAAAAGCGAAGAAAATTACGAACAATCTTTTACTAGAAAAATCGAAAAATGTTTTCGACATACCAATATTATGAAAATAGGTAGGCGACCTTTTAACCATTCACAAAAATCGTGAATTTACCTTTTCGCTGAAAACTCAATCGACTAGCTAATTTTAATTTTGTATATTTTTTTGTGAACACGCCAATAAATTATCTCATAAACTTTCGGAACATTGACAAAATTAGAAATCAATTATACGTGTACTAGGTCCCGGTTTACTATCTCCGGTAATAAACATTTTGTTTAAAATTTTACTTTTTTTCCATCTTCGTCAGCCAAAAATTTTCATCTCTCGTAATCCTTTCAATATGTACAGGTTCATTTTCTCCCACCCAAATACCGAAGAGACACAATCGCCGTTCCGTCACGTGAAGCTGTCCCTGTACCTGGTAATACTTCGTCTTCGTATTTTTATCACTAAAGGTTCGGTAATTTCTTGGGATTTTCTGAAACCAAAAGTAAAAACTATAGAAGAATTTCTTCAGTACGGGGTAAAAAAGTTAATCGATTTGAGATTTTTTTCTGTGTAGGGATCCCCACTTCCGGTTCGGTCCACCTAAAAATTAAAATATAGATAAGGGACTTTAGGAAGTGACCTGAAAATGACCTGTAGTAACTAACCCAATAGTTGTGACAGGTTCTACGGGATCCAGGGAAACAATGGAGTTGTCAGGGACATCAGCTTCAATGCTACGTGGCACCAGTTCCGACTCTCTGAAAAATATAAAATATCAAAATATTTATTACTAGCTTTTGCCCTCCGCCCGCGTGTTATTCGGTTCAACGACATGCTTTTTTCCGGGATAAAAAAACCTATGTGATAAGTTGAGGTATAAGCTATATCCATTCTAAATTTCATCCAAATCCGTTCAGCCGTTTCAGCGTGAAAGAGTAACAAATATACACACACACACACACGCACAAACTTTCGCATTTATAATATTAGTAGGAAGTAGGATTTATTGCAAATCACGAGCTTAATATTTATAAAAATAAAAATACTCTATACAATATAATCTTCGACTATACGCAGTACGCAATATTTTATGTTGTGAAATTTGCATGTCTGCAAAGAAATGGTCGATTTCAAAATAACTTTAGCTACAGTATCCGTCTGAGATAGGATGAGTGCCGGCTTACAGAATGGACAGACAGACGAACATAGCGAAAATATAAGAGTATATGGTTAGTTAGAGAACTCTAAAAAGGATAAAGTCACTTACCGTTCCTATAGGCATTTTTTCGATGCGAAGGTGCCCCGATCAGAACGATGAGCTAATGAGCTGAAATTAACAAATTCAATTTAGTCTTCTGGTAATATACTACTCGTACGTACATATGTTTACAAAAAAATAATACCACCTGGATACAATCGCATTTGTGACTGCAAGAGTAAGTATTGTGATGTTTTACTGTTGTACTGTTATACTTGTACTGGTCACTTGAAGTTTTTCCGCGTAATTTCAAATATCATATCATACAACAAAGTTGTTCTGTACGATCAGTAAACCATCTGGTTACAGTTTGAAAGCAGGTCACTGATACACCTGGTATCTTCAAGTTCGAACAAAGATAACCATAAAACTGGTTTAGATGCACTGATACTTATATGTGCCCTAAACTAATAAATTTATCCAAAGTACACTTACCCATTTAGTTTTCTTAGCTTCCGCGATTTCAGATTTGACACTTTATTCTTCTTCAATTCCCATTTTTAGAACATCCAAGCTAAAGCTAAATAATTTTTATTTACACGATTATTTTAGGATTTATCTAACTAATAATAATGTTATAATTATGTTATATGATTTAATATATATACAATTTATCTACCTACACACAACTCTATCTTACTCATAATATATTTACACACAACGAATAGCTTCGAAGCTTAGAGGAGAGGGGGAACGGGGCTCAGAAAACTGACACAGGTCTTGCGTCGACAACGGCTAGCAGCCGACTGAAGGCTGCTGGCGCGAGTATTCGCCAGTCAACTTTTCCTTTTAAATTAAAGAAAAAAAACGATTATATTTATCAAAAAAGTAAACGCGAAAACAGTTACTAAAGTACCTTTTCTTTAATTATCTGTAATTTTCATACAATTTGGTTAAGTACACCTTGCACAAAATGAAAAAATCTTGAAAAATCGACCAAGTTTCAGATTTTTTTTCGTTCGAGCGAAGTTTATCGTATCGAAAATTGAACCGTAAATAACACTGGAGAAAAGATGTATCTAAAACATATATTTTTTTCAGACTCTAAATGTTACAATTTGATGGCTTAAAATGGATTTGAAAAAAAACAAAATTGGAATAAGCCCCCCTTAAAGAGGTGATAATAAAAATATATACTTTTACTATGTTTACTGGCACTAATTTCGAGAAATCTTTGAAAAACCACAAAAAATGCACGCCCCCCCCCCCCCTTATTTCCGAAACTAATGAACCGAATAATTAGAAAAAAATCATGGTAATTTGGGATTACATAAAGATTACAGAAAAAATATGGCGGTTGAGAAATTCACGATAGCAAAATGACAAAATTAAATTTTTCATCCACGAGTTTTATTTCGAGTACGGTATAAAAATATTTGACTCTCTCTTTTTTTGTGGTACAGTGGAGCCCACATCAAGCTTAACACATTCAGTATAAGCTGACCTCTCATTGTATAGGCTTCCCGTATAATGAGAGGTCAGCTTATACTCAATGTGTATAGCTTGATGTGGGCTCCACTGTACAATCGATTCTTTGTTAAGGGCAAGATTTTAAATACCTTTTTCCTGACTGTTCCCAAAACTGACAAATTACGGAACCCTAGGTATGCGAGTCTGACTCGCACTTGACCGGTTTTTTTCATTGTGTGATGGTAAGGCAAAAAATCTATCTATGAAAGTTCCGAAATTCATACAAAATAGGCCCTCTAAAAACGCTACCTCTATGGTATAAAAGTAATAGAACTTCCAAGTGAGAAACTTCAAGGGCCGAAATCACCTTTTGAAAACTTACATCTATTGTATAGAATAGGACTGTCTGAGTGCTGCCGAAACGCCCGACCGACTTATTCTGTAAACTGTAACAGAATCGGATGAAGAAGGACGGTGCGTGCGAGACATACGGCTGAGAAGCGGCTAACTGCACACCCGCCTTCTCGCTTGGGCCAAATTGTCTTACGTCAGTGAATGTCATTTGGTTAGATAAAGTGACTTTCGTTTATATCGCCAAATTCATACTGAAGACTGGGTAATTGTTCAGGATAAAGGTTGTGGTTGTATCTTAGTCTACGCCACTCTAGGAAGCTTCTGTCATGCACCACAAATTTTGGTAACGTTTGGTAAAACAGATCAGAAATCCCTTTGCCGACTCATTTTTAGGGTTCCGTACCTCAAGAGGAAAAAAACGGAGGCCTTATACGATCACTTTGTTGTCCGTCCGTCTGTCTGTCAACGCGTGGAGGTATTGAGTTGAAATTAAAACCATATACTCAGGTCTACAGACCCTTAAAGCTGCGAAAAAATCAAACTTCTTAGTTGACGTGAATAAAATATACAGCCGTTTATGGCGCAAAAATGTATATTTTGACACTCTCGGGAAAATCAAAATTTATAGGGTATTTTCCGTTGACCTAGAACTATGAAATTTGGCAATAAAATAATACCGTCTTATACTTTCTATCTACGACTGTCTTTTTTAGGTTTTTGTACCCGTAATATGTTATGGTAAGGAACCCTTTGTGCGCGAGTCTGACTCGCTCATGATTAAATAATTTTAGTTACTCATCACCTTAAACTGTATATAGGTATTTAGTAAATACCTTTAACCCAAGTTCAAAATAAAGTCCATTTTTTGACGATATCATATCATAGAGATTGCGTACGAAGTACTATTTATCGACCCTAGTTGAGCTACCCATATTAGCATTTTTCCTACAGAATCCGCTTCTTGCAGATGAGACAAGAGGGCGACGTTAGAGGGGGTGCGGGGTGCGGTGAGTGACCGGAGCTAGACTAGTCCTATACCGTAACTTCGTCCGGACGGATGGATATACTTTGCGACGATTTTTGTTAGGTTTTGAAGGTTTAGTTAAAAGACTGAAACTCTTATGACGTTTGATGACGTAAGATACTTTTGTTTATTTAAAAAATTCTATAGACACTGTCTATTAGACAAAATGGATAAGCCAGTCTTCGCCCGCGACGTCACAGGGGCGCGGGGGATGACGAGAAAGGGAATCCGCGGGGAGCGGGCGGTATGCTTTTATGAGTGCAAGTGAGAGAGAGTGTATCTCTCACACTCTCAATGCAACAAAACACCGCCCCGCACCCCTGTAGCGTCGTGGGCGAGGACTCACTTATTCGGTAAGCCGTGACGTGTGCTCGAACGATAAACGATCGTCTGAAGAGGTTATGTAAATTTTATTTTTGTCACTCTCACTCCAATTGAAAAAACACGCAGTGCGAGATGGGCGGTACAGCGCAAAAGATAAAAAAGCATGTTTTTTAATTTTATTACAAAAAATAAAGTATGTCGCTAGCTAAATTTTCAAAATTAGATAATCTAGATATTGTTGAAACCCATCTAATTAAATATGCTTGAGTTCTTATTGGTCAAACGAGGAGAGAAAGTGCGTTTGAAGGCCTCATTTCAATAATTATTTCTATCGAGAAGTTTATTCAAACGTGTTTTCCAAAAACACAACCCTAGATTATATACTCAAAATGCATAAACAAAAAATTTATTATAATTTTCCGTGTGCTTCATGAAATACACAGAAACAAAGCATCCATAGATAATTTATGTACAGTAGCGGTAGGTAGCGGGCCTGTTTACTTAGTAGAAGCTGTCATAAAGGAATACCGTGATCATGATCATATAAAAAAATATATATATGTGACATTTATTTATATAGCCAAATTCATACTGAAGTCTAAGGGCTCGATGACCTTTTTTGTGAAATTCGTAAATTATCCCTTTCGTGGTCCTTACAAACGCAAGCCTATAGGTATGTAAAGTACACTGGTTTTATATTTTTTAAATGAATATCTGGCTAAAATAAGCAAAATATCTTTATTTCAAGCAGTAGTAATTTTTTATAATTCTAACCTTAATCAACCTCTTTATTCACAGAGAATGAAGAGATTGATTCCTTTGCCTTATACCTGACCATTAAAAACAAGAAAAAAAACATAAATCTTTGTCTACTGGTTTGACGTTTGATGTTTGACTGCACCAACAACAACAGCTAACATTTACACTATTTTGATTCGATATTGAAACGGATGAAATGGTGGACTGTATTTTCTGGTCTAATTTGTTAAAAATTAAAAGAAACTTGAATAGAGGGAACCATTTTTATATGTACAAAACCATAACAGACAATGACAGAAAAGATAATACGTATTTTTAAAAATTACAGAAATAATAGAGTAAAAGTATTATAAAAGGAGTTCGCGACAGATATTTATGCAGGTATTAAATAAATCTGAACAGGTAGGGTACGATAAGTATAATTAAGAAGATTAAGGTTAATACTATTTATGAATCGACCCAAGTAAACATCGTATTAGATCCTTTTTACCATTTAGTAAAAATTTCAATAAATTTGCCGAAAAAATTGTTTTTATTCATGAGAACTCTTAAAAAGGAAGTGGTGCGAGGAAGTATTCGATGTTGAAATGTGTGAAAATGTGGGCAGCCAAACAAAAAATTACAAAAAAGAAATTACAAAATGGTTACTGTCATTGGATTACATCTCTACAGAGGCTATTTTAGAAGTTGTGAAATAAACATTTAGTTACATATATTATATATATTATACGACACAAAAACATTTCAAACATCTATACTTTATGCAGCATTATCTATTTATTCTTGGCCAATTTATTGAGTTTATATATTCTCATATGAGACATTGGGAGCGGGGGGAGGGGGGGCTGGCATTTCCAGATATAATTGATTTTTTATTGTGCCTGGGGGTGTTAGGCTTTTCTTGCTCTCAGTGCCTCATATATACTACATACTATATACATTTATTTTATTCATAGATATATTTTATTTATACATATATTTTATATTCAAACCCTGTGCCTTTTACTTCTTTTCTTTATAAATATTGCCTTTCAAAATTTTTGTACATATTCGTTTTAAGTTTTTAAGTTTAAAATATTTGCTAAGTGTAAAAGACAAAACAATGTAAGTAGTAAAATAAGCCCTTTTGTAATAATATTAATGTTAATCATTGTCTAGACTCCCGTGGTTCAAGTCTGACTTAGTCCGGGGTCTGATGTAAATCCGTTTATATATAGGTAGTACCGACGCTCAATGGTACTTAAACAATTTGAAGTAGTCAGAGCACTGTTCAACTTATTACACTTACTGTTTTATTAATTTTGATACCCACGTAAATTGTAAAAATTAAAAACAGATTTATATAAAGTTGTGTGATATCCTGTGTGTGGTTGAGTACCTAATTTTAAGTCTATGTACTTTTGAGAAATAAAATTATTTTGTTTGTTTGTTAGTAATGTGGAGTATCAAGCCTGAGCAGAGCGTCTGTTTTGTTGTGATGATCATTTGAACGTTATTGGTATTTACGACTCGGATTATTATCTTCATTGTAACAGATTTAATGTTACCAGCAGTTGAACAAGAAAAGGCCTGAAACCGAATCAGAAATAATCCGTTTCGTGTATTGTTTTTTTTAAATAAGCTGTTAAAATGTAACATACAACAATAACTTCTTTTAGCGTTTTAATCACATATCTCTATATAATTTAATTAACGGGAACTCATAATGCGTTCGACTTCAACCTACGATAAGGTACCTACTCGATCACTAACCCAGAGGGCGCGGGTTCAGTTTCCGTACGGGAATGTTGTATCTGGTCTGCGTCTTTGTGATTACTGATTACTCATCATGCAGGTAGAGGTACTCGTCGGTGAAACGTGGGTGAACGAGTTTAGACTGTGAATTGCATTTGATGAGCAATCGCAATAGATTTGTTGTTCATATTACAATTAATTAATATTACAATTATCCACTTACTTTAGGAAAAGATCGGAAAAAACTGAATGCATTTTTCCTACATGATTTTTGCAAATATAGGTACCCAAAATTACCCAAAATTCTGTAAACGTATCCGTACCGGCAACCCTGAATAGATTTTGAACTGTCTAATTTATTGTCTTCATGTTGACATTGAGAAGGCAGACAATATATTTTTTTTTAATTTTTTTTGCAATGGACCTATTCCTGTTCAGCCTAGCCTGTGACGTCATTTAGTGGTCAAATGAAAGTAAAAGTAGTTATTGTATTTTTGTTAAGTTAAGCACGATCTCATAGTTTTTTAAGCTTTAAGTAGAAAAATAACGTCTAAAAACCTAATATCTCGAAAAAGTTTAGGAATAAGCACCGTTTACTTATCACTTTACTTAACTAATTAACAAAAAGTGTTATCGATCCGTGTTACTGATAACTTACCAAGCCTCCAGTTTGAGTTTAGTTGCAAAAATAAAAGTCACTTTATATAATAATATATAATCGTAAGTTATATATATTATATCTCGGAAATAAGTATTTTGAATTATGTTAGCCATATTCACCTGAAGGCGATTTTTTTCATAGTCAGTAATTATTCAGTAAGGACCGCTTTTGTCTAGCAGTTTAAACGGTCGACCGACCGACTGATCCGGAGATCGCTGGTTGGAATCTCGTTTGGTCATATTTATTGTGTTCGGTCTGCGTTTCGGAATGCAGATGTGGGTTTATACTTGTGCCCGAAGTTCGGTGATAGAGCTCACAACCGACGCGTTGGAACGCAATAATCGTCAGTGAAATGTGGGTGTACGAATTTAGACTGTGACGTGCCCTTCACAATCCACACCCGAAAAACCTTAAAATTAATCGAAAATGAAATTAAAAAATAAATATTCACGATTTGAATCCTTGAGGGGGTGTCAGAGGTGTTTCCAAGTGTGTACTATGCAACGCAAGTCACAGTCCAAACATGGTACACCCGCTTTTCAGCGACGATTATTACGTCCCAAACGTGATATCGCCATACTTCCGGCACAAATGGACCAACAGGCTGCCTTCCTAGCACAAATAATCGTGCACCGCAAGAATTGAACCCACAACCTCTCGGTTAGCAGGCGAGCGCTCTACCATTCGCCACAGAGGCGGTCAAAATCTAAATAATTTAAATATGATAAAACAAAATCACATGCAAAAGAAACATTCCTCATTAACCTCTCAAGTGCACACAATAATCGTTGGGCTATAATTAACCCGTCATGTTTCATGTCATGACGCAGGTCGGACAAACTTTCAAAACTCTTTGTTGAAGAAAAGCTACCAGTGTCATTTTAATTTACGATTACGCTCCGTTTTATACAGGAAGCTACGGCGGCCATTAAAATTGTTGTGTCATTGGATGACAAGGGAAATTATGTTATACCTACCTTCTATGACAACACAAACAGTGTTTAATGTATGGGGTTGGTTAAACAATAATTTACGATAACCTTAACTTTTAACTCTAGCTGGTGACATGTTTTTTTTCGTTTCGTTTTTTTTTTAGCTTACTCCTCCGACATGGGTATCAGGATCGCATATACAACTAGGAGCATTTATAATACTGCAGTTGAACAAATATTTAGCAAAAGCACCGTGCCGCGTTAAAATTTGTGTCATCATATAATTTGTTCCCATTTTTCTTATGACTTTGTAAGCAGATGATATGTCTGGGAAAAACTTTTTTGTGATTGACGCAGTAGAGGATTGTTCGTATCTTCGCTGCCATTCCTGTATGCTTTCTTCTCTTATCAAACTCTTTGCTTATGAGACGGGATACATGTCGTAGTCAGGTGCTGTTCGCTTGTACAAGGCTGCTTGTTTTGCCAGTTCATCAGCGCGTTCATTCCCAGCGTTGCCAACATGTGACCGAATCCAAAATAAACTCACACTTTTACCATTCTGCCTGAGGAGGCTAATTCAATGTCTTATGTTCATTGCGATTGGATGCAAGGTGTCACTGTTTATGACAAGATCTATTGAAGCTCGTGAGTCGCTAAAAATGTTGATGTTAGTGTCTTGGAGTTTTTCAGTTAATTCAAGAGCTTTTTGTATTGCAAGCATTTTGGCTTGAAAGACGCTGCAATAACTTTCCAGCAACAACTTTGTTGATTTTACTTCTGTTCCGTCCTTCCATATAGTAACATATAGTGTAGTTTCGTTCCGTTACCTTCTGGTCACGTGTGGTCCTGAGTAGCTAGCATGGTAGATCATATCGAGCTTTGACAGCTCGATATACCACTGTCTGTCTCTCTTTAGTTAGATCAACAAAGTGAGAGAGAGCACCGTATCACACCCTATCGAGCTCCATTATGGCCAAATTCATACTAGAGACTCGGTAAGTGGTCAGGACCAAGGTTCAGTGAAATAGTATGTGAATTTACAAAACAAAATTTCCCTACAACCTCGACCCAATTAATATAGGAAGTCTAATTTTTTTGCGTATTTCACTGAAAGGGTAATTGAACCTTGGTCCTGACCGCTTACCAAGTCTCCAGTATGAATTTGGCTACATAAACGAAAGTCCATCCACCCATCCATCAGCCTGTTTCGTCCACTGCTGGACATAGGCCTTTCCAGGATTTCGCCTCTCTTGGCGGTCCTCCTGGAAGAAATGCCCATACTCACACACGCTGGGCAGGCGGGTTGGTGAGCGCGGTGCCGAAACCCTTTCACCAGTGACGCCGCTGCCCGTCACCAGTCTGTTTTATATAAGGCCCGGCAATTGGGGATGGTTATACCGCCATCCATCGGTCCCAGGCAATGGTGGGCCGCCTGGTTTTGCCTGAGAGCTGTCCTCTTACTCTCTCCTGAATAACTTCGGGAGGATTTGCGAGTAAGATGGTGGTACCTCCACAGTCGAGCCCGGCATCAGCTCTAACACCTATAAACGAAAGTACCTTACATAAAACAAACATGACTGAGCGACAACATATATACAACCTAAAACGCTGAAGATAGAAATATGGAAGGAACATTATATTACGTCGATAAATCTTGTATGGAATAAGTTTTCGTTTACTTTTTCTCAGATTAGTTGTCAACTAAAGGTAGTCGCCCCTTATCATGGTCATTTCATTAGTTTGTAAAGCGTCCTTAATGTTAAGGGTGTATAATACCTCACTTCGCTTCGCATGATCCTGTTTTATACCAACAAATACTGCAACAAACACTCTGAAATTAATATATGATAAAGTTGAGGACTAATGCTATGTCCATGCTGTTGTGAAAACTTGATTCCATTAAATTATCTCGATAGAAAAAAAATACAAAGTTACCTCCAAACCGTACAATAAACAGATAGCATTCAATGAATACTTGAAATTAGATCTGAAACTTTGCATAATATAACTGATATTAGGATAAAGCAGCTGCAGACTGTAACATAAAAATGAAAAAAAACATCAGTGTAGCCGCGATTTCAAAATAACTGATGTTTTTGCGTGTGCGGCATCTGATTAGAGTAGGATAGACAGTTAAAAAGCAGAAGCGTTAGAGCAGGACTGCGAATTGAGGTATTATGGGCCCTTATGGTGCATTAAGAAAGGATTTTTCGAAATTCAGGGTCCCGTTTCACCCTTTTGTTTCGAATGAGTACAACTGGTTTTTATCCCAAACCATCTCTAGTCTACACCAGTATTATGGATAGGTTGAAGTTTGAATGTTTGTGAGTTTGTTAGTTAGGATGTATGAAAAATATACTTATTAATTAAATTCGTAACCGATTTTAAATATTCTTCCACTGTTTTAATGGTTATGTCTTCTTACTTGGTAATAGGCTATAGTTTGTCCCCTGAAGACAAGCGGTTAACTAGACATAGCCAATAATTTAATTCAAGCAGGTAATCTCTGGAACTATTGGACCGATTTTCAAAAATCATTCACTGTTGTATTGGTTAGACTTTTCAGTTGCACGTAGGCTTTAGTTTTGCCCCGGGGATAGGCCTTTTCCTAGGGACATAGTCATCAATAACAACGGAACCGATTTTGACAACTATTTCACTGTTGTAATGATTAGATCTTCACGTGGACGGACAAAGTCTATTGTTTGTTCCCTAGATTGTACACAGTCCGTGCCAGTTCCCTAGGAATATAGCTATTATAGGACTACCCAAAAACTAAATTGATACGGGCGTAGCCATTGGCAAAAGCTAGTATTAAAAAAGTGGAAAGGTGTGGATGTCTAGTTGTCATTGTGCTCGGGCGGATCTTTTTTGGACTAAAACCATAGACGCATGACTTAAACACTTAGAGTTATTTAATTTTTAATACACCTGCTCAAAATATGATAGATTACGTGCTTGTTTAGCGTGCGTAAAATGGCCTATTTCGCACACGTCCTTTTTGTTTTTACTACTAACGCCATCTAAGGGAAACCGGCGACATCATTAAGTAAGTATGTAAACCTTTGTTTTACTTGTCGTTTTGTTGGTACTTCTGAAAGTAACCGGTTATGCTAAAAACGGTTTAAGATGAGTATTTTAAAACTTTTATATTAATATTATTTTAAATTGTAAGAGGTGTTTTAAAAATTCAAAATGATTTTAGATGTCATCATTTATTATATTTTAACTATCTTAGAAATTATTATAAAAAAGATTTAAGAAAAAGACATTGGTCTTTGTATGTATATTTTTTTATATACATATATTCTATTTACTTGTGAAAATGTAGACATTTAATAATTTCGGTTTACCTATTAATATGTGATTTATTTACTTTTAAATTTATTTTTATGAATCGATTTTACTGTGTGTTTTATAATAGTACATTACGATACGAGAGCAATCACACGAGTCGAGAAAAAGTTTCTCGCACGAGTTTCGTATAATATTTTATAGCACAAGTGCGGAAAATGCCGACTTTACGCAAGCGCGGCGTGCGTAAAGCGGTCATTTTACGCACGGTGTGCTATAAAATGATTTGTGTGCCAGGTGTAGCTTTAATGTACAAATAAATAATATGATTATGATTATGTACAGATAGGCGCCAACCAGACTGCGTTTTCTCCTGTCAACTTTATTTGTAAGAAAATTGCTTTTATTTTATTATTTCATGTAATTTTTCGCAGGTGTATTAAAAAACGTCGTTTGATACACGTGCGAAAGTGTTAATATTTCTCGTTCCGACTGTTTTTTGCTTCCACTGCGTCTCGGCAAAAAAATCAGTTACCTTTTCACACTTCCATCAAAATGTACTATTTTCACACATATAATCATTTCTTTTTTTCTAACTTTTAAAAATAAAGCCCAGTTCATTATTCTATAGAGAAATTGCTCCGAATTATATGATCTATTGATACCTAATAAATATATCGTCACGACATGAATCCCTGAGGGAGTGTCAGAGGTGTTCTGGATGTGAACTGTGAAATGCAAGTCACAGTCCACAGTCGGCACACCCGCGTTTCACCGACGATTATTACGTCCCAACGTGATGGATGGTGAGCCCTATCGCCGTTCTTTGGGCACAAATACACGCTTTTTAGGGCATGCAGCGCAGCTTTCCTCACGATGTTTTCCTTAACCGTTCAGCAAGTGGTAAGTATTAAATACTCTGCACATAAATTCCGAAAAACTCATTGGTGCATGCCCCGGCCGGTGATCGAACCTGTATCAAAAAGGTTGAGAGGCCATCGTTCTACCCCTCGGGTAATATTATGGATTAGAGCCACGATCTAGCCTTCTCTCTATTGTTTAATCTACTGAATTTTCATTTTATATTTTTATAACCATCTTTCCTTCAAACAGTGTGTTCTGTAATGGACAACTTTAAGTATGGTGCCAAAATTCAAATCACGAAAAAAACCAGCTATAGGAAAGGAAAATTTAAATACCTACTCGACCAAAATGTATGAAACAGCTGACTTTTTTCACGATTTCAGGGTTGGCCCTAAAAAGCTATATTTTGTGGATGGAATAAGTTATCTGATGGAGGTTTGTAGAGAATTTTAGAGAGAAATATGAAAGTAAGTGCTTTAGTTTAAGAACATATTATTGTAATGGTAATATAACAATATTAAATTAATCTATACATATAAAATACAACATCTGTCTGTCTGTTCGTTCGCTTATAACTTGAGAACCAATCAATGGATTTTGATGGAGTTTTCACTGAAAGATAAAGCATTTCTTCGGGAAGGTTTAGAGTTATGTATCATCACGCTATGACAAAGGGGAGCAACGCAATGAGAATTTTAGTGAGACATATGGAAGGTTCACCGCCGTAGCATTGTCGATCGTCGCGGGTTCAAACCCCGACTGGTAAAATTTGTTTTCACTTTTTATTATTATATTTTATTTTCAGAAAAAACATTTCCTTTTGTAAAAAAAATACTTAAGCTGAAATTATATTTCTTGACTGCACAAAGACCAATAACTAAAATATTTTTATTTTCAAGTGCTTAGAAAACGCCATCTCTGGATGCTATCCTAGATAACGGCTTAGTAAGCTGGCGTTGAAATTGTTTTTATTTTAATACACTAGATGGCGCTGCATGTTTCAAAATATCGAATTTGACGCAGTCTGGTTCAAATCAACTGACGTTAAAGTTTGTCTACACTATTATATAAAGAAGAAAGATTTGTTTGTTTGTTTGGATATAATGGGTAATATCAAGAACTACTGAACTGACTTTAAAAATTCTTTAAACACTCAATAAGACTTTTAGTTAATAGTGTGGTATGTAAGCCTTGCGTAGTCATACGTATGTAGTCTCATCGTCGGGGCTTCCATCATCCACTGGTAAATGTTTTTTTTAGGAGACCTCTCAAGTTTAAGTTTATTTGATCGGTATTGATGACTTTTTTTGTAGAACATGGTGACCAGGATCTAATGACGGGACTGGGAGGTGGGTACGGGATCTCCTCAAAGGATAACAGCAGACCCATCGAGTTTGGGATTATTTTATTGGTCTTTATTAGCACTTTGGTAAAACATGGTGACCGTTGCATATTATCGTTCAAAAAATCATATTCTTTTGTTTTCCTTATTTCCACGAAAATCTCTTCGACGTGGGCGGAGCCGCGGGCAAAAGCTAGTTATTTGAATAAATGAAAGAGTAACAAACATACACACAAACTTTCGCATTTATAATATTAGTGTGATGTTATGTGAAGAACTATTGTTACTTACAAATAATGGGTTTTAAATTTATTATTTATAATATCCTCTTTATAATGGACTCGTCCCACGATCTGTGATCTGTTGTTCACATAATGTTGAGAATTACAAGGGTCAATTGATAATGAAAACTAAACAGATTAACTACGTTACGTCGTACATTAATTAAGATTAAGGACATGACAAGAAATAACACGGAAAACGACGCAAATTGAAACAAAGGGAATATTTAAATGACACTGCGCACCACCTGTACTAACGTTGTTTTGCGCGTATTGTTTTTAGCCAATCAGGGCGAAGAATGGAATATAGTTTAGAGTCGTGCGTGACTCGACACATGATTAGTTATGGGTTTACTGAAATAGTATGGCCTTGCCCCTGACTCCGCCCACGTTTATTCAATGTCTGCCACGTTTTTGGCTTGGGCGTTATTTTATCAACATCCTTTAGAATTAATAATTAATAAAGCCTTTTAGTTGGCCAGGGTTAATACGATGATAATAAAGAAAACCACATCCAAATCTGTTGAATCGGTTCACTAATTAAAACGGAACATTCAGACAGGCAGGCAGATAAACAAAATTTAGTTTTGGAAACAATACAACATTATTAACCCATTCTATTTAAAAATTCACAAAAAAAATATTCAATGTACAGACACGACTGTTTAACTACTTTGTTATTAACTCGTACTGCATCTGGATGGCGATATTTTCATACGCCTGTGTAAATCGCGGAATAAATGCTGTGTTATATGATAATTCTACTCCTTAAAATACACGTAAAGCATGTTATGAATACTTACAGCAGGTTTGTATTTTAAAAGTTTCATACGTTTTTCATAAAGAGCTTGTAAAAATCACCCGCTTTCGGCCTTCGCAAATTGTCGCATGCGTGCGAGAATCGCCATCCTCTTCAGTTTCTACTACAAAGTTTTAGCCACATTATTGTAAAACATTTTCATAAGGATGATTAATATCTGTGTACAATAAAGAATTAAGAATATCAGCAGGTAACGCAGAAAATCTGTTATCAAATTTACATTTAATTAACAAAGAACATTTTCAACCTCAAATTCCTTAACCCTTAATTACTCGCATGGGGTCAGATCTGGGCACGTTCGCGTGTAAAAAAAAGTACTTGCTGCGCGACGAATTTCCACACGTCCCCGCTGCTAGCTTACTAACTCGCGTGAAAGTTTGCATTTCGGTGAGTGAAAGGACGCATCGCTGCTCTCTTGAGCCGTGACTTAACACGTTACTTTTTTATAGGTTATAGGTCAGCTCTTTATTTTTATTAATTTTTATACATTATTTCGTCAAATTATATTATTGTTTGTCCAGTTTGTAAATTAAAGTCGTAATTACATTTCTTTGAGTTTTATTCTTTGAAAATTACGTGTTATCATGATATTTTTCTTTTTATAGAATTTGTCATGGGTTGTTGGCAGGTCTTGACGAAGAACAACAAGTTTTAGCCTTAGAATCGGAGTCTAAAGTAGATAATCCAAAGTGATCACGATAGTGCTATCAAATAATGATGAAGACGTATCTACATCTGAAAAGTGGCAAATAAATGCAAAAAATGCGCAAAATGTGTGTGCAACGATCATTGTGAGATATATGTATTGTCACGAGTGTGATGGATGACAGTGGTTCTAAGAGTACCTAAAATATTATAGTTTTCAATTTTGATCTCAACATGTGCACAAAATCTTGATTTTTGCTATTTATTTAAAGTTAGTTTTTTCTCTAAGCAGAGATTCATGTTGTTTCTTGTAATACTCCTGATATACTGTACTTTTACACTTTAAGAATAAAATAATTTTATTGACACATTTATTTATTAAATCAAAAAATAATCCCCTGTCACCTGAGACCCCGTGTGAGTAGTTACCCAATTTTCTTCGTGCGAGTACTTAGGGGTTAAATAAAACCTTTGTCTCCACCTGATTCAGCGCCCATTAGACACGGTTACGGTTACGGAAATCTTCGCGTGCCCTCTTTCTGTCACTTTGTCCTCAACATAATTAATATTCATTTTTCAACACTGCAACTGCGTATCAGTTGCAGTTCAAATTACACGGAAGCGTGATTCATTCGACGGCCTTTGTTTTGTGGAAATGTTACACTTTCAGTCGTAAATCAGGAAGTTTCTAGAAATGTGAGGGCTGTTTGTATGAAACACTACTTTGTATGAAATGGAAATCATAGATTCGTTCTTTAGGATTCCTTACCCAAAGGGCAAGACGGAGCCCTATTCATGTCACTCTATTTTTTGAATAAATAGACAAATATATTTTATTATATTTGGGCATATAAAGAGGATGAATGAAAGTAGAGTGACGAAATTGATGCTGCACA
Source organism: Ypsolopha scabrella (assembly GCA_910592155.1). Classification (NCBI taxonomy): domain Eukaryota; kingdom Metazoa; phylum Arthropoda; class Insecta; order Lepidoptera; family Ypsolophidae; genus Ypsolopha; species Ypsolopha scabrella. Next base: position 2,946,002 of record OU342978.1, read on the forward strand.
AGTGGAAGGTAAAGCTCGACCGGGCCGCCCTAGAAGAACGTATACCGACCAAATAGGAGATATACTGAAGAAGGGCAAAGTAAAAAGTACCCGGAGAAGAGCTTATATGACTAGATTGATGAATGTAGAAGACAAAGAGGTGTGTTAGGATCGTAGCAGAGGGAAATCTGTAGTCTCTGCCTACCCTTCAATAAATGTTAAATACCTTAGGTATTATTAAAATAATTAAAATTGAAAAATAAATACTTAAAGTTAATACTGAGTATGATTAATTATACCAGATTAATTATAATACTATTTATTTTTGAATTTTACATTATTGTTAATTATTAATTTTACTTGTTATTATTTTTCAAGTAAAACATGAGCTGGACGTCACCGCAAGCAAGACTACAAAAAAGAAGAAATAGAGAATTATGTATTATCCGAAAGTATATCAAGATAATACAAATATTTTAAAGAAACTTCAGTGCGGGATTTGAGACCACAAACTACCTATACAAATAAGGAGACCAAAATTTTACTACGAGACCACAGGACAGTCAAAAGAAAAATGAAGATAATAATCAAACAAAAACTCTTACTTTTATACAAATCCAGTCTCTCGGAAAAATACAATGGATTGATATCAGGTAAATCAAAAATAACTAACCAATTAAAAATTGAAATAGAAAAGGAACTAAAAACAATCGCAACTCTTTCCAGTCCAAGGAACTTGTTAACTAAAGACAAACACAACACTTCCTTCCACGAAGAAATAAAGAAAGATTAAAACTAAGTAAAAGTACAGTCGAGATCTGTCGCTCTAAAACGATTCTTTAATTTCTATCGGACGGTTTGTGATATTTTTAAAGATCAGAAGAAGCGGTTTTCTCGTTTTATTTTTATTATTAAATATATGAAATAAAATATGGTTTTATTATTTTTTTATCACAATAATCGTCTTGACCTGAAAGATGGATCCGGACCTTGATTTAAACTGCGATCTACTGTTTTAGCGGGTATTTAGTATAAGAAGGTTTTAAGTTTTAGGATGCTTGAACTTTTGACAAAATTAAAGCCAATACAACAAATAATATGGCATCCAGTTATTAAATAAGCTTTGAAAATTCCTATTCAAGATTTTTACCGAGATCGATAAATGACGAGGGGCCGTATTGGTAACGACTCGGTGTAACTCGCCTCAACTTATTTGACAGGACTAACATTATTCTTAGCGTCCTGTCCTTGTCTTTTCAATAAAAAAAGAAAAAGACAGAAAGTTAAGTATAGTCCTGTTAAATAAGAGTCGTGTTGCACCGAATTTACACCAATGTCTTACTTCGACATCCATCACAATCGCCTTCAAACGCAACATGATTGGCTAAAAATTACATCACATATCATTTTTGCTAAATCACGACACTTTTGTTAGGCAACTTAGACAAAACTACTTAATTTACAATAGCATCAATTTTCGCATCAATGTAAAAAAAAAACATTTAACTGTTTTATTCATAATCAGATACAATACATGTATAATTCTGTATCGTAATTAAATTCATTTGTACTTGTTTCACTGGTTATATTTTAAAATTCACACTTTAATCCCGACCGGTTTCGGTTAATACACCATTCTCAAGGGGTTCATAAATTCAGGAAATTAAACTATCAATTAAAGATGTACACAATGATTATGTCGACATGTCCTGAATCCTTTGAGAATGGATTAACCGAAACCGTTAGGGATTAAAGTGTAAATTTTAAAATAAAACCAGTGAAACGAGTACAAGTGAATTGAATTATGATGTGTTCCAAGTTTCACCAAGTGCAGATAATCGCAAGTTTAAATTATCTTTATTTGTAATTTTATTTCAAAAGCTAAGTAGTAGCAACCCTAGATAAGGCCTGGACACGTATTGAGACCGTCCGAGCGAACCACGGTGAGATCCCAAACGCAATTCTAGTTCTCTTCAGCGATTTTATTGAAACATAGAAATATATCCATCCATCCATCAGCCTGTTTCGTGGAAATAGGCCTTTCCAAAATTTCGCCACTCTTGACGGTCCTCCTGGAAGAAATGCCCATACTTAGAAATATATAAAACATTCATTTTATTTATATTTGAAGACGACAGAAATGAACAAATAAATTCCTTTATTGCGCAAAACTTACATACTAAGATACCTTGCTCTTCCATACAACAGGTATTAATTTGCAACAATTTTAAATATTTTTATGTAGCTAAGTTGCTTATAGTAGGATCTTCACAAATAATAAATCTATAATAATAAAATGCCGTCCTCTCTTATATTGCTGTGCCTGGACAAGGTCCATAATGATCTAATAATATTAATGTTTTCACCTGTGTATATACATTATGGAATGCAATAAAATATATGAATATGAACTAATTTACACTGCATTTAACTGGGACAAAGTATTTGAATAAATATTAATAAAAAGACAAAAATTATTACTACTACTAGGAAAGTACCTACTTACTTTTTTAAAACGATGCAGAATATACATTTCATTAAAATCATTACTGTCATATATTATATATATGCGGGGGGGAAAATGTATGAGAATCTGAGCGGGCAGGAAAAGTATATGAAAATTAATTGTTAACGTTAAACATATTGTTTTATTTTTTGAAAAACATCAATAATTCCAAAAAACGAAAAATAATGTGCAAGTTTGCAAAATTATACTGGATATTTGCTTTTTCTTTGCATTAACTTTAAAAATAGAAAGTAAAATTCGTGCGCGAATAGCTTTCTTTTGCTTTATCTAAATTTTTAATATGTAAAATTACTAGCTACCTAAATTTAAATGTTGTCTAATAATAATAGTAAACATATGATGACGCTGCCAGAGTTAAAATAATTTGTCTTTTGTTTGCCTCGTAAGTGTAGTATAAAGGACTATTATTTCGGAAGAAAGTATGCAATCGGCCCCTTTCTTCCCTCAGTGAAGAGTGTACTATAACTGCCTCAAAACGTCGGGTGCCTTTTCTCAAACAAAAGGTAATAAAATACATCGCGGTAGACCCGTCTAAATAAATATTAAAATGTTTACAAAACGCAAGAGTTTAAAATTCTATAGTGTAAATTTGTGACTGAGAGACCCAGGAGAGGGCCCGAAATTTATTTCCCTTCCAATTTTAATTTTATTTTATTATTCAGTATAACGTTATAATAAAGGCATACAAGTCGACTAATCATATTTATTTACGTAGTGTAAATTTGTACCACAAATATGTATTTCAAAATATTTCCAACATAAAAAATATGGTACAAACAAGTAAGGTAGCCTTTATTATCTGATGTGGTATCGTTCGTGGTACAATAACTCCACTTTACGACAATGTTCCTCGAACCATTTATCACCCGGTAATTGGGTTAAATGCGACAATGCACGCCCTACTTTAATAAATGGATAGAAAATAATGTTATCAAAGGTGAAATGGTGAATACCTACTATTACTGAACAGGTAAGTATTTGATTGAATTAGTCAAGCACAAAACAAAATAGATAGGTACAGAAGGCCAGCTCCCTACAATCAGCGATTTCGGGCGCACGCACACATAGACGCGTACGTACGACGATCTCGGTAGGATTCGGTAGAGTGCCAGTACGACTAGTCCCGAGTGCATGCGCTTTGCGATACATGTGATGAGTAGGTATTTAAAATCAAGGTCAGCCATAGCTGTCATTCGGTATCTATTTTCCGAATTAAGGTGAAGTATGTAGGTAGTAACAAATTAGATTTTAAAACAGTAGAACTCCCATATTACAATAGATAGGGCTCTGAAAAAAAAACAAAAAGGAGGCCTTTTCCAAAAAGAAAAGTCCAAAACGTGACAGAGAAAAATGCGCTGCATCGGAAAAAAATGCAAAGTGAACGCTGTTTTTCAGTTCAAAACAGTGAATGAAATGAATACTTTATTTCTGGAGTATAGGTACATAAATATACTTATCGCATGTTAGGTTTTATTAAATAGGTAATAAAAATAATTAAATTTAAAAGAGGAAATACAATATATTAAAATAGGTGTTGGGTTTGCTTATATTTAATAAGTAAATACACGCACATGAACTAAAATAAAGGTTTATTTAATGTATATGTTGCAGTCAAAACTCTTAACCAGTCAAAAGTACTTTTAACCAGCTCTATTGGGCAAAAGTACTTTTAACTGTTATTTTAGTCAAAAGTATTATTGACTAAAGCATACGGTCAAAAGTACTTTTGACTGATTTTGCTAGTCAATAGTACTTTTGACTGGTTAAGAGTTTTGACTGCAACATATACAATTATGTACATACGATATGATAAAAATAATAACTACCCATATACTAAATACTAATACATTACATATATAAATACATGCCTAACTCCGCCCATTCGATTGGTCTTGCTAAGAAGAATGGGCAAGAAACTTAGTCTGTCAGTCTGTCCAAAATAATAATAATAAAGTAAAAATAAAAATTATTACAGTTGTAAATATTATAAACCCATTATCTGAAAGTTGGAAACGCGTTTTTTTTGAACGCTCTCGTGTGAATTTATATTAATTATTATTCGCTAAAAACAGCAATATCCAATATCCAACTTTTGATATTGATTCATCGTACTACTCGGCCGCGCACTTTTTCAGATATGTTTATCTCTTTCGCTGTGCGATGGACATATTGCGCCTTAATAAAATATTCAAAGAATTCGCTTGAGTGACTAGAACTTTCAAGAAGTAATACAATATATCGTTTATCTACTTTTATCCACAAGTAGTGTGGGTAAACAAATAAAAACAGGCATTGGTATACTGTACAAATTTAAATCTATTTGAAAATTTTAAAATTATATTTCTCTCCTAAATCTTCATAACAATTCAGTTGTTTTAAGAAAACATACGATTCTGCGAGTTTATTCCGTAATACTTACGATTTTATGAGCTTTAGTCGAAATTTTTACGTATAAAAAGAGTCATAGTAACTGAACATCTCATATTGAGATTTGTCTTAAGCAATGAACTGAATACCAAATAAACAAGTGCCTCTACTTAGAAAGCTTGCAAGTTTCCAAGTAAACTGAGATGAGTTAAGCAATGTTTACGCGTTATTTACTTACGAATGACAAACTGCTTAGCATCTGTAAATCGAGTTAAACGCTGTTGTAGCGATTCAGCGGTGCATGCTGTAATGTACTGTGCAGCCTTCAGCTGCGAGACTCTTTAGTACCACGGTCTTGGGCTCAAGAAATATTATTATAAATTGCGCATTAGATAATAATCTTCATTAAATTCTCTACAACATATTCTTTAGTTTTTTATGATAGAAATAATAGATTTTGAAATATGTCTAACCGCAGTGCATGAAAAAGAATGTGAAAAGTTTTGTAGAAAATTTAATAGAAATCATTTTTGTGATTGATAGATTTCTCTTAGCCTTAATAATTTCTGCAGGAAATAAAAAAATGAGATCAGGGCCAGGTTAGAGGGCATCCAAGGCACCGGGTAGGTTCGTGTTTGGCAGGGTCGAATGATTCTAGATAAACCCGGTGCCAAAAAGTTTTTCAAAATCTCACGGACCAGCCCGAATTTGCTGCCAGTTTACATTCTCTTAGCTTCAGTGAGGAAAGGGGAGTGCGAAAGGATACTGTACAAGTGAGATCTCGTCAAGCGCGCTACGGAGAAGTCTATGTCTGTACTATATTTAAAATTTATTATCTTTAAACTGGTCTGCTCTATTTGCCCGCAATAAAACGGACACACCTCTTTGGACTGTTCCATATACAGGTGAAAGATGAACATAGAACAGTTTCCTTTGTTATAGCCAGGGGGTTCATTTACAACCTGTAGTTTTATTCCCTGTTTAATCTGTAAGATGGGTTCGAGCCATGGTTTGAATTGCGATCTATTGTTTAGCGATAGTCAGAATTAAGAGGGCTAAGCAAACTTATTAATAAATTATTATCTGTGAAATATTATAATATTGATGTCATAGCAGCTAGGACAACCTACAGTAAATGAAGTTTTGAAACTGGAAAATGTAAGTTCTGTAATTTATCACAGATAACTAAATAAATAAATAAACAACTTTGTGGATATTTTTACAGGTATAATGTATTATTACGCATTATTATGATATCCGTGGGGTATAATAAATTATTATTTGTTCTTAATATAAAACTATGATATCTATAAGGTATATAATCAATTACTATTTGTTCTTATTACCCATTTTTTTGTGAGATCATAACTCGATGGCTTTACCGGTCTTAACATTGGCCACCATTGGGTCAACCATAGTGCAGAGGTAAACAACGATACTGTCAAGTAAGTAATTATTCGTAATGACAACTTGTTGTAGATAATCTTTGCTTCGCGTGTGAATAGCTTGCCAACTACATCTACATATAACAGTGGTTATGTTAGAAGCTTGTTAAAATATCACTGTACATGACATTGGAAGGAACATACGTCATTATATGGACAACAAACATATTTCAATATATTTTTCCAAATGTAACCAAAATTTATAAAGGACGGAAGCACCTATCCCTACTACCGTCCACATTGTGTTCGTAGAGAGGACGGCTGCGTGTACATGTCGCTGGAAAAAAAGCTTACGCTACGCTCCTTTTTCATGAAAAAGTTGTTTTGCCATAGACCCTTACGCAATCATATGAAATTATTTAGCTTTTTTGCAAAAAGCAGATATTTCACGACAAAAGCGAGATAAACGAATACGAAAGCCTTTAAAAAAAATAGGCAAAAATAGGTGCAACGTCGAACGAAATTAATATAATGTTTTAATAGAAAATAATTTTTACAAACCCGTAATGGGACCATGATTCCGCCATAATTCAGTTATCGCCATTATAAGACTACAAATATAGCGCATTCCTCCGGTCTTCATTCAACTTGCGTTATAATTTTGATAGACTGGTACTATTTTGAAGAGTCTTTCAGCTTAATGGTAATGTAAAAAAATTGAAAAAAAAACAGCTGAAATACGACAGGCCTTTGAAGGCGAGGATTTACATACAAAACATTGGATGAAACCCTGTTGATTTTGTCTATAGATGGATCTGAAATCAAAAATGATGAGTTTTGATCGCGAGGTAAAAAGCGCCCTGAACATACACGGAAAAGGTGGAACTAGGGAATTAAGACCATATTTTCTAAAGCAGTTGAGTGCTATTATGGGATTAGAGCTGCAAAAAAATGGATGTTCTTATAACAATTTACATAATCTACCTAATTACTGTATTTAATCAATAATCACAGTTTATTCGAATTAGCAAAACTACTTTAATACACAAAACGAAATCAACACGGTTGAAGCAATTCACAAACTACGTAGTTTTTATAAATTTGACAAATCTCTGGTCCAACAAAGGACCAGTAGGTCCTAACCCAGGTTTCAGACGGGTCACTCACCGAGACGTCGAGACGACCGCCTTCCTACACCTACAGACCTGCAAAATTACTTCTGGACCTGCCCTTTTGCCTTCCCAACGTTACCACCCCACAATAAGGGTCAAATTTCCTTGGAAAGTAGGTAAATGTATCGTTGTAGACGGTGTATAGCCTATACGAGAGCTAACGGCAATGACCTTGGAGTATTGTGTTTTTGATGGGCAAAGTTTCTGATTGAAGTAAAGAAGTTATACTTATATGTATTTGTGTACCTACATACCTACGTCAAAATGGATTGACGTCTTTGAACCATTCAGATTGTATACGTTAAATCTATGATTTAAATTGTTTTTAAGACGCCTGTAAAGTTTTTCTACATTTTGAACTTACCAAGATTTCATTTTAAATGGTTGGCTAAGTGCGCTACTTATACAGAATGACTTTCAAACAAACCCCGATAATTTTAGAGGTTATTAAGAAACGTTAGTAGAACACACTTTAAATGTAAAAGCAATTAAAATTAAAAGTCAACATTTTATAAAAAATGTTACTTGGAAATAAAATGTATGATTATCCTAGCCATTCCCATACGGAAAAAGTTATAAATAGTTCAAAATAGCGGGATCAATAATAAAAATAACTTCACGCGATGTAATTATCTTATCTCTTCGGGTGAGATTTCTTTGGATTTTACGAAAATCTTCAAAGGGCTCCAACTTTAAAAAATAATTATTAATATGATTTTGAATGGTTTTCATAATACCATTTTGTATTCTTCTACAAAGTACTAAATTATCGGGATTAGTTTAAAAGTCAGCCTGTATATGTCGCCCCTGAATCGTTAATTGGACGCCTAGGTCGTTGATTAAATGGCGGCATCCACGTTAAACGTTAAGGTATCTTAACTTATAATGGTTGTATAAGTTGTGATATCTTAACGTTTAACGTGTTGGCTGCCCAAAAGTTAGCTCTTTGGAAACGGCTAAACCAAAAGCTGCCACGTCATTAAATTTAGTTCATTTTTCTGCTGCTACAGCGCTAGCAGTCCTTTAACAAATATGGCGTTAACAGCTGATAAAAATATGTTTGGTAATTTTTGTTACAGAATCGTGTATATTTTGGTTATTGTACCGTTCAACTAGGGAATTCAAACTATGTTAACCAATTTCCGAAAGAACACAATTTTTTGAATGCAAGTTGTTTTGAGTCCTCAAACTCATGCTATTCTGAGTGCATGAAAGAAGCCTGCCCATGTAACGTAAACTGAGAAACAACCACTGTTTGATGCAAATACGCTGACCGTACCTTTGACAGTTACATCCAGGGTTGCCAGATCTGAAAATGAGTTTTCCTGGCAATATCCCTGTCTCCTCAATAAATTTCCTGACGTTTTGACCCAGATCCCGAAGACATCAAAAATATATAATTGAAAAAACTCTCGCAAATGCTTGGATTTTGAAAATGTATCTGCCTCTAATGGAATACTTTTGCCAACAATCAAAGCATTTTTTCGAAAATGAATTATTTATTTTTGTGCATTTTTCTATGTTGGTCCTTCTTCAGTCACAAATCGCAAAAACAGAAAGAGAAAATAACTCTGTTTTCCTGTCAGACGGCTAAAATTCCAGACATGACGTCTGGTAACCCTATTTACACCAAGACCCAACAGACAAATCCTTTCACTTCAATTGGTGGTACGCATTGGCCGTGACTTGTCACCACCCTCATGGCGTCACCATGACGCCAAGCGACTCGTCGTGTTCCGGCATGACGTCACGAGAAGACGTAACGGGAGAGTGGTTGAGGGCAGTGGAGTAATAGTCCTTCGTCCTAACCGAATTCCGTAGATTTGCGTAAGCCTCCGGACAGACTGATTAAAATCTCACTTTCTGAGCGAGCGCGCTTCATCCTAGGTATTATCGAAGCTTTCCATCAGGTGTGGTAATGGCCAGGCGTAAGCCAACTGAAAAATAATAATAATTATTATTATTATTTATTTATTGTAAAAGTATTACATAACAGCTTATGCTAAATCGCTTTACATTTCAAATAAAATACAATCACAAATATTTTTTTACACAAATAATATAACACCTTTTACAATTAATAATTTAATTTTATAAACCCTGAAAAATCCTTCACGCAAACATATACTTTTTTATGTTACGTACCTACATTATAGCGGCGATAGGCAGTGTACGTACATACGATAGGCACTATAATTAGTAGAAGATACAATTAGTATGTCAATAATTATTTCTTTTATCAACTATGTAGATACTAATTCATCGAAGCCATTGTGATACTCGTGACAACTAGATACGTTTACATAATTGAAATTACAGTAAGTTGACATTAGAAAACATTTTAAAATCTGTGAATTTAAATGAAATTATGACAAATGTCTCACAACGACACTTTTTCAAACATGTTCGTCAATAAGCGCTTTTCTTTTTGAAAGAGAAGACACGAAAAGCTTTTGGGGAAAAATAAATGTCTGAAAATCCGCTTCTGCCCTAAGCAGTTAATAATCGACAAAATTTTTAAAATTTACTTACGTTACTTGTTCTTTTGCAAACTATTTTTTTATTGCCTCGCATTGCTTGAGAAAAGCTTTATATATATTCCTCGGCGGAAACCGGTTTTGCCTGACTCGTATTATAGGTATATATGTAGCACACCTCGGAAAGCCTCGCCCTACTAACTCACCTCGTCAGGCAATAGCCTTCTTTCCACAATTCGGATATAACGTACAATTTATTACCTGCGCCTTTAATACACATATTTTACATACATACTCACGCCTCTCTCCTGGGGGTATAAGCAGAGACCAACAGATTAAGACGTAAAAAACCGTGAAAAAAATATGGTACCTGTACCACGTAAAGTAGGGGTGAAATTCTTTTTTCGCCTCTAACCCATAGTGTGGGATGACATTGGATAGGTCCAGTAAAGTTACTCTATGGATAGGTCGTTCAAAAATATTGCAGGTGTGAAACCATTTTTCGATTCAGGAATCCGTTTGCGAAATATTAAGCTTTAAAGTGCTAATTTATGTTGGAGCCAAGTGTCTCTCCCCTCCTCTGCCAGCTAAATGTTTGTTTTTGGATGTATCACGAAATTAATATGACAACTACCACAGCTAAGTACGCTTTACAAGTTAACGAGTAATTGTCGACCTACTGAATTTTGCAGTTTAGTTTTATATATTTTGAAAGTAATTATTATTTTTAAAAATTATTTATTGCACAAAAGAAGTGTACATAGGTGAGCTTAATGCTAGTTAGCATTTTCTTCCAGCTAACCATTGGTGATGGGAACTAGTCAAGGGTAGTGCTTCAATGAGAAAACAGTTTTATGGAAACATTAATTAAAATGTTACAAAATAAATACATAAATAGGTTACTTATAAATACTTATAATCAAATACATATACAACCTTTATATTAAAATAATAAATACACTAATACATATTAATATATAAACCCGAATTGTATTTATGATAGGTTAAAACTCAATACTAAATAAAAAAAATTAAACATATATTTTTAAGTAACTTGCTACACTTGACCTAATGAATTGTTCTGTAAGTCAAGGTAGTGGTAATACACCTTGTTCTTAAACGTAGATACCGATGTACGAGTAGCCTGTGGTATATGGAGTGGAAGGTTATTCCAAAGACAAATTGCTGACACAGTAAAGGAGTTGGAATACATTCGAGTAGAATGTTCTGGAGTACGGAGAAGCAGTGCCTTACTTGGACGTAGAGGACGTCCAAGGGGTTCTAAGGGAATAAAACGATTTTTAAGTAACTTGCTACACTTGACCTAATGAATTGTTCTGTAAGTCAAGGTAGTGGTAATACACCTTGTTCTTAAACGTAGATACCGATGTACGGATAGCCTGTGGTATATGGAGTGGAAGGTTATTCCAAAGACGAATTGCTGACACAGTAAAGGAGTTGGAATACATTCGAGTAGAATGTTCTGGAGTACGGAGAAGCAGTGCCTTACTTGGACGTAGAGGACGTCCAAGGGGTTCTAAGGGAATAAAACGATTTTTAAGTAACTTGCTACACTTGACCTAATGAATTGTTCTGTAAGTCAAGGTAGTGGTAATACACCTTGTTCTTAAACGTAGATACCGATGTACGAGTAGCCTGTGGTATATGGAGTGGAAGGTTATTCCAAAGACAAATTGCTGACACAGTAAAGGAGTTGGAATACATTCGAGTAGAATGTTCTGGAGTACGGAGAAGCAGTGCCTTACTTGGACGTAGAGGACGTCCAAGGGGTTCTAAGGGAATAAAACGATTTTTAAGTAACTTGCTACACTTGACCTAATGAATTGTTCTGTAAGTCAAGGTAGTGGTAATACACCTTGTTCTTAAACGTAGATACCGATGTACGGATAGCCTGTGGTATATGGAGTGGAAGGTTATTCCAAAGACGAATTGCTGACACAGTAAAGGAGTTGGAATACATTCGAGTAGAATGTTCTGGAGTACGGAGAAGCAGTGCTTTACTTGGACGTAGAGGACGTCCAAGGGGTTCTAAGAGAATAAAATGATTTTTAAGATACGGAGGAGTACAAGAGTTGTTCAAAATTCCATAAAGAAAGGTAAGGACATGGGCATTTCTACGAATTTCTAATTCAGAGCGGGATTGTGAAATACGATCGTACTTTCGAAGACCAAAAATGTTACGAATACAGAGATTCAGAAGACGGTCCAGTTTGTTTAATAACTCTACAGTTAAATCGGGAACACAAACATGGGCATAGTCTAAAATGGGAAGCAGTAGAGAATTAACCAACGTAACCTTAGCGGAGTATGGTAAGAACTTTTGCAGCCGCTTTAAGGAATGCATCGATGCAAATATCTTTTTACTTACTTCAGCAACATGAAGATCCCAGCTCATATTGTTCTGAATATGAAGGCCCAAGTTTTTTACCCCAGTGCAGTAATTTAACAAGATATCATGAAATGTTACTTGAGGCAAAGTACTGATATCAAACCTATCCACTAACGCTCTGCTGCCCAATATCACAACCTGTGTTTTAGCTGGATTTATGAAAACCCCAAATTGTTCCGTCCACAGATAAATAGAATCGAGATCTGATGACATTTTTTGTATGGTCAGCGGCAACAAATCATGTTTGCAAGAAATATTTAATTGCAGATCATCTGCGTAAAGATGGAAGGAGTTTGAGTAATGATAAGTTTGTAATTTTTATTCGAATCATTACATATTGTTAGGCCGCAACGGTCCCTTACATAATATTATTACTCGGTCATTCCATGTCAGACTGCGCAATACTCCGTATGGAACGCTTTTCCACTGAATGCACTCAACTTCGGTACATACACAGATTTTAAAGTAGGTTTATCCGTTTTAATATTAATAAATACCAACAATAAACTTAAAATAACAGTAGTTTAACAAAACTGAACGTGCGAGTGACCAAACATTAGTATCCAGACAGCTCCCAGACTAATGGCTCTGGCCATGTTAATTAACCATAATTCCTATAGCTATTTGCAATAAGAACGAAATTGCCTCAATCCGTGTGACAAATCTCCAGGCACTTTGTTTGCAGACATGTTATTTTACCATTAATCTTTCTATTCAAACATGATTCGGCTAGACTCCGCGTTAATTTGTGCTGGCGAATAAAGTTTTTTTTAAATGAAACTGGTGGTTAGTTATTGGGGTGTTTATCTCTTTGAAATAAGAATCCATCCATCCATCTATGAGCCAGTTTCGTCCACTACTGGACATAGGCCTTTCCAGGATTTCACCACTCTTGGTGGTCTTCCTGGAAGAAATGCCCATACTCACACTCGCTGGGCAGGCGGGTTGGTGAGCGTGGTGCCGAAACCCTTGCACCAGTGACGCCGCTGCCCATCACCAGTCTGTTTTATATAAGGCCCGGCAATTGGGGATGGATATACTGCCATCCATCGGTCCCAGGCAATGGTGGGCCGCCTGGTTTTGCCTGAGTGCTGTTCTCTAACTCTCCCCCGAATAACTTCGGGAGGATTTGCGAGTAAGATGGTGGTGCCTCCACAGTCGAGCCCGGCATCAGCTCTACCACCTACCAATAAGAATACGCTTATCTTTTTACAAGATTTTATGTACCTCACCTGTTAGTTAGTGAGTATGTTAGTTTGTATGTCCGGGACAAATCTTACAACTGAATTTTAAAACAGTTTCTCTCAACCGATTGAGCTGAAATTTTGCGCAAACGTTTGGGTTTAGTGGGAATGCACGATAAGCTCAGTAACGTCTTTCTAAATTAAATTTGGTAGATAGAACATGATGTCGAGTGATATTTCTATACCAACCTCCTTTACATGTGGATTGGAGAAATCGGATTTGACGGGGAACATACTAAGCTAAGTCACATTAACTTAAGTCTAATATGACGAACTAAATTTATTTTATCACCCCCATGGTGAAAGGTTTTGCATAGCAAAATTACTTTATACTACACCTGCTTGGAAAGTTCCTTCTTACTTTTTCAAAAACGATGGAGAATATACGTCATTGCTGTCATACCAATATGCGAGCGGAAAAAATCCATTGATAACGTGCTGAGCGGGCAGAAAAAGAATATGAAAATCCGTTGTTAACGTGCTGTTTTTTTTTTATTTGTTGACAACATCCGTACGATAAGCATAAATGTTACATTAAAAAGGGTATAAACTTCTTGGTACATAACCTAGCTTGAACAATAATGCCAAAAGACAAAAAGTTTTTATGTCTTAGCTTGCAAAATAATACTGGCCATTTGTTATTTATGTACATTATTAAAAAAAGAAATTAAAAACTGCAAATCGAACGCGAGTCATCAATCTGTTTCTTTGGTTGTATCTTTATTAAAAATAACTCGAAATGTCGTCTAGTAGTGATATAGAAGAATGGGTGATTTTGTCTTTTATTTTCCTCGCAGGTGTAGTAGTATAAAGCACTATGTATCACTCGGGAGAAAGTGCGATTCCCAACTCGTGTGTATTGAGGCCCTCGGCTGCGCCTCGGCCTTTTTCTCCACTCGGTGAACAATTTACTATTATTCACTAAAAAGCACAAAAGAAAATCTATACATAGATATAATACGTATTTATATATTTTGTTTTGAAAAGTAATTGCTGTGCATTTTACTAACGTTACAGAGGACAGGTAACGGCGTCAATGGTGCGAGGGTTTCAGCGTACTACGGCACTGCCACTTGCATTATCACAGCTCACACTCGAGAACACCTCTGACAACCACTCAGGGATTCATGTCGTGATGATATATATTTTATGCATAAACCTGAGTCTAAAATTTAACATCTACAGCAGAATCTGGCTTTTAAAACAAAACATTAACACCACATCTTAATACCGACCATTTGCAGAGTTACGCAGTATCTACCCTTGCATTCCCTTTGCTAATGGGAGAGTTGTCAGCTTCAATAAATTATTTTCCCACCAAAAGTTTTTATACACATGAATTAATAAATATACCTATTTAGATAAACTAAACTTGGAAAATTAATACCTACATAAGAGAAAGGAAACGAAACGTTTTTATTTTTTTCTTTTCCATGTTATTTTTTAGTTATTTCTCGGTTTTTGACCACTTGTTGGCCACTTGTAACAATGTAACTGCCGCAGTTTTCATTGAAACAGTATACAATTTATGAACTTCCAGACAAAATAATTATACAACGACATAATTCGGACATTTCGGAAATTCATTTTATTTTATTTAAAATAAATAAAATATAGTTGATGCTTGTGATTGTTGGCACTTGGTGGAAATTAATACACATTATGTTTATTTATAACTCATGTACTTATCCACAATATAGTTATATTAAATATTATACCCAACCGGTTTCGCTATTCAGCATTCTTGAGGGCTTTACTACAATACTTATTTAATTACATTTTCAGAATCTACAAATAAAAATACGTGCAATAAAATAACAATTTTATCGAAGTGATTAGGGGAATACCAATTAAATATGGCCGATAAACAATGGAAGGTAGTTGAGCCAACGTTGTGAAGTGATGTTTGCAAATTATTACGAAAACGTATTGTAACACCAGCGTTGTACAAACAGTTGGAATTGTGATGGTTTGGTGATGGGGATGTCATAAGTAAAAAATATACACATTATGGTAGAAGAGAAAACGATGAAAAATTAAATTGTATGTCACAAGAACAGTGCAGAAACTCAATATAAACAAATCTAATTGGATAATATTAAAATAATAAAGAATGTCAGAACTATATTAAAATTAAATACAAATAGGTTATTTAAAAATGTCTGTTGAATGTAGAACTGATAAAGTCAATAAACTTAAAAACTATTTAAAATATTGCAGTAATGGGGTGTTATTTATGTCAAGTTGTTGACATAAATAACATATTAATAATATTTTTATTTGTATTAAATTTTATTATAGTTCTGACATTCTTTTTTATTTTCAACTTGAGATAAATAACACCATACATGCATATAATTGATTATCAACACTTGCCAATTTCAGAAATTTGCTTTTAAAACAAATGAAGCACGTTATTAATTAGAACTTGGCACCTGTATAGGTTTCAATTCATTTATCGAAGCTGACAAATTGCACTATTTTTGTACCAAACTTGGCCCCTTTTTGAATGTTTTGTGTGGGAAATCGCTACGCTCGGGAGTTATCTCTAGAGTCCCTCGTTACGCCCAGGGTTCAATATGTCGCCCGTGACGTAAGACACTGCTTTATTCCTTTAGTGCTACTGATTACTTGAAAATATTAAAAAGTCAACTAAGCGCGATAGTAGGCGCAGTAATCATCTACTATTATCATATCTAAGACTAAACACAAATGTGCCCCTTCGGGATTTAAACTTGCGACCTTCAGATTAGTGGCCAAGACATTCGTAACAACAGACTACAAAAGCGATCAAAAATGTATCACATCATGGCATTATTACAATATTCATGGTTATAATGAAACGGAGTAAACATAAAATTGGAAAAAGAACAAATAAATCAACAATTTGGGCTTACTTAAATTAAATAGAATTTAGGGAAAATTCTTTGATACTGTTAACCCTAACGAGCGAGAGATGAGAGGAGGATCGGTGTTTACTTTTATTGTCCAGATAAATCTGTGTAACTGCCTGATAATCGCTACTAAACGCCTCTGACGTAAATATTGCCCCTTTTAAGTTTAGGGGAGTAACTGTATTCTGTTATTTTTATTTTATTTTTCGTTGCGTGGCACGGTACCGCGTCTTTAGTAAATGTACCTTGTGGAGACGCCAGTGACGTCACAGACCTGGCCGACCTCGGGTATAGTTAGGAGATCACATTTTCGAGTGACCACCGCTAAATATACCTTACCGAGACACCGCTACTCGAGTATATTTAGTAGCACTAGTTTAAAATGCATCATTACTAAATATATCCGATTTCGATAGAATCACTTGCTTGAATGAAATCGGGTATAATTAGTAGCTGTTTTAAAAAAACCGCGCGGTAGATACTAATTATACCCGAGCAGGATTACCCTTAATATCTTGTCTCCGTATTGTAATTGATTCCCGCGCTTTTGCCTCCCTAAGTCTATTTTTTTGTTTACGTACTGTAGTAGTAACTATTAATTTATAATAATTTGTGCTTTAGTTTCGATAGCCACAGCCGAGGTTATTGAAATGGACATTATTTCTGCGCAATTTAATTGTGTTTTTGGCAATTTAATGGATGAAAACTGCAAAAGTTAATGTAATTTTGTTTAATTAATGACAAACTTTATCAAAAAAGTGTTAAGATGAGTGCAGGGATTTTTTCAAAACGGTTTTGGTTCAAGCAATGCGTGCGGATAAAGACAATAATATTAAATAATATTATAATTATGTAATTATGAATATTATTCAAAATAAGAAGCATTGGGGGCAAAAAGGGCGTTAGGCAAGCTAATGACCTTTTTCATATTATTACATTAAAAGAACCGTAGTTCCATCTAGTTTTATGTGGCAAAAACTCATTTCGATTGAATGATCCTAGATGTCTCTGTCCGTTTAAATTTGAAAGCAGGTCGCGAACGTTGTTTGTTTTAAACGACTAACCACTTGTAAGTTTGTTTTTGGAAATTTGGAATGAAACAAGAAAAAAAGAAAGATGTGTTAATTGAAATAGGCGTTACCTTGCGGAAGTCCATCACTAAGTAAAGGATATATGAATATAATTACAAATTATATTCATATATCCTTTACTTAAAGATGTGTTGTCTTTAACACCTTTTTTGCAGCCAGCAAATGCCGAGTGGCTAAAAAATATTATCACTTTTGGAGAAGGTGATAAAAATCAAGCATCACAAGAGATGGGCAGCGAATCTAACGAATCATCAAGAGAATGGGAGCAATACTAATGCAGTTATTAAGTATAAAGTTTAAAATTATTAAGTTGTAGTGCCTTGACTATGCCATTAAAGTTGATTTTCTAAATAAACACTCCTGTTTTCTTTCAAAATGCAATAGGGCTATCTGATATTTTACAATTGGGTGCAACAAGGGCGTGTAACATGGGTATAAAAAAAAATGTTTTGTCTATTGCTAGTGATATATGAACCAAAACAAAATATCTGAGTAATTACTCAATAACCAAGTAATGCTGCAAATAAAACAACACTCAAGCAACTACCTTTATAAAATTACACACATTTAAAAACTTAACAAGTGAATATCTCAATTTGAACTTTTTCGAAGACGCCCTTTTTGCACCCAATGCTTCTTATTTTGAATTTGAATCGCCCGAGGACGTCTCAGCTGCGTACACAAATCGATGAACATGAAATCAACTTATATAGTTCGCAAAAGTTCTCCAAATGTAAAAAGACTCATTTATCGAAAGATACACGTGCTAGCACTCCTCATTAAATATTGACATCTCCATATTAATTATGAATAAAACCACATTGCAGAACCAATATTCATGATCTCATTAAAAACTTCTTGACGCAAAAAACTAGATTTAACTTTAGAATTGAAATTCCTTAAATTTATCATTCATTCATTAGATTCATTACATTACAGACATTGGCCAGGTATATTTAGTAGCACGTAATCAATCACGCCACGCTAGCTCCTAAATATAACCGATTATGATACTCCAACTCGGGTATATTTAGTAGTTGGAAATTTCGAAAGCCTTGTACTAACTATACCCTACCAAAACTCTATAGGGAGTTTCCGCAAGGTACATTTAGTAAAGACGCTACGGTACCAAAGCCCTTTGCACTTTTTATTTTTATTTAGTTCATATTATTCCGGGCTCGACTGTGGAGGTACCACCATCTTACTCGCAAATCCTCCCGAAGTTATTCGGGAGAGAGTAAGAGAAGAGCTCTCAGGCAAAACCAGGCGGCCCACCATTGCCTGGGACCGACGGATGATGGTATAATCATCCCCAATTGCCGGGCCTTATATAAAACAGACTGGTGACGGGCAGCGGCATCACTGGTGCATGGGTTTCGGCACCGCGCTCACCAGCCCGCCTGCCCAACGAGTGTGAGTATGGGCATTTCTTCTAGGAGGACCGCCAAGAGTGGCGAAATCCTGGAAAGGCCTATGTCCAGCAGTGGACGAAACAGGCTGAAAGATGATGATGAAAGATTAATAAAAATTCAAAATTCTAATCAAGTTACATCATTTAAGATATTGTGTAGTTTACCATATTTTTTTATTTCAATAATTTTTAATAAAACTAGTCACTAAATGTGACTTACAAGGTCACCAGAAGTATAGCCCTCTTAAATGCAACTTCTCACAAGTTGTGTTTCCAGCCAATAAAAGCCTCCCCGTAGAATGCATAGCCTGAAATTCGACCACAAAGCAGTCAAACCAACCAAAACACCTACATTTAGCTGAGTATGAATAGTCAATGGAAGGTTTAAAGCCGTCAATACAGCAAGAGCTGCACAGAGCACGTACCTTCGATGGCCTAATCCAGCTAGTATGAGAGCCAGTCAAATTATAACGGATTTTAGGCAAGTCAAGATTAGCCAACTAGTTGAAAGGTAGTGTGACATTCAATTTCTAGGGAGTCCAAAGTTGCATTTCTTTTGAAATATTGTATATAAATTTAAAAGAACATAATACAGGGTGTAAATGCAAAGTCAAGAATCCCTATAGGGTATGAAAGTATACACGATTCTGATGTCATTACGAGAAAAAAAATACACCTTGAATTTTCACAAAAAATTCCATCATTTTTCTAAGCTATGGCTACGTAGCTCACCGGCCTCCGCACACACCTAATTGAACCCCGCAACCCGCACCCCTCAACCGAGTGGCCAGCGAACCAGTGGGGGTGTCCACGCGATTAGTGTATTTTGAGTAAAGAAAATCGTCTTATTATGAGGTACTGGTACTTTATTTAGAGATCCCAGTATTTAAAATAATATCTTTACCGATCATACTAACACACCCTCAGAGTACTCTTGCCTTTGCTTTTACACCCGGTATAGTCAAAAATAAATTTAACGCCAAAAAAACTACAGGTTCTGATCGAGAGTCTAAAGTGACTAAGTGCACGTTTTATAAGGTTAAAAAAACACTTTTTAGGGTTCCGTACCTAAATTGTGTAAAACGTGTCCTTCCGTCCGTCTGCTTAGAGTAAGCTATAGACGTACTCAAAGCGCGCCAAATTGTTTGTCAGGCGCTACCATTTTAGTGGCCTGTTTTTTTGCACTTGGCCAAATTGTTAATGTTGACAAGTTTCGACCATGAACCGTATTTAGTTGGAATAAAACACAAAACCCGGGATCAAAGAGGTCTAGCATTTAATTGGTTTTGCCGGAAGAAAAAGCACAAAACTGAGTATAGCTGTTTTATTACCTCATTTTCGGCCATTTTGTCAGTAAGTCTATTCTTATACCCTCGATATGTAACCCTTTTTTGTTACGTTTTCTTTTAGTTGATTTTTTTAAAAAAAATTTTCTAAGCTACTGTATTATAATGAAAAATATTGCATATAGTTTACTTAGCATTATTTCATTATTTGTGTAAAATTTTTGTATGTTATACAAAATTATTTTTTGTGATTTTGGTACAAATCTAAAGAATCGATTATATAAAGATGATCATTGAATTATTATATCAGCCATTAGATTACACATCTAAATGTATTCGGGTCGATCGGTCAATTTTGGTTGGTAGGGAGAAAAACATACAACCTCTCAGGCAGTCCTAAGCTTCTCGTTCAGGTAACAAAGAATTTCAGCTGTGAGAAACCTGGCTTACCTAAAGTTGCTCTTTTTGATATTCACCGGCTCTCATACTGTGTGGGATCAGACAGCTGAACATCCACTGCCACGTTGTTTGTGCTAGCTCTTCATAGAATAACCTGGAAACCGAAACTGGTTCACTGATATAATTCTTTAACCTTGCCGAAACTAAGAGTAAATATGTGGATACAAAAAAACAGGTTTTAATTGGTGAAATTAATAATATAAATTAAATAAACAACAACAAAAAAACAAATCCCTTAAAATAACTAAAAACCTATTCGACTTCAGCAACTGCCTGAATATCACGCTTTTAAGATTTACAACAAGAATGGAAAAGTTTGTGGCATAAGTCTCCTTTCAATCGTTTGCAAGTTGTATGCAAGGGTGACGGATAAAACAGATGAAAAAAATTAGGATGTACTACAAACAAGTTTAGAAGAGGTATAGTTTGCGTGGATCAAATATTTTCACTATGAAGCATATCTGGAAAATGTCTGAGAAAACACCAGGAGGTTTTCTGCGTTTGTGGATTTAGAAAAGGCTTACAATAGAGTGATGAGGGATGACTTATGGACAACACTGTTTGTATATGGAGTAATTTGTCACCTGGTGCGGGCCCCAAAATCTCTCTATGAGAATTCCAGTGCTTGTTTGCATCAGGATTGACGGGGCATACATTGAATGGTTTAACATCTGCGGAGGAGTTAGACAGGGATGTGTAGCGTCACCGTGGCTGTTCAATCTATTTATGGACAGTTTTTTGAATTATTTAAAAGAGCGTGAATGTTGACTAAAGTTACTGGAGTTACTTATCATCTTTGTGTCCGAAGTACGGTTATAAGGCTTACTGTAGTCACGTTTGGTACCTATTTAAAATCGTCGGTGAAAAGAGGGTGTATGATTATTATTGTAAACTGTTCTATTGATTGTCCACATTCAGATACACCTGTGACATCTCCTGAGAGACATGTTGTGACGTTGCGTTTTTTTTTGTATGTTAGTTTACTTACAAAAATAAAATATTATATATTTTCCTTTTATAAGCTATTCATTTGATTAAATACACAAAACAAAACAATAGACTAAATATTTTCGAGATATATTCCTACATAAACATAAGCTGTTAAGTTAATGCTTACCAATAATAATGGACTTATATCTGAAATAAAATTATTTGATTCGATTTTGGCCCATTTAGGAGCTGGCATCAGTCGAATTAATCCAAAACGGATACATACGAGTATTAAAGAACTTGCAGATATTATTTCAAACTGCAAAAACAATAGTCCAAGAACTCCCCCGGGCTCCGGGCAGGTACCGACAGTGATTAATACCCCAACTATAAACATCTAACATTTCGGAGTAGCTACGAACCTACCTTCGGTCATTAGTGGATCCAAAACAACTCCCTGAGCCAGCCTGGACGCGCGTCTACCAACGCTGACCCTGAGGAGCAAACAAATTGCTTTCTTAAACTTTCTTACGGGGTGGCAATTAAAGGGGTAAATAAGATAACGATGAAATTTATTGCCTCGTATTTGATTGCCCTGTAATTTCTTGCTGCTTGGCTGTTTTTTTACGAAATTCGAAATGATAATGGTCACCAGATATTTATGCGAGAACAAAATAATGAGGTAGTGATCTAGCATAATATAAGGTGACTTTTCATAATAGACAAATTCATACTAGGGACTCGGTAGGTGGTTAGTACCAAAGGTCAATGACCCTTTCTGCGATTAATTCAACATAAAATTTTGGCTTCCTATAATACTAATTGACCCTGAGTCTATTAGTAATATAGGAAGCCAAAATTGTTCTTACAGTAGTATAGAGGTACAAATAAAATTATTTGTATTTTACAATAAGAGTAAGTGAACCTGTTGAGGCTCCAGTGTGAATTTGGCTGTATCATGCAAAGTCATCTTATATTGCTTTGACGATTTTGCAGTTTTTGTTGCTAAATTATTGAATTAATTAATTATTTAAAAATAAGGGTACGGAACCTGTTTCTTTCTGCGCGGGCCTGCCTTAAGAAATGAAGACACATAAATTACGTGATGGAATCGAATGACGTCAATACAAAGCGACTAAACTTACTGTGATCTACCTACCTGTGTAGTTTCAGTTACATAATAAAAAATAAATTAAATAATAATTATTATTCAGCGATATTGCCGTAGTGGCGAATTCTAGAACGGTTGAAGAGAAAGGGAAAGAACTGTATACATAAAAAAACAGGTTCTTATAAACCTATTTTTTTTGCATGAAGAAATATTTATTTTGCTACAGATTAAATTTGAAGAATAGACACATACATTTCATAAACGCACGCTTAAAAGTTCACCTTTGCTTTTAACTTAATTTCAAGCTGAATCATTATCGTTACTTTGAAGCAACGTGATTTTTTCTTCAATCTTGTTTATTCATCACTCTTTTCTATACAACTTTTTTGTACTTTTGAATATATTGAGTAAAACGCGACGTAGTGAAAAAAAGCGCATGAACCTTCGGTCTGCCAAATAGAAACAATGCGTTTTTTTTGTAATTTTCCACGATATTTACCAACATTTGTACACTACACTTAAATAAATACACATCAAAACAATCTAAGCAACATGCATCACGTTATAAATTCTACAAATTGTATTGGTTAATTATTCTATATTTTCTTACTTTTGGTTCCAGAGTACCTACTGGCTGGTTAAAAGAAAAAAAATCGATTGTTTTGTTTTTTCATAAAATTAAAAGCGACGAAGGCATTTATTCGAATATAAATGTGTTTTCTTTGATAATTAAAATTTGGTATTATATGAATTTTATAATTTTAACAAAGTTTTAATTACATTTTTGATTGAAAAAAACTTTTACTTGTCCACTTATTTATATCATTTCCCTTACCGGTTTCGCTGTTATAGCATTTTCAAAGGTTTTTTGGTTGTTTAGTTTAGTTGGTAGGTAAACAACCAAAAAACCTTTGAAAATGCTATAACAGCGAAACCGGTAAGGGAAATGATATAAATAAGTGGACAAGTAAAAGCTTTTTTCAATCAAAAATGTATAAAAAGTTCCACCAAGTGCCAACAATCACAATCATCAACTCCGTTTTAATTACAGTTTTCGAAAAAATTTAATTGTGTGACATTTTTTACGTGATGGAGCGTCGTCATTTGACCGCAGATGAAATGCAAAGAGCTGTGGGGATGTTGCAAGCGGGAAGAAACCAATCTGAGGTATCTCGATGTAAACAGGAGCGTTATTTGCGTTACACTACCATAGGAAATCCCGCTGGGCAGCACCCAGGCCGTGGAAGGAGTACAACCACTCGGCAAGACCGATACATACAACTGACTGCAAGACGTCAGGTCTAAGGCTACAAAACTCAAGTGGTGTTGTTGTTAGCACCCAAACCGTGCGGAATAGGCTGCATGAGTACGGCCTACGAGCACGACGCCCAATCAGGTGCCCATCTGTACGTCACGGGAATCGCGCTCGTCGATATGAATGGTGCAGGGAACACATAACAAGGACCCAGGAGCAGTGGGATAAAATTTCATTTTGCGATGAGTCTCGTTTCGGGTTTAGGCCTGATACAAGAAGGGTAACAGTGCACCGTCGTCCCGGCAATACTGAAAGGCTGAGGTGTGTTCAGGAAGGGTATGGGCGGGTATTATGAAGAACAGACGAACTGAGCTCGTTTTTGTAAATGGAAACATGAACGCTCAAAATTACGTTGAGGATGTTCTCAGGCCTGATGTTCATCCGTTTGCACAAACCCTTGGCTCCGGTTTTACGTTAATGCATGACAATGCGCGTTCGCATACAGCTTTGCGGACGAGGGAGTACTTGGCAATGGAAAACATTCTGGTGTTGTCCTGGCCTGCACAATCGCCGGACCTCAACCCCATCGAGCACGCATGGGATATGATTCAGAGACGCGTTTTACAGGAATTGGACAGGGTGACAACAACCCAACAGTTAAAGGATTTGCTAAAATTTCATTGGGAGCGATTGTCGCAGGATAACATTAACAAACTCATCGATTCTATGAATAATCGGTGGCGACAAGTTTTGGACAACAGAGGAGGCCCCACTTTGTATTAAATTATCAAATTCTTTAACAATAAATTAATTTGGTTTATCAAACTAATTTTGTTTTAAAATGTTTAAACCCTAACCTACGCATGTTACAGTACACATCAAAATTGTTAATTTACGTTATTAAATATATATATATATATAAAGTTGTTGTTTTTACATTATAACGTTTGTTTTTTATCTAAAAAATAAAACAACATGTTGCTTAGACTTTTTTGATGTGTGTATATTAAACAAACAAAAAACCTGTAAGAAACAACATTTTGTACAAAAGCAGCACTTTATTGCTAAAACAAAATCTTCCAGACAACCTGTAGTTGAAAGAAAAAACCCACTAAACAAAAAAAAAGACTATTCTTTATAGTCATCCAAAAGAGTCTCTCGAGGCAAGAAACGCTTTAGGTAATCCGCAGCCTTGGAGGTACGAAATTAATTCACAATACAGCAGAACTCAGTGGCGTTGTGGCCGCTTGCCCTCCGGTCGGATTATATTAACTAACGGCCAGTGGCTAATTATTCCACGGCTTAGGCTGCGTTCTCTATACATAGAAATTAAACCAATTACTATACTAATCATATTAAATTACTTTTCGAAAGAAATATATGCGCAAATAAAAGAATCTTTACGTTTTTAGGGTTCCATACCCGAAAGGTGCCAATCCAATTAACTAAGGCTTCGTTGTCTGTCTGTGTGTCACAGCTAGGCCCACCCGTAATAGGTAGAACATTGAAATTTTCACCGAATACGTGATAATATGGCGTCGTTCACGACAAATATTCAAAATGTTAAACTCAAAACCCCGATACAATAAACCTCGTAGCTAAAAGTAGCTTGTCAACCTTTTTGCACCGAGGTTCATTCGTAAGATGATAGATGGCGCCATTTCGACTCCCACTTGACAAAATTATCATGGCATGCATGCAACGATCTTCCAAAACATCGTTGAATGCAGGCGCGGTCGCAGCTCAAGATTTTGGGGGGGGGGGTCATCTTGGCTCAAGTACAGTTCAAGAAGCCCACTTTACCAGTAAAACAGGTTAAATTAAGAGTTATTTTTATAACGTTATTTTGAACATTTTTGACCTAGGCGTTTGTTAGCAGACAATAATTTCTTTGAAATGTTCGTAAACCATCAAGTTATTAGGGATTTTTCGAGTTGACGTGATGATTTCGAGGGGGGGGGGGGCTAACCCCTGTGACCCCTCCCCCCCCTCGGACCGCCACTGTGGATGTATGAAAGGCGCCTCCCTGAATTGCGTGCACTAAGGTACAATTACGGCTCCAGATATACTCCTAGCGTACACTGGACAGTTAGACCAAGACATCCAAATTCTTACTGAACACTCAGTAAATGCTCAGTAAAAAGGTTTGATGATTCAAGATTCAAAATGTTTATTTGTAAAATAGATACCTAAATTATACGTTTTACATGTCAAATCTAATCTGTATAAAATAATATTTTATAATGAAAGAAATATGATACTTACGGGAAATATATATTTAAAAAAAACTATATTTAAGTTGGGCCACTAAAGTTATACACATGCATAAAATAAAGACTTATTGGAATAATAATATGATTAAACATGATGCAATTAATAAATAAGTTGATAAATAAACTGAATAGACCATAAATAAATATAATGCCTATCCATCCATCCATCCATCAGCCTGTTTCGTCCACTGCTGGACATAGGCCTTTCCAGGATTTCGCCACTCTTGGCGGTTCTCCTGGAAGAAATGCCCATACTCACACACGCTGGGCAGGCGGGTTGGTGAGCGCGGTGCCGAAACCCTTGCACCAGTGACGCCGCTGCCCGTCACCAGTCTAATTTATATAAGGCCCGGCTATTGGGGATGGATATACCGCCATCCATCGGTCCCAGGCAATGGTGGGCCACCTGGTTTTTTTGCCTGAGAGCTGTCCTCTTACTCTCCCCCGAATAACTTCGGGACGATTTCCAAGTAAGATGGTGGTACCTCCACAGTCGAGCCCGGCATCAGCTCTACCACCTAATAATGCCTAACCAAATATATACTAACATAAGTAAAAATTAAAATATTGTATATACCTACATAATGCAATGAATAAATAAGTTAATAGATAAATAAACTATAAATAGATTTAATGCCTAAATCCGCCCATTCGATTAATCTTGCTAAGAAGAAGGGCAAGAAACTTACCAAAATCATGTCTTTTTTTATCAGTATTGATGATCCTTTTTTGTGAAATTCGTAAATTATTCTTTTCGTGTTCCTTCAAATGAGAGCCCAGCCCCGAGTCAACTACTCCGGGAAGTCAAGATTTCATTATGCAAAATTAACAAAAAGTGTTATCGATCCTTGTTACTGATCAATCACTTACCAAGCCTCCGGTATGAGTTTGGTTGCATAAATAAAAGTTACCTTATATATAAACTACAACTAACCGTATCACAATAGATGTCAGTCCAGATCCTGGCTCGGATTCATGTTACAGATAAAAGACGAATAAGTCATTAATTCATATTATAATATTTATATTTATGTAAAAAACTAAACGATGCACTTGGAAACATAAGTTTCCATCTCAACAAATAATACAAGTTTAGTCAGACTATAGGGTAAACTAATCCAATAATGAAATTCGAGCGCTTTCCAAACCGAAACCTCTAAATATTCTCAAATTAGCGCTTACACTTGCCAATGAATACAACGGTCTTCTATAGCGGCGTGTTAAGGCGACTAGGCACGCCCCCGCTGCAGTATATTTGGTAACGCATTTCTCCGTTGTTTTTTATTACAGATCAAAGTTTGAGACCTGTAGCCTTAAGATGAAAACATCATGGCTTCGTTATAGTTCCGTTCACGCTAGATTTTATTTATTTATTTATTATTGGGAAAAAAACAGTTTTCTTATCACACAATACAATCAGGAATAGCTAAAATATAAAACCAAAAAAGTTTCCACATAAATCTTAACAACAAAATTAATTAGTGCACGGACATTTACAACAACACAAGTTACCAGTAAAAAAAAAAAAACACATACAGCGATTTACTAAAATCAACGGAAAACAAGATACAAAAAATTACTTAAAAAACAAAATAATACAAGAAAAAGCGTCTACAATTTTAAAATTACTCATTTTTCACAAACGTTTTAAATAATCTTCCTCTAAATTGTCCTAGCGAAAGATGCAATATGTCAAGATCAATAAAGTCTTTATTATAAAGATCACAAGCCCTAACCAAAAATCTATTTTTTGCGTAGTTTGTATGAAATCTGAAAAGTTTCGCTACTGTCCGCTAGGGGCGTTTATCAAATACCATACAAAATCTAAAGTGGGCGCAACTATAACGTAGCCGGGATGTTTTCATGCTAAGGATACATAATGCAACGTTAGACCAAGACCTAACTCACTGACAAATCCTATCACTTAAACTAGCACCTATAGTTAGTAAGCTTTGGGCCACCACCCTCATAACGAAACCATGCCGTCAAGCGACTCGTGGTGTCCTGGAATGACAAGAGTAATCACAGGCAGTTGTCATTCAGTCATTTATTCGTTACCGACATTTTGGACAAGAGTTTTACCCCCGATTTCACAATTGAGAATTTCTAGTTAAGTAGTGCTTAACTTTCAAATGCAGCACCGTGATTGGCCAATTCGTCACTTATGTATCCACTTAGCGAGACTTTCTTAATTCAGAAACTGGCCTTTAGTCTAACACAAGGGCTACACCTGCGTCATAGCGTGCTTAATCTACTATGCGTCTGAATTAGACTATGGATGATATGATTAAGTGTTTAAATATTTTTTCTGTTGATAGGAATAAGTTTTTCCTTAAACAGGAATAAAACGCAGATTTTTTGGTGGCGTTAATTTCATTAAAAAAATAAAAACATAAATATTACGGAAATACGGGCCTTTTACACCTGTATACAAAAATTTCCTTTGTCCGGATATTTAAAAAAAACTGTCATTACTCAGTATATAGACCATATTATCTACAAGCTTTTGCCCGCGGCTCCACCCGCGTGTTTTTCGGTTTAACGACATGCTTTTTTCCGGGATAAAAGTAGCCTATGTGTTAAGTTAGGGCATAAGCTATATCAATTCTAAATTTTATCCAAATTCGTTCAGCCGTTTTAGCGTGAAAGAGTAACAAACATACACACACACACACACACACACAAACTTTCGCATTTATAATATTAGTGTCATGTGATAGTGTGATGGCCGATGTCATTGTTACAACAGAGTAATAACTGTATTTTCTTATATGCGAGCAAAAGTTATATTCGTACACAGCTGTATAAGGCTCGTATTTCTGAAATTTTTAATGTTTTTATGAATGTAATTAACTCCACTAAAAATCTCAGTTTTCTTCCAGTTTATGGAGAAGGTTATTCCTATCAACAGAAAAATATTTGAACACTTTTAATAATTTCATCCATTGTCCATAATGTGATCGCATCCACAGATAACTTTATTGGCGTAACTAAGGTTTCTGCGCCGAGCCCGGCTCCAACTCATAAAGCCATCTACGAGTATCTGTTCCCGATTTTCTGAACGTAATAAGAAAAATAATAAGATAAATAGGGACAACCCTCTATACAACGAGATCACATAAAATAAAAACAAAACAAGTAACGCATTAAATTAGATAAAACATCTTTTATGTCAATGATACCCGTGTTTCTGGGGGGCACATGGTATTCTGGGCGGGCATGGCCCCTGGCACCTATTTTATTTTGCCTAAACTTCAAAGAATCAAAGAATATATATTTTTTTGTAAAATACATACATAAAATATACTTTCTACAAGTCAAAGTTAATCTTTACAATATAATATCTTTAGAGTAAAAAAATATATATAAATATACTAATAAGGGAAATACATACAAAAAATATCTAGGTTGGGCTACTAAAATGTAATTATACACCTGCATAAAATAGAGAAATCTAGGAACAAAAATATTATATATAAATGATGCAATGTACAAATAAGTTGATAAATAAATATGGGAGATACATACAAAAAATATTAAAGTTCGGCTACTACAATGTAATAAAGTTATACACTTGCATAAAATAGAGAAATAAAGGAATAAAAATATTATGTTTATATATACATAATGCAATGAACAAATGTGTTGAAAAATGAACTAAATAAAGCATAAATAAAAATAATGACTAACCATCCGCACCATTCGATTAGTATTGCTAAGAAGAAGGGCAAGAAACTAAGCAAACATTACTTTAAAAAAAATATATGGTACAAAATCAAATTCTATACAATTTTTTAATACCTACCTAAAGGTAGGTTACTTACCTAAGTAAAGGCCTAAAAAATATAAGACTGCAGGAATTATTTCACGAGAAAAAATGTACCTCAGTCAACCCGTCTCATACTGTCTATTACTTCACTGACAATCCTATTCTTAACTAGGAGCAGTTGTAGCTCTAGCACAAAAAGAAATCACAAAATAATAAACCACATTTCCATTAGTCGCAGATCGACGCGCCTTAACTCGGAGCAAGCAAACAGCTTACAGAAATGTTCTTAGCAAACATTTGAATGTTAGTTGTAGGGAAGTTCTCTCTGTTGCCTAAATTGTCTAATTTAGAGGTCTCTATGATAAATTGTAATGGCAGTCGTTGTTCTGGATTAGGTAGCCGACCATTCGTCATGCTTTGTAGGTGTTTGTCATAGTACGAGCAGAGTTATAGTTGTTGTCTTAGCCTTAGGCGATGGAGTGAATGTTTTTCACTCAGTCGATTCATTTTCGATTTCTTTTCGCTTTTGCTGGGATGCGATGTCATCGGACTTGTGACGTTTCAATAGACAATGCTTTAAGAATAAGAATAAAAATATCTATACTATACTTGCATAATAAAATACAAAAAAATTCGTGTCTGTACACTAAAGTCTATTCTGAAAGCTTAATTTTAGATTTAGAGCTGTCAACTTTTAAATTTTTCTTAAGTAACTATTTTGGAATGAAGAAAATTTAGTTTTGACAGCACTAAAAGTAAAATTAAAGATTTCAGAATCGGCTTTATTGAATATTTTTGCGAAATTAGTATTGACCGCTGGACTGACAATGATCTGAAGGACGTTATGGCTGACGGCTAGATGAGGAGGACGGAGGACCGCCATGAGTAGCGAAATATTGGAAAGGTCTATGTCCAGCTGTGGACGATGACATGACAGGCCAATGGATGGATGTATTGTTAGTATTGAACTGAGGCCAAAACTACAGTTTTTAGAATTTTTGTGTCTGTCTATATATATGTTATGTAAGTTCCGTTTTAACTTGAGAACCACTCAACGGATTTGGATGTATTTTTTTTACTTCGTAGTGAGCCTGGCTGTAAGTGGTATTGACAAAATAACCGCCAAACCAAAAACTTTCGGCATTAGTTTTAAAAGATACATTGATTGAAAGACTGCTCCAGGCAAGCAAAGTCGCTGGTAAAAGCTAGTAATAAGTCCGGCTGCCCTTATTTTTATAATGACATGTGACTGTCGTGATTTTCATAAAGTTCATGACCCAGAAAATAATGGTGATTTTAAACGTCGTTAATTGATCAATTAATGAATAATACAAAACAGATCGATAAGATGTCGTGTCAGTCATAAAATGGGTACCAATCCTTAGTTTAGTAGTGACATCGCAATTTGATACAGCCCAAAACTATATTTTTTATTTATATAATAATTTTTCATTTTTTTTTATTGTCAATATTGACCATCTCAATGCATTTCCAGCAAAAAGTTCTATTTATGCCACTGATCTATTTTATTTGAATACCGCGCGCTATTTCGGTGTTCGTTCATCAACTGCAGGCCCTAGCAGAATAACAGCGTTGCAGGATGTTACTGGTAAAACTCGTAGCATATGCTGAGTTGGGTCCTTTTTATTGACACGACACATGAACTTACACGTTTAAATGTATCGATGTTTGTTTGCATTTGTTTTATTATTTATTATGTTCACAGAATTTAAAGGTATTGTTTCGTGTGTGTTGTGGTGGGGCAGTTAAATAAGCCGCACCTTCATGTTTATCTTTAAAACTAACCAAAATCTACAAAATGTAACTAAAATTCAAATCCGTCCACAATGGATGCTTTATGTAGGTAAGCATACATTTTAGTTACAGGTAGGCTTACCATTACAAAAAAAACAAAATCCTGAGAAAATTCTGCAAAATTTCTTTTTTTGCGGCAAGTTAATTTCTAGCGTGAAGTGAAGATGTGACGCTTGAAATGTTTTATACATATACTAATTATAAACTAAATAGTAATTCTGCATCTGGGAGTCTTAAATTAAATATAAAAATGGCTAATTACAAAAAAGTAACATTGTATATTTACATAAATACATAGCTATTTATGTGAAATGAATATTACAATTGTTTTGTATGGGTATAGTATTCGCAAGTACTGTTAATGTTGATACAATTAAAAAGATTTATTCTATTTCAATTTTAATTTCTCTTTCTTCATTTGTGTGAAAAATCCTTAAAAATTCCGGACATCTTAGAATTCCCGCCGCATTCCGGACAAAGAACCAAAATTTCGGACATGTCCGGAAAATTCCGGACGTATGTCAACCCTAGTTACAAGCAGAATAACAGTGTTAGTACTAGAGCTATGAATGTATGAACCCATACGAATATCTTGAGAACAAAATTTCATACAAGCCCAAGTTCAAGTTCATACAGTAAATAGCGTTAATCTTTGTATGTGTGACAAAAACAGCGTAAGTTTGTATTTTAAAACAAGGAAGAATCGCATTTTAGTAGAATTATTATAATTTGGATCACAAAAACCATCCAAACACTGTTATTCGTTGGTTTGAACCTTAGACCATATACTAGGCAAGCGCCCTTATCCCCCTCTGCCGAAGTACATGAACGATTTGTTCATATAAGTTTGCTTGTGTGCGCGTTTTGTGTTTGTGTTGCAGCTTTTGATTTAGTGTGACATATCAATTTTTCGCAGGAGTGTGCGTGAATGAGTAAATGTGTGCTGTGCGTGTTTACCTCCCCTCCCGTAGAAAACGGCAGAATAATTTCAGTAGTAAGAGTCGCGCTTTGCCAGGTCCCGTGTTAAATGGTCTTCTAAGGTTCGAACAGACATTTTTAATCATCCTTTTGATATTTGACAGTGCGAAGGTCAAACAATAAATGGAGGACTATATATTGTTACGTTAGTTTACACAGCCAAATTCATACTGAAGACACGGCAAGTGGTCAGAACCAAGGTCCAATGACCCTTTCTGTGAAATGTGCAAAATAAAATTTAGACTTCTTATACTAATAGGGTCGAAGTTGTTCTTGACCACGCATAGAAGCACAAAAAAAATCTTATTTCGCCAAAACGATAATTGAAGTTTGGTCCTGACCACTTACCGAGTCTCCAGTATAAATTTGGCTCTATGAACGAAAGTCACCTAATAATGTTACTTCTGCGGAAACGCCTACACAAAAGTATCATACTTTTGCAACTCTTCGGTCAACTACTCGTAATACAAATAAAACAAATTTAATCCAAACGATAACTTAGGATTTTCATATGTAATTTTTAAATAAATGGTATATAATTCAATTTAGTTTAAAAAATGTAGTATTTGGAATAAACAAATGCATACTCGGATA
Organism: Ypsolopha scabrella; assembly: GCA_910592155.1. Taxonomy (NCBI): domain Eukaryota; kingdom Metazoa; phylum Arthropoda; class Insecta; order Lepidoptera; family Ypsolophidae; genus Ypsolopha; species Ypsolopha scabrella. The sequence goes on from OU342978.1 coordinate 2,979,429, forward strand.
CAGAATCCATCCCTCGTCATCAAAATATACAACAAGAGCTTATCGAATATGTACCAAAGCTGGTTGCACTTTGACGGCCTCGGGCGTTGGAGCTAATAGCATTCACTACAGACTAGCCCGACCTGTGGAGCTACTATTTCTGTCTGTGCTAACAAACCTTCATTGTTGCGTATGTACCTCTACCCACCTATTTGTCATTACTCAGAATAATTATAATTTAATATTATTTAATATACACATTTGGTTTTCCAAAAGTAGTGCATGAGTGTACATGCACAAACGAATCGGGTCCAATATCCACAGAACCAGCGTCATCCTGAGGACATTTTCTAGGACACTTGACAATCCCATGATTACCTTATCAAAAATAATGTTTATTTAATGTTTTATTTTAAAAGGCTCCACAATAATTAAGATTAATGTACTAGGAGCCAGTGGCGAAGGGTGAGCATTTTAAAAAGGGAAGCCGGACAAAACAATTCCCTTACTTAGAAAAGCAACCAAGGAAAACATTTAAAAAAAAATTCACTTTGCAACTCCCTGCCAGCCAAGTGTATTTGTCGTATATAAATTTATGGAAATTTTTACAAAGCGCATAATTTAGTATGGATTCCATTTCCTAAACAAGCCGATGGAAATCGTGTTATATGGACCCTTCGCCACCGCTAGGAGCCTAATTACTACGCGCTTCAACCTGGATTTTATTGACACTTCCTATAAGCCGCGGCAATATTCAAGCGTAAGATCATGAATTGAAAAATAGTACTTTCTACAACGGTTACATAATATACTGGTTGTTAGGAAAAGTACTTCGTTCCTTTAAACCACGTGTGCTATAGGTATAACAAAGCATTAATAAATTAAAATTAAAATACATTCATATATTTTTTTATTATTAATTTAAATTATTATTCCTTTCTCTTACATACGTGCCGTTATTTGCAATTGTCTATCACCTATCTCTATCTATCTGTTGCATTGTGAACTAGGGTTGAACAATTTAATGAAAGTTCTTAAAAAATACATATATTTATTTTGTATTAACAAAAAAAAAAAACACGCTTAACATACTCTGTTATATGAACGAAGTACTTTTCCTAACATCATGGATAATGAGAGCCATTGGAACACTTGTGCTTGTTTACGAAACGAACGAAGAAGCGGTGTTATAATAATTTGGGCCAATCACAGCACGGAATCGCGGTATTTCAATAGGTATATTAACATCGGACAAACAGTGTAGGTACTTATAATTACCATAATGTAGTATAGGAATAAATAAAAGGTTTTTTTTAATCAATAATTTTCTAAAATAACTGACATTGTTCAAGTGCCACCCCGTGCGAATATAATATATGGTGCAAAATAACAGGTAAAGCTCAACCGGGCCGCCCTAGAAGAACGTGTGAACGTAGGCGTGTGTACAATGTATTTATACTACGCCGCGCCGTAGCGCGGACATTCGTAGCTCCAAAACCCCTATCCGAGTATTTCACCACAAGTCACACATTGGGCGCACACACGCTTTGATCTCCGATGTTGATCCGACAGTAATTATTCCAATATCAGAGTTTCCAATGGAAACCACTGGAAAATTGGAAACTCGATGATTCTCTGTATGGGTTATAAAATATAGTGCTGGAGGCGGAAATACATGAAAGCAATGTGCAGGTTATTTGCAGTTTTTTATGGCTTTGTAATGAAATGAAAACCTTGTGTATAGTTTCGTACCTTTATCCGAAAGTCTATTTAACAATTTAAACGAAAATACATGTTCAATGCTGAATATTATTTCTGTGTAAATAGAATAGTGTATTGCTAAATATTATTTATTTGTTCATAGAACATATACGTACACAAATAAACGGAGCCCAGGATTTTGAATGTGATTTTCATTTTAAAAATGTTTGTTGCAAAATAAAATTCTGTTTACAAAAAGAACTCGGAAATGTTTTTTAGAATTTTCACCGAACGGTTTGGCTTTGTAAATAAAAATGTAAATTAACGCTTCAATGCAATGTGTTCCCTGTGATCAGTAATGTGTATATACATAGTTTTATTCAAAGGTACCAGTTTATAAAATTTATACCCTAAATTACCCCAGAAGATTTAGCTTCACAACAGTAAAAAGCAATTTGGCCAAGTGCGAGTCAGACTCACACACAAAGGATTCCATTCTGCCACACAATTCGGCTGCGGAACTCTTATTTCATTATGGTGCATAATAACGTATTCTACGAAGTCAAAAAATACTTGAATATATAACAATAAATTACATACCAGTAAAAATATGTTTAAATATACTGAACTAAACATATATGTAAAAACACATTCTTTGACACATACTTATAAAGGTGTATAAATATTTAAATAAATATATACACAACTCGGGCTCGACTGTGGAGGTACCACCATCTTATTCGGAAATCCTCCCGAAGTTATTCGGGGAGAGTAAGAGGACAGCTCTCAGGCAAAAAAACCAGGCGGCCCACCATTGCCTGGGACCGATGGATGGCGGTATATCCATCCCCAATTCCGGGCCTTATATAAATCTGACTGGTGACGGGCAGCGGCGTTACTGGTGCAAGGGTTTCGGCACCGCGCTCACCAACCCGCCTGCCCAGCGTGTGTGAGTATGGGTATTTCTTCCAGGAGGACCGCCAAGAGTGGTGAAATCCTGGAAAGGCCTATGTCCAGCAGTGGATGCAGCAGGCTGATGGATGGATGGATGGATACACAACTCACATATTTTAAGAAAGCGAGAGGTGGTGCTCTTTTAACTTTACCTTAAGGGGGTAATTAGGTAATCCTCGGTACAAAATGCACATCATTATATTGTTTTTCTTACTTTTGAATAAAAAGTATGCAATAAATGTGTTTTAAAGCAACTTGCAGAAATAGTTTATCACACTAATATTATAAATTCGAAAGTTTGTGTGTGTGTGTGTGTATGTTTGTTACTCTTTCTCGCTGAAACGGCTGAACGGATTTAGATGAAATTCAGAATGGATATAGCTTATACCCTAACTTAACACATAGGCTACTTTTTATGCCGGAAAAAGCATGTCGTTAAACCGAATATCACGCGGGCGGAGCCGCGGGCAAAAGCTAGTTAGTAATAAAGTCTTCACCAAAAATTAGGTACTTTGATGTATTACATTTTGTTTACATTACTTTAGCAAACTTAAAAGCGTGTTTACAGTTGTAATGTAATGCAGCTAAAATGTTACGAATAAAATTTAATAATTTTCATGTTATCACCTAACTTTCAACAAGCAGTTTTACCCGAATTGCTATAGAACGCATTTATTGCAAACTTTTTATTCAAAAGTAAGGAAAACAATATTATGATGTGCATTTTGCACCGAGATCCTCCGTTACCACCCTAAAAAGACTAATAGAAGGACAGACACGAATACCTTGCGGCAATGAGTTCCATTGTGCAGAATCTACATTGTAGATAAATAAACCAACAATATATGCTATAAAGTCGTAAAACACATCTAAAGAATATTTGTTCCCAGCCGCACAATGAGTGGCAGTAGTAAACAAAACAGGAAAAAATCACAAATGGCCAGGAAACGGTCGGACAACTCGTAAACCTACTAGATTAAGGGTGGACACAGTAATCTCTAACTATTACTACTTTTGACATAAAGACACTCTTCCTATCTGAGCTGAGTGCTGAGCACCGACCTATTAAATAAATCTATGTATTACTTACTGTACCAGTATATACTCGTATTTCAGGATTTTATTATAAGCCTATACTTTTTTGAAATTGTGTTTTTTGTCTTTTTCGATGCATCCATCTATCAGCCTGGATTGTCCACTGCGGCACATAGGCCTTTCAAGATTTCACCACTCTTGGCGGTCCTTCGACCTCCTCCGATCGCTTCAGATTGTCGGTCCAGCGGGCACGAGGTCAGCCTACACTACGCTTTATTGTACCTGGTGGTGGCCTTTCGGCTTCAACGGCCATCATGTCGGCGACAAATATGGCCTGCCCACTGCCACTTTACCTTACTGAATCCGGAGGCTATGTCGTTCACTTACCGATCTCCGACGGATCTCTCCATTTCGGATTTTTCATTTTTTTTACTCCATCAGAGATATCACAAGCATAGCCCGCTCCATAGCACAATGAGTGATCATATAGCGACAGATCGATTGTCTTCTATTTTATTTGTAACTTATCTGAAAGGAGCCCGTGGTCCATTTGAGCGGATCTTTTTTAAAACAGCTCGGTCTATTGATTCAAAATCACACGCAGACATTAAAAAAATATTTTTTTCAGAACCATAGCCAATGACAAGCAATCTCTCTATACCTGCTACGATGCCTACCTAAGTAAATTATTATGATGCATACAGTAAAATAAAAATATATATGTAACGTATTAGTATTTAGAATATGGGTAGCTATTATTATTATTATATCTTATATACATAATTGTATACATTAAATATACCTTTATTTTAGTTCATGTACGTGAATTTACTTATTAAATATAAGCAAACCCAAAATATATTTTAATATATTATATTTTCCTCTTTCAATTTTTTAAAATTTAATAAATCCTAACGTGCGATAAGTGTATTTGTGTACCTTTATTCCAAAAATAAAGTATTCATTTCATTTCATATACCCGACGATGATGATAACATGTCTATATGAATAGACGAAACTAGTGGCAATTTAATTAATAAATATAGTGGAACTTGTACAGGAAGACTTTTAGTAGGGTAAAATAAAGTAATTTATTTATTTATTTATTTACTGAAAAAAGTTAGTAATACAAAAACTTAAATAGACCTAACCTAGGGTTAGTAGAATACAAAAATATACAACGGTTCGGACTTATACTATAGGCAGGGTCCGACCCAATAAAAACATTGTACCTATACATTATGTATAACCAACATGTACGTTGCACATATTATTGCGAATGTAAGTGCTCCGATACTAGAGTTCTCCGTAACACGGAAGCACTATGAAGTTATTTTTCGCCAGAAGGCGCCCAGTGCACAAAGTTCGTAGAGTAATTTAATTTATTTTTGTGGTGTAAGCCGAATATATATATATATATATATATATACACATATATAGATACGTACATATACTTATATATAACATAATACATACAAATATAGGCTTTTAAAGTCGGTAAAAATGTAATAAATGAAGTTTTTGTTTAAAGATTATTCAAAATTATGATTCGATACACATCTGTTTTTCAATATAGTCATAAGATTTTGATAAAAGCCAAGTACGGAGATTTCTTATTAAATTATTTTTTAGTTTAGTTTTATCTGCTAAAGGTATTTCTTTGATGATTTGATTGTAAACGAATGGACCTAAGAAAATTTTAAAGCGGTTAGCAAATGCAGAGCGTACTCGAGGGACTTTAAGTTTGCCTTCAAGTCTAACTGACCTGTAACCTTCATCTCGATTGGCTGCAAAAGCGACCTCTTGAAATGTCAATTTTGTTACAATATTGGAAATAAAAAGTCTACGAACACTTAGTATTCCACTTTCACGATGTAGAAGGTTCGTGTCGTACTGAAATGGTTTTTTCAACATTACTTTGATAACCATTCGCTAAGCTCTTTCTAGCTGCAAAATTTTTGTTTTGGCTGCGCCACCCCAGGAGTCAATGCAATAAGAGAGTAAGCTTTGGCACATGGCGTAGTATACACTTAATTTAAGCTTATTGTGAAGAATATTCTTAAGGGACCCGAAAATGAAGGACAACTTTCGTATCCGCCCAGAAAGAGTTTTAATGTGTTCGTGCCAGTTAAGTCTGTCATCAAGAACAACCCCTAGGTAGTGGACTGTTCTCACACGTTCGATGGTATTGCATTGACAACGAGAGACAGAGGAATCAGTGAAGTTGTTACAAGTGTGAATTTTCAGAGATTGACTGTCATCTACGACTGTGTGATATGTTTTTGTAAAGCATAAGTACTTAGTTTTGCTTATGTTCAGCGTTAGTAAATTCTTGTCGAGCCACTCTCTAATTAACGCAACTCCACGATTTGCTTTGCTGAAGACTGTATCCCAATTAGAGTCAGTAAAAATGAGGGCAGTATCATCCGCGAAAGACACTATCCTGCCATCTATAGTTTTTAAATCCGTCAAACTATTTATATATATCAAAAACAATACTGGGCCCAGGACGCTGCCCTGTGGAACTCCGTAGGTTACAGGCAAAGATTCACTAATTGTTCCCTCAATATTAACTTTTTGATGCCTATTCTCTAGATACGAGCGGAACCACTGCATCGGAAGGTCTCTTATACCAAGGCTTTCCAGTTTAGACAGTAGTATTGGAATAGAAACTGTATCAAAAGCCTTGGCCAGGTCCAGGAATACGCCGATACAGCGCCGATCATTGTCTTACTGCTCAACAAGGTAGCTAACCAAGTCATCTAAGGCGTCACCTGTTGATCTTTGGAGCCTAAACCCATATTGTTTATCCGACAAAAGCTCATGTTTTTCTAGGAAGCTGATGAGACGTCGTTTTACTAACTTTTCCAGTACCTTAGAAATGGTGGGTAACATAGCGATAGGTCTATAATTTTTGACGTTTTTAGCATCACCTCCTTTATGCAGGGGAATAATGGTGGCCAGTTTGAAATAGTCAGGAAAGGTGCCATTAGCGAAGCTTAGATTGAAGATATGGACAAGAGGTTCAAGAATTAGGAATCCGATTTTTTTCAAAATTTCGTTGCTTATCATATCCCAGCCAGCAGAATTAGAAAATTTTAGCTCTTTTATGGTACACAATACTTCTTCCGCATTAACAGGAGATAAGAAGAATGAATTGGGATGTTTTGTTGTTGAATTTATGTCATTAGATAAGTCTTCTTCTGATCTATTAAGGCGATTCAATGTAGATTGAGCAAGTTCCTTGCCTATGTTACAGAAATAAGTGTTTACTTTATTGACGGCTTCTACATTGTTAATTTTACCATCTAAAAGTGAGATTGAGGCATTTTTTGACTTTTTATCAAGGTCAAAAGTTTTGTACGTTTTTTGAATATCTTCATTGTCTGGAAATTTTCGTGCCACTTTATGCAACGAATCTCTTTTAATTATAGATTTAACTAAGGATTCCGTAATCCATGGTTTTACAGCGCGTAGTCTGTGTGGTCGTGTCACTACCTTGGTATGTTTTTCTATCAGAGACTGCAGTTTAATAATAAGCTGATGAGTTGCTTTATTTACATCCATTTCATTGAGGGTGTCACTCCAGTCAAATACATTTAGGGACTTGGCTAAGGACTCAAATTCAATTTTTGTGAATTTTACATGGGATTTAGGTTTCTTAGTTGAAGTAAAATTAATACTGTTAACAATTAAAAAGTGGTCAGTTGTGTCAGTACTTACAGTCAAACTCTTAATGTTGTGTTCAGCTCTAGCGATGAAGTGATCTAAGCAGTTACACAATCTCGTTGGATGTCGAGTTGTTGGAGATAATCCATGAGAAGAGAGAATATTTTCGTAATCAACAGTATTAGTGTCACTTTCGCTATTGTTCCCAATATTTATATTTATATCGCCTGTAATAAAAAGGTTTTTATTTTTAGATAATTTGCTTATCTCAACAGCCAAGTCATCTAAAAAATTCTTAGCATTATGTACATGAGGAGAACGATAAATACAAAATAAGGAAATATTTTCATCAATTGTCAAAAGTATGGTATTAGAGTCTCGAATTGGTAATTCTTGAATGTGGGTGTTCAAACTTTGTTTAATATAAACTGCAACTCCATCACTTTGAAATTTGTGCATTGAAGTGGTGTAAAGATCGTAGCCTGAGAGATATCTTGGTCTATAGGACGCGGTATGAAGCCAACATTCGGTCAGCACTATAATATCGTAATCGATGTCAAGTCTGTGCAACATTATTAAGAAGTCATCAAAGTTAGCCCGAATACTACGAATGTTAAAAGTTAAAATGTTGAAGTTGTCATTCTTTATTAAAGATTTGCAACTTTCCAAACACTCAACTTTGAATGAAGTGAACATCTCTGAATTGTCAATTACCGAGCAAATAAAATTATGATCTAGTTCAATCATTGTAATATCTTATAGTAATCGATAAGCCATCAAACTGAGGATTCGGGGATTGATATTCAGAGTAATAAAAAAATTAAAGATTTTTATTTTAAACATATAATAGAGTGTTGTGTATTGTAAAATAGAATTTGCATTTTTTAAATAAGTATATTTGAATTGAATGCATAAGGCACTAAGATTAAGGTGGTAGGCATAATGTAGAAATATGATGTAAGAATAATAGCTTTTATATGAATCTAAGTGCACTGGGTTTCCCTTGGTTTCAAAATCGCACGGTAATTTAATTAGTATAGTGTCTATAAATATTATCAGGATTTTAATGTAGAAAATTTGCTTATTTGGGCTACTGACCCAAACTATGACAAATTTTGTTTTCAGATAAGTAGACACATAATAGAATTTACGATAGATAGCGTAAGGACAGTTAATTTGCCACGATAAATTAATTTTACAATAGAAACTACATTTGTTCTTATGAAGACTTTTCACAGTTGTGGTAATCAACGCATAACAATATACTATCAGGATTTTGTTGCAAAAACTTTCCATATTTGAGCTATTGACAGAAACTAAGTTATATTTTGTTTTCAGATAAGTTGACACATAACAATATTTATAATAGATACTGTAAGGACAGTTAATTAGCCATAATGAATAAATTTTACAAAACAAATAATTACATTTGTTCTTAAGAAGACTTTTCCTGTTCATGAAAATTAAGGCATAACAATGTTCTTTTAAGATTTTGTTGCAAAAAACATCCATATTTGAGCTACCGACAGAAACCAATTTATATTTTGTTTTCAAATAAGTTGACACATAATCATATTTATAATAGATACTGTAAGGACAGTTAATTTGACACCATGAATTAGTTTTACATAATAAACAATAACATTTGTTCTTAGGAAGGCCTTTACCAATTATGGAAATTAAAGCACAACAATAATAATAATAATATGAAATATAATATAAATATAATATGAAGTTAAACTTGTATTTTTTAAATTTCTTACAATTGAAATATTTATAAAAATTTTAAACACTAAATACTGCATTAAAGTAAACTTATTTACTAATTTCAGATGAATATTTTCCTTCAAAAACCCGAACAAGATCGGTCTCGTTAGTGATGTGCTCTACTTTTGAAAATTCGGTTTTCCGGACGTTAATTTTTCTGTCACGAGTCCAGCAAAACTTGAATTCGTTCTCCTTCTGAAGTCTGCGGGCTTGTATGAACAGCAGTCTTTTCTTTTTAGTGAGGCGTTCATTTATGTAAATATTCGTAAGGTTCCCTGTCACTTCAATGTCTTGGCTGGTGAGTCCACGACGGACTCGGGCAGCTTTGATAATATCACTTTTCAAGGTACGACGTGTCAAGCCTATCACTGTGAGCCGCGGTGTTTTTCTGTCATTTTTATAGGGGCCCACTCTTCTAGCATAGTCAATATCTTTATCATCGAGCTGTAAGCCCAGTTTCATTGCTGTAGTTCTGAATGTATGAATTAAGTTTTCAGACTTATTTTCTGGAATTCCTGATATTTCGATTTCTTTCATAACAGACTTCTCATTTTGCGAATCCCGATCATCTTAACACATGCAAGCTCACTGTCAATAAATATTGGAACTGTATGTGATAGGAAAGCACCAGAGGTCATTATAGCAGTAGCGGTGAGGAGCAAATGTTATAAAACTTGGGTCCTCGTAAAAAGCAGACCTTTTGTGTAGATCGCTAATAACGCCGCCTAAATTGATTCTATGTACTCAAGGGTCGGAGACCTTAAATCAGGCAAAAACAAGGTTCGGCATTCTCACTTTAAATGATAGTAAACATTAAAATCTCTTAACAAAATTAATATCACTGGCTATACTATGGAATAAGTTATAAGATCATTAAAAAAATTTGTTTAATTTTATAGTGACTTCAGAAAAAAACAGTAATTTCAAGAAATACTCTCGAATAGTATTGCCGCATTCTAAGTATTGTGATTTCATTAGAGACATAACAATGACAAAACATATTTCAGAACCACGGTAGAACGACAAAAAACCTGGTAAAGAAAACAGTTTTCCGATACATTTTATATATTTTCTGCACTACATACCTAAAATTTTGCAAAAAAGTCAAAATGACGGAGATTTTGGGTGTACGGCAGTTGATTAGAGTGAGATAGACTGTTACAAAACAAATAAGAGCAGAAATTTTTCCAAGGAGTGCCGATACTTAATTCCGAACCTATATTGCCAAATAATTTTAAGGAAACTCACGTCTTAAAGACGTTACTATTCATTGTGTATGTGTTTTTTCAATGCAAGTGCTCATAATGACCCTTTTTTATATGCATCCGAAATGTTGGTAAAGAATAGGTAAATATATATTGTTGCATTTAAGAGAAATTTTAAATTTTTTATGTATTAACTGTACTATTTATGTAATTACCTTTTAACGTATAGTAGAAACATCAAGTCTTACATCGAAAAGATTTTCCCTACATTTGAAATCGAAAACTATAAATTCTATGTTAAGTATTTAGTTATAAAATCCAAAATGAAAAATAGGAAAGCCTTTCTTACAAAGTATTGAGTTTGTTTATTTATTCATGAGTTAGTAAGCTTTCCGCGTCTTCGCCTGCACTATTACGAGGGCCAGTCCCCTTTTTATGAAAAACATTGAGAGCCGTAAAATGTTTATGTCAAAAAGTGGTTTTATAGTGTGCCAGGTGATATGCGAACTTTTTATAGGCGGCTAACGGACTCGTTAGGGCGGGGGCGGGCGGGGAATTTTGATGATCCGTTATTGTGGAGTTTTTACGATTTTGAGCAGAGTAATTGCGTGTTCGAAGGTTTTATGATAGCACCTGAGTTTTCAATGAACCGTTTTGTGGTGGAAGGAATAGGTTTTTTAATGCTTCGGGGTTGATTAATGTTTGTTTCGAGATAAGTGCGGGGGATGTAGCTCAAAACATGTGTCCAGATTTTCATCAAGCGATGGATTCAATTTCTTTAAATAAAATTTACACAGGTACTACATCAACAGGCTAGTTATTGAATATCTTAATCAAGTTTAGCTTTTAAGTTTCAAAAATGAAAAAGATCATCAGACTCAACTTTCATAGCGCTGTATTTTCAATAGCCTGCACCTCAATTCGCAATTTTTTTTATAATAACTGCAGATTTTGATTTAAAATAAAATAAAATGAATCTGCATTCAATAGAAAAAATGGCAATATCCGAAATCGCATTAGAATAAATAACAACTAATTTACTTCACAAATCAGTCAAGCCGTATTTTAAATTATCCAAATTATTAATTAGTATTTATCTACATAGTAGATAGATAGATAGATTTATTTTATTCACAGACGGCCAGATGATCAGATATCGAAGCTCAATTATAAGAAGTTTACGTTTTACGGAACAATAAAAAGAGGAAACAATGTTGGCTAATACGTATATTTCTCATAACATGACTCGTCATACTCATGACACATATAAAGTGACTTTAGTTTATGCAGCCAAACTCATACTGGAGGCTTGATAAGTGATCAGTAACACGGAAAGATAACACTTTTTACTAATTTCGCAAAATAAAATATCGACGTCTCAAGTAATTGACTCGCGGCTGGGCTTGCGAAGGAACACGAAACGAAAATTTCACGAATTTCACAAAAAGGGTCATCGAACCTTGTTACTGAGCCCTTACTGAGTATTCAGTAAGAATTTGGCTGCATAAATTAAAGTCACCTTATTTACGTCCACTCTACGGCGTAGTAGGTCAGGAGAGAAAATAATTTGGCCAAGTGCGAGTCGAACTCGTGCATAATGGGTTCCGTACCACCCAACCATGCGGGTACGGAACTCTAAAAATCTTATGGTAAATTACAACAATATACATGCCAAGGCAACATCAAGGCTATAAAAACTAGCTGCTAAAATGGTAGCGCCTGACAAAAAATTTGCACCGTCTGCATACGGAACCCTAATTTTCACTGCTTTTTGTTTTACTTTAGAGTATGTACTATTCGTATAATCTGTCTAAATTTAAAACTTAAATCTTTAAGTAAGAGCCAAAAAAAAATTTAAAATAATGCAACTTTTATTTTTTATTTTACTATTTGTCGTGATAGAGGCTCTTTTCAGACTGGTGACGGGCAGCGGCGTCACTGGTGCAAGGGTTTCGGCACCGCGCTCACCAACCCGCCTGCCCAGCGTGTGTGAGTATGGGCATTTCTTCCAGGAGGACCGCCAAGAGTGGCGAAATCCTGGAAAGGCCTATGTCCAGCAGTGGACGAAACAGGCTGATGGATGGATGGAGGCTCTATCTGTGAAAATTTCAACTTTCTACCTATTACTGTTGAAGCTGTAGACCCCTGTGACAGACGGACAGCGAAGGCTTAGTAATAGGATCTCGTTTGGCACGGATATGGAACCCAAAAAATGATGAATTCGTAGCAATTGCTACCCCCCGAAGCAACAGAAGAACGTTAAACCACTGATAAAAAAACTGGTGATACTACTCGTCCATATGAACAACATTTTACTATGAAGCCAACCTTGAAATTGTGAAAAAAAAACAGCTCTTTCATACATTTGGGTCGAGTAGGTATTTAACTTTTCTATGGAACTGTTGTTTTTTTTTTCACGATTTTAAGGTTTGCTAGTAAATGTTGCTCATATCCACTATCTACTATCACCAGTTTTCGTTAACAATAGGATATATAGTGCACTCGATACAACCAGTTGAGACCCAGGTTTGAATCTTGCACGGTCGAGCTTGCATGTGTTTTAAGGCTGGCTAGTAAATGTTGCTCATATAGACGAGTACTATCACCAGTTTTCGTTAACAATAGGATATATAGTGCACTCGATACAACCAGTTGAGACCCAGGTTTGAATCTTGCACGGTCGAGCTTGCATGTGTTTTAAGGTTGGCTAGTAAATGTTGCTCATATAGACGAGTACTATCACCAGTTTTCGTTAACAATAGGATATATAGTGCACTCGATACAACCAGTTGAGACCCAGGTTTGAATCTTGCACGGTCGAGCTTGCATGTGTTTTTCGATATTTATGTTTATTTGCATATATCACTTGCTGAACGTTGAAAAAAAACAATATGAGGTAAACGTGCCCCAAAATTCTTGTATTTGTGTCCAAAGTATGGCGATAGGACTCATCCCCTATCTCATTGGGACGTGAAAACCGTTGATAAAAAGAAAGAAAGAAAATAAGATTTATTCGTCACACATAAACAAACACGTAAATTATTAAAAATTTAAATTACTTAAAATACTAAACATGCAAGAAACCAATTAAATATTATAAAACTTTAAAATGTGACAAAAAGGGGCAGGCTCAGCACCGTCTGTGAGCCCAGAGCAGGAACACAGCGCTGGTCTTTAACCTGTCCCTGTACATGCACTAATGCACTAAACAAAAAAAATGTCGCAGGTAGCTATTTACTAAACCATAATCAATATCAATGTTAAAAAATATATATAAGTTGACTTTAATTTATGAAGCCAAACTCTTACTGAAGACTCGGTAAGTGCTCAATAACAAGGTTCGGTGACCCTTTTTGTAAAATTCGTAAATTATTCTTTTGGTGTTCCTTACAAACGCAAGCCCCAGCCCCGAATCAATTACTATGGGACGTCAAGATTTTATTTTTTTATTTATTTTATTTATTTATTTATTATAATCAACTAAAACTAACATTACAGAATTACCTATTGCGTTAGTTTAGTAATTCTAAATTCTCACATAATAATAGAAATATATAATTAAATTACCAAATATAAATCCCAGATAACTTAATTACTACTTAACCTAGTACATATAATTAATATGGCCCCCGCGAACTCGTTCAACGTACAAGAAAATACATCAACGTGTCCAACGGTCGCGTTAAGCGAGCGTAGTGCTCGCGTTAGCGGAGCTTGTTGCAACAAGTTGGTGCGCGCGCGCGGCACCTTCAGCAACGGTGGCCGCCGCCTCCGCGACACATACTCTTCGGGCACGCACAGCTGCAACTCCCGAAGGAGGCTCGGGTTGTGCACTTTTCCACGTAGCACTTTAAACAAGTACGTGGCGGTGGACGCTTCCCTCCTCACTTCCAATTTGTAATATCCTACCATGCCAAGAACAAACAAAGTCGGATATAACAATGGAAATCCGGGATTAACACCGTATATTTTTTTATATAAGAATCGCATGAATTTATTCTGAATGCGCTCTAACATTATTATATACTTCGCTTCGTGTGGAGACCAAATCAAAGCACTGCTTTCCAGATGACTTTTTACTAGGGCTTCATATAGGGCACGTAGTGCGGATATATTGTTGAAGCTGTTCGATTGCCTCAGGATAAAACCTAAATTGCGAAATGCTTTCTTACATACATCGACAATGTGTTCTTTAAAAGTTAGATTGGCGGTGAATCGCACGCCTAAATCCTTGATCTCTGTGACGCGCTGTAGCGGTTCTCCCTCTAAATGGTACCGATGGTGGTGCGGGGTGCGCGCGCGACTAAATGTCAGTACTGAGCACTTGTTGATGTTAAAATACAACCTATTTTCCTGACTCCACTTACTAAGTCGATCTATATCTTTCTGTAACCTGTCATGATCCCCGATGTCGCTTACTTCGATCATTAGTTTCAAGTCGTCAGCATAGAGTAAACATGTCGACTCAGTAACCACCTCTGGTAAATCGTTTATCATTATGATAAACTGGAGAGGTCCCAAGTTACTACCCTGACTGACGCCCGATCTTGTGAAATAGGGCTCTGACCTGTGTCCGCTGCAATCGACATACTGACGTCTGTCCTGCAAGTAGCTGGCGAAGAAGGCTAGCGTGTTCGGCGTGCAGCCCACGCCTGCCAACTTCGTGAGCAGAATATCATTGTCAACAGTGTCGAAAGCCTTTCTAAAATCGAAGTAAGCGACATCTACCTGTCCTCCGGAATCAACCACTGGTACTAATCGCGTCATCAAACTCAGCAAGTTCCCCGTTGTCCCCCGCTCGGAACGGAAGCCGTGCTGTGCGTCTGACAACTGGGCCTTAACCTGCGCATAGAGACTATGGTATATGGCTGTCTCGAACACTTTGGCTGGAGTGCATAACACCGCCACGGGCCTGTAGTCGCTGGGTTCGTGACCTCCACGACCTTTTGGCACCGGCACCACCCGAGTGAGTTTCCACCGCTCTGGAAAGGTTGTGTTCGTGATAAAGACGTTGAATATGTACAGCAGCGGTGCCTCCAGCACTCTGCGGCAATCCTTAAACACGAACGGCGGTATGCCATCTGGTCCCACCGAGCGCTTTGGCAGCAGGCGGGCAAGCGCACGTTGCACCTCGGCTGGCTGCAACAGCGCCAGGTGGGTCCGCAAGCCACCGTTGCCGCCACTGCCGCTCGCCACCGGCACGCTCAATTCGGCTGGTTCCGGATTGTACACGGACTGGAAGAACCCTGCAAATTCTTCTGCACACTCTTGATCTGATAGAACTCGTCCATTCTTGGTTAGTCTGTGTTGGCTCGAGTTACCTTTTTTCGATCTCATGTAGCTCCAGAAGGCCTTTGGGTCCGTGGCCAGATGACTTTGTACTCGGTCCCTGTAACGGTCGTGAGCCAGCGCAGTGTCAGTCTTTACTCTCGCTCTGTACTGAGCGAATACCTCATAATCGTTACGGGACTTACTTCTCTTGTACTTTTTATGCATAATGTACTTTAATTTAATGTTTCTTATTATATCTGACGTATACCATACAGGGTAAATATACCTAGCGTTTCCCTGCTTCTTCTTTTTTAAAGGTACACAAGCATCGAAAACTTCATTGATCTTATCATGAAAGTAGTTTGTGACTAAATCAGTATCTGTTAATTTGTACATTTCGCTCCAATCTATATTCGCTATTAAACAATATAATTGATTGAAGTCAGCCTTATTAAAATTCCATTGTGTTACCCGGCTATGTCCGCGGTCCGAATCCGCGGCGGCGGTGGCGGGGGCGCCGGCCGTTATGGTGACGGTGACGGCGAGCGACGGATGATACTCGTCCACCGGCCGCAGCGCTTCGTCTCCCGCTCGCACCTCCACAACTCCGCGCCCGCTCAACACGAGATCCAGCTGCCTTCCACTACTATTGGGTACCTCGTTACACTGAACGAATTCACAGAATGCCATCAAGTATTCATAATAGTTAATAACGTAATTATTGCATGAATACAAATTAAAATCTCCTAATACTATTAAATTGTTCTTATATCTAATACATATTTCTTCTATTAAATTAAACATCACAGTGTACTCACTCTCTTCAGTTTTAGGTGGGGTATAAAGTACACAACATGTAAATAAAAAACGGTTTTGTAAATGAACTGTAGCACAAATTAACTCGAACTTATAATCGTCTATATTTACATTATCAGGCATCGGTACCTGCCGCAACTCGAATCGCGGTGTGGCCATTAAAAGTACGCCGCCTTGCTTGCGTCCGTCTACTCTATCGCATCGCAGAAGCTAGTAGCCTGGCAGTGCGATCTCCGCGTTTTGAATAGACTCGTTGCAGCCAGTCTCCGTAATTGCGAATAGATCAGATCCTGAGGATTCAACTAATGATAGGAATTTTGATGATTTTGTCCTTAAACCTCTTACATTCTGATAAAATATATTTATTATTTTACTTCGTGGTTTTTGGTTGTTGTTCTTGAGGGTTTGCGGTTGGTCTACGAAAAAACCAGATCCATTCGCTGTATTCAGCGTCACTTGGCCAGATGTCCGGATTACTTAATTTCTCGAAATTACTTTCGGATACGCAGACTCTAAAGGACGAGTATCCTCTCTCAGTTTTGTGGATAATTTTATCCACTTTTAAGTAATTATCTTTTCCAATCACGCTCTCTAAGTACTCCGTTAAGTTTTCTGTTGTTGTTTCAGGTAGGAGTCTCCATATATGAAGATATTTTTTGCGTTCCACCGCTTTTATTTGAAGAGTAGATGTGTTTACCCCTTTTTTAATTGGGTTCATGGGTTTCATCCTTGTGGTAGACACTGCAATCAGATGGCCATTCTCTTGTACTCGTAGATCTTTGTCGGCTGTATTCGCCCTCGCCTGTGTGCTGGCCACCGCTGCATAGCTTGTACTCGTCTGAGTCCCTAGTCGAGTTACAACGGTCGGGGCGGAATCCAGGGTGGGGACGGCGTCTAAAGATTCACAAGACCGGTGCTCCGGCTCCGATCTTACCGTTACTGTTTGGGGAGGCTCATTAGGGGACTTCCGTGGCTTCGGTTTTTTTGCAGCCTTTTTCTGACTTACTCTAGTAGTAGACTGGGTTCCCAATTTATCCTTTAAATCCCGGATTTCGGCCTGTAAATGCAAGTATTTTTCATTTGCTTCTTTCAATTCAGCTTTCAGAAGATTGTTTTCCCGCTCTGATAAATTTGAAATTACCGCCTTTATTTCCATGACTAATCTAGTTTCCAAGCTATTCATCTTTGTGGTCATAGCATCGGTCACTATATTCATAATTACCGACAAATCCATTATTCCATCAGGTTTTGTATTGGCGCCATTATCCGGTGTGGGCGTTATGTATTCAGTGCTAGCTCCTTCCAGCGACGGGTCCATATTGTTATTGTCCTTCACGTCAGACTGCGCCGCTACATCAGCACCGGCCCACAGGCCCAGGTCCACGAAGCCGCGGATCGGAGTCTCGTCCGTCACTCGAATACGCTGGGTGACATTACGACACGATTCACATCTAAATGTGCACTTTAGTTGTTCAGATTGCTCTCTAAAAGTCGCAGACGTAATATTTAAGCATCTATAGTGATATCTGCCCTGACATCCACTGCATTTTAAGAGTTCTAAACGTTCAATTAGCCTTTTGCATTCGACACAATTCATAATGTTGTTTGTTTTGGTTAGGTTAGTATCGAGTCTCCGGCGTGCACGTATCCGAGCGAGACCACTATACTCGTTAGCGCGGCGAGTGACCGGGACAGACGCGCGACTGCCTCAACACAAACTTGCCGTCAACACTTTTTCAAATTGTACCTTTTTCCATTGTTATTTCCACTTAAATCCACTATCACTATTAGAATAATCCTCACAGTTCCTTTTAATATAACTTTCATCACTCAATATGAGCTTGAAACACGATTACACTAATTAAATCCAGAGCGCAACAACACTATGCCCCTCCATCATGTTATTAATTAATTTAGCGAAATTATCGATCCGTTTTACTGATCATGATCACTTTCCAAGCCTCTAGTATGAGTTTGGTTGCATAAATTAAAGTCACCTTATGTATAAATTAAATGGGCAACTTTTTTAATTTAATAAAATAAATGTTAGATTATTGATAAGGTTCTTTTAAAGCGACTATTTTAAGCTAAATTTTGCACTACAATTACTAATCTATAAAATTTAGTAAATCAACTAGAATTTTCTTTAAGCGTTTTTTTGAACGAGCAAGCGAAGCATACGAGTTCTCAGAGCCGACTAGAACAATCCGGCGTTTGTATGTATGTACGTATGTGTATGTATGAATGTTTGTTCGACGATAACTCAAGTATCGTTGATCGTAATATCATGAAATTTGGCACGCGAGTAAATAAGGCAAAAATAATTTTCAAGTTCGAACATGAGTCAAATCGGTCAAGTGCAAATCGGGCAAGTGCAAATCGGGCGAGCGCGAGTTCAAATTTCGGGGCGAATTACTAGATTTAGTTCAAGTATTTTTAGAGAGTTTTAACACTAGGAAACACCTCTGACGCCCCTTCAAGGATATATAGCATAAAATATGTTTAGATACATTTTATCTTCTACTAACGTATTTAAAACAACTGTTATGAACGCAAAAACTTCAAAAATGCTCATATTTAAATTCCAAGTAACAGACAGAAAAAGTTGTAAAGTGTACTAAAGAAAAAACATAAAAAATGGTTCTCTTTTGTTCTTTGGGAGACAACTAGTGCATTCAAGAAGGGATCCCTGTGGGCTCATTTACACTGTACGTTGTGAACGAACATTCGCTGTTGTAAAAGTTTTGAAAGGTTAAAGTTGAAAGAAAACTCAAGAAATGAGATTTCTAAAGTTCCTTTTCTAAAAGAATTTATAAAAATATCCTTTTCTGTTTCAAATGTTTTCGGACGTCATTTTTTTCATGCAATGCCATAGACTGTTTAGATTTTATTGTACAGAAATCTAGAAATATTTCTTCTCCGTAGGTAGAAATTTGCTGCAAATAGGTTGGTTGGCGTCGCCCGTGCCTTACCAACCTCATGACGTCACCATGCCGTCACGTGACTCGTCGCGATCCGGTAACACGTCATGAGTAGTCGCACTGGAGAAGTGGATACGGTCTGTTTTGTAGTATTTGTAGTCAGTGGCGTGCATCTCATATAGGCAAATACGCAATGCCTACCCTAGGCTTGGCTTAGCTAACTAGACTACTATCTATTTAAATATAGGACAACAATTTCAATATTACAATCAAGGAAGCTTCACCCGTTCTTTGAAATACCTACCAGCTTGCTCCGCAGCGCTCGCGACCATGGCAACACGCATGACTAAAATTCGATGCCAATTCTCTATGTGTGCATCTGTAACTATACTCCCATGAGGTCAGCGGCTCGCGGCAAGCACGCACACATTTTCATTAAAATACGCAACGCCTGTTCGAAGCAACCACGTTGAGTCGGACAGTTTGGACTTTTTACCTATCTTATTTTTTGTATGCAAAATTAAACATAATATTATATGAGATAAATTAAAAATTTACTCTTTTGTGCCTACCCTACTTAAAAATCCTATGCACGCCACTGTTTGTAGTATTTGTCCGTCACCAACTTCCTTAGATTTTTGCGGAAGTTTCTGGAAGGACTGATTAATGCACCGTTTCTGGGCAAGCGCGCTTCATCCATGCAGCGACGTTATTGCGTTTCGTGGTACGGGGTCGAGTACAAAATGCGCAAAGGTCGAAGACCGATTTTCGAGCTGCCCTAGAAATAAAGTATACAAATACGTATAAAAATAGACATTCAATTATTGACACCTTACTGTACTATAACGAGACCACGGGGCCAAACGGAAGTCATAATCATATTTGTTTGTAATTTTAGGCTGATATTCAAGGGCCAGATATGGGGCAATTAAATCGACACATTTTGAACCAGTTTGATAAGTTAATATATAAATTCGAACCTTTTTCTAGTTTTCTGTTTTCTTATTGAAGTCTTCATCTGAAAAATTTCTCATAACTTTACGAGTAGGAATATATACAGACCCCGATTATATTTTATTAGATGGGTTTTAATAAGATCTAAATTCTTCTATTTTGAAATTTTTATGACTATCATTGATATGTGTGTCATTGATTCTACTCATGCAAACGTTTTAATTTAGATTTATATAATTCCTTTGAAAATGTCGTAAAGGCGAAACCGGTCAGGAAATTGACATTTAATAAATTTTGGAATAGTACAAGTGATTTTTTGTTCATCATGTTTTCCAAGTTCCACCAAGTGCCAACAATCAACAGTATCAAAATTTTTTTATGACTATTTTGGTAATTTTCTATAAAATTTAAATCGACGTTGTGCTATTTATTCCGGAATCAGATTTTCTCTTGCATTTAGAGTCTTTCCTTACAGAGTGCATTGCATTCCATATATCTTGTTCTTCAATAATTATCAAAAAGTCGATAGAGGGGTAAATTACGAATTTAGTCCTTCTAAGCAAACAGTTGCTCGCCAGGAACATTTATTATTGAAATTCCCAGTTAGGAATCTACCTAATAAATTTAAATGTACTCGAGATCCTTGGTATATTCCCGGTTGGCACATCTACTCTACGTGCCAAATAGAATTGACTTTACTCAGCTAAGTACGAACTCAAGGTTACTGTAAATGAAACCTCTGACATCCCCGCGAATGTCATCTTCACCTTTTTTGACTTTGACTGCGACATAATTATGGCTAAAAGCCTCCCAGAATCTGTATTTTTCCATTTTCCGTCGTGCTTCAAGCTGAATATTTGAAAGGTTTACTCTTTGTTTTTATTATTTACACTTTTAGTGTATAAAGTAAACGTCAAACATTAAGTACAAGTTCCGTGAATATAAAATTGGTCAATTGATCTATACCTACTAATAATAAAGTAGTAAAAAAGTCGTGTCTTTACATTGATTGAATATTTTTTCTGAAAATTATTTAGTATAAAACTGAGGACAAAACTACCGTTTTTTGAATTTTTCTTTAAGTATACCTAATATATTTGTTCCATTTAACCTCGAGAACCACTCAGCGGATTTGGATTCGGTTTTCTTGTTTTCTGGATGTCGTAGCCGTACTGGAGGAGTAGTTACAGGCAGTTTCGTACTACCAGTGATTTGCCGACTTCCGTGGATTTTTGCGGGAGTTCCTGGAAAGGCTGATTGATGTCTTGTCTGCTGTCACTCTCCCAATTTCAAAGATGGGCACGCTTCATCTTAAGGGCCCATAATACCTCAATTCGCAGTCCTGTTCTAACGCTTCTGCTTTTTAACTGTCTATCCTACTCTAATCAGATGCCGCGCACGCAAAAACATCAGTTAGTTTGAAATCGCGGCTACACTGATGGTTTTTTCATTTTTATGTTACAGTCGGCAGCTGCTTTATACTAATATCAGTTACATTATGCACAGTTTCAGATCTAATTTCAGGTATTCATTGAATGCTATCGGTTTATTTTACGGTTTGGAGGTAACTTTGTATTTTTTTTTCTATCGAGAAAGTTTAATTGGATCAAGTTTTCACCACAGCATTGACATAGCATTAGTCCTCAACTTTATCATATATTAAATTCAGGGTGATGGTTGCAGTATTTGTTGGTATAAAACAGGATCATGCGAAGCGAAGTGAGGTATTATACACCCTTTAAGTCTTATCGAAGCTTTATATAAGGCGCGGGAATATAGCCAAGCGTAAGGATATTACATTTAAAAAGTATTCATTTAATGAAAGAACCCCAAAAAGTTGCTAATTATTTAAGAAAGTTTATTATTATTGCTATTGTTGATGTTTTTTGACTTGTAGCCTAAATATGAAAGGCAACAAGTTCGGAATATTTGAAAAATGCCTCATGTAAACGTCGTGTGTAAAATAGGTGCGACGACGAGCGGAGCGAGAAGAAGCGTGTTAGGTTTACATGAAAATTAATTTGGAGAGCCGAGCAAAGCGGAGTGGAGCGAGATGAACCCATCTTGTTGTAACAGAATTATAATATACCTGGGCAGATCATGATATGCGCAATTCTACAATGTGCCTACGACGTAAACATGGCATAGATTATTCAAAACAGCATTAGAATTCTAAATCAAACTTCTCTCCTTTCTCTTAAAATATCAATTACCAACAAACCACTAGCCGAAACTTTGCAATAAACTTCAATTTAAAATTAAAATCATTCACATAGAAATTGTTTCTTAGAGACGAAACTTTTATCATTCTCCAAGTTATTTCAATTTAAATTATGCGAAGTCGTTACGCATCTCAATTTCGAATGTTAATAACTCAAGTTTTAGTTTACGACATAACTCGGGTCCACTCCGTGGGTTTCGGGAACCTTATTCGGGAACCCTAAAGTGATCTTCACACTACACGAGTCCGTATGCCAGTAGCTGGTAAGTAATGAAAGTAAACGAGTAACTTGAAAATGGCTATCACGAAAAACGTAGTTCACTGATATTTTATTAACTAATTCATCGATTCGAATGAAATTAAGCAACGATAATATCGTATATAAATTTCTGTATACATTAAATATACCTCTAATTTAGTTTACGTACGTTTATTTAGTTTACGCACCTACGTAATTGCTCAAAATATAATTTTATGCGTTGTATTATAAAAATGACGTGTAATAAGTATATGCAATATAATATACCTGTAATGCAAAATAAATTAATTATTCTCATTATCATAACCCCTGTCTACTCAGGTATTAATCACTCTGTTGTGAATCCAATCAGTTATGGATTGAAACAATTGAAGCACAGTAAAGACGAAGCGCGACCGCGTATTTTGAAGTTAGATGTTAAATATAACCGCTATAAAAAAATACGTAACTATAATAAAAAGGACTTCTATTTGCCCTCAGAAAAGACAACTATGTTCTTATGGCAACAGCCATAAATCAAGACGACATGGTTTCAGTTAGGTATTTTTTTTCTAACTAACGTTCACAAAATTTACTTCTTCCTTTTCCGTAATCGTAATATCTTTATGTTATCTTTGATAGATTTAAGTCAGTAAAATTTAAACTTAGAATAAAATCCAAAGCAAATAAATTTTTATTTTAGCGGATCCCCTTAGACCTACAAAAATAATAAAGTTAAAGTATTAAACATTGTTTTCTGTTCGTCTGTACGCTCTAGACCACATAAAAAGTTCTGAATTGATTTGGATGAAATTTTCTTGTATTTTTGTGTTGAACACAGTTTATTAAGTAAATTGTCACTAACACAATATGGAGTTTTTTAACCTTTGAAATAAAAGATTTTTATTTATTTATTTTATTTAATACAGCTCACATTGCGTTTTCTATTAGTCACCCAATGAGAAACCATCCATCCATCCATCAGCCTGTTTCGTCCACTGCTGGACATAGGCCTTTCCAGGATTTCACCACTCTTGGCGTTCCCCCTGGAAGAAATGCCCATACTCACACACGCTGGGCAGGCGGGTTGGTGAGCGCCCGTGCCGAAACCCTTGCACCAGTGACGCCGCTACCCGTCACTAGTCTGTTTTAAGGCCTGGCAATTAGGGATGGATATACCACCGTCCATCGGTCCCAGGCAATGGTGGGCTGCCTGGTTTTGCCTGAGAGCTGTTCTCTTACTCTCCCCCGAATAACTTCGGGAGGATTTGCGAGTAAGATGGTGGTACCTCCACAGTCGAGCTCGGCATCAGCTCTACCACCTTAATGAGAAATAGTACGAACCAATTATGCCATTTTATGAATATGGTACCATTTTCAAATGACCTATTAGGAGATTTAGGAGGGCCAGGCAAACGAAGTCGCAGGCCAAAGTAAGTGAAAAATAATTTCCTTGTCACTATTAAAGGAATAAAACGAGAGCGAAACTAAAAAGAGAAGGATACCAACACCTACCTAAGGTAGTAGAGTTACTAGCATGCTAGTAACTCGCCACAAGGCCACACCACACACATGTGGAACATCCTTTACAGAGGTACGTAAAGCGGGCTATTACGGAATTTTACGCGTGCACGAAATATGTTACAACTTGACACTGATGGTCGGAATTATGGTCGGGACTTTTGGGATTTGAATGATCATGGAGGCTGCAGAACCGGCTGTGAGGACGTGTGACTGGGGTGCTTTATGTAGTGAGAGTAGAAAGCTTTTTAGAAGACAAATACTACAAATAAGGCTCACTTAATAGTTTGTAAATTAATACAAATAAAATAATTTGCTCAGTTGCACTGAAAGTTGAGTGCGTCATACAGTGGGCCATAATATATAAGGTGAAATTTATTTATGCAGCTCAATTTTATACTGGAGGATAAGTAAGTGATCAATATCATGGATCGATAACACTTTTTGGTAATTTTGCAAAATGTTGACGTCTCATATTAATTGACTCGTGGCTGGGCTTGCGTTTGTGGGGACTCGAGAAGAATAATTTACGAATTTCACAAAGAGATTCAAAGATTCAAAATGTTTATTTGTAAAATAGATACATAAAGTATACGTTTTACACGTCAAATCTAATCTGTATAAAAATAATATTTTATGATGAAACAAATATGATACGGGAAATATATAAAAAAACTATATTTAAGTTGGGCTACTAAAGTTATACACATGCATAAAATAAAGACTTATTGGAATAAGAATATTATATTATACCCACATAATGCAATTAATAAATAAGTTGATAAGTAAAACAATAAAATATTAAAAGGATCGTCGAACCTTAATACCGATTACCGAGTCTGCAGTATTCATTTTACCCTATAAATAAATGGCACCTTATGTAAAGCCATATTTGATATGTATTTGTTTCAAAAACAATTTGGTAATATGTAGCTATAACAAATTGATTAAGTATATGATTATCGTCTGGCAAACGTGGGCTTACGTGTATCTTCGTTTATTGGACACTTGAAGCACCTCAAACACCTTTCAATATACGCGTCATGGTGGAATACTAATATTTTCTAAATCAGAATAGGCATTAGTAAACTGCTGAATACTCAGTAAAATCCATAGACTTAGCAACCCAGAAGGGTAGAGTTTGAAACAGCTAATTAAAAACAAATACAATTCTCGTCTGGATCGTACGTGAGTGTGTATTAGACAAACACGAATTGAGTAGAAAATCTGTACAGCGTTTCGGTGCAGTGCCGTTGTTTTAACGAAATAGGATTCAACTCGTGTACCTAGAGGAACATAGCCGCCATTTTGGATTAAGTTTGAAACTGTCAAATGTCGCAATACATTTTATACTACACCTGCTTGGAAAATTCCTTCTTACTTTTCCGAAAACGATGGAGAATATACGTCATTGCTGTCATACCAATATGCGGGCGGAAAAAATGTATGAAAATCCATTGTTAACGTGCTGAGCGGGCAGAAAAAGTATATGAAAATCCATTGTTAACGTGCTGTTTTTTTTATTTGTTGACAACATCCGTACGATAAGCATAAATGTTACATTAAAAAGGGTATAAACTTCTTGGTACATAACCTAGCTTGAACAATAATGCCAAAAGACAAAATTTTTTATGTCTTAGTTTGCAAAATAATACTGGCCACTTGCTATTATGATCATAAAAAAATGAAAAAATTGAAAGTCAAAAAGTTTTTATGTCTAAATTTGCAAAATAATACTGGCCATTTGTTATTTGTGTACATAATTACAAAAAGAAATTAAAAACTGCAAATCGAACGCGAGTCATCAATCTGTTGCTTTGGTTGTATCTTTATTAAAAGTAACTCGAAATGTCGTCTAGTAGTGATATAGAAGAATGGGTGATTTTGTCTTTTATTTTCCTCGCAGGTGTAGTATAAAGCACTATGTATCACTCGGGAGAAAGTACGATTCCTCTACTAATCGGCCTCTTTCTCCACTGGGTGAACAATGTACTATTAACCGTCCAGATACTTAGAAAATAAAGTCGGAAATTTCGTAGACGCTTTACCGATTCTGTATTTTTTTTCCTTGAGAAATATCTTTAAGCCCTTTAACAACAAAGCCGTAGTAACTATTGTGTCGACTTTATCAAATTTTCATATCAAAAAAACGGTCAAGTGCGAGTAGGACTCATGCCCTGAGGGTTCCGTACATACCGTTTAAAACACAAACCTATTCCCTGTGCAGTTGGATTAACCAACTTAACTTGACACTTGCGATCTATCAAACTCTGTATTCAAGGAGTCCGATTAAGTTTGTCCGTTATATTTCCTTGAATAATTAAAGCTGTACCTGACGTTGGAATATGAAAAAAGCCAGATTTCCGAGGGTTCTTTTGACGAAAGTAGGACTATCTTAATATTGGAAAAAATACATTTGATTTATTGATCTTTTGTGTTTCATCTAGGTGATCTACTTATAAACAATATACTAAGATTTATAATTTTGTCAAAAAAAATGTTTTTTCCACCCTCTTTTTTCAAGATTCA
The DNA here is from genome assembly GCA_910592155.1 of Ypsolopha scabrella. Classification (NCBI taxonomy): domain Eukaryota; kingdom Metazoa; phylum Arthropoda; class Insecta; order Lepidoptera; family Ypsolophidae; genus Ypsolopha; species Ypsolopha scabrella. The sequence goes on from OU342978.1 coordinate 3,006,210, forward strand.
AGATTCAAATTGTTTATTTCTAAAATAGATACATAAAGTATACGTTTTACATGTCAAATCTAATCTGTAAAAAAATAATATTTTATGATGAAACAAATATGATACGGGAAATATATAAAATAAAAATATATTTAAGTTGGGCTACTAAGTTATACACATGCATTGTTCGGTTTAAAAGCGTTCGGAACGCGCAAGTATGTGTCAGATTCTATTTTATTGAGATGGCAACACGGGTTGTAAAAAGGTGAAATGTCAAAGTTGTTTTTTCCGGTTTACTGTCAATTTTGCTCTCGAGAGAGATGCGTGTAAAAAATGGGATCAACCAGTGTTGAAAGAATTATGTATTTCAAGGAAATAAACAGTGGAAAAGTGGTAAAATAACCCAATTAATGAGCATTAATTGCGAGCTAAATTGTGTGTCCGAACAGTTTCGGGAATCGGTCGCCGGTGGAAAGTGATGCGAATGGATGTTCATTACCACGGTTATAAAGCAAGGCTTATTTGTTCTCGGGTGGCATGCCAGGGGTTAGATATTTGTGTTTAGGTAAACTCCCGAAAGCTGCTGGATGAGCCAGTAGTTCGATAACGGCCTGCAACGTGCTGAGGGCGACGAAGGTCAACGAGCGAACCCCTGACTTCCTATCAGCCAGGGTTGAGTCTGGCCACCCGAATGCAGTTTCGACGACCAGTCAAGGACGTGGACTTCAACACTAACGTGAGTGTTTAATCGTTTACCCTTCAGAAAGGAATTTTAGTATATAATAACCCCCCTTTGTATGGGAAGCCCCTTTCTGACAGGTTTTAACCTCCTTATAATATTCAAATGGGTCCAGCACGCGAGGTTTAAACCATATCTGTGGAGAGGGGGGCTTTTCATACAATTTCTGGTAGCATAGCGCGGTTAAGTTGTTTAATATCGGATATTAAATAACCCCGGACCAAGATATATTCTGTTTATATAAGCCGAACCGATATAGTAGCTCCGTTGGCCTAAGATAATTTGTGAATTATACTTTGTTTTAGATAGGTAGTTTGGAACTTTGTAACCTAAAGCGAGATCAAATAGAATATTTTGTTATTTCTTATACTACAGTACTCGGACTGTGTATATGAATAGGTTTATGTAAGCTGGAAGGATATTTACACAGCTCCTTTAGCTTTAGGTATTGTATTATATGTTGTACATAGGTAACACTAAAAGTTTCCGGAACTGGCCACTTACATAAACAATATTTAAAAATTTATTGCAACATTTGAAAATAGAACTCTTTGGCTGTAGAATGCAGTTTGTTTCATCTGACTGTCTTTTGTTTTTACCTTGTGGCGCCATTTAAAAAATTGTGTGTCTGCATCAACATGGATTTAACTCGGGAAAATTTTCGTAGTATGATTTTCTACGATTTTAAGTGTAATTTGACAGCTCAACAGAGCATCGCTCGGCTTGAAACATCTTTTGGCAATGAAGCACCATGCAAGACGACTGTTTATAGCTGGTTTGCAGAATTCAAGCGTGGTCGTATCAATCTCAGTGACGAATCTCGCGATGGTCGGCCGTCCACCGCTGTGACCAACAAAAACATCGATGCTGTGCGCCGTATGATTGAAACAGACAGGCATGTGACCTACCATGAAATTCGCGCATCCTTAGAAATAGGCATGAGTCAAATATAATCAATCCTACACAAACATTTGGGTGTGAGAAAGCTGTGCTCGCGGTGGATCCCACACAACTTGACCGAGGCTCAAAAAACGGACCGCGTCACTTGGTGCAGTGCCATGCTTACCAGATTCAACGAAGGTGCGTCAAATTTGGTGTGGGACATAGTAACAGGTGACGAAACATGGATTTATTGCTACGATCCCAAAACAAAGCAGCAATCGAGCGTATGGGTCTTTCAAGATGAGCCGAAACCAACCAAAGTGGCGCGCGTGAAAAGTGCATCTAAGCGGATGATTGCTTCTTTTTTTAATAAAACTGGACACGTGGCTACTGTTGCTTTAGAGAATCGTCGTACCGTGAATAGTGACTGGTACACGACCATTTGTTTGCCGGAAGTTATTGACGAACTCCGTAAAAATAACCGTAAACGCCGTATCATCCTGCACCACGACAATGCTAGTTCTCACACGGCCAGACAGACAAACGACTTTTTGAAGACGAAAAATGTAGAACTCATGAGTCATCCTGCATACAGTCCCGACCTGGCACCCTGTGACTTTTTTCTGTTCCCAAAAATTAAGAACCAATTACGCGGTCAACGATTTTCATCACCAGAAGAGGCTGTCGAGGAGTATGAAAAAAACGTTTCAGAGGTCACCACAGGGGAGTGGCACAAAAGTTTTCAAAACTGGTTTGATCGAATGAAAAAGTGCATAGACGCCAAGGGAGATTATTTTGAAAAACAATAAATTAATTTTGTACCTTTAATAGTATTTTTTCATATTCATTCCGGAAACTTATAGTGCGTCCCACGTATTGTGGATAAACATATAACTTTATAAGCGCGGTTAAGTCTAGTGAACCCGGCGACAAAACTATAATAGTTTGTAAATTCATACAGCATAACCATTGCTAGCAAGCGAAGCGGCTTAATTATTAGTTATATAGTTGTTGAAAGCCTCGGCTTATATAAATTACAAAGTACATAGCAGGGCTAATGTGTGATGTGTAGTTTTTGGTTAGTGAATCATATTAACTAAGCGAGCGCTTAGGTATAATATTATAACAACGTACATAGGTTGTGTTACAACTTGGAATTGTTAAATTTGTTTGTTTTGGAGTATGTTTAGTCTTTAACAAGTGTTTAATGTGATTACATACTTTCAGAAGCCAATTACCTTTGGATATACTGTTAGTTAGTGCTACAGTTTGGTTTATATTGTTTATTTTGAATGAAAACTTCTTGACACTTGCGATTGAGGCTTGGACATAGTTGTTTGTCAAAAGTGTAGCATAAATGTAACTAACTGGTTTATGTTGTATGGATTATATATATATAGCAGCAGAAACGGTCTGTCTGTCTGTTCATAAAGTTATGATATTGTGTTTATTTGAAAATGTTTGAGTGATATATAGCAACAGAAAAGGTCTGTCTGTTTGTTCATAAAGTTATGATATTGTGTTTGTTTGTACACATTTGAGTATTAAAAATTGGTTTTGGTTGAACTCGCATAATTGAACAACAGGGTTGTATTGTGTATTAATGTACGGAAATTAACATACTGCCTAGAGTCTAGTATATTTGGGTCTACAATATTATTGTATACGGGGACGTTTGTGATTCGTGCCAGAGTTAGTTCGGTTTTTAATTGTTGGTATTTTCTTTGATTTCCCGGTCTACAATGTCGAGGACTTCTCCGAGGAACATCTTGGCCAGCCAGCTGCGCTGGTTTGTCAGCGTTCAAGGCTTGTTGGCTCGAGCTGATCGGGGCGATGCAGTCCTGGAGCGGTACTCACAGATGGAGCATCGCCTCGAGAAAGCTGAGCAGGCGCTCATCGAGCTGTTGGACCAGGAGCTGCCACCGGAGGTAATGGCTAGCCCTAATAATGACATGGATCAAATTATGGATATTTATAATGAGGTCACACAGGTCGCCTGTCAGATTAAAAAGCGACAGTCAGGTGTTTCGAGCACACCTGATGTAAAACATGCAGCGCAAGGTACATCGTTGCACAGTAGGCTCCCTACTTTGGAGTTAGGACATTTTGACGGTACCATGGAGCTATGGGTGGCATATAAGAATATGTTCACCTCGTTGGTTGACAGTAGGCAGGATTTAACCAACGCACAAAAGATGGCATATTTGATGTCCACTTTAGAAAGTGAGGCAAAGAGCTTAGTGCAACATTTAAGAGTAGAGGACGATTCTTGTAGCATAGCGTGGGAACTATTAAATAATAGATATCAGAATGTCCGTCTGTTGGCTGATGCTCATACGAGCCAATTGTTAAGTTTGCCTAGGGTAGGTAATAAGGCTCAAATTCGAACGCAGTTACTGACCCCGGTTACAGTAGCCTGTAACGCGTTAAAAATGTTAGGTTTGCCGGTGGATGAGTGGTCGTTCTTGTTGGTACACATTATTTTGGGTAAGTTACCGTCTGATACTCGTTCACGTTTCGAACGTGAGACCGCGGAAAGGGAGGACAAGGCTCTTCCTACTTTCGCTGATTTGATGAAGTTTTTAGAATTTGAGGCTAGGGCCGTGGAATCTTCATCGACTTCGGAGGTGGCGCCACCTACCGGGAGTTTCAGGGAACCTGCCGGTAATTCGGGGCGAAGGGGGCCACAGGGAGTGCAACCGCTTCGGGGACGCGTTGCTGCACGTCTGGCTGCACTGGCCGCTGTGGCTGAGAGCCCAAATTGCCACCAGTGTGGACGCCCAGGACACGCGTTATCGCAGTGCCATGATTTTGCTGCATTACCGGTAGTGGACAGACGGCGATTAGTTAAAATTAATAGACTGTGCTATTTTTGTTTAGAGGACCACTTAGCGCGCGAGTGCTCCAGACAGCGAATGTGTAGAGAATGTGGCCGGCCACATAATGATTTAATTTGTGCGAACAGGTCTGGAGCCTACGGTCACGCCACGAGCGGGGGAGCCGCGGCGCAGTCCACCTATCAGTCACGTCCGTCGAGTGGCCCCTCTCAAGGACGAGGAGCGCACCCGTCAGAGAGTGGAGAGAGCCCTCGCGTGAGTCGTGCTCAGTTTGATAGTGGTGTGAATCGTGCGCCTGCGGTACGAGGCTATATTGCGGACCCGGGTGGGGGACCCCTCATGGGGGGGGGCTCAACGGGTCAGGGCCGCACTCAGGATATTAGGAGTGGACCCCATGCTTCCGCGACAGCGGGCCCGAGTAGGGACCCCCCGAGGGGGGGGGGCTCCACGGGCGGGGGCCCCACTCAAGGTTGTATGAGTGGACCCCAGTTTGCCGAACCAGTGCCTGCGCCCACTGTAGGACAGTATAGCAGGGCGGAGCCACAGCGATACTCTCCGCCGATACACGAGTATCCGCGGTTAGAATATCACCCGCCTTATTCGAGATATGGTAGGGCAGCGGGTTACGCACCACCTCGGATGGCATTGTGTATACGCTCACCATATATAGGGCAATGGATGCACCCTGAATTGGAGGGGCCGGGCCCCCAATAATTTGTCTGCCCCTGTACCGGTGCGGAGCCGAGGACAGTTCTTCGGCCCACCATATTAGTTAGTAGTTGGGGCCCCCCGGGGGGAGATTCAGTTAGAGTAAGGACCACTGTTGAATTTCGGGACGTGTATGCATGATCGGATAGTCAGGTTGCGCGAGCATGGCTACGCGCATCCCCACGTACTTTAGAGATTTTTGTAGGAAACCGGGTTTCACAAATTCAGAATATAGTTATTCATATTAAATTGGAGGCACGTCCCAGGTGAATGTAATCCTGCAGAGTGCGCATCTAGGGGCTGCACAGCGCCGGAGTTGGTGTCGCATCATCTATAGTGGGGGCCGGAGTGGTTTAAAGAAACAGATTTCTTGGCCTGTCCAGCAGTTGGATAGGACACCCCAGATTTTACCCGGGTTGCGTGTGCATGCTCTGGTTCTAGGGACCAAACTAGTTTCTGATTGGACGCCGTGAGTTGGGTCACCGTGCGTTGAGACGCTGGGGCGTCACGACGGTGGCATCGGCACGGTGTGCGTCGGGTCGGAGCACGCAAGTCGCCATCCTTTGTTGTTACCCAAGGAGGGCCTTTGATGAGGCGTTTGCTGTCCGACCGACATGTTTGTAACTCACACGCGGGATGAAACGTGTTATTGGCGATTTTACAGCGAGAGTTTTGGATTTTGTCAACTTGCCGGGTAATTCGCAATGTTCTCTTCTCCTGTGTTTCTTGTTACAGGCTGCGAGCCTTGTTGATGCAGCCGCAGATAGGAGATCTGCCAGCTGATTGGATCACACAGTCGAGACCTTTTGATGGAGTGGCTACGGACGTGGGAGGACCGTTCCTCGTCCGAACGTCTAGCCTTCGCAACGCTCGGACTGTTAAGGCGTACCTGTGAGTATTCGTGTGTCTGTCCACCAAGGCCGTCCACTTGGGATTAGAGTCCTCGTTGTCCGCGGAGGCTTTCGTCGTTGCATTAGACCGATTAGTATCGCGTAGAGGTTTGCTTTTTTAATTAGTTCAGACAACGGCACGAATTACAAGGGTACCGCAAATTACTTGAAAAGATGTATACATTTTAGAAGATAATTGTATTTAGTTAACCTTTTCAATGTCCGCCTACAAGCCATTCTCGGTAGGCCAGAATGTCCAGCTAGAAATCGAAGGAATTCTTCCTGCCGACCGGGTTTAGAAATCCATGTATTTTGTGTTAGGTTATATTTTAAGCATTGTGTTATATATCAGAAGACGCGCAATTAAATAACAATATAAAAATATTAGTCTACATAAAAACAAACAATTTGAAAAACACAAATCAGTTAGAAAATTAACGAACAGTAGTATTATGTCTAAGATCAATATTCTCATGACACCAAGCATCATTATCGTCCAAATAGTCATTGATTTTATAATATGCTTTTCTCAAGAGTCCCTGCTTAATATATAATTAAAACTTATTTTCTGAAAAACTAAGTACCTCCTTTGGAAGTTTATTGTAAAATCTTATACCATGTCATACAAAAGAGGTGCCTACTTTTGCAAGTCAAATTTTTGGAAAAGCCAGTTTATGTTTCTTCCTAATGTCTATAGAGTGATGCTCACCGAGCCTTGGGAAAGCATTGATATTTTTTCTGATATATTTAATAACTTGGTAAATAAATTCATAAGGAACTATTAAAATATTAATTTCTTTGAATTTTTCTCTTAATGAATCCCGGTGCTTCATATTGTAAGTAGCTCGAATTGCTCTCTTCTGCAAAACAAAGACTGCGTTTATATCCGCAGCTCTACCCCACAGCAACATACCATATGACATAATGCTGTGAAAATAACTAAATTACTTATCAGTAATTTGCCTCATCCGTCTAACAACGTATGCGGCTGAACTTAGTCTACCACAAAGGCCTTCTATGTGGGGACCCCACTGAAGACGAGAGTCTATAGTAATGCCTAAAACCTTCGTTTTGTTGACTAACTCTAGCTTGGACCCCTGCAAAAGTAGATCAATTTGATTTTTTTTTCATAAAATAGGTATGTAATAGAAATATAAAGGTTTTCTACTTAAATCCAGTACTTTTTTCCCTACAAAATATTTCAATATTAGCTAAAAACCCTCCGATCTGCTGTTTCGCGCGGAATTATTAGTATTACGCGTCCTAGACAAATAGGTCAATTAGCTAATCAATAATCGCCTCTATCAAAAGCCAATAAAGTATTTGACATTTTCCTTTTTGTGTTGAACGGGTAATAAAAAAAATTCCTAGGGTATGCCATACTCTTAAATGCTGGTAATTTTTCGATTTTTCCCAATACCTGCGCTATAATTTCCAGTTCTACCTAATGGTGAACAAAATTTTAAGTTTCTAAGTTAACTGAAAGCGCCCTTTAGGTTTTTATAGTGAGCCCATTTCGCCGTGAGTTAGAAATTCTAATTTTTTGACATAACAGCTTTATGGAGTCTAAACTTCTGCAGGAGGTAGCAGTTTCAACTTGATATCTCTCACGGGTCCCGAGAAAAAGGGTCTTGACAGACAGACAGAAGGACAACAAAATTATCATTTAGGGATTCTGTTTTTTTTTTCATTTTAAGGTACGTAACCCTAAAATTAAGGAATAATATCTATGATTTTAGTTTGTTCACGTTTCATTATTATTAAATCATAAAACAGTTAAACTTTGCTAGTATATAAGTCACATAAACTTCAAACAACCCAAAATCAAACAAAAGTGTAGTAACGTTACCGCTAATAAATTATTTCAAATAACTTGAGGCTTCAAACCAATAACCCATTGGAACAAATTAATAATAACCGAATTATATTGAACTGAACATAGAACTTTGTCACAGTAACTCTGACATTCGGCCCATTAGTTTAACAATTTGCTCGAGTGAAAGTTGGCGGTGATTACAAGAACCAATTGAGAAAGGGAAATTCAGTAGAATCATGTTGATACTAATTTGGTTTGTGATAACGATAAGTGTTAATTGTTGTAATGTATGTACCTATATTACATACATAAATATGTTTTACTAGCTTTTGCCCGCGGCTCCGCCCGCGTGTTATTCGGTTAAACGAGATGCTTTTTTCCGAGATGAAAAGTAGCTTATGTGTTAAGTTAGGGTATAAGCTATATCCCTTCTAAATTTCATCCAAATCCGTTCAGCCGTTTCAGCGTGAAAGAGTAACAAACATACACACACACACACAAACTTTCGCATTTATAATATTAGTGTGATAGTGTGATTTGTGTGAAAGTGTGATTAATGTGATAATGTGATAAATTTTTTTACTTAGTTGCAATTGTATATAATTTGCAGTGGATCCCATCTCATGTCCGAATTAGGGGAAACGAAGAGGTCGATTTGCTGGCTGAACTTACTACTACTGATGGCATACCCGTGATATGTACTTCACTCTTTTCAGACATGTTACACATAGTAAGAGATCTATGCTATTGCCAGTGGAAGGAGTATTTTGAGAAGAGATCCTTGGAAAAGGGAATTTGGTGCAGAACCATTCAATGTAGTCCTCTTCGTTTGCCTTGGTTCGAAAAATATATTGTTAATAGGAGTGACGTAGTTCTTACTTTTAGACTTCGTTCCGGACATATTCCAGTAAATAAATTTGCTTACATGATGCGCAAGTCAGATACACCAAACTGTACTGAATGTGGTGTAGTGGAAGATGTGTATCACATTTTAATGGAGTGTGTGCGGAACGAGGTTCAAAGAAGACAAATAAATTACGACTCAATATTCGAACTGAACATCCACGTAACAGTGCTTTGCCTTGCCCTTACTCGGACGAGGCTAAAGTGTTAATTAAATTAGTTAAGATAGGGATTAAAGTAAGAAGTGTTGTTGTTTAGTTATGTATATGTGTACAATTAGGGTGACGGACACTACGTGACCAAACCCTTTAAATAAAGATAAAAAAAAAATATATATATAATAGTATTTTAGTTCATTTTTATTTCATATTTCATTACATTATAATAAATGATAAATATTTAACTTTATTATTTAATAGCGGCGGTAGCTCAGGGGTAGAACGCTGGCCTCTCAATCTTTGAGATCCAGGTTCGATCCCCGGCCGGGTCATGCACCAATGAGTTTTTCGGAATTTATGTGCAAAGTATTTAATACTTACCACTTGCTGAACGGTTAAAGAAAACATCGTGTGGAAACCTGCATGCCCTAAAGCGTGTATTTGTGCCCGAAAAACGGCGATAGGGCTCACCACCCATCACGTTGGGACGTAATAATCCTCGGTGAAACGCGGGTGTGCCGAGTGTGGACTGTGACTTTCATTTCACAGTTCATACCCGGAACACCTCTGACATCCCCTCGGGGATTCATATCGTGACGATATACATATTCATTTAATCGTCTGTGGTATGTCAGCTCATGTAAATTTTATTCTTATTCTTATTCTTATTCTTTATTGTACACAAAAAAAGGAGATTACAAATATTTGATACAATAATTTGAGTACAGCGGCGAGCTTATCTCTCAAAGAGATTTTTTATAGCAAACCGAATGAGTATAGGAGTGCTTTAAAAAATAAATAGGTAACCATATGTGTACGTACTACATACTAAAATACTTACATAGGTGTATAAAATATATATAAATATATCTAACATACATACTAATATAACTAACTCTAATATAAACTGACTATATATAAACATGACATAACGATACATGATAATTGATAATACAGCAATAAATAATTAAACATATTTAGGATAGCTTAAGGATTTGCTGAATAGTATTCCTTTAGTTTCTTTTTAAAAGAGGAGATAGTGCGACAATCTCGGATTGTGTACGGAAGAGAATTCCACAGCCTGATGGCTCTAACAGTGAACGAATTTGCGAAAGCTCCGGTATTGTGAGAAGGCGTTTTAAGGAGTGTGACTGTGTGCGACCTGAGTGGTTTTAATCATTGTAAGTTAACTAGTTTCTTGCAAAATTATTTAAATATTTATAGATATCGTCATAGTAATCTTGTTTTATTAGCGTGCTTTTTTATTTAGTATGATATCTTAGATTCGACTGTTATTTTTGTAAACTAAAATTCTTGTGTATCAGCAGAAACTTTATTGGACTTTGTATTATCTATTTTGTCGTATTTATCTGTTTCTTCAAAGGATCAAAATAAAATAAAGAGGTACAAATGATTTATTTCATAAGAAATTTATTCCGACCTCTAATCCTTGAACTAATTACAAGAAGTTTCGATTGAAATGAAAACTGACAAAAATTATACAGTCTAATCTCTCTACCGATTTCCAACATCGCTCCTTCTAGCTACCACTGACTTCTTGAATCCTCTCAAAGGGTACCGAGTTATAAACTACAAGCATTCAGAAATTGCCCTTCCTTTGATCGTTTCATGTAACTTGTGTTGAACCCATTAGCTGACTCGAAGATTTCAGGAATGTATTGATACGTAGTTGGGGATTAATTATGATTCCCGTAGGAGGAATTAGAACGGCGCGTCGGTAGCCATTTTGATGCAAGATATGTGCTACTAGGCTTTTGTCTAGACTCTAGACTCAGTGTTGTAATAAAATAATATAATACAAAAGTATAATTACTGCTCCAAGCCCTTTTATTTTGTAAAAATAAACTCGTATATACTACTCAACTCTCGTTTATTCAATCTTTGTCCCGTTTTCAGCTTGGGCGTTATTTTATGAATACCTCTTATAGCCTGCCAGGGTCACTACGATGATAATAAAAACAAAACGCATCCAAATCTGTTGAGTAGTTCTCGAGTTAAAAGCGTTTATTAAATCTTTGTCCCGTTTTCGGCTTGAACGTTATTTTATGAACACCACTTATAGCCTATGCATTGACCGAGGTCAATTAGGTGACAATAAAAAAACCGCTTCCAAATCCGTTGAGTTATTCTCGAGTTAAAACGGAACATACAGACAAACAGATGAAAATTCTAAAAACTGTGGTTTTGGCCTCCAGTAACCCATTTCATTTACCAATATTTATAATAATATGTATATTTTTGCATCGTGGCTCTTACAATGAGGTATTGTTTATTTTTGCTGCGTGGCTCTAATTATAAAATATTATATATTTTTGCGGCGTGGCTCTAGCTACGAGTTATTATATTTTTTCGTGGCGTGGCTCTAACTATGAGGTATTTTGTATTTATGCGGTGTGACTCTCTACGTTGTATTATGTATTTTTTCAACGTAACTATAGCTAGGAGGTATTGTGTATTATTGCGGTGTTGTCCTATCTACCATAAATTGTATTTTTTGCGGCGTGGCTTAATTCATTCGTAATTTTGTATTTTTGCGGCGTGGCTCTAACTATGAGGTATTGTGTATGAATGCAGCGTGACTCCCTACGGGGAATTGTGTATTTTCGCAGCGTGACTCTAGCGCCGAGGTATTTTGTATTTTAACGGCTTGGCTCTAGCTGCAAGATGTTGTATTTTTGCGGCGTGGCTCTGACAATGAGGTATTGTTTATTTTTGCGGCGTTGCTCTAACTATGAGGTAATGTGTATTTATGTGGCGTGACTCTCTACATAGTATTGTATATTTTTGCGGCGTAGCTCTAATAATGAGGATTCTGTATTTTTGCGAAGTTGCTACAGCTACCAGATATTATAAATTTTTGCGGCGTTGCTCAATTTGCGAGGTATTTTGTATTTTTGCGGCGTGGCTCTAACTATGATGTATTGTGTATTAATGCGGCGTGACTCCATACGGGATATTGTGTATTTTTGCAGCGTGACTCTAACGACGAGGTATTTTGTATTTAAACGGCTTGACTCTAGCTGCAAGATATTGAATATTTTGGATGCGTGGCTCTAACTATGAGGTATTTTGTATTTATGTGTCGTGACTCTCAACATAGTATTGTGTATTTTTGCGGCGTGGCTATAGCAACGAGATATTGTATATTTTTGCAGCGTAGCTCTAACTATGAGGTATTGTGTGTTTATGTGGTGTGACTCTCTACATAGTATTGCGTATTTTTGCGGCTTAGCTCTAACTACGAGGTACTCTGTTTTTTTGCGGCGTTGCTCTAGCTATCAGATATTGTTAATTTTTGCGGCTTAGCTCTAACTACGAGGTACTCTGTTTTTTTGCGGCGTTGCTCTAGCTATCAGATATTGTTAATTTTTGCGGCGTAGCTCAATTTGTGAGGTATTTTGTATTTTTGCGGCGTGGCTCTAATTATGAGGAATTGTGTATTTATGCGTCTTGACTCTTTACGAGTTATTGCGTATTTTTGCGGCGTGGCTCTAGCAACAAGATCTTACAATGAGGTATTGTTAATTTTTGCTGCGTGGCTCTAATTATGAAATATTGTAAATTTTTGCGGCTTGGCTCTGACTATGAGGTATTGTGTATTTTTGCAACGTAGCTCTAGCTTCGATATATTTTATATTTTTGCGGCTTGGCTCTGAATATGAGGTATTGTGTAATTATGTGGCATGACTCTCTACATAGTACTGTGTTTTTTTGAGGCGTGGCTATAGCAACGAGGTATTGTATATTTTTGCGTCGTGGCTCTTATTATAAAATATTATATATTTTTGCGGCGTGGCTCTACCTACGAGATATTGTATTTTTTCGTGGCGTGGCTCTAACTATGAGGTATTTTGTATTTATGCGATGTGACTCCATACAGGAGGTAAAAACGGTTGAAGCATTAGTGCTGTTTCCCCACAGGATAATGCCATAACTAAGCCATGCATATGCATAATCATAGTAGGTGACGATAGCCGTTTTTAGATCGGTGGACTTAAAAAAGCATTCGCAGAGTGCATAAGCGAATTTAGATAATTTTGAACATATATCTTGGGTGTGCACTTTATTATTATATATCTATATGCAATCCAAGCAGCAAGAAATCATTTACTACTTCGAGTTTGGTATTGTCAAATGTGAAATTTATATGAATTGGGGTTTTTTGAAAGGGGTGAAACGGTATTAATTTTGTTTTTTTGAAGTTAATCTCTAGGTTATGGTCGTGTAGCCAATTTATGGTGTCGGTGAATATAGTTTGAAGTTTGTTATTAAGTTCTATGTTATTAGTGCATGATGTAAGTATGGAGATGTCGTCGGCAAATAAGACGCAAGGATCTTTTATTGTTTTAGGCAAGTCATTTATATAAATTAGAAACAAAAGGCATCCAATTACACTACCTTGGGGAATTGAGGCATTTATGTTTTTACTATCAGATCTAATTTTAGTTATTTCTTTGGAATTTCTGTCACAGAAGAAAAATTACAACTAATAAAATTTAGTGCCTACAAAATAGCGGCATCCTTTTGCCGGAAGAATAGAGTAGGAGGCGGCGTGTGCATCCTTTTACAAGAACACATTGAGAGTGAAAATATAAAAAACATCGACGACATGTCCGTAGAATATGTGCTGGAAGCATGCGCGGTTAAACTGCCAAAAGAAAACCTTGTAATAGTTACGATGTACTGGAATAAAAGAGAGAAGGACTTATTTTATGATCGTCTAAATTTAATATTAAACTACATTAACAAAAAAAATTTACAGATTACCGCCCCATTGCTCTTCTACTAACAGCTTCAAAAATCTTTGAGACAGCAATGCACAAACGTGTCTACAGTTTTTTTGAAAAATATAACCTTCTCTCGACTGTGGAGGTTGAACGTGAACGGTTCAAGCTGTTGCGTAACCGCTGCAATAGTGCCTGCAGGCATGCTAGACGTCGGCATATATTCGAATCCATCGAAAACAGTCCTCCAAACAATCTTTGCAAATTCCTAAAAACCCTTGGTGTTGGCAAGCCAAAGTCCGGTCCTCTCTCCAACTTTGATTTAAATGCCATCAATAGTCATTTTAGTAGTCCACCTTCCTTCTTATCTACCTTTCCCAAATCTAATACCCTGAATACCCTTAACAATACAATCCCGTCGACTGACTGTCCACCTTTCCAGTTCCATGAGATTAAGGCTATGGATGTTCGGAAGATTCTTCGCTCTATAACTACTAAGGCAGTAGGTGACGATGGACTCAGTAAAGATATGTTCATGCCTATCTCTGATGTTATTTGTCCAATAATAGCAGACATTATGAATTGTTCCCTGTCCTCTGGTTCCTTCCCCAGTTCTTGGAAGAAAGCCCACATTATACCTCTCCCAAAAAAATCTAACCCTGCTTCTTTTTCTGATCTTCGTCCTATATCCATTAAGCTTAAGCGCCTACAGAAATTCCTGCCACTGGATACGAAAATAAAGTTAGCTCAATCTCTTCTTTTTCCCCTTCTGGATTATGCCGATGTTGCTTATCTAGATCCCACTGAAGAGCTGCTTGATAAGCTGGAGCGTCTTCAGAATTTGTGCATTCGATTCATATTCGGACTGCGCAAGTATGATCACGTCTCCGAGTTTCGATGCAGGTTAAAGTGGCTCCCTATCCGTCTTCGCAGGAAATTGCATATCCTTTCCCTTTTATATAATGTTCTTCACAATCCCCTCACCCCAATTATTTAAAAGAAAGAGTTGTCCTTCGCATTGACCGTAGTAACAGAACGCTTCGCTCCTGTCACCACCACGATCTGGCGATGCCTCCGCATACCACTGATCGTTTCTCCAAATCTTTTACGGTCAATGCTGTTCGGCTTTGGAATGAACTTCAGCAACATCTCAAAGATCTTCCTTCTGTGTCCTCTTTTAAATATAACTTAAAAAAAAAATTACCTCTCCTCTCTCTGAATGACTTACTGACTAAGCTACTTGTTTATTTGTGTGTATGTATTTGTGTATTTAAGTATGTATTTGTATGTAGTATATTTATAATTAGATTATAGATTTAGAATTAACTCAGAATGTACCTATGCACTGATGTGAATTTCTACAATAAAAATGTTTCATATTTTCCCAAGGTTGACTGGAAGAAATTCCTTTTAGGAATAAGTCCGCCCTTGCCTTTTGTCTGTTCTTTGTATATTTGTAAATATCTTGTTCTGTGTGCAATAAAGTGTTTATTCATTAATTCATTCATTCATTGACGTCATGATCGTGCGATTTTTGTCCGCAGTTATTTTTTAAAATAAACTTAGCCCTTGGCCACGTTTAGATATCACGATCGCCGGGCGTTGTCAGCGGGTGATGAAACTGACAAACTGAACTCAGCCCTTGTGTATACGCGAACATAGACAAAGTTCAATAGGTCTCGTTAAAATAGTTCAGCTTTAATTTAACAGATGTCACTATTGCTACGCAACACTACGCTATCGGAGTTTTAGTGAAGACTTGACACTGCCGGCGCGGCGTTGAAATGACATAATAATAAATAATTTACCGCTACGTAAACTTTGCCAGGATTGCCAGGATAATAGACGTTATGGACATACAAAGAGAGTACAATGGTACCAACTTTTTAGATTTAATTGAATGTACTCTGTGTTCACAACATGTGTTGAGGTTTTGTTACTCTGTATTTTGTCGCCATGTTGGCAGCAACAAAAAAAAATGACATTCGTCAAATTCTAACAGTGAAAAAATGTGAAATATTTTCTGAAACTGAAAGAATTATTACACACTTAATTTATTGTTGCTAGAATACACACAAAACCTAGTGATTGAAAATATCGATACGAATTTATCGATATCGATAAGCGTCTACTACCTTACTTCATATTGTAGTTTTATCTTAGCAAACCTGCCCGTCATTCTAATCCAGTTTTTATCAGGTTCGTTGTAGAATTATTTTGTTTTACGGTTGAAAGATTTTGTTTCTAGACCAACATTTTAAATGTCGTTCGTACAAGTTCGCCATTTAGTTGTAAGTTTTTTGAACTTTTACATGAACAACCTATATGACTAGATAATAATAATAGATAAGAGTAATCACATAATTGTATATCACTAATTATTTAAATACAATATAATTTATTGTAATTACTTAGAACTAACCCAGGGTTGGAATAGCACCGAATGACTCAATAAAGGGGTACCTAATCAATGGTAACAGAAAAAAAGTGACGCTGTGAGCAACTGCGCGCGCGCTGCCTATCCCCTTTACCCCCGCATTTGTTCCGAAAAATATTGTACATTCTGTGACCGTAGGGCCCACATAGTGTTGCCAGCCATTTTTTTCGTATTGAACTGAGGAAGTTAATAAAATCATACATTGAAACAAAACGATAAATGTGCTCTAGAAATGTGTCCCTATTTCTATTTAAATTGGTCAATATTTCATACGTACAGCTTATAAAATAGTCGTGTTTAATACAAATAAAATCATACGGTTTACGACATTGCGCCTACGTCGTTAACAATGCTTTATCCCAACATTGTTCACCCAACGGTAGTAGAAGTTGCGGTTGACCCATTGTTAGTTATCGGGTGGCTATATTGCTAATATTAGTATCATTGGGCCAATATTGGCTCTATGATGGCCAACTAACTAACTATAACCCAACGGTTTGCCGATCGTTGGCGAATGAAGGCCAACGGAAAATGCTACTAGGGTACAAGATTAATTGTTTATTACACGTATGAATAAAGTTGTGAAAAATATATTTAGTTTTTTTTTTATTTGGGCTCTTGCAAGGCACTGTGTGTGTGTTTATTACATATGACGACCATACAGAAATAAAGTTTTACGTCAATACGACATACATCTCCATGATAAGGTTTAGGCTGTTCACGGAACCCTATGGAACATTTGTGCCATTATTTATTTTGTATTTTTGTTTATATATGATCTCGTTGTACGGAATTTTATCTCTATTTATCTTATTGTAAACATTACTATCTTACTCGAGAACAGATACTTGGGCGAGCACTAATAGGCAACGAGTTTCTTGCTCTTTTATTGTTAAATTTTATGCTGAACTGAAACTACTCAAACGACTTCGCTGAAACTTTAGCATAGGTGGAAAAGGACGTATGATACTTTTTATCCCAGAAGGATCTGGAAAATATTGTCATTAATCAGTTTTCAAATTAACGGGTTAGCAGTTGTAGAGAGTCTGTAAGATTTATTTTAAACCTTGCAGCTAGTGCCAACTCGTAGGCTTTGTCCAAAGCCGCCAAATGATTTCTATATAACAATGAAACCGTGCATAATGTGACCAGAGAATATAAAGTGATAATTTATTCCAAGTAATTAAAATATTGGATTATAAAAATTGGTGTTATGAATAAACCAATGCAAAACCATCATGTGCTTGACACGTCGCAAAAAGCGTTTCTGGCTATCTTTATTTTTTGACAAGTACCTACGAAGGGTCATTTTCATGGAAAAAGAAGAAAACGCTTTAATAGTTAGAAATATGATCTAATATGGCACGGTGGACAAGGCAAATAAACCAATAAATTTCCAAAATTAACGAGTGAATAAACAACAAAAAACACCGTTTTTGGAGCCAATAAGGTTCACAGACTATCGGACAAGAGATGTGAGTTAATAAAACATGCGTGTGCGTCTTAACAACCAAGTTATGACGATTTTCCGGAAAGCCCCGTTTGGGGCTTTTGCTCACTATAGTGGATAATATGTATATCCATGCCAAATTACAGATTTCTACTCCTAAGAGTCTATCAGCCAAGCCGCAGAGAGACAAACAGATAGACGGATGGACATGGCGAAACTATAAGGGTTCCTTGTTGACTACGGAACCCTAAAAGGCTTTTATATTGGTGAGTAAATATGAATGAACGTAATCCACATCAAAATATCAAGTTCATTGAACTAGATAATAAAGTCATATCCAACCCTTTAAAATCCACATTATATTACGTTTATATAAGCTTAATGTAATTAAATTGAAACCGCTATATCGCCGGATTGGGCTGTTCCAAAATTAACCACTTTATTAAATCAATTTCTTGAAAATAACCCATGAGAAAAATTTGCTGGTCCAAAAAAAGCTTCCAAAAATTCCATCAGCGTTAAAGGTTTATGTTTTTGACATGCAGCCAAAGACAATAAGATCATTGTGTCCCAGTAATCCAATGAGACAGACATGTAATGACATTCCATTAATAAAAAAATATATAGGACGTCATATATCCCCAAGGGTGTTAAAATTATGTTTTAGTTATGTACTGCCACTAAAAATTTCGATGCTCTTACACCCGAAAACTTTCAATAATAGATACATTGATAGAAACACCCTTCCATGCAGGCAAAGTTAAGTTAGTAATTAATAAAATCTTATTGTTTGATGCGTAAGAAGTAGAATTCGACTCTGCATCTAGCATCAAACAAATTTAGTACCGCGACAAAAAAATCAACAATTGAATCCCAAAGCCGTGATATTCCATATTTTTTTATCCAAAAAGCGAAGCTTTACGCAAAATGACATGTTCGGAATATCTCCTCACATCATAACGCCTCGGGCAGCGATGAGAGGTAATTTCACACTATGTGAACATTTAAAACGTTTCAAATTTTCACATTGATGGCAAGCCGGGTGCAATGGTTCACTGGGTCGGATAGGCATAATCCTGTTTGATTCCTGTGATGGCTTCACGTAGGTAGAGTTAAGCAGATTGCAGACAAGACCATAATAAATTGAAGTATTAAAAAACAGTCATTTTTATAATTTTAATTATTATACCAGTTAACTGGGTGCAATTTATGTCTGCTACTCTTTTGGGCAACAATATGAGTGTTCGTAATAGGTTTATTATTTGAAATAAAATTTAAAATGAAATTAAAAGGAAACTATCCAGTATGCCCCTGCTAAGCACATCTGTATTTTTACATTGTAATGATTTATTCTTAATTTATTGTTGTATTTATAGTGATTTATTTATACTTAAGATACCGAAGAATGTAACCTTTTTTTTCTTTCCTGTAAATTATTATATAATTATATAAGATTTCATTTTAAAAATTCAAAATGTTTATTTGTTAAAAAGATACATAACGTATACTTTTTACAGGTCAAAGTTAATCTTTACAAAAACAAAAGATGAAAAAATAAAATAATGCGGGAAATACATACAAAAAATATTTATGTTGGGCTACTAAAATACAATAAAATTATACACCTGCATAAAATAAACAAATAAACATAATGAACAAATAAGTTGATAAATAAACTAAATTAACCATAAATAAAAATAATGCCTAACCATTCGACCATTCGATTAGTCTTGCTAAGAAGAGGGCAAGAAACCTTGCAAGCATTGCTTTTTTCAATTTGGCATTTTTTTTTCAGTAATTTTTGTTACATAGTTTTATTCTATACAATTTTCTTATACCGTACAATATTAATAAGACTGGAACAAACGTCATTGCCTTTAATCTGGGAACATATAACTGTCTACCTATTACGATTGAAGTTGTAGACTCCCGGGACAGACGGACAGACACACAGAAAGCGCAGGCTTAGTATTAGGGTCCCGTTTGGCACTCTTCGGGTACGGAATCCTCAGAACAAGGCGCAACGGGACCCTATTACTAAACATCCGCTGTCTGTATGTCTATACAGTCCTTCCGTCTGTCACAGGATCTAAATCTTAAACAGCTTTAGCCGTTATAGGTAGACAGTTGAAAACCACGACAAATAATACATTTTAAATTTAGTCAGATTGTAGGACTTACCCTTAAGTTAAGGGGGGGTTATCCCGATTTCGTCTCTTTTCAAATTAATTTTAAACCAATAAATAGCGAAGATAAAATTGTGTAAAAAGTATATGTTATATTTCACTATTTGATCCTGATATTTCGGCCATTCAATACAGGATTACTTACATTTTTATCGATCCATTTAAATCGTAAAGATAGGTCTGAACTATGATCTAATCATCATTTCATTTGAGCTATGTTAAGTTTTGAACAGTAAAACTTATACTAAAATAAACGTCTTAAAAAATGTAATATAAAACGGCTGTCATATGAAAAACACATCCCTCTAATTCCAAATAATAAATATAAACACCTCGAAACCAAGAATTTTCTAAGTGGCGCGTTTCCGCTGAGCAGGATGACCGTGTGTAAAACGAAAGCGTTGGAGCAGGACAAATTTCGCTAGATAACCTCGCCTTAAACAAAAAAATATAAAAACTAGGGTTCCGTACGCAGACGTTGCCAAATTTTATGCCAGGCGCTACAATTTTAGCACCTTATTTTTTGTAGCCTTGATGTTGCTTTGGCATGTATTTTGTTGTTATTTATCATAATGTTTTTAGGGTTCCGCACCCGTATTGTGGAGTGGTACGGAACCCTTTGTGCATGAGTCCAGCTCATATTGGCCAAATTATTTTTAATAATATATCGTGAAAGAGGACATAGTAGCACGTATTCTGGAAAATTTCAACAGGCTACCTAATACAGTTGAAGCTGTAGACCCCTGATACAGACAGACAAACAGACAGTGGAAGCTTAGTAATAGGATCCAGTCAGTCCCGTTTGGTTCCGAAAAATACAATGAAACGATTGTTGTTAAAGTATTAATCATCATAGAAAAATACTTCAAAGGCACTGTTACAAAAAATGCGAAACTCATTTTAATTATAAATAATTATCTTTTAATATTTCTTATAATTAAACAATTTAGTTAATTTTAAAGCATGTCCCAAAAGGAACTGCCGTTTACCCTATAAATAAAGTAAATAAAATCCTTGCTTGGAACTAAAATTAATCTACTTATATCGTGATACTTCATAGCGCCTAAACTGTATTAATTAATTAAACAATATTTTATGATCATCATTAAACTGTTATCCCTAAATACCCACACACACACGCAAACACAACCTTAAACTTCAAAACATTGACACAGTATCATAAAACACGGCAACATGGGATAGACATAAAGTTCGCGACTTAATGGCTTATTAATGAGCCTATATCGGGCCCTGGAGAACAATAAAGCTACTCGTATATTTTGATGACCTCCGGAAAATAGCCGGATGAACGAAATGTCAACTCGGGGTGGTGGGTCTATACAGCATCTTATATCTATGTATGTTGGGTGTTTAGAAAAGGCAAGTGAGCATAGAAAAATCTTGAAGTCATAAAAAGTTTCGTCAACCAACTTCAATATAATCTGAAAATACATTCACAAGACACCGCGTTCGAATTTCTAAAATAGTTTAAAAATATGACGTCATTATAAATTTTCCATTTATAAGGTGACATTTATCTATGCAGCCAAATTCATACTGGAGGCTTGGTAAGTGATGAGTATGACGGTTAAATAACCCTTTTTGCTAATTTATATAGGAAATGTTAGATAAAGCATTATTTTTTGCGAAGTTTTCCAATGTCGCCTGAAACAGTAAATAAATGAAAGCGAAATGAATTTATTTGCCACAAAACATTAAAAAATGGAAACAAAAAACAATAGGTAAGAAAAAAATTCTATCAATAAATTAATTAATAATGGCAAAATCTCAGCAAATGCCACAGGTTGAATTCAACTTGCAGCGCCAATTTTCAGTTTGCCCCATTTTAATACATAGAAAATAAAATACATTTGCAGGTAGTAAACAGATTCATGTCATAAGTCATGATAGTAATTGTAAGGAATAGAATTAAATAGAACACATCTCTGAAAAATATAAAAAGCAAACCTGACTGACTCATCTATCAACGCACAGCCGAAACTACTGAACGGATTTCGCTGAAATTTGGCTTACAGATAGTTGTAATGACGTAGGCATCCGCTGAGAAAGGATTTAAGTGGTGAACCGAACTCCACGCGAACGAAGTCGCGGGCAAAAGCTAGTAATTAATAATTCAATTAATGATAATTAAGTTAATCAAAATAATGTCATACAAAAATAACAAATCAAATAGTAAAAAATATGCAATCAATAAAAATAGAAATTTGCACATGTATAGGTACAGACTAATTGAAAAAAAAAATCAATGCAATGCAAAATGCATCAAAACAAACAGAATCTGTCATCAAAACGCTTTTTACGGCGTTTCGCAGAATTATTTTTTACGCCACTTAATTTCAACATGTCAAACATATGTTTAAGTACTAATATAAATCTTCAGGGTTTCATCCAAAAGGAACCATGTGTTGTCCAAAAATGCTTTTTTATGGAAAAGTTTGAACGTTCCTTTCTTGAACAAAGATGTCTGTCCAAGCAAATTTTAAAAAGCCAATTTGCGCTTTACGAGCAGTTTGCTGACCGAAGTTATTCGGGGGAGAGTAAGAGAACAGCTCTTATGCAAAACCAGGCGGCCCACCATTGCCTGGGACCGATGGATGGCGGTATATCCATCCCCAATTGCCAGGCCTTATATAAAACAGACTGGTGATGGGCAGCGGCGTCACTGGTGCAAGGGTTTCGGCACCGCGCTTACCAACCCGCCTGCCCAGCGTGTGTGAGTATGGGCATTTCTTCCAGAAGGGCCGCCAAGAGTGGCGAAATCCTGGAAAGGCCTGTGTCCAGCAGTGGACGAAAAAGGCTGATGGATGGCTGGATGAAATCAAGGTAGTACGAATACATAAAAAAAAAAAACTGGACAAGTGTGAGTCGGACTTGCCCACCGAGGGTTCCGTTAAAGACTATATTTTTTATGATTCAATTACAAATGTATAGTTTTTAGATATTTCCCTGTACTTGTAGTATAAGACGGTATTACTTGCCAAATTTCATAGTTGTAGGTCAACGGAAAATACCCTATAAATTCTTTAAAAAATGGCTAACCTCAAAAATGACTATGAGCCTTTTTTAACTTCAACAGCTATATATATATATATATATATTTCAAATTTATCGTGATTTACTAGAAATAATATCACACAGATGGCGGCTGGATGAGGAGGACGGAAGACCGCCGAGAGTGGCGAAATTTGGGAAAGATCCACTAACGTCCAGCAGTAGACGATAACAGGAATGAATGGCTAGAAATGATATCACACACAATTTCAAGTCACGACACATTTGCAAGAGACAGCTATAGATGTTGAAGTTAAATGATAAGGCCCCTACTTTCAGAAGTGATACTGCCTTTGTCAGGGCGTGTGAAGATGTCTGAATGTGCTGTTAGAAAATTCCATATCAAAGAGTATCCATTATAAATATGGCATACTCTTTACTGACTACTCGATCAATCGAGCACATTCAAAATACCATGTTTTTGTTTGATAAAAACCCTTATGTGGACAAAATAAGAAATGCGGTGATACACTGACAAGTTCTGGAAACTGTACCTACTTGCGTTTGTATCATCAGTGGCAGTTTTATGGCAGTTAATGAGAATTAATGACAGTGATGACAGGCAAATCTGCACGTTGTGAATGACGGTTTTAGCCACTTGGTCACGTGGGGAAGTTGGGGCGATTTCTTGGCTACAACATACAAACATGGTTCCATCAATATGTATTTGTCGGCGCAACCATTATAATAGTTAACAAATGTGCACACTAATAAAGAATCAAGCTCGTCTTAGTTTGAGGACCGCCAGATAATCGTATAGATTAAATAAGTTCTCAATGTACCCACCTATTTTGGAACCATTTTATGTTTGTGATTTATTTAATGATTATTGTTTTTTAACAAAGTTATTTTTATCTTATCTTTTATCTTAGTCAACGTATGAACGGTATTTAAAAAAATACAATGGTTTTATTTTTAGATTATTAAATAATATTTTTAATCAAAACATTTAAGAGAGTGTATTACAAGATGGAAGAGATCAATTGGAAACGATTTTCAAGAGAGATCATTGAGTTTAAATTCCCCGCCTTCAAAAACATATTTTGCTTTTTTAAAAAGATTTTGATTTATAGATTTTCTATGTTAATAATGCTCATTAATTGTCTAACAAAAATCGGATAAAAATTAAATACATATGTCTAAATGTTAAAGGAGTGTTTCATAATAAATATTAAAGGTGTATAGAGAAAACATAAAAATACCAAATTTGAATTTCAGACTACTCAATTAAACCTAAAATTAATTGTAAACAAAAATATAAATGTAATGCATTGTAATTCCGAGGGCTCGAAATGGTACGAAACGTAAAATGATTAAACTGCTTCCAGAGAAAAAGATTATAAGCATTTACTCTTGTTTCTGTTTGTATTATATAGGGTGACTTTTATTTATACAGCCAAACTCATACTGGAGGCTTGGTAAGTGATCAGTAACAGGGATCGATAACACTTTTTGCTAACTTCTCAAAATAAAATCTAGACGACCCATTGTAATTGACTCGGGGCTGGGCTTGCATTTGTAAGGAACAAAAAGAGAACAATTTACGAATTTCACAAAAAGTCATCGAACCTTGTTACTGAGCATTTACCGAGTCTCCAGTAAGAATTTGAATGCATAAATGAAAGTCACCTTACATATGTATGTACGGTGCAAACATGGAGGAAGATTACTAAGCCAAAAATTATATTATAGCACACCGTGCGTAAAATGACCGCTTTACGCACGCTGCGCTTGCGTAAAGTCGGCATTTTCCGCACTTGTGCTATAAAATATTATACGATACGAGAGCGATGAAACGTTTTCTGACGAGTGTGAGTTTGCGGCACGAGCCGAAGGTGAGTGCTGCATTCACACGAGTCAAGAACTATTAATTATATCACGTTTAATATTATGTTCATAGAGCTCCAAGAAGTGATTTTATAAACATATCTATGTTTCAAGAGTTATTTTATCAATGTTTCAAGAGAACGCGGATTTTTTGGTTGTCGTAACAGCCACGGCTCAAAACGCGCTATTGAAATCACAAAAAAAAAAAACATCATACGAGTAGAGTTCAGTTCCGATTGGTGCAAAATCGTTTCTGATCCACGGACCAACTAACCGACCAACTGGTTGGTCCATGGGGAAAATTTAGCTTTTTTTATTGCCCCTCCAACCAACTTTGTGTTGGTCGGTGGGACACTTAGCAATGAAAGAACTACTACGATAATCAAAATTTGAATTCACATTAGTAACATTGAATGATTTTTTTACACAGATTTTGTGAAGTGACAGACGATTTAATTTTTGTACAGATTTTGTGACAACACGTCAAAAGTGACAGATGATAAATTTTTTGTACAGAGTTCTTGGCAGATGTCAAAATGATTTTGTCACAGATGACAAAATGACACATGAATTATTTTCTGTACAGATTGACACCTGTTAAATAATCAGTATAAAAATTAATTATCTGTCATTTCTGACATTTGTCAAAAAATCAATATAAGATTATTCATCTGTCATTTGCGATATCTGCAAGTAAATGAGTATGAAAAAGAAACATCTGTCATTTTTGATATCTGTAACAAAATCTGTATAAAAAATAAATCATCTGTCACAAAATCATTATGAAAAATTAATCATCATGTATAGAGGCACAGAGGTTTGAGGTCACATTGATGTCACACATGGAGTCAAATGTCTTGGAAAGCACGTTGGCTTTTGAATTTTTATTTCTTCATTATCAGCTGAGTTGGTCCGTGGGTCAAAAAAAAAAAATATTGTGCCGTGGGCATTGACCTCTCATAAACAACTAGACACACAGTCTCAAAGTTCGTCAGAAAGTATCCGAACGTGCGACGTGCATGGTAGCAAAAATGCTTCAACCAAATTAAGACGTTATGTCGTTAGCATAAGGTGCAATGTCAGTTGTACGAAATCGTCATTCGATTTTGTCACCCCGTAGCAGTGACAAGATGCATCGCGGACACTTTTTGAGCGAGATTGTGAGTCTAGTTTTTTATGAGAGGTCAATGACCAGTTGGTCGGTTAGTTGGTCCGTGGGTCAGAAACCTGCAAAATGAGGGATTTAATCTGACTTTATGCGCTTTGACCCTTTTAGTTCACATTATAGCTAAAACAATAGATCGCAGTCCAAATCATATCTCAAATCTAACATAGAGATCAAAAACAGTAAAATTTTGAACTTTTCCGAGTTAAAATAAGTCACGTTTGTGGAATTGTAAATATAAAAACACTTGTTTTTAAAAGATCATTTCACCCTTGTTCCCTCTTCTAAATACCAAGTGCATTTATGATATTGAGCTTCAAAAATAGTATCACATGTGCCCAACTCCAAACTGCAAAACAAATAACAAAGTTGTTAATGATTAACACCCGGTTCATTTTAAATGTCCATTGGCACATCGTTAGAAGATTATAAATTGTTATTGCAAAATGTAACGGACTTAAAATGCTTTTAGAACTTATAATATAAAAGTCTTTAGTAAATACTTAGCACTAAAAATATTTATACTCCATATTTTCGAAGTGAATTGTATTGTAAAAGGTTATTTGAGCTAGGAGTCTCAAAGAGAATTTAGTTTATTTTTATTTATTTTACTTAATTATTTCATACAGAGCTTTTAAATAACAACACTAAAAAAAATTAAAACAAAAATTATAGGCTCAAAAGAAATATAAAACATCATTGTTTTTGCAAGTTATAAACTTAGAAATATTAAAGTAGATATAAAACTACGAGTTGAATAGAAGTTGTATATCAATATATATTACTATTAAAAAAATAATCCATCCCAACTCATGCCCGCCTACGCAACGAATCATTCGACGACTGCTTCACCGTCCGCATTATAAAATCATTCCACCCATCATTGACTGATATTCAGCTCAGGACATGGGAGTCGTCTTACATCTGGTCGCTTGGTGCCCATTACGGACCTGGACTAAATAAACAGCACTAACTTACAGACAGACAAACCTCATCGAGATTCAAACACTCATACTAACATTCTTACATCCCCTCTCAAACACACACACACAAAAATAAGTTTTAATACTGATTGTCCATGTCATTTTATGTGCCATCATGTCATTGTAAATGTCATTTCATTACTATATCAACTGATGCCGGGCCCAGTAGGGTCCGAAATATATCTTGAAATAATATTTTTTAATTCTTTTGTGTGCATATATACTTCAATATAATAAAAAACAAATAAAAAAAACAAGCTGGTAAAGTTTATATACATTTATTTTATTAAAAAAATATAAATAAATCTTTAAAACAGTAAAATGAAATAATCTTCGTTGCTTGGCTCAATTTTAACTGAGTTTTTCTTTGTTTCTCCATATTTAAAAAGCTACGAATTTGTTACAATGCACTACAGGAATATACTTGTTACAGGTCTTACAAGAGGACATCGATCTCATTTTGAACGAGAACTGCAACAAAATACGAAAGGGAAAGGCAAAGTTATTTTTGACACTGATCGGAGACGAAAAAAACGATTTGTCCACCTAATTTTATGCGATGCTTTCTTCCGCGCTCACTAACGATTACTGGCACACATATTTAAGGGTAAACGGAATAATTGACACCTTCGCACGGACAAGTTTTCACCTCATTTATTCAAATTACCCTTTTTATGGAGACCTTCTAAATCAAGAAATCAGTTCAGTCGTGTTCTTTGTCGTGTCGTAAGAGTAATGTGACGTTTCTGAAATTAACACTTTAAACAAAAATACATACATTCTGAGGGCTCCAGCCAAATTGAAACCTCATGTGATGTCATTGAAGTTAAAATAACTCAATGTGTGTTAGCTCAGTGAATCTTTGTGGGTCCATCTAACGACATAACTACAGAGAAAATTTATTGCAAAATAGGCAAAAATTATTAAATCTTGCCTTACTTTTTATGAGTACTGTTGCTTCGTCCGTTCATTTGCTGAAAACATAACCATAGAAAGCAAAATATCATAAAATATGGTAAACTAAGAACTTAAATTATTAAAATTGTCATCTCGCAATATTTTTATTGGTAATTTTGATTTATATTTAATTCATAGTTAGGAAATTTGGTTCAAATTTATTGATTTGATTTAATTTGAAATTATGAATTAATGACAGCGAAAAGGGCCGAATTCTAAGAGTCCCTGAGTTAATTTTTACCATTTTCTTCAGTGATCTCCAGTTCATTGAATTTTTTTTTCTGTACCTAAGAAGTCCCTCAGTGTGTAAAAAACCGAAACCCAAAGTACTAATAGTGGCGCCACGAAAGAAGTTTCTTGAATTAAGGCATTTTTGTTAATATTACAACAAAAATAAAGACTTTAATGTTCACAACTGTCCATAATTTATTAACCATAGTATATGTGTAAGTATCTATATATTATTCTATAGTCTTATATTTTTTGTGTAAGTTTATGTAATCGTTTATTTTATTATAGCGTTAGGCTAGGCATTACTCATTATTAGTTAGCTTTAGTTTACTTTATATTTACATGTTCCCCTGGAGTGTGTGCCACACACACTCCCATACCTTTGTACTTATATATACCTTACACACCGATATTTGAGTCAATATAGATCCAACCTGAGACCAATACACTTCTTTCATGGTTAACCCTTTAACCCATCATCGCATGGCGGCCCTGCCAGGGTCAGGGTCAGCCTCTATACTTTTCTTTCACATCTTCTCTTCCACCCAAAGCTTGCCTGGAAAATATTACAATTAGCAATGAGTGCCGCCTTTGTACAATATGAAGTTATTTTTCAATACCCTGTGTTATGTTTTATGTAAATGTACATAACGTGCAATAAAAATACATAAAAAAAGACTTTGCCGAACCTTATTTTTTGGCACGAGCTCTACTCACAAATTTCAATGTCTAATATCTCGAAACATCATTTCCGGATTGGGAACTTTTTAGAATTCTGCCCTTCGTCGTTCTCAACGACAACTTTCTAATTATAATATGATGTAGTTAAAGCAGTGTCATGTTGTCGCCGCAAGCGCAATCCGCAGACGATCTAATGGTCACCGGCGCCACCTCGCGGCGCATAACGGAATCACTTGATTGGATAATTTATGTTTACACCTCCATTAAACGTGATGGGTCATTTGAAAAATTTAGATTTGTACTTTTGTGGCATGAAATAGAGGTGATTTTCCATTGAGCGGTTTACCATCTTGACAAGGTGAGTGCAAGAAGACTGCAAACTAGCTCCCAGCGATTTACTATAGGTTTTTAGGGCAACTGTACTTAACTATTAAAGGTACTTAAGTACTGTTAAGTTCTTGGGATTTGATTCGTGTAGAAAAATAAATAGATTTCTCAATGCATATTACAAGTTGCTTACTTATGATTATGAAAGTAAAACAAAGCGGCGGTAGCTTAGAAGGTAGAACGCTAGCCTCTCAATCTTGAGACCCAGGTTCGATCCCCAGTTGGGCAACCACCAATGAGTTTTTGGTAATTTATGCATTGTATTTGTGTTCTTTCTTATCTAATACCACTTGCCAAACGATTAAGGAACACACTGTGAGCAAACCTGCAAGCCTTAAAAACGTGTGTTTGTGCCAGAAAAACGGCGATAGGGGTCACCCTCATCACGCTGGGACGTTAATAATCGTCGGTGAAACGCGGGTGTTCCGAGTGTGGACTGCGACTTACATTTCAGAGTCCACACTCGCGTCAAATTTAATTTCAACTTCATACATTTATCACATAATCTTTATTTAATTTTAATTTTGACTGATGCCGACCATAGTAATGGCCGAAATATATCTCAATATATTATTTCAATGTGTTCTCTAACTTGTACATACATACATAATTTAAAAAATATATATGATAATAAAAATAAAAGACGAAAAAGTCTTATATTCTTTACCTTCATCATTTTAAATGAGAAATACTGTTTTGCCGTTACGGCATAAGCTAGTCCGTGAGCGCATATTTGTATGGAGTAAGTCCCCCTCACTCCGCTCCCCTAAGGTGCCGATTTAAAATTAAAAGTTTATCAATGCCTCGCCTGAAAAGAACATTTTGGTGTACAGTTATTTTCGCGATTTGAACTGGTGAGTTGGCCGTCTAGATCCTGTGAGATCACACCCCTAGACTTTTACCTTTGGGGCTATGTAAAGTCCGAATTATTTATGGATAAGCCGCGTACGATTGAGCAACTGGCAGCCAATATTACTCACGTTATTCGCAATATACCACTCGAAATGCTCGGCCGCGTCATCGGAAATTGGGACTGCAGAATTACGAACACGTGAAAGAAATAATCTTTAAAAAATAAATGTAAAGAATTGGTTCTTTTGTATAACGGCAACGGCAACAGCCTGTTGCCAACAGGTAGACGCTTGAAATATTCACAGAATATTTAGGTATATCCATCCATCCATCAGCTTGTTTCGTCCACTGCTGGAGATAGGCCTTTCCAAGATTTCGCCTCTCTTCGCGGTCCTCCTGGAAGAAATGCCCGTACTCACACACGCTGGGCAGGCGTGTTGGTGAGCGCGGTGCCGAAACCCTCGCACCAGTGACGCCGCTGCCCGTCACCAGTTTGTTTTTATAAGGCCCGGCAATTGGGGACGGATATACCGCCATCAAACGGTCCTAGGCAATTTGTTAGTTTGAAAACTGTCCTCTTACTTTCCCCAGAATAACCTCGGGAGGATTTGCGAGTAAGATGGTGGTACCTCCACAGTCGAGCCCGGCATCAGCTGAACCTACTGATAAAATATCTCT
Organism: Ypsolopha scabrella; assembly: GCA_910592155.1. NCBI lineage: Eukaryota > Metazoa > Arthropoda > Insecta > Lepidoptera > Ypsolophidae > Ypsolopha > Ypsolopha scabrella. The sequence continues at coordinate 3,036,773 of OU342978.1, forward strand.
ACTCAAGAAACTTTTTTTCTCGTTGATTCGCTGTCGCTATCAAATCAAAATACTTATTTTGTAAAATAGATACACAAAGTATACTTTCTACAAGTCAAATTTATTCTTTACAATATATATCTTTAGAAAAAAAAAATATGTATATACTAATAAGGTAGTATTATAGTACATACAAAAAATATTTAGGTTGGGCTACTAAAATGTAATTATACACTAAAAATATTATATATACATAATGCCTAACCATCCGCACCATTCGATTAGTATTGCTAAGAAGAAGGGCAAGAAACTTAGCAAACATGAATTTTTTCATAAACTTAATCTACACAATTTTCTTATACCCACTTAAGTAAAGGCAAATATAAGACCATAGGAATTATGACATTATATATATTGCTACTACTCTTGAAAGGTAAAGAATGTGAAGATCAAACTTCTTGGCGTGGCCTTGACATAGGAAGTTAGCGCTTTAGCACTGCAGTATGGTTAGTCCACAAACTTCTTGGTACTGCTAATATTAGTAACATTGTATGACGTAAACAGTTTTGAAAGCACGACACTCCTAAAACAACATCTTCCATCTTTTAAACATTCGGAAAGCTCAACGTTCCGTGCGATAACAAAGTTCGGTATTAATGCAATCAACATGGGAGCAAAGCAACTATGTCGGTTTTCCGTACAATTTGCGAGTTTAGCTATGTACTGTATTACCATGTTTTAAGGCTAAACTGCTTATCGAAAATAACCTTTATAGTTTGACATTAAAAGCTTAGTAGTGAGTCTAAGTTTGTTGTTGGGTTAGAGGGGGCGCTATGGCTCCTTGGCTATATCTCGCGGAAATAATGCGTTGTTTGGAATGGAGGTAGGAGTAAGTGGTTGCATCATATTATGTTTTCACTAAATCATCTTAAGGCGGGGTTATCTAGAGAAATCTGTCCTGCTCCAATGCTTTCATTTTACACATGTTTATCCTGCTCAGCGGAAGCGGGCCGCTCGAAAACTCGCGGTGTTTTTATTTATTATTTTGGAATTAGAGGTTTGGAGGAACTTGATTCAGAAGTAAAACTCTGTTTGCGTGTTGAGAATAGAATTATTTACTAACGGAAAATAGGTTATTTATAAACAAAAACTTAAGACTGGTACAGCAACAATTAGACAGAGATAGAAAATGACTCGCAATCGTGCAGCCCGAATGTAGCCAATGTACGCGTCGTTATTCGGAGTTCAGACACGCTTCCGGCCGCCGCCCATCTCGTCCACAGTCTGCGCGCGCGCTGCTCTCACCGTGGCTCGAAGTTTCATCGTGTACGCTTGCTCCTGCAATGTACAGCTACATTGATGATTGACATTCGTGGCTCTTTTCAGAGGACGACTGACGTCTCCGTGGCAACAGAGGGATGGTTTTTAATATGACGGCCGTTTTATATCACATTTTTCACGACGTTTATTTAAGTATAAGTTTTTTTGTCCAAAACTTAATATAGTGGAAATTAAATGATTTTTAGATCACAGTTTCGACCTATCTTTGCGGTTTAATTGGATCGAGGAAAGTGTAAGTAAATACAGCCGAAATATTAAAGATCAAAGAGTGAGATATGATATATATTTTTCACAAAATTTAATCATTCCTATTTATCGGTTTAAAATTAATTTGAAAAGAGACGAAATTGGCCCCCTTAAGGAGAACCGTTTCGATCTCGGTGCAAAATGGACAACTTAGGATTGTTTATCTTATTTTTGAACTAGCTTTTGCCCGCGTCTCCGCCCGCGTCGAAGAGATTTTCGTGGAAATAAGGAAAACAAAAGAATATTATTTTTTGAACGAAAATATGCAACGGTCACCATGTTTTACCAAAGTGCTAATAAAGACCAATCAAATAAGCCCAAACTTGAAGGGTCTGCTGTTGCCCGTTGAGGAGAACCCGTATCCACCTTCCTGTCCCATCAACAGACCTTGGTCACCATGTTTTACCAAAGTGCTAATAAATACCAACAAAATAAGCCTAAACTCGAAGGGTCTGCTGTTGTCCGTTGAGGAGATCCCGTACCCCCCTTCCAGTCCCATCATCAGACCATGGTCACCATGTTTTACCAAATTGCTAATAAAGACCAATCGAATAAGCCAAAACTCGAAGGGTCTGCTGTTGTCCGTTGAGGAGATTCCATAACCACCTTCCAGTCCCATTAGCAGATCCTGGTCACCATGTTTTACCAAAGTGTTAATAAATACCAAAAAAATAAGCCTAAAATCGAAGGGTCTGCTGTTGTCCGTTGAGGAGATCCCGTACCCCCCTTCCAGTCCCATCATCAGACCATGGTCACCATGTTTTACCAAATTGCTAATAAAGACCAATCGAATAAGCCAAAACTCAAAGGGTCTACTGTTGTCCGTTGAGGAGATTCCATAACCACCTTCCAGTCCCATCAGCAGACCCTGGTCACCATGTTTTACCAAAGTGCTAATAAATACCAACTAAATAAGCCTAAACTCAAAGGGTCTGCTGTTATCCGTAGAGGAGATCCCGTACCCACCTCCCAGTCCCGTGATTAGATCCTGGTCACCATGTTCTATAAAAATACTCATCAATACCAATCAACTAAACTTAAACATGAGAGGTCTCCTAAAAAAAACATTTACCAGTGGATGATTGAAACCCCGACGATGAGACTACGTACGTACGACTACGCAAGGCTTTCATACCACACGATTAACTAAAAATCTTATTGAGTGCTTAAAGAATTTTATAATCAGTTCAGTAGTTCTAGATATTACCCATTATATGCAAACAAACAAACAAATCTTTCTTCTTTATATAATAGTGTAGACAAACTTTAACGTGAGTTGATATGAACCAGACTGCGTCAAATTCGATATTTTGAAACATGCAGCGCCATCTTGTGTATCAAAACAAAAACAATTTCAACGCCAGCTTACAAACAATTTTGACGCCAGCTTACTGAGCCGTTATCCAGGATAGCTTCCCAGAGATGGCGTTTTCTAAGCACTTGAAAATAAAAATATTTTAGTTATTGGTCTTTGCTCCGTCAAAAAATATAATTTCAGCTTTAATATTTTTAAGTAAAGGATATATGAATATAATTTGCAATATTGCAAATTATATTCATATATCCTTTACTTAGTGATGGACTTCCGCAAGGTAACGCCTATTTCAATTAATCATTTTAATATTTTTTTTACAAAAGGTAATATTTTTTTCTGAAAATAAAATAAAAGAATAAAAAATAAAAAGTGAAAAAAATTTTTACCACTCGGGGTTTGAGCCCACGACGATTGACTATTTTACGGTGGCGAACCTTCCATATGTCTCACTAAAAGTCTCATTGCGCTGCTCTCTTTTGATGATACATGATGCGTGATGATACATAGCCCTAAACCTTCCCGAAGAAATGTTTTATTTTTCAGTGAAAACTGCATCAAAATCCATTGATTGGTTCTCAAGTTATAAGCGAACGAACTGACAGACAGACAGACAGACGTTGTATTTTATATGTATAGAGATAAATTGTATGAAATAAAATATTTTTGTCTTATTTCAGATGTTTTTTAGCAGAATTACATCATTTTATGAATTATAGTTTGTGTGAATGTCCATACCAACTTAAAATCGTGTTTCAAGTTTTGTAGATTTTAATTTACAACGTAATACATAAAATTAAATAAGCTTTGGTAGAAAAACCTAATTAATATTAAACTATGGTTGCGAAATGCCATAATTCACATTTATTTAGTACTTTTTATTTATCACGTATTGGGCTCTGTTATCGTCGAGAAAATGGCCTCATTTATAACATATTTTTTTATTCAGAATCCTATCTATGTAGCATGTGAGTTCTACTATTTTAAAATCCAATGTTTTACTACCTATGTCGCCATAATTAACTTGCCTGCCGAATTACGCAGACTAAACACAAATTAATGTGCACCGCAGGGATTAAACCCACGATCTGGGTTAGCAGGCGAGCAGTCTCCACCTGGGTACATAAAATGATAAAATTGGTCATGAAACATAAAAAAATCATAACGTATTCTCCCTACTTTTATTTGATTTTATATCTCTGATACACTATCCCGCCGATTGTATTGTCAAGATTCAACCAAGTCTTGTATCCATCCATCCATCAGCCTGTTTCGTCCACTGCTGGACATAGGCCTTTCCAGGATTTCACCACTCTTGGCGGTCCTCCTGGAAGAAATGCCCATACTCACACACGCTGGGCAGGCAGGTTGGTGAGCGCGGTGCCGAAACCCTTGCACCAGTGACGCCGCTGCCCGTCACCAGTCTGTTTTAAGGCCTGGCAATTAGGGATGGATATACCGCCATCCATCGGTCCCAGGCAATGGTGGGCCGCCTGGTTTTGCCTGAGAGCAGTTCTCTTACTCTCCCCCGAATAACTTCGGGAGGATTTGCGAGTAAGAGTAAGTCTTATATACTATATCTTATCATACCTCCATGGCATATCTTCCATTTTACTGCGCTAGTTTTAGTTTACGTTACACGAAATTTGGCTGTAAAAATAAATGTACCTAAACAATCTACCCCTTATTTCCTTAAGGACACTCTTTATGAGTTATTTTACTTACTGACTTTTCCTTTTATGAGTGCTTTAACAGACCTATTCCGTGTTTACCTACAGACAAATGGTACTGCTTTTTTGTGTAACGAAGTAAGTATCAATACAAACACGGACTGTAGGACTAAACCCATCGCTGCATACAATAATGTGGTCAAGTGCGAGTCGGACTTGCGCACAGACGTTTTCGTACCACCACACAATATGAACAATAGATAAATGCCACAACAACATCGAAGCTACAAAAAACAGGTTGCTAAAATGGTAGCGCCAGACAAACGCAACCCTAATTTTTATTATTATATTTTAGAGTATGTAGATATGTATCGCCGACAGATTTTAAGTCAGACCTGAAACAAATACGGAAACAATGCAATGTTAGAGGCTATAGTAACGTAACACCTATTCTGGGAAAATTTCAAATGGCTACCTATTACAGCTGAAGCTTTGGAACCCTGTGACAGACGGACAGACAAACAGACAGCGGAGGCTTAGTAACGGGTCCCATTTGGCACCATTCAGGTACGGAACCCTAAGAAGCCTTAGGTGTTTGTGACGTCATATCCTGGCTGATATTTTTTAACGTATTCGTTAATTGTCTATGTACGTGTCCGTGTGATCCTTTTTAAAAGGCTACACACACTACATTACAAAAGAAAAACATTTAATTTTAATTTCTTAATAAAGGAATAAAAAGTTTTGACATAATTTTTAAATATGTTTTACTATTGATTACTGTAAAATTCAGTTTGAAAGGGATATTCATGTATCCAGGGCCGTAGCCAGGATACGTATTCGGGGGAGGGGGGGGATGAAACCTTCAGAAACATAAACAGATCCATCTATCAGCCTGTTTTCATGCACATTGAATAGACCTTAACAAGCCAATTGCTCCATTCTTAGTGATCCTCCTGGAAGCGATGCCCATATTCACACATGATTCACACACGCTGAGTTGGCAGGGAAAAAACATTTAAGCAAAACATGTGTCGTTTTACAAGATTTTTTTTTAAGTTATGTATACCTAGGTGGTTGAGATAGGTATGACCGTAAAATTATTTTTGGCATGATTTAGGTACAGTAAAACTATTTTGTCTTATTTAAAAACCAAAGGTTTCGGGGCGGGACACCCGATATCCCCCCCTTGCCCCCCTCTGTAAACGGGCCTGCATGTATCCTATCTAAAGACGTTGTGCAAATTTCAAGATCAAATCTATAAAAGAGTCACAAACATCTGAGACTTTTTCTGTGGTAGCTGTGTGTGCTTATGTTTAATTTCCTGTACAATTTCCGTTAACGGATATATTTTTCCGGATTTCCCATGTAATTCTGCACCTACTTACCAAATGTCATCTCGGTTGGCGAATCATCGTTTAAATTATGCCACAGAGAAACAGAGCCCTAAAAATAAGAAAATACTTGAAGGGAGTATGGAAATATATGAAAAAAAATACCTCAGAAGCTTTTTGATCATGAACCAAACACCAGCTTCTAAAATATATAGAATATGCAATATCTTATAGCGCTTTCAGAAACCGCCATTCATATCCTAACTTACGATTTTTACGATACTTTCAACCTAACCGTAATTTCGACTCATTTTTTCATGCAATTTTCAGGGACTTTTCCATAATAATTCCGTTCTCCTAGTTTATGGCCGTAATATTCCCTCTGGATGCAGGTAAATCTTGGTATATAAAAGTATGGGAACAGGAAAGGTAAAACTTAGTTGTTTATTTCGCATATGAACAGGTAAGAACGTTTTATGGCAGTATTTTTGGCATTATAGCAACAGCTTCTATACTACACCTACTTGGAGAATATAAATATATATATATATAATTATAAATATAAAATTAATATATCGTCACGACAAAGAAAAGTCCGTCTGCTGAGATCAAATTACTAAATCATTACTAAACACTTGAAATTATTTTTAGTAAAAGTGACAATAAAGTCATTCTGAAGGTTTTAATTTTAGTTTTAGGCATCGCTTTTTGGGCGAGATTGTGAGTCTAGTTGTCAATGATGAAAATCATTGTTAAGGGTAAATGCCAATGATAAAAAGAAATCAAGACAACTTCTTGAACAACTTCAAAACAAAAGTCGGACTCGTCCACCGAGGGTTCCGTTTTAAAGAATATATTTTTTATAATTGAATTACAAATGTATAGTTTTCTGATTTTTCCCTGTACTTGTAGTATAAGACGGTAGTACTTGCCAAATTCAATAGTTCTAGGTCAACGAAAAGTACCCTATGAATTTTGATTTCCTTGAGAGTGTCTAAAAATATACGTTTTTTGCCGCATAAACGGCCGTATCTTTTTTTATGTTAAATTAGAAGTTTTAATTTTCACAGCTTCATGGGACTGTAGATTTGAGTATATGGTTTTAATTTCAACTTGATACCTTTACGCGTTCCCGAGATAAAGGGTCTTGACAGACGGACGGACGGACAAACAGACGGACAACAAAGGGATCTTACTATCGTACGGAACCCTAAGAATGTACTTTACTCAATGAGTTCTAGACAATGACACCGCAAATGCAGTGGTAAGAAAAAAAATCGGTGCCTTTTCATGTCCGGAACGAAAAATTATTTAATTTCATTATTAATTCAATATTTGGTTTTGGGTCAACATTCTACATAACATAATATCCAAATATCATAGGTGCAATTCTGTAAGCCAATGGTATTCAAATTCAATTGTCATATGGCTATTCAATTAGCCCTTTTGACAGTTGAAATCGTAAATTTTTGGCTATCAATTGAATACAATCGTCTTATTTTGTTGTTGATTACCAAAAACGTACGATTTCATTTTTCAAACTGGCTTATTTGCTTATCCGAATAGCCGTACAATTGCACCTCAGGTCTACAACTCGTTCCGTTTGCAAGCTAGAGGCACGTGACATACCCGGACGGACAGACAGATAGCAGAACGACGTTAATAAGGCTCCGTGTTGCCCTCGGGTACGGAACCCTATAAATACATAAATCTGGTGAAAGCGTTGTTATTTAAATAAAATGTCTCGAGATCGCATGAAATCATTCGCTACGTGACTTATCAGCCTTTTTCCTTTCCATCCCCCATTTTATCATGTTTTCAACATGAAAAGTGGGACTCAAATTGGTACTCAACTAATTGGCTAAGGATGACCACTTCGGCGGGAAAGTTCTTACCAGCTTTTCGCCAAGTGGTAGAATCAAAATAATTTAAAACGAAAACCTCATAAGGGGCAATTTATTACATAGGGTGAAAACATTGCTCCGATTTGGAATCTTTTTAATATCATTTTAAGCTGTATACTTGTGATATTTAATGTCTTAAAAATGATATGTCTTACAAACTATTTTTTCAATACGCGAAACGTTATACTTTGCTCTACTGAAAAAAAAAACTGAAACTAAGTCGATTTTCCAAGACTTTTTCCTTTTGTATACTCGTAATTAGGTGGTAGAGCTAATGCCGGGCTCGACTGTGGAGTCGTGTGGACTCGGAAATCCTCACCAAGTGATTCGGGGGAGAGTAAGAGGACAGCTCTCTGGCAAAAAAACCAGGCGGCCCACCATTCCCTGGAACCGATGGATGGCGGTATATCCATCCTCAATTGCCGGGCCTTATATAAATTAGACTGGTGACGGGCAGTGGCGTCACTGGTGCAAGTGCAAGCACCAACCCGCCTGCCCAGCGTGTGTGAGTATGGACAGGAGTGGATGCATTTCTTCCAGGAGGACCGCCAAGAGTGGCGAAATCCTGGAAAGGCCTATCTCCAGCAGTGGACGAAACAGGCTGATGGATGGATGGATGGAATTAAAGAAAAAATACTTAGGTATTTTAACAGGTACTTTCATGAAAATATCATCGCGAAAACGTTTTCGGGTGAAAAACACGTATTTTCAGAGCACGCGTGGTTTCGGTTATCGTAACAGTCACGTCTCAGAGCGCGCTAACTTAAACAATAATATATCGTTTTAGAGTTCAGTTTTCCTTGATGCAAAATGAGGCACTCAATTCCAGGGAGCGTTACATGCGCTCTAAAAGGCCGTTTAGGCGATTATAAATACCGGAAACTGAATAAATCACAGAAATTCAGTGTATTCAGTGTTTTTCATAATATAGATTTTTTACCCTATCATCACACATTGGAAAAAACTGGTCAAGTGCGAGTCAGACTCGCATACTTAGGGTTCCGTAATTCGACAATTTTGGGAACAGTCAGGAAGAAGATATTTAAAATCTTGCCCATAACTGTTTATGATAACCAAAAAAAGAATTGATTGTACCACAGAACAGAGACTCAAATATTTTTATAACGTCGAAATAAAACTCGTGGATGAAAAATTTAATTTTGTTAGTGTGAATTTTTCCTGTTTTCTTTTTTTTTTCACGTTTTTCGGTTCATTAGTTTCGGAAATAAGGGGCGATATGCATTTTTTTGTGGTTTTTCAAAGATTTCTCGTAATCGGTGCCAGTAAATATAGTAAAAGTATATAATTTTAAAATCAACTTCTTCATATCTAAAATTTGATACCCATTATTTTTATAAAATATTTTTTTATATTTCTCATTTCTTACTATAGTTTTCCTGTAATTGGCCAGCTATGTCTTAATTTTTTTCCTTTTTTTTCGGTCCAGCAGTTTCGTAAATAAGGATAAAGAATTCATTTTTTTGTGGTTTTTCAAAAATTTCTCGAAATTGGTGCCATTAAATATAGTAAGAGTATATTATATATTTTTATACTCTACTTCTTATTATCTACAATTTGATACCCATATTGTATTTTTAGGAATTTATTTTTATCTCTTTTGTAATAGGAAATATTTTGAACAATTTTAAATTTTTAAATTTTTTTTGCACCGCATTATGTAATAAAGTGAATGCTATTTCTGTGGCAAATTTCAAGTCTTTATCTTTTATTAACAGTGCTTAAGTTATAAGGCTGTGACACACGGACGGACGGACAACGGAGTCTCACCATCACCATACAGGTTCCTATTGTACCTTTTAGGTATTACGAAACCCCAAAAAGACAAAATAAGAAAAAGATATGTCTTTTTTGTAAAAAAAACCTACAGGTAAACTCCTATTCATAAATCTGGTGACAAAAGCATGCCATGTAACTACAGACCCATTTCACTTCTATCAGTTTTCTCAAAATTGTTGGAGAAAATTGTAAACCGTCGCCTAGTTAAATACCTAGAATCAAATGAAATTCTATCACCAACCCAGTTTGGCTTCAGACATGGAAAGTCTACTGAAGATGCAGTCACACTTCTCCTAAATTCAATAACTTCACATCTTGACAACGGGCGCTGTTGTGTAGGTGCCTTCTTAGACCTAGCAAAAGCGTTTGACACGGTTTCCATTCCGATTCTTTTGAAAAAATTAGGCAACATATGTATTAGAGGCATTACTCTCGATTGGTTCCGCAGTTATTTGTCGGACAGAGTTCAGATTACTAAAATTTGTGACATTCTCAGTGATCCTTCAAATGTGAAATTCGGTGTACCACAGGGCAGCATTTTAGGCCCAACTCTTTTCATCATCTACATAAATGACATTAACAATGCTTTATCTCCATCTTTAAACGCAGAAGTTGTGTGTTACGCCGACGATACTGCGATTATCTTTAACGATACCACCTGGCTTTCTGTTTTTAATCGAACAACTAACGGTCTTTCTGAAATCGCTAACTGGCTTTCTAGAAATCTTCTTACACTAAACACAACCAAAACCAAATACTTATGTTTCCACAAAACTGCAGCTTCAGAACCAATTTGTAACATCCCAATCAAAATACATTCCTGTGATCGATCCACCTGCACATGTTCCTGCGACATTATTCAAAGAACCGATGCTATAAAATATCTAGGTATTTTCCTCGATGAGAAAGTCAACTTCAATAAACATACATCTTTCCTTGCCGGTAGGGCAAGAAAACTCATCCACGTCATTAGACTACTACGTAATAGTGCCTCAAAAGAAACCTTAAGACTCGTATATATTACTCTTTGTCAATCCGTTCTGAATTACTGTATAAGCTGCTGGGGTGGTTCATCTAAAACACATATTATCACAATTGAAAGAGCGCAAAGGTCAATTCTAAAAGTAATGTTTAAAAAACCTATCGATTATCCCACAGAAACTCTCTACAGAGAATGCGGTGTCTTAACTATCAGAAAACTTTTTATCCTTAGAGCAGCACTAATCCAACACAGAAAAATTATTAACTCTCCCGAATACGATAAATTGCTTCGAAGAAGAGTATTTAGGACAACAATAACAGCGACAAAAACTAAATTCGCACAAAGATTTCCTCCCTACCTACATCCTCATATCTACAATATTGTCGCTAAAGAATGCAATTTAAAACTGGCTTCCGTACATGAATCAAAACGAAAAATTGAAAAATGGCTTCTTAACTTAAATTATGTCGATACTGAAAATATATTAGGTATATTTGGAGAACAGATATCATACACTTGAATATTCTCTTATTTTCTATATATCAATAGTAAATAATGCTCTTATATATGTATATATATATATTACTCATACATACTCATTACTTATTTCAATACTATCTATTCCATTATATATAAACACTCGCTTAATTTATACATATTCTTTCTATATAGGTAACTATTTATTTTCTTTAGTAGCATTGAGTCCTTATTAGATATTTAGATTAAGACCCTAAAAATGCTTTTGTTCTTTTTTGTTTTAGGCTTAGGTTAAAATAAGTTTTAAGGTTATAGATCTTAATCACCTTATTCACAAATAACACATTTATCACTTGTCCAAATATAAGACAAAACTTTTGATTAACCAACCTACCAGCACCCACGGAACAGACTACCGATCGTCTAGTCTGGGAGCTACTGAATTTTTTGTAAATGTTACCATGTGTGTGAAATAAATATTTTTGTATTTGTATTTGTATTGTATTATTAAGTTAACATACCTGTTCCGTAACTATTCTTGGTGTTTCTTTTCAATACACATCTGGAATCAACAATTGGGCAATTCCATTGAAATGCGACATAAGAGCTAAAAATGAAATTATCTACATGGGCACGATTCGGTCTGCAAACATAGTTTTTGAAATGGCAACATACACAAAAAGAAACGTTTCTTTTTCGACCTGTCAGAGCGGGAGATGTGATGTTCGAAAATTGCTATAAAAGTCGTGAAAGTAAAATGAGTTCCAAGATCTATGTAACGTGAGTGACCAGGAATAATTATGTAGAAAAATAAAAACTGAATGGAGGGCAAGAAATTTATAATGATTAAACTCGTGAGGCATTAATAAAACCGTATTTAATTAAGGCATTTTTTTTACTTCAAACCGAACAGAGTTTTGCTTCAATTCATTGTAGTCTCTAAAGCTATGTTGCCGAATGTAACGTGAGTTACCAAAAGTTTTATCAATATAGAACCCAATAAAATGTGTCAAGTTTAAAGAAAATTGCTCTAACACATTTTTTGTTTAGTCAATATTTACATATTATTAAAAGTATATCGTAAGCTGGTGTAAAAAGTAACATGAGTTACCGTGGAATTGCCCAATTCCATTTCACTCGCATTAATAATGTGTTGGAATCAATAATCGTGTGATGTTGAATACAATAAACAATACAATCTTCGAGATGTCAAACTCGGCTATGTGCTAAAATACTTGTAATAAGCATAAATTCGAACAATTGATCAGTTAAGGTTGAATTTATGCAGTGACACTATCGGACGATGCAACAATATTTTTATTTGTTCATCTGTTTTTTTTAAGATTCAGTGTGTTCGATTCCTGGCAAGATGATTTTTTAAAAATCGAATGGTACAGTTTTGGTTTGGTTCCTGCTATATACGGAAAGTCACGACACCTTCGTTAAAAGGGTATTTTCAACCAAATAAAGAGAAAACTTAAAAAATGTAACTTAGTTCCGCCATCACCAACGACTTTCCTCACCATAAGGAAGTTTCACCTCAAGCTATTAAGGCTCCAGACGTCTGCACGGTGAATGATCGTCTGCCAAGAGCGAAGGGTTCCGTCATAGAGGTGCCATGTAGAAACTAGAGACTAGTACTAGACGTACTTCGCGGCTTTTGTGTTTAATAGGAAATAGAGGTCAAATATGATGATTGTTTTGTTTGTTTTTGTTTTTCAAAGGTCTTTATTTCAAATATAATATAGCTTATTGATAGTTTACAACCCAGTGTACATTAATCCTAGGCTAAACAGACGTAATATAAAAACACGTTAACAGACTATACTAGTCTACTATAACTTATGAAAATGATGAGTATATTAATTAACGGAAGACATGAACATTGAATTAAAATAAAAAAAACCTAATAAATGTGTATACTCGTAACACAAAGGATTATGTGCACTTTAGTTAGTGTACATTTTTGACCTCAACATTGAAATATGTAAAAAAGAAATATATATATTAATTTATATATAATACTAGCTAAGAAATGCTAGTTCTGAAAAGCAAAACACATATTTTAGATAGTAAACATTAAATGATAACCACTAAATACATATAACACGAATTAATCTACCTAATTACTTTAATTGTTAAAGTAGGGGGTAGCATTAAATTAATTTCTAACAATGCTCGCCGAGTGCCAAGATAACGACAAGCAAGACAGCAGCGTGAGCGAGCCCCTGGACCTAGCGGTAGCGATGAATCCGCGCGTGACGTCAGTCACCGGACCGGCCACCATCGCCTAGCAGGTAGTGATGTGGTAGCCTTGTAATGTATCGATATCGATTATTTGACTCATGCGGTCGTGTTTTACCTATAGTGGAAATTAAATAATTTGGATGATTGTAATTTGTGATTAGGAAGAATTTTTTCGCAAGTTTTAGAATAAAATCAAATAATCAAAAATCAAAAATAGCTTCCAGTTCAAAATAATATACTTAGTGCAAAAGCAGATTCTTAGTGATTAATTTCATAATGAAATATTTTCCATACTCGTGCATTTGGATATAACTCAAATAATTTACTAAAATATCATAAGAAGCCGTTTTTTCAACAGGTTATTTTATTATTTTATCCTGGGAGTTGGTTTAATGTTAAATGTATTTTTTTTATGATTTCGTTACAAAAGTAAAAACACTAACTAAGTTTTCGTACGGCTACTTTTATTTGGCTGTGAGAACATCGAAGAGATAGTCACAGATAGCGAGCTTTTACTACAATCCTGGGAGTGCATAAATGGACTAAAAGGTTATTTCTGCAAAAAGGCCTTCTATGTTAATAACTATAATGACTAATTTGAACTATGTAACTAGACCGCCTCTGTTTGAAGAGGAGGTGGACCAAGTTTGGACTGTGAATGGCTTTTCACAGTTCACACTTGGGAACACCTCTTATACTCCCTCGGGAATAATAAAACACGTACATTTTTTAAGGTTGCTTATTGTCACTTTTACAAAAGAATTTCAAGAGCTTAGTCATGCTTATACTTACTTTTTTATACAGACTGACTTCTTTTATTCTGTCATACATGATGGATCTTTTTCTTTTTATCCGACTTCAAAAAAGGAGGAGGTTCTCAATTCGACGGTATTTTTTGAATTGTTTTGGTTATGTCACTCCAGGAAACACATGTTATCTAGAAATCGGCGCTGCAGTCCCCATGGTATAGACTATAGGACACAAAAACCAATATGAGAGTGCCGACTTCTCGAGATCATGTGTTTCAGGAAGAAAGAAGTCAGCAAAAGTGTTATTTTGGAACCATCGGTCAGTATGTAATTATTTTGAACTTTTTAGTGAATGTCTACTACAATATTTGAAGTCGGTTATTATTTTTTTGTTAAAAATTATTTAGTATTAAAAGAAATTTTGTGTTCACCATTTTATAACGGCTGAAGCTGTAGACCCCTATGACAGACGGACAGACAGACGACAGCAAAGGCTTAATAATAGGGTCCCGTTTGGCACCCTTCAGGTACAGAAACCTAGAAAACAAAACATCCGTGTATAAAATGGTATCATTACGTTTGTGTGCGTTTATAGGTCTATATTCCCACTATCTCTATGGTTCCACCTGGCTCGTCCACGAACACTAATTTGTAACAGCTGAATTTCAATTTCGAACGTCGGAATAAGATCTTTTAGCTTTACCTGACTATTCCAGTCTGAGCAGTTTGCATTTGATTTGAATTTGGAACAAGGTGACGTCACAAAAGCATTCACTTTTATTGACAAGTAACAAAGATATTTATAATGAGGTCATGCCTTTCATGCCTTTAATATTTCCTTAAAATAGCACAACAGTGAAAAAGTAAAAGTTCAATTAATAGGCAAAATACCATGAGATTTATTGCACCGACATGACTTTATTACTAACTTTATTAATAATACTTATAGAATCTTTTCATGGACTGATTTAGATGTTAAATTCGCCCAATAAGTTTTTTGTCATGTTTTTTGCTTTTTACAAAAATTAAGTTGCCTCACAACAGCGAACAAAAACCAGCCAAGTGCGTGTCGGGCCACGCACAGTGTAGGGTTCCGTAGTTGCTCAGTATATTTTATAAGCTGTTCTACTAATAATAGATTAGATAGATAGATTTAGTTTATTCACCAAAGACAATACATGTTTTTCTTTTACATTTCTTAAGCCAAACTGCTCAGCAGTTTATCGGCTACCGCTCTCGGTATCCAAACATGTCTTCCTCTGCAAAAGGTTCTAAATCTTAAACTTATTTTTAACACAGCTTTTTAAAAATCTAAACAAAGCCAAGAAAACACCCTTTCAAAATACTTTTAAATTTAATACAATAATACAGATTGCGCCAAACTTCTAGTCCCGTACATTTAGAAGAACGGCCCATAAATTGTCGTGTTGAGAGGGGGCTACAAGTTTGGCGTGACCTGTACTCGTAAACTTTTAAAGCCTACTTAGCTGTGATAGTTTTCCTTTTAAATTCATTATAGGTATCAGGGACGTAGGTTCCATATAACACGATTCCCATCGGCTTGTTTAAGAAATGGTATCCATACTACATTTCTTTATTCCGTGCTCTTCGCTTTGTCAAACATTTCCATAAATCCCTATACCATAAATACACTTGGCTGACAGGGAGATGCAAAGTACACAAAAAAATATGTTTTCCTTGGTTGGTTGTCTAAGGCGAATTTTTGTCCGGCTTCCCTTTTTAAAATGTTCACCCTTCGCCACTGATATACTACTTCTGTGAATTTTTTCACATATCTATAAACAACCGCTTACCCCGCAAAGGGGGGGGGGGGACGCTTGACTCTAACAAAAATTGGCAATTCCAAGCTTAATATTTCACCAACGGATCCCTAAATCTAAAAATGTTTTTGAATTCACTATGGTATAGACAATAAAAAAATCATCCTCAATTTACGTGTATGGGAGATACCCTTAAAAAAAAATTTCGTCATTTTTTTACCATTGGTCGCCCTAAACTTTTAGACCCCTCTAAACAAGACAATGTCCATTCTTCTAAATGTACGGGACTACAGGTTTGGCGCGAACTGTATTAGTAGACCAACTTATAACGTCCTGTTTTTTTGTTCTACTCACCTTAAATACAAGGTGACTTTCGTTTATATAGCGACATTCATACTGAAGACTCGGTAAGTGAACAGGACCAACGTTCAATAACTCTTTCTGTCCAATACGCAACATAAAGTTTCTGACCACTTAACGAGTCTCCAGTATGAATTTAGCTATTTAAATAAAGTCGCCCTAAATGTATGTCACAGATAAAACCCGAAATTAGGTAGAGCCTGTTTGCGACGCAAAAAAAAAACTGGCCAAGTGCGTGTCGGGCCACGCGCAAAGTAGGGTCCCGTAGTTTCCCGGTACATATACTCGTAAGTTGGTCTACTAATACAGACCGCGCCAAACTTCTGGTCCCATACATTATAGGGGGCCAAAAGTTTGGCGCGACCTGTACTCGTAAACCTGTAAAGCATACTTAGCTGTGATAGTTTTCCTTTTAAATTCATTATATATACTACTTCTGCGAATTTTTTCACATTTCTATAAACAACCGTTTAGCCGGAACGGGGGGGGGACGCCCCACTCTAACTAAAATTTTCACTTTGAAGCTTAATATTTCACCAACGGATCCCTAAATCGAAAAATGGTTTTCACACACCCATAATGTTTTTGAACGACCTATTCAAAGATACTCCACACTATGGGATAGACGAGAAAAAAAAATCATCCCCAGTTTTCTTGTATGAGAGGTACCCTTAAAAATTTTTTTTTCAAGGTTTCATTTTACTATTTTGTCGGCGTGATTAATATGTATATCCATGCCAAATTACAGCTTTATAGTACTAGTAGTCTCTGCGCTAAGCCGCGGACAAACGGACAGACGGACATGGACATGGCGAAACTATAAGGGTTCCTTGTCGGATACGGAACCCTAACAATAATAGGTTGCGACGAGCGAAGCGAGGAAGAGCGGCTAGGTTGACATGTTAATACGTTTAGGAGCCGAGCGAAGCGGAGTGGAGTTAAAACTAGTTCTAACTGATTTCGGGTTTTAACTGTAGATAACATAAATAGAAAACAATCAACAATATGCATTTCTAAAAAAATCGGAAGAAATTTCAAGGGGAAGTCAAAAGTTGTGTATATTTTACAAAAATATTGAATTAGTCTTAACCCTGATCGGTTACTAAGTCTTCAGTATGAAAGTTCTCTTTTGACATACGAGTACTTTGATAATTATTTTAACAAATTGTTAAATAGCTACCGTGCCACGGTGGCCGAAATCACGATATTACGGGGACAATAAGCCCAAAGCTCAACTCCTGGAAATACAACGAAAGGGTTACTCAGGTATAGCCAGATATATACCTGCCTAAGATAAATAATAAGATTATTGCTAAGATTAATGCCTAAGATTTATATCGGATATTTTTATTTTACCATAGCTGTCAATTCTTCAGGTTAGTAGAAACGTAATTTTACGTGTATTTCAAGCAATAACTACTAAGATATATGAAGCCAAAGGTCTAACGAAAAATAATGAAAATTTATTTTAAATTTCTACACTTTATCAGAGCAGGAAAAAAAAGCCCCCTCTTTTCCAGGCTGGAATATTTTTTAAATTATTGTATATACAAACAGCTTTGTTATTTATCTACTTTCAATGTGCGGAGATTTGCGTAACTATTTTTAATTTATTTTTCTTTGTCACTAGGTGGCGGAATGGGAGTAACACGTATGGAGTTGTACGAATTTCTTTCAAGCAAATCGCTCTTAAATGAGACAAATACTGTCGCTGTAAAAACAGAGATGATTAAATACGTTTCTCAGACTATGGTGAATTACTCCGAAGAAGAAATAAAAAACAAAATAACGATGTTTTGCTACAAAATTCTTAGTCGTTGGAAGGCAAGCGGACGAAATAACAAAAATTTCTTAAAACGTAATATGTCTTGGCTGAGTGGGGATTTAATCGTACAAAAAGAGCACCTACAGCAACACATTGCTCAGGCAACACCTGAGAAGCGTAGTAGAATTCCAAAGGCTTTTAACTCGTCTTGTACAAGAACAAAAAGAAGACGAACACAGAGCTTAGTTCTGGGCCATAGTCCCGAAGAGCTGGCCTTTGCAACATAAATGGGTTATACAAAACAAGGGAAGAGAAATGTAACAAATGTTATAAAAAAAGTTACTTATGTCAGTCCACGTACATTGAAAGTATATAAGAGAACGAACACAAATAAAAAAGATGTCTTTAAGTATACTCCCGACGAAGCATTAGCTCTCGTTATAGATTTGAAATTGACTAAATATCAGTACCTAAAGCTTAGAAAAGGCGCAGTAGAGAGAAACTGTACTTTATACCCCTCTTACGATGAAGTGTTCAAAGCGAAACAGGGGTGTTATCCTAAAGATGTGACTGTTACGGAGACTAAAGGAGAAGTCAAACTGCAGAGTCTTCTCGACCACACCGTGCAACGCTTAGCCACAGTTCAAAGTGAAGTTATATCACGTGTTGCAAAAGATCAAGACAGTATTACCTTGCAAGTGATTTATAAATGGGGCTTTGACGGAAGCTCTGGTCATTCATTATACAATCAAAAGTTTGAAGAGGATTCCAATTCATCAGATTCAGACTTGTTTTTGACATCAATTGTACCATTGAAGATGATAGTAAAAAACGACGGAGCAGAAGAAATCGTTTGGATGAATCCACGGTCCTCATCAACAAGGTTCTGTATTCCAATAAAATTCGAGTTTAAAAAAGAAACAAAGGAACTCATAAAAGACGAGAATGAATATGTGGAAAAGCAAATTGTGGAATCGACACCAACCTGCGTATCTATTGATGGCAAAGATATATATATTGAACATATTTTATTGAAGACAATGCTTGATGGAAAAGTAGCAAACACTCTCGCCAACAACCCATCTACACAAAGCTGTTACATATGTAAAGCAAAACCTAGCGAAATGAATAACTTAAAAATCATTTTAAAAAAACCATGCAATACAACCACATTCCAATATGGATTGTCTACATTACACGCGCATATCCGTTTTTTCGAATGCATTCTACATATTGTTATAAACTAAAGCTTGATGGTGAAAAATCAGAATGGCAGTGTAGAGGAGACAAAAATTTTAATAATTTAAAATCAATAATTTTATGAAATTACATTATTATTTATTACATTTTAACTGAAGACTCTTATTCGCAAAGACGAATATATTTCTATTTCTCAGGACATAAAAATTCTTCGCTAAGATATAAAAAACTGTAATGTAAAAACACTAGTGCGATAATGTAAAGTAAAAATCACGCGTGTTTAATATGCTGCATTATGACCCTAAGAAAACTGCGATAAGGTCCACTTTATAAGCAAGTGTGTTGAAAAAAATATTATCACAACAAATGAGTTTCCTTGATTATTTTAGCGCGTTCGCAGCTTTATTCCCAGTCAAGCGACGGAGATATCAATACGGGACGAGTCGTGGGAGTGAGTGAGACGCACGCACCCGAGGTTACCACGGGTAAGTTACCACTGGTAGGTTACCAGCACTAATGGTCGCCTTAAAAGGCTATCCCTTTTCAATAGCCGTCCCCTTTTTACTATAATGCAATGCAATAAACTATTTCCGGTGCAAGCAAACTGAGCCCAAATTCAAAACTGTGACCTAAAGATTAGTAAGCCACACCACAACTCACTAAATAACATAATATACAACGTGAAATTTAAGTCATTTTGCTAACGAAAACTGGTGATAGTACTCGTACATATGAACAACTTTTACTATGGAGCCAACCCTGAAATCGTGAAAAAAATATCAGGTCGAGTAGGTATTTAACTGTTCTAGGGAACAGCTGACATTTTTTCACGATTTCAGAGTTGGCTTTATAGTAAAAGTTGTTCATATGGACGAGTACTATCACCAGTTTTCGTTGTCAAAATGACTTGAATTTCACGTTGCATAAAAAAGATACTAAAAAAGCACAGACATTACAAAGCGTAAAAATTCATCTCCTGTACCAGGGATCACGCTCGTTTTGAAAAAATCAATTTTTTGAGCCGCGACCTGTCACCGCAGCCTCACGAGCCGCGTTCTCCGTGAGCTGAATAACAAATAGGCTTTTACCTCGAGTGGATCTCAACGGGTTACTGTCCTGTCTGATCTTAGCTCACTTACATTATCATATTATGTCCTCATACGTATGATGACCTGAGTGATATACTACAACTACTTGGTACACTAGGGGGTGTCAGAGGTGTTTCCGAGAGTGGGCGGTCTCTAGAGCAGTCAACACTCCTTTTTCACCGACGATTTTTACGGCCCAACGTGATAGAGGTGAAACTTATCTCTGTTGAAATTTTCTGTGTGGCATTATTTTAGTGATAAGACAGAGGTGCAATTACAGCTAATTTTAAATCTCACTTTACCTACTGACTGCACATTGTTTTAAGCTATGAATGATTTTGTAATAGTTTAACTTCGTAAAGATTTGATCTGATTTTATCCTAAAGGACCATTCTACCAAAATACGGTTTTGGTATGCCGCCTCATGGACCGTAATTTTCTTGGAATTTGGAGTGATGTTAAAAAGTTTTAGGGTCTAATTAAGTGAACCGGTGGTAAAAAAAAATATTACAGAATTCTAATAGTTAAAGATCATAAGTTATTGTTACATGACATTTTAATTGTAATTATGCTAAAAACGGAATAATTTACGAAGACATTAATTTTTTTATAGTTAATGGTGAGTATGGGCATTTCTTCCAGGAGGACCGCCAAGAGTGGCGAAATCCTGGGAAGGCCTTTGTCCAGCAGTGGATGAAACAGGCTGATGGATGGATGGATGGAATGGTGACCACTCAGTTACAAAATTCGGGTACATTATGTTTTAATTAATTAGTATTTCTGATGTTTTGGCAATTTTTTTCATCAAAGTATTAAGGAAGATTTAATATTTAAAAAGATATAATAGAAGATACTCAGATCAAGTATGTACAAGTCGCGCAACGAGTCATGAGCGCTCGGTGAAAGTGGTGGGGGACTAGCGCATGTCTTCATGGCCCACAGTCCAAATTTCATGTTTTAGGTACAGCCGTTTGGTCTAGGGGTTGATAGCTCGATCAGTCAGGCATTGGAAAAGTTTGAAATAAGTGTAATTGCATGTTATTATTAGTTTTTTTATGATATAGAATAGAATAGAATAGAAATATTTATTTGTTCCAAACATGGTTTACAAAAGATGTTAAATATAATAACAGTTCAGCATGTTTCACCTGCAGGAGGTATACAAATACTTTAATACAATTAAATTACAATGTCTTTACAATTATTAATAATCTCGGCATGCATGTCATAACAATTTCATTGAACTAATGTCAGGATAGTATTATTATATACATTTTTCAATTTAAGTTTTATCCTAATGCTTATAATTATTATAATTCATAAATTCTTTGACAGTGTAAAAACCTCTGTCAATGAGCCAGCTAAACAGTTTTCTCCTAAACAATGGTTCCGGCAATGTCTTCATATATTCTGGCAATAAATTATACATTTTTACAGCCATTGAATAACAATTTTTAGAGAAAAGAGCGCTTCGCTGTCTAGGAATCACTAGATTTTCTGGTTGTCTCAATCTATAACCATCCGCGTCACTTTTTTTTGTAAATAAGTTTGGATGCTGTTTGACAAAATTACACATTTCAAATATATACAGGCATGGCAGGGTAAGGACCTTAAGTTTTTTAAATAGGGGCTTACATGAGTCAAGTGGTTTTGCACCACATATTGCTCTAATGCATTTTTTATAGTACGATTATATAATTTTACGTATGCAACAAATAAAATTATTTTTATTTTATTATTATTTTATAGCAGACAGATTGAAATCCTGTAGGTTTTTATTGCGAAATCCATCGCATTAGAATACTCTAAATATTATTATTAGATTATTATTATTATAATATTATTATTATTATTATTTGTTTCTAAATTATCTTTTCTGGTTTGTAATGCACTCTAATAATACAATTTGGAGTATTCCAAAGTGATGGATTTCGGAATAAAAAACATAATCTCAGTTAATGAGAACTGTGAATTTCTTAACTGTCTGAAGCAACACATATTGTAGCGACGACAGCGCAATCAGTTTCTTAAGAAGAAGGCATGAAATCACATAACGCTCTCGTGAGCGTTCAGTGTGTGCATTACAAGCTAGTTAGATCAAATAGTTACAAAAATATTCGGTGGACAAGTATGGTGGAAAAATTCAACGGTCTAAGTAAGTACCTCGGTGGCGCAATAGAACATTTTCAGTTACTAAAGTAAACTACTTTTATGAAAAAAGCTGCCCTTAACGTAAATTCTGGTATACTTTTTATTGTTTTATGATAACAATTGACCAAATGAGAGCACTTTAAAGTTAGCTCGAATCACGCGCGGTACAAAACGGCAGGTTCAGCGCGGAGCGAGGTCGACATCCCGCAGTGACGTCACAAACAGCGAGTCGAGTTAGAACTATAGGCAAATTGCTTGAGCGCGCGAAGTAAACGGTTATTAAAAATGTCTACAACTAATCAACAACCGTATAAATACTGTATCGTGCCAAAATGTAAATCCACAACCATTTCTACACCGGACAAAACTTTTATCATTTGTTCCTAAAGAAAAAACTCCGAAATAAATAGCTGAAAGTGATAAGAAGGGAAGAGTTGTTTCCGAAAATATCAGCTTACTGTTGTGTGTAAGGATCATTTTGACGTACCTAAGTGTTTATTCCATTCAAATCTATATTTACTACGCATGTCGTATAATTTGCCCGTAAAGTGCGTAAAACACATTCATGCCAACTAGATATTTGACTTCGTGCGATGCATGCTCATAAGGATTTAAGGTAGTCATTTTGCCAAAAAAAATTGAATTTCTATGTAGGTTTAGATACTCCTTCTTGAAATTAAAATGTACCTTTAATTTGGTAAAAAAAGATGAAGAATTGGACACAACACAAAATTTGTTTGTAATATGAACAAGAAAGTCACCAATATTATCTATTTCGTATTAGGTACCTATACCATATGAGTAAATAGGTTTATAAAACGTTTGCTTACCCCTCTGCCTTAAAACTCCTGGTAAAAAGCCCTCCTAAAAGGCACTGAAGAATCTTGTGTTGGTAGACAAAATATTCTGCCATCATTATGCCATCTAATTCTGGGAAGATTGTTGGATTGGCCCTTACTAAAGCGGTAATTTTAATTAAGTTTAAAAGTGCATAGCTACTATCTATTCACTTCTTAAAAGTTTTAAAGAGAAAACACTATGATAAACCAGAAAAACAACGCCAAATCCGTATAACGCCTGCACAAGTTAGCAACTTCAACGATAGTGACGTCACATCGGCCGCGTGACCTTGAGTGCATCTCACCGGCCGTTTTTCGATACATGCATTTTATTACTATCTTTTAATGTAAATATCTCTCAAAGTAATGGGTATTTTTGGATGATTTAAAAAGATTTATTTCATAAAAAAATACGGCAAAGGCAATGGGTTTACTTAGAAACAAAAATAATGTTTTTGAAATGACTCTATTGGTAGCGCGCTTGTCTGGGAATCAAGAGGTCGCAGGTTCGAATCCTGGCCCGAGGAATCTTTTTTGAAATTCTTGTCTTTACATTTGTTTCTAATTTATCTTTTCTGCCCCCGCCGCGCCGTAAAGGGCTTACCACGCATTTGGCTAGGACGTAATAATCGTCGGTGTAACGTGAGTGTACGAGTGTAGACTGCGACTGTACAAAAGGTTACCAGATAAGACTCATCCCTTATCTCAAGTATTGTGCTCCGTGATTCCGCTGATACCCACGTTAACCCTTGCGGGGCGTATGCCAATTTGATCAAAAGCTTGCTCCCTAGAGAGTGAAGGCATTTGGGCGGAAGTGGCCGTTGTCGCGATTTAGGGTTAAAGATATTTATTTCTCAAGAAGTATAACAATTCACTTGAGATAAAATCACTTGATTTAGTTATAATTCACTCAGTTAAGAATATATATAGAAGAATGTATATGTAGCTTATTAAATATAATTTTTATGCTAATCGATTGTATAGGTATAATCTTACTGACCAAATAATAATTTGGTATTAGAACTATTTATTTAGCAGACATATAATAATCAAGCTGACCAAATATCTACTTATCTTCTGGTAATCCTTGATTTAGTTGCCAACCAGGTATTGCTGTTGTTTTTTTTTACGGCTGACATAAACACATTGTGCTGTCATAATAAATTCTTAGCAGATTTTTCTCGCTGACCGAATGTTTAAAATAAATACTAGGGGGATCAAAAGTAGTGAGAACGACTTAAATACCCCTTGGTAAGAAAAAAAATAAAATACTGGCAGGCATAGCTCAGATATTTGTAATATTAATAAAGAAAAAAATCTTCGATTGTCTTTTGTTTTTTTTTTAAATGTAGTCATTTGTTTGCTTCGTGTCGGAACGTGTTCTCGAAAATGGAGAAAAACCAAGTACGAGCCGTTATTAAATACTACTGTTTAAAAAAGTTAACGACGCAAGAGATTCACTGCGATTTGGAGGCAACATTAGGAGAGTCTGCTCCGCCGTATTCCACTGTCGCAAGGTGGGCTTCTCAATTTCGAGTAGGGAGAACGAGCACGGAAGACGAACATCTATTGGAACCACTATTACTAGCCAATATTATGCAGCCTTAATTCCCGAGTTGAGGAATGCCATCGAAGGGAAAAGGAGAGGGAAACTTCAAAGAGGCGTGCTGTTTCATCGCGACAACGCACCCGCGCACAGTTCGGCGGTTGCGATGGCTTTCATTCAGCAAGCTGGCTTCGAATTGGTTGACCACCCCCCTTATTCACCAGATCTGGCGACTAGCGATTTTCATCTGTTCCTCAAATTGAAAGAATACTTGAGGAGGTAAGAAGACGATAACGAGGTGATGGATGCCGTGGAGAGCTTTTTGCAGGATCAAAACAAAACTTTTTTTTGAAAGTAAAGCCTTGGTAAAATTATGTAGAAAAATAAATTATAAGTTATCAATAGTCATTGTATTCTATTTCATTCTTACTACTCTTTGATCCCTCCTCGATTTAATCACTTGCCAAAAAGTATTAGTTTTAACTTCATATCTTTACCCAGGAAACCAACTATAGCCAATGTTGAAGTGAATAGTTTAACCATTAGAACAGTGTATTTATTTTCAAAATAGGTCAAAAGTTTAAAAAATTACCCGCGTTCATTACAGCAAAGGAATAATTTTTAAAATCGGTTGGGAAGTTCAATAGATAACAATTAATAAGTTATAGTTTAAGATAATAATTAATAAGTTAATCCAAGTAAGACACAAGCTATCGTAGTTGGTAGCCCTTACTTCATTTCTAGGATTGATTGGCATTTACTGCCGCAGATAAGTTTTGATGGTACCCATGTTCCCTATAGCAGTAAAGTGAAAAATCTTGGAATATTTATGGATAATAATCTTTCCTGGGGTCCACAACTTGATGAGGTTAGCCGTAAAATGTTTGCCTCTGCCTTCTCTCTAAAAAGACTCCGAAACTTCCTGCCAACTGCTACCAAAGTTGCGCTTGCACAATCCCTCCTACTTCCAATTCTAGATTATGCAGACTGTTGTTACCTAAATCTTACCGAGGAGCAACTTAATAAACTCGAGCGTCTTCAAAATTTTTCTATTAGGTTCATATTTGGATTACGCAAATATGACCATATCTCCCAATTACGTTCTCAGCTTGAGTGGCTCCCAATCCGTCTTCGTCGCAAGTCTCATATTCTTTTCCTTCTCTATTCTGTTTTATTTAATCCTGTATATCCTTCTTATTTAAAAGATCGCTTTGTGTTTCGTCTTAAAAAGAACGACCTAAATCTGAGGTCATCTGGAAATCTTCGCCTATCAGTGCCAACTCATACTACGCGCTTTTACAGTAATTCATTTACTGTTGAAGCTGTACATCTGTGGAATGCTCTTCCTCTCACAATACAACAAGCTCCATCATTACAGTCATTCAAAACCCTAGTCAAACAGCATTATCTTTCACTTTGATCTTAAAGTTCATTGTTTCTATTTGTCCCTATATTAATGCATATTTATATATATATAATATATAATTTATTTATAAATATATATAAAATTATTTATTGTTTATGTATATTATATATTTACATTTTAATCAAAATGCTTTATTTTATTTTAAAAACTGTTATTCTGTGCACCGCCTATACACCTTTTCATTTTTAAGAGTTCTTCCATCCAAAGGTTGTCTGGAAGAGATCGCTTTTAGTGATAAGACCGCCAATTGTACCCTGTTAACTTATATTTTAAAATTTATTGTTTTTTATTTCTCTTTTGGTGTGCAATAAAGAATATTGTATTGTATTGTATTGTATAGATAACCCGCGCTAATTTAATTAATAGCTACATATGTCCCATGTCCCTAGGAAACTGTCTGTACTCTAGGAACAAACTATAGCCTATGTCCAAATGAAGATCTAACCATTAAAACAGCAGATAATTTTCAAAATCGGTTCCGTAGATATTAATTTCCCTGGGCAACTGCCCGTCACCAAGAAAAATACTATAGCCTCTGTCTAACCATTACAACAGTGTATTTATTCTCAAATTTAGTTCAGTAGCTTCATAGATTATTAATAATGCAATTAATAGCTATGTCCCTCGGAAACTGCTCTTCCCCAGGGAACAAACTATAACATTTGGCAAGTAAAGATTTGACAATGAAAAGATTTTCAAAATCGGTCCAGTAGTTCCAGAGATTACACGCGTTAATGTAGTTATTGACCATGTCTCATGGAAACTACACATCCCCAGGGAACTAACAATATCTTATGTTACTAAGCAATAGTGTAGCTTTCTCCTAGTTAAAAGAATTTTTAGAATTAGTTCAGCAGTTTCAGAGATTACCCCTTACATACAAACAAACATCAAACAAATTTTACCTGCCTATTATTTATTCCCATATTTTTAGTAATGCAATTGTTTTATTTTATAAAATATTAAGCAAGCTTACTTTTTTTTTATTGTATTGTTCCTCTTTGTAATTAGTTTAATTGATTTTATTACATTGCTCCTAAAAAAAGATTTTATTAATTTTTTTATTATTTTGTGTAACAATAGGTTCTTAACAAAACTCAACCGCGAAATAAATTCAAATGAAAGACGAACAAATTATTATCTAAACACACAAAACCTGCCAAGTTCACATGCAGACAAAAACCCAGCGACCAAGTTGCTCACTTAATTCCCAGAAGTCGTATACTTCTTGGAAATATCTTGAAAAAGTTAGTCGTCGCTCGACGTGTCGTTTTTCACTTTTCAGTCTTACAATCTTCGTCTACAATACTGTCGCACCCTTTTTAAAACTTACACTGCTTTTAGAATGTGCTCCAAAACATACTTTCGTAGTAATTATTTCTTACTAGCCCTTGCCCGCGGCTCCAACCACGTTTATTCAATATTTGCCCCGTTTTCGGCTTGGGCGTTATTTTATGAACACCCCTTATAGTCTATGTGTTGACCAGGGTCACTACGATGATAATCCGTTGAGGGGATCTCGAGTTAAAAGCGTTTATTTAATCTTTGCCTCGTTTTTGACTTTTACGTTATTTTATGAACATCCCTTATAACCGGTGTATTAACCAGGGTCTCTACGGTGATAATTAAAAAAACGCATTCAAATCCGTTAAGTGGTTCTCCAGTCTTATAAATAAATAATATTTTGATTTTTGAGTTAAACGGAAACAGACAGATAGACAGACAAAAATTCAAAAAAATATTTCGGCCTCAGTGTACCAATAATCCATTTCATTTAAAATTTCGTGAAAATATTCAATGTACAGACCCGACCTTTTTACTACTTTATTACTAGTAAATATAGATGTCGCCGCCGTCTGGTTAAATCAGCTGCCTGGCTTAAATTATTTTTTCGGAAGTCCTGCAGCGCAGGAGAGAGGCAGTAGCTTAGGTTAGAAGGTTAGGTATGGCCATAAGTAACTACTTAACCTTCGTGGTTATTTTTTTTATGACCATCCAGAAGTAAAATTTATACCAAAAGGCTAGCATTTGGAAGCGGCTGATTTAACCAGACGGCGGCGGCGGCATAGATATGACGCCAGCCTCTCACTCTTGAAGAGACCCAGTGTACAGACATACATACGATTTTTTTGGAATTTATTAGTATTTGTATTACCACTTACTGAAAGGTGAAGGAAAACAGTTCGAGGTCAACCTGCATGACCTAAAAAGCGTCTAAGTACGTTGATAAGGCTCAAGCCTTATCAGAAAATCTTCAATGAAAAGCACACTCGAAAACATTTGATACCCCCTCCGGGATATTATGTCGTGAAAATATGTTTTTTTTAATCATATTTAATGAATTCTGTCAATGTCAATTTGATATTTTTAAATGGTCCCAAAATACTGTGGGTCTAGTGAAAAGAGGTACAAGTCCAAACCTACCCCTTTTCACCAGACCCACAGTGTGTGATGATTTTTCGTGCGTCAGTGCACCGCCTTTTCAGTGTGCGTTTTTTAGGGAAAGGTAAAAGGAACCTTTATGGTGAGTGAGACTCCGTTCTCCGTCCGTCCGTCACCGATTTCGAGAAACGTAAAAATGCATGCCCCCCCTTAATTCCGAAAGAAGTGGACCGAAAAAAATGAAAAAAGCATGATAATTCTGACCATTACATATTGTGTATACATGATAGACATACATGTAAAATAGGCTAGGGTATACAATTTAAATGAATCCGCAATACACAGCTGACCAACATACCTTTTAAAAAATTCTTCTCTTTACCCTTGCTTTTAGGAACACACTCGTCCAAGCCCACTACACCCGCCTCCTACACACATCACAAGCCGTATTAATATTAACATAAAGCCTATTTTTCAATGACTAGCTGGTATTTGTAAATAAGCTGAACTAGTCGGGCACACAATTTGTTGTTGCAAGGAAATTGATGAGCTTACTCAACAAGCCTCATGGGTTCCCCACTTGACCTGAAATTTTGGTAGCATGAATAAATTTAATAAATATTGAAATATTGAATAATGTGAGTTTTCAAGGAAGCGGAAGCTCAGTTGGTACGACGCGGACTGGGTAGGGGGGGGGGGGGGGGGGGGTACCGCGATTTTGTCTCTTTTAATATTAATTTTAAACCAATAAATAGCTATGATAAAATTTCGTAATAAATATTTGTTATATTTCACTCTTTGATTTTGATATTTCGGCTATTTCCTCGATCCATTTAAATCGCAAAGATAGGTCTGAGCTATGATCTAAATATTCTTTTAGTTTAGTGAAAATCTTTTACCCTGGTAACGACTTGATTCCGTTAGGCAAATTATTGTAAGCTTTAAGGGCATGGGTGACCCAAGATTGAGCACCTCATTTTACCTCAAGTGGAACTGAACTCTATGCCGCTCTGATCTGAGCCGTGGTGGCTGTTACGACAGCTGAAATATCACGCGCTCTCGAAAAAACGTAATTTTTAATACTTTACTCGGCTTCTAGTTTCATTCAATCACATTTTATAAATAAAAAACCAAGTAAATCCCGCAGTAGATACTATAGAGAAAATCAATAAGAAGTGTTAAACAGAGTAAAATAGAGGGTTACAAACAATTTTATTTACAGTAAATTATTAATCAACTAACGCGTTTTGTTCAAACATACTTTATAAAGGTTAACTGTTAGTTTCCCGATTATTGCAACAAAATCATCCGAAGTTAGTCATTATCCTACTAATATTATAAATGCGAAAGTTTGTGTGTGATTTGGAGGTTGTGTGGGTGTGTGAGGGTGTGTGTGTGTGTGTGTGTGTGTGTGTATGTTTGTTACTCTTTCTCGCTGAAACGGCTCAACGGATTTGGATGAAATTTAGAATGGATATAGTTTATACCCTAACTTAACACATAGGCTACTTTTTATCCCGGAAAAATGCATGGTTCCTGTAGGATAGATCAATATCATTGAAAAATCAGGTGTCTAATTAGCGCAATCCAATTCGTTTGTGGTAATATAAGACAAGGCTTTGTTATTTCATACATCAGGTGTCTAATTAGCGTGGAATTAATCGTTTGTGGTGAAATAAGACAAGGCTATGTTATCTCATCACACTTCACACTAATATTATAAATGCGAAAGATTGTGTGTGTGTGTGTGTATGTTTGTTACTCTTTCATGCTGAAACGGCTGGGCGGATTTGGATGAAATTTAGAATGGATATAGCTTATACCCCAACTTAACACAAAGGTTACTTTTTATTCCGGAAAAAAGCATGTCGTTAAATCGAATAACACGCGGGCGGAGCCGCGGGCAAAAGCTAGTATTTAATATTTGCATCATCTTGCTTTGTGGTACGAGTATAAGGAACAGTTCTTATAAAAGAAGTAGTTGAGGCGGTCACTAATACCTTCTCAATGGGAACTTTTCAGGGTAGCGTCTTACTAATTTACAGAGCTCAATTATATACAAAGCGGTGTTGGTGTGTATTTTAAGTTCAACAAAAGAAGTATGGAAAAGAGTTTTCCATTTTACTTCCGCAGGTTTCTTTCTTTGTGAAATATGTTCAGTATGATCAGTATCTTATGTGGTTTAATTCAAAGATATCCTGTATATTTACATCTGGTATATACAATAGCGTTTTATACTATAGATAGTGCTATTAAGACACGAAGGCCATAGAACACGAAAATGTAGCTTATGCATAGAATCCAAAAAAATTTTTCGTTCGGGTGTCACGTGCACTAGTTTTCTACTGAGTCTTGATGATGGTGAGCAATAATCTCATCGAAATTTCGACCTTCTCCCTACTCCAACGACCTTGAACTGATTAAATTTTTTTTATAAAAGAAAAATACAATGTGATCCACAGTGTATGTTATTTTGTATGTATGAGCATGGTCATTGTGTACATCTTTAATGACTCGTCATTCATATTAATAGTTTAATTTCCTTAATCCCTTGAGAATGGTGTATCAACCAAACCACTGAAGCAAATACAAGTGATTTTTATCATGACGTAGCCTCACATACGTAATATATACAGATCACGAGTTTTTTTAGGCTTATGTTTAAGCAATCACCAGATATAATAAAATAAAATAGTAAGTAATTACCAGAATTTAATCCCCATTTTAGTATAAAATTACAACCAAAAAATTTATAGCCTTCTAACCTTCATAAAGCAAGTATCTCTAAAATAATCGCTGAACAACCCAGAAATAGTAAACAATCACCAAAAATTTAAACGCAATAAAATTAAAAAATTATCCAAATATGCTTCTTTGTATAGTCCTTGCTATACAAAACTTCGGGGTTTGCCTGGCTCCGCTCCGCTTCGCTCGCTTCCAATGTGTTTTAACATGTCCACCTTAACACGCTCTTTCTCGCTTTGCTCGTCGTCGCTACTTATTTTCGGACTTTGGGTAGTAATAGCACAAACATTTGGTGATTGTTTACTAATTTTGGGTTTTGAATACATTTTTTGGGTAAGGCAGCTTATGGTTACAATGCTTATGGTGTTATTGCCGCAAATCACATAATCTTACTTTGAAAAATATTTGCCGCCATTAAATTGTGTTTATTCGTGCACCGAGGTAATTATACCGTAGACAAGCTTAACTACGTCTACAGTATTACAAGCTTAAAGCTCCCTATTTGTATAGAAAGTTGGGTCGGTTCCTACCGGCTTTTTAGTGTCATACTGGAGATTACACAAGTTTACGGTTGTCGAGTAAATATTTCGTACAGTATAGCTTATGTGCTTAATAATAAGGATTGTCATAGGCTTCACCAAAGTCTGTTTTAAAACACTTTTGCTAGAATAAAATATTAACAATGGAACACATATTGTACGAAGTAGGTTTAATTAGTAGTAGTTTTAATTAACAAACACATACTGAAAGGAAATAATGAAATAAAAGTTCATTTCAAAAAAATATTTGTATCATTTAATCCGGAAAAGGATCTGCCCGTTCACATCAACAAACAGACATTCACAGCATCCACTCAGTCTCATCAAAAATATATTTGTTTATAACACCTGAAATCAAAGATCTTTGCCTGAAATCTGACCATCGATCACCTACAATCAGGTTAGACAATTGAAAGTGAAATGAAGTATAAAGGGCAATGCCCATTTTAGTGGGGAGGTTGTTAGGGTTCCGTACCTAAAAAGGAAAAAACGGAACCCTTAAAGGATCACTTTGTTGTCCATCTGTCCGTCTTTCTGTCAAGACCCTTTATCTCGGGAACGCGTAGAGACATCGAGTTAAAATTAAAACCATACACTCAAGTCTACAGTTCCTTGAAGCCGTGAAAAAATCAAACTTCTAAATCAACGGAAAAAAAAGATGCGGCCGTTTATGCCGCAAAAAACGTATATTTCGACACTCTCAAGGAAATCAAAATTTATAGTAATTTCCCATTTACCTAGAGCTATGAAATTTGGCAAGTAATACCGTCTTATACTAAAAGTATAGGAAAAAATCTTAAAACTATACATTTGTAATTAAATCATAAAAAAATCATCGAGGTTAGGCAACGGTTTGCGCGGTCATAATTGTACGGGTGACCAAAATTTTTGTAGATTTTTTTAAACTTTTACTAATTTGTACGGTACCCTCGGTGGGCGAGTCCGACTCGCACTTGTCCGGTTTTTGTAACTTGCAGCACAGCAACCACAGCTTGATAGTTGGAGCTCAGCTCCAAACCATAATCTTTCCAATATATACGAAATTTCAGATTGGAAATGAGATGTTAGTTGAACACAGAAAACTGTTCAGAATAAAATACCAATATTGAACAATTCTTAAAAATTATAATTTGATTTTTAAATGCTTTGACTTTGGCGTCACTTGATTTGAATTTACCAAATTGACTTCAGTAGACATCATTTAACGTTACTAGACATAGCAATGAATGTCTAATGTCAAAAACACGATTAACAAAAGTCAGAAAACAACAATTTTCAGTTGCGGTCATATAAAAATAGCAATATCAAATTGTGTACATCTCGGAAAGAGCTGAGCTACCTAATAAAATATTATTTGTAATATAGCACTCTACCTCCCAAGCGGCACGACAGGCTGTGTAGAAGCTGTATTTTAGTTTATTTGTACGCCACAAAGTGAGGCTGTACAAGGGCTGTATAAGCGCTTATACGACCTCTATAAGTAAAAGTTGGGCCCATTGTTATACAGCCTAATGCGTTATTATAGCTGTATAGCTAAAAATGCTGTTTTATAGCTGTAGAAGAGCTGTAGTATGGTGTTGAAGGAAACCATAGGCGTAAAGTGATTCTCTTGTAAGTTTCTTAAAAAGATAATTGTTCTTCATTGGTTTTATAAAAGAATTACAATGTGAAATTTATGAAACAACCGCAATATTCTTTTTAGTTATGATATGCATAACGGGCCGCCGATTTACTGTGAAGTTATAAGTCAAGAATAAATGTTGGACTAGGCTATAGGTAGTGATAAAACATCTCCAATTTTCAAACATCTCTCCTAAAGACCTGGCCAAGTCAGTTTTAAGTTTTCTAACTTACTAAGCTTGACTGGTGAACGCAGAGGTTTTCCAAGCCTCGTCAAACGGTATACTGTCGATACTAGGAAAGCTGTGGTTTCAGACGTAAACATGATGTAGGGCTTCACCCGCACAGCTAACTGCTTTTCCGTTCCCGGTCGCACACCTTGCTTTAGCCTGAAAAAGACTCGTTCCTAAACCCCTTGGTTCCTAAAATAATCGTAGATACACGCTCCATTTTCACAAAAGATTCTAAAATAAAACCTAAAGACAGAAGTTTGAGAACAGTCATGTGGAAATTTTTCAGCCCTGGATCTCGTTGATCTAGCTATAAAAAAAAGGAAAGCTGTACAAAAAAAAGAAACACCTGTATGAAAAAAACCTAAATATAGGGAAAAAGGTAAGAATTGTTTCTGCTAGCTCCTTCACCTAAAATTGTCGTAATTTCCACAGACCGTCTATACTAGATCAAAATATAAGTATCTCTGCCAGACGAAGGAAAGCTAAAATAATATAATATAATCTCCTTCAGGACCTAGATAGCTATAGGGATAAAGGAGCAAAGAGGAGCAAAAGAGCAAAATTATTTATTTTCCAAAAAACATCCATTCAAACACAGTTACATTTAAATGAGTTGCAATAGAAAGAGAAAAAAGATGTTTTTATAACATTTTACGAAAAATTTGTTATTCTTGTGGCCCCAGACTAAGCGAGCTTGCCTCGTGGGTACCAACAATAAAGATTTCCGACATTTAACATTTTCGCACACAGGGTAACATGAACAAGGGTGAGTAAGACAGGCAATTGTTTGTAGCTTTAAACAATACAAGGTTACAAATTATGAATAATTTAAAGAATACAACTAGTGAAATAACATTGATAATGTAGTTAAAATAAAATAAATAATATAGATTAAATAAATAGAAGAAACTATAGGTACCTAACTAAATAAATAGATATAAATACGTTTACTGTGTAATCGTTTCTTGGGGGTTATTTATAAAGTGATATGTAGAATGGCCTCAGATTCTTCGTATGTCATTTTGAGAAGAGTCTCATTAACTTTTTGTTTAACTTCACGACAAGTGAGGTTACGGAAGTCACAGATTTTGTGCATTTTATTATAAATATACGGATGTGAGAATTCCTTAAATTTGACTGCAAATTTAGTGTTTACTTTCTTAACTGGAGCTTTGTAAACACGTTGCATTGCAATTTCAGGATACTTGGGAGAATTAAGCAAAGCTCTATGGGTCATAAGAACTGCTTTTTGAATATATAACCTACGGACACTTAACAGTTTTGAATGTAGGTATAGTAAATTAGTTGGATGCTTAAA
Source organism: Ypsolopha scabrella (assembly GCA_910592155.1). Lineage (NCBI taxonomy): Eukaryota > Metazoa > Arthropoda > Insecta > Lepidoptera > Ypsolophidae > Ypsolopha > Ypsolopha scabrella. The sequence continues at coordinate 3,071,804 of OU342978.1, forward strand.
TTTCTTTTTCAACATAACCTTTATGACCGAACGCTGAGCCCTTTCAACCTCGAGTATAGCGGTCTTGTTCGCACCACCCCAGACAGAGATGCAATATGTAAGCACGGATTGACACACAGCTGTGTAAATACTTTTTAATAGGTCTATGTCAGCAGAGTTGCGAAGATGCTTCATTATATTAATAACTTTTCTGACCCTGCCAGAGAGCGCATGAATATGTTCCTTAAATGAAAGGTGCTGGTACAGAATCACTCCTAAATACTTTATAGTTGAAGTCATACCTATTTTTGAACACAAGCATGGATTTTGGGTAAATGGATCATTATCTAACATAGTAAATTTGCTACATGTATGAATTGTAAGACTGGCTGCTGGAGGAGGTTTTGAAGCTAGGGTTTTGTGAAAACATATGTATTTTGATTTATCTGCGTTTAAGGTTAAGAGATTTTTATTTAACCATGTGGCAATCCTAGACATACCTTTCTCCGCTGCAATAAAAGCATCATCCCACGTTTTGCCATGGTAAATGACTGCGGTGTCATCTGCATAGCAGAAAAGTTCTGCCCCTCCAACTTGCCGGGATGAAATGTCATTTAGGTACATCAGGAACAACGTGGGGCCAAGGATGCTACCCTGTGGTACACCAAAGGTTACGTTCTTCTTAGAGCTTACGAATTGACCAATTTTTGTGCATTGTTTCCTAGTAGTTAAGTAACTTCGGAACCAGTCCAGGACTATTCCCCTGATCCCAAAGCTCTCCAGTTTTTTTAGCAGAATAGGAACTGACACCGTATCGAAGGCTTTCGCTAGGTCTATAAATACGCCTATACATGCCTGTCCTACATCAAGGAGAGAGGAAACAACTTTTATCATATCTCCAACAGCATCCTCGGTTGATATACCACGCCTGAAACCATATTGCCTTACAAAGAAAAGGTTGTGTATCTCCAGAAAATGTACTAACCGGCGGTTTACAATCTTTTCAAGAATTTTCGAAAAAGTCGAGAGTAATGATATGGGGCGGTAATTGGAAGGATCATCTTTAGATCCACTTTTATATATCGGGTATACCACCGCAGTTTTCCATACTTCCGGAAAAACACCATTGGACAGACTTAAATTGCAAATGTGCTTTAGGGGGGTCATAATATAGCTCTTTATTTTTTTAATTAATCTATTGCTTATGTTATCTATACCAGGGGCACTATTAGTCGGAAGATTTTGAATAATTGAGTTTAACTCAAGGTTGTCGGTTGGTGCGAGAAATAACGAGTCCGGCGGTGCATTTTGAGGGTCATTTTGCGAGGCAAGGGATGCTTCACTTTCTCCGACATCATCTAATATTTTATTTGACAAATTTTCGCCAACGGAAGAGTAATAAACATTGCAGCAATCAATCGAATCCTGTGGTGCATTTTTGGCTGACAAGAGTGCAGTACTTTGGTTTTTCGGCTTGTGCGCGTGACAAATATCCTGTATAGTTTTCCACAACTTTTTCATGTCATTTTTGTTTTCATCAAGCTCACTTCTTTCGTAACTAACCTTAAGATTGTGGAGGAGGTTGTTGCAGAAGTTATGGTAACGTAAATAAGTGAGTTGAACGACTCCATTTTTCGGGTATTTGCGAGCTTTAGTATGAAGACAATCCCTATTTTTTATGCACTTGATTAAACCCGGGGTAATCCAGGGTTTAAAGTTAAATTTAGATCTTGGGATTTGGACCTCTTTTGTATGCTTTTCTATGATTGATGAGACAGAGTTCATAAAATATTCTGCAGATTTGTCAGCGGATTGTTCATTTGTAACAAAGGACCAATCGATCTCTTTAATTTCTTTCAGTACTGCCTCATCATCAACTTTTAGAATTATGCAGGATATATGAAGGATATATATGAAGGATAAATATAAAACGTGTTACATAAATAAATTTCTGATGTAGATACTTGATATTTATAAATATTGTACATCCGCTATTTTCGCGACATCTCTATAACGAAATAGTCATATTTCGTTTCTATTGAGTTTCATGAGGAAACCGTTGCGGGAAAAATTTAAATTAGCTAATTCAAGTTTACGCAATTACGAACGCACTTCATCAACGCACTGTTAACACTTTCAGACTATTTAAATAACGAAGCTTTATTTATCGCAATTCCGCACTTTCGATGAACGTACACGATACTCGACACTCTTTAACCCGTTCCGAGGTTTTATTCCGCGATCTGACGACCCGTTCGCGCTTCGAGAGCAACGCCACTCTCCGATCCGCGCTTGACTATCTTAAAAAAAACCCTGATTTCCTTTAAATCAGCTCCTTCTCCCACCCAGATTATTTCAGGTTACGCCTCCGTAGACACATTAATTTTATATTTTATTACCTGTCAAAACCTATCAGAAGTGTATTTACCAATCTGAAAAAAGTCCTGTCAAATCAGAATTAATGGCCTGATGGCTCTATTTTTTGTAATGGCGAAGAACATAGAGGTAGGAATAATATTGTCAACAAGTTTCCTCTTGGAAACAAATTCTTGCAAATGAGGTGGAAAAAAATAGAATAAATAAAATTTCATATATTTCTAGATCAAAGAACTTCGTTCCTGTTTTTATGCTTTGTAACCAATTCTGAGCTCTCTTAGGAATCCTCTCATCAATAAAACTGGAAGACAGTACCAGTCAACTCCTAAATTATATATATATATGTTTTATTATGTTTTATTATTATTATTCAACGTTCTTACATAAGAGATTACATCAATTTTACGCTTCTGATTTTAAGTATAAATTATTTATTTTTAAACTGCCTGCTATGCCGTATTCCTACCTCAATGTAACTTTCTGGGAAGTGCTCTGCTTTCTAAAAAATATTAAAATGTTTCTGAAATCTAACCTTTGACGTCCTGTCCAAATGACAATAAATTCGTTTGGTTTATGACCTGAGAACTTTGAAAAAAATTATATCGGCGCCACAGGAAAGCTTGCCCACAGAAAGAGTGTAAAATTATCGTTTCCTCTCCAAAAAATACGACACTTATGTCGCTATAGCTATAAGGTTACAAATGCTATTGAATCCGTATAGATTTGGCGTAGTCGAGTCGACCGTACCACTTCTTAAAAGTGCAATGTATTCCAAATTTAAAACATCGCAAGGGATTAAAGAAACACTCTATTTTGAAGTCAAACACAGCTGACATAGGATCGAAGTCAATATTATGATAATAAATTTTGGTCCCACCCCTGGCTAAGTTAGTTGAAATTCACATTTAGACGGGGCCAGTAGTTAAATAAATAATTGAATATTATGAGTAGGTACTGTAGCCAAAAGTATCAACTTTGGTTGCTACAATAAAACATGGTATAAACAGTGATGGACGCCATTTTTCATTCGGAACGACTTGATGGGCGTGAGAAGTTTGATGGTAGTGTTAGCACTATTAGCGCCATGCGGAACGCCTCTAGTGACGTCACGTTCACTTTTGGTGGGTAAAATTTAAGTTTTTGTTTTTAAATAGATGCAATGAATAAAACCCAAAAATAATGAAATTAGTTTCATAAAATAGTCTACATTTTCAAACTAAATTATTAAAAAAATATATATCAGAAACATGTATGGCTAATTGGTTTCAGGAAATGTCACTGTGATAAGTGTGAATATTCCCCTACAGTAACACATTTAAGGCAACTGTATTTTGCATTAAAATTGAATACGCCTGAAAATTAAATAATACAAGAATTATTATTTAATTATTACACAGTCCAAATTTTAATTGAACATAACTACGAATTAAGCTGCGTATATAATTTTACATAACTACGTTTTAGATACTTTATAATCAATATAATATCTAGTAGCTAGCTTTATCTGTAATTTGTAATAAGATTATATAATTTAGGTACCTTTAATGTAAGCTCTTGCTGGAGAATCACATATAAAACATTTGATTTCAATGGATACTATTTTATTTGGTTTTTCTTCTTTTATTAAATTTACTATTTCTTGTACAAAATTATCTAAATATTGATCAATATCTTTTGGTTTTCCAACACCAAAATAGATACCAATCACAAATGGATCTATGTTAGGTCTTTCATAGATATTGCATAAAATTGGCCATAATTCTTTATTGGAACTTTTAAATATTGGGAGATCGTCGAAATTAAAATTTAACTTTACTCTGTTTGGAACATCAACCCAGTTTTCCAATGTTTCACGTAGACATTTAGTTAGACCATTATGCCAATATTCTCCATTTTCTATAGTCTTTATATGTATTTATTTGACAGTACCTAAAATTGTCCTGGCGTCCTTTGGTAAAATTCCCGGAAATATGCAATTTAAAATTGTAGCTTGGTGGCTAAAAGCTATTTGAGATATATTTCTTTCAATAGAGCCATTCCTTAATTTGACGACGGAATGTTAAATTTTTGAATAACCATCTTCATTATTATTTAAACTTGCACTGCTGCATGAAACTAAATCACTATCACGTTCCGCAGGCTGTTCTAAATCCTCACTTTTGTTATCGTATGCCATTTTTGCTACGGAACCTTCATTAGACGTTAACTGAACTCGCGCGTGACTATCGATTGTTCGATCAATGAATTTGTTATTTTCAATGACGGCTCAGTATCACTGGTTTTGTTTGGTTGATAATTAAATAGAACTCTTACTTATGTAGCTACTAAACAAGCTGTACTGCAGGCATACTTTGCTTTCTTCCAATCAAGGATGCTTTATGGCTTGGCTGTATGGGGTGGTAGTACAGATGCTAAAAGGATATTTACACTACAGAAACGCTGTATAAGAATCATAGAAGGTCTTAATTCTGACATGGAATCTTGCCGAAATTCATTTGTGATCTTACAGATTAACACTATAACGGCACTTTACATAATTGAGCTTTGTAAGCTAATCCGGAGATATCCAAATAAATTTCCTATTCGACCACCAGGCTACAGTGACCGTTTAAATGAGCGTTATGAAAATAATCTCAAGTCACATAATACTAGAACAGCAACGTATGGTAAAGCAACAAAAATGGCTGCAATAAAAATATATAACTCACTGCCTGATAAAATAAAAATTCTTAATGATAATAATTTTTACTGCGAATTGAAAAGGTATTTGTTAAGGATCTCCCCATATGGCCTCAAGGAATTTTATGACTATAAGCTATAAATACTGTATGACTATTAAATTATTATAATATACTTAGCATTAAAGTAGTGTTGAAATTGGAGTTGACATTTCTTATAATTTTTGTAAATATGGCTAAAATTGTAATGTATTGTTTTATTAATTCTTATTATTTAGATCTTTTAGAAATAGCATGAAATAGTATAATTGTTGCTACACCCTGTGGGTAGAATTACATTGAGACTTACCTTGTATTCATTACCATCTATACAATAACATGTAATTCATTGCAAGTAATAAATTGAATTGAATTAGTTATATTTTGATATTCTCTATTAATTTTCCTTTTAACTCCACCAAATGTTTTTCTTTTTTTCTACATATTTCTATTCACCACACAACGATTTTACAAATCAAGGACAGTCAGTAATACAGATTAAAGCTCTATTACAGAATTCATTTATTATTATAGTTCTACAAAATCATATTTGACAGAAGTTATGAAACTATTACACTGACAAGAGTGTACAATTACGTATTAATAATAAGCTTTAGAAAGGAGTTTTAATATACCATTATACAGAAACAAGTATAAAGTGATACCATTTTAAAACTTATAGCTGTAGTAAGTAAGTGATCACATGTAAAATACAGCCTCTATGCAGCTTGAAGGATAACATTAGATTGAAGTGTCAAAAAATGCTTAGGGTTTTAAAGTGGAGTTCAAATATTCTGTTTAAAAGCCTTAAGTTTACACGGAGTATTTTATAAAAATTTAGTACAATTTTAGCAGTATAATAACGGTTTAATCACTTTTATAAGTAAATAATCTTTTCTTGACACCTTTATAGGTCACCAGTAGAACTCTAAGTTCTAATAGTGCTGTATATTTGATGTCGGCAACGCTTGCGTGCTGCTTGGGCTGTCTATTAAGGTCTGGTTTTTGTGCAGTATTTCAAGAAGGCATTAAAACTAGGCGTTTGCCTTTAGCTGTGTAAATCTACCGACCGTCCAGCTATACCTTGACATAACTAAACAGTCTTTCTCGACTATACGTCGTCGTTAGCGCATAGTTTAAATATTTGATCAGTTTTATCAAAGTACAAACAACTGATGCACCTGATTACAAGCACGGACAATTTTAATAAATGACACAGACTGTCAGTCAGAATAATTAATTATTTTACTAATTAGGTCAGACATGTTTTCTTTTATGGAACAAAGAGAATCTGTATTACGCTCCAGTATATTTCATATTGCCTACATTTCCTCAACAAAATGTCTGTAACTTTTTATCTTTTAATCATTATTATTGGATGCAATATCATTGTCGTATAAAACGTAGGTGGTAGATCTGATGCTGGGCTCGACTGTGGAGTTATTCGGGTGTGAGTAAGAGGACAGCTCTGTTTTAAACGACTTATTCAACGATACCCCACACTATGCGATAGACGAGAAAAAAAATCATCCCCAAGTTTACGTGAGGGAGGAAACCGTAAAAAATTTTTTTTTGCGATTTTATTTTACCATTTTGTCGGCATGATTAAATGTACACCCATGTCAAATTACAGATTTCTAGTACTCATAGTCTCTGAGCTACCCCGCGGACAGACGGATATGGCAAAACTGTATGGGTTCCTTGTCAGACTACGAAACCCTAAAAACAGATAAACTCACTGAAATCTGTGTAGGTACAGCCGTACAGGTCGCGTCTTCGATGAGTCATAATGACTCATCTTCATCATCATCAGGTCTCGCTGGGGGACCAAGGAATTTTAATGTGAGTATATTCGTTTGTAACATTATTTTTCTATTTTCCGCATTAACTCAGAAGCCAACTCTTTCTAAAATAATTCATCATCCTAAATTATGCCGACTTCTTGAGGCCGAGCGACAAAAGAAAGAAGAAGTCGGGTAAAAAGATTTTTCTTCCTTTTTGGTCAACTTTTAAACAAGGTAAGTTTAATAAGCTAAGCCGCCTCGGTGGTCCAGTAGCGTAGTAGACTAGTGTCCGTAGGTCATAGGATCAAATCCTTAGCCACATTTGGGTTCGATCTGTGTGCTTCTAAAGGATATTTTTACCCGAACTCCGGTAGTTACGGCTCACTCACTACCCATTACGTTGGGGGATAAAAATCGTCTGTGAAATATGTGTGTACGAGTGTCAAATGCAAGTCACAGTCCATACTAGAAAACACCTCTGACATCTCCATGTCGTGACGATATATTTTTTTCAACTGATGGCGATTAAATAAAACTCACTCTTATAAATAAAGGCAGGTATACACTACTCGAAACAGTCATCTAGCAGGACTCACTGACGTTAGTCTGATAGAAAGTGAATGACCAATGGATTTTCGTCCGTATCTTAAAGCAATAAAGACGTGAAAGGATACTTGGCGTTAGTGCGACTCGTCAGCGATGATTCAGCTGCATAGAGGCCGAGCCATTATTTACAGCTTGCTCGCCTACTTGAAAACCGGGTCTAAGACATTTTTTAAACTGTGGTTATAGTTGTATGTATGACAAGACCGCAAAACTGAATAGAGATTTTGATCAGATATTATGAATCGTTTTTATTTGATACCTTACTTATCAAGGATGTATAAAATGAATACATAAACTCGATTAAATATATATCATTGCGGTTTAGAAAATCAGAAAGTAAATCCGCACGTGAGAACCTCTGAACCGGCTGTAACAAGTGAAGGTAGGGCAATAATAGTCTTTGATTCGTCTTGAATACATTGGCGTCCTCTAGGGGCCAAGAGGCTCACTATTAAGTGAGTATCTATACATATTGTTGCGGTATGGAAAAGCAGATGTGTAAATTCGCAGGTTGTGTTGAGAACTGGATAGCTCAGTTGGTAGAGCAATCGCCCGGTAAGCGAGAGGTCCCGGGTTCAAATCCTGGTTCAGAGCTCCTCACGTCCAGATTTACTTTTCTGATTTTCCTGATTTTCTAAATTTATTTCTATCATAGTTTTTATTAACTCGACATCCGATTATAATTTGTAGTATTGCTTTGTTTGATATGTTAGTTTGTTTTTTTTAATGTCATACGAATAAATAAAATTATACAAATGTATGAATTGTATTTACTGGTGGTAGAGCTGATGCCGGGCTCGACTGTGGAGGTACCACCATCTTACTCCCAAATCCTCCCGAAGTTATTCGGGGGAGAGTAAGAGAACAGCTCTCAGGCAAAACCAGGCGGCACACCATTGCCTGGGACCGATGGATGGCGGTATATCCATCCCCAATTGCCGGGCCTTATATAAAACAGACTGGTGACGGGCAGCGGCGTCACTGGTGCAAGGGGTTCGGCATCGCGCTCACCAACCCGCCTGCCCAGCGTGTGTGAGTATGGGCATTTCTTCCAGGAGGACCGCCAAGAGTGGCGAAATCCTGGAAAGGTCTATGTCCAGCAGTGGACGAAACAGGCTGATGGATGGATGGATGGAATGTATGTGCATTAACTCAGATATATATGAATGATATATAATATACATCACGGTCTATTTTACACTCTATTGAAACAAATAGTTCAGGGATGTTATTTTTTCTAAAATCAAAACTTAAAAAGTAGGTATTTGCAATACGTACAAATACCTCAATAATATACTGAGAGTTTTTAGATTTTATACGTATTAACCTACTAGTACTATGTGTATTATGAGATACAATTTGATGTTTTATTTTGTCTTGATATAAATAGATTAATCTGTTTATTATGAATTTAACCTACCATAGTGGTGTAGTTTACCCTCTACCAAAAGTATTTTTCATTAAAAAAAAATTAACTACTAGGCGTTTATTCTATATTTGTATATGCTGGTTACTATTTGTACTTGCGACTGTCCACTTTCATAAAGGTTGACTAATCGAACTTCAAAGCTCTGCTAAGAAACAGTGTCAGCACTTTATGAAACTTTAAGAGTATGGCATAGGCTAGAAAGAAATGTTATTACCCATCCTACACAAAAAGGCCAATGTCAAATACTTTATCAGCTTTTGATAGAGGCGATTATTGGTTAGCTAATCGACCTTAGGACGCGTTAATTAAGCGCGAAACAGCAGATCGGAGGGTTTTTGAAAATATTGGATTTAAGTAGAAAACCGTTATAATTCTATTACCTATTTTATGAAAAAAAAAACAAGTTTATCTCTTAGACGCGTTCTTGAAACGAACGTTTGAAAACCAAAAAAAGGAAGAGGATTTTTTTGTTATTCTGACAGAAGTATAAATCTAAGTAGATTGTTTATAAGTAGATCACCTAGATAAAAGATCAATATATTAAATATATTTTTTCAAATATTAAGATAGTCCTACTTTCTTCATAAGAAACCTCGAAAATCTGGCTTTGTTCATGTTTTAGGGTCAGGTATCTAGGCCTTAATAGGAATCTTTGGTAAAAGTCACTTGTATAGTTTCACTGGTATTGCATAAAAGCTAACTTTAAAGGAAAACTAGACGATAAATACTTGTATTACTTGTAATACTTTTAGCTACAACGAAGCCAACCCTGAAAACTCAAAAAAAAAACTGTTGTTCGATACATTTTGGTCAAATGTATTTAATGCCAAGAAACGCATTTTGCGATATTCGAAATGCCTCAGTAAAGAAAGTTACTCGTACAAAAAAGTACATCTATAGTTTTCGCCTTTTTAGCGCCTAAAATTCCAGCCAGTATTTTTTTTTTGTAACTGACAATGTATTTTTATTAATGAAGCACATGCTGGGTTATGAGACTGAGTTCGTGTGACGTCAGTGGCGTGTTCTCATTAGTCGAGATACTGTCGACGTCAGCTTCGGCAGATCTATGGGCCTATTACCTGTAATTGACGTTCTAGTTTGCTGGTTTAGATTGTTATGTATGTATATAATTATTGTTTAATAAGGAGCTGGATTAGCAAGCATGGATTACTCATATTTGTATTTTTATGCAACTAATAATGGGTATTCAGGGTAAATTTCGTTTATTGCGGACTCGGTAACTGGTCAGGACCAAGGTTCAATAATCTTGTTTGCGAAATACGAAAAATTGTTTTTGATGCTTCCATTAATACTTGTTCAAGAACAACCTCGACTCTATTAGTACAAGAAGCCTTATTTTTTTGTGTACTTCCCAGAAAGGGTCTTCGAACCTTGGTCCTGCCACTCACTGAGTTTCCAGTATGAATTTGGCACCTTTTACATTATGATATTCGATTTCGTTACATGTTGGTTTTAGTAATGTTGTTTAATTCAGCTTTGTATATACTAGAGCTTTGTTATGTAAGTACTTAATTTTTCTATAAATGTAAAAAGTTCAAATTTCAGGTTCGTGTTAATTCTATAATTTTTGTACTTAGTGAGTATGTTTAAGGATTTTGGTACAGTGTTTACTTAATCTATATCTACAAATCTAAGTACCTCTTTCTGTTTGTACTCCTTGATCAACAAATAAATAAATAAATGTCACTTGCAATTGTTTCTCTCCAAGGGGGGAGATGTAAAGAAAACCCTACACTCGTATACTAGCATATAGTCATCGCTTTTCTTAATTTGAATTTGCCGGCTGACAATAGGCTTGTAGAGAGGGTAAGCAAAATTACTATTTAGTCCCTCATTTAGATTATCACAAAATATTGGACACGTATTTTTTCTTTTGTCAATCAAACAAAAAATAACAGAGATAAAGCGCGTCAAAGTTTGGGAGTGGGGGAAAATGACGTCACTTCTAAGTAAAATTGTACCTAGATGTGACGTCACGCGGAACTTCAGCGGGCTATATCTTCATTATTTTTTGTTAAATAGAAAAAAGAAAAAATACGTGTCCAAAATTTTTTGATGATCTAACTGACGGACTATTTTTTTTTTGTCTACATGCCTATTGTAACAATGGAGAAAAGATGAGATATAGCATCTTGATGAAAACCACTTGTACACTGTTTACACAAAATTTACTAAACTATAGGTACTTTTAACCCAATTTCGAAATTCAATTCATTTTCAAGGGCATAACAACATATTTTAATATTTTAAGACCTAACCTACGTGCTGTAAATAAAATTTGTTTTTTTTTGTAATGATGGAATTATGTGGGTATGTTAGCAGAACCTTGGTTTGTCAGGGATACCAGTGCCATCCAAAAATTACCAATAAAGTAGATATTTCATGTCGTTGCAAGTCATTCAGTTAATAAAACAAAGTTAATACAATATAAAATAAATGTCAATATAACTCTGGAGACAACAAACTTAAAAAGTGTAATTAAATTTCAGAAAAGAAATACTCCCATGTCGTAGAATTTAATGTCAAATAGTAAATCAGTATGAATAGAAGTAAAATAAAAATATCAAGTAGGTATAAAGTTAAATACAATTAGTCACGTAAATAACTGTTAATAACATTATTTAAAGTATGTTAAGAGAGGTGAATTATTTATATAATTATAATTGTTGGTTGAGTACACACTTCTCATTACTATTTAGCAGTTTATTTATTTGTAACGCCTCTAATGCATTCATTTTCCTACCCTTTCTACAAATGTGCAAGGCCTTGAAATTTTGATTTTTATTAAAAGAATTAAAAGTAAGTAAAAGTATTAATAAGTTTGGTAGGTGGTAGAGCTGATGCCGGGCTCGACTGTGGAGGTACCACCATCTTACTCGCAAATCCTCCCGAAGTTATTCAGGGGAGAGTAAGAGAACAGCTCTCAGGCAAAACCAGGCGGCCCACCATTGCCTGGGACCGATGGATGGCGGTATATCCATCCTCAATTGCCGGGCCTTATATAAAACAGACTGGTGACGGGCAGCGGCGTCACTGGTGCAAGAGTTTCGGCATCGCGCTCACCAACCCGCCTGCCCAGCGTGTGTGAGTATGGGCATTTCTTCCGCGAGGACCGCCAAGAGTGGCAAAATCCTGGAAAGGCCTATGTCCAGCAGTGGACGAAACAGACTGATGGATGGATGGAAAAGTATTAAAAGTATATAAAAGGGTTAAAAGTACCTATAGTTTAGTAAATTTTGTGTAAACAGTGTACAAGTGGTTTTCATCAAGATGCTTTCCATGTTTCACCAAGTGCCGACAATCGCAAGTATAAGTTATAGATGAGATATGGGTTATGATTAATAAAAATAACTTTCATTTAGAAAATTATCCAAGACCTGAAGTAAGGGCTTTAAATGTTGTTTCTTTTATTTTCACAGGCGAGTGAATGTTTTGTTTATAAAATAATATAATAGGTTAAACATTGTAGGAACGCATTGTAAATAAAACTTTTATTTTCACAGAGAAACGCAATTACGTCTTTGTTTCAATATTTCCATAAAAAAAGTCTTATATCATTATATGTATATATAATATTTTTATTCCTATATTTCTCTATTATATGCAGGTGTAAAATTACATTTTAGTAGCCCAACCTAAATATTTTTTGTATGTATTTATTTCCCTTATTAGTGTATATTTTTCTATATTCTAAAGATATATATTGTAAAGATTAACTTTGAATTGTAGAAAGTATACTTTATGTATCTATTTTACAAAATAAATATTTCGATTTGATTTTGTGAATATCCGAATTACTTTTTGCATGTCTAATGATTTTGTAGAAAAGAATATTTTGCAAAACAATAACTCGTTATAATGTAGGTCACACCGAGGTCACACGAGCTCACTTATTTTGTGAAGCCCGTTTAAAAGATTTGTTACATTTACTACTTTTACCTACAAAATCAAAAGTCAATGTAAACAGCCCTTTATTGTAAAGTAATGAGTCATTATTTAATGAAGCACACTTGTCATTGTGAAAGTCCTTGAGTTTTACCACGCTGTATTATTTTTCATTACGATATTAGTAATGTTGACTCATAGAAACTTGGATAAAAATAGATCCCACGTCATTTTTAAATGTTAGCTTTTCAATGAAAAAGCTGCACAGCTATTTTTAAGCAAAATTTTCTCGCTACTTTATATGCTTAAATGCTTGACTAGTCGTAGCTTGCCACTTTTAAATTTACATTTTACGTTGTCAAAATAAAAAACCTCCATCACATTAAAAATAGTCCTTAACAATTAAAATGTTTAAATCACTTTAACCATCGTAAGATTAGGTAAGAGCTTGGCGTTTATGTCCATCCATCCATCAGCCTGTTTATCCACTGCTAGACATAGGCCTTCCCAAGCTTTCGCCGCTCTTGGTGGTCCTCTTGGAAGAAAAGACCATGCGCCCATACTCACACACGCTGGGCAGGCGGATTGGTGAGCGCGGTGCGAAACGCCACTGTCAGTCACGGGTTTGTTTTATATATACCGCCTATGGATAAACCGCCATCAAACGGTCCCAGGGGTGGTCAGCTACCTGGTTGTACCGAATAACTTCGGGAGGTTTTGCGAGTAAGATGGTGGTACCTCCACAGTCAAGCCCGGCGCCAGTTCTACCACCTGGTAAATAAATAATATAAATAGGCAGTTTGTATTTTATAGATATGAAACACAATCTCAAATTTTTAATAAATACACAGAAAGAATAAAACATTTCTCCTAGCTAAAAATATGCGTAAATAGCTTCAAAATACATTAAAATCCAACAAAATAAATCACGACTATATAAATCAAATAATTTTGAAGCTATTCTTAAATATCACAATAAGCTGTTTTTACAAATAGTATATACTATTTTATACATATTAGTTGACGCAATGGGTAGAAATGAATGTTCATATATTTATTTCCCTCCTCGAGTTGAAATGGATTTTGAAACATTAACATTTCTCTTAGGGCAAAAAAACCTATTCCTGTCTTCATTTTTCTAAAGAAAAGCGACTATTGGAGTATGTTGGAGAAAAATAAATAATCGACCAAGTGCGAGTCGGACTCATGCACAAAGGGTTCCGTATTATAGGTATACCAGAATCTCATGGCATAAAAATATATGAAATCATAGCGTGCTTAATAAACAATCAAATAAATTTATCACATCGCACAATAACCAATTTGGGTTTAGACCGGGATTTGAAGAGCGCTATATTGTCTCTGTCACTTATTAAACGAAACAAAAGTCACCAATTTTTGCTTGCTTTCTCGAGGCTTTTGACCTGGTTTCCTACGACATACTGTGGAAAAATCTTGAAAAAGCACACCTTCCACTGGAATTAATTAATGGCTTCAAGTATTGGTATGGAAACCAGGTCAATAATGTACGATGGAAAGGGGTCTTGTCTCGACCGTACGGGTTGGAGTGCGGGGTGAGGCAGGGGGGGTTAAGCTCACCTACTCTCTTCAACCTGTATGTGAACGAGCTGATAGGCGAACTCAGCGGGACCAGGGTTGGCTGTCACATAGACGGCGTCACCGTCAACAATATTAACTACGCGGATGAAATGGTCCTGTTGAGTGCGTCAGTCTGAGGCCTTAGAAAGCTTATGGCCATTTGTGAAGCGTATGCTGAGACTCATGGTTTGGTCTATAATGTAAAAAAGAGCCAAGTCATGGTCTTTGAGGCCGAGAGCAAACACCACATTAACAATTGCCCTCCAGTTATCCTCAAAAATTGTGCACTACAAAGTGTGTATAAATTTATGTATCTGGGCCATACACTGACTTCTTGATAGTGGTGAGAGTAACACGCATTCTGTGAAAATTTCAACTGTCTACCTATTACGGCTTACTGTGACTGGTGGACAGAGAGCGGAGGCTTAGTAATAGGTTCCCTTTTATTACAGAACCCTAAAAACCAAGATTACATCACAGATAAAAACAATTAACTGACATACGGCTTTCCATCGGCTATTACAGTGGGCAACCGTAAACATATTGTGACTCTAAAATTCAAAATTTAAAGTGAATTTAAAAAGTAGCGGTAGCTCAGGGGTAGAACGTTGGCCTCTCAATCTTAAGACCCAGGTTCGATCCCCGGTCGGGCATGCACCAATGAGTTTTTCGGAATTTATGTGTAGCGTTCAAAGTTCTCGTTTGTTCTTACTTACCAACCGCTTGCTGAACGGGAAGAAAAACAAACCCTAAAAAGCGTGCCCGAAGTACGGCGATAGGGCTCACCGTTAGGAATTAGTAATCGTCAATCAAACGCGGGTACACCGAGGATGGACTGTGGCTTGCCTTTCACAGTTCATACCCGGAACACCCCTGACAGCCCCTCGGGGATGGATGTCGTGACGATATATTAAATAACATAACACTCAAACCAACACAGAAACCTCACTGAAAAACAAAATCGACTCAAAACTAAAAAACACACAATCATTAAGGCCCCAGTTCACATCGGCTTTGGAAATGAAACATTTTCCTTCACTTAGTTGAACCAACTGACCGTGAAATTAAAAACTGATCTCGTTCCGAGAAACAATTTGTGGCAACGTTTTAATTTTTGTGTATGAGATTGATCTTTTAGGGGCCAAAAGCGAAGCGAACCTTTTAAGAGCTCGTTGAATAAGGGGGAAGATAAACTGTGGATTTGTAAGAGTTTCTAATGGGTAAATGTGGCAAAGAGATATGAGATAAAAGTTTGTGTAAGGGCAACATTACATCACGAGACGCTCTTTTGAAAAAAAAAGTGCTGCCGCTAATAATTTTATGAACCTACTGAAAATGTTATAAGGGCAAGTGAACCCTTTTTTTTAAGAACGGTGTTTAATTTTTCATATATTTTCCTTTTTCTTATATACGCTAGACTTTTTATTTCTGTACTAGCTTTTGCCCGCGGCTTCGCTCGCGTGGGAGTGTCTTTCAATCAATGTATAGTTTCGTTTCGTGTAAGGAAAAAACTATTATCAACAGTTTCCAGCTTGGCGGTTATTTTTTCAACACCCATATACTATAGTCCAGAGGTCACCAAATGGCGGACCCTGGTCCGTATCCGGACCGCTGACCTATTTTGTACAGACCAGAAATTCAGATTCAGAGTAAAAAACGTCATTTTTCGCATTAGGTACTTACTTTATTTCTATAACTAGATGTATCTTTAATAATTAAGTATTCTGATTTATTTTGGTTCTATTTATTCATTGACATTTTAAATCTAGATTGCTGTTTATCATCTAGCAAACGGACCGCGACAGATTTATTTGTTATCAACGGACCTGCAATGAAATTAATTGCTGATTCGGTATATTTAATGAACAGGAATAATAAATTAAACCGCATCCAAACCCGTCGAGTGCTTTTCAAGTAAAAACAGAACAGACAGACGAACAGACAGACAAAAATTCCAAAGTTTTTTTTTTGCTTCTCTACGGTACTAATATATTATGATACCTATACATTTAAAATTAGGAAACTTATTCTATGTACAGATATTTAAAAATATTCTACGTATAGACACGACATTTTTACTACTTTATTAATAGTATATAGAGACAAATGCAAAACCTTGCCGCTACCTACTATTGTAGCTCGAAAGTAAAAGTATATCAAAACATACGGAACGTTGATAAAAAAATTAAGCTCTTGCCATGCTATGAGCTGCTTAGTATATTGTAATTCGTTCGTATCACGAATTTAAAACAATCACCAAATTAACAACTCCTCGCGGTATGTATTTAGATACTTATCTTGATGATAGCTAAAGGAATCATCATTTGTTTTAAATGAGGTCTATTAATTAGTGTAATTTATTTGCATTTTTTACTTCGTCCAAATCACTCTACAATTGTTCAAAGAATAAATTTTAGTTTGTTGTTACAGGTTAAAGAGGTATATTCCTTGCAATACGCTAAGATGAGTGGGATTCATTTGTGTGTCCACATGTTTAAGCTAAAGTATGTAGTTGGGCCTAACACAAGGTTAGGCCAGACTACTTTGTCAAGTTCAAACATGTTACTATTTCGGTTTTAACATAAGAATAAATGTATATTTTACTCTTTTTGAGCCTTATTATTTTTATTAATATTGAAAAATACAAAAATATGAAAACTATGATAGAAATAAATTTGTATATTTTTATTTTTTCAAAAATATAGGTTACAAAATAAGCAAGTTTATTAATCATAACACTTCATTTTTATTTTAACCCCCAGGGAGAAGCTATATGCGATTTTTTCCTGTCGATCAGCAAATTACATTGCACTAGCTTTTGCCCGCCGTTTCACCCGCGTTAAATTAGTTTTTGTGTACTCCTATAAAATGAGTCAATATTATTCGGACTGTTACCTACAGTAAACACAGCTGGTGAAATGTGTGTGTTATGCGCCCCTATTTCCCATTTTGTGTGTCTCTTTTATAGTTTTTCCTTGGGAACAAAGGTATAAAGTAGTTTTAGTCCTATTCAAAGTCTAGAACTACATTCATGTAAAATTTCAGCCCAATCGGTTCAGTAGCTACGGCGTGAAAGAGTAACAAACATCCATCCATCCATCCATCCATACATCCAAACTTTCGCATTTATAATATTAGTGGGATAGTGGGATTTATGGCTTTTAATGTGTCTTGTACGTCTCACCGCTAAAACTAATAGGTCAACAATATGTAGCAGGTAATAATGTAGAACCGAATCCTGGTTAATAGAGGCTGTGAAACAACAAACATTTGCTTAAAATTTTCCAGCATTTAATGGAACAAAAAAATAAATGCTATTACGTATTTGGTTTAAAACTAAAATAAATTATGAAGAAAAGTCCATTCATATTCGCGCATCAAGCGAAATAGCGTCATAAATCTGTTAAATTAAATAAAAAGAAGACAACCTTTCATATGCAGCTCTAAAGCTATTACCAAAATGAATACGTCAACTCCAAAACTGCAGAAAAGTCGCTGCACACTGGGACCATTCATCAAAACTCGTGTCAAAAAAGATCAAACGAATTTCGGCCGCGATGCTTACGAATTGACGCAAAAAACGTAATTTTTTTTGCGGCCCTGTAAAAAGAATAAATCATGTTTTTACGAACGTTGCAGAAACATTTGTCGTTTTTTTAAAATAACGAAGTGACACAAATAGTTACCGACATAATAATCCTGGAATAAAAACATTAGGTATTTATTTTGACCGCTTCTATTTGTTTTGACCAACTCGCCTGCTAACTGTGTTTAATTCCGCGGTGCAGATAAATTTGTGCACAGCAGTAAGATCACGATTGGGTTCGTAATAATTGTCAGTGAAAAGCGGGTTTACCACGTGTGAACTTTGACTTGTACTTCACAGTTCACCGTTTGGAATGCCTCTGGCCTCTGACACCACCTCTGAAATTCATGGCGTAACAACTGTGTTGTTTGGTATGTTATTTTCTTTTATCGCTGATTGTCAGGAATCATATACTTTGTAGATCCTGTATTTTTTAGAATCCACAACCAATTTACCCTGACCTTTATGATTTGACAAGCAAAAACGACGAAATATTTATCATTAATGTTGGTATTTATGGAGGTCTGTGCAAGGTCTGTCAAGGTAAAAAATTTAAGAATAATAACATCGCACTTTGTGTAACAAGAAAATAATTTTGTGACGTTATAAAGAAGTGCAGGTTAACATGAAACCGTCCATTATAATGTTTATGCAATTATTACTAGTCACGAATCCGAAGTTTTGTTATGGCGCACAATTATTTTGCACTCGTGTACGTACCGAGTAGGTACTCAAATTTGGAATACAACGGTAAATAATATAATAATGGAATTACCATAGTAAGCTATTGATATTGATACGTTAGACGAATTCGTCCGTTTGGAAGCAAACAAGTTAATAGGCTTATATTTTTTTTGGAGTAAGTGGCACTTGCGATATCGCCACAAAAATTATTGCCACATAGTTATGTGGAAATTTGTATTAAATGACATTTAACATCTGTTTTAAAATAATTTCCATAGACAATGCGAGTATAATAATAATTGCTGTAAAAATTAAAAGCCTTGGTGTGCAATGCTATCAGCCTTTACTAGAAACTGTAATTTTGAAGTTAAACGTTTTGTTTGACAAGTACAGTAATTAAGGTGGTAAAACTGAATCTCGGTGCAAAATGCACGTCATAATATTGTTTTCCTTACTTTTGAATTAAAAGTATGCAAAAATTGCGATTTCAGGCAAATAGCGGAATTTGATTACTAATAATAGGGTTCTCGCATTAAAATTATGTTATTTTATGCCCTACATTTTGATTACATTCAATTACAACGATAAATACGCTTTTAAGTTTTTTGATTGAATGCAATCAAAATGTAAATCATAAAATGATAGAATTTGAATGTGAAACCCTAATTATTACTAATCAATTTCTGTTAATTGCTTTAAAACGCTATTTTTTCATAATTTTTATTCAAAAGTAAGAAAAACACTATTATGCTGTGCATTTTGCACCGAGATTCGATTTTACCACCTTAAACGATAGATCGTTGAATCCTATGTAAATAGATAATTTCGATTATCGAAGGGTTCGAAATAACTAAAAATCAACTACATAATATGTCTATACCCGTAATCAAAATAAACCAATCATTAATTTGTTCAGGATGCCACAAAAAAGTAAGCTTTTTCCTCTTAACATGAAGTTTAATATTTCTTAAGGGGAGGGTTCTATCATCAATCAAGTAGTGTTCGATTCTGAAAAGTGTTCGAAACTATGGTTATCTTGATACACTTACTAGTAGCTTTTATAGGACGCCAAATCAACCACAACCACAAATTCTATGCATATCATTCGATCATACCAGCTACTCGTTCATTTTATGATATTATCGAAATTGATATTTAGCATTTTATCCGGCGAAATATGTCCTGCTCCAACGCTTTCGTTTTACACATGGTCATCCTGCTCAGCGGAAGCGCGCCGCTTAGAAAATTCGCGATTTCGAGGTGTTTTTATTTATTATTTTGGAATTAGAGGGATGGGTTTTTCATGTGACAGCCGTTTTATATTACATTTTTCAAGACGTTTATTTTAGTATAAGTTTTACTGTTCAAAACTTAATATAGCTCGAATGAAATGATAATTAGATCATAGTTCAGACCTATTTTTACGATTTAAATGGATCGAGGAAAATGTAAGTAATCGTGTATCAAATGACCGAAATATCAAGATCAAAGAGTGAAATATAACATATATTTTTAACAAAATTTTACCTTTGCTATTTATTGGCTTAAAATTGATTTGAAAAGAGACGAAATCGGGATAACCCCCCCTAAAGTAATAAAGGCTACAATTTCGAAGCTATCGTTTGTTTTTTCAATAATAAAAGAACCGTTCGAATGATACAATAATCGAATGAATCTATTTCTATCATTCATAGGTATATAATCGCGCATGTGCTTGATGACGTTTACTATTATGGTATAATTACACGGTGTTTTAAAATATGTACTAGTTATTGTAATGCAAACTCACAATGACGGAGCGATAGACCAAAAATTTACGCTACGGTTCACATTTTTAACGGGACCCTAAAAGATCCCAAGCCGAACAATGCCGGCGTAAGTGATGTATAATATTCATTCTGGTTTTATTGTGCCGAAATACAACGTAACTAAGTGGAAACGTTTACTGTGACAACAGAAAAGTATACCATCAACATTGCCATTTCCTAACTAGCCTGTATTCAAATTCACAAAAATTTACGAGCGAAAAAATGGGCGCAAACATTATTAAATATGCCACTATGAAGCGACACGATTCGTCGCACCTTGTTTTATGGTGGCAATTAGGTAAATGCATGATATATGATGTTGCACGGTCGCGTGTTCAGAGCCCGCACGTAAAACCCCACTTTACGGCAAAACTGTGAGGTTTTAAAACACTTGAGAATTTGAGTATTTTAGATCGCCTCGATATGAGCTTGGTTTTTGCACAATAAATATTGAAAGTATTTTTGGTGAAGATGTTTTTCTTGTACGTTTGAAGGTGACGCGGAAATGGCTGGAATTTATCGCAGTTGCCAGATTATCAGCCTTCTTATAATTATTTTTGTTATATTCATACTTGAAATGAACGGTTTTAAATTTAAAATATTATTTAAAAAAAACACATAAGTTATATCGTTTTTAATTTATTTTTTCATTTGTGCTGCGGCTGTAGTTCAGGCGGTAGAACGCTGGCCTCTCAATCTTTTGACCCAGGTTCAATCCCTGGTGGGGCATGCGCCAATGAGATTTTCGGAATTTATGTGCATAATATTTGTTTTCTTACCTAGAGACATCGTGAGGAAACCTGTATGCCCTAAAAAGCATGTAATTATGTCTTAAGTACGGCGATAGGGCTCACTACCCATCACGTCGGGACATAATAATCGTCGGTGAAACACGGATGTACGATGATGATTACAGTTCATCCACTGCAGGTCATATCGCCTTTCTTGGCGGTCCTCCTGGAAGAAATGCCCATATCACACACGCTGGGCGGGTTGGCAAGCACGGTGCTGAAACCCTCAAAAAAGATGCTACCTCCACAGTTTATGAGCTCGGTATCAACTCTACCACCTGGTAGTAAAGCAGTATTGCACTTAGAACATATTAAATTTAAATACTCCTTCAAACACTTAAGCTAAGCCCTTTCCTGACAAGGAGTCCTGAATAAATTACACAAACCCCCCCATTCCGGCTATCACAAACCAAAACAAACAGTAACTCTTTTTGATTATTTACTCATAGTGACTGTATAGTCAACAGTTTTATTTTTCCATCCAATTTATAAGTTTGCATAGGACAAGGCAAAACAGTGGCTCGGTTTGTGTCCAGTTTAATATATTATTTAGAGCAGTGTGCGGCTGGTGTCACGCCACGCCAGTGTGCGCTCCACGGACCCGTTTCCAGAAATTTAAGCGATTATTTTGCCGACAGTACTCGCTTGGAAAACTCGGAATTAGTGCTGTTATAAAGATTTATGCGCTTCAATGCCAACGGAGCGTGATTCAGCTAATTCTCTACTTTACTACTGAGTTTTATTTTGACCTTTTGAGATAATCTTTAGTAAGAAGCAGTTAGTAAATAACCCAGTTGTTCGGCCCTCCTGCAATCTTGAGACCAGGGGCCTTATTGTTTAACTACGATAGCCATTGCAATCGCCTTCAAACGCACAGTAGAAATGACATCACACAACATCTTTAGCCAATAAGAAGGCCGGTTTTTAGTGCTGCCCGTTGAGCGTACACCAATTATTTTTTTGTAATTTATTGCATACCACTTACTGACAGTAGAAAATACTGTCAGTAAACCTGCATCGCCTGGAGAGCGTGTATTTGTACCCGAAGTACGATAAGGTAAAAACGTTTACGTCGGTAAAAGACGGTGTTGGGTGTATGGACTGTTCGATTGGCAGCCCACCCTCGTTAAAACCCCTGACGTACTCCGGGAACATGCGGTGACGATATGGGATATCAGTTGTCATCATGGCCGTCGGAAGACGAAAGTCCATGGTGGTGCAACCTTTTCCAAATATTAATGGGATTTATAGATGAAAAAAAAAGCCTACTTTTGTGCAAACAAAAACTGCCGCTAAGTCTCGTCTCTCGCATGTCCGCTGTATGTGTACTTTAGTACTATTTTTTACTGTCCCATTCCGTTTCCAGGGGGGGGGCGGTCCCATGGTTGTCATATTAAAAATGTACAGACAAACCATAATATAATAATGCATAGATTTGCTTAAACAAACAAATACCTATGTATTTAGGTTGAAAAAATAAAAAGATAATAAAGTACTACTGATGGATAGAATCAGAAACGAGCAGATCCGTCGGAGATCGAAAGTAACCGACATAGCCTGCAGAATCAGTAAGTTGAAGTGGCATGGACAGGCCATATTTGTCGCCGACATGATGGCGGTTGGGGCCGAAAGGCTTTAAAATGGAGACCACATACAGCAAAGCGTAGTGTAGGCCCACCTCGTGCGTGCTGGACCGACGACCTGAAGGACGTTGTGGGGGGCGGCTGGATGGGGAGGACTGAAATTGGTTACCAGTACACAGTATGTTTCGTTTAAACTCGAGAACCACTAAACCGATTTGGATGCGGATTTTCCTTATTATCATCATTAAAGGCTGTAAGGCTCACAGGCTGAGGAGGATATCGATAAAATAACCGCCGAGCCGAAAACTCTCCATAATATTTTGTATAACTTTAAACTTTAAATAGTTATCTAATGACTGATATAGCGAGTGAAAAATAGTGCCAGAATAGCCTTTCTCGCAAAATAATGCCAGAATAGCCATCGTGCTCGCAAAACAGGTACGAGGAGGTCATTATTTGTTTGGCTGAATTTTTAAAGTTAAAAAATATTTCTATTTATAATACGAACTTCACACTTGAGTGTATGTATACACCGTATCTGTAATTCGTTGTATGCACCACCCAAAAACTTCTGCTAAGTCACTCTTTGCTCATATCACAATGCACTAAGGTTCAAAATGGTTAAGCCAGTGTAATATGTCAAAGCTAAATGCAACAGCACGCGACGCCACCCTGATTGATTCCTCCCCTCCCCCTCCTGCCGCGGCGCAGTCAACTTGCTCTTATGAACCTTATATCGTTGGGATATGATCTAAATTCGGATGAAACCACTTAGATCGCCTTACGCTAGCAGCAAAATCAAGCTGCTAATTCTTTTTGTGAACGACTCCAGCTTTTTTGTTGATTTTCATGCTCTTTTCTTTAATACGGTGAAACAGCATATTGATTAAAGGGAAGCAAAAACATTGTCCCGATAACGAAATATCTAAAAATAAAAAGGGCTAGGTAGAGATATTCATATGCTACATCCTAATAAATATAACTAGCATTTGCGTGGTGCGCGGGCTGCAAGCAGCCCGCGAGATATGTTGTGCCTATGTTTTTTTTTTATATGCGTTTTTTTCTTTGTGTCTGTGACATATTGGACTCGTTCTACAGTGAATTTAAAGGCAATCGGTGGAAAATCCGTGATTTACAGAGGATGGGATGTGTGTCGAGTGTCAAAACCTGTCAGCGGTTGGAAGATGTGTGAAAAAGAGTAATTGTAAAGGTTTATGGACTCGCCCGCGCACCTGCGGTGCGCGACCTCGTCCCTCGGTGAACCGTAGGCACGTCCTGCTTGATTTGATGACTCGGCCGCGCACCTGCGGTGCGCAACCTCGTCTTAGTTCTGACTAAACCCGGAAGAGCTACCACCATCCGTTCCGAAGTTATATCAATTAAAAAAAAAATGTTAAAAATGTCAAAAAATGTCATCGGTCGGGAATAGTCCGTAATACTTATTATTCGAGTTCAAACCCGGAAGCGCTACCACCATCCGTTCCGAAGTTATAGTAATTAAAAAAAATGACAAAAATGTCAAAAAAAAAAAATTTTTTGTCCCGTAGTGCCTGCACTAGGATTTGTACTTAAACTAGTCCAGCCAGTAAGGGAGCAAAAATATTTATTTTCTGAAATTGGCCTAAAGGATGACTGAACCTAGTTCTTGATCACTAACCGAGTCTCCATTATGAATTTGGTCGGTTGATTTAATTTCACCTTATATAGTGTTGATTAAAGAAACGAATTTCATTCCCTTAGGTAACGGAGTTTTATTTGCTACGTCATAGTAAATTACTCAGTTTATGAAACTGTAACACAAAATTGCTACGAATCGTAGCATATAATTGCTACGGAACGTAGCACAAAATAAACCGTACCACGTATCGGATGCATGTGACATGCTACATAACATAAACCACGTGTTTTACTGATCTGATCAGTGAACATATTGAACAACATTTTTGATTAATGACTTTCAACACAAAAATAAAATGTAGGAGCAAAAATTCTACAGATTTTTTAATTTGGCGTAATTTTTAAGGCGCGTGTTCCCAGCGTCATCCGAAAATTACTCCCATTGATGAAGTTATTTCTCTTAAACGGCTAACTTTGAAATTATTTAAAAATATATGTTATTATGTAAAGTATAAGAAAGAAAAACACTCATTGGAAATTATTCTCGCCGATAAGAAACACCTTGAAAATATTACCAAAATCAAGCTCTTTTTGGAATAAAATTGGCTATTTCTTGGAAACCGCTAATGTTATTTGCACTAAAATACAAAAAAGTATATCTTATAAAACTCATTGCAGGAACTTTAAAAATTTTGATTTACAGCAGAGTTAATAAATAAAAACTAGATATTTTGAGAGCGCGTGGCGTCAACGTTGCCGTAAACGCCAAGTTTCGGAGCAGTCGATTACAAAATCAAATGCAAGGTTTTAACGTTCATTTAGACTTTATTTTAAATATCTCAAGGTCATTGGAGGCTACAAGGGCTTTAATTCATACATATACTCACGCCTGTATCATAGAGAAGGCAAATGTCACAGATTTTAATCTACTACGATCCTGACACACCTGTTTTGCCTACTCCATATCCATCAATCTAGTCATAAATCTCTAATATTCGGGTACTTTTGATTTTGCTCCTCTTTAGTATGTCACCCTTTCTTCTAAGACTAGGATCGCTTCCACTTTAGCACCATACACTTCTTTCATCACTCTTTTTAGGGTTCCGTACCCAAAGGGTAACCAACGGGACCCTATTACTAAGACTCCACTGTCCGTCTGTCTGTCTGTCTGTCCGTCTATCACCAGGCTGTATATTATGAACCGTGATAGTTAGACAGTTGAAATTTTCACAGATGATGTATTTCTGTTGCCGCTATAACAATAAATACTAAAAAATTTAATAAAATAAATATTTAAGGGGACTCCCATACAACAAACGTGATTTTTTTGCTCGTTTTTGCTCGATACTGATTACGGCAACAGGTAGACGCTTGAAATATTCACAGAATATTCAGTTATATATTTACTTAAAGATAAATTAAATTAATATTTAAGGAGGGCTCCCATACAACATACATGATTTTTATAATATTACGGAACCCTACGTGCGCGAGTCTGACTCGCACTTGGCCGGTTTTTTTATTCATTCATCCTCTTGATGTGCCCAAACCAAACAAAATGTTAAAGTCGTAGAACAAAATTTTTTCAATGTGATCACTGCATACTTAATGTAGTTTATGTTTTGTAGACAGTGCTTTGCATAAAAAAGGGACATGAATGTGATAACATTGTTTAATCAGCTTAGGGTCTCTAATTATTAGGGTCTAATAAATTAAATATTGAATTTTATTGTGCTTTGCAATACTGTTGAAGTAGAGTTAGTGATGATTTTTATTTCAGGAAACAGTAATTTCTTACATAAAATATTCAATTTTCACTTCTTGTTGCAATTTAAAGAAAATGGTGGAAAAGCGAGCGAAGTCAGTAATTTCCTTGCAATTTTATTGTCACTTTGACTGATGTTTGCCTGAAAAAAGTAGTAATTGAACCTTAATTATTTAAGTAAGCAGGGGCTATACTAACTTAATCCGTAGGATTAAAGTGAAATTACTTCTGAAAATAAAATTTATTTTAAAACTTCTGTTAGTTATTTGTATGCAGGTGTATAAATATTATAAATCTATATTGGTTAAGATAATCAATGTTTATAAAATAATACCCTGATTGACTTGATTGTTGACAAATCATTCACTAAGGGTGTGAAATAAGGGATGAACATTTGGTATCGGAAATTCGAAATACCAAAAACAGATATTCAGCCTTTTAGTTTAAATCAAGGAATGACATGAATCAGGGTTTGGAAAAATCATCCCATGGTGCGGGGGGTGAGAGAGGATGAAAATTTGTGCTGAAATTCCGTAAATACAAAGTTAATATCGGGGATGAAATTTCCAAAACATTAATTAGAAGACGAATGGCACTGCCGTAAGGGGGCGCATAAATGCTTCTCCTCATAGAGTTCTTGTCTTGTCTTTGCCATCATAATAGAGGATGTCAGCGTGAAACAGGAAATTGGCCGCTTCTTCATTGCAGGACACAGCCACGGCCACGACAGCCGTCGAAGACACCGGTAGCTACATTCTTCATTAGACGACACGGCTAGGGTTGCCAACCGTACTTTAAAATAAAGTATCTTACGTTATTTTGGGTCTCTGTACTTTATGTTTTTGAAGAGCAATAAAGTACATGAACATACTTTATTTCATATTCATATTCATATTCATATTCTTTATTGCACAGAAAAGTTATACGTACAGGCAGTCATAAATTAAACGTGCTATAGGCGAGCTTATCTCTGAGAGAGATTTCTGCCAGCAAAACCTAGGTGCTAAGGAAATATTAACTAAAAGTGTGTGATCAAATGTGCACACATAAAGAAACAAGTGATATAAAAAATAAAAATGTGGAGATAATATGAACTTAAAACTACCATAAATATACCTAACTTTTAAATAAATACTTACATAATAAATTAATTAATAATTACTTAAATATAAAAAGAACAAACATACTTAAATACTGTAATATAAACATGGGCATAAACCTACATAACAAAAGTATTCATAAATATATGTTTAAAACAAGAATTTAGTATATACCAAATATAAACATAAATACATACAGTGTATATACCTGCATAAATAATAAATAAATATATATTTTAAAGGGAAAAATATTTATAAATAATGCTCTTTAAGCTTCTTCTTGAATAGGCTGATCGTAGGACAGTCACGAATCGTATGCGATTATTTTAACTTTAAGGTCAATCTCGATGTGCAATAAAACGTAAATAACACCAGCCAGCAAAACCACAGTTGAAGGTTTAGAACAAGGCACAAAAAGTGTCTTTGAAAGAGTTTTCAGCTGTCAAACTTAATTTCTTAGAGTACTAATGTAATTACCCTGTAAGAAAATCCAAGCAAAATTTTATGACAAGTACTATTACGTTTGCGCAAAAACCACAAAATAATACAGTTTCACAAATTTGAATAAAATATACTCTTTTTTAAGGACTGCACTTTATACCGGGTGTAAATAGACTGCTACCATTAAATGAAACCACATATTCTACCGACGTTTAACAGCTTCGGGTTTCACGGATGCCGCTCTCCCTAAACTCGCCCGTATGTCGGTGTGTTAGGGTACTCGCATTTTTGTTTGGAACTCAATTATTTCCTAAACTAAGGGTGTCCGCGGGTATGATTCTTGGGTAAAGTGGTTCAGTAGGGTCAATAGAATATGTGGATTCATTTAATGGTAGCAGTCTATTTACACCCGGTATTTATGTTCCCTGAAATCATATACCGGGTGTAAAAGCAAAGGCAAGAATCCTTTTAGAGTGTGTTAGTATGATCGGTAAACATATTATTTTTAATACTGGGATCTCTAAATAAAGTACCAGTACCTCATAATAAGACGATTTTCTTTACCCAAAATACACTAATCGCGTGGACACTCCCACGGTCGCAGGCCACTCGGATGAGGGGTGCGGGTTGCGGGGTGCAATTAGGTGTGTGGGGAGGCCGGTGAGCTGCGTAGCCATAGCTTAGAAAAATGATGGAATTTTTGGTGAAAATTCAAGGTGTTTTTTTTTTATCGTAATGACATCAGGATTGTGTATACTTTAATACTCTAAAGGGATTCTTGACTTTGCATTTACACCCTGTATACGTTATTTCTTCTAAAAAAACTTGGTAAACCTAGACACGGCTCACGCCACTACACATGGAAGCTTGTATGTGTACACAACACATGCATAACAAAGCCGGCGCCGGAGCCTTGCTCTGCCGACGACAGGCCGTTGCCGGCGACGACATGTCGTTGTCGGGCCGTGGCAGTGAAGAAGCGTGCAGTACAATTTCATACAAAAATGCTCCCACTGGTGTTATAGTAGCCGTGTGTCGATCTCGTGCCGTGGCCGTGTCGTGTAATGAAGATTGGTCATATCATGAGTACGAAAGTGACAGGATGAATGTCATTTTGAAACTTTGAAATAAATATGTGTTCAACAAGTGAAATATTCACTGTGCTCAACGGAGTTTGGCTGTATTTTTTAGATTGAATGTTTTTTTTAAGGTAGTGAAAAAATTATAGATTTCACAGTAATTAACCCCAGAAATCATACATATTACCGGTAATTCCCAGCATTGGTAATTCTTTTTATTGCTGGCTGGTTGCGATTGCCGAAACAACTTGTCTATTTTGTTTGATGTATTACAATAATACTATTAAGATATATATATTTGAAGTGTGTCATCTAAGTACATATGGCCCATTCCCGTGTAGCAAATCTAAAATTTAGAACCACATACATATATTGAAGTAGACGACGCAGTGCATCAAGCTCTATGAAAACCAATCGTGGCACATTTTACAATGAAAACGGTTGACACCTGTTTGAATCTTAGAAGAATTGTAAGACTTAAGACATAATACATAAGACTCAAAGTTGTAGGTTTTGGTAGGACTAAACTCCGACAAAAAATCGGACTTAGGGCACGGAATACGCAAGGTAGGTCGACTTGCTGGGTCTACTTCAATAATTCTGAAAATATTCATTGCAAAATATATCTTAACACAATGAATTAAAGTAAAATTATCTTCTACTTGTTACCTTATGTACACACAAATACATAAGTTTCGCGTAATAGTATGTACACTCTCTGTAAGACCTTAACCAAATAAACGGTAATCTTGTATAGAATTATGAATTGTATTATAATAGTAATAGACTTGAGATTAATTTCGTTCCGAAAATATATATATTGACTTAAAGGTGATGTTACACTAATCAATGAGATTATATTACCAAGATGTTACCGGAATGCTTTGTAAACTGATAATAGTTTAGGTATCGTTTACATTATATAATTGATCTAAAATCGCCAAGACATTGTAATTTGCAAGTCACAGTCCACTCATACACCTGCGTTTCACCGACGATTATTAAATCCCAACGTGTTGGGTAGTGAGCCCTATCTCCGTATTTCCGGCATAAACTTGGACCTACAGCCTAACGTACATTCCGAATCACCCAAACAGAACAAAAAAGTGCCCCTACGCTATTTGTACTTGTGACCTCCAGATCAGCGATTGAATACTAAGACACGAGAACACAGAGACACAGTATAATTGTGACAGAAACGTTAGGTAAATAATCTAGTGTTATATACGCTCTACTTAGGTGGTAGAGCTAATGCCGGGCTCGACTGTGGAGGTACCACCATCTTACTCGCAAATCCTCCCGAAGTTATTCGGGGGAGAGTAAGAGAACAGCTCTCAGGCATAACCAGGCGGCCCACCATTGCCTGGGACCGATGGATGGCGGTATATCCATCCTCAATTGCCGGGCCTTATATAAATCAGACTGGTGACGGGCAGCGGCGTCACTGGTGCAAGGGTTTCGGCACCGCGCTCACCAACCCGCCTGCCCAGCGTGTGTGAGTATGGGCATTTCTTTCAGAAGGACCGCCAAGAGTGGTGAACTCCTGGAAAGGCCTATGTCCAGCAGTGGACGAAACAGGCTGATGGATGGATGGATGGATATACGGTTAAATAATAATAGTTGGCGAAACTCAAAACATAGGTAGTATATTCGTCTATATGAACAACTTTTTCTTTAGGGACTATAAAAAATTCTCTAAAATTCTTTTCGTCTTCTCGTAGTAAACCAGACGGCTGATAGGATCAATTTGTATGAGAGAAAGTGAAAAAAAAATGAGAATTTAGCTTAGCCCCATTAGAAAAAGTTATTAATATAGACCAGCTCTACCTATGTTTTGAGTTTCGCCAACTATTTTTATTTAACCTTGTATTTATATGCCAACTAGCCTTTGCCCGCGACTCCGCCCGCCTTTATTCAAACACTGCCCCGCTTTCGGCTTGGGCCTTATTTTATGAACACCCCTTATAGCCTTCTGTTGAGTGGTTCTCGAGTTAAAACGGAACATAAATACAAACAGATAAACAGACAGACATCGTGATTTCGGCCTCAGTACAATACAAATAACCCATTTCATTTCGTGAAAAAGTTCAATTAATGCAAAAATGACTTTTTTGCTACTTTATTATTAGTAGACATGTTGTCCAAGATGACTAGGTACTAGGGTGATAATAAAGAAAAGCTCATCCAAATCCGTTTAGTGATTATCGGCTTAAAACGAAAAATACGTATATACAGATAGACAAAATATAAAATAAATGTGGTTTTTGCTTCAGTGCAATACCAGGAACACATTTCATTTAAAATTTCAAAAACACCCATTTGATGTACGTACAGACACGATTTTTTCACAACTTCATTATTAGCATGAATAGATACGTATTTAACTTTGAATTTTGGTATTTATGAAAATCATATAATGATTATAGATATATGAACGCCTCAGTAGCTGAGTGGTAGAGCGCTCGCCTGCTCACCCAGAGGTCGTGGATTCAATCCCGATAGTGCACATTAATTTGTATACAATTTTGTTAAAATCAGGCCTATAATTCAACGCAACAAAAGTTATTCCCCTTTATGTAATCAACTAGCTTTTGCCCGCGGCTCAGCCCGCATATTATTCGGTTTAACGACTTTTTTTTTCTGGGATAAAAAGTAGCGTATGTGTTAGTTAGGGTATAAGATATATCCATTTTAAATTTCATCCAAATCCGTTCAGCCGTTTCAGCATGAAAGAGTAACAAACATACACACACACACACAAACTTTCGCATTTATAATATTAGTGTGATTTCATACAAATTCAATCACCATAAAAACCTATGTACTTCCAGTTGTCTTAAAAACAAGAAATTCCGTTCACAAGTAGATCTTATACCTCGTCTAGGAAAAATCTTAAACTTTTTCGTATATTATATTTTATTCTTATCTTTTCCTTTAATTCAAGTAAAATAACTCAATTAGACCACCTTCGGATCGGTAAAGTTTAATAGATCGCAAGTGTCAAGTTAAGTGGTCTGTAAGAACTGCTCGTGGAATTAGTTTGTGTTTTAAACAGTATGTACAGAACCCTCAAGGCACGAGTCCTACTCGCTCTTGATCAGTTTTTTGTGCGCGGTGTTCCCTAAATCATGAATATTATTTACAAGTAGCAGCGACATGACTGCATGACTGAAAAAGCTTTAAAAATGTGACACCATTGACAATATTGTACTTAATTTTTTAAGGTTTTCATCGAAGTCTTCTTTAATTTAAAATCAGCAAAGAATCTGCAAGCGTGTCGGTCTTTAAATCTAGCAGCCATCCCGCAGAGTGATTTGCATTTCATTAGAGAGTTGGATGTTGTCTGAACGACCTCTTACTTCGTAATTAACCTTTTAGTAATATCGTCCTATCTCCTAATAGCATTAGTTTCAGCTGGATTAAGATAATCTGCAGTGATTTTCAGTTCAATCTCTTGGCTGGAAATGAGTTGGGTAACTTTTAAAAAGAAAAGTTTTCAAAACTAACGAAATTGACCCATACGTTTTGTAACTCCAACAAATTTCAAGTTCGCAAATGAACAAGAAAACTTTTTGCTCATACTTTAATTTCAGGCGCAATTTTTTACTTCAAACCCTCTTAAAGTTTATTTTAATATAAAAGATGCAATAAAATCTACGTCAGTTATTTAAATAAAATTGTGAGTAGCCAACAAGAATGTTAATTAAACGGATAAACTCACTTTATTGTTATTAGTAGATGATACAAGCAAAGCGTACAAACGTCGCACACAATGTTCACAGGTTTCGACAACGCAGGTGAATTTTTGAAACATGACGACCTAGGTAACATTATTAAAGATGTTCTTAGTTCCCATGTTAATTCTGTGGATACAACATTGGGACATAAATCCCCGAGTGGGTGTGAAAGGTGTTTCCAGGTGTGGTCTGTGAAATACAAGTCACAGTCCACACTCGCAAATACACGTTTCATCAACGATTATTACACCCAGCGTGACCGAGTGAGCCCTTTTGCTGTACTTCGGGCACGAATTGGATCCACAGCGTCCGAAGCACGGAAACGACCACAAATGTTACGGGATTTGAACCCAAAATCTCTGGGTTAGTAGTCCAGAACTCAAACCCGTGAACCACAGAGGCAGTCAGTGTTGTGGTTGTGTTACTTCTTTTAAGTTTGTACCTGCCATTTGATTATTGAGTTGTGGCAGAAATGTACATAGAAAGGCTTCAGCACTGGACGAACACGGGCCGATGGATGGATGGATGGGATGGCAAAAATATACAGATACACAAAAGCTATATAAGATTTTCCCTATTTCACAAAACTCCAAAAAGTTTGTAGCTGCAAAACAACCCACCCGAAGTTGAAGTCTACAGAAGTCAGGACACGTAGAGTTCCAAGAGGTCTCTCAAAACTGAACCCGTAGCAGCCAAGCTGAGAGCATTCACAGCAGATGCTATTAAATAGGTAAACATTCACTCAATTTCCTGAGCGAAGGAGGACCAAGAACTCGTTTCACCCTAAGGTAGACGACTTTGGTTCATATGCTATTTTATATAAGGACTTCATGGCGAGACTTTTTCGCTGGCGCCGTCTCTCCACGCCCATTCGGACTGCGTTCGTTAAGCTCATATGGTTCATGAATAGCGTGGTCCTTTTCTTTTTGCTGCATATGAGTGAGACTGCAGGTAATGAGAGCAAATGCTACGTTCTTTGAACGCGCCCGAATTACACTGCTGACTTGATGCGTTTTTGAGACGGTCAGCAAAACAATATACATTAAATAAATTGCTTTTAAAGCTTATTCTAATTATCTAATAGATCCCAAAAATATATCACTGAAAAGCACATAAGAAGCGTTATTTTCCGCAGTAGAGACGGAAATAAGGCACATATTTCTGGTTACATTCATCGGTTCATGTGAAAATGTAAGAAGTTGACATTTCATCAAGGACTGGCGATCCTGCGCCACGTCGTGGGAGCAATTGTCAGTGTGTATTTTCATTCCTCATTTGCAGGGCCGTATTTAGGGGAGGGCAACAAGGGCTGATGACCTCACAATCCGGGCCTCCACATGTTTAAAACCCATCCATTTAAGATTGTATAAAACTAAGTATCATACATAAAAATGCGATTTACAAATTACTTAAAGATAGGTTTGAAGTTGTTTCCGTCTTTGGCTTTGCGATGGTTTTAGGACATCTTCATGAAAACGTTTATTTTTATGAAAAATCATACCGTCGTATCTATAATACGTCGCATCTCGCGCGGCCAAGCGTTCGGTAGGACCAGATGGAATACCTCCGTTCCTTTTCAAAGATTGCCGGTTTGTACTACTGGAACCGTTGTTGCACATTTTTAATGTCTGCATTGCAGCCGCGACCTTTCCTGATAGCTGGAAATTCACGCGAGTAGTGCCAGTGCCAAAAGGCCGAGGAGATCCGAAACCTACCGACTATAGGCCAGTAGCGGTGTTGTGCACTCCGGCCAAAGTCTTCGAGTCTGCCATACAGTACTGCTTGTACGATCAAGTGAGTGCCCAGTTGTCCGACGCACAGCATGGCTTTCGTCCTGGGCGGGACACGGTGGGAAACTTGCTGAATCTAATGACGCAAGTAGTGCCAGTAGTAGATGCTGGCCTACAGGTGGATGTCGCATACTTCGATTTCAGGAAGGCTTTCGACACGGTCGACAAAGACCTTGCGAAGTTGGCCAGCGCGGGCTGCACGCCGCACTCGCTAACCTTCTTCGCCAGCTACTTGCGAGAAACACAACAATACGTTGACTGCGGTGGACACCACTCGGAGCCCTACTACACAAGATCAGGAGTCAGCCAAGGTAGTAACCTGGGACCCCTCCAACTTATCTTAATGATAAACGACTTGCCGGAGGTGGTAAGCGAGTCGACATGCCTACTATTTGCCGATGATCTAAAATTGGTCCGTGAGGTGAGAGAAGTAACAGATCATGAAAAACTTCAGCAAGATATAGATAGGGTAGTCAAGTGTAGTCAGGAAAATAAATTATATTGTAATATTGCCAAATGCTCGGTATTGACATTCAGTCGCGCGCGTACCCCACGCCACCATCAGTATCGCATAGAAGAAAAACCGATGCAGCGCGTCACTGAAGTCAGAGATTTAGGTGTCCGCTTCACCGTCGATATGAACTTTAGAAAGCATATCATAGATATTTGTGAGAAAGCGTATCGAAATTTGGGATTTGTACTACGACAAGCAAGTACATTCACGAATATCAGCGCGTTGCGAGCCCTGTACGAAGCTATCGTAAAGAGACACCGTAGAAAACATAACAAGGACCTAAGGACCTGTCAAAAATGTTTTTTTCTTCATTAACCATAGAGAAATGGCCAAGTACTCGCAATTTTTAGACAATATTGTCAATACTGCATCAATATTGTGCTGGTGTTGCCATTTACATCCACTAATTCACGGAATAGTTACTCTGTCTGGAGGCGCCGTGATCTCGATCCTTGCGTTTTAGTGGACTGTAGAAAATCGCGGTTTATTTAAGGTGTAGGGTCTCAACAGATAAATAAATATAATACAACAAGGGAAGCAATCGTGCACTGACCTTAGACGTTGGAAGATGCTGAAGTCTGCCACGCGTTAGCCTTTGTCTCGTAACAGCGATCACTGCGAGTCCTTATTGTCCCTTTATCCACCTCCGGGAGGCTTCACACACCTAAATGATATGAGGATCGACACCAGAACGACACTCGCGAATTCTTCTTGATAACCGAAGGGCTCAACTATAAGCGGGAGTCCATAAACGGTGCGGTGGTTCCACAATGCTTCTTTCTTAATAAGCGTCCAGAAGTAAAGTGACGTGTCTCGGGTCAGTTCCGAAGCCTGAACGTCCGCTGCCAATCAGGTGGCAGCACTCGTCGGTAAAACAGTGCAACAATTGCCTTAGGTTTAGGAAATAAAATGGAGACCATGCGATAAAACATAAAAATAATAAAGCGGCTAGAATTATAGATGGCGCCACCATTTCCCCCGGCCTTAAAGCATCGTCTTTAAAAGAAAGGTAAGTAATTAGAGTAATAGACTAGCTCTACAACTCTATATAAGAGCTCTATGAGTACAGCTCTACACGCGGTAAGGTAATAGTTACAATATAATTCTATGAAGAAAGCGGTTATTATGTACAGCAAAAATTAACTACAAGCTACATTTAATCACAAAGGAAAAGTATTGCTATTGGTTTGGTAGCGGACACAAACGCACAACTGGACGTGTGTAAGTTCCCTTAGCAGTTCGCACAGAAACTACACGGACAATCCCGTCTTTACCGGGAAATGTTTGTTCTACTACACCGATGGGCCAGCTCAGGCTTGGACAATTATCCGTCTTTATTATGACTACTACTCCCGGTGTAATAGGAACAGAGGGAGTATTCCACTTTTGTCTCACTTGTAACTGATGCAAGTACTCGATCCTCCATCGCTCCCAGAAGGATTGTACCAGTCTGTCTAACAAAGCAGATGAACATATTTTATTATTTTGTAAATTACAAATGTCATCAGCGAAATATTTTTGTTGTATGACTTGAATTAGTTTAATTTCGGCAAATTCCAAGTCAGAAGCGGTAAAACACGCAACACGAGGGCGTGAAGAGTCGCGGCGCGGTAAAATTTTCAAAAGTCGGCAAATCAACACAATAACTTTTAGAAGTTTTTCATAGTCTGAAAACTTTAATGCCAGTGAATAAATCAAAGACTCCGAAGTTGAGTCTATAACCGGATGTGCCGTAACCTTCTCTTCAGGTATATTTTCATCGAGTGTCAAATTGGCTTGTGAGGCACTGTGAGGGGTCAAGCGAGGCCCACCACGGTCCGCGGAGCCACAGTGGATGGTCTATTAACTTTCGTGGCGAGACACCACGGGAAAAACAGTCCGCCGGGTTTACAATACCCGGGACGTGGTAAAAGTTATCAGCTGAGATATTCTCTATCAATTTGACGACTCGGTTCGCGACGAACGTTTGCCAGCGATGTGGCGAACTTTTAATCCAGTATAGTACGACCTTTGAATCAGTAAAAGCATACAAATTCATTTTATAGCGAACGTTATAATTATCGTAAACGATGCGAAGTAGTTTACGCCAGAAGAACTGCTCCACAAAGTTCAAGTCTCGCAACTGAAACCGTTTTCACAGGAGCGACCTTAGACTTTGCACAAACTAGCTGTATAGTGTTTCCAGTAGGCGAGCTAACGTGCAGATAAATTGCGGCACCATAACTAGATTCACAAGCGTCTGAGAACCCCAATAAAGTGGCTACGCAACCCTGCGTTACTCCAACATGTCGTGGAATTTTAAATTCATTCAAATAAGGCAATTCTTCACGGAATAGTTTCCACAATTTGACGATGTGTGGAGGTGGAACGTCATCCCAATCAAGCTTTAGTAACCAGAGTTGTTTAATGAGTAACTTGGCGTATAATATGACCGGTGCGACAAACCCCATTACATCCCATAATCTTGCAATTGTAGAAAGAATAGAACGTTTCGTACATTTGTCATCCGTATCAGCGATTTTGAAATAAAATGAATCGTTTTCTTTTGACCATCGTAGTCCAAGTATTTTATGTTGGACTGACTTATCGAATTCAACTTCATCTGAAATCTTATTCGACGCGAGAATGCTATCCAAAACAGCGCGCGAATTGCTGTTCCACTTCGTCAGTTCCCAACCAGCTCCTTTAAACAAAGCTGTCAGCTGAGCGGCGGCCTCGATGCCTATTTCTTCCATCATAACCGAAAAAACGAGGTCGTCCATGTACATGGAAGAAGACGCGACCTCTTTGGCTAGAGGATATTTGTGTCCATCGTCCTCGATCAGCTGTTGTACTACACGGAGTGCATGGAAAGGACTAGATTTCAGACCGAAACAAACACGGTTGAATTGATAAAGAACGAGTGGTTCTTGCGGGTTAAATCTATAAAGAATTCTTTGATAACGACGATCTTTTTCATTCACGGATATCTGTAAGAACATTTGCTTACAGTCAGCGGAAAGCGCGACTTCAAAAAGTCGGAAGTTTAAAAGTATTTGAAATAGGTCACCCTGTAGATTAGGGCCCTGATGTAACAGATCGTTCAATGCGGCGCCGGCGCCGCCACTAGTTGTAGTCTTACAGCTGCCATCCAAACAAATGCGTAATTTAGTCGTAGACTTATCTTCTCTAACGACTCCGTGATGCGGTATCACAAACATTGGAAGTTGTGAATTTTCGGAGTGGTCGAAAGGCGCGGGATATAATATATGCGTGTCTATGTATTCGCGTATTACGGAATCATAAGCTTGTTATAGTTTAGGCGAGGCTTGAAGCTTTCTTTCTAAACATAAAAAGCGATTGCGAGCGGAATTGTAAGAGTTACCAAGAGAGTAAACATCTCCGCGGAATGGCAGCGAAACTTCATACCTACCACTGCTTAAATCACGAGTGGTGGTTGCGCGGTGAAATTCCTCACACTCTATGTCATCTTGACATTTAGCGGCGGGTAAGGAAATTTCTTCCATTTTCCAGAACTTTTCTAGAATATCTTCAGTGCTATCTTCAGTATTATCTTGTTGTACAAAGACACAACAAGTGGTCGCTAAAGACGAGCCTTTAGAATCGTTCCCAAATATAGTAGGTACAGAACCCATAATAATATACCCGAGTACGGTTTCTATAGCGGGGGGTAATGAGCAATCTTTATTCTTCACGATCCCAGATAACAATAACTGAGGAAATAAGGATGCACCGATTAACATATCGACATTACCCGGCGTTGAAAATGTTTGATCAGCGAGTGATAAATTTTCCAAGTGCGTGAGTTCCGAAATATCAACAAACGCGGTAGGTAAGCTTTCCGTTATTTTGTCTACGATCAGCGAAGAAACTTTATATTTAATGTTAGAATTAAATCGCGACGAAAACTCAAGATTTACGGAACCCTGAACGCTCTTTTCCGAGCCACCTATTCCCGTTACAAACGCATGTGAGGTTTCTTGATAAGAAATATTCAAACGATCACAACATTCCTTTGTTATAAAATTAGCCATGGCCGCTGTGTCCAAAATGCAGCGACAAAGATGTTCATAGCCATCGCGGTCATACACAATAATTTGCGCAGTTGCAAGTAAAACAGTAGACGGTGTACATTGCGCGCGGTCTATGTGCGCGGGAGCCGCGCTAGACAGCGACGACTGCGGCGGCGCAGCAGTGGACGTGGCACACAGCGTGATGTCAGAAGGCGATGCGTGGACGGCGGCGAAGGGTTGCAGCGACCCCTGCGACCCCGTAGTAACAGGTGGCGGGGGCGGGAGTACCGTTGCGCGGGGCGCGGAGTGTGCGCGCGGAAGCGGGGGTACGTGACCTTGCTCATAATTCGATTCTGTATTGAAATGCAATAACGTATGATGTTTTTGCTCACACGTTTTGCAACTAGCTCCCGAGTTACAATTCGATACAGCAATTGATGCATGCATAAAGCTCCTTTGCTGATTTAAAACGCTCACTGGGAGACATCCTATTAAATTTAGGACATTTAAATAAGTGTTGATGCGTAAAATTAGTGTTTTTGCATAAACACTTTTGCACGGACTTGTTTTTAGTACTCGCGGGATAACTGTTATTCTTATTATTGCTCGAGTTATCCGTAGTGACAAATGCTTGCGGATTAGGGGGACTAACATTGATATTAGACCGAGAGCCTCTCTTCTGAACTACGTTCTGATTGGACGCGATTTGAGACGAGCGTTGGTGTCTTTTCGCTTCGCGTTTCACAAACTCAATCAGCTGATCGAAAGTAGGAAAACTTGATGAAGTTTGACTTCTCGTTTCGAACTCGTGCACGGTAACAGAGTCTAATTTTTTATAAGCAATATGTAATATCATGAAATCATTAAGGTCATTTAATTTCATGTTTTTTAGCGCTTTGTACGCGGAAATTAACTCGTCAGCAAATAGATCCAAATTGTTAGCAGAGGCGCACAACAAAGGTTTAAAATCAAGAATCTGGTCTAGGTATGATGAAGCGAGCATGTGTTTATCTTCATATTTAGCCACCAGACCTTCAAATAAAAGATTATAATTTTCGGCGCAGGGCGTAACTCCTGCGCAAGCGGATCGTGCCTTGCCTGAAATTTTACCAAGTAGGTAGTACAATTTTTCAGAGTCTGTGAGCGATGGATTATCGTTTATGTTAGACTTGAAGCTCGCGTAAAATAAAGGCCAACTTTGATATTCGCCATTAAAAGGCATTATCTCGATAGCCGGAAGTGAAGGTCTCCCTTTTTGCGGAGCGTTGTCTATTCTCTGTTGTGCTTGTGAGGGAAGCGGTGCGGGCGATAACAAACTATTTTTACGTTTGATGCGACAATACAAATCTTCAAACGCAATAAGCGGTTTGTAGTTTGGTATAGTGTTCGGGTTTAATGTTAACAATCGTTCATTGTACGAATCTAAAAGAGTTGTAAATTCCGACCGTATCGTCTCCAGGTTACAAACTGCGCTAAGAAAACTTTCTTTTGATTCGGGTTTGCTTAAGTCATTCGAAAGGGTATACACGTTTTGAATATGTTCAAATATAGCATTTCGTTTTCCTTCCAGTTGGAACAACTTTGCGTCGACTATTTCCGTTCCATCCGAAGTCTTTGGCTTATACATGACGCTGACGATTGATAACAATACAGATTAAAAAATGGTAAATAATATTTATGTTGTTTCAATTCAACTTAAAAACCGTTACGCGCGTGACCTAGAAAAACATCGACGCGGCGGCAAGCAACCAGAGGTGAGCGCCCGGTCAGTTCTCTAGTCTACCCTCAATATACGAGTTAAAAATGCGAAAATATCAAAGATTATCGCAAAATAAGCGATTGAATGTTTATAAGAATAGATGTAATGTTACATCATCATAATAGAAATCCGGC
Source organism: Ypsolopha scabrella (assembly GCA_910592155.1). NCBI lineage: Eukaryota > Metazoa > Arthropoda > Insecta > Lepidoptera > Ypsolophidae > Ypsolopha > Ypsolopha scabrella. The sequence goes on from OU342978.1 coordinate 3,112,601, forward strand.
TCGAAGGACCAAATAGGAAATGGAGGCGCCGTGATCTCGATCCTTGCGTTTTAGTGGACTGTAGAAAATCGCGGTTTATTTAAGGTGTAGGGTCTCAACAGATAAATAAATATAATACAACAAGGGAAGCAATCGTGCACTGACCTTAGACGTTGGAAGATGCTGAAGTCTGCCACGCGTTAGCCTTTGTCTCGTAACAGCGATCACTGCGAGTCCTTATTGTCCCTTTATCCACCTCCGGGAGGCTTCACACACCTAAATGATATGAGGATCGACACCAGAACGACACTCGCGAATTCTTCTTGATAACCGAAGGGCTCAACTATAAGCGGGAGTCCATAAACGGTGCGGTGGTTCCACAATGCTTCTTTCTTAATAAGCGTCCAGAAGTAAAGTGACGTGTCTCGGGTCAGTTCCGAAGCCTGAACGTCCGCTGCCAATCAGGTGGCAGCACTCGTCGGTAAAACAGTGCAACAATTGCCTTAGGTTTAGGAAATAAAATGGAGACCATGCGATAAAACATAAAAATAATAAAGCGGCTAGAATTATAGATGGCGCCACCACTGTCGTTATTCCTTGTTTATTAATACGTTGATTTACTTCTAGTTTAATCTAAGAGTAGATACTCTGAGAGTAACGCTGGAGTAGGAAAGAATTATAATGTTTTTATTAATACGGCTGCTAGAGTACAATGCTGCTGTTTGGTCTCCAAGCGAAGCTAAGTACAAATTCATGGTAGAAAGGATACCAAATAAATTTGTTAGGTTTCTCTACCTTAAGATATATGGAATTTATCCCGGATATCCACTCCTGTATCCCACATTATTTGTCCTGGGTATGGTGGGTTACAGCAAGCTCGAAGTGAGGAGAGAAGTATCTCTCGCCATTTACTTGTTTAAAGTAATGCGCGGTAAACTGCATAAACCAGCCATCCTCGCAGAGCTGAGGTTATACGTGCCGGACCAGATGGTGCCGCGGCGTCGTAGGCCGCAACTGCTGGCCGAGCCGCGCGCGCGTTCCAACTTGTTGCAGAGAGCGCCGCTGTCACGCGCTCTGCGGACGCTCAACACAGTGGCTGAAGGTACAGACTTGTTCTCATGTACGCTGGACGAGTTCACCAAGGCCTGTCTATACGTGTTTAGTTCAATTAGGATTTAAGTTGTTACGCATGACTGTTTATGTAACTACCATTATACCCGTATAATAATCTGTTAATTTTTGGAGGATATTTATATTGTTAATTGTATAATGTTCAGTTGTCACTACTCTATCGCATTAGGTTAACCCTGTAAAGATAGTAGTAAGCAAAGATAAATAAATAAATAATAAATAATAAATAAATAACAATTTTAATTCAAACAGACGTTTAAAAATACAAAATTATCATAAAACGAAAATTAACACAATATTTACTACTACAAAGTAGCAGGCGTAGTTTTACGAAATAGTAATTTCAGCTAACAAAAGCAGGATAAACTATGTCTGAATATATAACAGCTGTTTACAATATATAAAAATACCGATGCACAGTGAAATGAAAATGAAATCTTACTTGGACTTTGATGTCGCCAGCCGTCATCAACCTCGCCCTCAAAATCAAGACCTGTATCTGTCCTTGCAATGAAGACATTTATTTGTTCGTTTTAACGCAAAGTTAAACGAAATAAGCAAATTACAGTTTTTTTTTTCACTTAAAATGATTATCTTGTTTTACTCGGGGGCCTACTTCTTTCTTGCCCAGAGGACTCCACACCTTAAAATATGACCCTGCTCACTCGTCTTCTGAGGTGACGAGTTTTGCTGACGCTCTCAGATCGTCGGCACACTCCGTGTCAGCGAGCAGAAAAATTCGCAACTGTAAGTAGCCAACGAAGGCAACACGTATATTGCTGGCTGTACTTTAAGACTAGCGACTCTTCGTCGATTGAACTTTTTAAATTACTTTCAAAAAAGAAAAAAAAACTGTTTAGGGGTCCGGAAAATTAATGAAACCTTTGTGTTAGTGTTAGTGTCTCCATTGTCCGTCTGTATACGGTAAATAAATCACAAAGAATCAAAGTGACGTTATCAAAGATGTTTTCTGTTTTTCCCGGGGTCTCAGATTAATTCACCTACATGATAAATTTCAGTTCAATCAGTTTAGTCTTAGATATGTATGACGTTGGCAGACAGACAGACGGGCAGTTTTACACCAATCTTCGTTATTAGGGTTTCCATTTTAGAAGAAGCCCTAAAAATATGGAGTAAAAAAAATAGGTACAAACAGATTTTAGTCATTATTATCAATCAAAAGTATTTAGAACAGAAGTCAATTAATCTCCTCATAATCTCCATTATAATGAAGATAAGACAAAGTTTAGTTTACATAAAACTAGTTGCAACAACAACTGTTTACTTTTCTGGTTTGTAATACACTCTAATAATAATATTTAGAGTATTTCAAAGCGATGGATTTCGCAATAAAAATATAATCTTTGAAACTAGTCTGTGTCGCTGAATAAAAACGGTCTCGTTTAGTTGCGGAAAAAAGCTGCAACAATACCCACCTCTCTAGTTCTTGTCCCCGAGTTGAAACAAATAACGTAAAAAGAGCTACTGCTTAGAGGATTTTATTTGTCGTGATATAGGTAATACGTATTCTGTGAAAATTTCAATCGGCTACTTACTACGGCTGAAGCTGTAAACTGAAGCTGAGACAGACGGACGGACGGACAGTGGAGGCTTAGTAATAGGGTCCCGTTAGGCACCCTTCGGATACAGAACCCTAAAAAACAACAAAAATTTCTAAAAACGAAAAATGGCCTCTTTTTACATTCACCGCAAAGTTCTCTCCTACAGAACATCATTCATCTTGACAGCCCGAGTTCTAGTAAAAATACCGTTTCTTAGTACTTTTTCTCAGTTTAACTAAGAGCTACTGAACCGAGGCGTCATATGCGACTACGACTAGTGAAATAGTAGCCTGACTGAATACTACTTACTGCACACGGGCGTGCTTCTTACTGGGTTTTCTATCTTTAAGAATCTATATAGAGCTGATAGTAAGTCGTTATTAGATTTTAAACGTCTCTTGGCTCAAGTTTCGGGCACAGAAGAAATACCTAATGGAACTACAAACCACTCTTTAAACACACATAAAAAACTACCCTAGTCATGCGGCAGTAAAGTGCAATTCAGCTCGTACAGCGCTGCTTGGCAAAAAATTGCATTCGGTTATGAGGAGCCTCTCTTTCTATCGCATAACTCTATCCCTTCTTAACCCACTGAATAACCTGCCCGGGCGAATCACCGATTTACCTGTAGCCTTCGCAGAGTGAAGCAGGCCTGGTATATGTCACAAAAAATGAGGATATCAGGCATTATAGATGTAATGCTCGTTAGAATCGTTTTCAACGAAACTTTTTTTTTTATTTATAAAAACCGTTTTTAACCATTTGGACTGGTTAGAAAAGTTCTTTTATTTCAAAATCAAAATCAAAATATTTATTTTTGCAAAATAGATGCATAAAGTTTACTTTCTACAAGTCAAACTTAATTTTAACAATATAATATATCTTTAGAATATAAAAAAATATATAATAATAATAATAATAATAATAATAAGCCTTTATTTAGAACTCTAACTTTTTAACCTATTACATTTTTAATGTTTATACAGAGTTCTCCCACTGTCGGGTGTAGGCCTCCTCCATCAGAGCCCAGGTGACTCTGTCTCGGGCAGTGCGTGTCCAGCAGCTGCCGGCTACCTTCATGATGTCGTCACTCCAGCGTAGTCGTGGTCGTCCTCGGCCTCTTGTGCCGTCTCGTGGATGCCAGTGCGTCACTCTCTCGCTCCACCTATCGTCTGTCAAGCGGACCACGTGTCCCGCCCACTTCCACTTTAATTTTGCAGCGGTTTGTAGAGCGTCTTTAATTTTAGTTTTTGCTCTAATATCCTGGTTTCGCTTTCTATGATGTAGAGTGATGCCTAGCATGCTTCTCTCAGCAGCGCTTTGGAATACTCTAATCTGACGTTTTTGTTCTTTTGTTAGCGTCCAGGATTGGCAGCCGTAGATGAGGGTTGGCAGTATACATGAGTCCATTATCTTAGCTTTTAGTGGTATTGGTAATCTGCTTTTAAATATTTCCTTTAAAGACCAATATTTTCTCCATGAGATTGTTATTCTTTTTGATATTTCTTTGTTCATAGAGTCTTTGAATGAAATAATTCTCCCAAGATAAACATATTCCTCTACGTACTCCAGTTTTGATTCACCCACTGATATCGATGTTGTTGGACCATTTGTCATTAGTTTGGTCTTTTCAGGGTTCATTAATAAGCCGTATTGGCTACTGGATTCATACAATTCAAGTAGCATATCTTTGAGATCCTTTGGGTTTTCTGCAAAAAGTACAAGGTCATCGGCAAACCTGAGGTGGGAAAGTAGTTTACCATTAACATTTATTCCCCTTTTTTCCCAGTTCATGCCGGTGAAAATACTTTCGAGGACCGCTGTGAAAAGCTTCGGCGAAGAAGGATCTCCTTGTCTAACTCCTCGCAGTACTGGAAAACCTTCGCCTGTTCTCTCTAATCTTACCTGAGCAGAGCAATCAGTGTATATACTTCTAAAAATTTTTAGGTATTTGTCTTCAACGCCTTGTTTTGAAAGTGACTTCCATAGTCCACTGTGCCGTATTGTGTCGAAAGCCTTCATATAATCGACAAAAGCTATGTACAAGGTTCAACCATGTCATGGTTGAGAACCTTTTTCTGAATCCTGCTTGCTCTACAGGTTGGTTTTCATCTAGTTTTTTAGTGATTCGTTTCAAAAGGATCGCGGAAAAACCTTTATAGAGACTAGGTAGGAGGCTTATTGGTCTGTAATTTCCAATGTTTTTTCGGTCTCCTTTTTTGTAGAGTAAGATAATTATCGATTTTTTCCATTCTGCAGGTATCTTTTCTTGATCTAATATCATGTTAAAAAATTTCGTTAGTACCATAGAAAGTGCTTCTCCCACGGCAATGAGGTGGTCATTTGTAATGCCATCTGATCCGGGGCTTTTGTCAGACTTGAGTGACTTAATTGCTGTTATTACTTCAGTAGGAATTATGGGCGGTATTTCTTCAATGAGTCCGGTTTCAATACTTTCCTTCCTATTTGAGTCTCCGTATTTATCGTAAAGCTTTTTATAGAAGTCTGTGGCAGCTTTTATTATCTCATATCTATTAGAAGTCAAATTGTTTTTCGTATCGGTTAGTGCAGGTATCCACTCTTTTGTCATCTCTAGCCTTTTATTTGCCTTTTTTAAACTTCCACTTTTACAAAGCTCATTTTCTATAGTTTGCAGTCTTATTTTAGTTTTTCTTTCCTTGATTTTGTCTTTTATGGTTTTGTGAAGTATCGATAACCTTTTTCTGTCATTGTTCGTTCGGTTTGGTTTACTTTTTAACCGCGCTCTTTCTTCAATCAGGTCTTTTATCTCTTTATTTATGTACTCTTTTTCGCTTTTACCTTCAGTCTCTGTTCTTTGCACTGTTTGAATACTCTCTTATAAAAAAAAAATATATACTGTTTGAATTTTTACTATCATTTTACTTATTTTCTTTGGCCTACTTCACAAACATATGTATTTTCAACTGAAATAGGTACCGTAAATAGCAAATTACAAGCAATAAACTGTTAACAAACGCAGCTGGCTGCACGTTAACTAGGCTGCACTCCGTCTCGGGTAATTGTTTTTGTGTGTAAAGTAGGTAGGTGTCAAATCACATTTTAATATGAAATATTGCCACATTGAAGTACGTCGCTTAGTGTATACGTATTATAATAAGTAGGTAGATTTCTACACTTTCTACTACGTATCTTGCCTAGCATAGGCGCAAGCAAGCCGCATGCGATGTTTCCGTTTCGTTTATTAAATCTTTCTTTTGCAGTAATATCAGCTCCAAGCAAATCCCATCTTCACCTTACTCTAGTTCAAATTAGGTTCAGGGCGTGACTTCGCAATTTCTGTTAAATTATTCATATGTATCCCTCCTCATAATAAATTAAAGAACGCTAGCTGGCAGGCTAGACTTTCATTTAATTATTTCAATTAATTACAAACCTGACATCGCTTTCTGTGAATTAAAAATCGTTGAGAAAATTCAAGCGAGCACTTTGGTATACATTGTTCTAAAATTAAATTCATTTCTAACGAATATTAACCTACTTGAAGTAATATATTTTATGCACACAACAAATTAAGCTGGTTAATTTGTTCTGTGATTTTATGTGTAATTATTAAATGGTAAATTAAGCAATCAATGTAGCTATTTAATCATTATTTAGAATGCTTTATAAACTGTAAAGGATCAATTGATACAACTATCAAGCGAGAAAGGGGGCCAGGGGGGCTACTCCAAAGTGGAAAAATTCGATCGATTATCGTTCGGTCGTATATCCATCTCTATCACACTCGTAATGCGTGCGTCAGAGATGGAAGTATGCTCGAACCCTAGACAAGTGTCTATGGCTCGAGCAATAAACGTTGGACCGAATCTTTTTGAGAGTGCCGGGGCAGGATTTGAACCTGCTACCGCTCCGCTCACTTGAAATTTGTTTCAATTTATCTTTTTCACTCTGAAATAAATAATGTTTAGAGTATACAAAGCCACGGCTTTCGTTATAAATCAATGTAGGTATTTTGCCTGCTATCATTATCAGCTAAAAGCAGCCTTTTAATGGTGGTGGCAGAATAACAGCGTTCCTTATACCTTCGATATGGGAACAAATGCTGAGTCACATCCTTTTTAATAGTACATAAACTTAACAAATAAGAATATTACAGACTTAAGAAATCCTATAAGGTATTAGGTATGGTTAGTAAGTGTAATTTTACTTGTTTTCTTTAGGCGGCAGCAGGTTTTCCATTTTTGATATTTTGCAATGTACCAATTAAAGCAATTTCCAGTGACACACTTCTTACACTTATTACTTTTGTTCACTTTGAGACAATAATAACAAGATATTGTTATTTCGAAATATATTTCGACCCACTTTGGGGCCGGCATCAGTCGAATAAATGACATAAAAATATATACAATCTTATGATTAATTAACCTACTTTCTTAAATAAGCAAAACAAAAAAAAAATTAAAACAAAAACAATTTTGGTTGAAGAGCCATCTTGCTATTTCCGGCCGTAACATCCCGATATTTGTTTAGAATACCAGGGATAAGACGTACCGAAAATCGCGAGATGGCGTTGCTTTTTATGGCACCCTGGTCTTAAGTCTGGTCTGAGTCTGGTGTCAGTAAGTAGTCTTAGTCTGCCATCGGCCATCTTGCGATTTTCGGTACGCCTTATCCCTGGTATTCTAAACAAATATCGGGATGTTACGGCCGGAAATAGCAAGATGGCTCTTCAACCAAAATTGTTTAGGTTTTCATTTCTTTTTTTCTGTTTTGTTTATGTAATAGAGTAGGTTAATTAGTCATAAGATTGTACATATTTTTATGTCATATTTTAGATTTGTCTTTTATTCGACTGATGCCGGCCCCAAAGTGGGCCGGAATATATTTCGAAAAAACAAAATGTTGTTATTATTGTCTCAAAATGAACAAATGAAAGGCCATATAAAGCCAATAATATACTTATTACTATTGTAATGCGTGTGGTACGTGGACTTGCAGGTTTCTCTTTGATATAACACAATCCTTATTTACTACTCAATAGCATTCACATTCTTTTCTATAACAATTATCTGATATATTGACAATATTTAGATGTTAGATTGGAAATAATTGTAAATTCAGGTAATATGACCTCTTTCTATACGGAAAACAATAGATGTATCGAAACACAAAAACATTTGTACCTTTAAACGTTAGTACTGATGAAAAACAAATAAAAGTTTCAGCCGGCCAATTTATTCTTATTTTTGAATAAAAAGTATTATATTAATGTAAACTAAGCGACAATAGTTTAATATCAATTTGGTTTTTCTAACAAAATTTAGTTTTTTATGAATTACTTTGTAATTGATCCAGCACAACTATAAACACGCTCTAAAAATAATAAATACAATCACAAGTTTAGCGTTTGGAAACCAGACCCTTCGCAACTACCTTAATTTTAAACAACTATATCATTACTTTGCCTTTGAAGAAAGTACGAGTAGATTAATAACGTCGTGTAAATTGTCGTGTTTAGAGGGGACTAAAAGTTTGGCGCGTCCTGTACTCGTAAACCTGTAAAGCCTACTTAGCTGTAAAGTTTTCCTTTTAACTTCATTATATAAAGTCCTACAGTAATAAGTGAAATTAATTCTAGGGTAGATCATGTACAATTATCGTTCACTGATCAAATTCCAGGAAGAAAAAAAAATTTCCCAAATAATTTTTTCACTTCCCAGTACACAGTGGTTCAATCTCACACAGTGGTCTCCGTACTCTTGTACCCCGGACTCTTCATGTCAACTGGTTGCCCACGACTTTAACTGTTTCCATAATAACTTATCTAATTGTAAATGTAAAACAATAAAGCAAGTTCCATGTGTTACATACCTAGGAATGTGCATCGATGAAAATATGGGCTGGACTAAACACATAGAAAGGATATTAAATAAGCTACGCATATTGTTATTTAAATTCAAACATCTTAGTTACAAAGTACCAATTTCTGTGCTAAAAACTATATATATGTCGTTGGTTGACTCAATTATATCTTATGGTGTGGACTGCTATGGATCTATATTTAAAACATACATGGATAAGATGGAAAATATACAAATAAAATTCTTAAAATTCCTAGTCAGTAAAAATGTTAGAAAAAAACACAAAAATAATATCAAAATATTGTACTCATTATGTTAAATACTACCGGCTTCATTAAAATATAAATACATAATTGCAGTAAATGGCCATGGCACCCCAGATCATAAGATACCTAAACAGCATGGGCTCAACACGAGAGCAACTGCTCAGGGTAAATATGAAACAGTAAAAGTGAATAACTACTTTGGCGGCAGATTACTTAAACGCAAAATTCCAATGTTATATAATGAAATGCCTGTTCGTATAAGATCTGAACAAAATAAAAATAAATTTGCAAAATTATATAAAACTTACCTTCTACGTGAAAACATAGATTAAAATAACATTGTTATTATTTATTGTTAATGTACCTACCTACTTATAACATAGTAACTACCTAATTATAACTTAGTAACTAACTAATTAAATAAAAAGAAGTGCGACTCCCTTCCCACAGACAAACCAAATTCCTACTTAATTTAGATTTAAGTTATCCTTGAAATAAATAAATATATTCATATTCATATTCATATTCATTCAATCAGCTGATTAAAGTTCTATAGAAAGGTAAAAAAAATAACGCGAAAATTTTTTTTTTTCTTTGGAATGTGGGCTGTTAGGGATACTCTATCATCTGTTGATTTTTTTCACTTTGAATTCTAGGACCTTATATTGCTACTTCCGTGATTTTTTCATAAACAACCGGCAGGGGGGGACACATGAGTCTAACAAAAATTATCACTTTAAAGGTTAATATTTTGCCAACGGATCCCTTAATCAAAAAATAGTTTTCACAGACCCATAGTATTTTTGAACGACCTATTCAACGATACACCACACTATGGGATAGATGAGAAAAAAATTCATCCCCAATTTACGTGAATGAGATATACCTTTAAAAACATTTTTTTTTCGAGTTTTTATTTACTGTTTTGTTGGTGTGATTAATATGTATACCCATACCAAATTACAGCTTTCTAGTACTAATAGTCTCTGAGTTACGAGTAAGCCGCGGACAGACGGACATGGCAAACTATAAAGGTTCCTTGTCGGACTACGGAACCCTAAAAACCGCCTTTACCATCCAGTTGTATTAAGTAGTTTTGTAAAAGAATTGATGTAGCAAGAAAAAAAAACAAAGTTTCCAAAAGCTCGCATATAACATATAATATATATAAATATAATTTTTACGACCTTTAGTTATTCCAAAACATTGAAGCATTTGCACAAACAATTATAACATTCGTATAAAACTAAATCCTCTACTCTTTGCACATTTCAGTCACGAAAAACCCAAAGCAATTTGCAAGTTTTTAAACATCCACTGGAGGTGACCTAGGAACATTGATTTATTACCAAGTTTAAAACAGGCTGTCTCGCTGTTCGGAACGCTTGGATTTAATAAAATTGGGTTCAGTAAAATAAGGAAACCCTTTTCAATTGGGTAAGTTTATAAGTTTTTCCATTTTGTTCTGCGTTGCTTACGGAGTGTGTGGTTTGACTTTGAATGATAGAGTGAAGAATATTGGCATAGGGATTGTTGCGACCTGACAAAAGATGTAGAGAAAAGAAAAGGGAATGCTTCGGTGTTTTGAAGATGAATAAAAGTAAATTGACGGAAAAAATGTATGGTGTGCAAGTCTAAAGCTCGACAATGTCGGAATACCGCCCAAATTAGCAACATAGGTACTAGGGTAAAGCTTCCTCTACACGTAGACAGATGCATCGGCAGATGCCATCTACGGATGCGTCTGCTGATGTGTAGACGTGGTATATTTGCTCGTCTGTGGTAGGTATTTAACGTCTGCAGATGGGTTCGCCGTGAATCCGTTTGTTGTCGGTTTTTGGGGCACGGATCAAAGGATTTCAGCGCGGACGCAAGGCGACCGTCCACACGTCTGCGGACGCATCAGTATTGTGCGGATTGTGAACATGTTTTGACGCATGTTTTTGCTCGTTATTTAAATAAATATCATGCATTAATTATCACATATATCATGTATGGTATCCCCCACTTTCTTTTTTTACATTTCTTTTACTTAAAGAAGCTAAATAAATAAATAGTAGCGGCCGCTACTGTCTTATTATTCATGTTTGATGCGTCCTGCGTCTTTCAGACGTGTGGACGGCTCGCGTATCCATCCGCGGATACATCTACTGATCCATCCGCTGATGCATCTGTCTACGTGTAGAGGAGGCATAAGGCAAAGTCCAAAGCAGCCAGGGTAAAAGAACTTGTATGACTATTTGATGGATGTGTCAGAGAAAGAGGTGTTTTAGGATCGTAGTAGATGGAAATCTGTAGTATCTACCTACCCCCTTGAGAGGCAGGCCTGAGCATATGCATAAACATGAATGGAAAAAGATATAATAAAAGCATTATATTTTAAAATTTTATATCATTGCGGTATAGAAAATCAGAAAAGTAAATCTGGACGTGAGGAGCTCTGAACCGGGACTCGAACCTGGAACCTCTCGCTTACCGGGTGGTTGCTCTACCACTGAGCTATCCAGTTCTCAACACAACCTGCGAATTTACCCATGTGCTTTCCCATACCGCAACGATATGAATAGATGCTCACTTAGTAGTGAGCCTCTTGCCGCCTAGAGGTCATTATATTATAACTGAAAACGCAAGCACAAATATTGCCTTACACAAATCTCGACATGAAAGGTGGATTTTATATTTTGTTGTTGTAGATTATACCGAATAAATATAGGAATGTCATATATGTTGCAGGATCATTTACCATTATCCGGACCTTTGCATTTGGTGGTAGAGCTGATGCCGGGCTCGACTGTGGAGGTGCCACCATCTTACTCGCAAATCCTCCCGAAGTTACTCGGGGGAGTGTAAGAGAACAGCTCTCAGACAAAACCAGGCGACCCACCATTGCCTGGGACCGACGGATGGCGGTTTATCCATCCCCAATTGCCGAGCCTTATATAAAACAGACTGGTGCAAGGGTTTCGGCACCGCACTCACCAATCCGCCTGCCCATTGTGTGTGAGTATAGGCATTTCTTCCAGGAGGACCGCCAAGAGTGGCGAAATCCTGGAAAGGCCTATGTCCAGCAGTGGACGAAACAGGCTGATGGATTGATGGATATACCTTTGCAGAATAATTGCAAAGGGCCGGATAATTGGTAAAAATGTCAAAAATAGGGACGAGCGAAGCGAAGCGGAGTGCGCATAGATGAAATTTTCTCTATGGGAGTGAGTGACCCCTTTAGTTCTTAACAGAAATTTTCTAATTACCGGACTTTTTTACAACAATCAAAAGATTCTCGCGTTTATATCCTTATGTCCTTATTAGGCTGCGACATACAGGGTGTAATCATAACTTGCTCATTTAATTAAACCTCATGCTCTACTGATCATCCTGAACCACTTCCATAGAAAAACTATTGATAAAACGCGAAACAAAATAAAAAGTTCCCATAGAAAATGACGAGGAGGTATTAAAAATTTGTATGGGGAAGTGAATTTTTTTCCGCGTTTTATCAAAAGTTTATCTATGGAAGTGGTTTAGTATGATCAGTAAAGTATATGGTTTAATTTAATGAGCATGTCATGATTACACCCTGTATACAAACATAGGGGACTCGTATTATATCCGATTTCACATTCTTTCAATCTGAACTTCCCCTTATTATTTGCAATATCTCACAATCTCCATTGTTGCGACGGATGAGGTAATTTTATTTTTCAAAGCTCCAATATTTAATGTATTTGGTAAAGGTTACTAATAAAATAACGTTCAGTGACCTTTATCTTGAAATATCATGAAATACATAATATATGTGCTTCCCAAAGTAAGTAATCGAAAACTTTGAACTATATGGGGCCATAAAAATTATTTCGTATTAAATTATTCAATGGAAAAGCAGATTTTTGCGATTTCAGAGTTTGCACCATAGTAATATTTGTCTATATTAATTAGTAAAACACCACCGAATAATAATTCGGGGCAAAACGCCCTGTCTCAAGGAAAAGGGTTATCAAATTAACATCCTGTATAAAAGGTGACTTTAATTTATGCAGCAAAACTTAAACTGAAGGCTTGGTAAGTGAGCAGTAACACGGATCAATAACAATCGGATCGGATAACAATTTTTGCTAATTTTGCTAAATAAAATCTTGACATCCTATAGTAATTGACTCGGTGCTGGGCTTGCGTTTGTAAGGAACACGAAAAGAACAATTTACGAATATCACAAAAAGGGTCATCGAACCTTGTCACTAAGCACTAACCGAGACTTCAGTAAGAATTTGGCTGTATAAATTAAAGTCACCTTATATATATAAATGTTTCATGAACATATATATTTACAAAAAATCACCTAAAGGTAGACTAAATGAGGTTATTATTCAAAATGGGCGTATTTTAATCCTCATAAGGACTCTAAAAAGGTCAATCAATGGAAAATATACAGCACCCAGCACATCTTTTTCCAAGCCCCATGTCATTTACCCAGTTAAATCCAACTACCCACACTAAAATTGAATCCAGAGCCAAATCGATGTCTCCAGGGCCGTATATCAAATGAACCGGAAGGCGTTTAATTAAATAGAGTAGAGCAGGACCGGACTCAGGTGGACTTCGGTCACTTTGGTACATTATTATGTGTACCAGTGACCAGGGCGGCTGACTAAACTGGGAACTTACGCTCAAAGCCAATTAATAAAATTGCGCAGGAAAGTTCCATTTGCGTTGTTATTATGTTGTTCATTAGAACGCAAAATTTAAAATTCATTTATCATACGGACAGCTCAATGTTGCTAACTTAGCACTTTCGGTGATAGATTTAGCACTATTTTATTATATAGCACTGAAAAAAATTACATACAGCACCGAGCACTTAATCTAGCACTATAAAAATCATATAAAACTTGCCACACATACGAATTTTTCTAAAATATCCTTAAAAATAGGGACAAAATATTACTAGTTTAAATTGGAAAAGTCGGCTGAAAATGCGAGTGAACAACCATGGCGGGCAGTACAAAGTTACGAAAAAAGTCCCAAAGATACAGTTTTAAAATACATCATTTCCACTAATTCATTTAGTTGTACATAACTAACAAAAACATTTAATTTGATAAAATACTTTATTTTATAACCAATACAACTAGCACTGTTTTGGGAAATCCATAGCAATCTAAGACCTTTTAATAATTGATTAAGACCTACCCGATGTATCGAGGTGGCAACCCTGGCACAGCTGAGATGTGTAACTCCCGGTCGGTTTATCTGAAGACTCCTTACAAATTTCGCAGAATAATCAGAAAACACTGATTAACGCGAAAATCCTAGGATTTTTGCAAAAAAGGCCGGATGATTATTTATACATTTTCTGTTAAGAAGTAAAGGGTTTGCCTCGCTTCGCTCAGCTCCTTAATTTATTTACGTGTTGACCTAACCAGGTCAGGAGGAGGAGCCTCGCACCGCTTCGCTTCGTTCGTCGTTGCATATATGTATATATTCTTTTTGTTTTTCAATTATCCGGGAGCTTGTAATCGTCCTATTTAAAAATTTTGCGTTGATTCGCTGTTTTTCGATTATCCTGCGACATATTTATCCTTTAAAAGTATAGTAAATAGGTTGTTTCTAGGCGAGCTGTTTTCATCCTAGGTATCATTGCGGCTTAATTTCTATGCAGCGCGATAGTGTATAAACGCAAGTCCAAAGTAAATTAAAATATAAAGAGGACGTTTATTTATTATAATTACATAATAAATCTTTAAAAAAACGAAAAGGATGGTTTTGTGAAGGCTCGTGGTACCGAGGTGTTAAAAAAGGATTTCTTTAAATTTCCACTATTTATTTAAAGGTTTCTAGATACACAACGTGGACAAGAAACTGCTCGAGCTTTGTCTTATATAGACATTATTTCATTTTTAGATTCAAATTGTTTATTTGTAAAATAGATACATAAAGTATACGTTTTACATGTCAAATCTAATCTGTATAAAATAATATTTTATGATGAAACAAATATGATACGGGAAATATATAAAAAAAAAACTATTTTTAAGTTGGGCTACTAAAGTTATACACATGCATAAAATAAAGACATACATCGTCACGATATAAAACTTCAAAGGATGCCATAAATATTTCCGTGGACCCCAGTGCACAAAGTTACAGTCCACACACGTTCATCCACTGTTCACCGACAATTATTACGTCCCAGCACAATGGATCGTGAGCCTAATACTAAAATCGCTCCAGAGTACACTACGCGATTCGAACCCACGACTCCGAAGTCCTCAGTCTTCCTATTCGCCCTCTATTGTCCCGGGTCCAGTCAATAACTATAAATAAAACTTGGACATTGTCGTCTGTCTTCTAAGTAGCTCCTGGATTAGGGATGAAGGTAGCTCGCTCGGCTAAATCTCTACCGTGTGTGGGCCCCTACACATCAGCCTACCCAATTGTAATCTTATTTCCTAGTCATAAAGGTTAAAGTTGCATACAAATAGATAGCTTGACCTGCAGGTGACTGTTTATTCATTCGGTGGGAATCTATTTCGAACCTATTTTTAACGACTTTTTAGTACGTTCTGTCGAACTTGTTGACGTAATTCTTTTATCATAAAAAATTTGATAATTTTGCTGACTGCACAAATCGCTCCAGGTTGCTTCCAACCAACCATGATTATTTTGACGTAGTTTTTAGGGTTCCGTACCCGGAGGATGCCAAATGGGACCCGGGACCCTATTACTAAGCTTCCGCTGTCTGTCTGTCTGTCCGTCGATCACAGCGGGGTCTACAGCTTTAAACGTCATAGGTAGAAAGTTGAAATATTCACAGAATAAGTGTTACTATGGATGATAGAGGCCATATTAACACGTATTCTATTCTGCGATATATACGATATATGTATAGTTCCCCTTTTTTAGGGTTCCGCAGTCCGACAAGGAACCCTTATAGTTTCGCCATGTCCGTCTATCCGTCTGTCCGCGTCTTAGCGCAGAGACTATTAGTACTAGAAAGCTGTAATTTGGTATACATGTAAATATTAATTACGCTGACAAAATGGTAAAATAAAATCTTGAAAAAATTCCTACACGTAAACTGGGGATGAATTTTTTTCTGTCGTCTATCCCATAGTGTGGGGTATCGTTGGATAGGCCGTTCAAAAACATTGTGGGTGTGTCACAACCATTTTTCGATTTAGGGATCCGTTGGCGAAATATTAAGCTTTAAAGTGCCAATTTTAGTTAGAGTGGAGCAACCCCCCCCCCCCTGCCGGCTAAGAGGTTGTTTATAGAAATGTGAAAAAATTCACAGAAGTAGTATATATGATGAATTTAAAAGAAAAACTGTCACAGCTAAGTAGGCTTTACAGGTTTACGAGTACAGGTCGCGCCAAACTTTTGGCCCCCTATAATGTTTGGGACCAGAAGTTTGGCGCGGTCTGTATTTAGTAGACCAACAACTTATATGTATCGGGTAACTACGGAACCCTACATTGCGCGTGGCCCGACATGCACTTGGCCTGTTTTTTTAATCCTCTTACTGCGAATCGTAACATAGTTCTTCAATGTCAACGTTCATATGAAATCGTATGCCATATCACGCACCTACCTCCACGGAACTAGCGGCGTTTCCTAGTCGACAAATACTTTAAATATTATTATTAGAGTGCATTACAAACTAGAGAAGATAAATTAGAAACAAATGTAAAGAGAAGAATTGGAAAAATTCCTCGGGCCAGGATTCAAACCTGCGACCAAGACCTCTTGTTATCAAGACAAGGGCGCTACCAATTGCGCAACCGAGGTACTCCCCGTTGTAATTTTCCACCATACTTGTCCACCGAATATTTTTGTAACTATTTGATCTAAGCAGCTTGTAATTGTAAGGCACATACTGAACGCTCACGAGGGCGTTATGTGATTTCACGCCTTATTCTTAAGAAACAGATGGCGCTGTCGTCACTACAAAAGGTGTTGCTTCAGACATTTAAGAAATTCACAGTTCTCAATAACTGAGATTATGTTTTTATTGCGAAATCCATCGCTTTGGAACATTCTTAATATTATTATTAGAGTGCAGTAACTAGAAAAGATAAATTGGAAGCAAATGTAATGCACTCTAATATAATGTTGATACTATTGATTGTTGCCTCTTGGTGGAACTTGGAAAAAATTATGAACAAAATCACTTGTACTATTCCACAATTTATTAAATTATTAATTTCCTGACCGGTTTCGCCTTCATGGCATTTTGATTCTACTCATGCAAACGTTTTCATTTAGACATTGTTGTGATGAAAAAACACTCGTACTTTTCCACAGATAATATTTAATACTACACTACCCAACCGGTTTTACTATATTAGCATCATCAGGGGCTTTTTAATTAACTAATATACATAATTATTTATTTAAACAATGTTTCTGTTGCTAGATGTCCGTGCAAAGTGTTTTTTCATTAGAACAATGTTTGATAAATTCCACCAAGTGCCGACAATCTCAACTATCAACTTCCGTTTTCATTTAGATTTATAGATTCCTTTGAAAATACCATAAAGGTGAAACCGGTCAGGAAATTAATAATTTAATAAATTGTGGAATAGTACAAGTGATTTTTTGTTTATTATACTCTAATATAATATTAAGAGTATTCCAAAGCGATGAATTTCACAATAAAATACTTCTAAAAATCATACAACCTTCATCTATATGTTCCTACTGTCACCACAAAAAGCAAGACTCAGCAGCTAGCTCCAAAGCGAAGGTACGATTATTCGCTAAAAATATCCGCCTGGCTGATGGAGTTCTCGCGTGAGATACTTCACGGTAGATAATATTTCCATTAATCGTTGTATCTACGCCGTCACCGGACGCTGACAAATACCAGCGCATGCATAAAAAGTAGTAAAAAGAGAACTTGATTAAAAAAGGTTCAGCGAATATCGGTGGCGGGGAAAGGGTAGTTCTGTTCGCGGCGGTTGGTGGGTCTCGTTCGTAGCTTCTCACACAGGTTCTACACCGCCTCTTTAGCACGCGTGAAACAATGTTGTCAGTATTGGAACCTGAAAACTGTGTTTATTATTGAATATATATAATTTTAAACGCAATTCAGAAGCAAGTTAGGTTTTGATGTCGCGTAAATAATTGCTAGTCAACGATGAGGGAAAAATATTTTAGATTAAACCAAATTGTCATTAATATTTTGTGTTTTATCTTTTGAACAAGAAAGTTATTTAAGTTTTTGATTCAGTCATCAAAATAATACCAAAGAACCCCTGATCTCCTAAGTTTTTAAGGCAAGGACTAAGACTTTAAGGGTGAGCAGAGGTTGAGTTGAGATGTTGATAGATTTATCAAAAAAGCAGAAGTTGTTTCAATTGCGTTATAAATATTTAATTAAATTCATGAATTTTTCAGTCGTCCAATCATCGATCAAAAGGAAATTCTTGTAAGATTTAAATATGTATATGGGGTATTAATTGCGTGCTCAGAAAATTAAAGCACATACTCTACCCATAATACTAAACCATTTTCGAAAAAACGCTAAAAAATACAGATAAAATACCTACTCGTAATTTCCTATGAGGAAAGATTTTTTTGCTTCGTTTCAAAAGTTTTTCTGTTGAAGTGATTCAGATAATCAGTAAATCGTGTGGTTTTATTATTATTATAGCAGTGGGTAAACATATAAAGGAAGGTTAATTTTGTGTAATGACTGCTCACTGTAATAGTATAGATACGGAACCTTAATTGTGCGAGCCCAACTTGCTCTTGCTCTGTTGTTTATACTTTCACAGAAAAACTTAGTTTGAACGATACCACAAAAAAAAGTTAACCTAAGCAAGGTTTTTCGGAATTTCTTTCCGGAACTCTAAAAGTACACACGCTAACCACGCACGGGTATGTGAGTGGAATAAAAAGTTGCTGAATGATTTATTATTTGAATGTTTCATGTCACGGCTCAGTTACTAGCGAAAATTAATAATATTTAATGTATACTCGTATGTAGCTCGGAAATTGTTTAAAGTTGTAGTAGGTACGGTCAGCAAAAGAGATAATATCTATCATATGCCCAACTATTTTATTTTTATTTTATTTATTTATTATGGAGCTCCAACTGTATACTCCGATTTCAAACATATTCTTAGTTCTATACATTTGTCCTGCAGAGTGATACAAATTATAGGAGCACACATATAAATCCGGTACAATTTTCACAAATAATAAACCTTAATTAAACAAAATTAAAAACATGCCAAATTATATGAATAACTAAAAAGCAGCCACAAACAAACCTTGCATAAACAAATTAAAACTAATAAATTACAAATTAAAAAGAAAAACATTAATTAAGCTTAAAGCCTAATTATTTGATTAAAAATTACTTAATTGAGAAAAAAACAAAAAGAAATTATAAAGTGTTCTCACAACTCACAAAAATTATTCATATTCCTATCGGCGGTCTTGCAAGTCAACCATGTCTTAGTTTTGTTTATATTCAATTTAAACATTGCCAAGGAATTGCAAAAGATATCAATGTCGCTGTTATTATCATAAAGGTTATTATAGCAAACCGACATTCTATTTAAAGGAGAAAATTTACCTACATTTGTTAAATTAGTAAGAGGTTCAAAAACTTTTCGCCTTTTATTAGGTCTTATAATGTTGCTCCTAGGTACAGCAAAGTTTAATTCTGAAAGAACACCAGGCAATTGCAAAATTCCATTGACAATCTTGTGAAGGGCTATAAAATCATTTAAGCATCTACGGTGTTCAAGGGAAGCCATCTTGAAATGATTGAGTCTTTGTGGATAATCTGCACGAAAAGGACAAGACTTATCCCGATACGCTAGATAACTAGTAAAACTGCGTTGCACGCGTTCTATTCTGTCTATGTGTGTTTGGTAAAAAGGTCTCCAAGCCACAGATGTAAACTCTAATGTGCTACGAACAAAATCATCAAATACAGTTGTAATAGGGAAAACATTCTTGAATTCTTGGCACGTTCTTTTAATAAAACCACAAAGCTTAGCAGTCTTAGTAACTATACTATCATAGTGTAATGGAAATGACAATTTGTTATCCAAAATGATTCCAAGATCGCGAATCGTAGCAACCTTCTTTAGTGGCGTATCGATAATTGAATATGAAGAAGGCACGATATTCAATTTTCTTGTAAATTTGATATGATAGCATTTGTTAGGGTTAAGTAACATTTTATTATTTACACACCATTCCTGGACCGTTTTTAAGTCCTTCTGAAGAAGATCAACATCGGATAAATTGTATATTGGTCTGTACAACTTGAGATCGTCAGCAAAAAGGGAGCATTTGCTAAATTTTACTTGATCCTCAATATCATTAATGAACACCAAGAACAGGATCGGCCCCAAGTGCGATCCCTGGGGGACGCCTGAGCATGCCTCATAAAAGTTCGACGAATAACCCTTCACTAATACCTTTTGCTTTCTGCGGTCAAGATACGATTTACACCATTTTAGTAGAGAACCATGTATACCGTAAGTGGATAATTTGTTCAGAAGTATCCCGTGGTCCACCTTATCAAAGGCATTACTAAAGTCCGTAAATGGCGTCCACCTGTACGTTAGAATCTACAAATTTATTTATATCGTGTAAATGGGAAATCAAGTTAGTGGCTGTTGATTTTCTTGAGCAGAATCCATGTCGGTTCAGAGATAATATGGGAGCGACATGTGAAGTCAGTACAGGGCAAATCAAGGACTCAAAGACCTTAGAAAATACAGAAAGCAGGGATACATGTCGGTAGTTTTTAACATCCATGCGATCACATTTTTTTGTATAAGGGAATAACATTAGCCAACTTCCACTCATCAGGGAACTGCGGGTCTACCACGTAATTCTGATTGTCATGGGTTTGAACATCATTTTGAACTTCATTACCATTACCAGAGTCTGAATCGGACCTATTTTGTAAAAATTGCAATGACAATGAACATCATGAACGAATGAAAATCTGCGTTTTGTTTATTCAATTTAGTTATGGGTTGATGCGTTTTCGAAGTTATTATAAACCAAGTTATTCGTAGATATGAGCACCTATTTAATTAGTCTGATCCTCTTTTCGTATTGAAAAGAAGTTTTACAATGTTTCTTATTGTTTTATTTTCAAATGTATCACTTAACGTAATAAATGCAAATGAGAAATGAATAACCAAACGCACATGACAAAAATAACCTCCCTCGAAAAGTTTCGTTTTCATTTCTATTTCAAGTTTGTAAATAAAAGTAAGTAAGTATACCTACCTACTGTTGTGTTTTTCTTCTATTTAATTTCAAATTTCTGGGAAAATCAATATCATAACATAAGGCAATGTCAATTTTTCTTTACTTTTTACCAAAATCTGTAGAAGTTTTGGAAAATCAACAGTGTAACATAATACAGTGCCTGCGGAAGAATTGAGGAGGAAATAGACATTAGAATACCAAAGCTTCATGCAATGGGAATTGGATGGAATAGCTCCAAGTGGAGAGCCAACCATCCGCCTGACTGAGCCCAGCAGGCGTCCCAACTCAACATCATCAATACAGTGCCTGTTTCTCTTTTTGTTTTACTTAAAACAATCAAATATTATGTTTCAGAATGCCAGCACACAGACAGAGACAAGACATTTTCATGGAGAACTTAGACTTGGCTGTAGAGAAGGTGGTGAACAACATTGCAGCACTATTAGCGAAGCAACATGGAAATGTATTGTGATTGTGAATGAAGTTGGACTTGGCTGTCGAAAAGATGGTCAACAATATTGGTACAATGTTAACCGGGCAATGTGTTAAGTCACAGTGGAAATGTATTGTGATTTTGAATGCAGTGTTGTTAATGAGGTAATTTAGCAATTACTTAAGTTAATTGTTAAAATAGATGATAAAAATCTAATATGTAAGACTTGAGGTTTCAGTAGGTACTTACTAAAAATAAGTGGGTTAATACATAAATAATAACCAGTGCAAAAGTAGTGTTTTATTTCTGAAATTCCATGTAGGTTCAAAATGATGTTATTCTGAGAAAAGTATCTAAGTTTGACAAGATTATAAAAGAATTAAAATCTAATAGTATGGAAAAAAACATTTAGTTGTTTGGTCTAAATATAAAGGGTATGAATGAAAGTAGAATGACAAATGAAAAGAATGGTAAGGAAAGTGGAAGATATAACTCTACTTGGTTGTCCTAGAAGGACATTATGTGAGGGGTATGCCAGGGCCGCGTTCATAAATTAACACCACACAGGTTCCAATGCCATCTGTCGCATGCTTTGAAAACGGTATACTCTATCCTGCTGTCAGTGTCGGAGCCTGACGAAAGTTTTAATCAGTGAACGGAGGTCTGAGTCATATCAGATGGAAATCTGCAGTCTCCACCTATACCTTTGGGAGACAGGCATAAGTATTATGTATGTATCAATCCAACAGCCTGTTTCATCCACTGCTGGACATAAGCCTTATGTACTTATTATGTATTCAATCAATCCATTCAGGAAGATGATGGGACGAAAAAAGAACAAGTCATAGCCAAAACAGAAGCCATTTATTGTTCTGACAGTGATAAAACCTAACATACACTTTATTTACCAAAGGCCTTATATCCTAAGCAGAGTAAAGAGGTGTCCAGAAATTCTGTGGGCATCCTAACTTAATAACATTAAATGTGATCTAAAACTGACAATGTTAATTGATCAATACCTGCTTTATGTACATAATTATCTCTAGTCATTAAATATTAATTTCAGAAAAGGGTACATAATACAATAATACTATTTATTCATACTTCAGATATTAAAATAGACCACATAATATATTTAATTGAGCAGAATTTGCAGAATCAACACTTAAATTAAGTCTAAATACAAAAAAAAACAACCAAAAAAAATTACATGTCATGTTTACAATAAACTTATCAATATAAATAATTTAATTACAAAATTTAGTAAATACATGTACCATGCATTAGTCCCATCACCTGTGAAAGACTATAAGACTATATTATTGTATTATATACCCTTTTTTAAAATTAAGGTACAATCAGCGACTGCTGCAAATTATACATTTCTTATAAATTACACTAAAATTTGTTAAAACATAAAAAATATGGTATACAAATAATGAACATATTCTATAACTAATTTAGATGTCAACTCCTCCACAGCCTATCGACCAAAGCAACTCTTCCCTCATCAATTCGTTTATGGTCTCCATGGAATGGAATTTGTGGAGGTGGACGCTGAAGATCCATGCTCAGTGCATCCAAATTAATTCATCTCATGTTTTGGAAAGTATTAAATACCACTATGACATTGAGTGAGTGGTCTCTTCATGTTGAAGGATGATTCTTCATTGTCCTTGGGGCAAATGCACAAGAAATCCAAACTTCTCCATAAATCTTAAAGAAAATGCAAATAATATTAATGTTGTGTGTGAATATTTGAAATATTACAGTATTTGTACTTGATTTTAACAACTACAAATTGAAGGTATTATTATAAATCAACATTACCTCTCTGAAGTTTCATTCCCTTCTGACTGAGATCTTGGAAAATGAATATATTTTTGCAAGATATGTGGTGGACTCAGCTCTTCCATAACTTCCATCAGACAATCAGACATTTTGATTGTGAAAGGTTTAGGAAGTTGTTTTTCCCTACGTGTGTCGCCTTGGTAACACTGGCATACATCTGTAATGCTACCAGAATCTGTAAAAAAGATGTCAGAAACTTCACTGTTATGTTTGATAATTTAATTACTCGTTTACACAGTAAGCTGTAAACTTCAATGTTAGGCTTGGTTATTTGATTACAGAAGTACACTGAAGTAAGTAGATGAGTAACACTACATTTTCTTGTTTGGTTTGGTTGAAACTACAATAAACTACCTTGATTTCTGGACGCACTGCAGTGTTTTTTTCGTCGGAAAGTTTCGTGAAATTGGCATGTGACAATAAGTTTGGGTTGGGGTGTAGATAAGGGGGCACTATGGGAAAAAATTTTTGCATAATTTAGTAGGTAACAACAGGCCATACCTTTGAAAGGCGAAAGTTTTCCGTGAACGATATCTCTGGTAGAAGATTAGGTCGCTGGGTAGAAGCATCGGCCTGCAAATATCTTTCTGCATCCTTCGCTGGATTCTTTCCCTGGTTTTTAGGTGTTCCTCCTCCGCCCGCCGCAGACAGCAAGTACGCTCTCGCCATTCGATTATTAGAACAAAAAACACGTAAACAAGGCACGAAAAGTTATATCTACGAAAAACCAAGCATAGTAGATTTAGGTACCCCACAATATTGCTGGAAAATACCAAAATTGTGCAAATTTATTATGAACACCGGAGCTCTGGTGGTCCGGCTTTCTTTTGACATTTCAAAATGGTCATGAACTTGGTTTTTTTTTTTTTTTTGTTACGCGATACCAATAATTGTGTTCAAACGTCAAATATGTATGAAAATCATTCACTCAATTGACATGGGCTTGAAGACCATCACAATTATTTTACGCGGTACGACGAAGCTCAATAATGGGCTTCAACTGTCAAAACGAAGCCCATTACCATGATCATCGAATTACGTGGTAGACCCGCTGACCTGTGATTAGTGATGAATTTATTATTAGTTTAAGTGGAAGGGCTAAACACGTTGCACATTTTTATGAAAATTGCCATCAGGCCCAGGCCCTTTACTAGCATCTAGTCCTCTCAAAACTTTAAGCACATCGCTCTCCTGAAACTGTATCCTAATTAAAGTACTCCGAGGAAAGTGGCAATCATTTGGACAAGGAGAAATTCGGCCATTAGATGAAGTGAACGTTGACGAAAACTGTTCCGCAAAAAGATTACAAATATCTGTACCAGTAGCGGCCCTTTTGTTGTTGAGTTTTACCTCAGAAGGTATTGAATTATGATTTTTATTCCTACTCTTAACAAACGACCAGAAACATTTAGGATTTTGTTTAAAAGCACTTTCTACGTTGCTAATATAATTATTATAACATACCTGAATCATAGACCGAGCTCTAGTACTTAAAATTTTATATTCTATTTTGTCACGTGGATTACCAAATTTCTTGAAACGTTTTCTTATTTTCTCCTTCTCTTTTAATAATTTTATTAGAGCTTTTGAAAACCAATAAGGATAACTAGAATTATGAACCTTTGTCTTGGGAACAGTTTCATTGATCACTATTTTCAAGTTTTTATAAAAAGCTTCAACCATTTCATTGACATCTTTACAATCACTAAATATTAAGTTCCAATTCAAAAGTACTAGCCTATTATTTACCAAATCATAATCCGCCTTTCTATAATTATGAGTTGCAGACGGTATTTCTTTGAGAACAGCTTTACCATTAAATTTAAACGATACATCAAGCGGTGGGTGATAAGGATCAATTTTAGAGATGGGACTGATACAATTCTCAACAATTCCACCATTAAAATTACAGAACACTAAAGCTAGAATTTTTAAATCACAATTTTTATAGTGTTAATCTGACAAAAGTTATTCAAAGATAAAAAGTCTATAAGGGAATAACCCAAAGTACTCTCGTAGCCATAAGGGACCGTACACGGCGCATTACCAGACGAAGTAACTGAAGGGTCTGACCTCCATCCAATGCCACTCATATTAAAGTCACCTAAAATAATTGTTTCATCTCTACTTAGATCAAATATTTTGGAAGCACTGTCAAGAAAACTATTTAGGGTTCTCTCTGGTTTTTGATGATATACTGCACAAATGTTTACACGACGAAAGCTGTTACCACTAGGTATTTTCAAACTAACCCATATATCTTCACCATTTGTCTCCCAATGGCTAATACGTATTGAGTCTATCTTTTTAGATACCGCAATCAATACACCTCCGCCGTCTTTCATATGTGCAAGAGCTGGTGAGCTACATCGGTCTCTTTTATAAATGCAATAGTCAGAAGGAAACTTCTGAAATTCTGGTAGTAGAGAGTGAATGTTACGGCAAAGCGTAGAGTTTTTTGCTGTGTTATCACTAAGCAGTCACAACAATTTTACTGCGTCAAGACTTTTTATGTGTTTTGCAGGAAATTTTTCATCTTTACGCACCAGCACACGCCTATACGTACTTAAATCCCTTTGCACGAGCAGTTTTTCGAGTCTCAGCGTGTACAGCCTTATTGCTCTGATACAAAAACTGGACATTTTGTACCACCATATCCGAGATGGTGTGAGTGCAGCTTATCATCTTTATCTTTGCCTTGATTAAACTTGTACACGCACGCCAATAATTCGTCTCTGACCTTTGTGCTACACATTTTAACTACAACTGCACGCGGGCGGACACCATTGGGGTCTAATTTTCTGATTCTGACTGCCGACAAGATTTGGTGCTGTTGTATTTGGCTTGATACCGCATTTCCCAGCTGATGAATAACGTTTTCTAAGTTTTCAGATTGATGCTCTGGAAGACCATTAATTTCAATGTTATCCCGTCGAGTATACTGTTCCAAAATAGTAATTCTAGCATCCAGATCCTCATTTCTTTTTTGCAGAGCTTCATTCTCCGCCCGAATCTTTTTGTTTTGTTCCTGACTGACTCTGAACTCTTGGGTCAAAATGTCAAATTCATTGCTCATATACTCTACCGATTTTTTAAAACTAGAAACAAAATCAAACAAAAACGTTTTAATGGTTTTTTATCAAAAGTGTAGCCGCATTTGTTTTGTTTTAAATAAAAACAAAAAATGTATACCAATTTTGCATCTAAAACGTGATTTAAATTAATTTTAACCAAAAATATGTTTGAAAACTTTCACAGTATTGCCAAAAATACGTTTTTCCTAATACAAGTTTAAAATTTTGTGCCCACGACGAACTCGATGCGATTGTCCGCGGCGAGAGCTCTCAGCGCACGGGCGTGTTATTTTTCTGAGCGTACGCATAAAAACGTAATCGAATAATACTGCATTTTTTATTCACTGTAATATAATTATTGTTATCAAAGTATTACAATGCCAAAGTGCAGAATATGCAAGTACTGTCTACTTCTAAAGAAGATGTCTTTATGTGTGAAGGGACATGTGAATCATATTTTCATAAAAAGTGTGTGCGGAACACAAAAATGCTCGAAGAGCAGAAATGTGAAGCGTGCCAAAAACAGAAGACCCCTGAAACTAAGAAGATACAGCTTAACGTTGACCCCAAGGTGTCCAGTGACACAATTTTAGTGCAATTAAATGAAAAGTTGGCCATTTTAAGTACAATGCAAAAAACACTGGATGATCAGGCACAATCTGTCGAATTTTATGCAGAACAGTACCAAACTCTTATAGAAGAAAAGGCAAGAAGTGACAGAAAATTGAAGGACTTAGAGCAGAAGCATACCCACCTGCATAAATGCAACAAAGCGCTGGAGGAAAGAGTAGCTACTTTGGAAGCCAAAGATAAAGAAAAAAACATCGAGATTATTGATTTGGAAAATCAAGAGGGAGAAGACTTGAAGAAAGTAGTCGTGAAAGTGGCCCAGAAATTGGCATTGAAACCAGAAAGAATTATTCATGCATGGAGGGTAGGTGGAAAAAACCAGAGCGCGAATCAAGATCGGCCGCGGCCAGTGATCTTGACCTTGGCTTCTAGGACAGATCGCGATGAATGGTTAAACAAAAGAAAGTCTCATCTTACCAATGCTGAAATTTTTAGTAATGATAATAAGAGAACTATTTTTATCAATGAAGATTTGCCGAAGGATTTTCGACAGCTTTTCTTCACTGCTAGAACTGCACTGAAACCCAAGTATCAGTACATATGGATCAGTCATGGCAAAATCCTTGTACGAAAAGATCAAGAAAATAGAAAGGTTCATATTGTGCGTAATGAAGAAGATGTGCAGAAAATAAAAGAAGAAAATAGGGTCCAGAGTAGCGCTGAGTGAAGTCACTGAATACTATTGCATTTATTTTAGTGAGCTAAATAGCTACAAAATTCAAAGATTTACTATCAACAATCGTTACAGATATTCAATACAACAAATACACAGATGACAGTATATGGAGTCAGGAAATCAACAGTACAAATAAGAGCATAAATTTAATACACCTTAATATTTGAAAGCATTTTAATGAACTACTAGTACTTTTAAGTACTTGTCAGGATAAGGTTCATATCATCATTTTATCAGAAGTTAATATAAAACAAGATGACATACTTATGTATGAAATACCAAACTTTGACCTAAACTGGAACACTAGAGAAACAAAGAGAGGAGGAGGAATCATCATTTACTCGCGAAAAGAGATAAATTTTTCTACAATTAATAATGCGGGGAGAATACATACATGGACAGATTAATATGTTAGAGGACAGAAACATACACATAATAGCAACATATAGACCGCCAAAAACAAACAAGCTTGGATTTGTGGAGGAAGTTAAACAAATTTTGAAGACAGTGCCTAAACATTGTGACGCAGTTTTAATCGGGGACACAAATATTAATTTAAGAGAAGAAAATACGAGTCGAGCATTAGAACGGTATCAGGATACATTATGTGAATATGGACTGCAGTGCACCATCACGGATGTGACACGTGAGGAGTTAGTGGACAGTCGCGTCGTCACGTCTTGCATAGACCACCTGTGGGTGCGCAGCCAGCCAGAGCCCCGTGCCAGCCTCGTTCCTACTCACCTGCAATATATCTGATCACTACCTGATCGGAGTACAGTTAGAGGTTGATGACGCCATGACCTCTCCAGTTGGTAACAACAGTGATAAGGTAATGACATTGAATAATAAATTAGTGTCTGAAAAACTGGATGCTGTGAACTGGAGCGAGTTATATGAGTGTAAATGTCCAATGTTATTGTACCAGAAACTTGGCTTAATTTTTGGAGATATTTATGAAAGTTCAAAATATGAGAGCTCCATAAAGAAAAAACGGTCTCTTGAACCTTGGATAAATAAGCGATTAAATAAGATGTTAAATATTAGAGATAATTTGTTTAGAACATGGAAGGCAACGCCGAAAAGTATGGTTAAAAGATTGGAATATACTAAATACAGAAATAT
Source organism: Ypsolopha scabrella (assembly GCA_910592155.1). NCBI lineage: Eukaryota > Metazoa > Arthropoda > Insecta > Lepidoptera > Ypsolophidae > Ypsolopha > Ypsolopha scabrella. Next base: position 3,141,420 of record OU342978.1, read on the forward strand.
GGTGAATAAACTAATAAGGTTGCAAAAAATACATATAGACAGGAAGAAATTAAAAAATGTAATAATGACTGTAGAAAGATTTGGTCAAAAATAAATACTTGGCTTGGTAGAAAAAAAAAATTTAGATGATGTTATACATAAATATTTAGGTAAAACAAATAATACAGAAAATATATGTACAATTTTTTCTAAGACCTTTACACAGGAAATACATAAAATAAAACATAAATGTCAAATTAAATGTTTAAAGAGGTCAGATTATGTTAAAGAGTCAAATGTCACCATATAATACCAAAAAGTAAGCTCTTTTGAGGTAGAAAAAATTATTGATGAATTAAAATGTGAAACATCACCCGGATCAGACGATATACGGGTGAGAGATGTAAAATATATAAAAACTAAAATAAGTCTTATTATTGCAAGTTTTGTTAATATGTGCGTTTCAAGCGGGTTTTATCCGGATGCACTTAAACTGTCACTGATCAGACATATTTACAAACAAGGTAGCCACTTAGATTATTCAAACTACAGACCAATTGCTATTCTTTCTATAATAAATAAAATCACGGAAAAGATTATTGTTAAACAAATAACTAAATTTATAGACAAACATTCATTATTATCAGACGTACAACATGGTTTTAGAAGTGAGCGTAGCACTGCGACTGCACTCATGCAATTTACAGATTTCATCAATAATAACTTAAATGAGAAAAAGCAGATAGTGGCTGTCTTTATAGATTTCAAAAAAGCCTTTGATACGCTTGACCATGATCAGTTAATCCTCGCAATGCAAGAATGCGGTACCCGAGGGCCTTTAAGTGACTGGATGAGAGCTTATTTAGACAATAGGAAATTAACTACAGTAATCAGTGGTAGGAGGGGAGAGGAAGCGGAGATCATGTATGGCGTACCGACCGGTTCTGTATACGGGCCTATCGGTTACATCATGCATGTAAATAGTATGTCTAACGTCATAAAACACTGTTCAATGTACGTGTATGCGGATGATACCTGCTTGCTCTATGCACATAAGGAATTGAATGTTATCGAAACTCACATACAATCTGATTTAGATAATATTATAAAATGGGCCCACGATAATGGCATTATCATAAACTTTAATAAAACTAAATGTGTGCATATTCGGTCACCATACAATAAATCTGATAATAGTTATAATGTACGTATCGTAGGACACGGCTATGAATGTTTACATAACGGAGGGCGGATCTGTAACTGCAGTGAAATAGAATTTGTAAATAAATATAAATACCTCGGACTTACTGTGGATCAAAACATGTCTTGGAAAACACACGTGAGCAATGTTCGTAACAAACTTAGATCGATCCTTAGTAAATTTTATCATCTCAGCAGATTCGTAAATAGGGCCACCCTATATACGGTGTTGACGCAATAATATCTTACGGACTCAGCAGTTATGGATGCACCTTCCGGTCATATCTAGATCAGATCAAAATGTTACAAATGAGAATAATGAAAACCCTTGTTGATAAAGATACTAAAAATAACTGTAAAAGAGAATATGAGAAACTGTTTGGAATTTGTAAAATATTGCCTATTCATGAAAAAGTCAAATTAGTAATTGTTTTAGAAAACTTTAATTGCCAACGATTAAAAGCACTCCTATCACATAAAATTATGACTAGAAACGTCACAAATAAAAAGCTTTGTACTCCAAAAATAAATAACTACTATGGTGAGCGAACAAGAAAATATTTAATACCTAAGATTTTGAATGAAATGCCTGTAAACATCAGAAACAATCATAAAAATGTAACCAAACGTACTTACAAAAAATACGTTCAGAGTCACCTTATGGACGACTATTTACAAAAATAAAATCTTGAAGTTTTTTTTTGTAGTACTTTAAGTTAGCTATATTATATTATAAATTAATATTTAATTTAAATTTTAATTAATTGTTTGTTTGTTCCTCAACTCACTTACACACTGCGTTGTTCACCAATTTGGAAGTTCCCGAATTTAGTTGGTACACTAGATACCGTTTTGCGTCAATCTCTCACCACAGTTTTGAACTGCTCAATTGACGACAGAAGCTGGAGCCAGGCCACACTTCCAGTCCGTTTCGGCGGACTGGGTGTACGAAAGATCTCAAGCATTGCCTTCCCGGCTTTTCTGTCCTCTGTTTACAGCACGCACGTCCTCTTCAGTAATATTATAAGCCCGTAACTTAGTGACGTGGAGGCGTCGTGCTTGACGGAGGCCAGAAACGCTTATACACTTGCCTGTCCTGGTCGGGATCTGCCCATCGTTTTGGAATCACAAAAATCTTGGGACGAGCCTCTCTGAGAACAGACCCAGAAAAATCTTCTGGCCACTGCTTACAACCTCGCAGACCGTGCTCGTCTTCTTGCTACTGGTGAGCGTGAATCTGGTTTCTGGCTGCATGCTATTCCTTCTGCTAACATAGGCACTCTTCTGGACAAAACAACTTTTACCCTCGCCATCTGTCTGCGCCTCGGTACAAAGACAAATGAAAGTCATCGCTGTCAGTGTGGTGCAAGCGTCGACCAGTTGGGCCATCACGGCCTCTGTTGTCGGCGTAGCGCTGGCCGCTGGTCCCGTCACGGCAGCCTGAATGACGTCATTCGGAGGGCCCTTGCGACCGTTAACGTGCCAGATGTTTTAGAGCCGAACGGTATCGCACGTGACGACGGCAAGAGGCCCGACGGAATGACGCTCATTCCATGGCAGAATGGTCGCTCTCTGGTGTGGGACGCGACATGCGTGGATACTATCGCTGCGTCCCATATCCAGTTGACCGCTGTCACGGCTGGCGTGGCTGCTGTAACGGCGGAGCGCAACAAGCGGCCCAAATATGCAGCTTTAGGTGAAGGCTACATTTTTGTGTCGTTTGGAGTCGAGACGTTTGGGCCATGGGGGCCTGACGCTCGACTGCTATATAAACAAATAGCATCGCGTCTGGTGGATGCTTCAGGGGACCCAAGGGCTGGAGCGTAATGCGGCCAGTGTCTTGGGTACTCTGCCCAGTGACAGGGACGACTTAAATAAAGTCTTTTATTTAATTTAACTTTTATGTTTATTTAATTTAGTTAAGTTTTTTTTAATGTATTATAATTTTAGAATAATTTAGTTATTAGCAATAACATTCTTTTAAACAAATGAACTATTGGTACATCATGATAGCCTTTAAATTAATTAGGAGAGCAACATCAGCCAATAAACTTTTTTAAAGTTTGGCAGAAATAATTAAATTTTGTATGTCTTTTTTCTTTGAATAAACTTTTGATGTCTTATGTATTGTCTTCGCAAATTAATTATTCAAGCGTCTAACGTGTTCTGATCGTAAACTGAATAGTTTAAAACACGTAAACGTACTTTTAATATGCCTTTACACTTTATAGGGCAAGTTCAGTGTCACACCGCTGCGGAAAGTGATTAGTATAAAAATACTATGCATACATTTCTTATCTCAAAAAATCTCGAAATCATTGTTTGGTGCATTAATTCCTGATCACAAGATAAATAGTCCGGCATCCTAACGATTAAATTATTGTTTCACTCTTTCAAGGAGCAGAAATTGTACAAATGCTACATTGAACAGATTTCTTGTGGCGTTTACAACAGTTGCTACGCCGCTACGGTGTGGCGTAGCAAGTGCTACGACTTCGTAGTTTTTCCGCTATCTGAGCCTGCTACATCGTAGTCTCGATGCATATATCAACCAGAGGGCACACACATTAAGGTGTTTGCGACGGATCTCGTTTTCAAGCAAATAACTCATGGTTGTTTTTCTTATCTTTGAACAAAAAGTATTAAATAAATGTGATCAGACTTTTCTAGGGAATTTGTGTTATTTCATGCATTACTTCGTAAATGATTCTGTACAACAGTTCGTACTTATAGTTTTTGTATTAACATATATATTCTATTATGTACACCTACAACTACATATTATTAAAAACCAATAAGGCGTGAAAGTTACTACACACTAAATCATAAATGGGGAGAAACTGAGACCTACCTTTGTTTACAAACTAGCTTAGGTTTCAGGGCTCATATTTACAAAGCTTAACATTTGCAAACTAATATTAAAAGATCGCTATAGGTGAGCCTGTATTTTATGATGTTTGTTTACTCCTGTGTGGCTACATGTTTCTGTAAGGAAAGTTTAGTCAATTGGCTTCTTTTTTATTATTAATTATTTATAAATTTAATATGAAAATTTTGAAATTTGTTTTGATTTACGAGGTAATGTATGAAATAACACAAATTAAATGTCAAATTGACATTAAAATATTGTCACGTAGTTCTAAATCACATTTTAATACATTTTATTCAAATCTAAGAAAAGCAATCATGAGTTGTGTGTGCGTTTGGAAACGAGATCCGTCGCAATTCTTTTCACGTATCTCACGATAAAAGTAAAAACCTGACCGTCTCTGAGGGCTACTGGTTCGAATAGTTGACTACAATCAAGGGATCGCTGGTTCAATTCCCGTAGAAGCACATTTCCTTGGTATACGCGCTTTCCATTGTTGACCAAACTACGGCAACAGACTCACAACTCATTACACTCTGGGATGCAATAATCGTCAGTGTAATGTTGGTGCACGAGAGCGGGCTGTGTCCTTCACAGTCCGTACTCAGAAACATCTCAGGCACCCCCTCAGACATAGACGTAACTAGACAGGAACCAATAGGCACGTTTGCCCCCCTCCCCCTCCAGGAATACGGGTGTCATTGATGTAAAAAGATGGTTTCTCAAATTTAAGGCGTCATATGGTTTTTTTTTTGTTTTTATGTGATCTCGCCCCCCCAGCTACAAATCCTTTACACCAAAGCTCTTAGAATTCATGTAATGACGATGTATAAAAAGTTGAAAATCCTAGTGTAACAGTCGAAGCCATAGAAACATTTGAGCTCACTTTCGCTGATAAATGTCTCGCCTGGCTAGATATTAACGACGCCATTGATCGTCTGTCCACATCTCGACCTCCCTGGCTTTAACGGAGGGGGGTGATTCTGTGGAATCTGTCGAGACGAGATTCTTTATTCGAGAGCAAAAAATTCAAATTCTTTGCTCTAAGCATGCTATTTTATTTTACATTCACATTCATAAAGAGCGAGTGAGCGAGCCACATGATAATCCTATCTTCAATATCTTGAAAAAACTTGGTATTTTCTCACTTTTTCAGGATAAATATCTTAGAACAAGGAATTAAACAAAAATTTCATGGATTGGCATTAAATATACTATACTATGCGGAGGTGTAAGAGCTGGTGCCGAGCTCGAATGTGGAGGCACCACCATCTTACTTGCAAACCCCCTCGAAATTTTTCGGAGGAGAGTAAGAAGACTATGCTCTCAAACAGGCACAACCACCTTTATCTGGCACCGATTGATGGCGGCATACCTATATTCATTTCAAATTGCTGGGCCTTATATATTATAAACATACTGGTGACGGGCAGCGGCGTCAATGGTGCGCGGTCTCTGCACCACGCTCACCAACCCGCCTGCCCAGCGTGTGTGAGTATAAGTCTTTCAGGAGGACCGCCAAGAGTAGCAAAATCTTGGAAACGCCTATGTCCAGAAGTAGACGAATCAAGCTGATGGAATGGATGGATGGAAATACCAAAAAATATAGATGTTATCAGCGAGCCACGCTAGAATGAGATTTAGAGCTAATACGGAGCCGTTTGAAGCGTCCCGCCTTTGGACTAAAAATTTTCTTGCTAAATGCTACGATATCTTAACTTATACGTGTCATTTATCCAACAATTAAATACTGAAACTGTAAGAGTTCCATAAGGACAACAAACAAAAAAAGTCTGCCTTATAAAATAATTTTTACGTTCTCTACCGGGCCGACTCTCCAGAATTAGCCCCTTACTGGGCTTCAAAAAGGAATGCAGCTTCAAAACGATTGAAGCTCTACCGGTTTAAAGGGATTTTTCAAGGCATTTCGATGACGCAGAGATCGGTATTTTTCTTAAAAATGTTCAGTGTATTTGAAATTCGCCGGCTTTAACCTGATTTACGGAACTACGTATCTATTTCGCATACTGGGTAGCTTCATTTCATAAAATCAAAACATATCGCGTATGGCAATTACAAGTTAGTAAAAATACACGTTTTAGTAGGTGACGTCCAAATATATCATATACGAGTACGTGATGTCGGGAATATTTCTAGTATAAATGCCCAGTGACTAGCGATATTCCCGGGAAATTTCAATGTTCAAAGAAGAGTCAGGAATGATGTTCCATCCTTCGCTTCGGTAACTGATTACGTGGTCAATGAACTGATGCGAATTGCACATTTTTTAACGAAGCCTTCCGTCTGAGGGACAAACTTGAAAGTTTTCTGACAAATTATTGGAAGGTTTTTTACGGTCTGAATTTTTATCGTCTTTTGTGGACTATTATAAGCGAACTATTTTCTAGGGTTCCGTATCGAAAAGGTAAAAAGGGGCCGTATTAATGTGATTCTGCTGCTTGTCTGTCTTTCTGACCGTCCGTATGTCACAAGTCGTAGACGGAGTGAGTTACGGCTCTTAAATCTAGATATTTTGTGTACCAAGTTTTACTACTATTTATCAGGGTGGTCCCATACATGTAAAAGGGCCTGTTTTTCTTACGCTGGCTTCCCTGTATACGTTCATACCCAAACGTCTGAAAATATAAAAAAACCGATATTATCACGAGATAATTCCAACTGTGGATAGGATCTTGAACTACAGTTGACTAACACTCATAACACCCCCTTTTTACCGATAAAATTTTAACTTTCCTTCGTGGTCAGGAAGTGGTAGTAAACAAATACTTTGCACACCATAGAGCACTGTCTGCCCCCCCCCCCCCCTACCCTATAATTACGTGCGCCATTGATATAAAAATATTCTTTATCCGATTTAAGGGTGCTCCGACCAAAAGAAGCTAAATCGGCAGTCGCAGTTAAGTTGATTTAATTAATAATATTTCATTAAGGCGACGCCACGAAATTTTGGCGACATGGATCTCTATTTTTCTCAGTTATAAAAAAACATATGTAATTACCTATTTATATAATAGATTAAGCATTTCATTGATATCATTTTGCCCGAAGATTTTGTTGATTGATTAATTTTAATAGCACAGAAAAAAAAAATTTAGAAAACCTCTTTTAAAACAGTGATTTCTATTTACTGACAAACGGGAGCGAATGAAGCCTCTAAGTTTTTCATTTAAATTATTCTACAAATACACTTCAATATGGCCGATTGGATTTAGTAAATTACTTATAGTTGTCATTTTAAACGAAAAATACTGTTTTGCCGCATACGACCTTACGGCATAAGCTAGTTCGTGAGCGCATATTTATATGGAGTAAATCCCCTTCACTCCACTCCCCCAAGGCGCCGATTTGAAATTAAAAGTTTATCAATGCCTTGCCTTAATATATATAAAAAATCACAGAAAATATATGTACACTTTATCCGAAGGCGTATTGGCGTTTAGGTAATTTTAACAAGTTAACTGTAGAATTTCATCTCAAACTTAATTTCAAACAATCACCAAAGTATGAACTACAATTTGTCCAACTTACATTTTAGAAATATTGCCTGGCAATTTGACCACGATAAACACGACCACAAGAGCACAGAGCGAGGTGTCTAATCGTCGTACGCTCGGCGCAGCCTTAAGGCCTTGCCCATAGTGCACGATAATTTTACCGAGTGATTTTGAGCTTCAGTATGTTGTCAAAAAGTCTACATAAGAACGTTCGCTTCGCGCTGGTGTCACGCAAAATCAGTGAATTTTCGAGGTTTTTCTGGATTTTACGAAAAAGTATTTGATTTAAGAGTTTTTTCACTAGACAGCGGAACATAAACCATGTTTTCTTGTTATAGCATAAATTTCAGACATAAAACTCGGCCGTTTAGACATAAAACTAAATAATAACTCAACAAGACACAATTTTCAAAAATAAATATCGAATGCAATGTGTCCAATTAGGTAACCGACCTGACAACGGAAAGATAGAGTTCTGAAAAAACACGTGTTCAAGTTTTACATTGATCAGATATGCAGTTGACTCAGCATATTAAAACAAAAACCGTTGAAAGACCAATTTGGTTTGTGTGTGATCTCATTGTACGAAAGGTTATCTCTATTTATCTTATTACGATGACAAGATTGAGAACAGATACTTGTTGAAGATGACACCGTGAGTTGGAGAAACAAATCCTATTACGCCAATGCTTGTGACAATCTAAAATACAACTTCGTCTCTTTTATTTCCCATTCTCCTACATTATAAGAAAAAACTCTTGATACAATGTTGCACACATCTTTTGGGATAAATTAGATATTCTTCACACCAAATCGAAAAATTGTTTTAACTGAAAACAAGCACCACAAAGCGGTATGCATTCCGAACGTGTTCTTTCAGTAAACAAAATAGCTCTATCGCATGGAATTTCCGCAAATATGAATATAAATGCTAACAATGTAAACAGATACGTGCATTTGTTTATGTCAACACAAATAACTTGTTCAATTTATTACACAAAGCGAACGCGGTAGATGAGTGCAAACAAACTAGGGCCGTGTGCGCGGTGAACTTGAATAAACATCCTACTTAAGAGTACATACACGGCACTAACAAGCGATCTTTAGATAATTTGAGCAAGTGCGAGTCGGATACACGCACAAAGGGTTCCGTACCACCGCACAATATACGGAACCCTAAAAACGTAATAAACAATGTACATGCTATAGCAACATTAAGGCGACAAAAAACAAGGCGTTAAAATTGTAGCGCTTGTCACATAATTCGAACCTTCATAGTACGAAATCTTAATTTTATTATTTGTTAGTATGACAACAATGTGACCAAATTTGAAACTTTCATGTATTACCTTAAGATAGAGCTAAAACAAATAACGTTAAAAAATTCAATTTTTTAGGTTCGTATGAGGATTTAAATTTTTTAACGTTATTTATCGTGCTAGAGACCATAGCCACACGTATTCTGTGAAAGTTTCAATTGTTTACATAGGTATTACGGCTGAAGCTAGGGGTCTACAGACGGACAGACAGACAGCGGAGGCTTAGTAATTTAACTATTGTAATTAATAGGGTCCCGGTTTTAACTAAGGTGACTTTGGTAGATAAAGCCAACTTTATACTGGAAACTCGATAAATGAACAGAACCAAGGCTCAATGACCTAGTTTGCAAAATACTAAAAAAATGTTTTTGGCTCTATACTTGAAATGAAAAAAGTGTTCTCTATTCAGACAGCTGCTTTCCAATGGCCATTAAAATTTACAATAGCCTACCTAGTGAAATTAAAGATGTAGCCCCTCAATTATTTAATAGAAGACTATACAACTGGCTCGTCGAGAAATGTTTTTATAGTGTAAATAAATTCTTGACGTCCATCCATCCATCAGCCTGTTTCGTCCACTGCTGGACATAGGCCTTTCCAGGATTTTGCCACTCTGGGTGGTCCTCCTGGAAGAAATACCTATACTCACACACGCTGGGCAGGCGGGTTGGTGAGCGCGGTGCCGAAACCCTTGCACCAGTGATGCCGCTGCCCATCACCAGTCTGTTTTTTTATAAGGCCCGGCAATTGGGGATGGATATACCGCCATCCATCGGTCCCAGGCAATGGTGTGCCGCCTGGTTTTGCCTGAGAGCTGTTCTCTTACTCTCTCCCGAATAACTTCGGGAGGGTTTCCGACTTAGATGGTGGTACCTCCACAGTCGAGCCCGGCATCAGCTCTACCACCTATATACCAATTCTTGACGTATAGAAATAAAATATCGTTAATGTGTATTGTTACATATTAGAAATTGTATTATAAATCCTACTAATATTATAAATGCGAAAGTTTGTGCGTGTGTGTGTGTGTAAGTTTGTTACTCTTTCACGCTGAAACGGCTGGACGGATTTGGATGAAATTTAGAATGGATATAGCTTATACCTCAACTTAACACATAGGTTACTTTTATCCCGGAAAAAAGCATGTTGTTAAACCGAATAACACGCGGGTGGAGCCGCGGGCAAAAGCTAGTTCTAAAATAAAATTTTTCGTATGCAAATTTCTGTGACATTGTAATTTAAATTCTGTTCTAATTTATTCCTTCTTGACATGTTAGTTTTTGAGAGGAATGTGTATTTTTTTTTTGGTGTTACTTTTAATAACTTTCTCTTAATGTTTTTGTGTGTTTGGTGACGTCTCCAACTTATAATAATTAAAAGATTTAAATTTAACTTCTACCATTTGTAAATATTTGCATGCCTTCTTAAGGTGAAATATGTTGGACGTTTTTAATTATAATATCTCCTTAAGTACCATATTTGAAGCAAATAAAATTATCTTTATCTTTAAGATTTAGTTCCAAATAAGAAGAATCAACTATTAAAATAAAACCTCCAATATATGGGAGAGGCATTTATCCAACAGTAAACCTTTATGATGATGATGATGACAATGATGATGATGAAACCATTGTACCTCTAGGTGATGATCGAAGTGAGCTATCAGTAAGCACAAAGTATACACGCTCGTTCATAAAACATACGCTAATAATACGAGACATATAAATGTAAATACATACGTCCAGTGCAATTTCATGTTTTCATATCCACAGGGTGTTTACATTTGATTCTGTTTCACATATTAATGAAACATTTTGCGGGTAGTATGTACATTTTTGATATGCGAGCCCACGCTCTCGGTAAGCAAATAAACGAAAACGCGTTATGAAGCATTGCGCAGGTGCATACTGAATTGTTTTTGGGCTGATTAAATGAAATTATAAACCTGTATTTATACAGTATAAAGTTTTAAATATGAAATCGAGGATATTTCCAAGTATGAGTAATTATATTTCAACCCCAACCATATAAATATAATCTTAAAAACAGCCATCACGCACAAACCTCTATTAAAATGCAAAAACAAAATTGCGAGGTCTATGTATTTTCTTTATAATAAATCCGTTCAGCCGTTTCAGCGTGAAAGAGTAACAAACATACACACACATACACACAAACTTTCGCATTTATAATATTAGTATCATATAATAATTTATAACGAGTTCAGTTCTACTTGATGTAAAATAAATATAAAAAACAAAAAGAGAAAAAGAAAAACAAAATCCGACCATTAAAACGATACTTCTTCAAAAGTAACCGACAAAAACAAATAAAGAACCGTTCCCACTGCAATGGACGGCGGAGATAGTGTGTAAATATCACGGAATCACTTGTCCGGTGCGATAAAGCATTATAGCTTGACCGGTTGACGGCTTGCGTTAGTTATTGCTGAATTATTCTTCATGGGGGTACATTATATTTGCACAAAGCATTAAAATTGCTTGGGATTATTATGGAGAAGGCAAGTTTTTTTGATATTTGTTTTTGGCTATTATTTCCGGATTTATGTAATGAATAGAATATCGTTATGGCTGACTTTAGCTGCCTGCTGGTTTAATTGAGAGAATTTTAATAATAATTCATATCTTTGGAGTTTTCACAGCATGCCCTTCATGCATAGCAAGACTAATCGAATGGGCGGAATCACATCACACTAATCACATCACACCAATATTATAAATGCTAAAGTTTGTGCGTGGGTGTTTGTGTGTGTGTGTGTATATTTGTTACTCTTTCACGCTGAAACGGCTGGACGGATTTGGATGAAATTTAGAATGGATATAGCTTAAACCCTAACTTCACACATTGGCTACTTTTTATCCCGGAAAAAGCATGTCGTTAAACCAAATAACACGCGGGCGGAGCCGCGGGCAAAAGCTAGTTAGTCATATATTTATTTATAGCTACTTTTCCTATCAACTTTGTAGTGTTTTTAGGGCTACGTACCTCAAGAGAAAAAAACGGAGCCCTTATAAAACTTTGTTGTCCGTCTGTCTGTCTGTGGAGGTATCGATTTGAAATCATCATCATCATTGTACGGCCTTTATTTATTCCTGCGTTTTTCATAATTATTTAAAGTTGCATATTGAGTTGTGTGATCCATTTTTTCGCCTCCGGAGTGAGGTTATGTAACTCAGCAAGGCCTTCTGGGAAGCAACGAGTCGGGCACTCATCCACAATGTGGGCTACGGTTTGCTTTGGTGCACCACAGTTGCAGCTTGGTGAGCTTTTAAAGCTCCATTTGTGAAGCTGGTAGTTACATCAAGCTACACCCGTACGTAGCCGGTTCAGGGCTGCCCAAGTCTTACGGCTCTCCTGAAACCTTGCCGATGGGATAGACGGGTCCAGCATGAGAACAGTTGGACAATCCTGAGTCGCCCAGTTTCTTTTCCATTCAGCGTTCATATCCAAAGTCCTCTCCAGCATAGGATCAGACCAAATAGCACACGGTAGGTGGTTAATTGTCTTAGTGATAGGCATTGGATGTGGAGCTTGGTTGGTAGGTATTGTGTTGAAATTAAAACTATATACTCAGGTCTACAGTCCCTTGAAGCTGTGAAAAATCAAACTTCTTAGTTAACTGAAAAAAAAACGGCTGTTTTTGCCTCAAAAAACGTATATTTAGACACTCTGAAAGAAATAAAAATTTATAGGGTATTTTCCGTTTACTTAGAACTATGAAATTTGACAAGTAATACCGTCTTATACTACAAGTATAAGGAAAAATGTGAAAGCTATACATTCGTAATTAAATTATAAAAAATATAGTCTTTAACGGAGCCCTCGGTGGGCGAGTCTGACTTACACTTGTCCGGTTTTTGTATTTTTACTCCTTTATTTTTAATGCAAGTGTATAATTTTATTAAATTATTTATTTAGGCGTATTTTTTTCATTTATTTATCATATTTATTTTTATCGTCATCCACCCATCCATCAGCCCGTGTTCCAAATTTCGCCACTCATGGCGGTCCTCCGTCCTCCTCATCCAGCCGCCATCTACAACGTTCTTCAGGTCGTCGGTCCATTCTAAAGCCGTTCGGCCCCAACGGCCATCATGTCGGCTACAAATATGGCCTGCCCACTGCCACTTCAATTTACTGAGCCTACTGATTTTGATCGTATTCTATTGTTTTTTTAGAATAATATTGACTTGTAATACGTATATTTTATGTACCTATGTAACAAAGTAAAATATTTAAATTTCAGAACGACCAATAAATTAATTGATTGATCTACCTATATAAGCAGTCTTTAACCGCTCGTCTGTCAAAATAATTTATTCCATTCTTTTATTTTTAGGTCATTGAATACATATATATACGCTAGATTCGTAAAAATAATACAGAGAGGAGAACTATTCTTTTCGGTTTATATTTCTTTGTTAATATGTGTCCAGTATGATCAGTATAGTATGTGGTTTCATTGAAGGATGGCAGTCTAAGTATTGACACCGATATATTAATATCCCTATAGCAAAATAATGCAGAGCGAATCAGCAAAACTTTTACTTACGTAATTTAAAAATATTACTATCATACGACCAACATATAAATAACAATCTTAGTATTTCATATCCGATTTAAGCTCACTTACTCCTACATACAGGGAAAGGACTGAATATGTAGATAACCGAGATAGCGGGAAAGAATAAAAATGGGGGCTGGTGTGAACACCGCTTAAATCATAGCAAAGATTTATAACCGCTAAGGTGGATACTTATGGCTAAATGTGAAGAAAAGTTAGCTGAGATATAGTCATAAGGTAAAGTTAGAAAAATTTAATATTGTTAAAGATTTCCTAGTAGGTGAATGTTCTTGAGTAAAATTTTATGTAGGTTAATAGCTATCAAGCCCTATGATTGTAACTCGGTATCGTTTTTAGGGTTCCGTACCCGAGGGGTGCCAAGCGGGACCCCATTACTAGCCTCCGCTGTCTGTCTGTCTTTCTGTCTGTCCGTCCGTCTGTCACAGGGGTCTACAGCTTCAAGAGTTGAAATTTTCACAGAATCATCATCAATCAACACTTATAATAAAACAGTGGAAATCATGTGTCTGTACATTGAAGAAAAGTAATAGAAATAGAAAATGGATGACTAAAGAAGAGTAATAGAACACAAATCAATTATTTTTAGAATTCTTTTCTGTCTGTCTGTTTCTTCACGCACATCTCTAAAACTACTGAACGGATTTTCATGTAATTTTCACAACTGTGCAGAACTTAATTTGGAATAGAATATAGGCTTTATTTCATTAAAATCGGATCTTGGAAAAAAAAGTTATCGTCATTTAAAGATTTTTGGAATTTACTTTTCTACTGGTAGAAGTTATGTAGCAAATAATAACTCCCGAAGTTTATAAAATTTGATTAGAATGCAGACCCTTCAAGTTTGGGCTTATTTGATTGGTCTTTATTAGCACTTTGGTAAAACATGGTAACTAGGGTCTGATGATGAGCACTTTGGTAAAATATGGTGACCAGGATCTGATGATGGGACTGGAAGATGGGTACGGGATCTCCTCAACGCACAACAGCAGACCCTTCGAGTTTGGGCTTATTTGATTGGTATTTATTAGCGCTTTGGTGACCGTTGCATGTAGTCGTTCAAAAGATCATATTCTTTTGTTTTCCTTATTTCCACGAAAATTTTTTCGACGCGGGTGGAGCCGCGGGCAAAAGCTAGTAATAAAATAATATGATTAGAACCTAAACGGGACATAACACGAAAAATAAAAAATAAATGCAGTTTTTCAAGGTTATTTGTTTCAGCTCTATCCGAAAAACGGCTATAATTACATGTTTCAAATTTGGTTATATTGTTGTTAAGTAAAACAACAAATAAAAAGAATTATGGTTCCGTGCTCAAACGGAGCCAAATTGTTTGTCAGGCGCTACCATTTTAGCGGTTTGTTTGTCGCCTTGAAATTGCTATGGCATCCATATTGTTATTATTATTTCCTATAATGTTATTGTGTAGAGGAATAGAACCCTTTTTGCAGGAGTCCGACACACACTCGACCAAACTTGTAATACACTCCTATAACAACGAGAATTAACGTTAAACTCTACTTATGCTTATAGAAAATTTAGGTCCTTGAAGCATTTTATATCTATTAATTTAATTATGAAAAAAATATAGTAGAAATATTTACAAAAACCTTTCTAGTTTAAGAGTTCCAAGAAGGTTTGGACAACATACTTAACTCGGCAATATTAAACAACAAATTCGTGAGATAATAATTTTGAAGGTGACGAAAAATTAAATTTAGAATAGTGGCTATAAAATTAAATTGATATGGTTAATGGATGCAACTCAAATCCCAAAGGCACATGAATATGATATTTTGAACCAAAATAATACAGAAGCATACTCTCATTTACAACTATAACATACTGCCGTTTATATTTATAACATTTTGGTAGTTATCGTCGTGAAAAGCTTCTGCTTTACGGCTTAATATAGGCACAGTAACTAAGAGATTTTGACTCTATCCCAGGTGCAATAAGGTTGGCTTTATGATGCCGTTGTGCCTTCCTAGTGAGGTAGTGTGCCTTTGTCAGAGTCAGGCCGCTAACGACTCACGACCGAATCGTTACTGTATTTGTTTTACTTTGAAGCATACTGAAGGCTATCGAGCCTTGTGGGGAGCCCTAGAAACAGCAAAACTTACTACGTGATACAGAATGTTAGGAAAAGTACCGCGTTCCTTTCAACCAGCACCTATAGAAGTGTAACACATTTTAAACAAAGCGGGAAATCTTAGATCCGTAGCGTTTGCTACGCCGTAGTAAAAAAGGGTAGTGAAGTTGTTAAACTATACGTGGTCGACGGATCGCAGTACTTTTCCTAACATCCTGTATAATGAGGTTTAATCAACTGCCTCTGTGGTATAGTCGACCACATAGTATCGACCACGGAGGACCCGTGGTCCAGTTCCCGTAGAGGCATATTTGTGTCCGGTCTGCGTTATTCGGAAAGAAGTTTAAGCTGTGGGTCCAATTTGTGCTCGAAGTTACTACCCATCACGCTGGGAGGTAATAATCGTTGGTGAATCGTGGTTGTACTGTGAAATTCAACCACAAGTAACAGTTTTACATGACATGACGAGTGAAAATAAAATTAATAAACAATTAAAAATTATATTGGACGCGTAGCAAAAGTACACTACAAAAGTAATTGTAATCTGTAAAGCTTTTTGAAAACTCATAGCGTATTGTCTTGTAAAGTACCATAATTTTGATAGGCTGATACCATAATTTTGGAGCTAACTCATAACACCCCTGATTGGAATACTGGAGTTGACTAGGCGCAACATGGATCGTTTTGTACAGTCAGCACAAACACGCTTTAAAGTTATTGTGCAGCCCCCTGATTCTGTATCGTAAAATCAGTTGCCAAACCGAGTGCCTATCGTCGAAAACATACATATCTGTTTATCTAAGCATACGTTCGCACTTGAAATGACGTCATATTTAGTAAATAGTTCAATAACCATTGAAGGTTATTTTGGAAGTTCATTTTTATCTATTTTTGGTGTATAGCAACCGATTCAAAGATACGTAATAGGCCCGCTAGACCATTGACAACTTAATGCATAAAATAACACAACTGTGCTAGAAAATCGGAATTGACACTAATCTATTGTCGTGTAAAGCCATAAATCACATTTACTTAAAACTTTTTACTCTAAAGCAACAAAGGTTGGGTAGTGCGTTATCCTGTCGCTTCTACCTTAAGCTTAACGTATTTACAATCAGCCAACGACCCACATGCAAATCGGTACATTCCTGAACACGGATCACTAGTTTCCAGTGCCAGAGTTACTAATTCATAATAACCTTAGTTCAGCCCTGAGTTGATCCGATGCCATTTCAAAGGCTCGGCACAAATTATTGTCATTAAAATTTCAACGCTTACGGAATCGATGTTGCCAACGGTGGATATTTCTTTGGTTATGGGGAACTTTAATCTGGCTCAGTTCATGGGTTCTATCATTGTAGTGATATACATTGATTAATAGAGCCTAAAAAAATAGACTCGGGAGCCCTCATGTGATTCGCATTATATATGAATATTAATATATATATTTATAATATTTTAACAAATAATTACGAATATTTTCTAAATCTAAAAATGACCATAAATGATTACCAAAATGACTAGAACTAATAAGTATAACAAATTTAAGAAATAGCTGGAAGCTGCACTAAAGTTTTCGATCCAAGATACCCAATGTCTTAGGGCTAATCATGACTTGCATAATCTAACTACAACTAAGCCTAATTCTAACCTATACTAAAAACTAAGTCAGTTTAAACTAAAACCATAAATTTACACTAATACCATATATTCACTCCAAGAACCACTAACAAAACCCAGCCCACTACCTACCCTGTACACTCATACACACACACACACCTTCTCTAATATACATCCTTAAATCAGCTTGGCATGGAGGTGGATTATTTTACGACAACAAATATGTAACGTAGGTAAGCGAAGCGTAGCGCAGACCGACCCGCTGGACCCTCTACCCAAAGGATGTTGCAGGTAGCGGCTGGATGAGGAGGACGGAGGACCACCAAGAGTTGTAAAATCTTCTTTAAACGAGTATATGGGCCTATGCCCAGCAGTGAACGAACAGAGGCTGATGAACGGATGGACAAATAAACAAATATTATCTTCAATGACGTTACTTGTTGTTATCCCAAAATATTTATGAGGAAATTCCATGAATGCAATAGGGCAACACCTTGAAATAAGTAATCTTAGCACAGCACTTAAGATAATTTTCCTTCAAAGGATACTTGCCGCTGAATTACCATCTCCCCCGATTAACTTAAAGAAACCAAACTTCTGGGGATTAGCCCGTAGTGGGAATATTACATGACTGTCATGGACCATAGGAAGTAGCGACAAAAAGCCTTCTGAATGTTAAATGGACACAGAGTACAAAAATAGGCAAGGGTTCTTTGTTTGTTGAAGTTCTTTTGGTTTGATCGCTTCACGCCTGTCTCCCAGTGGGGTAGGCAGAGACGAGAAGTCTCCATCTGCTACGAAGTGTGAACCTTTTTTCAATAGCATAAGCTCGTTGAATCTAAGTGTTTTAGTATTGGTCTATCTTCACCATAGAAAGAAAGAAGAAAAAAATATCTTCATTTCAAAAACCACAGAATAACAATAAATATTTGATCATTTTATGATTCATACAAAAAATAAATAATTATTATAACGAATTAGACACACTATATAGTTTTGAAAAAGGAGTCCAACTCCGTTTATTGACACAGCCAAGGGAACAGCGCTGGTATTTTGCTGGATCCTATAAAGATTAAAACTTATAAATGGTAACTAATTTACATGAAAAAAACGAACTTAAATAAAAAGCGTATAGCGTAAAATACATACAAATAATAAATCAATAATAGTCAACTAATAGTTAAGTAATATGAAATAAATAAACAAATAATAGTCTTTATAATTTATAAAAATGCTACATGGTGTTTAAAATGGTGTTAACAATGTTAAGCCTGCTAGATGTCAATTTTTTTATCACTTATAGATAATTAGGTGCTGAAATAATTGTAAAAAGGTCACTCTACGCATAATAAAGTGATTATTTATTAGTGATTGATTGTTCACTCGACTCTAGCAGCAATTTTCACGATTCGTGTATTTAATAAATCAGTTGATTATAAACATTTTCAACATCCTAAGCTAAACTGCCTATTTGAGCATCTTTAAATATTTTGAGAATTCATCATAAATTGTTTATTATTTTCTCAAGAGCATTTATTTTAAGGATTCTTCAGGATTCGTTTCCAAACGCACAAATTATGATTGCTTTTTGTATTTTTAATAGAAGCAATAAATAAATGTGATTTATGGCACTACGCGAAAATAGTTTAATATCCATTAGGCTTTTCTAGCTAAGTTGTGTTATTTTATGCATTACTTTGTAAATGATCCTGCACAACAATTATAAACACGCTTTAAATAAAACTCGCAATAATTTAATGTCCATTAGGCTTTTCTAGCAAAGTTGTGTTATCTTAGTAACGGATTTTAAGAACAGGGTGCGGGCCATTCATATTGGAACTAAGAAATATCTCATTCTGGATAAATAAAATATGAGTAATTGTCCTATACAGTAACCGCTTCTCTCTCTGCATTCGCGAAGAGCGCGTTCTAACCCACGACTGGCAATTTTGCGTGGCGTTATATTTATTACCTTAATTAAATGTTAAGCCGTCGATTTATAGGCATTCTGAATAGGGCCTTGTGTTGCTATGTGGATTTTGGAAATTTGAACTGTAATAATTAAATCAAAGGGGATTAAAGTATTTGCATTTTGAAAAAAAAGGCAACTTGTCATGGCGTCATCAATAACTTGAGTTTTTCTCAAGGCAACTTTATTTAATAAAATTCATTTCTGCCTCAATTTTTGTATGGCAGTGTAGGAATCGTGTTTGGTTTGATAAGTGTGTTATTTTAACGCCTCTTTTGGCCCCGTTTGTGCCCGGCAAATGTGCTTCGGAAGGCACGTTAAACTGTTGGTGCATTTGTGCCCGAAGTAAGGCGACATTACTACCCATAACGTTTGGGACGTAGTAATAATAACCGTCGGTGAAAAGCGTGTGTACCAAGTGTGGACTGTGACTTGCTTTTCACAGTTCATACTTGGGAACACCTCTGACACTGACTAAATATGCAGTGACACAAACACGTGTGAAACTTAAACGTTTATTGCAATCTAAGTGTGTTCAGATCTTAAGTCTATAGGCGTTGCAAATGAAACCCAACTTAAAGCTTACAAATATATATTATTTATTATAATTGAACACAAATTTAATTTTAATTTAAGCTGTTAAAACCACGTTATAAATTTATAACATAAAAAGAAATGAAAGTAACATTTAAATAAAAATTCAAAAGAGCAGACTATCACTAGGTAATTATTCTGTTGTAAATTTCTCAACCAAATAAGTAACATTTTTTATAGACATATTTTTATTATTTTAAAGAAAATTTATTATTTTACTATTTCAATTCTGTAGGTACTCCCTTATTCTTTAAGAGGTACGTACGTCACTTTAAGTTCTGTCAGAATATAGTTATAAATTGTTCACTTCGTAGTTTCGTCCAAATTTTTATTATACCTTTTGGGGAAATTATTTTATAAAACTAACGTTCATAAGATGTTCTACTTATGAAATTTAAAAAAAAAACCCTTTTAAGTGTACAAAAAATTAAAAAATATATAAATGGGTAATTTTGGATACAAATGCGATAAAAAGTCGATAGACACAACATAAATCTTCATTGTAAAAAGGGCAGGTAGATTTAATTTCCTAAAATTGCCTAATTCATTCTAATATATGCGTTGATATCGAATTTATCGAGAAACTAGATTTTTTAGGACAACAATTTCTCTAATTCAATGTTATTGTGTTACAATTTTTTTTGCTTTTCGGTAAATCCCGTAGGCTGGCAATATTAAGGGCAGCTGCTCCCTCGCGTGCTTCATAGAAATATGAGGTTTAAGGCAAGCAAAGGGTTTGGAAAGTTTTCTTGATTTACGGTTACCTTAAATCCTTTTGTCTTCAGTTTTAATTGTAATTTTGAGGTGCAAAGTTCTGAAAACAGGCTTCCGTTAAAAAAATTGTAAATGCATACAATGGCGTTGTACCAGTACTCATTCTACTTGAAAATTCATTTAAATATTTGAAAAGAAACGTTTTTTATTACCACTTTAGGCTCTTATCATAAATGAATGTTTACAAAGCTTCCTCAGTAATTACCAAATATCTTAATAACACAACTTTTGAAACCTATATAACTTTTAAAACTTGTATGTATTAACGTCTTAATATAGAGCTGAAACAAATAACATTACAAAAATTGCATTTGTTCAAGGCTTTTTTCAGCTTTTCATTGAATATTCCTGGCTGCATAAGTGTGGGTGTATATAAAAATAAAAATAAATAAAAAGTAAAATTTGTTCATTTCTGTATAAAGCAGTTTTAGTACAGATCACAGCACTACCCATCGTTTTACGCTTAGTATACTGCCTGTGTCAGGAAACACCGCTCCTACACAATTACCATAGATTACATTCTGTTTAGTTATCCATAACAACAATTTGAATAAAAAAAATAAACAATATTTTATAAAATATAAGGATACAAGCCACAATTCAATGAAATATGTGCCATTGCGTGCATCGGTGTTTATATATCCGTAAAGAATGTGTATGTTACTGGCCAAACTCGATTTTAGGACAAAATAGTTTGGCTAGGCTGAATTAGTTTTTCGCGAGAGCTCGTGGGTTAGGTTAGAAGGGTGCGAAGTGGCGCGACAGCCATATATAAATATTATAGTGGTTATATGACGACCCCGAACCACCTTGTCCCAGGCCAAACTAGTTTGTCCTGAAATCAGGTTTGGCCGGTAAATAACATGTACATATTTCCAAGATAGTAGAAATAGAGCAGCACAAGGCAAAATTTAGGCTAAAGAAAGTAAATATTGCCAAAAGAAATCATGTAACCGATTTTCAATAAAAAAACTGAATGCAACAGAATAAAAAATCTACCGTTACCCAAATACTGAAACATACTTCACTGTATACGACGCACTTAACAAATTGTTTCTCCATACTTTGCTACTTTTCATCACAATCAACCGTTTTTTTTTTTATCAGGAATTTTATCTCGTTTACCTCATTTAGGGAAGCATCTTTCAAGAACCCAGCTTATAACAAGCAACATATACGCCCTTAAGCTGCATAAGCACCGCGCATGCACTAATTACACATGATGACAGCTCATTACAGCGAGCGTCATCAAAACGAATGTCTACGCTTAGTTGTGACGTCATACTCTAGTGAGATGTTGGCTACCTATGGGGATTTTTCAGAGATCCTTTAGACATAGCAATCGAAATTTCAATGGCTGTGTACGTCTGTCTGTCTGTCCGTGAGTAACTTAAAAATGGTTGGGCCGATTGAAATGAAATTTTCATCTGCAATAAATTGAGTTTGGCCATTCAAAGAGGAAATGTGGCCAGCGTTCTGGGCACCATGCCGCAGGGGACAATTTTAGAACAGGTATATTATTTGTAGTTATTTTCAAGTTTAAGAGTGTAATTTATATTGTTAGGTAATTTTAGTTTAGAATAAGTTTTTCTTTATATTGTAAATTATGAATTAAAGTAAACTAATAAATTCACAATTTGGAAATATTTCAAAAACTTGAATGCGTTGTCAAATGAAGCGTATTTTAAAACAGACTACGTCTACAGTGCCAGTACATTGTATGCGACGTACAGTTTACAGGCTTTATTAGGGTTGAAAATATAACAGTGCATATGTAAAAGCCTCTCTCCTACATTTACTGTTTGCGTCCCATTAAGGTTTGTACAAATTCTTTTTTCCTTTATGTATACAAGAAATGAGAGCTTTATTTAAAGTTTCCCTCCAGGGATTACGGTTTATATGGATGTAATAAATCTGTTTAAAAAAGATATATTTTTTAAACATTCCTTTCTTTGTTATTTTTGGGAATTTGTAATTATACAGCTATATATTATATTTTAAGATCAGCTAAAAGAACTAACATCAAGAGACTTGAATTTTAAATAATCACAGATAAATTCATTAAATTAGTAGATGGTTAGATGAAAAAATAAAACAATTTCACTACTTTTATTTCTTGATGGAATACTTTTTTAATTCCTTTAGACTATTTTAGACTAATATTTGTATACCTACCGAATAATAATCAAATCAAATTGTCTTTGCCAAAAATATATTATAACGCTATGAAAATAACACAAAAGATTTATTTTTTAATAGCTTACAATGAAGATAAATTAGTCATCACGTCAGACCTCTTTACAGGGTGTTTACTACGGATCCATTGATATACTTTTAGAACTCATCGATACTTGGTTGAATCAACAACTTTTTTCTCTTGCTCCATGACGCAATTGTATCATAAAACACGATATTACCCATGGGTTCGTTCTTTCATCGCTTGAGTAATTGAGAAATTGTACCTATATAGCTTGATTTGATCGCTGTGATTTAGTCCGCAACTACCGGGGGCTGAAAAGTCACAGGCGTTTTACACAAACGCTTCTGATGCAAAACGAATTAAAAAAGGGTCCTTACCTTTGTAAAATTACATCTTTTTTCATATTATTGCTTCACAATTTCAGCTTGACACCAAAATAAATGCAAAAATATAATCATAAATTAATTAAAAATTATACAGATTTTTTTTTTGTTATTGTTGTATATTTTTTTCAATGCACAGTCAACCTTCAATGGGGGTGCGGGGAGGCAGTACGATGGAAAGCTTTCGCTTCTGCACCATACTACAAAAAAAAATTACATAAGATAGTACAAACAAATTGAGAGAAATTAAACAAATCATATCTAAATTTCATAGGTTTTATATTCTGAGGCTGATTTTTTTTAAGTCATGTGTGCAGCCCTGTGCGGAAGATGTGGACCGAATCAACATTCTATATAAGTTTTATTTACATCACTAAATTGGCCACAATTTTGAAGGACTGAACTTTTAAGAGTTATTTTATTACTTTTCAGCGACGATAAAAGAGGAATATTGTGAAAAAAGAAGCTAAATTACGAATTGAACAAAAATGGATTCAAAATGTAATAATTTACGTTTGTCCGCTGCTGTAACACCGAAAACAATATCAACGATATTTGGTATTACAATTTTGGTGTCTTTGTTTTTTAACCGTTTTTTTTTCTTTGTAGCTAAGATCAAATAAAAGTTTACTACCAGACATGACTGTCTTTACTATGATTTTATAAAAAAAATATACTAACGATTATTAGTATCAGAAACTAAGGTCGTAATTGCCAAAAACAAAAAAATAGAGTAGTTTGTAATTTAAATAGTTTTGAATGGATACATTAACCAGCTACAGAGCAACAAGGCAGTTATTATCATATTTTAAGGCAATAGCGATGACTAATTTTTGCATTTAAAACATAAAAGATTATTTAATATTGATATGGTCACTATAAGATGTTGTTAGGTTAGCTAATTATGTAATAACTTAAAACAGAAGGTCCCTTAAATAGGGACTGAATAAATAAACCGACTTCGATTTTCGAAGCTGCGAGACTTGTTATTTTTTACAAGTTTTATTTTTGATGGCATCTCATTTCTTTTTGTAGATAGTCCCACTTTTTTTCCATTCCGGTACCTTCTACTTACAACTACAAATGTAACTTTGTAATCCTATATATTTATTTATGCAATTCGTGTATCTAGAAAACTGGACCGAAATTGAAAAATATTTTAGTTTTTCCTTGATTTATACACTAAGCACAAATTGTATTCTAAATTTGAAGCTTCTATGTCTGCTAAAAGTGCCTTAGAGTTTTAATGATCGGTCAGTCAGTCAGTCAGTCAATCAGTGAGTGAGTGAGTGAGTGACAAAATTGAGAAAATTTGACTAGCTATGACTTATAATTCTTAAACTACTAGTTTAAATTGAATGAAATTTGAAATAAACCGTGTTTATTCACTTCATGCTTGGTTACTGAAAATTCAGGCTTCTAGTTTTATCCACAACGAAGTTATAGGGGGTCGAAAATGGCCTGAACTGTTTCGAGAAAAGAATGGTGCGGCCGTGTCGCTTTTTAGCTCGACTTTATGGAGGCACTGTAGTGCCCCCAGATAGCTTATATTTCACTATACTTCACCTTAAATCTGTAATCTTCAAAATAACAGCTCCCACAAAGCCCTTTGTACAAAAATAACTGCGCAATTTTTGTAGTAATTGGATTTAATCTCTCTTTATGGGCCAAATTAATTTCTACAATTAATCCTGACCCCAACATAATCATAGACTGTTCATTACATGTCTAACGCAAACTGGCCAATAATCATCCTTTGCGTAGTACCTTACTGGCAACAAACATATTAAATAACCCATCCAGAGGTATTTCAGTCTTCGGAGTACGTAATAAGAGTCATATTGAATGATTGGGTAGATTTGCAAGGGTTTAGTAGGCTGAATTCGAGCGCTTGGCCTATTATTAATTCCACTAATACGCGCTAAGCACGTTTCACTTAGTTCCCCTGTTTCTAGGCAAAGCTTGGCCATTTGATCAAACGTTTGCCCCGTTTTTACTTCCTTACATGGGTTTTACTATAGGGTGCTCAAAATATTACCTATGAGATAAAAACTGCTTTGTGCTTATCGTAGGATTAGACTCCTGCATTTGGATCTTTGATTGAGTTTTTCAGAATTTATGCTGGTAGATATATTTTGTCCCTCTTAAGGGGGCACCGAGGTTTTTGCGAAATAATTGCGTTCGTTGGATCCCTTGCTGTAACGATATTACTTAACCTTTAGTTATGCAAATTATATACA
Source organism: Ypsolopha scabrella (assembly GCA_910592155.1). NCBI lineage: Eukaryota > Metazoa > Arthropoda > Insecta > Lepidoptera > Ypsolophidae > Ypsolopha > Ypsolopha scabrella. Next base: position 3,166,780 of record OU342978.1, read on the forward strand.
AATAAGATATTTAAAGATTCATACACTTTAGAAACAAGATTACATGACGATTCTTCAATAGAAAAAAAAATTGGTACAGATATACTGTCCCGCATAGTATTGGACTATATCACACTAGTCACTTTCAGAAAAAAATGTCGCAGATGGCTGCTTTCTTTGCAGTCCTTGGCTGGTGGTAGGCCTATGGTTCAGTAATGTGTCTAATAATATAAATTGTGTAATGACAACTGTCTTAACTTTGTTTAACTTTAAATAATTTAGGTACTTTTGTTTTCTAAATTCTGTGTGTTTTAATTTGTTTATTTATTATCTTTCCTTTTTGTGTGTTTCTTGTTAATTAAAGGCTAAGGCTGAAAATCGGCGGCTTTTTGTTTAAATAACAGACTGTCATAAGCCGAGTCTTAGACCGATTTGTCTCTTTTCATGTATAAAATTATTGTGTATTAATTGTATTGTGTTTTTTGAGACAAATAAAAAGCTTTTATTATTATTATGTAGGTACACTTTTCAGTCTCGGACCCATAGGGACCCGGTCATTTGAAAGGCATTCATGGGGCCGAAGCCAACATTGAAGAGGCCTTAGTACCATTTTATCTAAATGTGAGATGGCCGCATCCATGGAGGCCTCTCCCTCAATGTACCATTGGGATACATTAACGGAAAGTCCCCCATAGTTGCCAAACTATTGCTAGGAAGGAAGACTTGGAGTGGGCTATGAGGATGGGATGCTAAATGGGCCGGATAACAGGGCTATGGAGTGAGATAACGGACATCTGCCTCAAAAATCTCTCACAAATTTAAGTCTGGCAGATGGTGACTTGCTGCTTGATGACTACCCAGAAGGATAGCCGTTGTGGACCCCCTATCTAGCCACCATGGGGTGGCCAGAGAGCAACACTATGTAAGCAGCTAAGGTTCTCGAGAGGTGAGTCTGCGCAGCGCAAGATCCTTATACAGTCAACTGCCCCCGGCGTTATGACATTTTACACTTCCAACCTGGAGCATAGGTTCCGCTCTTGCGACTCCACTCTGGCCGGCTGGTTAAGGCAAGCGCAGAGGCTGGGAGGTGTGTCGCTGTGTGTATGTGTAAGTGCATGTGTGTGTGTTTCCCCTGGAGGTAGGGTCCGAGGTGTCGCCACTCACCATCGGCTCGCCACAAGCCGCCCTGCGGTGACTGCTTGCACTGTACGTACCAGAGGACAAAGGGGTCGTCACACCCCGACGCCATCTAGACGCACCAGTGGGCGGTGGGGTCGTCACATCCCTACGCCGTTATCCGGAATCGTCCCGACATTTTATATGATGTCCAGAGTCCCGATAAAATACAAATTATCCCGACAAATAACAAATAACACCAAATTGCTGGAGTCAGTGAACTCAAATGCCAAATACTTGTGGCAAAGTAGAAAATAAGTATGTTTTAGTTGTCTCATAATTTAATCTTATAATTTTCAACTGCATAATCTCATAATTGCCAAAAAAAGTATTTTGTTGTATGTAATTACTTTAATATTAATAATAAAAAAAAAGTTGATTCGTAATATTTATTTGTCCCAACCATAATCCCAAAATCTCGACTTTTTGAAATTTTGCCCAGATATTTTGGTTTTCCCATCTGGCAACCCTACTCACCACCCATCACGTTGAGACGTAATAATCGTCGGTACCGGGTATGGACTGTGACTTGCATTTCACAGTTTACACTCGGGAACATCTCTGACACCCTCTCGGGGATTCATGTCGTGACGATATGTTTACTGATACTAGGGGAATATTTCAACTCTAATAGTATTTAACACCCAGTATATAGGCCAGTGTTTAGGTAATGCAAATCCGTATCCCAAAATCCGGCCATCATTCTTCCTACCAAAGGTTTACGACTCCTGGATTTTCTACTGGCTGTAAAACTGAGGAATAGTTCATTTAAATTAATGCCTAAATAGGTTCAAGGGTTAAAGCAGGTCCCCTTACTGCTTGTGTCGAGCTAGCCTTATAGCCGTGGCTTTACCTGCGTCAGTTTATATGTTATTGTAGGTTTTTTTATGGCAGCTGTGGTCTAGTGGTCCGAAAGTCACGAACACTAATCCAGAGGTCGGGGGTTCAAATTCAGTAGTGGTGCGATAAGTTATGTATTTGTGTCTGAAGTACAATTCTACACAATAGTATTTATCGTGGTTACGGTGATAGGGCTCACCACCTATGGGGGCATCCATTAATTACGTGAGGCGTTTAGGGGGGGGGGGGGGGGGGGAGCGGGGGTCAGGCCGATTCTCATCTAATCTCTTGTGGAGGAGAGGGGGGTCCTGGCAAGTATCACGTAATTTTTTTTCTGCAAGAAATAGTGTAAAATTGCGAGAAAACTGGATTGAATTGATCAAAACGTGTTTTTCTGTTAAAATATGACTAAGTATTTATCGTGGTTATGCGAACACCACAAAGTAGTATTATATAAAAATAATTAAGGAAATTGTATTTTTTTTTAAATGAAGCATAGTGTATTTACACTAAAAATACGCATTTTGAACAATCTCACGTGATATTAGAGGGAGGGGGGAGGGGGTCGAGCCAACGCTCACGATATCTCACTAATGGGAGGAGGGGGGTCAAAAAATCGCCAGAATCACCTCACGTAATTAATGGATGCCCCCTATCCCGCTGAGACGTAATAATGGTCAATAAATCGTGGGTGTACCAGCATGGACTGTGACTTTCAAGTTTTGACAGCAGTAAAACTAAAATTAAAGCCTTCAGAATCGACCTTAGTATCTTTCTAGCATACATAGCATATTTTCCACATGCCCTTTTTAGGGTTCCGTACCCAAAAGGTAACCAACGGGACCCTATTACTAAGACTCCGCTTTCCGTCTGTCTGTCTGTCCGTCAGTCTGTTCATCTGTCACCAGGCTGTATCTCATGAACCGTAATAGTCAAACAGTTGAAAATTTCACAGATGATATATTTCTGTTGCCGCTTTATCAACAAAAACAAAAAAAAAATATTAAAGGGGGCTCCCATACAACAAACGTGATTTTTTTGCCAGTTTTTGCTCGACATTGATAACGGCAAAAGGTAGACACTTGGAATATTCACAGAATATTAGGTTATATATTAACTTTAAAAATAAATAAATGAATTAAAATAAAACAATTATTTAAGGGGGGCTCCCATACAACAAATGTGTTTTTTTTTTGCTCGTTTTTGGTACGCAAACCTTCGTGCGCGAATCTGACTCGCACTTGGCCGGTTTTATAATAAAACCATCCATAATCAAATAAACGGGTCAAGTAGGATTCGTACCCTGAGAGCAGTTATACTGACCAAATTAATTTGACCCACACGATCTAGTAAACTCCATATCTAAAGGGTCTAATTTAATTGGTCGGTATATCTTCTTGAGTTTTTAAATATCGATCATTTTAAGTTTTTTTTCTGGACCCAGACCTAATTGGGAATAGGTTTTCACGATGATCCAAGTAGTGTACAATTGATTTCGTAAACAGCAATAACTTTACTTTCTGTTAAGTTAGAAGCCTAATTTTTAACCTACCTTCTGTAGGGGGTATTGGTTTTAACTTGATATTCTTAAAGGCCCCCGATAAAAGGGGTCTTGACAGACGGACAAACAGACAGACAGACAGACAGACGGACTACAAAGTGATCGATTCAGTCCGCGGCGAGAGCTCTCAGCGCACGGGCGTGTTATTTTTCTGAGCGTAGGCATAAAAACGTAATCGAATAATACTGCATTTTTTATTCACTGTGCGAATATAATTATTGTTATCAAAGTATTACAATGCCAAAGTGCAGAATATGCAAGTTGTTCGTTTCTACTTCTAAAGAAGATGTCTTTATGTGTGAAGGGACATGTGAATCATATTTTCATAAAAAGTGTGTGCGGAACACAAAAATGCTCGAAGAGCAGAAATGTGAAGCGTGCCAAAAACAGAAGACCCCTGAAACTAAGAAGATACAGCTTAAAGTTGACCCCAAGGACACAATGTGACACAATTTTAGTGCAATTAAATGAAAAGTTGGCCATTTTAAGTACAATGCAAAAAACACTGGATGATCAGGCAGAATCTGTCGAATTTTATGCAGAACAGTACCAAACTCTTATAGAAGAAAAGGCAAAAAGCGACAGAAAATTGAAGGACTTGGAGCAGAAGCATACCCACCTGCAAAAATGCAACAAAGCGCTGGAGGAAAGAGTAGCTACTTTGGAAGCCAAAGATAAAGAAAAAACATCGAGATTATTGGTTTGGAAAATCAAGAGGGAGAAGACTTGAAGAAAGTAGTCGTGAAAGTGGCCCATAAATTGGCATTGAAACCAGAAAGAATTATTCATGAGGGTAGGCAGAAAAAACCAGAGCGCGAATCAAGATCGGCCGCGGCCGGTGATCTTGACCTTGGCTTCTAGGACCGATCGCGATGAATGGTTAAACAAAAGAAAGTCTCATCTTACCAATGCTGAAATTTTTAGTAATGATAATAAGAGAACTATTTTTATCAATGAAGATTTGCCGAAGGATTTGCGACAGCTTTTCTTCACTGCTAGAACTGCATTGAAACCCATGTATCAGTACATATGGATCAGTCATGGCAAAATCCTTGTACGAAAAGATCAAGAAAATAGAAAGGTCCATATTGTGCGTAATGAAGAAGATGTGCAGAAAATAAAAGAAGAAAATAGGGTCCAGAGTAGCGCTGAGTGAAGTCACTGAATACTATTGCATTTATTTTAGTGAGCTAAATAGCTACAAAATTCAAAGATTTACTATCAACAATCGTTACAGATATTCAATACAACAAATACACAGATGACAGTATATGGAGTCAGGAAATAAACAGTACAAATAAGAGCATAAATATAATACACCTTAATATTCGATCGATGCGAAAGCATTTTAATGAACTACTAGTACTTTTAAGTACTTGTCAGGATAAGTTTCATATCATCATTTTATCAGAAGTTAATATAAAACAAGATGAAATACTTATGTATGAAATACCAAACTTTGACCTAAACTGGAACACTAGAGAAACAAAGAGAGGAGGAGGAATCATCATTTACTCGCGAAAAGAGATAAATTTTTCTACAATTAATATAACTGGTAATGCGGGAGAATACATACATGGACAGATTAATATGTTAGATGACAGAAATATACATGTAAATGAAGAAGTGACACTTCATTTAATTTGAATTTACCGCGTTTTCACGCGTCAATCTATGGAAGGATGACAGACATGTTTGAAGGTTATGTAAACTGTTGTCAGACGAGTGTATCACACAGAAAACATCAAAATATTATAAGTAAATGAATTTGTGAAATAATAGCTCTAAATGTTGTATCTCTTTTCAGGTAAGATTAATAATTACTTGCATTAAACATGCATAACTTAAAAGATAAATATGTAACTAGTGTTTAATAAAAATATTCTCTTTTCAGAGCAACTCCATTTGGTTTTTATTTCACGATTCTGATAAAACGGGGCCTGTTTATAAAGCTACATTATAAAACAACATTTCTACAGCTGTTTTTAACAACAATGGAAAAATTAAAGTTTGAATTCATGGTGAAATCTGGTGAAGATCCAAAATCAAATATAATCAGCATAACCTCAATTACGGATACCGATAAAAACACATTTTACATCCCAGAACAGCTCCAACCGGCAAGACTACATGAGGCGATTATAAAAACACAAGCTTTTCAAAAAGTCAAAGCTACACTACAACGGAGACATGAAAAAAGACAAGTATGGATTTCATTGACATCGGAGATAAGTGATGTGTATATTGATCAAGATGGAAATATGCAGTTTAAAGGATATTTGCTGGAAGAAGCTTCACCGGAAACACAACAATGGGCTTCTACTTCAGGAGTCTCAGAAGAGGTTCTAACAAGAATTCTGGAGAGCTTCGCTGAAATGAAGAAGGATACATCTAAATCTCATCATAATATGAAAAATTTGTTAGAGAAATTTGTTATAGAAAAATTCAACAGTAAAACGTCAAATGTGTCCCAATGGATGATTATTTTTGAAGCGGAATGTGTGCGTTTAGGAATTGATGAAGACGTTAAGAAAATTGAAAGTCTTAGGTTATTTTTGGAGGAATCGTGTCTAGACTGGTACAGCTCCATGCTTATAAAGTATACGGTTAACTCTGAATGGTCAACATGGAAAAAAATCTTTTGTGAGACTTTTGCAGCCAGAGGTTGGTCACCGGTCAGGTATGCAATTTTATTGAAATATAGACAGGGCTCATTACAAGAATACGCTTTAAAAAAAGAAAAACTATTACTTGAGATAAATAAATCAATGGATAAACCCACTCTTATTGATTTGATTGCTACGGGGCTACCAAATTTTGTAGCAGATAAAATCGATAGGAACGATTTGAATGAAACTGAAGATTTATTTAATAATATCAGAGGTTTAGAATATTTAGTAAATGAAAAGAGTTTGGAAAAAAAAGATAGTCAGTTTTGAAAGTAAAATTAAGGATAAATATGTTAAAAATATAGTCAGTCCGTGTAAAATTTGTGAAAAAGAAAATAAAGGAACTCGTTATCATCCTGAATCCTTATGTTGGTTTAAAAACAAAAATGGTGATAGACCAAAAAGGGATCAGATAAGGAGCATTAACAATTCTGAATTAGAAACGGAATTAAATGAAATTGATCCAAAAAACTTGTAATTTCGCCATTAATTAAAATTAAATTATTAATAAATGACACATTGGAAACTTCGGGAATCTATGATTCTGGATCGAATGTGTCTTTAATAAATTCGAGATTATTGTCGTTAAAGAAAAACACAATTAATGATAACAAAAAAAAAGCAAGCTTAAAAACGATTAATGGCGTAAAAAAATCTATTGGAATGGTAACTTTAAAGATAAAAATTTTTGATATTGAAGAAAATGTTAATGTTTTTGTCATAGATGAAGAAATTTTCGATTATGATTTCTTAATTGGGTTAGATTGCATTGAAAAATTTAAATTGATCCAAAATGAGGATTTAAAAATTACACAAAGTATCCCTAACCCCAAAGAAGAAGATAAAAAAAAAGCAATAAATCCTAAAAATACAAAAATAATTCCTGGCTTTACAGGTAGCAACGAAGAGGAAACACAAAGTATAAATGATAAAAACAAGGATGTGGATATAGTTCAGAAAACTAAAAATGAAACAAATTATGAATGTAAAATAAATTTTAATGAAAACATAGAGGTGGACAACTATTCTATATCAATAAACCATCTAGACCTGCCAAAACAGTCACAAATAGATAAATTGATATGCAAATATAATTCACTTTTTGCTAAAGACAAGTATGATATAGGCACTGTAAAAGGTTTTGAAGCTCATATTGATTTAATAATAGACAAATATTGCAGTAAAAGACCATATAGGTGCACTATTGATGATATGAAAGAAATAGAAGAACAAATATCAAAATTATTAAAAAAAAAATTAATCGAGGAGTCATATAGTCCTTTTGCTGCTCCGGTTACATTAGCCTTTAAAAAGGAAGAAGGAAGAAGGTCAAGATTATGTATAGATTTTCGTGATTTAAATAAGATTGTGGTTCCTCAATCACAACCTTTATATTAATTGAGGATTTAATGGTCAAAACAAGAAGATGTAAATTCTTTTCAACACTAGATATAAACTCAGCGTTCTGGTCAATCCCTTTGAAAATTGAAGACAAACAAAAGACAGCATTTGTTACTCAAGAAGGCCACTTTCAATGGACTTGTTTACCATTTGGTTTGAAAACTTCTCCTGCGATTTTTCAGAGAATATTATCTAGCATAATAAGGAAACATAAATTATCCGATTTCACAGTGAATTACATAGATGATATCCTGGTATTCTCTGAGACATTTGCAGAACATATCAAACACCTATCACTATTATTAGAAGCGATATTAAGGGAAGGTTTTAAATTGAAATTTTCAAAATGTAATTTTGCGCAGGACTCAGTCAAATATTTAGGCCACATAATTAAAAACAATACAATTATGTACTCCGCTAAAAGACAATTTAGTTGCCATAAAGGATTTTCCTATTCCGAAAACACAAAAAAATGTTAGACAGTTTCTGGGTAAAATAAATTTCTATGGAAAATATGTGCCAAATATATCAATCATACTAGATCCTTTACATAATTTGTTGAGAAAAGGACAAACATTTGTTTGGTCACAAAAATGTGAAGAATCTTTCGAGACAATAAAAAAACTACTTTGCTCAAAGCCCATTTTGGCAATTTATGATCCAGATCTACCAATTAATATTTATACGGATGCAAGTATACAGGGCATAGGCGCAATTTTAAAACAACCACAACTCAATGGAGAAGAAAAACCCTGCGCATATTTTTCAAAAAAATTAAATGACTCCCAAAAAAGTAAAAAAGCCATATATCTGGAGTGTTTAGCAATTAAAGAAGCGGTAAAATACTGGTACCATTGGCTTATAGGAAAAACATTCACGGTTTTCTCGGATCATAAACCTCTAGAGAAAATGAATATTAAGGCTAGAACGGATGAAGAATTGGGAAATCTTACATACTATTTATCTCAGTTTAATTTCGATGTAAAATATTCTCCTGGAAAATACAATTTAGAAGCAGATTGTTTGAGCAGAAACACTGTATTAGAATCGTGCGAAAATCAAGATAAAGGTTTAAAAATTGTAAACTTTATTAAACTAGAAGACATACAGAATGATCAAAAAAAAAATGAAAGAGTAAAACAAAATACAAGTAAACTAATATTAAAAGATACGATATACTATAAGACAATTGGGAAAAAGGAAAAAATATTACTAACTGAAGAGTTTAGTATAAAAATAATAAAAAAAATACATTATCTTTACTGTCATTTAGGTATACAACAGATGGAAAATAAAATTAAGCCATTTTATGCAGCAAAAAATTTAACTAATAATATTAGAAAAATTTGTGACAACTGTGACATCTGTATAAAAAACAAATCCAGAGGAAAATATAAATTTGGGCTAATGTCTCACTTAGGTCCAGCCACTTACCCTTTTGAAATAGTATCTATAGACACCATTGGTGGATTTGGTAGCTCTCGTTCTACAAAAACATACTTACACCTACTTGTAGATCATTTCACCAGATATGCCTATGTTTTGACATCTAAAACTCAAAATTCCAGTGATTTTATAAAGCTTGTTAAAAAAATACCACAGGGAAATAATAAAATTGGCATGATTTTATCTGATCAATATCCAGGCATTAATTCAAAAGATTTTAAGAACTTTTTAGTTAAAGAAAATATACCCATTATCTTCACTGCAGTAAACTCGCCATTCTCTAATGGTTTGAATGAAAGATTAAACCAAACATTAGTAAATAAAATTAGATGTAAGATAAACGAAAAGAAAGATAAATTGGCCTGGACGACTATTGCCCATGAATGTACCAAAATGTATAATGAAACTGAACACACTGTGACAGGATTCTCCCCAAAATATTTATTAGAAGGGAAAAACATAGATATTTTACCAGAAGAATTGAAAAAAAAAATAACACAAAATGATTTATTTCAAGATAGAAAAATTGCATTGGAAAATACTATTAAATCACACAATTATAATAAGCAACAATTCGATAAGAACAGAAAACAATGTGAATTAAAAATAGGAGATTTTGTATATGTGGAAAACGGTAATCGATTAAACAGAAAAAAACTCGATGAATTAAAAATTGGCCCTTATAAAATCTTAGAAAAATTGTCAGACTCAATTTATAAAATAAACACAGGGCATAGGAAGTCCGAGTCTAATCTTTTCCATGTCACAAAACTTGTTCCGGTACAGGAAAATTAAAAATGTAAGCGAACACATCCATATAAATTCTTGGGGAGGGGAGATGTAAATGAAGAAGTGACACTTCATTTAATTTGAATTTTCCGCGTTTTCACGCGTCAATCTATGGAAGGATGACAGACATGTTTGAAGGTTATGTAAACTGTTGTCAGACGAGTGTATCACACAGAAAACATCAAAATATTATAAGTAAATGAATTTGTGAAATAATAGCTCTAAATGTTGTTTCTCTTTTCAGGTAAGATTAATAATTACTTGCATTAAACATGCATAACTTAAAAGATAAATATGTAACTAGTGTTTAATAAAAATATTCTCTTTTCAGAGCAACTCAATTTGGTTTTTATTTCACGATTCTGATAAAACGGGGCCTGTTTATAAAGCTACATTATATACACATAATAGCAACATATAGACCACCAAAAACAAACAAGCTTGGATTTGTGGAGGAAGTTAAACAAATTTTGAAGACAGTGCCTAAACATTGTGACGCAGTTTTAATCGGGGACACAAATATTAATTTAAGAGAAGAAAATACGAGTCGAGCATTAGAACGGTAAAATACATATAGACAGGAAGAAATTAAAAAATGTAATAATGACTGTAGAAAGATTTGGTCAAAAATAAATACTTGGCTTGGTAGAAAAAAAAATAATTTAGATGATGTTATACATAAATATTTAGGTAAAACAAATAATACAGAAAATATATGTACAAATTTTTCTAAGACCTTTACACAGGAAATACATAAAATAAAACATAAATGTCAAATGAAATGTTTAAAGAGGTCAGATTATGTTAAAGAGTCAAATGTCACCATAAAATACCAAAAAGTAAGCTCTTTTGAGGTAGAAAAAATTATTGATGAATTAAAATGTGAAACATCACCCGGATCAGACGATATACGGGTGAGAGATGTAAAATATATAAAAACTAAAATAAGTCCTATTATTGCAAGTTTTGTTAATATGTGCGTTTCAAGCGGGTTTTATCCGGATGCACTTAAACTGACACTGATCAGACCTATTTACAAACAAGGTAGCCACTTAGATTATTGAAACTACAGACCAAATGCTATTCTTTCTATAATAAATAAAATCACGGAAAAGATTATTGTTAAACAAATAACAAAATTTTTAGACAAACATTCATTATTATCAGACGTACAACATGGTTTTAGACGTGAGCGTAGCACTGCGACTGCACTCATGCAATTTACAGATTTCATCAATAATAACTTAAATGAGAAAAAGCAGATAGTGGCCGTCTTTATAGATTTCAAAAAAGCCTTTGATACGCTTGACCATGATCAGTTAATCCTCACAATGCAAGAATGCGGTACCCGAGGGCCTTTATATGACTGGATGAGAGCTTAAGGAATTAAATGTTATCGAAACTCACATACAATCTGATTTAGATAATATTATAAAATGGGCCCACGATAATGGCATTATCATAAACTTTAATAAAACTAAATGTGTGCATATTCGGTCACCATACAATAAATCTGATAATAGTTATAATGTACGTATCGTAGGACACGGCTATGAATGTTTACATAACGGAGGGCGGATCTGTAACTGCAGTGAAATAGAATTTGTAAATAAATATAAATACCTCGGACTTACTGTGGATCAAAACATATCTTGGAAAACACACGTGAGCAATGTTTGTAACAAACTTAGATCGATCCTTAGTAAATTTTATCATCTCAGCAGATTCGTAAATAGGGCCACCCTATATATGGTGTATTATGCACTTGTTGACGCAATAATACCTTACGGACTCAGCAGTTATGGATGCACCTTCTGGTCATATCTAGATCAGATCAAAATGTTACAAATGAGAATAATGAAAACCCTTGTTGATAAAGATACTAAAAATAACTGTAAAAGAGAATATGAGAAACTGTTTGGAATTTGTAAAATATTGCCTATTCATGAAAAAGTCGAATTAGTAATTGTTTTGGAAAACTTTAATTGCCAACGATTCAAAACACTCGTATCACATAAAATTATGACTAGAAACGTCACAAATAAAAAGCTTTGTACTCCAAAAATAAATAACTACTATGGTGAGCGAACAAAAAAATATTTAATACCTAAGATTTTGAATGAAATACCTGTAAACATCAGAAACAATAATAACAATCTAACCAAACGTATGTACTTACAAAAAATACGTTCAGAGTCACCTTATGGACGACTATTTACAAAAATAAAATCTTGAATTTGTCTTTTGTAGTACTCTAAGTAAGCTATATTATATTATTATATATATTATAAATATACATATAAAATTATATTTTTATAAATATTATATTATAAAGGGTTCCATTTTTCATTTTTGGGCCTAAACATGGCGAAGTTATCCTGACCACGTTAAAAGCAAGCAAACCCAAAAATACAGATCGCACGGTTTTACTCGGCAGATCCGCCCCTGATTCTCTATCGTAAAATCAGTTGCCAAACAGAGTGCCTATCGTCTAAGACATACATATCCGCTTATCTATGGATACGTTGGCACTTGAAGTGACGTCACAATCCGTAAATAGTTCAATACCCATTGAAGGTTATTTTGGAAATTAATTTTTTATCTGTTTTGGGTGAATAGCAACCATAGTTGGCAACCGATTCAAAAATACTGGGTTGTCCGTTCTCTCAAGTGACGCGCAGATATAATTTTTAAAAAGATAAAAAGTAAGGGAGAGAGATAGAAAGTGGAGAGCCTACCCTTTTGCTGGCCAAGTAATTTCAATTCATTTCATATTTCAGCTACCAATATGAACCGACCTTGTAACCACCATATTTTCAAACTAAGCTCATTACCCTGAATTGGCGAATTCATTTGAATATTTCACTCAAAACTTAAATAACTAATACCCACTAATTACTGGGTTCATCGCACCGTGCCGGTATTAACCGGTTAATCCGGTACCGGTTAAACCTTGTACTTAATCCGGCTGTCCGTAACTACCGGCCGGTTATTGGTTCATGATAATGACCATGCGGCTTATGCATGGGCTTAGATTATGACATAAATTATCTATTATCTATTTTACATTCTATATACTAAGTATCCATCCATCCATCAGTCTGGTTCGTCCATTGCTGGACATAGGCCTTTCCAGGATTTCGTCACTCTTGGTGGTCCTCCTGGAAACATGCCCATACTCACACACGCTATGCAGGCGGATTGCTGAGCGCGGTGCCGAAACCCTTACACCAGTGACGCCGCTGCCCATCAGTCTGTTTTATAAAGGGATGGATATACCGCCATCCATCGGTCCCACGCAATGGTGGGCCGCCAGGTTTTGCCTGAGAGCAGTTCTCTTACTCTACCCCGAATAACTTCGGGAGGATTTGCGAGTAAGATGGTGGTACCTCCACAGTCGAGCCCGGCACCAGCTCTACCACTAAGTATACTATTAGTAATAATTAATAAAGTAGTAAAAAAGTCGACACTGTAAAGAGATTTTTTTTTTTAATTTTTCTTAAAATGTTTTATTAAAAGTGCTAGTGAAGCCAATGGTGTGGATAATATAACCGCCAAACCAAAAACTGTTGATGATAGTTTTTACTTTCCAAGGTTAGTTATCTTATAAGTTGTTTATGACATCTTTGGAGGACATTTTTTATTTTAATTGATACTACACGTATTAATTGATTAATTCTCGATGGAACATTAAAAAACTATTTTCTTCAGAGGCTAAGCTGCGTCTAAAGACGTTTTTAAATCGCTTTTAACTTTCTATTGTAAAAATGTCACTAATTTTCGAAACATTTATGGTGGCTTTTATGTATATAGGCAAACTCATTGGTAAGTGATCAGTAACACGGATCGATAACACTTTTTGCTAATTTCGCAAAATAAAATCTTGACGTCCCGTAGTATTTGACTCGGGGCTAGGCTTGCGTTTGTAAGGAACACGAGAAGAATAATTTACGAATTTCACAAAAAGGGTATTCGAACCTTGTTACTGAGCACTTACCGAGTCTTCAGTAAGAATTTGGCTGCATAAATTAAAGTCAACTTATTATATTGACATTTACAAAGAAAGAAAGAAAAATGTTTAGTTGGTATCACAACGTAAATTATTACTAAATATCACATTCATTGTACAAATTAAAGTTCCTCGAATCTCGGTAGCTCAGAATAGCATTTACCTTGTAAGCAACAGGTAACACAAAATATTTGTATTTTCTGCTTAAAATTAAAAAACCTGAACTAAATAAATTGAGGTGCTAGAGCTGATGCCGGGCTCGACTGTGGAGGTACCACCATCTTACTCGCAAATCCTCCCGAAGTTATTCGGGGGAGAGTAAGAGAACAGCTCTCAGGCAAAAAACCAGGCGGTCCACTATTGCCTGGGACCGATGGATGGCGGTATATCCATCCCCAATTGCCGGGCCTTATTAAAACAGACTAGTGACGGGCAGCGGCGTCACTGGTGCAAAGGTTTCGGCACCGCGCTCACCAACCCGCCTGCCCAGCGTGTGTGAGTATGGGCATTTCTTCCAGGAGGACCGCCAAAAGTGGCGAAATCCTGGAAAGGCCTATGTCCAGCAGTGGACGAAACAGGCTGATGGATGGATGGATAGAAATAAATAGATAAATTTCTTTCTAATTCTATAAAATGCAATAAAATATTATCAAATTCTTGAACATTTTAAATTCAAAAGGACTGCGATAAAATTTAAACACACACACACGAGCATTAAAAATCCAACAAAATGATTTTGATAAAACTTTTCAGTATCTGATTTATCGTAAATGAAAAGTATTATTATCTCCCATTTTGCGCTATCCGACGACGACGCAGCGATTGTCATAACAGAACAGCTATTTTGCAATGCACGCTGATATGAACGTTAATTCAATATCGTTTCCGTCGATATTTGTACAGTGGAGCCCACATCAAGCTATACACATTGAGTATAAGCTGACCTCTCATTGTACGGGAAGCCTATACAATGAGAGGTCAGCTTATACTGAAAGTCTTTAGCTTGATGTGGGCTCCACTGTACATCGAGCTGCTAATTTAGCTTACTGAAGCCCCATAATACTATAATTAGACTTCTTAGTACATTATTTGCACTTTGTTTATTCACGATTTGCAATTAGTTTCATTTATCAGGGGACATCTTTAGGCAAATAATTACTAAAGTAAACTTGGGCTGGGGCTTTTAATTGTCGCCATGACGATACCATGCCGCCAAGCGACTCGTAGTGTTCCGGGTAGGGTTGCCAGGTGTGCGGCTTTAGCCAAACATGTCTGGCTTTTTACGGTCGTGTCAGGCCAAATATTTACGGGTCCGGTCTGTCCGGCTTTTGTTAGGCTTTTTGTCAATGTAACACAGTAGTCAGTTTGAATTTATTTACGTATAGTCTACAGAAAGCTGAACATATTTCACTTTATTAATATCATATTGTTCTATCAACTTTTTCACCCACACTGCTAATTCTTTTAAATAAGCAACTTCAACGCGTATCTTTTTTGTTAAATACAAGAATTTTTGATATTGAGGATCATTAAGTATCTTTCGAATCAAATTATGTTTCATAACTCTTGGAATTTTCATTATAACTAGGGGATCACTCAGTAGACAACACCGTTTTTTCATAGTGATTTCGGGACAAACTCGTCTACGGAGTTATTATACATTTTTCAAAAAATACAAACATTTCTTTATATATTTTTATTTCGAAATGTTAATAAATTATTAAGCCAGCGAACAAAACCATTTTCGGAAAGAAAAGAGCCAAATTGTGAATTTTGTAGTTGATTACTGGTAAAGATCCAAAAAATAGTGCGGGTAAAAAAATTGCTTGGCCCAATTACCAAATTATTGAATGTTGTTCAGGTTTATTTTGTAACAAAAGAGTGATTCATAGCTCAAACAATTAAAAAGTAATGTTCGGCTTGAATAAGGGTATGTTTGGCTATTAAAAAACATATGTCCGGCTTTTAGGCCAAAATGTCCGGCCTTATGTAATGCCGAGTCCATCTTTTGTATTTTAGGGCCTAGCAACCCTAGTTCCGGGTGACGTCATGAGGTGTCGTTTTGGTAGAATGGTTACTCTGTCTACTTACTTCTACTTTTCTAGGTCTATTAAAATTTATAAAATGCGTTATTGTTTATTATCACATATAAAATTATAGGATGAGGGGTTTTTGATGTTATAGTGCGTTTAGTAACGGTACACACAATAAAATTAATTTGTATTGGACAAAGCCAAAAACCCCGATGGATGGATTTGGTTTTGCTGGAAGAAATCTCTTTTAGTGATAAGCGCGCCAGTGTACATACTGTTTCACTGTAAACCCGTTTCCATGTTTCTGTTTTTGTGCAATAAAGAATGAGAATGAAAATGGATGGCGGTGTATCCATCCCCAATAATAATTGCCAAGCCTTATATAGAACAGGCTGGTGACGGGCAGCGGCGTCACTGGTGCAAGGGTTTCAGCACCGCGCTCACCAACCCGCCTGCCCAGCGTGTGTGAGTATGGGCATTTCTTCCAGGAGGACCGCCAAGAGTGGCGAAATCCTGGAAAGACCTATGTTCAGCAGTGGACGAAACAGGCTGATGGATGGTTTGATGAAAGGCAAAAAGACAAAAAAAAAACTCATAGCACTACCAAACGATCAAAAGCACGATCAAAGCCGTATTTCTGCTATCTATTGAACTTCCAAATTCCGTTAACATTTGGTATACTAGCGGCTGTAGCATGAGCAAATCGCACGCGACTCGTTTTGTTTTATGGAATCATAAGTGTTCACTCGGAACCGCAAGTGACGCATCTCTCAGTGCGTTCCGTTTTGCGCCGTCATAGTTTGGTTACGAATACAAGTGCATTTTCATAAAAAAGGTCTCTTATATTGGAACACATAATTATCATTATCTTCTTTAAATTCTGAGTCGCAGTCCGTCTCTGAGTTAGTTTCAAATTTCGAGGAAAGATGCAACAAAAATACTTGCCTTTTATAGTAGATTTGAATCAGGAATAACATCAGTGTAAAAAATAATAATTAAAAAAACCAACATTGTCTTCAAAATATATGAAAGTATGGCCTGATGAAAACATGTCGCAAGGAAATGTCAAACTACGCGATATATAGCCCCACGCGTGTTTATCGTGATCAAACTTTTAATATCTTGAATGAAGCCGCGCACTTGCGTCTCGCATAAAAACTGCGTGTTCGTCATGCGCACTTGGCGTGACAAGCGACTGGTAATATAACCCGTGTGGATAAAGAAACCATCTATGAATGGCGACCGGTCTCATGCTATCTCGTTCACATCGTCGCTCTGTCTATACTCGCTCAGAATGGTACTAAGCACAAAAAAACAGCTTGGATTAGCATTCATGCTGTCTTGACCTACGTACAAAAAAAAATATTAGTTTGGATTAGCATTCACACTATCTTTGCCTGTAGGCAAAACGCCGAGATATGTTTTAAATTCTTTACTACATACAGAAAAACAAGTACAGAATAAAGTAAAATAAATAAAAGTTCTCGGGATAATGTAAACTAATTAAAAGTTTATTTAATAAAATAAACAGTTGCTAGCAGCACTCTATATACTTCCTAAAATATATTCAAAATTAATAAATGAACTATTGTTTGGCTGCCGCTTGACTTCTTTTGCTGACGCTACTCTAAGTACCATTCGCCATTTACAGATTGTTTCTTTAACCGCAAGGGTTATAACTATATCATTTATTTTTATAGATGCACGCCATAAAACGCGTGACAAGCGAAGTCGCGCGTTATCATGTTACGGCAGCAACTATAATGCACAAATATACCCTCACTTTTCGTTGTTTACATTTCATGCTTTGTTATATAGAACAGAGATGGCGCTGTCGTTGCTACAATGTGTGTAGCCTTGAACTATTAAGAATAAACCAATCAATGTCTCTTAAAGCCGGGACGACATTGCCATAAGAAGTAGTCGGTATAAAATACCTAGCACGCCTTATCTCGTCGAGCAGTGGCAATTAAGCAGATTGCATTTGTATGGATTCCACATAAATCAGGCTCGAGTCGAGAAGCGAATTCCCACGACGTGGCCAAGGGAGGGAGTGATGAGCGGGGGGAGGGACGCTACGAAGCTTAATATTACGAGGACTCTTAGGCTGAGATTCAGAGTGCATTTTGAGTCCGAACTCTATCTTACAAAAGTCAAAAAGTGACGTGATCTCATATTAGAGTGACGTTTGTAAGATTGAGTTCGGAGACTCAAAATGCACTCTGAATCTCAGCTCTAGTATATATCAAAAATAACATAGACCCCAGTATTAAGCCTTGAGGAACATCCTTTTAACGCACAGATAAAAAGGCCGATTACCAAAACACAATTTAATCAATAAACGAGTAGATTCAAGAGTACCTCAAGTTGTACACCTGCAGTATGACATTAGCCCCTATAGTGAAGGAGATAAGATAGGTAAAAAGTACAATGTGTATAGCATGATGTTTTCTTCAATGTACCTACTCCATGAAAGAAATAAGTTACGTGTATGTATGTACATTGTATATTTTCGCGAAATTTTAAATGAAATGGGTTATTGGTATTATACCGAGGCCGAAATAAAAATGTTTAGAATTTTTGTCTGTGTGTCTGTATGTTCCGTTTTAATTAAAGAACAACTCAACGGATTTGGATGCGGTTTTTTTAATTATCATCGTAGGGTCCTGGTCACACCTATACCATAGTAAAAACAGACTAGTAAGCTATATTCACAGAGATGTCGCCCGCGCGGCTTATATGTGTGCGAGCCTGCACGTTTTTACTATGCCTATACCTTCATATACAAGGTTAAATAATAATAGCTAGCGAAACTCAAAACATAGATAATACTGGTCTATATGAATTTTTTTTTTTCACTTCCTCTTATACAAATTCACCATATTCATAGTCCCTTTGAGTTTCGCTAACTGTTATTATTTAGCCTTAATTATAAAGCTAAAAGGGTGTTCATAAAATAACGCCCAAGGCGAAAAGGGGGCAACTTTGACTATGGGGCCAACCTTGAAATCGCGAAAACAAAATCAGCTGTTCCATAGAAAAGTTAAATACCTACTCGACCCAAATGTATGAAACAGCTGATTTTGTTTTCGAAATTTCAAGGTTGGTCCCATAGTCAAAGTTGTTCATATTTATGGGTAGAACACCCCGTTTGCAGGAAGAAGGTTTTCATCTTAACACCCAGTATATGATGACATTCGTTTATGCAGCCAAATTCTTACTGGAGACTCAGCAAGTGGTCAGGAAGAATGTTCAATGACCCTTTCTGTGAAATACGCAAAATTAAATTTTGACTACCTATACCTACTAATTGAGTCGAGTTTGTTCCTGAACAAGTACATAGGTGCAAAAAAACAGGCTCATTGAACCTTTGTCCCGAATACTTACAAAGTCACCTTATAAATTATTAATTTTACACATTGAATGTATAATTTATCTAAATTTTATCATCATTCAGATAGATTATCGTCAATAATTGACAAATAATATCAATTATTATATAATAGCATTTATGTATAAAAATGAAAAATAATTGCATAAAAATTATTTTGTATGTTCATGTTGATTGCAAAAAAAAACATTTACCTAACACTATTATAATTTAATTTTTAAAGATATTATATCTGACCAATTACAAGATATAAAAACCAGCCAAGTGCGAGTCGGACTCGCGCTCGAAGGGTTCCGTAACATTATATACAAAAACGGCAAGTCGGCAAAAAAAATCACATTTGTTGTATGGGAGCCCCCTTTAATATTTATTTTATTCTGTTTTTTAGTATTTGTTGTTTTAGCGGCAACAGAAATACATAATTTGTGAAAATTTCAACTGTCTAACTATCAGACTGTGACTGATGCCGGGCCCGAATTGCCCGAAATATATCTCACAATAATTAATTTTAATGTGGTTGATGCTTGTGATTGTTGGCACTTGGTGTAACTTTTGATACATTTTTGATTGAAAAACACTTGTATTGAGCAATTCAATCAATTACATTTATTTATCACGGTTCATGAGATACAGTCTGTTGACAGACGGACAGTTGAGTCTTAGTGCCATTGGTCACCCTTTGGGTACGGAACCATAAAAATCAATTATACAAAAATTGACAGAGAAAAATATTTTAGAGTTTTCCAAACGACGGATTTTATTTAAAAAGTATTTAAATCTTTGTTACAATAAGGATTTCGTTATGATGTACATTTTTGCAGCCATACGGAATATACTGCTGTAAGTACTATGTAAATAACGAGGGGGTGTCAGAGGTGTTCCGGGTGTGAACTGTGAAATGCAAGTCACTGTCCATACTCGGTACTCCTCCGTTTCATCGACGATTATTACGTCCCAACGTGATGAGTCCTATCGCCGTAAGTCGGGTATAAAAACACGCTCTTTAAGGGCATGCAGGTTTCCTCACGATGTTTTTCTTCACCGTTCAGCAAGTGGTAAGTATAAGGTAAGAACACATACTATACTATGTATATAAATTCCGAAAAACTCATTGGTGCATGCCCGACCGGGGATCGAACCTGGGTCTCATGATTGAGAGGCCAGCGTTCTACCCCTGAGCTATCATTGCAATATTACCAAGAAGAGGGTCAACACATTTTTATCTGGCTGTGCGAGTACCTTCGCGTAGAATATTAACCAAGCTGTTTATTTTACTTTTAGGTACAAACCAGTAGGTTCTGCCCCATAAATATTGTATTTCACCTTTTTAAGTCTAACATAAAAACAACCTCTCATAAATTAATTTATTTTCAAGCCAGAATTACTATTCTGACCCATGCGGAGAAATTAATAAGGCATATTTCGGGTGATTTTAAAAAGGATTTTCTACCGATATGTATTTTTTTTTTAATTAAAAACCTATAGGAAGTGTTCTTTACATATTGTAGTTTTAAAGAGACTCTGTGACCTATTCTGGTGCAGCAAACCTTAAATTTAGAGTTGAAAAACCTAAAATAATACAAGCTCATTTAACTTTTATCCATCTGCGTTAAAGCCTATTTTTCAATGAAAAGTTTTAGGTTATGGCGGTATCTCTATTCGCCTGAACTCCGATACTAGCGCAGTTTGCTGATAATATCCTTATTTATAGGTACTTGCTTATTATTTTTTCTTTTTCAACATATCGCAAACCATATCCATGACGTGAAACTAAAACAGTTATCAAAATCAAATACATACAAAAGTTACAAGCGTATAAAAGTACTGGTTTTTATACATATTTTGATGAATGTTTATGTACCGTAATGCCCAAGAAGCGATACAAGAAATCAAATCATTTTAGGTTCACAGCATAGTATAATTTATACTATTCAAAAATATTTTTGTTTCATCTCGATTTTTGGGATATTTATCCTGAAATCATAGGAAGAACCAAAACCATTCTCGAGTTTTTTTTCAAGACATGAATGTTGTCTCGCGTTAGCTTGCCTCTCACACCGTGTTCGGTTAGTTATTTATTTATTTTTAATTTTTAATCAAACATAACATGACATGCAATAGTTCCATACGAGCTCGGGAAATGAACGTTCGGGGCAACTAATAACAGTCAGTCAGTGCTCTACAATCCGAAGTTGAATGTAGAATGACATAGCAAGCATAGCGACCCCGTGCGCGACTGACGTCAAGCCGCCGACTACAGGCTTCTTAATTGATAATATCACTAATTTAATCTCTCCGCTTTACATCGCATGGCATTTATCACACTGTAAACTAAAGACAAACGACTGATATTGCGAGGGAAAAATATAACCAGAATAGCCGTCCAGGCGTCCAATTAACTATTAATTAATTTACGAAGATCCAGGCTAATTTTCTTTTACGGCGTTAGCTCATTTTTCAGGAAGATATAAATCATAATTGCATAAGATTAAAATATTTTGATGGGCCTTCATAGAAGGCCTCGGGCTAATTTTTTAATGAATTTATAAATCTCGAGATACCCTCATTTATTTTGAGAGGAAAATTAAGTGTCGTAAAAAAGAAAACTCACAATTTAAGTTTACGTCAAAATACTGTAACATGAAAAAGTGCTGTAATTTCATAAATGTTGTCATAAAAAAATGCATGTAGCAATACTAGATCATTAGTTCATTTGTCTGACTGTAGAAGTGTAAAACCAAAATAAGTTTTTTTTTTACGTTTTAATTTTTTGACATGTCAATACACTTCATGTGACATTATACTTCACTGACCTCTAATAGAATAATATTTTATTATTAATATTAAATACAGGGTGTAATCATGACGTGCTCATTAAATTAAACCACATGCTATACTGATCATCCTGAACCACACCCATAGAAAAACTTTTGAAAAAACGCGAAATAAAAATTCACTTCCCCATAGAAATGTCTAATACCTCCTTGACATTTTCTATGGAACTTTTTATTTATTTTCGCGTTTTAACTAAATTTTTTCTATGGAAGTGGTTCAGGATGATCAGTAGAGAATGTGGTTTAATTTAATGAGCACGTCATGATTACACTCTGTTTATGCCCTAATTCACACTGGAAACTTGGTAAGTGGTCAGGATCAAGGTTCAACGTTCTTTCTGTGAAATGGGCAAAATAAAATTTTGATTTTCTATACTGAGTCGAGTTGTTTTTAAACAAGTATGGAGGCACAAAAAAACATTTTTCGTGTTTCCCAAACAGGGTCTTTTAACCTTAGTCTTGACCACTTACCAAGAGTCCAGTACTGACCAAACCATGCTTTTGACCAAACTTTTTCGTAGAGCATTGATTATTGACGAAAAGTGCTGTCTGCCATCCATTCGAACAATGCAGACGATTCAGCAAACAGTATATAAAATCAAACGAAACAACTACACACTGAAAAAACGAACTATTTCCCTACAGCGTTTTCCAGAAAATAAAAACGAGTGGAGTGCGTCCGGAGATGCCAATAATAGGCATCGAGTCTAGTGGCGCCAATTAGAAACCTCTTCCGTGCCCGTTGTCGCCTTCCGAGTGCTGAGCGCTCGAGCAAAGCGCCATTTTACTGGCCACTTCTACATTCAACACGATGCAAGATTTTTACATTATATTCCATTGCAATATATCGAATGTTCTTGGAAAATTTGACCACATGCCTTACTGTAATATAAAATTTCACTTTCTCAAATAAATTTTAATTAAATACTCTTCTTCATAAAAGTAAACGTGATATTAATGTGCGATATTTCAAAAATAAATATTCCTATCCGAACTCCTATAAATATATTTAACTTTAAACTTAATTCGTCATCGTAAAATTTAAATGTAAAATGTAACGTTCATCTAAGCCATATACCGATAATTTTTAGGGTTCCGTAGCCCGACAAAGAACCCTTATAGTTTCGCCATGTCCGTCTCTCCGTCCGTCTGTCCGCGGCTAAGCTCACGACTATTTGTACTAGAAAGCTGTAATTTGGTATGGGTATATAAGGTGACTTTAATTTATTCAGCCAAATTCTTACCGAAGACTCGGTAAGTGCTCAGTAACAAGGTTCGATGACTTTTTTGTGCAATTCGTAGATTATTCTTTTCGTGTTCCTTACAAACGCAAGCCTACTATGGAATGTCAAGATTTTATTTTGGGAAATTAGCAAAAAGTATTATCTATCGGTAGGTGGTAGAGCTAATGCCGGGCTCGACTGTGGAGGTACCACCACCTTACTCGGAAATCCTCCCGAAGTTATTCGGGAGAGAGTAAGAGGACAGCTCTCAGGCAAAAAAACCAGGCGGCCCACCATGGCCTGGGACCGATGGATGGCGGTATATCCATCCCCAATTGCCGGGCCTTATGTAAATCAGACTGGTGACGGACAGTGGCGTCACTGGTAGTGGGCAGGAGTGGATGCATTTCTTCCAGGAGGACCGCCAAGAGTGGCGAAATCCTGGAAAGGCCTATGTCCAGCAGTGGACGAAACAGGCTGATGGATGATTGGATAGATTATCTACCCGTGTAACTGATCACTTACCAAGGCTCCATTAAGAGTTTGGCCGCATAAATAAAAATCACTTTTTACATTAATCACGCCAACAAAACAGTAAAAGAAGTTTGGCAAGATCTGTATTAGTAGAGACCAACTTATAAAATGTACAGGGCAACTATAGAACCCCATAATGCACGTGGCCCGATGGCCGGTTTTTTTAAATAGGAAATGTGTCGAGTGGGGCTGTGTCCATTTTTATCAACCCGATTTTTCTCAGTATAATAAGCAAGGATAATAAAATTACAAGGAGCGATACGAGTGCAGCCAACTGCGTCTGCTGTTCAGGTTTTTATTCCAATAGAACTCGATTTTCCAAGCAAAATTACTGAATTGTAATTTGCAACGAAATTATAATGGCGTGATAATACTGAATAACTTTGTCACAAAACCTACCTGCGAAAAACATTGTAATTTTTCACTTTTCCGAATCCCAATGTTTACTTAATTTTGTGTAAAAGTACTATTTTTTATTTCGCATGCACGTTTATTTGGGAAAGTTATTCATACATCTTGATTATGGGCTTTTGAATACGAAGCTCGGTAGCTTACTTCCCGCGTTCCGCCCCACACTGAACGCTTTCGTCGGACAACTGTATCTGTATGGATTTTTGAACTGTGCTAATAGCCCGTTTCATTTAAAATATTCAATGTGCAGACATGACTTTGTTACTACTTTATTATTTGTATAAATAGATTGATTTTTTACGTGTGCAATAATTATCATCACCCGGCATTTATGACGTGACAAATAGAGGCGTATATGAAAAGCAAAACGTGAGAAAAGGAAATCAATGTTATTGAACAGAAGTCCCCCTTTTCTCGTAGTTCTATGATCTGGTTCTTCTATCATGTCAAAGACATTGTGAAGTGAATTTGTTTTTTTTTGTGTTTTTAGATCTCCGTACCTCAAGAGAAAAAAACGGAGCCCTTATAAGATCACTTTGCTGTCCGTCTGTATGTCTGTCAAGACCCTTTATCTTGGAAACGCGTAGAGATATCGAGATAAAATTAAAACCATATACTCAAATCTAAAGTTCCTTGAAGACCTGAAAAAATCAAACTTCTAAACGTGAAAAAAGATACAGCTGTTTATGCCACAAAAAACGTATATTTCGACACTCTCAAGAAAATCGATATTTATAGGGTATTTTCCGTTGATTATGAAACTTGGCAAGTAATACCGTCTTATACTAAAGTACAGGGAAAAATCTGAAAACTATACAATTGTAATTAAATCATAAAAAATATAGTCTTTAGCGGAACCCTCGGTGGACTCATACTTGTACAGTTTTTTTTCGCTTTGCGTTACCGAAATCCTCCATCTCTCGAGTGCAAAGACCCTAAAGCTTTTTACCGGGCGGGCGTGCAAATTAAAAAAGGATTGGTGTCTTGATTCTGGATAGCTTACGAAGAAGTTTGCTGATGATTGTTATGATGAAGATTTTCTGTATGAAAATTATCTATTGTAGCTGATTCTAGGGGCTTTAGTTTTAAGTTTAAGGGGGTAACTTTTTACCTCGGTACGAAATGCACATCATAACATTGTTTTCCCTACTTTTGAATAAAAAGTACGCAATAAATTTGTTTTAAGGCAACTTGCGGAAATAGTTGATTAATAATAAGGTCTTCACAAAAAAACGTATTTTAATGTATTACATTTTGTTTGCATTACATTAACAAACTTAAAAGCGTGTTTTCAGTTGTAATGTAATGCAGCTAAAATGTAACGCATGAAATTCAATAATTTTCATGTGATCATCTAACTATTAACAAGCAGTTTGCGCTAATTGCTATAAAACGCATTTATTGCAAACTTTTTATTCAAAAGTAAGAAAAACAATATTATGATGTGCATTTTGCACCGAGATCCTCCGTTACCACCTTTTGATTGAAGTATAGTACTCGTACTTTTAAGAACATAATAAATGCTAAATTACCTCGCAAGAATTTTAGTTTTGACAGCACTAAAACTAAAACTTTAAAAATAAGCTACGTTGGACCATTAGCCTAGAAAATTTGTGGAAGTAGAGGAACTGTTTGGAATAACACTATTACACAAATCAATAAATCAGTACACGTACATTTTAATCAAGATTTTTTTATAAGTTCCGTTCCATCAAGTGCCGAAAAACGCAGGTTCAATGTTTTTTTTTAAATATAAATATGTAAGGGTAATGATATTGTTTTTTTACGAGTGCGTACGTCAAGCCGAAACATTATTATCGAAATGTTAACTGAGTTAGTTGAATTCGTTATATAAGTGTAGTTACGTTACGTTAAATAGACTGAAAACAGTAGAAACTTTTCTCAGTCTATTTTGATTTATTTCACATGAAAAGTCACAGCTCAACTCCCTTTAGCAGAAACGAAATCAAACAGTGTACTCAAGAAACCTCTTGGCTTGTAGTAAAAACTGTATAGAAATCAGTTTAGTGTTGTAAGACATCAACTTAGATGGTTCTAAAACGTATCTGTCATTTGAAATTTGTTGCACTTTCAGCACAGATAGAACCTTAGGCGAAAGGCTAGCGATATTATTAAACAACAAACAAGAAAAAGCTAAGAGAACACTACCTCTCGCTGTCATAGTAAATAGGTAATGAATTTATTATACATAAAGATAGTATATAATTGCTACATTAATTCTTTTATGTCCTTTAAATATTGGTAATAAAATATAAATAAAATAAACACAGATTTTTCAAAAAAATTCGGCCTATTCTATGAGTCTGTCATCAATCGATTAAAAAAAAGAATATCTATATTTTTTAATTTAATTAAAAAGATACTCTTCCTTAAGGTTTGCTGTAAGAATACTCTTTTAAGAGATAATCTCTCTTTTACACACATAGTACTGTAATTATAATGTAACCTTCTATGAGTAATTTAATTGTTAAAATATTTTTTCCCGTGTAAAATAAAGAACAAAGAACAACTCCGACGACGCGTGCTTAAACGAGAAAACTGATTTAAAGTTTCAGAATCAGTCTCCGAGCTAGCCTTGCTCCCAGTACGTAAGTAACACACCCGTTAATGAGGCTCAGATTTTTTTTCGATTTTGATTGAAGTGAAGGGTGGATTTCGGAGAGCGAGAGATTCGCCGAGATGATGTGCTCAGTGATATTGCTTGTGGCTTAGCATTTTTCTTTCAGTGTTTGTTATTCTACTTTTAATGAATGAACTAACTAAAAGATTTTAATTATTTTCTCAGCACTACTGAATCTTTTATCTGCGCAATAAGCTGTCAATGTTTAAACTGGCACCGTCATTCATTAGATAAGTGATATTCACGTTCAAAGTTTATTAGTGGGGCATGATGTATTTAAAGGATATTTATAGAAAGAAAGAAAGAAAAGACGTTTATTTCGAATGCTACATCAATAAAATCATCAAAAATCACATACAAAAAAATATAAATAGTTTCAACAATCCATCTACTAATACAGCTTACGATAATTTATAAGATACAGCAAACAAAAAGGTCTCTGACTCAACAAAATGCCACAGCAAAGCTGTGTGGCTGATCTTCCGTCAGAGGTCATTTGAAGGTGACATCTATTTATACAGACATATTATACTGAAGACTCGATAAGTAGTCGGTATAAAGGCTCGATGACCCTTCTTGGGAAATTCGAAAATTATTATTTTCCCTTTACTTACAAACGCAAGCCCAGCCCCGAGTCAACTACTATGGGCGATCAATATTGTATTTTGCGAAATTAACAAAAAGTGTTATCGATTTGTCATACAAATCACTTATCAAGCCTACAGTATGAATTTGGCTGCATAAATATATGTCATATTATATTATTTTGGAAGATGCTCGCGCACCATCCTTTAATAAAAGCTATAGTCGAGAGAAAAAAGGAGGAGAAAGGGAAAGAAGAAGCAGACCGAGGGTCAAGTTATGGTCAAGTCCAACTTAAGGCAAAGGCAGGGGTCGCACGTTTCCTCAAGGCTGGATATAAGGTCAGATTGAGCACCTCATTTTGCATCAATCAGAACTGAACTCTACGACATTTCCTTTTAAAGCTCGACCAGTAACTTAGCCGACCTCGCCATATTTCGGCAAAAAACTAAGACATTTAGCTGGCAACAATAGACCAGTAAAATAAAGTGTAACTTATCGCTTTTATAATAGTCGATACTCTTTACTACCGCCTTTGCTATTCCATACCTTCTGAAATTAGCCGGTTTAAACAATAGTGCGGCGACGGTCAAGTTTCACGTCTGTCGATTGACCCATTCTTGTCGATAAGGTGCTTGGGGTTAAAGGTTATTAAAAATTGTTTCTATGGTAAAAAAATTAACGAAATTTATTATTCATTATAATAGCAGCACATCGGAGGACCAATCTTCTATAAGTGATGATGATGATACTTTGAGGACATTCAATACTTGAAATCTAATTTTGATTATGTATGAGTATATACCTATATTGAAGTATGATGATATTTTTTCAATTTTTATTACCCAAACGAAGAAAATGTGACTTATTTTATGGTTTTCCTTTATTTATATTTTTTTCAGTATATGACACGAAAACATTTTGTCTAATGTATGTCGTATTTTTAAAGTAGATGGCGTTACTCGTCTTCTACATCGCAGTATCGTTTGCATTTGATAGAAAATATGTAAGTCGTAAAGAGATTTGTCAAAGGGTGTTCAGTCATTCAATAAATCCTGTGTTATAAGTAGTGTGAGAGTTTCAATAGTGGTTCCCCCTAGTGAGTGTAGTGTACATAATTTTGGTGCCGAAACCCGGGACTTAGTGCGGTGAGTGTATCATGGACTTAGCGTTTTCATGATCAACTGGACTTAGCGTGTGGTGAGTTATTTGGGACTTATAAAATTCAAGAATCAAGAGGACTTAGAATATTTCAAGTGAAAAAAGACTTAGGAAATTTCAAGTGAAAAAAAGACTTAGCCGATTGGCGAGTGATTTCAACTTATAAAATTTTACTAATGTGGGACTTGTAAAATTTCTGTGAATTTAAGACTTGTAAAATATTTTGGTGAAATAAACTTTAAAATATTTTTGAAAAATATCAATTTTGTGCGATTGTGTATTCGCTGAAGACTAGCCGTTGGTGTTTACAAACATGGAGCAATCTTTAGCTTTGCAGCAAGAGAAATTTGAGCAATTAATAAAAGCTTATAAGAATTTCAAAAAGTCATCCAAAGAGAGGATTACAACAAGTTATGTGGAGACTAAATTGGAATGTTTAGAGACACTTTTTGCCGAATTTAAAAAAGGTCATAATGAAATTATTTTAGTTGCTATAGGAGAGACCAAATCGAAGATTCAATATTTCAAAGACGATATTTACGGTGAATTTGAGGAATATTATGTGATGTATAAAAGTATCTTGAAAGATGCCAGTCGGTCATTAACCAAAGATGGAGATAGTTTACCAGCTTCGTCATCAGCAACATCGAGCTATGAAATAAAGTTACCTAGATTTCAGTTGCCTGTTTTCACGGGCAAATATCAAGAATGGCAAACATTTTATGACATGTTTGTGTCATTAATACACAATAATACAAACTTATCCCTAGTCCAGAAACTTCATTACTTGAAGGGCAGTTTGTCTGGAGAGCCTGAGAATTTATTGAGAAATTTATCAACAACTGAGTTGAACTATGCAGAAGCGTGGAAGCAATTGACCAAACGTTACAACAATAAAAGATACAATTGCAATGCTATAATGAAGAGTTTATTTGGTCAAAAGCAAATTCATGATGAATCAGCGAGTGCAATCAGACAACTGCTTGATACAACATCATCAGCACTGAAATCACTTAACAACATTGGTGTTGAGACAAAATCATGGGACACAATTATTCTCTATCTAGTCGTTTCAAAATTGGACCCAGAGTCACACAGGCAATGGGAAATCAAAGTCAGTGAGTCAAATCAAATCAAATCAAATCAAAATATTTATTTTTGCAAAATAGATACATTAAGTATACTTTCTACAAGTCAAAGTTAATTTACACAATATAATATATCTTTAGAATATAAAAAAAATATATATAATAATACGGGAAATAAAATATACACCTGCATTAATAAATGATAGTCGTAAGTTTTTAAATAAATAAATAAATAAAAAATAAATAAAATAGGGGAATCTAGGAATAAAAATATTATATATACATAATACAATGAAGAAATAATAAAAACGGGAAATACATACAAAAAATATTAAGGGTGGGC
This sequence comes from Ypsolopha scabrella, assembly GCA_910592155.1. NCBI lineage: Eukaryota > Metazoa > Arthropoda > Insecta > Lepidoptera > Ypsolophidae > Ypsolopha > Ypsolopha scabrella. The sequence goes on from OU342978.1 coordinate 3,196,891, forward strand.
TACTAAAATGTAATAAAGTTATACACTTGCATAAAATATAGAAATATAGGAATAAAAATATTGTATATACATAATGCCTAACCATCCGCACCATTCGATTAGTATTGCTTAGAAGAAGGGCTAGAAACTTAGCAAAAATTCCTTTTTTCAAAATAAAACATATGATACAAAATCATATACATACCTACTCAAGTAAAGGCATAAAAAAATATAAGACTGCGGGAATTAGTCACGAGAAAAAAAAAATATCTTAGTCAACCCGTCTCATATTGTCCATTACCTTTAACAAAGTAAGTTAACATATTAATTAATTTTAAGCCTTTAGAGGAATCGTACAGTATTAAAATATGCTAATTATTAATTACAATATTGAATAAGATTATTATTATTTATTACACCATGCTTCATTATCATCCAAATAATCATTGATTTTATAATAAGCTTTCTTAAGTAGTCCCTGCTTAATATATACTTTAAACTTATTTTCAGGCAAACTAAGGACCTCCTCTGGAAGCTTATTGTAAAATCTTATACCATGTCCTACAAAAGAGGTACCTACTTTGGCAAGTCTTAATTTTGGAAAAGCTAGTTTATGTTTTTTTCTGGTTTCAACAGAGTGGTGCACACCAAGCCTCGGGAAATTATTAATTTTTTTTCTGACATATCTAATAACTTGATAAATAAATTCACATGGGACCGTAAATATATTAATTTCTTTAAACTTTTCTCTTAATGAATCTCGGTACTTCATGTTATAAATAGACCGAATTGCTCTCTTTTGCAAGACAAAGACTGCTTCTATATCCGCGGCTCTACCCCACAACATTATGCCATATGACATAATGCTGTGAAAATAACTGAAATATACTAATCTAGCAGTACTTCATCAGTAATCTGCCTTATGCGTCTAACAGCGTATGCGGCTGAACTAAGTCTACCACAGAGAGCTTCTATGTGGGGACCCCACTGAAGACGAGAGTCTATAGTAATACCTAAAAACTTAGTTTCGTTAACTAACTCCAGCTTGGACCCCTGCAAAATTAAACTGACATCTACTTGAATTACATTTGGTAAAGTAAACTTTATACATTTCGTCTTTTTTGCATTTAGAACTAAATTATTTGCAGTGAACCAATCAAGAATCAGAGAGAGGGTTGAATTCGCGTCATCAAGTATATCGTTATGTCGATCCACTTTAAAAATAAGTGACGTGTCATCTGCGAATAGAACTATCTCAGATAAGTCTCTAACTAAGTAAGGAAGGTCATTTATGTATATTAAAAACAATAGGGGCCCCAATATGGAGCCCTGCGGAACACCCATTTTGACTAATGCTCCAGATGACTTTACTCCATTAATGTCTACCTTTTGAAACCGGTCACTAAGGTATGACTTAAATAACGCCAAAGATTTACCCTTAACTCCATAGTGATCTAATTTACATAAAAGTGTTTCATGATTAACGCAATCAAAAGCTTTTGAGAGGTCACAAAATACACCGAACGCATCCTGCTTTGCTTCCCAAGCGTCAAATATGTGCTTGACTAAAGCAACTCCTGCATCAGTGGTTGACCTCCCTTTAGTGAATCCATATTGTTCACTGTGAAACAACTTATTTAAGTTAAAATGAGATAATAATTGATTAAAAACAATTTTTTCGAAAATCTTACTAAATACTGGTAAAACTGAGACCGGTCTATAGTTGGAAGGGTCTTCATTGTCGCCTGATTTAAAAAGAGGGATCAAGTTACTCAACTTCATTAAATCAGGAAAGACACCATCATCTACACATTTATTAAAGATTAAAGCTAAATATGGAGCTATTAAATCAATGATACAGCTTACAACTTTAACAGATAGGCCCCATAAGTCCTCGGTTTTTTTAAAGTTAAGAGATTTAAATGCTTTAATGACAGTTTGTGAATTAATATGCTTTAACGCAAATACAGAATAGCACTGAGGCACGTGATCACTCAAAAGATCCTGTGCAGGTCTTGGACTTGAATTTAAGCCTTTAGTTGTCAAGGAAGGAATGTCAGTAAAGAATTGTTCAAAGGCCTTCGCAACTTCTTTATCTCCTGTAAAAACTTCATTGTTAATGTTCAATTTTAGTTCATTATTCCGTTTGTTACTCTTCCCAGTTTCAGTATTTATGATTTTCCATACTGCTTTTACTCTGTTATCGGCCATTTTAAGTTTTTTATTCAGAAATATACTTTTTGCTTTTAAAAACACTAATTTGAAAGTACGTGAGTATATTTTCAAATGTTCAATAAATTCAATATTATTATTGTAGGATTTTATGTCGTACAATTCGTATAAATGATTTCGGCTTTTGTAAATACCTGGCGTTGCCCAGTCACTAAAAGTGATTTTATTACTGTTAGAAACTTTCCGCAATGTAAACGTATTTTCAAATTCTTTGGAAACTATGTTAAACAGGTCTGCAAAGAGAGCATTTGGATCATCTTGGAGAAGATTAAAATGTGGTAATTTAAGTTCTAAGTTTGCTTGAAAACATTCTAGTCTGTGAGTTGTAACAGGCCTGTAAAATGCTTTTTTGGGCAATTGTTTCACACTTTGTATGAAAGTTACAGTTTGGCCACTGTGATCAGACTGCAAGCGGTTAATAACTTTATTGTCTGAGTAGTCACAATCACAGAATATATTATCAAGACAGGTTGCTGTATTTTGGGTAATTCTAGTTGGTTCTAAGAACACATGAGACAAATTAAATGATTTGAATAACTGAATTAATTTCGTGGTCATAACCGACTTTTCTAGTATATCTACGTTAAAATCTCCACTAACGATAATTTTTTTCTTCGTATCAAATAATAACTTTAGCACTTCTTCCATTGTTTTTTCAAAAATATTGTAATCTTGTCCCGAGGGTCGGTAGACACAAAGAATTATATATTTACTCATTTCTATACAAGCCAATTCTACTTGGTGTTCAACAGAAAGTTTTACGATGTCTTTTCTTTCTTTTGACTTTATATTATTCTTGACTAGAATCATAGAACCACCTTTTTCTATAGTTAATCTGTTATAGCAGCTAAGGACACTAAAATTATTAACATTAAATTGCATATTATGTTCCGGTAAATGGTGCTCAGTTAAACACAAAATATCTGTTTTTGATTCCTCTAGGAACAACTCTATTGAAAGTATTTTGCCGAGGAAGCCGCCTTGTATGTTTTGATGTACTAGTTTATATACAGAAAGTTTTCCCGTTGTCGTTAAATCTAAGAAGGATTTGGTACAATTTTGTTAGTACTTGTACTAACTTTGTCAATAGGGACAAAACTATGAAAAGAATTATTATTACAAATACCATCAATTATGACTGGTATTGAAAAAAATCCTGTTACACACATTGTAACAGATTCATTACGTGGTAAAATGCTAGCTAACTTAGTAGCCATTTGTTTTTTATAAAAATTTGGAAGGTATAGAGTACCATTTGTCAAAACAAAATCTCGAATGTACGAATTCGTGTCAAAATATTCTATTTTGTCACTGTGACTAACTGAAAATTTGTGCATGCAAATATTTAAATTATATAAATTATTTTTTTGTGACCCCGTTAGTGATTCTGAGTAAGGGAATTCACAGAGTATGATTTTATGAACACTAAGTTTTAACATAAATTCAAAGTATTTTAATAGGTTACTTTGTGTTACATCAATACTATCTCTTAATAATAAAATAATTGTAGTATTTACATTGCTGTTGAATTTCATTTTCATAATATGTTCCAAAATTTGCATGAATGATGCACCTGGCATGCAAATATTAATGACATTTTGCATCATATTGTTTCCTAACAAAAGTCCTAAGTTTTTGCCAATTTTATCAGAAGAAACAATGGTGCGGTGTTCTTTGGACTCCGAGGACTCATGCGCATCGACTGAAAGTTGCGTAGGGGGCCGAGGAGAAGAGTTCGGCATTTTTGGCGCGTCAGACGTAGATGAAGGTGCTGACAAGGGCTCTGCTGCAGGAGTGGATGAGGGTTCAGCTTCTTGTTTTGATTCTCTACGAAGGCGAGCAGAGCGGTGACGTTGCCGTCGACGGGCAGCCTTACTCTTGGGTTGAGGTGTGGAGTCCAGTGGTGGTCTGGGGCTCTGAGATGGTGAGGAGCTTATAGAGATCCGAGGATCCCGAGAGGCCTGTACAGGCTGAGTGTCCGGGCAAGCAGGAGTTGCTGGTGGCCCGCATATCAGGCAGCCAGTGTGAATGCAGCTGGCTTCTTTGTTGGACAGGGATGTAAATCTCTCCAAATTGTCATTACTCATGGCTATCAGCTGATCCATGGCAGCGCTGTGCTCAATAATAGTGTTATTGGCTATATTGTATTTTTCAGTCATTTCCTTCAGTGAGCATTCAATATTTTTAATCTTGGCGTTTAATTGGGACATTTGCTTTTCATATTTAAATTTATGTTGCATTAACTCTTTTTCTTGTTCTTCTAACTCGTTTTGTAATGTTATCTTTTGTTTTCTTAAAGGCAATTTGTTAAAACTTTGGCGGTTTTTATGAACTAATCTTTGAGTTTTTTGTATGTACTTATTTATTTTAACATACTTTTTAATTTTATTTGAGCCATTTATACTTTTTCTAGCTGAGCATTTATTCTCAGTTGTAAGGTCAATGGTCTCAACAGGGTCTGAATATTTATTCGTCATCATTTCTTCAAACATGGTCAATGTTTTCTCGGTTTCTTGACATTGCTTTTCTTCACTTATTTTTCTGAGTTGGCAATGTGCATCAGCCAGTTGCTCTTTAAGGAACTTGATCCGTTCAAGGTTTATGTTAAATGTGTCTCGGTCTTGGTCAAATGAGGTCAGAATTATCTTATATTGGTCTCGTTCAGCTCGTAGATCCTCATTTTCTATATCAAGTTCCGTTAACTGGTTTTTTTGTAAAAGATTTCTGCTATTTAATTTTTGTGCCTCAATAATTCCTTCTTCTCTCTCTTGTAGCAGTTGCTTATTTAAGTCTCTAGATGCTTGAAGATCATCAAGAGCCATTTTAACTTCATCTCCATCTCTTGTGCAAGACCTTTGCTTCGGGTAATAGGCATCTGAAAATTACAGGTTGGAACAGTAGAATATCTGCTAGCAAAGTTTATGGGTCAGTGTTTAGACAGAGTTGAGTATTTGTTAGGTATATATAAGTAGCCTTTCCTATAATCTTCAACTTTACTCAGACAATTGTTTATAAGCAAAAGAGAAAATATATCCAAGGATATGTAAGTGTGGGTTAAATTTTTGTACTATAGTTTAGAACCAATTGTTTGCTGAAATTATGATCCGTATGCTGTTAAATGTTAAGTTTGGCTATCTGCTTTGTCATCAATTGAATTTTTTTCAAACAAAGTAAGAAAAAGGTTTAGCCGATGTGTAAATTTATGTTTGTTGCTTATATTATTAATTTAACTGTTTTGTTATCAAGTGTGCCAAGAAATAAAGATTATTTAACCTCATAAGAGGTGTTTGTAAATACAATTAGTAATGAGATATGAACTAGAATGAAATATTAATATAAAGTGGGTAGAATAGATATTAAATAGAGTAGAAAATAGAAACCAAGGAAAAAAAGCCTAGTAGAAATAGTAAGAGAATATTCTTAGCACATCAAGACCTTCAAACAGATAAGTATAAGATTTTGGTACCTACTTATTATCAACAGCAACGCCCTTTCTTTTGGTACTTACTTAGAGCTCAACAATAAATTGAGGTTAGGTTAGAATTTAACTGACCATTTGCAGAACAAAATTAAAAGGAAAATAAGTAACAAAAGGGTTTCTGATGATAATAAAACAGTAAATTACAGGAAATACTTGCCAAATTTCGTATTTTTCCAATGACAGTTGGCGATATTTTTGGCCACAGGTTTTGCCTTAAATAACGATTTTTTCCTCTTTCACAAATATTTCACGGTTGCCTTTTTATTGCAACTTTATTAATATGCGATTTACACGTAAATTAACAGTACTAATTGCACAATTTTAATTAAAATACATAAGTAAAACTAATTTTCAACCGTTGACATCCAGTGTTGCCAACCCTCCAACCCCCCTCCTCCATCAGCAGATGATCTGCCTACGTGGAGCCAACTCACTGATTTCTTAGAGTCAAGATTTAGAACACTAGAGATGATTGATGCTGCTAAAACGACAACGAAGCCGTTTGCAGTTCCTATAAAACCGATCGTGAAGCCAAAATCTTTTCATTCTTCCCTACAAAATGAGAAATCGAGAACAGTCATCAACTGTACACTATGCTCTGGTCAATATTATTTATTCCAGTGCAAAGAGTTTGGGAAGAAGACGCCCCATGAAAGGCAAGATTTCGTGCAAACAAACAGATTATGCTTTAATTGCTTGGCTCCGTCTCATGCTGTAAAGCAATGTCACCAATCAACAAGTTGTCGCAAGTGTAGCCGACGACACCATTCGCTTCTTCATTTTGACAAAACTGAGATCATGGGAATCACTAACGATGCACAAACACAGGTACATCCAAGTTTGAAATGCAACACCAACATCAACCACAGAATGTGGCATCTGAAATGAATATCGTTGCCAATCATTCAAGGGAAGACATTTCCCCTTGTAATGTATTATTGGCAACTGCAAAGATTAGGGCAAGTTCTCGTGATGGTTATAAGCGCATAATTCGCGCGCTAATTGATCAAGGGTCACAAGCCTGTTTTGTGACCGAGGAGACAGTCCAGCTACTTGGCCTGAAGAAAATTCGTATTGACGGGACTGTGTCAGGCATTGGAGATGGCCAGATGGACATAAAACACAAGGTCAAGATAATTATTGAGTCGTGTCGAGATCCGAGTTATATCATTCAACTGCAAGCTTATGTCTTGAATCACCTTACTTCCATGCTACCTACAAAGAATGTGAACAAACTGGATTGGTTACAATTTGAAGAGCTATCACTAGCTGATCGAGGATTTTCAACACCAGGCAGAATAGACATTTTACTTGGTGCAGATGTGTATTGTGAGATTTTGCTGGAAGGCATGAGAAAAAGTCCACGAGGAAATCTTATTGCGCAGAATACTACCTAAGGGTGGATATTATCTGGAAAGACATCAAACGAATCAACTTCAGTAGATGTAATCAACATGCATGTGCAAATTAGAGAAGATAATTTACTGAAGAAATTTTGGGAAATAGAGGCCGAACCTAATGGCATAGAGAAGAGACTAACCAAACAAGAGAAAACGTGTGAAGAGTTATATGACTTGACAACAAAACGAGACAAAGAAGGGAGATTTGTAGTAAAATTACCCTTTGAGAGTGACGATCCAGAGTGTCAATATGGAAAATTGAGACAAATATCAGAGAAGAGATACAATCTACTTGAGCGAAAGTTATCAAAAGATCCTAAGCTACGAGAAGACTATCAAAATGTTTTACGAGAATATATCAAACTTAATCATATGGAGATGATAATTGAGGAGGAAGAAAAATCTGAACCTACGGCAGTGTATCTACCTCATCACGCTGTCGTAAGAGAAGATAAAGACACCACCAAAGTACGCATTGTGTTCGATGCGTCCTGTAAAGGTGTAAACGATGTGAGCTTAAATGACAATCTTCTTGTTGGTCCAAAGCTTCAAGATGATTTAAGACACATATTAATGAGATGGAGATGTCATAAAATTGCAAAAGTGGCGGACATCATCAAAATGTATCGACAGGTTCGAGTTGATGATGCTGACACCAAATTTCAACGGATATTGTGGAAACCTTATCCGAACAATGAAGTACAGCACTTTAAGATGTTGACGTTAACATTTGGAACGGCAAGTGCTCCCTATCTAGCCGTTAAATCACTGCAACGATTGGCTGAAGATGAAATAGCGAAATATCCCCTTGCCACGAGTATCACTAAAAGAGATTTTTATATTGATGATCTCATGACTGGTTGCAATAGTAAAAATGAGGCTGTACAAATTGTTGATGAGATGAACGGATTGATGAACGCTGGAGGCTTTCAACTTCAAAAATGGAGTAGCAACGATGACGCTCTGTTGAAATACATAGGTGATGAGAAACTAGACGAGAATCACGCGTTACCAATTAAAATTGACAATTTAGTGAAAGTGCTTGGAATCAACTGGAACAGATGTACAGATAATTTTGAATACAATGTCAACTTGCCAGTTTTGAATGAACCTGTGACAAAACGAAAGGTGTTATCTGATATTGCCAGACTATACGACCCCATGGGATGGATAGCACCAATCGTAATCACTGGCAAGATTTTCATACAAAAATTATGGAGATCTGGCTTGTTATGGGACGAGTGTCTGCCACAAGATTTGATGAGTGAGTGGTTGAAATACCGAGAAAACCTTTACAGCATACAAGGTGTGAGTGTGCCTAGATGGATGAGCGTGGCACCTGAATGTATTAACGAGTTGCATGCGTTTTCTGATGCTTCGCAAGCTGCGTATTCTGCGGTATTATATATCCGAAGCATAGATCAATTTGGTAATGTTAATGTGAGTCTTGTGACAGCCAAAACCAAAGTGGCACCTATTGAGAAAGAAGTGTCGATTCCAAGATTAGAACTTTGCGGTGCAGTGTTGGCAGCTAAGTTGCTTCATGAAGTTGCTCAAGTAATGACTATACCAAAAGAAAACTTACACGCATGGACAGATTCTACTGTAGTTTTGGCATGGTTAAGAGGTCTCCCATGTCGTTGGACCACATTTGTGAGCAACAGAGTATCTGACATCCTGACGATTCTAGAGTATGAGCAATGGAGTCATGTGTCTACGACCAGTAATCCGGCTGATTGTGCTTCGAGAGGAATGCAACCTACAGAGTTGCTACATCATGCCTTATGGTGGAAGGGTCCAGACTGGCTATCAAAGCCAACAGTTGAGCGTTACGAAACTGATTATGACACACAAGAGGAATCAAGACCCGTAAAGTCTTTAGCAGTGATTGACAAGACCAAGGAATTTTTGTGGAGTAAATTTTCAAATCTATCACGAATGCTGGGTGTACTATCTTATATCCGAAGATTTTTGAGACTTAAAAGACCAAAGGAAGAACGTCCGATTTTACAAGCATTCGTTACACACGAAGAAAGAGATCACACTTTACTGATGTGTATCAAACAGATTCAAGAATCAGAATTTGAAGACGATATAAAGCAGTTAAGATCCGGCAATCCAGTGGCTAAGAAGAGCCCATTACACACTCTTTACCCATTTTTAGAAAACGGGATTATAAGAGTGGGTGGCCGCATACATTTAGCTAATGTGAAGCATGACAAAAAGCATCCAATTGTGTTACCTGCCAAGAGCCAGTTAACGACAATGATCATTGCAGATGCCCATGAGAGGACTTTGCATGGAGGTCCACAAATAATGCTCAACTATTTGTGAGGAAAATACTGGATTCTGAGAGTTAGAGAGCGAGTTAAAAAGCACTACAAAAATTGTTTGAGATACTCCAAGATTCATTCAACCCAATTAATGGGACAAATCCCTGAGTACCGACTTAAACCATCAAAACCTTTCAGATCAGCAGGCGTGGACTATGCAGGCCCCATACAGATACGATGTGCACCAGGCCGAGGAGCCAAATCATACAAAGGCTACATATGTTTATTTGTGTGCATGGTGACACATGCGATTCATTTGGAAGCGGTTTCAGATCTTAATGCAAAAGGTGTCATAGCTGCTTTTCGACGATTCACATCAAGACGAGGTCACTGTAAAGATATTTTCAGTGATAATGGGACAAATTTTGTCGGAGCAGAAAAACAGTTGCGAGAGATGTTCCACAGTGCCATACAAAGTGAAATTGTGCAACTGCTATCTATGGAGGGAGTTACATGGCACTTTATACCTCCGCACGCGCCAAACTTCGGTGGCTTATGGGAATCAGGAGTGCGATCAACCAAAAATCATTTAAGGAAAGTAATCGGAGAGAGTACCTTAACCTTTGAAGAGTTATCCACAGTGTTGACGCAAATAGAAGCCTGTTTGAATTCAAGGGCTCTCTCCAAATTAAGTGACTGCCCTGAAGACCCCATGCCACTAACTCCAGGCCATTATCTGGTTGGCGAGCCCCTGATCAATATACCTGATGAAAACTGCGCATCATCACATCACTGGCTTGGAACGCTGGAAACTTACACAAAAGATAGTAGGAGATTTTTGGAAGAAATGGTCAAAAGAGTATCTTGTTGAACTTAGCCAGCGCTACAAATGGTCAACTAAGAAATCGGAGCCAGATGTGAATGATGTGGTAATTTTACGGGAAGATAATGTACCTCCCGCTAGGTGGGTACTTGGCAGAGTTGTGGAGAAACACACCGGGAAAGACAATATCACTCGTGTTGTCACTGTGAAGTGTAAAAACAATACTTTGTCGAAACGCCCCACCAATAAACTTATTGTCTTGCCAAAATAATCACCTTGAGTATAATGTCACGGTAGGCGGCGTTTATTTTTTGTAATTTGTTGTGTTTACTTTTGTATGTTGTTTTATTTTGCATTGTACTAGTGTGCCTTTAAATTCTTCCATTAGATTAAATTTCTTAGAGTTTTTGTTATAGTTATTTAAACTCTATTATTTAACCGTGAGCGATGTTGTACATCAATCATTGTGTTTATTTGAGAAAGGACAAGTCCTTGGTGGGCGGTATGTCTAATGTATGTCGTATTTTTAAAGTAGATGGCGTTACTCGTCTTCTACATCGCAGTATCGTTTGCATTTGATAGAAAATATGTAAGTCGTAAAGAGATTTGTCAAAGGGTGTTCAGTCATTCAATAAATCCTGTGTTATAAGTAGTGTGAGAGTTTCAATAGTGGTTCCCCCTAGTGAGTGTAGTGTACACATTTTTATAATATAAATTTATAAATGAAAATAAATTTTATATGATATCTAAATATTTATTATGTACCATAGTTATCAAATGTTATATTACAAAAAACGGAATATCGACATTAAAAATGTTTGATCACATCACTGTACCGTCAAGTGACATTCAAATTCGGTGTTGCCACATGAAACGCAGAACTAGCGTCCTCTTTGACACGTCGGCTATGTTCCTGGTTAAGCTTTAGTTTAAAATAGCGCACTCTCAGCCGCGGCTGTTACGACCACCAAGAAACACGGGCACAAAAATCTGCCTTTTTATATAATAACTCTGCTTCTAGATGAAATTTCTGAAATATTCTGGGACGAGCTGACGACGTCATTTGTTAACTTATTTTTAATGCAAATTTTAAGGCTGTATAATGTAAGGAAGGCCCTTTAACACTCGAAAACCTTGAAATTTAGAGGTGACTTCGTAATTTTTTTCTATGAAGCGAACTGAAAGATTTTGCATTTTTTCTAAGATGAATCTATCAGCCTTATATTCTACTGTCTATATTATTTTTACTACACCGATTAACCAAGTTACACAATGTGATATGCTCATTTGAAGTTGTGCAACTAGCCTTATACGGGCCCATAAGGACTGCAGGATTTGGCTCTGAACAAGAATACGATGCAAGATGCTACACTGATATTAGACGCCTAAATAATTATAGATGAAAATATTCAAGTTTATAAAGTGATTTTTAAAATCATAATACACAGGGTATTTGTGGAACAGAAATAAATTCGTATAGATAAAAAAATCAAATCCGTAAATTTACCTCATTTTGGTCAGATGTCAATCAACAAAATATAATTTACACTTTTAGCTGATTTATTTAATCTATTAATTGTAGTAAACTTTTTACTTTTCATTTCATTACGTATACTCAAGGCGCAATGTAAAAAATATACGGATGCTTTATATGTATATGCATTTTGACTATATAATCTAGGGTTTTGATTTTTGAAAACACGTTTGGATAAATTTTCCTCGATAGAAATAATTAGTGAAATGAGCTCTTCAAACACACTTTTTCTCCTCGTCTGATGGATAGGGATCATGTACAGAACTCAAACATATTTTGTTAGATGGGTCTTAACAATAACTAGATATCTGATTTTGGATACTTTGATTGTCATTTTAGTTTTTTTTATAAAATTAAAAAACTTACTTTTTTCTCTTTTGCGCTGAGTCCGCCCCTCTCGCACTGCGCGTTTTTTCGCTTGGAGTCAGAGTGACAAAAATAAAATTTACATAACCTCATAAATAATAGTTTTACTGCAGCCAACTCAGCAAGGACATTTTGCTGATACTCTCAACAGTTAGCTTCTAGCCACGACATCAGAGGTATCAAAACTTCAAGCTCATAATGTATACCTGTGGCCCAAAGGGATAGGTAGAGACTACATCAGTCTTTAGGGTTTCGCGCCAAAGGGTGCCAAACGGGAGCCCACTAACTACTAAGACTCCGCTGTCTGTCCGTCTGTCACATGGGCCTACAGCTTCAATTGTAATATATAGAAAGTTGAAATATTCACAGAATACGTGTTACTATGACCTCTAGCACGGAAAATAATAAAATATTCATGAAGTTAAAATTAAAAGGGGCACACATATAAGAAACCTTGGAAAATTTGCATATTTAAACGTTATTTGGGTCGGCTTACTTAAAGAACTAATACCCACAAGTTTCAAATTTAGTCAAATTATAGTATACACTCTAAAACAGCGGTTCCCAACCTAGGGGTGATTACCCCCGTGGGGGTAAAAGAGCTATTCGGCGGGCGTAACTAGGCTGGAAGATTCTTCCAAATTAAAGAAAATGCATACCAATCATTTCAATATTCACATAAAACAGAATTAAATATAACAGTAGGTGACTTATATTTGAATAGTATACAATTTTGGTGCTAGTTGTTGTAATTACTTACGATATATTTATAAGAAATATATTATAATAATATATATTAAATCATTAATTATATTATATATAATTATAGAATAAAATAGTTTTTTTTCTTTAACATCTTATTAATTCTTATCACATTGTTTGATATTATCCATATTTTTAGGTATTAACATTTATTTTAACATGTGGGTAAAGACACATTCCTTATTATTACTTAGGGGTGAAACAATAAATTATAAAAAAGGGTACCGTATGCAGATGGTGCTGAAAAGGAGTTTATTGTTTTCAGGGCTCATGTGGATATTTTTCTTGATTCCACCATAACTTCTAAATACCTGAACCGATTTCGTGTGTGGTATCGTTTGAATCCTTACAGCATCCTGAGTAAAATAGGTGTTGAATAGGTATTATATGAAAATATATAATAAATAATATTAAAAATCACAACTGCCGGAATGGAGATTTATTTCGGATTTCAGTGCAGTCGGGGGATTATTACATTAGATACGTGTTGTTTTGTATGTCCCCCGACTGCACTGAAATTTGAATTATATCTCTATTCCGGCAGTCGTGTTTTTTAATACATTTTACTACTTATTTTTATAGAGGCTCCTTTTTTGCAGCCTTAATGTTGTTATGGCATTTATATTTTTGTTAAATATAATGTTTTTAGGGTTCCGTACCTGTATATTTAGCGGTACGGGACCCTTTGTGCCTGAGTCTAACTCGCACTTGGCCAAATTATTTATCTGCTACTATTCTGACACCTCATTCGCTTTCTCCACATTTCTAAAATAGTTTTATCAAAAAATGCTCTTTTCTAAATCTTATCTTCCTCCTATAAACAATCTGTGGACAAAAAGAATATCCCCCCGAGTTTGAAGGCGAAGGTATCAAAATTAAAGTGGTTCCCGCCATAAAATTGAATGGCCAGTTCTCCGTTCAGCGGAGAAAATAACTAGAAAATCTCCGCTCACTTATAGCACATTTTTTACCGTCCATTTACTCTTTTGCTGGTGATAGTGCAGTCGAAAGCTTCGGCGGCTATCAGCATTGCAATAACCTTCAAAATGACTAAGTTTTTCCAGCGATTTTCACGAATACCAAACTAACGTATGACGCCATTCCGTGACTCGGACTATACTCCGTTTAACGTTTGTGGTCTTATCAAATTGTCGCTGTTTGAAGACAAACCTCTTTTTGTTTAACTATATAAGGTGACTTTCGTTTATGTAGCCAAATTTATACTTCCAGCTCGGACCAAAATTCAGTGACCCTGTTTGCGAAAAACAAAAAATGTTTTGTGCCTCTAGTTTAAATGTTATTTTGCGTATTTCAGAGAAAGGGTTATTGAGCCTTGGTCCTGTCCACTTACCGAGTCTCCAATATGAATTTAGCTATATTAACCAAAGTCACCTTATATATATTTTTCTGCTACCACAACCGTGCCTGGTGGAAAGCGTATTTGTCACTAGTCTGTTTTTACTATGCTACCGAGATCGTCGTACGTACGCATCTGTGTGCGTGCGCCCGGAATCGCTGGTTGTCTGGAGCTGACTTCTGTACGTATTTATTATGTGGTCCAACTGTCAGTAGTTGTATCTCAGCTACGTCCCTCGCGAAGGCTCCTTGCATGCACCACAATCTCTTACTGGAAGGAATTTTTCGTCAGAGCATAGATCGTTTGACTTTACGCTATACATATTTATATGTAGGTAAGTGTAGATATGTAGTCAGTGTGACATTGGCTAAATCCTTACACAAAGAAAGTGCAAGGTTTCTTCGTCGTGACTGGGTAGTAAGTACCCACATTTGTGGCGTGGCATAAAATAGATCTTCGTCACATACTCCTCGAACATTTGATAAAAAAGAAAAGTTGAATGTAACATATTTTTTGGTAATGTTAAGGAAATTCCGTTACTACAGAGTATTCTGATTTAGAAATGCTTTATTTGACTAGCTAAAAACATTTTCAAAATTTTGTGTCTTGAAAAAATATAAAAAAGTGAAAAAGAGTTTAAAACAAAATCCGTGCAGGATTGTTGGCTTCGCCGAAATTGAATTAAGATCAAATAGGGTGCCGAGGTTTATGGAGATTCCTACAGTCATAACTGCAATAATGTACATGGGCAGTGGAGCCCGCATCAAGCTATACACATTCAGTATAAGCTGACCTCTCATTGTACGGGAAGCCTATACAATGTGAGGTCAACTTATACTCAATGGGTATAGCTTGATGTGGGCTCCACTGTACAATGTTATTCATTTGATTTCAAAAAAAGTTTGTTACGGTCCTTAAGCTACTGAGTCTGTAGAACTTGGCAACTGTCTGTAACCACGCCCCCGGTACGGCTACTCATGACGTCATTCCGGAACAAGACATGAACCTGAGGGTAGTGACAAGCCACGGTCGAAGCCTACCTTCAGAGAACAGGTACCCAGATCCTCTCTGCAAACGGGGCAAAGATCCAATGACCTTTTAATACTACAAAGGTCTAATAAAACTGTTGGCATACCTTCTTATAATCTCTTAAATAAAACAAATACAGCTTCTATAGCCTAGACGGTGAGAAACAAGGAAGCAGCAGTTATGTATATTGGCTTTGCCATCAAATAGTAATCCACGGATATCAAGGCACAAAGCGCATAAGGGAATCCAGCTACCTCGGTCTCGCTTCACCAAATTACTGAAATTTCATTCTGCTTACGGACCCGGAGAGGAACAAACCTTAGAGGTAGAGAATGATGGAGAGGGTTTTTAACAAACGGTCGTTATTATGGAAATATTGTAACTAAATTAAATTCTAAATTACCTATATTGCAACTTACCTATTTTAACTTTTTATATTGGTTGTTTATTAAAATACTTTTAACTTTAATTATAATTTTATATATTCCTTTTTTTAGTTATTTAATTAAGTAAAAAATATATGAATAAGTTTGAATATAAATTAGTTAATAAATATTGGTGACTTGTACTATATTTTGACCTACAAAATTATATTTTATCAAAACAAATAAAAAACATCACACAACTTTCTCTTGATATTTACGATCCATTAAACTCTTTGTATGTAAAATTAATTTGAATTGCGGAATACCTAACATCGACATATTTTTTTTGCATAGTTTTTTGTTAATGTTACTAAATTAGATAATTTAAAAAAGTAGGGGTTTATGCAACGAACCGCATCGTTTTAGGTTAAGTTGTCTAAAAGACAATTTTATGAAAACAAATTCTGCGTGCCACCATGCCGTGTCCATTCTAAGCAAGCATGGAACTACCCACATCCAAGTCTGTGTAAGAATTTACCCAGTTTTATAAAACCAAAGCGGGAAAATGAGCTTAGTGGTGGCCTCCCCACCGCTAGCTCTGAGTGCCGGGCTACTTAGCGTGCCGCAAACTTCGGCTTCCATTATCTAACGCGTATACCGGGTGTTCAAGTTATAACATTTCCTGAAGTCTTATCATACTGAACAATGTACAGTATTTAAAAAAATAATTAACTATTTGTATCAATGTTTCTTGTGTGCACAATAGAGAGTTTCTCAAAGAATAGTCGTGCACCAATGTTTTTTACATACTTTACTTACCCTTTTTACCTACGTGTAAGACAAATTCTTTGTGCAACCATGCATATAGATGGTGAGAATAAAAACCATTTTAACGAAGATTGATTGGAACTTTGTGAAACTATAATGTTTAAAAAAATGTGTAATTTCCCCATTTTATATATTGTTTATCGTTTTCTTTTTTTAGAAGATTACTATCGATTTTTAAAAGTGCATTTAATGTACCCATTTATAAAAATAATTTGGCCAAGTGCGTGTCAGACTCGCGCACAAAGGGTTCCGTACCACCCCACCCACAATACGGGTGCGGAACCCTAAAACATTATGGTAAATAACAACGATATACATGCCAAAGCAACATCAAGGCTACAAAAAACAAGGCGCTAAAATGGTAGCGCCTGGCAAAAAAAATGGCGCCATCTGTGTATTGAAACCTTTTACATATTATTATACGTTTTATTTTAGAGTATGTCCTACAATCTGACCATATTTTATTACCGTCTTTAAGTAGGAGCCAAAACCAATAACGTTTAAATAATGAAACTTTTTGGAGATTTCTTGTATGGTGATGATTTCCATTTTGTTATTTGTCGTGAAAGAGGCCATAGTAATACGTTTTCTGTAAAAATGACATCTTTATATCCATTACGGTTGGAGCTGTAGACCCTTTTAATTCAATATTCGGTTTTGGGTCAACATTTTACACAACATATCCAAATTGCAGATCTGTCATTCCGTTTGCAAGATAGAGACCCGTGACGACAGAAGGACAGACAGCAGAGCGGAATTAATAGTGCTCCCCTTCGGGTACGGAACCGTAAAAACGCAAAAAAAAATAGTAACCAACTTCAAATGTTGCAGCGAACATTAACTAAAATCTTAAAATAATTATATACTGCACGATCGATGGTACCGAAATAACACTTTTGCCGACTTCTTTCTTACTAAAATATATGTTATCTAGAAGTTCAATTTCCGTACAGGCTCTTTTGTGTTCGATCCATGTACTACATTAACTCGTGGGTGCATAACTACTTGTGCCCAAGTACGGCGATAAAGCTCACCCATCACGCCGGAATGTAAAAATCGTCGATGAAACGTGGGTGACTAGCATTTATCTATTTCGAGATTCGAGACTCATGTTGATGTCGTAACGATGTACGAGTATTATTCTATATTCTATTCCATTCAAGTATACCCTGTAGGTTTGGTTGTACCGGTATTTATATCTATATCTGTGGGTATCTAGCTATCAAGGAAGGTATCGTGAGAGCTATGGAAATAGGATTGCGCTCTAAGTTCGCGTGTATTGTTTTCGGTTTTAGGGGAATGATATCTCCAAGTGTATATTTGTTTCGAGGTTTAACAGAAATGGAATCTTAGCTCAATGTATACTCAGGGAGATACTTTGCCTTACATTTTAGCTTTTGGTTTGCCACTTAACTACCGTATTTCCCTGACTTGTTTTGCTAAAACGTTACTGGTCGCCTTTGCTTATAGCGTAATAATTACCCATTCAAAAAATTATACAGTTTATTTATGGATCTATTTTTCTTTTAGAATTCAAACCTTAAAGATAACCTATTATATATATTTTTACCCTTTAGTACCCATTTTTTCTATCAAAATAAACTGAAATGAAACCAGCCTGGTATTCTCCCGCACGACAGCAGCGATTTTGCCAAAATGTTTCATTTGCTTTAATGTTTAATATATTTATTTTCAGTTCTTTGGTTTGTATAAGTTCTTAGCATCATAATTATAAGCTAAAAACAATGTTAAATAAATAAATAATAAATAAACTGCTTTATTTCTTTAACTTGCTTAAACAATTAATACAGTCAATGACACGGTAGCGTACGGTCTATAACTTCAAAATTAAACATCTAGGTAAGGCAAGGGTACTATTTTCGTATTCAGTGATGAAGATTCTATAGTGCATAGGGGTCAGATGCATTTCCGAAAATTTTGACTTTTTTCGTATGTGCCGCCTCTAAAGTGATATGAGTATGGGTCAAAGCAGCAGGTAACATGAATTTCTGGGGCCGCAGCATCAGCATCCAAGCTGGGGCCGAATTGCCAGAAACCTACAGCTCACGTTCTCACGGAACGATACCTAGAACGCCTAGAATAAACATACTTCTTCTAGAATTATCTGCTTTGTTGCCATGCAGCGGTCACCCGCATCTCATAGGCCATACACCGCTTTGCCACTTTTGCATAATGTGAGCATGACGCTGGACTGCAGCGCAGCATTCATAGCGGGCACTCACAAGATCCACTAGTGCTATAATTGTAGTTCTTTTTCAAACAGGAGTACTAAAGTGGGATGATACCTAAGTGCGACGTGTATCTAAATATCGGCTGACGTGGTCTCAGCATTGCTTTTACACGAGTTAAATACCTTATCACTAAGTCGCCCGATAACCTAACAGTTTCTCGTTTTGGAGAAACCCAGTCTATTTTGTTTATATCTTCTGTGTTATCAGTATTCGGTCAAGAAGCACATACTAGTTGTTTCACCCTACTAAAACTGCATCCGATCTGCATCATTGTCGTTGTTAAGACACGCTCTTATCGCGCACACAATGCCGTATGTGCTTAATAGGTATGTTTTACCTGTATACTAAAGTTACAAACTTTTGAACTGGTTTTCCCTATGAATGCCCGGCATTTATATTATGGTGTGGCAAGCTAAGACAATGCATCGAGTACAGCAATTAAACGTTGTTATCGATGTCCCAAATTGGTAGCGTAATTTTTATCGTAGGTATGAGATAC
Source organism: Ypsolopha scabrella (assembly GCA_910592155.1). Classification (NCBI taxonomy): domain Eukaryota; kingdom Metazoa; phylum Arthropoda; class Insecta; order Lepidoptera; family Ypsolophidae; genus Ypsolopha; species Ypsolopha scabrella. Next base: position 3,216,071 of record OU342978.1, read on the forward strand.
GATCTATAGTGACTATGTGAACACGTGAGTGACTCCCGGGGCCCCAGTATGGGAGCGCAGGATGAATTGTAAATCGTCTATTTTCATAAGGATGAAAGTTTGACTGACGTGGTCCAAGAATATTTTAATATTCACTCGTTTATTTTAGGAATGATCCAATTACCGCGCCGAACGATAACCCGCACGCGAGGTTGTGGGAATTCCAAATCGATATTATCCCTATATTGTTTTCTTTTTTCGGTACGATAAACAACTGGAGTGGTATAAATTGCTATGCGGGCAGTCAGTCGCTAGACACTACACGGTCAACATTATCGCAAGAACATCATATAGACTTAGGAGTCCCGTGACATCCATCCAGAACTCAAGATGCAGTCCCAAGACAGAATACTCAGTTTCCCGGTGGACACCTTCACGAGGCGCGGGCCTTCTATACCCGAGGAGGCCCCTTTCAGCCCCGGCGAAATTCTGCAATTCAATAAAGCATACAAACAGTTTCTTCAGGCGGAACGACAGCTGGACGACCTGACTTTCCTTAACGGGAAGCCATGCCCCGTCCGCTACAACTTTGATCCAACGAGGCCAGAAGAAGATCGTCTGATGGTGAACTGGGACTGGCTCATGCCCTTATTTTGGGGGCCGCCGCCAGGTGAGAGGGATCTCGTGAGGGTGCCCACTATACTGGAGTTTGTTGAAAAGAAGATTCGCTTTTCGAAGTGCAAGGCGGTCGCCGGGGACACCTGTTCCTGCGGCAAGAGGCCTAATGTAGTGGTACCACCGGGACGTGAGTGCAGGATCCCACAGCACTTTCATCATTTCTGCACGGCGCACGTCTCTGCGTGGATAACCAAGTACATGGTCCCGGCGATTCTGCTGAAAGAATCCCAAGAAATCTTTAGAGAGGTCATCCAGAAAGTGCATGAAGGTGATCCGCAAATCCTCGAATACTATTCGACGGGTGACCGGACGGACACAGAAATGTTGCTGCACTCGGCTCGCAACATCAGTGATAATAGTGCTAAATAGTGCAGCAATGCTGCTGCAATGTGACGTTCGCTTATTAAAATAAATATTTGTGTTTATAATATGTTTACTTTTTTTTTCTTGTACCCCTATGAGTGTAGGATGATGGAGAGTTGTGCAGGTAAGGTACTGAGATCATTCCCTCTGACGTTGCTTCAAGTTGAAATTTAGTTTCTCTCGTGACCACTCTATGTTAGATACAATCAAGTCAAGCTTGGACTGCACCAGATGTAACGTCTAGGTAACGTGCTACTAGCCGCTGCATAGCACGTCACATCACTAACGCAGATAAGTTGCAAGGCGTGATGATTAGCGTTATGTGCACATGGGATGCAAAGCTCCGTTATCACAAACTATGCTTGGCATATGCTTATCATATGTCTTGAGCAAGGCCTGAGTGTGCATTCGCCTCTGACTACGTGTATCTGCGACGTTTAGGTATGGAGCTGACCATACAGGAATATGAGACGTCTAAATAAGGTTTTTCTTAACTTTATATCTATGAATAACTGCATGTAAGCCGCAAACAGTATTATGACAAAGACCGGCGGCAATTGGCGTTACATCTGTAACTCCTTATGGACCGATAATACGTATGACCACATGGCACGCTATCGTTTAAATATGGAACAAACTATGTGTCACTACTCAAAAGATAGGTAAATATGATCAGACGACGGGACCTTCATCGAAATATTATTACAGGCTGCCGGCCGAACGTAAGTAGCTCCAGCGTATTACGGCAACCCACGTTTAGTTGGCACTGTCTTGAAATATTCGGGAAAACCCGTGCTATATTCATTTTATGATCTGTATCCGACTGGCGGCGTGTATTTCAAAACGAAATCAAAACTGATGAGTGACCATAGAAAATTACTGGGACATACACGTGTGCTTCATACACGTATACACCTCACTTATACTTAAGATTTGTCATTGTATAGGTGTTACAGGTTTGGTTAGACTATAATTCTAAATATGTATACTTTTCATGATTCCTGTAATGTTAGGACTATGGTATGACAGATACCTTACCTAAACACTGCACCCTACCTACCTATCGCTGCATAGCATGTCGCGGTGCCCCTCTATCGTGTTACAAAGTGTAGTGACCACGGTTATCTATGCATGGATGTAGATTGTACAACATCTTAGTGGATAGAACTAGTACAATATATTATTATCATTATTAAACTAACTACCTAAATATCTAGTATCATGAAGGAAACTGGTATGTCGTGACATTTGTAAGTCGGCATGCATTTTGAAATGAAATAACTATGTATCGGGAACAAGTTTTTTTTTTTATTTTCAAAAACAAACACTCACATGCACAATATACTCAATACTGATGTACACAAATACCTAATACTTATTATATAAACAAATGATCATATCTATGATTAGCACTACTTCGGCCGGTTGAGAGTTCCACGCCACGATGCCTGCTGACGCAAAGCTTCTGCATACTGCATCAAGTGCCTGTCCAGTCGCCGCTGCTCTGCCTTCTGACGTTTTCTCTCCTCACGCTCCAAGTCTTGTCTGCGCTTTTCTGCTTCTTCTTCCGCCCGCTCTTGCTCCTTCCGAGATTTTTCCCCGTTGTCTCGATGAACGGCTTCTCCAGAGTTTCCGCTCATGGTGGATGATGATTTTGTGAATGATGACATGGTGATTTTGTTAAGACTGATCGATTGTACACAGCCTTGTGATTATGGCGAGTGTATATGTGCTAATGATTGATTGTATATGTACTTTCCTCCATTTATACTAACCCGAAAACTACCTAGCAAGGACTCGTTGTTCCATAATTATCGCGAATTTTTTCCCACTTGAATAAGCTCGTTATAATGAGGGATAATTCAAATACCGTGACATCATGGTGTACCGCAGTAACGACAGAATTGATAAGCAAATTAGGTAGAGAAACGTATTTTGTGGTAAAATGGCGCAATATCGATGATGTCAACGGGTAATACATATCGGCAATACCCAGTTATTTTCAGCTGAAAAGGAAAAAATTGATAAGGATAATGCATACAGTTTTATATTTTATTACGGGAGTGATATCATACACTGTGTTAACTCCTGTTAGCTAGCACAATCATGCTCCGTATGGAAAAAAGTATAGGTATGCTTCAGTAGGTGCTCGTTACGGTACAAATGCAACCAACGATTGTTTCAACTCTAACTGCAAGCACCCCGGCATGCTGAGTATGCACGCAGTCTTGCTACGTGACCTGCAGTCTTACTCGACTATGTTGTATGTTCTTCGGATGTTCGGCTCCGACAAGCTATTCCACTACAGCGTTGCAGCGTGCACTCATGTCCGCAAAGCAGTTTACCAAGCGAACCCGAGAGACTTGGGTTTTTGTTGAATCGTCCATGCACACCATCGTTAGGTGATGAACACTTAATTACCTCCGCAGGTGTACCTGTACACCTTACCGTAGGTATGCCTCACCGTAGGTATGCCTTACCGTAGGTATGACGTCAAACCTTATCGAACAATGGTGTATTGTTTCATTTTTCCGAACTATTAATATTTCAATAAACCCCACGGACAGGATGAGATCGATTAATTGAGCCCGATAACATATTTAATTGAATGAGAGGAAATTAATATAAATACCATTTAAGTTCAGCGATAAGAGCGTTATCGCCGTCGCGGGTGGCCGTTCTAATGCTGTAACAATTTACTGATATGGATGTTGCTACCTACAACCAATGCTACAACAAGGTGCACTTACAGGTTAACAGTAAAGAGTTTTTGCGCTCATATTCACAGAGACCTAAGGTTAGGCTTGAGACTAGGTCTCACTTTTACATAGCAAAACCTAGATAGAACTCAACAATCATATTTTTCCCGAGACCATGCACTGTGCATCAGAGTCGTTGCTCCGCTGTATACATTAGTAGCATCCCCCCTTTCCCCTGGTCCACCATTTTTTATTTTCACCCCGTACGCTCTTGTGTCACTGACTGTACATTAAGTTCAAGTTCTCCTATAGCTAAAAATACAAAATTAAGGGAAGAAACAAAACATATACTTTTACTTACAGAGGTGCCTAATAAATTAATATAAATAAAAAAAAAAAAAATTTGAATGTTTAGTACATACTAGGGTGTGTGTGAATGTGTATGTAGGGGGTATGCATGAAGGTTGTGTAAGGATGCTATGCCCTATGACTTTGTCTTAGGATCGGATGTAAAAGGCCAATAAGAAGGGTGTTTATGTGGATGTGAGATGTGTGTGAATACCAAAATTTTCTGCAATACTTAATATATGAACTCAATATCAGTTTGTAGGTTCAAGATAACCATAGTAATGTTATATTGATTTTTGTTAAGTATGTGATGTGATGACTATGATATTTACGAATAAATTCTCCGTCTCGTTATAATTCAATGTTTTTATCCAAGTAGTTACTAAGTTTTTACAATGTTAACTTAACGATGTTTCGATCAACATGTCTACTATTATCACTATTAGGAGTAAGGGACTCATCATGTTTGGCTTTTATAATTTCCCGAATTCACCAGAGTTACATCCGCCATGATCACGGGATAACTGGACATTGTTTATAGTGACCGTCTCAATTTAAAATCTTATCATATCTAGTATTGTGTTCGGTTGTGTGAAAGGATCTTCGCTAAACGGCGTAAACAAAACTCCGAATCATCACGATAACTCCGAAAAACGCTTGGCGCATCCTTAGTTATGAGTTAGACATTATATTATCTGTGGTTAGACCAAAAAATGCCTGACAAATTCTTTTACTCCATCTAGTAGTACGAGTAGCATTCGGTCGTGGCTCGTCATCACCATCACCCTCATATCGACTAAGCCACCAAGCGACCCGTCTTTCGGAATGACGTCATGAGAAGCCGTAGCGGGAGGGTGGTTAATTAGGCGACAGTTACTGCTGGTGACCCCGGGTGCGCGCATCTCACTCACTCCCACGACTCGTCCCGTATTGATATCTCCGTCGCTAGACGGGAAATAAAGTTACGAACGCTCTAAAATATACCTAAACAATTAATTACATTTACATTAACTTAAATTCTTTAAAAAATAACATATCAACTCATTTGTTGTGATACCTACACCTACAAACAAGAATTCTCAAGAAGCGTAACTAAGCCCAAAAAATGGTTTCACTAAATACATACCGCAGAGGGCGGGGCGCAAAATAAGTACCGCATAACACCATGTTTGTGCCGCGGAAAGTATCGATTGTGCATATTATTGGGTTTTCGCGCCAATTGATGAAATCAAAATCAATCAAATTCAAAATATTTATTTTTGCAAAATAGATTTAATATACATTAAGTATATTTTCTACAAGTCAACGTTAATTTTAACAGTATAATATATCTTTAGAATATAAAAAATATATAATAATACGGGAAATAAAATATACACCTGCATAAATAAATGATAGTCGTAAGTTTTTAAATAAATAAATAAATAAAAAATAAATAAAATAGAGGAATCGTGGAATAAAAGTATAAAAATATTTTATATACTTAATGCAATGAAGAAATAAGTTCATAAATAAAAACGGAAAATACATACAAAAAATATTAAGGTTGGGCGGCTACTAAAATGTAGTAAAGTTATACACTTGCATAAAATATAGAAATATAGGAATAAAAATATTATATTTACATAATGCCTAACCATCCGCACCATTCGATTAGTATTGCTAAGAAGAAGGGCAAGAAACTTAGCAAACATTCCTTTTTTTCAAAATAAAACATATTATACAAAATCATATACATACCTACTCAAGTAAAGGCATAAAAAAATATAAGACTGCAGGAATTAGTCACGAGAAAAAAAAATATATCTTAGTCAACCCGTCTCATATTGTCTATTACCTTTAACAAAGTAAGTTTACATATTAATTAATTTTAAGCCTTTAGAGGAATCATACAGTATTAAAATATGCTAATTATTAATTACAATATTGAATAAGATTATTATTATTTATTACACCATGCTTCATTATCATCCAAACAATCATTGATTTTATAATAAGCTTTCTTAAGTAGTCCCTGCTTAATATATAGTTTAGTTTAAACTTATTTTCAGACAAACTAAGGACCTCCTCTGGAAGCTTATTGTAAAATCTTATACCATGTCCTACAAAAGAGGTACCTACTTTGGCAAGTCTTAATTTTGGAAAAGCTAGTTTATGTTTGTTTCTGGTTTCAACAGAGTGGTGCACACCAAGCCTCGGGAAATTATCAATATTTTTTCTGACATATCTAATAACTTGATAAATAAATTCACATGGGACCGTAAATATATTAATTTCTTTAAACTTTTCTCTTAATGAATCTCGGTACTTCATGTTATAAATAGACCGAATTGCTCTCTTTTGCAAGACAAAGACTGCTTCTATATCCGCGGCTCTACCCCACAACATTATGCCATATGACATAATGCTGTGAAAATAACTGAAATATACTAATCTAGCAGTATTTTCATCAGTAATCTGCCTTATTCGTCTAACAGCGTATGCGGCTGAACTAAGTCTACCACAGAGAGCTTCTATGTGGGGACCCCACTGAAGACGAGAGTCTATAGTAATACCTAAAAACTTAGTTTCGTTAACTAACTCCAGCTTGGACCCCTGCAAAAATAAACTGACATCTACTTGAATTACATTTGGTAAAGTAAACTTTATGCATTTCGTCTTTTTTGCATTTAGAACTAAATTATTGGCAGTGAACCAATCAAGAATCAGAAAGAGAGTTGAATTCGCGTCATCAAGAATATCGTTATGTCGATTCACTTTAAAAATAAGTGACGTGTCATCTGCGAATAGAACTATCTCAGACAGGTCTCTAACTAAGTAAGGAAGGTCATTTATGTATATTAAAAACAATAGGGGCCCCAATATGGAGCCCTGCGGAATACCCATTTTGACTAATGCTCCAGATGACTTTACTCCATTAATGTCTACCTTTTGAATCCGGTCACTAAGGTATGACTTAAATAACGCCAAAGATTTACCCTTAACTCCATAGTGATCTAATTTACATAAAAGTGCTTCATGATTAAAGCAATCAAAAGCTTTTGAGAGGTCACAAAATACACCGAACGCATCCTGATTTGCTTCCCAAGCGTCAAATATGTGCTTGACTAAAGAAACTCCTGCATCAGTGGTTGACCTCCCTTTAGTGAATCCATATTGTGAAACAACTTGTTTAAGTTAAAATGAGATAATAATTGATTAAAAACAATTTTTTCCAAAAACTTACTAAATATGTTATATATGTCTATAGTTGGAAGGGTCTTCATTGTCACCTGATTTAAAAAGAGGGATCAATTTACTCAACTTCATTAAATCAGGAAAGACACCATCATCTACACATTTATTAAAGATTAAAGCTAAATATGGAGCTATTAAATCAATAATACAGCTTACAACTTTAACAAATAGACCCCATAAGTCCTCGGTTTTTTTTAAGTTAAGAGATTTAAATGCTTTTATGACAGTTTGTGAATTAATATGCTTAAAAGCAAATACAGAATGGCACTGAGGCACGTGATCACTCAAAAGATCCTGTGCAAGTCTTGGACTTGAATTTAAGCCTTTAGTTGTCAAGGAAGTAATGTCAGGAAAGAATTATTTAAATGCCTTCGCAACTTCTTTATCTCCTGTAAAAACTTCATTGTTAATATTCAATTTTAGTTCATTATTCCGTTTGTTACTCTTCCCAGTTTCAGTATTTATGATATTCCATACTGCTTTTACTTTGTTATCGGCCATTTTAAGTTTTTTATTCAGAAATATACTTTTTGCTTTTAAACACACTAATTTGAAAGTACGTGAGTATATTTTCAAATGTTCAATAAATTCAATATTATTATTGTAGAATTTTATGTCGTACAATTCGTATAAATGATTTCGGATTTTGTAAATACCTGGCGTTGCCCAGTCACTAATTACTGTTAGAAACTTTCCACAATGTAAACGTATTTTCAAATTCTTTGGAAACTATGTTAAACAGGTCTGCAAAGAGAGCATTTGGATCATCTTGGAGAAGATTAAAATAAGGTAATTTAAGTTCTAAGTTTGCTTGAAAACATTCTAGTCTGTGAGTTGTAACAGGCCTATAAAATGCTTTTTTGGGCAATTGTTTCACACTTTGTATGAAAGTTACAGTTTGGCCACTGTGATCAGACTGCAAGCGGTTAATAACTTTATTGTCTGAGTAGTCACAATCACAGAATATATTATCAAGACAGGTTGCTGTATTTTGGGTAATTCTAGTTGGTTCTAAGAACACATGAGACAAATTAAATGATTTGAATAACTGAATTAATTTCGTGGTCATAACCGACTTTTCTAGTATATCTACGTTAAAATCTCCACTGACGATAATTTTTTTCTTCGTATCAAATAATAACTTTAGCACTTCTTCCATTGTTTTTTCAAAAATATTGTAATCTTGTCCCGAGGGTCGGTAGACACAAAGAATTATATATTTACTCATTTCTATACAAGCCAATTCTCCTTGGTATTCAACAGAAAGTTTTACAATGTCTTTTCTTTCTTTTGATTTTATATTATTCTTGACTAGAATCATAGAACCACCTTTTTCTATAGTTAATCTGTTATAGCAGCTAAAGAATTATATATTTACTATAAGCCTTCCGAGTTGATTTTACAAATATGCCTTCGTGTGTCGTGAAGTGGTGTAGAAGCCATACGGATATGAAAAATACTGGAATTATATTTCATACGTAAGTAAATAAACATTTTGAAAACTCATCGTCTGTTGCTCGCTCCTAGCTAGCCGCTGTGGCCGCCATGTTGAAAGACCGCCGCGCCGCGCCGGTGACGACGCAACCAATCGCGTGCAAGCTTTGTCTATGTGAGTGCGTGAGTGTGTGAGTGTTTCGTTGTATTACACCAATGGTGTAAGTTTGTCAGCGTAAATGGAACCAAAATCGAAGCAGTAATTGCATCAGAGTTTTCTAAAGAATTCTTATTCGTTACCTTTAATTTGACTAAGTTTGAAGTAATTTCTTTGCATACTTTATAAATTAAATATTTGAATTTATTAGTTAAAGTTCTCAATAAAAATACTAAATTCTAATCATTTTAGATATTTGTAGATTATTATATTTTTTTATTCAACTAACATCTGAATTAAACTGGCACTTAATAGTGACTTTGAAGCTCACCAGCAATCATAGCCATCTTAATTCTATCATCCCTTTCCATGAGGACTAAAAAAAAAGATTCTTGCAATGAGCCAAGAGGTTATTGTCGGTTGGCTTCTGAAAAATAAACTGCAAAATCATTTGAGCTGGAAATACAACCACTTGGGAATTTACTCGTACAAATCAAAGGGTGGAGAGTATCAACAATACAAATTCAAAGCATAGCAAATCTCACAGAAGGTTTTAAAAAATACAAAAAGCTAACACACTCCCGCATAGATACTTCCCTTTGCGAGATCTGTATACAAAATACGAAAAATATGAACGACATTGTAGACAAAAAATAGACATACCTACAAGCGTCAGTTGTAACGGATCACGTCCCGAAAAGCCTTTAACGTATCCGTGAACAAGCGTCCTACTAGCGCAGTTTAAAAATCCTTACAGTTGTCCAACGAAGCCGTTCGGACGGAGCGGTTGTGTGGGGCTTGCGGTCTCCGAATTGATTGTTCGAAAATCTTATTCAGCTCGATTATCTCCCAATTGCTCTGTCTGAGCGCTTTTGTTGGATAACTGTATAGATTTTTATACTGTGATATTATACCAGTTTGTATTTCTTTAAAACTAGGGCTACACCTCCGTTATAGCGCGCTAAAACGTCTCAATTTAGAATGTGATCGCACCTGAAGAAAACTTCACTGAAAGTCCTATTCTTAACTGAGACGCATAGCATGGTAGATTTTAGCGTGATAATACACAGATGTAAGCCTAGCATAAGAGTTTGATTTGGATAAATTATTACGTTCAAAAATTTAATGTACAAGTGAAATTAATTCAACCGCCCAAATTTATATGGCAGGTTCAGTAGGTGATAAAGACTACACATGTGAAGTTTCAGGTGGATCAGACGAGGTTCATGATTCAGCTCTGTGAGTGGACACCATGAGTGTTGAGTGTTAGCTTTGGATTCATCGTGTAAATGAACCAAAAAAAAATGTTGGCTGATCTACCCGAAATTTTACATAATGTAGTGTCTATCATCTGCTGAAACTCCCGTAAAATTGTGAGTTGAAATAATTTCACCGTCAGCATACGGTTGTAAAATCTGGTAGTTTGACTAATTACCGTGCAATTATAATGTCACTAGTGAAATTATAGTATCACAGCTTTGACAATAAAACGGCGTCATTATTGTACTTATTTGTATTTAAACCTTATAAAATATAGCATCGGCTTCAAACGCACACAGACATCATGTATGACAAGGTCCTATCCTAATAGCGCCTGAAATGGATAGTAACTACTTAATTTGAAAATAGTCAAAGATAAACCTAGATAGGTACCTATATAATAAGCACGTGACATACTAGTATTTCCAAGAAAGAAAGAAAACAGATTTATTGCCAAAAAAATGTAACAATAGAGTACCCGTATAAAAATTAAAAAGACAATCTTATGAAATAGACTGAACAATAACAAACTTAAAATAAAAAAGGTCATTGCTTAAATATTAATTTTTTTTTGGCAACAGGTAACATGCTCAGCTATGCTGTCAAATTTAAAAAACTAAAAGCGCTGTTTTTCAGCGTACACCTCGGACACAAAAAAATAAAGTTTCTGCTATAAATGGTGTAGAAGGCGCATAAATCATATTACTACGAAAATTAAATAAGACTAATTGTTTAAAGCATGTGTGTTTTGAAAAGAATAATTAGTAATAATTATATCCAGAAAGTAAATTTATAAATATGAGAATCAAAAACGCACGTCAGGTGTAAAATATCTTAGGTGTATAATATATGCATAGGATATAGGATTGAATGAACTAAGTAAATTAATACATAAATAAATATTATCCGATGCACATATACTCGAAGCTTTGTAGAGTTTCCTCACGTGCATGCTACAGGACCTGCTACGCCGCGTAGCAAACACTCGTAGCGGCAGTACAGAAATATGACTCCATTTAATTTGATCATATGGCTTATAGGACTTGTCATTGTCAAGTCGTTCAAATGAATATTGAAAATGACTTCAGCATTGACTCATTTGATAATTGTGAACACAAGTTCTCCACTCATTGGACCCTCATGTTGTGTGCTCAATTTTAGTTCTAAGCTCTACGCTTCTTAATTATCTGAACACTGTATCTTTAAAACCGTAGTTTCTGCCGACCAACATTTTTAAACCGTCTTCTAATTGACCGTAATGGTAGGCATTTTGAAATTCGCGTATTATTCATACGTGTGTCCAATTCAAGTTCAAATACTTCATTTTGTAAAATATGTACATACTAGCTTCTAAATTTCGTCCAAATCCGTTCAGCTGTTTCAGCGTGAAAGAGTAACAAACATACACACACACACACCCTCGCACACACAAACTTTCGCATTTATAATATTAATGTGAAGTGTGTAATTAACATAACATTTTACACGCCGATAATAATCTTAAATAATTTGGTCAAACTCGATGCAAAAAGATTGACAAGCTATATTTAGCGCCATATATTACCTCAGTAAAAGCTGTCAAGCAAGTCATCTCAGATGGTGCTATGGTTGTATGGAGGCCTTGGGTTTAAGTTTTTTAATTTTAGTTTTTATTATTTGTCATGTAAGAGGCCATAGTAACACCTACTCTGTGAAAATTTCATTTTCTATCTATTACGGTTGAAACGTAACAGACGAACAGACAGACAGCAGAGGCTTAGTAATAGGGTCTCGTTTGGCATCCTTCGGGTTCGGAACCCTAAAACAATGGAATAAAATAAAATTGTAAATATAGGTAATACGTGGAAATACTATATAACAATATAATATATTACATTGACAAAAACATTTAAAGATCAAATATTGGATAGATTCGATTGATGGTTCTTGGTGGAATATCATCTTGAATTGAATTTATTTATTTAAAGATCAGGCTTACTCAAAATAAGATTTAAAAATATATACCTATGTAATTAGAGAAAATACAACAAAAATATTTAAAAGCGTATTCCACTTACGACCTATGTGACATGGATTTGATTGGATATTATTAATTTTCTATATATGGCCGACTTTTGAGAAGCCTTAAGCCCGGAAGCCCATTTGAGAAGTGAAGCATTGCTTAAGACATGCAGCGCTTTGATTGACGCATTCGTGGTTTAAGGGGGTAACTTTTTACTTAGGTACAAAATGCACATGATAATATTGTTTTCCTTACTAAAAAAATATGATTTAGTTTATTACATTTTGTTTGCATTACATTAATAAACTTTAAAGCGTGTTTACAGTTGTTAAAGTTATGCAGTCAAAATTTAACGCATACAATGGAATAATTTTCATGTGATCACTTAACTATTAAGAAGCAGTTTGCGCGAATTGCTATAAAACGCATTTATTGCATACTTTTTATTCAAAAGTAGGGAAAACAATATTATGATATGCATTTTGCACCGAGATTCTCCGTTACCACCATAAGTAATGCTAAAAAAATATTGTCTAATCCCATGTATATGTTACCTAATTTTAGGACAAACTAGTTTTCCCTAGGCAAACTAAGAATGATATGGCTGGTAAGATCGTATTTTTATTAAAACTTAAGATGTCGCCTCGCTCCGCTCCGCTTCGCTCGACTCCTGAATTTATATTCACAAGCAACCTAACAAGCTCCTTCTCGCTTCGCTTGTCGTCGCACCTTCTTTGGCCTAGGAAAAACTAGTTTGTCCTAAAAATCGGGCTTGGCCGGTAACATATTATATAATATAATTAAGTTTTGCTTACAAATAATATAAAGAAAATCTCTATAAGGGTAACAGATATTATTTTGCCATGGATATAAACAGTGATCCGACCGGATTCACCTAGTTGCAACGTACAAACGATGTAGCTTGGAAAAGGCTTTTTTTTTCGAGCAAGCCAAACATAGGGGCTTCATTAGACGAGGAAAACAGACGGTGTTGAATATTTTTAAAAAGGTGACGTGTTTATTTTTTGTTCTTTATGTCCGTGATTCAGGTTATGTTTTGTATGGTTAACATTTTTTCTTTGTTCCATTTATTTGTTTTTAGGGTTCCGTTCCTCGAAATTGAAAAAGGAACCCTTATACGGTCACTTTGTTGTCCGTCTGTCAAGACCCTTTTTCTTCGGGCCCCGTTAGAGTTATCAAGTTGAAACTATACCTCCTACAGGAATCTGCGGCCCAGGGAAATATGACAAAAATAATTAAAAGTTGGGCTTACTTAATGTGAATAAAATTATATACTATTATAATATAAGTAAAAAAAAAAACAAAAAATAATGTATTAATCATCGATATCCTTTATATTGTTGGGTTCTGTAACTGTATTGTACATGTATTTTCAGGAATCATTCGACCGCATTCAAGTATCTATAAAATTATGTATACATTTTATTCGCAAAAGCCAATTGCAAATGCGACTTCCAAATGGCCATAATTACGGTGACTAATGTAATGACATTTCACCAATTACAGGAAAGACATAATTTCACTAAGCCATAACGTATCTGGGGGATAAAATTTTATTTCTACGGCTTTAAGCGGTAGTTCTTTCACATTCATTTATTTACAAGACTTCATTCATGTTTAACTATACTTATTTGTTTTTTATTTCTTATAGGTGTATATTTTTCTCTTTTTTAGGATAGTTATGTTTTAAAGTAAGAATGCCCTCGTGAGCGTTCAGTATGTGCATTAAAAGCTAGTTAGATCAAATAGTTACAAAAATGTTCAGTGGACAAGTATGGTGGAAAAATTCAACGGTCTAGGTAAGCAGCACCTCGGTGGCACAATTTTTAGCGTGCTTGTCTGGGAAACAAGAGGTCGCAGGTTCGAATCCTGGCCCGAGGAATTTTTTCAAAATACATTTATTTCTTATTTATCTTTTCTGGTTTGTAATGCACTCTAATAATAATATTTAGGGTATTCCAAAGCGATGGATTTCGCAATAAAAACATAATCGTAGTTAAAGAATTAAATTTACCAAAAACCCTAATAAAAGCTAAGAAACTTTAATAAATTATATTTTTTGAGGATGATAGTTTAGGTCATGAAATAAACTTGAAAGAAAGGTATTAAATTGGTATTAAATAAAAAATAAAAATAAAAATCATTTATTTCAGACTTTTAAGGCCCATAATAAATCGTCACGATATTATTCCCCGAGGGGGTGTCACAGGTGTCTCCAAGTGTAAACTGTTAACTGTTAAGTGCAAGTCAGGTCCATACAGGATACAGGATTTGATCTCGCGACCTCTAATATTAGTGGGTATCCGAACAATAGACCAGAGAGACGGTGAACTAAAAGTTTTATTATAGTCCATTGTATTTTTGTAAGGTTAATGTAATCCTGCAAATAGTGATAGTTTATGAACTAATTTTTTTTTTTTTTTTTTTCAGGTACAGCTGAAATCAAATTTTGATGTGGCATCTAATGAGATCCCATATTGAACCTCTTTAGAAATGATCGAATTTACGAAAAATACTAGCGGCAGCAGCAGGACTTCTACCTACGTTAATTTTTTTCTCTTTATTTGGAAGATTGAAAATTAAATGAACAATATACTAAGAATATATATTAAGAAAGTGCGAAAATATATTAATGTGGTAGAGATCATGGAATACTCTGGGGAAGGAAAATAAATATTAAATAACGACATGTTTTTCTATTGAATCAGAACCATAACCGTGGTGAAATGATAACACGTATATATCTACGTACGTAGATATGTGATGAAACGCAAATTGGCCACATAGGGTAGTGGCTGAGACGGGCTATTCAATCGTGTTGAAACTGTATAAAAAATAATTCAAAAGCCACATCTTTGTCCGTAGAACAATCAATCCCTACCTTTAAGCTTTCATGAACTTTTCTTGTTTAAAAAAAAACATTTAATATTTAGCCAGGCACTGTTACACCTTTCTATCATCCATCACACAGCTACTGGTTTGTTTTTTTGCTGCACCAGAGAGAAGTGTCAGAATTGAACATAATTTGTATGAATTCATCGAAAGTACAGGTAAATTCTAAAAGTTTATCTAATCATTGAAAAAACTACAATTGTATAATAGTAGTTTATGGAAACTGGTTAAAAGGTTATTAAAATAAGAGTGTTAGTCTAAAAAACCAACCGTAGGCGAGTTTTTTAATAGTACACAAGTGTTTTAATACCTAATTATGACCTGTTTTCATAATAATCTTGATAACATTTGTCGTAAGCCATTTTTAATTTTTCGTTCTAAAAGTGTTCGTAATTTCCGTCGTTTTTTCCAGAATGTCAGATGGAGTCAAATTATCATCACTATCACTGCTGTTAGTAATTTTAGGACAAAATAATACTTTTGGTTTGACCCATAAAACCACAGTAAATAATAATTTCCACGTAAGCTATGGCGCTAAAATCCAACAGTCCACCACGCATGAGTACGAGTTACGCGCGCCGGCAGCCATAGGCAATGCAGGCCGAAAATAAAATTAAATTGTGAATTAAATATTTAATTAATAAAGGACGCCGCAATATTATTTAGTACGTGTTAGAGAATATTATATGATAACCTCGTTGGTATTTGATATTAAATGCTGTTTGGGCTAAGTTCCCTTTGCCTTCCTAGTTAGTATCACATGTACTGTAACCTCAGAAAAAGTTTTTTTATAGCATTATGTTGTTTGGAGACCTATAAGTACAATAATTAAATTTTTTAATTTTTTGGAGGCGTTCATGAAAAATATTTTTCATTATGCCAGTAGTTTTGAGTTCGTAATGAGGATTTTACGATATGACGTTAGATAAAATACTTTATGATATATAAGGTCCTACAATAATAAGTGAAATAATTGTAGGGTAGATTGTGTATCGTTAACTGATCACATTCCAGAAGCAAAATGATTTTATTTCCACTTTTCTTATCAAATTGAGTGAAAAATTAATATTTGTATTAAGTCCTAGCTGGTCTTCCAGATTCTTGATGTTAGAGTCGCGCCTCCACTGAAATAGATTACGGCATTTTGGATCATATTTCAAAATTAATAAAGTGTTACAGAACGCAGCGAGTGACGCATGGGGCGGATGCTTGATTCGGAACACGGCAGCGCGAAGAGAACTACTGTTTGACAGCTACTGGAAGGAATATATACTTTTGGGAGAATAAAGTGTAAAATGAGCGAACTGGGTCTGAAATTACAATATACTGACGTAAAGTTTGATTTAATTTCACAAAAGACTTCGTCACAGGACTTCAGTGGTGGCGCGTACTCTATTTTAACGTTTTTGAGACAAATACTTAAACAAATTCAAATATTTTGAGCTGGAACCGCTACCCGCCTCGCTCCACGCTCTGCTGATCTAAGCCTACCCACTTATACATTTGCGCTGCTTGTTAACGTTAATTGGGACATTCGGATTGAGCAGCGATCGGTTTTCGGCTTACTGCATTGCGTGTGTGTGTGTGCACTTCATGCTTGCATTGATGTCAATGTGTGTCATAGACGCGATCTGCAGTGTTATGTTACCCGATTCTTGGATGTGAAATGGAGAGCGTTGATTTAGTTATGTTTAGGTGTAGTATTACTCACGTAGTTCAACTTTGGCTTTACTTGGGTGCATGTAGTTCAGCTTTACTTGGATGCATTAAGTTTACGTACAATATGTTCTTTGTTCACTTTATAAGGCTCTCGCCATATATTGGACACCATATTTTAGCCCAATTTGTGAAAAAAAATCTATAAAAAATTGTCATTTTTATTTCAAAGTTGATGGAAAAGTCCGATAAACAAAAAAAAAACTTAAGATCAAAAATAAATATAAAACCTAAAATAAAGAAAAAAATCGGTTTACAACTAGAAAAAATTAAGAAAAAAAAATTTTTTTTTGTACATTTTATATAATGCAAGTGTTTTTTTTTTACATATATAAGCCCGTTTTCTCTGCCCTATAAAGGGCAAAGGCTAACTGTAACAAATTGAATTTAAACAGAGGATGAATCCAAAATTAATTTTGAAGCCAAAATATGTTAACGCATGAAAAATGTAACAAACGAGCAAACCTCGTTAAAATTCTAAACAAGAATGTCCTCAAAGTATACAAGAGACTTTGAAGTACCCAAAACAATATTGTCCGAAATTTGCATCACAAATGGCGCCCAAAATAGAAGCAATGTACACTATTTGAAAGAAATACAAAGAGAAGATGGAGCTATAATTCAATCTGAAGACAGACACCCAACAAGGAATTTAGTTGGCGATAGGGATGAACCGAATAACGAATAGCTTCGAATATCCGGATTGGAATAACTTATTTTAATAGACACGTCGCTTGATAACTCTAAATATTTAAATCCAAACAAAAAAATAATGATCTAGTGCAAGTCCAACTGGCCTTAGGGTTCCGTACATACCATTTTAAAACACGAACTTTTTTCACCAAAAGTTATGGACGTCCAACTTAACTTGACACGTACGATCAGTTCTATTTTCAATTTTTATAATTCTATATATCCAATGAAACTAATTGAGGTGGTCATTGTTTTTTTCTTCAATAATAAAATATAAGTAATTTTCAATTTTTTTATATACGTGTGCTAAAGCCTAGTTGTAAACCGAATTTTTAGTTACTGCTTTTAAGTAAGTGAACAAGTTTGTACGAAATTTATTACGTAAAGGGCAATATTTGTTTCGCTTTAAGTTAAAGGGTTCCCTTATAGTTTCGCCATGTCCGTCTGTCCGTCTGTCCGTCTTTCCATGGCTTAGCTCAGAGACTATGAGTACTAGAAAGCTGTAATTTGGCATGGGTATACATATTAATCACGTCGATAAAATGGTAAAAGGATGTCTCTCGTACACGAAGTGCGAATGACTTTTCTTTCTCGTCTATCCCATAGTGTGGGGTATCGTTGGATAGGCCGTATAAAAAGATTATGGGTAAATGAAAACCATTTTTCGATTTAGGGTTCCGTTGATGAAATATTATGCTTCCCCCCCCCCTGCTGGCTGAACGGTTGTTTATAGATATGTGAAAAAATTCTCAGAAAAGGAAAACTATCACAGCTAAGTAGGCTTTACAGGTTTACGAGTACAGGTCATGGCAAACTTCTTGCCCCTCTAAACACGACAATGTATGGGCCGTTCTTCTTGTATGGAACTATGTAGAAGTTTGGTGCGATCTGTATTAGTAGACCAACTTATAAAATGTACTGGGCAACTACGGAACCCTACATTGCGCGTGGCCCGACACGCACTTGGCCGGTTTTTAATCCCGTAACAAAAATGGTCTAAAACCTACAACTTTCACGCCCCCTGGTTTTTTTTATTTTTGAAGATAAAAAATAATATAGGTATCCATCCATCCATCAGCCTGTTTCGTCCACTGCTGGACATAGGCCTTCCCAGGATTTCGCCACGCTTGGCGGTCCTCCTGGAAGAAATGCCCATACTCACACACGCTGGGCAGGCGGGTTGGTGAGCGCGGTGCCGAAACCCTTGCACCGGTGACGCCGCTGCGCGTCACCAGTCTGTTTTATATAAGGCCCGACAATTGGGGATGGATATACCGCCATCCATCGGTCCCAGGCAATGGTGGGCCGCCTGGTTTTGCCTGAGAGCTGTTCTCTTACTCTCCCCCGAATAACTTCGGGAGGATTTGCGAGTAAGATGGTGGTACCTCCACAGTCGAGCCTGGCATTAGTTCTACCACCTCGCAAAATATATAGGTATAAACATATTTTTACTCTACTCAATGAGCTTTTAACAATGATACACTACGTTACATGCCAGTGTGAGATAAACATAATTATTTCGGCTCCTATGTGACGCCCCCAGAACAATAAGTTAACCCAAATTCTAATAATATTCGATTCTGGGTCGAAGGTTGAACCAGAGGGTTTACTCCGAAGTGGAAAGTCGCTCGTATATCCATCTCTATCACACTACTAATGCGTGCGTTAGAGTAGAACGACCGACCAAATCTTTTTGGGAGTGCGGGGCTAGAATCGAATATTATTAGAAATTCAGTTAAATCATTTTTACTTAAAATAGCCAAATTTCAGATGTTTAACTTATTCCGTAGAGAACCGTGACATGCGAACAGCAGAGTGACAATAATAGGGCTCCACTTTACCCTTTGGAAGGAACGTTCGTTCCGTTCCGTTAAACCTACGTATTACATCACCAGTGAATCGCGCAGGCACCTGTCAACACATTGCCCTTCAAACACGAATATTCAGCTGAATCCCATCCCTTTTTTGCGGCGAATTTGTCTCGGAAACTAACAAGATAAGTTGTGGGAACGCTCGCGCTGCCGTCCGCCGCCCGCCCGCCCCTCCGCCCGCCTTGCGAAGCTGCAAACTGTTTAACAAAGAAAAGTTTCTGTCGAAACGAAACTGTCAGTCGCAGGTATCGGAGCAGTGTAGCGTGGTTTGGGGATGCTAAATAACTATTTAACATTTTCTAAAATATTATATTGGAAATAGTTTCTAAGATGCGAGTAAGTTTTAAAGCCTTAGAAACAGCGAAAGTGCTTCCGCTTTGGAAAACAAAATCATTAGGTAAACGTCTAAAAATAGCAAAGAACTGTTTTTAAGTAGCAACTTTTTCATAGACATTCATTCGGCAAGCTAAGATTTAACATATTTAATACTTATTTACCACTTGCTGAACGGTGAAAGAAAACGTCGTGAGGAAACCTGCATGCCCTAAAAAGCGTGTAATTGTGCCCTAAGAACGGCGATAATAACGGCATGTTGGCACGTACGTAATGATCGTCAGTGAAACGCGGGTGTGCCGAGGTTGGACTGTGACTTGCAATTTCTCAGTTCACACTCGGAACATCTCTGACACCCTTTAGGGGATTAAATAAATATTATTATTAAAATTTAACATTTACTAAAAACGGCAGCTTTTAGCATAATTTTTTATTTTAGCTATAAATAAACGTTGTTTATAAAAATTTCCGAGCAATTGAGCAGATATCCAATTAGCAAGATTTTTTTTACGGCATTACTTTCACTCTCTTAAAGCCTTATGTTTATTGAAGGTAGTTTTAGTACTAACCAACCACGACAAGTTCTTGTAACAAGTATGATCAAACTTAAGCCCGCGTTTATTCGATCTTTGCCCCGTTTTCGGCTTGGGCGTTATATTATGAACATCCCTTATAGCCTATGTTTTGACCAGGATCACTACGAAAATAACAAATAACCACATCTAAATCCGTTGAGTGGTTCTCGAGTTAAAATATGATTTAATAAAGTGGTAAGAAAGACGTGTCTAAACATTGAATATGTTTGCGAAATTTTAAATAAAATGGATTTTTAGTATGGTACTAAGGCAGAACCATTTTTATTTTTATTTTTGTCCGTCTGTCTGACTGTATGTGTGTTCCGTTTTAACTCGAGAACCGCTCAAGGGATTTGGACTTGGTTTTTATTATGAGTATAGATTTTTATTTTGTGTAAACAAACCGGGTGCAATCGACAACATTACAAATTAATAATTGGTACAAAACTAAAAACCTTTTCGAGATATTGGCCTTCTGAGCAACATATATTTTTTCAGAATTAAATCATTATCTAATAAATATATTTAAAAAAAACAAAAGTTGGCAAACACAGGATTTTAAAAACAATTACCTTAGCTTTCAAGCTCATTCCGTATTTAAAAAAATTCAACTGTCATGTCATTGTGACTGTTGACATTGACAGCGAACATAAACATGTCAAGTTTTTTTTTAATAATCCCTTGCAATGGAGATCGAGTTTGAAATCCTCAGTTGCGACTTACGTTCTTTTAGATTGAGTGAATAAGAAAAAAATAAAATAAGCATTAAAAACACACAATAAAACAAATTATAAAATACGTAAGCTTTATTTTTATGCAGACTTTCAATATAAATATTGAAAACCAATGGTTACCCGAAATTAAATGATGTCGAATCACACTGCGCCATATTTAAATAAAACATACTCCACTGCTTACACTGAAAAATTTTGCCAAAAAAAAGAACTCTCTCAAATTAATAGAAATTTACTTGCCCGTACAAAATTTACAGTAAGTAAGAGACGTACATATTTAAATTAAGTATGGAGAGGTGAACAATTTATTTAAAGATAACAGTACATATTGGCCATTAGGTCCACACGCAGTGAAGTGTAGCGCAGACCGACAATGACCTGAAGGACGTTGTGGGTGGCGGCTGGATGAGGAAGACGGAGAACCGCCAAGACTGGCGAAGTATTGGAAAGGTCCAGCGGTGGACGCTGACAGGCTGATGGATGGATAGATGAATGGATGGATCAGTCCATTTACACCCATAAGTATTCTACTTGCTGATTTACTTCTACTTGGTACGGCGTAGCAAGCGCTACGTCGTATAGTGAACGAATATATCCATAAGGGGGCTTACATAAATTCAATAGGCATGATGACTAAAAAAATGTTATTAATCCGTCAGTTAGATTATCAGAAAATATTGGACGCGTATTTTTTCTTTTTTCAATTAAACAAACAATGATAAAGATATAGCCCGCTGAAATTCCGCGTGACGTCAAATCTATGTACAATTTTACTTAGAAGTGACGTTATTTTCCCCCACTCTCAAACTTTGACGCGCTTTATCTCTGTCATTTTTTGTTTGCTTGACAAAAGAAAAAATACGTGTCCAATATTTTTTGATAATCTAAATGACGGACTAAATAGAATAATATTTTGTTTACCCTGTGTACAAGCCTATTGTATAACGAATATAATATTGAAACATCACTAAAGGACCTGATATCAATGACACAAGAATGCGTTTGTAGATAAATAATCTTATATAGCGTATAAGCGTGCTATAATGACCGGTAGTATCGAGTTGTGAATTTGAAATTTAGGGCTGTCAAAACCTAAAGTTGCGCAAGGTTATGTAATACTTTGAGTTATGGTCTACTTTATGTATTACTTTTTAAATAAAACGTGATTTTACGAGTAGTTGTTGCGCAGAATCCTTTACAAAGTAATGCATAAAATAACACACATTTTCTATTAAAGCTTAATTGATAATAAGCAACTGTCGCGTAGTGCCATAAACCACATTTATTTATTACTTTATATTTAATAGTACATTATGATACAAGTGAGCTCGGCCTGCAATCCCGCCTGGAATGTAATGTCCAATGCTCACGCGTATCATACGACGTTTTACAACACCAGGTGAGGAAAAATAATAAAATTTCACTGTCTTTTCTTTCCACATAATCGAAACCACAGCTATAAACTGACAATTTCTTTGAAAACCGGGGGAGATTTTGTTTTTTGCGCAGATGGAAATAGAGGTACTGACGCAAAATTCAAACAGCCAAATATTGTCAAACAGCCAAATATTAAATATTAACAAACTGAATATTTTTGTATTTATAACAAAAATTGAGTTAATTTGTTGATAAAAATAAATAATTTGGTAAAACTAAATTACTATCTTCTCTATGCATATAAAATACAACGTCTGTCTGTCTGTCTGTTCGTTCGTTTATAACTTGAGAACCAATCAATGGATTTTGATGCAGTTTTCACTGAAAGATAAAGCATTTCTTCGGGAAGGTTTAAAGTTATGTATCATCACGCTATGACAAAAGGGAGCAGCGCAATGAGAATTTTAGTGAGACATATGGAAGGTTCACCCCCGTAGCATAGTCGATCGTCGCGGGTTCGAACCCCGACTGGTAAAATTTGTTTTCACTTTTTATTTTTTATACTTTTATTTTATTTTCAGAAGAAATATTTCCTTTTGTAAAAAAAATATTAAAGCTGAAATTATATTTCTTAACTGAGCAAAGACCAATAACTAAAGTATTTTTATTTTCAAGTACTTAGAAAACGCCATGTCTGGGAAGCTATCCTGGATAACGGCTCAGTAAGCTGGCTTATTGCTGAAATTATTTTTTTTTAATACACTAGATTGCGCTGCATGTTTCAAAATATCTAATTTGACGCAGTCTGGTTCAAATCTCAAGTTAAAGTTTGTCTACACTATTATATAAAGAAGAACAATTTGTTTGTTTGTTTGTTTGCATATAATGGGTAAATTCTTTAAGCACTCAATAAGATTTTTAGTTAATCATGTGGTATGTACGCCTTACGTAGTCGTACGTATGTAGTCTCATCGTCGGAATTTCAATCATCCACTGGTAAATGTTTTTTTAGGACACCTTTAAGTTTAAGATTATTTGATCGGTATTGATGATTATTTGATCGGTATTAATTTGTAGGACATGGTGACCGGGATAAAAAATCATATTCTTTTGTTTTCCTTATTTCCACGAAAATCTCTTCGACGCGAACGGAGCCGCGGGCAAAAGCTAGTTTATTATATTTTAACTGAGACAGTTTATTTGTTCGCAAAAACTTTACTATTTCTCACGACATCAAAACTCTTTGCTAAGATTTTAAAAAACTGTAATATAAAAAAACACTAGTGCGATAATGTAAAGTAAAAAGCACGTGTGTTAAATATGCTGCATTATGACTCTAAGAACGCTGCAATAATAGCAACTTTATAAGCAAGTGTGTTGAAAAAAATATTAAAAACTATCATAAGTTGTGCGTTATAACGGGTCCTTACCACGGTTTTATTTATCTTACGTGCTCCCTATAAAAAATAATAAAGTGGTCGAAAGAATGCATTAAAATAAATTGAATGTGTTATATATAACGACGATAGTTTCATGATTAGATTTTTTTAAGCCGCGCCAAAAATGAGGCTTAGTAACAAGATTAGGGACTACTTTTGTGGTATTTGCATTTTGAATTGAAAATTATTTTTTATTTATCTTTTACATGTGTGATTTCACGTTTCACACATATTATAAGCTTCGCTCGGGTGAAAGTGCCTTTCAATCAACGTATATTTTATTTGCTCGTAATATAAAACCGATTATCGAGACTTTTCAACTTGGCAGTTACTTTGTCAACACCCCTTATACTCGTACCATAGTCATTGCAATGATAATAAAGAAAACCGCATCCAAAACCGTTGAGTGGTTCTCGAATTAAAACGGAAACGGAATCAAAATTTTTAGTTTTTGGCCTCAGTACCTTTACAATACTAATAACCCATTTCATTTCAAATTTCGCAAAAATATTCAATATACAGACATGAACTTTTTACTACTTTATTATTAGTTTAAATAAGTAAATAGATATATTTTGCAAATAAGCTAAAATTACCCGTGAAAATGTAGGTTCAATCAGATTTATTTATTTTCGATACAGAACTCTACACATTCTTGTTACCGTTACCTCTAAGGGGACGAGTTTATTTCCTACTTACTTTCATATTTCAAAAAAAACGTCATTATAACACCATTTCCGATTAAGGAATCAGATAGAACTTCTAAAGTATTCTTCATGGAACTAACTCCACAAATAGATAGAAATTCACAGGAAGCGTCCCTGATCAAAACGAGCATTCAATTTCCTGAAAAACCGATTCAGAAGCTACTAAAATCAGAGGCTTGAGCCAGTCAAAAAACTACCCTATTCCATGTTGGTAAGAGTCTTCACAGCTTTTGCGGAGGGTTTGAAACGTGTCTTTGCCTTTTGAATTTAGAAAAGGCACTTTTCGTGGATGATAATGTTGGTGATTTTGACTTTGGATGTTAAAAATGAACCTTTATTAACTTTTTTATGTATAATGCTACTTTTTACACTAAAACAGTCCAATTATCGTTTCTTCTATGCGCAGACGAAACTTGGTATATCATTTTTTCAGTTTTTTATTATTGACCATATAAAACACCTCCTACATGCTGAATTATCAAAACATTGAAGTAACTCCAACTTATTCTAGCACAATGAAGTTAGGCACGTAAGGAGTGCTTTTAATAGTAATTTATAAGAAAATTAAAAAATTTATACCATGATTCGCCGGCACAATGACTGTCACTTTTACGTACTTTCACTTCGCGTTCGCATCATAGAAATACGGTAATAATGCCGCACTGAATAAATTTTCAGTAATATCTGGTAACATATACTACGCCACCATTGCAAACGCGACAAGTTTAAAAGTTTGTAGACGATGAGTTGATAAACGCTACAGCACAGACTATTCAAACTTATTCACGTCAACTTTTGTTTCGGGAGACAAGAAGACTAGTTTTGTGCTCTATCTATGTATATAAAAGAATACCCTGACTGTCAGTCTATATCTGCATCTAGACTGAACGGTTGGACTTGCGACCATTAGATTTGGACTGGTTTCGAAACCGAAAACATCTGAACACAGTCAAAGAGTGGAAAGGCGAGCGGCGGCGAGAAAGGGGAGAAAAGGCAGTACTTGACTAAACGCCGTGCGCGTATCCCGAAGTGTCCTGATGATGATTAATCATAATCCCATGGAAAACTCGACCTATGCCTCCTTGCACAGTTAAAAAAGTGAGTCCTATCCGTTATTAAAACGTGTATAGTGTCAACTCCCTCCAATTTTAATGAGATTTGAACTTAAACATGCCCTAAGAAGGAATTTTAGGCAGTCTCTACGGGATCTAGAGAAACAGGATACGTGAGCAATGCTCCTGGGCGTCAAATGGTGTATAAAAGTTAAAAGTCAAATCAATTGTCGATAGTCAAAAAAACACCAAATGGATCCGTTTGTGTGTATTTGAAAATGCAAATTTTAAATTAACTAGCCTTTCGCCCGCGGCTCCGCCCGTGTTTATTCAATCTCTGCCTCGTCTTCGGTTTGGGCATTATTTAATCTACAACCTTATAGCATGTTGACGAAGGTAACTACGATGATAATAAAGATAACAGACAGTAAGACGGATGGACAGGCAGACAAAAATTCTCAAAATGGTAATTTTGACTCCAATGCGATAGTAAAATCATTCCATTTAAACGTTGCAAAAATATGCAATGCATATATATTCGTATAAATAGATTTTGCTTTCTACCCGCCGCATTTCCTACTTGGATTTTGTTTTTGTCTAGATGCTAAAAGTAGATTACAAGAACAAAACACATTCTAAGTGCTCAAATCCTACTCTATCCTAGTGTAAAATTTTAAAATGAGCTCAGGAGCAAATTTATTTTAATTTTATTATTTTAATCTTGATTCAAAATACACCTTATTGGCTGGAAAATAAAAACTGAACGTGTCCTGATTCACAGACATATAATTTGACTGAATGCGTTTATTATTAATGTTAGGTCTGCTACTATATTATACGTCTGTGGTTCTGATCATTATTTGTTAGTTTTTTAAGGCCTTAACTCGATCCTAGGCTACTCAATCACAGTGTGTGGAAATGTCGCAGATATAAAACGGGTTCTTATCTGCCAAAAGCATTCTATCCGGAGTATTAACGGAGTTCATAAACGAACATCAGCTAGGAGATACTTCAAACTTAGCAAAATAATGACCGTGATTTCCTTGTACACATTTAGCTCATTACTAGAAATACACTCAAATAAAACTCTCTTTCCAAAAAACATGGATAAGCATAACCTCAACACTAGAAATAAAGAAAAGTTGTACAAAAAATAAAAATGTATATATAATAAGCTCCCATGTCCAATAACCAGATTACCCAGTTCTAAAATTCAAATCTGAATTAAAAAAATATTTTGAAAATAACCCATTCTACTCGGTTAAAGAATTCACTAAACGTTTTTCAGAATGTTAATTTTTTATTTAGGTTACCTATTTATTTATACATTATTACTTTTTAAATTATTGTATTCTGTTTTGACAAATGATTAACGACATACTTTTTTCGGGATAAAAAGTAGCCTATGTGTTAAGTTAGGGTATAAGCTATATGCATTCTAAATTTCATCCAAATTCGTTCAACCGTTTCCACGTGAAAGAATAACAAACATAAACACACACACACACACACACACACACACACACACACACAAATGAATGAAGTGACAATTCACAATCAATTGTACATTTTAATTTTTTAATCTAAGCAAATTAAATTTTTAATGGAATGTGTGATCTTCTGAATTGTTTAATGACCGGTGACAGATGAAACTAAATATTTTGGTCAAAGTATACAGTTTTGCTCGCAGTGTGTGGTATGACTAAATATGTGGTACAGCGCCCTCATTTTTTCCAAACTCTTTTTTTGCCAAGCTGTAAACTGTTATAATGTGGCCAGTAATTATGTCTATGTCAAATCCGAAGAAGAAAATTCGAAAAAAAAAATTGTGTAAAATGGAAAATGCTGTTAAGGCGAAACTAGTCGGAAATATAAATATAATAATTTTGTGAAACAGTGTTTTCTTCAACCATGATGATGTTTCACCAAGTGCCGACAATCGCAGGTATTTACTTTATATACATATTAGTTTCTGCCATTTAAACAAATTTATAGGTGGTAGAGCTGATGCCGGGCTCGACTGTGGAGGTACCACCATCTTACTCGCAAACCCTCCCGAAGTTATTCGGGGGAGAGTAAGAGGACAGCTCTCAGCCAAAACCAGGCGACCCACCATTGCCTGGGTGGGACCGATGGATGGCGGTTTATCCATCCCCAATTGCCGGACCTTATATAAAACAGACTGGTGACGGGCAGCGGCGTCACTGGTGCACCGCGCTCACCGACCCGCCTGCCCAGCGTGTGTGAATATGGGCATTTCTTCCAGGAGGACCACCAAGAGTGGCGAAATCCCGGAAAGGCCTATGTCCAGCAGTGGTCGAAACAGGCTGATGGATGGATGGATGGATTTAAACAATACCTGTTGCCAGGAAGCCACGAGGTAAATCAACTTAAAAATAATGTATTAAAATAATGTGTTAAAGTGTGTGGGATAGAGAGGATGTGAGTAGTTATGTAATTGTGTGGTTTTGACAATCGCTTCAGAACTAATTAAAAGATTAAAAATAAATATTTAAATGGTAATTCGTAGATATATTAGTTTGAGATAATTATCTGCCTACCCCTCTGGGTGACAGGCGTGATAATACTCTTACATAACAATCCTGAAGCATTTTTATTATTGAGATAATTTGGGATTTTCACCATGAAATTTTATTTTGGTTATATAGAACATTTTGAATCTTCTTCAGTTTTATGCAGTCAGTATATTTTCTTTGTTAGTCATTTGCTCCCCTGAGGCATAAAAATCAGGATATCCTTTGAGAAAAAAAAAACATTAGTATGTTTATGTCAAAGAAAAGGAAGGGACACGACACGTGTCAGACATTGTCAAAATGTCACAAAAATCATTATGTGCCGTTATTTTGCAAAATATTGACCAACGTTGGTGGAAATTGCCATATACATAGGTAACACTAAAAGTTTCCGGAACTGGCCACTTACATAAACAATATTTAAAAATTTATTGCAACATTTGAAAATAGAACTCTTTGGCTGTAGAATGCAGTTTGTTTCATCTGACTGTCTTTTGTTTTTACCTTGTGGCGCCATTTAAAAAATTGTGTGTCTGCATCAACATGGATTTAACTCGGGAAAATTTTCGTAGTATGATTTTCTACGATTTTAAGTGTAATTTGACAGCTCAACAGAGCATCGCTCGGCTTGAAACAGCTTTTGGCAATGAAGCACCATGCAAGACGACTGTTTATAGCTGATTTGCAGAATTCAAGCGTGGTCGTATCAATCTCAGTGACGAATCTCGCGATGGTCGGCCGTCCACCACTGTGACCAACAAAAACATCGATGCTGTGCGCCGTATGATTGAAACAGACAGGCATGTGACCTACCATGAAATTTGCGCATCCTTAGAAATAGGCATGAGTGAAATACAATCAATCCTACACAAACATTTGGGTGTGAGAAAGCTGTGCTCGCGGTGGATCCCACACAACTTGACCGAGGCTCAAAACACGGACCGCGTCACTTGGTGCAGTGCCATGCTTACCAGATTCAACGAAGGTGCGTCAAATTTGGTGTGGGACATAGTAACAGGTGACGAAACATGGATTTATTGCTACGATCCCAAAACAAAGCAGCAATCGAGCGTATGGGTCTTTCAAGATGAGCCGAAACCAACCAAAGTGGCGCGCGTGAAAAGTGCATCTAAGCGGATGATTGCTTCTTTTTTTAATAAAACTGGACACGTGGCTACTGTTGCTTTAGAGAATCGTCGTACCGTGAATAGTGACTGGTACACGACCATTTGTTTGCCGGAAGTTATTGACGAACTCCGTAAAAATAACCGTAAACGCCGTATCATCCTGCACCACGACAATGCTAGTTCTCACACGGCCAGACAGACAAACGACTTTTTGAAGACGAAAAATGTAGAACTCATGAGTCATCCTGCATACAGTCCCGACCTGGCACCTTGTGACTTTTTTCTGTTCCCAAAAATTAAGAACCAATTACGCGGTCAACGATTTTCATCACCAGAAGAGGCTGTCGAGGAGTATGAAAAACACGTTTCAGAGGTCACCACAGGGGAGTGGCACAAAAGTTTTCAAAACTGGTTTGATCGAATGAAAAAGTGCATAGACGCCAAGGGAGTTTATTTTGAAAAACAATAAATTAATTTTGTACCTTTAATAGTATTTTTTCATATTCATTCCGGAAACTTATAGTGCGTCCCACGTTTAAGTGATTAACATTTTTTATCTTGTATGGTTGGTCAACGACAAATTTTCGCAAAGGGTCAAATGAAGGTCATAAGTTAAACTCTAAAATACTTATTTGTAGTTAATTTGCCACAGAAAAAATAAATTTGGCCAAAAATTATCTCGAAATGAATTGTTGTCAACATGCTTTGGCACTTCCCAGATCCATTTTTCTGA
This sequence comes from Ypsolopha scabrella, assembly GCA_910592155.1. Taxonomy (NCBI): domain Eukaryota; kingdom Metazoa; phylum Arthropoda; class Insecta; order Lepidoptera; family Ypsolophidae; genus Ypsolopha; species Ypsolopha scabrella. Next base: position 3,246,032 of record OU342978.1, read on the forward strand.
CTACTGTCATTTTAGTTTTTTTTATTTTATTTATTTATACATATACATTTTATGCTATACAATCTTTACAGGCTTACACCTATTGCGATTTGTAACAAATTATATTTAAAGCAGTTTTTGTTAACTCCGTCAAAGAACAGCTAAACAAATCGGTATCTGTAAACTTATCAATTCTGTTGAAAAGACGAAGTGTTTTTACAACAGGAGACTCTTTAAGAACATTAGTGCGCGCGCACTGCACACGAAACAACTTGTGATTTCTCGCGCGAAAAAAGTTATCCGGCACAAACAGCTCCAAGGACGCTAACAGCCGCGGATTGCATAATTTTCCACGCAAAAAGTTAACAAAAATGTGCACAGTATTATTAAATCACGTGGTTTCACCAAACGAACGTATCTTTAACTTTTATCACGCTCAACAATATATTAATTTCTGCCCTGCCGCCGGTTTCGAGATGAATTTTATTATCAGCGAGTCTGACGGTCTGAATGTAAATAGATCCATTAGGTAGTTGATAAGGAGGACCGACTGGCCGCCTGATTGTCGGCCATTTTGTTTTATATACCGCTGCTTAGTATTCCTCGCGGTCACCGCTCAAGTAATGGTTTTATGTGTAGAATTTGGGAATTTATTGTTCTGTTAAATTTTATGTATAAAGTACTACAGGGGAAAATTCCGCCAAAGCACATATGATAATTGCAACAGCTTGATTTTAGTTGGTGTTGTAGTAAATATTGCTTTTATTGCAATTTCTTAAAGTAACTTAAATTAATTCAGTAATAGGCATGATGACAAAAAAAAATCATAAGTCCAACAGTTAGATTATCAGAAAATATTGGACAGATATTATTTCTTTTTTCAATTGAACAAAAAATAATGAAGATATAGCCCGCTGAAGTTCCGCGTGACGTCACATCTAAATACAATTTTACTTAGAAGTGGCGTGTTTTCCCCCACTCCCAAACTTTGACGCGCTTTATCTCATCTCTGTAATTTTTTGTTTGATTGACCAAAGAAAAAATACGTGTCCAATATTTTTGATAATCTAAATGACGGACTAAATAGAATAATATTTTGTTTACCCTGTCTACAAGCCTATTTAGAGTTTTTTTTTTAAGTAATTAAATTAACCGTGGCTGATTCTGACAGAATAACCAGCGTTGCAGTTCCGTCTTCCACATTATGCTGAGTCAAAACCATTTTTACCGTCACGATCTCACGCAACTCACGTTCAAAGTAGATTTAAGTAAAGTAGTTCAAAGTTAGGTTTTAATGTATGTTAAACGCTATTTGCGTTAAATTTATTTTTGATATAAATTTTTGCTTAGAATGTTCTTTATCTACTGTTTTTTTTTTCATATTTTCAGGGTTCCGTAGTACCCAAAAAGTACAAAAGGAACCTTTATGGTGAGACTCCGTTGTCCATCCGTCCGTATGTCACAGCCTCATGACTTTAGCACCGTTAAAGATATTATAAAATTTGAAATGAAATTTATCACCAAATTAACATTCACTTGCATACATAACAGGGTGTAAAAAAATGAATAATTTGAAATTCTTCAAAATATAGAGAAAAATAAAAAATAAATTCCTAAAAATACAAAATGGGTATCACATTTTGGAGATTAAGAAGCTGATTATAAAAATATTTACTTTTACTGTATAGGTATTTACTGGCACTGATTTTGAGAAATCGTTGAAAAACCACAAAAAATGCATGCCCCTTATTTCCAAAACTGGTAGAACAACGAAAATAACAAAAAAAGACGATTATATTATATTATAATATTATAATTGGCGAATTTTAGGAAAACTATAGCGATTAAAAAAAACTTGATAAGAAATGAGAAACATAAAATAAATAAAAGTATTTAATAAAAATACAATATGGGTATCAAATGGTAGATATTAATGAGCTGATTATAAAAATATGTACTTTTACATTATTTACTGGCACCGTTTTCGAGAAATCTTTGAAAAACCACTATAATATGCATGCCCCCCTCTCTTATTTCCAAAACTTATTGACCAAAAAATATGAAAAAGTCATGGTAAATTGGGATTACCTAAAGATTACAGGAAAAATATAGCAGGTGAGAAATTCACGATAGCAAAATGACAAATTTTTTTTTTTCCACGAGTTTTATTTCAAGTATGGTATAAAATATGTACGTATCTGTGTTTATTTGTATTTAGTAAAATCGATTCTGAAGGCTTTAATTTTAGTTTTAGTGCTGTCAAAACAAAATTTTCTTCATTTCAAAATGGTTCTTGAGTGTTATCAATAGAAGCTATTTAACACGAATACTAAAATTAAAGCCAACAACTTTAATATAGTTATATATTTCTGTTTCAATTCAACGCAAAATAGTAGTTTATCCAACCTCATATTGTATAATCCTCATTACGAACTCAAAAGTCCTGGCATAGTGAAAAATATTTTTCATGAACGTCTCTTAAACACAAAAAAAAGTTATAGTATATGTCTCCGAACAACATAATGCTATAAACTACTATTATGAAACTGGTACATAAAGAAGTTATTAAGATTGTGATTGTGAGTTTAAAAACCGAGCCGAGTCTTTTAATACCTATACACTACTTTACTACTTTAAAGTAAACTATAACAATAGTTACTATTGAGCTCATAAAAACAGAAATATTTTTTTAGCTCGTATAAAAAATCTTGCAGTTTAAGACTGATTGAATTAAAATGAAATTATAATATTCATTTGCGTAATCATAGAATATAATGTTCTTAAATAAATTTTAATCGTATACAAGACTAGCTTTTGTCCGCGGCTCCGCCCGCGTCTAAGAAATTTTCGTGGAAATAAGGAAAATAAAAGAATATGATGTTTTGAACGACATTATGCAACGGTCACAATGTTTTACCAAAGTGCTAATAAAAACCAATCAAATAAACCCAAACTTGAAGGGTCTGCTGTTGTCCGTTGAGGAGAACCCATACCTAGCTTCTAGTCCCATCAACAGACCATGGTCACCATGTTTTACCAAAGTGCTAATAAAGACCAATCGAATAAGCCCAAACTCTAAGGGTCTGCTGTTACCCGTTGAGGATAATAGTGAACTAATTATTTTTCATTCCATTAAATCTTGATAAAATTTGTCGTAAGCTTTTCTTGATTTTGCTCTTATGAAATTGTTTATCATTTTCGCTGCCCACTACCACTCAACCATTGTTGTCAGACTTAAGACATTTTTGCCCAGAATAAAACTCTTAACTAACAGAAACAGAATGTTTTTCAACAAATATTGAATTAATTATCTAAATTATGGCGAAAGAATCTTGCAATCCAATGCGGATGCATGTGGAGTTATGTATTGAGCAAAGGAGGTTTTATAGCGGTGAGGCCCGCACTGCCACAAAAACTCTTTGATCGGTTGGAAATGACGCACGCATGTGATGATGGCCACAAGGAGGTATCACAGCGGTGAGGTCTCGCACCGCTATTAAAACTTCTTGGTCGGGCAGCAATGTATTGTTGTCACAGACATATAATTATTACTAAGTAGCAGACCAAACATAAGGATTAAATAGCATGGCAAGTTTCCATACAAAAAATAAGCTACATTTAGGCTTCATGGTATGAATAAACGTATAAAAATGGGTTATTTTGGCTGGATTATGCTTGGAACGTATTTGTTGATTCTTGAACTAATCTTTAGTATATATTTTGCTTGGACACAAGCAATATTTAAAGGAGCCCGAAGCTCACGGAGCTAAAATTGCCACGCGTCGACTCTATGCGTTTATTATTAATGTTATGTCTGCTACTATATTATACGTCTGTGATTGTTGTAATATTATTTAAAACCTCATTAGTATTAGATAACCAAACCTAAGACGTGACTGTACGGACTAAGTATTCTGTAAGTTCCTACTTAATGTGATTATACTATAATATTAGAATTAGAATTTTATAGCATTATGTTGTTCGGAGATCTGTACTATAAGTTTTTTTCTGTTTTAGAAACGTTCATGAAACATTTTTTTCACTATGCAAGCAATTTTGAGTTCATAATGAGGATTTTACGATATGAGGTTATACACAATGTCATTGATATGAGGTTAGATAAAATAGCTTTTTAGTATTATTTGTGCATTCATCCAAATTTTTAAGATAAAGATGTATTTATTTTCCCCACTGTTATTTGTTCCGTGCCTACGGTTATCTGTGAGAAGTTTCTTTCAGAAATAAATCCAACCTTGCCTTCTGTCTGTTTACTTTCTTTGTAAATATCGTTTTTTGTGTTATAATGTGTAAATTCATTCATTCAGCAGTTGTCAAACCCTCATTGATCGATACCGACCGACGTTGCATTTTATATGTATAGATAGATACGTCTGTCCACGTCCAGTGTTTGGAACAGTAGCCGTTAGAGTTCGGGACGTTTTCAGATGGTTCCGTACATTCCTATTAGAACTGAAGTAATGTCGGCCACCAGTACACTTCGGCGGCTATGGAGCTACGAATCAATATAAGGCGACTTTCGTTATGTAGCCAAATTCATACTGGAGGCTCGGTAAACAGTCAGGACTAAAGTTCCCTTACCTTGAATTACACAAAATAAAATTTAGACTTCCAGGTTGGTCTTAAACAAATACATATAATAGGGGCAAAAAAATATTTGTCGTGTTTAGCAAACAGGGTCATTGAACCTGAACCTGACAATTTACCGAATTTGGCTATATAAACAAATGTCAACTTATATTGGTACTCAAATTTACAAGATTTTTTTGTACTATATTGGTTTTTCTGGTACTATATTAATACTTTTCATCTCTGGCTTACTAAGTATCAGAAAATAAACATATTTGTCACGAAGTATATCTCCGAGAGGGTGTCAGATGTGTTTCAGAGTGTGAACTATGACTAGAACCGTCAAAAATTGTGTCACTTTCTCTTTGCTGACAACTTTGACGTCTCAATGGGGTCAAAAACGCAACTTACAGACCGTCAAAAAGAGAAAAGATGCATATCTGGGCCATGCATGACTGAGACACGATAGATGCAAACTCGTTTAACTAATTATGATGTGCAAAGAGCCGGCAAAAGAGCGTTGATCGTAGAAAAATGTCATAGCTTTGAAACATCAGATAGATCATAGATCGCATTGCATGGACGTAGCTTTGCGTCCGTTTTTTGCTACGGCGTAGCAAGTGCTACAACTTCGTAGATCCACTACGCTCGTAGAGGGTAACACCGCGTTTCTTATTATAAACTCACGATAAATAAAACTTTGTTCATATCATAAGTAAAATGTATTGTTATTAACAACGTATTCGTTTTTTTTTAATCTAACTACTGTTAATAAGACTGTGTTCAATGCTTTCATTAATTCACTCTAAGATAATATTAAAAGTTAAAGAATGAAAAAACCTTCCTCACACTAGCTTCTAAATGACTGTTCAAATCAGAGAAATAGCCATGTTTAAAACAATTAAGGTCTGACCACACAGCGCGTTCTGTGTTCGCCGTAGTCTATACGACGGCTTGGATTTTTACACACAAATTAATATTTATATTAATAATTATCGGCCTTGGGGGCATAATCCTGATATTGTCTCTTTGCAATTTATTTTTTAACCATGAAATTATATTAGTTATATTTGAAAAAATATGTTATGTTTTACTCTTTGAACTTTATGATTACTTGCATTTTACTGCATCCAATAAAATCGCAAAAATGGCGTAAAATAAAATTGCAATAAATAACAAGTACCATTTAATTGGAGTTGTATTAAGTTTTAAACAATAAAACTTATACTAAAATAAACGTCGTAAGAAATGGAATATGAAACGGCCGTCATATTAAAAATCCATCTCCTTAATTCCAAAATAATAAATAAAAACACCTCGAAACTGCGAGTTTTCAGAGCGGGATAGAAAAGTTTAAAATGAAAGCGTTGGAACGAGACAGATTTCTCTGGATAACCTCCCCTAAAGTGTGCACCATACACATTGCATGGGTTCCATCGGTGTAGATATAATATACTCATACATACCTCGTCTCGACATGAATCCCCAGGGGGTGTCGAAGGTGGTTCCGGGTGTGTACAGTAAAGTGCACGTCACTGTACGTACACACTCGTACACCTGCGATTATTGCGTCCCGACCCGATGGACAGTAAGCCCTGTCGCTGTACTTTAGGCACACTGTGCACCCACAGCTTAACGTGCCATCCGAAGCTCAGGAATAGCATAATAAAATCCGTAATTGGCAGTATGTACAAACAATATTTCTTTTAAACCTACACTTTAGTATTGCTGTGGATTTTTGTTAATAAATAAATTAAGTTAAATTAAATACACCAATCGAATTCAAACCCGTGATCTTCGGGTCGTGATCGAGATATTAAGTAGACGACTCCACATGAATTATCCAAAATATTTTCTGATTCAAATTATTTATTTGCAAATAACATAGTACAAAATAATGTCTTAGAAATATTTACAGAGCACGAGACATGTTTCACCAATATAGGCATTCAAATTGAAATATAACACTAATTATTTACATTGATTTGAAAGAAAGAAGAAAGAAAAAATGTTTATTTGGTACCAGAAATTACTCAAGACTTTTACCTAGTTGTATTAACAAAACATCTTATAAAATATTCTAACTACTTAAAAACTAAATGATACCAAAAAGGTCTCCGCTCAGCATAATATCGCAGCTACGGCCACGACGCTGATTTTCAGCGGATGCCCATGTTTTAAAGTTGGGTTAGCAGTTCCAGTTATACCATCCATAACATAACAAATAACACACAAAAAACAGAACAACTTTTGTAAAACAAAAATGAATAAATAACTAAATATATATATATTATATTTATCTATAAAAATACAACAAAAATAAATATAAATGAAAACATATAATATACTTTATTTTATACAATATGTAACGAAAAAATATCAATTAAATTGCTGCTTCTCTTTTTGGACATTGATTAAAAATCTTTTATACCTACATCTGAAACTATTTACTGATGAAGAGAGCTTGAGAGGGGGAGGGATATTATTCCAACATTTTGTGGCGCAGTAACGAAAACTTCCTCGAAATAAAGATGTTCTATGGGATGGACAAAGTAACAATTGGGGAATACGTAACTGATGTTGAGAGAATTTAAGTTTATTGTACAAATAAAGCGGACTTTTTGTTTTAATTACGCCAAAAAGTAACGTTGCGAAGTGTAGTGCGCGTCGTGATTCCATGTTTAATAAATTACTTCTATTTAGGTAAGGTGTAATATGTGCTCGGCGGGGACCCGGAAAACAGAACCTTGCGCAGGAGTTTTGCACTCTTTGAATTAATTTCCGAGTTCTAGCTAATAAGCACCCGCCAATAACTGTATCAGCGTAGTTAAGCTTTGATAAAATCAGCGATTCACAAAGGTGAATTCTCGTATCCACGCTAAGATGTTCACGTACTTTGTATAGTACTTTCAACCTATAATAACAATTTTTCACTGTCTCTAAGACATGCTTCTCAAACCTTAATCTCTCATCGAATATAACTCCTAAATTTCGCACTTCAGGAACTTGTTCTATCTGGATGTTTCTAATTTTAATATCAATAATATGACTTTTAATTAGTTTAATTTGATTTTTTGTCCCCAAAACTAGAAACTTTGTTTTAGCTGGATTTAAAACCAATCCATTTTTATCTGACCAATCAGATATTTGTCTTAGATCTTCGTTGAGTTTAGTTACTTCCGTTGTGGTGTCTTTGGGCTTAAACGATTTATAGACTTGGAGGTCGTCGGCGTACGTTTAACAACACTGAAACAAATAGGTTCGTATCAAGAGGCTTGTTTGTCAAACTTGGCTATATGAACTAACTTATTGGTTGTTTCCAATGTTTTTCTGATCAAATAAACAAGTTGAGTTAGTACAGGAAACTGACATCTTGTTGCGCCCATATGAAGTTAAGATGTTGTTTGCGGTTAACAAGATCTTGTTTCATTTACTTTTTTTCAGTGTATCAAATTTCCATGATTACAATAATGAAATTCAGAATGAAGTCAAAATTCATTAAAATTATGTTTTATTATTACATAAAGTCATAGTATATACAATCATATAAATTAGGGAGTCAGAGATAGTTCATAGTCCTCAAATTTAAATATAATAATATTCCAAGTAAATCTTAAATTTTATAGAAATTTGCCTGTTTTAGCCATTTTCACGTTGAGATTTTGGCATCGTTCAAAATTTTTCGTATTTTTCTCGCTTCCAAATTATATCCATAGCTAAATGGCTCAGGTGAAATGGTTTAGATGAGGAGTTACAACCATCAATCCCTAACATAACTTTAATTATGGTTTTTATGAATTGATTTTAGTACACATTGTTTTTTTAATTATTATTTTTGTTTGTATGAAAGGACCTAGCCTCCATAACACAGAGAATTCAAAGTTAAGTTTTGAGCTTTTGTGTACTTATTATTTTTTAAGACAATAAACAGATGTTTACTATTATTTTCCTATAACGGTTATTTTTGTTAGTGGAACCTTAATAACAAAATAGAACATAAAAGTTATTTTCTACCTCCATGCAGCCAGTGGTTGCACTTTACAAATATTGTTTATCCGACAAAATGGCTGCCAACTACCGAAACGTTCGTATTATTTCCATAATTTCCCTAGCGTACAACTAGCGCCATTTAACAAATGCGTTCGACTTAAACCTTAATTTAAAAGGCGTAAAGTTAAATATTCTCTGTGTAGAAGCACACCTATCTTTGGCCGTCTCGATATAGAGTAACAAGAGTATAGAATGCCAACTCAATTCTAAGCAATATCTGTTATGTGGGCGCGATATCTTGATAAGTGATAGGAAGGGTTGGTTATGATAATATAGCTATACCGTAGAGCCTTGTAGAAGAAATTTTAGTATCCTGGCCACTCCCAATACCCACTCGTATTAATTACCTCTTCATCAATCATTTTCATGTCTTCAGTTTCAAGACACGAACGTGTAAATAAACACAAAAGCAATTACATTTCATAGGCTACAAGCACCTCTTGGAATTTTCACCGATGAACGTAATGTGATTATTACATAAGTTTGTGTTTACAATTACTATGGGTGGCCAACATTTTATTTTGTGAAATTAGCAAGAAATGTTAACGATACGTGATACTGATCACGTACCAAGCGTCCAGTATTAATTTGGCTGCATAAATTATGTTATCTAATATATGAGTCACCAATATTTTGTAGTTATTATGAAAAGTTTCTATAATATATTTTAAATGAACAACATATTTATGTTATTATTAATTAATATAATAACACAGTTTTTTTTAATTTTAGACATGACATAATTACATAAGGCTCTAAAAAAAGTAGGTGAAACATTTCTTTTTTTTTTCTTTTTTTTGCAAAACTTTGAATGGCTAAAATGAAGTCGCACACTTCAAGCCAATCACGATACGTTTCTCAAGCGATAGCTATAGATGTTGCAATTAGATAAAAAGGCCCCTGGTATAACCGGGTGGAAAATTTCACGGCAGTAGAATATGTACATAACGAAGTTAAAAGGATAACTATCACAGCTAGGTAGCCTTTCCAAGTTAACGAGTAATAGTCGACCAACTTAATTTTGCAGTTTTGTTTCATATATTTAGTTAAATAGATAGATATAGCCTTTATCTTGCTACACCAGATGGTAAAATCACATTTTCATTATGTACAGATCTGTCAGACACTTAAGATCTTTTGTATCCTGTGATTTATTGCAATAATATAAATGAAATTTAAAAAAATATTCATTCAGCACAATCAACAGAATAATACAAAAGCATTTTACATAAAATACTTGAAGTGTTGGGTAAAAAGGCCCTGACTCAGCATGTGTTGCAGCCAGTAGACTACAACGCTGTTATTATGCCAGACCCATTGGTTTGTCGCGCATACTCCTGAAATTAAAAGTAAATACTTACAATTACAACCAGTATACATACTATTGTTAATATTACATTGGGGGTACAATAATCAATATAATTATATGTAGAAAATAAATAAATATGTGCTCATACATACATACACACAGTTAAGTTAATAATTATTATAAAGTAGGCAGATAATTAATTTTCCAATGCAATACTATCTATACAGATAAATAATTAAGGTTTATGTACATATTTGTGTTGTTTTGCTTACTTAGAAGATATTTAAAAATGCTTTTTGAAGTTATTTTTAGACTTTAATTACCTCAAAAATTTCATAAGTTTGTAATTTTTATTCAAATCACTTAAGCCTACGAAAACCTCAGGCACGAGTCTTCCTCACACTTGACCGTTTTTTATGATGTCGGGATTGATTCACAGCTATAGAAATTAATTTTTCAAAAATCTATAGATTCACTTTTGGTTTCGATCAAAATCGGCCCGGGACTCCTTCGAGGATTATTCGCTACTAGCTTTTTCCCGCACGTTACTCGGTTTAACGACATGATTTTGTCCGGGATAAAAAGTAGCTTATGTGGTAAGTTAGGGTATAAGCTATATCCATTCTAAATCTCATCCAAATCCGTTCAGCCGTTTCAGCGTGAAAGAGTAACAAACATACACACACACACACACACACAAACACACAAACTTTCGCATTTATAATATTAGTGCTATTCCCTAAAGTTTTTGATTTAGCCATCCATACCCACTTGAAAAACTAAATGAATGTAAAATAAAACACTGAACTGTTACTTTATCTATGATTACTTAACATAATATTTACAAGTTAAACTGCAGCAAATAAGAATATAACCTGAATAAACTACCATAAACATTAAATATTTTTATCTAGAACAATCTTCTGGCATTCGCTAACTGTACTTAGCAAGAACTCGATAAAATCGGTCTTATCGCTATGAGTGATTTCCTCCAGACAACTCGTATAGCAACCGACAAATAAATAAAATTATAATCACTAGTGGTTGAGAACTGCAGGCCAGGTGGGCTCCTCTACTTACTTCCACTTCCAAATAACACTGATTCTTTAAAGTTGAACGGTATGGAAACCGTTTCAAAACCGAACTTCGGAACAGTTTATCAATGACGTAATGAAACCAAGGTCATCGAACATTACATACAACGGATCAGCTGGCACCAGGCTACCTCAAAGTATATTTAAAGCATTGAAATATAAGCTTTAAATTGTGTTGCGTACGTCACATTTTTGTACTAGGAGTTGACGGCGCACTGTCGTAGGTGGCGCGTGGGCGTCTCAAATATTTTTAGGTTCGGTAACGTACAATTCTTCTGAAACCAATAATGTTGAATCTTCACATATAACATACTCACATGAACCATAGGGCCGAATACTGATAAAATGGCTCCTTTTTCATGTTTCACTTTTAATATTGAAAAGCCGAGTTATATACAATAAAACACGTTTGTACATACATAGAAACTAAACTATATGCAGCATCATGTTGCATTTTGTAATTTCATTTTTTATTTAAATATATTTTTACTGCGTGAGCTCAAAGTTCGAAAGTCTAACGGCCGAATTCTAGCTCACTGACCCTAATTACAGTCACAATGAAAGCTTTTGAAAGATATTTCAAACATCGAACTCGTATTATTTCCAATTCAATTCATTTCACAGAATCAGCACACGTAGCTGTGTACATTGACAAATAGTATAGCTTTCACCGCCGCAGTCGGGCAATAAATTACTCACCCCATTCATGACTTTTTCCTCTTTGAAACCAGCATGGAATCCAGCCAGACTTTCTACTCTAGGTAAGAAATATTTTCTCAGTCACTTTTCACGAGCTAGTTTGTTATGAAAAAGAGCCAGCGACTTTCTTAGTCTTTCTTGTGTTGGTGACAAAGTGTGGTTGTTGATATTTATTGTGGATAATTATCGAACCCTTAATGAAGGACAGTTGAACTACAGACATTCTTACGAAATCCGTTTAGCTATGGTTATAGTTATAGTAGTGCAAGCACACGCACTTTTTACAAATATGCGTACATTTGCGTAATTTATTTGTAAAACATAGGTTTACATGCGCAGATCACAAGCATATATTCCAGTGCTCTATGTTTTGCCTAAAAGGCGTACAAAAATTACACAATACAATATAATTACACAATTTATATATGTATGCAATACATTTACAATAAAATCCCATGTCAAATCATAATACTGATGCCATTAAAATTATAAACTCACAAAATGTCTTGCAAATGTCAGAATTATATAAATTGAATAAAAATAATTTAAATTATGTCAAGAAATTCACAAATAGTATAATAACATTTTTCAACAAGGTATGTCCATAATTTGTATTAAAAATTTATCAGTTCCAGGTTTTTTATGTCTTCAGGCAATTTATTATATATTTTGGGTCCTAGGCGTACTATGCTTTTTTGTATTAAGATTGTGTTGCTCTTTTCGATGTATAGTATATTTCTATTGCGTAGCTGCCTATCGTGTTTCTGAGAAACCTTCTGAAATAGTTCAGGGTTTGTTTTCACAAATAATGCAGCCTCGTAAATATGCATACATGATAGCGAAATAATCTTTAACTCCTTAAAAATGAGGCTTACATGTATCTCTAGAATGTAATCCATATATAGCCCTAATACACTTCTTTTGAGCCTTAAATACTAAATTTACATCTGTGGAATTTCCCCAAATAATTAACCCATATCGAATAACAGAAGCAACATATCCATGGTATGCCGTTATCAATGCCTGAAGGTTAACAACTTTCGACAATTTGTACAGGGCATATGCTGATTTATTTAATCTTTTACAGAGATTTTCAATATGGGGTTTTCACGTCAAACCCTTATCAATAATTATACCAAGGAACTTAGTGGTATCTACTGTCTCAATAACAGTGCCATTATAGTTTATATTTAGGTGTGGAGGTTAATGACAAGTTTATTCTTGCTAAGCCATTCAATGATTGTATGCATGGTTTTGTTGATCTCATTCTCATACTTTTGAGCGGTATCACGTTCTATGATAACCGTACTGTCGTTGGCAAAAAGTACCATAAGGTAACTTACGTTTCGTGGCATGTCATTGATATAGATTAGAAACAACAGCGGCCCCAAAACACTTCCCTGTGGTACACCACAAAATTTTTCCCTTAAATTAGAGCGATATTTAGTCTCATTTTTGGTGACGACACACACTTGAATTATTTCCACATATTGCTTTCGGTTGCTTAAAAATGAATATAATTCATTTGCAACGTTACCTCTGATACCACGTTGATACCACGTGCATTAAGTTTGGTTAAGAGAATATCATGGTCCACAAAGTCAAAAGCATTGGTCATATCCATATAAATTGCACATATTGTTTTTTTGTGATCCGTGCCTGTCAATGCTTTTTGCACAAGATCGTAAATAGCCATATCAATTGTATTATTTTTACGAAATCATTTTTGTTCTTTGACTAGTATTTCGTTTTAATCAAGATATGAATACAAATTTTGACAAATATATTTTTCAAATATTTTGGATGTTACTGGTATGAGTGCAATAGGTCTATAATACTCTAATTCTTCCTTGTCATCTTTTTTATGTAATGGCAAATTTTTCATAACTATTACTTTGAGCAAAACAAAAGTTCAGAGGTGCAATTGTGTAAGCCAATGGTATTCAAATTGATTTTCATATGGCTATTCGGTTAAAGAAATTAGGCCGTTTGTTTGACAATTGAAATCGCACATTTTTGGCTGTCAAATTATTACAACTGTCTTGTTTTGTTGTTGACAACCAAAAACGTACGATTTCAATTGTCAAACGGGCTTATATTTGCTTAGCCGAATAGCCATATGACAATCGAATTTGAATACGATTGGCTTACACAATTGCACCTCTGAACCCCGCTTCGTGTCAATGTATTTTTTTTACTTTAGACATTAGTAATACTAATTAGTAAAACAAGGCGATGCTTTATAGCACATACTCCGCACGGTGCCGCCGGTAGCTTCAAGTCGTTAAATTACTTCGCTCCATTAGAAACTGCCTTTATCCAATAAGAATGTGTTAACATATATATATATATGAATACTCATCTGTGTACGTCGTACACGGATCGTGTAAACCAGGGGTGAGTAACAATGAATACTCATTATTTTGAAGGGTTTTCTTTGCATGAAAAAAATGTGATCGATATCTTTTGTTTGACAGAGCTTCCAAGAGCAAACTTTTATACCGAGAGTAAGCGTATTAGTAAATTTTATTGAAACCATAGTCATGCATGACTTACTGATCATACCGAACAACTTTTCTAAAGAAACATCCAAGGTGACTTTAATTTATACATCCAAACTCATACTGGAGGCTTGGGAAGTGATCAGTAACACGGACCGATAACACTTTTTGCTAATTTCGCAAAATAAAATCTTGACGTCCCGTAGTAATTGACTCGCGGCTGGGCTTGCGATTGTAAGGAACACGACAAGAATAATTTTCAAATTTCACAAAAAGGGTCATCGTATCTTGTTACTGAGCACTTCCCGAGTTTTTAGTTAGAATTTGGCTGCATAAATTAAAGTCGCCTTTTATACATGAAAAATTGTGTTTTCTCAAACATGCTTGGCAAAGGTCGCTTTTTTATAAGACGAACGAGGGAAGTGCCTCTAATAAATGTATAAATATCAATTTTTACCCGCTACGATAAAATTTCAACAAATTCTGTTAGTTATCTATAATCCAAGAGACCAATGGGAAAAATACCATACAGCCAATCTGACCAATCGTTATGCAACACCTTTTTTTTTTTAGATACTTCATTCTGTCTTGGAATAGACAGTAAGCATCAGCCCATGCACCCAATTTTTAACATGCACCCATTTTTTGTAAGTTTCTATTTATTTCTTTTCAAGTCTAGAGAAAACTGAGAAAGCTTTGCAATTGCGACAAAATTGTCTTTTTGTTGTATAAATACATCTAAAAATGTGTTCAAGTGAAGAAAAAAGCCTCAGTAGTAGCTTAGAAACAGATATTTTTAAGAAAACCAATTCGCTTACAGGAGACTAATCTTAGTAAAAGTATAGTTTATGTGTTATTTCCATTAATTTACTTGTTCTTTTGTTAACGCGTTTTTTTATTTCCTCATATTGTTTGAGAAAAGCACTTTACATACATTGGTGGAAACGCTGTCTGGCTCCTGTTATTCCTAAGTAACCTCGTCAGGCATTACCCTAAATTCCGGCCCATGGCAACGATGTACTATTTCCTCTTATTGTTAATTTTTTACGGATAATTGTTTTATTTTCATTTTTGCGGGTATGTTTCTTTTGAAAAGTTGTTTATTAATCGTTATGATCTGTAGAATAGTTTGCTTTAATTAAAGATAGCTGTATGTTTACATCCAATATGCCGCAACATCCCTTTTACATAAGTTATTTTAGGGTATTATTATTATTATTATTGGCCTATGAAACAAAAACATTTTCATATTTATCATTCTTTCTGCACCAAACAACAAATCGCATGCCCGAAAATCAACCTGAAATCGATTTTGTTTGTACAAAATGAAAAACTGAGCTATGGAGCTAACAGTTTACTAGAACTACAATCTCATACAGAGACAGTGATACCATATTTCATATAAGCCCAGGTTCAAGTTCATGCTGTAAATAAGGTTAGTTTAAAAAACATTTGATTTGCATTCAAAAATAATTGAATTTTTTTTCAATTTATCTTAAAAATAAGAAGCAAATTTGCATTTAATTTCGACTTAAAAGATAGAGAATTAAAATTCTCCTTATTTATTAATTAAACTTTTTGTGTGTGATTGAAATACTTAAAAAAATTATATTTAAAATGAGGACAAATCATAGTTGTTTAGAAATATCATAATTGGTAATTATTTTAAAAATCATCAAAATACCGTTTAAAGGGTTCCGTAAACGAAGGCTTCCAAACAGGACCCTACTTCTAATCCTCCGCTGTCTGTATATATCTCCGTCCGTCTGTCACAGGGGTCTACAGCTTCAGCCGTAATAGGTAGTAGTTAAAATTTTCACATAATACGTGTTACTATAGTCTCTATCACGCCAAATTATAAAATTAAAAATAAGAAGTAACTGCATCGAGGGTCGCCATACGAAAAACCTAGTCTGACTCGCAATTGGCCAAAATATTTTGTTATTTGAATATACATTTTGAACCACCCTGAAATAGTGACTTTTGACTTTTCGAAAGCCAAACAAGAATGGCAGCTTATATCCCCCTCTAGGTACTATATGCTATCTCTATGACCTGGACCGACGCGAATGAATGACGTTTATTGTGAAAAGCCCGGCTTGCCTCAAGCGATTAAAGCTCAAAGCGCTGAATTCAGATTATTCAGCGCTGAAAGAAAGCGCTATTCAGCGAAAACTATGAGGGATAATAGGTAAATTGGAGACTGAAAAATTAAATATAATATTTTTCTAGAAAACCGTAAACTTTAAACTGAATACTGGTGACTGAATACTTACAACTTCGGTTAATAATACCGTATTAAACACGTCCAGCAAAGCGTAGTGTAGGCCGACCTCGTGCCCGCTGAACCAACGACCTGAAGGACATTGTGGGTGGCGGCTGGTTGAGGAGGACGGAGGACCGCCAAGAGTGGTGAAATATTGGAAAGGCCTATGTCTAGCAGTGGACGACGACAGACTGGATCCGGATGGACGGATGGAAACACGAATATGAGAATAACCTTCTTTGTATGTGACGTACTCGGACAAAAAATATACTTTTTGAATGAACAAACTAGTCAAGTGAATAGGACTCGTCTCCTGGAGGTTCCGTACATACCGTTTAAAACACAAACTTATTCCACGAGCATTGCAGTTATTGACACCTACGATCTATTAATTCTGTGTATCCAACGGGTCTATTTAGGCTAGACCTTGATTTTTTTTTGGATAATTAAAAATAGGTAACTTTTTTTTTTCCTAGACTTGTGCTATACAGACCTAGTTCTTAATATCACAGAATACGTGTAACTGTGGCCTCTATCACGGAAAAAAATTAAATTCAAGGAATTGTAAACCATGGGTTTTTGAAATATTTACAAAAACCCTCGAAAGGTAGCATTTTTTTCAACGTTTTTTTTATCATAAAAACGGTGACAAAAGCAAGTTTCAAATTTAGTCAGATATTAGTACATACTCTATAGTAAAACAAAAAATAATATAAATTATGGTTCCTTACTCAAATATTGCCAAACTGTTTTTCAGGCGCTATCATTTTATTGCATTGTTTTTTTCCGCCTTGATCTTGCTATTGCATTTATATTGTTGTTATTAAGCATGATGTTTTAAGGGTTCCACACTCGTAATGTATGGTGGTACGGAACCATTAGTGTGCAAGTTTTGGTGTGTTTTTATACATTCCTATCATAAGAAAACTCATAGCTTGTGCGACACAATGTTCAACTCCAACCATTGTCCTGAAAAAAAATAGTTTTAATTTGCGCGGTTTCACCTTGCCTTAAGTAAATCTTAACTTTAAAATATTGCCCTTTTTATATGAACTTGACGAAGTTTAAACAAAAACTGTGAATTTTGGAAGAGAAAGCTCGACTTATCTTATTTCTTTCGAGACTTATTCAGTGTGATATGTAGTATGTTTATTTATAAACCGAAAAATCTTAGTCGCTTGTGGCATAAGTAGCAATAACCTCAACTTTCCTCTTTAATAATTTGTCCAAGTGCGAGTCAGACTCGCCCACAAAGGGTTACTTACCACCATATATTACGGGTACGGATCCCTAAAAACATTACGGGTACATAACAAATGACCACCTTTAAGATCTTGGTGCCATCTATAATCTTACCAATGAACCTCGGTGCAAAAAGGCTGACAAGCAACTCTTAGCGCCATCTACTACCTCGGTAAAAGCTGTCAAACAAGTCATCTCAGACGGCGCTACGTATGGACCTAAGATTTACCTTTTTTAATTTTTATTTTTTGCCGTGACAGAGACCATAGTAACACGTATTCTGTGAAAATTTAAATTTTCTGCCTATTACGGTTGAAGCTGTAGACCCCTGTGACAGACGGACAGACAGATAGACAGCGGAAGCCTAGTAGTAATAGGGTCCCGCTTGGCATCTTGAGTACGAAACCCTAAAAAACAGCCACATGGAATCGCAGAAGCCATGATCAGCTAAAATGTAATACATTAAACAAATAGGCGAATTAAGCCGAGACGCTGCCAACTGGCCCGAAGATACTTGGCTTTACCTCGGTTAAGGGGACGACTATTTTATTTGCGCTTTTTTTCAACTAGAACAAAAATGTATATCGCCACGACATGAATCCCCGAAGGGTAGGCAGAGATGTTTAGAGTATAGACTATACAATCCAAGTCATATTCCAAACGCATACAGCCACGTTTCACCGATACTATTACCTGATAGTGGTGAGTGTCCATCGCCATACTTTGCTTACGCTTTAAGGCGACGCCACGAAAATTTGGCGACATGGATCTCCATTTTTCTCAGCAATAAAAAAACATATGTAAATACCAAGTTATATACTACCTATAGATTAAGCATTTTATTGACATCATTTTGCCTGAAGATTTAGTTGATTGATTAATTTTCATAGCAGAGAAAAAAATATTTAGAAAACCTCTTTTCAAACAGAGATTTCTATTTTACTGACAAACGGGAGCGAATGAATTTTTTATTTAAATTAGTCTACAAAAACACTTCAATATGGCTGATCGGATTTATTAAATTACTTATAGTTGTCATTTTAAATGAAAAATACTGTTTTGCCGCAGACGACCTTACGGCATAAACCAGTTCGTGAGCGCATATTTGTATGGAGTAAGTCCCCCTCACTCCACTCCCCTAAGGCACCGATTTGAAATTAAAAGTTTATCAATGCCTCGCCTTAAACACGCTTCAATTCACATGGATTTTTCAAAATATGATTTCTTCGAATAGTTTACATGTTTTCTCGCGAGGCCTAATTATTCACCTATTTATATGGTAAATTTTAGATTCTCAATCGGTCGAATCAATCTTGTGTTATAGCGTAGACGGAAAAACGAACAACAAAGTTTCGGTTTTTGTGATAAACCTTAAAAACCAAATAGAAATTTTGTTCTCTAAAAAAATATACAATTTCAAACGGGGATCATACCTTTATCTTTCTATATTTCCATTCGTCCATTCGTCAAATACTTCTCAAAATAAGTTTTTTTTTACCATTAAGTCTTTATTTGTATAGGCAGCATTCGGAAAGTTGCGTCACATATTTACGTCGTCAATACCGCAGTGCTTAAAAGCTAAGGTGTTGAACCAGTGCGTCCTTCCTGTGATGACGTATGGCGCTGAGACGTAGTCTCTTACAAAGGGTCTGATCCACCGGTTTAAGTTCGCTCAGCGAGCTATGGAGCGGGCTATGCTTGGGGTATCTCTGATGGATAGAATCCGAAATGAGGAGATCCGTCGGAGATCGAAAGTAACCGACATAGCCTGCAGAATCAGTAAGTTGAAGTGGCAGTGGGCAGGCCATATTTGTCGCCGAGATGAGACCACGTACAGCAAAGCGTAGTGTAGGCCAACCTCGTGCCCACTGGACCGACGACCTGAAGGACGTTGTGGGTTGCGGCTGGATGAGGAGGACGGAGGATCGACATGAGTGGCGATGTCCAGTCCAGCAGTGGACGAACACGGGCTGATGGGTGGATGGATTGTTTAATAAATGAAAAATAAAAACAAATATATATTTGACTCCTTCAATGGAGTCGACATTAATCGAATGGAAAACAAAAATTATGCTTTACTTTTAACATCTTTATCCTATTTTATTTTTTATTCTTATAATAAAAAGAAACCATATAGACATCACATGGCCTTAACTAAAAAACTGCGCTGCGTGGTGAGTTCACTTGAACCTCGAACTTTTCTGAACCAAAAATCCGCAGAAAGCAATAACAATAACAATGTTACAGCATTAGATAATTAAATTTGTTTACTTTTGTCGAGACTCGCCTTCGACTCCATTATTGTGGACTCTTACATGAGAAAAAAGAAATGCATTGAATATATTTCTCGCGACGTGATACGAAAATGTTAGGGCGGCAAAGTTCAACTGTGTTTGAAGATTTGCAAATTACAAACTATCTACTCTAATAATAAAGCAGTAAAACTGGCCAAGTGCGAGTCGGACTCGCGCAAGAAGGGTTCCGTACCATTCGCATACGAAGGATTCCGTTTCATTCTGACTTTTTACGTATTTGACATTTTGCGTATCTGACATTATTTAGGGGCTCGCTGGAAATCAGCGCTGTAGGGATCCTTCAAAAATCTCCGACAGCAAATGCTGAGCGTGCCACCTTTTGTCGAACAAAATTTGTATTTAAGTTAGTCTAATCCTTTTTATTGTTTTAATTTTGTTTCATGTGTTTTGTTTGGCAATAAATTCCATTTTCTTTCTTTTCTTTCTTTCTTTCTTTATGCGTGAAGTTCTTAAAAACGGCAAAAAAATCATGTCTGTTGTATGGGAGTGCGCAATTCCGATTCGCACTTGGCCAGTTTTTAGTATTTGTTGTTATAACGTTAGCGGCAACAGAAATACATTGTCTGTTAAAATTTCAACTTTCTAACTGTCATGGTTCATGCATTATCTATAAAAACGGCATAAAAATCATGTCTGTTGTATGGGAGTGCGCAGGTCCGACTCGCCCTTGGCTGATTTTAGTGTTTGCTTTTAAAGCGGCAACAGAAATACATCATCTGTGAAAATTTAGACTGTCTAACTATCACGGTTCATGAGATACAGCCTAGTGACAGACGGAGAGCGGAGCCTTAGTTGGGTTACCCTTGGGTACGGAACCCTAAAAAAGGTCGTGTCTGTACACTGAATACTTTCGCGAAATTTTAAATTTAATGTATTTATTAGTATTGTACAGAGGCCAAAACTATTTTTTTTTCTGTCTCTCTCTGTTTGTAAGCTAGTAATGTTATTAGTACCTTTTATCCCTGGTACTCTACCGCCAACTCTAACCGTGTAAACTAGTCTTAACGCACCGACATACGGGCGAGTTTAGACAGAGCGTCGTCCGTGAGACAGCTTTAGGTTGCGTTAGGGTTCACGCGTTTTTGTTTGGGACTCAACTATTTCCCAAACTAAGGGTGTCCGCGGGTATGACTCTTGAGAAAAGTGGTTCAGTAGGGTCAGTAGAATATGTGGATTCATTTAATGCTAGCAGTCTATTTACACCCGGCATACACTAATAATAAAGTAGGTAGTAAAAAGTCGTGTCTGTACATTGAATATTTTCGTGAAATTCTAAATGAAATAGGTTATTGGTACTTTACTGAGGCCGAAATAACAATTTTTAGAATTTTTTATTGTCCGTCTGTCTGTATGTATGTTCTGTTTTAATGCGAGAACCACTTAACGGATTTGGATACAGTTTATTAACTATAAAGGATGTTCAAAAAATAATGCCCATGTCGAAAACGGGGCAAAGATTAAATAAACGCGGGCGGAGCCGTGGGCAAAAGCTAGTTAATAATAAACTTGATTTTTTCGGTACGTTTTCTAGTTCGTCTGTCTGTCTGTTAATAAGTTCTACTGCGGCACAATTAAAAAATCAGGTGATCGAGAACATTAAGTTTATATATAACTAGCTTTTGCCCGCGGCTCCGCCCGCGTCGAAGAGATTTTTGTAGAAATAAGGAAAACAAAAGAATATGATTTTTTGAACGACTACGTGCAACGGTCACCATGTTTTACTAAAGTGCTTATAAATACCAATCAAATAAGCACAAACTCTAAGGGTCTGCTGTTGTCCGTTGATGAGATCCCGTACCCACCTTCCAGTCCAATCATCAGAACCTGGTCTTCATGTCAAATCAAATCAAAATATTTATTTTGTAAAATAGATACATAAAGTATACTTTCTACAAGTCAAAGTTAATCTTTACAATATAATATATCTTTAGAATACAAAAATAATATGTATATACTAATAAGGTAGTATTATAGTACATACAAAAAATATTTAGGTTGGGCTACAAAAATGTAATTATACACCTGCATAAAATAGAGAAATCTAGGAATAAAAATATTATATATAAATGATGCAACGAACAAACAAGTTGATAAATAAATAAGGGAAATAAATCCAAAAGATATTAAGGTTGGGCTACTAAAATGTAATAAAGTTATAAACCTGCATAAAGTAAAGAAATATAGGAATCAAAATATTATATATACATAATGCCTAACCATCCGCACCATTCAATTAGTATTGCTAAGAAAAAGGGCAAGAAACTTAGCAAACATGATTTTTTTCATTTGTAACATAACCTTAATCTATACAATTTTCTTATACCTACTTAAGTAAAGGCAAATATAAAACCATAGGAATTATGTCCAAAAGAAAAAAAAAATTTTTTTTACCAAAGTGCTAATAAAGACCAATCAAATAAGCCCAAACTCGAAGGACCTGCTGTTGTCCGTTGAGGAGATCTGGTACCCACCTTCCAGTCCCACCAGCAGACCCTGGTCACCATGTTTTACCAAAGTGCTAATAAATACCAATCAAATAAGCCCAAACTCGAAGGGTCTGCTGTTGTCCGTTGAGGAGATCTGGTACCCACCTTCCAGTCCCACCAGCAGACCCTGGTCACCATGTTTTACCAAAGTGCTAATAAATACCAATCAAATAAGCTCAAATTCGAAGGGTCTGCTGTTGTCCGTTGAGGAGATCCCGTACCCACCTTCCAGTCCCATCATCAGACCCTAGTCACCATGTTTTATCAAAGTGCTAATAAAGACCAATCAAATAAGCCCAAATTCGAAGGGTCTGCTGTTGTCCGTTGAGGAGATCCCGTACCCACCTTCCAGTCCCATCATCAGACCCTGGGCCTGGTCACCATGTTTTACCATGGTGCTAATAAAGACCAATCAAATACGCCGAAACACGAAGGGTCTGCTGTTGTCCGCTGATGAGATCCCGTACCCACCTTCCAGTCCCATCATCAGACCCTAGTCACCATGTTTTATCAAAGTGCTAATAAAGACCAATCAAATAAGCCCAAACTCGAACTCTGTATCCGTTGAGGAGATCCCGTACCATAACTTCTAATTACTACCAGTAGAAAAGTAAATTCCAAAAATCTTTAAATGACGATTACTTTTTTTTCCGTGATCCGTTTTTAATGAAATAAAGTTATTATTCTATTCCAAATTAAGTTCTGTACAACTGTGAAAATTACATGAAAATCCGTTCAGTAGTTTTAGAGATGTGCGGGAACAAACAGACAGACAGACAGAAAAGAATTCAAAAAATCATTGACTTGTGTTCTATTACTCTTCTTTAGTCACTCCCTTTCTATTTCTATTACTTTTCTTCTATGTACAGACACATTATTTCTACTGTAGTATAAGTATTGATTGATTATAATAGTAATAAATAATAACATGTATGAAGCTGTCTCAGGCTGAATACCAATTTGCTGTAATAAGTTCTAACGATGGAAAATTGTGTAGAGTTCTTTTCACGAGAAAAGACCACGGATTATGGCATTTTCGCTGTATTATTATTGGCGGTATTTGCTTTGACAGCTTTCGTGAAAAGAACTTTAAGGGAAACTAAGTTGTAACTCACTAGAGAACCAAATTTATTTTAGGGGTTATTTGTTATATTTTCTTGTTTTAAATGTATTTAGTTCAATTATAATTATAACATTAAAATTGACGTGTATTCTCATATTCAGATTCATTCAACTATTTGAAAAACTGACAGATTCTCTATCTTTAATTTGTCATCTATTTTCAATACTTCACACAACTTTTCATCTATTTTCAATACTTCACTAAATTTCTCATAATTTTTTCACTTCATAGTTCAGTAAGAGAGAAGAGGTTGACTTAACTAGCCTTAAATGTCTCAACTACCTAATTAAAGAACGGTCTGTAAACAAAACTTCAACTAACCCTTTTGATGAAAAATCACTTGCAAAATCAACCATTCTATGTCAAGTTAACCCCTCAGATGGATCCGAGCCACGATCCGATCAATTGTCTTAGTGATAATGAGAATTACATATAGATACAAGTGCCGAAATTTTTTTTGAATGTAGTCTCTTACGAAGGGCCTGATCCACTGGTTTAAGGTCGCTCAGCGAGCTATGCTTGCGGTATCTCTGATGGATAAAATTATATGTGTAACGATTTGTAACTTACAAAAATTAATAAAATGTACACATAAATAAGTTAAAGCACGATATATTTTGAGTCTTCTTTGGCTAGCCCCAGTTCCAACACTTTACGACCCCGACTTTACGTATGCATATAAACGTGAACTTTTTTGAAGACCTCTCTATGTCCTTCGCCATTGTTTCCTCGTGAACCCCTGTGTACGATAAATAATGGAGTATTCCACACGTCAGCTCTTAATGGGACAGAAAACTGGCGACTTAGATTTTTAATTCCGAATCTAAAACGCATCAAGTAATTACGTAGGGAATGTAAAAACTGCGCGCTTGCAGCGGATGGGCGGGCAGCGGGCTGAAAGGAACTAGGGTGACTTCCTTGTGAGTCATTTTGGAGAATTTCAAAAATTATTAGTATATTGGTCATTTTTCATTTTCATTTTCAGTTAAATCGGCTGAACTGAGCTCTTGCGTCTGAGGTCATAGGCTGGCATGCGCTGTCCGTGAAAATAACTTATTATTTGATATCTCACAAGTACGAAAAATCCGGTTAAGTACGAGTAGGGTTCGCGCGTGTGGGTTCCGTACCATTCAAATAAGTTAATAAACATTAAAAAACTTATGAAATGTATGAAAATGTATGAAAAAATGGCAAAATTAGGTTCGTCGACTTTTACTCGTTAACTTGTAAAGCCTACTTAGCTGTGATAGTTTGTCATTAAATTTCTTTGGATATATTTTTGCCATGAATTTAGGCACACTATCTGACAAAAATTTGCACTTAGAAGCTTAATATTTCGCAAACAGATCCTTGAATCGAAAAACAGTTTTCACACACCCAAAATATCTTTGAAACACCTATCCAAAAATACCTCATAACATGGGAAAGACGCGAAAAAAAATCATCCCCGCCTTACGTACAGAGGGGTACACTAAAAAATACTTTTCAAAATTTTATTTTACCACTTTATCGGCGTGAATAATATGTAGGACCCGTGCCAAATAACAGCTTTCTAGTACTAGGAATTTCTGAACTAAGCCGCGGACAGACAGACAGACGGACGACATGGCGAAACTATAATGGTTCCTTGTTGACTACGAAAACCTACAAAAATCTACAAAACACCTAAAACAATTGTTTAGAAGCTTTAAATTTTCTTCGTTGAATTGGTCTTTACGTTACCAACATAACAAAACATATTTTTTTAATAGTGATAGTGACAAGTGACTATTTAGGCAGTAGATGTCAGGCCATGCCATGTTCGAAGATTATACTGCCGTCTTGTTTGCTAGAGCTCCTCTTTGCTTGAGTTATTTGCTATGAACACAGACATATAATTATTACTAAGTAGCAGACCAAACATAATGATTAAATAGCGTGGCAAATTTCCATGCAAAACATAAGCTACATTAAGGCTTCATGGTACGAAGAATCGTATAAAAATGGGTTGTTTTGGCTGGCTTATGCTTGGAACATATTTGTTAATTCCTAAATTAATCTCTAGTATATATTTTGTTTGGAAACAAGCAATATTTATATTTAAAGGAGCCCGAAGTTCACTGAGCTAAAATTGCCACGCGTCGACTCTATGCGTTTATTATAAATGTTAGGTCTGCTACTATATTATACGTCTGTGGCTATAAAGTGCCTTTCGCCTATGTGGTCTGTGACTCTAAGATTTCGACCCCTAATCCAGAAGTCACGGGTTTAAATCTGGGACACAATTGTGCCCCATCTTGTGCTTCGGAAAGCACGTTAAGCTGTGGCTTCTTCATATTTGTGTCCAAAGTACGGCAACAGGGCTCCCTACTCATTAAAGACGTAATAATCGTCGGTGAAACGTGGATGTACGAGTTTGTATTTTGACTTGTATTTCACAGTCCATGCTCTGACTCCTCGGGGATTTATATGAATGGAATTCATCGTGATGATAAAAGCTTGGTAACCCTACAGCGTGCAAACATGCGGGCAACATTAATTAGTAAACAGTCAACCGTCTGGTGCTCACAACAAAGGATTGTTTCTCTTATTCCTACTTCTCTACTGCTTTTTTTAAAGTCTTGTGTGTATACAGTGAGATCTACTGTAAAAAATATGTCTGGGTTAGGGTATAATAAATACACAGGCTGAGTTTTAACCTAACTCCAATAATTTAATATTTTTTATGTAATAATAACTAAGAAGCTTGTCATATATATTTAAATTATAATAATTAAGTATGTAGATAGTTCCAGTTTAACCCGTCCTAAGTTAATTTAGTTTTCAAGTTGGCCCGTTAAAATAACCATTATCTTATGTTTGCAAGTAACATTTCTTAATTTCAATTGTTTTATCACAAATCATAAAATCATAAATATTTATTTGTTCAACATAGGTAATAATAAAAATGTTAAATACATTGAGTCCAAGCTATGTTGCACCAAAAGTCTCATTTAAGATATATTCTACAAAAATTTATAAATACACCCAATAAATATTTTGGTTACTTTTAAACGCAACCTGTACATGTGTGTATGCTCTAGCAAGATTCTGGGTGTTACAAGGCAACATAATATTATCCATGTGCTACGATCCGGACAAACCCTTTCACTTCTTTCTCGTTCACCATAAAGTCATAGAAGCTCCGAAACTCTGAAGCATTTCTTTTCTATTCCAGCCACTTCATATTTTTTGAGCTCGCTTATTATCGATTTTATCGAGACAAACTTAATATATAAAAAAATAATTTCTATAGTAGAAATAGTTTTATGACCCTTGACAATTTTTCCATGGCAATAAAACATGAACAAAAATTTTCGGTATAGAAATACTAGAAGAAGGTAAACCTGTGAAGTTGGAGATCTTTAAACCGGATTTCTAACACAGGACATCTCGCACAAAATTTAGCAAACTTATCATTTACTGTAAGTTGAAACCAACAGCGCAAGCAATAAAAATAGTAATATCTATAGAATTTATTTCAAGATATAATTATTTTTTATTCATGGTCTATTTAGTTTATTTATCAACTTATTTATTCATTGCACTATGCATATAAAATATTCTCATATTTCTTTTTTCATGCCGGTATATAATTTTACCAGCGCAACTTAAGGTTTAAAGATACTTTATTCTTACTAAAGACAATATGTCACTTACATAAGAAGAGATCTTAATTAATTAATTATAGTTTCGTCCATCCGCACAGACAATAATTGAAGGTGTTAGTAAGCTCCGCAGTTCACTTCTTTAATCTTATAACCACCTCTCTAACACCAGTTATTATTTATTTAAAATATGTTGAGCCAATTTACGCTTGAAATCATTAAAGAGTTCAGAATTTTTAATTTCTGAGGGTAGATTGTTAAAAAGCTGTGCTCCCTCATATGTAAACATTCTTTTGCCGTAATTTGTTCGGATCTTTGGTAGTATGACGTAGCTAGGCCGTCTTGTGGAGCGTTTAGACACTTGCCTGTGCTGGATAAATGAGATTGATGTGTGAATTGATTTTCTTAATATTTTTCTAACAAGGATGCATGTGCTGTAAATATATAATTGTTTTAGATTCATAATGTTGGTTTGTTTGTATAATGTAGTAGTTGGTGTTAAGTAGGGATAGTGAAATAGCATTTTGATTTTTAGCAACTTAAATATAGTTTTTTTTTTATTTCCCGTATTATATTTGTTTCATTATATTCTATTGTTATTCTTATCTTATATTCTATAAAGATTAGATTTGCCCTGTAGAAAGTATACTTTATGTATCTATTTTACAAAATAAGCTATTTGATTTGATCTTCTTGCACGTTTAGAAGGTACTGTTGCTAATGGAATTAAATTTAAGAACTGATTCATAAATAACTCTAAAATGGCCGAAACGTTTCGGGAGAACCTACTCGTGAAAATACACAATCAGATAAAAGACCATACTTATTCATTTCCCTACATATTTTCTGCCGCTGACATTTCCGAATAATAAATTGCAATGCCAAAATGCTTTTTGTTGTTGAATTGAGTGGAATGAATGATCTTTTCAAAAGGAGTAGATTTATGGCCATAAATTTCGCGGCTAAATAATAAAAAGGGGTAAAGGCCTCCGAGCTTTA
The DNA here is from genome assembly GCA_910592155.1 of Ypsolopha scabrella. Taxonomy (NCBI): domain Eukaryota; kingdom Metazoa; phylum Arthropoda; class Insecta; order Lepidoptera; family Ypsolophidae; genus Ypsolopha; species Ypsolopha scabrella. The sequence continues at coordinate 3,274,308 of OU342978.1, forward strand.
CTGACCTAATAATGTAAAAAGTACGTTGTGTAAACGCATATATCATGCAAGATACACAGAAGTTTTAAAAGGGTCCTTTCACTCCGAATTACTTTGAAAGCTTTTAACAGATTTTGGTTTTTGGAACCGTGCTATTAATTTTAATTTTATCGATGACCCCATTTTGAGGGTATCGTAAAATTGAAAGCTCTCAGAACAGCCTTCTATCTGTCAAGTAAAGCCTTGGTGTCTGTCATTCAATCTGTCAATTCAAGGGGGATCGTCTTCCCAACATTGCGGTCAAAAAGTTGTATCTTTGCTATTAACCATGATATGAGCAGGGATTTAATAATTATAAGAGCATAATAAACATAATTTACTTCAAAAAACCAGATAATGGCTTTTATTTGTTAGTTTTTATTTTTATTAATTAACACATAAATAATATAAAGAAAAATGTGCTATAGTTTAGCCCCTCAGTGGGGTCGTCATCAGGCGAATGGAAAAAATTATGACATATACATGAAACGTAAAAAACACTGACATCTATTGACATAATTAATTACAAACTTTTTAGAAAGGAGTTGTTAATAGTTGTTGTAGTTGCTCAGTGTGCTCCGATCGTGAAATTATAAATAATATAATAAAATAACTGTAAATTTAGATTTCATGTAAGAGTATTAAAAATTGTCGTTTGCTAAGTAGTCAGGTTAGTCAGGTCAAGTCGTGTCGGTCTGTTAGTGTTGTTTATTCAGTCCATGTCCATAATGAGCCCCAAGTGACCATAATAAATGATGTCTCCCATGTCCTTAACTCGATGTCAGTCAATGGAGGTGTAAATGATTTAATGATACGTAAGGTGTAACAGTCATTAAAGGTCAGGTTATGGAGTCGCATGTGTGTAGGAATGGGAAGAATGTTGTTTTGTGTGCGGTCTGCGGTGTGTCGGTGTTGGTTCATCCTTTTGTGAATCGGGTTTTTGGTCTCACATAGAATGCCGGGCAATGACGGCATTCCAGTAGGTAGACGCAGTTGCTAGTTTTGCATGATGTGTTTGGTTGTGTTCTGTACGTGTTTGTTGTGTGGTGAGTATTGATGTGAGTAGCTGTATTGATAATGGGACATGTTTTGCAGCGAGGCTGTTGGCAAGGAGATGTACCGGGTGATGAGTTGGTGAGATTGATGAATTGTTTTGTGTTTGTTTTGCTGAGTATGTGTCTGAGGTTTGGGTTCTGTCTGTAACTGATTTGTGGATTATTTGGTAGTAGTTTTCTGGTGTCATTGTGTTGTCTGAGCTATTCGCAAGAGATTCTTTAATAATATAAGGTGACATTAATGTATATAGACAAATTCCATATTGAAAAAAAGAAGGTTTTTGACCCTTTTCGTCAAATTAATAAAATAATGTTATTCGTGTTTCCTACAAACGCAAGCCCAGCCATAAACAGTCCACTGTGGGAGATCAACATTTTATTTCGCGATATTTCCAAAAAGTATCTTTATATCTTTATCTTTATTGAAATAAACCATGTAGATACATCATAAAAAGTGTCATCGATCCGTGATATAAATCACTTACCGAGCCTCCGGTATGAATTAGACTGCATAAATTAATTTCATCTCATATTTAAGTTCTCTTGGTTCCCTCCGTTTTTCCGGTAAAGTTTTGAAGGCTACATGGCCAACAATATAAAATGAAATTTCAAAGGAAGTAGGCTGTGTCACACATACAAAAATACTTCTTATGTCGAAGGAATTAACGGCGGCCATAGATATCATAAGAATATTTCAGTGATGGCAGCATTCGCTTACGATCTTCTTTAAAATGTTTATTATTCCGATCATAAAAACTAGGAACAAATAGTGAACAATTAAGAAACGTAAAGATCTTGTCATGACAGAAGTCCCCTGTCAAAATACTTATTTACAAAGTATAAATACGAAAATGCCTTAATCCGTGGGACTTCCTTCGTGACAAGACCTTTAATAATCTAGTATAATCCGCAATCAAATTATCCTTCGTTAAGAAAATTTTCCGGAAGAAACGTACCAGTTGTGAAGATGCCCACGAGATGACGTGAGACGAACAAAAAAATATTCACTTCAAAAAACAGCTCAAACTATTAATAAATGGTGATAGATCAGTCGATAGGACGCCGGACTCTCAATCTTGAGACCCCAGTTTGAATCATACCATGCACCAATGCGGTTTTAGAATTTACTAGCCTCTTGCCCGCGGCTCCACCCGCGTTTATTCAATCTCTGCCCAGTTTTCGGCTTGGGCGTTACTTTATCAACACCGCCTGTTGTTGACCGGGATCACTAAAAAAACTGCATTTAAATCCGTTAAGTGGTTCTTGAGTTAAAACGGAACATACAGATAGATAGATAGACAAACAGGCAGACATACAGACAAGCAGACAAAACTTCTAAAAAATTTAGTTGTGGCCTCAATAAAATACTAATAACCCATGTCATTTAAAATTGCGCAAAAATTTTCAACCAAAATTTGAGTTCTTTTACTAAGTTTTTTATTTTGTTAAGGATACCTAACTATCCAAGCTGAAACGGTTTAAAATAAACGTACCTTAAGCACTTATTGAGCAATAACTTCTTTTAACTGATCTAGCTATTTATGATACCAGGCAACAAATATCAATTTCTACTTTATTCTTTCCGACATAGAGTTGAATTTCTAAAGTAACAATAAAAAGAAACAGGTAAGCAAAGGAAATAAAATAAAACTAGACCCAGGCCATTCGTTTCGAGGCTTTTTATTATGTTCATTACCGTCGCAGGAGATTTATGACCATCGTAGTTAACTTTTCATTGAAACTGAATTTTTTGCACACTTGCTTGTAGTGATTCATTACCCCAATCGAAGAAGGGTTTGAGGTATACAATAAATCTTTGATCTGTGAAACTTTGAAACAGGTACTAAATATAAGTAATTTTGATGAAAATAGTAAATACTAATTATCCAATTTTAATAAATTTGTATGATTCCTCTAAAGGCTTAAAGTTAATTAATAATTAACTGACCTTTATCGGGGTTTTGCTTTGGTTTTATGGTTGTTGTGTCTATTATCTGTGTGTAGTGTGTTATTCTTTATTATTATTATTATTTGTTAATCTTTATTTCTAATTGGTGTATTGTATATTATTTTTATTATTAAAAAAATAATAATATAAACTGACTTTGCTGTTAAATGTACATAATAGACAATATGAGACAGGTTGACTAATATATTTTTCTCATGGCATAATTTCTGTTGTCTTATAATAGAATGCATACTTAAGACGACTCTATTCGCCCCAACTCCAATACTAGCGCAGTTCGCTGATGATATCCTTATTTATAGGTACTTGCTTATTATTTTTTCTTTCTCAACATATCCCATACAATATGCATGACTTAAACCTAAAACATTTATCAAAATCAAATACATACAAAAGTTACTTCAAGCGTATAAAGTCCTGGATTTTACACATATTTTCATGAATGTTTATGTACCGTAATGTTCTAGAAGCGATACAACAAATAAAATAATTTTAGGTTCACAGCATTTTATATTTTAAACTATTCAAAAATATTTTTGTTTCATTTCGATTTTTGGGATATTTCTCTTGCCTTTCACAGCGTGTTCGGTTAGTTCCGTACGAGCTCGGGAAATGAACGTTTGGGTCAACCAATAACAGTCAGTCAGTGCTCTATAACCCGAACTTGAATGCAGAATGAAATAGCAAGCATAGCGATAGCGACCCCGTGCGCGACTGACTTCAAGCCACCGACTACAGGGCTCTTAATACGACTGTCTTCCACTTGTGTAGACAGAGACTACAGATCTCCATGATCCTGACACACCTCTTCCACTTACATTTATCCATCACGTCATACAAACTCTTATATTCCGTGTGCTTCTTACTTAGCCCTTCTTTAGTATGCCATCAATTTGGCCGGCATATACAAGTACATCCTTCTAAGGTGGTCCGGTGGAGCTCTACCTTCAACTTGCGCACCTTTTCGCAGACATTTTACAACTAAAATGAAATTAAGCAGCATTAAGCTAAGAGCACGAAGGTGTAACTGCTAAACACAGAAACTGTCGCATCGATCGAGATTCAGCGCATATTTTCAAAGTCATTCCGTAGACGCGCCGCGAAAGTTCCCTACACTAATATTTGGTTGCACCGCTCCAGCGCATGTTAACAAAGGTGGCATATTATATTAACTGAAACTGAACTTGGAAATTTATTACTGAGGCTGCCACAAGTCTTGTACTGTGACGCTGCGGAGTAAATGAGAATAGGTGCTGTGCGCGATACATTGCTTGCTTGTAAATGCTTCTATTGTTATTTATACTGAATTTTGATTGTCAGTTTGTTTAGTCTTTGGCGACCTAATAGTATTTTTTTTTTTAGTTTTAAGTAGCTGATTTTGGAGGCAAATTCATACAGACCCACAACTTTACTCACATTGAAGAATTACATACATTAATTTGTTAAATGAGTAACAGCACAATAAAAGCATAAATACCAAATAAGTAAAAATTAACAAAGTATCGAAACCTGGTGTGCGACATCGCGACTAGAGCTTGCAGTTATCCGTTGATTAGAACTATTCGGATTATCCGAATAGCGTTCAACAAGTGGTGATATACAATCCAAATATTATGCACATCAACTTTGGAGTATACATTAGTGCATGTATGCAACCGGCGACGGTTGTACGAAATAATCAACTAAATTCACGGAACACGTACTAATTGGATCAGAAGAAGTATTAATAAACATTTTACTTTTCCGTCAATAAAACGTGTATTTGTCAAATCCTGTTTTTAGTCTGGGCTGTTATGTTGCTGATTAGTCTATGAATACAAAAAAAAATACTTTAAGTGAAGCCTCGATTCGTTGTAACACGACTTAAGTTATTTGACAGGACTAAGCTTATTTTAAGCATCCTGTCCTTGTCTTTTCGATACAGAAAGAAAAAGACAGAATGCTCCAATTATAAATTTAGTCCTTCCAAATAAATTAAGTCGCGTTACACCGAATCGACGTCATTATCTCATTTCTTTTAGTTCAACTTTTCAAATGTGAAGTGATTTTGAGGTTTTATGTGGTTTAATGCATGATATTTTATTTCATTAGGCTCAATTGATATTTGTTAAGAAGGATTCGATTTATTATGTTTTCTAAGTCTGTTTTTTTATAACCTTCGTCATTTAACAACTACATAGTTATGCCTCTGGTAGCCCAGTCAGCGACGTCATCCTGCAGTAGTTTGATACCCAAATATTTTAATCTGCGACAGATTGAATGACATTTCAATGTTAATGACCTCATGTAATCGTAGTTCTATAAACCATTATAGAACTTGCAACGTATGAGGCTCCTGACATCTAAGGTTTATTAGTATTAATTAGAAGATTTTGTGGGAATTTTACTTTAAAAAACATCACATTTTACATTATTTTTCTATACCCACTAAGCCATTAAGTCTCTCAAGATTTTGAAAATACTTATAACGTACCTTTTCCTAACTTCAAGAGCCTTGACTTACAACCTTTGTGTTCAATTCACTAGATTATAAACTGTAATCTGGTAAGGACTCAGGAAATAAGATCTAAAAAGGATCAAAAAGAAAAAGGTTACGTTGAAAATTGTTAATAAATAGAGTCGAAAAAATATTTATTGCAAATAAATGGGATTAATTTGGCGTACAATTAATTGAAGTGGTCAGCGATATGGTGGCCTATTCTTTCCAGATACAATTGATTTTCAATATGGCGTTTACTACTTTCTTCATGTAAATTAATAAATAATTTAATTATAAAAACTGTTATACAGCTAATTTTCACTAATATATGGAAGATAAAATGTGTCGGATATCCGGATAAGCCCTAATCGAGAATGAATAATGAAGTGTATTTCCATGCATACTATTTAATGAATATCTATGTATTCATTGCGTACGACGTACATTTTCGAATATTAAGCCAGCAATGTATATCTGCTTCAGCGACTTTATCGTTTAAAACCATTATTGGGTACAAGTAAAGTATGAAGCAGCTAAGTTTTGACAGCAGCGCCTGTCTACTGCACCGACGACTCGTCCCAAGACGCAGCCTCCAGTCGCGCGACTGTCGCAAGTGTGAACAGGGCTGGCATAAAGAGCTTTATAAATATGCAGCTGGAATTTTGAAAGCGGTTCTTGTCAAATTATACCTACACATCTTTACGTTATGAATTGATGTATGTATCCATCCATCCATCCATCAGCCTGTTTCGTCCACTGCTGGACATAGGCCTTTCCAGGATTTCTCCACTCTTCACGGTCCTCCTGGAAGAAATGCCCATACTCACACACGCTGGACAGGCGGGTTGGTGAGCGCGGTGCCGAAACCCTTGCAACAGTGACGCCGCTGCCCGTCACCAGTCTAATTTATATAAGGCCCGGCAATTGGGGATGGATATACCACCATCCATCGGTCCCAGGCAATGGTGGGCCGCCTGGTTTTTTTGCCTGAGAGCTGTCCTCTTACTCTCCCCCGAATAACTTCGGGAGGATTTCCGAGTAAGATGGTGGTACCTCCACAGTCGAGCCCGGCATCAGCTCTACCACCTAATGTGTATGTATAGGTGACATTATTTTTTGCAGCCAAATTGGAGACTGGTAAGTGACCAGTATCACGCATCGATTACACTTTTTGCAAAATTCGCAAAATCATTAACCTCCCATAGTAATTGACTCGGGGCGCTTGCGTTTGAATGAAAAATAAAAAATAAAATACTTTCACAAATAAGGTCATCGAACCTTGATACTGAGCGCTTACCGAATCTCCAGTATGAATTTGGCTAAATCATTTTTTTGTCGCCTTGTATTCACCGAGGTGGTAGAGGTATTTTTGAATGTGGTTTACTGAAATAGTTAACACACCTTCTTTACACCGACGATTTTACGTCCCAGCGTGACATAGGGTGAGCCCTATCGCCGTACTTCGGGCACAAATAAGCGGTTGCTAGGTTATTCAGATTTACCCCACAGTGTCTCCCTTCACCGTCAGTTTATATAAACATTCCGAAAAGCTCATATTCCTTTGATAGAAATAAATTTATATATTTTCAACACTTGGCGATTTATCCATCGCAAGGAGGTACAAATTAACAAAATTTACATTGCGAGAGGTCCCGGATTCAAATCCTGGTATAGAGCTCCTCGCATCCAGATTTACTTTTCTATACCCCATTGATGTAATATTAATTTCTTAATTCACTTTTCAAAGCAATCTTTTTCCTTAAGGCGAGGTTATTCAGAAAAATCTGTCCTGCTCCACGCTTTCATTTTACACATGCTTATCCTGCTTAGCGGAAGCAGGCCGCTCAGAAAACTCGCGGTTTCGAGATGTTTTTATTTATTATTTTGGAATTATAGAGATGGGTTTTTACCATGGCGGCCGTTTTATATCACATTTTTCACGACGTTTTTAGAGTTCCGTAGTCCGACCCTTATAGTTTCGCCATGTCCGTCTGTCCGTCTGTCCGCGGCTTAGCGCAGAGACTATTAGTACTAGAAAGCTGTAATTTGGCATGGATATAAATATTAATCACGCCAACAAAATGATAGAATAAAATCGCGAAAAAAATTTTTTAAAGGGTACCTCTCATGCAAGTAAACTGGGGATTCATTTTTTTTTCTCGGCTATCCCATAGTGTGAGGTATCGTTGGATAGACCGTTTAAAAAAATTGGGGGTGTGTCAAAACCATTTTTCGATTTAGGGATCCGTTGGTGAAATATTAAGCTTTAAAGTGAAAATTTTAGTTAGAGTGGGGCGTCCCCCCCCCCTTCTGGCTAAACAGTTATTTATAGAAATGTAAAAAAATTCACAGAAGTAGTATATATAATGGATTTAAAAGGAAAACTATCACAGCTCACTAGGCTTTACAGGTTTACGAGTACAGGTTGCGCCAAACTTTTGGCCCCCTATAATGTATGGGACTAAAAGTTTGGCGCGGTCTGTATTAGTAGACCAACTTATATGTACCAGGCAACTACGCAACCCTACATTGCGCGTAGCCCAACACGCACTTGGCTGGTTTTTTTAGTATAATTTTTTTTTGTCCAAAACTTAATACAGCTCAAATGAAATGATATTTAGATCATAGTTTTGACCTATCTTTGAGATTTAATTGGATCAAGCAAAATGTAAGTAATCGTGTATCGAACGAATGAAATATTAAGATCAAAGGGTGAAATATGACATATATTTTTTTACAAAACTTAATCATCGCTATTTATCGGTTTGAAATGAATTTGAAAATGGCAATAATGCTTCACACTAAAAATCTAGTATACTAATAATAAAAATAGTAAAAAAGTACATTGTATTTTTTTATTTTGTTTTAGTTATTAGTATTATACTGAAGCCAAAACTACCATTTTTAGAATTTTTGTCTGCCTTTCTGTATGTATATCGTAATTTTTCTGCTGTCTCTGTTTGGTAAATAGAGTGCTCTAAAAAAACATTTTTTACCGACAATTATTAGTAGTAGAGTAAAAATCTCTTTAATAATTTAATCGTACCAATCAAACATTTCTTAACTTTATGCTCAGCCAATTTTCGTCCATCCATCCATCAGCCTGTTTCGTCCACTGCTGTACATAGGCCTTTCCAGGATTTCGCCACTCTTGGCGGCCTCCTGGAAGAAATCCCCATACTCACACACGCTGGGCAGGCGGGTTGGTGAGCGCGGTGCCGAAACCCTTACATCTGTCACGCAGCTGCCCGTCACCAGTATGTTTTATATAAGCTCCGGCAATTGGGGATGGGTATACCGCCATCCATCGGTCCCAGGCAATGGTGGGCCGCCTGGTTTTGCCTGAGAGCTGTTCTCTTACTCTCCCCCGGAAAACTTCAGGAGGATTTGCGAGTAAGATGGTGGTACCTCCACAGTCGAGCTCGGCATCAGCTCTACCACCAATAGTATTCCTAATTTAATATAACTACTTTATAACATTATCTAAGTTTCTTGAGACACAAGACCAGCTAACTGTTCTTATAAATTGTTCTTACAGCTCAACTCAAAACATTAAACTTTTGCTTAGATCTTTCGTGTTCTACGACCTCCGGCCGCTTTTTTTCCACAAAAAATATCCGAAACCTATATTTTTTCGCTTTTCGCTAAGTGGATCTTTACAGAATGGCCGTTTACATAAAACTGGGTACTTTAGTACTGATAAAAATGTTACAGCTACTAACTAATCTCCGTACTAAAATGTGTTTTACTTCTACCAGACGCATACCGGATGTTAATAGACAGGTAACTTTAAATTAATTTATATATCAACTAAACATGCAAAAAATTGACAATGCTCATACAAAAGTTACAGGAGGTTTTTAAAATTATTATGGAAAACAATTTCTTTCTAAAAATTGTTCAGTATGATCATTAGATTATGTTTTTTTATTTAACAACTCTGCTGAGTGATAGTAAATTACGAAATTCTTCGTTTGAAATAAAACAGCTCATCAAACGTACTTTGTATAACCCGGTTTATTAAAGAAAGAAATCATAAATGGCGCCCATGTTCATTTCCTCTCACTCGCACATTATCTTTGTCTTTAGGCACACACTTTCGTACTGCATTCAGAAAAAATAATCTGGACTTGCTTAATAGGTAGCCAGTTGAATTTTTTTTACAGAATACGTGTAAGGACATATCTGAACATATAATACTTTTGAATAAAATTAATTATTAGTATGGTACATGAGCTAAGACTACCATTTTTTATGTTCCGTTCTTACTCTAGAAAAATTCAACGCATTTGAATGCAGATTTCTTTATTATCATTGTAATGAACCTGGTAAACACATGATCTATAAAAGTTATTAATATAATAACGATCAATCAAAAATATAATCTGATGTATAAAGTAAGTCATGTTTTGGTAAACAAACAAGATAAGTCAATGGCCCTCTATAGGTATTTGGATTTGAGCCCCGTCTGAGATTGATTTTTCTCGAAGAATATTATATCTATTTGATTTTTCAATTTTTTTATGTACTCTAATAATATTTTGCATAATTTCTGTAAAAATTTCTTTCCGCTGGCTAAGTAATTGTCAAACGATACTTTTTGTGTAAGCCGTTGGCATTCAAATTATGCGCAAAATACATTTTTGAGGCGTAGTCCTACTTTTTATAACAAGAACTTGAGCGGAATAGATATTTTTGGTAATTTGTACACCATTTTCAAAACAAATATAAACAGACTCCTTTGGAATTAACTTATAAAATCATTATTAAATATGTATTTTCATACGTAGCTAGCATTTCTACACTGCATTTGTATTTCTTTAGTATAGGAATAAAATAACATTTAATTTTACAACCTAACAACAGGTATATTTTTGTATAAATTTAAAAAATTTCAATAATACTTGTAACTTGAATCCACTCTTCATTAGTCCAATAATAAGCTCACTTTATTTATTATTTTTTTTATATAAGGAGCTCCAAGTCCCATTGTACTTTTAAGTTATATTTTTTGTTGTAAGACTGTTTGTTTCCTGAATAAAGAAAAATGAAAAAAAAACCTAGAGTTGTAAAGGTACGGACACAAGTGACTGGGATGGATCAGCGTATGGATATGACACCTATATTTCAAACCGCGGGAGGTAGGCTGGGAGAAGGGAAGGTTTTGCTACTATAAATAAACTACCATTGTAGGTCACTAAGTAAATCGAAGCATTTTTTGGGCATTTTTTCTGAGGGAGCTGGCTCGGTAAAATCAACAATTATAAAAATCTGTTACCTGCTTATCAGAAGAAGCCAGTAGTTAGATAAATTTGTAAAAGGTGACTTTCCCAAACTCATACTAGAGACTCAGTAAGTGGTCAGGATTAAGGTTAAATGACCCCGTTTGTGAAGTAAGAAAAATATTTTTTCGCCTCTAATACTTGTTCAAGAACAACCTCGACTCTATTAGTAGAGGAGGTCCAAATTTCATTTTGCGTATTTCAATGTAATGGTCGCTGAACCTTATTCCTGACCGAGTCTCTAGTATGAATTTGGCTACATAAAAGAAAGTCGCCTTATATTTAAGGTGACATTAATTTATACACTCAAATTCATACCGCAGCCTTGGTAAATGATCAGTATCACGGATCGATATCACTTCGCTAATTTAACAAAATAAAATGTTGATCTCCCTTAGTAATTTAATCGGAAATGGGTGCGTTTAAAAGAAACACGAAAAAAACATTTACGAATTTCACACACACCTATAAGGTCTTTGAACCATGATAGTAGCCCAACCTTAATATTTTTTGTATGTTTTTCCCGTATTTATTTATCAATTTATTTGTTCATTGCATCATTTATATATAATATTTTTATTCCTAGATTTCTCTATTTTATGCAGGTGTATGATTGCATTTTAGTGCCCAACCTAAATATTTTTTGTACTTATTAGTATGTATATATTTTTTATTCTAAAGATAATACATACATATTTTGTAAAGATGAACTTTGACTTGTAGAAAGTATACTTTATGTATCTATTTTACAAAATAAATATTTTGATTTGATTGTTTGATTTTGATACTGAGCACTTAGAGTCTTTTGTATGAATTTGGCTGCATAAATTAATGTCCCCTTGCATAAATGTTGGAACTTATCGTTTAAAATAAACAATGAGTATTGCTATAATTGTTTATAATGATATCCAACCGATATTTCGGTATTTTTATTTGTGAATAAAGAAGAAAAGCGATATTTAATAGCCATAATTATTTGTTAATCACAAAACTTATTTACGTCACACGCAAAATGCGAAATAAATCGAAGGCTGAAATTTTAATGAGCGTCCTTTGGCTATATGGGGATCGGGAAGTTTGTGCACTTGTGAATGTGGAAATTAAAAATGGCGGATGCTGCAACAGGCATAAACAACAATTTTGATCTGTGAGCTCAAAACTTACGTTGTTTAGGGACATAATGAGACCTATTCTCGTGTAGCAAATATTAGATCTAGAGCTGCCATAACCTAAAAGTTTTCATTGCAAAATAGGCTTTAACGCAGATGGATAGAAGTTAAATGAGCTTGTATTATTTTAGGTTTTTAACTCTAAATTTAAGGTTTGCTGCTCGAGAATAGGTCACAATATGCAAACAAACTAGGGAGACAATTGTAAGTATATTTTATTTTTCCATTTCTTTTTGTTTTGTTTAAAATATTTCATGAATTAATCTGTATCAAAACTTATTGTGGATCTGTTAACCATATAATGCTTTAAATTTGATTAACTATTGTATAATTATTCTTTTATAAAAAATTATGTTTCATTATGTCAGCGTAAAATTGTAAAATCCATCCATCAGTCTGTTTCGTTCACTGCTGGACATAGATCACTCTTGGCGGTCCTCCTGGAAGAATTGCCCATACTTACACACGCTGGGCAGGCGGGTTGGTGAGCGCGGTGCCAAACCCCTTGCACCAGTGACGTCACTGCCCGTCACCCGTCTGTTTTATATAAGGCCCGGCAATTGGAGTTGGATATACCGCCATCCATCGGTCCCAGGCAATGGTGGGCCGCCTGGTTGTGCCTGAGAGCTGTCCTCTTACTCTCACACATAAATTTGTGAAATTGATTGTAAAATCCGTTAGTTAATAATTTCACAAGGTTAGGTTAGGTTAGTTTATAAACCACCTAACAAAAACCTGCCGCTAAATTATAATCTCACTAATTAAATTATCAACTATCGAATCATAGAATCTTACGGTGACATATATACTCGTATATGTATAAACAACATTACTTAGCCCACCTGCATGTTGTGTGATTACAATATGTGTGAAATGGAGCCATCTGAAAATCAGCGTTGTAGAATTGCATTTTATTTGGGGTCTATTCAGTTTATTTATCAACTTATATATCAATTGCATTGTGTAGTTATAATAATATTCGTATTCCAATAAGTCTTTATTTTATGCATTTAACTTCTTTAGCCCAACTTAAATATAGTTTTTTTATATATTTCCCGTATCATATTTGTTTCATCATAAAATATTATTTTTATACAGATTAGATTTGACATGTAAAACGTATACTTTATGTATCTATTTTACAAATAAACAATTTGAATTTGAATTTGCTTGCAGTCTACAGCAAATGCAGAGATGGTTCCTTTTTGAAGTATGATTTTTGTATTTAATTGTGTGTAAGTATTTAGTTTGTTTTATGTGTGAGAAATAAAACATTTTCTTTCGCACGTCGCAAATCGCAAGTGTGCACCGGATCGAACGTGGGAAAACGCGAAATTATAACATTCATTTCCGTTCATCGCATTTCTCTTTTCACGCGCGGATCGCTCGATGGAGATTATCTTTTAATTATTCCGGCTCGCGTAATGTCTGCCTGCCTTTGAAAATGACATAAATCTTCTTTCAATACCGATTTTTCTTATCCGAAATCGGTAAAGCTGTGTACGAATTTTGCGGGTACTAATAGAAGGAAAGCCGAACTTTTCTTTTTCTATGTAAGGTGACTTTCGTTTATATAGCTTAATTTATACTGAACACCCGGTAAACGGTCAGGGCTAAGGTTCAATGACCCTTTCTGTAAAATACGCAAAATAAAATTTGAACTTTCTTTACTTATTGTGTCGAGGAATTCTTGTACAAGAGAGGCATATTTTTTTTTGTTTTTTTGCGAGCTGTATCATTGAGCCTTGGTCCTGAACAATTACCGAGTCTCCAGAATGAATTTGGCTATATAAACGCAAGTCACTTTATATAACGTTCTAGACTTCAAAGTGAAAAAAAATTAAGAGATGATTGAGTGTCCAAACCAAAAAAAAAAGTTTTGCGTGATCTCTTTCTTTTGTCCTTCTCATGGAAATTTAGTTCGACCATTTTGTACCGGGAAGTGAAAATATTACTTGATCAAAAAAGCTTTTTGTCTTGTGGATTGTGATCTTTATTAGAATTATTTTCATTTATTATTGTAAGACTTTACATAAACCATATTTTCACAAACTAACGCATAAGCTTTTGCGCCATTTAAGTTTCAAATTGACAGCTTGCCAACAAATAATACCTTTTATAGCACACCGTGCGTAAAATGACCACTTTACGCACGCTGCGCTTGCGTAAAGTATGCATTTTCTGCACTTTTGCTATAAAATATTAAACGAAACTCGTGCGAGAAACTTTTTCTCGACTCGTGTGATTGCAGTACTCACCTTCGGCTCGTGCCGCAAACTCACACTCGTCAGAAAACGTTTCATCGCTCTCGTATCGTAATGTACTATTTCATGACAACGATTCATTGTTTGTTTCAGTTTTTAATACACCCTATTTTCACAAGATTTTCTTGAACAACTATAAAGTGTTTTATTTCTTACGACTTAATTTTTAATAAACAAAATTGAATCAATAACAATACCTTCAACGACTTTAATACAAAATCTCCAATATTTTTATTATATTCAATTATTTTGGTGTTTCCAATGGTCACACGGGAAAATATAAAAACTAAATAAACATTTATCTCGTATCCATAATAAAATAGATTTAAAATCTTATCTTGTTACACAGCATTATTTATTTTCAAAAGTCGTAAAATGAAAATGTATCTATGTACTATAGGCACCTTAAAATCAAAAACTATTCTATCATTTCCTAAAATTCACCCGTGAAGGACTAGCGATGTCCCTTTAATGAACCAGGGGATAAATAAACCAACAAAAATATTGTTGTTGTTAACTATATTACAGTTTATAAGAAGCAAGTAAAAGAGAACTCCGTGCAAATAAAGAGTATGTAAGTATCCGGACACCACAGTTCCGCTCTCCGGACCGTCGCGGCGCACTTCGAACCTAGTTGGTGTTTTTGTGAGCCCTCTTCCTGTCTTAACCGCTGGACTAACTTCTCAAAAAATTTGAATATTAGCAGAGAATAGATGATACTAATATTTTTGTAGTCGGATTTTTAATAAAAAGTCGTTTTCCTAACTATACTTCTTTGGTCACTTACATTATAGTCCTTAAATTCATTTAGAATTTAGAGGACGTACAGAAAGATTTGCTTTAAGCACATTAAACGTATCAGCATTGAAAATTTTAACAAACAATATTTAGCGACTCTAATACTACTGTTAATATCATTAAACCTAGGATAATTTTTAACATCGATGTTGTATAATGTTAAATATAAAGTTTTAAATTTTTTATTACGTCACATTCATATGAGAGTCACGTCACGGTCATTTAAAATCAATTCGCTTATCTTCAATCAATAATTCAATACAAAAATTTATCTAATACACAGGTACATAAAATGATAAACTTTTTGGTCCTCTATGCTCTACCTTGTGACGTACAAATATTAAATAAATTATATAATGAAATCTACTTTCTAGCTAGGTACTCCAAATGTATTACGTTCCTTCTTATTTAATATAAACCACAAGAGTACGGCTTCCTCCGCGTGGATATTGGATATAAGCAGCTCGTTGCACTCATTGGGAACATATTTTAACACAAAAACTTATACCTCCTTTCACCCCCTTATGGGCTGAATTTCGAAAAACCCATTTACAGTGCGCTAAGGCGCATAATATATGTTTCAAATTTCACGTCCTATATTCAGCGGTTGTCAAGTCAGTCATGGAACTGTTGTTAATAAATAATAAACTAATCACAAGTTGTCGAAGAAAAAGTAATGGCGGATAAGGGGAAGGAGAGCACTTTTAATAAATTATCCACAAATCCATGTACTTTTTAATTCACAAGTACATAATTTATTTAAGACGATATTTCACCACAACCATCAATCGAATCCATAAAATATGTGAACACTTTTCTATAGACTAGAAACAGGGGCCTTATTGTATAACTTTGACATATGCGATGGATATTGAAGTAAGACAATAAGAGGGCAGGTCTTAGAGGGTGAATGCTGAATCGCCCAGTTCCCCAAGTGTGGCAGACACTCGTATGAATTGGCCGTCGCCTCGCCGCGCCATGTTCTCTTTAACTCGACTGTACTTTTGTTCCGCCGCTGAAAGAACCAGTATAAATGAACAGGTTTTATTTTCTTGCATTGTATGTACTTGTTATTTCTTACCCCTTTTGTTCGTTTTTGGCAAGTGATCGCGTAGGTGTTAGCTGTGTTTTAGGGTCTAAACAAAAAAAGAAACCTTAATAGCGAAGCCTTAGTGTTACTCATATTGTTAGTCTGCAAAGTAAACTACGGCTACATACATTTCGTTATAAAATATAATCAAAATTTTGAAAATCTTTAATATATTTTTATTAAATTTTCATTATAAGGATAACAATTTTTTTTACAAAATTATTTTTGGTCTGAATAATAAATTAAGCTGTTGAATGATTTGGGGTACAACTTTGTCTGGTAGGTATTATTTAACAATTTTTTTAATTACCTAATTTTTTATTTAATTCAATAAGTGCGAGTAAATACGATGTACCAAGAGTATGTAATTATTATGGCGATAGAACTCTTAAAAAACGTATTCCATACACCTTAAATAGCCTACCTATTAGTATTAGACAAGAGGCCAACAAAAAAGCATTCAAAAAGCAGATTCTGAATTATCTCCTTGATAGTATGTAGCTTTTAGTTTAAGTAGGTAGACTGTAACTCGTACGGTCGGCCGCGCGTCGGCAGAGACGTTTGCCCCTGCTTTGTATTACCCTCATAATACAATCCTGGCGCAGGCGTAGCTGCTGGGGTGCGGCTGATCGTATACTAATTTAAATATATTAAACTATTAGTATTTTTTATGTTAGAGACTCACGGATCCCACAGTCAAACTGTACATGCAGTTTTGTGGGTCATGTATTAGTTTTATAAGAAAATTGGTTAATAAATAAAACAAAAATTAAAAAAAAAAAACCCACCAGGTTAAAATCCACCCATCCATCCATCAGCCTGTTTCGTCCACTGCTGGACATAGGACTTTCCAGGATTTCGCTTCTCTTGGCGGTCCTCCTGGAAGAAATGCCCATACTCACACACGCTGAGCAGGCGGGTTGGTGAGCGTGGTGCCGAAACCCTTTCAACAGTGACGCCGCTGCCCGTCACCAGTCTGTTTTATATAAGGCCCGGCAATTGAGGATGGATATACCGCCATCCATCGGTCCCAGGCAATGGTGGGCCGCCTGGTTTTGCCTGAGAGCTGTTCTCTTACTCTCCCCCGAATAACTTAGGGAGGATTTGCGAGTAAGATGGTGGTACCTCCACAGTCGAGCCTATGCTTCGAACTATAAGTGGCGAATGATTGCGGTATATCCATCCCCAATTGCCGGGCTTTATATAAAACAGACTGGCTCTGGGCAGCGACAACAGTGGTTTCGGCACCGCGATAACCAATCCGCCTGCCCAACGTGTGTGAGTACTGGGGATATCTTCTAGGAGGACCGCCAAGAATGGCGAAATCTTGGATAGGCCTGTGTCCAACAGTGGACGAACAAGGCTGATGGATGGATGGAGACATGATTTTTCTTAATCTTTTTTAAAGTTCTTAGCCTAATAAATTAGTATATACAGCATTAAGTATACAATAGAAAGACAGTTAAGTTTAGATTAATATCCTAAAAACGACTACAAAATCTAAAATCAAAACAAGCGCCATTCAGCAACGTACAAACTAACAAACAATTTGATTAACATACCCTAGTTAATCTGTAACAGCTAAGTAATAAGACTTAGCGAACCAATTTGGGACTAAATTCCACCCGACCCCTACTTTCGCCCCACCCCCCTTCTTCACGGAACTACGTTATGTTCAGTCGATTTATACCACACTAGTAAACACAGTTGGTTTCGGCTGAAATAATTTCAATGATTTCATAACATTTTGAACTATAATAATTCTAAGATTATGTGATTTACTAGCTTTTGCCCGCCGTTTCGCTCGCGTGAATTAATTTATTTGGTATTCCTATTGAATTTGTTAATATTTTTCGGACCAATAATTTTACAGCACGTGACTTTGATTTTTGGTTCTCATAAAAAATATATTATATAGGTATATCTCTCTATATCCCTAGCCCGTCCCCAGGAAACAAACTAATATAGCCTATGTCCGTTACCATTTCAAAAGTGAAATAGGTTCAGTATGAAACTGGCTATCCCAGGGAACAAACTATAGTCTATGTCCAAGTAAAGAGTCTAACTCTTCTTATTAAGTTCTGTGGTCTAACTGTTGTGGTCACAACAGTGAAAGAATTTTAAAATTAGTTCAGTAATTCCAGAGATTGGCCACGTGAATGTAATTGATGGCTATGTGCCTAGAGTACTGCCCTTCGCCAGGAAACAAACTATAGTCTATAGCAATCACGATTAATGTAGCTTCCTATTGTTGAAAGAATTTTTAGAATCGGATTGGTAGTTCCGGAGATTACCTCGTAAGGCCCAAGCTCATTTATTTCTTCACGGGGAACATATTGTAGTGTTAGCACAAACATAAACTTGTCCTAAAAACTATGTTAATGTATATTTCTACGCCTGTCATTTTTTATCATATAAATGCATGCATAAATATTAATAATTAAATGTTTAAAGTTCAAAATATTTTGTTCTCGCAGAAGGACAACGACCCCAACTGCATTAATAGGTATTTTTTATTTGTTCTCTTTGAGGCACATTGGTTATTATTGAAAACATGAATACTTTTATGTTGAGATAATTACCCTTTAGTAAAATCACCCAAAATATATTTTTTTTTCTCTAAAATAAAAAGGTTTGCTAAATTAGCCAATAATCAAAAATAGAACCTCTTAAAAACAAGAAATAACATAAAATTAAAGAGTCATGAAATATAACATGAGAACACATTTTTACTAAAAACACATGAAAAAAAGAAAAAGTTGGTGTACTAAACTATACCAATAATTAAAACAGAAATACAAAAAAATACGAAGTGATTTAGTTTTAACGTTTTTAATTCCATATTTGAATCAATGCTTTTTATTTGATATAATAACATTAAAGGTGGTAGAGCTGATGCCGGGCTCGACTGTGGAGGTACCACCATTTTACTCGCAAATCCTCCCGAAGTTATTCGGGGGAGAGTAAGAGAACAGCTCTCAGGCAAAACCAGGCGGCCCACCATTGCCTGGGACCGATGGATGGCGGTATATCCATCCCCAATTGCCGGGCCTTATATAAAACAGACTGGTGACGGGCAGCGGCGTCACTAGTGCAAGGGTTTCGGCACCGCGCTCACCAACCCGCCTGCCCAGCGTGTGTGAGTATGGGCATTTCTTCCAGGAGGACCGCCAAAAGTGGCGAAATCCTGGAAAGGCCTATGTCCAGCAGTGGATGAAACAGGCTGATGGATGGATGGAATAACATTATTCTTTATGAAATTCAAACCGTCAAACGGATCATGTGGGATTAAAAATATTTGATATCAGTATAGGCAAACAACAAGCTAACGATCTCCTAAATCAACTCCTGCTATATATTACTATTATGTTCCCGTATTCTCCTGGGCCTATTAATAGAAACATTATTTTTCCTGTTTTACACCATAACTGGCATAGGTAGTGCAGTTTCTTTATTAGCCTCTTCTGAAGATATCTAGTTATGTAACTGGCTTATTGTTAAGCTATTTTAAATTAATGGTGACGAATTTATGAGCATTTTCTGTTCCCTTTGTTATCTTTTTTTACAGGCCCTACAGCTGCATTATATTCGGTATTTCGAAGTCACCAACATCTTTACTACTTGGCGCGATATCCAAAAGAATAAGCTGTTCTGTAAAAAATGAACTTTTTAGTTAAATGTGAGTTTAAGCCGTGCATTGAGTCTTTCGTAATGTTGTTTAATGCTATAACAGGGTAAGGGCCCAGAAAATCAAACCCAAACAATTATCTTTATCGGCCCGAAGTTCTCCAGGAAGCACATAATCAATCAGTCGAAAATTTGAAAAACGTCCATTATTCTTGTACAAACACATATTAATTTATTTCCAAATTAATATAGCACACAATAAGTTTAATGTGAAATAAATATAGTTCATCAACGATTAGTATTTATACTTAGTAATTATCATATCTGTTTGGTTCAGTGGTCCCAGATTACATTAATTATTTGAGATCTAATTTACCTTGACGGCGTATGCGCTCCATTTCTGGCATGTTGAATAGTATTTAAATAGCTACATAAATAAATTAGCAGGGTCAAATTTTGAGGTTTAATATGTAGATCATAAGTTATTTGCTTTGTGCAAATAATTCGACTATACAAATTAAAAAAGTCTTATTTTTAAATAGGAAACGAAAAAAATGGTGTTTTAAATTTCCCTGATAATGTTATGTAATGTTCTTATAAATAAATTTCAGGATTGTCTACATAACTTGGCACACATTTAGATCTCAATCTTTTTGTCGGGGAAGTTGACAACCACACCATAATTACCATAATATTGGTTTTGTTTGTAATGTTTAATCGTAAGTTATTTAATTGTAGTTACTTGGATACGTCTGTAATGCTGTGTAATTTTAATTTGAATAAATAAATTAATTAATTAAGAAGAGTACATATAAAAATAAACGAATGGGGGCCACCAAAGTTGTAAATTTTAGACCTTTTTTGTTAAGGGGCAACGAGTTACAGATCTTAGTCCCTATTTATCTCAAAAACTCAACTGTGTAGTTAGAAATTTGGAAATTTCTGTATAACAATGCCATATACTCTATTTAAACAGCAAATACTGAAAATGCCTATTTTTAATATAGGTTTAGGGTTACGTACCCGAATACTCGGCCAACTTAATTTAGCAGTTTTGTTTCATACAGTTTCTACGTACTGACAAGTTTATGATTTTTATTGAAATCGTTTAAGTCTATTAACTTATTTAAATGGTACGGAACCCTTTAGGGCGCAAGTCCTACTCGCACTTGACAGCTTTTTTTTATAGTTGTATCTTTTTTGGAAAATTTGTTCAACATGATCAATAATATATTACTATTAGTAAGCCTCCGCTGTCTGTCTGTCTGTCCGTCCGTCTGTCACAGGGGTCTACAGCTTCAGCCGTAATTGGTAGAAAGCTGAAATTTTCACATATTACGTGTAACTATGGCCTCTACTACGTAAAATAATAAAAATGAAAAAAAATTAAACCCAAAGGGTCCCCGTAAAATAAACTTAGATAAATAACATTATTAACCTTATTTGTTTTAGCTCTATCTTAAAAAGTTTCAAATTTGAACGGAACCAATTTTGATTTATTGAGTCCGACTCGAACTTGGCCAAATTATTATATCCCAACTTGCAACATTCCAAAACCAGCTTTAACAAAATTAAATATAAATTTCCAGATGTCTAAAATACCTTTAACTTATTCAAAAGTATTTAAGGCCCCCTACGACGCCCAATCTACGCATTTGGTAATTTGATTGCACACCCTGCACCAAATAGCCCCCGAGGGTAAGCGTCCCAGATATGGGTCACCAGAATAGTGAAGTCGTGCGTGCGGGGTAAATGTCACTGTTGTTGATGGTCCAATTTAAGTTGCGCAATTAGAGGATGCGTTGGAATTGTGCGAGGATGTCAACAATGTTACTTTGAACACATGCAACGCACTTTTGACAGTGAGTAATTATTTTTGACCATGATCTCTTTTGACCATGATCTCCTTTACGATTTGAACGTCTCGGAACAACTAATCCAGAAATCGCTAGTTCGTATGCCGTGGGCTAATTTGTGTTCTATCTACGTGGTTCAGAAGACGCGCTAAATTAACAACTCTACATAATATGTCAGTGCAAAAATAGACAGAAACGATTTTGAAATAACATTCATATCAGCGCATATTGCAAAATGGCTGTTAGCGCAAAATAGAAGAAATATATATTGGAGATGGAAAAAAAAAATTTAACTATAGTTTTGTAGGCCTATAAATTGTCTATAATATGGTGAAGGAATAACTAAAATCGCTTCAAGCATTCTTGCGTAAATCTTAGAAAACTTTCGATTTATTTCTGTCAAAAGTAAAGACATATTTTTCTTATCAAACATGGAATTTATTTTTGGTTATGTTTTGCCTATCATTATTTTGATATGTGTTTGGACCACAGGTCTAATATTGCGGTTTGAGTGCCATATTCATGCTCGAAGTACGGAGATACGGCTCATTCATTAGTTCATTACCCATCAAGGTGAAACTAAACAATCGTTGGTGAATCGTGTACGGAGATACGGCTCATTCATTAGTTCATTACCCATCAAGGTGAAACTAAACAATCGTTGGTGAATCGTGTTGGTGGAATCTTTGACATCCCCTCAGAGATTCATGTCTTGACGCATGTAAATAATATTTTAAAGTCAGAAAAATAAATTACTAATGAATGAGAGATGCATGAAACAAGTATTCTCTTCAATTTATTTCATTCATTGATTTACAAAATTAATGGAATTAGATGATAAACAATTATTAAGGGATATTATTGTATGTAAGTACCATTAGGTACAAATTTTCCGTATTTTTTTTTAGGTTAGTACCTGCAACTTCAGTTCACTTTTGTAATCATTATGTAAGATTTACTTTTTTAAACTGTTTGATTTCTAAACAAGAACAAGAAAAAGTTTAGGAGATAAAACATGGCACAAACTAACCGTCTACCATTCAAACTAAACAACATTCGTAAAATGACGCAAAAAATCATCCTTACTTGAAATTCGTTTGCAAAATTTTTTTATAATATAAGTAGCTTAGTATGATCAGTAGAACATGTATTTAAGGTTTCGTAGCGCGTTACTTTTGCACATTAAATTTTATGTCATTGAAATTGATATGTACATATCAAAATAACGATGAGAATCAAAACTTTATGCCACTAAATAAGTAAAAACCAACACACTTATGAATCAAGCAAATAGTATTACACAACCCCGCAAATAAAAATCGTGACAATTTTTCTGAAAAGCCGCGCACTCACACCGCTACCCTACATCATAACGCTTCGACTGCAGGGGGCTGAAAACTGCGTAGTTGCAGCGGCACGTGGAGGGTCAACGCCCTCGTCTAATGAATACCTAACGGAGACCCTCCGTGGCCCTCCATCCCGAAGGTATTGCGTCGCGGCCTACATCCCATATCTGCAGATGATTTGTGTACATATTTGAAATGGCGTCGCGTGGCGCTTTAACATCATGGCCGCAAATCGGAGTATGGTTTTTGGTTTGACGTTTTATTTAAGGCCGCTAAACTCGTCGAAAGTACTACTTGTTACTTTCATAAGTGTCCTATGTAGTTAAGTTCTTCAAAGATTCAAAATGTTTATTTGTAAAATAGATACATAAAGTATACGTTTTACATGTCAAATCTAATCTGTATAAAAATAATATTTTATAATGAAACAAATATGATACTTACCGGAAATATATAAAAAACTATATTTAACATCTTGTTAAATAAGACACTTGTACTTGTCCACAGGATTATAAGGTAATTTAACTCAATACACCCGACCGGTTTCGCTTATAAGCATTGTCTAGGGCTTTATAACATAAAAACTATATTTAAGTTGGGCTACTAAAGTTATACACATGCCTAAAATAAAGACTTATTGGAATAAATTAGAATTAATTAAATTGGAATTAATTTTCGTTGTATTAAATTATTTATTAGGTATTACATTTTGGTATGTACTAAGTACTATGTTATATTGTATGTATCACTTCTGAGTATTGGATTTTCTTATAATTAAGAAGTTTAATATTCGGTATTGTTTGCACATCTACTTTTTTAATTTTCATATCCCGTTTGCTTAAATTAAGTCTATTTATATTGATGGATATACATACCTATACAGCGGCGTCAATGGTGCGAGGGTTTCGGCACCGCGCTCACCAACCCGCCTGGCAACCGTGT
Organism: Ypsolopha scabrella; assembly: GCA_910592155.1. Taxonomy (NCBI): domain Eukaryota; kingdom Metazoa; phylum Arthropoda; class Insecta; order Lepidoptera; family Ypsolophidae; genus Ypsolopha; species Ypsolopha scabrella. Next base: position 3,298,200 of record OU342978.1, read on the forward strand.
GCATTATGGGCATTTCTTCCAGGAGAACTGGCAAAATTTTGGAAAGGACTATGCCCAGCAGTGGATATTGATGGAGACTCAATAATAGGGTATATTGAAAAGTTATCTCTTAATACTCGCGGAAGGTGATTGATGTAACAAAACTCATACTGTAGACTCGGTACATTGTCAGGATCAAGGTTAATAACCGTTTTTGCGACATATGACAGTTATTATTTATTGGTTTCAGATCAACTCAACCCTGAGTCAATAGTATAACTAGGAAGCCTAATTCTATGTTCCAATTGACACAAAGGGTAATTGAACCTTCTTGTTAAATAAGACACTTGTACTTGTCCACAGGATTATATTTTCACTTAATACACCCGACCGGTTTCGCTTATAAGCATTGTCTAGGGCTTTATTACATAAAAAATAACTTAAATAATATTTACATGTTTAATACGTGCGATAAATGTCGAAAAATTTAAGTTATACAGTGTTCAAAAAATTTGTATAATAAGTTCCACCAAGTGCCGACAATCACAACCATCAACATTTTAATTGAACCTTGTTATTGATTACTTACAAAGTCTCCACTATGAATTTAAGTCACCTTAAACCGATCTCTGATAACAATAAAATATTGAAAGTTATCAAGTAATAATTAGATTTACAATATATTATTCATGCCATGGTATTGCAAAGATACTTCAAATTGAAACTATGGATAAGTCCAGTCGGGACACACGTGATTTGTTCTCCAATTGTTATTATTTTAGTGGTAAATGCGCAATCACCTGCACCCGAGACGCCTTATTAAATGGTTTAGGTCGTGTCAGCACACTCATGACGTCACCATGCCGCCAAGCGACTCCTCGTGTTCCGGTATGACGTCATCAGTAGCCGTACCGGGAGTGGTTACAGGCTGTTGCGTAGTAACAGTTATTCTTCCGTTACCGAATTACGTGTATTTATACATAAGGCCCTGGAAACTCTGCTTTATTTCTGTTTTTTTTTTTTTTTTTCTCGCCTAATATGTTTTAAATTTGTTGAGTGAAACCCGCCTTTGTTACTTTATGGTACCTATATATTAACTGTGTAACAATTGTAAATATAAATAAATTGAATTGAAAATTGAATTGAATTTCCTCCTCACGAAAGAACTAGGTTATCAACTAGGTTATAGGTCGTAGCCAAATTCTAAATGACAGACGATTGATTGTTATACAGTGTTTTTTTATGTCAATAGTGACAGCTGATTTATGTTAACCCTTAAATGCATTGTGTTGCCAATTGGCAACATACCAGTATTAAATTAAATAAATAAATATTTTAAATGATAACTCAAAATAATTGTATTAGTATGTATAAGAGAGATGGGGCAATAATAATGTTCAACGCATTTGATTCAAACTTTATTCCTTGATTTTACATGATTTTTTGAATCTTCAATATTAGATTTGGATTATTATTTTGTAACGATGTCGTAACGAGACCTTTCGGAAAAAAAACGTAAAATATTTATTTTTTTCTGGAACAATAGCAATTTTTAAAAGTTTATTCAGGTATGACCTTAAACCCAAAAAAATTAAAAGCAAAAAAAAATAAAATTTAAGTATATATTTAAGTTAATTTGAAAAAACTATTTTTTTTTATTTTGCTTAGAAAATATACCCTAAATATATGAAAATATTTTTTTTATTATTTTTTCCTTTACATTTGAGTATTTTTTAGCATATATATCAATTTCATGCAAAAAGAAAAAATCAGGCATTTAAGGGTTAAGACAGATTTTGTGACAGATGTCAAAAGTGATGTATGATTTATTTTTAAGAGAGATTTTGTGACAAATGTCAAAAGTGGCATATGATTTATTGCCCGGTCGAGCATGCCCCAATGAGATTTTTAGGATTTTTTATACTCAGTATCTGTACACTTTACTACTTGCTGAAACAGAAAAAGACATAATGAGGTAAAGGTAGCATGCCCTACAAAGTTTGTATGTCGATATGACTCACGTTGGGACGTAAAATTCGTCAGTGTAAAGAGTGTAAGAGTTTTGAATGTTCTGGGACAATGTACACTCTAAATTTTAGAGTCAAAAATATCTCTGACACTGAATATAACTAAAGTACGAGGTTTTCAATAAATAAACTTCTTACAAAAAAAAACCGACTTCAAATTTTATATCAGGCATTCACTAAAAAGTTTAAAATAATTACATATTGACCGATGGTACCAAAATAACTTCTTTGTCTTGAATATCTGCTATAACATTTGAAGTCGGTTATTTTTGTTTTGTTAAAAGTTTATTTATTTCACGCTCTTTAGTGTTGACGAATTAAATTGTGAAAAAATGGGTAGACTACAGTGAGCACTCTGATTGCTGTCCCGTGGAATGATGACAATTTTCAAGTTATATTCTGTAATGAGCACACTAGCACAAAGCGACTGCCGCCATTGAGAGTTATGTGCTGTCATTCGTTAAGGAGTTCTATGGTGATGAGCCAGGATCAAAGGTCGGTGGACATATTGTCAATAACAAACACGCTAATACAAAGTGGTTCCTGAAATCTCGAATTATTTACTGTCATCCGTTTAGGAGTTTTATGCCAGGAGCGAAGGTCAGCTGGATTATCTATATGTCAATTTTCAAGGAACACCTTGCAATCAGCATCCTGAAACAAAGCGTTTGCCGCAAAATCGAGTGATATGCTGTCATCCATACTCCTCACTGCCTATCTCTGAAGACCATCATCAGATCACAACCAAACAGACACACCTGGAAGCAAACCCTTCCAAAAAAATTGTAATTTTGAAATCGGTTAATATTTGCCAGAGTTATGGAGTAACATCGTCAAAAAAAATTTGTTAAAAAGATACACGAATTGTGAATCTCCTCCTTTTTTCAAGTCGGTTAAACATCAAAATGTAAACATTGCCACCTGCAAAAAAATCTCCCTCTAAGATGAGGGGATAATCAAAGATCTCCTAAGAACTCCATTCGAGACACATTTCCTACTTCTTCTTACAGTATTTGTGATGGAATATAATATTTTGTATCTTATTTGAGGAGATCCCTTATCTAGCGACGAGCGATGTCGCAGCTAGTGTAAAATCTCGGTAAGTGTTTATTTTGTCTGGTTTTCACGCGCGAAGAGCTCTGTGTGTTTGTTTGTGTAGATTGAAACGCGCTTTGATTCGCTGTGCAAATGTTTATATATTTGTTAGAGCCTGTTTGCTTTGTAGGCAGTTGCAACTTTACTTATATCCGTACAGTTATTTTTTTGTATTTTGTAAGTAATAAATAAGTACCGATACTTCGCTTTGTGCTATTTCACACTTGCTTATAAAGTTGCCCTTATTGCAGCGTTCTTAGGGACATAATGCAGCATATTAAACACACGTGGTTTTTACTTCACATTATCGCACTAGTATTTTTTACATTACAGTTTTTTTTAAATCTTAGCAAAGAGTTTTGATGTCGTGAGAAATAGTGAAGTTTTTGCGAATAGACTGTCTCAGTTAAAATATAATAAATAATCATTTAATTTCATAAAATTATTTCTTTTTATCAACAAATTATCTCAAATTTAGTCCTTAATACAAAAATATTCAGTTTGTTAGTATTTGGCTGTTTTGCAATATTTGGCTGTTTGGCTTTTTGCGTCAGTGCCTCTATTTCCATCTACGCAAAAAACAAAATCTCCGCCGCCATTTTTCAAAGAAAATTGTTATTTCATAGCTGTGTTTTCGATTTACGTGAGTAAATTAAAAAGCACATAGTTTTAATACTAGTAACTTAATACACTAAATAATAAGTATTTAAACATTATGTCAGGGCCCGCCACAAACTGCTATTTCAGCCAATCAATAACACTATAGTATTTTATTCTTTTGGACTTCATTTCTACAGAGCCATGCGGCTGTATCGAATGAATGCAGCTGCATATTTCGGAATTGTCCCGTAAATCGTACAAGATTTACGGCCGCCCATCGCCGCCCGCCCACCGTGGCTGCCGCCCGCCCTCGACACGACGCGTGCGCTCGCGACTGTTTTCAGTTACAAGCACTCTGCTGGATCCTGAATTCATTATCCCTCGTATTACTTTTGTTTTTGGGATCCGTACGGGAAATAGGGCTGCAACCATTCCGGGTTTGTGGTGTTTTGCCCGAGCTACAGGTTAACGCCGTATACCGTTCACCGCCGGGTGGAACCGGGTGGTGAGACTAAGAGCAGGCAGTCACTAACCGTTGCCACGTTATTTTTAGTCGACAAATTAAATTTCGAGTTTATTATAAAGACAAATCAACTAAAATATAATTGGCAAAGCTTTTTTAAAAAAACTAGAGCAAGAAAAAATCACAAACAGACGAAAAATATTATTTCAAAAATCAGGCAGGTCCAAGCAGCGATGATTAATTTTTATTGTATCGTAATTATTGATTCATTTAAAAACACATATTTTACTAGCTTTTCCCAGCGGTTTCGTGTACGTAGACATCGTTTGAAAAACATATTTAGTTTGTGGTTGTCTACGGTGTAAGGAGTGATAAAAATACACAATTACTTTTATGTAAAAACTTTGACATCGCATTGGCAATTGGCATATTGCAAATGTTTAACTAAATCCGTTCAGTAATTACGGCGTGAAGGAGTCACAAACATCACTTTTGTATAAAGGTCTAGGAGGTCTAGAACTTTATTTGTGCAAAGATTCAGTTCAATCGCTGTAGTACGGAGTAACACATCACTTATCTACATAAATTGGATACCCCATAGACATCCCATGGGAACTGATTTATGGTATAAAAAGTAACAAGTCTAGAACTATATTTATCTTCAATACCTAAGGTTAACTGGAAGGTAATGCCTCTGTAGTGATTTATTTTAATGTGCAATAAATAATTTTATTATTATTTTTATAACATTTGTATAAATTTCAGCCCGATCGGTTTAGAAGCTTCGGCGGCGCGGCGGCGGGGAGATGTAACAACCATCCTTATATCAATCTATCCAAACTTTCGCATTTATTTGTGAGTCTAGGTATGGGTGTAATAAAAAATCCGACTTTTAAAAATCCCCTGTCTTTAGGAAATGTGGCAGCCCTAACGGGAAACCTCATTTCGAAAGTTTCTTTTTCAGTTCGTCCATAACACAAAATCTTCTAAATAATTTGGTTGTAATGTAACTCACATTAGTTTATACTCGGACATAATGCCAAATAAGATAGCTTGGATCACATAAAAAATTAAACTACGGGTAAATATTACTCAACAACATAGCATTGAACAAGTTTCACTCCCACTGTACTTCGTGTTATGTAAGTAAATGTACCTACATGTATTTTATTTTGTATTGCATATGTATATTATCATCAAGAAACTTTTCATTACCATGGCAAATACGCGTAAGAAGGTAATTAATTTGAAAGAATGTATATTATAGATATTTTTTATACAAACTAACTTAGACTAAAGACTAACTTACAGTAAAGAAATAAAAACATTTCGTCATGTCATGACATTAATCCTTGCAGATTGAGGTATTCCCAAATGTGTCAGAGGCATTGATAAATATGTCCACACTTATACAACCACTTTTTACTGACGATTATTACGTAAATACACTGAACATTATCAGAATCCCCAATACATATTCCCTTGGTAACAACTCATAGGTTACAAAATGATATGAAAAATTCGTCGTGATTTCAGCGGCGTTAATAACATCATTAAAATCACTGATATACGTTAAATCCGGTAATATGACGTCATTAAATTCCCTGATATACGTTTCCGGAATCCGTAATAAACATGTAAATGGGTTCTCGCTGGGATTTGCAACTCGAAACCGTCGTGATTCCGACGATCGTGTCATGGAGAATTATAGTGGACCAATAGAAAAATCTATAAAATATACTATAAGCTGAAGGATCTCACTTTTATAATTTGAATTTAGAACTATCGATTCTTACTCAGTGGTTGCCTGTGTTGTTTAAGGAACTTGTAGTATGTGGCTTAACGCTGTATTTTAATCATTCATTGAAATAGGCGTTATCTTGCGGAAGTCAATTATAATATTCATATATCCATATTTTATTGCTGTATTTTAATATTACCGTTACCGGGTGGATAAAAGTACCAAATTCGGTATGAAGGTACTTTGGTTTGTCTCTCGGAAAATAAAGTTTAAAAAAAATCTTTACTGACGATTATTACATCCCAAACGTGATGGGTGGTGAGCCCTATCGCCATATTTTGGGCACAAATGGACCAACAGCTTAACGTGCCTTCCGAGGAACGCAGACTGAACGCATAACGGGGATCGAACCCACGACCTCTAGGTTAGCAGACGAGCGCTCTACCACTTGGCCACAGCTCCTTATCAATAATCGAGTAATTATACGCATGCATGTGTATCACTAATATCTCGAGCCCACTGTATCGCCTCATACTCTGTGGCAAAGCGAAGCGCTAGACAAATTTATATACGTCCTATACTGAATATACGTCACAGCCCACGTGGCAGCGTGAGGTACGTACGTAGATAACACTAGGCATGGACAAACAGTCCGGCTGCCTTACGTTTTGTACGATATATCTTCATCATCGGTCAACCTACAATGTTATATATAAAGACAATCATAAAATCTTATTGTGACAAAAAAGAACTCAGCAGAAAACATTGTATCAGTAAATATTGTTCTCAGTGAAAAGCGCTTATGAAATTCACGAGCGTGCACTTCTTAGCAAAAACAATCAATCAATTTATTTATTGCAAAAATTACATGTCAGTATCAGTTGCTATACAATATTTGTAATACACATTAGGCTCAATGTAATTTTACCCATAGGGTGTAGCAAAACATAAAACTTAAGAATAACATACTAATAAAATACAAGCAATTATGTCAGTTAAGTAAGTAATTAATAAACAATGACAATCAATTCAAGAAACAGTTTCGTATATGCATAATAATTATTAAGTTAATTTAATTAGTTTAATGCATTTAACAATATTCCAGAAATTCATTAAAACTGTATGGACAAATCGTGATCAAGTATTCCTTTAGTTAAGTGAAAAACTTTGCTCCTGGTAAGGACTTGATTCCGTCAGGCAATTTATTGTAAGCTTTTATAGCTGCCAGCTTTGTGGTACGAGTATAAGAAGCAGTTCTTATAAAACAAGTAGGCACATTCAAATCGTAATTTACAGAGCTAAATTATATATTATATAAAGCGGTGATGTTGTGTATTTTGAGTTCAACAAAAGAAGTTCGGCAAGTTTCCCTGCTCGATTTATACTGGACTGGCATAAATCAAGCAGGGATGCGTATACACCTCTTTTGAAGAAGAAATGAAATTAGCAAACATTTTCTAGTTAATTAAAAAATATAAAGATTTTTATAAGGTAGTCTATGTATAAAATCCTAACATAATAAGTGAAGATATTTCTTTGGTAGATTGTGTAACGTTACTCTGATAATATTCAAGAAGAAAAACTATAATGTTTTTGGTCATGTTTCTTTTTCCTTCCCCGTGCAAAGTGGTTCAATCAGCTGGCTTAATTTCTAGAAAAAACATCGCACAAAAAAACATTACTTTCTGCGAAAAGTAAATAATTCGCGATACTCAATCATCTCTTAATTTTGTTTCGCTTCGAATTTTAGGACCTTGTAGACTTTTTTATTTTTGAATTATTCTAAAATTATGAAAATAAATCCATCCATCCATCAGCCTGTTTCGTCCACTGCTGGACATAGGCCTTTCCAGGATTTCACCATTCTTGGCGGTCCTCCTGGAAGAAATGCCCATACTCACACACGCTGGGCAGGCGGGTTGGTAAGCGCGGTGCCGAAAACCTTGCACCAGTGACGCCGCTGCCCATCACCAGTTTGATTTATATAAGGCCCGGCAATTGGGGATGGATATACCGCCATCCATCGGTCCCAGGCAATGGTGGGCCGCCTGGTTTTTTTGCTTGAGAGCTGTCCTCTTACTCTCCCCCGAATAACTTCGGGAGGTTTGCGAGTAAGATGGTGGTACCTCCACAGTCGAGCCCGGCATTAGCTCTACCACCTCAAAAATGAATTCATGAAAATAAATAAAACGATAATAATTTAAAAAACCGCATTCAAATTCGCTGAGTGGTTCTCAAGTTAAAACGGAACATACAGACAGAAAAAAAATCTAAAAAATACGACACTAATAACCATTTCATTTTAAATTTCGCCAAACCATTCAATGTATGGACACGACTTTCTTACTACTTTATTATTAGTACCTACAGATAGATAACGCACAATTCTAATACTTTTAACATACAGTTTTTTAACAAATTGGACAGAGCATCGCTAACAGTTTGTCTTTTTGTTCTTCGATACCGAATTGAATATTTACTTACTAAACAAAAAGCTAAATTGCTGACGTAATTCTGAAAATGGAACACATTTGAAAATGACGTAACCTTCTTCAAATGATGACGTTAAGCCTCAATCCGGCATGTCTCTCTCAGCTCCGCAAATCTGAACCAACGGAGCAAAAGTACAATCAGAAAAAAGTACCGCTTCACAATCACGCAACATCTTTTCACTTGAGATCAAACATGAGTTCACTCACGATATCTGTCACTCGGGCTTCGTTGTCAGGATCAGAAATAAACCGCAAAGAAAGTTGAACACTTTTCATTGCGATTCCGTACTCAACAAGTTTTTTTGTTCAGTTTAAAAGTTTTGAACATATTCGCGTTTTTGTTCCTTTATAAAAAAAACCGGACAAGTGTGAGTCGGACTCGCCCACCGAGGGTTCCGTACAAATTACTAAAAGTTTAAAAATGTACAAAAAGATTACCGTGCATACCATTGCTTAACCTCGATGATTTTTTAATGATTTAATTACAAATTTTAAGATTTTTTCCCATACTTGTAGTAAGACGGTATTACTTGCCAAATTTCATAGTTCTAAGTCAGCGGGAAATACCCTATAAATTTTAATTCCCTTGAGAGTGTCAAAATATACGTTTTTTGCAGCATAAGCAGCCGTATCTTTTTTTCACGTTAACGTAGAAGTTTGATGTTTTCACAGCTTCAAGAGACTGTAAATTTAAGTAGGTATTTGGTTTTAATTTCAACTCGATACCTCTATGCGATTCCGAGATAAAAGTTCTTGACAGACGGACAACAAAATGATCCTATAAGGGTTCCGTTTTTTTTTCTTTTCAGGTACCGAACCCTATAAAACTGCAAGACGGGACTAAAGAACAATGAAATAAAACTATTTATCACTATATATAATTAATGATTTTCTGAAAATATATATATATTATATTTTTACAAGCGATTGGTTACGTTTGAGAATAAACTTGAACAATATACAAAGTATCATATAAACTTTCCTCGAGAAATGTAAACGACCATGAACACCAAATTCTAATCTACTTTAAACCCAGATAAATTCTTTGCCAGCTGTTACCAACTTCGTTTTCTATTGTTTTATGGTAAAACTAGCTTCTGCTCGCGTCTTCACATGCAATGTTACCTACTTCTCGTACGTATATATAGTTTCCGGTTCCATCACAGTCCGTCCAGTAATTTCAGTGGTAACAAACATGCGTCTTCACATCCACACTTTCACCTTTCATTTAATATTGGTGTGGTTTGATAGATTTATTTTACGTTTTGGGGCTAGGAGGCCATATACAAACAAACATATTGTATCTAACTACACAGTTACATAAGGTGACTTTCGTTTAAATAGCCAATTCATATTCATATTGGAGACTCGGTGAGTGTTTGAATTTTGCTGTATAAACGAAAGTCACCTTATATAAACACCACAGTTATTGATGAGTTCCCGTGGGATAACTTTATTGACTGTTTTGGGTCCACGCAGACGAAGTCACGGGCAAATGCGAGTATTGCATAAAATAAACGAGTTATACATTCTCATTCTTAATAAAAAGATATTACATTTGTGTCAGTGCAAAGCTATGCTTAAAAGCTATACATAATATGACACATAATTTACTATAATATAATAGTCTATTATGATACAAGTGAGCTGCGTTTGACATTACAGTCGAGGCGGGATTGCAGCCCGAGCTGAAGGTGAGGCCGTAATGGAGCCGAGAGTGTAATGTCTAATGCTAACGCGTTTCATACGACGTTTTTCAAAACACCTGCGAGGAAAAATAATAAAATTTTACTGTCTTTTTTTTTCACCTAATCGAAACCACAGCTGAAGCAGACTGAACTACTGAACTGACAATTTTCTTTGAAAAATGGCATCGGAGATTTTGTTTTTTGTGCAGATGGAAATAGAGGCACTAACACATTCGCCAAACATCCAAATATTAAATATTAACAAAATGAATATTTTTGTATTTACAACAAAAGTTTGAGTTAATTTTTTGATAAAAATAAATGATTATTTATTATATTTTTTTTTTTTTTGTGGGTAGTTGCACAGTGATAAGCACAATATTTTTTGGCTTATTTATTATTTTCATTAAACATATATACATACCTTTTACATCCAAAACTATTGAGGTATATAGAGAGGAAAGGATCAGGATCATTATTATGCAATAGAATAGTTCAAAGCATCACTGCAATTAACATAACCTCACATCACTGCACAAGGTACATATAAAATGTCTAAAAACCAGAAGAAAGGATCTAAAACTGCTGTTTTCGATCCACTTACAGCAATTAGCAATCTAGAACAGAAATTCCTGGATGGTATGGCTGCCTTCGAAGCCCGGATTCAGTCTACAACCACCATGAAATCACCCCAGACTGTGGAAAGTTTAGCAGGCGAGTTCAACTTATTCAAGGTCTGCATGATGGATGCTATTACTCTCTTACGTGAGCAATTCTCCTCACTCAATCAATTAGTTGACGATATAGATAACAATGGTAGGCGCAAATTTTTGTTGTTTCGAGGAGTATCAGAGTCAGCGGATGAAGATGTGTCAACAGTGGTAGCCCAGATTATGAAGGATAGGCTGAAGCTAGCAGATTTCACAAAGGAAAGTATTAGGACCTCTTATCGCCTCGGGAAGCTATCCCAGAATGGTACCCGTCCACGCCCTATACTAGTAAAGTTCTCCAGATTGGACATCCGATCTTCGGTGTGGAAAAGCAAGACTGGTCTGAAAGGTTGTGAAATCTCCATTGGGGAGTTCCTCACTGGTCAGAGGAGACAGATCTTTCAGGAAGCTCGTCGGCTGTATGGAGTTCACCGATGTTGGTCTCAGGATGGCACCATTTATCTCAAACTTCAAGATGGTGAGAAGCAACGGTTGAGGTCCATGAACCAGCTGAAGGATATCTCTGCTAAGAATCCTCCTGTTGCTGAGTCCACATCGGAGACTAGGAGGCTCAACACCAGGTCCAAGAGAGATAGATCAACTAGTGTGAAAAACAAAACTTGAGTTTAGAGTTTGTCTTCCCTGTTGCACAACTCAAACTGGTAATGTAACAATTACTTCCGATGATAATGCGACAGTTGCTGATTTTCAGATTTCAGACTTTCATTTACAATAAAATTTCAGTAGATTTTCGTAATCAGGTAGATAGCTACCTACATTTTGTTTGATAAAATTTTATGTTTCTCTGTAAGTATTGTTAAATGAAATGACGTTCAATTTCATGTTCACAGAGATTTTGCTTTTTAAAATTTTCGTTTTTTATTTTTAAGCTGTCACATTTTGTAACTTTAGTAAAGTAAAACATTATGCATATTGTTATCATGTTACGCTTCTTTAGACAAAAATCTCTAAATTAATCTGTTCAACTCTGTGCTTCAACTACAATTTTTGTTGTTTCATAATCTGGTTGTTTAAGTACTTAGTTCTGTTTCTTTTTCCTTTGTGCATTTTTCTATCTCAGTAAGTCAGCGGTGATGTGGAACTGTTCTGCCAAGCCTTAAGCTAATATTATTTTATTCATTTAGTTTATGATCTTGCCATACAGCTTATTTAAGTATTATTATTGTATATATATACATCTTCTAAATATTATTATAAATATATATTTATATGGATCTTTCACATAATCCTGAACTGTTTCAATCGTTCGATTCTGATGACTCATATGTGGACGCTTTGGATGATTCCGCGTCATCTACTGTTCCCCTTGGTGATTTACTTCACAACTCTTTCTCCCCATTTAAAAAGAATTTGAATATCTGCCATGTCAATGCTCAAAGCATCTCTGCTCATCATTCCGAATTTCTTGCTACCTTCTCTAGCAATCACGATCTCATCCATGCTTGCTTAGTTTCAGAATCTTACTTAAAGCCCACAATCCCTTCAACTTGAAAACGTAGACAATGGAATGAGGATCAGCTTTTACCAGTCTCTTTATTATGAGATTTGAGATGCGATCTGCACCTGGAGCCTTTTTAGTCGGTAAAAACCTAGCGGCATTGCAAAGCTCGCTAGCCGTTATGAGATTAGAGGATGGAGTCTCCGGAACGAGATTTACAACATCACGAATAGACTGGTGATATTGGGAGTCGTCTGTTACATCGTCGTCTGGAATAATACTTCGAAGGAGAACGGTGGCTGTTTCCTCGATGGAGATAGTGTGACCACCAGTAGTTTTAAGATTGCTAACATATGCCAAGTCAGGTTTGTATGAGGCCTTAAATTGGTGATAAAGTGAGGACCAAGGCTCAGCATTGGCTAAACCATTAGCAATCGATCGCAGGTTTTTGCTTTTTGTCAAGGCTACAGCGGCCCTGTACTCCGATCGGGTGCATCTAAGTCTGCTAAGGGCAGCATCGTACTCTGGGCCTGTTATTTTTTTACGCTTTAATTTATTTAGATTACGTCGTGCGTGGCGAAAATTGCGACGGTGTTTTACCAGTCCGTCATGCCACCAATCACATTTACTGCGCTGCTGGATGGCTTTACGGCCAAAAGCGATATCGGCACAATATATGATGACCATATTTAAGATTTCAGCACATTCATCAGCTGACAGATCTGGTCGCACGTATTCATAAGATAGTCCCTCAAATAGACTACTGAAAAACTCCCAATCGCCGGTTTTATATTTATAAATATAGCCAAAGCAATCAACATTAGGATTCGATGTCTCCTGGCCAAATTCGAACACAATCAATCGGTGGTCACTAGACGATGCTTCAGGATGTACCCACCAAGAGTTTATCGGAACGTCACCGCACGTAAGTGTAATGTCAATGTAAGATTCACCAGATGGACTACAATAGGTCGGTGGTGCATCAGGGTGGTTGTGAACAACAAGGTTATATTCGGCAATAAACTCTTCCATGGAGATTCTGCGATCAGCATCGTTAGTTCTAGATGGACCATGCCATAGGGGGGATGAGGCATTGCAGTCTATACCTATTAGAATGTTTTTACTACCCAAGGAACGAATTGTATTGCCTAAATGGATCAAATGGGGACCAATCGGCTCTGAGTACTTAAAATAATAGCTCACTGCGTAAAAACGACATGAATTATATGAAACATCGACAACAGTACAATAGCGATTTGACAGATGTCTCAAAAAGGTGAATGTAATTAACTTATTAAATACCATGATGGAAGCCAAAGCAGATCTATTTATTTCAATAGTGTGTTCACGCAACTTCTGCGTATGGTAGTGTTCTTGAGCTAGCAGAAAATCCAAGTGAAATTCTTCAGCAATGCGTAAAACTTCTGATGTAGCAAGTTCAGCATTATGGCAGTTTAACTGCCCTATCTTTATTTTTTGGTCAACAAACATACTGAGTGGAAGAAATAAGTTGCTCGAGTCGCTGTTTCAATGCTGGGCAATCAGTGGAGCCGGTGTGATGTTCAGCTACTCTCTTGAACTTTGAGCAGGTCGCGCATTTTGGTTTAAAGTCGTCTTTTTTGACCTCTTCACATTCTCGTGTAGTGTGAGCACCACTGCAGTGGGCACAAGTATATGCTTTTTCAGTACAATATTTAATAACATGTCCCAACAGTTGGCATTTTGCGCAACATACAATTTCAAGGTCATCTACAAATCTGCATACACTCCAACTGATAAACACTTTCTCTTTCGTTTCAACGAGATGTCGTCTAATGTCAGGAGTAACTTCTATACCAAACCATTTTCTTTGTCCTCTGTTAACATCTCTTCGTCGGTAGATTCGTACGTGTTTTTTGAAGTCATCTAATGTAATATCTAATTCTCCTTCAATATTTTGATTGTATAGACTACGGATGAATTCATCGTCTTCCATGTTTGGCACATCTTTCACTATTAGTCTAGGTTGACGACCCTTGGGCTTTTCGAGGCGAATGCCAGCTTTTTTTATTGCTTCTACTGCTGACAACTTCTCTAGTTGATCTTTGTTAGAAACTCGAAGGACAACACCGCTTCTAGCAGCTTTTTTAACACCAACAATTTGAAAGCCATCATTGGCTGGATTTATAGCGTTCATGAGGGCTTCTTTAGTATGCTCAGAAGTTTTCATAGTTTCGGCGTGCTCTGGGGTCGGGTAAGCCACTAAACAGGGTAATGGAGTACGTGGAGTAGTAATTTGTGGACCAGCTTTTGGTAAGCGCAATTGTAAGCGTGATGCATATGTATCTGGAAGAGGGGGAACATTCGATGATAAAGTTGCGGTGAAGCGATTAGTGTTGCAGCCCATTTTAAGTTTTTCGAGTTCAATCAGAGTACTCGCATGATCTAGTTTGGTACTAGCTATTTGAAAATCTTTTTCAGTTTCTGCCAGACGTAATTCGAGAGCTGCTATCATAGCCAATATTTTTTGCCCTTGTAAGCCTATTTCGTAGACGTCCGTTTTCGTCAACTTCGATTCCCCAGAAGTAAGTTGCATGATTTGCTCAACAGCAGAGTGGGCCATTCCGAGAAGATCTTGTTTAGACGTTCGCATGTATGTTTCACACGGTGGCTCTAATTCATCTTCTAATTCGATAGTCTTCCCAGCTAGAGAATTTTTTGGGAGTTTTAAACGCTCCTGCTGTGTGGTTCCAGGGGAATCCCTGGTACGCTTCCCGGTACATTTTGGAGTCTCATGAAACAAAGGTGATGCGAATCGACTATCATTTTGCGACGGAGAATGGAACATTGATTGATCGTGGATTAAATGAATTCAGCGAAGTATAGCCATGAGCAAAAAGAAAAAGAAAAAATGTCCGGCGGGGATCGAACCTAGTATCACTCAATGAAATGGTCTATAGTAGCGACTTATACCACTCGAGCACACTGGCTTACAAATGTAGTGCGAAAAACTTCAATGTACGCCAATACAGTTCTGGTGGTGTGGAAACAGGTATCAATGTCTTTGTTTACGTCTCACCAAACCAATGTCACTGACACGCACTTTTTGATAAAACTGGTTATTTTAAGCGATATTTTGAAAGTCTAAATACACTAATGTATACACTTTATGTTCAGCTCCATGTGTTTAAAAGCTTGATAATATACGAAAACTTTTGTCTATTTTTTCTAATAAAATACACGAGAGAAATCAATAACACGTCTTCGTGCGTAGGTAGGTACTAGAAAAAAAAGGTGCATAGCCGAAGGAATCTTCCCAAAGGTTTGGCGCCAGGGCGTAGTCAAAGTGATCCCAAAGGGTGGAAACAAGTCACCGGATGATCCAAAAGGACTCCGACCAATCACTCTCCTTCCCTCTATGGGGAAGCTACTTGAGCGGCTCATAGTACCCCGACTATTACCAGGTGGTTTAACTTGCCATCCAAGACAGTTTGGTTTCACACAAGGACGTTCTACAATCGATGCCACGCTCTCAGTACGAAGAAAAGTAATAGCTTCAGATAGCAAATACGTCCTCGCAATATTTTTGGATATTTCTGGTGCTTTTGACAATGCATGGTGGCCCATGTTGTTACTTAAATTAAAAAGTCGTGGTTGTTACAAAAACATATATAAAATTCTCCTTGACTACTTCTCAAATGGGACTGTTGAACTGCGAATGGGTCAATACGCATTGTCCAAAAATTTGACTAAGGGATGTCCTCAGGGATCTGTTCTGGGACCATACCTATGGAACCTTGGATTTGACGATTTTTTAACAATCCCTCTACCACATGAATGCCAACTTACCGCTTTTGCAGACGATGGGTTATTATTAATCGAATGTAACACTAGGGCCGCTTTAGAACAAAAAGCCCATATATCGCTGGAAAGGATCGCAGATTGGGGTGAAAGGAACAAACTCGACTTTGCGCCTCACAAAACGGTCCAGTTATTGATCAAAGGGAAGCTTAAGGTGCCACCACGTGTGTACTTTAAAGGCACTCGAGTCTCCAACTCTCTCCAAGTGATGTATCTGGGGATGATACTCGAACGAAATTTCACGTTCACCGAACACACCCGCAAAATTGGAGAAAAAGCACGTAGTAATTTTTACGCGTTGGCAAGAATATCCAAATCCACATGGGGATTAAGATTTCCAGTTTTAAAAATTATATATAAAGCTACATACGTGTCAAGTATGTGCTACGCTGCTCCTGTATGGGTTGACCGTTCCACGTTGGCTACTGTGCGGAAAAAAATGATGCAGAGTCAGCGCTTGGCTCTCATCTTTCTCTGTAAGGCGTATCGTACCGTTAGTACAGATGCTTTGCCGGTACTGGCCGGGGTCTTGCCCATTGACCTAGAGCTCCAGCGCCGAGCAAGTAACTATTTCTGCTCCCGCAACATGCACTGGGAAGATTTTGGTTTAGGCGAACGCCAAAAAACTGAGCGTCTTTTTGATTCCGAAACCATGAACGATGACCTAATTTTAGAATGGCAGACACGTTGGAATAATTCAGAAAACGGTAGACACCTCTATAAATTCTTTCCATCGGTTCGTGACAGAATTGATGCTCATTGGATCGAAATCGACCATCAGGTTTCACAATTCCTCACCAGTCATGGTAACTTTCAGGCAAAGCTACATAGCATGCAGCTTGTACAATCTCCCTTCTGTGAGTGTTCGGAAATCGAACAAACTGCACATCATATACTTTGGGAATGTCCTCTTTGGAATGGTGAGCGAAACCTTATGCTCTCTCAAATTGGCACAACTTACTCACCAGTATATTATCAGGATTTAGTTTCATCCCGCAAAAATTTCCATGTTTTCAAACGGTTCTGTCATAGTTACTACTGGCATTATTACTCAAAGCAGCCTCCCGTAGCCTTGAAGGATGCTTGAAAATCCAATGGTTCACTGCGGGAATATGCGTGTTGATTAATTAAGTATATTACCTATATAGTATTATTATGTTAATTAGGTATTTTTCATGTTTTATTTTCTTTCGTGTCCAGGTTTCTACTGGTCAGATTTATTTATTTATTTATATATGCTCAGTATATAATTATTATTATTATTATATATATATCTTTTGTATTGCATGCCCTAATATTTACTTCTTAATAAGCCTTGTTATGAACCCCATAAGGGTAAAAACATTATAAATAATATAGTTTTATAGTTTTTTAGGATAGCTGCTCACATTGTTACACACTGCTGTATGCTGTAAAGTAGTTATTACTCTTAGCTTAAGATTTTTTTTCATACTTTTATTATTTTCTTTTTGTAGATTGCAATATCTTGTCAATATTTTGCGTCATCCTGTGAGGTGATAGTCATTTTGATGCACTTTTGATCCTGTTTAACAGGAGTTGAAGTGTTCAATAAATAAATATGCTGAACTTTAAAAAATCCCTTCAACTTCTGTAGCAATCCCTGGCTATATTCTTATCAGAAATGACCGAACTGGAGCGGGTAGTGGTGGAGTTGCCATATACTTGCGTTCTGATTTGAAGTACAGAGTCGTTTCTCAGTCTCCTTCACAGTATACTCAATCCATGGAACATTTATTCATTGAACTCGACTTTGGTACAGTTAAATTCCTGCTCTGTGTTGTATATCCCCCACCCAAAGTTGACTATTTCGACAGTCTTGAAGATCTCCTTGTTACTTACTTGCCCAGTTATGAGCATGCCCTAATTATGGGTGATTTTAACACCAACCTACTTTCTCCAACTGATTCACAGATTTATTACCGCTCACAAAAACTTCGGGCCCTGATCTCCTCTGTTAATGTTTCCATTCTCGAACTTGATGCCACTCATCACATTGGTGATTCCCATACACTTCTGGATCTTATTATGACCCATTGCCCTGACCGTATTGCTTCTCATGGCCAGTTTACAGCAGCTGGGTACTCTCACCATGATCTCATCTTTGCTTCATATAAGCTAAAAATCCCTAAAGTGAAGCCTAAAATCATTCTTCAGCGTAATTTTGCAGATATGGACAGGGACAAACTTTTGGCGGATGCAAGCAAGGTTGACTGGTCTCAGTTAGAGAGTCTAAACAACATTGATGACAAGGTCAACACATTCAATAAATTGATCACAGACCTTTATGATACTCATGCTCCCATTCGTCCAGTACGGATGAAACATGCCCCAGCCCCTTGGCTCAACGACAATATCCGCAAACTAATGGCTTATAGAGACAGACTTAAGCGCAGACATAAAAATAACCCGATTGAGGATAACTGGATTAAGTTTAAAGCCGCAAGAAATCGTTGTAATCAGGTGATAAGAAACGCCAAACGGCGCCACGTTCACACCAATGTGGAAAAATGTTCTCCTCATAGACTCTGGCAATTTTTACGTACTTTAGGATTCGGTAAAAATAAGCAGGAGCCGATTACTTCTCTGGACATTGATGGTCTAAATCGGCACTTCTCATCCCCTCCTCACAGTATCGATACACTGTTAAAACAGTCGACAGTAAGACATCTTCTAGCTTCGCCCTCGCTAAATGACAACAGTTTCTCTTTCGCGCCAGTTTCGGATTTCAGTATTGAAAAAATTATTTTGTCGATTCCAAGTAAAGCAGTGGGTCATGATGGCTTGGGTCGTGATCTTCTTTTGCCGATCCTTAATACCATTATTCCTCCTATTACCCACATAATTAACTTCTCACTTTCTTCAAGCAGTTTTCCTTCCCTGTGGAAAATGGCGTATATGGTCCCAATTCCGAAGTCTACTAATCCCACCACATTCAAAGACTATCGACCTATAACAATCTTACCCTTTCTTTCCAAAGTACTTGAACGAGTGGTCAATCGCCAACTTCTGAATTTTCTCCACGCGAATAACCTCCTTAACCCTTTTCAATCGGGATTTCGTCCATCCCATAGTACCTGCTCTGCTCTTATCAAAGTTACCGATGATATCCGCCAAGCTATGGACGATAGGCAACTTACACTCCTTACCTTACTTGACTTCAGCAGCGCCTTTAACTGCGTTGACTACGACATCCTTTTGGCTATTCTCCGTTCACTTAACATTTCTGACTCTGCAGCGACATGGTTTGATTCGTATCTACATGGGCGTCAGCAGCGCATACGTATTGACGACAAATTCTCCAATTGGTGTGACGTGACAGCTGGAGTTCCGCAGGGTGGGGTTATATCTCCATTACTATTCTCTGTTTTCATAAATACTCTTGTCTCTGTTGTGAACTTCAGCTCTTATCACTTGTATGCCGATGACTTGCAGCTGTATTTATCTTGCAAGCAGGACTCTTTGTCTCATACTGTTCAGAAGTTAAACATCGATCTCGACTCTATTAGTGTTTGGACAGAGCAGTATGGACTCTTAGTTAATCCTGCTAAGACGCAAGTAATAATCCTAGGAAGTAGGGCCCTAGTGGACAAACTTGACTTACATACCTTACCCCAAGTTTGCTTCAATAATATACCACTACCTTACTGTACCGAGGTAAAAAATTTGGGTTTGCACATTAGAAATAACATGTCTTGGGATTTGCATGTGTCTGAAAGCAGCAAAAAAATATTTGCATCTTTGCATGCTCTTAAACGCATGCAAAAGTTTCTGCCATACTCTGCTAAAGTTACTCTTGTTAATTCATTGTTGCTCCCCATCTTAGATTATGCGGATGTATGCTATCCCGACCTCACTATGGAACTTTTTAATAAGCTTGACCGTCTTCTCAACTTATGCATTCGTTACATATTCGGACTGCGTAAGTATGATCACATTTCCAAATTCCGCACTGAACTCAATTGGCTTAATATCAGGTTCCGTAGAGATTCCCATATTTTGACGTTTCTTTATGGTATTCTCCATAACCCTAGTTCCCCATCTTATCTTAAAGAACGTTTTGTGCCCCTTTCGTCCCTCGACCGCAATCAGCGTCCTAGCAAGGCTTGGCTTCTTCGCACACCTGAGCATAGTTCATGCAAGTATACAAATTCTTTTACCGTGAGTGCAATACGCTTATGGAACCGTTTGCCGCTACACATCCGTGAAGCTTCATCTGTGTCAGTCTTCAAGACTAAGATAAAGCAACACTTTCTTGATTTGCAGAACGATCCATGATAAATTAAATCTTTTGTTTATAATGATATGAGTTGTTCGATCAATTCTCCTCAATAAAGCTATCGACGAGTCTTTGAGTACTTATGTATGTAAACTTGCAAGTAGTATATGTATTTTATCACATTATGTTGTTAGTTCTTAATATTGTATATGTTTATTAGGATGTAGTGTAATATTATAATTTATTGAGTATTTTAGTGACAAATAATATATCTATTTAAAATTGTATCTATACTATTCTGACATCATGGCACTACCCCCAACAACTTCCCCATTGCCAAAGGTTAGCTGGTAGAAAATACTAAATAGTATTAAGCTCGCCTGTGTACAAAAATTATTATTATTATATTTTAACTGAGACAGTCTATTTATTCGCAAAAACTTTACTATTTCTCAAGAAAACAAAACTCTTTGCTAAGATTTAAAAAAAAACTGTAATGTAAAAAACACACTAGTGTTTTAAATTAATGCAGCATAAACACGCGTGCTTTTTACTTTACATTATCGCACTAGATAATGTAAAGTAAAAAGCACGCGTGTTTATGCTGCATTATGACCCTAAGAACGCTGCAATAAGGGCCACTTTATAAGCAAAAGTGTTGAAAACATTTTTTACTTATCACCGTCATCGTGTCTCACATAAGCACAATACGCAAAAAATCATTCAAATCTGAATCATGAAACACTGATATCGGTACCCTAGAAAGCTCTGCATCCACTCATCATCACACATGTTTACTTACAACGTTTTGACCTAAATACGGCCCTTTGAAGCGTACCACGCGTGCGTCACGTAGCTTACAGATTGTACAGCTTGTAAGCTTACAGATGGTAAACCCTCTCAAGGTAAGCTTTTATGCTCGACGCGGGTAGTTAGGGAAATGAAAAATCATGAAAATGACAAACGGAATTCATTTTTCGTCGATTGATATTATTTTGTAATACTGGAAGGAGGCAACCGCCTCTGTGACCGAGTCGTAGAATGTTTGCCTAAAGACTAGGGGGTCGTGGGTTCAATCCTTGCGGTGAACCTTAATTCTGTATACTTCGGACGTTTTTGTGCCCGAAGTATGGCGATAGCGCTCACCACCTACCACGTTTGGAACGTAATAAATAGTGTAAAGTGGGTGTACCGAGGTTGGACTGTCACTTGCATTTCACAGTTCACACTTGTGAACACCTCTGGCACCCCCTCGGGGATTTATGTCGTGACAATATGTTTGTGTTTATACTTGGAAGGAGCACCTCTTGTAAGAGATATGAAGTCGGTGTTAGATGGCAGAAAGCAATAATGCCGCTTTTTAGCTCGACTTGGCGGGGGCACAAATTAATGAACTATTCCTCGAAAAATTAAATATTAAGGCGAGGCATTGTTAAACTTTTAATTCCAAATCAGCGCCTTAGGGGAGTGGAGTGAGGGGTACTTACTCCATACAAATATGCGCTCACGAACTAGCTCATGCCGTAAGGTCGTATGCGGCAAAACAGTATTTTTCATTTAAAATGACAACTATAAGTAATTTAATATTTCCAGTCGGCCATATTGAAGTGTATTTGTAGGCTAATTGAAATAAAAAACTTAGAGGCTACATTCGCTCCCGTTTGTCAGTAAAATAGAAATCTCTGTTTTAAAAGAGGTTTTCTAGATATTTTTTTCTCTGCTATGAAAATTAATCAATGAACTAAATCTTCGGGGAAAATGATGTAATATATAAATTGGAAATTACATATGTTATTTTATTGCTGAGAAAAATGGAGATCCATGTCGCCAAAATTTCGTGGCGTCGTCGCCTGAAGGTAAACAAAAATAAAGAATAATCAGTCTCATGATGAGAGTCGTCATGTCTCGGCATGACTTCATTGAAACCGTACAAGGAGAGTCATTAGGCAGTGGTGTAGTATCAATCACTCGTCCCTTACCGTCATCCGTAGATTGTGTGTAAGTCCCTGGACATACTTTTAAGTACAGTCAAGTAGAAAATAGACAAAGACATTATATTACAAAAATGAGAAAAAATACCCTTCTTATGTTTACAGCAATATAATTAATTATACGTGAAACTGATACGAATATATTTTTGTTTTATTTTAGAGAATGCATAAGTTGATGCCGATTTTGACATATCATACCAAAATTTTATTAATTTTAATCAGGATATTTTAGTTTGTAAATAATCCTTGCTCTTTCCACCACAAAACGAAATATGAAATTAAATATATTTATTTATGTAATATAGGTACATTATATAAACGTACAACAAGTCAGAGCAAAAAAAAAATTACTGATAATAATATAGCAATAAAAAAACAATTAAAAAAATAGAAAAGTTTGGCTCACTTATATTTAATAAAACCAAAGGAATAAATAATAAATATAATTCAAATATATAAAACAAAGATGATTAAGAAATTCTAATACGTTGAATTAATAAATATTATGCCTTAATACGATTAGTTATTAGATTAGCCTTTATAAGAAGAAGGGTAAAAAACTTAGTAAGATCATTTCTTTCTTTTTCCAAATCCAATAAACCGATTTAGATTTTTTTTTAACAGTTACTTTTAACATTTACTTGGAATAAAAAAAAATGAGAACTTAGCATGTGTTTTGAAATAACCTTGCGTTGTGTTCTCTCGTTTCCTTCATAATTACGACTAACCTTTGCTCGCGGCATTATTCAATCTTTGCCCCGTTTTAGATGATAATTAAAAGAAAACCGCATCCAGATCTATTGAGTGGTTCTCGAGGTAAAATAGAACATCCAAACTGACAGATAGACGGACAAAAGTTATATAAATTTTGTGGTTTGGTGTATAGTTCAATTATGTACTAATAACCCATTTCATTTAAAATTTCGCGAAAATTTTCATTGTACCGACACGATCTTTTTCCTACTTTATTATTTCTATACATATAATCGTAATATTTGTTTTCTCGAGTGACTCTCACGTTTTCACTCATTGCATGGAATCATCATTCAAGTACCAGATACAATCTGCTGATCGATCAAGTGAGCAGTCGTGCCTGCTCTAAGAAAACATGTATTTCTTAACATGGTTACTAACCGCCATGCTACGCAGTTAGAAAAAAGCAATTCATGTCAACTGTTTCCTTTTGTAGGTAGAAAAAAGTTTCTAGGATCATTATAACGCTTAATTTTTTTATAACAAAACCTTTTTTTTAGCTTTTGATTTAACCACACCCAAAGGTTGGCTGGAAAATATTTTCCTTTAAATAAGCCGACTTTGCAGGGCTTTTCTAAATTTTTCGTAATAAAGTTAGTTCGTAATATGTTTATGTGCAATAGAAAATAAAGAAAGAAATGTGGTATAAATCTTATATATTTTATTTAAAAAAAACAAGGAAAAATATACCTAGTGGGAATTTTAATGCGAGTTAGTTCAGTACAGGGTTGGGCAGATTAAGTGTCCTAGTTTGAAAGGGCTAAAAAAGTCTTAAGTTAATTTTAAAATTAAAACTCTATATATATTTTGGTTAAGTACAATTTAAAGGTCACTAAATCAATTCATATTTAAATCGCTCTCCTTTTACCTGAATAACATAACGTATTCTTCCATAAAATTAATTGCACGCGACACGCACCACCTCCTCTGATATGTCATCCCATAACTTAACCAACCGTTTCTTGAATGAATCCAAATTCAGGCCCTGTGTAATTTCGATATTGCTGAGCATGTATCCCCATATGGAAAAGTCCAGTAGATTCAAGCCTGTTGAAGATAAATCCATAGTATAAAATTGGAAAAATTAGCTCGACACCAGTCCCGAGTGAGTTGAACTTTGTGGGAGGGAGCCCTATCTTGCTGGAAACAGAAATAATCGTCCCCATACAAGCTTCTTGCATTCTTCAGCAAATAATTCTGCAAAACGGTCTCGATGTAGTATTTTTATCGATTTTTACACCTCTGTCGATAAAAAGTAGCGGCAACATTCCTCTTGGAGATATCGCACTCCATACCATGACTGCCGACGCACTTTGAAATCGTTGTACGGCAAATTTTTCAGCAGCAAATTTCTCAACGAAACACCATACACGTGATCGTACTGCTGATTATGGCTATCTTGTAATAGAAACATCTTTTCGTTAGAAAATATTATGTCATCGTCCATGTGCCAAGGAAGTAGCTCTCTGCATTTTTTCACTTTAGTTTTTTTTTAGCATCATTCAATCCATGAATTTTTTGCTTCTTGTAGGCGTTTAATCGAAGATCGTTTAGAAGACGGTACGGTTACGAAGAAGTACGGCTCATCGATTGCCTTGATACTTTCATATCTTTGGCGAGCTTGCTAGTACTCTGAGCCGGATTTCATCTAATTCGCTCACGAACACATTCGATGATCTTTTCGACACGAACAGATGGTTTCTGGCCAGGTTTGGGCCTGATTCTCAATGATCCAGTTTCTTTGAATCGTTTCATGGTCCGCGATATGAACCTGATATTAATGGTCAAGTGTTTCAGCTTCCTCAAAATCTCGCACGGTCTGAAATTTTGTTTTTGCAATTTTACGACGAGTTCGCGTTTCGCTTCCGTTATTGTAAACGTTAGATACAAACTCAAGGAATACATTTAATGGCAAGAAATTTTTTTTTATATTTAAAGATAAAAAATCAAGTTAAGAAAGTACGACACTTAATGTTTCCAATCCTGTATACATTACTTATTAGAACATGTGGTTTATATTTAACATCCCTTACCAAATACATCTTGAATGCATCTAGACTACGACGTGGCACGTCTGAAAATTTTAAAAACTATGAATTTGTAGCACCAGCTACGCCGTAGCAAATGGTGGCAGTGAAAGCAGTATCTGTCTTGAATGAATCAGTGAATGAATTTAATTTCTGGAAAGTACATAGTTATGAAATGTTTAGGTATGCTATAAAGTAATATGTAAACTTTAAACAATTTATAAAAAAATTAACAAAATAAAAGAAAAGCCATATAAAATAAAAATCTTATTGATCGAGATTTTAGAATAATAATAACTTAAAAGATTAAATGAAATGTTAGTTTTATATAAACATAAATATAATTTTATTTATATAAAATTTAGGGTTGACAACACTGGTAAAAAACCACTCGACGTACTAGTTTAAAATAAATTGTATGACGGTCTGATAGTTTATCGTTTATTGAGTTCCCCCTTGTTCTCTATCTCTTCATAGTTTAACACACGCCCAAGGATACTTAACACCATCTTACTCGCAAATCCCGAAGTTATTCGGGGAGAGCAAGAGGACAGCTCTCGTATAGGCACAACCAGGCGGCCCACCATGAGACAGATTGATGGCGGTATACCCATCCCCAATTGCCAGACCTTATATAAAATCGACTGGTGACCGGTAGCGGCGTCACTGATGCGAGGATTTTGACACCGCGCTCACCAACTCGGCTGCCCAGCGTGTGTGAGTATGGACATTTCTTCCAGGAGGATCGCTAAAAATGGCGAAATCTTTGTGAGGGTGGATGGATGGATAAACTACCCTCAAAAAGTTCCCAATCACTTTGGCTGGAAGATAAGTTAATTACGAGGATAAAGTTCATCCATGAATGTTTCTTTCTGTGTCATTAACAATTGTGTACTAATATTAATGATATTTACACAAAAACACCCGAAATAGAAGAGCTTGTATGAGTCAGTTGATAAAAATGGAACAAATAAAAGAGGTGTGTCAGCATCGCAGCAGATGGGGATTTGTAGTCCCTGCTTACTCATCCGGTTGACAAACGTGAGTAAGGTCTATTTAGAGTTATTTTGCTCTCGTTTTAATATTATAATATTTCAGAAACAGTGTCAGTCGACTCAACGCAGTAATCAATCATTCATCCCTGTCTACCCCTCGTGTCCCTCGTGTAAGCATAAATTCACAACTAATTTGATTATATAACTATCATCTGTGTCTATGTGTAAGAACAAGTTAATATATATCTTCTAGACTAACTCTTAATGATTTTCACAATTCAGTCAAGTTAAAAGTAGGGAATGGCAAAGTATTTATTTACCCTTATGTGTATACCACGTCTAAATAAAAGGATACTATGAAAAAAATCATGTGAATTTTTTTTCATCTCCCAAGTTGCCCGTAAGGTCACTATTTTTGAACAACTAAGAATGTTTTAGTTGATGTTTGTGATCTCTGGCACGTGGTTTAACAACCTTTTGCTCCACCCGTTCAGCTTAGGCAATATTTTATCACTCTTAAAAGTCTATGTGTTTACCAGAGTTATTGATAATAAAGAAAACTGCGTCCAAATCCGTTATATGTTTTCGAGTTAAATTGGAACAACAGCCAGACAGCAAATAAAAACAATTTAGTTTTGATTTCAGTACAACACTAACAACCCATTTCTTTTTAAAAAATTGAAAGACAGGACTTTTCTGCTACCTTATTATTGGTATAGATATATATAAATAACCTTCTTAACTATCAATATCGCTAAGACAATATATCGTAGCCCAGATCGTGATTCAGATCTTTCGTACAATTAAATTAAAATCATTGGCTATCCAGTACGGTCTTGCTAATTTCACAACATTCATTAGGAAAAAATTGACTAGCCGATGGCTATATTCGATCAATTGTTTTAAGAAAGTTGAGCAACAAAACTGCAGGCTTACCGTAAGACTAAAAGACATTAGTCTTTATTATGACGTCTATGTGCAGGGTGAAACATGATAGCACAAAACTTGTAATTTTCTTGAGTGTATCAAGCATCTCTCTAATCTATCAGTTAGCTATTACAAGATAAAAATGAAAGTGAAACTACGAAGAGAAGAAACGCCTTCCCTTAAATATTCCAGCCTCGTTAGCAGCCTTACAACCTGAAGCAGTCAAAGCATGTAAAGCCAATACTCCGTTAACAATTCAACCCTTAGCTTAGCGAAGTTTCGGCGAATGGAAGCCGCTTTGTTGTGACTACTGGTTTGGTTCCTAATAGTTCCTATGCACTTCTGATTATTAGAAATACCTGGAAGGGTGTCTTCACTAACCAATATGCAAGTTAACTTGTGTAAATATCACCCTATTACAGATCGTATAGTCACAACCAGCCAGATTACATACTTTTCAACACACTTGCTTATAAAGTGGCCATTATTGCAGCGATCTTAGGATGTCAGCATATTTAACACGCATGCTTTTTAGTTTACATTATCGCACTAGTGTTATTTACTTAAGAGATTTTTTTATCTTAGCAAAGAGTTTTGATGTCTTGAGAAATAGTAAAGTTTTTGCAAATAAATAAACTGTCTCGGTTCCATCCTTCCATCCATCCATCAGCCTGTTTCGTCCACTACTGGACATAGGCCTTTCCAGGATTTCGCCAATCTTGGCGGTCCTCCTGGAAGAATTGCCCATACTCACACACGCTGGGCAGGCGGGTTGGTGAGCGCGGTGCCAAAACCCTCGCACCAGTGTTTGTATATAAGGCCCGGCAATTGGGGATGGATATGTCTCAGTTAAAATATAATAAATAATCATTTAATTTTATCCAATTATTTATTTTTATCAACAAATTAACTCAAATTTTTGTTTTAAATACAAAAAATATTCAGTTTGTTAATATTTAATATTTGTCTGGCAATATTTGGCTGTTTGGCGGATGCGTCAGTGCCTCTATTTCCACCTTCGCGCGCATAGGTAAAATCTCCATCGCCATTTTTCAAAGAAAATTGTCAAGTCATAGCTGTGGTTTCGATTGAGGTAAAATAAGCAGTGAAATTTTATTATTTTTCCTCGCAAGTGTGTTGAAAAACGTCGTATGAAACCACAGACATTTAATTATTACTAAGTAGCAGACCAAACATACGGATTAAATAGCGTGGCAAGTTTCCATACAAAAAATAAGCTACATTTAGGCTTCATGGTACGAAGAAACGTATAAAAATGGGTTGTTTTGGCTGGTTTCTGTTTGGAACATATTTTTTATTTCCTAAACTAATCTCTAGTATATATTTTGTTTGGAAACAAGCAATGTTTATATTTAAAAGAGCCCGAAGTTTACTGAGCTGAAAATTACCACGCGTCGACTCTATACTTTTATTATTAACTAGCTTTTGCCCGCGGCGCCACCTGCGTGTTATTCGGTTTAATGACATGATTTTTTCCGGGATAAAAAGTAGCCTATGTGTTAAGTTAGGGTATAATCTATATCCATTCTAAATTTCATCCAAATCCGTCCAGCCGTTTCAGCGTGAAAGAGTAACAAACAAACACACAGATGATGAGGAATCATCATAGATGAGGAATCTAGCCGCCACCCTCAACGTCCTACAGGTCGTCGGTCCAGCGGGCACGAAATGGGCCTATGCTGCGATTAGCTGTACGCGTCTTCATTCTAATACCTTTTAGCCCCAACGGCCATCTTGTCGGCGACAAATATGGCCTGCCCACTGCCACTTCAACTTTTCTTGCATTCTGCTTCTGATTCTGCAGGCTGTCGGTTAGTTCCGATCACCAACGGGTCTCCTCATGAAGAAAAACATCAAGAAATGATTTGGCTTAGTTTCTAAAATACCTTTTAAATCTAGAACTTACCAATTATATATTTTGCCATGTTTTTGATATTGCCAAAATCTCTTAATGTTTGCATATTTCCCTAATTATATTCGGATATATTATAAGCAATACCTTATAACTGTATTACCTTCCCCGAACCGAAGATTTAAGTTCAAACTTCAAGGTCCCACACAGGAATTACCCGTTAACTCGCTGAGTTGTCGATAGTTTACACACAACGTGACCACTACCGCTCCACTGAGAAACTCGTAGTATTGGGGTAAAGTGCAGGTTAATACAACAGAGCAAAACTATTTGCTGCTTAAACAATACAACAACTTTGTACTAATAGCTTTGAGTGTTCCAGACATGTGGGTAGTTTAAATCTGCTTTTAAAGACGAGAACGTTCGTACCTGAACCACACATAACTCCAATGAATAAGCTTTAAAATATAAGGTAGTTGGTTGATTAAGCCAAATTCATACTGGACACTCAAACCAGCCAGTCAGGGCCAAAGTTCAATGACCCGTTATGTGAAATACGCAAAATTAAATTTAGACTTGGTTGTTTTTGACAAGGTATTGTACAAAAAGATATTTTTCGTGTTTCGAAAACCGGGTCACTGAACCTCGGACCTCACCATTTACCAAGACTTCAGTGTGAATTTGGTTTAATGGACCAAAATTACCTTTTATATTTTAAACACACACAAATACACGTGCAAAATAAAAAAAATACTTGCTCACACTGACCAAATAAATTTGGTATGAGCTTTCTCATAACCATCGCAGACGTTAATATAATTACATAAAAGTTATTTTGTCTTTTTAATTTTTTTACACTTTTTAGTATGATCAAGGTTTTCATATTTATGTTTTTCTTTATTTATAAGTCAAGTGGCTCAAAAAGTCCAGTACTTATTTATTTGATCTGCAAAACGGGTCGCTGTTATTATGACAATATGCTAGCTATGGCGTAGGCTTGAGTTAGCTACGACGTAGCTGTGTGCTAGCTACATCGTAGCTCACTCTTGCCTACGTGCCAGTAGTTACAAGCAGTTGTGTAGTATCAGTAATTCATCCGTTACTGTCTTTCGTAGAAATCGGTAATCGAAGCGTAAGCCGTAAAAATAAGCTACAGCATAGGCACGAGTGAGCTACGACGTAGCTACGTGCTAGGTGCGGCGCAGGCAAGAATGAATTACGACGTAGCTACGTGTTAGCTACAGCGTAGACACGAGTGAGCTACGATGTGGCTAGGTGCTAAAGAGGCTGTGGTTACAGGCAGTTGCAAAGTATCAGTATTCTATAGATTTTTGCGGACGTCCTGGAAAGACTGATCACTGCCTTGTCTCTTTTAGGGGGTTTCCATTAGGCATGGTAATGGCCAAGCGGAAGTCGATTTTACGTAAAAAAGCTACAGCATAGGCACGAGTGAGCTCTACGACGTAGCTATGGGTCATTACGGGCTTAGGCACGAATGAGCTACGAAGTGGCTACGAGTTCGTTACGTAGCGTACTTACGTCAAAATCGTTAGATCTTCAATGTGTTTAATCTGAGTGTTTTTTGGAATATTTCACTCTTATCTCTTTTAATTTTGAGAGTTTAAGAACCATTTTGTGTTTTTATTTTAAATTTATTTTAACGATTGAATTGAGGTTAACTGTTATTTACCCAAAACTGCATAGATCGCAAGCGATATATTATTTAATACTCCCTGTGCGACTGTTTTGACGTTTTCCTCTAGCACATCTCCGTTACCGAAGCAGCAATATCTTCCTAAACATTAATTACAAATTAATCCCATTAAAATCCACGAAAGTGGCCGGCCTTAAACAAAACTACGTTTGTTTAGTGGGCACTCCGCGCCCTCTACGCTTGGTCATAAAATATTTTATTGCTGCAGTAAAACCGGATAGTTCTGTTACAACACAACTTCACCGGGCATTCCTCGGAGGATGTCGCAGTTAAACGACCGAGAAATTAAAGATAAAGTTACGTGAAGCCACTTTTTTTGTGTACTTCATTTGGGAGGGAAATAAACAGGGTAGTGTTCGTAAATGAATGTACGGGACTACATATACCTAAATTAATGATGTACGGGTCTACACGTTCGAGGGTAACCTTGTATGATAATACTAGCCTTCCCCCTGCGGCTCCTCTTGCGCTTATTCAAGCTCTGTGCCGTTTTAGGCCTGGGCGTTATTTTACTTATACCCTTTATAGCTTATATTATATTAAACATGGCCACTACGATGCATGAAAACTAATAAAACCGCATCCAAATCCGTTGAGATTTTTACTACCATTATAAGTAATAATATAAGATGACATCTTTCTTGTGAACATAAGACTGATGACGGCCCTATGCCGTGAGCCGAAATATATCGAGGACAAATATATATATATATATTTATATTAATAGCTGTCCTAAATAAATAATAAGGCTCAAAAAGGGTAAAATATATATTTATTCATACTTTCTTGTGAACCAAACACAATAAAAAAAGGATTTTTATTTATTTTATTTTTGAAATCTAACACCTAATCTAATTTTATTTATTAGGAAAACCATGACATAACGAAAATTTTACGAGCATTTGTTTGTTTTTTGTTTTGCTTGCTAATGTTTAATGTGACCAAAATGAATAGAAAATTGCCAAAAAAAAGTAACATTGGCTGACTAAGGTAACCGTGGCTTGTCACCACTCCCATAAAAAACCATGCCGTCATATGTTTAGACATGACGAAATGAAAAATCGTACCCATGTGTGTAGTTCTTAGATACATTCGGGACGGGCGCGCTTTATTCTCAGTCTCATAGAAACTTTCCATTAGTCGCTGTAGTGCACTAGCTGAACTTTGTAGAGAATAAAAACCGTCCAAGTGCGAGTCGGACTCTACAAAAACGGCAAAAAAATCATGTCTGTTGTATGGGAGTGCGCAGGTCCGACTCGCACTTGGCCGGTTTTAGTATTTGTTGTTATAGCGGCAATAGAAATCTGTGAAAATTTCAACTGTCTAACTATCACGGTTCATGAGATACAGCCTGGTGACAGACGGACGGAAGGACAGCGGAACTTTAGTAATAGCGTCCCGTTGGTTACCCTTTGGGTATGGAACCCTAAGAAACAATAAATACATTATAGTAATTTA
This sequence comes from Ypsolopha scabrella, assembly GCA_910592155.1. NCBI lineage: Eukaryota > Metazoa > Arthropoda > Insecta > Lepidoptera > Ypsolophidae > Ypsolopha > Ypsolopha scabrella. The sequence goes on from OU342978.1 coordinate 3,330,269, forward strand.
AACATTGTGCTTCTATCTGCATATATCAGAAAGTTTGCAGTATACACCTTACAATCATAAACTACGAAAATAAAATCGACAGAATAGAAATAAAACCGACATAACTTTTCAGCCTACTTTCCTCCCTCGACTGACCTTTTTTATTCGACTGTAACCACAAAACCTTTACGTAGAGTAATGTAGCATTAAGTGAAAACAGCCACAGAGTAATAAAATAGTTGACTGCCTGCTTTTCCGCGTTGTAAACATAGTGAATGGTCGAGAATCAATCAGCCAACTTAAATATGTAATTTCCCGGAGAAAAAAATCCGTAAAGAACAAATAATATGTTAGGGTGTGCTTAAACCAATGATGTTTATAGTAATTTAGATTAATATATTACGGGTTAGTGAAATACTATCAAAAACTGTGTTTACAATTTAGGATACATTTTTAAGAAGAAAAAAAATGTCAAATACTTTAAATACCTGTTATAAAAAATAAACAACTACTCGTATAACATCATAAAGATATGTTTATTAGCCAGCACTAGCAATATCTACATACAACATGTAAGTAGACAGGAATCAATAAATACAACCACTTAGACCACTTTTAAAAATGCAAAAAAAACAAAGTAGAAATAAGAAAACCCCATAAAAAACTCGCAATAAGGAAGTTATTATCTGTTAACTAGTCATTTCCATGTAATGCTACTTACAAAAATAAAATATTTTGCTAGCTAGCTTCAATTGCGTGGAAGTATCTTATAGATAAAAACCAAGTATTATCGACAGTTTTCGGCTAGGCAGTATTTTATCAACACCCCTTATAGCCAATAAGTTGATCAAGGTCACTAAAAACAACATTGCATTCAAATCTGTTAAGTAGTTCTCAAGTTAAATCTGAACATATTTAGGTAAACAACAATGCATTCAAATCTGTTAAGTAGTTCTCAAGTTAAATCTGAACATACAGACGAATTTTCTTAAAATTGTGGTGTTTGCCTCCAATAAACAATTTAATTCAAAATTTAGCAAAAATAGTCAATGTACAGCCTAGACCTTTTAATACTTTTTTAAAATGTATTATTTATATAGATAGTATAACTATCATATCAATAGTCATCAATGAACAAACGAATAAGTAACCAACAACCATTTGTTTGTTGTACCAATTATTTAGGGATATGGCATAGGCAAGATTAAACACATTCTTTTACATCAAGCGAAAACAACATTTAATACGTTGCATTTTAGTCTACAATCGCACGCTCTTCGTCCTTGCAGTTACGACGACAGAAATGCCTCGCGTTCGTGAAAACAATATATTGTTTAGATTTCTTTATCTATGTTTGCCGTAAGAACTGCAATTTCAAGTAACTGCAATAGGTATCAATAATAACTATTTTACTATATAAAAACCAAGCAAATCTGTTGAATAATACAGGAGAAATGAATTTTTTAAACATGAAATATCATGAAAACTGAGGTTTGCAAATTATTTTTTTCTGAATTGAATATTTAATTATCACAAAAGATCACTCAACGTCATATATTTTTTTCAAAGGATGGACCTCACAGCTTCTTCAGAAAACTACAATCAAAAAACATAAAACTCTTTTTTGTTGTGTCATGTTGACTATAAGGAAAAAGCACTTTTTGTTGAAAAAATTTGCCAATGGCTTGGAAACTTTTGCATTCGAGTAACTTTCAAAAACAGACCATAGAAGACGTTCCGTTAGCCAGCTGTGTCAAAATATTGTTTTAGGTTCAAAACGTTAAGGTGTTCAACAAATTTAGAACGTGTTTATTTTTTGGAGATTTATGCAAAAAAATAACACAATTTTGCTGGAAAAACATTACTAACATTAACGTTTAGTCGCGAAGTGCCATCAATCATTTAATACTCATTATACAAAATAACGAAAACAATCATTTACTAAAACATAGCACTATCCAACTTTTCCTTGTTTCACCGCACTACTCGGCCGCACACTTCTCCAGATATGTTTTTTTTTCGTTGTGCGATGGACATATTGCGCCTTAAGTATCGTTATGGCTGGTTAGAGCAGAGCCTTGTGCAACTTCCGCAGGGTCTCGTTTCCGTTTTTATATCGGATATAAAAAGTTTTCTAATCAATTGACTACAGTTTACTATTTTGTTGATTATTCTCGTAAAAGATTGATGGTAAGAATCTTATATTGAGGCATAGAAAAATGTGTAACTTTCCTTATTCCACTGAAACAAATTACCCGAGAACATAACGTAAGAACACGAATAAAAAAAGCTGGTTAAGTTTACGTCGTCGTGGAAAATGCAGGTTCCGTCAATTTACACATCATTTTAAATGTTAAAAAAACCACTTGTCCGGCGAGTCGTTCCGTCGTTCGTTTTCCGTTTTTTATGATTTAACTGCAAATGTATAGTTTTCAGATTTTTCCCTATACTTGTAGTAAAGGCGGTATACTTGCCAAATTTCATAGTTCTAGGTCAACGAAAAATAACCTATAAATTTTTATTCCTTTGAGAGTGTCTAAATAAACTTGGAAGTTTGATTTTTTCACAGCTTCAAGGGACTGTAGACTTGAGTATATGGTTTCAATTTCAACTCGATACCTACCCGCATTCCCGAGATAAAGGGTCTTGACAGACAGACGGACGGACAACAAAGTGATCCTATAAGGGCTCCGTGTTTTCCTCTTGAGGTACGGAACCCTAAAAACGGATAAATTCACTTTCAATCTCCATGACGTGATTTTTTTTTATAAAGCCGATTTCATATTGAAGACTCGGTAAGTGATTCAGTGAACCTAACTGTGAAATACGTTAAATAAAATTTAGACTTCCAATAGTAAATGAGTCGGCATTGTTCTTGAACAAGTATAGAGGCGCAAAAAAATATTTTTCGTATTTCGCCAACAGGGTAATTATAATTTTATAGGTACAAATCATTATACATACAAATTATATACATACATATATGTACATACATGCAAACCTAAAAATTCATTTCTTAAATTCATAATGACTAAGATTATACATATGATTTATAACGAAATCCATCGTTTTATTATTATTATTTAGAGTACAGTACAAACACAAGTTTGGGCCGAATTCGAACCTGCGAACTCTTGCTTTCACGGCAAGTGCGCTACCGCTACGCCACCGAGGTCCTCATACTGGACTGTTGAATTTCTGCACCTTAACTATACAACGAATTTTTGCCTATAATGCACATACTGGACGCTCACGAGGGCGTTTATGTGACGTTGGATCAGAGTCTGTCTATTTAAAATTTGTTTCAATTGATCTTTTCTAGTCTTTAGCTTACTCAAAAAAAAATTAATGACCAATTTTTAATTCACTACAAAAGATTTTTGTTGAATTAAAATTTGCTGCTAAAAAGACAAATCACTGTTCTCCAAACACATATTGTTAAAGCAGGCAAACCTTTTCTATGGTCTGACAGTTATTCGGTCAACACATCACGGGTTCCGCAGCTCCAATCGTGGCTCCTAACAATGGGAACCCATTACCGACCTGATTAAGGGTCCACGAAAATCCAATAATTCGACACAAACTTTCGCCCACCGCATTGTCACGCGGCGCATAAAAGACATAAGGGCAGCTGCATGCTTGCGAACTGTTATGTTTTGCGATACACTTTTGTTCAAGTTATTCTCTAGTGTGATTTAATACAAAAACCAGCCTATTCTGACTCCTTTGACTTAAAATGTGTGTTTAATTTTAATTACTCGTTTTTATTCACAAATTGCCTCTACTGTGCCTGATATTATACGTCGATAGGACTCAGGATGAAGTGTGCTCTCAGGAGTAAAGTACCTATTACTCTTCTTTAAAATCCAGGTTAATCCGGATTAATAGCTATCCGGATTTACGGACGCTGGCAGGAAGTTCCTCATGTTTACTGTACAAATGATGAACGAAGATTTGAAACGGTGCGTTTGATGTGTCGAAATACTGTTAAGATCCAACATTGACAAATGGAAAAAATATCAAAAAATCAAGTCATTGACTACTCTCTTTTTAGTGTATCTGAATTTATCTTCTTCAGTACAGAAATCAGTAAAAACTATAAACAGTGCTGCATAATTTTTTGCATATTCTTTTTTACTAATACTAGCTCCCTGATTGCAAATGAATGTCGCACGGTTCGCCGATCCGTGTCCAGCCTAAATATTCGCACGAAATTGAGCAATCTGAACGAGCACAGCCGTAAATTTCATGTGCCGAACGAACGGCGACGGTAAAAAGAACCTTTATTCGTACAAAAAATGCCTACCATAAAATATTATTACCATTTTGCTCCGGGATTCTCTAACTAATCTGAACTTTTAATATAGCTCTGCTACTGGTGGTTAGATGTCTGCACTATTGTGACGCAGAAGAAGTTTTTAGGTAGATAATCATGTTTGTTAGAAGTTATTTGGAGTATTAAAGTAGGTAGTTACTGAAGTTTTTCTTATTACAAGAAAGATATTTGTTTTTCTTCGAGCAACAGGCAGAAACTACAAGTTAAAGTTGATGAATTTTCAGAAAGTTTCACTTAGTTGTTCGCCAAATTAGTTGTTTTTTTCAGGGCTTGACAAAATATAAGTGTTTCGTTTGTTATCGTTATCGTAACCTTTTTTAAACGCAGGATATGAGTTGGTACTTCAGTACTACGAAACTACAAATGTTTAATAATCAGATAACATTTTACTGTATTGTAGGCGTCAGAGTATTTGAGCGATATCGAAGTTTATTAATCAATAAAAGACATAAAAACCTCTTGGTAACTTTTACTCGCAGTAATGAAGTACTTTTTTGTTGCAAATAAAAAAGTTGTTTTACTACTTTGAACCATTTTCATTGATTGTGACGAATAATTTTATGGCTTTGTAGAGAACAACAATATTTCATTCAGTGAAAGAGTTGTTCTGTTTTTAGTAAGCTTTATGTTGAAATCAAAATATATTTATTTAACTTCGCCCATACTACAATAAGCTAATTACATCAAAAACTATTTTACAAGTACCTAAAGTTTGTTTTTCAGAAACGCAAAATCACCGCGTTTTTATTTATTGGCCAATTTATTGTTACACCCCATCAGCAACTAATATTTCCCCTTTTGGTTCGGACTAAGCCAAAACTATATCTGCCAAGCAGCCTTAGAATTTATTTCCCCATCAGACAAAATTTAAGGCCAATCAAGATATGTGTTGATTGCACAAAAAAAGTCTCGGAAAGAAACAAAATACTTTTGTCTTGCCCAAAAACCCCAGTTTTGTGCATAACAAGTTGCTTTAAAAGCCAACATAATTAATTTTAAGCCTAAAGTTTTGTTATCTGAATCACAAAATTAGTGATGAGTTAAAAGGATCATAACTTTTTATTCATTAAGCTTTCATAATTGATTTGATGTGTGTCTCGCTTGACAGTACATGGTTTTAATTTCAACTCGATACTCCCGAGATAAAGGGTCTAGACAGACAGACGGATGGACGGACGAACAGACGGACAGACAAACAGACAGACGGACAACAAAGTGATCCTATAAGGCGTCCGTTTTTAGGGCTCCAAGGAAAAAACGGAACCCTTATAGGATCACTTTGTTGTCTGTCTGTCCGTCCGTCCATCCGTCTGTCTGTCAAGACCCTTTATCACGGGAACGCATGGAGGTATCGAGTTAAAATTAAAACCATATACTCTGGTCTACAGTCCCTTGAAGCTGTGAAAAAATTAAACTTCTAAAATAACGTGAAACAAAGATACGGCCGCTTAGCAGCCAAAAAACGTATATTTTGATACTCTCAAGAGAATCAAAATTTATATTCCGTTGATCTAGAACTATGAAATTTGGCAAGTAATATCATCTTACAATACAAGTATAGGGAAAAATCTGAAAACTATACCTTTGTAATTAAATCATAAGCATAGTGGTAAGGAGCTAAATACTAGATTTACAGCTAAAGATGTTAGTAGGGCTATAAGATCTATGGCGAGGAGAAAGTCTCCTGGCCATGACGGGCTTAGTATCGAACATCTTCAACACGCCGGCCCACATCTAACAAGAACTTTAGCCATGTTCTATACACTCTGTACGGGACATTCGTACTTACCTGCCGAAATGACAAAAACTGTGGTGGTACCAATTGTGAAAAATAAAACTGGTGATATAAGTGACAAGAACAACTATAGGCCAATTTCACTGGCAACTATTGTGGCTAAATGCTTGATCCATCCATCCATCAGCCTGTTTCGTCCACTGCTGGACATAGGCCTTTCCAGGATTTCGCCACTCTTGGCGGTCCTTCTTGAAGAAATGCCCATACTCACACACGCTGGGCAGGCGGGTTGGTGAGCGCGGTGCCGAATCCTTTGCACCAGTGACGCCGCTGCCCGTCACTAGTCTGTTTTATATAAGACCCGGCAATTGGGGATGGATATACCGCCATCCATCGGTTCCAGGCAATGGTGGGCCGCCTGGTTTTGCCTGAGAGCTGTTCTCTTACTCTCCCCCGAATAACTTCGGGAGGATTTGCGAGTAAGATGGTGGTACCTCCACAGTCGAGCCCGGCATCAGCTCTACCACCTTAATGCTTGATAGTTTGCTTAATTCACAAATGGACAAATATCTAACATTACATGATAACCAGTTTGGTTTCAGACCGGGATTGTCGACCAATACTGCCGTATTGTGTTTAAAGCAGACTGTCCGGTATTACACAAATCGAAAAACACCTATTTATGCTTGTTTCCTCGATCTATCGAAGGTATTCGACTTAGTTTGCTACGACATCCTATGGCGTAAATTTGAAGAACTGGAGATGCCAATAGAGTTAAATAATATCTTTAAATTCTGGTATCAAAGTCAGGTCAATGTTGTCAAATGGTCGAATGCCTTCTCGTTGCCGTATAGGTTGGAGTGCGGGGTGAGGCAGGGGGGGTTGTCCTCGCCTAAGCTCTTCAACCTGTACGTTAATGCACTGATAGAGGAGCTCAGCGGCACCAGGGTCGGCTGTCATATTGACAGGACATGTCTTAATAATATTAGCTACGCGGATGACATGGTGCTGCTGAGTGCCGCTGTATGTGGTCTCAACAAGCTGTTAAACATTTGTGAAAAATATTCTACAAGCCATGGCCTGAAGTATAATGAAACGAAGAGCGAATGCATTGTGTTTCGGGCAGGGAGCAAATTTCCATCGAATGTTCCACCGATAAAACTGAATGGAGGCCCACTAAAAATGGTGGACCAGTTCAAGTATCTGGGACATATAATAACATCCGAGCTGAAGGACAATGCAGATATTGAAAGGGAGCGCAAGTCGTTGTCTGTCAGAGCGAACATGATAGCTCGCAGATTTGCTTGTTGTTCCACTGAAGCTAAGATCACTCTTTTTAGAGCTTATTGTACATCCTTTTACACCAGCAGTCTGTGGGTTAGTTATACGCAAAGACAGTACAGTGATCTGCGCGTTCAATACAACAACGCGTTCAGGATGCTGATGGGGCTGCCCCGGTTCTGCAGTGCGTCGGGAATGTTCGCGGAAGCGCGAGTAGATTGCTTCTACGTGACCATGCGCAAACGGTGCGCATCCCTGGTAGGCAGAGTTCGGGCCAGCGCCAATGGTATCCTGAGCATGTTCGAATTGATGATTCATGTACTTAAAAATATGTAAATATAGGATTATGTTATTATGTTACTAACAATAGGTTAAGCAGTTTTCAATTTTACATATATTTTTATTACTAATATTATTGTAGATACTGTGTGTGTTATATGGCTATTTGCTGGCCGAAATAAATGAAATGAATTGAAAAGCAATATAATCCTTAACGGATACCTCGGTGGGCGAGTCCGACTCGTACTTTTTTTGACGTACGGTACGATAAAAGTGTCAGCAATAAAGAGGGCCACAAGTACAAATAAAAATAATATTATAAAAAGTGCGAGTAACAGGTACCTCGTAATTTTTCTGGCCAAATCACATTTGGCAAACGTGTTTAGGAAAATTATGTTAGTGTTTATTGGTGCTTATTTTTTAAACTTATTTATTAACAGCCTTAATGTTTCTTCAAGACTCTTTTTAGCTGTTTGAGCACAAACTTTTTATTACAATATGCTCAGACAAGGCAGCGGCCAGCTCGAAAGATTCAATTTTCCTGTGTTTCAGTAACTCTTTAATATATTTCTTCTACTATATCATAAAAGCAATAATAACAATCAGACAATATTTTGCTGGAATTTTAAGGGAATTTTGAGTAACTTATAATTTAACTCTTCGTAGTTCCACTCTTAATGTAATGTTGTAATTAGCATTTTAAAAAATATGTTCCAGTACGGGATAAGGGTCTTGAGTTGTTAAAAAATGAAAATACAGTTGTTGTATAAAAACTGTTTTTGGTATTATTTAGGCCCATCTGTATAAATATATAACTTAATTATATTGTTATACATATAATTAATATATAAACATACGTATTGCATTGCCCTGTCTCCTTAGGACGATATTTATGCCTCATTAGGATCGGATTTATCAGAAAAGGCGACGTGTTGCAAAAGCAAGACCATAAGTAGCTAAGGTGGTAGAGCTGATGCCGGGCTCGACTGTGGAGGTACCACCATCTTACTCGCAAATCCTCCCGAAGTTATTCGGGGTAGAGTAAGAGAACAGCTCTCAGGCAAAACCAGGCGGCCCACCTGGGACCGACGGATGGCGGTATATCCATCTCCAATTGCCGGGCCTTATAAAAAACAGACTGGTGACGGGCAGCGGCGTCACTTGTGCAAGGGTTTCGGCACCGCGCTCACCAACCCGCCTGCCCAGCGTGTGTGAGTATGGGCATTTCTTCCAGGAGGACCACCAAGAATGGCGAAATCCTGGAAAGGCCTATGTCCAGCAGTGGACGAAACAGGCTGATGGATGGATGGATGGAAGTAGCTAAAGGGTAAGCAATATGCGGTCCTAATACCAATAACAAATAACAGCATTCATTTCACATATTTAGAGTAAATCTAAAACTTAAACTGAACGAAACCAAAACGGACGGAAATCAAAACGTAAACTCAAAACGCGACGTTTAAGTTGACTCAATAAATCGTGGTTATAAGAGTTCGTGCACACGTGATACGCTTTAAGCGGAATGCCACGAAAATAGCGGTTTATTCAAGTTGGTGTTTTATTTTATAAATTTTTTCCGTTTTTATTTATACAATTATTTAAATGGTTATTTATTTCTTTGACATTGATAAGAACTCATTCCGAGCTTCGACCCCGACCTTCCTCAGCCATTTAAGGCGCATAGGCACGCCACCGTTTTAGTACAAAATTTGATTACCCGTTTCTCTGTTGTTTTTCGTTATAGACTTAAGTATAAGACCTCAATAGTTTAATACAGGCATTTACAAAGTCGCTATTTGGCTGAAATGTTAAATTTTGATATATGTACAATCTGAGGCAAGAAAACAACTTTGTATGTAAATCTGTTCAGCTTAATATCTTTAAAACAAAATTAATATTCAAAATTTTGGCAAAATTCTGCGTTTTAAAATACTAGCACCAGATGATGGAAGTCATATAGTTTGGTCTATTATGAAAAACAACTGAGAAACGGATTAATAAATTTTGTACTAAAACGGTGGCGTGCCTAGGCGCCTTAAGAAAACAGGTTCCAAAACATCGTCTCCACGCCCTCACAGTACTCAGGCAAAATTTAAATTATACAACTTATTAAATTATAATACACTCAGCGTCAAAAAAATCGCACCTTTTAAAAAATGTGCTTCAAACAAATTTTATTCTTATTTAAAACCAGTTTCGCGGGATTTTTTAGGTATCAATTGAAAGGTAATAAAACATATTTAAATATTGAAAAAAAAAAGTGTTTTTCATTACAAGGGCATAAAAAAATACAGGTTGATTGGGAAAGAAAAATCATCTTTATTTACGCTCTACAACAAAAGAATTAATTATTCAGAAAAAATCATTCTTAAAAGTAATCTAAAACCTAGTGTTACCTCCTCTTGCCCTGATAACAGCTTCCATTCGATCTCTCATAGACCTAACCAATTTCAGGACTTGATCTTGTGGAATGCTGTCCCATTCCGAAATTACGGCCTCTTGCAGGTCCTGGAGGGTGGTAGGAGCAGGATCTCGTGACCTAACTTGCCGTTTCAGTTCATCCCAAAGGTGCTCTATCGGGTTCAGGTCTGGACTTCTCGCCAGCCACTGCATGATAGGGATCCCAACCTCTTGAAGGTAGTCACGTACAATAAACGCGGTGTGGGAGCCAGCGTTGTTGTGCATCAAAGTAAACCCATGGCCGACGAAACCAGCATATGGGACCACATTCTCTTCCAGGACTTCTGTGATGTACCAGTGAGCAGTCAGCGACCCTTGCCCGCGAGCACCTCCAGTCCGGGAAACGCATACAAGGTCAGTTTTGCCGTCGCAAGATATGCCGCCCCAAAACATGCGGGAGCCACCCCCGTATTCCACAGTTTCTTGAATACGGGCTTGTGCGAATCGCTCCCCCTGCCTCCTGTACACTCTTTTTCGCCTGTCATTACAGAAAAGGCACACCCTCGTCTCATCTGAGAAGAGAACTGTTCGCCATTGGTCTAGCGTCCAATCGACGTGATCGCGGGCAAACTGCAAGCGGGATCTACGATGCTCTACAGTCAATCTTGGGCCTGTAGCAGCTCTATGGGCGGCTATTTTCTTCTCTGTTAATCTTCTTCTAATCGTAGAGTCACTTGCAGTTGTACCACGAACTGCTTGGAGTTCCTGTCTTATCTCAACAGCATTGGAGAACCGAATTCTCAAGCTCGTCGACACTATGAAGCGGTCATCCCTTTCAGATGTGCAGCGTCGTCTCCCAGATCCATGTCTTCGGACAAAGCCACCAGTCTCCCGGAATCGCTGGACTACTCTTCGAACAGCAAAACGGCTTAGGTTGAGTTGCCGGGCAATATCACACTGCCGCACCCTTCGGCGCAGCAGTGCAAGAACTTGTGCAGCTTCTTCAGGAGTAGTATCCATGTTGAGGGTAGTATTTTTTACTTGTGCGCTTAACGTGTGTCACCTTCAAAGTTTGGATAGTGAATGACCTACATTTGACGTGTAATTACCTTTTTATACCCCTTTTATGTAGCGGAACTAGCGACCGTTTGAACGCGTATTTGAGCAATACTTTTCTTAATACCACGATATTCGAGAGATTTTTATCGTTTATAAAATGAAACGATTGTTTATTTCAAGGTCGTTTAATGCCCTTTCAATTGATACCAAATAGTTCTCTCATATTTGGTTTCAAATAGGAATTAAAATGGTTTGAAGTAAATTTTTCAAAAGGTGCGATTTTTTTGACGCCGAGTGTATTATTATTTCATAAATATCATTCATTTGACTACTGGAGTCTTTTATTTAATGATATTTAATATTATTTATATATATTTTGTATCATATTAAATATCATTAAGTATTATTATTTTAAATATGATATATTAAATAATTATTATATTTAATATAATATAATATTAGAACATTTTAATAACTTGGATAATTAAAATTTTGCCTGAGTACTGTGAGGGCGGGCGTGAAGACGATGTTTTGGAACCTGTTTTCTTAAATGGCTTCGGGGTCGAAGCTCGGAATGAGTTCTGAATGTTTTGATAAGCTTCAGATACTCAGTCTAGCAACAATTGCGTTACATTCTCGGAATTTATCTTTGAAGGAACACGTGGAAATTCATTACACATTTCCCGGTTTGTGGTGCCCTATCGTTTTTGATGTAAGTACTCGAATTATCGATAGGTTACTATGAGCAAACTTTAGGTTTTGATTATGGATTTTTCTTTAGGTATTTTCGAAGAGCATTTTTTAGGTATGGGACTGTTTATGCTCTATTGGCGTATAAGTTATTGTACATCATTCAACATGTACCAACCACTTCTGTGGTCGGTTGCTTTGACATCTAGACCAGTAAACTGGAGGTTGCAAGTGAATTTTATATACTTTGGACCCATTCTTTATCTTAACCTAGTAGTATTTATATTCGGTAGTAGGTGAATACATTCATGATATATTAAATCTTGCGACAAAACAAAAAAACTTACGTTTTATTTCCTAAATCGGCACACTTTGTTCACAGTATAGGTAACAACAGTAGTTTAACTAGGAGGCGTCCTTGAAATTAATACGTACGGCCGCTCTGCACCTAAACTCGCTCTAGGGCTGCCAACTGACTATTTACGTATTTGATAATGCTATATTATTACTATAAAAGTTGTATTCAAGCAACCATACAATGCACAACATATTCTGTAATTTCGTGCCATAATTTACGAAAGTGCGCGGGAGCGTCACAGTGACAACGTGCGTACGTAACTGCGGTGCGACCGCGACTGTCGTGAACCGAGTTGTACCGAGGGGGTTCGTTTCGGCCCGTTTGTATGGAGATATAATACTATTACTTATTTATACTATGCTTTGCTGCTTAAATCTCAGTCCGTGGCATCCATGTAATGCGGAATCGTCACGTGTTTCCTCGCACGTGTGAAATGGCCTTTACATTTGTCTGGACTTTGAAACTATCCTCTATAACCACAGCATAAACGGCACAAACGCACACTGAACTTTAAACTCTATTTACAATGGCTAATGGTTCATTTCTGCGTTATTGTTTGGTTTAATAAAGCTTTTTAATAGTTTTCGGTGTCCGTTCTAAACGTTTGCTTGGTCACTGGTACGGTGAAATTATAAAATACTGTGCAGATAAAGTTTGGAGCATTTTGTTATTATTTTAATAGAAGTTGTGTATCTCTTTACTTGCGCAACGTGTTTAGCGAACTTTAAGTCAGTCCGATGTACCAAAAGAGTAGCAGAAGTTGGTAAATCTGGCAAAAACATATTTGGGATGCACGAAAGGAGGCCCGCCAAGAGCCCTTATCTGAGAGAATTCCAATATAGAATTAAAGAATAGAATAAGAATAAAAAAGGTTTATTGCCAAAACTAAACATATCAAATTGCAGCCTTAAATGTAGGAGAAAAAAGTTTTAAGCATTCCTGGCAAATGGCAGTATGCTCAGCAAATCTGCCGATGTATAGAGAGTGAACAGCACTGATTTTCAGCATACTCCAGACATAATTAAATAATTTAGGAGGTAAAAAGGCGCATGTAAATTAAAATATAAAATAAATGCTATCCAGCTAGGCAATGCCGCCAGCCTTTTGGATACCTTACCATGTCACGGTGGCGATCTGCACATCTAACATGAAGGACCATATCGAGCTCGATAGCGCTTGATACAGTGCTCTGTCTCACTCTGTTGATCTACCTAAAGAGGGACAGACAGTGGTATATAGAGCTGTCAGAGCTCCATATGGTCTACCATGCAAGAGGTGCTGGCTACCTCAACAACTCACTCAACGGATTTGCAACTGTTTTTTTATTGTCTTCGTAGTGACCCTGGTCAACAATAGGCCACAGGAAGTGTTCATAAAATAACGCCCCAGCCAAAAGCAGGGCAATGGTTGAAAGCGAGAACTACTCAACGGATTTGGATGCGGTTTTTTTATCATCATCGTAGTAACACAGGTTAAAAGGGTTGTTTTCCACGCAAGCAAAGGCTGAGATAAAACTACTGATTATTCCAATACGCTATCCAGCTAGGCAATGCCGCCATCCTTTCGGGTACCTGACCATGTGACGGTGGCGATCTCGCTAGGAACTTTCAAAGATTACCCGCATCCATCCATGCATCAGCCTGTTTATTCCACTGCTGGACATAGGCATTTCTAAGATTTCGCCACTCTGGGCGGTCCTCCTGGAAGAGATACCCAATCCATACTCACACACACTGGGTATAGGCGGGTTGGTGAGCGCCGGGCCAAAACTCTCGCATTAGTGACGCCGCTGCCCGTCACCAGTCTGTTTTATTTAAGGCCCGGCAATGTGGGATGGATATATTGCCATCAATGGGTCCCAGGTAACGGTGAGCCATTTGGTTGTGCCTGTTTAACAGCTGTCCCTTTACTTCGGGGGGGTTTGCGAGTAAGATGGTGGTACCTCCACAGTCGAGCCCTTACATACAAACAAACAAAAGAATTATTCCTCTTTATACAACGTGAAGTTTAAGTGATTTTGTTAACGAAAACTGGTAATAGTACTCGTCCTTATGAACCAATCCCGAAATCGAAAAAACCATATCAGTTGTTCCATATAAAAGTTAAATATCTCGACCAAAATGTATGAAACAGCTTATTTTTAATTCACGATTTCAAGGTTGGCTTCATAGTAAAATTTGTTCATATGCACGAGTACTATCACCAGTTTTCGTTAACAAAATCACTTAAATTTCACGTTGTATAATAGTGTAGTAGATGTAGATAGATTGAACAGAAACCAAGACCGGATGTCCCATAATTTCGTGGCAAAGAACGAAGATTATGAAGGGTTCAGTCGTTTTGGAGAAAGGGTGGTCACAAAGACCCGCGACTTAGCGCCTTTGAAAGGCCCTAATAACGATCGAATGGTCGTCTACAAACTTTGGCCCTTTCTAAGGAATCCCTACACCAGAAATGTCTTATTTTACTTTGTGAATAATCTGGGTTCACTCGCGATGACAAAGGTAAGAGCTAAATTCTGCTGCGAAAAGTAGTTTTGGAAAAAATATCCAAATGGAAATACTACAAAACGTACCGTCCCAACATAACCCCAAAGTGTCACTTTTTTAGAAAGTTCAGTTCAGTTCAGGCGAAAATTGGGTAAATGAATATCTTCTTTTTTTATAATCTTTTTTTTTTTCATTTTATGTGGACTCATTCAGTGTTTATTCAACTATGGTAGACTAGCTTTTGCTCGTAGCTTCGCTTGCGTGGAAGTGTCTTTCAATCAATGAATCTTTTATAACTATTATCGACAATTTTCGGCTTGGCGGTTACTTTATCAACACCTTTTAAATAGCCTATTTGTTGACCAGGGCCACTAAAACGCATCCAAACCCGTTGAGTTTGCCTCAGTATAATACTAAAAACCCTTTTTTTACAATATTTTGCAATGTACAGACACGACTATTTTACCATTTTATTATTACTATTATTATGTAGGTACTCTTTTCAGTCACGGGCCAATAGATACACCGTCACGTCACTTGAAAGGTATTCATGGGGTCGAAGGCAACATTGAATAGTCCTTTGGTACTATTTAATATAAAGGTGAGCTGGCCACATCCATGGAGGCCTCTCCCTTAATGTATCGTTGATATACACTACCGGACAGTCCCCCATAGTTGCTAAACAATTGCCAAGAAGGACTTGGAGTGGGCTATGAGGATGGGATGCTAAATGGACCGGATTACAGGGCTATGGAGTGAGATAACGACCTAGAAAATCTCTCACAAATTTAAGATTTGAATGATAGAGAGAAAAATGATGACATACGCGATCGTTGCGGCCTGAAAGAAGATGTAGTGACTAGAATAGAAAAAGGAATACTTCGGTGGTTTAGGCATATAGAGAGGATGAATGAAAGTAGAGTGACGAAAGAAATTTATGCTGCACAAGTGGAAGGTAAATCTCGACCGGGCCACCCTAGAAGGACGTATGCCGACCGAATAGGTGACATACTGAAGAAGGACAAAGTAAAAAGTACCCGGAATAGAAGAGCTTGTATAACTAGATTGATGGATGTAGAAGTAAAAGAGGTGCGTCAGGATCGAAGCAGATGGAAATCTGTAGTCTCTGTAGACGGTGACTTGCTGCTTGATGACTAACCAGTAGGATAGCCGGCTAGCCACAATGTAAAACTATGTAAGCAGCTAAGGTTGTCGAGAGGTGAGTCTGTGGATAAGATCCATAAGCAGTCAGGAGTTAGTATCATTATTATTAGTACAGAAAATTCATTACTACTCCAAAACTTGGGGTTGTACAAAAATTGGTTTGTCAAGATTTGAATAAACCAAGATAAAGTTGAATTCTGTTGTATGAAAATACGAGAATTTGAGTTACTTGACACTTTGAAATTAAATTATTTGGCTGGAAACTGGCTAACCACAACCCCAGATATTGTTTTTTTTCACCTGTCTGCAAAATGTCACAAATTTTGATGTGTTACTGTCCAAAATATGATCGAACCCTTGATATAGAATTTATGATTGATTGAAATAGGCTTTACCTTGCGGAAGTCAATCACCTTATGGATATAGTTATATTAATAATTTTCACACTGACCTGTTTCAGTCATACATAAATAATATGACACACCCCCTCGTCTGGTAAAGTCATATTATGGCATTCAATTCAATTCAATTCAATTTTTTTTATGGCAACGGAAGCCGGTGTCGACTATTCTGCCAGTGTCACGTAATAGATTGCAAACGCACTATCCGATAAAATATATATACAACAAAGAGGTTGACCTTGTAGATGCTGAATCAAACACAACATATATGTTAGTAATAGATACTATACGTATATAATATAAATATGAAAGCTTATAAAAAAAAAAAAAAAGTTAGTCGCACAAAAAAAAAAAAAAAAAAAAACTTAAATCCACCACCTATAATTTAATTTCATTTTCTCTCACAAATCTAATTAAAGCCCTTATAAGATCCTTTGAAAAATGAGAAATCATAGTAGAAAAGTTTGCAGGAAGTTGAATATTTATTTTCGGGAGTAATTTGTATAAATCAAAAGACTTCTGGTTCAATTTACATTGGAAAAATATATGGTTAAGGTCACCATCTCCTTGTCCACATTCGCAAAGCGAGTTGTCACGGATTCTGATTTTATGCAAAAATACTGGAGTACAACTAAAACCTAAGCGCAGCCTAATAATAACAGAAATAACGCGCTTCGAAACTTTTTTAAATTTAAAAAACCATGGCTTACATTGAACTACTGGTTGTCCCTGAGCATAGAAGGAACCTTTTCTTTTGCTACTCCTGTTCCAGTCTTCGTTCCAAGATGAATGAATGTCTGTTTTTGCAGTATTCATAAGGTCATAAGAAATATAAAAATTTTTGTATTTTGGATCAGTCTGATGAGTGCAAGCATATTTAGCTAAGCGATCAGCACATTCATTTCCAGATATACCAGAGTGACTAGGAACCCAAGCTAGGAACACATCCAGTTGCTTTTTAGCACATCTAAATAGAGCAGACTTGATTTCTAAAATTATTTTACTATTAGTTCTACTTTTAAATTGATTTTGTAGTAAGGCACTTAAGGAACTCAAGGAGTCAGAAAAAATCAACGATTTTTTGATGGAGTGAGCTTCAATAAAATTAATAGCCTCCAGTATAGCTATACATTCTCCAGTAAAAATTGACGTTTGAGGAGGGCATCTGTAAGTCAAGATGATTTTGGAACTTGGGTAGTAGACAGCTACCCCGGTAAAGCCAGAGTCTGAAAATTTTGAAGCGTCAGTATAAAAAGGATCCCATCCGACCCATTGGTTATTCAAGATATCCCGAAAATCTAAATTAGCAGAAGGAGAACCTTTACGAATACCAAAACCAAGTAAAACATTGGGTTTATATTGCAAAATTTCATAATCATAATTAAAAATAGGAAATTTTGGAAAATGTATAATATGACCAGGAAGATTATTAAGCTTATGAAAACTTTTTAGTAATAAGGGGATGTCTTTATTGTTCCAATATGCACTGGTGCGACATATTTGGTCTAGGATATTCAGCTTTTCCAACAGGATATGCGAAGAAACAGAAGCTAATTTAAACAAAAAACGATCAGCAAGGAACTTCCTTCTTAGTTCATGTGGGGGATCTCCACATTCTACCTGTAATGCATTAACGGGAGAGGATTTCATGCATCCCGATATTATACGTAAGCTTCTAGACTGAAGTTTATCTAATTTTTGAAGTGCTTGTTTACTACATGGTTCAAGCAAGAAAGTACCATAATCCATGATACTTCTAATTAAGGCATTGTAAATTAATTTCAAGCAATAGGGGTGAGCACCCCACCAAACTCCTGATAGGGCCTTCAAAATTGAGATTACTCTATCGCATTTTTGTAGAATGTGATCTATATGGTAAACTCCGGATAATTTCGAATCTAATATTACTCCAAGGAACTTAACTTTATTTTTGAGTGGAACGGGAGCACCATCAATTTTAATTTCTAATTCAGGCATTGTCCTTTTCCGGGTAAAAACAACAGCTGAACTCTTACAGGCAGAAAGGGAGAGATCATGATCAAGTAGCCACTGATTCAATGAATCAAGAGAAAGGTTCATGGACTCAGCAGCATCCAAGATTGATATATCTGAGACATACAGAGCTAGGTCATCGGCATATTGTAAAAGATGACAATTGGAGTTCAGAGATGAATTAAGATTATATGTATACAGGTTAAAAAGTAAGGGGCTTAAAACGGACCCCTGAGGTAGGCCTTTAGAAACATTTCTGGGATCAAAATGTTCCCCTGGTACTCTTAGTTGAACAGATCTAGACATCATAATATAACCTATACACTGTATCATCTTAGCAGGGATTCTCAGCTCTAGCAACTTATGCCTGAGAATAGAAAGATTGACACTGTCATAAGCTGATGATATGTCAAGAAAAGCTGCTGTAACTGACTCGTTTTTACTGAAGGCTATCCGAATATCAGTTATTAAGATCCCTATACTGTCCATTGTACCTTTGCCTTTTCTGAAGCCAAATTGTGAGGCAGGGAGAATGCCTCTATTTTCAACTATCCACTCTAACCTATTTTTAATAAGGTATTCTAATATTTTCAGAGAAACACATGATAAAGCGATGGGTCTAAAGCTATTAGGGTCATTTGAATCCTTACCTGGCTTGGGGATCGGAATTATAATTTGGGTTTTCCAGTCATCGGGGATAAAACCATTATTGAAGCAGATATTTAGTAAATCCAGAAAGTATTGCTGAAATTTAGGGCCTGCTTGAGAAATAAAAGAATATGGAAATCCATCAATACCAGGAGCGGAGTCATGGACTTGAGATAAAACAGTCTTAAGTTCGTCAAGCGAGAAAGGAGAATCAAATGGATCATTTGAAGGACTGATAGATGGAAAATTATTAGGAGTCGGAGAATCAGGAGGAGCAATCCTATCATAGAATGCTTTGGCAACCTCACTTGAAATAGGAGATATATTTTGAGGATTAAAACTGCGTCTATATCTATTGATATTTTTCCATACAGTAGAGATAGGAGTAAATGGAGAAAGAGAGGTACAAAAAGCAATCCATCCAGCTCGTTTTTTCTTTCTCAAAGTACATCTGGATTTAGCCAAGACCTGCTTGTACTTAATTAGGTTTTCAATAGTCATGTATTTACAATATGTCTTTTCTGCCTCATTTCGAGCCCTGATTACCAAAGTACACTCACTATCCCACCAAGGTGGAGAACTTATCTTTTTAGACGCGGCATTCTTTAGTGGAAAACAGCTGTCCGCAGAATTAGAAATAGCCTCAGAAAATTTAGAGTATGATTCCAAGGGGTTTGCTATATCAAATACTGGCAAAGCTTCAATATTTCTATCTAAGCTTTCAGCAAAACGATTCCATTTAGAATCACCTGCTTTAGGTAGTCTATACTTAAGGAGTGGTTTGATATTTCTTGATGGTGTAAACCTCTGGGGCATTTTAATAATAAGAGGGTAATGGTCGCTTCCATGAGTTAAATCCCATCTATCCCAGTGCAATGAACATGCTATGTCTAATGAGCAGATAGTCAAGTCAACACAGCTTTTACATTGATCTGGTCTAGTAAGTCGTGTTGCTCGGCCATCATTTAGCGTACATAGATCCAAATCATCCAAAATCTCAACCAGACCACTGCCAAATGAGTCACATTTTTCTGAACCCCAACGATAATGATGACAATTAAAATCTCCCATTACAATAAAAGGACCCTGTAGATTTGAAAAAATGTTTCTTATAATAGCTAAAATATCATTGTTAGGATGAGCTATGTACATGGAAACAATTGTAATTCCCTCCAGCCCAACAGCAACCACATTAATGTCATCACTATTAACCTGCAGAGGCACAATAAAATATGGAAATTTACTATTTACAAATAATGCACAGCCACCATAACCATCAGATCTATCTTTGCGTATACATCTGTACTGAGGGACACGAAAATGCTGATTAGGAGACAACCATGTCTCTGAAACAGCAAAGGCTGCTGGGCTGAACTTACCCAGCAAATAAGAAATTTCTTGTTTTTTATGTGAAACGCTCCTCACGTTCCACTGTAAAAAGGTCAGGGGATTTGGGTGGGCCATACTGTGTGAGAGATAAAAGAGTGTTGAATTTTTGGGCAACGTGGTCAGGTAAATTTGGAGTGCTACTGATGAAGGAAGATAATGTACTTATTAGGAAATCAATAAGTTCCGAGGTTTTATCCTCAGGCTTTTGAGGAGCGATAGCACAGCCATTCTGAGATGGCTCATATGAATAGTTATTGAGGAGTGAATTATGAGCCTGCCTATCAAACCCAGGTGAAAGAACTGGACGGGTCTTTGGGGAACGGGAAACAGTTTTTTTATATGATAAGTTCCTAATGGGAGAGAACTGAGAGGAGGGGGGAGGATGATTCTGAGAGTTAAGAGATTGAGAAGTTTTGACAACATTAGCAAAGCTTTTCTTAACTGGAGTAAATTGTTTACTAGCCTCTTGGAATGAGATGGAGTGTTCTGCCATGGCCTTCTTAATAGCTTTCTGTCTACCTAACTCAGGACAAGATTTGTTTGTGGCAAAGTGATTCCCTGAACAGAGAATGCAGAATGCATCCCTCTCATCAATATTGCAACTGTCCCCTGTATGGTTGTAACCACATCGGAAACAGCGAGGTTGAGATCTACACAGAATTTTGGTGTGACCAAATCTGCAACATGTGAAGCATTGAACTGTTGGATATGTGTAGAGTTCAACAGGTAGGGAAGAGTAGCAAATGAAAACCCTTTTAGGCAATAACTGTCCATCAAAGGTCACAACAACAGTTTGAGTTGGTTTCCATGTTGGTGTACCGTCTTCCATAACCTTACGGTTAATTCTTCGTACTTTTAAAATTCTGCCAAAGCCAGTGGGGACTTTCATAAACTCCATTACCTCTGAATCCGTCCAGTCACTAGGGACCTCACGGACTACACCCATTTTGGTAATGTTGAATGAAGGGATGGAGGCAGTAAGTTTGTTCCTACATAGCAAACTGTTTTCCAGAAACGAGTTAGCATCTTCTGGGGACTTAAATTCCACTGAAACCTTATTCCTGCCTACTTTCTTAATGCCATCCGGAAGTACATTACGAACATTGTTCTTTAAAAGCACAAGACCAAATTTAACTGGATGTAATGATGTCCCTGAGTCTCTGCTAGGTTCGCTGTGCGAAACATGGACAAGAAACGGAGCCTTATCCATGGCGGAATACTTCTGGCGACCAATATTTTTAGGGACTTTTGGCGTGGATTCATTAACTTCCCCATTTGTATCCTTCCTTTTACGTTCTTGGCGAGACGATTCCTCCATGTTAGAAGAACTTGAACTTGGAAGAGTCACAGTTAATATGGTAGGGAAAACATTAGGGTCCGGAGGGTCCGGAGGTTTCAAGTGGTTCTCATCCATGTTTTGAGAAAATTAAATTAAAAAGCAGACTTACCAATATCTAATGGACAAGCACAACGACAAATACAAACAAAAAAGCATCCAAAAAGCCCAAAAAAAAATGAAAAACTTCAGATTTTCGGAAGAAAAAAAAAACGATCGCACGTGCACTCACTATTAACGCAACGCAGAAAGTCTATTATGGCATTAACAGACAGGTCAACAAATGTCAAATTTAACCGCGTATTTGAAAGAAGGTAGTAGGCTTAATGTTATTTTGTTGTGTAATGTTACAATGAATCAAAAACCCACCGATATGGTCACTACAACCGACCAAACCCTTAGACCATTTAACACGGGACCTGGCAAAGCGCGACTCTTAGTACTGAAATTATTCTGCCGTTTTCCAGGGGAGGGGAGGTAAACACGCACAGCACACATTTACTCATTCACGCACACTCCTGCGAAAAATTGATAGTGTATTACCTAGATTATATGCTAAATCTAGGTCTATGTATGTCTTGAATCCTCGCCGGGTAGTTAAATACTGGCTTGGAGTATTAACATTGCTGTCAACTTTGTATAAAATTGTAGGAGTAGCCACAAAGTCAATATTTTCAAACAAAAAGGACATGTTTGATATCATTGAAGGTGTTCTTGAACCCTGCCCATTCAATAACTCGGTCAGTGGTGAATCTCGACGTTCTGGACTAGGGAAATACTCAGATACATCCGGAGAAAAATCTTTCTCAACATTGTTATTGTCATCTTCACAGACTGTGTAATCCGTATCTTGATTGTTGAAAGTTATCGGCTTCACCCAAAGTTCTCTGCAAGTTTCGTCCGTCTGACAAATAAAAAATTGCTATTGTAAAGAAGGAAAAAAAAGCAAAATTATGTCAGATTATCAGACAAGGGAATAGGAGAATAGCTTATTCTCCACAGAAATTACCACACCCATAGTTACCTAGGAGTGTCATCCTGTATATTTCTTTGAAGGATGGCTAAAATGAAAAGAAACGAAGCTGATTCTAACTAAATTCAAACAAACCTTGGTGAACAGTTTCTGTACTGGCAAGAGCTGTTTCTCCAATCGTTACAGTAATGGGGTGTGATGTACTATTGCTCGTATCTTCATCGACATGGGCATATTTATCAACTGTAAAGTAGAAGAGAGTCACGATTTCAATTTTGCTCTATAGCAAGTTTGTCATCTGTATGCGTCTATGTGGTTTTGAATTGATAATAAACAACAATTCGATCTGATAATAAACAACTTTTACAATCCATAACTACAGTGTAGGTAGGTAACCGTAAGGGCGCCTTCAAATTAGCCGCAAAGTGTCGCAGCTGTAGCCGCGTGATAGTGCTATTCCATACAAATAAGAAAACGTGACAGCCGCGATGCAGCCGCGCGACACTCCGCGGCTAATTTGAAGGCTCCCCTTAAAATGATTATCAGCGTACCATAGGACGACAACAACAACTCCAACAACACAATAACTAGGTACTTAGTATTTGTTGTAGGTAATAAGTAGGTATTATGTTTATGACCTACCTCTGGTAAGACTCATAATACTGGGATTTGATGTATTGCTCTTACTTAGATCTCCATCATCTGTAAAAAAAAACAAAACTTATGTTTCAAAATACGTATGCCTATGGTTGACTTTATATTTGGTAATGCAAGTAAACAAAAACAAAGAAGCGTGTCGCGTAGGTGGCAACGTTGCCATACTTCTCAAATGACTTATTCCGCGTACGCGAAAAAGACAGTACAAAAATGTGTATTACTCGCGACAAATGGCTAAAATAATACTGCAAGAGATGTTACCGCTTCGATGAAAATATTGTTTGTTTTGTTATAGGTTATTACTGGAAAAATTATCTAAGACGGTAAAATTAGTTTACTGTTTGAGTTAGCTGTTCAGTATTACTGATTATTGGACCAAAATATTACACCAGAATAAAGGCGTAATGGAGGTTGCAGTTGGAGTAAGCTGTGTAATATTTTATAATGTATTATTACTTTATAGCGGATCAAAATATTTCGCTAGAATAAAGGCGTAATGGAGGTTGCGGTTTTAGCACACAGAAAATGTATCAGTAAGGGTCGGTTGTTGTTTTTGTTCTTCTTGTTTTTTCCGGTGAATATAGCAGTATTTTGTAATAACTTCTTAAAAATTACAGCGATGTATCTTGCCTCGGAGAACGCGTTTCTGCAAAAACATTAAAAACGTGGTAATGTCACTTTGCCACTTTATTCGCCGGAAGGTGCGATATGTCACACTAAATCAAAAGCTGCAACACAGACACAAAACGCGCACACAAGCAAACTTACATGAACAAATTGTTTATGTACTTCGGTAGAGGGAAATGCGTGCGCTTGCCTAGTCCCGTGTTATATGGTCTAAGACCAAACCTTAAAAATTGGAACGTCGCCGTCAAGTCATAAGTGAGGCATGCTATTCAAAATGCAGACTCGTGCAAAACCCGCCCTCCCGCATAAAACATGCACAAGCAAGCAATACGAGCACAAATACAAAGCAATCTTAAATAACAAGCAAGAAAACTTATCGACACGTGTTTCGCCTCTGAACGAGGCATCCTAGGGATGTATTGCTAACTCTGCTTCTCCTATGCGTAAAGAATTTATATATTTTTGTCTTACTAAATAACTTTAAGAACTAGGTACTTGGTTTAAAGTTATTTAACTTCCTATACTCGTAATAAATAAAAGGTCAAGATCAGCGCACACCACAAATAGCGGGATGTAACAAAAATAAGGTACTTTTTCTAAAAGACAGGTGGATAACTTAAGCAAGCCACCTTCCTGGGGACGCAGTCGTTTCTCTGCGGAATGAAGCAACAGCCGTCCCCTCTTTTGCTAATGACTACTATCTTGTAAATTGTGCTATTCTCTGAACCACAAGTGGTTGTATTAACGCATCCGTAAATTCTGTGCAACGTATACCCTAAAGATCTGCAGGTCAATAGGTCTTAGCTACTAATTATTTTCTTTCTAATCTTACTCCCATTTTAAATAAGGTTCTATAATAAGTGAAAATAATTCTAGGGTTGATTGTGTATCGTAAACTGAATAAAGTAAAGAAGAAAAAAATATTTCGCTCATATATATATATTTTTTTTGTTCCCTGTACAAAAAGTGGTTCAATCAGCTGACTGAATTTAAATGAAAAAATGTAAAAAAGTTCGCGCAAATGAAAATATTTTTGTTGGAAAGTGGTCTATGTACGATATTAAATCATGCCTTAAATTTATCTAATTTGAATTTGAAGACCTTATTTATTATTAAAATTATATGCTATCAAAGTTTAATATTATAATTGATGCAGAATAATTCAGTTAATAATACCTAAGGTCACATTTAAGAAAACTTTCTATTGTTGTTCACAAAAGCCTTGTATTGGAAAAATCTATAGTTTTCGAGTTTAAAGTGACAATAAAAATTTAAAAAAACATCTTGACATAGAACTTTCTCCGTAATTTTTTTCCGTTTGATGCAAAGCATTATTTCAATTATTTTTCTTGTCATTGCCACGATGTTTTTGTAAAAATCAGGGACATACACCAGTCCATATTGGCCATCTAAATGAATGCCCAAAATTTATTTGATTCAATTGTTTCTCCTTTGCGTGTTATGTTGGTACTTAAATATTATGATTTAGATGTGAATCTGTTATATTACTTTAATTATTTAAATAAATGAATTTGAATTTGAATTATGAAAAACGATTCGGAGCGGGCTCGTAAGTACCAAAATAACTTGCAAAAGAGAAGCAATTCAATCAAACAAATTCTAGGCTTTTCTTTAGACGGCCAATATAAAGTGGTGTATATCCCTGGTTTTTCCAAAAACATCGCGATAAAGGCAAGAAAAATATTTAACATATTGCCTTACATTAAAGTTGTCGTCGTCATGGACTGGGCTCTTAAGGGTTGTGTTTAATGGAAAGTTAAAAACTCATGAACGATATGAATCCCCGAAGGGGTGTCAGAGGTGTTCCCAAGTGTGAACTGTGAAATGCAAGTTTTCACCGACGACTATTACGTCCCAAATGTGATGGGTGGTGAGCGTTATCGCCGTTCTGTGGGCACAAAAGAAACTCGCAGACCGAACACAAATTCATTTGAAACGCGGGGATTGTGGGTTAGCAGGCGAGCGCTCTACCACTCGGCCACAAGGTGGCACAAAAGTTCCTTGGTAAATACCTATGTGTTTTTTATGATGCCGGTTGTCAAATGTTCGAAATACTTGTGTTAAGTATCTTACGACAAAATAAGTTCCAACCGGCGCGGCGAATGTTTTTTCGTTTCAACAATTTAAAATTTCCATCTTCAGAAAAATGTACGTTTGCTTGTTGAAGCAGATTCAAATCTCTTTTCCCATTCAGTGGGCTCGCATTGAGAAGTGAAATAGATTCGGCGCGCCTACTCGTGTTAATATTGCCGTCTTACCTGCTGCCTTTGAGCCTTGAAGATGCTGCTGAGGAAGACATGGTCCAAGGTACAAGAGCTCGCGGAAAGAGATTTCATAAGTATCCAACGCTTGTTGATTTGTTGACGGACATAATGACAGTTCACCGTAAGTATTGGATACGCCATTTTTTGTCACATAACCATCATTTTTAATTTCCTTTAACTTGTATTTCGAAAATTAATATTTTTTTATTATTAATACAAGTTAAAGGAAACTAAAGGCTTTATATAGCTAAATTATATATATTTATTTCATCATTTTTAATATGGTATTATTATAGAATAATAGCTTAATAAATATAATTTTCTTCGGAAAACAAGTTAATGGCTTTTATTCGTCAGTTTTTATTTTTATTATTTAAAAGACATAAATAATATAAAGTAAAATGTGCTATATTTTGACCCCTCAGTGGGGTCGTCATCAGGCGTTATTTTGGAATAGAATCACATAATTTAAAAATACACGATTAAAATTTATCGAACAATAAAATATTTTCTTTTAAATTATTATTGTAAAAAAATATAAAAAGCATATTTACTAACCTAAGATAGCAAAACTTTTACAAAAAATTTTACATCTAAGAGATATTGCATTGTAAAAATTGGCAGCAAAATATTTTATTGAAGGAGAAGGTTAAACGAAACACAACAAACAAATGTTTCCAAATGCAGCACATAAATTTTTATTGAAATTAAATCCACAAAATTTTCTTTTTTTCACTACACCCAACCGGTTTCACTTGTAAGCATAGTCAATAGTATTTGAGGTAAAATAAAGAAATTACAAAAATATTCTTTACAAATACATACATATAAGACATTGTTTAATACATGACATTTTATAGTTTCACCTTAGCTCAAATGCTTCAATGGTTTGGGCATTTAGAAAGGATGAATAAAAGTAGAGTTATGAAAGGAAAATAGTGCGCAATTGGAAGAGAAACCTCGACCGGACCGCCCTAGAAGGACGTGTACGGACCGAATTCGCGACATACTGAAGATGGACAAAGTCAAAAGTACCCAGGCTTGGGGCCTAGAACGAGACACAGAAAGAGTATTCAGCTGTCGATCTTTTTTGTACGTAAAAAATCAAGTTTGACAGATTGTTTTGAAAGACTCTTTCAAAAGACACTCTTTTTTATAACTCGTCATTCTAGGCCCCTTGGAATAGAAGAGCTTGTAGGATGGATGTGGAAGAAGCGAGAGAGGTGTGTCAGGATCGTAGCAGATGCAAATCTGTAGTCTCCGCCTACACCTCTGGGAGACAGGTGTGAGTATTATGTGTATATTTTCACCTCAAATACCTTTAAGAATGTCCGTTTGGTAGTTAACACGTCGCTACCGCGTGTTCCTCAGACCGCTGGTTAACTAGACGCTGCCGCATGTCCTTTAGATCGCTGGTAAATCGTTCCTCGAGCGGATATGAGCTGGCGACGGATATTGCGAGACGCTCGCAGGTAGACAACGTTCCGTTACACTGGAACTACCCGCGTTTCACTGCAGATGTCGACGGATTCTCGGAGCAAAAAACCAGTCAAGGGCGACTAGGATTCGAGGGTTCCGTAACATTTTCTCATACAAGTAAGTAGACTTGAATAATTTTAACAAAGTATATAATCTTATCATTAAACTTGGAAAATCAAGCTGATAAACTACAAGTATGTATTCATGAAAGTTTTCTACGTTCATGTATGTATTAGGTACTCGATATAGAATTGGAATATAACAATTTTTACATTTATTCTTTCATTCATTCCTTTGCGCCAAATGTATGTATATGATTTTTTTTGTGTAAAATTACGCTTTGGAAAGTGATATCTTTTAGAGCGTTGAACTGAACAACATGAATTCCAAGATTGATTCCAAGAAAATACTAATTTCAAGTTGATACTGTGTTTTCTAAAAAATAACCTTGACACGAACTAACAAAGTGAATCTATAAGGGTTCCATTTTTCCATTATGAGGTAAGGAACCCTACAAAGCCGAAACTAATGTCTTATGACTATTACAGTAAATTTTACCGCGATTTAGATTAGATTTATAAATCCTATATACCAAACTGCTGCATATTTCAAATATATAGAGTAAATTGTGTTTTTTATTAGTAAAAGCAAAGAAATTTACAGTAAATTGCACCATATTTCCACCCCTCAGTGGGGTCGTCATTGAGCGATGACAATGGCGATGATGAGTCGCCTATTGACGACCCCACTGACGGGTTTAAATATAGCGCATTTTACTGTAAATTTCTTTGCTTTTACTAATAAAAAACACAATTTACTTCAAATTAAAAGCCAATGTCTGTTTTGTTTTAAATATATTTATTAACCTATTATAAACTCAAATATATAGGGTGACTTTTGTTTATATGACCAAATTTACACTGGAGACTCTGTAAGTAGTCAGGTCCAAGGTTCAATGACCCTCTCTCTGATATATGCAAAATAAAATTTCGATTTCTTATTATATAAGGCACAATAAACTATTAACTGCCACAGGTCGAATATATCTTCCTATTCAAGAAAAAAAAAAAACCTTGTTAATTAAGAAAAATATAGGTGAAAATGGGAGTTTAAATTAGAACATTTTCGAGTACTTATTTGTATTTTTTAAACATGTTGATTACCCGAAAAGTTAAGACGGATAGGAAGTATAGGTTGGGTGATAGATAAAGTTATTCTATTGTCTATTCGATTTTATGCATTAGCGTAATAAGACGACAAAACTTTTTTTAGAGCATCAGCAACCGCTGTGCTTCTTCCCAAAGAATTCCTTAAATTACAGGTAAAAACCACATCAAGATCCGTTAAGTGGCTCTCGAGGTTTAAGGCAACCCACACACAAACAGACAGTCCGAAATATAGACGTTCCGTTTTGTACAAATAAGAAGCCAGGATATAATAGAAAAGAAGAAAAGAAGATAGATAGGAGAAGATGTGTTTGAGATAAGACTGATGACGCTAGATTTGTCGAATATCAGATGGAAATAGGGAAATCTTTGTTGAAAGTTCATGTAGAAAGTAAAAGCCTCATTTGTAATCAAATTACTTCTTCGTGAAGAAACTGGTACATAAAGTCCTCTTTTTCTTCTAGAGATTCACTTTGTAGTAATCCAGTTGGAAAAATATTCCGAGAGTCGCCTACCGAGGTCTATTACCTGTAATTCAACACATCGCGGTATCTTTCAAAATTATAAACAATTTTATTTAAGGCGCTAAGAACTACCGGCGACCTTGAAAAGCCGCGATAAGGTCCAGTGTAGCGTTGCCATCCATCCGGATAAAGCCGTACAGTGTTAGGCTTTTTGATCTCTTGTCCGGCCAAATTTGACTGCGTCCGGCCCGTCCAGCTTTTGTTAGGCTTTTTCATTTTATTACTTTTCACGCAACAAAAGACAAAACATTTTGGCTGGATGACCTTAGAAAACCTTCCAGAATGGAGTGAAGTTTCCGAAACAATAAATATTCGTCAAAGAAACTTGATAACAGCAAATGATTCGACCAGTTGCAAAATCTGAGAAAGTTTTTGGAGGAAAAACAAGAGGACCTTAATTTTAAGCAATTGTTGGCACATAATAAATAGGTCACATATTTAAATTAATTTGACGTGTTTAAACTTTATAGCGAAATTATTAAAGAAACTGAGCAGGTTCCTTGCAAAGAAAAATATATAATAATATAATGATAGGATTGATCAAAACTTGTGTTTTATTAGATATTTTTCTGTAAAATACCTTTTTTTGGCATCCGGCCTTGGGACACAAAAGTCCGGCTTTTTTCGCGGCAAAGTCCGGCTTTCTGATTTTTAGAGATGGCAACGCTAGTCCGGTGTAGTTCAGATATTAAATTAATAAAATATAAAAAATACCGGCCAATTGCGTGGCCGTTCCGTAGTTGCCCGGTACATTTTACAAGTTGGTCTACTAATACAGATCGCGGTAAATATAATTTACGAGTAGAAAAACGGCCCATACATTGTCATGTTTAGAGGAGACTAAAAGTTTTGTGCCACTCCCCTGTGGTGACCTCTGAAACGTGTTTTTCATACTCCTCGACAGCCTCTTCTGGTGATGAAAATCGTTGACCGCGTAATTGGTTCTTAATTTTTGGGAACAGAAAAAAGTCACAAGGTGCCAGGTCGGGACTGTATGCAGGATGACTCATGAGTTCTACATTTTTCGTCTTCAAAAAGTCGTTTGTCTGTCTGGCCGTGTGAGAACTAGCATTGTCGTGGTGCAGGATGATACGGCGTTTACGGTTATTTTTACGGAGTTCGTCAATAACTTCCGGCAAACAAATGGTCGTGTACCAGTCACTATTCACGGTACGACGATTCTCTAAAGCAACAGTAGCCACGTGTCCAGTTTTATTAAAAAAAGAAGCAATCATCCGCTTAGATGCACTTTTCACGCGCGCCACTTTGGTTGGTTTCGGCTCATCTTGAAAGACCCATACGCTCGATTGCTACTTTGTTTTGGGATCGTAGCAATAAATCCATGTTTCGTCACCTGTTACTATGTCCCACACCAAATTTGACGCACCTTCGTTGAATCTGGTAAGCATGGCACTGCACCAAGTGACGCGGTCCGTTTTTTGAGCCTCGGTCAAGTTTTGTGGGATCCACCGCGAGCACAGCTTTCTCACACCCAAATGTTTGTGTAGGATTGATTGTATTTGACTCATGCCTATTTCTAAGGATGCGCGAATTTCATGGTAGGTCACATGCCTGTCTGTTTCAATCATACGGCGCACAGCATCGATGTTTTTGTTGGTCACAGCGGTGGACGGCCGACCATCGCGAGATTCGTCACTGAGATTGATACGACCACGCTTGAATTCTGCAAACCAGCTATAAACAGTCGTCTTGCATGGTGCTTCATTGCCAAAAGCTGTTTCAAGCCGAGCGATGCTCTGTTGAGCTGTCAAATTACACTTAAAATCGTAGAAAATCATACTACGAAAATTTTCCCGAGTTAAATCCATGTTGATGCAGACACACAATTTTTTAAATGGCGCCACAAGTTAAAAACAAAAGACAGTCAGATGAAACAAACTGCATTCTACAGCCAAAGAGTTCTATTTTCAAATGTTGCAATAAATTTTTAAATATTGTTTATGTAAGTGGCCAGTTCCGGAAACTTTTAGTGTTACCTATGTATTAATGTGTTAATAATTTTATGTGACATCTATATATTAAAAGAAACGTTATTTAATACTCTACCATTTTTTAAAATAAACGTTTACTTAGATTACAATTTCAGGATTTTATGGAAAAAAAATGAAACATAGACTAAAACCGTATTAGAATTAACTTTTGTTATGTCAGAAAAAACGGAAAAAAGGAAAAAATCATTTAATTGGTGTTTATGAACTTGGAGTTAGTAGTCTGTGAAAGCGCCCATGACGTTCATAACACATCGGCAACGATTTGGCATGCTCAGAATAAGGTTGTCAATGTCTTGCTGCGGAATATTGTCCCAGGTCCTACTGAGGTGCGAAAAAAGTTGGTCTTCTTTAGCCAGATTTTCGGGGGCTTCCCTTAGAGCTTTTTTTTTGAAGCATATCCCATGCGTGCTCAATGGGATTTAGGTCTGGTGAATGCGCAGGCCATCCTAAAGCCCTAACATTATGATCCTGCAACCAAGCTGCTACCGTTCTCGCCGTATGTGCCCGGGCATTGTCGTGCATGAGCAGGAAATCTTGCCCCATTTGTGTTCTGTGGGGCAAGATTATGGGCCCCAGCACCTGTTGGCGATATCTTTCTGCCGTCATATTGCCCCGCACCCAAACTAGGTCCGTCCGTCCTCGAAGACGAATTCCTGCCCAAACCATAATTGTTCCTACTTGGTATGGGTGGACTTCCTGGGGATGCTGGAGTCGGCTCCATCGCCCAGGAACTCTCCAAACACGCATCCTTCGTGAATCTGGATGGAAGCCGTACCTGGATTCATCCGTGAACAGCACATTGGACCATTGCTCACGGCCCCAGTCCACGTGGTTCCGAACCCATTCCAATCGTAGTCCACGATTGCCTCTCCGTAAGGCTGGGACTCAGAGTGGTCTACGAGAGCGTAGATTGGCTTCATGCAGTCACCTCCTTACAGTTTGGTCACTCACAAGCACTTGGTGTTCCACCTGCAGCCTTTGGACCAATTGAGTCGCCGTTACATTTGGTTGAGCTCTTGCAGCAATTTGCAAAAATCGGTCTTGTCTGGGGGTAGTGATGCGACTTGGCCCCCGATGCCCCTCTGCTACTTCACCTGTGACACGATAGCGTGTCCACAATCTTGAAATGACGCTTTGGTGGGTCCCTATTGCTTCAGCGACATCACGTTGAACAGACCCAGCTTCCAGCATTCCTACAGCCCGTAACATTTCCTCCCTAGTTAAATGCCGGCATTGCATGGCTAGAACAGCTCAATTTGCACTTAATCTTTAAGTCTTCAAATGAAAAAAACTGTTACCAAACGTAATTTGTATTTTTTTCTAAATTTCGCTTATATGAAAATTTGCTCTCCTACACATTAAGACATTTTTAACCACAGAAACAAAAGATTTTTCAAAAATTTGAATTTGGAACTACTCCGAGATAAATGACGAACAAATTGGTGTATAAAAGATTTTAATGCGGCCAGTACTTTTTGAATTATTTAATTGAGTATGAAATATCCCTGAACCGTGTTGATGTGTTTATATAGTAGTATACTACTTCTCTGAATTTTTTCACATATCCATAAACAACCGTTTAGCCAGCAGGGGGGCACTTGACTCTAACAAAAATTAGCACTTTAAAGCTTAATATTTCACCAACGGATCCCTAAATCGAAAAATGGTTTTCTTACACCCACAATGATTTTGAACTACACACATGGGATAGATGAGGAAAAAAAATCATCCCCAATTTACGTGTATGGGAGGAACCCTTAAAAAAATATTTTTTTCATGATTTTACCGTTTTGTTGGCGTGATTAATATGTGTGTATGGTCACTCACAAGCCAAATTACATCTTTTTGGTACTAATTGTCTCTGAGCTAAGCCGTGGTCAGACGGACGGACGGACGGATGGACAGACGGACATGACGAAACTATAAGGGTTCCTTGTCAGACTACGGAACCCTAAAAATATATGATAGTACAGAATATTTGGAATGAGAAGGCATAATTATTCTTTTAATTTTTTTATCTAAAACTAACCAAATTAATTAAATTTATATCACTGCGGTATAGAAAACCAGAAAAGTAAATCCGGACGTGAGGAGCTCTGAACCGGGATTCGAACCCGGGACCTCTCGCTTACCGGGCGGTTGCTCTACCAACTGAGCTATCCAGTTCTCAACATGACCTGCGAATTTACGCTTGTGCTTTTTGTTACTCACTTAGTAGTGAGCCTCTTGGCGCCTAGAGGACGCTAGTGTATTCAAGACAAGTCTGAGACTATTATTGCCCTACCGTCATCTGTTACAGCATCGGGTAGTTCAGAATACACATTACTCGTATCGAAACTATGATAGAATTAAATTTCTATATTTTTAAGCACTTGGCGATTTATCCATCGCAAGGAGATAACAAATTAAATTTATATCACTGCGGTATAGAAAATCAGAAAAGTAAATCTGGTCGTGAAGAGCTCTGAACCGGGATTCGAACCCGGGTTCAAATTCGATAACCAAATGAATATTAAAATAAGGTCCAATTTAAGACTAGGTCCGATTTAATTATTTTTGCTTGCAAATAAACAAATTGAAACTTAGCCAAATTTATATTAATTTATATTATTATATTATTTTTGAAGAATTTTTTGCCTACGGCTTCACTCGCGTGCAAGTGTCTTTCAATATTTGAAGAGTGTCAACAGTTTTCGGCTTCGTTCTTTTATCAATACCCCTGGCCTCTTTGTTGACCAGGGCACTAATATAATAATCTGTGACCATGGTCTCTACGATGATAATGAAAAAATCACGCCCGAATCCTTTTTTGCATGAAAAATTCAAAAAATTTTGCCTCTGTACAATACTAATTAATAGCAACCCATTTCATTTAAAATTTCGCAAAAATATTCTATTTAAGAGACAAGACTTCTTACTACTTTATTATTAGTATAAATAATTGTAAATATTGATTTAAATTAATCACAACCATAGGTACGATCTAATGATCCTCATAAATCACCTTAATAAAGCAACCAAACTTTCACACTTTATTGACCAGAGTTTTTTCGTATTATTAAAACAGTCAATCGTCAAAACCAGTGGTTTGCCTAAAAACAATGGGCCCTTTTACAGCACTTTCTAAACTTTTTTATGGCTGAAATCTCGTAAAAGACCCTCTAAACCAACAACTATGTATTGTGAGGAAGGTAAGTAGGTATAGTGCGAGTTTCACTGAACCAGGTATATTATGATGTTCCCTTTTATCCAATATCGATAAGTTTAGATGTCCGACAAATAAATTAATATTTTCAGAAGGTAACTACGTATTTGTCTGTCATCTCAATGACAGTCTATTCAGCTATAAAATTTAGGGATGCGTTGTCACTGAAAGGTCTCATAGATGTTATCGAGTGTTTATTGTGACCTTTTTATACACTTCTAAAGCTGAAGGATTCTTTTGACCGTTCAGCTAGGAGTTAGTATACAAATAGAAGAACTTGTATGACTAGATTGATGGATGTAGAAGAAAAAGAGGTGTGGTAGGATCATAGCAAATGAAAATCTGTAGTATCTACACATTCCTAGGGATGGGATTTTGAAATTATTTGTATTCCACACTCATGCATACATAAACTCACGCGTTTCCACCAGAGCTCCAGGAGAAACACGTGAGTTTATGTATGCATGAGTGTGGAATACAAATAATTACAAAAAGTTGGTGACTAAACTACAGTTCTTGCTTCACAACAGTCAGGAGGGTTGAATGTCTGTCGAATTATAAAAATCCGTTTTGTTTTATATGTTGAACCCCATACATTTTAGCTCGAGTTTTAAAAATCTCGCTTCGACTGTTTCTTCGGAATTGTCCCCCAGGATATATCCTATCGCAAAATCATTCGTCCATTGTACATACACGTTAACGTCTCTTTCTGCTACGCCGTAGGTAAGCGCTACGACACCAACATTTTCTGTTTTAAAGATCTGCTACGGCGTAGTATAAATATTAATTTAGGAGACTTCAAATGATGCGGCCAAATTCATATGCATACAAGTAGTAAGATATTTGGTTATTTAAAGATATAAGAATCCACTTTATTGGTTTTTGTTTCTCTTACCAAATATTCATTTTAAATTTTATATAATTGCGGTATATAAAATCAGAAAAGTAAATCTGGACGAGAGGAGCTCTGAACCGGGATTCGAACCCGGGACCTCTCGCTTACCGGACGGTTGCTCTACCACTGGGCTATCCAGTTGTCAACACAACCTGCGAATCAATTGCAGAGCAACCGCCCGGTAAGCGAGAGGTCCCGGGTTCGACTCCCAGTTCAGAGCTCCTCACGTCCAGATTTACTTTTCAGATTTTCTATACCGCAATGATATAAAATTTAATTTGTTATCTCCTTGCGATGGATAAATCGCAAAGTGTTTAAAATATAGAAATTTATTTCTAACATAGTTTAGATATTCATTTGTTTGTCCCACTTATGTAGGTACATTTCATATATTTATTCACCACCCAAAGTTTGACTGGAATAAATTGATTTTAGTAATAAGCCTGCCTATGTTAAATATAATGTACTCTTGTATTCTGTTTTATTTCCTGTGTAGACAATGAAGTGTCTATTTATTTGTTCAACAATGATATTTAAATAACAAAAACGTTTTGATACCATACTGTTTTAACTTTTTCCCAAAAGAACATTGAATCTTGGTCCTAACCTCTAACCGCGTTCCAAGTATGGTTTACGCAATATTAATCAAAACCACATTTTATGCGTTAGTATTTAAAGCTTTTCATTGTAACTTAAGAGACTATCGACATTTCCCCTCTCTACCTAACAGCGGGGTATCGCAATAATTTCCACGTTTTTGGCGATTCAAGTGCTAGCCTCTTTTCGATTATAATTTATAGCTCGGAATGAGGGTCCCGGGCGGTA
Source organism: Ypsolopha scabrella (assembly GCA_910592155.1). NCBI lineage: Eukaryota > Metazoa > Arthropoda > Insecta > Lepidoptera > Ypsolophidae > Ypsolopha > Ypsolopha scabrella. The sequence goes on from OU342978.1 coordinate 3,366,453, forward strand.
TCAGTGCGGAGAAAGCGCACACTTGGCCGTATAAACGTCATAAATGCTGCCATAAAATTGTTTGTCCCGAATTTCCGGCGCGCAGTGTATGGGTCCCGTTCATGTTTTTTTGAAAAAAATATGTTATTAGGCCAAGGTTAAGAATACTATTATTTTTACATACGTATATTCACGGCTGTCTCACAGAGGGGTAGGCAGATACCACAGCTGATCTCTGCTACGATCCTGCCTGACACATTTCCTTCGCGTCTGCTATATTCATCAATCGAGTGATATATGACAAGACCTTCTGTTTTGGGTGCTTTACGACTTCAATATGTCCCTAATTTAGTTGATATCTAAAATTGGAAAAAAAATCACGGCATCAAACCAACAATTCTTTATTTAAACACTTCTTTTCAAGCAACTAACGTTGACGGAACCAATACATTTTGGCACTTTGCTCTTTTTACCTTTATTTTGATAGGTACGAGTCGTTGTAATAAACCACACGCAGCTTACTGAACGAATTCAGAGCTGAAAAAAATATCCGTTGTTTTTTTCGAATATTAGCCAAAGTACTTTTAATTTCGTCCGAAATCATAATTAACCTAAATCTGGGATGGCACAAAAAATATATAATTATTTTGTGCTGAGCCAAATTTAATGTCGCGAAAACCGGCGGCGGCTGTAGGGATGTGGCTATGCGGACCTACGCCCCTCGGCCCGTTTGTAATAAAATCGTAATTAATCGACACGGATTCTGCCTCGTTTCCCTTTAGTACCATAGATTTAGTCACTTCATTTAAAGCCTGGTAAGAACAATAATAATAAATAAATAATCTTCCAGGAGGACCACTAAGAGTGGCGAAATCTTGGAAAGGCCTATGTCCAGCAGTGGACGAAACAGGCTGATGGATGAAAGAAAAATAAAAAACCTCGCCATATTGTGGAAAATATAACTAATTCCTTCTACTAGCAACACTGTTAGCTGTCACATGTTGTTGTTTATACGTGGTATATTTCATTGCTTTTGTTCATTGGTTTTTTTGTTGTGTGATTGATTATATAGTGTTGCCTTATGAGGTGGCCAGCGGACTGCGGTTGATATTTGATTATTTTTATTTTTATTTTTAAACCCCTTTTTCGACTTGGGCGTTATTTTATCTACACCTTTTAGCCATATGTGATGACGAGTTGTGGCTGAGGTCACTGCGATGATAATAAAGGAAATCGCATCTAAATCCGTTGAATGGTTCTCGAGTTAAAACGGAATATACATACAGACAGACAAAGAGACAAAAATTCTAGCAATGGTAGTTTAGGCTACAGTACAATACTAATAACCAATTTCATTCAAAAATTTAAAATAATATCGCATGTTTATGTTACACGACATTTTTCCTTCTTTTGATCTGTCCTAATCGAATCAAATGTACATATAAGTTAGGTAAATCCTAAATAATAAAATAATGATTATAAATTTAATTAACACATTAATGTTAAATATCTCATGACTTACTTGTCAGTAATAAATGCATTTATTTAATACACAGTTTCGTTGGGCCATAACCAGTGAGTCCTATAGGTAACCGGCATTCTTTTCAAATGAAAATGTAACATGCGCACCGAATGACCCCGGCAATGGTGCTTCGGTAGAAACGCGAAAAATACAAAAAACACAACAAAATAAAACAGTTGTAAAGCTTACTGTACCGTTCACTACAGCAATTTGATGGTTTAACATGAAAGCCAGTTGGTTTCAGTAAACTACGAAAAATTCGCCTTTATATGTTGTAAGATGTCTACATATGTAGTGGGGTACGATACACGTATTGTACATATACTGATAATCAGGTCTCAAACAGGCACAACCAGATGACCCACCATAGCCTGGGACCGATTGATGGCGATATATCCATCCCCAATTGCCGGGCCTAAAACAAAACAGATTGCTGATAGGCAGAGGCGTCACTGATGCGAGGGTTCCGGCGCCGCGCTCACTAACCCGCCTGCCCGGGCATTTCTGCCGGAGGAACCGCCAAGTAAGGTGACATCTTGGAAAGGTCTGTACCCAGCAGTGGACGAAGACAGGCTGATGGACGGATGGATGATGGAATGTACTGCTCATACTAAATAACAAATAAATATACCTGCGAAAATGAAAAAATATTTTAATGTTTACTTACTAATATTGAAAACCCGTTGTGAATTTTGTAATGGCAGTTCCAATATTTTATTTACTTGCGCGTTTATGCTTCTTTGTGAAAGCTTTTCAGTATGATCAGTAGAATGTGTTTCTTCATTTAAAGATAGCAGTCTATTTACAGTTGGTATATTATAAGGTAAAATTTATTTATCCAGCCAAATTCATATATGCCTCAATGCTATTACAGTATTTATAACTGATCTAAAAATAATTTTTTCAGTTTTAGTCACTTCATCTTATCAACGATCCCGTATGCTACTGCCATAGTATAAATAAGTTATAGTATTCTATCTCCATACAAACGGGCCGAAACTAACCCCCCCCACCCCCTCCAAAACTCGGTACAACTCGGTTTACAACAGTCACGGTCGCGCGCACCACAGTTTTCGTAAATTATGGCACGAAATTACCGAGTATGTTGTGCATAAGCAATGCATGTTTGCTTAAATACAACTTTTATTATAATACTATAGCATTACCAAATACGTAAACAGTCATTTGGCAGCCCTAGTGCGTGTTTAGGCGCCGAGCGGTCGTAGGTATTGATTTCAAGGACACCGCCTAGTTAAACTACCGTTGTTACCTATACTGTGCTACTGCTAAGGCAGATTACGGATGTTCTTTATCGACCACCTGTAGTAAACATTCTTTATATTCTACGACGAAATAAGTATCTATAGCTCGTTCTTCATATTCCAAGGATTTTATTTCATGAGATTTAATCACCCCACTTTACAAAAACAAAAGTCGAACGACTGATATTCTGCCGTGATACGGGAGAAAGCGGCTAAGTGACATTTTTGTAAAAATGACTTTCTGGCACGGTTTTAATATTTATTAAAAAAAACCTATAGCACTGTCTTACAATAATTCCCCATGGACTTGTAGATTATTCCAATACCTACAAATCCTAGGGGAATCAATGTAAGACAAGTCGATAAGTTTTTTTTATATTAATAACGGTTATAACCGTGCCAGAAAGTTATTTTCACAAAAATGTCACTTAACAGCTTTCTTCCGTATCACGGCAGTATTGCGAATGGAAATAATGCCAGAGTAGCCATCCAGGAAGTTCAAAACCATGTATAACGAGCATTTCTAAATCTGCTTAGTAAGTATGCTTGACTTTTTGCCTTTACGGCTCCCTCAGCCCCACCTATCGCCGCGGGCGGGAAAGCTACTGCGTAAACAACTCTATGTTTGGATGGAATTACGAACATTCCTGTGACACGGCCAGTAATGGCTGCCCACACAGCGGGGGGGTGACCCACATGGCTGAACACCGTGGGGGGGGATGTAAGTAATACTCTACTACTGAGTAAATACTACGGTTTGGGAAAAGTTATGAACGACTTTCGTTCCTAATTATAGTTTAACAGAGGTTCCCAAGCTTTTGTGTTCCGATGACCAAATGCCGATTTTTTCTATTTTTTGTAGACCTCTCCCTTCCTTAATACTGAATTTTTACAAATTTATAAATTAAAAAGTGTTTTTGACAGCTGTCACAGAGCTGGTCACTTTGATAGAATTTATTGTAGAATGAAACATTTAAAAATGAAAAAAAAATACTGTGAAGTGTATTTATAAGTTTATAACAAGTTAACCAAGGCCATGCAAGCAGAATGGTTACAAGTGTTAAAAAGTGCTTGACCACTAGGCGAATAGGTACAAACTTACACAATTTTATTATTTATTCAATAAGTAAATAATTTCTATGTGTTTTATACGCAAGTATTATGTAAGTATCTATATAGGTACAACCTGCATTAGGTACAATATTTACGGAACGCTCACATTTTGGTAACGATGGCGTCATTATAGAGGCTACTGTCACTCAATAATGGTCTGTTGGTTTTGACCGATTGAAATTGATTGAAACGCTAAAGTCTAAAGTATAATGTCTACTACCAAATCCGGAGAGGTTCAGTCAAGCTCCTGGCCGAAATCAACAGCGTATTGTAATATCGCGGCTAAATAAGATCCACTCTCGTGGATACCTATTTACGTCTCATGAACCCCCAGTATTTTTTCGTGGAAATGAACCCTTCGCTGGTCGGAGTCGATCCCTAGTTGGGAACCATAGGGTTAGATCATATGATTTATGCTCGCCTTAGACGATGATGAACTCAGTGTAGCAACACCGTAGCGAGCCTGATTGTTTTGATTGATTCAGGTGTCCGGTACTGTCTAAAGGGCCTTTTGTAGCTTTAGAAAATTGTATCTAAGTATTTAGAAGGTGTATAGAATTGGAAATGAGACACGAAATTAGTAATCATTATGTGATCTTCTGCAATAGGTAAATAGCCTAACAGTCGATCTATCGCCACAGTGGTACGAGGACAACTGCCTGAGCTCAATAAAGAATGCTGACATAGATCTTACAATGTGTCCCTACATCTAAATCCTTCGAAATCCTTCGCACGGGAAACTCTGAATATTATTACAGCAAATGGAAGCACAAAAAAGGCGGAAGGAATTTCGCTAACCAAAAACTGAAGCAGCCATTGTATAGTTAGTCCACCTCGTGATACGCACGAGTCCAGCACGCACACATTTACATCATCATCTGTTTTCCATAGTAAAGACAGAAAAATCAAATCGCAACTACTTCTCTGCGAAAAAGACATCATCATGGGTTTATCATCGTTGAATAGTTCTCCAGTTAAAACCGCCACAGTCAGACAGACTGATAGGTATAAAAAAAAACGTTTTGGTCTCAGTACAACACTAATAACCCAAAATCTTAAATTTCGCAGTGCCTTTTTTACATCGTTTTATTAGTATACCCACCAGTGACGAAGGGTGAACATTTTAAAAAGGGAAGCAGGACAAAAAAATCGCCTTACTTAGAAAAGCAACCAAGGAAAACAAATTTTTTTAGGGTTCCGTAGTCCGACAAGGAAGATAGCAAAGTCCATCACTTGGCATCTTAGAGTATCATTACTCTAAACTTGGCATACTTTAAATTATCACAATGCATTAAAAGATAGTAAATTCAATTAGAAATAAACACCCTGGGTAAAACAAATCTCAGACGGGGTTTAACCCTGTATCTGCCTATCATGGGTCAGCGAATAATCAAATTTGTCCAGCGAGGACTACTTTTGAAATATTGTAACTACACACATCAAAAAAATCTAAGCAACATGCATCACGTTACAAATTCTACACATTATATTGCTCAATTATTCTATATTTTCTTACCAAAAGTAGGTAGGTATGTGACCTTTTTGGTTCCAGATTATATATTACACTGGCTGGTAAGAAGAAAAAAAAATCTATTATGTTTTGTTTTTTCATTAAATTAAAAGCGAATGCATTTGTTCGAATTTAAATGTGTTTTCTTTGATAAAGTAAAATTTGGTATTATCTGAATTTTATAACTTTAACAAAGTTCTAATCAGAGTTTTCGACAATTGAATTGTGAGACATTTTTTAAGTGATTGAGTGACGTCATTTGATCGCAGATGAAATGCAAAGAGCTGTTGGGATGTTGCTAGCGGGAAGAAACCAATCTGAGGTATCTCGCTATCTCGATGTGAACAGGAGCGTTATTTGCCGTATGTGGCAGCGTTACACTACCACAGGAAATCCCGCTGAGCAGCACCCAGGCCGTGGAAGGAGTACAACCACTCGGCAAGACCGATACATACAACTGACTGCAAGACGTCAGCCTATGTTAACCGCCCGAGAGATAGGTCTAAGGTTACAAAACTCAAGGGGTGTTGTTGTTAGCACCCAAACCGTGCGGAATAGGCTGCATGAGTACGGCCTACGAGCACAACGCCCAATCAGGTGCTCACCTACACGTCACGGGAATCGCGCTCGTCGAAATGAATGGTGTAGGGAACACATAACATGGACCCAGGAGCAGTGGGATAAAATTTCATTTTGCGATGAGTCTCGTTTCGGCTTTAGGCCTGATACAAGAAGGGTAACAGTGCACCGTCGTCCCGGCAATACTGAAAGGCTGAGGTGTGTTCAGGAAGTTACCATACAGCGGATCAAGAGTTATGGTATGGGCGGGTATTATGAAGAACAGAGGAACTGAGCTCGTTTTTGTAAATGGAAACATGAACGTTCAAAATTACGTTGAGGATGTTCTCAGGCCTGATGTTCATCCGTTTGCACAAACCCTTGGCTCCGGTTTTACGTTAATGCATGACAATGCGCGTTCGCATACAGCTTTGCGGACGAGGGAGTACTTGGCAATGGAAAACATGAAATGAAATGAAATATTAATTTATTACCTAAATCAGTTTACAATACGAGTAATATAATGCAGCGGTCCCCAAAGTAAGCTAGGCCTGAAACTTGGGGGCCAGGTGACACGTATAACAGATACAAATTACATAGTAGTCCTCGACGCCCTGCATAACAATTTTGTGCATGGTTAATGAAGAATTATAAAACTAAAACTATTTAAAATTTAAAACATGGAATGTGATGTGTGCAGTGTGAGTAAGGATGTTTATGTATGAACGCAAGTGAATGTTTATATATAAATATGTAAGTAAAATTTTTGTTATGGGAAATGGTGGTCCGGGTGTTGTTCTGGCCTGCACGATCGCTGGACCTCAACCCCATCGAGCATGCATGGTATATGCTCCGGAAACGTGTTTTACAGGACTTAGTGACAACAACCCAACAGTTAAAGGATTTGCTAAAATTTCATTGGGAGCGATTGCCGCAGGGTAACATTAACGAACTCATCGATTCTATGAATAATCGGTGCTGACAAGTTTGAACAACAGAGGAGGCCACACTTTGTATGAAATTATCCAATTCTTGAAAACAATAATTTAATTTTGTTAAGCAATTTAATTTTGTTTTAAAAAGTTTAGTTTCTTGGGTACCTCATTTTGTCCTAAGCATGATACAGTACATATTAATATTGTTAATTTACGTTATTAAAAAACAAATTGAAATAAACGGTTGTTGTTTTTACATTATACCGTTTGTTATTTACGTAAATAATAAAAAAACAAGCGTTACAATTTAAAAATCCATTGTAAAATTCAAATTAGTACATGTTGCTTAGACTTTTTCGATGTGTGTACTTGACTGAACTTGTATGTTCAACCTTTGCATGCAACGCTGTACCAACCTAACAACCACAGAACATTATCTTCTGTGCTAAGAACCATCAAGGATGTTTTTACTCCACCATTGATTTAGGTAAGTATATGAATAGCTCGCGTAGTCCGGCGGCGATAAATTATCGGCCGGTGTAATGGCCCTAATAAAAAGCAATCTTCCAACTTTGGCCACTATTCTCCTATTTTTCACCGACCGGCGCCTGCGGCACATTTTTTTCTCCTTTTGCTATTATTTACAGATGCTGAAAACGCCTTTCGGCGTGATAAGGCAAACTAAAATATAAGGTGAATTCGGTTGATATAGCCAAATTTATACTGGAGACTCAGTAAGTGGTCAGAACAAAGGTTCAATTATCCTTTCTCTGAAATACGCAAAATAGAATTAAAACTTCTTACACTAATTGAGTTGAGGTTGTTCTTGACCAAAAAATACATACACAGACATAAATTTATTATTCTTATTTCATTAACTGTGTCATTGAACCTTGGTCCTGAATACTTACAGAGACTCCAGCATGAATTTGGCTATATAAACGAAAGTTGTAACGTTGTACATACTTTTTAATTTCAAACTACATAAGAAACTCTTTTCGTCAACCAAAAATAATTTAAATTTGAAATATTCGATTGTCAGAAAAAAGAAACAACTACGTCAAAAATTTTATTTTGAAGCTGCTTGATTACCAAATTTTAACTTGAAAACTTCCAGCAAGTCTATTCACTTAAAACTAGATATTGGCGGAACTAATGTGCGGAGACACATTATAGGAAGCCAGATAAAACGGCTTTGATTGATTGATTGAACTATTACTGAAAAGAAATTTAAATATTTTAATTATATTGTAAAATATTATATTCTACTGCTACCTACCTATTAACTAAATTACTACATAATAAATTCAACCCCATCATTGGGTAAGTTGCGTATTTATAAATTAATTTTCCCACTATGTAGGTATATGTCACTATTTTCGTCCTATAAACCTTGCCTGCCTCATCATTTATACAAACTGGTTCATCCAAATGCCGCGCTTCACCTTCCTCCGCTCAACGATGTGGCAGACAAGATATATATATAAATAATACTGAACCTAACATAATATCATCGTTCCAGGGTTCTTCTTTGTTCCTTAATTAAACTACCACAAGACCTACAAAAAGAAGTTCTACACAACCTTCAAAACAACTAAAGGGAAGTGCGGTAGTAGAAGTTTAATTGTAATTTTTGAAAGACGTAAAAACCTCAACCCGGTTTAATTTTATAATTTAAATTATAAACTCTAAATTCTAATATCTAATGTCTAAAGTCTTAATTATTATTTTCTTGTAAATAAATTGTATTACTTGTAAATTGATTTCTGTCTTTTATTATTTTTAATTTTAATGTTTTCTAAGGAACACTCGTTACAAAGTCACCTTGAAATTTTGTTATTAGAGTGCATTACAAACTAGAAAAGATAAATTAGAAACAAATATGGAGACAAGAATTTGAAAAAAATTCTTCGATCCAGGATTCGAACCTGCGACCTCATGTTATCAAGACAAGCGCGCCACTTACCTAGATAGACCGTTGAATTTTTCCACCATATGTCCACCGAAAATATTGTAACTATTTGGTCTAATCAGCTTGTAAGGCACATACTGTACGCTCACGAGGGCGTCACCTTATATACGTCATAATGTCCATATTTAACTTTTGAAAGTTACGTTTGCTTCTGGCTGAAATGACTAAAAAAATGGTTAAAAAACTTCCCGGAGTTAGTTTAAGCCCTTCTAAATTCGTTTCGGGGGTGATGAGCCCTGCACTGACTCTCCGCAAACGTGAGTATATTGTGCACTTCCCCCGGTCAGCTAGCCCAACTTGGACAGCTCCTTAAAATAGAGCCAAGCCAGGAGCGTCTTATGCAGAGTTGCAGAGGCCCTCGGGCACACAGAGTTAGGGGCCCTCTTAGAAAGTAAGAAAAGAGAAAAATGAAAGCATTTTATATACCGTAGTAATTGTATGTGTTGTTGGTTGTTCTTTATTAAAATATAAGGTAAACCGTGCGTTAATTAAAAATAAAAATGGAACTGTAAATTATATGAACTTATATTAAGATAAATTGTTCAAAATATTCTGAATGAACAACAAACAAAAACGTAAATGGATGCGGCTGTTTTATTTCTTTGCATTTGTGAATATTGTTTTTTGTGCCTTATTCAGTGTAAAAATAGAAACACATGATTTAAATACATTCTGAGGCCCCAATCAATCCCGGGGCCTTGGGCAAGTGCCCCATGTGCCCTTATGGAAAAGCCGGATCAGAGCCAAACAAGTTCTGGTTGTTGTCACAAAATCTGATCTAGCGAAGGGAAGGTGCAGCTTCTCGCGATCCCTGCTGTACGTACATCCCACGTCATGGTGGGCTGATGGCGGGGCACAGACGATCTTGTCTGTGTGGCCGGGCAATGAAGCAGCACATGCTCCACTCTCTCGTCCTCGTTTAAGAGGAAAACAAAGTTGTTGACAAAGACTTTTAGGTACTCGTATAGACATGGTGTACTGCACTAAAAATTGCGCACTGAGTTGTGGCCCACGGGCATGAGTTGGTCATGAGTTCAGACCGAGATTTAAACCTCGCGATTTATCTTCGAATATTTGCCTCGATACTGTTAGTGTTGTGTGTCATGTGTGACGAAAGAAACAATTAATTAACAAAAGACAAAGTGCGGGTAGGAAAAAGAAAAATAATGTGCTACCTACCGCCGGCTCGCCAAGGACATTTTTGCTGCTACTCTCGTCAGTTAGCTTGTGACCCCGACAGCCTACAGAGGCGTCGAAACGTCAAGCACATATCTATTAAGGTATGTTGTTAGTTATCGCGAGTAAGACCTCAATACAAAGTTAATAATGTGTGAGAATCGCGAAAGTTTAAAGTTTACTAAGACAATGTACATTTAAATAATATTTTTTAAATACATTTAATGTATTTAGGTTGACAAGCTTAAAAACTTAGATGAACTAACTATACATTATATATCTATACATACATCTTAAAACGACATAAGTTAAATAATTAAGTTTGCTCGGAAACAAGTTGAAACTTAGCCAAATTGAAGGTATTATAACTACAAAAATAAATAAATAAATACAAATGAGTTCTTTTGATTGTTTTTCTAGAATTTAAGATATAAATATTTTAATTATCTATTTTGTTAGGTTTGAAGTTTGAACGCGTTCGAAGCTTGATTCTCCTCCAACGACAGAGAGATCAGTATGGGACGAGTCGTGTAAGAGAGTGAGACGCACGCACCAAGGTCACCAGCAGCCATTAATAATAAAAGCTTTTTATTTGTCTCAAAAAACACAATACAATTATTATTAACATACAATACGAGCATATTGAATTGGAAAACTCATATTGATAAACTTGTAAATAAAATTAGTAGCTTTTGTTACGCTCTGCGATGTTTACGCAATATATCAACAAGTAAGGCTGCTATGCAGGCTTACTTTGCATTCTTTCAGTCCAGAGTTTTATACGGGCTTGCTATTTGGGGTAATAGTGTCAATATTCATAAAATATTACTACTTCAAAAAAGGTGTATACGTATACTTGGCGGTCTAAAAACAAATAAAGAATCGTGTAGAACATCATTTGTGGACTTACAAATTCACACTATTACTGCTCCTTATATCATTGAACTTTGTAAATTGGTTAAAAGGTATCCTGATAAATTTCCAGTTAGAACTCGAGGTATAAGTAACAGGCTCAATGAAATGTATAGGTTTAATTTAGAAGCCTTATTACCTAGAAGGGCAGCTTATACACGAATAACTAAATTCATGGCAGTTAAAGTATTTAATAGCTTACCAGATGACATTAAATCATTAACTGGGTCAAAATTCCATACGACATTAAAAAAATATTTAGTTAAAATGTGTCCATATAATCTTAAGGAATTCTATAACTATACATGTGCTCCTAAAAATCAATTATTATAAAAGTGTAAATGCTTGTAAATATTGTTATTTTATGTTTTTGTATTTTGTAAAAATTATATTTTAGTAATTTAACTTTAAAAATTAATTTTATCATAATTTGCTACACCCTAGGGTAAAATCACATTGATTCTAATTGTTCTGTAAATGTTTATTTAAGATTTTTAATATATACATGTGATTTAATGCAATAAATAAATGAAAATGAAATAATTTTATACATAAAAAGAGACAAATCGGTCTAAGACTCTGCTTATGACATTCTGTATTAATACAAAAAGCCGCCGATTTTCAGCCTTAGCCTTTAATGTACAAGAAACACACAGAAAAAAAGATAAGAAATAAACAAATTAAAATACACAGAATTTAGAAAACAAAAATTACAATATAAAACATTAACCAAAGTTAGACAAAATTAAGGCAGATGTAATTGCAATTTATATTATTAGATAGATTAAGGGCTATTGCTAATTCAAACCCTGGTTAACGAAATATTATTTACATATCTAAGCGCAACAGCCAAACCTACGCTACATAAGACAAAATTTTATGGAATGATGATACAAGGAAATCTATGAAAGTTCTGTTTTGTAGATATAACGTATTTCATAGGTTTATGTAAGTACGTCTCTAAAGTTGAAAATGCCACAGCAACAAACGTTTTTTTCTACGGTGAGTAAAGTCTTCAGAAAAAAAACCTAATATACAACTGAGACTGGACTTTAATTAAAAGCCAAGAAAGCATGAACCGTGTAATGATGTTGGTTACGAAAATGCAAGGGAACAAAAATGTTAGGACTCCCGTTGTACAGTTTCCGAAACGTTATCTCTGTCACTGCGCCTACGTAAATTAAAATTGAAATTGATTTTGATATGCAAATAGCTACGTGTCAAAGTATTCTATTTCGTTATTCTGTGGCCAATTGGAAAATTGTGCATGCATTAATTTGAACAATTTTAATTACTTTTTGTGACCTAGTACAAAAAGCCGCTGCTTTTAAGTCTGAATAATCGAATTCACGAATTATGTTTATTTTCTCACTAATTTTAAAGGGTATTTATTCAGCTCACTTTGTGTGATATCGATACTGTTTCCAAACAACAGTATAATTGTATCATTTATTCACAGAATAATATATTTGGTATTCCATGTTTAGCAAATATTCTACAATTAATTTGGTGCATTTGACATGCAAATATAAAGACATTATAATTCTACGTAAGATATCATTTATAAATTTCTACGTTTGATAAAGGCTATTATTGACAGTTTTCGGCTAGTCAGTTATTTCTTTAATGCCCCGTATAGCCTACATGTTGACTAGAGCCACAAAGATGATAATGAAAAAAAATTACATCCAATTCCGTTGAGTCGTTTTCTAGTTAAAACGGAACAGACAGACATAAATGCCAAAAATGTTAGTTTTCTCCTCATTAAAATATGTTAAAACCATAGACATTTTATAGTATTATTTAAAACCCATTTCATTTTAAAGGCAAAAATATTAAATAGAGACACAACTTTTTTACTACTTTATTATTACTATAGATAGATGGTTTTGCGCTTAGCCATTACCGCATCAGATGGAAAACTTAAAAAAAACTAGCATGAAGAGTGCTCGCGCAAAAAGTGGGAGAGTATAAGCGGACGAGGCGTTAATATGTGAACCGCAAAATCTGCGGAAGTCTATAACGGATAGCTGATACTACGCAAACGGACGTAACCACTCTCCTGGTACAGCTTCTCATGAAGAAGAAGCCGGAAGATGACAAGTCGCTTGGTGTCTTGGTTCTGTCTTGCTCAACGGAAACCTACTTACTATTAATTGAAGGGAAAGGATGTGTATTTGGAGTAAGCAAGAGCTGAGTGCGAGTTGCCTATCGAATAACTTTAGTACCGCGTGAATCGAGTTAAGCCGGGTTTCCAGCACATGTTTTATCCTACACTCCACAAAACATTGTTTCGCTACACATTTTTGCTGATAAGCATACTGGAGACACGGCTTATCAACAAAACTATGTAGCGAAACAATATTCTGTGCAGATATTTTGGTGTAGTGTGAAGGACAAAATACGCGCTGGAAACCCTGCTTAACTATATTCACGCGGTAGTAAAGTTATTCGATAGGCAACTCGCACTCAGATCTCTGTGGTTTGTTGTGACTTGGAAGCTCCTTTCATGTACCCATCCTTTCAGAGTATCTAGTCTCTGCGCGTCAACTGCCAAGGCATGTAAAATGAATCCCACCAAAAATATTTATGTGAAAAAGGGGCCGGGTTCAGTAAAAGCAGGCAGTTGTCGGCTTCGCCAAAACAAGAATTGAGATCAAATTGAGTGCCGGGGCTTATCGAGGAGGTATTTTAAGTACAGTTTAAGTACTGTATAGCATATATTCATTTTTAGGTATATGTTACCTATAGTTATTAATTTAGAGTAGTATCTTGATTTAATTTGTAATTTTCAAGTTTTTACTCTTCTTGCACGCCCACCTACTTATTTATCTTGTACCATCTATGGGTTGACTGGTAGAAAATGATGACGATGATGACGATGACGATGACGATGACGATGACGATGACGATGACAATGATGATTATGGTGATGATGATGATGATGATTGTGTACGTGTATTGTTGAGTCGGATGCCAACTATTGAATTCCGATTATCTAAGGATACGTTACCTACTTAAAGTGACGTCACAGTTCGATAACAATTCAGTACGCAGTAAATGCAACTTTGAAAGTTCCGTTTTTATCTATCGGGTGTAAAAGCAAAGGCAAGAATCTAAGTAAAGGATATATGAATATAATTTGCAATATTCCGCTAAACAATTCTTGTCGTGCTATTCAAAATGCAGACTCGTGCACCGCCCGCCCGCCCGCATAAAAACATGCAACAAGCAAGCAATACAAACAAAGCAATCTTAAATAACAAGCAAGAAAACTTATCGACACGTGTTTCGCCTCTGAACGAGGCATCCTCGGGATGTGTTGCTAGCCCGGCTTCTCCGCAGCAACTGATGTGTTGCTCGCCCAGCCGCTCCGCAGCAACTGATGTTGTTCGCCCGACAGCTCAGCAGCTAGTGACGAGCCGCCGACCAAAACTCGCCTTTTATACACCGGCCTGACTAGTTGTTTGGTGGGGAAAATGGGGAGACGAAAACATGCGTAACAGTGGGGTAGTGGTAAAGTTAGTTTGTTCGTTTAGTAAATCAGGGTTATTCTTGTTTTTTAGTATTTCTAATTGTTCTAACACACACATTCTTAAACCTTTTTTACAAATATGTTTTACTTCAAATGAATGGTTAGCAGGCAAACTATGACCGGACTCTAATAGATGTTTTGCAAAGTGTGATTTTTCAGGATGATTATTTCTATGGGCTGAGATATGTTCTTTGTACCTAGTTTCAAAACTGCGACCTGTTTGACCTACATAGACACCGTTACAATCATTGCAAGACAATTTGTAAATACCAGACTGTTGTTTTTTATCTAATTTGTCCTTACCATTGCAAATACGCTTTATCTTATTTTTGGTTCTGAATGCAACGCGAACACCACAACGCCGAAAAATCTTCGCAACCCGTTCAGAAATTGGACCTAGATAAGTAATGCTTGTTTTATATTTCTGAACACTCGTACTTACAAGCAGACAAAGCTTTACAGCCTGAAAGTACGAGTGTTCAGAAATACACGGTCGCCGGCCACTCGGATGAGGGGTGCGGGTTGCGGGGTGCAATTAGGTGTGTGGGGAGGCCGGTGAGCTGCGTAGCCATAACTTAGTAAAATTATGGAATTTTTGGTGAAAATTGAAGGTATATATTTTTTCTCGTAATGACATCAGAATCGTGTATAATTTCATACCCTAAAGGGATTCTTGACTTTGCATTTACACCCTGTATAGGTATGTTTTTAGTGTTTAGGCAACCAGTCGGCAACCGACACTAAGTTGCTAGGCCCGCAGGTTGTGAGAGCCGTGTATGAGTGGTATGGAAGTTCCATGCCGCTGTCTGGACACCAATACAAAAACAGTGTAAATCTTAGTGGTGATTGCATTTTTTTTTTGGCTGGAATAATAGTACATTACTGCTATGACCAGGAAATAAGCAATAAGGATTGCTAATTAATGGTTGAAGAAAGTATATATTTATTGTTATTGATTTCTTCAGCAAAGCATTAGTGGAGTACAATCTATATCAGAGCCCGCTTTTAAACTCATTTTGTAATTTATTCGCACAAAACACTTTCAACTAAAATTTAAAGCAACATGAATTCCCGCTTTTACGCAACTTTTTTTTTATTGCCAGCCGGGCAAAGATATTTTCCGTCATGCAGCCTTCTTCATAGACAACGCCATCAAGAGGAACGGAGCTAAGAATGAAAAACAACGAGAAAAACGTAATAATTATATGTCTGTGGAGAAACGCTCATACTCGTAGAGTTTAAATTTTTAGTATTCAATGGTTTTAAATGTACCTATAAAATCAATAAAAATTATGGATTTTTGTTATTGTTATTGCAGTTAGGTATAAAATATATCAAACATTTCTACATTCTAAGCATAAAAATGTAATTCATTTAATTTTTTTTGGTAAATTGGCCGCTCAAAACATAGACGGATAGTTTTAAAAAGAAAACACATGAAATGTACTCTGTGAACATATTATGGTATTTAAAGGATTTTAATACGAATTTCCTGGACAGTTATTCATATTTCCTGGACACTTTTAAATAGCTCGCCAGTATGAAGTACTTTCTGGTAGGTCTTTACAGTATGTAATGGTAATGTTACAATTTATTTGTGATAAAAATCATTTATTATAAAGGTGATAAACGTACAACCGTGGTGCGAAGCCTTGTGTACATAGAGTAGGAAATATTCATAGCAAAAAGTGCTACAAGCGTGGAAAGTGTACTTGCTACGGAATGAACCAGTGCAGCATTTCTCAAAGTGTGGGTCGTACATAACCCACTGGTGGGTCACTCCAAATGTTTGTTCTAATTAAAGCTGAAAAGGTAAAGCAAGTGCTGAATAAGTAAGACAAGTTTGAACTCGATACGCATACCGAGGGTTCCGCAAATGAATGGTGTTGCTGTTAATTCTATTAATGGAAATATCGTGAGAGGTTTTTTTTTGTTTTATTTACAACTATTTCATTTTACTTTCAAAATTAAAACGAAAGAATATAGTTTCTACGTATGATTTTTTTAATACCGAAAGAATAGTTTTAGGAACCTTAAAAAATACGTTTTGTATATTGGGGTTAAAAAAGATTTTTGCCGCTGCAGTTTGGCTCCCAATATAATGAAAAATAAAATGACGCAGTCACTCTTTGACTAGGTGCGGAAGAAATTGTTTTTTTTTTATATAAGTTTGTTAGGTATTCCAAATTTCAAGTTTTAAAGAATCAAGAATTTATTTAAGAGGATTTGTATTACCTTACAGAACTTTTGCGTTTTAAAAAAATTATATAAAAGCTGTGTTTTAAAATAAAACTACAACAAAAATGAAGATCAGTAAAAATATAACATTCAGTTATCACTCTCACAGAACCCTAAACACTCCCGATAAACCTTCATTATTTTATCCGTCTCGGACAAAAGTGATTGGGACAGACACTAATCAGTCCATTAGTGTTCCTTTTGATTTCTTAGTACGGAATCCTAAAAATATAATCCAGTAAATAATATAGAAGACAAAAGAGACTAGCTTTACCCAATCTTCTAGTCAACACTGACCGAACATTACAAATCTAGTCAACCCTAATTGAACGCAGATCTGACCATGCTCAGAACTTCGGAGCAACGACCACCGACACACAATATTAGACAACCAGTTAATCAACAATCACCTCTATGTCTTAGGTATGAAGAGCCAATCAAGTTCTAATATCCTCGGTCAGTTGTTCAGGCGAATGATTCTAGGGCTGTTCTCTGAGGATCAATTTGCTTCGGCCATGTTAGCCACGCCCCTACCGAGGCTAGGGTCTGATGCTGAACGGCAATATGCAAGTTGAGCTCAAAACCTGAAAAATTTGCTTTTGGAAATAGACATTTATTTGCATTAAAAAGGGTAAGTACGATGGAATAACATAGTTACGTATTTACATAGCTTCGCTCCATTGGAAGTATATTTTAATTAGTAAATTTGCTTCTTGGTAGTTATTTTATCAACACCTCTAATGTAGTAATACGAGTACACAATCAAATACGTCGAGTGGTTAAAAATTTACCATACAGACAGAGACCAAAATTCTAGTAGTAGTTTTGGCCTTAGTACAATACTAATAACCTATTTTATTTAAACTTTCTTGAAAATATTAAATGTACAGAATGTTAACCTAAGTAATATGTCCAACAAATTAATGAAAATATACGAATACATTTTTAAGTACTCAAATGAAAAAAAAAACAGACTGAACTGTTTAACGCTCATCTCCTGTTTTACACAATGTAATGATGATACACACCCAAAAAACCTTCTTAGAAGGTACCTATAGGTAAAATTGAAAGCCGCATCAAAATCCGTTCATTACTTCTTTAGTTAGTTGAAATACAAAAAGAAAAACGTTGCTTTTCTGCATAGAGACGAGAAGATTAACAGTTTTCGGTCTGTTAGCAATGACAAGTGAAAAACTCAGTAGGTATTTTGTTAGGCCGAGTGCACCATCTTCGCTCAAATAATTTCCCCGGAGACAGCGCGAGCCTCCCGCAATGACGACATAAAAAACCCAGTGAGAATTAATGAGGGCAAAGGTGTTTTCTACATGCCTACGGAGAAGTTTTAGTGATAAAACTCTAGTAAACACTGTGGAATTTTAGTGGTTTTGGGAACTACACCTACACCTTTAGCACGCCTCGAAGATACTACGTCTTTCTGTGTCATGCTTGGCTTGGGTTGTTACAAGAACACAAACAACAGAGTGATGTTACCTGAAATCCAATATATATCCAACCCAATATAATCCAACCAAATTAAATCTGGTGAAGTTTTTTGACATATAATCCAACCATATTAAATCTCATGATATTAACACAGACGTATAATATAAGGTATAGTAGCAGACCTAACCTATTCTAATAAACGCATAGAGTCGACGCGTGGCAATTTTAGCTCAGTGAACTTCGGGCTCTTTTAAATATAAATATTGCTTGTTTCCAAACAAAATATATACTAAAGATTAGTTTAGGAATTAAAAAATATGTTCCAAGCATAAGCCAGCCAAAACAACCCATTTTTATACGTTTCTTCATACCATGAAGCCTAAATGTAGCTTATTTTTTGTATGGAAACTTGCCACGCTATGTAATCCTTATGTTTGGTCTGCTACTTAGTAATAATTATATGTCTGTGGAAATTACTGAGATTAATTAATTTATCTGATTGAAATTAGCTGCCAATCGTTATTTGACATTATAATCCAACCATAATAAATCTGGGGAAGTTACCTGACAATAGTTATCTGACATATAATCCAACCAAATTAAAGTTGGTGAAGTTAGCTGACGAGGCGCCGCCCGCCGCCGCGCCGTAAGTTTAATGCGGAAAAAGGATAGAAATACGCTGTATATGACGCAGGCCGTCGCAGGCTAGGCAGTTACGTAGTTCGCAAATCGTCTCCATCTACCACGTTCCAAAACACATCTTTCTCCTCTTCTACATCCATCAATCTAGTGATACAAGCTTTTCTATTCCGGGTACTTTTGACTTTGTCCTTCTCCAGTATGATCGCCAATTTGGTCGGCATACGACCTTCTAGGGCAGCCCGGTCCAGCTTTACCTTACACTTGTGCACTATAAATTTCTTTCGTCACTCCACTTACGTATAATACATTATACGCCCAAGCATTCCTTTTTTTATTCTAGTATGCAAGACATCGCATGTTATGTAAGTAAATATTATTAAGTAAATATTTATTTACTAGCCTTCGCCCGCAGCTTTGCCCGCGTGCAGTGAATATTTGCCCCGTTTTTGGTTTGGACGTTAATTTATGAATATCCCTTGTAGTCTATGTGTTGACCAGGGTTACTACGGTGATAATAAAGAAAACCGCATACACATCCGTTACGTGGTTCTCGGGTTATAAAAGCGTTTATTCAATCTTTGCTCCATTTCCGGCTTGGGCGTTATTTTATGAACACGCCGTATAGCCTATGTGTTGACCAGGATCACTAAAATGATAATAAAGCCGCATCCAAATCCGCTCAGTGGTTCTCGAGTTAAAACGGAACATACAGACAGTCAGACAAAAATTCTAAAAATTGTGGTTTTTGCCTCAGAACAATAATAATAACATTTAAAATTTCGCGAAGATATTCAATGTACAGACACGACCTTTTTACTACTTTATTATTAGTATTATGAATGCCTTGAACTCATGCGTGTGATTCATGCACTCGGCCAATTATTGAAATGTTCGCTACTATTATTATTAAAATAATATATCTTGTGTTACCCCCCGTCTGATATGATGATGCTGCGCCATTATCTTGGTTCATCAAGTGAGCTGGAAGTCTGAGGCAAATAACATTTAAAGATTACTCGACGGAAAGTAAGTACCAGCTAATTCCGAATACCCGATATTCAAGGGCTGGCCGGGAAATTTATTGCCAGCGCGAACCGCCCCGCGAACCTTCAAGCGAAGAATATAAACTTGTTCAGTTCAATGGATGTGGCAATAATATTTCTGAAAAGTTAATGGCGTAGCAGCGACAAAACAGTGTCTTTCTATCATACTTGGTCTCTCGCACATTGACCAACTTGGTATGCGTGAAAGAGTAGGATATATAGACACCGATTAAAAATCCATACAGTTGTCCAACCAAGACGTTCGGACGGAGCGGGTTGTGCGGGGCTTACGGGGCGGGAATCCAAAATGATTGTTCGAAATTTGTACGTAGCTCGTTGGCTTCCCTCCCGCGTCTCTCCCCGCAGGCCCCGCACAGCTGCTCTATCTGAGCGCTATCGTTGGACAACTGTATGTCTTTTTAAATTGTGTAGACCCTGTATCTCTGGCGCTTGCTACCTATAGGTAGGACGCAGTACCCACACTCGAGAGACCAGAGTTCGAATCTTACTAGTCGATAAGCCTCCCCTATCACGTTGGGTCGGTAAAATCGTCAGTAAAAAGTGGGTATTACGAGTTCATGTATTACTGTTCCAGTAACAGTTAAACACTCTGAAATTGTTTTTTTTCATCCCGTTTCGTTTCTCGGATACCGCTGTCAACCGCTGTTTTATAACAATAGGCTTGATGAGTTACACTGCGCCCAGAGTTATAATGCGCATAGAAATATATAGCAGAGCGACCGAACGTACCACGTGACCTTACTGCTTGTATACATAGTGTAGGAAAATACGAACTTTTCCGAGCACTGGCGAAGATTTATGTGTGCATTATTATAAGTTTGGGAGTACTGTACAATATTATCTGTGACTGACTTTACTTTCTGTTCCAAACAGCATAATATTATCCGTCAAAAAACAAAAGCGAGGTTCTCGCAAACAAAAGACACAAAAGCATTCTATTAGAAGGCCTATTATTGTATTAACGACTTCCCTATGGATACTAATGCCTTCACAGACTTAATAACTCATTTGTTCAGTTAGATCATATATCTATGACAATTATTTTACTCCATGCTTTAAGTTACGCAATGTATCATCTGTTATGTATGTTACGGGTAATACTAGAAGATAGGCTAAACCTAGGTTTACCCGGGTAATGTTATATACAACTTCGGGGGCTTCGCTCGTCGTCGCACCTATTTTTGACTTTTTTCGGGCTTTACCCGTAACACGTTAGATACGCAGCTAATGTTATTCTATTTTGACTATGCAGTTTAATATTTAGTTACTTGTATTATTGTAAATTGTTTCGCCTATCTACTAAAATAAAGGTAGGTGGTAGAGCTGGTGTCGAGCTCGACTGTGGATGTACCACCATCTTACTTGCAAACGCCGAAGTTATTAGGAGGAGAGTAAAAGGACAGCTCTCACTCAAACAGGCACAACCAGGTGGCCCACCATTGCCTGTAACCGATTGATGGCGATATATCTATCCCACATTGCCAGACCTTATATTAAACAGACTGGTGACAGCGGCATCATTGGTGCGAGGGTTTTGGCAGCTCGCTCACCAACCCGCCTGTCCAGCGTGTATGAGTATGGGCATTTCTTTCAGGAGGACCGCCAACAGTGGCAAAATCTTCTAAAGCATTGGCCGAAACAGACTGATGGATGAATGGTTGGACGTAGCTATGTACTAAAATAAATGAATCAGAATCTAACAATATGTTTTTATTGGGAAATCCATTGCTTTGGAATATTCTAAACATTATTATTAGAGTGCATTTACATTACAAACTGGAAAAGATAAATTAGAAACTTAGTCAATGAGAACTGTGAATTTCTTAACTTTCTGAAGCAATACATATTGTAGCGACGACAGCGCCATCTGTGTCCTAAGAGCAAGGCGTGAAATCACATAACGTCCTCGTGAGCGTTCAGTATATGCCTCACAAGCTGGTTAGATCAAATAGTTTGCAAATAGTTACAAAAACATCCTGTGGACAAGTATGGTGGAAAAATTCATCGATCTAGGAAAGTACCTCGGTTCTATTTGATCTTTTCTTTTCTAATCTTTTCCAATAATAGTATTTAGAATCTGAATATCTACAATGCCATATCCACCGGTTCTGACTCAACGAACACGCACGGCTTCGTGCGGTGGACGGCCGTGAATGTCGCCTCAGGATTTGTGCAGGATTTAACCCAACGAGTTATCCCCGTAATTGAAAATACACCCTGTGATATATGGGCCTCTGCAAGGAGGTGTTATTTGTATTTATTTTATTGAGTTCGCCCTTAGTGGGTTTGGTTACTCTCAACGATGCCTAAACCTACGGTTTTAATTTTTATTTGTATAAAATAGGGACGTAAAGAATAACTAATATATAGGTATATTTACATCAAAAATTAACCAGAAAATATTTCGAGTAATGGATTTGTATGACAGGCCACACTAGCACATCCTCCTTTCACTGACGACTTTATGTCCACACGTGATAAGAGGTGAGCTTTATGGCGATAAGGCGTTACTTCGTTTCCAAATACACCCTTTGCAGGTTCACTTTCACTGGACGCAAAGTATAAAAATTCCAAAAACCTCATAAAACTAAATATTTCATCGCCGGTGCGGGTTTCAAACCTGGGTTTCAAGAATGAAAGTTCAGCGTTTTACCAAATAAGCTACCGCTAGTTTTTTTTGGAGCTGGTTTTAAAGGGTTTAGTTTTAGTTTTAGTGCTGACGAAACGAAAACATTTGCAAGTCAAATTAGCTTTTATTATGAAAAATTAAAATTGTTTTGAAAACAATAAACCTAAGATTAAAGCCTTTATAATCAGTTACATTTATATTTTGTAATTAATATTACTAGCAACATGTTTTACAAATATTGAAAAGTAATCTACACCAGAAGTAAAAACACAAATGTCATATGATAATGCGTTTACTTATTGAATAAACAGATTATGATTTATTTCTATACATTTTAAAAATTAATTTTGCCCTTGAGCGTGTATAATACCTCACTTCGCTTCGCATGATCCTGTTTTATACCAACAAATACTGCAACAAACACTCTGAAATTAATATATGATAAAGTTGAGGACTAATGCTATGTCCATGCCGTTGTTGAAACTTGAATCCCTCGATAGAAAAAAATTACAAAGTTACCTCCAAACCGTACAATAAACCGATAGCATTCAATGAATACTTGAAATTAGATCTGAAACTTTGCATAATATAACTGATATTAGTATAAAGCAGCTGCAGACTGTAACATAAAAATGAAAAAACCATCAGTGTAGCAGTAATTTCAAAATAACTGATGTTTTTGCGTGCGCGGCATCTGATTAGAGTACGGTAGACAGATAAAAAGCAGAAGCGTTAGAGAAGGACTGCGAATTGAGGTATTATGGGCTCTTAATGGGCAACGCATGGCACAAAGACGGCAAAAGCACCTTGCGAGTTTCAATTTGCAAATGTTTCTCCAAATTTCGATTTGATCACTTTTCTCTTATAAAGCACCTCACCACTAAAGACGTATGGTTCATAATGTAGATCCACGCCTTCTACATTAGCGTCCTTCCGATCTAAAGGCACCGTTTGCACAATCGGGACATCTTCTTCTTCTAGCAAATCCAGCATTCTCTCTATAAACCTACTTTGGTCGAACCGAATTGGGATTTTGGGGATAATAATCCCATTACCGTTCAAAATCGACTTGATAATTTCCACCAAACGATATTCCAAGCTGCGCGTTTCGGTAAAAGACAAAGTCAAAATGCCAACATTTTCAAAAAGTCCGATTGTTAAGGTTCCGTTTTTAAATTTTGCGTAGCTTTCCGGCTTCCACAGTGTCGCTGCGATGTTAATATCGTCGGACAGTTTATCAAAGCGATCATTCTTTTTAGTCTTTACTTTGTAATTCACCATAGCTCTTTTGATAGCCTCGCGACGCTGAATCAAGTCCTTTTTTATCCAATCCTCCCTCCGTTTCGTTACCTTCGGTATGGCATCCATAAACTCAGGATGCCAAAGCGGAGAGGGCGTCTTGTTAAATTTCAAGGGGTATTTCTTGGAAAAGTCTGGCTCAGCAAACAAACTGTAGCCGATTTCCTTTGGATCATCAAATACGCCGAAATCGTTGATCCAAATATGCCGTGCATCGGTACCGAATACGATTTCGTCTTTAACCGAAACATCGTTGCACCATACCGAGAGATATGACGGTCTGTGTTTCTTGAGCAGAGATAATAACTCCTTGGTTGTTCTATAACCGTCAACGTATACGACGGGTTTCTCATTATGTATGTTGTCATCTGTATCTGCGTAGTCAAAGAGGAATATTTTCTCGTTCGTAATATGTACTTCTGCTGATTTCGCTTTTACACTGGCAAGGAGTTGATCATCGAGTGACGTCACAGGGTTTTGGTCAGTTTTGCGCATGAGAGCCTTTTGGAAGAGTTCGTAAACTGTTTCCTGGACAATGACGCGACGTAGACGCCAGGGGTACTGAAACAAATGTTTAATTATAAGTTCGGACTAGACCTTCGGACCTACCCCTTACTGTCTAACTTCAACATCTATCGCTTTCAAATGTATTCCGATTGGCTAGAAATGACATCATACATCATTTTAAGCCAATCAATACGTTTGAGAGCGATAGCTAATGATGTTTATGACAGACAATCCCAGTTTTGACAAAAAAGCAGCAAGTTGTGTCAGACGGCGCATTCACTTACAAGGTCATTCTAGCATTTTATGATTCAGATCAAATAACCATTAAGGTGGTAAAACCGAATCCCGGTGCAAAATGCACATCAGAATATTGTTTTCCTTATTTTTGAATAAGTTGCGTTTTAAAGCAATTAGCGGAAATTGATTAGTAATAATTAGGGTTTTACATTCAAATTCTATCATTTTATGATTTATATTTGCATTCGATTAACAAACTTAAAAGCGTATTTATCGTTGTAATCGAATGTCATCAAAATGTAAGGCATAAAATAACATAATTTTAATGTGAGAACCCTCCTATTAGTAATAAATTTTCGCTAATTGCTTTAAAACGCATTTTTTGCATACTTTTTATCTAAAGTAAGGAAAACAATATTATGATGTGCATTTTGCACCGGGATTCGGTTTTATCACCTTAACTTATCATAAATCATAACTACGGAAACCCATCATAATTTCGGGTTCTGTCCGTTTTCTGTCCGTCTGTGGATGGCTAGACCGATTGGGTTGAAATTTTTCAAGTAGGTTAATAAATGAATCTGGCAATCCGGGAAAATTATGGAATTGTAGTTTGTAAAACTGGTACATAAAGTGGTCAAAGTTAAAGAGACACGAGTGTTTTAATACCAAATTATTTGCAGTTCCATACGCCATTTATCTAAACTCATGCCACGAGTACCGAGTACCTACTCATTTTTCAATCCATAAAAGCTTGGTAAAATTGGTAGTGAGCTTTTCTTGATTTTGCTGTTACAAAATTGTTTGTTATTTTCGTTGCCCAGTATCACTCGATCACTGCTGTCAGACATTTTCGCCAGAATAAAACTTTTAACTAACAGAAACAAATATTATATTATATAATATAAATCAGTAAACATTTGTTTATATATTTTTTTGAAATATACGGAAAGCCAAATTAAAAAAATTAAGTAAAGTTTTTTAACCTTGATGTTGTGTCTAATGAAGCGTATTTTCAAACAGTTAACATTAACTAACGTGACATTAATTTATGCAGCCAAATGAATACTGGAGGCTTGGTTAGTAATCAGTATGACCAAAAATACTTTTTGAGAAATTTGACAAATTAAATGTTGACTTTTTATTGCCTCGTTGGACGGGAAAGGAAAAAAAAATCGAATTTCCCAAAAACATAAAATCTTGATACCGACTACTTACCGAGTCTTCGGTACGAATTTGGCTGCATAGATTAATGTTACCTTACATTTGTTTACCTTGTAATTATGGGTAGAAGCCACAACGCTTTCAACCACCGAGTCCAAGTCAGATTTCTCTGTAACCACAACTACACTGCCATTTACTGCACCTGTAATATGAAACGATATTCTATATTATATAAGAAACACCGTATATACATAATGATAACGGCCTCATTGAAGAGCCCGAAATGTGTGTCGTCTAATTCATATATTTTCGTTATGATTTAGGGCCACGGGCCATAATAATCGTCGGTGAAACGTGTGTGTCCGAGAGTGGACTCGCATTTTATTTTAGGAAACAACTCTGCACACCCCCTCGGACATTTATGTCGTGACAACTGTCGGCACTTGGTGAAACATTATCCACATCTTATTAAAAGATGAGGAGGGCAGAGGACTGCTAGGAGTGGCGAAATCTGGGAAAGGATTATGTCCAGCAGTGGACGAGCACAGGCTGATGGGTGGATGGGTGAATGATCTTGTTAAATAAAAGCTTGTACTTCTTTGATTCGTGCAACCGGTTTCGTATTACGGCATTATCAAGGAACAATAATTTACATAATTAAATACAATTTACTATTTTATTAGTACATGTAAATGTTTATTTACCAATCTATTTTTGATATTTAAAACAATGAGTTATAAATAAATAAAAAGCTTACCTAAATATTCTATTTACTTTAATTAGAAATAGAAATAGAAATGTTTATTTTCGACTTAAATGGTTTACAGTAATAAAAACAGTAATGCTAGGTTTACATAAAATCTTGAATAAAAAGTATACTTATGTTGACTAGCGGCCCCCAAGGTAGGAACAGCCCTGAAAGGGGGGGGGGGCATTACTTGAAATAAATTTGATTTTTGACCAGAACTCCTATTATTTTGAGATAGGTCGCCAAAATAATTATTTACAAAATACAATATCTTAAAAATAACTTAATAAATAATGGAACTTATTTTTTTACATTTATCAGAACCTAAATTCAATTTTTTTAGAGAATTTCTTTTTAATTGATATTATTCTCTTTTGTAATGCACTCAGTATGCAGTATGACATATTGCTGGTTAGATCAAAGAGTTACAAAAATATTTGATGGACAATGGTTGAAAAATTCAACGGTCTGGAATAAGTACCTCGGTGGCGCAACTGGTAGCGCGCTTGTCTTGATAACAAGAGGTCGCAGACTCGAATCCCGGCCGGAGGATTTTTTCAAATTCAGGTGTTTCAATTTGTTTCTAATTGAGTTTTTCTAGTTTGTAATGCACTATAATAATAATATTTAGAGTACTCCAAAGCAATGTATTTTGCAATAAAAAAGATAAACTATGTATATATTTTTAGTTAAAAAACTTCGAGACTAAGGGTGAGATAGTATCAGCATATCTGTACTGTACGTCGATGAATGGAATGGTTTCATGAGTCCATGTCTCATTTTGGAGATACTGGCTTGTTTATACATCCAGTTTTTTAGCTAGTTACCATTGTGTCTATCTATATAAAGAAATACTTAACTATATTCAGCAAAAATGTGCATACTTTGTAGTATTTGAAAAGTTGTCAAGTCATAACTACAGAGATAGCAAAAATTACTTCCATTTTAATCCATGAAACAGTTTTTACATTAGAGTTGTTTATGTGTACACCAAAATAGTAGGGAATAACAACAGAGTGCAAGAAAAAAACACAACTTCTAAACCATGAATTTTTGCTGAACTTAAGTATTTTTAAATGTCTACACG
This sequence comes from Ypsolopha scabrella, assembly GCA_910592155.1. Taxonomy (NCBI): domain Eukaryota; kingdom Metazoa; phylum Arthropoda; class Insecta; order Lepidoptera; family Ypsolophidae; genus Ypsolopha; species Ypsolopha scabrella. The sequence continues at coordinate 3,393,985 of OU342978.1, forward strand.
ACTGGTCACGATGTAAACAACTCAAAAAAGATATCTGTACCTTAGAGGTAGACAATAGTAAGCGCGAAAATGGAAATTTTACAGGAGACGTAAAAATAGACGGTAAGTGCGCATATATTATCTTGTAGATAAGTTCGTTTCCAATTGGGTATCTTTTAAACTAATGATTATTGGACCTAATGCTATACAACGTGAAATTTAAGTCATTTTGTTAACGAAAAATGGTGATAGTACTCGTCTATATGTACAACTTTTTCTATGAAGCCAACCTTGAAATAAAAACAGCTGTTTCAGACATTTTGATCGAGTAGGTATTTAACTTTTCTATTTATTTATTTATTTAATTAGATACATTTGCAGAAAATACATTAAACATTCTATGGAACCGCTTATATTTTTTTCGCGATTTCAAGGTTGGCTTCATAGTAAAAGTTGTTCATATCGACGAGTACTATCACCAGTTTTCGTTAGCAAAATGACTTAAATCTCACGTTGTATACCATCTTGTAGAGCTCGTTCTTGCGATCTCATTGATGTACAAAAAAGTAATTCTCAAAAAGTGGACTTACTATTGTCTACCTCTGAGGTACAGATATTTGGACGTCTATTATTGCATGCCTATTGGCATCCGGCAGGCCAACCTCTATGTGACACGTTGCATCGTAAAGTCGTGAAAGTTTTGTGGTGTCGCTTCTTTTTGGGATCTCACACTTTGTTTAATTTACTGGTTATAAATACCTTCAAAATATTAAAAATTCTATATTTTTATGATCGTAATAATCATATCTTTGTCTACTGTTGCCAGCTGTGACATATTTTACGATCTTATTTAAATGAATTCAATTTACAAAAAATATCGAATGAATATTTAATTTGAATCTCGCCCAGTTTTTGGTGTTTCATAAAGTAAGTAGCGATATAATTACGAGGGATCATCTTCGAGCGACTCCCTGCCGTGTTTGAATTCTCGGCTCCAACGTTTTACGGTAGCAAATGAAGGTGCACACTCCCCATAAACTGCAGACATCTCTTCAAATATTTCTGTTAGTGTTGGGTTCTTTTTTGTGAGGAATTTTATGACAGCTCTGTACTCAAATTTCGTGCAAAGCGCGGATGACTCAGACATGATGATGTTAACGGTTCAATTACTTAAAGCGTAATGATGCTAATGACATGAAACTTGGTATTTATACTACTTAGGATACTTAAAATTAGTGTTGGGCAGCGCGAAAAATTAGTGACACAATCAAATCAAATCAAATCAAATCAAAATATTTATTTAGCAAAATAGATACATAAAGTATACTTTCTACAAGTCAAAGTTAATTTTAACAATATATATCTTTAGAATATACAAAAATATATAATAAGACGGGACATAAAATATACACCTGCATAAAATAGAGGAATCTAGGAATAAAAATATTATATATACATAATGCAATGAACCAATAAGTTGATGAATAAATTCAGCCGCCCCTCGTATATAGTAAACTAGCTTTTGCCCGCGGCTCCGCCCGCGTGTTATTCCGTTTACCGACATGCTTTTTTCCGGGATAAAAAGTAGTTTAAGTGTTAATTATTCGAAGTTATTCGAAGTTCGTCAAACAGGCACAACTAGGCCATTATGCCTGGGACAGATGGATGGCTGTAGTGCCTTATATAAAACAGACTGGTGACGGGCAGCGGTGTCACTGCCGCGAAGGTTTCAGCACCGCGCTCACCAACCCGCTTGCCCAGCGTGTGTGAGTATGGGCATTTCTTCCAGGAGTGGACGCACCAGGCTGATGGATGAATAGAATATCAGCAGCCCACCAACACAGTTCTATCTAATTGGATCACTTACCTTTGATTTGAGCAGGTTCTATGATCGAATCCCAGACAGAATATACATCGTGAGCCTTCTTAACTTGCTTGGTGGGGGTAAACAAGACATGGTCTTTGGCAAATCTAAAAAGAAAAAAATGCTTGTCAGGCTTTAAAAACGCTTGAAAAAAAATGCTTGTTTAGTGCTGTCAAAACTAAATTATCTAATTCCAAAATAGTTCTTTAGTGTTTACAGCAGAAGCTATATTACTTTGGAAAGTTTCTAGTTTTGAAAGCACTAAAACTAAAATTAAAGCCTTCAGTCAGAATCGACTTTACAATGGATATAAAATTTGCTTTCCTTTATTTTTTATTTACACACGATGTCTTATACTAGGCCATTACCGTGCCTGATGGTAAACGACAATGATAGGATGAAGCACGCTCGCCTAGTAAGTGGAAGAGTGAAAGCAGGCAAAGCGTTAATCAGTCTGTCCGTGGAATTCCAAAAATCTACGGAAGTCGGTACCGGGCGAATGAATGACACTACGCAACCGCCTGCAACCACTCCCCCGGTACGGCTACTGATGACGTCACAAGCATGACGAGTCGCTTGGAGACATGGTTTCTTATGAGGGTATGGGAAAGCACATAGCTTAGTTGGTAGAGCAACCGCCCGGTAAGCGAGAGGTCCCGGTTCAGAGCTCCTCACGTCCAGATTTACTTTCCTAATTTTCTATACCGCAATGATATACATTTAATTTCTTATGAGGGTAGTTACATCTGAAATGTTTAGTATTAGAGGCATCACTCATGGATAAAATCCGAAACGATGAGATCCGTCGGAGATCGAAAGTGACCGACATAGCCTGCCGAAGTAAGTTAAAGTGGCAGTGGGCAGGCCATATCTGTCGCCGACGTGATGGCCGTTGAGCCGAGTTGAAGCGTTAGAATGAAGCCTATGTAAGACAAAGCGTAGTGTAGGCCGACCTCGTGCCCGCTGGACCGACAATCTGAAGGACGTTGCGGGTGGCGGCTGGATGAGGATGACGCAGAACCGCCAAGAGTGGCGAAATATTGGAAAGGAATACGCCCAGTAATGGATGATGATGACAGGCTGATGGATGGATGGATGTATTAGAGGCAAAGGATAAGACACGAAATGCTAACAATATTTGGTATTTTACCTTAAATTTTAATGACAAGACTATCTTTAAATAAAACTGAACAACTTTCTCATCGAAACAAGGGAAGCTGCCAGGGCCAAGGCCCATACAAATTTCACAGAAGATATTTGGAATTAGTATGTACAGCGAATGTTTTATTTTGTAATATCTATAGTAAAGAGAATATTTCATACGTATTTTTCTTTGGGAAACTTGCTCAGTATAATCAGTAGATTATGTAGTTTCATTTAAAGACACCTATCCGGTATACGTCAGGCGAGATCTATGTCTTATTAGGCGAGACCTATGTCTTATTAGGCGAGATCTATGTCTTATTAGGCGGGATCTATGTCTTAAGTAATCGTACCCAGCCTCATGGCAGAGAGTGACAAAGAGGTGTCCAATGACGGCGGTGTCCAGGTCACAGATGATCTCCACACTCTGACCTCCATGCAACACGTGAGCCACGACTCCAAGCGCAGCTAGCGGCATCATTTGAGTTATCACTACTGGTATGGGGACCAGATTTCCATCCGTTTCTGAAATGTGAAAACTGCATCAAAATTCAACCAGTGGTTGTTGAGTTGTTTTATTTTTGGCTATCGAGGCTGTGAATTATTTTTAAGAGGTTTGCAGCTGGATTGTATAAAACTCGCCCTTTTATAATAAATTAAAACATTCTAGTTAAAGCTAAATTTAAGCTTAAAAAATTATTACTCTACAATACCTAAATACGTACGTATTGTGTTTACTGTTATCGCAAAGATCCCATGGGTTCCTATTAGAAATTTTAAATCTTTAAATTCTAAAATCCTAATTTAAAGAGACCAATGGAACTGCGACAAGCACGTATCCAGGGGGCGGATAGGTGGGATTTATCCCCCCCGAAATTTGGCGTGACATACACGGGACCGGGAATGTTTATTCATAACCACTGTAAAGTACGTTAAAGTACATTTTAATAAAAAGGTACCATACTTTAGATCCATCCATCCATCAGCCTGTTTCATCCACTGCTGGACATAGGCCTTTCCAGGATTTCGCCAATCTTACACACGCTGGGCAGGCGGGTTGGTAAGCGGTAAACCCTTGCACCAGTGACGCCGCTGCCCGTCACCAGTTTGGATGAGGCTCGGCAATTGGGGATGGATAAACCGCCATCCATCGGTCCCAGGCAATGGTGGGCCGCCTGGTTTTGCCTGAGAGCTGTTCTCTTACTCTCCCCTGAATAACTTCGGGAGGATTTGCGAGTAAGATGGTGGTACCTCCACAGTCGAACCCGGCATCAGCTCTACCACCTTTGATACTTTAGATACTTAATAATATTATAGTACAGTGATTACAGAGGTTTCTTTCACAATTCACGTTGCTGTTTCAATGAACAAAACAAAAGTCTGGATACGTGCCTGACCTGCGTTGCTAGTATACACACAAAATACATACCTAGCTCGTATAGGTTTTGTAGCGTAATAATTATCTCAGATTTGAGGACAGGCTAGTTCCCTAGGGAGTCTAGGGATATAATCATTAATTTAATTCGCGCGGTTGAAACCACCCGCTACTGGCTATTAATAGGTACGTGTTTAAATACAACTTTACAAAAATCAATGATATCCAACCAAAAACATAAAAGGGCCCGAGTTCAGTACAAAGGCAGTGCAGGTCGTCGGCTTTACCGAGAAAGATCAAATTGGGTGCCGAGGCTTATGGAGGTTCCTTCAGTGACTCATAACTGCAATAATGTACAACATTCTTCACTTTTTTTAACGCCAGTGGCGCTAAGCTGGTCTAAATGACATTTTCTTGCCAAATTCAACTGTTTGCAGTCAAACTGATATATGTGCATAAACAAAAGTTTCCCAGCATAGAATTATGTTACGTTGTTGCAATGAATTTTTTTTGGAATTAAAAGATGAGTAGACAGTTATACTGGTTTATTCCACATAGATTATATTTTTGTTAGATATTACCTAGTCCTGCCAAAAGTTCTGTCCCCCACATTAAGTTGGATATTTTTCATCACAGACAGAATCTAGTAAAATTAATTAATGGAATTTGTTGGCTAGCTAAACAAACACTTAAAAATATTATAGCTGCTCAAAGCAGTGACCACTAAAGAAAAACTATCATTGAAGCGTCCGAAGCGACATCTTAAAACACGCGACACAATTTGAGCTTTCCGCCTCATAACTTTTTCAATCATAGCCCTTAAAATTAGAATTTGTGGTACATAAGGCTGACTATTTTCTCTTGGAGATAAGTCAATAAACATTGGAAAACAAAGGAGTTTGAAATATTTTAGGAGCCATTTTACAGCACCACCGTTATGAACAAATCACGTCTAATGGAAGACTAAGAAAAAAAAAATTATGCCTAGCGATTTTACTAATTATTTTGAGGATTTATAGCTTATAACAAAAAAATATTATCACTGTCTATCCTATCATTGGCATAAAAATTCAACCTTTAAGGCGCCTAGGCACGCCACCGTTTTAGTAAAAAATTGAATAATCCGTTTCTCAGTTGTTTTTCGTAATAGACCAAACTATATGACCTCCATTATCTGGTGCTGGTATTTTAAAAGGCAGCATTTTGCCAAAATTTTGAATATTAATTTTGTTTTAAAGATATTAAGCTGGACAGATTTACATACAAAGTTGTTTTCTTGCCTCAGATTGTACCTATATCAAAATTTTACATTTCAGCCAAATAGCGACTTTGTAAATGCCTGTACTAAACTATTGAGGTCTCAAACTTTAGTATATAACGAAAAACAACAGAGAAACGGGTTATCAAATTTTGTACTAAAACGGTGGCGTGCCTAAACGCCTTAACTCGTTTTCACCGATCCCAATGGAATTTTGTAAACCCAAAATCAAACCTTGTTTTTACAATACAGATCTGCTACTTGGAGGTCCGTTAAAAAATACATATTTTATAATATTATATTACAATCACTTGTTTATTGTAGTTTGAAACACTCTCGTTCCTGTGGATATAGATTTGACTTCTCGGGTTTTCTTGGAACCTTAGGATTATCCATAAAACAGGGACAGAACTTATGGCAGGACTAGGTAGATAGACCAGTTTAGTTCCACGGTCAACTAATACCTCCCACAGAAGTCCACAGCCTCATGATGATGAAAATCAGGCTTTCAACTCAAAGCGAAAAAAGTGATTTTCCTTTGCGTAATCCATTTCCTACAAATTGACTCACGATGAAAACCTATACAAGTGCGACTAGAACAGGCAACCTGAGGTTTCTGTATCATTCTGATATAGAATTAAATGATTTGAATAAACATTACAAACTTATCATTACCTAGAAACTGTACGAAACAAAATTGCAAAATTAAGTTGGTCGAGTATTCGGGTACGTAACCCTAAACCTATATAAAAAATCTGCATTTTCAGTATTTGTTGTTTAAATAGAGTATATGACACATAATATTCAATCCAAATTCCTAACTAGTTCAAAAACCCGTAAGAAAATGGTCTAAAATTTACAACTTTGATGGCCCATCATTTCATTAATTTTGGAGATAAAAACTGTTATTCTACTTGAGTTCTAGACAATGAAACCTCACATGGCAGGGTAAGAAAAAAAATTTTTTTCGCCTCCATTTTCATATATGCAAACTCCTCTGTAAATCAAATTAATTTAAGTTTTCAATTCAATATTCGGTTCTGGGTCAACATTCTACATAACATATCGAAACTTCAGATCTGTATCTTTTTCCGTTTGCACGCTAGAGACCTGTGACATACGGACGGACAGACAGCAGAGCGAAAAATCAAAAAATTACAAAAATTATTCAAGAACTCACTTAAATATACATGGAGTTCAATAGATCAGAAGTGTAAATTTAAGTTGGTCATACAAAACTGCTGGTGGAATAAGTTTGTGTTTCAAACGGTATGTACGAGCAAAATGATATGAAATATAATAACTGCTGACAGCTCCTTTCTTTTATTATTTAATATATATAATTATCACTGTACAATAAAAATAATATGTAAATAAATAATATATTTGAAAACGATTAACATTTCATTTCAAATTAATTATTAAAAATATTTTTTCAACAATAACTTACTTAATAAATTATCTCTTACAAATTCGAGAATTTTTATAAAATAAAAACTTTTTTTATCGAATGGGCGGATTTAGGCATTATATCTATTTATAGTTTATTTATCTATTAACTTATTTATTCATTCAATTAAGTAGGTATCTATATACAATATTTTAATTTTTTACTTATGTTAGTATATATTTGGCTAGGCATTATATTTATTTAGGGTCTATTTAGTTTATTTATCAATTGCATTGTGTAGTTAAAATAATATTCTTATTCCAATGAGTCTTTATTTTATGCATGTGTATAACTTTAGTAGCCCAACTTAAATATAGTTTTTTTATATATTTCCCGTATCATATTAGTTTCATCAAAAAATATTATTTTTATACAGATTAGATTTGACATGTAAAACGTATACTTTATGTATCTATTTTACAAATAAACAATTTGAATCTTTATTCACAAGATATATTTCGGGTCCGATCTGGACCCGGCATCAGTTACCGGACCCGAAATATATCTTGTGAATAAATATTTATATACATATTATTTTTATTGTACAGTGATAATTATATCATAATTATTTAGTTAGTGATTATACTAATCGATCCTAAAACTCAACTTCGTAGGGCTAACTTAACTTAATGTATATAATTTAATTACAAATTTAACACCACATTTACACACATGCACCCTAACGCACACACCCCCTCACACACCCTCATACACTCACACACTCGCACACGCACACACTACACTTTAAAAACTATTACTAATATTATTGATAATTTAAACTCAAACTAATCCATACTATATTTAAGATAAATATTTTAGTGTAAGTTTATTTGGTACGATAACTTTATGGATATGGAAGAGCGTGTTCTTTTAATACAGGTATTCTTCACTTAATAAAAGGTCACAACCACTGTGCGGGGCAGCCGGGCTTGCTGGAGCAGCAGGGCGTACGGCCAACCGCGGGGACGGGGACGCTGTAGTGTTGTGCCTAGGATTCAGTGTCGATTAGTCCAGTGTCAGTGTATGGCCTGTACTTGTAGACACTGAAGAACACTTGTGCTTAGTGAGTGAGACAGTAACGAATTCAACCAGTGATAAACCCGGCACTGTGCGAGTTCGCGCCCACCCTATACCGCTTCGCGCCGGGAGCGTAGCGACATGCAGCCTAGCCCCTGCTGATTGCCTCCCCCCCACACCATGGAAGGGGAAGACCCCCCCTCCAGCCCCCCTACCCCCGCGGGACGGCCGCAAGGGTAGGAGCAAGCCGCCACCCATAATAGTGGTTCAAAGAGACTTATTCACGCACGACATCATAGTCGTGCGTACCTCCAGTGACGGCCAAGCGAGCAGCTCCGCCCCTACAGGCGTCGAGCAGCAGCTGGCAACAGCTACACGCCCGTTTAAGAGAGGCCCGCCTTCGCCAGAACAGACTGGCGCTGTGGAGAAACGCCGCCCCATCGCGGCGAGGTCCTCCTCGGAACCGGACCTCTCACAACTTCTAGAGGGCTACAGAACCCCCCCCCCTCCTCCTCAGGGGTGAGGCATGTGCTACCGCCCAGCTCGCCGTCGACTCCGAGGAGAGACGCCGGCTCGAGAGGGGCTGAATACCCGAGTGACCTGTCGGCGGACTCCAGCATGGAGTCGCTCAAGGAGGTAGGCTTGCGGACCCCGTCGCCGGCGGAGCCCACATACAGCCCGACAAACCCCTTTTACTCGCCGACGAATACCCCGGCCCCACACGCACACACTGCGTCCGGGCAAGCGACGCCCACGTTCCGCTCGCCGAGGAACAGCCCGCCCCCTGCGTTCCTAGCGACGTACGGGCAGGCGTGGCTACAGTCACCGGCACGAGGAACAGATGCGCCTCACTGCGCGACCACCGCGCTAGGAGTGCTGGCACCACCTGCCACCACCCGCGCGCCCGCACCGACAACCGCCAGCCCAAGCGCGGTCCCCGCAGTAGGGGTACGCCAGTACCGGCCACCGGTGTGGCCAAGTCTGCCGCCCCCGCGCGCCTCCTCTGCGCCCTGGGGACCCCAACCCCCTGCCGTTGTATCCACAACGGCACCAACACCCGCCGGCCCAAGCGCGCCCCTAGTCCAAGGGGTGCGCCAGGGCACCACCACGGCCCTAGCGACGGCCGCAAACCAGGCGTCGACCTCGGCAGCCACGGCGCCGGCGGCGCCGAAGAAAACATACCCCCCACTGGTAGTCTCCAAACTACCAAACTGGGGGGCCCACTTCAAGCACAAGCTCCTGGGACACGCCCCCTCTGCACGCCCCCTCGGGAACGGGTTCCGGTTTTTACCCAAAACCGAAACTGAGTTCCGTACCGTGCAGAGGTACTTAACGGAGGCGAGGGACCGGGACCAGCAAGTGTCCTGGTTCTGCTTCAGCCCCACCAGTGACCTCCCAACAAAGGCAGCGATAAGAGGCCTGCCGGCGGACACGCCCACAGCCGACATAATGGAGGCACTCACCGAGCTCGGCTTTGAGCCGACGCACGTGAGGACCATCCCTGCTCGGCGCGGGCGACCCGGCTGCCTCTTCCACATGCAGCTGCCGCACATGTCCCAGGAGGAACTCGCCCGGCTGTACACCGCCACCTCACCCCCCCACCTTGAGCAACCAACTGGGCCGCAAGCGGCCCACTACCGGACCACCGCAAGACCTCCACCGCAGTGCGTCGGCCGGCCAGCCGCCAGCGTCGCGACGGCGACAGAGGAGGCGCGGCCGCAAAGGCAAGTGGAGAGCCGAGGTAGCGGGGCCGACCACTACGGCCACGGCACGCCCCACGACAGCCGCGCCGGTACCGGCGCTCCAGCCCACACAAGCGGCGCCCGCCACAGTCGCCCAAGCAGCGCCCCGACGTAGACGCACTCGGCGACGCGCCAAGAAGACCCCAAACCCCGCGGAGGTGCACAACACCGAGACGCCTCCTACAGCGGCGCGCCACACGGAGGCGCCATCGACGTCAGCACCCCTGTTGGCGCCGGCCCGCCCTACTACACCGGAGAGCACGCGCCAGCACCCCGCCCTCGCCTCACGCCCACTGCTGAGCGAGGCCCTCGACGCCCTCCACGCAGCCACACTACTGCTGCAGAGCCCCCAACAGGCCGCAGTGACCGACTTCCTAGTCGCCGTCACCAACGCTGTCAGCACCGGTACGGCGGCTGACGCCACGGCGGTGACTCTCAAGGGAATGGCCCTAATTATGGCTTTCCATGGGGCCTAAGGCCCTGAGAGTCATATACTGGAACCCTGGGGGTGTCGCAGGGGGGATTCGAGACCTTCGCACACTGCCCCAGACCCAAGACGCCCACATAATACTACTTGGGGGACCAAGTTAGCGCCGCACCGCAACTTCAGCATCCCCAACTTCTTCGTGTACCGGCGCAACGAGATTTCTCCAAACCCGCCCATACCGGGGGACTGCGGTACTGGTACGGAGAGACGTCGTGCACGAGGAGTTGGACCTACCGGCGTTCGACCGCATGCGCTCTATTGGAGAGCGCGTCAGCGCCGACGGAGCTGAACTTCGCGTGTTTGCCGCCTACAAGCCTCCCCGCGCGCAGGACCCGACGACACCCTTCGCTGCCCGGGACCTGCGCAACATATTCGATTTACGGGCTTCTTCGGTTCGATATCTATCGAGTCCAGCGCGAAGTAATGCTTCAGTTGTTCATCCATCTTTTGTTCTGTAGTTTCTATCTGTTCTGTTCTGTCGGCCAGGTGGTGAACGAAGTGTACTCGGCTGCCTATAGTGCGCGTGTCGGCTCCATGTAGGACCCAGCCCAGCGGTGTGCGCGACGCGACGAGTTGATGTCGGTTGCCTCTCCTCGTTTCTGTAGCTAGGAGGAGATGCCAGTTATATTGTCCGATAATGATTGTGGGTTTGGCGTCTTCATAGACGAGATGTCTCTCTATGTCGCGCAGATGTTTGCAGCCCCATACGTGTTGCTCTTCTATTGTTTGCGACGATAGCTTGAGATCTTCTATAGTGCGTGCTTGTATTTTTGTGATGGTGACGCGACGTGACGAGCCCGATAGTATCTTGGAGTCTGATATGGTTTCCAAGTGTAGTGGCTCGCACGGTCCCATAGCGCCAATCTGCTCGGCGATGCGCTCGTCTATCAAGGTGACAGTAGAGCCGTCGTCCAGGAGCGCGTGCGTGTCTACTTGTCCGCTGGGGCCGTAGACTCGTACCGGTATAATTTTCAGGTATGCGTATCTGTTGCGGGCGGCATTGGTGGATGTTACTATCTCCTTGTTTTCTGTGGTTGTCTGTTCTTACTTCGGTATGAAGTGTAGCATAGGATGATGACTGCGTTCACAACCGTCTTCGTTGCACTTGCGCTTCGGGCATCTGTGTGTACTGTTTCTATAGCGCAGGCATCTGTAGCATAGACAGTTCTTTTTAGCCATGTTCCATCTTTCGTCGGCGTTAGCTTGTTTGAAGGATTCGCATTCTATTTCTTTGTGATCCTTCCGTTCGCAGATAGTGCATGGGTATTTGTTCGTTATTTGTTAGCATCTATCTTCTTTTTCTGTGCTATGGCGAGCTCCAATCTCAGCTTGGCTATTTCTTCGTCAGCTTTGGCTAGTCGGTATGACTTGTTCGAACGTGACGATCTTCTACTCTTCTGTTTGGACGGTAGGTTTCCTCTATGATTATCGTTCTGCTGTTCTGACGGTGATAACGGAGGCTGTTCATGGTGGACTGGGAGATCTATCTGTTGTGCTTCCTCTTCTTGATTATTCGACGGATCCTTGGCTGATTGTGAACGCGTAGTTGGCATGATGATGCTTGATATCGGGCTTCTCGAAGGGCTTATGTCCGGCTCGAAGGGCCAATGTGCGGGGCAGCCGGGCTTGCTGGAGCAGCAGGGCGTACGGCCAACCGCGGGGGAGCCTACGCGTTCAGCGGGTGTCGATGTCGATGCAGTGGACCACTGGGGCTCGGGGATGATGAAAAGAAAACAACTCCTCTATTGTTGATATGCCAGTTGAGATCCCCCAGTATTGCCACCTTGTACGAAGATCGGAATGTGAATGCTTGACTGTACTGGAACGCGCCTATATTTATACTGCTCGACTTCATCATTGGTTATCTCACACATCCCCTCTGGGGCGTGGGTATTCAGCGTCGGGGCGGGTGCCCCCTTGCTGTGGTGTCTTTCGATGCCCATTACTATGGGCATGTCTTGGTGTTGTTATATCCGGTGGAGTTGGCGGTTCTACTCTCGAGGAGCACGGCTCGATTCAGGTAGGAGCTCGGCTCTACTCAGAGAGGAACCGCGGGTGTTAGGTCCTGTCCGGCGCGAGCGCGCGCGACGCAGGTATCGCGGGCGCGCGCGGCGCGGGGATGCGCGGCGCGGGGGCGCGGGGCGCGGGGGAGCGCGGCGCGGGGGCGCGAGGAGTTGGGGCGCGCGGCGCTGGGAAGCGCGGCGCGGGGGCACGCGGCGCTGGGGAGCGCGGCGCTGGGGAGCGCGGCGCGGGGGCGCGGGGGCGCGCGACGCGGGGGCGCATGACGCTGGGGAGCGCTGCGCGGGGGCGCGCCGCGCGGGGGGGCGCAGCGCGGGGACGCGCGGCGCTGGGGAGCGCGGCGCGGGGGCGCGCGGGGTGAAGGCGCGCGGCGCGGGGGCGCGCGGCGCGGGGGCGCGCGGCGCGGGTGGGGCGTGCTCGACTTCTATGGGAACACCTCATATTTATACTGTGCGAGCGAATAAGGAGATGTGCGAGCGAGACAGGCTGATTTTTACCCCCCTAAATGCGGCAATACCGGACCTAGCCCACCTGCGCTATTATTTATTTATTCAGGCATTTATTATTTACATTTATTGCGAATAACTAATTATATTATTTGTTGACTCTATACACTATTTCCCTATATATTTAGGTTAATTAAAACACAAGAAAGCAGGAACTTTATTCAAATCACATACAGCTCCGAAAATGAGATCAGGAAACGTCTTACAAATAATCGACTAATAACTACGAAATAAGAGTAACTTATCCTATTATATGTGTCTATATACAAATATAAGTATCTATAGCCGCGTGCGTTATTCTGTCTCGCACAACCACCAATATATAACTATGTACCACTTTTGTTAAACAAATAAATATTTTCATTTTCATTTTTTTCATATATTAAATAATTTAAAAAAAACGGTATGTACGGAACCCTTGGGTAAGACTGGTACTCGCCCTTGACCTGTTTTCATTTAAACACCTACTTACCCGTCAATGTTCTGCAAGGAGTGTCAGCATAATAGTCAAAAGCCTTTGATACTATATCAATATCATACTTGTTAACATCTTCACTGTTGGTATTTCTTAACAGATACTCCAGTTGAGTGAAGAGTTTGGCATTATCTTCAACCTTTCTTGCAATTTCTTTAAACTTTTTACCGTCCAGAGAGTAAGGCGTTGAAGGTTGGAGATAAATTAATTTATCAGTGTTTTTCCCAACAAAGTAGAAAATCTTGTTTCCATAGTTGTCAAAGTCAAATTGCTCAATGGGAACTTCAGTTGGATAGAGAGGGCGAAACACCCCATTGTGTTTAACAATGTAGGCCTGAAATGAAAATATTCACAAACATTTACTTCTTGTGTTTATTATCAAAATCGAGTTTATAAAAATTGTAATAAAGATGATCCACATAATGAACTGTAAGCCTATTTTAAATGGGATTATTTTTAAGCTCACTACTGGTAACACAGTTTCATGGCAATATGTATAGAAAGAAAGAACTAAAGAAAATTTATTTGCATAAATTTTGGTACACACAAAGATGGTGAGGTCATTAGTAACAGAGTTACTATAGTTAACAAACGTACAGACTTCCACTAAGTGATAAATATAGCCACTTAAACTATCTTTGACTTAGTGACCTTCTACGTTGAAGGATTCTTTTTTCCTATTGTGCTTCCTTATCTATACTACACCATAACCTAATTCCACCCTCAGAAAATCCTACAAGGCTCACCTTAGCAACCATGGTGTCCACAGCCATTGCGTCGAAGTTAAGATTCTTTAGAAGTTCGGCTGGAGTTTTTATTTCTGCATCAACCATTTTATCCCTAGAAAAAAAAAATTATTACTACTCAGTTTTTATAACTAGAGCCCTCTCTTTCGTTGTCCCTGATGCTTTTGAGCTCAGATTATATGATTTACTAAACTTTATACATACACCTCCACCCTCTTTTATTCAATCTCTGCCCTGTTTTCGGTAAGGGCATTATTTTATTAACACATCTTATAGCCCAGGGTCACAACGGTGATAATAATAAAAACTGCATCAAAATCCATTCAGTGGTTTTTGAGTTAAAACGGAACATGCATACATACAGACAGACACAAAAATTCTATACATTGTGGTTTTAGAATATAAATTTAAATTTTGCAAAAATATTTAATGTAAAGACACAACTTTTGACTACATTAATATTAGGTAGTGTCCAAAATGCCTTGTTGTCGCTATGAAGTAGAAAATATTGCTGCCTCTGAGATAAAAGTAGCTCAGTGCTGGTTCCAAAACCTAAAATAAGATCATTCAAATCAAACCTAAGCAACTTACTGACACAACTGATGCTGAGAATATTATCATGAATATATTGGTCTTATCAGAAGCCAATGACGTGATGATATAGACATTAAAAATTACAAAATATGAACTGAAAAGTGTAAAACTTATAAACACGGCTCAATCACAGATCAAAACTATCTCTATTCTGCTGCCTTAAACAATATTTTTATGCCACAGTGGATGAAACTGTATAAGTAATGAAAATATTCATCCTGAATCTCACCAAAATTAGTCCACTCTTTTCCATTATGACCGGTTCCAAAAGTTATTACTCATTCAACTAGAATTTTCCGATCCAATGATAGGATTTTAGTAGTTAACTCTAAATATTTTTACAGTGCATTACAAAATAGAAAAGTATAAGAAATTCTCTGTGAAAACTAAATCTCAGGCAGGGCTCAAGACCGCATCTCTGTCTATCATAGGCCAGCAAGATCAACAAGGCTTCCGAATTCACTACCTATTTGATACAGCGCTCCTAATGCATGTAAGTATTATGAATTATGATATATTTTTGAGCAATGTAAAAAATTTACCTAACAAAATAGAAAAAAATTGTTTTTGTCATAATTTACTATGTTTACTGTATATCATGGCCCAAGCTGTATATTTACAAAATTTGGCTGCTGGAAGGTTCAAGGTCCATGATAACTTTGTCGAAATTAGGCAAACAAATTATTCGGAATAAGTCCAAACAACTTTAAAAGTTTGAAACTAGGTAATTAATACGAATTAGCGCACAAATAGCGGTTTTTACTCACCAGGCAATAAACTAATGGTCAAAAGTGGGTGGAAACAATATTCTAACTACTCTTATCTTACTCACTTTAAAAAGAGATATCTTTTTGTTATCGGCTTGAGTAAGAATTCAAAACTTTTATCATCTCTGACATTAGTGTATGCTACAAACAACATCGATAGTCTATCGATAGTTGATGATTATCGATTAGTATCGATAGTAATCTTAGACCATATGGTCTAAGATAGTAATCAATATTTTTTGTAACAGTCCATCGTCAGCTACATTGCTCTATTACAACTCTTATGTCCATGTTTGGGGAAATCCGAAAAATTAGATTGGTACCAAGAATTAAGTCACGCGGATTTAGTCATTTTCGTTTTTATTTTTTATGGATAAGTACCTCGTTATGGAACATTTTCGGGGCGTTAACCCTAAAGTAATAAAATAACGCGTTTTTAAATTCGTTTAGTTCACTCAGTTACAATTACAAGTACTTAAATAAAATATGAGTAAATGACGCGATTAGAATTATTTTACAAAAAAAAAGACAAAAACTTTGCAAAATGTTCATTGTGTGCTGGCGAGTTTTAGTCAAGTAGGAAAACCACAAATTTAATCGATCACCTCAAAAGAAAAGATTAAGAAATGTGGTCGTCTATCCCGGTATTTAGATTTACTCTACTCATGTTTTTGATTAAATTTCCTTTATGTTTTAAATACATACATATACTCACTCACACCTGTGTCTCAAAAGGGTAGGCAGAGACTACAGATTTCCATCTGCTACGATCCTGACATATCTCTGTTGCTTCTACATCCATCAATCTAGTCATACAATATTGTTTAAATAAAAATATAAAAATGGAAGGTGCTATTCAATAAATTCAAGGTGATTTTCCTACATCCAAAAAAAACTTACTCTTCTTGGAAAATATCGATAGTTATCGAACTTACAAACTATCGATGTTCAACGTGCACTATCTGACATTCATTCTCAAAGAGTGTCAAAGTGAGAGAGAGAGAGAGAGAGAGAGAGTATAGTGTAAGTGTTGCCAGATACCACTTTTTAAATACGGGCGCTGTACCAAGAAAGTACATGGAAAGAACTAAAAAAAATCGGAGTACAATATTTTTACAAATACGCAGCAAAGTGATCTTAGACTTCCTATACTCATTGAGTCGGGGTGGTTCGTAAACAAGTTTAAGGGTACATAAAATATTTTTCGTATTTCGCAAACAGGGTCATTGAAAGTTGGTCCAGCCCCCTGATTCTGTATCGTAAACTCAGTTGCCAAACCAAGTGGCTATCGTCTAAAACATACATATCCGCTTATCTGAGGATAAGTTTGCACTTGAAATGACTTCACAATTCGTAAATAGTACAATACCCATTAAAGGTTATTTTGGAAGTTCATTTTTTATATGTTTTTGGTGAATAGCAACTATAGCTAGCAACCGAAACTGAGTTACATAATAGCCCCGCTGACCGCTTACCTAGCCGCTAGAATGAATTTGGCTATCTAAACGAAATTTATACTTGCGATTGTCGGCACTTGGTGAAACCGGAAACACATCTTGAATAATAAACACTTGTTTAAGTCAACGCAAGTAAGAAGAGCTCCGAGCGACGTACCTGCGCAGTGAGCGAATTACCGACCAAATTGGAGGTATGAGGTGAGGCGCGGGCGGCCGCGACGGGGAAAATACCTGGCGCGTGGATTTGCTGTCTCGCGATTGGTTCGTTCGCTTCACAGCGCATTGTCCACGTCCGGTCGATCTCAAAATACAGTTACGCGCAAAAATGCCACCACAAATATATCTACAGGTTTTGTTGTAAGTAAACGGTACTGTATCTTATTTGTCAAAATAGTCAAAATATTGGTTGTAAATAGTACATTTTGCCGACTACGAAATCATTTATTTCCATGATGTTTCTATGTTGGTAGTCCTGATTAACATTTCATTACTTGTTCATTTGTAATATTATTAAATAAAATACATAGTGAAATATTGGTAAATTATACTACTTTTAATAACTTTATATGATTTCTTATGTTTAGTAAATTGTTCAATATCGTGTAATGAATACAAAAATAGTTACAAGTTATAATTTCTATAAACCGGATGTTACTTACTGGGCAGCGTCAGCAACTACCAACTTACAGATAATTGAAGCAATGTTGCCAGTTTGAAATATAGCCATAGACAAGATGATGATGATCGGCTCCATCCAACCGTTTTCGGTCATGGTGGCGACTAGCGACTACATACAATGTACAATACTCTGACTTCGAATACTATATAGTCGGTGTGCTCGAAGATGAGCAATGTACAGGTCGACTAACTAAAGCTGGCGCGAATGTGACAATAATGAAAGGGACAGGCAACAGCTGACGCGTGCGTATACGCGAGATAAAGTCTTTTTAGAAATTTCAAATACGCACCAGCTTTATATAACAGACCTGCCCCCTGATTCTGTATAGTTAACTCAGTTGCCAAACCAAGTGCCTATCGTCTAAAACATACATATCCGCTTATCTAAGGATACGTTTGCACTTGAAATGACGTCACAGTTCGTAAATAGTTCAATACCCATTAAAGGTTATTTTGGAAGTTCATTCTTTATCTGTTTTTGGTGAATAGCAACTATAGCTAGCAACCGACACTGAGTTACATAATAGCCCCGCAGGTAGCCGATTTCCTAGGCCGGGTTCCGCATTGCGCTGACAGCACTAAATGTACCATCCGCGCCGTACGGCCATCAGTGATTCGGAATGGCGATAGATGCGATGTAATCGATTATGTCTTGAATCGTAACGCACTACTAGTAAACCCCTGTGCATACAGAGCGCACGGTGAGTATACCGATGGCCACGGGTGGTCGGGCTTTTAGCTCATTTGGGTCGACGTTTGGTGTGGATGTCAGTTTTGCACTGCTCTTCGAAATAGCGTAGGTACTTGCCTCTGTACAAGCCCGCGCCATTCAATACGCTGTGCTGTGCCAATCCTTCCCTTTTAGAAGGCTCAATATTGCATCTTTTCGCAATTTCGTATGTCGCTTCGATACGATGAGTTTGCAGAGGAAAGAAAGAAAAATTATTTACAATGTTTACTGTTGCACGAGGAACGAAGCTGGTAGAAGTATTTTGTTTTTGTGTGCATTTTTTTTGGAATAAGCATCATGTAGGTATATTAACATTCATATGACGCAAGTTGTGGACCAAATCAACACCCACAGTATATTTTTATTTCTAATCAGTTAAAAAATAGCTGTTATACCGATGTTATTCTACAATAAACATTTTACTTACATAATAAAACAATATTATACTCAAGCCTTTTTGTGCGCGACTATACCCCCATGCGCAAACATATCCCTTCCACTGATGCCCCAGAGCTTTTTTTACCTGCGTTGACTTATACTAGTCTCACTGAATATATTTTATGTACACATATAAACTTTCCCAACCGGTTTCGGGTATTACACCATTTTCAAGGGATGTTTACATATTCAAACAATTGAAATGTTGATGGTTGTGATTGTCGGCACTTGGTGGAACTTATTATACATCTTGTTAAATAAGACACTTGTACTTGTCCACAGGATTATAATTTCACTTAATACACCCGACCGGTTTCGCTTATAAGCATTGTCTAGGGCTTTATTACATAAAAATAACTTAAATAATATTTAAGTTACATCTAATAAAAGAAAAACAAACTTTTGACCCAAAATTGAATTTCACGGCCCTACATGTTTGTGACAAGGGTAGGAAATTATCAGCTTTAGAATCTTTAGAAATTAATAAATTACGCTACTCGCAACCCAATCAAATATTAAATCAACAACTCGACATCAACAATTCACCTCTTTTACAATATTTTAAATAACTGTGTTGATATTTAATGATCTACGAATTTAATAATTAACACAACTTTTACAACTTTTTGACATCCATTTTATAACACAGATATTTTTTGAATAACAGTTTTGACTTTCTTTTTATTTTAATTGTCTTTACCAATCTGTAATTAAGATAACTTTAACAACATTTTGACAATTCATTTTATAACAACCTTTTGACATTCATTTCATAACACACTAACACAATACTTCCTTTCATAACTGACATTTAATTGATCTTTTGCTTGACTTCATTTATTTTATTTTATTACATACCTTTTACTTGTAAATATATAAATAAATTACCACAATCTGGGGTAAATTTGCAATGTGACATCACTTTTTTCACCAACTCCATTATCAAACTCAGATTTGATTGTTGAAGTAATAATGTAGCTTTCCTTACTAATATCAAACAACGTTGCATATAAATCCATCTTGACTTGCTATCTGTCATTTTATTTATTATTAAATTACCCCCGGAAATTATTTGACATTTATCGCACGTATTAAACATGTAAATATTATTTAAGTTATTTTTATGTAATAAAGCCCTAGACAATGCTTATAAGCGAAACCGGTCGGGTGTATTAAGTGAAATTATAATCCTGTGGACAAGTACAAGTGTCTTATTTAACAAGATGTTCAAACAATTGGTTTACTTAATACGTACAGCCCATAATAAGTAAACCAATTGTTTGAATATCTAAACATCCCTTGAAAATGATGTAATATCCGAAACCGGTTGGGATGGGAGATTTTATATGTGTACATAAAATATATTCAGTGAGACTACATAGTACAAGTGTTTATTATTCAAGATATAACTAAACGAAGTCACCTTAAATACGCTTTACCAGTTTATTCTAATCTAAAAAAAAAAACAAAATAACTAAATATAAATAGGGGGAAATCCGGGGATCCGGGGAAATAATATAAATGCATAAATAAAAAAATTGGGCTTTCTTTAATTCAATAAAATAATACACTCACATATATAACAAATATAGGTATGCATAATCAATGTAAGTTATTTATTTATTAACGCAATAAAATCAATAAAATTTACATAAAAATAAATACAAATACAATAAATACTATGTCTAACTCCACCTGTTCAATTAGACTTGCTAAAAAGAAGGGCTAGAAACTTAGCAAGATCATGTATTTTTTATATCAGATTTATGTCAGTTATGGCATTGAATATTAATTTTATGTTCTGTCAAATGTGGATACTTGGGACAAATGTGGGTTGTTTTGAAAATCATGCTGGTGATACTAATCTACTTTATCTGTGGTCAAACGATTAGCGGAGCACGTTGCTACAAGAACCAAATATTGTGTTTTGGATAGTTTTGTGGTAAAATCTTTAGTTTTTCATAACAAAATTCACCTTGGAAGTCAAATGAGCGCAAACTTTTGAGGTTACATTGTATTTGTATCTTTTCATGAAATTGCATATTATCAGTGGTTGTTTCTCGCTAAGAGTGCAACTACTTAAGTAAATAGTGAGTGAGCTATGATTTTTGTTTGTTTTTCACCCTATCTTGGGGTTACTTGGATTTCCCTCCCAAGTTACAATAATATATAATATAATATAATATAATATAATATAATATAATATAATATAATATAATATAATATAACATAATATAATATAATATAATATAATATAATATAATCATCTACATCATTTGAATATTTTGTCACATAGTATTATAATTTATTTTTATTCCACTGATGCCGACAATTTTGTCGAAATATATCTGGTTGTTGCAACGTGTTTTTGTAAATATATAAAAATATATAATTATAAAAATGAAAAACTAACCAAGTTACTTCCGTGTTTTTCGTATGTCTGTTATTTTTGTCCGAAGTTTAACACGGTTGATATCTTTTTCAGACTGAGAATCTGAACTACCATGCATCGGAGGAACAAAAGGCTTAAAGGTAGCTAAGTGGAGGTCTCCTTTTACAACTTTGGAATATAATAAGACTGATAAAGTCTTACCTTGATGATAAAGCATATTACTGCATGTCCCAAATTACCCAAATATACAAGGTGAAATTCAATCAACCGACCAAATTTACACTGGAGACTCGGTTAGTAATCATGAACAAAGTTCAATGACCCTTCAGGTGAAATTCGAAAAAAAATTTTTTTGCCCCATAGTGCCTGTACTAGGAAATTGTACTTGAACTAGTCCAACCAGTACGGGAGCAAAAAAATTCATTTTACGAATTTGGCCAAAAGGATTACTGAACCTTGTTCCTGATCACTAACCGAGTCTCCAGTATGAATTTGGTCGGTTGATTGAATTTCCCTAATTCGAATTACCCTATATTTATGTTATCTTAGTCTAACTTGTCCCAAATTATATTTTAAAACATTCTTTAGTGTTGAAAAAAACACCTTTACAGTGAAATTTTAAGACTGATTTCATTCGTAAGTAATATTGTGATAATAATTCTAACACTTGGTGCCATTATTGATTTCAAAATATAAATAAAATTAAAGATTTCATAATATTGGCGTTTTTATTGGTCAAATAAAAATTCTATAAAGGAGAAAAAAAAACATTTTATTTGTTGTCCCAAGATGTATAGTGGTGTGTCATATCTTGCGACAAATACTGAATTTAGTAGGTGTCCCACTTTACCCCAACGTCAAGAAAACTTGGGACAAGCAAAAAAAATATACTTATTTGTATTGTTATATAAAAAAAAAAAAAATTAAGTTTATTCGTTATAACAAGTTACAAATTTACACACTTATATTTAGTACAAAAAATTATATAAGGGTATTACACAATATGAATACCTTACTTATTATATCACATATCTCATTCACCCTTGGTCTGCGTAAATTTTATGGAAAATGCATAGGTTTATCTAAATTACATATTTGAATAAGCACACACAGTCACACTTCCGAAGTTGTTATTTAGTAGTGATGAGTTGGTTAACTACATTTAATATCGATGTTTTTTTATAACCATGCAGTTATTTAAGCATTTCATTTTTATTTTATGTTATTTTCTCTATGATTGGTACTTACTCAAAAAGTTTCACTCCTTTAATTTCCGCACTAACATACGACGTATTGGTGGAATAAAAGTCCATCACCGTAAATCATGTGGCCAAAAGACGGCTAATATTCAATATCATACGTACAAATGATTCTGTCAACTAGCTGAGGTATGAGAAGGCGCGGTACCTGTAATCCTATGGGCCCTACCAAGAACATTCTGTCTTACGAACAGCCTCACAAACTTTTCTGTTCCGGTGATGAAGACTGTCACATAACGAATATAGAAGCCAATCCGTCTCATATTGTCTATTACCTTCAACAAAGTAAGTTTACATATTAATTAATTTTAAGCCTTTAGAGGAACCATACAGTATTAAAATATGCAAATTATGAATTACAATTTTGAATAAGATTATTATTATTTATTACACCATGCTTCATTATCGTCCAAATAATCATTGATTTTATAATAAGCTTTTTAAAGTAGTCCCTGCTTAATGTATAGTTTAAACTTATTTTCAGGCAAACTAAGGACCTCCTCTGGAAGGTTATTGTAAAATCTTATACCATGTCCTACAAAAGAGGTTGGAATCTTGGACGTTTGGACTTGGGTTCCTTAGTCTGAGGTTTTGACACGATTCCGTACGAAATATGCCAACAGGGACCTTACTAAAACTCCGCTGCCCTGCTGCGTTTGCCCGCCGCAAACAATAAAATATTTAAAAAATTAAATTTAAGTGGGGTTCCCATACAAAAAAAAACTCGAAAAAGTTTCAATATTTTAACGTAATTTGTTTTTGCTCTTACTTTAAGACGGTACCTAATACATATTGATATAGTATGTATTAAACTTAGTCAGATCGTAGGACATACTTACTCTAAAGTAAAACAAAAAATAATAAAAAGTTGGGTTCCGTGCGCTCACAGGCGCTACCATTTTAGCAGCTTGTTTTTGTAGCCTTGATGTTGCTTTGGCATGTATATTGTTGTTATTTACTATAATGTTTTTAGGGTTCCGCACTCATATTGTAGGGTGGTACGCGAGTGCGCGAGTCCAACTCGCACTTGGCCAAGTTATTTGCTTCTGTTACCTACTCATTATTTCTCATGAACGTTGCCGTCTCCGGAAGGTATTTATAATATAACTAAGCAATTGCAGCAGTCACTTCAGTAGTTGACTACTCAAGCCTTAAGATCCCAGTTTACGACTCGCTCTTATTACGTTAGGGAGCGCTTTTCCGGAACTTTCCTCGCTGATACAAAACGTATGCCCAAAACCAGCACTTTTCCTACATAGCTACGTCTTCAGCAAGTACAGCAGAACCTACGACGAAAAGTAGAACGAAGTAAATAATGCACTTCGGCAATATTCGGTTTTGAAGTATTTCAATGGTAACTTTTATTTATGCAGCCAAACTCATACTGGAAGCTTGGTAAGTGTTCAGAAACACGGATCGATAACACTTTTCGCTAATTTCGCAAAATAAAATGTTGACGTCCCATAGTAATTGACTCGGGGCTGGGCTTGCGTTCGTACGGAAAACGAAAAGGATACTTAATTTACGAATTTCATGAAAAGGGTCATCGAAGCTACTGAGTGAGTACTTACCGAGTCTCCGGTAAGAATTCGGCTGCATAAATTAAAGACACTTGTAAAAAAATCAGGCATTTAAAATTTTAGTCTGCAGGAACGTTTCCGATAAAAGATATTTAGATTTAAGAAAAGTTACATTTGGATGAAAATATTTGTTACTATTGGGATGATTTTTGCTTGTGTTTTTTCCACCAAGATACTAACTTAGGTGTCCCTGGATTCCAAATACTTACATATATCCTACTAGGGTAGTTATGTCGCAAAAAAATGATGAATTGAATGAAAGTTAACTCCATTTCAAAATTGTTCGTATTGAATGATAAAGTGGTTATGAGATTTTTGCTTGTTTTATCTTGTTGTGGCAGTTTTGTTTGATAGTTTGATGTATAAAAACGAGAATATACTTAATTAAAAGCAGCAACGTCTCGTATTTCACTGCGAATAGGTAACAAAATATAAAAAAGTACGCAAATAGTTCGTTCTACGGGGACTTTTTTAAAGGAGAACTGAATTCAAACTTTGAAGACTGCTTTTTTGTCAGTGTAGTGAAAAACGGTGACAAGATGACTCGTCAAATAGGAATCGATCTCAGCTTTACGTTTAGTTAGAACGGCTCGTAAAGCACAACATCGGCTGTTTACGTAACACCGGGGTTATTGTAACATAGCGTTTATAATGAATTGACAGACTAACGCCACCTAAGAAGCAAGCTTATTTAATACAATTTGTGTATTTAAGTATGTATTTGTATTTAGTATATTTATAATTAGATTATAGATTTAGAACTAACTTAGAATGTACCTATGCACTGATGTGAATTTCTTCAATAAAAATGTTTTATATTTTCCCAAGGTTGACTGGAAGAAATTCCTTTTAGGAATAAGTCCGCCCTTGCCTTCTGTCTGTTCTTTGTATATTTGTAAATATCTTGTTCTGTGTGCAATAAAGTGTTTATTCATTAATTCATTCATTTATTCATTCATTCATTCATTCATTCATTTATTGTCAAAGAAATACGAAAATGCCATAATCTGCAACTCCTCTTTCGTAAAAAAAACTTTTCAATGCAAGTGCTCGTAAAGACCCTTTTTATATGCATCAAAACTGTTGGCAAAGTAATTTTTACCGCACTAGTGCTGTATTTTTTATTTATTGAATAATGTTGGCAATCTTTCTTTATGTACAGTGGAGACCGTATCAAATTAGACACTTCGGTATTTGTACAATCATATTCTTCTCTGTAGGGGTTAGTGTCGTACTGCAAGTTGTATAGCTTGTTGTTGATGTGGTCTCCACTGTACCATAGATAGACTTGACCGAAATAAACTGCGTTCAGTTTGATGCGCTCTTATATCAATAATCAATAATCAATCAAATAATCTTTATTTGCTGAAGCACAGGTAAGGTAAGTTATAGAATATGAGAATTGTTCTGCCGTGTTCTGCCTATTATAGCATGCAAAATATATACAATAACTAAAACATAACAACTTATTTAAACAAATAGAAAAGAGATCAAAAAATGCAAATCAAAGTCACTCGTACAAGGGCACTTTGGGTACCATCCAGCTGTCATCAAATGTATTACCGAACTTCATCTGTTAAATAGTCATTAATGCTATAATACGCTTTGTCGAGAAGTAATGTTTTAAATGTCAATTTGAAAGTCAATAAATTATCTATGTCACGTATGTTGGCCGGTATTTTGTTGTAAATCTCGTAGGCTGCGTTTAGTTGGTTCGTTGGATGACACCTGCCTACCACTAAACTGACAGTAGCAGTACGACATCAAGGCATGTGAGGTGGGTGTTATACAATGTCTCTGGGTGGGTGTAACCCAACGATAAAACTGAAAGCAGCCTACAAACGAATTGCTAACTTGTGAACACAGTTTATCCCCGTCAAGTTGGCAGATTGCGTGCAGAGAAAAATAATGCCCGCCAAAAGTTTATTTGGAGTATTTATTATTTGTTTGTTTCTTTACTTTATATCAGCATATAAAGCATCGCATTAGGTTAAGAACCTGTAATGATAGATGTAAGAGAGAAATAAATAAATAAAAATAAATAAAATAAATAAATAAATATTTCTTTTATTTACTCACACTAAAAAAACGTAGTATGATGCACGTGGGTAAGGACAATATGAAAATTGTCCCTTACCAAGCAGAATGTATACCAAATGGCAGTCCAGGTTTATAATGAACTGCCTGATGATTATAAAGAGCTACCTTTTACCCCATTTAAGAAGAAACTTCATGCTTGGCTATTAAGCAACTGCTTTTACTCCATTGATTGGTGAATACTTTAAACATAAAACAAACCGAAAATTCTGATTAACAGTGACATCAAAAAATTATTATTTAATTGTAAATTTTGTAGATATTATAATTATGATTATGATGATTGTAAATACTTTGAAATTTGTACGCCTGAAGGGGCAGATTTTTGTTGGTCTCGACATATGTATTTTTAATCTTTATTTTGTACCAAAAATCTTGCAAATAAATATTTGAATCTTTGAATAACTTACTCGTAAAGTTTAAAACACTAGCTTATTGCTCGTTTTTCAAATCGTCCTCGTAAGCTAATTGCCTCCTTGCCGCACTTATAACATTTAAAGGATAATATCTTTATCTTAAGAAAATAAATGCAGATTGCTGTGATTTAAATCGATTTATTCGATAACAATTTCGTAACCAACCTTTTACAAACAAATCCGCACGGTTATCATCTGTCAAAATTTACAGTGTTGCCATCATCAAAAATACCAAAAGTCACAATATTTAACAAGTATGCGATATTAACAGTTACAAACTAATAGCTACATTATTAATTAGGACAGTAACTGCTACTTACTTTAGATAATAGTGTGATTAGTCTTACAACTCGGCCATCCTTTTACGTTAGTGAGTCCTCTCACAAAGTACATGAATTGTTTCTATAACTAGACTCAACAATGTGTGAAATAGGTTAATATTATGTAACGCTAAACAATTATAGGTTATTGTTTCTTATCCTATTACACGTCGCCTCTCACTACCGATCTCACCAAATAATACTAGTAACATTAAATTAAAACTACTAAAGGTTTGGTTTCACATGATCTATTAGGTGGTAGAGCTAATGCTGGGCTCGACTGTGGAGGTACCACCATCTTACTCGGAAATCCTCCCGAAGTTATTCGGGGGAGAGTAAGAGAACAGCTCTCAGGCAAAAAAACCAGGCGGCCCACCATTGTCTGGGACCGATGGATGGCGGTATATCCATCCCCAATTGCCGGGCCTTATATAAATTAGACTGGTGACGGGCAGCGGCGTCACGGTGCAAGGGTTTCGGCACCGCGCTCACCAACCCGCCTGCCCAGCGTGTGTGAGTATGGGCATTTATTCCAGGAGGACCGCCAAGAGTGGCGAAATCCTGGAAAGGCCTATGCCCAGCAGTGGACGAAACAGGCTGATGGATGATCTACTAAGATCTACGACCATCTGTGCGATACCAATTGCTTGATATCATTCGTTTTCTGCACTGATCGCTCTTAGCTCATGTTAGCCATACATCAATTTATTTAGTCTAGGATTAAATCTCACACGATCTACTAAGATCTACGGTCATCTGTGCCATGTCAAAATATCGATTCGTATTCTGCACTGATCGCTTTTAGCTCGTGATTCAACATAATAATGTATTCATTCTATGATTCGGTTCTTAACTTTTCTCTAATTTGACTATACTTAATTATTCACCGTCTAAAATCAATAAGTTTCTACATTATATCAATTTGATCACTCCACTCCCGAAGAATCACCGCCAATGTCATCTTCGCTACCCTCACTACACTGGACCTTAAAATTAAGCCATGGATGAATTTTATCCAGTGCTACGATATTTTCGTATCTTTTATTACCTTTCCTCGTCTTCGACTAAAAATCGATCATTTGGCAAAATTTTAAAATTCGTTACGGGCCCTGAAATTTGGCTCTGAGTTTTTTTGATTTTCCAACATGATCTTTATCCACCACTGTCCTTTCAATCCTAACTAAATGCCCAACATTATAGGCTGTTGCTTTCTTCCTTCGTTTATCAAATTGTTCCTTTAACTTTTACTGTTGTTTATCTATCTTTTCCCTAGCATTAGATCCCATCTGCTCTAAGTCGCTGCCAGTTACACGTTCTGACACTTCGTTAATTACGTCACTTAAAATGCTTTCTGACCCATTCATTACTTTGCAACCAAACAGTAATTCGGAAGGGCTCTTGCCGGTAGATTTGTTTACGGTTGTATTAATCCCTAATTGTATATCGCCTAAGTGTTCATCCCAAGTATTATCGTTTTGACCGTGACAATTCGCGCCTAAGGCATCTGATATTGTGCGATTGTATCGCTCGACCTGGCCATTTGCTCTTGGGGTTTTTGTATGACTTCTTTAAATTTAGTGCTTGTGAAACATGATCCCCGGTCAGTTAAAAGACGAGTGGGCACACCAAAATAACAAAAATTCTCCTTAAAAATTTCAATTGCTGAAACGGTTTTGGTGTCTTTTACGGCCCGGATATTGATGAATTTAGTAAACGCATCTATGATGACGAGAATGTACATATTACCTCTTTTTGATCGAACGAACGGACCCAAGTGATTGGCGTGGAGAGTGTGGTTGGGAGGTTTCTATTTTGGGAATTGGATGCATCATACCTTCTTTAGGGCCACCGTGTGCTTTAAGGTACATTGTAGACATGCAGCTACGTACTTTTTAGTAAACCGGCGCATCTTCGGGAACCAGAAAACACCTCTTATCCTACTCAAGGTCTTTTCAAAATCGAAGTGACCCATCTCGTCATGGTTCATTCGAAGAATTTGCCATCTTACGCCCCTTGGCACGACTCAACGAATCCCGTCCTCAACAATGCGGTAGACATGATCGCCTTTCAATTGGTAGTTTTTGTAAACGTCCGTTATGAATTTAGTATTATTATTTTGTAGTATCTGCTTAATTTGTTTAATTTCTTCATCATTGCCCTGTACCGTAGCTATCCAGTCTTTCATATCAATATGTAAAACGTCTATAACATGGTCACAATTCTCACTGGTTGACAGGGTTGCGACTCAACGCATCAACGTGAGCCATGCGTGCACCCGGCCTATATTCGATTTCGCAGTTATATTCCTGAAACTGGACCCACCAGCGAGAAATTCGCGGTATTAAGTCCCTTTTGGTCATTGTAGTTCGTAACGCATGACAATCCGTAACAATTTTGAATCGTAATCCCAATAAGTATACCCTAAATAGACTTAATTACGCAATGACAGCAAGAGTCTCTAGTTCGAACGAATGGAGCTTTTGGTCGTCTACTGTGGTCTTACGGCTGTAGTATGCGATTGGTCATTGGGTGGATTAATATTCCTGCAACTCCTAACTTCGACGCGTCCGTATGTAACTCGGTTTCTAGATTAACGTCATTGAGTGCCAGCCAACCTGTCGAGTTGATCATCGATCAATGGAAGAGGGTAATGTTCCTTACGCGTTTTATTGTTCAACGCTCTGTAATCAACACAGAGTCTCTTTTCGCCAGTCTTTTTCTTGACAAGCAAAATGGGACTGGCGCACAGAGAACTTGATTCCGCGGTTATGTCAGCGTCAAACATTTCCTTTACCATTCATCGTACCAGCTCTCGTTCAGGAAAAGAAAGTCTCTAAGGTCGGTAAACTACCGGCTGTGAGTCAGTTAGTTCAATTTTCATTTGTGCAAACAACCCTAAGTCTGAAATTCAGAGTGCCTTCCGAGTCCGAACTCAATCTTACAAACGTCAAAAAGTGACTTGATCTCATACCAGAGTGACGTTTGCAAGATTGAGCTCCTCTTGAGTTCGAACCCAAAATACACCCCGAATCTCAGCCTGAGTCAGTTAAGCTAATCGAAAAACAGGTATTATATTTAAATAATCAGTCCTTTAATTTCTGAACCTCTTCATTACTAAGTTGATCGCCATAATTTAAATCTTCCAGCACTTTCTAACTATTAAAATCCAGAATATTTACACTAAAGCTACTATCTGTACATTTCGCTCGTGTAATCAAAGAATCCTTCTTCAATTTCAATTCGTTATCTGTTAAATTTTGCACTAATAATCCGCCTACACTGTTTCCTATGTCGTATTCACCCGGCATCAAATAAAATTCTTCCTGAGGTTTTCCTCGCATGGACCCATTCACATAAACCGTTCCTGTATAATCGCACGTTGAACTAATAGGTATCACAATCATCTTTTGGGGGGGGGGGAAGTCGAATCTTTGCGGAGAACCAGCTCAAGCTTTTGGGATGATTTCCGCTCAAACGTGAGTGAATCTGTAGTATAAGTTATAATTATCCCAGGTTTTTCAGTAAAACTATGACCAACTAGTACTGAATATTTCATCACACTATCTTCTACGGCAAACATTTCAATCTGCTCAACAATATTTTGTATATTTAGCTGCACAAGTGCTGAACCTAAAGGAACCACAATATTATTTCCTATACCTCTCATAACAGGCAAGTTACCTTCTTTCCAAGAGACACTTAACCTCATAGCATCAGATCGTCGAATCAAACAACATTGACTGCCCAAACCTACATAGCCCTGAATTTGATTGTCATTTAGTTTCATATTAATTACGTACTTGCTATTGCTCGAATCTTCTATGTCAATGCGCATAATGGTTTTTTTCTCCCGACATTTCGCTTTTTTACTAGAATCAATAGGTAGTTTCGGACAATCTGTACGTAAATGACCTAATATTTTACAAAGGTTACATCTCAAAATCTTTTTGGGACATCAAAACTAAAATGCCCCGGTTCATTACAGTTGTAGCACACAGCAGAACTAGATTGTGATTTAGTTTTTGAATCGTTTTCCCCTGCCTTCGAGTGTGTCTGCGTGTTTCCGGAAGCATTCTGGTTTATATCTTGTTCTACTTTAGACCTATCGGAATCGCGTGGTTGCTGCTTATTAGATTGAAAGTATTCAAGAACCTGCTCTAGTTCCGTGCATTTAACTGCCTTTGCGCCTAACCTCAAGGATCTATCTTCAATGCCATACAACAAGCAATCTACCGCACGTTTACCCCGAATTTCACAACGATTGAGTAAATTGATCTTTTCATAATAGTATAGTTCTAACGATTCATTGTACTTAACCCTTTTTGAAAGCATTTCCGTTAACAACTCAGCGTAATCATCACTACATGGGAAGGATTCAAGTAATTTAATTTTCCATTCGGACCACGAAAATGACATTGTCGGCAAAGCCTGGTACCAAGTCTTTGCGACGCCGCATAACTTAGGTAATGCATAATGTATGATCATCACCCCATTTATACAGCTTTGCGCATTCTTCTACTTTAGTTATCCACGTCTGTATAGTTTGACCTTTTACCATGGGGTCAAAATCGGGTATGACGTTTCCTAACATTGGAAACTTATTTCCTTCGGAGCGATTTTTACCTAAAAGCTTCATCAGCTCTATCAAAAACAATCTATTGTCACTATTAGTAAAAACAGACTGACTCACATTTTCTTTCAGCCGTTGCAAAGAACTACCACTGCCGCTGGTACTATTTGACGATCTAACATCACGGGGAGAACGACTGCGTATGCAGCTTCGTTTGCTCTGCCTCCGCTCGACACTGCAAATCGGACGATGCTCGTGACGACGTCCTCGACTCAGCTTGCGATCCCGCTTGTGGTGGCGATGGTGTCGCTCCTTGGTTCGGCTCCTTCGACCTTCACGCTCTTCTAACCTGCTGTTCAGGCGCCGTCGTTGCCACTTGCGCCGATCGTGAGAACCTTCAGAGCTGTAATCACGCTCACGATGGCGTTTTTCAGTCCTGGAACGGCTTCGACTTCTTCTACTTGCAGCTCGAGATGGTGTTTCAATATTATCGTCACCGGCCATATCAAAGTTTTTCGTGGAAGAAATCAAGTTTCAATTTCTTGTCCAAATACAAGCGAAAAACAAAACTTGTGGGTGTTTTAGTTCAATCCACTTCTGAGATAAAGGATAATATCTTTATCTTAAGAAAATAAATGCAGATTGCTGTGATTTAAATCGATTTATTCGATAACAATTTTGTAACCAACCTTTTACAAACAAATCCGCACGGTTATCATCTGTCAAAATTTACAGTGTTGCCATCATCAAAAATACCAAAAGTCACAATATTTAACAAGTATGCGATATTAACAGTTACAAACTAATAGCTACATTATTAATTAGGACAGTAACTGCTACTTACTTTAGATAATAGTGTGATTAGTCTTACACATTATAGAACGAGTACTTTATTTCAATTTTAAGGAAATAAAAGTAAAACACTTACTAGTGTTGTAAAGTTGACTTTGACAACAGTTTTGAAGCATATAAAATAGATTTTTACGAGCACTTGCATTGAAAACTACTATTATAGAAAGGTGTAGGAACTTATTCGTTTCGTTAATTTTATTTCGATTGTTCTCGCAAAACAGTAATTTCTTCTTCCTAGTTTTAAAAATCTAGCAATACTACATGTATAAGATTACTAGAGTACTAAGAATGTATACAACATAAGAACTAAAAATACTAAGCACAATCTTATTTTTACAGACTCCTTTACAATGTTGTCAATAAAAACCCATACAGTATTTATGGCTTAAAGGTTGTATACAATTTATTAAACTCTGAAACGAACAGATATTCCATACCATCCATGGTTTTTCTTTTCTTAAAAATATAATTAGCAGTGAGAGAAATTTAAACCTATTACCTACCTTGTACCTACCTCTCGCAATGCGGTTGTTTTCGCATGAAGTTACAGTATCCTGCCTTCGGTGAAAAACGATTCAACTCAAAAAACTCGTTTTACAATTCGAAAAACAAATTTACTAAACAAAAAAACAAACCATTACATATTTACATTTCGTGCACAAAATCAAAGAGAGTCATGTAGATAACATTAAGTTCTATTACCTACTATGTGACCGTTCGTTGAGCCCCTAGCAAATCTTATAGTTAAATCGTTCAGAAGCTGAAGTAAACCATTTGGCACCAAAACTATTATGCATTGTAAAATTTATACCTTTTACCATATGTACGTACAGTAAACGTGTAATAAACAAAAAAAATAAACGTGAAAATCAATCGAATTAAAGTTAGGCGGTAGCGCAATTGGTAGCGCGCTAGTGTCTTGATAACAAGGGGTCGCAGGTTCGAATCCTGGCCCAAGGAAATTTTTCAAATTCTAGTCTTTACATTTGTTTTATATTTATCTTTTCTAGTTTTTAATGCACTCTAATAGAGTATGTATTCCAAAGTGATGAATTTCGCAATAAAATATAATCCTAATTAAAGTTACACCTAATTTCACAAAATGTGGTATTTCAGTATGCGACTAACTCTTTTTTAACCATTTTGTACCGCACAAAAATTTACTTAAGCCATTGTCTATCTCCAGTGTTTAAAAGCCATAGGCGTTAAATGTAGGTATGGGAGTGTTTAAAATCAAAATTTTGAATACTTCTCGTTTGATTTTCAAAAAGTTATTGATGTCATTTTACTGATTAGGCAACGTACTTTCGATATCAGTTTCTTTATTTTTTTATATCTGTAATAGTTACGGAATAATCGGCTGGACACACTTAGCGATTACAACCTGTTTAGGTAGGTATACCCCAAAAAAAACCTGATCTACCCTGAAATCCTCACATGGTGTGCTATCCTAAATTCCGAGCAGAACAGGTACCGTTTGCAACAATAGGGGGCCGTAGATCAGCCGCTGTTGCCGCCGTTGCCGACTCTCCCAATAACAATTCAGATAGTGAAATTGCCAACGGTACAATACCCTCACAAATGTAAATTGAGATTACCACTACATACACGAATACATACATAGTGCACGTATTGGTAAGTTTGTTTACCCAATAAGTCTACGAGGTATGAAAAACGATTTCAGAATTTTTTCTTAGTAATTCGACCCATCACGGATAAACAAAAGAGCACACCGACAGAATGTTACCCTAGAAAATTATTTTTCACCATTACTATTCGAAAAGGGGTTATTGGTTCACCAAAAACAGTGAATAAAACGCTCTTTTCCTCACTGAGTGAAAACAAGTAACTTTTTAAACTTTTTGGATAGGCAAAGGCATGGCATAGGTATCTGTGAGCATACAGCCATCTTAAAACATAATCACCCGAGAAGCTATAAACTATAAATCTTGCAATCACTACATTTTATGTTCCACAAAAATGCCCGAATAAAGCATTTTAAATTTGGAACAAGCGTCAATGCACAATATAAAAAAATATCTTACCAAACGTACTGGCTGGCCGCTTGGAAAAAAGACCAAAAAAAAAAGAACCGCCATTTTTATGTTTTGTTCTCTTATTAATTTACTATGTACCGATTGGTTGTAAGTATAATAAAATTTGTTTTTATTTGTAATAGATGTATATAGATTTATTATTCCTTCAGAGATTAAACAACCATAGCCAACTGAAATTTACACACACAATCTCAACAGACAGAATCACATTTTTAGACGTCGATCTAACCATCAGCGATAGTAACCAAATTAGTACGTCAGTTCATTTTAAAAACACAAACAAATTACAGTACCTAGATTTTCACAGTTGTCATCCCCTACACACGAAAAAATCAATTCCCTACTCATTATCACTACGTGGCCGTCGGATCTGTAACACTGACAACGCACTCACCACCTACCATGACAAAATTCATAACGGCCTACTCAAAAGAAACTACCCGGAACAATTCATACAAAAACATTTATACACCAGACCGAGATAACACAGAAATACTCCACATACCACTAACCCAACAAACGAAACCCGTCTGATCACTAACTTCTTTCATGGCAGCCACAAACTAAAAACACTAATTCAGGATCATCTTCCAATTTTACATCAAAACAATGAAACCAAAGACTTACTCCCGAAGAACCCAAAAATTTGCTTTAGACAAAACAGAAACCTAAAAGCCACCCTCACCAAAACCAAACCGAAACTCCCACCCCTAAACACAACCCACGCATCTCTCGGAACATCCCCATGCCGACGGCCACGTTGTAAAACATGCGCGATCATAAACACAAACACCAACATCAATACACACCACTCATCTAACACCTACAAAACACAACCAAACACGACATGTAAAACAAAAAACTGCATATACCTACTAGAATGCCGGCACTGTCCGGCATTCTACGTAGGGGAAACAAAAAACGCACTCCATATCAGATTAAACCAACACAGACACACTTCAAAAATACAAATTAATATCTTACCCATACCAACACACACACGACTACACAACCTCACATTTAATCAATGCTTTACAGTCCGAATCATTAAATCATTCAACCCACCATTAACTGAAATTCAACTCCGAACATGGGAATCCTCGTTTATATGGTCACATGGTGCGCACTAATGATCAGGACTAAATCGTCAACACTGACCCAATAACACATCACGGCTGCTGGATGGTGCCACTTTCTCAGAAAATTTATAAATAGATTAGTTCAGTCAATTGTAAACAAACCTCTTTCTTTCTGTAAATATGTTAGTAACATTAAGTAGGTTAGTATTGTAAATAAACCTCTTTCTTTTTGTAAATATGTAAGTGACATTGTATGTATAATTATTTTTCAACTGACGCCGGGCCCAGTAGGGCCCGAAATATATCTTGAATTTATTTTTTCTGTGTTATATATATATATATATATATATATATATCTATTACAAATAAAAACAATAAAAAGCTTGAAAGAGCCAAATATTTATTTAATATAATAAAATTTGATTCAAATAGTTAATATGGTACTGTTTATTTTCTCATGGTGAAAAGTAGAGTACATAACTCGTGAAAAAAAAATTCCATCTCGGCTCTTGGATCTCTCGCTCCGCTCAGGAATCTACTCTAGAATCCCTCGCTTCGCTCGGGATTCAACTTTAGAATCCTTCGCTCCTCTCGGGATCCACCTTTGAGCCTCGAAAGAAATTCCCTTTTTTTTCACTTGTTGTGTAATCTACTATTTCAGCGACGACGCCGCAAAAATTGGCACTTTTGGAGCCTGTATGGTCAGAGTGATCAGAGGCCTTATCGTGTAACTTTAAATCAATCGCAATACCTTTGATTTTGACATTTAAAGTATGGTACAAATGTCAAATTAAAAGGTATCGCGAAAGATTTAAAGTCAGACAATAAGGCCCCAGGTCTGCCCGTACGTTGTTGGTGGTCGTAGGTAGATATAGTGGAGAGGAGCTATAAGTAGAAACAGACTGGTAGTTTGAAGGTGGTTTATTGTAGAGAACGGTGTAGGTTCTCTAGCTGTGATCTCTACGGTAGCTAAGTAGGTACTTAATTAATAAATAAGGAAAAAGTAAAACGTTAAAGTAATACATGAAGAAATTGAACTGATTGACTGGAAGAAATTCCTTTTAGGAATAAGTCCGCCCTTGCCTTCTGTCTGTTCTTTGTATATTTGTAAATATCTTGTTCTGTGTGCAATAAAGTGTTTATTCATTCATTCATTCATACATGACGCACGCGCTGCGCATAAGTAGGCCGCAACGTTGCGAAATGTACGGCTGATGGCCCGTACAGGGAGTGTATTTTTGAATCATTCGAATTTCAATTCGCATACGAATCCGCATGTTTCGCATACGACTACAATACTAATTTTAAGTTTTCGTATGCGAATCATGCGGATTCATATGCGAAATGAAATTCGAATGATTCAAAAATACACTCCCAGAGCCGTTTTACTGCTTTCAGTAGGAAGTTAATAATTTGATAAATTGGTATAATATTTTTGGAACCATTTTATAGAATACTGTAGTACGGAAACGCGATTGAAAAACTTTCACTTGATATAAATAAATTATTGAAATGAGGTCTTCAAACACACGCTTTCTCATAGTTCCACGAATAAGAATTATGTATAGATGGAGAGCGGTAGCTCAGCTTAGGGTTAAAACTATAAAACGCTGGCCTCTCAATCTTGAGACCCAGGTTCGATCCCCGGTCGGGCATGTACCAATGAGTTTTTCGGGGTTTATTTGCATAGTATTTGTTTTTACTTACCACTTGCTGAACGGTGAAGGAAAACATCGTGAAGAAACCTGCATGCCCTAAAAGCGCGTAATTCTGCCCGAAGAACGACGATAGGGCTTACCACCCATCACGTTGGGTTGGGACGTAATAATCTTCGGTGAAATGAGGGTGTACCGAGTGTGAACTGTGACTTGCATTTCACATTTCACGCTCGGAACACCTCTGACACCCCCTCGGGGATTCATGTCGTGGCAATATATGTACCTATAGCTATAGAACTCAAACATATTTTATTAGACGGGTTTTAACAATATCTACATTTCGATATTTGGAAATTTTTCGATGACCCTTTTCGTGACATTCGTAAATTCTTTTTTTCGTGTTCCTTACAAACGCAAGCGCAGTTCCAACTCAATTAGGTACTGTGGGACGTCAAGATTTTATTTAGCATAATTAGCAGAAAGTATTATCGATCAATCCGTGTTACTGATCACTTACCAACCCTCCAGTATCAGTTTGGCTGTATAAATTAAAGTCACCTTATATAATCTAGCAAACTCCTAAAGACAACAAATTCGTTTTCCGGAATATACTTGAATTTTCCAGCAGATCAGTCATTTATTAGTTTACGAGCCTTTACCCACGGCCTCAAAATTGTCTTTCAATCGTTGAGTGGTATCAAAAGTTTTCAGCTTGTCTGTTATTTTATTAGCAACCCTTATAGCCTGTATGTTGACCGGGGTCACTAAAACTGGTCAAAATAAGAGCTACACGCTTATTATAACCGCCAAGCCGAAAGCTATCAACTATTCATCTTTACATTGATTGAAAGACAGTTCCACGCGAGTGAAGCCGCGGGCAAAAGCTAGTTAAACGCAATTCTCTCGCCTGTCTCCTAACCCACCATAATGAGACGCCAAGCATTTTGTGAATATCAAAATAATTCCGAATGCATTTTCATCGTCTAAAGATGCAAATTCCCACCGCAATGCAACTCTGCACACCTGCAGTTTGTAGAAACCGGTACAGAGTGTGGAAGTCACTCATCTACAGACCAACAATATACTTTTTTTGCATAGTTAGAACTTGGAAGAAGCCTGATTTTTTGACGGCACTAATGGGACCGTAGATTTGTGCAGAAGGTATGAGTTTCAACTTGATATCTCTAAAGAAGCTCGAGAAAAAAAAAAATATTCGTTATAACAAGTTACAAATTTACACACTTATATTTAGTACAAAAAATTATATAAGGGTATTATATTAAAAGGGTGTTGGTTGACAGACGGACAACAAAGTGCTCGTATTTAGGGTATATCAGGGTTCCGTTTTTTAAATTTCAAGTTCCCCTAAGAAAGAAGCCCTTAAAACTGTAACATGTATATAACATATACAGGCTGACTTTTAAACAAACCCTGATAATATTAGAGGTTATTAAGAAACGTTAGTAGAACACATTTTAAATGTAAATACAATTAAAATTAAAAGTCAAGATATTGTTTAAAAATGTTACTTGGAAATAAAATGTATGGTTATCATAGCCATTTCCATATGAAAAAAGTTGAGAATAGTCGAAAATAGTGGGATCAATAGTAAAAATAACTTCGCGCGATCTAATTATCTCTTCGGGTGACCGTGATTTATGTGGATTTTACGAAAATCTTCAAAGGGCTCCAACTTCAAAACATAATTATGAATATGATTTTGAATGGTTTTAATAACACCAGTTTGTATTCTTCTACAAAATACTAAATTATCGGGGTTAGGTTAAAAGTCAACCTGTATATATTCACGCCTGTCTTCTAGAGGGGTAGGTAAAGACTACAAATTTCCATCTGCTACGATCTTGACATCTCTCTTACTCCTCTTCCACATCCATCAATCTAGTCATACAAGCTCTTCTATTCCGGGTACTTTTTACTTTGCCCTTGTTCAGTATGTCGCCTATTTCGTCGGCATACGTCCTTCTAGGGTGGCCCGGTCAAGGTTTGCTTTCCATATGCGCCATTCTTTTGTCACTCCACTTTCATTCATTTTTAGGGTTCCGTAGTCCAACAAGGAACCCTTATAGTTTCGCCATGTCCGTCTGTCCGTCAGTCCGCGGCTTAGCTCAGAGACTATTAGTACTAGAAAGCTGTAATTTGGCATGAGTATACATATTAATCACGCCGACAAAACATGTAATGTATGTAAACTAAAATAAAGTAATGAAAAAATTTTTTTTAAAGGTAAATAGGGGATGATTTTATTTCGTCGTCTATCCCATGGTGTGGGGTTTCGTTAGGCAGGTCGTTCAAAAACATTGTGGGTGTGTGAAAACCATTTTTCGATTTAGGGATCCGTTGGCGAAATATTAAGCTTTACAGGGAAAAATTTTTGTTATAGTGCGAGTGCCCAATGCTGGCTAAACGGTTTTTTTATGGATATGTGAAAAAAATCACAGAAGTAATATATATAATTAATTTGAAAGAAAAACTATGACAGGTTTACGAGTACAGGTCGCGCCCAACTTTTAAGCCCCTTTAAACACTACAATGTATGGGCCGGTCTTTTAAATGTACGGGACTAGAAGTTTGGCGCGATCGGTATTAGTAGACCAACTTATTAAATGTACCGGGCAACTACGGAACCCTACACTGCGCGTGGCCCGACACGCACTCGGCCGGTTTTTTTCTATATGCACAAACCACTGAAGCATTACTTTTTCAGTCACTGCATCACCTTTCAAACATAAACTCATAATAATGTGTTCATCTGTATTATACGAATAATAAACTATAAGCATAGTAAAAAAGTCGTGTTTGTACATTAATATTTTGGCGAAATTCGAAATGATACGGGTTATTTTGATAGTACTGAGGCCGAAACAACATTTTTTTGAATTTTTGTCTGTCTGTCTGTATCTCGAGAACCACTCAACGGATTTGGATGCTAGTAACCCTGGTCATCACATAGGCTATAAGGGGTGGTCATAAAATAACGCCCAAGCCGGAAACAGGGCAGAGATTGAATAAACGCCCCGGCAGAGCCACGGACAAAGGCTAAAATATAATATAAACTGTAGAGAATTCTTGGAGCGTGATTGAGGAATTGGTAACAATTAGGGACAAGAGTAATCCCCTAGTCTTTGGTAACAAACAATTGGGGTATTTTCTCTGAAGACGTAAGACTGTTTACTGCTAGTGAGTTTCCCCGGCTGCACTTGCAAAGCTCTCCGTTCTGCCACTAATAGGATTTATTGTGGAGCTCACATTATGAAAATCAGTTCCTTCCGGTTATACCGATAGAAATTCCATTAAGTTTGGGACAATTGGTGGTGTCAAGCAATTTGAATTTCTTGAGGCTTGCGTGTTTCAAGGAACGTTTCGTTTTCGCTACGGTTGGTTTTGTTTAATTAAATCAAAATCATTTGTTTGTTGTTTTGTTAACGGTACCTTGTTTGAAAATTGTGTATAATAATCTGGAGTAGTGAAAAGCAATATAAAAACAAGGAATAACAGGCACAATAATTTGGCCAAGTGCGAGTCGGACTCGCGCACGAAGGTTTCCGTACCACCGGGTGCTAAAAAGATTATGGTAAATAACAACAATATACATGCCAAAGCAATGACAAGGCTCGAAAAAGAAGTCGTTTAAATGGTAGCCTCTGACAAAAAATTTGGCACCGTCTGCTATCCGTGATTTGTAATATGATTTTGTACCAAATATTTTTTGAAAAAAGGCATGTTTGCTAAGTTTCTTGCCTTTCTGCTTAGCAATACTAATCGAATGGTGCGGATGGTTAGGCATTATTTATACATATATAATATTTTTATTCCTATATTTCTCTATTTTGTGCAGGTGTATAACTTTATTACATTTTAGTAGCCCAACCGTAATATTTTTTGTATGTATTTCCCGTATTTATTTATCAACTTATTTGTTCATTGCATCATTTATATATAATATTTTTATTCGTAGATTTCTCTATTTTATGCAGGTGTATAATTACATTTTAGTAGCCCAACCTAAATATTTTTTGTATGTATTTCCCGTATTTATTTATCAACTTATTTGTACATTGCATCATTTATATATAATATTTTTATTCGTAGATTTCTCTATTTTATGCAGGTGTATAATTACATTTTAGTAGCCCAACCTAAATATTTTTTGTATGTATTTCCCGTAGTTATTTATCAACTTATTTGTTCATTGCATCATTTATATATAATATTTTTATTCCTAGATTTCTCTGTTTTATGCAGGTGTATAATTACATTTTAGTAGCCCAACCTAAATATTTTTTGTATGTATGTAGGCTCGGAAATTAAACTCAGCTTTGAAGGCTCAGCTCAGCGTATTTACGAAAACCTTCATTTCTCTCACCTATTTTATGAAAAAAAAAAACAAGTTGATCTCTTAAACGCGTTCTTGAAACGAACGTTTGAAAACCAAAAAAAGAGGGTGGAAAACATGTTTTTTGACAAAAGTATAAATCTTAGTACATTGTTTATAAGTAGATCACCTAGATAAAAGATCAATAAATCAAATATATTTTTTCCAGTATTAAGACAGTCCTACTTTCGTCAAAAGAACCCTCGAAAATCTGGCTTGTTTCATATTTTAGGGTCAGGTACTTCGTGAGAATATCTTTAAGGAAGTCCTACCGACTGATTAACCGCCACTTTTCAGTTGGGTCGTATGGGGTGGTTAAAAATTACTAGAAAGGTGGGGCTTTTGGTTGATAAGCCACCCAGCTCCCTCAGGAAACAGCGTGAAGCTAAAACAGTCAACAAACCAAGGAGTTCATCAATCCATTGTCAATCAAGCGATTACAGAGGCCGTTAAAAATAGTCTTTTTAAATGTCACTCGCCCGCTCTATCGACACTGATCCATTTCTATTTTCAAAAAGACACAAACAAAAGATGGTACCCAAACACTGATCTGAAATTATTATGACGTTTACAAAAATATACTTTGAAAGTTTCTATAAAATAAACATAGATTTTAGTTATTAAAGTGATAATATTCGGACAGTTATGCATCGAAATTTGTGAGTGCAGTGTGACTATGAACTCCGCTATGAACATATCGAGGAATTCTGATGTGCAGAGTATAGGGAATTACACCATGACCGGGAAGGTCTTCGGAAAGGGCCACTTTGCGAGGGTCGAGGAGGCCACGCATAGGATCATAGGGAATAAGGTAAACGAGGAACACAGGAGTTCGAAGGACGGGAAGCCATTGAAAGACACATGATTGTGACAGAATCAGCTGATTAGTTTTTAACCAGGACCTAGTCTTTTACTAAGCTTTTATTATCCATAAAGGAGAAGCTATTTATAAATTCCTCTTCTTTATCCTCAACATAAAAGACGCAGTCTCAAATGAAATACAAATTGAGATTTCCCGCGTCTCACCCCTTCCTTACCTAAGATATCTTTAGCTTTTCCATTTTCATATTTGAATCTTTACCATCCCATGTGGATTTTCAAAATTTAATTTAAAAAACATTCAACGACATAAGTTAAGGCATTATAAAAACCATCCATGCATGAGCCCGTGTACCTTATGAAACTTAAACGGCCTGATATCCGGGATATGGTAGGCATCATTACCGGACATTGCAACCTGAACAAACACCTTTTCACTACAGGCGTGACTGACAGCCCCCTATGTCGAGGGTGCTTAGACGCAGATGAGACGGTGGAGCATGTGCTGCTTCACTGCCCCGCCACTGATGACATGAGACGTAAAGCAGGGATCGCAATGAGCTCCATCTCCCCTTCTCTGGACCAGATTTTGTGTCGGCAGGCTGAAGCCGTTCGGCTCTATTTTAAGGAGTTGTCCTGGCTGGGCTAGCCGACCGGGGGGAAGTGCACAATACTCACGATCACGGAGAGTCAGTGCAGGACTCATCGCCCCCGCTACGAATTTAGAATTTAGAATTTAGAGCCCGTGTTCGTCCACTGCTGGACATAGGCCTTTCCCGAATTTCTCCACTCATGTCGGTCCTCCGTCCTCCTCATCCAGCCGCCTCCCACAACTTCCTTCAGGTCGTCGGTCCTGCGGGCACGAGGTCGACCTACACGTGGTCTCCATTCTAAAGCCTTTATTAAGAACGGAGTGGCGTAAATGTAGACCAAGCATTTTCTGTAACATTTGCAGTAATGAATTTATGCTTCGCACGGTCGAATGTCACCAGTGGCGTAGCTATCGTAGGGCCGGGTGGTGCAGTGCACCAGGGCCCCGGAGCTCAGGGGGGCCTCTAATCTATTGAAAAGAGATGGTCAGCCAAGAGGGGGTGAGGGCCCGATTCTTTCTCTATGCACCGGGGGGGCCCTTGTCCACCTAGCTACGCCACTGCACCGCCATCTGAAACCTTGCCGCCAAGCGACGTGTCGTGCATGTTCCGTATGATTTCATGAGAACCCGTACCGGGAGAGTAGTTACTGCTACTTTTTCGGGTTCCATACCCGAAGGGTGCCGAATGGGACCCTTTTACTAAGCCTGTCTGTCCGTCTGTCACAGTGGTCTACAGTTTCAGTCGTAATAGGTAGACAATTACTTTTTATAAACAATACGTGTTACTATGGGTTCCGTACCACCACACAATATGGCTATGGAACCATAAAAACACGGTAAATAACAACAATAATGGTAGCGCCCGAGAAACAATTCGGCTGCCGTTGAGTACGGAACCCTAATAATTAGGGTTACTATTAGGGTACTCAACGAAGAGTGCCAAACGGAACTCTATTACTAAGCCTCCGCTGTTTATCTGTCTCCGGTAAACGGTATTTCTCTAAAAATTCGGAGAACTTTGCAACGAAAGCCTATTTTGAAGGAGTACTTTGTGGCTTACCCATCCTCACCGAGATTTTCCTAAATATGAATCTGAGGATTCCAGTTATTGCTAATTTGAAGTTATTTGTAGGTGGCAATAAAGATAATCGACTTGACAAGTATAAAGGAAGAGTATGCCCGCCGCAACCTCCACCGGGAGCCGAGAGTGATGGCGCGGCTCAGACACCCGTGCATCGCTGCACTTTACGAGACTATGATGGTGAGAAGACTTATTTTATTTATCTTATTATCAATTAATTTCACGTCACTTAAACCGACATGGTTTGTGTGTGATGGATGGTTCATGAAGGTAGGTAGCTTATTGCTGACTGACCAACCAAACTTGCCCTCAGCCAATGTTTATCCAATTAAATTCTTATTTCACGGTAATATGATATGATATGACTATAATTGAGTGCTCACAAGTTGGTCTAGCCATAACATACATGTTTCATTAGTTCAACTTTTCGTTTTTTAAACGAGTATATTTGTCTATCATGGTAGGCCACTACCATGAGTGTATGCCTCGAAACTCACCAGCGACTGCGTAAAATATGAGAACTTTGACAGCGCCCCTAGCGGTTAACGTGAAGAACTAGAGTTTCTAAATACAAACTATTTAACGCAGCAGTATCGAGGCCTAAACTTATGGTAGGCCTACAGGTCTATACAATTCCATGACAAATAATGCACGTCCAATCGACCATAGACAACTGCCAAAATGCGGTTCCGATTGTTTGAACCCTCAGTTGGTTTGTTCCTCCGAGTTTGCGCCATGTTTACTTAACTACAATATTAAAGCAGATTCTAAGAGCTTTAATTTTAGTTTTAGTGCTGTCAAAACTAAATATAGTTTTTTAGTGTTAAGGGTGTATAATACCTCACTTCGCTTCGCATGATCCTGCTTTATACCAACAAATACTGCAACAATCACTCTGAAATTAATAAATGATAAATTCATAAAGTTGAGGACTAATTCTATGTCAATGCTGTGGTGAAAACTTGATTCCATTAAACTTTCTCGATAGAAAAGAATTACAAAGTTACCTCCAAGCCGTAGGTACAATAAACCGATAGCATTCAATGAATACTTGAAATTAGATCTAAAACTTTGCATAATATAA
This sequence comes from Ypsolopha scabrella, assembly GCA_910592155.1. Taxonomy (NCBI): domain Eukaryota; kingdom Metazoa; phylum Arthropoda; class Insecta; order Lepidoptera; family Ypsolophidae; genus Ypsolopha; species Ypsolopha scabrella. The sequence continues at coordinate 3,438,959 of OU342978.1, forward strand.
CTGATATTAGTATAAAGCAGCTACAGAGTGTAACAAAAAAAAGAAAAAAAAAGTGTATCCGCGATTTCAAAATAACTGATGTTTTGCGTGCGCGGCATCTGATTAGAGTAGGATACACAGTTAAAAAGCAGAAGCGTTATAGCAGGACTGCGAATTGAGGTATTACGGGCCCTTGACAACAGAAGCTATAAATAAAAATGAACATAAAAATCATTTATTTCAGACTTTGAAGGCCCATATAAAAACTAAGTACTATTTACATATTCCCAGGAAAGCTGTCCACAAGATTAACTCTATTTTGGAAAAATTCATGTTTTGACAACACTAAAACTAAAATTAAAGCCTTCAGAATGGACTTTATTCTAACACTATACAAGAAGACGATAACTGTCGAAGGCTTATTGTCGAACTTCGACATTCATCGCATTCGCCTTCAAACGCACCCTTGGCTTGATTGGCTAGATATGACATCATACATCATTTGTAGCCAATCACGTCAGTTTTGAAAGCGATATCGACAAATTTGAAGTTAGACAATAAGGGGACAGTTCTCTATCTGCTTCTCCAATACCGCTTTAAGGTGTATTTCCATACGAGGTTTTTTATGATCTTATAGTAGTTGTATCTGCTTCTACAAGGCCACTTATGAGCCCGTAATACCTCAATTCGCAGTCCTGCTCTAACACTTCTGCTTTTTAACTGTCTATCCTACTCTAATCAGATGCCGCGCACGCAAAAATATCAGTTATTTTGAAATCGCGGCTACACTGATAGTTTTCTCATTTTTATGGAACAGTCTGCAGCTGCTTTATACTAATATCAGTCATATTATGGAAAATTTCAGATCTAATTTCAAGTATTCATTGAATGCTATCATAAACCGATATGTGCGGTTTGGAGGTAACTTTGTAATTTTTTTCTATCGAGAAAATTTCATGGAATCAAGTTTTCACAACAGCATGGACATAGCATTAGTCCTCATCTTTATCATATATTAATTTCAGAGTGATTGCTGCAGTATTTGTTGGTATAAAACAGGATCATGCGAAGCAAAGTGAGGTATTACATCATTAAAAATATTCCCTCCGAGTTTTTGTCGTAGCTTTGAAGTTTAACTTTCTGACGTTGGTATTCCCTATCTTCTCCAGTACGGCCCTCGACTGTACGTAGTGATGGAAGCAGCGGGGGGCGGCGACCTCTGCGCGCACGTGCTGGCAGCACGAGGCCCGGCACGAGGCCTGCCCGAGGCCAGGGCCAGGACGCTGGCCTCGCAGCTCGTCTCCGCCGTCAGGCATATGCATGCTAGGGGAGTGGTGCATAGGTAATTTACTTCTATCAGATATTGGTATACGTGAAACGCCGCGGATCGAAAGTAATGGACTGAAAACTAAAATTCTATTGGTTCATTTGCGATGCTAGCGCCGCTTCCGTCTCACGAGAGTGCTGAAGAGAGTCATGTTTCGTATGTAGCAGGTATCTGCTTGACCAAAATGTGTGGAATAGCAGATACTTTTTTCGCGATTCTAGGGTTTTCTCCACAGTTGGAGTTGCTCGGAATGGGACAGTAAAAAATAGTACTAAAGTACACATACAGCGGACATACGAGAGACGAGACCGATCGGCGGTTTTTGTTTGCACAAAAGTACGTATTTTTTTTATTTTCAACTATAAATCCCATTAATATTTGAAAGAGGTCACCCCACCCTAGACTTTCGTCTTTCGACGCCCATGCCCATGAGCTAAAAGTGACGCGGAAAAATAAGAATTAGCCACGCCCACTACCGCCCCTGTTTCTTACGGGCTTTTTATATTGCTTACAATACTAACTTGTCATTGTCAAACTATATTTTCAATCTAATATCTTTTAATTGCAGGGATCTGAAAATGGAAAACATCATGCTGGATTCAACGAAACAGTTCATCAAAATAGTTGGTGAGTGTGAACTTGACAAGGTGTTAGTGCATTGCTCACCGCTAAAGTCGAGGCATGGGCGAGAAAAACAACCGCACCTCCTATATATCATCGTAATTTTGTCTATGATATCATTATGGTTTCCTCCAAAAGCGGTGGCGACATTTAGCGGTCGCTATATAGCGTCGAATGACGTCACTGAAACGTTGTCTATGAAAATAAGATGGCGTGGTTTAGAGCGTTATTTGACATCATCGTAACGCCAGTAGCGATGCCGCCATTTGCACGACGGCCGTTCTTTACGGTGTTGAAGAATCTCCAACGTTTTTTTTAATAGCGGTGTACTATTAGTAAAATGAATGTCAACTTGAGCAGCGAAGAAGACGAAATCTTAGTAGATTTTGTTCGGGTTCATATTTTATTTAATATGAACCATAAAGATTAAAGACAGACGCAGATGAAACAAAAGCACCTTCGTTAATAAGAGCTTTGTATAAATCACTTACCTCCATACGATTTTTTTCATCTTCTGATGATTGCTCGCCTTCCAAATATACGAGTAACGCTAAATTAAGGTCGTACATTTGCTGCCGTTGACACGTACTTTGTGGTCTGTTCTCTTCCGTAAAAGACGGCCGTCCGTCTCGAACAGTCCACGTGCCTACGGCTGTCTTTTTACGGACATCATCTGCGTCCGCTAAATGTCGCCATCGCTATCGGAGGAGACCATAGCTAAGGCCGCATACCATAAGGTAGTTCAATTCCAGATTTCGGTCTGTCGAACCTGTGGTCGACGGGAGGCGGCTTGCGGACGCCATGCGGCTCGCTGGAGTACGCTGCGCCGGAGTTGTTCGTGGACGGACGTCGGTACGGGCCGGAAGTCGACTTGTGGAGCATGTTAGTGCCATCTCTTTCTTTTAACATCTGTTTAGAATGCTCCAAAGTGTTCGTGACTTTGATTACATATTGGAATTCAACCATGTTTCAGTTATTTCGTCAAATACTAAATCGGACGCTTGTCGCAAAGTGCAAAAGCGTTGATTTTGTTTGAAGCCTTAAACCAGGGGCCTTATTGTCTAACTTCGACATCCATCGTAATCGATTGGCTAGAAATGACATCACACATCATTTTTGTCCAATCACGACGCTTTTGAAAGCTACAGCGATGGATATTGAAGTTAGACTATAAGAGGGATGAACTATCTATCTTAACGAGTAAATTCACGTGCAACGAGACTTCACATAACAAACTATGAGTTACGGTATTCATTCTTCATTCCCGCGGCAAGCGATAACTAGTGTGATTATCACCAAAGTCGGTTGTGTTATAATAACATCTACCTATATATACAAGGTGACATCAATTTATACAGGTTGAAAATGAACCCGCTAGCTATAACAAAGTAAACTGTTCTATGTTTGAAATAAAATATAAATGTTTTGTTACTTTTGTCATGATTATTTTTGTCTACTGTCAGTCACAAGTCGCGTAGCGTAGGTTGGCCATTCAACCGAAAAAATATGTAAAAAAAAACTTTTTTTTACGGTTTTGTGTTCCGATTCTGATTCATAGATTTAAATAAAGCTAGCGGGTTAGTAGGACGTCAATACTTTATTTTGCGAAATCAGCTAAAAGTGTTATCGATCCCTGATACTGATCACTTACCAACCCTCCAGTATTATTTTAACAATTTATATCAAGGTTAAAAAGACTGCTGCTTGAAAAATGTGTCTACACTCTAAAAAACTATTATGGGCACAAATTTTGAAATTTAAACAATCGTTATGTACTTAATTAAGCTTAATCTTACATAAATAGCAAACATGAAATGTCGTCGCATAGTTAAGAGCCATCATCTTGTCATATAAAATGTATAAAGTGTAAATATTAAGTTAAAAATAAATTTCAATACCTTACCTAGGTTAATCTTGTATAGCACAAAAAGGATCATGCCAGTTGGCGGCCCGCAATTTTCTCGTTTTAACGGCAGGTTCAAGAAATCAAAGTACGTGCAATATACAAAGCGCAAAAAGTTGTATCTTGGAAAAAATTGCATGATTTTTTAAAGTCCGGGGGGCAAAGTAAGTTTTTCTGAAAACTTAATCCAAATAAATGGTTTTGAACGTACGAATGACTGCCATCTTGAAAACTGTCGATGGCCAGAGTTCACACCAGCACTGAAGTCCTGCGACGAAGTCTTTATTAGCTTTGAAATATGAACCCAAATGCCTTAATCCATTGGACTTCAGTGGTGCCCTCTTTTTACTTTATCGTTCCGATTCATGCTTACAATGCTTACGTACTTTAAATGCAGTTCAGCTGTGTAACTTTGTACAAGCTGAGTAACTTTATACAAATTCATGTATAGATCATGTCACAAAAACGCAAATATCTCGTTTCTCGATACATTTAGACATTCATGGTTTTGATACAGCTTTTATTTCGACAAAATCCTTTACATTTAACTTGATTTCATTAATTTGAACATTACGGATTCATGGAAATAACACCGGGTCAAGTTCAGTACTAGACCTGCCATTCACCTTTATTTATAAGACCATTATGTACCAAGATTACGCAAATAAATTTATATTTGAGTGACTTTAATGTTGTTGGCCATGTGGCCTTCACAACTTTAGCGGCAAGAACGTTCCCTCAGTTTATACCCCCCAACGTTTCAGAGGCGTAATAGTGTACGGCATGGTAACCGGCGGGCTACCGTTCACGGCATCGAACGGCGGCGAGGGCAAGTCGCGTACCCAGCTCCGAGCGGCAATCGCTCGCGGGTTCGGCAAGATGCAACGAGCGGCGCTGGCTTTCGTCTCTAATGGTAAGCTTAAAGAAATAATTACCTTTGGTTTCAGAAGAAAGAATACCACAACATAATTCAGACATCAAAAATAAAATTACTACTATTAACACAGAAAACCAGACATCCATTAATACCATCCCACTACTGTTATAAGGTGGTAGAGCTGATGCCGGGCTCGACTGTGGGGGCACCACCATCTTACTCGCAAATCCTCCCGAAATTATTCGGATGAGAGTAAGAGAACAGCTCTCAGGCGAAACCAGGCGGCCCACCATTGCCTGGGACCGATGAATGGCGGTATATCCATCCCCGATTGCCGGGCCTTATATAAAATAGACTGGTGACGGGCAGCGGCGTCACTGGTGCAAGGGTTTCGGCACCGCGCTCACCATCCCGCCTGCCCAGCGTGTGCAAGTATGGGCATTTCTTCCAGCAGGACCGCCAAGAGTGACGAAATCCTGGAAAGGCCTATATCCAACAGTGGACGAAACAGGCTGATGGATAGATGGATGGATGTACTACTGTTATAAAATATATTTCGGGAAGAAGTCACCGTGAAAACTGACCGGCCATAAGCGATAAGCAAAAGGATCCCAATTATACAGGCGAAAAATTCAAGCCAGGTGTAACCGTACCGAAACTCAAGAGTAAGAAACAAATTTAAGTTCTACAAAATGTGAAAAATTATCAATTTTAGCTATAAATTATATGAGGAATCGGGACATCTTCCTCCATGCTAGGGAACCAGCAACTTATTGTACCTACTTAGATCAGTCTGAGAAACTTCATTTTCGCGATATAGACGATGGTTTAGCACGGAATCGATAAGACAGGCGATAATTTTCCTATTTAGTTCTGCAAAATGAGGTCCGTATTTTGTCCATATTTACTTAAAACAAATATACTAGCTATGCCTTCGTTTTAAACGTTTAAACGATCGTTTTTAACTAAGTCGACGTCCCACCTCAATTTAGGTTTTCATACAATCTACACTAATAAAAAAAATAGTTAAAAGCTTTCTTTTTTTAACTATTAAGGGCCCATGATACCTCAATTTGCGGTCCTGCTCTAACGCTTCTGCTTTTTAACTGTCTATCCTACTCTAATCAGATGCCGCGCACGCAAAAATATCTGTTATTTTGAAATCGCGGCTACACTTATGGTTTTTTCATTTTTATGGAACAGTCTGCGGCTGCTTTATACTAATATCAGTTATATTATGCAAAGTTTTAGATCTAATTTCAAGTAATTATTGAATGCTATCGGTTTATTGTACGGTTTGGAGGTAACTGTGTAATTTTTTTCTTTCGAGGGAATCAAGTTTTAACAACAGCATGTACATAGCATTAGTCCTCAGCTTTATCACATATTAATTTCAGAGTGATTGTTGCAGTATTTGTTGGTATAAAACAGGACATGCGAAGCGAAGTGAGGTATTATACACCCTTAAGACGATCTAATAATACCGACTTCTTGTAACAGTAATTATTAAAACTATTCAACAACTATAAAAATAATTTATTGATGACGATTACTTTATTCACAATGTGTGGCAGTATACTTACAAAATACAGTCAACAATAGTAGCAGTTTTAAAAACATTGAAATATTGGCATGTTTATATGTTGTAACTTTGCCTTGACTTTCAAACAGCTCCCTAAAACATGACGCGTTTCATCTTGGGGATACCTGAAAACAAAAATAACCCAATAATTTACTCTGCTGATAAGATTTATGAAAATGTATAGGCAATTTTCATAGACTCAGGATGGTGACTTTGGTTTATGCAGCCAAATTCTCAGTCGAGACTCAGTAAGTGGTCAGGACATAGGTTAAATGACCCTGTTTGCGAAAATTTGATTTTTTTGTGCCCTTATACTTGTTCAAGAATAACCTCGACTCAATTAGTATAGGAATTCTAAATTTTATTTAATTTTGCTAAATCAAAGCTAAACAGAGGAATGTACTTTAAACAGAGTGCAAGACGTTCATCCAGCACCTGTTGGAGCCGAACGTGGGTCTCCGTATGAAGATCGAGGAGGCGTCGCGTCACCGCTGGTTGCGCCGGCCCGGGATGCGCATGCGCACGCATCCGCTCAACAACGTCGACCCCAAAATTAACAAGGAGGTAAACAATGCCGTCATTTTGTTACTCTGTGGTCAATTTAAGGGTGCTTACGCAAAATCTCGCACTTTAGTGTTAGGTATTTTCTAGCACACAGGCAGTTCCGTTCCCTAATATTCTTTATGCATTTTCCTTTCGCTAGAAGCACTAAATTCGCAAAATACGTGCGCGTGCGACGAACAGCGACACAGGTTCCCGTACGAAAGCCGGCAGGCGACTGAGCCGCGCGCCCCGCGCAGGGATCCGCTGCCAGTGCAATAGAAAACCGTGGTTTTCATGAAAGAAAAACTGACGCTAATCAATTTCAAGTTTTCATTGAGTATTTTAAATGTTTTAATAGCTCGAGTGTGTGTATAACTTTTAACGTAGGAAGTCCCCTTTTGAATTTGAAAAGTTTAAACACATTATTCATTTTATTTGCGCATTTGTTATTATTTATTTACTTAATGTAGGGTTTTTCGTTTTTATAGTTACGGGGAGCATCAATCAATATTTATTTCAAAATGTTGTGATAATCATAATAAAAGTTTAAAACGATTCAAAAACGTCTTCAAACGCAGTTTTCTTTATATTCCATTCTTTACTAATAAAAATGACCAGTCACACGTCCGTTCCATTCCAGATATACAGACAATTGTCCGAGCTAAACGGCAGCAACATTGCGGACGTGATGGCCGCAATAAAACTAGACCCATTCGGGACCACCGGCGGAATGTACAATATCAAAACGCATCTACTACAGATGCAAACCGCCCCTGGCGCCGATCTCTTATGGTCGTCTTTGACCCAAGAACCCAGACCGATGACCCCACCGCAGTACAAAGCCAAATACGAAATGGAGAGACCCGATACAGCGCCATCTCGTAGCAAATGCACGAACGCCGACGCAAACTTGATCTCGCGGAAAACATTTGCCGTCAGTCAAGCTTACAGTGGCATCAAGTCTCAGCCCTTCAACTGCATAAACAAACAAATAGTCAACGGCATCCAAAAGACCCAAATCACACCAAAAAAGGAAACCAACGGCATCGTCAGGACTTTAACCCAAGCTTTAGCTCAACGGAAGATTCAGCCTATAGCTCCAAAGGTGCCTGCAAAAGTCGACGCCACAAAAACTAGAACTCTGCAAAGCCCAAAGTTTATCGATAGAAGCCGAAGTGCGTATGGAATAAAAAAACCGGTGTATCAAGATGGCGGGGACTGTTTAGATCCTCGGTTACCAAGTATAGACGAACATTCCACAGATCTAAATAAGTATAGAAACGTAAAAGCCAAACCAAAGAGTCCGTGTCTTAGAAAGACAAATTTGGATCCTTCACAGACACCAATAAGGTTGAATAGTTGCCCTCCGAGTTGCGAAATGACACGGTCAGAGTTTTACAGAAAAGCTGGCGACGGACCGCCTAGGTGAGTAAATGAAAAGTGCAGTTGGAGTGAAAAGAATTGTGTGCAGAAGTCGTAAGATCGATTTTGCGTTTTCAGTTGGCGAGCAAGCGGCGTCGGGTCAAATGCACCGCGTTTGTTTCTGCAAAACAAAACGCCTTCAATCAAAAGAGCTTCTTTGGGGTAAGTTTCCACACAAAATTTGACTGTAATATTGACTGAACAGGACACATTTCTATTAAAAAAAAAACTTTTTGCACAGGAACATCACAAGCCCTCATTCTTCGTCTAACAGCCATTGCAAGAGCGAAAGAGCTATGCCGGTAAGTTAATTAAAAACGTTCTGTATCTCAATAATGTGTGTATATTTTATATGACCAAGGAATTCATTTAGTGTCCATACAAAGTAATGCTAAAAATATTTAAGTCCGGAATAAGCAGGAGAATCAAAAAATGTCCGTATGTTTACACTGGTTGTAGTAGCCTCACTTGATACGGACAGGGGACCTTATCTTCCTAAAATGGTCATAAAACAAAATCCTATAGAGACCAGCTATCGAAATAAGAGCCTAGGTTTTTTGTTTGTTTGCTGGCAGCCACAAAACTTTATAAGAAAACTTATCCTGTATTATTTATGTTAATTTGTTGTGTAACTCCCCCTCCTTCCCCCAAATCCACTCCGTGGACACTATTGCCCGTTTTCACTAACCATAGGAGACGCCTAAATCAGATGCCTATATATTTAGGAGTTGCCTAGAGTAAAAACACGTTTTATTAACACTTAAGTCATGACTAACGACGTTAGGAATCACCTAAAGTTACGACACCGATTCGGGGGTGCGTAATCCTTAGGCGCCCCTAAACTGACACATGCATGTGACAGTCGCGATTTTGAGATTTAAGCTTATTGTTACTGTGAAACGTCAAAAAAACCGAAAACAGACAACTTGACAAACAAAACCAGAACAAGTATCAAAAACTTAGACTACTCTTGGGTTAGGAATCACATAGTAAAAATAGTTTGGTGAAATAGAACTTTATGGTAAGCATGGACCTAAATTAGGAGTTACTTAGTTAGGCGTCGCCTTGTTCGCCGTTAGTGAAAATGGCATATGTCTCGATACGCTGTCCTCGTTTCACATCGAAAGATTGCTTCGTTGACACTAGTACCATGATTTGTACCATGATGGAACTAACTTTTATCAACACTAATTCCACTTGGAACTTGAAATAATGGTACTAATGACAACTTCGTTATCACTATAGTCTGTCCGAGATATAGACTTTAGGTGTTCCATATTTGCATAATTTTTAAAATTGACAGATGATTAGTTATTTATAGATTTTTGACAGATGATAAGATTTTCTTATATTCTTTGACAGATGATAAAAAATCAAAAATCTGTAAATAATTAATCATCTGTCATAATCATCATCATTTATTGACCATAATACATTTACATAATACAATGAATATCCAACTCGACTTTATATGTTGTATTTAAACAAAAAATACTAAAAACTCCTATTTATTATACCGGGTGTAAAGCAAAGGCAAGAATCCTTTAAGGGTGTGTTAGTATGATCGGTAAAGATATTATTTTAAATACTGGGATCTCTAAATAAAGTACCAGTGCTTCATAATAAGATGATTTTCTTGACTCAAAATACACTAATCGCGTGGACACCCTCACAGTCGCTGGCCACTCGGATGAGGGGTGCGGGTTGCGGGGTGCAATTAGGTGTGTGCGGAGGCCGGTGAGCTGCGTAGCCATAGCTTCGAAAAATGATGGAATTTTTAGTGAAAATTCAAGGTATATTTTTTTTTCTCGTAATGTCATCAGAATCGTGTATACTTTCATACCCTAAAGGGATTCTTGACTTTGCATTTACAGCCTGTATAGTTTTATTATTTATAATACAGTTACTAAAAAAAGGAAAAAAATAAACGATATATTTCGACTCCTTCAGTGGCGTCAGTCGACTGATGACGACTATATGACGACTCCACTGAAGGAGTCGAAATATATCGTTTATTTTTTTCCTTTTTTTAGTAACTGTATTAAAAATAATAAAATTACAATAATTTAAGGCCAATACTGGTAAAATAAAAAAAATATTTATTTATATTATATAGTTTTAAGGTTACGTCCCCGAATAAAATTTAATTATATAAGTAGTTTTGTTTTATACATTTGTAGGTAATGAAAAGTTTGTTATTTTTGTTTAGTTATTAAATGGTAGGTAAGCCCTGCTCGCAGTTGACCGGTTTTTGATGTTTTACATTATTGTAGTACGTGACTATAAAATAAGATCTTTTTTTTAAAGAATTTTCTTCATCATCATCACGATAATTATATTCTGACGAACCGCTGCAGCAGATGTCCTCATTTTCAGTTTCTTGTACTTACTCTAAAGTAAAACAAAAAATAATAGAAATTAGAGTTCCATACTCAGAGAATGTCAAATTAATTGTTAGGCGCTACCATTTTAGCAATGGTAGCAACTTGTTTTTGTCGCCTTGTTGTTGTTTTGGCGTCTATACTGTTGTTATTACAAGACTGCCCAAAAAGAGTGCTAAATTTTCAAGGTGCAATTTAATTTTTTCAATTTACAATAATAGTATTATGATATCTGTCATTTACACGAACATCACTAACGTTCAGAGACATTAAAAACTTTCGATGAAAATAAAATTGACATCTCATCTTGACGCATACACATAATTCAAGATTTTTGCTTATTTTACTACTTTTTATTGAATATTTCAAAAATAAATGCAGTGCAAGACAAGCTATAAATGGGTCCATTTAAGGAATTATTAAATTCAGCGAGATACTGCCAAAGATGGTCGAGAAAAATTGAGAAAACGATTTGTTTACTACAGAGGAAAGTTCTATTGAAAAGGACTTTAGAGAGAGAAAGACAGTGGTATATCGAGCTGTTGGTCTACTATGCTTGGTACCCTGATCCCTTTATCATCTGTGTGTACTATAACCAGCAATATGATAACCAGGGATAGGATAATCGGATCGATATATACCTAAAGTTGGAAAAATCCTTGAAAAATTTGTAGGTGGGGAGTCGGCTTCTTAAAATATAATTTATTGTGATGGTAAAAATTACGAATTACGAAATTGCTTAGAACGTTATGATGGTGTACCCAAAACTTAACAGATGTTACCGTAAATGTATATTATTTAGGAATTGTATACAAGGCCTAGGATATTTATAAAATGTCAAGCTGATTTAGGCAGAGATAATTAGTTTTCGGTTTTCGTTTTGACTTTTGCTCTATTCGGCCTAAATCAGCTTGGAATTTTATAAATTTCCTAGTAATTGTAATCAATTCCTGAATTTATTTATTTATTATTTACATTTCCGGTAACATATCATTAAACATATTAAATTATCGTAACGTTTCAAGCAATTCCATAATTTCGGGAATTTAACTATCAAAATAATATTATAAGAAGCCGACTCCACACCTACAAACTTTCTCAGTTTTTCCAACTTTAGGTATATATCGATCAGAGTATCCTATCCCTAATGATAACATACGTTTTTTTTACACATTTTTCCAGTCTCATCTTTAGAAAGTCAGGCTTTAAATGGTTTCATGATCATTGCAGGTCGGTTGGTATTCGAGTAGACCAGCGATCCCTAAAGAAACGCAGCACCTTCAGCGATTCAGGAGAACCGCACCTCTGAAGTGATATCTGTTTATATTCAGTACTCTTTTGAATAAACTCAGCAACTACATACTAGGAAATGCTTAAAAATGACCAAAGGGAAACGATTATATTGAAACAAGGTTTTTTAATGTTGCAATGGGCAAATCAACAGATTTTAGGCTTTATGTGGCCACCAAAATGATACAGTTGTCTAAGATCAGTGCAAATAAGGAATCGGCGCAGCTTCCAGAGTGCACTAAGCGGCAACGTCGCATCTTTGGCCCAAAGATCTTTTATTATAACAAATTCAAGTGAGATCAATTCATATTCGTACAGATAAGATGGCACGATAAATTGGCAAGCTGGTCCAACTTTTGGATGCATCGCTGACTGGTTACAATTTTCATATGGAAATGTCTCAATGGTTTTGTTCAAAAGAGTGCCTAAATAAAAGAGTACCCACAAAATAGTTTTGTAAAATAATTTGCGTAGAGTATTTTTTTAAGTTATTTTTTATGTTTAGTAAAAAATCTTTGTGTTACCTGAAATGTAATTTTAAGTGAATAAAAAGGGCTCGTACGACTTTTCGATTGTTTTTAGAAGTGTTTTCGTCGTCTAGGCTTTTAGTGATATATTCATTAATTGTTTTTTTTTTTACAAATCTAAATATTAGCGTGAAGTTTTTAATATAGAAGCATTTTGTGCTCAACGGTATTATTTTATTAATGATATAATTCTCAATACAGAAATTTAATAAAAGAAAATAAATAATGCAAAAACTCAGGGCCGCGTTCAGTTTGATCGCCCGCTCATCACTGACAGCGGGATAGCAGATACAAAATCAACGCGTGCAAAAGAGATGTCATGATCTCCGGGCGTGAGCGGGCGATCAAACTGAACTCAGCCCTGCGGGTCTACCACGTAATTCTGATTGTCATGGGTTTGAACATCATTTTGAACTTCATTACCATTACCAGAGTCTGAATCGGACCTATTTTGTAAAAATTGCAATGACAATGAACATCATGAACGAATGAAAATCTGCGTTTTGTTTATTCAATTTAGTTATGGGTTGATGCGTTTTCGAAGTTATTATAAACCAAGTTATTCGTAGATATGAGCACCTATTTAATTAGTCTGATCCTCTTTTCGTATTGAAAAGAAGTTTTACAATGTTTCTTATTGTTTTATTTTCAAATGTATCACTTAACGTAATAAATGCAAATGAGAAATGAATAACCAAACGCACATGACAAAAATAACCTCCCTCGAAAAGTTTCGTTTTCATTTCTATTTCAAGTTTGTAAATAAAAGTAAGTAAGTATACCTACCTACTGTTGTGTTTTTCTTCTATTTAATTTCAAATTTCTGGGAAAATCAATATCATAACATAAGGAAATGTCAATTTTTCTTTACTTTTTACCAAAATCTGTAGAAGTTTTGGAAAATCAACAGTGTAACATAATACAGTGCCTGCGGAAGAATTGAGGAGGAAATAGACATTAGAATACCAAAGCTTCATGCAATGGGAATTGGATGGAATAGCTCCAAGTGGAGAGCCAACCATCCGCCTGACTGAGCCCAGCAGGCGTCCCAACTCAACATCATCAATACAGTGCCTGTTTCTCTTTTTGTTTTACTTAAAACAATCAAATATTATGTTTCAGAATGCCAGCACACAGACAGAGACAAGACATTTTCATGGAGAACTTAGACTTGGCTGTAGAGAAGGTGGTGAACAACATCGCAGCACTATTAGCGAAGCAACATGTAAAGTCTCAGTGGAAATGTATTGTGATTGTGAATGAAGTTGGACTTGGCTGTCGAAAAGATGGTCAACAATATTGGTACAATGTTAACGGGGCAATGTGATAAGTCACAGTGGAAATGTATTGTGATTTTGAATGCAGTGTTGTTAATGAGGTAATTTAGCAATTACTTTAGTTAATTGTTAAAATAGATGATAAAAATCTAATATGTAAGACTTGAGGTTTCAGTAGGTACTTACTAAAAATAAGTGTGTTAATACATAAATAATAACCAGTGCAAAAGTAGTGTTTTATTTCTGAAATTCCATGTAGGTTCAAAATGATGTTATTCTGAGAAAAGTATCTAAGTTTGACAAGATTATAAAAGAATTAAAATCTAATAGTATGGAAAAAAACATTTAGTTGTTTGGTCTAAATATAAAGGTATATTTATAAAAAATATTAAAGGTATTATATATGTTTAGTTAAAGTTGATAATGAACAAATTTCTAAAGTTATTTTTGTGGATACTGTAATACCTTACAGTGATACTGTCAAAAATTTAGGAGTTATGTTTGATAAAACACTTTCTTGGGCTCCTCATGTGGAACTCCTGAGTAGGAAGATGTACGGTACCCTCCACGCAATGAAGCGCCTGCAGAGTTTTTTGCCAATCAAAACCAAAATTATGATAGCACAATCATTTCTCCTCCCTATTTTAGACTATGCGGACTCTTGTCACCTAGACCTCACCGAGGAACTTCTCAATAAACTTGAACGTCTTCAGAATCTTTGTATTCGCTTTATTTTCTCTCTTCGCAAGTATGACCATGTATCTCAATTCCGTTCGCAGTTAAACTGGCTCCCCATTCGTCTTCGCAGAAATGCTCACATTCTTTCTCTTCTTCATGGGGTCCTTAACAATCCCTGTGCTCCCTGTTACTTGCGAGAACGATTTAATTTCCTTTCCGATCACGGTAGAGTGATGCGGCAATGCAATAACAAAACATTAGCTCTTCCAGAAGCGAAAACAGGTTTTTATAATGATTCATTTACTTTTCATGCTGCGCGACTCTGGAACCGTTTACCGTTTTCTCTACAAAAGTTGAAAAATGTAAACTCATTTAAGATCAAAGTGAAGCACTTCTTTCATTCTGAATACCCGTCAAAATAGCACTCTATATAAATATCCCACCCCTATTATTATTTGTGTATGTATAAGTATTTATATATTTACGTTTATTTAATTTATTTTAATCTTTGTACGTTTATGTATTTTTTAAGTATGTTTATGTTAAACAATATAAATATTATATCAATATGTTAAAATTATATTTTGGATAAAATAGCACCCTAGTATTTTTTTTTCCTTTTTGATAGCATTTACCCCTTTTAAAGTTTAATTTAGTTAACGTCTTTTCTTTTCACCCAAAGGTTGCCTGGGAGATATTGCTAAAAGCAATAAGTGCCGCCTTTGTACACAATGTCTGTTCTGTTTGTTAAAATGTGTTGTTAAATATGTGTGTAAATGTACAAAAAGTGTAATAAATAAATAAAAAAAAAAAATAAAGGGTATGAATGAAAGTAGAATGACAAATGAAAAGAATGGTAAGGAAAGTGGAAGATATAACTCTACTTGGTTGTCCTAGAAGGACATTATGTGAGGGGTATGCCAGGGCCGCGTTCATAAATTAACACCACACAGGTTCCAATGCCATCTGTCGCATGCTTTGAAAACGGTATACTCTATCCTGCTGTCAGTGTCGGAGCCTGACGAAAGTTTTAATCAGTGAACGGAGGTCTGAGTCATATCAGATGGAAATCTGCAGTCTCCACCTATACCTTTGGGAGACAGGCATAAGTATTATGTATGTATCAATCCATCAGCCTGTTTCATCCACTGCTGGACATAAGCCTTATGTACTTATTATGTATTCAATCAATCCATTCAGGAAGATGATGGGACGAAAAAAGAACAAGTCATAGCCAAAACAGAAGCCATTTATTGTTCTGACAGTGATAAAACCTAACATACACTTTATTTACCAAAGGCCTTATATCCTAAGCAGAGTAAAGAGGTGTCCAGAAATTCTGTGGGCATCCTAACTTAATAACATTAAATGTGATCTAAAACTGACAATGTTAATTGATCAATACCTGCTTTATGTACATAATTATCTCTAGTCATTAAATATTAATTTCAGAAAAGGGTACATAATACAATAATACTATTTATTCATACTTCAGATATTAAAATGGACCACATAATATATTTAATTGAGCAGAATTTGCAGAATCAACACTTAAATTAAGTCTAAATACAAAAAAAAAACAACCAAAAAAATTACATGTCATGTTTACAATAAACTTATCAATATAAATAATTTAATTACAAAATTTAGTAAATACATGTACCATGCATTAGTCCCATCACCTGTGAAAGACTATAAGCTATAGTATTATTGTATTATATACCCTTTTTTAAAATTAAGGTACAAACAGCGACTGCTGCAAATTATACATTTCTTATAAATTACACTAAAATTTGTTAAAACATAAAAAATATGGTATACAAATAATGAACATATTCTATAACTAATTTAGATGTCAACTCCTCCACAGCCTATCGACCAAAGCAACTCTTCCCTCATCAATTCGTTTATGGTCTCCATGGAATGGAATTTGTGGAGGTGGACGCTGAAGATCCATGCTCAGTGCATCCAAATTAATTCATCTCATGTTTTGGAAAGTATTAAATACCACTATGACATTGAGTGAGTGGTCTCTTCATGTTGAAGGATGATTCTTCATTGTCCTTGGGGCAAATGCACAAGAAATCCAAACTTCTCCATAAATCTTAAAGAAAATGCAAATAATATTAATGTTGTGTGTGAATATTTGAAATATTACAGTATTTGTACTTGATTTTAACAACTACAAATTGAAGGTATTATTATAAATCAACATTACCTCTCTGAAGTTTCATTCCCTTCTGACTGAGATCTTGGAAAATGAATATATTTTTGCAAGATATGTGGTGGATTCAGCTCTTCCATAACTTCCATCAGACAATCAGACATTTTGATTGTGAAAGGTTTAGGGAGTTGTTTTTCCCTACGTGTGTCGCCTTGGTAACACTGGCATACATCTGTAATGCTACCAGAATCTGTAAAAAAGATGTTAGAAACTTCACTGTTATGTTTGATAATTTAATTACTCGTTTACACAGTAAGCTGTAAACTTCAATGTTAGGCTTGGTTATTTGATTACAGAAGTACACTGAAGTAAGTAGATGAGTAACACTACATTTTCTTGTTTGGTTTGGTTGAAACTACAATAAACTACCTTGATTTCTGGACGCACTGCAGTGTTTTTTTCGTCGGAAAGTTTCGTGAAATTGGCATGTGACAATAAGTTTGGGTTGGGGTGTAGATAAGGGGGCACTATGGGAAAAAATTTTCGCATAATTTAGTAGGTAACAACAGGCCATACCTTTGAAAGGCGAAAGTTTTCCGTGAACGATATCTCTGGTAGAAGATTAGGTCGCTGGGTAGAAGCATCGGCCTGCAAATATCTTTCTGCATCCTTCGCTGGATTCTTTCCCTGGTTTTTAGGTGTTCCTCCTCCGCCCGCCGCAGACAGCAAGTACGCTCTCGCCATTCGATTATTAGAACAAAAAACACGTAAACAAGGCACGAAAAGTTATATCTACGAAAAACCAAGCATAGTAGATTTAGGTACCCCACAATATTGCTGGAAAATACCAAAATTGTGCAAATTTATTATGAACACCGGAGCTCTGGTGGTCCGGCTTTCATTTGACATTTCAAAATGGTCATGAACTTGGTTTTTTTTTTTTTTTTTGTTACGCGATACCAATAATTGTGTTCAAACGTCAAATATGTATGAAAATCATTCACTCAATTGACATGGGCTTGAAGACCATCACAATTATTTTACGCGGTACGACGAAGCTCAATAATGGGCTTCAACTGTCAAAACGAAGCCCATTACCATGATCATCGAATTACGTGGTAGACCCGCTGGACGAAGTAATACTTTATATTCTCCGCCTGGACATCGCTTCAAATCAGGTAAGACAACGCGGTCAAAATTGTAGTTTTTTTTAAGATTTCCATATTACTTAATATACTTAAATGAATTTTGTTATTGTTGTTTAAAGTCTTTTTCAGTATAAAGTAAGATCTAACAAATAAAACTATTTGAAAACATTGAAAGAATCATATTCTTTGTATCCAAGTTACAAACACCAAAAGTGAACAATTAATTAGTACAACGGACCAGTCCAGACTGCCTCCATGTAAAGAATGACGCTTCACATTACGGGTGGCAGTTCGCAATGCGCGGGACGTCATCGGTGCAGATGGCGTGAGCGGTGGGACCGAATGGGACAGTATGATATTGTGTATTCAATTTCTGGGGTATCACAATATTTGCATATTCTCCTCATTTGAACATGCAGATATGATAAAAGTAGAGTAACGAAAGAAATGTTTGCTGCGCAAGTGGAAGGACCTTAGAAGGGCGTATGCTGACCAAATTAATGATATACTGAAGAACATTAAACGGACCGGGAAAAGAGGAGCTTGTATGACTAGACTTATGGATGTGGAAGAGAGGTAAGAAATGTGTGTCATGATCATAGCAGATAGAAATCTGTAGTCCCCATTCTCTTCAAGTTTCAGTTAACTTTATTTTGTTTTTTGTATAACATTTCACAACGTCTTATAAATGACTGTCCCTAGGGCTAGGGAACCGTCCCCAGGGAACACACTATAGCCTTTATCCAAGCGATGAGTCTAACCAATACAACAGGGAAATAATTTTCAAACTCGGTTAAGTAGTTTTGGAGACTACCGCCTACATACAAACAAACAAAACAACCAAACAAACAAACTTCTTGATTGAAATGCACTTGTACTTGCCCACTGTATTTATTTTAATAAATAATACAATATAATATTTTATTTTAATAAATTTACAATATTGTACGTAAACAACCTGTTATGTTGGTATCGGTGGCTAGACCACCATCTTGATTTGATTGTAATAAACGTCAGTGCGATTCTAGCTACGACGCGTTTCACTTGTGCTCAACGTACACCTGCCTACCTACCCGAATATTGCACAGTGGCGACGAGGACCCACAAGAATAGTTAAAATGTTTCAATCAGCAGTTGGAACAATCTCAAATTTTGATCATGAACATCAAGACTGGGCTACATACAGGGATAGATTGAAACAGTTTTTCATTGTAAACGACATCAAGGAGGAGGTGGACAAAGATGGAGTCAAAAGACGCGCAATATTGCTGAGCGCACTCAGCGAAGTCACATATCAGCTCGCCAGTAACCTAGTACTGCCTCGTAAATTGGACAAAGTGACATTCGACGAGATCGTGAAAATATTAGACGAACACTTCTTAGAAAAACGATGCAGTTTCGCGGAACGTCAACATTTCTACTCGGCGGTACAAAAGACGGGTGAATCACACGCGCAATGGGCAGCGCGTTTGCGCGGGCTGGCGGCCCACTGCAATTTCAAGAACTTGGAAGAGGCCTTATTAGATAAATTCGTAATGGGCATGCTACATGGTCAGGAACGTGAGAAGATTTTTGCTATGGAGATAACGGATCTCACGTTAGCGAAGGCTGTTGACGTGGCTGACAGACAAAGGTGCACGCGCGCCGGTGCGGCGACGGGCTCGTCTTCGGGAACCAGTGGCGAAACCTTGTTCAAAATTGCTAAAGGACACAAGCAATCACCTTCGAACGTCAATCGATCGAATAGTGAAAGGTGTTTAGTTTGTGGTCGCAAAAATCACAAAAGTGCTCAGTGTAAATATTCTGATTATACGTGTCAAAAGTGTCATGTTAAAGGGCACCTCAGGAAAATGTGTAAACGGGTTAATTACGTAGAAGCAGGCGAGGTGAGCGAGGGTGATGACGGTGAGTTTTTTAATATTCGTTCTTGTAACGGTGCACCGATGACCGAAACCGTATTGATAAATGGCGTTCAGTTAAAGTTTGAGCTGGACAGCGGTTCTGCCGTATCAGCTATATCCGAAAATACTTATAATCTACTTTTTAGCGGCGTGCCATTGTCACCAAGCAAAAAGAATTTACGTAGTTATACTGGATGTAGCATAGATAGTGTAGGTATAGTTCAGTTGCCAGTGACGTACAACCCGGTCCCAGTATCTGTGCACCTCGCTGGAATGTGGCGCCTCTCCCGCTTCCCCTGTCACCTCTCCGCGCACTCCCCGGTGCGACAGTACGGTTAGCATCTTCGTTGCCGCTACACGTCCCGATAATTTTGATATTTTCGCTTTATTGTTGTTTTGTTTTTTAATGTTTATTGTTAAGTTTAGACTGTTTACTGTTAAGTTTGGACTGGTTTGGTTGTTATCAAAATTGTTGTAGCTGTTAAACTGAAGTCATGGGAAAAACAATACACAGCGAATCAAAAAATTTAATCTTGAAAGTGCTCAAGTTTTTTGAATCGGAGAAAGCAAACAAACAGTACACCATACCTGTAGACCAAGTGGTGAAACGAACCTGTGCTGCAACTGGGATATCAAAGAGGACAGTTCGGCGAGTTCAGAAAGTGAGAGTGAGGAAGATACAATGTCAGGCATAGAGTCAATAATTTATAGTGACTGAGTTTAATAATAAATGTTTTTGTAATCAAAATTATTGTTTTTTAATAACAAACCCTTCATCAATAATAAATTGATTTGAAAAGGTTAGTAAATTTTTTTTACCTCCACATTTCTCGAAAAAACTTTTTTTCACACCGTACCCAGACCGCCGATATGACGTCACGAGGTCAGGTGCACAGATATTATGACCGGGTTGTATGCAGGGCGGACCGAGGCGCTCGATGTTTATGTTATAAAGGAAGGCGGACCACCATTACTCGGACGAGATTTTATTTCGTTGTTTAATTTAGAAATAACAACCATACAGTTTTGTGAACGTTCAAATGACAAGGATTTAGAACAGTTGTTATGTCAGTATTCAGATATTTTTTCAGAAAGACTTGGCTGCTTTAATAAATGTCAAGTTAAATTGCATTTAAAGGATAACGCGAAATCTGTGTTTATTAAAGCAAGACCCGTCCCATTCGCGTTAAAAGAAAAGTTAGATAACGAAATTGATCGCATGTTGCAGTCCGGGGTTATAGAACCGGTTTGTTATTCCGAGTATGCATCTCCGATAGTGCCGGTACTTAAGCGTGACGGATCAGTTAGAATTTGTGCGGATTATTCGCAGACATTGAATAAACAGCTGTTAATTGAGACATACCCGTTACCGACCGTGCAGGAACTATTTTCAAAGTTACATGGGGGGGAGCAGTACACTAAGCTGGACATGTCAGCTGCTTATAATCAGCTGATTTTAGATGATAGCGAAAATGTTACTTGTATCAATACGCATAGAGGTCTTTTTAAATACAAAAGATTGGTTTTTGGGTTAGCTTCCGCCCCCGCAATTTTCCAAAGGGCTATGGAAAGTATACTAGGCATAGAGGGAGTACTTACGTTTTTAGACGATGTACTCATAACGGGAAAAAATAGGGTTGAACATATGGACAGGTTGAAGATGGTTTTACACAGATTCAAAGAGGCAGGACTGATATTACATAAAGAGAAGTGTGAATTCTTTAAAGATGAGCTAACGTATCTAGGATACGTTGTAAATAAAAATGGTATAATGAAATCACCAGAAAAGGTAAAAGCTATTGTTGAGGCTCCGGTGCCTAAAAATCTGAACCAACTTCAGTCGTTTTTGGGACTAGTGAACTATTATAGGAACTTTGTACCTGGGGCTTCATCCTTGCTGTCTCCATTGTATGAATTACTTAAAAAAGGGTTCAAGTGGCCATGGACTGAAACCCATAATAAAGCATTTAACGACATTAAAAAATGTCTAGTTTCAGAAAGAGTGCTAGCTCACTTTGACCCAAAAGCTACTATCATTTTGACGGTCGATGCTTCCCCGGTCGGGTTAGGCGCAATTTTTGTTGATAATATGTAACAAAACCAATTTCCGGTCACTAGCGCCACCTGTATGTGCTTTGTGTAAATAAATCAGTCTGTCAAAATTACTCGGTGTATTTCATTAGGTTATGTGTCCAGTTACGAAATTAATTAATTTAAAGGATAGATACTGTGAAATTTTGTGTTAAAATGACGTCGAACTTTATCGCTAACGTTCCAAAGTTAAAAGGTCGTGAGAACTATGATGATTGGTGTTTTGCGGCGCAAAATGTGTTGGTGTTAGAAGGCATGGCGTCCGCCATTGAAAAACAGCTTCCCGTTTCGTCCACCTCGGAAGAAAAGACGGAAGATTCCAAAGCAAAGGCGAAGTTAATATTAACAATCGACTCATCGCTGTACGCTCACATAAAGCACGCAACGACGGCGTATGAATTATGGAGTAAGCTGAAAAATATGTTCGATGATTCTGGTTACACAAGAAAAATCAGTTTGCTACGAAACCTCATCAACATTCGGCTAGAAAATTGCGAATCCATGACGCAGTATGTGACCCAAATCATAGAAACCGGACAGCGACTTCAAGGAACAGGATTTAAGATAACAGACGAGTGGATTGGTGCATTAATGTTAGCAGGATTACCTGAAAGGTATGCGCCTATGATAATGGCTATTGAGCATTCGGGCATTGATATCAGTGCTGACGTCATTAAAACCAAGTTGATGGATATGTGTGCTGAGGTTGGTACTACAGTTTCCGGTTCCGAGAACGCATTTGTAGCAAAAGGTACGAGAAGATTTGGTAATATGAATTATGGCAACCCCAAAAGTAGCCATAGACTACCACAATCACAAGAAACGTCAAAACCTGCGAAGATGGTGAAATGCTTTAAATGTAAACAAACCGGACATTACAAAAATCAGTGTCCCCTCTTGGAAAAAAGCAATAGAAAGCAATCGAATGCATTCAGTGCTATTTTTCTAAGTGGAAACTTCAATCATAAAGATTGGTATGTCGACAGCGGGGCCAGTAAACACATGACGGCGAGGCAAGATAACATTGTGAATCCGTCACATCAACCTGAAACTAAAGAAATTACTATTGCGAATCAGACAAGTGTTCCAGTGCTGTGTTCTGGTGATGTAAACATCGTGACAGTTGTGAACGGTGTGGAGTACGACATTACAGTTTCGAATGTATTGTGCATACCAAATTTAACAACAAACTTGCTATCGGTGAGTCAGTTGATTGAGAACGGCAACAGTGTGATTTTCAAAGAAAATGCTTGCTATATATACAATCAACAGAAAGAACTCGTTGGCCAGGCAGAATTAGTAGAAGGTGTGTACAGATTAAATACTTTGAATACAGAACAGTTGGTAGCAGCTACTGCTTTAGCATCGAGTGAGACTTGGCATCGACGCTTGGGACATATAAACAGTACAAGTTTAAATAAAATGAAAAGTGGAGCTGTAGAAGGAATTTCATACCCAGAAGTGGCAAACATAGATAAATCGACATGCACAGTTTGCTGTGAAGGCAAGCAAGCGAGATTACTGTTTCAACAGAGTTTATCAAAAACAGTGGATGTTCTGGAGGTAATTCATGCAGATGTCGGGGGTCCAATGGAAAATATATCTATCGGAGGGTCCAGATATTATGTTTTGTTCGTGGATGACTACAGCAAAATGGCATTTGTTTATTTTTTAAAAACAAAGGATGAAGTTTTTAAGTACTTCAAAGATTTTCAGTCCATGGTTGAAAAACAGAAAGACAGAAACATCAAAATTCTGAGGACAGATAACGGAGGAGAGTTCTGTAGTCGAGATTTTGAGAAGTATTTGAAGGAGCAAGGAATAGTTCATCAAAGAACTAATGCTTACACACCGCAGCAGAACGGATTATGTGAAAGAATGAACAGGTCAGTTGTTGAAAAGGCCAGATGTTTGATCTTTGATGCCAATTTAGGCAAAAAATTCTGGGCGGAGGCAGTCAGTACTTCAGTATATTTGAGAAACAGATCTGTCGTTACGGGACTGAATAACATGACACCTTACGAAGTGTGGACAGGCCTGAAGCCAAATTTAAGCCATTTACGTATATTTGGCAGTATAGTTATGGTACATATTCCAAAAGAAAAGCGTCTGAAGTGGGACAAAAAGGCAAGAAAAATGATTTTTGTCGGCTATGCTGAGGATGTTAAGGGCTATAGGGTATATGACCCAGAAAATAACTCTGTGACTTCTAGTAGAGACATAGTCATCATGGAGACTGAAGCTAAAAGTAGTACTGTAGATATTCCAATAGAATGCAAGTCTTCAGTAAGGCAAAATATGCAAGAAGAATCAGAAAGTACAGTTTCAGAAGACGAGACGAGAAAAGATGATACATACATGGAGTCAGAGGCTTCTTCGGTGAGTACCTCTGATGACAGTTTTGGTGACACAACTTCAGATCCAGATATCACTCTGAAAGATTTATGTGAACAAGCTACACTCAAACGAGTAAGAAGAAAACCTGATCAGTATGCTGTAAACAATTTATGTATTGCAGAGTGTGAAGACAACAATTACAGAGAAATTACGCTCGAGGAAGCTTTGCATGGACCAGAAAGCAAGTTCTGGAGAGCAAGCATGAAGGAGGAGTTGGACTCGTTTAAAGAAAATGATGCATGGGAACTTGTTGATCATTCGGAAGACAGTACAGTGGTGCAGTGTAGGTGGGTTTTCAAGAAGAAGTATGACAGTTGTAATAATGTGAGATATCGGGCAAGATTAGTGGCAAAGGGCTTTACACAGAAACCTGGTGTTGACTTTCATGAGACATTCTCCCCTGTGCTAAGATATTCCACATTGCGGCTATTATTTGCACTAGCAGCAAAGCTAAATTTAGATATAAGTCATCTTGATGTAACCACTGCCTTTTTAAATGGTTTCCTGAATGAAACTGTGTATATGAAGAAACCTATAACTTATGAATGTAATAGTGATGATGATAACAAAGTGTTAAAATTAAAACGCGCCATTTATGGTCTTAAGCAGTCCTCTAGGGCTTGGTATCAGAGAATAAATGACTATTTAATAAATTTAGGTTATAAAAAGTCAAAGTATGAACCATGTTTATTTTTAAAATTTGAAGAAGGTATAAAAATTATAATAGCATTATTTGTTGATGATTTTTTTGTTTTTTCTAATTGTGGAATAGACCAATTAGTGAATGATCTGAGCCATAAATTTAAGATTAAAAACTTAGGTCAGTTAAAACAATGTTTAGGCTTGAGAGTAAAAATAAGTAAAAACAAAATAACTGTTGATCAAGAACAATATGTAGAGAGTTTGTTAAAAAGATTTAACATGTTGCAATGTAAAACTGCAGAAACCCCTATGGAGATGAATTTAAAGTTAGAAAAATCTCAGAATGTTTTAAATTGTTACCCATATCAACAACTAATTGGCAGTTTAATGTACTTGGCAGTTCTGACTAGACCAGATATTGCATACAGTGTTAGTTTTCTTAGTCAGTTTAATAACTCTTATGATGAGACTCACTGGAAGCATGCAAAAAGGGTGCTAAAGTATCTCAAGAAAACAAAAAATTATGGTCTTGTATTTTGCAATGATAATACCTGTATTGAAGGTTTTGCAGATGCGGACTGGGGTTCAGATTTAAATGATAGGAAATCATTTTCTGGCTTCTGCTTTAAATTGTCAAATACAGTAATTTCTTTTGAATGTAGAAAACAAAGAAATGTAGCTTTATCCTCGACCGAAGCAGAATACATTTCTATGTCAGAAGCGTCGAAAGAGGCAATTTATTTAAAGAATTTATTGTGTGAAATCCTAGGAAATTCAGAACCAATTGTCTTATATAATGATAGCCAAAGTGCACAAAAACTGGTTTCGAATCCGATCTTCCATCGGAGATCTAAACACATAGACATAAGACATCATTTTGTAAGAGAGGCTGTGGCCAACAATTTTGTTGTAATAGCTTATTTAGAAACGGCTAAAATGCCAGCAGATATTCTGACCAAGAGTTTAGGGTCTGTTAAGCATTATTATTTCATGAAAAGGCTTGGTATTTTACCTGTTTAATAAAACTAACTTGTATTTTTTGATTTTGTTAAGGGCCGATGTTGATAATATGTAACAAAACCAATTTCCGGTCACTAGCGCCACCTGTATGTGCTTTGTGTAAATAAATCAGTCTGTCAAAATTACTCGGTGTATTTCATTAATTTTATCACTGATAGGCGCGGATGGTTTGGAAAGACCAGTTTCATTTGCGTCTCGTACACTATCAGCTGCAGAAAAAAACTATTCACAAATCCAAAAAGAGGCAACGGCTATAGGCTTCGGCGTAAGAAGATTCCACCAATTTCTTTATGCCAGGTCGGAGCCTTTTATATTACGTACCGACCATAAACCGCTTGTTTCAATATTTGGATCGAATCATGGCATCCCCATGGTTTCAGCAAACAGGCTACAAAGGTACGCAATATTTTTGTCAGCCTATAATTATAGCATAGAATACATAAAAAGCGCAGATAATAGTGCCGATTTCTTATCACGCGCAACGCTTCCCGAACCGGTTAGCGAAGGCGATGGCGGGGTAGTCGCTGCGGGGGAAGAGAGGGCTGCCTACATTAACTTTGTATTGGAAGGGTCACTCCCGATCTCATTAGAGCTGTTGGGTCGTGAAACAAAAAATGATGTGGTTTACACCAAGTAATGCAATATGTTCAGAAAGGATGGCCGCGAAAAGTTAATGACGAAAACGTAAAGCCATATTTTCATTGCAGGTTACAGTTATCGATAGAAAGGGGGTGTTTAATGCGTGGCCACAAAGTAATAATACCCGAGAAATTGCGAGAAAAGGTTCTAGCTGAACTGCATGGTTCTCATTTTGGTATTGTGAAAACCAAAGCTGAGGCACGGTCAAGGTTTTGGTTTCCCGGGGTAGACGCGGCCATTGAGAAACTCATAGGTAATTGTCAAGTGTGCGTCAGTCTGCGACCCTCCCCGCCCCGCACTCGGCTGGCACCCTGGCCATATCCAGCGGAGCCATTTCACAGACTTCACATAGATTTTTTAGGGCCAATTGAAGGTCAAATGTATTTAGTCATTGTCGATGCTCACACAAAGTGGGTAGAATGCTACTACATGAAGAATGACATTTTTTCCGGCGCACTTATAAATAAACTTTACGACTTTATGTCGCGCTTCGGGATGTGTCGGTTTTTGGTAAGTGATAATGGCTCGTCGCTAATTTCTCAGGAATTTTCAAATTTCTGTTCCATAAACGGAATAGTTCATATAACAAGTTCCGTGTACTGGCCAGCCAGTAATGGCCAGGCTGAAAGTTATGTTAAAATCGTAAAAAAGGGCATCAAGTGTGCATTATTACAGGGACGTACTATGAACGATAAGAATAATAAACTTTTGAAATATTTGTTTGATTATCGGAATACGGTGCACACAACCACGGGTCAGTCTCCAGCTCAGCTGGTATACGGTCGGCAACTGAGATCGAGATTAGATCTTATCAACCCGCGGTCATCGCCTGCGCTCACTCCCCTCGATAATAATGTTTTAAAGAAACAGTCCTCACAGTGTGATCATTACGGAGGAACTAATCGTCGAGACTTTGTTCCGGGTGAAGCGATTTGTTATAAAAAATACCTAAATAAAAATAAGTTTGTTTGGATTAAAGGAACTATATTAAGAAAAATCGGAAAGGTAATTTATCAAATTAAGGACAGTCTCTCTGGGGTGGAGATAAAAAGGCACACAAATCAAATAATTTCATACACCGCTACGGATAGCCACCATCCAGACGTGGAGGTCGGTTCAGAAGAGCACATTGAAACCGAGGGTTCCGATATTAGTGCTGGGGAAGAGGAGAATGCGACTCGAGAACCAACTACGTCAGCAGAGAGTGCGACTTCGCACAGCGCCACGGCCCCGGGCAGCGGCGGCGTCTCCGTCTGCACAGAGCCGGACTCGACGTTCGAGATCGCCGCACGATCACCACCCTCCGCAGCCTCTCCCACACCCTCGAGGAGTTCTCATATCCAAATGACTTTGAGAAATATTCCGAAAGTAGATTATAAGAAGTTTTATTAGTTATGTAGAATGTAAAATAGTTGTTGATTTTTTTGGTGGAGGGATGTTATGTTGGTATCGGTGGCTAGACCACCATCTTGATTTGATTGTAATAAACGTCAGTGCGATTCTAGCTACGACGCGTTTCACTTGTGCTCAACGTACACCTGCCTACCTACCCGAATATTGCACACAACCAAATGAACCTTTGAAAATCCTTTAATAGCGAAACCGGTACGGTAAATGAAACAAATACAGTGACAAGTACATTTCAATCAAGATGTATCGAAAGTTCCACCAAATGCGAACAATCACAAGCATCAATTTCAAACAAACAAACATTATCTCTTTATAATATTAATGTAGATAACTTACTCTGTAATTTCTTCAATGGCTCCATCAGTGCCACGGCATATGGCTCGGGTTAGTGATGGCGGCCATCTTGATATAGGCGGTATGTGCTCTCGGCGCGAGCGTCTCCGCCCCGCCGCCCGCCGGCGTCCCCGCTCCGCCTACCACCGCCGCCGCCGCCACCGCCGCCCCACGCTCATTCTTCAGGACCGCTACGCATTTCCACTGATTTAGGTATTGCACTGGAAAATTAAAGTGTTAAGGATATAGAAAGAAGAAAGAAAATCACTTTATTGCAAACACTACCCGCAACTCTACCATGGTAAACCATATGGAGCTCTGACAGCTCGATATACCACTGTCTGTCCCTCTTTAGGTAGATCAACAGAGTGAGACAGAGCACTGTATCAAGCTCGATATAGTCCTCCATGTTAGAGGTGCAGAACATACAAAATAACAAACAATTAAAATTTTAATTAACAAACAGTAAGAGGTAGGTTTAAAATATACAAGTATGATTGTAACAATTAGGAAAAAAACGTGGTAATTAAAAAAGGATTCAGCTCAGCTTAATTCTGCAGAAAGTGCCACAGCACTGGTATTCTGTTGAACCCCAATTTAAAATTAAAACTTAAACTATACCTATGCTAGGATACATTCTTCAGTTGTGTCCTTAAAAATGGTTACACCCATCAACCAACTCCCAGCTAGGAACAATGAATACAAATGATGAAATATATTTGTGTAAAAACAAATTTTTGGGAAATTATACTAGCTTTAAAATAATTGGATTTTCAGTTATAAAAATTAGCTTCTGCATATACTACGATATTTGAACAATTCCTTTTTACTGGCTGCTGTTTTTTAGGGTTATATTTTTTCTCGTGATTTCGTTCTTTCGAAATATGGAAAATAGATCCATAAAATCAGTCAATCGAAGAAGGTATTTCAAAAGCCATTCTCTAGATTGTGTCTTTGCTCTTCTGAGCACATTACTCAACCTTGGTTTTAAATTATCCGGGTTCATTGAATTGGTTTGATTTAATGATTCTGTCTTTGATAAGATTATCCGTTGGTCATTAGTAATTGCGTGTTGGACAACAATATTCTGTCTTGGAATAAGGCAATTCTGCTTTATCTACTGTGGAGGTACCACAATCTTACTTGCAAACCCCCCGAAGTTATTCGAGGAGAGTAAGAGGACAGATCTCAAACAGGCACAACCAGGCACCTTATTGTCTAACTCCAATATCTATCGAAATCCCTTTCAAATGTATCGTGATTGGCTAGATATGACGTCACACGTCGATTTTAGCCGTCCACGATACATTGGAAAGCGACAGCGAAAGATGTTAAAGTTAGACAATAAGGTCTCTGGTGGGCCACAATGCCTGGTACCGTTTGCGGGCCTTATATAAAACAGACTGGTACAATACGATTAAAATCAGTAAACGATTCGGCTTTTCTCGGATATCATCGCCTAAATCCCGAGACGGAAATGACACGAAATACATTACCGCGATTTCTTTTAGGTAGCATTCAATTTGAAGTATCATAAACGCAATGTATAGCACCTGCCAAGATGACATTACTAACCGGTAGACCTAAGAAATTTATTATGCAGAAGCGACATGAATTTGAACATTCATTATTTACTGAAGCTATACTTGTTTACAATATATTAAAAAAATACATATATAAGTCAATATTTTACTGTTTGATGTGAGTAACAGTACGATATTACGTCGGATTAATAATTAATTTTTATTGACACTAAGAAGTCATACTGTCAAAATAGTCAATTAATTATTTTTTGTTAGTTTTGAACTACAAAGGAGATTTTGTTGCTCATATCGTTCTTGTATTGTATTCAATAAGACAACGAGTAATATAATTAAAGGTCATATCTGTAAATTGATAACTCTATGTGAGAGATGAGGGATTCACGACAATTACCGAGGTTGGCCGAATCGTTAACTGATTTTAATCGTACTGTAACGGACAGCGGCGTCACTGGAGTGAGAGTTTCGTTTCGACACATCGCCCAAGAACCCGTTTGCCCAGCGTGTGTGATTATGATTACGCACAATTTCTTCCATGAGGAGCGCAAAGAGTACCGACATCCTGAAAAGGCATATGTCCAGTAATGGACAAACTAGGCTAATGGAAAGCATAGAGACCTAGGGTGAGAGCGCCCAGTAACACGCTCCCGTGGTGTGATTGTGACTCAGATTTATGTCCATCCATCCATTAGCCCTTGTTCGTCCACTGCTAGACATAAGCCTGTCCCAAATTTCACCAATCATGGCAGCCCTCTGTCCTTCTCATCCAGCCGCCCCCCGCAACGTCCTTCAGGTCGTCGGTCCAGCGGGCACGAGGTCGGCCTACATTACGCTTTGCTGTAGGCGTATTCCTCGGCCCTAACGGCCATCATGTTGGCGACAAATACGGCCTGCCCACTGCCACTTCAACTTACTGATTCGGCAGGCTATGTCGGTCACTTTCGATCTCCGACGGATCTCCTCGTTTCGGATTCTATCCATCAGAGATACCCCAAACATGTGATTGAATGTAATCAAGTGATTTCAAGTAGGTACATTATAACAAAAACACGAACTTTTCCACAGTCTGACAGTACAATCGTCCCCGGACGAAGCGAGCAGCGTGCCGGTCACGTTCCAACTCGTCCGCCAAACGCACGATTGGTGCTCGGAGAATGCGCAAAGCACTTCCGTTTTGAAACGCACCCCGCCGCTTGAGCCGTTTGACGTCACTGAGTTTGTCGAGTCTCTGGAATGAGGGGATTTCAATAAAGATTAAAAATATAGAAACGATTTATTAAATACCATACCAAATGTCAAGTTTCTTCCAATTCGGGCAACACAAAGTTCACTTAACTTTTGTAGGCATATCGGAAACTGGAAAAAAATGTAACAAACGGGGGCTCAATGATTTAAAACAAACGTCGTCGAGCTAAAATAAGAAATAAAAAATACCGTTATAGTACAGAGATATATCTATGGATATGTCATACAATTACTCGTAGACCATACGTATTGTTTGCGAAACACAAATCAATAAATAATTGGTAATTATGATTTTTTCATTCTGTGCATTTTATTTTCATTAAAGAGTAGTCTAATTAATATATGAAAAAAGCGCAGATGAGTAAATATTATGTATGTTCCGTTTTAACTTGAGAACCACTCAACGGATTTGGATACGGTTTTTTATCATCGTAGTGGCCCTGAAGCTCTAAGCGCTTCATGCTCTGTCTCACTCTGTTGATCTACCTAAAGAGGGACAGACAGTGGAATATTGAGCTGTCAGAGTTCGATATGGTCTACCATGGTAGAGGTGCCTGGTGCTGGTCAACATATAGGCTAGGCTATAAGGGGTTTCGATAAAATTACCATCAAGCCGACAATTGTCGGTAACTTCCACGCGAGCGAAGCCGCGGGCAAATCGTCGGTGAAACGTGAGTGTTTCGAATGTGGACTTATTTCTCAAGTCCATATTTGGAAACACTTCTGACACCCTCTCGAGGATTCATGTCGTGTCGATATATTATCCAGGTATTTATTAGAACATTTCTGTTTCTCTAAAGGTTAAGGTGGTTAAACCGAATCCCGGTCCATCCATCCATCAGCCTGTTTCATCCACTGCTGGACATAGGCCTTTCCAGGATTTCGCCACTCTTGGCGGTCCTCCTGGAAGAAATGCCCATACTCACACATGCTGGGCAGGCGGGTTGGTGAGCGCGGTGCCGAAACCCTTGCACCAGTGACGCCGCTGCCTGTCACCAGTCTGTTTTATATAAGGCCCGGCAATTGGGGATGGATATACCGCCATCCATCGGTCCCAGGCAACAATGGTGGGCCGCCTGGTTTTGCCTGAGAGCTGTCCTCTTACTCTCCCCCGAATAACTTCGGGAGGATTTGCGAGTAAGATGGTGGTACCTCCACAGTCGAGCCCAGCATTAGCTCTACCACCTATCCCGGTGCAAAATGCAAATCATAATATTGTTTTCCTTATTTTTGTCAATAATAAAAAAGTATGCTAAAACTGCGTTTTAAAGCAATTAGCGGAAATTGATTAGTAATTGTTATGGTTTTACATTCAAGTACGATCATTTTATGATATTTGCATTTGTTTAACAAATTTAAAAGCGTATTCAAATCAAATCAATTAAATCAAAATATTTATTTTGCAAAATAGATACATAAAGTATACTGTCTACAAGTCAAAGTTAATTTTAACAATATATATCTTTAGAATATAAAAAAATATATAATAATACGGGACATAAAATATACACCTGCATAAAATAGAGGAATCTAGGAATAAAAATATTATATATACATAATGCAATGAACAAATAAGTTGATAAATAAATACGGGAAATACATACAAAAAATATGAAGATTGGGCTACTAAAATGTAATAAAGTTATACACCTGCATAAAATATAGAAATAAGGTTTAAAGATACTTTATTCTTACTAAAGACAATATGTCACTTACATAAGAAGAGATCTTAATTAATTAATTATAGTTTCGTCCATCCGCACAGACAATAATTGAAGGTGTTAGTAAGCTCCGCAGTTCACTTCTTTAATCTTATAACCACCTCTCTAACACCAGTTATTATTTATTTAAAATATGTTGAGCCAATTTACGCTTGAAATCATTAAAGAGTTCAGAATTTTTAATTTCTGAGGGTAGATTGTTAAAAAGCTGTGCTCCCTCATATGTGAACATTCTTTTGCCGTAATTTGTTCGGATCTTTGGTAGTATGACGTAGCTAGGCCGTCTTGTGGAGCGTTTAGACACTTGCCTGTGCTGGATAAATGAGATTGATGTGTGAATTGATTTTCTTAATATTTTTCTAACAAGGACGCATGTGCTGTAAATATATAATTGTTTTAGATTCATAATGTTGGTTTGTTTGTATAATGTAGTAGTTGGTGTTAAGTAGGGATAGTGAAATAACATTTTGATTAATTTATTTTGGATGATCTGCAGACCAGATAAACTGGTCTTACATGCACTGCCCCATATTTCGATAAGATATATGAGATGTGATTTTATCAACGAATTATATATTGTCATTCGCACTTTTCGGGGGAGAGAACGTACAATGCCACGTAGAGAACCCATTAGTGAAGATAGTTTTTTCTTTAGATATTCAATATGCGGCTTCCACGTTAATCGGTTGTCAATTCGCAATCCTAGATACTTTTCTTCGTGTTTCTCTTGTATTGGCATGTTGTTGATTGTTAATGGGGGATATGTATCTATAGGTTTGTTTTTTGCTTTAAATATAATATAGGATGTTTTAGAGACGTTGATTGTTAACAAGTTTGACTGCAACCAGCAGTTTAGAGCGTTCAAGTCTTCTTGTGCTAAAGCAATAATGTCACGTATGGAGGAACCAAAGTAGAATAGGCATGTGTCGTCTGCATATAGGGTTATATGCCCATGTAATCCTAAATCAGTGATGCTGTTTATATAAATTAAAAACAATAAAGGGCCTAAAATTGATCCCTGCGGGACACCAAAGGATATAAGTTGGGGTTCACTTTGATACTCGCTGATTTTTACTATCTGCTTCCTATTCATCAGATATGACTCAAACATACTGAGTGCAATGCTGTTTATTCCAATCGCGCTGAGTTTCCGTATTAGTAGGTTATGACTCACCGTATCAAATGCTTTCTTCAGATCAATAAAAATTCCTAGTGTAATCTTTTTACCATCGATATTCTGTCTAATCTTAGTGATTACATCTACGGTTGCAGCTAGGGTATTGCTTTTTGGCCTAAAGCCGAATTGCCGTTCTGTAATGTAGTTGATGGAAATTAAGTAGGATTCTAAGCGTTTATAAAGAATTTTCTCAAAAATTTTCGAGAGAACTGGAAGAACTGAGATCGGTCTATAATTGCCTGGGTCGGTTTTTAAGCCAGATTTGTAGATGGGAGATACTTTTGCGATTTTGAGTGTGTCGGGGAAGTGTCCTCTCAAAAGAGCTTCATTTATGCATTTGGTTAGTTGAGGGACTATCAAAGTTTTCAGGCATTTGATAACTTTAGTGCTGATGCCATCCAAACCAGTACTTGAGTTGGAGTCTAAGTCATCTATTATTTTAGTTACTTCACTATCTGTAGTTGGTGCTAGGTCTGTTAGTTGTGTTGTTCTGTCTGAGGAACCTGGTGATGGGATGGTAGTATCAGTTTTGTGGATGTATGAAGGGATTTCTTTAGCCAATAGCGGTCCAATAGATGAAAAGTAATTATTGAAGGTATTGCAAATTACAGTGGGATCGGTAATGGTTTTTGAATCACTTACAAGTTTAGGGAGAGCAAAGCTAGTTTTTAATTTATTGTTAGAGAGGTCGTTAATTAGACTCCACATCTTCTTGGGTTTGTTGCTGCATTTCTTGAATTGATTGTGGTAATACGAATCTTTTGTTGCCTTGATAAGATTAGCTGTAGTATTTTTCTTCATATTAAACTGGTTCTGTAAAGTGACATTTTCAGGGTCCTCTTGTAATTTAGCCCAAAGCTCATTTCTCTGATTAATACTATCGATGATATAGGAATAAAAATATAATATATATGTATATATAATGCAATGAACAATGTGTTGAAAACTAAATAAACCATAAATAAAAATAATGCCTAACCATCCGCACCATTCGATTAGTATTGCTAAGAAGAAGGGCAAGAAACTTAGCAAACATTCCTTTTTTTAAAAAACATATGATACAAAATACCATACCTACTCAAGTAAAGGCATAAAAATAATATAAGAATGCAGGTATTTAACGTTGTAATCGAATGTTATCAAAATGCAAGGCACAAAATAACAAAATTTTAATGCGAGAACCCTACTATTAGTAATCAAGTTCCGCAAATTGCTTTAAAACGCAATTTTTGAATACTTTTTATTCAAAAGTAAAGAAAACAATATTATGATGTGCATTTTGCACCCGGATTCGGTTTAACCACGTTAAACTTGCTTTTAAGCTTTTTGTAATGCGCTTTAATTATGTACATCGCACAACGAAAGAGATAAACTTATCTGAAAAAGTGCGCGGCCGAGTATTGCGGTGACTTAAGAAAAGGTTAGATATTGCCGTTTTTAAGTGAATAAAATTTGATATAAATTTACACGAGAGCGTTTAAAATTGGATTTTTAATAAATTTATATGTTTACAACTTTACAACAGTCATTTTTTTTTTATTTAGTTTGTTTGGACGGAATACTGTTTTGGACCGAAAAAACAGCCTTCAATTTGCAATATTTTCGAAGCAGCGAATTTTTCTTTGTCACGTTTTGGGCTACCATGTTTTATTTTTAGAACCCGATCTATTTTGGTATGGAAGTTCTACTGTCTTAAAATCTAATTTTTATCCTATGTCGCCTTAAACAGAACATCTTATAGTACCTGAAAACGATATTATAAGCAAATCTTTTGATACTCACGTCAAAGGCTCAATTTTGATAATTCTAACGTCCTTCGTGGCGACGGCAAGTAGATGGAACGACCGGCCCAAGTTCGGTGCGAACGCTAGGTCGTTTACGGGCTCCTGAACTGAAAACAAAATGGTTTTTCTCAATTTCTCTGAAACAACCCTGTTACGGGCAGAAGATCAAGGTCTCAAGGTTAGAGATAGAGACCATCTTAGTTGAAATACTCAGGAGAAAAACGTTGCAACTGTATAAGGAGATTTTCGTTTATGCAGCCAAATTCATACAGGAGACTCGGTAAGTGGTCAGGACCAAGGTTTAAAGACAAAAAAAATATATATATATATTTTAAGTATACTGTACTTGTTCAAGAACAACCTTGACTCAATTAGTATAGGAAGTCTAAATTCTATTTTGCGTATTTCAAAGAAAGGGTAATTCGAATGGTACAGAATACCATAACAGCACCTAATTGTCGACTTTTTTACGGTTGTATAAAATATTCTTTTTTTCTCCTTGAAATACAAAAGATATACTGAAAATATTCAGGAACTGAATAAATAGCTTTGATGACGTAATAGTCATGTCATTTAGGCATTACAGGAAATAGGCCATTGCCCACAAGAAAATAAAAGTAATGTCAAAACTGACGTCCGTTTTTTTTTTCAGTAATCCCATCTTCAGGTTTTATCCCCTAAATTTTTTTTTCATTCTTTCTTTACGTCAAGGAACTCTCCCTATTGAGCCTAAACGGTATGACTATTGACTATTACGTCACATTCCCATTTCTCCAAACGGATTTTCAAAAAATGATTTCGTTATAAAAAGATACCACCTGAAAGTTAAAGAACAGTATGTATTTTCATGATTTAGACTATATTTTCAGAAAAAATATACAAAAGGGCCTGTTACAATTTATGGTTGGTTCAAATTGAACCTTGGTCCTGACCTTACCGAGTCTTCAGTATGAATTTCGTTACAAAAAAGAAAATAACCTTAAGAAGTTTAGTTGAGTAAGGGCCAGTAGTTTCTCCTCGCTAAGCAGATACTTAAGCAACGAATCAACAAATCACAGTGCAGCATTTTATAGTAAAGCACAGCTTAACTTGAAATTCTCAAGTGTGAAATCAGGGTTCAACTACTTGAAAAGTTACCTGAAGAAAGGCACTCAGTCCTGGTCCACCGCCTAGCGTTCTCTGTGTACTCGTATATAAAAACCTTCCCGTTGAGCGCTTGAGCACTTTTGTCATTTGAGTTTGTGATGAGGTTTGCTGTGTTTGGTTCGTCACTGCCCACTGCTAGCATCGGTGGATTTATCCTGGAAAATCGAATGAGCCCTGTAGTCGGTGGCTTGAAGTCAGTCGCGCACGGGGTCGCTATGCTTGCTATTTCATTCTACATTCAACTTCGGATTATAGAGCACTGACTGACTGACTGTTATTGGTTGGCCCGAACGTACATTTCCCGAGCTCGTAAGGAACTAACCGAACACGCTGTGAGAGGCAAGCTAACGTAAGACCAAATTCATGTCTTGAAAAACCTCGAGAATGGTTTTGGGTCTTCGTATGATTTCAGGAGAAATATCCCAAAAATCGAAATGAAACAAAAATATTTTTGAATAGTATAAAATATACTATGCTGTGAACCTAAAATTATTTGATTTGTTGTATCGCTTCTGGGACATTACGGTACATAAATATTAAACATTTATCCAAATATGTGTAAAATCCAGGACTTTAGACGCTTGTAACTTTTGTATGCATTTGATTTTAAGATAAGATAAGATAATCATTTATTAATCACCACAACACAAAACACATGACATGACAAAATAAAAGGACTTAACTCTAACAATTTTTAACAATCTCAAGCTATATAAGGACTTAACTCTAACAATTTTTAACAATCTCTAAACTCAGCATGTGCTGCAATGTACTCAGTACAAACTGCAGCGCTGTTATTCTGCCAGAGCCTAAGAGTGGTGACGCACGAACACAAATAACGGTGCGAGAGTTCTACATACATAATATTTATGACTATAAAATAATTAATAATTTAAATTCCAGGATATATGTTTACTTAGATAATGAATATAATTGTTGTATAGTAATATAATAAATACGGCAATTATTATAAATAAGTCTTAATCTAGATATACAATATAATCCACTATATAATCCATTTTGATAATTGTTTTAGGTTCAAGTCATGGATATTGTATGGGATATGTTGAAAAAGAAAAAATAATAAGCAAGTGCCTATAAATAAGGATATTATCAGCGAACTGCGCTAGTATTGGAGTTGGGGCGAATAGAGTGCCCTTAATTGCATGAATTTGTCTTGTATTGTTGAAAATATGCGACCTAAAATCATTTTTGCTTAAAACTCGACATTGGCAGAACTAATGTGCGGAGACACATTATCTGAAGCCAGATAAAACGGCATTGAATTGAATTGAAAAAAAACATCTGGTATTCCCTTTTTACACACAAAATTTAACATCCATCTGTCTGTCTGTATGTCTGTTCACATATAGTTTGAATACCACTGAATAGATTTTGATACGGTTTCCACCATCAGCTTGGAAGTTTCTATCCACCCATCCATCAGCCTGTTTCGTCCACTGCTGGACATAGGCCTTTCCAGGATTTCGCCGCTCTAGGCGGTCCTCCTGGAAGAAATGCCCATACTCAGACATGCTGGGCAGGCGGGTTGGTGAGCGCGGTGCCGAAACCCTTGCACCAGTGACGCCGCTGCCCGTCACCAGTCTGTTTTATATAATAAGGTCCGGCAATCGGGATTGGATATACCGCCATCCATCGGGCCCAGGCAATGGTGGGCCGCCTGATTTTGCCTGAGAGCTGTTCTCGTACTCTCCTCCGAATAACTTAGGGAGAATTTGCGAGTAAGATTCCACTGTCGAGCCCGGGATCAGCTCTACCACCTGGTAGTTTATTGGGAAATATTTCAGATGTATATCATTGCGTATTAAATACCAGGGAACCAAATGGTACAGACATTTTATCTAATGAATTCCTTTTGTCTATGGTTGTAGTCGTGACGTGTACATATAAGCACGTTTTGTTGTGTAGCGTTAACGAGGTTACGCATATTAGAAAAGCACACTACAACTATATAGCCAAACATTTTGTTGCACTAAGTCATAGAAATGTAGCAGAGTGCGAGCTGCAGGGAAAAGGATAGTGATACATAATTTTATAAATGTAGAGTTATGGAAAAAGAAAGATAGATTAGATGGCTGAGCCTTTTTAAGAAAATCAAGATCACTGAGAATAGAGCAAAAAGGCTAGTAATAATTCGTAACCAGTTAATTAACCTTGATAAAGATGGATTCCATGATAAACAGCTGACTGACACTTTGGTTGGAATTTCATGCTGGAGAGTCCACTGCGCTAAATTCATTACATCTGGAGCTTCGTATATCCTGAAAATATAAAATAGGATGTGACACTCAAAATATTGAACAAATCAATCAATAGACACTTTATTGTACTGTCAGCAAGGTTCCCGCCTGACCAGTTTCAAATCTTTGTTGCTTGCATGTGGCGATCTCAGCTAGTCCCGCCTTTTATTTTATTTACCAATGAAAGTGAGAGACACTTTTATTGCGTTTTTGGGTCCATCAGAGTACATAAGTGACTTAAGTCAGACTATTATTAGACAAAAACTAGCAGGGTAGGGCCGTGAGCCACTGCACAGAAAACTGGGCTTGGACATACACACATGAAATAAAAATAAAGAAAAAATGTAAAGAATACACAGTATTATACAAATAGAAGCAATTTCTTCCAGATCACCTTTAATATTGGTGGAATCTGTAAAAAAAACAAGTCGAAACAGTAAGTAATAATAATAAAAAAATGCCAATAAAAATTTTACTGTCTAATTTTCATAAACAAATTGTGTATAAGGAAAAGCCACGGTGAATGTTGTGTTTTCTTCGGGTTTTAAATCTGTCCCACATATCGCATATGTTGCATTTCACTCTGTTCATTTTCGCGTTTCATCATTTTGCTACAATTTTAGTCGTCGGTGTGCAAAAAGCGTATGAATTGTTTTGTTAAGGCCAGTATTATTCCTTACATTCATAATCATTTATATATTAGGGCGAGTGTTGGTCATTCATTGTAACAAAATTGTTATCCTCGTAAAAATCAGACTGAGTCTATTTCGTTGTTCATAATCATTGGGCTTGAACTTTACTTTCCATTAATGAATAATTAACAAAAAGGTATTAAAATTTTATTCGAATAATATGATTTTAATTATTGTGCAGTGCAATCCACCTGTAGTCTAAAATAGTGTAAAAATATGCAACAGAATATAATATATTATGGCAGTTCTTACTAAGGTGATACCCTTGTACTTTTCCACTGTTTAAATACTTTTTCAACACACTTGCTTATAAAGTGGCCCTTATTGCAGCATTCTTAGGGTCTTATTGCAGCATATTAAACACACGTGCTTTTTACTTTACATTATTGCACCAGTGTTTTTTTACATAACAGTTTTTTTTTTTATCTTTGCAAAAAGTTTAGTGAGAAATAGTAAAGTTTTTGTGAATAAATAGACCGTCTCAGTTGAAATATAAGAAATCATTTAATTTCATCATATTATTTATTTTAATCAAGAAATTAACTCAAATTTTTGTTGTAAATACAAAAATATTCAGTTTGATATATTCCATATTTGGCAGTTTGGCAATATTTGGCTGTTTGGCTTTTTGCGTCAGTGCCTCTATTTGGGTTATTTAAATAATAAATTTGGTTAATGTTCCCTTTTTTTTACTAACCTAGTTTTAAGCCTAACACTAACCTACTCATGGATTTTTAATCTGAAAATAAACAGTCATTTATTTTTTATTTTTTTTATTTTTTAAATGTTCGGTGACAAACAGTCACACAAAAGAAAAATTTACAAGGTTTAAATATTACATAATTTATAGACCTATAGTCCCCCTAATTAGAATAGAATAGAATAGAATAATTTCTTTATTTAAGATATATAT
This sequence comes from Ypsolopha scabrella, assembly GCA_910592155.1. Classification (NCBI taxonomy): domain Eukaryota; kingdom Metazoa; phylum Arthropoda; class Insecta; order Lepidoptera; family Ypsolophidae; genus Ypsolopha; species Ypsolopha scabrella. The sequence goes on from OU342978.1 coordinate 3,479,591, forward strand.
GTAACAAACATTGAATTAAGGTTACAATTATCAATAAGTTAACTGATTATCACAAACAAAACTAAAGAAAAACAAAACATGAAAAAATTTAACAATTAAAACGTAGAAACTCTAACCCTTAGAAGAAATTTTATCAGCTACTGCTTTTTTGTACTTTGTTAAGGATGTACTAAAGAGATCAACATCAACAAGCTTATCATTATAATATTTACATGCACGTCTGATGAAACTATTACTTACATAACAAGCATTACTCTTAGCTATAGAGAATAAAGGTTTTTTACAGCATATACATTCACGTCTACGAGGCACACGGAAGGAAATGTTTTGTAATAAAGCGGGGGTAGGTATGGGGGGGGGGTATCGATGATAGAGTTGACTATTTTATACAGAAAAACAGCATCTATATATAATGACGGCGATGTTTTAGTAATTCCAGCTTGTGTCTTTTGGCTGATAGTGAATAATCAGAATAAGAGTGGCCAGTTCTATAGTCAAGCGACTTAACGAATTTTCTTTGCAATCTTTCTATCCTATCAATGTGGTTTGCACAAAACGGATGCCAGGTGGTACAAGCAAATTCTAAGCGACTACGAACATAGCTGTTATAAAGAAGTTTGTAAGTGGAAGGGTTTTTGAATGGCTTTCCAACGCGCAAAACAAAACCCATTTGCTTATAGGCCCCTATTAGTATATTATCAATATGCGGTATAAAAGTTAGTTTAGTATCCATAATGACACCTAAGTCACGAATTTGTGATACTCTAGTAAGACTTCTGTTACATAATTTATAATTATAGATTACTGGATTCTTCTTTGTAGTGAAACTAATAACGAAACATTTATCTGGATTTAAAAATAAATCATTGTTACTACAAAAGCTTTCAAAGTTATCTAAGTCATTTTGTAGTAAATTACAGTCACTAGTATCACGTATTACTCTAAAAATGTTGGTGTCATCAGCATATAGTAACACATTTGAGTATAATATAAGTATTCTTTTTCATGTCGTTAATATACAAAATAAACAATAAAGGACCCAAATGGGATCCTTGCGGAATTCCCGAGCTTATTTGCTCAAACTGCGATGAAAAACCACTCAAAACAACAGCTTGACTTCTATTAGTGATGTAGGATTTTATCCAACCGTATTCCGAGTTGCCAAAGCTTAAGCAATAACGTATTGTGGCAAATTTTATCAAATGCCTTAGCAAAGTCGGTATACACGGTGTCCACCTGACATTTGTCGCCCATAGAGTTAAGAATAATTTCTATAAATGACAATTTCAGGTTGGTATCCACACTACGACTTTTATAAAAACCGTGCTGCTGGAGGATGATTTGACTATAAACGGCACTAGATAATTGGTCAGTAACAATTTTTTCTTGTATTTTACCGAATATGCATAATTTTGAAATAGGACGATACATTTCGATGTCTGGACTAACTACACCTTTAGGGATAGGAGTCACCCAAGCTTGTTTCCAAATTCTAGGAATACAGCCTTCAGAGAATGATTTAGTATAGATTAATGTAATAGGTAGCGCTAAATAAGATGCGCATTTACTAATTAATATCGGTTGAATACCGTCAGGGCCGGCACCTTTATGTATATTTACGGCCTTTAAGTATTTATAAACCAGGTTTTGGGTGATATGTATTTTGCTAATTTCAACTAATGCATCGGAAGATTGCTGCATATTATTAATGTTGTGTGTATTAATATTTGATTTTTCAAAAACAGAATGGAAGTGATCACTAAATAAATTACAGATCTGCTCCCCATTCGTGGCTGAAGTCCCTTTGTAGTACATAATCTGTGGTGGCCCTTTGTTAGGCAAAATAGACTTAACAAAGGACCAAAAGAATTTATGATGGCTGTTAATTTTTGTTCTGCGTAATGAATATAACTGTTATAACATTCTGATTGTAATTTACTAGCTCTTTTTCTTAATATCTTAAAGCTTTCATAGTCTAAAGGATTTCCATACATTTTCCATAACTTATGGTATTTACGTTTTTCTTTAAGTATTTTTCTAAGTGGTTTACTGTGCCATGTTGGTATTGAATTGGAGGAACGTAATACACATAATTTATTTATTTATTTTAATCTGTGCAAAAAACAAAATCTCCGCTGCCATTTTTCAAAGAAAATTGTTAGTTCATAGCTGTGTTTTCGATTATGTGGAAAAAAAAACAGTGAAATTTTATTATTTTTCCTCACAAGTGTGTAGAAAAACGTCGTATGAAACGCGTGAGCATTAGACACTACACTCTTGGCTCCATTACGGCCTCGCCTACGGCTCGGCCTACAATCCTGCCTCAACTGTAATGGCCAACGCAGCTACTTGTATCATAATGTACTATAACTCAGCTGACCAGTTTCAGTGAGTTTTTAGGGTTCAATACTTAAAAATTTAAAAAAAGGAACACTTTGTTGTCCATCTGTCCAGGCCATTTGAGAGATATCAAGTTGAAACTACACACAAGTAGGTCATATATCACAGGTATGGGAAAAATCGAAAAACAATTACACATTATTCAAATTATTAATTATTCAAGGAGTTATAATAGACTTACTAAATATGACCCATTGGATAAATAGAGTTTAATAATGGATTATATTGTCTATCAACTATAGCCTCACCTTATGATTCCATCAGCAGAGCAAGTGACAAGTAGCAGCCCCAAGTGTTTGGGTCCAAACTTGACGTCTGTCACAGATGTCCTGGAGTCTACGAGGTTGGAGCGCTTCACCCACTGTCGCAATCCTCGCTCTGTGCCCGGCACTGTTGTGTCTCCTGTGCAGTGAAATTGCTAAGTAACTACAACATATCATCATCTCTGTGAGAGTGTCAGTGGTGTTTCTAAATGTGGACTGCAAATAGAAGTGTCAACACCCATATACCCTCTTGATGATGATGATGATGTTGAGGTGGGATGCCTGCTGGGCTCAGGTGGATGGTCGCCTCTCCACTTGGAGCTATTCCATCCAATTCCCATTGTTTGGAGCTATGGCATCCTAATGTCCATTAATGGGCATTCCCTCCTCAAATCTCCCGCTTCTTTTCATGAACCTAAGTATATCTGAATACATAAGATGCTTAAAATCTTCTTCCTTGATGTGGTCATCACCAAGTATCTCCCATCTCAAGCTAGAATATGTAAAGCATTCTCCTAAGTAGTGCTTGCTAGTTTCTTCCTCACCGCAGTGTGGGCAGGAGGGATCGTCTTGTACCTTCATTATTGACAGATGCCTATTTAGCCTGGAATGGCCAGTTAGAATACCTACCAGCATACCCAGGTTGACTCTGCTTAGGTTAAGGATATACCTTACTTTTTTGTAGACAGTAGCCGAGAGAAACATCTTCGACTGTCAACAGCCCTCGATGTTCCTCCATTCATCTGCTGATTCTTCTGAAGCCAGACGGCTTATTACCTTGTTAGTGACGTTTGCGGGAATTGGCAGCCTAGGTTCTGGTCCAATGAACCTGTCCTCTGCCCCTTCTCTAGCTAATTCGTCTGGTTTTTCATTCCCAGGCCACTATTGTTTCAGTTTTTTCACCTAGCTTATTGAGTCTTATTTTACACTCTCTTACCAGAGCCGATTTATTTACTGGATTTTTGAATGCAAAAAGTGCTGCTTGGCTGTCCGAGTAAATAATGACCGTTTTCTCGTTTATGTCCGACCTTAATAGTACCATGCTGGCGCATTCCATAATGGCGTATGTTTCTGCCTGAAATACGGTAGCTAAGGTATCAAGTGAGTAGGATGCGCTTCTTTCTTCTTCATCAGATATATAGACACCGGCTCCTGCCAGTCCTGTGTTACCTTCGGTCGGTCTGTCACTAGCTTCCAGTCTTCTCTAGTTCCTATATGTATACAATATTTTTTATTGAATATATATCTTTCTTAGTCAGATCGTTATTGGCTAAAAGCATTTCCAAATGACCGCCTGATGTGTTTGCTATGGAGGCATGTCCTTTATCCATAAAGTTGCCCTTCCACTCTTTGTTTATTACCATTCTGTACCATTGCTCGGTAGCTCTTTTTTTACCTCTATATGCAAAGGGTTTAGACCTATTATCACTTCAAGAGCCCTAGTTGGAGTTGTTTTCAGGGCTCCAGTGATCATGAGACATGCCAGTCTTTGCACTTTGTCTAATTCTTTTCTCGTGGATTGTATGTCTGTTCTTGGCCACCATACAATTGCTCCGTATAGCAGTCGCGGTAAAATGATGGCCTTGTATATCCAATGCATAATGCTAGGCGTCAGACCCCATTTACTGCCTACTGCCCTTCTGCATTGGAAAAAAGTTCTAATTACCTTACTACATTGAGTTTTAACATGAGTATCAAATCACAATTTGTTGTCAAAAGTCACACCAAGGTACTTTAATTCTTTAACTTCTTCCAGAACTATGCCTTTTAACTTGATAGGTTGTAGTTCCTTGGGCTTTCTCTTATTTGTAAAGAGAACTAGTTTTGTATTGCTGGGATTAAGATCAAGTCCTTTGTCTTCAGACCAGTCCAATACTTTTCTTATTGCGGTTATCATCCTAGATCTCACCATACTTAAGTCTTTACCTACTATCATTATAACTCCATCATCCGAGTACACTTGTAGGTAGATGTGCATTCTGTTAACGATGGTTATTATTGAATCTATCAGGAGGCACCACATTAGAGGAGATAGGCACCCTCCCTGAGGAAACCCTCTTTTTGCTTTTATAGTGTAGGTTTCCCCTGCTAAATGCGCAGATATAACTCTGTTTTCTAACATTGTTAACACCCATCTTACTATTGCTTCATATACCCTCTTGATGTGCCATTTAACTGTTTATCGTATTATAAAGCCAGTATAACTATCCTAGGAAGCTAAGGAATTTGATAACATTATTTTCCTAGATCGTTTAGTATGTGGTAAGTGTACAATTACAATGCACATAAATTCTGAAAAACTCATCAGTTCATGATCAACCAGGTAAGAATCAAACCATGGTCCTGGGATTGTGAGTTCAGTGTCCAACTAACTGAGCTACTGCTGCTTGTCAAGATGAGATTTAGCAAATACTTTAAGTCTGACAAATGTATACACAATTTACATTATACAAAAACTTCATTAGATAAAAAGATAAGAAAGGTCTTACCAACTTCCTCCCAAACAGCAGCTGTGCGATCAAAGGAGCATGTCGCTATAACTTGTCCAAATTCCGGGTGAGCCCACGTGACCTTCCACACGGAGCCATGATGCGCTTTCCAGCTAGACGAGAGCTGCCAGTCACCATGTCCATCAGAATCCCATATCTATAAGCAAAGCAAAGATGTTATCATTCAAATATTAAACTTTTAGTGGTTGAGGAAACAGAATGTAGCACATAGGTAAAGGTGATGCATACACAATAAGGTATTAGGAACCTGGGTCAGAGTGTCGATGAGGGGGCACGACCTACGTCTACAGAGGGGTAATACAATACGAAAACAATAGATAACCTCATACCTACCTTGACGTACTGAGCACGCGAACAAGTAGCTATTCGTTCACCATAAGAGTCCTGGGTCAGAGTGTGGATCAGTGGGCACGACCCAGGTCTTCAGAGGGGTGATAAAATACGAAAACAATCAAGAAGATAACCTTATGCCTACCTTGACATACTGATCACTCGAACAAGTAGCCATTCGTTCACCATAGAAGTCGAAGGCCACATCGTGGATAAGGTCTTTGTGGTCTGCTTGAATAGTTTGTGCTTCAAACATCTTTGTGATTTAAATGTTTGATTAAAATCAACCGAAATTCATGTAGCGGCGGTATGTACCACAACAATTAAGATTTTCTTATCTGTCAATCAATTGCGTTTAGTTAGATAAATAATTTTTATATGAATAACACATTTGGAATTGAATGAAAATAAAATGCTTGAGTAAAAAAACCTTTTATAAAATACTACAAACAGTATGTTATCTTGTGTAAAACGGAAATCTCAATATGGTTTCATTCATTTCATCCAAACAAAACAAAACAAAACGAAACGCTGAAAAAGATTTTTTTTTTTACCAAAAACTGCTAGTCTAGCATTGCAAACCATATCGAGCTCGATAGCGCTAGATACAGTACTCTGTCTCACTCTGTTGATGTACCTAAAGAGGGACAGACAGTGTATATCGAGCTGTCAAAGCTCGATATGGTCTACTATGCTACGTACCCTGAACGATTGAACTGACGTGCGTGAGTGAGGGCAAAAAAGACTTATGATAAAAATAAATACGGTTTTTCGGATAGGTAAGTTATTTCAAACGTTAACGACCTTCTAGCCCGGGAGGTACCGTTGTAAATACAAAAGTCATAGTAAGCCGGCTGATATTGACATCGATCGTAGATGTCACATTCACAAAAAGTAATAGTACGCCGGCTGAAACTTTTCTCACAGATAGTTGACATCATACATACTGAGCTGAAAAAAAATAGTGAGCTGACGCACCCGCGGTGAGTCTGGATGTGAGAGGTTGCAAAAGTGGTAAAAAAAATCTAACGAATCCACGATGCAGCTGACGATAGACGTCAAGATTTAATTTTGCGTTTGCAAATAGTGTTATCGTTTCGTGTTACTGATCATTTACTAAGGCCCCAATATGGTGGTTTGGCTGTATAAATTAAAGTCACCTTGCATAATAATACTGGAAAATATATAAGTGGAAACAAAGATATATAATTTATATATCTATGAGTGCAAAGTTCAGTTTGATCGCCCGCTCATCACTGACAGCAGGATAGCTATATGCAAAATCAACGCGTACAAAAGAGATGTCATGATCGCTGGGCGCCGTCGGCGGGCGATCAAACTGAACTCAGCCCTGAGATTCATGTTAAAAATAATCACAGATAAAAATAATACACGGAAATACGGAATACCGGTAAAGAAGCTTCATCAGTATCCATTTGTAGCATCACTAGAGCTGGTAGCCATCTTGAAATTTTCAGTGAATCGTAAAATTGTTTCTGCAATGGAGTCGTATTTTATCTTATCGTATTTTGAGTGTATTTTTACTGGGATTTCACCAAAATCATGTCAGTTCTTGACCGTTTTTCAATCTCTTCGTGGTTACTGTATAAAAGCTTCAATCGTTTGACGAAATTCGCTTGAGGCTATTGTTGATAATAATTTCACCGTCGACCCTGGAGACATCTTGTGATAAAAAGTCATATTGCGCGCAGTCACCCGTTGGCAAATTTTTTGTCTTCACGTGAAACGGTAACAAAATTAGAATTGGTTCTAAATAAGTTCCGCAATCATGGAAGTGTCTTGGGGTAAGTGTTCAATGTCGATAAGTTTATTGATTTCGCGAAATTGCAACAGACGAATGACTGCAAATTTTGTTTTTAGACTCCGAAAGCTTCGAGCCCAAACTGCCGACCACGTTGACCACTTCGAACAGATGGGAAGGCGAGGACGAGGAAGACGAAGTCAAGGTAACTGTGAATGATGCCAAGTACTCAGTTTTTAGCTACAAAGTCGTGGCCTTCAGCTCTCTTCGCTATTTTGCGACATAACCTCAACGCTGCCTACGTGTTGACGTCAGCCTATTTTTTCAGGAAAGTTGGGAGGATGAGGAAGAAGAAAAAAAAGATGAAGAGAAAAAAGACATACCCCCTCCTACCGCAAAGCCTAAAAAGAAAATTCAGGATAAAATCGCTGAGAAAGAGGTATGAATACGATCGCATTTGCATTTTATTTCACTTTAGTTTAATATCAAGGTGATGAACTTTTTGATATCTGGTTAATGACATTGCAAACACTGGTAGATATCTGTGTATTGGTCAATATGTTGGCTTAGTCATCAGCTGTAAGAAGGGGAGTAAGGACATTGGAATGTTCTAGAATCCAGAATAGTTAAGTGATGGAAAGCAGCTCCTAATTTTAAAAAATTACCTTTTATTAAGAGACTGTATATGTTTTTTGCTCATAAATTAAATAATATTTCAATAAGTAGGTTATGAAATGATAAATAACCACTAATCTTATCTTTAAATGACATGTTGCATGTAGTAATATATCTGTTTTGAGAAATCGCAATTATTGCACTTACAACACAAGCTTCTAAAGGTTTGAAATAATTACTCACCTTAATGCAACATTTATTATTAGATAACCATAGTTAATTATTAAATCATATACGAGATACAGATATTTCTTGCCATAGAGATCATTTCTTACTTTGGTAACTTTAAATTTATCAACATACAATTATTATTGGTTAAGCCCTAAGAAGGTTTTCTGAGGGAATATAGTGGCTTTTTAGGCATGGTTCCCAGGGTCGTCGGGTGCTTTAATGAGTTGTATTATAAGTTGATGGGAGTCCAATGAAAAATATTGCTACATTAGTCACCTTGGTGCAGTGTGGTACTAACTACAAGTCTATGTTGCCTTTTCTGGCATCTTATTTAGAGATGTTCTTCTAGAGAATAATAATTATATTATTAATCATTATTATGATAATCAAAACGTGCCAAGAAATTTGCTGGGGTTTATTTATGTTTCTGATGATAATATTTTACATTTAAATATCAAGTTACAAATTTATTTCCTTTTGAATTGATAATTAAATGCGAATCCCAGAAATCAAGATCTAATCCCAGAATAAGAGCATGTGCACGTTATGTTAGCATTCACAAATCCCGCAAAATAGCACTACCTACGCCAACCACTGGTCTTGAATCATAATTCTATTTCTATGGGTTTAAGATTTAATGTTAAAGTTGAGTTAATTTAAGTATAATTTTTGTTTAGTGTTCTAAATATCCTTATGGATGAACAGGCAGTGGCAGAATAACAGTGTTCCTTTTGCTTCTGGCTTAAGGGACAAATGCTGAGTCACCGACCTTTTCAACAGAACCTGTCTAATTTAAAATGATTTCTTTTTATTCTTTTTTTATTTTTTAGAATACTTGTCTGTCTGTTCTGTTTAATTTATTATCACTGTAGTGAACCTGGTCAACATATCTATAAGGAGTGTTCTTAAAATTTCTAAAAAAAAGCCAAGCTGAAAACTGTTGATACAACTGAAAAGATTGAAAGACACTAGCGAGCGAAGCTGCAAACAAAAGCTAGTAAAAAATACATTAATTGAATACATATATAAAATGTAACATAGCTACATTAACATTATTCACCTGTAAAACTTCTGAGCTTCACTTATTAATATAATTCACTGTCTGTTATTCCAGCGGTTAGAACGTGAGAAGGCAGAGCGACAAGCAGTAGAGAAAGCAGCCGAAGAGATGACACCAGAAGAAAAAATTGCAGAGAAGCTGAGACAGCAGAAACTGCAGGAAGAATCAGATCTACGTCTTGCCATGGAGACGTTTGGTTAGTCTTCATAGAACAAAAACATAACAAACATTTTGTTCTGCTGACATTATATCAATGATGGGGTCTCAAAAGTGTTTCTGATGGTGGAATGTCACGAACACCCTCTTTTCCTCGACGATTTTCCGTCGTACCGCGATAGGCAATGAGCCTCATCGCAATGCTGTATTGTTAATATTAATTTATTTAGGGATTGGTTAACCTCCCAGTGTTTCCCTTCACCATCAGCAAGTCTAACCGCAGTGTCTGATTGATTCAGCATGGATGTAGCCTGGGTGATGTAAAATGAAAGTCTATACTCACATACCGATGATTATTACGTGATGAGTGGTAGCATTATTCTACTTCGACCCAAGTCAAATCGGCGTTTATTTGTTCATTTTTGGAAAGTACATCTGAGTTGATAATTCGTCCTCAAAAATGTGCCAACGAGGGCGTGAAGATATCCGGTTTCGAATGCATTATTAAATTGAAAATTTCAATTATTAAGGTCCTACGATAATGAGTAAAAATAATTCTAGGGTAGATCATGTAACTGATCGATCACATTCAGGAAGAGAATATTAAAAAAAAAATACAATATGATAGATTACGTGCCTGTTTATTTAGCGTGCGTAAAACGACATATTTCGAACCCGTGCTTTTTATTTTTACTACTGCGCCATCTAGGGGAAACCGCCCACATCATTTAGTAACCATGTAAACCTTTGTTTTACTGGATACCCTGAAAACTGTTCAAGATGAGTATCTTCAAACATTTATATTATAAAATATATTATGTAATTATGTTAAAATTGTAAAAGATGTTTTAAAAATTCAACACGATTTTAGACGTCATAATAATTTACCTAGTCGGTTCTTAAATACTGTCACTGGCCATTTATTTTAAAAATAGAACACCTAGAAAAAAAAATTAAATGGTGTTAGATTTTCAAATATTTTTTGATTAATAATCTGCCAAATCACAATTACATTCATTCATTTTTTACGATGGAGTGGACTCGTAAAGAGGACCGAGTAGCAGTAATTGCATTGCATCGTTGCGGCCATCCACCGAAGACGATATTCAACTTGCTTCAAAAATTAAAAATCACGAACAGGTTCGTGTACCGTACCATCAAGGGGTACAATGAAACCTCTAGTGTCGATGACGAGAAAAGAAATGGCAGACCTCGTTCCGTTAGGACTCCAGGGGTCATCAAAGCAATCAAGGCGCGTATTGCAAGAAATCCCGTCCGCAAGCAGAAACTGATGGCTTTGGAGATGGGATTAACCAGAAGTATCCTAAAAAAAGTACTCAATGAAGACCTGGGACTACGAGCTTACCGAAAAAAGAGTGGACATCTTCTGAACGCGCGTCTGATAGCTATGAGAGCCAAAAATTGCAAAGTTTTGCTAAAGTTTTTTCAGTACCGTTCGAGTCTTTGATGCGTTCGCACACGTAATCTGCTCCCAGTATTTCAGTGGCTCTCAATCTTGTTACTGAGTGAGGTGCTATCTAACTTATCTATATGTCTACAAAAATGGTCAAGTGTGGTACTTGTGAATCTGAAGTTGTGAATGGACCTCGCTGTTCAACGTGTAATCAGGTCTTTCACTTTCACTGCATGCCTATTACCGAGAAAGGATTCAAGAAGCTTGGGGACCGAAAGCTTACATGGAGGTGCAAGAAGTGTAAACAAGGCGGCGAGGACGCTGGTGAGTCGGACCAATCCGATGAAGCTGTCACTGCAAATCGAGGCACAGACTCCCAATCTCTGAATTCAGAATCGTACTCTCATATAATGGCTGAGTTCAAAGCACTTAACTCAAAACTCGAACCTCTCCAAATATTAATGGATGATGTAAAGAACTTAAAAAACGACTTTGCAGAATATAAATCAACTGCTCGAGAAGTCAACAAGGTCCTTGAGGATTTCTCTGTTAGGATGCAGAATGTAGAAACTAGGCTAGCCAAGTTTGAAACTACGCAGGCGCTAGTCGCCCCACTCCAAGCAAAGGTGGAAAAGCTGGAGAATGAACTTAATGACAAAGAACAGTGGTCGCGATTGAACAACATCGAGCTGAAGGGAGTTCCTTATAAAAGTGGTGAAAATTTGTTTGAAGTGATTATGGGTATCGGTAAAATCATCAAATATCCGGTTTCCAAGCAGCAGTTAGACTTCATTGCTAGAGTACCATCCCGAGATCCTGAGAAGTGCAAACCGATCATCGCGTGCTTTATAAACCGATACGCTAAAGAAGACTTTGTAGCGGCAGCAAGATCTTACATGAAGAAGACTGCAATAATTCCCACTGACTTGAACTTGAGTGGAAATCAAAGCATCTTTGTTAATGATCATTTAACTGTGCAAAACAAATCACTGCTCAGTACAGTTAAAGTGACTGCAAGGGAACGGGGGTTCCAGTTCATCTGGGTCAAACATTGCAAAATAATGGTCAGGCAAAACCCCACATCCCCAGTTATAACAATGCGAAACTTAAAGGATCTCTCCAAATTAGCGTAAATATTTCATTTGTAATTTTACTCGTCTTTATTCTTGTTAATAGTGATTTTTCAAAGCTATGTTTGAGAACCGTTATGCATGTCGAAAGTCTTTGTTTGAGGTGCTCGGCCAGTTACAATGTAAAAAATATTGTGCTTCTCTGTTCTGTAATTGATAGCTCTAATTTAAATCTTTATCCAAATGGACTAAAGTCTATTCTTGCCTATTGTCTTTTATCGCTCACTATTCACCACTTGAGGGTATCGTCAACAATAGACGCTCGGTCTTGGGTGGCTATACTGACTCATATCTGTGCTCACACTAATGAAGTTGTTTACTTAAATAAATTAGAACTAAAAATTAAAATTGAACTTTCTGACTTATACTCATTAGGACTATTCTATTATAATAACTTACGGCTATTAAGTCATAGGGTTACCTATTTCTCATGGATTGCACCTTTGCTTTTCCACTTGTGGTTTAAAATACGGGTGTATTCGTGTCGAGTTTATGACAATTTGTTATTGCTTATCATTTACATTCAAATGTAATAACTTACAAATATACTATCAGAATGTCCGTGGATTGCGTACCAAGACAAGTACGTTCTTAAGGAGTTTATATTTAAATGATTATGACATTGTTTCGGTGACTGAGACTTGGCTACTTGATAGTATATCAAACACTGAATTATTTGACGATCGGTACTTGGTCTGGAGACGGGACCGTGATTATGCGAAAACAGGCCAGGTATACGGTGGAGGAGTTTTATTGGCGGTGAAACGTACCTTCCATGCAGTGGAAAGACCTGAATGGCGGTCTTCCGCGGAGGACCTCTGGGTTACATTGACTCTCAAACACGACAAACCAAGAGTTTCATATAAAGTTCATATCTGTACCATATATCTTTGCGAAGAAACTGAAGGTCACTCGTTTCAGTCTCAACTAGCAAATTTCTCACAGAGACTAACAGAAATTATTTCTTGTCATCCACTTGACAAATTCATAACTTTAGGCGACTTTAATATGAGTGATATTTCATGGAATCCACTTCCCGACTCCTCTGATCTCGTACCTGTTACTTCTTTAAATAGTGACTATTTACTAAACTTTATAGATGTGCTTAGCACCTGCAATCTTGGTCAGTTCAATGGTGAAGTTAATTTTATGAATAGAATTTAGGATTTGGTTTTATGCAATGGTTCTGTCGATGTAAAATCTTGTGGTGATCCATTTTTGCCCGAGGATAAGTACCATAAATCCCTTTGTATCCAAGCTATTTTTACCGATATACATACTCTTGAAGAGCAACCTAGGCTAAAATACGTATACGATCGTGGTGACTACTCATCTATAATGTCTGAGTTGAACCTCGTGAATTGGCGTGACCTGCTCACATGTGGCTCGCTCGATGGCGCTGTGGCCATTTTTTATGATAAACTTTACGCGCTGCGTGACACATATATACCAACCAAAAAAGTAAAAAATGACTCTTATCCACTTTGGTTTAACTCAGCACTAATTAAAGTACTACGCGAAAAGAGCAAATACCACCTTAAATTTAAAACTTATCATAACCAAAATGATTATCAATCTTTCTCATTGTTACGCAAACGAGCGAAGGCCTTAGAGCGGGAGTGTTTTGATATCTATATATCTAAAATCGAAGAATCTATAAGGAACAACCCTAAATCTTTCTGGTCTTACATTAAAAGTAAAAAACAGACTAATAGTTTCCCTAAAGTAATGAAATTTCAGAATGAATCTGCGGAGTCTGGTCCTGATATATCTAATCTTTTTGCTAGATATTTCCAATCTACCTTCCAACAACCCAATGATCTGAATACGATGCAAAATGAAGTAACAGAAAGTTCAAATGCCTGTCATATATCATCGATAGAGATTGAGACTGAAGTGATACATAAATATCTCAAATCTATTGATCTAACGAAATCTGGTGGACCAGATCATATTCCGCCGATTTTTATTATAAAATGCGCCGACAGTCTCTCTCTACCGCTCTCAATACTGTTTAAACGGTCACTATCTGAAGGAATAGTCCCCAAAGTATGGAAGGAGGCATTTGTTACTCCAGTTCATAAAAAGGGTAATAAAGCTGATGTGGAAAATTATCGACCAATCTCCAAATTATGTCTTTTCGCTAAAGTATTGGAACGCCTGGTGTACAATCAGATTTATGCTGCCTTGAATTCCTCATTCAATGAAAATCAACATGGCTTTCTGAAAAAACGTTCTACAGTCTCGAATCTGGTGACAGCTACCGAATTCACAACTAAGTGCATGGATGAACGTGTACAAGTTGACGTAATTTACACGGATTATAGCAAATGCTTTGATCGCATTGATCACAATATTCTCCTAAAAAAACTTTTCACGGCTGGAATACACGGTGATTTACTCAGATGGTTTTCATCGTACATAGATAACCGGAACCAGGCTGTAGTACTCAATGGATTTACATCTGCTTGGACTCAGATTCCCTCTGGCGTGCCTCAGGGATCTTTGCTTGGTCCTTTGCTTTTTATAATTTTTATCCAAGATATTAATAATTGTTTTATTAACTCCGATAAAATTTTATTATTTGCTGATGATATGAAAATTTTAAAGAAAATTAGCTCAATGGATGATATTTACAAACTTCAGGCTGACCTCGTTAGATTTGATGAGTACTGTACCACTAATAAGCTTAACTTAAATGTATCTAAGTGCTATTACATATCTTTTTCCAGAAAGCATTCTGACCTTGACATTGGTTATTCAATGAAGGGTCACAGTATCAAAAAAGTAAATACTATTAAAGATTTAGGCGTGATCTATGATTCTAAACTCATATTTGATGAGCATATCAATCACATTGTTTGCAAGGCCTCCAAAGCTTTAGGATTTATAATGCGAACTTCTAGTGACTTCAAAAATATTAAATCTATAAAAATACTATATTGCGCTTTTGTCCGTAGTCACCTGGAATACGCATCGCAAGTTTGGAATCCTCAATATAATAAATACATTTCTCGTATTGAAGGTATACAGAAGAGATTCCTGAAATTTCTTGATTATAAGGCGCATCAATATTCCCTTGACTATGATCATCGATGTAGGAGATATCATTTCCTACCTTTGGCCGTAAGGCGTAATATATCTGACGTTTGCTTCCTCATGAATATCGCCAATGGATCAGTCGATAGCCCGAATCTTCTATCATTAATTAACCTACGAATTTATAAAAAGAGCACGAGACAGCACAATCTTCTTTATATTCACCCATGCAATACTAATTACAGACAGAATGCATTTATTTCAAGAGCAAGTAACCTGTTTAATAATAACTCTACTGATTTAGATATGTTTTGTATGAGCACCTCATCAGTTAAAAGAGCCTTGACAATCAAACATTTTAATTAGTTTTTTAAAATCAAGTCTGATACTTCTATTTATTTTGCATCTTATAAATACTAATAATTTAACCTAATGTTATATTTACTTGAGTTTGCTAAATGTATAGTTTAATGAATGGCTGACGCCATCATGACTCTTCTTCTTTTATACAAGTGTTAAATCTATCTGGTGGAGATTTTTTATCGGCATTTAGTTGTTTAAGAACACTTCTATTGTTATAATTTTGCTGTAAATCTTCCTAAAAGAAAATAAATAAATAAATAAATAAATAAAAAATAAAGCGGTACAGAAGAAACAGACACCGCGATATCCTGTTTACAGACGAGAAAATTTTTAATATCAAAGAGAAGTACAACAAACAAAATGACAGGGTGTACGCTACCAGCTCTGCGGCCGCTGGAAATGCCATTCCTAGAGTGCAGCACGGCCATCATCCATCATCAGTCATGATTAGGTTGGGAGTGTCCTACTATGGCCCTACTAAAGTGCATTTTTGTGAAAAAGGTGTCAAGATCAGTGCAAAAGTGTACCAAGACACGGTTTTAGATCGCATAGTAAAAGATCTGCCCCAGACACTCTTTGGAGGCCGGCCATTTGTGTTTCAACAGGACTCCGCACCTGCTCATAAGGCCAAAATATTTGATATTTCTCGTCTCGACTGCGTCTCGGCAAAAAAGTCAATCGTGACTCTAAATATCAACCTTTTCGCACTTGCATAAAAATGTAATATTTTTGGCCAAATATTTTTTTCTCTTTCCAGTACAAAGTGGTTCAACCAGCTGACTAAATTTGTACGGAAAGGCGAAAAAGAGCTCGCGCAAAAATTTTTTTGAAAATGTTCTATGAGGGATATTCTATCAGCTCTTAAATTTTTCACTTTTATTTGTAGGGCCTATCTAGGGAATGGTCCATAATAATAACATGTCAAATAATAATAATGTCAACAGTACTAAGATATTTCGTTGAATATCAATTACCTGGCTTAACATGCCTTCAGGACAGTACAACACAGACCTGAGAACTATTGGTTTATGCTTGAAACACCAGACTACGGAGACAGTGAATTACTTACAGAATTACCAATGAAACATACATTTCAGGTGTAACGGAAGGCAGCAGCGGTAAACTGGACAGCTTCCATCCAACCAACAAGGAGGAGTTCACAGAGTTTGGCGAGCTGTTGGTCAAGAAGATTAACTACTACAAGACTAAGGAAGAGTTCCCCGGCTTTGTCGACGACCTGGTGCGGAGCATCCTTGTGCAGAGTATGTATTTCTGCACATAATAAGCATTTTTAGGGTTCCGTACCCACGGGTAACCAACGGGACCCTATTACTAAGACTCTGCTGTCCGTCTGTCACCAGGCTGTATGTCATGAACCGTGAAATTTTCACAGATGATGCATTTCTGTTGCCGCTATAGCAACAAATACTAAAAAACAGAATAAAATAAAAATATTAAAGGGGGCTCCCATACAACAAACACGATCTTTTGCTCGATATTGATAACGGCAACAGGTAGACGCTTCAAATATTCATAGAATATTTAGTTATATCCATCCATCCATCAGCCTGTAGTAAATTCACTTTAAAAATAAATTATTGAATTAAAACAAGACATAATTAAGGGGGGCTCCCATACAACAAACGTGTTTTTTTTGCTCGTTTTTGCTCGATATTGATAACTTTTTATAAATAATGGTACGGAACCCTTCGTGCTCGAGTCCGACTCGCACTTAGCTACATTGTTTGGCTATTCAGCTACTAAAATCCAGACAGTATATAAGGTAACTGTAGTTTATAAAGCCAAATTCATACTGAAGCCTCCGTAAGTGCTCAGGATCAAGGTTTAATGAATGACCCTTTCTGTGACATACGCAAAATAAAATGTTGACTTCCTATACTAATCGATTTGAGGTTGTTCTTGAACATGTAGAGGCTTATCAAAATATTTTTCGTATTTCGCAAACAGGGTCATTGAACCTTGGCCCTGACCACAGTTCCCAGTATAAATTTGGCTAAACGAAACGAAAGTCACCTTATATATCTGAACCTCGGCAATACATGCACCACTATAAGAGCGGCCAGATAAATTCACCCGCGACGCTACAAGGGCGCGGGGGCGGGCTTATGCTGCTAGCCTGCCGCCCCGCTCCCCGCACGATTTCCTTTGTCGTCTTCCGAGCGTCCCTGAATTAACTATGCGGACGCTGATTCATCTGATTTGCCTGTATTAGAGCGACGAATTGGTAAACTTTTAATCTGAAATCGGCGCTTTAGGGGAGCGGACTGAGGGGGACTTACTCCATACAAATATACGCTCGCGAACTAACTTATGCCGTAAGGTCGTATGCGCCAAAACAGTCGCTAATGTTACAAAATCCAATTACCATTTTGAAGTGTGTACTTGGACTAATCTGTACAGAAACTTTTGAGGCTTAAATCGGTCTCGTGTCCCTGTAAAATGAAAATCTCTGCCAGATTTTGATATTTTTTTCTCTCCTGTAAAAGTTAACCAATCAAGAAAAGATATTACTCAAATGATGTCAAACGCATGATAAATGAAATACATAAAAATCAGTTCCAAATATTTTGTAATGGCTGAGGAAAATTGATATTAATTATAGGTGGTAGAGCTGATGCCGGGCTCGACTGTGGAGGTACCACCATCTTACTCGCAAATCCTCCCGAAGTTATTCGGGGGAGAGTAAGAGAACAGTTCTCAGGCAAAACCAGGCGGCCCACCATTGCCTGGGACCGATGGATGGCGGTTTATCCATCCCCAATTGCCAAGCCTTATATAAAACATTTTTTGTTTTGGGGTGGCTGATATAAAATCTCCTTTGTTAAAGAAAGTTTAAAAAATGTTACTGGCCACTATATTCTCGTATTCTTTGTTTATTCCTTTTTTAAAAATTATGACACTTATTTGTTTCTACGAGTTCATTTTTTTTTGTCGCGTCTTCGTTTTCATCAAGTTGCAATAAAATTAAAAATGGATAAAATTGAGTATCGCGCTGTGATTAAATTCCTCGGTAAAGAAGGGAATACGCCGACGCAGGTCCGAGAGCGCGTGTTTAAGGTGTTCGGAGATTCATGTCCTTCCGAATTTGTAATAAAGTTTTTGTCAAAGCAGTTTAAACAAAACCGTGTGAGCTTAGAAGACGATCCCCGTAGTGGAAGGCCCATTTCTGCAGTTACCGCAGATAATGTGGAAAAAGTGAAGAAACTGATCCTTGCCGATCGGCTAATTAAGCAGTGGGAAATAGCTAGAGATGTTGGCATTAGCAAGGAACGAGTTCATGAAATAATTCATGAACATTTGGGAATGTCCAAGGTGAGCGCGCGTTGGGTGCCTAAAATGTTGATCCCGTTTGATTAGCAAAAGCGTGTGGAATGTTGTCAGTCATTTTTAGACTTGGTAAAGGATAAAGAGGAAGAAATTATCTTGCGAATAGTGACCTGTGATGAAACTTGGATTCGTCAGTGGGATCCCGAAAGCAAACAAGAATCGATGCAATGGAAATTTAAAGGGGAAAAACCACCAAGGAAGTTTAAGGTCCGGCTGTCAGCGGGCAAACTAATGGCAACCATTTTTTGGGATGTTGAGGGGATTCTTATGATATATTACCTGCCAAAAAACACCACGATGAATGCTGAATACTATGCGAACTTACTTGACCAGCTACGCAAAAAAATAAAAGAAGACAGGAGGGGCAAACTTAGCAAAGGCGTTTTGATTTTGCATGATAATGCACCCGCGCACACGGCCTTTAAGGCGCGGTCATCTCTGACAAAAAACGGCTTTACAGAGATCAACCACCCACCCTATAGTCCAGACCTGGCTCCCTCTGACTACTTCTTATTTAAAAATTTAAAGAAAAATTTGAGAGGGCGCAGATTTTCAACAGACGAAGAGATGAAGGACGCTGTGAATGACTATTTTGACGATCAAAATAATAATTATTATTTTATTGGTATGCTGTCACTTATTGACAAATGTCGTAAGTGCATTTCAGTTGCAGGGGACTATATTGAAAAATAAAAAATAAATTATTAATCCATGTATTTTTTTTCATAGTCAGGTAGATTACTTTTCAGCCACCCCTCGTACTTGTCCACTTATTTATATTAATTTCCCTTACCGGTTTCGCTGTTAAAGCATTATCGAAGGTTTTCCTTAAACACTCCACTTATTTTCCTTGAACCTTTGATAATGCTTTAACAGCGAAACCGGTAAGGGAAATTAATATAAATAAGTGGACAAGTACAAGTGTTTATCAAACAAAAAATGTTTCAAAAGTTCCACCAAGTGCCAACAATCACGAGCATCAACTCCATTATATAAAACAGACTGGTGACGGGCAGCGGCGTCACTGGTGCAAGGGTTTCGGCACCGCGCTCACCAACCCGCCTGCCCAGCGTGTGTGAGTATGGGCATTTCTTCCAGGAGGACCGCCAAGAGTGGCGAAATCCTGGAAAGGCCTATGTCCAGCAGTGGACAAAACAGGCTGATGGATGGATGGAGGAAAATTGAGATCCATGCCGTCAATATTTTCGATGCATCCTCTCAACAGATTATCTTGTTGCAGTGTCATCAGCAGACATAAAGAGGATAAAGATGTCGGTAGACAACCTCTACATAGAGAAACAGAAAGCAGAGAAGAACGACAAAGGGAAGAAGCCCACTAAAGGGAAGGGCAAGGCCAAGTTAAAAGTGGAGGGTGACAATGTAAGTATTTGGGATTCATTTCCTCCGCTCTCATTTTAAACCTGTAATAGGAAGCAGATCATTATGTTATTTTTTTAAACACTGCATGGAAAGCGCCGTGGATAAAGCGCGTTCGCCTAGAAAGTAACTAAAAAGTAGAGTACCCACTACCACTCCCGGTACGGCTTCTAATGACGTCATGTCGGAACACGAACAGTCGCTCGGCGGAATGATTTCGTCATGAAGATGGTGATAAGCCACGGTCGAAACCTACCACTAGTTTAATGTCAAAGTTCAATAGATGTTCAAATTTCATCTTAGTTCAGTAGTTTTTAAGGTTTCGTACCTCGAAATGACTAAAAGGAATCCTTATAGGATCAATTTGTTGTCCGTTTGTCTGTCTATCCGTCTGTCAAGGCCCTTTTCTCGGGCTCCATTAGGGACATCCTAATTCCTCCTTCAGAAGTCTAAGGCCCCATAGAGCTATTAAAAATTAGGCGACATTAAAAATGTAATGTAATTTAGTAGCCCAACCTTAATATTTTTTGGATGTATTTCCCGTATTTATTTATCAACTTGTTTGTTCGTTACATCATTTATATATAATATTTTTATTCCTAGATTTCTCTATTTTATATAGGTGTATAATTAAATTTTTGTAGCCGAACCTAAATATTTTTTGTATGTATTTCCCTTATTAGTATATACATATTATTTTTTTATTCTAAAGATATTTATTGTAAAGATTAACTTTGACTTGTACAAAGTATACTTTATTTATCTATTTTACAGAATAAATATTTTGATTTGATTAAAGCCGATTTTGAAGGTTTTAATTTTAATCTCAGAAACTTACTAATAAACGTAATTTTAAGTAACAGCACTATATTTTGCTATTCTGAAGGGCAGACCAATGAATTATAGCAAGTCTTTTAAATGCTCTTAAATCAAACTAAATTTTTTAAATTGAACCAAATGACAGCTCTAAAATGTGCCTTAAAATTACCAAAACAAGTTAAAATCACAAAGTTGAGAAAATTATGGCTGTCAAACTAAAATATTACTATGGGACAAAAAGTCATCTCTACGAAATCAATTTCATACAAATTAGTTTACCATGAAAACCTATAGGGCACATCCAGTCGACTTAGAAACTTGAAATTCCGTTACCAAATAGGTCTAGTAGCACACGTCTCTTTTCGTATTCTTTGACCATAATATTGTTTTGCATTCAGAAGACTTTCTTGGTGTATTATTGTTCCACGTTTGGATTGGAAATGAGGTGCTAACGTCAACTTTACGAGAATGTATGAAATGACAGTTATCAAAGGTAGTATGTGGAAGAATATGTTAAAACTTTTTCATCACTGCGAAAGATAAGTGACAGATTTGTCAAATAAAATTTTAAAATACCATTTTTAAGGGGCTATTTCGATAAAAATTGCACTTTTTGAAGTTATCTACCTGCTTTTCAGATGAAGCCACTAATTTGATAAATCAGTATATAAATTTCGGAACCTTTTTCTAATTTTGTTCAGTACAGAAACGCGATTGCGTAAATTTCGCTCGATAGAAATAATTATTGAAATGAGGTCTTCTCCTACCCTTTTTTATAGTATGACAAACAGGAATGACATACAGACCTGAACGACATTTTATTAGATAGATTTTAACGATATCTAAATTTTCTCAGTTGGAAATTTTGATAGCTATTTTAGTTCATTTTATATTAATTTAAAACCGACATTTAGCTATTTTTTCCGGAATCCGTCCCTCTCGCACTCTCGTTCCGCATGGAGTAACAGTGACATTTGCAAGCGTGACATATCCTCTTAAAACGTGAAAATAGATTCAGCAAACATTTCAGACAACAAAATCAGCGATCACTTCATATTTAGATGATATCGGATTGAAAAATAAATAAAATAAAATTTTGGAGAAGCAATATTATTGATCAATAAATTTTTACAAACATCAGTAAGTACATAAAACGCAAAAATGTTATTATTTTACTTGATGGGCTTACGTACCTAAGTAATAAATTCATTTGTACTATTATGCAAACGGTACTTTTGAATCCCAATCCAATCGTGGAACGATAATAAGACATTGGGCTGCCAAATTACCGCAAACGGCTAAATATAAACTGGCCAGTGTCCTAACTTTCAGTCCATCGCCATTGACAAAACAATGGATTTAGATTATACTAGCCTTTGCTCTCGACTTCGCCCGCGTCGAAGTATCTTTCAATTCTTGAGTAGTATCGACAGTTTTCGTCTTGGCGGTTATCTTATCAACTCCCCTTATAGCCTCTTATGTTGACCCGGGTCACTACAATGATAATAAAGAAAACATCATCCAAATCCGTTGAGCAGTTCGACTTAAAACGGAACATACATACAGAAAGACGAAAAATTAAAAAAAAATTAGGTTTTCATTTAAAATTACACAAGAATATTCAGTGTACAGTCACGATTTTTTTCTACTTTATTATTAGTATAGATTTTAAACGACTGGGTCGATGCCAGCTTGTTCAATTTTAATGTTATCGAAACACAGGCGTGTCTATTCAGTGCCAAAAGGACGCCTTCCTCTGTCTTCGACTTTCCAAGATATACCTGTACCGATTACAGACCTTCTTGAGGTTTTAGGTATAGACTTGTCTTCCAACCATAAATTCGTCAGTTCAGCCGAATCAAAGGCGAAAAACCGCTTTTGAAAACTTGGTATCATATTTAAGGTGAGGCAGTACTTTGCAGAACTTGACTTTGAACAAAGCTAAAGTTCGGTCATGTATGGAGTACTGCAGCCACCTTTGGGACAGCTCTGCCTAGTATCAGCCAAGCTGCCCTGTATTCAATTGAGCGCTGCGTAAATAAGACTCTTAGGCGATGAATTGGTAATGGGTTCTGAATACCAAAGCCGTCGAAAACTACTTACCTCCGGGTTTTTTGTAGGCTATTATTTAGATTATGTTTTTATTGCGAAATCCGTCGCTTTGGAATACTCTCAATATTATTAAAAGAGTGCATTACAAACCAGAAAAGATAAATTAGAAACATATGTAAAGACAAGAATTTGAAAAAATTCCTCGGGCCAGGATTCGAACCTGCGACCTCTTGTTTCCCAGACAAGCGCGGTACCAATTGCGCCACCGAGGTACTTACCTAGACCGTTAAATTTTTCCACCATACTTGTCCCCCGAATATTTTTGTAACTATTTGATCTAACTAGCTTGTCATGCACACACTGAACGCTCACGAGGGCGTTATGTGATTTCACGCTTTGTTTTTAAGAAACAGATGGCGCTGTCTTCGCTACAATACGTGTTGCTTTTTATTGCGAAATCCATCTTTTTGGAATACTCTTAATATTTATCTTTCTGGTTTGTAATGCACTCTATTAATAATATTTAGGCTATTATTAATTTTAGTTAATATATATGTATTTTACGACCTAATTCCCTCATCCCCCTTCTACCACCGGAATAGTCGACGCGCAGCAAACTTTCATTGTTATGTTGTCAGTATTCTGCTCAGAGTGTGTGAGTATGGGCATTTCTTCCAGGAGGACCGCCAAGAGTGGCGAAATCTTCGAAAGGCCGTCCAGCAGTCGATGAATCAGAGGCCCTATTGTCTAACTTCAACATCTAACGCTATCGCTTTCAAATGTATCGTGATTGGCTAGAAATTATGTGTGACGTCAATAGGCTTGTAGACAGGGTAAACAAAATATTATTCTATTTAGTCCGTCATTTAGATTATCAAAAAATATTGGACACGTATTTTTTCTTTTGTCAATGAAAGAAAAAATAACAGAGATAAAGCGCGTCAAAGTTTGGGAGTGGGGGAAAATGACTTCACTTCTAAGTAAAATTGTACCTAGATGTGACGTCACGCGGAACTACAGCGGGCTATATCTTCAACATTGTTTGTTTAATTGAAAAAAGAAAAAATACGTCTCCAATATTTTGTGATGATCTAACTGACGGACTAATAAAATTTCTTTTGTCATCATGCCTATTCTAACCACAATTGAAATTGATAGCGATAGATGTTGGAGTTACACAATAAGGGGGCAGACTGATTGATTTACTGATGGATGGATAAAAATACAATCAACATTTTTTGTACCTTCTTATTTTCTTCTTTGTACATTAAACTAAAAGTCCTATACCGGGTGTAAATAGAGTGCGACCATTAAATGAAACCACATATTCTAGCGACCCTACTGAACCACTTTTCCCAAGAGTCATACCCGCGGAACCCCTTTGTTTGGGAAATAATTGAGTTCCAAACAAAAACGCGTGAACCCTAACGCACCGAAATACGGGCGAGGTTAGAGAGAGCATTGACCTCAATCAGCTGCAGGTTTCACGGACGACGCTCTCTCTAAACTCGCCCGTATGTCGGTGCGTTAGAGTTCGCGCATTTTTGTTACTCTATTTACACCCGGTATATACCGAAAGTCGAAATATATGTAGTTCTTCCACTGTTTGTTATGTAATGTGTCCCTTTCTTTCACAGGCACATCTCAATCAGTACGACAGCTACGGCAACTTCGATGACGAATTCGACGATTTCATGTAACGCAAGCAAAACACACCCTTCTGAGCCCAACTTAACATGTACATAAGTCATTAGTCGTGTGATACCTGATTTCTAAACGCTAACTCGATTATAACTCGCTTATTAACTCACATTTTACGTTAAATTGTTAGTTTTATTGTACTATTAGTTAGGCTAGCACGCTGTTTTCTAATTTCGGCCTTTTGATGTCAGGTATCAAATGTATGGCCGAAGCCAGTATAGCCGATATAATATTGATATATTTAATGTATTATACAGTCGTTTCATTGTACGGTTACGGTCCGATGTTATCATTATAGAGAATAAATTTTTTATTGTGATATTATTTGGGTTTTATTTCAAAATCGCAGCGAACGAGTTGATAACTTAAATGTTATTATTAGAGATGCAACGAACATTCGGCAACTATTCGGCCATTTTTTTTATATTCGGTCTTCGGCCGACTAGTAGACGGTATTCGGCCGAATACCTAATAATGAAAATAAAAACACATTTTAATCAGAAAGTATATATTTGGTAAGATGGCAGAAAAACTTGTTTTTATTAGCTACAATCTGCTATATAAATAAGTGAAAATAAAAATGCATTTTAATCATAAAGTCGGTATATATTTGGTAAGTTGGCGGAAAAACTCGTTTTCATTCACTTATTCACTACAATCTGCTATATAGATAACTACGTAAGTATTATTAATATTTAAAATTAATCAGAGGCAGATTATTGAAGTTATACATTTTCAATTGTTCGTTGTAAAAAACTTGTATTTAACAAAATTAAACACAATCTCCTATCACAAAAGTAAAAAACACACACAGCGCGCCGGTGACATGCACGGTGTGCTCGAAAATGAGCTTTCTTCCACCACCCCGTCGCCCCCGCGTGCCCCCACACCGGGGCTGGTCGTAACGTAACCTGTACGAGTGTGCGCGCGAAATGCACAGATCTCTCACCAAATATTCGGCGCTTCGGCCCAAAGCGCCGCCGAATATTCGGTATTCGGCCAAATCACTATTCGTTGCATCTCTAGTTACTATAGTGAGTAGGTAAAGATTATCTCTGTGTGACTGATAAGAAAGAAAAGAGCTTTATTTCAAAAACCACAGTAAACAAACAGTAACAAAAAAAATTTATAAACAAATGATATATGACTCTTGCTTATACACAAGTTGAAAATGAACCCTCTAGCTTTATTGAACGAATCAGAATCACTAATAGATCAAAAAAACCGTTAAAAAAAATGTTTTTTTGGTTTTCAAATTTTGAAAAAATGGCCTACCTACGCGATCTACGCCAGCGGAGTGTTGCCACTTTTCAGGATTTCAGCTTGACGGTTTGATCTTGTGTAATTGTGCCCGAAAATAAAATTTGAGCGGCCAGCCGATCTAAAGATATTCACGAAAAACAGATTACCCCAGCGGCATGTTTTTCTACCGGTGGTCGAAGCTAAATACAAACTAGGTACTTAGATGGATCTATCTAATTAGTGCATAATTGAGTCCAAAACACAAAATTAGTGCATCTTGAGGTTTCGATGCCGCTTGGGTAAACGGCATGACACAACTACTATTTTTTTACTAAGGTGAGTCTTAATTAGTTCCTAATCAGTGCAAATTTATTTTTTCTATAATCGCACCATTGGAAAATTACATTTTCTGACTGCAATAAAAGAAAGCCTTCGGAATCTTCTACGGTGTTGACATAACCCATCGTCACGATATAAACCTCAGAGGTGTGAATGAAATGCAATAAAGTCACAGTACACATTTCATACACCCTCTTTTTACTGACAATTATAACGTCCCAAACGTGATGTGTGCTGAGCTGAGGCCTATCGCCGTACGGGCACAAATAGATATAATCTAATTTAATGTAATATGTATTACTTGTGAGATACATTGTGTTTTCATGCGATGGCCGAGTCAATCTTTTTATTTAAAACATAAAAGATTTTTAATATTGATATGGTCACTATAAATGTTGTGAGGTTAGCTAATTATGTATGTAATAACTTAAGACAGAAGGTCCCTTAAGTAGGGACGGAATAAATTAACCGACTTGGATTTACATGGATCTCACAACTTTTTACGGTAGAAGAACTAAGTTGCGAGACTTTGTTTTTTTACAAGTTTTGTTTTTGATGGCTCTACTAATTTACGAATAACTTTTTTTACTCTGGCTTGTTTGGTATTATTGTGTAGAGCTCGTTGAGTACAAATATATTTTTATCTGAGAAAATGAGAGGCCGTCAAAGTTGTCAGCTTCAGGCATTTTTTTTAACTCAAAGACTATAAATAAACCATTATTTAGGAATTTGGTGTTGCTTCCTTTATATTTTGTACTATACCGGGTGTAAATAGAATGAAACCACATATTCTACCGACCCTACTGAACCGCTTTTCCCAAGAATCATACCCGCGGACACCCTTAGTTTGGGAAATAATTGAGTTCCAAACAAAAATGCGTGAACCCTAACGCACCTACATACGGGCGAGTTTAGAGAGAGCGTCGTCCGTGAAACAGCTGTTCCGGTGCAACGTTCTCAAATAGACCTTCCTCCTACGAGATAAAGTCTTTGAGTTACAGTTGAATATCTTTTTCTCTGAAGATTTTCGCGGGTATTTTATTCGAATAGTTGTTCAGTATGATCAGTAGAGTATGTAGTTTTATTTAATGGTCGCACTCTATTTACACTCTGTATACTGTATTGAACAATAAATACTGAAACGCCGTTTCATAATCTAGTTTTAGGGTTCCGTAGTCCGTACCCGAATACTTGACCAACTCCATTTCTTAGTTTTGTTCCATAAAAGTCATGTAAATTATGTTCAAATTATTTTGAATCTAGAATGGTATGGAACCTACAAGCACTTAACCGGTTTTAATTTTCTATTTTGTATGATTTCCGTGGCTCTGATTTAAGGTTTCCCATTGTTCCACTCAACCCTAATTAAACCAAGCGGATGTGGTTAAGCTGTTATAGTTACTCTCACGACGTGCACCGCAAATTACTGTTATAATTGTTTAACACATTTTATTTGAACTACCCGCCATTCGCAACGCTTTGTTTCATTTACTTTTATTTTCCTTTTGCGTAATATTCACTTTGTTATTGCCTCATCCGACATTCGTCTTCTCCTACTGTTTTAAAGATGGTAACAAAAATAATACTTGTAGATAGTTACGACATAGTAATAAATATACAGGTTGTTCATTTATTAAGTTCCTACAATAATGAGTGAAAATAATTCTAGGGTAGATCATGTATCGTTCAGTGACTTAGACCATTTATCACGGGACGTGGCAAAGCGCGACCCTTATTACTGAAATTATTATTCTGCCGTATTCCACGGGAGGGGAGGTAAACACGCACAGCACACATTTACTCATTCACGCAACTCCTGCGAAAAATTGTTACGTCACACTAAATCAAAAGCTGCAACACAAACACAAAACGCGCACACAAGCAAACTTACATGAACAAATTGTTCATGTACTTCGACAGAGGGGGATAAGTGCGCTTGCCTAGTCCCGTGTTATATGGTCTAAGTTCAGCGATCAAATTTTTTTTAAAGTGGTTCAATCAGCTGACTCAATTTCTATGGAAGGGTATAAAAAATAAGTAAGCGAAAAAATTTTTTATTAGAGAAACACTATCATCTGTTGAATTTTTCTCACTTTGAATTGTAGGACCTTATACATCCAAAGTCTGTTAAGGCGGTGTCAGCCCCTAGCTCTCTATGTCCCATCTGTTGTCACTGTGGCTGTGGCAACGTCATCTAAAAATGATAATGTGACTAAAAAAAAATTATTAGTCCGTCAGTTAGAATCAGAAAATATTGGACACGTATTTTTTCTTTTTTCAATTAAACAAAAAATGACAGAGATAAAGTGCGTCAAAGTTTGGGAGTGGGGGAAAAATCCTGGAAAGGCCTATGTCCAGTAGTGGACAGAACAGGCTGATGGATGGATGGATGCTTGTTTCCAAACAAAATATATACTAGAGATTAGTTTAGGAATTAACAAATATGTTCCAAGAATAATCAAGCCAAAACAACCCATTTTTATACGTTTCTTCGTACCATGAAGCCTAAATGTAGCTTATATTTTGTATGGAAACTTGCCACGTTATTTAATCTTTATGTTTGGTCTGCTACTTTGTAATAATTATATTATGTCTTTGACTTTGACGGATTCGGTGCGATCGAGGGTTAAATCAAAAGTTTTCGAATACTTACTCTTAGTAGGTACTTATTACAGTTCCATAAGAAACTACTTACTGCTGCGTGACTCATTGCCTCTTCAAGTTCATGCCAGAATCCATTTGCCAGATAGTAATCTGTTCGCATTCGAACAACTGAGTGCATTTCATAACTTGTCTGAAAGCTCGGCTATTGTTGGCGTGTAACATTTCAAAACAAAAACGATTTCTAAACGTTTCTCGGGTTCAGTATTTGTGAAGACTGCAACTTTACTGAATACATAGTCACGACTTGAATCTCAGAGGGGGTGTCAGATGTGTAAGTCAGTGTGCATTCGTACATTCACGTTTCACCGACTATTATTACGTCCCAGCGTAATGAGTGGTATTCGAGCACCAAATATGGACGCCCTTCGAAGCACACAGACCGAAGACAACAAATGTGCCCCTCCGGATTGGTGTTTGAGAACCAGTAACGCACATAGGCCGTCATACATAAAACTATATAAGGTGACTTCAATTTTATACAGCCAAACTCATACTGCAGGCTTGGTAAGTGACAAGAAACACGGATCGATTACACTTTTTGCCAATTTCGCAAAATAAAATCTTGACGTCCCATAGTAATTGTCTCGGGGTTGGGGCGTGCGTTTGTAAGGAACACGAAAAGAATAATTTACGAATTTCACAAAAAGGGTCATCGAACCATATTACTGAGCACTTACTGAGTCTTCAGTAAGAATTTGGCTGCATAAATTAAAGTCACCTTATATATGAGGCATTGAGAGCAAGAACGGCCTAACGTTTTCAGACACAATTGATTTATAATATAGTGTCTGGAAATGTTCGGCCGTTCTTGTTCTCAATGCCTAAATTGCCTCATAATATAATAGAAGCGAAAACTTTACCTATATATACTAATAAGAAATTAGTAAAAATGTCGTGTCTGTATAATGCATCCCGTGTTTTTAATGAAATGGGTTATTACTTATTAGTATTGTAATGATGCCAAAACCATTTTTTTTTTATGTTTGTCTGTCCCTCTGTCTGTATGCATATTCCGTTTTAACTCGTAAAACACTCAACGGATTTGGATGCTGTTTTTTAATTATCATCGCAATGGGTTCACATATATTATTGGCTGTAAGGGATGTTGATAAAATAATGCCCAAGCCGAAACCAATACAATACAATAGAAATACGGTTATTGAATTAGAAAAGAGAGTAACATAAGTTAGTGTATTACAAATGTACCCTGGACTAGACTATTCTGATCTTCAGGGTACGGTCCAAGTTATACATAATCGATCTTAAACCTTATTGTTAAGCGACAGTTTCTTTATTCTATAATTAATCTTATTAACTTACTGTTTATTACATTTATAAGGAAATTATACTACTTACTTATATTCATGGAAAAATCAAAAATAAACATAAATAGTTCGAAATCCAAATAAGAATATCTTGCTTGATAGTTTTAAAATTAATCTACATAATGAAGAAACGGGGCAGAGATTAAATAAAGGCGGGCGAAATTCTAGTCTAATATAAAAGAACGGAGAAAAAACACTTGGAATAAGCGAGCTTGTATGATAATTTATACTGTAAGGTGTGACTCCTTGATGTAACTTCAGTTCCACTATGTTTTTATTAATTAGCCACTAGTTTCGTCTCTTAGACTTGATAAAATATAAACCATATAGCTAAATAATAAAAACATAGTGGAACTCGTACACGGAGACTTTTATTAGCGTTGAGCTTGTATGATAATTTATACTGTAAGGTGTGACTCCT
The DNA here is from genome assembly GCA_910592155.1 of Ypsolopha scabrella. Lineage (NCBI taxonomy): Eukaryota > Metazoa > Arthropoda > Insecta > Lepidoptera > Ypsolophidae > Ypsolopha > Ypsolopha scabrella. Next base: position 3,510,152 of record OU342978.1, read on the forward strand.
TGATGTAACTTCAGTTCCACTATGTTTTTATTAATTAGCCACTAGTTTCGTCTCTTAGACTTGATAAAATATAAACCATATCGCTAAATAATAAAAACATAGTGGAACTCGTACACGGAGACTTTTATTAGCGTTGAGCTTGTATGATAATTTATACTGTAAGGTGTGACTCCTTGATGTAACTTCAGTTCCACTATGTTTTTATTAATTAGCCACTAGTTTCGTCTCTTAGACTTGATAAAATATAAACCATATCGCTAAATAATAAAAACATAGTGGAACTCGTACACGGAGACTTTTATTAGCGTTGAGTTTGTATGACTCGATTGGTGAATGTGTTAGAAATATTTATAATCAAAAGAAGTATGTCATGATCGTAGTGTGGTCTCTGCCTACCCCTGGTGGACAGGCGTACATGTATGTATTTACATGGCACTGTTTGCTTGTCTTCATCAACCAACACTGGTATATCATGCCAGTTCCCATAAAGGCCATGCAAAAAAAGTCCAAGAAAAAGGTATAACTTTGGGTGTGACTCCGTGTGACCGATGATGGTATGCGTGTCCAAGATGTTACAATAACATGTACAATTTCGAAATGTCCTTAACGCCTACGAATCCACTCCAAGCAGACGACATCGCAATTTGGTAAAGAAGTCGTGGGATTTAGACAAACTCGTTACTGTATTAAAGTCAGTTAAAATTGATGAGCGATTTTACCCCTTATTCCTCTGGTATAAGAGTCAACATTAGTTTAGTGACGTAGGGGAATGTAATGTTTATCTTAGTATGGAGTTAAACACTTGGCCTTAAAAAATAACTTGACTAGATCGCAGATAAGTACAGACACACTTGTGCGACGGCGAATTAAGTCAATGACGAATTCCCGCTGGTGTCTTTTGCAGGTTTTTAGGGTTCTAAACTCAAACATTAGAAGAACCCTTAATATATGACACGTTGTCCATCCGTCTGTCCGTCTGCCACAGCCACTTTTCTCCGAGACAGATAAAGAATTTGAGATTTTTTTATAGCTGGCTTGTTAATAATGTTTTTCTCTATGTAAGGGGGGCCAAAGTGTAAAATATTGTTTTAACCTTACGAAAGATGTATAATTTGAAAGGACGTTGTTTAATGAGTAAAACCATTGTAGTCTTTGTTTTTTTTTGTCGTTGGAATAAAAATAAAAAATTCTAATAGCTGGTCCCTCCCTTTATTTTGTAGGTATGCGCTACGCTCTTAGAACATATAACACGGGACTAGACAAGCGCACTTATCCCCCTCTGCCAAAGTACATGAATGTTTTATTCGGAAATACTCCCCGAAGTTATTCGGGGGAGAGTAAGAGGACAGCTCTCAGGCAAAACCAGGCGGCCCACCATTGCCTGGGACCGATGGATGGCGGTATACCCATCCCCAATTGCCGGGCCTTATATAAAACAGACTGGTGACGGGCAGCGGCGTCACTAGTGCGAGGATTTCGGCACCGCGCTCACCATCCCGCCTGTCCAGTGTGTGTGTGTGTGTGAGTATGGGCATTTCTTCCAGGACCGCCAAGGGTGGTGAAATCAGACTGATGGATGGATGGATGGAAGTTTATGAAAAAAATTGTCCCAAGTCAAGCTGTTTTTAGACTAAAATGGGTTATTTCTTTGAAACCACTTTGAAGTTAAACGTTTGGTTCTTGCATTAAAAAAAGTATTGCTCATTAAAATCATTGCAGGAAATGTAAATCTAAATAGTTTAATTGTTTACCTTTTACATTTATCAATAACTAGCCTTTGCCCGCGACTCCGCCCGCGTTTATTCAGTCTTTGCCCCGTTTTCAGCTTGGGTGTTATTTTATAAACAGCCCTTATAGCCTATGTCTTGACCTGAATTACTACAGTTATAATAATAAAAAAACGCATTCAAATCCGTTGAGTGGTTCTCGAGTTAAAACGGAACATACAGACCAACAAAAACATCTCTTGAAATTGATTCTAAACACATAATTTTTAAGTGTATCCTTATCTAGTTATTTACTTGGACGATATACTAAGTTTCGGTGGAATAAATGATAATTATTGAACTCATTTTTGGGTGTATAATGATGGTAACTTAACGGACAAAAAGCTCTGCCTTTCTTGTACAAAATACAACTTTTCAGAAAATCCATACATTTATATGTCATTTGATATAAAAAAAATGAAAAAGTAAACCTTTTGTAAATTTATTTACTTTTTGCAAAGTGGGCACAAAATTTGAAAATTGCTGAATAAAAAAATTGTGTAGTTCTCAGTACAGTATCAATAATCCATTTCATTTGAAATTTCGCGAGATACAACATTTTTACTACTTTACTATTGTATAGGTATAGATAAGAAATGTCGTGAGATCAGCGGCAGCGCAGCGGGTGCCAGAGTCCAGGGAGTGTATTTTTGAATTATTCGAATTTCAATTCGCATACGAATCCGGATGATTCGCATATGAATACAATACTAATTTTGTTCGTATGCGAATCATGCGGATTCATATGCGAATTAAAATTCGAATGATTCAAAAATACGCTCCCAGGTTGGACCCTGCTCCTTTAATATTACTCAATTGGAAAATGTTGTATCCTCTGTATATCTACTCTTAAGTAGGTGGACGCATCTTGCGAATTCTCGTGTTACATGGGTCTATTCGTAACACACACATTTAAGATGAATATCTAGGAATTCCACAATACGTATATTTATAAACCGGAAACACACCATATGACGTCACCGCTATGACAATAGCAAAGACCGCTTCACCAAAATGGCGACAAAGAGTTACCAACACTGCTCTAAAAGACAACTTGAAATCGTAAATTAAACGTCACAAGGTTGAATTTGCCTCGTCATCTTCGAATTGGACTTTTCCTAGCAATCTAGTGCTTTGTTGTCTACTCAGATTGTTTATGTAGGTGATCTCTTCATTCAGATGGCCATTTATCAAGTGATATAGTCATTTAGGTCTTTCTTTTGAGCTGAATTTAGATTACCGCATCGCTACATTGTAATTTAGCCATTGCATAAAGTGGGCTGATAGATAAGTGGTCCAGATATTTTTTGCCTCCAGTCTGTTTAGATTAAAAGTTACTTATTCAAGTACGTACGTAACTATTTGGAAATTGTATAATTTCGACCAAGTTCTAATCTTAGTATTATTTTCGTCCTTATTTTTACCTTCAATATCTATATCTGTACTAATAATAAAGTAGTAAAAAAGTCGTGTCTGTACATATTTATTAAGTTTTAATTATATGAATTGAACTGTACTGAGGCAAAAGCAAAAATTTTCAAAATTTTATTTTGTCTGTTCGTTTTAACTCGAGAACCACTCAACGGATATTGATGCGGTTTTTTTATTATTATCGTATTGGCCCTGCCTCCTGATTCTGTATCGTAAAATCAGTTGCCAAAACGAGTGCCTCTCGTCAAAAACATACATATCCGCTTATCTAAGGATACGTTCGCACTTGAAATCACGTCACAGTTCGGAAATACTTCAATACCCTTCGAAGGTTATTTTGGAAGTTAACTTTTTATCTGTTTTTGGTGAATAGCAACCATAGATGGTAACCGACATTGAGTTACATAATAGGGCTAGCCAACATATAGGAAAATTTATTAGAATAAGAATAAGAAATATTTATTTGCTAATATAAAGGGTGAATATTAGATATATAAGATCTCCTCATTAGCTAATTTTAGTTTAGCATGCAAATTTTTACAAACAGATTTTATATTAATAATTCTAAACAATAATTGACATAAATAAAAGAAACATACACAAAATATGAACAAAATAATAAATTAGATTTTAATTTAATTAATATGTCAACCTACATTGTTTGTATCTGCCATTAACATTTTGAATCAAAAAATTCTTTTACTTTGTAAAATATCCGATCTAATAACCGTTTTTTTAAGTGTGAGGTTGATTTTTTATACTCTGTGGAAGTTTGTTATAAACCATTATGCACAGCACATCGGGTAGCACGATTTATTATAAGTTTGTGTTTTAGGCTGGTGATCTTGAACTAGTCTGTTAGGATTTCTTGTATTCTTTGGATAAACATATTTAGCTGATCTAAATAAATGTAAGTTTTATCTTAAAAATAAAGCCAGTTCGAAAATATACAAGCACGGAAAAGTTAAAATTCTGAGTTTACTCAATAATGGTTTTCATTATTTGTCTTGAGAGATACCACAAATCGCACGAATACATTTCTTTTGTGCTATTAAAACTTAATTATTCAATCTCTGTTCCGTTTTCGGCTTGGGCGTTATTTTATTAACACCCCTTATAGTCTACATGTTGGCCATTATCATCGTACTGGCCTAATAAGATAACCGCATCCAAATCAGTTTCCCGAGTTAAAATTGAACATATGTACGTGTATAGAAGGACAAATTTTCAAAAAATTGTAGTTTTGGCTTCTGTAATAAATTAGTAATTCATAACACATTCCATTAAATATTTTGAAGAAATACTCAATAAACGGACTCGACTTTTTTACTACTTTATTATTAGCATACATAAATATAATTGCTATGAGATCGCAAACTGTGGTGGGTCTACAAAGTGAAAAAGTTTAAATTATTTAAAGTAGGTAAGGCGTATTATAGCAGCTAACGCAAAGTAAAATAATGTTTTACTAATAAATATGGCTTAATACCTTCAATAATCTTAATTTCGCTTGTCAGCTGGAAAAATCTTACAAAAAAAAACAATAAAATCACAAAATCGTGGGCAATAAACTCAAGTTCAGATGTCCATTCAAAGCATTTCATAACGCTTGTTTATCGCCAGTTTAGAATAAGCAATGAATGGAACCAAAATGTAGCGATAAGTCGTTACATTTCACACGTTTCACCATACTTTTATAATTTTAGGTACTTCAACGAGGCCATCCATGCTTTATTTCACGTGAATTTTGTAATATTTCGGACAAATTTACGGACAACTGTTAAATTTACGTTCGCTTGTTATCTTGGTTTATTGGATTGGCCTTAATTTCGCCTACAAATTGCTCTGTTTATTTGATTTATGTTGACCAATCATTGGGTCTGTAATTGTAGATGATTCAGTTTTAAGAGAATAGGTTCCGATTGCATTGATCGCTGTTACTCCATGCGGAAAGACCCGCAGTGCGAGAGGGACGGATTCTGGAAAATTATCAAAATGACTACTTTTATCACGAATTTTATTATTTAAAAAGAAACTAAAGTTTGTATCAAATATCTGTTTTGATAACAGTTTAATAAAGTTTATACAGACTTTAATAAATAAATAATATAATATGATTTTGCTCAAATAATGTTAAAACTCGACATGAAAACTTTTTTTGGAGTCATCTTTGATTTTTTGTGGCTCAATGTTGGAATGATTTCTGAAGATTCTGTTTCGATAAGAGTGTGCAATATATTCTTGACAGAAGTCCAAATTTTTTTCAAATATCTAGTATTGCTAGATTATTCAAACAAGGAAGAATAAATTATGGTTTTTCGGAACCTATCCTCTTAATAAAGAGTTTGCGTAATACTAGCGCTACACCAGCGTCATAGCGCGTTAAAATCTACTATACATCTTAATTAAGTATGTTATTTAAGTATGTGATCGCACCTTAGACCATTTAACACGGGACCTGGCAAAGCGTGACTCTTAGTACTGAAATTATTCTGCCGTTTTCCACGGGAGGGGAGGTAAACACGCACAGCACACAATCACTCATTCACGCACACTCCTGCGAAATATTGATATGTCACATTAAATCGAAAGCTGCAACACAAAGCAAACTTATATGAACAAATTGTTCATGTACTTCGGCAGAGGGGGATAAGTGCGCTTGTCTAGTCCCGTGTTATATGGTCTAAGGATCGCACCCACAGATAACTTTACTGGCAGTCCTATTATAATTGAGACGCATAGTAGATTTCAGCGCGATGCGACACAGTTGTAACCCTAGCCTAGCACAACAATTGAAATATGTACAAACATATACATAGAAATACTGTATATATGTACCTACTGGTAAATAAGCTTTGTGCTGGAATTGATAAACCGATTCAGTCTGTCTACGCACACCTCGGAGGTCTGAACATAAGTACAAATAATTTGAAATTGGTATTCTTTCGTTTACGTAGTTTTAGTTTTTTTGTTATTATTAATCCGTTATGAGACCTCCGCTGTCCGTCTGTCTGTCTGTCCGTCTGTCACCAGGCTGTATCTCATGAACCGTGATAGTTAGACAGTTGAAATTGTTACAGTGGATTTATGTATTTCTGTTGCTGCTATAAGAACAAAACAGAATAAAATGAACAAACCTGATTTTTTTGCTCGATTTTGCTCGATATTGATAATGGCAACAGGTAGACGCTTGGAATATTCACAGAATATTGAGTAATATATTTACTTTAAAAATAAAAAATTTAATTAAAATAAACCAAATATTTAAGGGTAGCTCCCATACAACAAACGTAATTTTTTTGCCGTTTTAATAGATAAAGGTACGGAACCCTTCGTGCGCGAGTGCAACTCGCACATGGCCGGTTTTTTATTGATTGACAACACGATTGATAATACAATAGATAGTTTTGTCATAAATATATGCTGATTCAAACTCTTCCGAAGAATCATCTTCGTCTAACATAGACGACAACGATTAGAATAGAGAGTTCAAAATTTGTATGTAAGGTGACTTTAATTTATCCAGCCAAATTCTTACTGAAGGCTTGGTAACTGCTCAGTCGCAAGGTTCAATTACCCTTTTTGTGAAATTTGTAAATTATTATTTTCGTGTTCCTCACAAACGCAAGCCCAGCCCCGAGTCAATTACTATGGGACGTCAAGATTTTATTTTGCGAAATTACCAAAAAGTGTTATAGTCCCGTGTTACTGTTCACTTACCAAGCCTCCAGTATGAGTTTGGCTGTATAAATTAAAGTCACCTTGTATCATTTATTCAAATAAAAATGTTTTGAACCCCTGAAAGTGTGAAAGAAAGTTTATCTTGCACTAGCTTTTGTCCGCGCCCTCCGCCCGCGTGTTATTCGGTTTAACGACATGCTTTTTTCCGAGATAAAAAGTAGCCCATGTGTTAAGTTAGGGTATAAGCTATATCCATTCTAAATTTCATCATTAGCGCTTTTTTTGTAATTTGTTATGTGCTTGTCCTTTTAGCCATATGTAATTTTCTTTTTCAATTTATTTCTCATTAAATGTTACCAACAGTATTTTGGAAGTAATCATACAGCAGAGGATAAATTCTCATATCTTTTAGCATTTAATGTTAACTTCATCTTTAAATAGTTCATTAGCGCTTACTCGACCGGTAGGATTCGAACCCAGGTCCCAAGATTGAGAGTCCGGCGTCCGACTGACTGTGCCTACAGCTACTTCAACGTCAATACGAAGTAGCCTATGTAAGGTAACTTTCGTGTATATAGCTTAAGAGTATGGCATAGGCTAGGAAAAAATGTTATTACCCGTCCAACACAAAAAGGTCAATCTCAAATACTTTATTAGCTTTTGATACAGGCGATTATTGGTTAGCTAATCGACCTATTTGTCTAGGATGCGTAAAACAGATCGGAGGGTTTTAAGCTAATACTGAAATATTTTGTAGGGAAAAAATATTGGATTTAAGTAGAAAACCTTTATATTATATTTTATGAAAAAAAAATCAAGTTGATCTCTTAGCCCCGTTCTTGAAACGAACGTTTGAAAACAGAAAATAAGAGGGTGGTAAACATTTTTTTTTGACATAGGTGTGACAAATTTTAGTACATTGTTTATAAGTAGATCACCTAGATAGAGGGTCAATAATTTAAATAGATTTTTTTAAATATTAGGATAGTCCTAATTTCTTCAAAAGTACCCAGGTTCAGGCCTTAATACTTGCACAAAAGTACGCTTTTTTATTTTTCAACCATAGATCTCGATGATATTTGAAAGGTTGCCCCACTCTAGACTTTTATCTTCCGACGCCCATGAGGAGCATACAAGTTCAACGCGTGCAAAAGGTATGTCATGTTAGGAGGTGTTGTCCAGCAGGATTATTCAGTCTGTCGATTATACATTATATTATTCATACATTTTTAGCTCGAGTTTTAGGAATCTCACTTCGATTTTTTCTCCGGCTTTGCCCCCCAGCGATCATATATTGACAGAATTTCAAAAGGCAAGTAATTGAATGGTATTTTTTATATATTCGGTCAGCAAAAAAAATCAAAGTTATATTGATATCACAATATGTTTTTATCAGCAGTAAAAAAACGCACCAGCAATACCAGGCCAGCAACTAAATCAAGGATTATCAGAAAATAAGTAGATATTTGGTCAGCTTGATAATGTATATATTTTAAAACAACCAACAACCTCGACTTTGAAATCTATCTCATTCTCAGCCAAACGGATGAAATTATAAGCTATACTATACTCTACTATACTATAACACATTACGAAAGGAAGTAAATAATGTCCGCTCTGTGACAAAATGGTTTTCACGCCACGATACGTGTGAACTCCACTTCAGCATTGAAAAATATCATCTTGGACTGGTAATTAAAATATTATTATAACAGATTGATAATGCTAAACTAGCTAGGCGTGGGACGTAAAAATAATACATACTTTATAATTACCAAAATATCTGAGGACTATTTGCTTCAACATTTTAATATAAAGTTGGGTTTATAGTACGCACTATTTATTGCTAAGTCTCAAGCTATGCCTTTTGGACGAGGTCATTTCAATGATATAACAGAACTTATTTGTTTTGAACTAAAAATTATAAGCGGATATATGTAGGTAGGAATAATGATTACTTTTTACTATGTCTCATCCTTTATATCGTGATGCCATCTACTAATAATGAGTAAAATTGGCTATAAATATTTTCTGAAATGGGGACAACAATTTTATTCTAATTTTAATATACAATCATGCTATATGTTTACATAGTCTGGCTTATAATAAAAACATATAAGTCGGAAACTTTTGAGATTTTCACACAATACACTAGAAGACTCTGGTTTAAAGTCAGATTGAGCACCCCATTTTGCATCAATCAAAACTTAACTTTATGACGATTCTTTTTGAAATAGCGCGCTCTAAGCCGTGGCTTATTAAACAAAGGAAAAACACGCGCCTAGGAAAAAAATTGGCCTATTGGTATTGGTATCATATCATACTTAGTGCAAATAGAAATTCGGTCCAAGCTAGACATAAATTCTTGTTTTTTTTTTCATGGACCAATTTTATTATTTAACGTATTGGACCCAAAGGGGCTCTTGAAATTATAATGCCCTATCCATACATATTTAATTTTGAACTTAATTAAGTAGTCTGAAATTCAAGAATTGTAAGTTTTCTTTATACTCAACTGTTATCTTGTGACGTTGACAACCTACGAAAGCCGTCAAGCGATCAAAGCGTCATACACTATATTTTTGTTTTAGGTGATTTAAACTTTATACCTGACTCATATGTTAATAAGATAAGTAATAAGTCTACAGATATTTTCGTGGAGTACATGAAAGAGTTCACTTCCAGCGCTAACTAGTTGTTTAAAATTTTATGCTAATCAATTAGAGCAAAATGTTTAATTAGGTTAATTAGATAATTTTGTACAAATAAATACGGGGTCAAAAGATCATTTAATCTGTTAAGTTCTCATTGCCGCTAAAACAAAAGTTTGTGGGAAATTGGAATTGCGGTGTACCGTCAGTGTTGCCACCATAGATAAGAGTATAAATTGCCACTCTTTGATTTTAGTTATGCCCTAACCCCAAACGCGCTTCTTCGTAATGTGATATATTATATACATAAACTATAGGCTAATTTGCATTACCATGTTATTTAAAGCTGGTTGTTTTCCTATCATAAATAAATAAATAAATATGTACCGTAACATAGTTATACGAAAGAAGTTCATATCTATCTTACTACGGATATAAATGACACGTATGACATTATACCCGTATACCCGTAATTTGCTGTAAAAGGTAATAGACAATGTAAGACGGATTGACTAAGATCAATATTTTTTTTTCTTTTGGACATAATTCCTATGGTTTTATATTTGCCTTTACTTAAGTAGGTATAAGAAAATTGTATAGATTAAGGTTATGTTACAAATGAAAAAATTCATGTTTGCTAAGTTTCTTGCCCTTCTTCTTAGCAATACTAATCGAATGGTGCGGATGGTTAGGCATTATGTACCTATATGTATAATATTTTTATTCCTATATTTCTTTACTTTATGCAGGTTTATAACTTTATTACATTTTTGTAACCCAACCTAAATATTTTTTGTATGTATTTCCCTTATTAGTATATTCATATTATTTTTTTATTCTAAAGATATTTATTGTAAAGATTAACTTTGACTTCTAGAAAGTATACTTTATGTATCTATTTTACAAAATAAATATTTTCATTTGATTTGATTTGACATAATACACAGTTTTCTATTGGCCGATGGCATTAGTGGCAAGACTTTAGTGCAGAAGAGCTGGCAAGCTTAGTTAGAAGGTTAGGTTAACCGCCAAACCTAACCTTCGTGATTATTTATTTTATGACAACCCTATAAGATTGCGTCGAAAGCTCAAATTTTATCATATATCTTATAGGATTTCTGGGTTGTCAATACTAATCTTTCAATGATGCTTTGACAGCTCGATATACACTGTCTGTCCCTCTTCAGGTAGATGAACAGAGTGAGACAGAGCACCGTATCAAGCGCTATCGAGCTCGATATACACCGTCTGTCCCTCTTCAGGTAGATCAACAGAGTGAGACAGAGCACCGTATCAAGCGCTATCGAGCTCGATATACACCGTCTGTCCCTCTTCAGGTAGATCAACAGAGTGAGACAGAGCACCGTATCAAGCGCTATCGAGCTCGATATACACCGTCTGTCCCTCTTCAGGTAGATCAACAGAGTGAGACAGAGCACCGTATCAAGCGCTATCGAGCTCGATATACACCGTCTGTCCCTCTTCAGGTAGATCAACAGAGTGAGACAGAGCACCGTATCAAGCGCTATCGAGCTCGATATACACCGTCTGTCCCTCTTCAGGTAGATCAACAGAGTGAGACAGAGCACCGTATCAAGCGCTATCGAGCTCGATATACACCGTCTGTCCCTCTTCAGGTAGATCAACAGAGTGAGACAGAGCACCGTATCAAGCGCTATCGAGCTCGATATACACCGTCTGTCCCTCTTCAGGTAGATCAACAGAGTGAGACAGAGCACCGTATCAAGCGCTATCGAGCTCGATACTATGGTTTTTCATGTTAGAGGCTTGCTGCACAGAGTACATTGTTATATACAGCTTGCTGGGTCGAAAGGCTTGGATGCCCAAACGATTGCTAAGTTTCTTGCCCTTCTTCTTAGCAGGATTAATCGAATGGGCGGATTCAGGCATTATATCTATTTATAGTTTATTTATCTATTAACTTATTTATTCATTGCATTATGTAGGTATATACAATATTTAAATTTTTTTAATTTTTATTTATCAACTTATTTATTAATTGCATTATGTATAATAATATTCTTATTCCAATAAGTCTTTATTTTATGCATGTGTATAACTTAGTAGCTCAACTTAAATATAGTTTTTTTTTATATATTTCTCGTAAGTATCATATTTGTTTCATCATAAAATTTTATTTTTATACAGATTAGATTTGAAATGTCAAACGTATACTCTATGTATCTATTTTACAAATAAACATTTTGAATCTTTGAATCGATTTGAAAAAAAATGTTTAACTGGTCAGGTTTAACGTTCGGTGGACACATCCTTTATCAATGATTTTTTGAGAGTGTTTTAGAAGTTAACATATATTTTCAAGCAAACGAAAAAAAACAAAAAGCATTAATTTTTAAATTAGACAAATAAATGAAAGAAAACACTTTAAAGAATTTTACAATTACTGCCTTCAAATTTAGAATGTGTAGCACTAAATCACTACCGAATAATATAAATTCCGGAAATACCGAAACTTCGTTTTAAAAGGCCATATCCATGTTACGATATGACGGTATGATGAAAGTACTAAAAATCAATCGCTCTGTAAAAATCTCAAAACGCAACTTTAATGCGTTCTCCTATAAATCCGGTTCTGTATAAATAAATATACATGAATTAAATTAATTAAAACTATTTATTAAAATAAATTCTTAATACATTTTAGGTATGGCACGTGCACAAACAAGTACTTGAAAATAGGAAAGATGCAAATAAATAAGAAATTGGTAGTGAGACTAGTTCCTCCCCGCGCATCTTCAGGTCTACTTCCCAGGCTTCACGATGGATGCAGCTTGCCCAACCACAGCGACTGCCGGGCCAGCTTTGATGAGGCCATCACGGATGTGTTTGCCAAATCTTTCCTGGAAAGGAGAGAAGAGTTAATTTAGACAAGTTGTCAGAAGACATGAAAAATTTATTTGATTCAATTGTTTCTTCTTTGCGTTTTATTTTGATACTTAGATATTATGAATAACGACTCGGAGCGGGCTCGTTAGTAATAATATAACTCGCAAAAGAGAAACAATTCAATCAAATAAATTCTAGGCCTTTATTTAGACGGCCAATATGAAGTGGTGTATGTCCCTAGTTTTTCCAAAAACATCGCGATAAAGGCCAGAAAAATATTTAACATATTGTTTTTGATCAAAGTTGTCGTCGTCGCGGACCGGGCTCTTAACAAAGACTTTTATTCTATTGAATACATGTTAAACATAGACCAATCTATTGTATTGATAGGTGAAAACTACTTTATTTTTGATGATTTATCTCCCACACCTCGGTCACGGAAAAATAATCACATTGTCAACTTCAAAGAGCTCTTTAATAAAAAAAACTATGCTTAAAAATTTTCTTTAACCAATCGAATTCTGAAATTTTATTGACAATTGTTTTATTTAATAAGACTGAAAAACATAATTAATATTACCCCAAATTCCAAGAAAATCTATCCATAAAGGCACACCTTACAAAAAATGTAATTTTGTGAAACTATGTACTGATGCAACGAGGAATTAAAGTTGTGTGCGATTGCAGAATTTCAAAGAAAGCAAAAAAACTGGACACATATTTTTATATTATTAAAAGAAACTAAAGATAGAGGCACACTTAGTGGAGGGTAAAAATTATTAGGGAACTCACAAGTTACAACCTTATAATATTTAATAACAGTAAAAATTCTGGACCCAAATACAACAGGCATAATTTGAGCAGGATGATATATCTTAACTTGTGTTGTGTGTTTGTTTGTAACCTACAGAACAATTAACAGATTAAGATATAAAAGCAGCCGAAAGTATACGACAAAATATTGCGCAGCTCTAAAGCAAACAGACATGGGCAAAGGCACGCGCAGAATGTGTACAGTAATTTTTATCACATATTTTTTATCATAATTACTAATACTATGTTAATATTTAACTACCTTGAAGGATCTATTTGAATTAGTCAAACAGTTGCGTGTTAAGGCTAGACGATTATTTTTTACCGCGAATTTTTCTTGTTTATGATTGTAATTCCCGTTTTTTCACTGACCTCTATTAATACCTACTACTCGTATATTGATAGAGTTCGGGGCATTTCTTACATATAAAGATAAAAAGTGACTAAGTTAGAGATTAAGATCGACCTTACGAGGCCTGACTTGCTTCTATCTTGATAAGTACAATATTATTTTATTTACCATTTTACGAAAGACTTGTATACTGTTGACTATATGTTAAACATAGAACAATTTTTTTTTATAATTTTGTACCTGCAGGCCTAACAGTTGCCACTTAAGGCTGTACCTGACCCTAGAATATGAAAAAAGCCAGATTTTCGAGGGTTCTTTTACGACTATTTTAATATTGGAAAAAATATATTTGATTTATTGATCTTTTATCTAGGTGATCTACTTATAAACAATGATTTATACTTTTGTCAAAAAAAATATGTTTTCCACCCTCTTTTTTTTGGTTTTCAAATGTTCGTTTCAAGAACGCGTTTAAGAGATAAACTTGTTTTTTTTTTTTCATAAAATAGGTAATAGAAATATAAAGGTTTTCTACTTACATCCAGTATTTTTTTTCCTATAAAATATTTCAGTATTAGCTAAAAACCCCCAGATCTGCTGTTTCGCGCGTAATTATTAGTATTACGCGTCCTAGACAAATAGGTCAATTAGCCTGTATCAAAATTTGACATTGGCCTTTTTGTGTTGGACGGGTAAAAACATTTTGTCCTAGGGTATGCCATACTCTTAAACACCATTTGACAGTAAATTCCTGGAAGTGGCACCATGCTAGGCCTGGCTAAAGGGTATTTTTATTAACGAATTTAAAATAGACGAAGGTTCTGATTTCTGTGCCAGAAGTGTTTGCTTCATCTAAGAATACTCTTAATTTAATTCAGTAGAGTGACTCATAATCCTACGCTTGTGTCCACACTAAGTACTGACGTACCTTGTGCCTTTGTCCTATTGTTCTGAGGCTTTGTCAGTACCTATTTAATCAGATTGACAGGAAATGTAAGTCAGCCTAATTTACCTTCAGTTAAGGACTATTTCGCAATAAATAATTTGAAGTAAGAACTGAGCTGAAACTTAAACTAAGTATATTACATTCATAATCTGCCACATGGTCTATGCAAATATATTTTAAAAAATGATACCCCTCATTTTCAGGCATGTAACGTACTACTCTTAATTTCACAAAGAGTAAAATAATATAACAATAAATAATAATTGAAGAGAAGACGAGAGATACGTACCAGTTTCTTGAATGGTTTCCATCTGGGACTTGGCGCTGAAGACACACTGGCCACAGCGAAGATCAAAGCGAAAACGAAGAAAAACAGACTTTTGAAGTTCATTATTGAATTTGAAATTTGTTTTCCTTCTCTAGACCTCTTACTTCCTAACAGTCTTATTGAATGATGCATGAAAAGACTCGGACCGGTGTTTATATACAGAGCATGATGTTCAGAATGTCTGGTGTACTAGGGGACTCCCGTATGTCGTGAAACTTTGTAAAGCCCCAGAGTCCGTTATCGCCTTTGGCGCAGTGAATTCCCAATGACACAGCAACATGTTTGGCTCGCTTTGTTCCGTGGACAGAGTATTTAGTTTAACGAGTTTTTTTCTTTTTTTGTATATGTTTGTTTGTGGGATTTCGAAAAAGGAAAAAAATAATACTTATTTTTGGTAAAAATTATAATTAGTTAATATCTAAATTTATTTTCTCCTCTAAAATTAGTAAAATTGTACAATTAAAATAAATAAATAAAAATATCAATTATACATACTTACATAGATACATACATATACTCATCCTTCTTATTTTTGGTAAAAATTATAATTAGTTAATATCTAAATTTATTTTCTCCTCTAAAATTAGTAAAATTGTACAATTAAAATAAATAAATAAAAATATCAATTATACATACTTACATAGATACATACATATACTCATCCTTGTCTCCCAGAGGGGTAGGCAGATAGTATAGATTTCCATCTGCTACGATCCTGACACACCTATTTTGCTTAGTAAATTGTATTTTTATAATAACGTTAATATCAAAACAACACAATATCGTCACGACATGAATCCCCGAGGGGGTGTCAGAAGTGTTCCCGAGTGTGAACTTCACAGTCCACACCCGGTACACCCGCGTTTCACCGACGATTATCACGTCCTAACGTGATGGGTGGTGAGAGCCCTATCGCCGTACTTTGGGCACAAATACACGCTTTTTAGGGCATGCAGGTTTCCTCACGATGTTTTCCTTCACCGTTCAGCAAGTGGTAAGTATCAGGTAAAAACACAAATACTATGCACATAAATCATAGTCATCTTAATATATTATTCTATAAATGCACATAAATAAATTCCGAAAAAGTCAACCGGGGATCGAACCTGGGTCTCAAGATTGAGAGGGCAGCGATCAACCTTCGATCAAATAAACCCTGATCGAAGGTTCTACCGCCTATGTACCACCGCCGCTTAAGGCTGTACCTGACCCTAGAACATGAACAAAGCCAGATTTTCGAGGGTTCTTCTGAAGAAATTAGAACTATCTTAATATTGGAAAAAATATATTTGATTTATTGATTTTTTATCTAGGTATATACATTTAAGATAAAATAATTTAAGATTACATATATACATTTGTCAAAAAAAAAGCTTTCCACCCTCTTTTTTTTGGTTTTCAAACGTTTGTTTCAAGAACGTGGCTAAGATATCAACTTGATTGTTTTTTTCATAAAATAGGTAATAGAAATATAAAGTTTTCTACTTAAATCCAATATTTATTTCCATACAAAATATTTCAGTGTTAGCTATAAAATATCTCCGATCTGCTGTTTCGCGCGTAATTATTAGTATTAACGCGTCCTAGACAAATAGGTCGATTAGCTCACCAATAATCGCCTCTATCAAAAGCTAATAAAGTATTTGACATTGACCTTTTTGTGTTGGACGGGTAATAACATTTTTTCCTAGCCTATGCCATACTCTTAATTTATATTTATAATTAGCTTTTATAATAAACACAAGGAAGTATATAGTTACATAAATGTGCTATATTTCGACTCCTCAGTGGAGTTGTTATCCGGTGAATATAGCACATTTAACACGGGTTTACATTGTGACTTTTAACCTAACCCCGATAATTTAGTATTGTGTAGAAGAATACAAACTGGTTTTGTTAAAACCATTCAAAATCATATTCATGATTATTTTTTGAAGTTGGAGCCCTTTGAAGATTTTCGTCCAAATCAATCCAAAGAAATCATGGTCACCCGAAGAGATAGATAACCAGATCGCGCGAAGTTATTTTTATTATTGATCCCGCTAATTTGGACTATTTTCAACTTTATCCGTATAGCTCTAGGATAACCATCCATCCATCCATCAGCCCGTGTTCGTCCACTGCTGGACATAGACCTTTCCCAAATTTCGCCACTCATGTCGGTCCTCCGTCCTCCTCATCCAGCCGCCCCCCGCAACGTCCTTCAGGTCGTCGGTCCAGTGGGCACGAGGTCGGCCTACACTACGCTTTGCTGTACGTGGTCTCAATTACATAGGTAACACTAAAAGTTTCCGGAACTGGCCACTTACATAAACAATATTTAAAAATTTATTGCAACATTTGAAAATAGAACTCTTTGGCTGTTGAATGCAGTTTGTTTCATCTGACTGTCTTTTGTTTTTACCTTGTGGCGCCATTTAAAAAATTGTGTGTCTGCATCAACATGGATTTAACTCGGGAAAATTTTCGTAGTATGATTTTCTACGATTTTAAGTGTAATTTGACAGCTCAACAGAGCATCGCTCGGCTTGAAACAGCTTTTGGCAATGAAGCACCATGCAAGGCGACTGTTTATAGCTGGTTTGCAGAATTCAAGCGTGGTCGTATCAATCTCAGTGACGAATCTCGCGATGGTCGGCCGTCCACCACTGTGACCAACAAAAACATCGATGCTGTGCGCCGTATGATTGAAACAGACAGGCATGTGACCTACCATGAAATTCGCGCATCCTTAGAAATAGGCATGAGTCAAATACAATCAATCCTACACAAACATTTGGGTGTGAGAAAGCTGTGCTCGCGGTGGATCCCACACAACTTGACCGAGGCTCAAAAAACGGACCGCGTCACTTGGTGCAGTGCCATGCTTACCAGATTCAACGAAGGTGCGTCAAATTTGGTGTGGAACATAGTAACAGGTGACGAAACATGGATTTATTGCTACGATCCCAAAACAAAGCAGCAATCGAGCGTATGGGTCTTTCAAGATGAGCCGAAACCAACCAAAGTGGCGCGCGTGAAAAGTGCATCTAAGCGGATGATTGCTTCTTTTTTTAATAAAACTGGACACGTGGCTACTGTTGCTTTAGAGAATCGTCGTACCGTGAATAGTGACTGGTACACGACCATTTGTTTGCCGGAAGTTATTGACGAACTCCGTAAAAATAACCGTAAACGCCGTATCATCCTGCACCACGACAATGCTAGTTCTCACACGGCCAGACAGACAAACGACTTTTTGAAGACGAAAAATGTAGAACTCATGAGTCATCCTGCATACAGTCCCGACCTGGCACCTTGTGACTTTTTTCTGTTCCCAAAAATTAAGAACCAATTACGCGGTCAACGATTTTCATCACCAGAAGAGGCTGTCGAGGAGTATGAAAAACACGTTTCAGAGGTCACCACAGGGGAGTGGCGCACAAAAGTTTTCAAAACTGGTTTGATCGAATGAAAAAGTGCATAGACGCCAAGGGAGATTATTTTGAAAAACAATAAATTAATTTTGTACTTTTAATAGTATTTTTTCATATTCATTCCGGAAACTTATAGTGCGTCCCACGTATAAAGCCTTTCGGCCCCAACGGCGACAAATATGGCCTGCCCACTGCCACTTCAACTTACTGATTCTGCAGGCTATGTCGGTTACTTTCGATCTCCGACGGATCTCCTCGTTTCGGATTCTATCCATCAGAGATACCCCAAGCATAGCCCGCTCCATAGCTCGCTGAGCGACCTTAAATCGGTGGATCAGACCCTTTGTAAGAGACCACGTCTCAGCGCCATACGTCATCACAGGAAGGACGCACAGGAGAACCATTAATTTTATTTTGAAGTAATATTTTTAATAATATTTTGATTTTATTTTTACATTTAAATTGTGTTCTACTAACGTTTCTCAATAACCTCTAAAATTATAGGAGTTTGTTTGAAAGTCAATTTGTATATTTTTTGTGTTTAGTAACACAATTTACTGGTAAAAATTAAGAATAAAGGTGATGTGAATTTCGGTAGCCCTCTCCAATAGCTACTCGTATGTGCAGCATAGAACATACTATTGTGCCTAGTTCCAAATCCTTAATCGTTCAGAGTTATACTGTACTGAAGATGTCAGTTTTAGCATTAGTCAAATAACCGTATTTTTGACTTACTAAGCTATAAATCATTGTGCATAAATCAAAAGGCGTCACACACTTTTTGTGGAAGTTACTGGAAAGCCATCCTCAATTTGCATTTTTTTTTTTCGATGCATCCTGCTTTTCTCTATCCCGTTTTGTGCTTCCTTATTGTTTCGTTTTCCAAAGCTTTCCTTCTTATAACAGCAATTATTAATAAAAAAAAAAGATTTTCGATATAGGATTTAGGTTGGGGAAAAAGTTTCTTCGCATTTTATATGAAAATTCAAAACATTTTTTTATATAGTTTATTTACATTTAACTAAAGTATGTAGGTGCCATTTTGTTCGATAACTTTCTGCCATCTTGCAGGTAGGGACATCATCCCATTGCTATAGAAATTATGGGGCTTCTGATCAAAAAACCGCGACAAGTGGTTTTGGCAGTCCTCTCGTGATGTTAACCAACACTGCCTAAAAAATTCTGAAGAGACCGAAAAAAGTGGAAATCTGAAGGTGCAAGGTCAGGACTATACGGCGGATGCATTAATACGTCCCAGCCAAACTCTCTTAATTTTTGCTGAGTGGCTAAAGATGTGTGAGGTCTAGCGTTATCATGATGAAAAAAACCACACCCCTTCTGTTGACTAATTCCGGCCGCTTTCTCTCAACTTCTTGCTTTAATCTCATCAGTTGTTCGCAGTAGAGTTCAGAATCGATGGTCCTGCCTGGCGGTAACAGCTCATAATGAATAATGCCCTTCCAATCCCACCATACACACAGCATTACCTTGTTGCGAGATAACCCGGGTTTTGCCAGACTCTGTGAAGCCTGACCAGCCTTTGACCACGACCTTTTTCGCACGTTCTTGTCGTACGTGATCCACTTTTCATCACCAGTTATCGGGTTTTTCAAAAATGGTTTGGTTTCATTACGTCGTAATAAAGAATCACAAATGAGTACACGGTTCATTAAGTTTCTTTCAGTGAGCTCATGAGGCACCCACATATCGAGCTTTTTTGTGTACCCAGCTTTTTTCAAATGCGCCAAAACTGTTTTGTGGTCAATCCCCAGTTCTTCAGCTACATCGTAACTACTGACATGCCGATCTTCCTCCACTTTTTCCAAAATGGCATCCATTTTATCCGTAACAGGGCGCCCGAGACGACTAGAGGAGATTACTAGAGGTATAACCACAAAATTAAAGTAATTTTATCTCACCAAAGCCTATTTACAACACAATGGCGTGCTTTCTTTGCAGAGCGCACGTTTCATACAGTTTTTTTTCTTGAGGCAAAGGTACAGTATACATACAGCCAATAATGTGAAAAATATTTTTGTTTGTGGAAACAAAACACGTATTTTTAAATGAGATAATCAAGAATCTTAAGTGTTATGGTGTTTATCATCATTTAATTCAGCTATACACCATATACTAAATACTGCCGTGGATTCGGTTGAGCACCGTGCAGTTAGACTTGTTGGCGTTAAATCGGTAATGGGTGCTGAATAACAAAGCCACGAATACCGTCGAAATATTGATTGCTAGGTTTTCAGTATTCTTAATTTCACTATATCGGCTTTGATCAAAATTACAAAATGCAAGTTACTTTAATGAGTTGCCCTAAGACTCCGGTTGTACGTAAATAAATATACATAAATTAAATTAATTAAAACTATTTATTAAAATAAATTCTTAATACATTTTAGGTATGGCACGTGCACAAACAAGTACTTGAAAATAGGAAAGATGCAAATATATAAGAAATTGGTAGTGAGACTAGTTCCTCCCCGCGCATCTTCAGGGTTACTTCCCAGGCTTCACGATGGATGCAGCTTGCCCAACCACAGCGACTGCCGGGCCAGCTTTGATGAGGCCATCACGGATGTTCTGCCCGACCCTTTCCTGGAAAAAGAGAGAATAGTCAATATCTACAAGTCGTCCGAAGATGAAAATTATATGTACGTGTTGCCTGTTTGCTGCATAACTAAAAAAAACTCCTGGTGCTAAGAGGAAATAAAACTGTCCGCTATTGCAGACAAAAAAAAATCTAGACGCGTTGGACTTAAACCCTATGGACACACTTATTCTAGAGTAAAAATTTATAAGGGAGTTTATTACTTCAATAATAGTAAAAGTGCTGGATCCAAATACCATACGACAGGCAATATTGGAGTAGGATGATATAGTATAAGGACAAAAAATTCGTCTCACGAGCAAATAGACGTTGACGAAGCCACGCGCAGAAAACAGGTATTTACATAGTTACTGCAGAAGCAAAATAAATCCCTCAGTACCTATTTGATGAGATTGGCAGGTTAGGTAATTTAGCACATATCTATTACCTGCAGTTAAGGACTACCTATTTCGCAATCAATAATAATTTGGGACTGCGCTAAAAGTTTAACTAAATATATTCATAACTTGAATGTAGTGTCAATAAAAGTAAAATAATATAACAATAAATAATAATTGAAGAAGAGACGAGAGATACGTACCAGTTTCTTAAATGGGTTCCATCTGGGACTTGGCGCTGAAGACACACTGGCCACAGCGAAGACCAAAGCGAAAACAAAGAAAAACAGACTTTTGAAGTTCATTATTGAATTTGGAATTTGTTTTCCTTCTCTAGACCTCTTACTTCCTAACAGTCTTATTGAATGATGCATGAAAAGACTCGGACCGGTGTTTATATACAGCGCATGATGTTCAGAATGTCTGGTGTACTAGGGGACTCCCGTATGTCGTGAAACTTTGTAAAGCCCCAGAGACCGTTATTGCTGTTGGCGCAGTGAATTCCCAATGACACGGCAACGTTTTGGCTCGCTTTGCTCAGTGAGTTTTACTGCTGTTCTTATAAGATATATTTTATTTTTGGTAAAAATTATGCCAAAAGCTAAGTATAATATGATTAAAGGATGATGCAAATTTTGGTACCCCTCTCCAATTGCTATGTGTGATACATCGTTGGATAGGTCTTTTTGAGCTTAAGGTGGTTAAACCGAATCTCGGTGCAAAATGCAAATCATAATATTGTTTTCCTTATTTTTGAATAAAAAGTATGCAAAAATTGCGTTTTAAAGCAATTAGCGGAAATTGATTACTAATAATAGGGTTCTCGCATTAAAATTATGTTATTTTATGCCTAAAATTTTGATTACATTCGATAAATACACTTTTAAGTTTGTTAATCAAATGCAATCAAAATGTGAAACCGTAATTATTACAAATCAATTTCCGTTAAACTTGCTTTTAAGCTTTTTGTAATTAAAGTGCAATATGTACATCGCACAACGAAAGAGATAACTTATCTGAAAAAGTGCGCGACCCAGTATTGCGGTGACCCAAGAAATGATTGGATGCTGCTGTTTTTAAGTGAATAATAATTAATGCAACATGACACGAGAGCGTTTAAAAACAACGCCTGTTTTAGATAATAAGTTTATATGTGTACAACAGCCGTTATTTTTATTTTTACTTTATTAGTATGGGCGGACTACTGCTTTAAACTGAAAAAACAGCCTTCACTTTGCATTTATTTTTTCGATACAGCGAATTTTTCTCTGTCACCTTTTGGGCTTTTTTATCGTCTTGGAAAACATGTTTTTTTTCGAAACCCTATCTATTGTGGTATGTGAATTCTACTGTTTTAAAATCCATTTTTCACTACCTATGTTATCTTAACAGAAGTTGATATCGTGCCTAGTTCCAAATCCTTTTTCCGTTCGTATTTTTGACTTACTAAGCCTTTTTGAACATGAATCAATAGGCGTCACACACTTTGCGGAAGTGCTGAAAATACTGATATCATCTCGCCTGTTAAAAAATTAAACAGCAGTTAAACAACCTTCAATTTGCATCCTTTTTAGGGTACCGTAGTCCGACAAGGAACCCTTATAGTTTCGCCATGTCCGTCTGTCCGCGGCTTAACTCAGAGACTATTAGTACTGAAAGCTGTAATTTGGTATGGGTATACAGTATACATACATATTAATCACACCCACAAAACGATCAAAAGAAATCTCGAAAAAAACTAGTTTTAATGGTATCTCCTATACACGTTAATTAGGGATGATTTTTTTTTCTCGTCTATCCCATAGTGTGGGGTATCTTTGGATAGGTTGTTTAAAATGGGTGTGTGAAAATCATTTTACTGTTTAGGGATCCATTGGCGAAATATTAAGCTTGAAAGTGCTAATTTTTTTTGAGTCAAGTGTCCCCTCCCTCTCCTGCCAGCTAAACGATTGTTTATGAATATGTGGAAAATGTTTATGTATGTATTAATTTAAAAGGAAAACTGTCACAGCTAAGTAGGCTTTACAGGTTTACGAGTACAGGTCGCACCAAACTTTTAGTCCCCTCTAAGCACGACAATGTATGGGCCGTTCTTCGAAATGTATGGGACTAGAAGTTTGGCGCGATCTGTATTAGTAGATCCAATTATAAAATGTACTGGGCAACTACGGAACCCTACACAGCGCATGGCCCGACACGCGCTTGGCCGGGTTTCTTATGAATCACGTTCTGGGCTTCCTTATTGTTTTGTTTTCTAAAGCTTTTGTTCTTTATAACATTTGAATAGGCATGATGACATTTTTTTTTAATTAGTCCGTCAGTTAGATAATCAGAAAATATTGGACACGTATTTTTTCTTTTTTCAATTAAACAAAAAATTATGAAGGTATAGCCCGCTGAAGTTCCGCGTGACGTCACATCTAGCTACAATTTTACTTAGAAGTGACTTCCCCCACTCCCAAACTTTGACGCGCTTTATCTCTGTCATTTTTTGTTTGATTGACAAAAGAAAAAATACGTGTCCAATATTTTTTGATAATCTAAATGACGGGCTGAATAGAATAATATTTTGTTTACCCTGTCTACAAGCCTATTGTATATATATATATATAAGACTAGCTAAATACCCCGGTTTTACTTGCAGTTTTTTTTGTGCAAGTCGGTATAACGTATGAAAATAATTAATAGTTACCTACAGTTTAAGACGACATCAGCTCGAATTGCGGTACACCAAGCGCGCCGCGAAGCTGAGAATAACAGTGCAGATTACCATTGTTTTGAATTTAAAGAAAACATACTTCTTTACTGGACACATCTTAATTGGTGTTTAGCTACCGACTTCTAACTCCAATTCCAACCTCCAACTTCGGACTTTTGAAAGTTATTGGAATATTGGAAGTTATTATAATATATTTTCACCCGTACTTGTTTTCAGTTGTTCCTATCTCTGTTCTCCGGTGACTTTGGTGTGAAATAGAGCCCTAGTGTGAAATAGAGCAGAGTTATAAGCTTTCATTTAAGACATATTTCAGTTCTGTTGGACCTATGCCCATTTCCCCTATCATCCTTTTTTCACATATCCATAAACAACCGTTTAGTTAGCAGGGGGGGACACGGACACTTGACTACAACCAAAAATTTGCACTTTGCTTAATATTTCACAAAATAATCCCAGGATATTTTTAACATCCAATCCAATGACACCCCACACCATGGAATATACGAAATGAAAAATTCATCCCCACTTCGCGTGTAAGGAAGTAACCCAAACATATTTTTTTTTCTATGTGTTATTTTACTACTTTGTCACCATGATTATCATGTAATACCCTAAATACTAAATTATAGTTTTCTAGCACTAAGAGTCTTTGAGTTAAGCCGCGGACAGACAGACAGACAGATAAACGGACGGACATTGCGAAACATCGAGTTTCTTGTTCACTACGGAACCCTGAAAAACGAAACCTGTATAGAATCACTTTGTTGTTCTCGATATCAAGTTGAAACTTGTAGTCTATGGTTCCAAAAAAAAATAATTGAAATAGGCGTTACCTTGCGGAAGTCCATCACTAAGTAAAGGATATATGAATATAATTTGCAATATTCCGCTAAACAATTGTTGCAAAAAACAATAAACAATATTGCAAATTATATTCATATATCCTTTACCAAAAAAAATTATAATGAAATGGGTGATTAATATTGTACTGAAGCCAAAACTACCATTTTTAGAGTTTTTGTCTGTATGTATGTTCCGTTTTAACTCGAGAACCACTCAAAGGATTTGGATGCGGTTGTTTAAATTTATCATCCCAGTAACTCTGGTTAACATAAAGACTAAGTATATAAGGGGTGTTCATAAAAAACGCCCAAGCCGAAAACGGGGCAGAGATTGAATAAACGCGGGCGGAGCTAGTAAACGAATAAGCTGACCGTGTTGTGCTTTTCTGATCCAGCGCATCCTTGAAAGGAAATCGTAACATCTACGTGCGGACGGACGGCTTGGAAATTAAATCAATTTAGTTTTGAATCCAACATTTGCTTTAGAGTCAACATTTTACACAACTAATCTAAATTTCAGATCTGTAACTCATTCCGTCTGCAAGCTAGAGACGGACAGACATACAGACGTTTAGCCCTTTGGGCGCAGGAACTTAAAAAGTACGATTTTTATTTTTATATAAAAAAATTGTTAGGGTTTATGGATATTGTTAACATCCATATAATAAAATATGTTTGAATTCTGATTACGAGTACTATATTTGTCAAATAAGGAGAAAAAGTGTGTTTGAAGCACAGACGTATAATATAGTAGCAGACCTAACATTAATAATAAACGCATAGAGTCGACGCGTGGCAACTTTAGCTCCGTGAACTACGGGCTCTTTTAAATATAAATAATGCTTGTTTCCAAACAAAATATATACTAGAGATTAGTTTAGGAATTAACAAATATGTTCCAAGAATAAGCCAGCCAAAACAACCCATTTTTATACGTTTCTTCGTACCATGAAGCCTAAATGTAGCATATTTTTTGTATAGAAACTTGCCACGCTATTTAATCCTTATGTTTGGTCTGCTACTTAGTAATAAATTACATGTCTGTGGTTCGAAGACCTCATTTCAATAATTATTTCTATCGAGGAAAATTCATCCATTAATGTTCCAAAAACAAAACCCTACACTATAGTCAAAATAAACGTACCAGAACTAAATTAATTTTGTTTATGAAATACTCAAGGTTTACTTATGTGTACTTTCAAGATATTATGTAGGTTTACATGTAAATAAATTAGGGAACCGTGCTATACCGGGTGTAAATGCAAAGTCAAGAATCCCTTTAGGGTATGAAAGTATACACGATTCTGATGTCATTGCGAGAAAAAAAAATATACCTTGAATTTTTCTAAGCTATGGCTACGCAGCTCACCGGCCTCCCCACACACCTAATTGTACCCCGCAACCCGCACCCCTCATCCGGGTAGCCAGCGACCAGTGATTAGTGTATTTAGAGTAAAGAAAATCGTCTTATTCTGAGGTACTGGTACTTTATTTAGAGATCCCAGTATCTAAAATAATATCTTTACCGATCATACTAACACAACCTTAAAGGATTCTTGCCTTTGCTTTTACACCCGGTAGTAAATCTATGGCCGAGCGAAGCGGGGCGAATCTAGGCGACCTTTTAACCGAAATCATGAGATATGCAAAAATCTTTCTTGTCATCGCACCTATTTTTACATTTTTGTTTAATTATGACTTTATTATTAAATCTTTCCATTTGCTTTTATATTTTTAGACGTAAGTTAGTGGTTATTCTCAAGTTTGGCCGGCTAAAGTTGAAATAGACTGATTTCGAACATTAGCTAATGCCCAAAGCTAATTTTAAGTTCATGAAAGAAATATGAATTGGTTAACACATTTTTTTTGTTTTTCTCAATTTAGACATGGGGGTACTAGGTTACGAGTAAGTTGACATAGGTATATTAAACAAAAATTCGTCAAGCCGTTTCCCACATGGAAGTGCCCAATTAGTATGTTTTTAAATACTATTTTATTTTTATATCACATGTGATGATGTAGGTATATATTTACAATCAAATCGTGAAGCTCTTTCATTTGATGTTGTATCAAAAGAAAATATAAAAAAATTCTATATATAAGGTCCAGCAATTCAAAGTGAAAAAAATTTAACAGATCACAGAGTATCCTTAATATACCACATTCCATCAAAAAAAAAATTTTTGCGCCTAATGTTTTTTACCTTTCCATAGAAATTTTGTCAACTGATTGAATTCGTACTGGGAAGTAAAAAAAGTATTTGAGCAAAAAAATTTTCTTCTGGTATTTGATCAGTGAACGATACATGATCTACCCTAGAATTATTTTCACTTATTATTGTAGGACCTTTTATAACAGCCAGGGGGGCTTAAAAATGATCGTTTGGACCTCAAATACATGTAATTAATATACCTATATTTGATTGAAGGTTCCTGATGGAACTCCATTGTAGCAATGAAAAGTTTTACTTCTACAAGTTCCACAGTGTTTATTTACTCTCTTAGCAACCTGTTTAGTTTAAAATATCTTCAGGCAAAGTTATTTAAGTATACATTTATTTGATGTGTTTAAATGACAAATACATGTGTACCAAACGACTTGCTTTTATTAATTTGCGGCTTTTTTATCCGTACAATCGTCCACCGTACACTACTGCTCTGGATTCGGTTGAGTACCACGCATTTAGACTTGATGGCGTTGAATCGGTAATGGATGCTGAATACCAAAGCCTCGAACACCGTCGAAATATTGCTTGCTTGGTTTTCAGTATTCATAAAAAGTTTTACCATATCGGCTTTGGTCAAAACTACAAAATGCAAGTTACTTAAATGAGTTGCCCTAAAACTCCGGTTATACGTAAATAAATATACATGAATTAAATTAATTAAAACTATTTATTAAAATAAATTCTTAATACATTTTAGGTATGGCACGTGCACAAACAAGTACTTGAAAATAGGAAAGATACAAATAAATAAGAAATTGGTAGTGAGACTAGTTCCTCCCCGCGCATCTTCAGGGCTACTTCCCAGGCTTCACGATGGATGCCGCTTGCCCAACCACAGCGACTGCCGGGCCAGCTTTGATGAGGCCATCACGGATGTTCTGGCCGACCCTTTCCTGGAAAAAGAGAGAATAGTCAATATCTACAAGTCGTCCGAAGATGAAAATTATATGTACGTGTTGCCTGTTTGCTGCATAACTAAAAAAAAACTCCTGGTGCTAAGAGGAAATAAAACTGTCCGCTATTGCAGACAAAAAAAAATGAAAAAATCTAGACGCGTTATTTTTTATGTATACTATACGGGTACACTTAGTGTAGGGTAAAAATTATTAGGAAACTTACAACCTCATAATATTTAATAATAGTACAAATATTGAACCCAATACCTTATGTACAGATCAAAAAACGGATAAAAAATTCAAGCCAAGAAGTATACGACAAAAAGCTCTCCTGAGTAGAGCCGAACTTAGCCGAAGACACACGCAGAAAATAGGTATAATTCTATGTGTGAAATAAATCCCTCTATTTATTTGGTCAGATTGACATGCAAGCCCATATTATCTAATTTTAGACTGCGCTAAAAGTTTGACTAAATATAAGGTGACTTTACTTTATACAGCCCAACTCAAACTGGAGGCTTAGTAAAACAAACAAATACTCTTTATTGTGCACCGAAAAAAATACATAATACAAAGGTAACACTAAAAGTTTCCGGAACTGGCCACTTACATAAACAATATTTAAAAATTTATTGCAACATTTGAAAATAGAACTCTTTGGCTGTAGAATGCAGTTTGTTTCATCTGACTGTCTTTTGTTTTTACCTTGTGGCGCCATTTAAAAAATTGTGTGTCTGCATCAACATGGATTTAACTCGGGAAAATTTTCGTAGTATGATTTTCTACGATTTTATGTGTAATTTGACAGCTCAACAGAGCATCGCTCGGCTTGAAACAGCTTTTGGCAATGAAGCACTGGTTTGCAGAATTCAAGCGTGGTCGTATCAATCTCAGTGACGAATCTCGCGATGGTCGGCCGTCCACCGCTGTGACCAACAAAAACATCGATGCTGTGCGCCGTATGATTGAAACAGACAGGCATGTGACCTACCATGAAATTTGCGCATCCTTAGAATAGGCATGAGTCAAATACAATCAATCCTACACAAACATTTGGGTGTGAGAAAGCTGTGCTCGCGGTGGATCCCACACAACTTGACCGAGGCTCAAAAAACGGACCGCGTCACTTGGTGCAGTGCCATGCTTACCAGATTCAACGAAGGTGCGTCAAATTTGGTGTGGGACATAGTAACAGGTGACGAAACATGGATTTATTGCTACGATCCCAAAACAAAGCAGCAATCGAGCGTATGGGTGTTTCAAGATGAGCCGAAACCAACCAAAGTGGCGCGCGTGAAAAGTGCATCTAAGCGGATGATTGCTTCTTTTTTTAATAAAACTGGACACGTGGCTACTGTTGCTTTAGAGAATCGTCGTACCGTGAATAGTGACTGGTACACGACCATTTGTTTGCCGGAAGTTATTGACGAACTCCGTAAAAATAACCGTAAACGCCGTATCATCCTGCACCACGACAATGCTAGTTCTCACACGGCCAGACAGACAAACGACTTTTTGAAGACTAAAAATGTAGAACTCATGAGTCATCGTGCATACAGTCCCGACCTGGCACCTTGTGACTTTTTTCTGTTCCCAAAAATTAAGAACCAATTACGCGGTCAACGATTTTCATCACCAGAAGAGGCTGTCGAGGAGTATGAAAAACACGTTTCAGAGGTCACCACAGGGGAGTGGCACAAAAGTTTTCAAAACTGGTTTGATCGAATGAAAAAGTGCATAGACGCCAAGGGAGATTATTTTGAAAAACAATAAATTAATTTTGTACCTTTAATAGTATTTTTTCATATTCATTCCGGAAACTTATAGTGCGTCCCACGTAATAGAAAAGTTAACAAATGTTAAAGACACAATTGGCGGTCTTATCGATTCCAGACAACCTTTGGGTGGAATTATTGTACGGGAAAAACGCGAAAGCGGTGTACATAAAAGCAAACTATACAATACAAACCCTACACACAAATACTTAAATAGAATATAGAATAGTTATATAAACTAATGTATATTCATATCACATACATAATATAAAAATACAACAGCTGAATCAGATGCAGAAGAATCAAGTCAGAAAAGGAAGTTAAAAAGAGAGAAAATGATCTTTTACCAGTCTCTTGAAGACATCATAGTAAGTGATGATCAGTAACCCGAATAGATAACATTTTTTGCTGATTTCGCAAAATAAAATCTTGACGTCCCATAGAAATTGACTCGGGGCTGGACTTGCGTTTGTAAGTAACACAAAAAAAAAATTTACGAATTTCACAAAATGGATCATCGAACCTTGTTACTGAGCACTTACCAATTTGGCTGAATAAATTAAAGTCACCTTATATATTCATAATCTGAATGTAGTGTAGATACAACTACTCTAATTTTATAGAGTAAAATAAAATGTTCGCGCCTACAAGCCACACTTCTGACACCAGCCAATTTATGTTCCCGCGGGATCATAAAGTAAAGAAGTTTGTGCAATATAACGTATTTAATAATAATTTACAATAGAGCGTGGTGTCTATCTCATATCAAGTTTGCGTGTGTCGAACTGGTTCGCTGCTTCCCCCGTCCCCCCGCGCGCCGACGACCGGTTATGTGGCTTGTAGGCGCGAACATCCTCCGGGCCCTTGAAGGCTAAGCTTTCAAAAAAACTATGATGATGGGAGAGGACAAATCTTGCAGAGAGCCCGCCTTTTGGTTCCCTTAGTGGTGAGGATATCAGCAACTCTAGGTACTCCATCGTTGCCTGGATATAATTTGATCACGCGCCCCATGCGCCAGGAAAGAGGTGGTAGATTTTCTTCTTTCACCAGAACAAGTTCACCCAACTGTAAGTCTGTATATCGTGTACGCCATTTTGTTGCAACTCCGATATATATTCTTGTTGCCAGCGTTTCCAAAAATGCTGTCTGGCTTGCTCTATCCTCTGGAATCGGTCTAGTCGATTTGGATTTGCGTCTTCTAGAGGTGGTGCTGGTAAACACATTAGTGGCCGGCCGATAAGGAAGTGTCCTGGTGTGAGTGGAGAAAAATCGTTGGGTGATGAGGAAAGGGCACATAGAGGTCGACTGTTTAGGATGGCTTCAACCTGAGCAAACAGCGAAGACAGCTCCTCGTATGTCAAATGCGTGTTTCCTAGAATTCTTTTGATATGGAATTTAGCCGACTTGATGCCTGCCTCTACATAACCATTAAAGTTACAAGCGTAAGCCGGTGAAAAGTTAAATTGTATGTTTTGATCAGCTGCAAATTCTGTTATAGAGTTTTTGTTGAGCTTAAGGAATTCATTTATGTCTTTAGCGGCCGCTACAAAGTTGCGTCCGTTGTCACAAAACAACTCATAAGGCTTACCTCTTCGAGATATGAATCTGCGCAGCGACAAAAGGAATGAATCTTTTGACAGCTCACTCACAGCCTCTAAGTGAACACATTTAAATCTTAAACATATAAATAGACACAGGTAGCATTTGCTAATCTTACAG
This sequence comes from Ypsolopha scabrella, assembly GCA_910592155.1. NCBI lineage: Eukaryota > Metazoa > Arthropoda > Insecta > Lepidoptera > Ypsolophidae > Ypsolopha > Ypsolopha scabrella. The sequence goes on from OU342978.1 coordinate 3,541,576, forward strand.
CCTCGTCCACGACGATCTGCGATCATGAAAGGCCCGGCAAAGTCAACAGAAGAGGCAGAAAATGGGAAATCTGGAGTCAAACGTTGAGCTGGTAAGTTACCCATTATATTATGAAGTGTTTGACCACTAGTTCGTCTACATGTGACACAATCTCGTGCCGTGCGTCGTGCCAAGTCTCTACCACCTATAGGCCAAATAGTGTCTCGGACCGATGCAAGCAGGAGCAGAGGCCCTGCATGTAAGAGGCGACGGTGTTCCTGTGTAAAGATGAGTTTTGTGAGTGGGTGTTTAGAGCTTAGTAATAAAGGATGCTTTTTATCGTAGTCGTAGTTGGACTGACTAAGCCTCCCCCCCACTCTCAGGAGCCCTTGAGAGTCAACAAACGGAGATAATGAAAGAAAGTGACATTTTGGACTCAATTTGTTTTGTCCTTTGAGTAATTTTAGTTCTTTAGAGAACGTCTCTTCCTGAGAAATCTTTACCAAAGTGAGGAAAGCTTTATGAATGTCGTTGGCTGTCAGTGGGCCTGTCAACTTGTTGTGCTTATTTCGGCAGTTGTATAGGAAGCGATGAATGAAGGCAACTACTCGTTGTAGAGTATTAAGTTTAGAATATTTTTCGAATTGTATTAGAATACAAGAAGATTCTATGTTTTCGATTGTAGTGGAGTGTGCTCTTAATTCCGGTAAGTCCCTAGGTATGTCTTTATGAAGAGTAGGCCAATTTGATTCTGACTCTACAAGAAATTGCGGTCCGTGCCACCATAGTTGTGCTTTCTGAACGTGCTGAGGATCTACGCCTCGAGATGCAAGGTCTGCTGGGTTATGCGAAGTCGGAACATAACGCCAGGACCGAGAGTCCGTAATTTCTTTAATAGCAGCTATTCTGTTGGCTACAAAAACCTTTAATTTAGAATTATCGGATTTCAGCCATGCGAGAACAACGCTAGAGTCGGTCCAAAATACAGATCGAGTTATGTGCTTCCTCAAGGCAGCTCGGACTGCAAATTCTAACCGAGCTGCTAGAAGAGCGCCGCAAAGTTCTAAGCGCGGTATTGTTGTGGGCTTTGTTGGAGCGACTCTGGTTTTAGCACAGAGTAGGTTTATAGAGGGCTCTCCCGTTTCAGAAAAGGATTTTACATACACACAGGCACCGTAAGCAAGCTGAGACGCGTCGCTGAAGCAATGCAGCTCTATGTTAGATGGAGAGTCACAAGAAACTCTCCTCGGGATATTTAGAGAGCTTATGTTGCGTAAGTTGTTAACGAAGCGAGACCAAGAACGTTGAATCTCTACAGGTACTTGTTCATCCCAGCCTAACTCAGCCTGCCACAACCTTTGCATGAGGATTTTTGGTTTAATTGTACACAGACTGAGCAAACCAAGAGGATCAAAAATTTTGAATGTAGTTGAGAGGATTGAACGTTTAGTTGCCTTGTCAATGGAGTTTATGTTCACATCAATGGCGAAATGCAATAAGTCCACATTTGGATTCCAACCTAAGCCAAGTGTTTGAAAGGATTGACTCAAAACTAAATTATCTTGAGTGTTGGTATTCATAACTTGTGAATTGAGTGCCTGTGAGTTAGACCTAAATTTACGCAAGTTAAAACATCCAGATTTGAGAGATTGTGATACAGATTGCTGTATGTATAAAAGTTCCGACTCCGTGTCAGCTCCTGTAAGGCAGTCATCACAATAAAAGTTGTTCTGTATTATTGTTTTGATACTTGGATCATTGCATTCTTCGCCAAGCTGCCACAAGCATCTAGCTGCTAAGAAACTAGCGCTGGCGAAACCGTAAGTTACAGTATGTAAAATTAGTGAACGCATAGGCAAGTTCTCATTTTCGCGCCATAGAATAACTTGTAGCTCGCGATCGAGCTCATTTAGATCAATTTGCCGGTATTGTTTTTCTATGTCGCCCGATAGCACGTATTTGTGATTCCGAAAACGTAGCAAAATGTTAAATAGGGAATCTTGGATATTTGGGCCAACAATCTGCAAACTATTGACCGAAAAACCCGAAGAAGTGGGGGCAGAAGCGTCAAAAACTATACGACATTTTGAAGACTCACTGTTTTCTTTTAAAACAGCATGATGAGGAAGATAATTGGGCTTTTTTAGCGATTTAGCCTCGGACAGATGTCCTAGCTCTTCGTATTCGTTTATGAATTGGGAATATTGGTCTTTAAGTAAGGGTTGTCGTTCAAAGCGTTTTTCTAAGCTCAGAAAGCGTTTTTTTGCAATATGGAAGGAGTCTCCCAGACTATCAGGTGTACCCTTAAGTGGGAGCCTTACACAGAACCTACCATTTTCTAGACGTGTAGTATTTTGTATGAAATGTTGTTCACATGAATTTTGAGTGGAGCTTTCTGAGTCCTTACAGGATGGGAAGCTTTCGAGCTCCCAGAATTTTGTAAGTTGGTCATCTATTCTTTCAGTCATAGTTAAATTGCAACGAATAGATTTCAGACCGGCATTTGGTGTGAGATTGTTGGTGATAGGGCCTGCAAGTAGCCACCCCAACTTAGAATCTTGCAACATAGGTTGTTTTTTACCAAGCGAAAGCTGCTCTGGGCTTATAAGTTCCCAAAATATATCAGCTCCCAGCAACACGTCAATTTGAGACGGCTGATTAAATGTTGGATCGGCCAAGGTGAAAGATGAAGGCAGCTTAAGATGCTTTATATCAACATATCGCTTAGGAAGTTGATCTGTAATTTGTGGCAGTACTAAAAATTGAATATTTGCTGTAAATGGCGAATTTATTGACTTTATTTGAGCATGGCAACGCTCGGGAGTTACTTCAAGAGTGGCATTGCCTATGCCTAGGATGTTAGTAGTACTGAGTGGCTGAGAAGGCAGCTCCAAGCGACATTTCAAGCTGCCGCTCATGAAGGAGGACTGGCTAGCACAGTCTAAAAGGGCCTTAATAGTTTCCTTTTTATTATTGTTGGGATTGATGATCTCTATTAATGCAGTAGATAATAGCACCTCATTAGTAGAAATTACTGACATGGAAACAGAAGAGTTGGAGCCCTCACTATTAATGTTGTTGGTTTCTTTATTGGATGTTAAAGGTGAAGATGGTGAATTAACTTGTTTGTGTAGTAGTGTGTTGTGTCGCCCCTTACATACACGACAACCTCCAAGCCTGCATCGGCGCGTATCATGGTCGGGTCGCAAGCAGTTGTGGCAGAGCTTCAGCTTGTTGACTTGCGCCCATCTGTGTTCCTCGTCAAGAGCCTTGAGTACGTTGCATTCGTGCGCGCGATGTATGCCTTGGCAAAAGACGCACGGGCGAGGGTTGGACTGTTGAGCTGAAATCATGAACGATTTGGTATATTTAACTGGTTTAGGTCCACTTGCTTGTTTATACGTTTGCGCAACAGGCACAGACGGTTGTTTGTCCCTCTTGGACCGATAAACAGACTCTAAGACGTCAGCTCGATTGTTGAGAAACCTTTTGAAGTTCTCTAGGGTTGGTAACTCGTCCAGATCATTACGATACTCTTCCCATTTTATGCCCGTGACTTGATCAAGTTTTGTTGTCATTATATGTATGATAATTGTGTCCCAGTATTCGGTGGGCTGCCCAAGGTTCTTAAGTGCTCTTAGGTTTTTTGTTACGTGATCACTTAGAAACCTCAGAGCTTTATCAGACTCACGCTGGAGTGGCTCAGTGCTAAAAAGAGAATTTAGATGATTGTTCACAAGCTGACGCTTATTATCATATCTACTACACAATAGACTCCAGGCTTCAGAATAGTTGACTTCTGAGACTTCCAAATTTGAAATAACCCGCGCCGCTTCGCCCTCGAGGTACGAATTTAAGTAATGAAACTTATGAATTGATTTTATTTTCTCATTTTTATGAATTAAGGATTCGAATGTATCGCGGAACTCCATCCATTTGTAGTAAGCACCATCATACCTCGATATTTTAATTAACGGTAGCTGAAAGCCCATAGAACTGTCATGACGATCATGCTGACAAGTGTGCTGAATGATAGATTCATTTAAGCTAAGCCTAGACCTCGAAGCTTCATCAAGCTTATCTTGAGCAGCCGCTATATTTGAGTACAAAGAATGCTCAATGTAGTCCCGTTCTGCAAGCTCAGCATCCAAACAATGCGAATTAAGAACCTCTATCTCAGATTGCAGCTCATCAAACCTTTGGTATAAATCTTTCATTTTATTTAATTTTAGAGATAACTCGTTAAATGTTATTGACGAAAGTGATTCATCCCCTTCGAGTGTCCTTAAGTAATTAGAGAATTTAGTTATTTGACCTTTTATAGAACTACGCCTGGCCTTAAGATCGGCAAGGGTAGTATTAGCGAGATCTTGAGACAAAGAAGAGGTTTGTTTATTTGTTGCACTTGTTCCTTCAGTCATTTTTGCAAGAAACTTGCTATTAAAGGAACAATTACAAGAATGAATTCCTACAAAATAATAAGGTCAATAAACAACACGACAAAAGATGAATCACGCAAAAAATAACGGTCGCAAATAACAACCAAGTGATAATAAATCCGGCTTACGCTTGTTTGGTTCGTCGCGAAGACTCAACAGGTTGTAGGTAAACAAAGAATCAGCTGCGCCTGCGGCATAGCTCAGGCGAAAACCGGTTCAATACGAGCTAGCTCGACTCGAAGCCGTCTTCACACCAAACTGTCGAATGTGAGCGCTGGAATGCACAGAAAGTATTTTGCTAAATATTTTTGCGAATTAGCTTTTTATTTATGGATGGATTGAATTCCCGTTGTATTGTTCTACCTATACGGTTTTATAAAATGATGATGCGTAGGCATGTACAAAAAGATAGATTGATAGGAAAGTTTAGTAAGCTGGCTATAGGTACGCAGCGGCTAGGGCATGTATGTAGATAATTATGCGGCGGCAAAAATATATAGGCAAGTTGGTATTTACGTTTACCCAACTACATAGATTGAACTGTCAAAGAGAAAAAGCGTGCAAGTGCGCTTTAATTATGCAGGTACTACAAATAAATTGATAGGTTGGTAATAAGTAAATAGATAAATTGATGTAGTACCTATATAGATGAAGATGGGCCAGAGGAAGCACTGTGCTCAGGCATGCAGTGGCTGGCTAAAAGAAAGATAATTAGGACACGCAATTGACACAAGAAAAGACGCCCCACTATCAGCACAAATTGAAAGGAAATTAAATAAAGGACTGGGCTCACGGCACGTTCCTTGGTAAGATGAGAAGCGAAGCGTCGGCAAATGAAGAGATAACACCTTCACACCACTAACAAACCGTCACTATGATCACCGTATATTCTTTGTGACGTAGTTGACTCCATCATTCGTCGTCTTTGCACGAAGAAAGTCTTCCAAAAGTCGATTTCGACAATCCGAAAATATCTTGTGATCAATCTTCGTGTTCTTTCGATGCTTGTTGTGAGAATCAATCAGGGATGTTTCTTGAAATAACTGGAAGCTTCTAGCTGTGGCGTTGTGGCTATCCAAAATGGCGATGAACAACGATGCGCCCACGCCGACAATTTGATGCGTAGTTTCTTCAATCTTATTTGAATCTTCTGGAGCGAGAGGTGAGCGACCCGGTCCTGTCACGGTCGCCAATTTATGTTCCCGCGGGATCATAAAGTAAAGAAGTTTGTGCAATATAACGTATTTAATAATAATTTACAATAGAGCGTGGTGTCTATCTCATATCAAGTTTGCGTGTGTCGAACTGGTTCGCTGCTTCCCCCGTCCCCCCGCGCGCCGACGACCGGTTATGTGGCTTGTAGGCGCGAACATAAAATAATATACAAAATAAATAATTAAAAATAATTTAAATAAAGAAGGCAAGTGAAAAAACATACCAGTTTCTTAAATGGGTTCCATCTGGGACTTGGCGCTGAAGACACACTGGCCACAGCGAAGACCAAAGCGAAAACGAAGAAAAACAGACTTTTGAAGTTCATTATTGAATTTGGAATTTGTTTTCCTTCTCTAGACCTCTTACTTCCTAACAGTCTTATTGAATGATGCATGAAAAGACTCGGACCGGTGTTTATATACAGCGCATGATGTTCAGAATATCTGGTGTACTAGGGGACTCCCGTATGTCGTGAAACTTTGTAAAGCCCCAGAGTCCGTTATCGCCTTTGGCGCAGTGAATTCCCAATGACACAGTAATGTCCCGCCCGCCCGCTTTGTTTAGTGAGGTTTACTAATTGACCTTTACTGTTTTGATTTTGATTTATGTAGCCAAATTCATACTGGAGACTCGGGAAGTGCTTAGGACCACAAAATTCACAATTTTGCTCTACTCATTCCAAAAATGCATTTGTTCGCTTAGTAGATCATTTAGTAATAGTAACATTCTAAAATAAAATATACTTATTAAGATATCTTTTTTTTTATTTACAGTAACTCTGTAGACGAGTTTGTCCCAGAGTTACTATGGAAAAACGGTGTTGTTTACTGAGTGCCTTAGTAGTTTTAATGAAAATTACAATAATTATGAAACATTCTTTGATTTGAAGGACACAGAAGTTATATATCTAAACTTGAATTTAACGAAAAAGTGATGCGTTAAAGTTGCTTATTTAAAAGAACTGGCAGGGTGGTAAAAAAGTTGATTAGACCATTTCGCAAACAAGTCACTGAACCTTAGTTTATGACCAGTTACCGAGTCTCCAGTATGAAATTGAATATACAACGTAAAATTTATAGTATTCGTCCATATGAACAACTTTTACTATGAAGCCAACCCCAAAATCGTGAAAAAAATATAAACTGTTCCATAGAAAAGTTAAATACCTACTCGACCCAAATGTATGAAACAGCTGATTTTCTTTCACGATTTCAGGGTTGGCTTCATAGTAAAAATTATTCGTATGGACAAGTACTATCACCAGTTTTCGTTAAGGCCTTATCCCTGGTGCACGATAATCGTACTGAGCCACTTTGAACTTCAGTATGTTGTCAGAAAGTCTACATTAGAATGCTCGCTTCGCGCGCTGCCGGCACGCAAAATCAGTGAATTTTAGAGGATTTTCTGGATTTTACGAAAAAGTATTTGATGTAGAAGTTTTTCCACCTGACATCGGAAATTAAACCATGTTTTCTTGTTATAGCAGTAATTTCAGACATAAAACTCAAGCCGTTTAGACATAAAACGAAATAATAACATAAAAAGGCATCATTTTCAAAAATAAAATCTATCGAGTGAAATGTGTCCAATTAGGTAACCGACCTGACAACGGAAAGACAAAGGTCTGAAAAAATACGTGTCCAAGTTTTACATTGATCAGATAAGTATTTGACTCAGCATATTAAAACAAAAACCGTTGAAAGACCTAATACAAGCCCTTAACAAAATGACTTAAATTTCACGTTGTATATGTGAACGGCCAAACCCGATTTTAGGACAAAATATTTCTCCTGGGCCAGACCGATATCATAAAATGTCTGGTAAGATCGTATTTTTGTTTAAACTTAAGACTTCGCCTCGCTCCGCTCCTCTCCTAAATTTATATTCACAAGCAACCTAACACGCTTCTCCTCGCTTCGCTTCGCTCGTCTGACCGGTGAACTGTGAAATGCACCCACGTACACCCGCTTTTCACCGACGATTATTACGTCCCAGCGCGATGGGTGGTGAGCCTTATCGTCGTACTTCGGGCACAAATTGGATACACAGCTCCGACCCGCGACTTCCTGATTTGTAATCAAGAGTTTGAACCAGTAAACTAAAGAAAAGAAGAGGATGTATCTACGATAACTAAAGTAAAATGAAAATGAAAAGATTTTTATGTAATATATAACAATATTATTGTGTTTAACCCTCACTCGGGGCTTTACGGATCGCGTGTGTAAATTCGTCATACTTCTTATCTGTTTGAGCTGAACACAACTGTTTTATTTGTGTGGTTATCTCGTCCGATAGTCTATTGACCTTACTGACATCATAACAGGAATGTGATAGTTGTCTTGTGTGAAAGAAGAGGACAGCAGTAACTTGTTAATAAAATTCATTCCTTGTTTTTCGCTGGCGGCGACGACACGCGAAAATAAATATATCGGTGTAATGTTTCGTCGTAGACGAAATGAGGTGATTTGAATAATTATTGAATAAGAATTTAAATTAATTTATTTTTAGGGGACCCAAGGGAAAAAGTAGCCGATTTTTTTTCTTAGCATATTAAACACGCGCGCTTTTTACTTTACATTATCGCACTAGTGTTTTTTACATTACAGTTTTTTTTTTTAATTTTAGCAAAGAGTTTTGATGTCTTGAGAAATTGTAAAGTTTTTGCGAATAAATAAACTGTCTCAGTTAAAATATACTAAATAATCATTCCATTTTATCAAATTATTTATTTTTATCAACAAATGAACTGAAATTTTTGTTGTAAATACAAAAAATATTCAGTTTGTTAATATTTAATATTTGGCTGTTTGGTGGATGCGTTAGTGCCTCTATTTACATATGCGCGCACATAAACAAAATCTCCGCCGCCATTTTTCACAGAAAATTGTCAATTCATAGCTGTGGTTTCGATTATTTGGAAAAATAAGACTGAAATTTTATTATTTTTCCTCACAAGTGTGTTGACAAACGTCGTATGAACATACGTCAGGCTCGGCCTGCAATCCCACCTCGACTCACTTGTATCATAATGTACTATTATTGTTCCTTAAATTGTTACAAATATTATCCGTATATAAGTTTAGACATTACAGAAATTTTCGTTTCAAATAGTACATTACGATACGAGAGCGATGAAAAGTTTCTCGCACGAGTTTCTTATAATATTTTATAGCACAAGTGGGGAAAATGCCGACTTTACGCAAGCGCAGCGTGCGTAAAGCGGTCATTTTACGCACGGTGTGCTATAAACACTTTTAAGTGTAGTCCATTGGTGCCTATGCTAATGGTTAAGAATATTTTAAGTTGTAGATCATTTTTGTTATCTAAAAACTAAACTACGTAAAAATTCGGAATTTCTGTGCATTAATGTACCATAAACTGCATTTTAACAACAAATTCTGAAAACGCAGATTCATTATGTAGTTTGTAAGCTGTGACCAAAACAAGCAAGCATATGAAAACCGGTCAAGTGCGAATTAGACTCATGCTCTGAGGATTCCCGTTTAAATACAATCTTATTCTACGTGTAATTCGTGAACTTATGTCCAGCCAACGAATCTTGATAAAGCAGTAAAGTGAAAAATATTGGAATAATTGTGGATAAAAATCTTTCCTGGGATCCACAACTGAGGAGGTTAGCCGTAAAATGTTTGCATCTGCCTTCTCTCTAAAACGACTCCGAAACTTTCTGCCAACTGCTACCAAAGTTGCGCTAGCACAATCCCTCCTACTCCCTATTCTAGATTATGCAGACTGTTGTTACCTAATTCTTACCGAGGAGCAACTTAATAAACTCGAGCGTCTACAAAATGTTTCTATTAGGTTCATATTTGGATTACGCAAATATGACCATATCTCCCAATTTCGTTCTCAGCTTGAGTGGCTCCCAATCCGTCTTCGTCACAATAAAATTCTCATATCTCTTCCTTCTCTATTCTGTTTTATTTAATCCTGTATATCCTTCTTATTTATAAGATCGCTTCGTGTTTCGTCTTACAAAGAACGACCTAAATCTGAGGTCATCTGGAAATCTTCGCCTATCAGTGCCAACTCATTCTACGCGCTTTTACAGTAACTCATTTATTGTTGAAGCTGTACATCTGTGGAATGCTTTTCCTCTCAGAATACAACAAGCTCCATCATTACAGTCATTCAAAACCCTAGCCAAACTAGTCTTTCGCTTTGATCTTAAATTTTAGTGTTTCTATTTGTCCCTATATTAATACATATTTATTCATATAAAATATATAATCTATTTATACATATTATATATTTTATTGTTTATGGATATTATCTATTTATATTTAAATCGAAATGCTTAATTTTTTTTTAATTTTAAAACCGTATATTGTTATTCTGTTTACCGCCTATACACTTTTTCTTTTTTTAAGAGTTCTTCTACCCAGAGGTTGTCTGGAAGAGAACGCTTTTAGTGATAAAACCGCCAATTGTACCCTCTGTTACTTTATATTGTAAAATTGTTTTTTTATTTGTCATTTGGTGTGCAATAAAGAACATTGGATTGTATTGTATTGGTATTGTACGATCTATTGAACTCTATGTACCCCAAAGGGTCTAATTAAGGGGGTAACTTTTTACCTCGGTACAAAATGCACATCATAATATTGTTTTGCTTACTTTTGAATAAAACGTATGCAATAAATGTGTTTTAAAACAATTTGCGGAAATAGTTTATTAATAATAAAGTCTTCACAAAAAAGTTACGTACTTTAATGTATTACATTTTGTTTGCATTACATTAACAAACTTAAAAGCGTGTTTACAGTTGTAATGTAATGCAGCTAAAATGTAACGCATTAAATTGAATAATCTTCATGTGATCACCTTACTATTAACAAGCAGCTTTCGCGAATTGCTATAAAACGCATTTATTGCAAACTTTTTATTCAAAAGTAAGGAAAACAATTTTATGATGTGCATTTTGAACCGAGATCCTGCGTTACCACCTTAAGTTAGACAATTAAGACATTTTTTACATGTCAGTTTCATATAAGGGTTGGCAATTTGGGGATGGATATGTCAAGGCCACATCGTACAAAATGTTATTTCGTGATCTGCTCAAATATCGTGAAATGTGTAAGAACTAAGGAAATCGCCCCGCTCCGCTCCGCTTCGCTCGGCTCCCGAATTAATGATCGCAAGCAACCTAACACGCCCCTTCTCGCGTCGCTCGACGTCGCACCTATTTTTGACTTTTGTTGGAGGTCTATCATATCTTTCTTATATCATACTTTACGATATTGTCAATAATTTTTATGAAATGATCAATTCTACGATACGGCCACCACAGATATACCGCCATCAATCGGTTTCAAGCAATAGTGGGCCACCTGGTTGTGTTTGTTTGAGAGCTGTCTTCTCATTCTCCCCCAAATAACTTCGGGCAGGTTTGCGAGCAGGGTTGGCATTGTTTAAAACAAGTGCTTAAAACACCGAGAAAAAAACACCTTGTAAAAACACTGTTTAAAAATTTTTTTTTTAAACGTGTTTAAAACACAATACATTCATATTTAAAACACGGTTTTAGAGCATATTAATTATTATTTTTTCCTTATATCAAACGTGTCGTTGTTACTCTTTTTTTTAACGCATGCGGTTAAAATTCCTTTACTGGCGGGGGTTTCCCCAAACATAAAGACTAGAACGGGCGGTGTCGGTGAGTACTTGTATTTTCAAGCATTTCTACGTTTCGTGTTTATTGGGAAAGCACTTATTATTTTTCACTCAATACATGATTAGATTATGATAATTGATAACATTTAAAAAACGCTTTTTAATTAATTGTACATATAAGTACATAAGTTCACAATACGCTACCCAAAAAATTTTTTAAACATTTTTAAAACAGCCGCAAAAAAACATCAGTAAATATTTGTTTTAAACATGTTTTTTTTATTTTATTTTGTTTTAAACAGGATGTTTTGATCTTTAAAAAAAAACTGTTTTTTCCAACCCTGTTTGCGAGTAAGACGGTGGGAACTCCACAATCGAGCCCGGCATCAGCTCTACCGCCTACAGATGGATCGATGGATGAATAAGTTCTTGAATATTTAAAAAGATTATAAATAAACTTTCAGATTTTTTCTCGATACTATAGACCTAATTCTGAACGGAATTTTACATTCATAAAGCCAATTTGTATAAAATTGACCACGTAAATCCTTGCATTGAGTTAGAAGCCTAATTTTTAACAACACCATAGACACTAATCTGCAAAACGTGAATAAGTAAAGTTGTAACTTCAGTTATAATTACCCGAAGATGTCTATAAAAGGATGAAAAGCAAAATGATAATATACAAAGTGGAGCAGTCTGCCAAGTATTTTCTTTCAAAAAGGTCTTCAAGAAATTTGTATATTGTTTTTAGGGTTCCGTACCCAAAGGGTAACCAACGGGACCTTATTACTAAGGCTCCGCTATCCGTCTGTCCGTATGTCCGTCTGCCCGTCTGTCTGTCTGTCCGTCTGTCACCAGCCTGTATCTCATGAACCGTGATGGTTAGACAGTTGAAATTTTTACAGATGATGTATTTTTGTTGCCGCTATAACAACAAATACTAAAACCGGCCAAAAGCGAGTCGGACCCGCGCACTCCCATACAACAGACAGAGTCCGACTCGCACTTGGCCGGTTTTTTAAATTATCCGACAGACAGATAGACAACCACCAAGACTTCACTCTAATTTTTTCCGTCACTTGACGGAATTCCAAGTACATGACATTAGTTAAGTATACAAACACAATTATAATAGGAACAGGAAGCGTATGAGATTTATTACAAGGACATGCGCACGAGTCGCTTTCACCCGCTCCTTTCTATTCGATGCGCGCGCAATCCGTGCTCTGTACCATTGCCGAAAGTTCCGCTTATCAGGTATATTATAATTATAACCCTTATTGCAATGTGGTAAGGTACAAAAGTCTAGAAACGTCATTTTGCGCGATTGTACCCGGCGCGGCGCGAATAATGTGATAACTTGTTGGTATAAACACGGGGTGATGATTTGGCGGAGCCATAAACTGAGGTTTGATGTGTTTAATGATGTATAATATATTTGAACCTTTAAAATTAGCAAGAAGTGTGTCAGGATCGTTTCAGATGGAAATTTATGGTCAAATTAAACTGATACAGTTTTCCTGTATTTGCAAAAATCGTTACTAAAACCTCTGTAATCACTTTTTCTAGCTTAAAATTAGCAAGAGGTGTGTCAGGATCGTTGTAGATGGAAATCTCTAGTCAGATTAAATTGATACAGTTTTCCCGTATAAAAAAACGGCCGGTTTTTTCGCGTATAACCAATCATTTGGTAAAAGCATGCCGATAAACCAGCCAATCAGCGCTTTCTCTCTCGACTTGGTTCCCAAATATTGAAATTTCTAACTGAAAATGTATTTTTAATTAAAATAAAACATAGCCTCTGTTACTTAGCGATAAATTTTTAGAATCGGCTCAATAGTTCCAGAGATTACCAAATACATACAAACTTTTTTTTTTCTATTTATATAGTAATAGGGTGAAATTAAATCAACCGACCAAATTCACACTAGAGACTCGGTTAGTGATCAAGAACTAGGTTCAGTTATCCTTCTGGCCAATTTCAAAAAATATTTTTTTTTGCTCCCTTACTGCTTGGACTAGTTTAAGTACAATTCCCAGTGCAGGCACTCAGGGACAAAAAAAAATTTTTTTCGAATTTCATCTGGAGGGTCATTGAACCTTGTTTCTGATGACTAACGGAGTTTCCAGTATGAATTTGGTCGGTTGATTTAATTTCACCTCGTATAGTGTAGATAATATCTATGTCCTAGTGCGAAAAGAGGCCCCAAAACCAGCCATCCATCAGCCTGTTTCGTCTACTTCAGGACGTAGGCCTTTTCAAGATTTTGCCACTGTTGGCGGTCCTCCTAAAAGAAATATCCATCCATACTCACACACGCTGGGCAGGCGGGATGGTGAGCGCGGTGCCGAAACCCTCGCACTATTAAAGCCTCTGCCCGTCACCAGTCTGTTTAATATTCAATAATTTCCAGTAGATAATTAAAAGTTAAGCTTGCCATCATAAACTCCCGTATGTCATCATATCATCGACTAATATTTACCGTCCCTGTTCTAAACAAGACTGGTTACAAACTACTTATAATTTACATAATTTATGATCATATTGTTCTTAATTCTCGTGACATTAAAGAGGCGTGCTCTTAAGATTAGACGCCTGTCAATTCAATACTGACCATTCGCACGTGTTCATTGTTAGGGCAAGCGAATTTATCGAACAAACTCAGGAGACGGCGCACAGTGAGCTAGAAATCAGAATTTCTTAGACACAGTTTTTTAAGGGATCCATTTTGTTTTTCTTTAAAATCCTTTAGAGGCGCTGAGCGCAATAGTATTGTAACCCACATTTATCATTTTGGGCGTATTTATACATAGTTTACCATAAAAAATCTTTAAATGAAAAAATATGATATCTACCTATATACATCGCACAGTTGCCCCGAGTGTTCTTGTAGATATGTTAGAGGCTAACTGAAGATAGAATAGACAAATGTGGCGCTTCTTTGGAGAGGACGAATCCAGCAGTCGACGAATTTTATCCGATTGAAGCTGATTTTCAACCGACTTCAAAAAAGGGGGAGGTTCTCAATTCCACAATATATATATATATTTTTTTTTTTGGGTGTGTACACCATAACACTAGTTTATCTTAATAGGATTGTTTTTTTTTTTGTTTGAAATGTTTGCTTCCAGGTAAGTTCCATTTTAGTTTTGTCGTGATCTGATGATGGTTTACAAAGGCAGTGCAACCCTCAAACATATGAAACATGAAATATTTATTTTGTTGACACACTACATGACCCAGACGCAGGTGCTGTGGCTCACTGTGCTATGTTACGCGACGCTTGCGCACTTCATTTCTGTATGATGTGTAGTTTGGTGTCACCACTCACGTGTAGTGATAAATTGATTACCAACGTGTTACCAACACATTTACAATGATGTCTATGTACATGTTTATTTAACGAGTTTATATTTAAAATTAAATGCATGTCTTTTTTTCCTTTTTGTGTACGTGGCAGTTCATGTATATTTTAGACAAACTTATGCCCTCGGCTCCGCCTGCGCTGGGTCAATGTCTGCCCCGTTTTTGGCTTGGGCATTATTTTCTGAACACCCCTTATAGAATGTTGACCAGGGTCACTACACTACGATGACAATGAAAAAGAATCGCATCCAAATCCGTAGAGTGGTTCTCGAGTTAAAACGGAACATACACACATACATCATACAGATAGACAAAAATTAAAAATATCTTAGTTTTAGAACTTAGAACACGAAGAAAATAATTAAAGGATTTCCCAAAAAGGGTCATTGAACCTTGATACTAAACACTTACCGAGTCTTTAGTATTAATTAGTCACCTATAAATAGTCACCTTACAGAAAGTTGTAAAATAACACTAGGGCCGCGTTCAGTTTGATCGCCCGCTAATCACTGACAGCAGGATAGCAGATACAAATTCAACGAGTGCAAAAGAGATGGCATGATCGCCGGGCGTCGTCGTCGTCGGTGCCGGCACCGCCAGAAACCGCCTGAGATATTGTCGTTGTGTGCGTGCTGTGGTTCGTACGTGCAGGCTCGCAACATATACCGGGTGTAAATAGACTGCTACCATTAAATGAAACCACATATTATTATTCTACTGACCCTACTGAACCACTTTTCCCAAGAATCATACACGCGGACACCCTTAGTAGGAAATAATTGAGTTCCAAACAAAAACGCGTGAACCCTAACGCACCGACATACGGGCGAGTTTAGAGAGAGCGTCCTCCGTGAAACAGCTGTTCTAGTGCAGCGTTCTAAAATAGACCTTCCTCCTACGACATTAAAGTCTTTGAGTTACAGTTTAATATCTTTTTCTCTGAAGATCTGCGCGGGTTTTTTTTTCGAATAGTTGTTCAGTATGGTCAGTAGAGTATGTGGTTTTATTTAATGTTCGCAGTCTATTTACACGCTGTATAAGCCGCGCGGTCTGCGAAGATAGCTTTTACTATTCTGTTTTTACTTGGCTAAAATATAGACATATTTCGAATGCATCTTCTCTTAGATAACATTATTATAATTATACTTGTAAATTATATAACATCGATCTTCTATACTTCAAAATATGGTCCACCATACAAAGTTATAAAATATGTAATATAATAATAATAATAAGTTACGAGTTACAAAAAGAGATATACCGTACCGATCAATTAAATCAGAAAGGCAGTTAAGTAAACGTCACGCACATAACAATAGGGTTCCGTAATTATAAATATTCATAGACAATTCGAATGGTCCAGAATACCATAACAGCACCTAATTGTCAATTATTTTGAAAGGAATAGATTTTTCAAGGTCATTTAAAAGTTAAATTTTTTTCTCCTTGAAATACAAAAGATATACACGAAAATATTCAGGAACTGAATAATTAGCTTTGATGACGTAATAGTCATTTAGGCATAACAGAAAAAAGGCCATTTCCCACAAGAAAAAAAAAGTAATGTCAAAACCGACGTCAGTTTTTTTAATTTTCAGTAATCGCATCTTCAGGTCTTATCCCCTAATTTTTCATTCTATCTTTTTGTCAAGGAACTCCCTATTGAGCCTAAACGGTATGACTATTACGTCACATTCCCATTTCTCCAAAGTGATTTTCAAAATATTTCGTTATAAAAAACACCACCTGAACGTTAAAGAACAGTATGTATCTTCATGATATAGCCTATATTTTCAAAAAAAATATACTAAAGGGCCTGTTACAATTTATGGCTGGTTCGAATTAAAGAAAAGACTTTTCAAACAAAGTTTAAATAGAAAACACTACCATGGCTGTTAGTTTTTGCGAAAACGACGGTTTTCATCTCAATTATTTTATAATTCTACTGGCCTATACCCGCGGCTCCGCTCGCTTTATTCCATCTTTCCCCGTTTCCGGGTTGGGGGTTATTTCATGAACACCCCCTTATAGTCTATGTCTAACCGGGGTCACTACGATGATAATAAAAAAACCACATCCATATCCTTTGAGCGGTTCTCGGGTTAAAACGGAACTTACATACAGACAGTCAGACACAGAGACAAAAATTCTAAAAATTGTGGTTTCTACCTATACAATCATAATAATTTAAAGATAATATGATTATTAGGATTTAAATATATACCTTGAATTTTCACCAAAAATTCCATCACTCACCGGCCTCCCCACACACCTAATTGCACCCCGCAACCCGCACCCCTCATCCGAGTGGCCAGCGACCAGTGAGGGTGTCCACGCGATTAGTGTATTTTGAGTAAAGAAAATCGTCTTATTATGAGGTACTGGTACTTTATTTAGAGATCCCAGTATTTAAAATAATATCTTTACCGATCATACTAACACACCCTTAAAGGATTCTTGCCTTTGCTTTTACACCCGGTATAAAGTGATTTTCGTTTATGTTGCCAAATTTATACTGGAGACTCGGTAAGTGTCCAGTATCAAGGTTAAATGACCCTTTCTGTGAAATATGCAAAATAAAATGTAGACTTCCCATACAAATTTAGTTGAGGTCGTTCTTGAACAAGTATAGAAGCACAAAAAATTTTTTTTGTATTTCTCAAACAGGGTCATTGAAAATTAGTCGTGACCACTTATCGAGTCTCCAGTACGAATTTTCTATATAAATGAAAGTCACCTTATATAGAAAGGTTCCTGTTTTGTTGATGGAATCCTAAGTAAAAAAAAAAATTCTCACGATGAAATCACGAGTCATTCTTTCCCGTTCATTTTAATGTATTAAATGTAGAGTTATAATTTTAATAAGCCTCTGATACCTGAATAGCGTTAAATATCCATAATTGTTTGAATTATGGTAATAAGTTATGTATACATAAATATACCTTAAAAACACATGAAATTAAATAGTGTGACATATATTTGTAATCAAAATTTTATTAGTTCAACGTGAAATAAGTGAATAATTCTAAAAACTTAAGCAAACTAAATTAATATAAAACTATAAAAAATAAATGTACCTTATCTACAAATAAATAATAATCTTCAATATAACTAAATAAAAAAGAACAACCTGGACTCAATTTGTGAAGTCTACATTTTATTTCGCGTATTTCACAGAAAGAGTCATGGAACCTTGGTTCTGACCATTAACCGAGTCTCCAGTATAACTTTGACTATATAAACGAAAGTCACTTGTATAATAACTATATAAGGCATACTATTCTTTTAAATATTGAGTTTAAAATGGGTTTATTTACGGAAATATTATTCTCCTATGACATCGTGATACAGAAACGGGATGTTACCCTAAAAACCATAAATTATTATACACTTTATGTACCGTTTGATTGACTATGAGAAAAGAGAACGGTATGTCAGGATCGTATTAGATGGGGACCTGTAGTCACTGCCTACCTCTCTAAGACGTAAATAGTACGTCTGTAGAAAATTGTGAACAAGCGACAGCGCTTTCAAGGTTGGCCTGCGTTGATGTCTTTAACATGAAGGACCAGCATTCTATTGTCAATTGCTTATGATAACATAACTTATTAAATAAAATTATAATACATTCTAAAAAACTTAACTAAATAATATAAAAATAAAAGCTAAATTAAATAAAAGACTTTATTTAAGTCGTCGCTGTCACCGGGCAGGCTACCCAATACACTGGCCGCATTACCTCGCTGGATAGCAAGGCTGATGCGTTGCCCGAGATAAGCTCCAGCCCTTGGGTCCCCTGAAGCACCAGCTCTTGGGTGCCCTGAAGCATAGTTTAATTAATTTAATTAATTAACATTTAAAATAATTTAATTTCCGAGTTACGTTTTGTTTTATGAATGGAATCTTGTATCGAAATTTAGTAAGTGTACACTTTTTTTGGTCGAGGACTAGATATCCATCCATCCATCCATCAGCCTGTTTCGTCCACTGCTGGACATAGGCCTTTCCAGGATTTCGCCACTCTTGGCGGTCCTCCTGGAAGAAATGCCCATACTCACACACGCTGGGCAGGCGGGTTGGTGAGCGCGGTGCACAAACCTTTGCACCAGTGACGCCGCTGCCCGTCACCAGTCTGTTAAGGTCCGGCAATTGGGGATGGATATACTGCCATCCATCGGTTCCAGGCAATGGTGGGCCGCCTGGTTTTGCCTGAGAGCTGTTCTCTTATTCTCCCCCGAATAACTTCGGGAAGATTCAAAGATTCAAATTGTTTTTTTGTAAAATATATACATAAAGTATACGTTTTACATGTCAAATCTAATCTGTATAAAAATAATATTTTATGATGAAACAAAATATGATACGGGAAATATATAAAAAACTGTATTTAAGTTGGGCTACTAAAGTTATACACATGCATAAAATAAAAAGACTTATTGGAATAAGAGTATTATTATACCTACACAATGCAATTAATAAATAAGTTGATAGATAAATAAACTATAAGTAAATAGATATAATGCCTAAATCCGCCCATTCGATTAATCTTGCTAAGAAGAAGGGCAAGAAACTTAGCAAGATCATGTCTTTTTATCAGGATTTGCGAGTAAGTACCTCCACAGTCGAGCCCGGCATTAGCTCTACCACCTTTCATTCTATCGGTCGAGGACTAGATATATCATAAAACATTCTTTACGACCGTCTTTGAACATGTCAATAAACGTTATCAAAAACACTTGTACTAGTCTCGCTGAATATATTTTATATACACATATAACTCTCCCAACCGGTTTCGGGTATTAAACATCTCCGACAGCATTTTTCATCTTACCTACTTTTTGTATTTGTGTCAACATTATCATCGTCTGTCGTTAATGGCTGTATAATGCAGCAAACTTATCTGACCCGGTGACGAGGACTGTCGCTTCTTGAATATAGAGGTCATTTTAGTTTGGCTTATAGGGTCAGACAAGCTCGTGGCGCTATACGTAATATTTAAATGTAATTGTTTGAACATCTAAACATCCCTTGAAAATGGTGTAATATCCGAAACCGGTTACATGTGTTGTTGTGTACATAAAATATATTCAGTGAGACTAGTACATGTGTTTTTAATCAAGATGTTTTTCCAGTTTCACCAAGTGCCGACAATCGCAAGTATAAATTTATCAAAAGTTCCCTTCCTTCCCCTTTAAGTTATTCACACCCTTTACAAACTACCTATCTCTGGATCAAGATTAGTTGATAAGCACTTTTACATGGTAATTCTTTCAATTTTTTATGGTTAATCCTTTGCTGTTAAATCGCTCAGGCTGAGGAATAACCTACCCATAGCTATCAGGCATGTTCCTTCGTTACTGCTTTCAAAAGATTATTTTCTTTCTTTGTAATATTTTCTATAATATATCTACATCTACCTCTGCTACTGTTGTTATTACTTATTTACTTATGACTCTCAACTCTTTCTTTATATTTATAATATATTTATGTATATGTATGTATAAGAACATTTAATATATATTAGTTTATTATGTCTTTCATGTATTTAAGTATTAACTTTATTAAATTAAATTGTTATTCATTATGTACACCACCTTCATGTTTTGTTTTCTTGACCTAATTTTCACTTAAAGGTTGTTTGGAAGAAATCGCTTTAAGCGATAAGGCCGCCAATTGTAAAATACTTTGTGTTGTTTCTTCCTGTAAGTTTTCTTTTTAAATGGTGCACAATAAAGATTATTTGTCTTTTTTTTGTTTGATAAACACTTGTACTTGTCCACTTATTTATATTAATTTCCCTTACCGGTTTCGCTGTTAAAGCATTATCAAAGGTTTTCCTTTGAAAACCTTTGATAATGCTTTAACAGCGAAACCGGTAAGGGAAATTAATATAAATAAGTGGACAAGTACAAGTGTTTATCAAACAAAAAATGTTTCAAAAGTTCCACCAAGTGCCAACAATCACGAGCATCAACTCCATTATTTGTCTTGTCTTGTCATTTAAACATTGATGTACTACCAAGTGGACATCGGGTCTGTGCTCAAAAGTGTCCGAACCAAGAGAGAGTCAAACAAAACCATTGAAAATTAAAAAAGGGTGTCAATCACACGTCAATCTAAATTAAGCCGTGCAGCAATGACATACGATTCAAATTAAAAATTTTTGTTTCTAAATATTTTGACACTTCACTAAGGACACTTTTTTGGTAAATTTTAGAGGCCCGAGGTCCATGGTTTGGTATGTCAAAGCATTTAAACCTAAAAAAGCAACTCGTTGTTGTAAACTAATTTCTTAGACCATTTAACACGGGACCTGGCAAAGCGCGACTCTTAGTACTGAAATTATTCTGCCGTTTTCTACGGGAGGGGAGGTAAACACGCACAGCACACATTTACTCATTCACGCACACTCCTGCGAAAAATTGTCATGTCACACTAAATCAAAAGCTGCAACACAAACACAAAACGCGCACACAAGCAAACTTACATGAACAAATTGTTCAAGTACATGAAGAGAGATGGCAGAGGGGGACAAGTGCGCTTGCCTAGTCCCGTGTTATATGGTCTAAGACTCATTTCTATCGGACTAAGAGATGAGACTGGAAAAAAGCGCCTAACTCAAGAACTCTTCGTTTGGTCACACCGTAGTGTACACACAGATAATTGGGTAAAACTCAGCCGTAAAATGTTGCACCTATCTTTTATTTAATGGAAATGTGACTTTGGGTCACATGGGGTCATACAACGCCAACGGATTGCCATACAAAATCTTGGCATAATCCTTCTTTGTTTGGTTTGCATGGTATAAGACGCGCTACTTCTCGACTCGCACGCACAAGCGCCACGCATTTGAAGTACCTACTCATACAACAGTGCGGTTATTTTGCCAAAATATGCAATCACAAATATATATAATATTGGCACCGGATCCGGTAAGGGTGTATTGATGCCAGAC
The DNA here is from genome assembly GCA_910592155.1 of Ypsolopha scabrella. Taxonomy (NCBI): domain Eukaryota; kingdom Metazoa; phylum Arthropoda; class Insecta; order Lepidoptera; family Ypsolophidae; genus Ypsolopha; species Ypsolopha scabrella. Next base: position 3,563,168 of record OU342978.1, read on the forward strand.
CTACCGGATTACCGGATAAGGATTTCCGGATTGCAATCCCTTGGACTTTATTCATTTCACGAAGCACGCAAACCAAGCCGTTAGGACATCGCAATAAAGGTTACGAGTGGTGACTAGGTGAGCAATCGAACTTTAATTCAATATATTGTAATTCATTCATTTGTTAATATATAAATTCGTTAATTTTTGTCCTTATATTATTTTTAACCATAGAACTCAGGTTAAAGTTTACTCATACTTATACTCTTTATCTATCTATATACTAATAATAAAGTAGTAAAAAGGTCGTGTCTGTACGTTGAATATTTTTGCGAAATTTTAAATGAAATGGGTTATTAGTGTTTTACTGAGTCCAAAACCACAATTCTGTCTGTAAGTTCTTTTTTAACTCGAGAACCACTGAACGGATTTAGATGCGTTTTTTTTCATTATCATCGTAGTGACATAGGCTATAAGGGATGTTCATAAAATAACGCCCAAGCCCAAAACGGAGCAAAGATTGGATAAACGTTTTTATAACTCGAGAACCACTGAACGGATTTAGATGCGTTTTTTTTTCATTATCATCGTAGTGACATAGGCTATAAGGGGTGTTCATAAAATAACGCCCAAGCCCAAAATGGAGCAAAGATTGGATAAACGTTTTTATAACTCGAGAACCACTGCACGGATTTGGATGCGATTTACTATATTATCACCGTAGTTACCCTGGTCAACACATAGACTACAAGGTTTGTTCATAAAATAACGTCCGAACCGAAAACGGGGCAAAGATTCACTGAACGCGGGTGAAGATGCGGGCAAAGGCTAGTTTAGTAATAAAAATAGGTTTCCCAACCGTCTAGGAATTCTATTATTTCCGGTAAATATAAATAATAATTGTATTCCCATCAGTGTCAATAAAACTTTACGATATGAAAGCATCCGACAATTTGATATTTTTTGAAAGATCTCCAGTCAATCTAAACATTGTTAGAAATAATGAAGGAAGTACTCAATTTAGTTGCAATTTTAATGATATTGCTTTCGAGAGATGGAATGTATTGTTACGGTGATGTTATGTGGTGATGTAAGGTTTTTTAGGAAATTACTGTTATCCACTTGTATTCACTTACCGTAGTAAATATCAGAGGACGCCCGCGACTTCGCCTGCATGGATTTGGAATGTAAACAGCCCGTTGTGGCCGTTGGGAACGCATTTTCAATACAAAAGTTTATACCCCGTTTCACCCCCTTTCAGGCTGAATGTCAAAAAATCCTTCCTAAGTGCACAAATGCATGTTCCAAACTTATGTTCCTATCTTCAACTGCTTAAGCTGCTCTGTGCGTTGTCTATCAATCAGTTAGTCACGGATACAAAACTGTTTTATATAAATACGTGTTTTTATAGATAATATTAAATATGTCTACTGTCACTTGAGCTGGGGTAAATCGTGACAAAATCTGAAAGGTGGCGTAGAGGAATATAGGCCACCATTTATGGATGGTTAATGTCAGCAATACAGTTGACCTAATATCTTTTTAACTATCGTCAAATCAATGCGTTGAATTTTTGAAATTCTATGTTAGATATTATTTGTTAAAATAAGGTTGGTATTTTTTTAAATACAAACTAATGGTATTTAATTACGCCACAAATTTCAATGCTATTTATTTAACGAGCGCCAATAATTTAGTATCACTAGTTGCATGTCTATGTATAGGTATTTTATTATTTATTTATTTATTTCGGATGCAAACAGTCTTATAAAATGTACAGTATTACAAAAAGGTTTACTATTGGACTTGGAGATCCAGTTATATATATCTAAGTAGGTAATAGAACTCAACACTTCACACAAATAATGCAACTTAAATATAGGTACAAATCTTAACAAACATATAGAACATTCGTAGGAATATTAAAGTTGAATCAGACAATGCTTGACATAACTTGTATTTAAATGAATTTAATGTATGCCTAAACAAATCCAGTTCTAGGAATTCTTTATTGTAAGTATCCTCACTTCGCCTGAAGAAATTGTTACTTGTACAGTTTGCTGAGAAAGTCTGAATAGAGAATAATTTTTTACTGCGAGAACTACACCAGGTACTCTTAATGATATTTTACTTAGTAGACTGGGGGAGTCAATATAGTTATTAAGAATGTACAATGGTATGTAGCTATAATACTAATACTGCTCTCTCTATGGTTAGCACGCGATATTGAACATCCATGCAACGAGGTATAGCTATACCTATAGATAGGTCGTTGCATTCATAGCGTCCGTTTGACGTTATTGAATAGCTTGGCTTATGTATTCATAAAAAACGACTTTTTTCAATAAACGTTTTCATAGCAACATCACAAATTTACTTTAATTTTGTGTAATTCCTATGCATATACGGCATGGGTTTTATTTTATATAGTCGTAATTTAGATTTATTTTCGATTAAATTTTTCAGAATGATTTTTATGTATTTATATAATAAGTATATAATATTATTAAACAACTTAAATAACAATAGTTAATAAACTAAAAATCCTAAAGCAAAAAGAAGAACCTAAACCTTAAAATAAAATATCTACACCTACTATAAAAATAAAATTACCTACCTTACAAATAAAACCCTAACTATCAAAAAGTCCGCCCCTCATCGTACCCGGCGCAAAGGTCCTCATTACGCTAGCCTATTAGTATATAAGGTGGAATCGTAATACCTGCCACGGATGAAATAGGAGATACTATTATGTTTATAGATTACAATAGTGAAGATAATTTATTGATCTAACTTCATAAATTTTTCCATACAAACAAATGTGCGTATAAATTTAAATTCATTTAATTGTATGAAACCGTCCGTCAAAGGACGCCGCTCTATCCGAGCGAGCCACTCGTCAAATAGTCAAAGGGCAGACCGCCTGCCGCCACCCCGTCCCCCACTACCCCCTTCGTCGCACGCGCTTGTTTTTGTTTGTTGTTGTGCCCCCACCCCAGTTCGCTGTTTTCGCTGGTCGCAGAGGTGCGTATCTCGCGCGCATTCTTTAAAAAGGCCTCCTAGACCACGATATTCAAATCAAGAATATCTTGAGATGGTATCGTGCTACCGCGAGTGTAACAACGTAACCGCGCAAGCAGTAAACCTATACGAGCAGAGATTTGGTGTACGAGTGAGCCATCATACCATTGTGTACGGCCAAACCGGACATGATATTAGAACTGTGCGAGAACTAAAAAGGCGCATCAAGCGCGCTTTTCAGCAAGTAAAAAGTGAAACTGACACCTTAAATAAAGTGCAAAGACATGTACGCAAGCGTGCCTACATTTGTGTGCAACGCGAAGGCGGACTTGTGCAACAGTTTTGTAGATAAATAATACTGTTGTAAATTATGCAAATAACTGTAGCTAAGGTGTAATTGGTGTAAATAAGGTACAATTGGTGTAAAAATGCAAAGACAGAACATAATGTTTTTGTGTAATGTGTACCTACGGCAAAACATAATCAGGAGACCCGGCTTTAAGTGTGATGGGAAGTTTACCATCTTATTACATCAGTTTTTATCTGCGGAATGAATTAGAGGAATGCAATAACTGGTAAGTGCACTTTTAAACTTTTGCCTGCGTATTATTGGGTACTGGTTGGCCAACAGATCCAGCCGTTTGGAAATTTAACAGTACCCTAATTAGTTAATTTACCGGTGTCTTAATGACCAATGACGAAGAGTAATTTGCAATGTATTTCGTATTTACATCTACTTTGCGTGTGAGCGTAAGCACATTGGAGAGGCATGCAATGGCACCTATTCTCGTGTAGCACTTTTAAATTTCGAGCTAAAAAAAAACAAGAATTTTCATAGCAAAATAGACCTTAACGCGGAGGGATGACAGTTAAATGAGCTTGTATTATTTTGGGTTTTCACAACTCTACATTTAAGTTTGTGCTACACAGAATAGATACAAATATCTCTACCTGGTAGAGACGAACTGGGCAGCTGATTTCATTCATTGAACGGTTAGAAAGAGATAGCAATTGTTATCATTGACTAAACGACTCGTCAAGCGTAATTTGTGAACCACGTTATGCAGAATGAAGAAAATGTTTATTTAATTACTTTACCTTCTCAAATTTATTTAAATATTCTGGGGTACGAAATTTCTTCACTAATGTAATCTATAAACATAATAGTATCTCCTATTTCATCCGTGGCAGGTATTACGATTCCACCTTATATTTGTTTTTATAATTAGGTTACAATTGTATTCTTTATTTTCAATTTCAATAACACGTTAATTAATTATACCAACAGAAGTTTCCCAAAAAAAAATGCAGTCGTTATATTGAAAATGTATTTAAAACATGTGACGGATGATTTAATTATAACTTAACGTATCTACGATTTATACCGAGATTTCAATTTCTTTCCGAGTCTTTTCACTGACTTGTAGGTCAAGTTAATGCTTCAGGTCTTTTAATTATGAATTCAACTTACAGTAGTTTCAAATCTAAGAATGTAATAATTATTTATCGATTTTATTTGTCAAATTTATCGAATCGATGCTTTCGTACTTGCACTACAGAAAGCTAGCATTTAGAAGGCCTTTAAGACTTACTGAATAATTACTTACAATATTCCAGTATACCATTAGTATTAGGCATTCTCGCAATTGTGCAAGTGGAGAAAGACAATAATAATTATTTTGTAACCGAACACAGATTCTAAGTAATGATGAAACAGCTAGTTAGCGCTTCTACAGAAGTAAACACATAAATACTGCAGATCCCATCATGTGCACAGTTAGGGCAAGCGGGTGAGCTATGCTAAGCTATGACACGGACGTTTTTAAGGGTTCCGTACACCAAAATGAAAAAACGTTACACTTATACGATCACTTTCTTGCCCGTCTGCGAAAACCAGTTATCTTGGACCCCGTAAGAGATATCAAGTTAAAACTTATAGCTCTTGCAGAAATCTACGGTCCCGTAGTGCTGTTAAATAAATCAGGCTTCTACTTTAACTCGAAAAAGGTTATTGGTAATAAACATACAAATTGGTTCACCATGGAAACCTGCTGGGTATTTCAAATTGACTTGGAAACTTGAAATTCTATTTACAATTAGGTCTTAGAGCACACGCTCAGGAATAAAACTGAAAATAAGCTGCATTTAATTATTGAAGAAGATTATGGTCCAATTTAATTAAACCCAGATACATGAATTTAATGAATCGTAAGTGTCAAGTCAAGTTGGTGAATATGTTACTGCTCGTTGAATACGTTTGTGTTTTAAATGGCATGTATGGAGCCCTTAGGGTACCAATCTTACACATACTTGAACATTTTTTTTTCTTTTTTATGTAACCATTTATGTTGTTGGCCTTCCTTACTATCCCAATTTCATTAACACACCTCAAACAGGCATTTTGATATTAACTTTAAAAAAACGTCAAATTTATCACTGACTCACGTATACCGGGTGTAAATAGACTGCTACCATTAAATGAAACCACATATTCTACCGACCCTACTGAGCCACTTTTCCCGAGAATCATATCCGCGGACACCCTTACCTTGGGAAATAATTGAGTTCCAAACAAAAACGCGTGAACCCTAATAGCCCGGGCGGTAGCGTTGCATTTTAGGTAGTGATTTTAAGCCGATTGATTTCCATCTTTTTCAATAGATCTGGAATGGTTAATATAACAGAACCAAGCGTCAGCTGACGCACCCACGGTGGGTGTGGATGTGAGAGCCTGCGAAAGTGGTAAAAAAAAAAGTTATAGTACGCCGGCTGAAACTTTTTTCACAGATAGTTGATATCATAATGAGCTGAAAAAAAAATCGTCCGCTGCATCGTGGATTCGTTCGTTTTTTTGTTTACCACTTTCGCAACCTCTCACATCCAGACCCACCGCGAGTGCGTCAGCTGACGATTTGTTTTCAGCTCAGTATGATGTCAACTATCTGTGAGAAAAGTTTCAGCCGGCGTACTATCAATTTTTTTTTGTTACCACTTTCGCAACCTCTAACTCCCAAACCCACCGCTACTTGAGCAGCTGACGGTCGATTCACATATCAGTCATGTGAAATCTACGATCGGTGTCAATATCAGCCGGCTTACTATGACTTTTGTATTTGCAACGGTACCTCCCGGACTATAATGCACCGACATACGGGCGAGTTTAGAGAGAGCGTCAGGCTTCGAGCAGCTTCATGTTTCACGGACGGCGCTCCCTCTAAACTCGCCCGTATGTCGGTGCGTGAGGGTTTATTTATTTATTGGAACACGGAGTAAAAACAGAAAAAGATACATATTTTATAAGATAGAACTGATACAGGTAATTAAATAAATATACCAGTTTCCGTAACATAATCACTAATACATTAACATTTTTTAGATAGACGCAAACATGAGATACATATGGATATAACTAATAGTTTACTACAAATAACATACAACAATCTGAAATGTACACAGCCTAAACATTAAACGTAAAACTAACACGCACATGCATACAACTTGGCTTAGTTCACGCATTTTTGTTTGGAACTCAATTATTTCCTAAACTAAGACTGTCCGCGGGTATGATTCTCGGGAAAAGTGGTTCAGTAGGGTCGGTAGAATATGTGGTTTCATTTAATAGTAGCAGTCTTTTTACACCTGGTAGATAAAAACTCAAATCCAGAGTATTTTAGGCAATATGAGGCTAGTAGTTCCTAACAGTTACTTTCCTCGACGTCGCGGGAGGCTGTTCGGCCGAGAACGAGGACGAACCTCCATGGGGAAGCACCACTTCAGCGCGCTACTCGAGTTCTCAATGAGGTTGGAGATCACATCAATCTTTTTTCGTGTTCTTTGAATGAGTTCACAAGAGCAACATTATATTATTTAAGCTATCAAAAATTTATGGACATTTTAATTTGTTTTTTGGTTTTTCATGTTACTTAGATATATTTTTAGAGTTTATGGTTTTTATGTGTTTTTAAAATTGTTTGTGCTCCATGCCTGCACATTGCATTAGGTTTTCAACCTGTAATGAGAGTGTTTTAAGTGTTTTTTAAAGAATAAATATTTGCATACTATATAATATGGTAAAATGTGCTGTTTCTAATATTAAGATACAATAAGACCTGCGGGTCTACCACGTAATTCGATGATCATGGTAATGGGCTTCGTTTTGACAGTTGAAGCCCATTATTGAGCTTCGTCGTACCGCGTAAAATAATTGTGATGGTCTTCAAGCCCATGTCAATTGAGTGAATGATTTTCATACATATTTGACGTTTGAACACAATTATTGGTATCGCGTAACAAAAAAAAAAAAAAAAACCAAGTTCATGACCATTTTGAAATGTCAAATGAAAGCCGGACCACCAGAGCTCCGGTGTTCATAATAAATTTGCACAATTTTGGTATTTTGCAGCAATATTGTGGGGTACCTAAATCTACTATGCTTGGTTTTTCGTAGATATAACTTTTCGTGTTTTTTGTTCTAATAATCGAATGGCGAGAGCGTACTTGCTGTCTGCGGCGGGCGGAGGAGGAACACCTAAAAACCAGGGAAAGAATCCAGCGAAGGATGCAGAAAGATATTTGCAGGCCGATGCTTCTACCCAGCGACCTAATCTTCTACCAGAGATATCTTTCATGGAAAACTTTCGCCTTTCAAAGGTATGGCCTGTTGTTACCTACTAAATTATGCGAAAATTTTTTCCCATAGTGCCCCCTTATCTACACCCCAACCCAAACTTATTGTCACATGCCAATTTCACGAAACATTGCGACGAAAAAAACACTGCAGTGCGTCCAGAAATCAAGGTAGTTTATTGTAGTTTCAACCAAACCAAACAAGAAAATGTAGTGTTACTCATCTACTTACTTCAGTGTACGTAATCAAATAACCAAGCCTAACATTGAAGTTTACAGCTTACTGTGTAAACGAGTAATTAAATTATCAAACATAACAGTGAAGTTTCTGACATCTTTTTTACAGATTCTGGTAGCATTACAGATGTATGCCAGTGTTACCAAGGCGACACACTGCAAAACAACTCCCTAAACCTTTCACAATCAAAATGTCTGATTGTCTGATGGAAGTTATGGAAGAGCTGAATCCACCACATATCTTGCAAAAATATATTCATTTTCCAAGATCTCAGTCAGAAGGGAATGAAACTTCAGAGAGGTAATGTTGATTTATAATAATACCTTCAATTTGTAGTTGTTAAAATCAAGTACAAATACTGTAATATTTCAAATATTCACACACAACATTAATATTATTTGCATTTTCTTTAAGATTTATGGAGAAGTTTGGATTTCTTGTGCATTTGCCCCAAGGACAATGAAGAATCATCCTTCAACATGAAGAGACCACTCACTCAATGTCATAGTGGTATTTAATACTTTCCAAAACATGAGATGAATTAATTTGGATGCACTGAGCATGGATCTTCAGCGTCCACCTCCACAAATTCCATTCCATGGAGACCATAAACAAATTGATGAGGGAAGAGTTGCTTTGGTCGATAGGCTGTGGAGGAGTTGACATCTAAATTGGTTATAGAATATGTTCATTATTTGTATACCATATTTTTTATGTTTTAACAAATTTTAGTGTAATTTATAAGAAACGTATAATTTGCAGCAGTCGCTGTTTGTACCTTAATTTTAAAAAAGGGTATATAATACAATAATACTATAGCTTATAGTCTTTCACAGGTGATGGGACTAATGCATGGTACATGTATTTACTAAATTTTGTAATTAAATTATTTATATTGATAAGTTTATTGTAAACATGACATGTAATTTTTTTTGGTTGTTTTTTTTTGTATTTAGACTTAATTTAAGTGTTGATTCTGCAAATTCTGCTCAATTAAATATATTATGTGGTCTATTTTAATATCTGAAGTATGAATAAATAGTATTATTGTATTATGTACCCTTTTCTGAAATTAATATTTAATGACTAGAGATAATTATGTACATAAAGCAGGTATTGATCAATTAACATTGTCAGTTTTAGATCACATTTAATGTTATTAAGTTAGGATGCCCACAGAATTTCTGGACACCTCTTTACTCTGCTTAGGATATAAGGCCTTTGGTAAATAAAGTGTATGTTAGGTTTTATCACTGTCAGAACAATAAATGGCTTCTGTTTTGGCTATGACTTGTTCTTTTTTCGTCCCATCATCTTCCTGAATGGATTGATTGAATACATAATAAGTACATAAGGCTTATGTCCAGCAGTGGATGAAACAGGCTGATGGATTGATACATACATAATACTTATGCCTGTCTCCCAAAGGTATAAGTGGAGACTGCAGATTTCCATCTGATATGACTCAGACCTCCGTTCACTGATTAAAACTTTCGTCAGGCTCCGACACCGACAGCAGGATAGAGTATACCGTTTTCAAAGCATGCGACAGATGGCAGTGGAACCTGTGTGGTGTTAATTTATGAACGCGGCCCTGGCATACCCCTCACATAATGTCCTTCTAGGACAACCAAGTAGAGTTATATCTTCCACTTTCCTTACCATTCTTTTCATTTGTCATTCTACTTTCATTCATACCCTTTATATTTAGACCAAACAACTAAATGTTTTTTTCCATACTATTAGATTTTAATTCTTTTATAATCTTGTCAAACTTAGATACTTTTCTCAGAATAACATCATTTTGAACCTACATGGAATTTCAGAAATAAAACACTACTTTTGCACTGGTTATTATTTATGTAATAACACACTTATTTTTAGTAAGTACCTACTGAAACCTCAAGTCTTACATATTAGATTTTTATCATCTATTTTAACAATTAACTAAAGTATTTGCTAAATTACCTTGTTAACAACACTGCATTCAAAGTCACAATACATTCCCACTGTGACTTAACACATTGCCCGGTTAACATTGTACCAATATTGTTGACCATCTTCTCGACAGCCAAGTCCAACTTCATTCACAATCACAATACATTTCCACTGAGACTTTACATGTTGCTTCGCTAATAGTGCTGCAATGTTGTTCACCACCTTCTCTACAGCCAAGTCTAAGTTCTCCATGAAAATGTCTTGTCTCTGTCTGTGTGCTGGCATTCTGAAACATAATATTTGATTGTTTTAAGTAAAACAAAAAGAGAAACAGGCGCTGTATTGATGATGTTGAGTTGGGACGCCTGCTGGGCTCAGTCAGGCGGATGGTTGGCTCTCCACTTGGAGCTATTCCATCCAATTCCCATTGCATGAAGCTTTGGTATTCTAATGTCTATTTCCTCCTCAAATCTTCCGCAGGCACTGTATTATGTTACACTGTTGATTCTCCAAAACTTCTACAGATTTTGGTAAAAAGTAAAGAAAAATTGGCATTGCCTTATGTTATGATATTGATTTCCCAGAAATTTGAAATTAAATAGAAGAAAAACACAACAGTAGGTAGGTATACTTACTTACTTTTATTTACAAATGAAATAGAAATGATGAAAACGAAACTTTTCGAGGGAGGTTATTTTTGTCATGTGCGTTTGGTTATTCATTTCTCATTTGCATTTATTACATTAAGTGATAAATTTGAAAATAAAACAATACGAAACATTGCAAAACTTCTTTTCAATACGAAAAGAGGATCAGACTAATTAAATAGGTGCTCATATCTACGAATAACTTGGTTTATAATAACTTCGAAAACGCATCAACCCATAACTAAATTGAATAAACAAAACGCAGATTTTCATTCGTTCATGATGTTCATTGTCATTGCAATTTTTACAAAATAGGTCCGATTCAGACTCTGGTAATGGTAATGAAGTTCAAAATGATGTTCAAACCCATGACAATCAGAATTACGTGGTAGACCCGCTGTACTTACAACGCATGTTTATGCAAATAAATTTTAACTTTACTTACTTTACCTTACTTTGTTAGTTGTGAAATAAAATAAACATATAAATAAAACTTTATGTATGTATGTATGTATTTGTATATTTAAGTATGTATTTGTATTTAGTATATTTATAATTAGATTATAGATTTAGAACTAACTTAGAATGTACCTATGCACTGATGTGAATTTCTTCAATAAAAATGTTTTATATTTTCCCAAGGTTGACTGGAAGAAATTCCTTTTAGGAATAAGTCCGCCCTTGCCTTCTGTCTGTTCTTTGTATATTTGTAAATATCTTGTTCTGTGTGCAATAAAGTGTTTATTCATTCATTCATTCATTCTTTGCCAGACAAAAAGCATGATGAGTGCGTCTAGTTCAGTAAAATTTTAACCAACATACGCCTGAGAGCCATTATCACAGGCACTTCGTCTCAGGACGTTGAAGATGTGTCTTGCAGTGGTGAAGGGTCCATATAACACGATTCCCATCGGCTTGTTTAGGAAGTGGCATCTATACTACATTTATTTATTCCGTGCTCTTTGTTTTGTCAAACATTTCCATAAATCTCATTATGACAAATACAATTGGCTGACAGGTACAAAAATTTGTATTTTATTTGGTTGCTTTTCCGAGTAAGGAGATTTTTTTGTCCGGCTTCCGTTTTTGAAATGTTCACCCTTCGCCACTGGTGTCTCATATCGAAGAATCAACTCACGCGCATGCGTTGTACGAGTATAGCATCGTATAGCATAGCATGTACGTACACATTCACCTTTACGCTGCACCATGCAAGCGGCCAGTGAAAGGATGCGCCAAACGTTGCGAATTACATAACTTCTTAATATTTACAACGCGAGCCAACTGTTGGTAATCCCTTCTAGACTATAAAATTAATAGCCTAAGCTTGGAGTCAATTTAGTACCAACTACCAACTGTTCCATTTTGATCGCGTGGCGTTCCATCTATCCATCAGTCTGTTTCGTCCACTGCTGGACATAGGCCTTTCCAAGATTGTCCCACTCTCAGCGATCCTTCTGGAAGAAATGCCCATATTCACACACGCTGGGCAGGTGGGTTGGTGAGCGCGGTGTTGAAACTCTAGCATCAGTGACGTTCATCACGTCCGATCAAACGTTTAAAAACCGGAATTAGGAGTCGGGTCTGCCTGTTTTGGAGCATTAGATGAAAATGGTTATGCTTGGTTCTTGAATGTGATCCTCTAGCGAGGGTGGTAGAGTAAGTACCGACACAGTGTAATAAATACTGTGGTAGCGATCACGAATACCTCAAGGGATCGGGATAGGGCCGAAGGTCTCTTCTGTCTTATTGTGTTGTTGACTGGAGTAATGGAAACAGACGTTATGTTGTCAATTTTGTTGATCAAATAGAGACAAATTTGAGTAAATCCGGTAACCTGAAGTGCATCCACTTAGTTTATAATAACTTGTTGCTACGCTTGCATCGCTATTTCGCAAATACTAAGGTCGATTCTGAAGGCTTTAATTTTAGTTTTAGTCCTGTCCAAACTTTAATTTATCCAAAGTAATATAGCTTCTGTTGTTAACACTAAAGAACTATTTTGGAATGAAGAGAATTTAGTTTTAACAGCACTAAAATTAAAATTAAAGTCTTCAAAATTTGGCTTCATTAGCAGCATATTGCAGGAAGTCTGTAAAACAATGTTTCTTCTTTGTGACAAAATACACATAAACAAATACCTTGACGATTTTGAATTCCAGTAAACATATTTAAAAATGTTTGATTTCAGTATCTTACACCACTCTTCGAATTTATTCGCACATACACAAAAATACGTAACACTAACTTCGAGAAGAAAAGAAGGCAGTAATAAAAAGGGAAATATCAAAAGGCTTCAATAAACCCTTATCAAAGTCAAGGTAATCAGTTTTCTCTTTACTTTACTATACGTTGATATTTATACATGAGACCACCCATACTACAAAGGTACAGTAATTACATCTCCTGAGGATCTGTTATTTAAAATATAATTCATGACAAAACTTGCTGAGGATAAAGAAACCGGGCAAGTGCGAACTGCGAGTGAGACTTGCGCATCGAGGATACCGTATTTTGCCAGTCAGGAAAACGGCATAATTTAAAATACTGCCCATTAACGGTTACTAAAAAAAGAATTGATTATTACACCAAATCATGACGAAAGGAAATATATTTTTTTCGTGATTTTTCATAGATTTCTCTAAACTGGTGCAAGCAATTAGACCTTTAATTACCACTATTTCCTAGCCATATTGTATTTTTACATGAACATTTTTCTTTTCTTAAGATTTCTCTTTTGTTATCGATTTTTTTATCGATTTACCAAAATCTTTACGTAATACCCTATAATAAAGATTTTTGTTTCGGTCAACCAGTTTCTGAGGAGAGACATACAGTTTTTGTGGTTTCTCAAAGATTTACCTAAATCTGTACAACAAATCATTACTCACAATTTTTTTTGAACAATCTACATTATGTTACTCATATTACAAAGGAGGAAAGCTGAATCCACCAGTCTTCGAAAGCTGCAGCCTCTTCAAGGCTTCTAGGCCAAGGCCGCGAGAAAGTCCTGCAGCCGCATTCTTCAATGACTTCCTTCTTTGTGCCAAGTGTTACTCTTACGCAGGTCCGGATTTACTAACTTGAAAAATGTTTTGCCGAAAAAACCAAATCTAAATAACAAAAATAGGTATAATTATATTTTTATTTTATTGCGAAATCCATCGCTTTGGTATAGTCTAAATATTATTATTAGAGTGCATTACAAACTAGAAAGGATCAATTAAAAACAAATGTAAGGAAAATAATATGAAAAAATATATCAAGTCTTGATAACAAGAGGTCACAAGTTCGAATACTGGCCCGAGGAATTTTTTCAAATTCTTGTCTTTACATTTGTTTGTAATTCATCTTTTCTAGTATGTAATGCACTCTAATAATAATGTTTAAAAATAGGTACGTTTATAAAAATGTATGTTTGTAAAAACGTACGTTTACATAAAGTACGAAAATACCCGTACATGTTTATAAAAATATGTGTTAAGCAAATATAATGTAGCTAATTTTGGAGGCTTTAGTTTTAGTGCTGTCAAAACTAATATTTTTGTAAGGTAATTTATCTTTTATTATGTCCATATACATATTATATTGCAATTAATAAATTTTAGTTTTGACAGCACTAAACTTAAAACTAAAGCCTTTAAAATCAGCTAAACTGATTCAATTTTTAGTCACTGACAGGCCGAAAACTAGGGTTTTTTTTATTCGTCAACTTCTAATGTAGAGCGATGGCGTTGGGGTGAAGTCATTAAAAATATCAAGTGTTCCATTTCCATCTGCTACGATCCTGACACACCTTTTTGCTTCTTCTACATCCATCAATCTAGTCATACAAGCTCTTCTATTCCGGGTACTTTTTACTTTGCCCTTCTTCAGTATGTTGCCTATTTGGTCGGCATACGTCAAATCAAATCAAATCAAAATTTATTTATAGAATAATTACATACAAAGCCAAATACAAATTTTCATTTTGTGTTATTATCAAATAAAATAGAATTAAATATATGTCCTAGAAAATTACTACTATATAACAAATCAAGATAATCAGATCACAGTTTGGCTTAAGACCCGATTTCACCATACCCTGTTAGTTATTTCATAAATCAGAAATTACCTAATGAGGGATTAAAATTAACAAGGAGACTAACATCTCTTTTAATTTTGTGTGTCCTATGTCGAAAATGTAACAAGCCATTAGTAAATCAAACATTAAGCGAATGACTCAAAAATCATTCAATCACATTCTAAGCCAACCAAAACAGAAGGTCATTATTTGTTTTGTCATTATTGCGCACATGGGCACTTTTTCACTAGTCGTATTATAAGTTTCGTGTTTCGTAAGGCGACTGATTTGAAATGCCGTTTGTTCTGTTGAATTCAATAGAGATCGGTTTACATTTCGTTTTGCTGGTTCAAATGTCAACCATTTCGAGTCTTCGAGATATTTTAGTTGCCGGTACCCATGACAAAAATGTAAACAATAGCAAACATGGCCGATCCCGACAGCCGTGGGTCTGTGTGACAGTAAGCTAATCGTTTACCAATCTAAAAAACACCTAGAGCAGTCATTAAGTTTAACAACTCATTAAGGAAATGATAGCATGGTGGGACACTCACTAACTTTAACAGTCCGTTAAAATATATAACAGGGGTGTCAACTAACTAACAGAGTATGGTGAAATCGGGTCTAAATCTATTAGTTGATCCCTAGAGTCTGCGTTAGTAAAGACTGTATTGCAGACTCTAGTCTCCCCCAGCCAGTTATAAAAGTATATACGTCCTTCTAGTGAAGTTTTAGTTTTTTTTTTTTTTTTTACTTCCAAAGTGAACGTTTTTTCCGCGATTTCAGAGCTGGCTCCATAATAAACGTTGTTAGTATAAATGAGCAGGTTAGTCTCTAGGTTTTAGTTTTTCAGCGACTAAAAATGGTATTTCTTTACTTGTACTGTTTTTGTTACTCTTTTAGCGAGATTGGAATTCGGCCGCGTGCCTTTGATGACGTCAGTCGTGATCCGCCCCCCTCCCAAAGTCAGACTAAGGCTGAGATTCAGAGTGCATTTTGAGCCCGAACTCAATCTTACAAACGTCAAAAAGTGACGTGATCTCATACTAGAGTGACGTTTGTAAGATTGAGTTCCTCTTGAGTTCGGACTCAAAATGCACTCTGAATCTCAGCCTTAGATCGGGCCCTGCTTTGACGAGACAAGACGATTCTGACGGATCTATTCATTATCAAACAAAGACGGGCGTAATATTATTTTATTTGTATTTCATTTATAAGGTGACGTGTGAACATTGACCCTGACCCTTTACCGAGTCTCCAGTATGAATTTGGCTGCATAAACGAAAGTCATCTAATATCTGAATTGCTTATGTCACTGTTAAATCTAGGTTAATATGCGCCAAAACGCGTGTTATGTTTGTCAACTGCTATTTTGGCGATAATAATCCAAAATAATGAATAATTCCATCCATCCATCAGCCTGTTTCGTCCACTGCTGGATATAGGCCTTTCCAGGATTTCGCCACTCTTGACGGTCCTCCTGGAAGAAATGCCCATACTCACACACGCTGGGCAGGCGGGTTGGTGAACGCGGTGCCGAAACTCTTGCACCAGTGACGCCGCTGCCCGTCACCAGTCTGTTTTATATATATAAGGCTTGGCAATTCGGGATGGATAAACCACCATCCATCAGGTGGGCCGCCTGGTTTTGCCTGAGAGCTGTTCTCTTACTCTCCCCCGAATAACTTCGGGAGGATTTACGAGTAAGATGGTGGTACCTCCACAGTCGAGCCTGGCATCAGTTCTACCACCTAACATTAATTAATAATTAATTAATGTTAATTCTTAACAGGTAAAATAAAAAGATAAACAAGCTAAAATAATAAAAATAAATAACCATAAATAAAGTAACGCCGAAAAGGGTTATCCAATATTTTTTTTATACAATCCATCAGCCTGTCATCATCCTCAGCAGGACAAGAGCCTTTCCTAGATTTCGCCACTCTTGGCGGTCCTCCATCCTCCACATCCAGCAGCCAGCCGAAATGTCTTTCAGGGACAGCGCTTTTTTGTGAAAAAGCTGTTTTTTGCTACGATAACACATAGACGGCACAAAATGTTTATGCGTAGTAAGTCATGTCTGTCTGTACATTGAAGATTTTTTGTGAAAAAGCTGTTTTTGCTACGATAACACATAGACGGCACAAAATGTTTATGCGTAGTAAGTCGTGTCTGTCTGTACATTGAAGATTTTTTGTGAAAAAGCTGTTTTTTGCTACGATAACACATAGACGGCACAAAATGTTTATGCGTAGTAAGTCGTGTCTGTCTGTACATTGAAGATTTTTTGCAAATTTTAAAAGAAATGGGTTTTTATTAGTATTGTACTGAGGCCGAAACCACAATTTTTAGAATCTTTGTCTGTCTGTGCATGAACATATTATGTGTTCCGTTTTAACTCGAGAACCACTCAACGGTTTTTTTTATTATCACTGGTAGTGACATATAGCATACAACATACAACATATAGGCTATAAGGGCTGTTCCTAAAATAACGCCCAAGCCGAGAACGGGGCAGAGATTGAATAATAAAGCCGCAGGCGAAAGGCCAGTTTACAATAAAATACAAAAAACTGTAACTAACTGGCCAGTCATCGGTGACGAGGCGTACGTATGCATTGTGTTCTTCAATTGTTATTTTTAGGGTTCCGTACCCAAAGGGTAACCAACGGGACCTAAGACTCCGCTGTCCATCTATTTGTCCGTCTGTCACCAGGCTGTATCTCATGAACCGTGATAGTTAGACAGTTGAAATATTCACAGAATATTAAGTTATATATTCACTTTAAAAATACATAGGCCTTTCCCAAATTTCGCCACCCATGTCGGTCCTCCGTCCTCCCCATCCAGCCGCCCCCCGCAACGTCCTTCAGGTCGTCGGTCCAGCGGGCACGAGGTCGGCCTACACTACGCTTTGCTGTACGTAGTCTCCATTCTAGAGCTTTTCGGCTCCAACGGCCATCTTGTCGGTGACAAATATGGCCTGCCCACTGCCACTTCAACTTACTTATTCTGCAGGCTATGTCGGTTACTTTCGATCTCCGACGGATCTCCTCATTTCGAATTCTATCCATCAGAGATACCCCGAGCATAGTCTGCTCCATAGCTTGCTGAGCGACTTTAAATCAGTGGATCAGACCCTTTGTAAGAGACCACGTCTCAGTGCCATACGTCATCACAGGAAGGACGCACTGGTAGAACATTTCAGCCTTTAAGCACTGCGGTATTGATGACGTAAATATGTGACGCAACTTTCCAAATGCTGCCCAACCCAAGCATATTCTTCTGTCAGCCTCGGCGTCGAAGTTGTTTTTATCCAGCTGTATGACTTGACCCAGATAAACTTAAAAATAAATAATTAAATGAAAATAAATATCTCATTCTTCTTTGACATGATTCTTTTTGCCGTTTTTATAGATAGTGGTACGGAACCCTTCGTTTGGGTACTTACCAAGCAGCCTTCCTCAATGAAAGAGCAACAGACGATCATATTTTTACACTACGAAGAGTGCTTGACACAAACTGGAGAGCAGGTCAACGAATATATGTGATCGCACTAGATATCAAAAAGGCTTTCGATACAGTTAACCTTAATGCACTCAAAGCCATTCTTAAATGGCGTACTAATACTCCGCTCACAAATAGAATTATTAAAGCATGCCTACATGAAGTAACCTACATCTCATGGTGTGGGCAAGTATCAGAGACCATTAATAAGACAAAAGGTGTCAAACAGGGCTGCCCTCTATCACCAAGACTGTTCACCATTTTAATCGATGAAGTTCTGCGCACCTTAGAAGAAGAAGACGAAGCTGTACACATAGACCAGGATACTAAAATTACGCTGCCCTTAATTTTATCATTCGCGGATGACCTAATCATGATAGGTAAAAATATACAAATTCTCGACCGTATCTTCACCAAACTTAAGGAGCTCCTGATGACGGTGGGTCTTGTGCTTAACGACACAAAAACAAAAATAGTCATAAGAGACCCCTTTGGTCCACCGGCCACTCACCAACTACCAATCACCCTTGGTGGAACGTTACTTCAACCAGTAGAAGAAATAAAATACCTAGGTACTTACATCACTGCCTCCCACAACCGAAAAGCCTCCATAAAAACCAGATGTGAAAAGGCTATGAGGTATTCTAAAGCGATACTGCCATTTATTAAAAATAACAAGATAGAGTGGAAAATCGTAACACTAATCTACAAAATGGTAATTTCACCAATTATGACGTATGGGTTAAATGTAACGGCTCTAACTAAATATAATAGATCAAAACTGAGACAATACGAACGACTAATTTTAGGGAGCATGCTTCAAGCCGGCAAAAGTACACCCAAAAAGAAAATAAGTGAAATACTGAAAGGTAAAACTATTTCAAAAATATTGAAAGTGCGTAGGATTTCTTATTTTTGTCACATTCAACGGCGACCACAACCCCACTTGCTTCACGCAGCCTACAACTATGCAGAATCAAGAAGGAAAACTGGACGACCAATATACACATGGCTTAATTCCCTGTTCCAAGATGTAAAATTTTCACGACAAAACAGAAGCTTCTGGAAAACAATTTCTGGAGACAGGTTCCTGGTAAAAAAGACAGCAGAAGAAATCTACAACCTACCCGAAACAGATACAGAATCGGAACGCGAATGACAATCAGGGCCTAGACTACAGATGAATGACAAAGTTATAGTGGATTACTCTGCATTCATCACCGCCCAAATCCACATATCAAAGCGCAGCGTATCCATATTTATAACACACAAATTATCATATCTATTTAATCCTTACATGCTCACTATACGATGCTTGAATTCGGGTGGGCCTCCAATCTCCTGTCACTCCTCGATCCCGCAGCTGCCTCTCTACAGACCCCACCTGTATACTACGTGGCTCACCGGTGTCTCGGGTCTTTGCACCCTTGCAGCAGAACTGCTGGCTGGATGAGTCACCGGAACGGAACGGAACGGAACGGATAGTGGTACGGAACCCTTCGTTTACGAGTCCGACTCGCACTTGGCTGGTTTTTTATACAAGTTAACTGTCCTATATCTCTAAGAACTAAGTACTCCTGTCATGTAAATAGACAAGGATGCTATTTCTAGTCAAACGCGCAGCTAGCAATCACCATAATACTTTCTACTCGATCCGGTCCTCAGCAATACCAGAACTAACTCGTTTATTGACAACTCGGTGTCGATATCTACGAGGTGATAAACTAACCCACTGCCCTTGTATTTGGTGATCGATTCAGTTGCTATAGGTAATAAAAACGTGCGTTTCCTTTTTTTTATGAGATTTAGCAGACTTTAAACTTTCGCGATTTTCACACATTATTAGCTTTGTATTGGGGTCTTACTCGCGATAACTAGCAACATACCTTAATAGATATGTGCTTGACGTTTCGACGCCTCTGTAGGTCACAAGCTAACGTGACAGTTACAGTTAGCTTGTGACCACGACAGCCTACAGAGGCGTCGAAACGTCAAGCACATATCTATTAAGGTATGTTGTTACAAAGTTAATAATGAGATATAGCAGATTAAATAACAAGCTACTGATTATATTGAACCGCTTCCATAGGAAATAAATTGAAACTTGGCAAAAAATATTACTTCTCAACATACATTTTTTTCGTATTTTTTTTTGGGAAAGTGTTTTTTTTTTCTGTTGTTTTAAATGTTTTTCTATAGAAGTGGTTAAGTATAATCAGCAAAGCAAGTAGTTTGATTTTCTGAGCACGTAATGAATAAACCCGTTTTAAAACCATCGTTACGACATGAATCTTGAGGGGGTGTCAGAAGGAATAAACTGTGATATGCAAGTCACAGTCCAGATCAATCAATGTACGATCGAAAAGAGTTCCGCTGACAAATTTTTCGCTTTTAGTTCCATTTTGATAGGAGCAAAAACATGGCGCAAAAAATTTACAGACCAACCAACAAGATCATCATTCGTACTCATGTTTTTGAAAATAAAAAAAGATTGTCACCCTTTAAGTCGCTTAGTATGGGAAGCCAAAATTTAATTTTACTTATTTTCATAATAAGTACTCGTAATTCACATTGGCGCTTTTTTGATCGCTTTAGGAATCTCCAGAATAATAGTCTGTTACCTAAATGACTTGAAAAATGTATATGTCGTCACTTTGCATGAGGAATGATAATGAAATGACGCATTATCTTAATTTAATACGTGAAGCCCTGTGAATAAGCTAGTAAAATTTCTTGAACTTTAAACAAGTGTTTACTTTTTTAAACGGTTCGATCAGTTATAGAAAACGAAATGCATGTGAATCAGGTGATAACTGATTGGTCAGGTTCAGGTGTGTACTCACGGGTAGATTGATTGCCGTATATTTATTGTCTGAACTTGAAATCTGGAATCATTTGTAAATTAATTTTCACCATTACTATTCGAAAAGGGGTTATTGGTTCACCAAAAACAGTGAATAAAACGCTCTTTTCCTCACTGAGTAAGAACAAGTAACTTTTTAAACTTTTTGGATAGGCAAAGGCATGGCAAAGGTATCTGCGACCATACAGCCATCTTAAAACAATCACCCGAGAAGCTATAAACTATAAATCTTGCAATCACGACATTTTATGTTCCACAAAAATGCCCGAATAAAGCATTTTAAATTTGGAACAAGCGTCAATGCACAATATAAAAAATATCTTACCAAACGTACTGGCTGGCCGCTTGGAAAAAAGACCAAAAAAAAAGAACCGCCATTTTTATGTTTTGTTCTCTTATTAATTTACTATGTACCGATTGGTTGTAAGTATAATAAAATTTGATTCAAATAGTTAATATGGTACTGTTTATTTTCTCATAGTCAATGGTGAAAAGTAGAGTGAATAACTCGTGAAAAAAAAATTCCATCTCGGCTCTTGGATCTCTCGCTCCGCTCAGGATTCTACTCTAGAATCCCTCGCTTCGCTCGGGATTCAACTTTAGAATCTTTCGCTCCTCTCGGGATCCACCTTTGAGCCTCGAAAGAAATTTCCTTTTTTTCACTTGTTGTGTAATCTACTATTAAATACTAACATCTTAATTTTATAACACTCAAAACTGTATCTTTCTCTCTTTTTAGGGTTTCGTACCTCAAGAGGGAAAAACGGAGCCCTTATGGGATCACTTTGTTGTCAGTCTGTTTGTCTGTATGTCTGTTTGTCTGTCTGTCTGTCTGTCCGTCCGTCCGTCCGTCCGCCTGTCTGTCAGGACGCTTTATCTCTGGAACGCGTGGAGGTATCAAGTTGAAATTAAAACTACATATATACTCAAGTCTACAGGCTGTGAAAAAATCAAACTTCTAAGTTAACGTAAAAAAAAGATACGGCCATTTATGCCGCATAAAACGTATATTTTTCGACACTCTCAAGGGAATCAAAATTTATAGGGTATTTTCCGGACTCATTTCCACTAGTTCAACTGAGTAGTTCAACGTTGAACTATTGACACTTTTTTTTCCCAGTAGTTCAACTTTGTATGTACAACATATCCATTTCAGAGTTGAACTTCTGGGACAAAATAGTTGAACTCAAATGGAATTTTATTGTTGTAATTGGAATGAAATGAATGAATGATGTCAATACTTTATTTTTGAAATGTAGGTACATAAATACACTTATCGCACGTTAGGATATATTCAGTAAAATAATTTAAAAAAGAGGAAAAGAGTTGGGGAAAAACTCTTTTCGCAAATAGTATGTATGAACTTATAATAAAATCTCTTTGGCTATACCATTTGTATATGGCTGGTTTTGATATTATTAAAAAGTTTAAATTTTAAAAAAGATAATTCCAAATTCAAATTAGGTAAAATGTGTGATTTTGATTTGTTTTGCTTACTGTTAAGATGAGTGAATCTAATGAAGAAATTCGATACATTTTAAAATTTTACTACAAAAAAGGAAAAAATACAACGCAAGCCGCGAAATAAATTTGTGATGTTTATGGACCTAGTGCAGTGTCTGTGAGAGTAGCACAATTTTGGTTTAAGCGTTTTCAATCCGGAAATGTTGATGTCAAAGATGCACCTCGCTCTGGGCGCCCTGTTACGGATAAAATGGATGCCATTTTGGAAAAAGTGGAGGAAGATTGGCATGTCAGTAGTTACGATGTAGCTGAAGAACTGGGGATTGACCACAAAACAGTTTTGGCGCATTTGAAAAAAGCTGGGTACACAAAAAAGCTCGATATTTGGGTGCCTCATGAGCTCACTGAAAGAAACTTAATGAACCGTGTACTCATTTGTGATTCTTTATTACGACGTAATGAAACCAAACCATTTTTGAAAAACCCGATAACTGGTGATGAAAAGTGGATCACGTACGACAAGAACGTGCGAAAAAGGTCGTGGTCAAAGGATGGTCAGGCTTCACAGAGTCTGGCGAAACCCGGGTTATCTCGCAACAAGGTAATGTTGTGTGTATGGTGGGATTGGAAGGGCATTATTCATTATGAGCTGTTACCGCCAGGCAGGACCATCGATTCTGAACTCTACTGCGAACAACTGATGAGATTAAAGCAAGAAGTTGAGAGAAAGCGGCCGGAATTAGTCAACAGAAGGGGTGTGGTTTTTCATCATGATAACGCTAGACCTCACACATCTTTAGCCACTCAGCAAAAATTAAGAGAGTTTGGCTGGGACGTATTAATGCATCCGCCGTATAGTCCTGACCTTGCACCTTCAGATTTCCACTTGTTTCGGTCTCTTCAGAATTCTTTAGGCAGTGTCAGGTTAACATCACGAGAGGACTGCCAAAACCGCTTGTCACGGTTTTTTGATCAGAAGCCTCAGAATTTCTATAGCAATGGGATCATGTCCCTACTTACAAGATGGCAGAAAGTTATCGAACAAAATGGCACCTACATACTTTAGTTAAATGTAAATAAACTTTATTAAAAAACTATTTTGAATTTTCATATAAAATGCGAAGAAACTTTTTCGCCAACCTACATTTATTTTTCACAGAAAGGGTCATGGAACCTTGGTCCAGACCACTTACCAAGTCTTTAGTATGAATTTGGCTATATAAACGAAAGTTACCTTATACATCCCCAATTTGAATTATCATATTTTTCAATAATGTCGTCTAATTAACTACAGGTTCAGCTATTGAAAATAAAAAAAATCACAGGATTGCCGAGATTTTTAAATCCACTTTTGTGTAACGTTTGTGTAACGCGTTTTTAAGTATGGAATTTTTTAACAGACTGAATCGTTTTGACTCAATCAATTTGAATCATTTGACATGATGAAGTCAGGGTTAATGCTTGCCAATAAATTTTAATATTCTTAGAAGAAACCGGAACTGTATGTTTGAAGGAAGAGAGAATGTTAATGAAAAAATCACAAACAAAAATTATGATTTAAAAATCAAGCAGGTCCGAGCAGCGTTTTTTAATACTATTTTAATAAATTATTTACACCAAAATATATGTTTTAAATAAAAAGGCAACTTTTCCAAAATCTCCGGGACTGTCCTTTTCAAAACGTGGCAGCCCTATGTTGGCGTTTGTACTTATACATAGGTAACACTAAAAGTTTCCGGAACTGGCCACTTACATAAACAATATTTAAAAATTTATTGCAACATTTGAAAATAGAACTCTTTGGCTGTAGAATGCAGTTTGTTTCATCCGACTGTCTTTTGTTTTTACCTTGTGGCGCCATTTAAAAAATTGTGTGTCTGCATCAACATGGATTTAACTCGGGAAAATTTTCGTAGTATGATTTTCTACGATTTTAAGTGTAATTTGACAGCTCAACAGAGCATCGCTCGGCTTGAAACAGCTTTTGGCAATGAAGCACCATGCAAGACGACTGTTTATAGCTGGTTTGCAGAATTCAAGCGTGGTCGTATCAATCCCAGTGACGAATCTCGCGATGGTCGGCCGTCCACCGCTGTGACCAACAAAAACATCGATGCTGTGCGCCGTATGATTGAAACAGACAGGCATGTGACCTACCATGAAATTCGCGCATCCTTAGAAATAGGCATGAGTCAAATACAATCAATCCTACACAAACATTTGGGTGTGAGAAAGCTGTGCTCGCGGTGGATCCCACACAACTTGACCGAGGCACAAAAAACGGACCGCGTCACTTGGTGCAGTGCCATGCTTACCAGATTCAACGAAGGTGCGTCAAATTTGGTGTGGGACATAGTAACAGGTGACGAAACATGGATTTATTGCTACGATCCCAAAACAAAGCAGCAATCGAGCGTATGGGTCTTTCAAGATGAGCCGAAACCAACCAAAGTGGCGCGCGTGAAAAGTGCATCTAAGCGGATGATTGCTTCTTTTTTTAATAAAACTGGACACGTGGCTACTGTTGCTTTAGAGAATCGTCGTACCGTGAATAGTGACTGGTACACGACCATTTGTTTGCCGGAAGTTATTGACGAACTCCGTAAAAATAACCGTAAACGCCGTATCATCCTGCACCACGACAATGCTAGTTCTCACACGGTCAGACCGACAAACGACTTTTTGAAGACGAAAAATGTAGAACTCATGAGTCATCCTGCATACAGTCCCGACCTGGCACCTTGTGACTTTTTTCTGTTCCCAAAAATTAAGAACCAATTACGCGGTCAACGATTTTCATCACCAGAAGAGGCTGTCGAGGAGTATGAAAAACACGTTTCAGAGGTCACCACAGGGGAGTGGCACAAAAGTTTTCAAAACTGGTTTGATCGAATGAAAAAGTGCATAGACGCCAAGGGAGATTATTTTGAAAAACAATAAATTAATTTTGTACCTTTAATAGTATTTTTTCATATTCATTCCGGAAACTTATAGTGCGTCCCACGTAGGTAAGTAACTTGCGAAATGCAACCATATGCACATACATACATATGTATGAATAATGTTAGTGTTGAAGATATTAGATTAGTAACTCTTCACGGTTTCCAAATAAAAACATTCGCTAATTACTTGTGCAACGACGCACTATCGAAAAAAGCTCCGCTCACCCACTTTTCCCTATAAATTGTTATTAAACCGTCACGACATGAATCTCCGAAGGGATATCAGAAGTGTTTTCGAGTCACACTCCACACTCGTACATTCATGTTTCACCGACGATTATTACGACCCAGCGCGATGGGTGATGATACCTATCGCCGTACTTCGGGCACAAATATCGGCCCCAACGGGATTTGTACCTGCGGCCTTCGGGTTAGTGGTCGAGAACTCGAACCACTAGAGCACACAGACGCTCTTATTACCACTGTGATAAAGGCGAAAAGTGGGTTCGCATAATTTTCTTAGATAGTACGCGCCTGCTATTCGGCTAACATTTAATTAAGGCGAAGTTCTTGGATCACGACTACTTTGAACTCACCTACGATCCATCATCATTACACGAGGAAAAATTATGTAAGCGTTTAGTGAAATACTTGTGTGTGAATATCAGTGATTTCATTAAAATAGTAGTTGTAGTATCGACTATCGAGCGATACTGTCTTTATCCATCCATCCATCAGCCTGTTTCGTCCACTGCTGGACATAGGCCTTTCCAGGATTTCGCCACTCTTGGCGGTCCCCCTGGAAGAAATGCCCATACTCACACACGCTGGGCAGGCGGGTTGGTGAGCGCGGTGCCTAAAGTAAAAGTGTAAAGACAAAATTAAAAAAAAAACCTCGGGCAATGTATTCCAGAGTATTCCAAAGCGATTATGGATTTCGCAATAAAAAAATAACACTATTTTTAAGTTCATAATCATCATTTTACAATATGATACGAGTGTAGATTAATCCTACACTAATATCGTAATATTATGATTATGAATTTAAAAATAGAAATTAATTTGAATTAGTTTAATAAAACGTCCTATAAAAGCTTTTTGGGCCCGGAGTACTTTTAACAAAAAACTCTTTTTCTTTTAATACAGTTATAGATATTATGTTCCTTTAAGAACACGAATGATCCCTTCAAACGTTGATACGTTATGAATTTCATCAAAACTTTCTTTCACCGATAGCTGTAAATGTAAGTAAAGTTTAATTATTATTACAAAAATGAGTGGAAGCAGTAGCTAATTCGAAACCGCTGCCCGTCACCCGTCTGTTTTATATAAGTCCCGGCAATTGGGGATGGATATACCGCCATCCATCGGTCCCAGGCAATGGTGGGCCGCCTGGTTTTGCCTGAGAGCTGTTCTCTTACTCTCTCCTGAATAACTTGGGGAGGATTTGCGAGTAAGATGGTGGTACCTCCACAGTCGAGTCCGGCATCAGCTCTACCACCTATACTGTCTGTCTGGACTGTCTTTATACCATAGCCAATGCTTTATACAACGTGAAATTTAAGTCATTTTGTTAACGAAAACTGGTGATAGTACTCGTCCATATGAACAACTTTTACTATGAAGACAAACCTGAAATCGTGAAAAAAATAATCAGCTGTTTCATACATTTGGGTCGAGTAGGTATTTAACTTTTCTATGGTGTTCCATAGATGATATTTTTTTCACGATTTCAGGGTTCGCTCCATAGTAAAAGTTGTTCATATGGACGAGTACGATCACCAGTTTTCGTTAACAAAATGATTTAAACTTCACGTATTGTACTAACAAGCTATGTTTGCCTGTAATTGGGCTACATCTCAAACCTTGTATGTCCTTAGATATAAGTTATCGATTAAGATGTATCTCTGTTGGCAAACCAATAAATAAGAGTGAGTTTAAATGTTGATGATTGTGACTGTTTGGAATCGATGAAACCTTCTATTATTTTATATCTTTGTTAAATGTTGTGTTTAAAAGTTAAAGTGGTTAATTTTAACAAAGAGTAAGTTGACATCATAAGTCTTTAAACGGGATAGACTCACTTGTTTAACGGTGTAAGGATGCACAAGTTGAGCTTTCGATGAGATATACTCATAATAATATTCCCTAAATCTTCCAAGACTTACGTACACGTATAGCCTACAAAAAGCAGCCATCCTAAATACATGCCGGATAACCAGGAGATTCTTACAAACCGACCAACTTTATGCCACGTCCCAACAAGAACAACCATAAACAACCCAAAACAATGACACTCACTTGGCCTAGGCCCGTAAGTGCTCATACTACCGGCTTCTTGAAGCCGAGATGAAATTACTCATAAACAGAACAATAATAATAATAAAATTATTTATTGCACACTAAACAATTTTTGTACACAGGCGAGCTTATTACTATTTAGTATTTCCTATCAGCTAACCTTTGGCAATGGGGAAGTTGTTGGGGGTAGTGCCATGATGTCAGAATAGTATAGATACAGTTTTAAATAGATATATTACTTGTCACTCATCATCATCAGGACTCTTCGTTCGTGTACGTGAGTATTGGTGATGATGAGTCATAATCTCATCGAAAGCTCGACCTGTGCCTCCTTACACTGTTAAACAAGTGAGTCTTTTCCGTGTTAAGACTTATGATGTCAACTCACTCTTTGTTAAAATTAACCACTTTAACTTGTCAACAAAATATTTAACAAAGATATAAAATGATAAAATATTGAGAGGGTCTTGACTATTCTTTATAGACGGACAGACAGATAGACTGAAAAGAAGGTGTTACGTGTGTTGACTGTAATGTTCTAGTGACAGTTTTCACTCAGAAACACCATTGACACACCCCTGGGGAATTATTGGCCGTGATGATATAATGTCATTGTTTTGAAGTGTTTCTAAATAACATAATTATTATAAAACATACAAGGGGTGTCAGAGGTGTTTCCGAGTGTGGTCTGTGAAATGCAAGTTGCACTTGGACACTCGGTACATCCGCGTTTCACCGACGATTACTACGTCCCAACGTGATGGGTGATGAGTAGGGTTTTTAATTATAACCATAATACTGTGAAGCCCTTAGTCGATAAGTTAGGTATAATTTCAACAGCATGCATATTGAAAACATGACCTCTAAGGGATAAACATTTTGAAATATGCTCACTATATGACATTCCAACAGACAGCATGTCTCACAATGATAATCCTAGGGTTAGTCTTAACTAAGCTGAACTTAGACTTTGTAAGCCAAAGCCGCCAGTACTTTAGTCTCCACTATTGCTTCACACCTCCTAGCCAGAGCATCAGCCCAGGGACGTAGCCAGGATCTGTGGCTGGGGGGAAGGGGGAGGTTGACATTTACGCGAGCACAAGTTGGTCGGTTTTAATCATTTGTGTTCTCACTTTTCGCGTTTTTTTTTTATTGTAAGAATGGAAGAAGTGGATTTTGATTGGTACAGCTAAATTTTTCCAAGATTTTATATTTCTGCGCTTTGTATACTGCACAGGGAAGATTCAACTTTGTGCCTATCTTATGTCCTTCACTATAGAGACTAATGTCGTATAACCTGACGTGTTCTTCACTGTACGTACTTTAGTTTCTTAACGTGCCGATAAAACGAGAAAATTGCGGTTCACAAAAACCTACCATGATACTTTTTCCAACCACGAGTCCAAGAATTTTATTTATTTATTTATTTATTTCTTATTGTTTGTTGCCGAAAAGCCAAAAACTAGAGACAGTGCTCAGATGAGATATAGATATATCAGATACTTTTACTATGGAGAAAAACCTGGAATCGCAAAAATAAAAAAATCAACTGTTCCATACATTTCGTTCAAATAGGCACGAGTGTACCTTTTCTATGGAAACGAGTAGATACTATCTCAAGCTTTTGGCTTTTCTGTGACTCAAAATCAAGTTGTAAACTTAGGTGACTAAATAGTAATCCATCCATCCATCCATCAGCCTGTCTCGTCCACAGCTGGAAATTGGCCTTTCTAAGATTTCGCCACTCTTGACGATCCTCCTGAAAGAAATGCCCATACTCACACACGCTGGGCAGGCGGGTTGGTGAGCGCGGTGCCGAAACCCTTGCACCAGTGACGCCGCTGCCCGTCACCAGTCTGTTTTATATAAGGCCCGGCAATTTAGGATGGATATACCGCCATCCATCGGTCCCAAGCAATGGTGGGCCACCTGGTTGTATAGTAATAGTAATCATTCGAAGGTTTCTCGTTTAAGGCCCTACCAGTATGGAACCTATAGCTACCCCCCCCCCCCCTCGCCCTGTCTGTGAACCTGCACCAGTCAGCCCAGTGCTAATACCGCTGATCACACATTAATCATCTCGGACACATATGGATATGCAGATGAGAACGTAGGCTGGACTCGAGGGGGAGTTGTGTAATAATGCTACGTGATGATGTAGAGATGTTCTATAGTTTTTCTATTGGCCAAGATGTTTGTAACCTCGAAATTCGTTTAGAATGGCAATCGTTAGAAAACGATCTTGGACCTAAAGCTTGTGAGGATTCATAATAAAGATATAATTTTACGGATAATATCTTGCGAATGTTTCAATCCGGGTTATCTTCTGGAAAATGCTGAATATGACTCGTTTCTTTACCATAATAGGGGTACCAAATGAGACCCTATAACTAAGCCTCCGCTGTCTGTCCCTCTGTCCGTCTGTCACAGGGATCTACAGCTCCAACCCTTGAAATTTTCACGGAATACGTGTTACTATAGCCTCTATTGTGTTGAATAATAATAAAAAAAATGCATTTTTTAACTTTGTTATCTTAAGCTCTATCTTAAAGACGGCAATACATGTTTCAAATATTGTCAGAATGTTGTAAAAACTCTAAAGTAAAACAACAAATAATAAAAATTCGGGTTCCGTATTCAAACGATGCCGAATTATTTGTCAGACGCTACTATTTTAGCGCCTTGTTTTTTGTCACCTTAGTGCTATGTCATCTATGTTGTTATTTATTATATAGGTATATGCAGCATAATGTTTTTAACGTTCCGTACCCGTATTGTGTGGTGTTACGGAACCCTTTGTGCGCGAGTCCGACTCGCCCTTGACTATTTCCCTTTTCGTAGTCTTGTGCCCATTTAGGACCTGCCGATATATTGGACCGGCTTAAAGTTTTGAATGGCTTTAAAGCCGCCATTAAAATGAAGTAAGAAACGCTACTTATGTGTTTGTATGTTTTCGTTACATAATTCCTCACATAATTCAATGGGGTTCATTTGTTTTTGCTCTCAAAATGGAAAGGTTAATGATATACGCGCGTGCGTAATGGACATTTGAAAAAACATGATACGCAACAAAATTGAAAAGCCCTAGTCCTTGTAAATAGAGTTGATTTTCCAATGGTATATTTGGTGGTAAAATGGCACTTAGCCGGTCATTTGGTGAAGGGAATGGAGATAATTTGAGTCATTCATGGTGTTTATGTGTGGACGTGTATAGTAATGGCGTATACATGACCTGGCAGTAGACATTCTCACTGGAAGTAATATAATAACGGGTGTCTCAGCCGGGTGTATTCATAACGTGCTCAGAAAACTAAACCACATGCTCTATTGATTATACTGAACAACTAACATGGACAAACAATATTTGCCTTTACTTAAGTAGGTATAAGAAAATTGTATAGATTAAAAATTACAAACGAAAAAAATCATGTTTGCAAAGTTTCTTGCCCTTCTTCTTAGCAATACTAATCGAATGGTGCGGATGGTTAGGCATTATGTATATATAATATTTTATTCCTATATTTCTTTACTTCATGCAGGTTTATAACTTTATTACATTTTAGTAGCCCAACCTCAATATTTTTTGGATGTATTTCCCGTTTATCAACTTGTTTGTTCGTTGCATCATTTATATATAATATTTTTATTCCTAGATTTCTCTATTTTATGTATGTGTATAAATTAATTTTTGTAGCCAAACCTAAATATTTTTTGTATGTATTTCCCTTGTTAGTATACAGGCTGTCTCATTTAAATCGGTCAGTATGGTAAAGTCTGAAACTATAAGACATACGAAGATCTATTCTTAGGAACCATGTCATCGATTTTAATAACAAGAGAAACTGCATTCATACATTTAAAAAAAACTGTACTTAGCTCGGGAATCAAACCCGGTTGTTTTGAAAAAAATAAATATAAGACATAAAAGTTTCAAACTTTCTCATATTGACCGATTTAAATGAGACACTCTGTATACATATAATTTTTTTATTCTAAAGATATTTATTGTAAAGATTAATTTTGATTTTGATTGATTTGATTTGACAAACTTCTGAACAAAGTTAATGGTAATCCCTAATTGAATTCTTCATCTTTTTCCATTCTAAAAGTATTAAGAGTTTTCCAAGCGATTTAAATCCAAGTTGTGCAATCCTACTTTATGAAAAGTTTTAGATTTATCTGACATTTTGCTTTTCTGTCATTCTGCGTATCTGACTCATTGCGACAAGGTTTCGGGATCTGAATTTTTACGGATCTGACGTTTTGCTTATCTGACATTATGCGTGTAATTCCCAAAATCCAATTATATTTAAAACTTGCATTCTTCATTTTCCATATGCGATGTGCCCCAGGTAGCCAGGATTTTGTTCTTAACTTTAATTAAGTGTAACTTTTTTATCATAATCATCTGCCCCTCCCCCCTCCTGTTCGTAACTGGCTTCACCCTTGAATATGCGTAAGCTATGAATTTGTTAATGTTTTTTGAGAGTCCACTTGGAAATAAATACACTCTTTCTTATTATTTTTAACTAGCTACACGCAGCTCATTTAATACAGTATGATTTTGATAGGTTTAACTTGATGTTTATATAAACAAATCATTATTATCTGTATGCAAAGTCAGAACACCGGCAAAAATTACAAGTACAAGCTTTTTAACTTCAATGAATTTTCGTAATTATTTTTATCGTAAAGCAAACAATGGCATTGTGAGACTTGAAAATCCCTATAGCTTTCCTGTACATACTCTAATTACTACAGTAGATACAGTCTTCAGTTGTATGCTAGCCGACAACCTGGCCCGGTACTCCCAAAAAGATTCGATCGATCGTTTATTGTTCGACTATATGTGCATCTCTGATACACGCATTAAGAACCCGCTCCGTATTTTTCGACTGTTTGATGCGAAGCATTATTTTAATTATTCTTCTTGTAATTGCTGCGATGTTTTTGTAAAAATCAGGGACATACACCAGTCCATATTGGCCATCTAAATGAAGACCTAAAATTTATTTGATTTAATTGTTTCTCCTTTGCGCGTTATTTTGATACTTAGATATTATGAATAACGATTCGGAGCGGGTTCGTAAGTAATAAAATACCTCGCAAAAGAGAAACAATTCAATCAAATAAATTCTAGGCCTTTATGTAGACGGCCAATATGAATAATAATAATAATAATAAAACGGCGTAAGGATGTGACGACCCCTCCGCCCACTGGTGCGTCTAGATGGCGTCGGGGTGTGACGACCCCTTTGTCCTCTGGTACGTACAGTGCAAGCAGTCACCGCAGGGCGGCTTGTGGCGAGCCGAACGTGAGTGGCGACACCACGAACCCGAGTACTCCTGGGGAAGACAGCATTTCGTCCCCGACTCTGGCTTGCCTTCGTTGGTCGGCCAGAGTGGAGCGTTAGAGCTATATGCTCGAAAGGGTGGAAGTGCTCAATCTGCGTAATAACGGGGACACCCGCTCCGAGTCGCGCTACTCGTGACTCGCGATGGTGAAACCGGTGCACACCTCAATACACCCTTTAGCCGTCCGCACCGATGTTGCCTGCTTGTCGCCATTCGGTGACTGCTTGGTGAGCCCATCTAGCTGGCAGCGAGTCACCGTCTGCCACACCTAAATTTGTGAGAGATTTTTGAGGCAGATGTCCGTTATCTCACTCCATAGCCCTGTTATCCAGCCCATTTATCATCCCACCCTCATAGCCCACTCTAAGTCAATTCCTTCCTGGCAATAGTTAGGCAACTATGGGGGACTGTCCGTTAGTGTATCCCAATGGTACATTGAGGGAGAGGCCTCCATGGATGCGGCCATCTCACATTTAGATTAAATGGTACTAAGGCCTCTTCAATTTTGGATTCGGCCCCATGAATGCCTTTCAAATGACCGGGCCCCTATGGGCCCGAGACTGAAAAGTGTACCTACATAATAATAATAATAAAGAACTGTTTATTCCAGAAAAAATACAAATGTTTACTAATAGGGGTTAAATCTTACAATTTTAAGATTATATTCTTGCTAGGTGGTAGAGCTGATTCCAGGCTCGACTATGGAGGTACCACCATCTTTCTCGCAAATCCTCCCGAAGTTATTCGGGGGAGAGTAAGAGAACAGCTCTCAGGCAAAACCAGGCGGCCCACCATTGCCCGGGACCGATGGATGGCGGTATATCCATCTCTAATTGCCGGGCCTTATATAAAACAGACTAGTGACGGGCAGCGGCGTCACTGGTGCAAGGGTTTCGGCACCGCGCTCACCAACCCACCTCGCACACAGCGTGTGTGAGTATGGGCATTTCTTCCAGGAGGACCGCCAAGAGTGGCGAAATCCTGGAAAGGCCTAAGTCCAGCAGTGGACGAAACAGGCTGATGGATGGATGGATGGATTCTGGATGGTTACCTTATCTCACAGGCTTACAAATAATACTTAGTGTTTAAAGTTTGGATGTACATCCTCCTCATTGATGTATTTGTCATGAGTATAATACCTCTTTAAGATATACAGAGTCTGCTTATGTTGTGTGACTTTCATCCATCCATTCCATCCATCAGCCTGTTTCGTTTGTGGACGAAACAGGCTGATGGATGGAATGGATGGATGCGCAACAATGTGATCAAATTTGAAACGTGTTTATATTATCATCTTTACGATAGATCTGAAACAAATTACGTTAAAAAATCAATGTTTATCTATGGGAATTAAATTTTTTGTTAATTTTTATTATTTGTCATGGTCGCCATAGTGTCACGTATTTTATCAAAGTTTCAACTGTCTACCTTTTACGGCTGAAGCTGTAGACCCTTGTGACAGAAAACTGACAGACAGACAGCGGAGGCTTAGTAATAGGGTCTCATTTGGCACCCTTCGGGTACGGAACCCTATTAAAGTTGCAACTTTCGAACGACTCGCGTTTTTTTCTCCAACGTCAGATGCCACAGCTTATTAGACGAACTTAACAGTTTCCCACACGAGCTGTCAATTTGACAGTCAAACACTTGGAGTATTGAAACGTGTATCAGACGGTCAATCTGTCGGTGTGCGATCTCTCATCTCGGTACTTGGCGGGGGAACACCGGATGCCGGGAGATATACTTTTTGCGATTAAAGTTCCATCAATAAATCGGTTCCTTGGTGTTTATAAGACCGTTTGCGAATAAATTTTAAGCGTTCCACACCCGAAGGGCGCCAAAGCGCCAAACTTATGACCAAGCCTTCACTTTCTGTCTGTCTGTCTCTCTTTTCTTCCGTCTGCCTATCTGTTACAGAGGTCTACAGCTTCAGCCGTAATAGGTAGCCAGTTGAAATTTTCACAGAATACGTATCCTATATCACGGCAAGGGAAAATAATTAAAACCCAAGGCGGGTCCTCATAAAACCTCGAAAAAACTACATTTTACAACGTTATATGTATACCTTTATCTTAATAATTCATACAAGTTTCAGGTCAGATTATAGTATGTACTGTTAAGTAAAATAACAAACTTAATAAAAATTTGAGTTCTGTACTAGAGGGTGCCTATTTATTTGTCACTAGGCTTTACTATAGTGCCTTGTCTCCCTTGATGGATCGTTGCTGTAAACATAGCAGTGTAACTTTGCAAAAAAAGACGGAAAAATATAAAAACTAAATAGAAATAAGATATACTCACGATAAGTCCAGTACTCCTAATAACACCAGACAATCTGTTTGTTTAATACAAGACAGTCTGACAGTTGCATAACTATGTGACTAAACTATACAACTCTCTTTTAAACGTTGAGCGTGCCCAATTGTAGAATCACTGCGACTAATCCGAATAATCAGGTAATTGTTGAGTTTGCATTACAAAACACTTTTACGACAATCGACAACATTACAAATTAATAATTGATGCAAAAGTAAAAACCATTTCGAGATATGGGCTTTCTCAGCATCATATTTTTTTAGAATTAAATCTTGATTAAATAAAGAGATATTTTCAAAATACTAAAAATATGGTAAACACAGGATTTTAAAAACAATTTCCTTTGCTTTTAAGACCATTTTGTTTAAAAAAAATCAACTGTCATGCCATGTGACACCAAACATAAACATGCCAAGCTTTTTTTTTAATAATCCATTGGCAATGAATCTTGACTTTTGAAATCCTCAGATGCGACTTACGTCCTTTTAGAATGAGTGAATAAGAAAACATTAAATTATGCAGGAAAAACATAAAATAAAATGAAAAAATACAAAAGCTTCTTTTTTACGCAGACTTTCGATATAAATATTAAAAACAAATGATTAACTAAAATTAAATGTTGTCGATTCTAATGTGTACAACTAAACACTAAATGTAAAATAATTGATTGAAATAGGCGTTACCTTGCAAATTCGAAAATTATATTAAAATATAATGTAATAAGTCCACATTTCACCAACGATTATTACGTCCAGCTATTGGGTGTTAAGCCCTACTATCGCCGAACTTGCCGCACAAGTATGGATGAACACAAACGTGCCTCTATGTGATTTGAACCAGAGACCTCGGCTTTGTTATCGACGCGTTGAAGGTGAAAATGAAAAGCATTTAACTGACACTTAAAGTAACACAGAAAAAAACAAGAAGCTACAACTAAGTGGCAAAAAGGACTGAACTCAGCAAATGCCGCTTGTTGCAAGCAACTCACAGCGCTGATTTTCAGTTTGTCCCACTTTATTCAGACTCACAGACATTTAATATTATTTGCAGGTAGCTCGGTAGTTAGAACCACTAAGCCCCAGAGAGACTAAGGTCAGAGATGTATAATAACAATTATTACCAATTAATTGATAAAGAACACTTTTTAAGAACCCGCTCCGTATTTTTCGTCAGTTTGATGGGAAGCATTATAACTATAATTTTCTTGTAATTGCCGCGATGTTTTTGTAAAAATCAAAGACACACACCAGTTATTTGATTCAATTGTTTCTCCTTTGCGCGTTATTTTGATATTTAGATATTATGAATAACGATTCGGAGT
The DNA here is from genome assembly GCA_910592155.1 of Ypsolopha scabrella. Lineage (NCBI taxonomy): Eukaryota > Metazoa > Arthropoda > Insecta > Lepidoptera > Ypsolophidae > Ypsolopha > Ypsolopha scabrella. Next base: position 3,599,749 of record OU342978.1, read on the forward strand.
GGGCTCGTAAAGCGGCTTTCAGACTACGCTATAATATAATAACATCTAGTACATAGCTCATAGCGCAACAATATCGCGCACCATACATTGTTATGACACGTTCACACTTTACTGTACTATATAAGGTGGGATCGTAATACCTGCCACGGATGAAATAGGAGATACTATTATGTTTATAGATTACATTAGTGAAGAAATTTCGTACCCCGGAATAGTTAAATAAATTTGAGAAGGTAAAGTAATTAAATAAACATTTTCTTCATTCTGCATAACGTGGTTCACAAATTACGCTTGACGAGTCGTTTAGTCAATGATAACAATTGCTATCTCTTTCTAACCGTTCAATGAATGAAATCAGCTGCCCAGTTTGTCTCTACCAGGTAGAGATATTTGTACCTATTCTGTGTAGCACAAACTTAAATGTAGAGTTGTGAAAACCCAAAATAATACAAGCTCATTTAACTGTCATCCCTCCGCGTTAAGGTCTATTTTGCTATGAAAATTCTTGGTTTTTTTTAGCTCAAAATTTAAAAGTGCTACACGAGAATAGGTGCCATTGCATGCCTCTCCAATGTGCTTACGCTCACACGCAAAGTAGATGTAAATACGAAATACATTGCAAATTACTCTTCGTCATTGGTCATTAAGACACCGGTAAATTAACTAATTAGGGTACTGTTAAATTTCCAAACGGCTGGATCTGTTGGCCAACCAGTACCCAATAATACGCAGGCAAAAGTTTAAAAGTGCACTTACCAGTTATTGCATTCCTCTAATTCATTCCGCAGATAAAAACTGATGTAATAAGATGGTAAACTTCCCATCACACTTAAAGCCGGGTCTCCTGATTATGTTTTGCCGTAGGTACACATTACACAAAAACATTATGTTCTGTCTTTGCATTTTTACACCAATTGTACCTTATTTACACCAATTACACCTTAGCTACAGTTATTTGCATAATTTACAACAGTATTATTTATCTACAAAACTGTTGCACAAGTCCGCCTTCGCGTTGCACACAAATGTAGGCACGCTTGCGTACATGTCTTTGCACTTTATTTAAGGTGTCAGTTTCACTTTTTACTTGCTGAAAAGCGCGCTTGATGCGCCTTTTTAGTTCTCGCACAGTTCTAATATCATGTCCGGTTTGTCCGTACACAATGGTATGATGGCTCACTCGTACACCAAATCTCTGCTCGTATAGGTTTACTGCATGCGCGGTTACGTTGTTACACTCGCGGTAGCACGATACCATCTCAAGATATTCTTGATTTGAATATCGTGGTCTAGGAGGCATTTTTAAAGAATGCGCGCGAGATACGCACCTCTGCGACCAGCGAAAACAGCGAACTGGGGTGGGGGCACAACAACAAACAAAAACAAGCGCGTGCGACGAAGGGGGTAGTGGGGGACGGGGTGGCGGCAGGCGGTCTGCCCTTTGACTATTTGACGAGTGGCTCGCTCGGATAGAGCGGCGTCCTTTGACGGACGGTTTCATACAATTAAATGAATTTAAATTTATACGCACATTTGTTTGTATGGAAAAATTTATGAAGTTAGATCAATAAATTATCTTCACTATTGTAATCTATAAACATAATAGTATCTCCTATTTCATCCGTGGCAGGTATTACGATTCCACCTTATATATTATTGGCTTACTACACGCTTACTATATTAGGTCCTTCTTTGCTATACTAGATAGCACAATAGTATAGCGTAGTCTGAAACTAGCTTAAGTAATAAAATAACACGTAAAAGAGAATTAATTCAATAAAATAAATTCTAGGCCAATATTAAGACGGCCAATATGAAGTGGTGTATGTCCCTAGTTTTTCCAAAAACATCGCGATAAAGGTCAGAAAAATATTATTTTTCATCAGAGTTGTCGTCGTAGCGGACCGGGCTCTTAATGATCACCTCCGTGGCCAAATGTTAGAGCGCTCACCTGCTAACCCAGAGGTCGTGGGTTCTATCCTCCCGGTGCACAATCATTTGTGTTCGGTCTGTATCCTTCAGAAGGCACGTTAAGTTGTTGGTCCATTTGTACCTGAAGCTCACCACTCATCATGTTTGAGACGTAATAAAAGCGGGGTACCTGTCGACTGTAACTTGGATTTCAAACTTGGGAAAACCTCTGACACCCCCTCGGGGATTCATGTCGTGACGATATGTCTTCAATGTCAACAAATTATTCCTTAGGCCTTTTTTAATTCAGATTAAATTCATGACATACGGGTCATGTTTATAGTAATAAATCACTTTCAGGTCAAATCTTGGTCTTTGAATGACCTAGAACAGATTTCAAAACTTTGTTCATTTCATAAATGCACATAATCAGTCTTCGTATTTAATTACTATTTTCAACTCTATTGTTGAGTGTATTAGGATTCCGCGGACAGCTAATATAAAACCTAGACTCTTAGAAATAATGCATTTTGATTCAATTCCAAGGATTATCGTGTTTTAACGTATTCATCATATATTTCGCAAACCTGGTAAACTAACAGTCATAATGTATTAGCAGACATACGTATCTTAATCTTTGATAATGAAAATAAAAGCTGTTTATTACACAAGATAAAACAAATAGTTTCATTATGTTTTTTTTATACATAAAATCCAATATTTTAATTAAAAAGTTTAGTTTGTTTCTCTGTGGGTATCGACCTCTTATGAGAGGTCAATATCTGTGGGTGGGTGTATAACTCTGCAAGCTGCAACCGAATTGATTGCACTAGTTTCATAATTCAGGATTAATTGAACCGTCCTCAATCGCGATTAATCTTTTACAGAGGAGTAGGTACGAGGTAGTGCCATAGAAAACAAATAATGCCATAGATAACACAGGCTACATTTCACACCAAAAAATGAAGCAGTATGCGAAAACGAAATGCAAAAAGTCGGTTATAATCCTATTAATTCAGCTCAAGCGGTCAATCTTGAGATTGAGACCCAGGTTCGATCCCCGGTATGCACCAATGAGTTTTTCGGAATTTATGTTCATAGAATTTGTATGAAAATGAAAATGAAAATGAAAAATGAAAAAATGTTTATTCAACAACCAGGAATAGATAATGTTACAATGCTGGGGCCTTCTATTAAGTATAGAAATACCTGTTCCAGAAGACCCCGCTCCTTCAAATCCATAGTCTAAGGTTACAGATAAACTACTTCTAGTACTATGTTAATGTGTGTGAGGGTGTGGAAGTGTATGTGAGAGAGCGTATGTGTAAGAGTGTATGTGTAAGAGTGTATGTGTAAGAGTGGGAGAATATATATATATATATATATATATATATGATTGTAAATAGGTATAGTATGATAGATATCTCATTTCAGTATGGTTGTTATTTGAATTGTGTATAGGTATATATAATATATAAATATATTTATGTATTTATACATATTAATATTGTTTACATAAAGGTTAGGCGAACGATTGCAGTAGTAACTCTATTTCTCCATAAGTTTTATTTAGTATCCAACTGGTTACGATTTTCTTACATTCGTGGTATTGTTTGGGATATATATCTAGAGTTTTATTTATTGCATTATATGTATAGACGGGCTGACTGTGTAATATATTGTTTGCTGGCATATGAAGATTTCACAATTTTAGTATAAACTACTTTATCTCTTTTTCTTTTGTTAATATTAATTTGGTCAAAAGTTAACATTTTATGTCTCTTTAAAATTGCACGCAATGTATACAGTTTTCTCACCGTTAAAATTCGGCTAAGAGAGTACAGCTCATTCTTAGAAAATCTATATGACTTAAAATACATTACTTTTATCAAGGCTCTTTGAGCTCTTTCAACTTCAATAAATGTATTCCTTCCTAAAACTAAAAAGAATATAAAGTATACATATACATAGAGGGTAAGTCTAAAAAATTACTTGACTTTACATAAGTGTATCAAATGACCAGACGGTAAGAATATAATATATGTGGTTTCATATTTAGTATATTTTCTATTGTCCGTTTTGTGTGGTGTCATTTATTTTACGGTTCTTTTTTAACGAAAATTTAAACTTCTTAGAAAATATTGTTTTCGTGTATATCCTAAGCCTATAAAAATTTATCTGAATTCATTACAGTTTTTATTTTAATAACACATTAGCTTTTTAGTAACGAACCTTAAGATTTCGTTTACAATGATACGGAATCAAACGTTTATACGAACGAATATTCGTAATAAATGTTTCTACCCTCTAATACATTTGCAATTAACACATAACAAATGTCAGCTATTAGCACTAATGAAACATTTGCAAAATTAAATAACAAAAAGAACATGGCATCCCACCATTGGCAATGCATTGAACAATGCAATGTATCACGCTCACTTTAAAATGTGATGAAACGGTCCGTTGCTAATTTTTTGCAATTTTTTGAGGTAACAGCGAAATATGACGACTTGTACATTTTAAATGAAGCAACGATTGTCACTTTTGGGGTTGAACTGAAATTTCAAGTGCTGGTACTAAGCTGTTCATTTTAAATTTCCCTGTGTTTTTAAATGATGAAAAGTGTGCAAATAATTTTCTCTTTGTCGTGTATTTTTTGGGGTAACATAATGTATATAATTGACAGACCACTTACCCGTGACATAATTCTTATCGGGGTAACAGTAGAGTGTGCGCAGGAATTACACGACCTAGTTCCCCCATCCCCTTTCTACTAACTACTGGAATAGTACAGTTGAGAAGTGGAGCTCTGCTGCTCATTTAAGGAATTGAGGGTCTAATGTAAATACTGTAGATTAGCAAATAATTAATTATTGGTTACCAAAACCATATAATAATAATAAATAAAACGTCTAATAAGTAGTTGATCCAAGACCTTGGAGATGTTTATGTTAAAAGATAATAATTCAAATGTAAGCCAACGCCATGTAGATACAATTTACCCGCATTCATCGATTACTACGTGATACCAATCGTCGCGTAGACGAACTAACAAGACAAGTATAGGGTAGAAACACGGTGATCTGTGAGTAGAAAGGTTCAACGATCTAGATGGGAACCCGGGTAGCTCAGTTGCGAGAGCACTTGCCTTATAAGCAAGAACTCGCAGGTTCAAACCCTGTCCTGTCACTTGAATTCGTTTCTACTTCGTGCTTGAAGCCACGAAGTAGAAACGAACCACGAAGTAGACTTCATGCTTGAAACTGTATCTGCCTAGCGTTAGATTAAAGGGAATAATAATATAAAGATTTAGGGTAAATCATTCTTTAGAAACGAATAAATACGGTATAACTGCGGGCCGTATCATCAGACAATTACACAGTAATTATCTACATTCCAGACCAATTATCAAGATGTCTACTCCAAAGCAACTCATTTTATTCAAGTGTCGAATATTCCCACCATTCTTGTTTTCGTGGCTACACAACAAAGTGCAGCTACCAGACGGTAAGTTGAAACCAATCTTGCTTCACCCGGCCCGTTCCTTTTCATCTTACACTATGTCCATCGTCCGATACACTTCTCTACATTCACTGTTATGTAAAATAATTGACATCGTTGTTATGAAATATACTACCTCTTGCTGTGATGTAGAGAAGGTAGCCTGTTGCTCGAGTTACTGCACACTTGTTGTTATAAAAAGTGCAGTTTAAAGTACTTACTAGGAGATACCATCATTATACATACCTGGTCAGCTATTCCGGCATTATCTTTCACTCGCAGTATTTTATATTCAACGCAATATCGTTCGACTTTTGTTTAAACTACCTATATAATATCATCTAGTACATCATCTAATAAAAGCTATGCGACATAAGGAACGCTTCCTTTAGGTTTTCAGTAAAAAAAAAACACTATCCGTAGAGATTCCCTTTGCACATCATCCGAAATTTGCCTTAGCAATTTATCCGCAATGCCAGAATGCCGTCCAGAATATGTATAATCTTAGAGAAAATTGCATGCGGGCTACAACGGGTATATATACGAGATGTGACGTACTTAATAATCATACCGTTTAGGCTCAATTGGGAGTTCCTTGAGGTAAAGAAAGAATGAAAAAAATATTTAGGGGATAAAACCTGAAGGTGGGATTACTGAAAATAAAAAAAACAGACGTTGGTTTTGACATTACTTTTATTTTCTTGTGGACAATGGCCTACTTCCTGTAATGCCTAAATGACATGACTATTACGTCATCAAATCTATTTATTCAGTACCTGAATATTTTCATGTATATCTTTTGTATTTCAAGGAGAAAAAAATTTATACTTTTATATGACCTTAAAAAGAAATCGACAATTAGGTGCTGTTATGGTATTCTGGACCATTCGAATCGCACCTCGGGTTTGTAAGAAAATATATTTATTAACTTGTTCTATTCCACGAATTTATTTCTTTCCTGACCAGTTTTGCCTTTATGGCATTTTCAAAGGATTTATAATTAGATCTCAATGTCATAGAAATAGTTTATTAAATATCAGTGCAATCAATGACACTAACAATTTTTTGTAAGATGAGTAATTGAGAATAGTACAAGTGATTTTCTGTTCATTATGTATTCAAAGTTCCACCAAGCAATAATAATCAACATTACTAACACTCTTGGAATGTTCAGTTTTTATCTATGTAGATGGTTGGCTGTCAGTTGACAAGCGATTCAAATATACAATAAGCCCGACGGGCTGCCAGTACATATTATTGCAGTAAAATTTGTAAACAAGCAAGTATTATGAAAAAGATAAATTCGGTTTTGACTAATATTACTAATTGCTTGCAATGTAAATGCAGAGAAGGCAATGTATGAAATTACTTAGTGTAATATTTTGCTTAACTTTGTATTTTATAATGAGTTAATAAAACGCACACTTTACAGTTAAGTTTATTACCAAAAAGTGGCATTAAATTAATTACATATGTTACATAACCGACAGACCGACCCAAAATAAAACTCGGTTCAGTGTGGCTGGTAAACTTTCTGACCTCTGTGCCTACACCATAATTAAAATTGAAAATGTTAGTTTTTCCAAAGCAACCCACAATCATTTCTATGCCATGCGCACGCTTCATGCTATGTCGTAATAGTTGCCTGCTAAAATAATGATGGTTCGTCTTGTACCTACCTAAATAATACAGTTTATTTGTGCATATGTATGTAATAGTTTAGGCAATAGTAGTGCTGATTTAAAAATAATCATCGCATGTGTCAGTCAAATTACGATCGCCTTTGTGGTCTAGTGGGTCGAATGCTCGATCACAATCCGGAGGTCACGGGTTCAATCCCCGTAAGGGTACATTTGTGTTCGACCTGCGTGATTCGGGTTCAGTTGTGCTCGAACTCATTGGTCTATTTGTGTTATACGCATCCATCACGTTTGGGACGTAATAATCGTTGGTGAAAAGCGGGTATACCAAGTGTGGACTGTGATTTTACAGTTCACCGGGGGGAACACCTCTGAAAACAGTAAGTTTTATTGTTCCGCGACTAGTGTCACTTCATCATCAGAACCAAAGCAAAATCGTGGTGTGACAGATAAAAGATTGAAGAAAGAGTATTTTATCTCTTAGTAGTTCTGATTTAATTATAGAATTATTGATTCTTAACAACTATCTTCACAAAAAAATTACGTACTTTAATGTATTACATTTTGTTTGCATTACATTGACAAACTTAAAAGCGTGTTTACAGTTGTAATGTAATGCAGCTAAAATATGATGCATAAAATTGAATAATTTTCATGTGATAACCTAACTATTAACAAGCAGTTTGCGCGAGTTGCTATAAAATACATTTATTGCAAACTTTTTATTCAAAAGTAAGGAAAACAATATTATGATGTGCATTTTGCACCCAGATCCTCCGTAACCACCTTAAGAACCTCCTTTCTTTGAGGATAGTTCAACACGTCTGGCGCCATTTCCTCGACCTTCGACTGTTACATCTTCATCAGTATGCAGAGTCCGTCCGACCCTTCTTCTTTGAGCCACTGATCTCAATCAGGGTCTCCGACCTCAGTGACAGGACCTCTCCGCCGCTTTATTGAGGATAGAGCCAAGCTGTTTAAAAGGTCGAAGGGGCATTGGAGACATTCTAATAACATAATAACGATCGTTTTTTCATCAATTTAGCTAGTGTTGCTTACATCATGAAAAAGATTTTAGGTTCCAATAAAAACGAAGCCAGTTGTGAAAATGAGGTAAAGGCTGGCTAACGAAAGATGATACTGAATAACTTGGCAAATTTAAAAAGTCTCTGTAAGATTATTTTATTTATGCCAAATCCATCGCTTTGGATACTGTAAATAATAACATTTTGTATTTTAGCTTAAAAAGTTTCGAAATATTGAATGTCCTCGCCCTTGTCAGTGCATTATAATTTAAATGCTGCAGAACAATATTCAGGATAATCATCTCCCTGTATGATAAAATACATGATTGCTTCATTATAATGCTCTTATTTGATACCATCGTCAGGCACGTATCTAGGGAGGGGTTAAGGAGTACCCTTCATAAAGCACCATCCTTCATAAGATTTTGCTTGGATAAAGTAAAAAATATATCCATCCCCAGTTGCCAGCCCTTATATTAAACAGAAGTGCAATCGTGTAAGCCAATCGTATTTAAATTCGATTGTCATATGGTTATTCGGCTAAGCAAATAAGCCCCTTTGACAATTAAAATCGTAAGTTTTTGGTTGTCAACAACAAAACAATACAGTTGTAATCATTTTACACCCGAAAATGTGTGATTTCCATTGTCAAACGGACTAATTTGCTTCACCGAATAGCCATGTGACTATCAATTTGAATTCCATTGACTTACACAATTGCACCTCTGACTGGTGACGTTTTCGGCACCGCGTTCACGGACCTGCCTGCCTAGCGTGTGTGAGTATGGGTACACTCACACACGCTAGGCAGGCAGGTCCGTGTCATAGAGGACCGCCAATCGTGAAATCTTGCAAAGGCCTATTTCTAGCAATGTGCGAATCAGGCTGATTGAGGTATGGAAAATTAAGAGAGTTAATGGCAATGGCGAACTCCCCCTTAAACAAAATTCTGAATGCGTCCCTGGCAGTTACCAAACTTCAACAAAAATTAAGCTCAATATCGACCAAACTGTGTTCGCTGCAAGTGGATAGACCTCGAGTTGTGTTGTGTTACCCGTCAAGTGGACGTTGTACTGAGCGTGCGGGCTCCGTACACGTAAATGTTACCTTTTTAAAAATATCGCTTACACACCCCACACGAATAAACAATATTTTTGTACATATGGCATCGCGGATTCTAGATTTACTAGTTTAATGTGAGATGAAAATATAACAACAGAAGTCTAAGTATTCGTCCGTTTGTTCGAAAATATATTTATTCTCTACCCTTAATTTTAACAAGGGTGGGTCAGCTTTGAAAAACATTAAAATATTCTACAATTAAGCATTATTTTAGGTATTCAATTAAATTAGGTTTCTTAAATCAGAATATTTTAGGCAAAAATAAAATTGTGTAATTGACTTAAAAAGCATCATACTTAAGGAGCATCTTTCAGACTTGACACACGTATCACAATAACCCAGAAAAAAAACTGAAAGGAAAATTAAAAACGGAAATTAAGGCCATTTAGCGTTGCGACGGAATTAAAAAATATTTTAATGGCGCAAAATGTTTTTTTTTTCTGTTAGTAATCAAAGTGCCTTATTCATTTATTATAAATCTCTCTTTTTATTTTGAAATAAATGCTCAAACATACAGAATTTTTTGCGTGATTTGTTTTTAAGAGAAAAATTCTGAAGGGTTCAATTTTTTTTTAAATAAAGAAGGGAAGGTAATAGTATAAATGTGGTCAGGGTTCCTAACTGTAGAAAAAATAATTATATAACATAAAGTCCAAGCTCCAAATATCGTTTTCCTGGATTTTTATATAAATTTTTTTTAAGGTACTTGTGTATTTTATTTGCTAAATTGTCCAAACACGAGAGTGTGTTTTGTGGAATCCCCCCTTAAGTCAATGCTTATGAGAACAAAAAGACACCGAACTGGTTTTAAATTTTGAACAGAACCTCAAAAACCCAATTTATGTAACTACCCGCATATCCACACACTTAACAACCACCTTGCTCGAGCGGAATGTCCTTTGATACAGTTCGGCGGCGGCCACGAAACTAGCGATTTGTAGGATTTGTGTATACTTCAATAGAAGACGTAAAGGATAAAACTTTTTTTTAAATACAAATTTGGCTTACAGTGAAGGAAAGTGTCGATGGGATTTAGGTTGAAGAGCGCTCGCCCGAAAAGTGGGAGATTGAAATTAGGCAAAGCGTTACTTAGTCTGTCCAGCAACTGCCTGTATCTACTAACATGCGATTGTTTCTCGACAGAAACACATCTTCACCCAGTTTAAAATTTATGTGTATACAAAATAAATAGTCGTAATATATAAATTTAGACCCTAAGGTTTTATTCTTTATATCAGCTTTTTATTAGGAAATATTCGTGTTTTGTTCTTGATTTTGAATATTCTGTTGAAAATCGTAATAAATTGTATGAAATGTCAAAGAGAGGTGTGGGGACGGATGAGCGAAGCGAGACGGTACGGATCGGTGACCTCTATAGTTCATAATGTAAACTCGGTTTCTATGAAGAAAATCGACAGGAAAAATCGATATTTCTCTAAAACCTGAAATTCCCGCAGGGAGAACCTTAAGATCATGCGGCAAGATGCCAATAAAATCGCATTAAAAATTATTATCAGAAGAAAAAGAAGAAAATGAGTTTCACATCTTACCAACTTTTTTACGATTTGTCTTTTTGTTACTATATTTGTCTATGTATTTCATTAGCTATACAAACAACTAAAAGCTAAATCATATAATATTAAGGATCAATCTTTTCCTTTTCCTAACCACAAGTAGAGTCTCAATTCTTACTGGCAGATAACATTTTTGAGCAGACTAAAACCCACAGACCACTTCTAAAACCTCAATAGATATTTAACCGTTTAAATCATATATGGGCAAGCACCGGCCCGTGGGCCGCATCCAGCCTATTACGCCTTTTACTTTGCCGCCCACGGCAAAGAACAATTTAAAATCGGATTAACTTTTTTACTGGAAAATCGCAGTTCGTCGTTTCTGCGCAGCTTTAACATTGCCAGGGACACATGACGGAAAGAACAATGGAATCATGTCTATGGGGAGTCTGTGTCCCTAAAAGAAATAAGTGCAGGCCGCGCTAAACAATTGGCCGTTCTAAGTAAAGAAGCGAGATTTGAAAATGATCAAAAATATACACAAGCAAGCATGAAATTCAATAAATAAAAGTCACGGACCAGGCTGACCGAGGAATTGATGTGGATATTAGTAGTCTTGTGTCTGAAAATCAGGCTCGAGCTTACCATTAATTACAAATGATGAAAATATAAGATGGCATTGCAAGTTTTCTAGTTGATAATGAAAATGTTTACAATTTACCGATTGCGTCCTTTTTAGCGTAACTAATACCCATCAGCCTATGACGCGTGACTTCATAGGTCTATAACTGTTTGGCCCGCCACTTCCCGTAGGTTGCCCATGCCTGGTTTAAATGATAGCCAAAAAAATCAGTTAGGAAATTTACGAAAACAATTGAAACATCTTACAAGCAAGATTTTAAATACCATTTTCCTAAATAGTCCCAAAAATTTACGAAATAAAGAACTCAGTTGAACGAGTTCAATTCGCATTTGAACGGTTTTAGTTATGACTAGCTTTTGCCAGCGGCTGCGATCTCATGGAAGTGTCTTTTAATTAAGTATCGACAGTTATTTCATCAATACTCCATAAAGCCAATTTGTTGACCAGGGCTACTACGATGATAATAAAGACAACCGCATCCAAATCCGTTGAGTGGTTCCCGAGTTAAAATGGAACATACATACAAACAGACACACATACAGGCAAAGTTATATAATTTCATTTGCCATTTCATTTATTTGCAAAAATATTTAATAACCAAACACGAATTTTTCAAAACTTTATTATTACCATAGTCTACCGTTGTTTTCGTGGCCTCTACCTCATTCACTTTTACAACTTTACTCAATCACGTCAAAAGTAGTAGTACAGCATGTTTTATACAAAGGGCCTAAAATTAAAACCAGATTTGTGACTTGAACTTTCTTACGAAAACATTTCGCTCCTACTTACAATACCTACTTACAGACATGAAAACCTGTTCCCTCAAGGGGATTCGTTTCGGTCTCGGTGCAACAAGCACAGTTTATGTTTGTTTTTCTCATTCTTGAATTAATTATAATAAAATAATGTGATTTATGGCATTTTATAATGTTATGCATTACGTGGTAAGCAGGCTTTAAAGTTGTAATGGACATTCATACGAACAATAATCCGTAAAATTACGCAATTCTGATAAAAAAACTGACTTTTTTTACCAATAGTCGCGTAATAACATTAAACGCATTTATTTTGTACTTTTTATTTCAAAAAATAAGAAAAACAATATTAAGTAAAGCATTTTGCACCGAGACCGAAACGAGCCACCTTAAAGTACAGTCTCGGGCCAACAAATTAGATCAAACAAAGTTATCTAATTACTTGTGCTAACATATTTCTTTGTAATTAAATGATGAAGTTTTTAAGATTTCATCAAGTGGCAAGAACCAATTTTAGGCTCGGGTTAAAAAACATTCATACAGAATCCCGAAAAAATTACAGAAAATAATTGTCGTTTGACCAAAACTTTGAAATAAAAAATCTTATCACAGACAACGATTACTATTTAACCGCTTAAATCGGATGGTTTATCAAATCATTGTTTATGATAAGTTGTTTTTTAATCCTGCTATAACGATTTTAACTTTTCTACATTTTAGCATTGTGTTTGTGAAATATGCTTATTATAATTGTTTTTTTTTTCATATAATCTTATGGCACAGCACGATAAAATTAAATAAATGATTATTTAATATAATAAACCATTTTGAAGTTATATATTACGATGCTGTTTTTCGTTTTCATTCAGTGTATTTCTTCTTACACACGGTAGGTGTTTAATTACCGTAATAAACGCATATTTGTGCCAATTGTGGCCGTGAAGTCCCGAAGGACGCCTCCTCTTCAAACAGATTTCCTCTCGCCTCGTCAGCGTGTCGGAAGACCCACGAGCTGGTGCATATTTTGGCTAATGCACCACGCATACAATGATAAAATGCAGCCAGTGTCTTGGGTACCCTGCCGCACGACAGCGATAACCTAGACAGGGTATATTATCTTATGTAAATATATAAATTTAATGAACAAAAAAGCACTTGTACTATTCCACAATTTATTAAATATTAATTTCCTGGCCCTCAATTCTGGCACGTGCGCAAAATTATCTAAGGCAGATTGCGGGTGATCTTAAAACTGATTTTGTATGGTAATGAATTGATTTTTTTGATTGAAAACTTAAAGAGAGCATTCCTTATATCCTATAGCTTATATTTGATGTGGTTTAGTCACTCTAATTTCTATCGCATGGCATTTATCAAGCTTTAAACAAATATCTAATGACTGATATTGCGAATGTGCAATAACGTCGGAGTAGCCGCCCTGGTCGTTTTCGCCTTTATGGCATTTTCTGGGGAATTATATAAATCTAAATTAAAACGTTTGCATGAGTAGAATCAATGACACTAATACTTTTTTGTAATGAGTAATGAGGGTTGGTGAGCGCAGTGCCGTAACCCTTGCACCAGTGACGCCGCTGCCCGTCACTAGTCTGTTTTATATAAGGCCCGGCAATTGGGGATGGATATACCGCCATCCATCGGTCCCAGGCAATGGTGGGCCGCCTGGTTTTGCCTGAGAGCTGTCCTCTTACTCTCCCCCGAATAACTTCGAGAGGATTTGCGAGTAAGATTAAGAAGTTCTAAGACTAGAAGACTAAGTTCTAGTAATACCAGCCTAAAACTTTTTGCCTAATAAGTAAGGAAATTTTGTATAATGCCGTGATAAAACAAAATATAAATTATTGTTGCTAAATTGGAATTGAATTAAACGAAATAATAATAATAAAATAAAATAATAATAAAGTCATTAGATGTCAATTTTTTAAAATGTAATGAGCGCGTGCAATGTCAACTTGTAAAAATTAATCTCTTAAGTCAAAATATTGTAAAAGGGGTGATCCGTTAATGTCAAGTTGGTGATTTAGGATCATAATTATCTTGGTTAAGAACTATTAATTTATTGATTTCTAGTGCTTCAAAAGCATTAATTCTTTTGCTTTTATCTCAAGTAAATGTGAAGTGTTTTAAAACCTTTCTTAGCATCAAAACTGTGATCATCAGAAATGAGGTGTTCTGCAAAGTTAGAATCCATTTTTTTAAGTCTCCAGCATCTGCAATTTTCCTTGACTCGAGTTTCTAAGGATCTGCCTGTCTGACCTATGTACTTTTTGCTACATTGAGCGCAGGATAATTCACATACGCCACTTTTTTGTGAATGAGAAGTTCTGTACTTGTTATTGCAGAGAAGGTTTTTTAAAGAATGCATCGTATAAAATGCTGGTCCGGAGGTGCGCAGAATTTTTGAAAATTCATATGAGCTACCCCCTAAAAATGGGATCCTACTCCATCGGTTTGGCTCTTTTTGGTTGGTTTTATTATCGACATCTTCTTGGTATTATATTCGAACAAGTCAAGTCAGACCTTAGGCTTCAATATATTATCCTAAGTTATAAGAAGAAATGATATTTTAAGTTGTTATAAAGTATTTTATGTTGTTATAAATAAATTTCAGAACTGACCATTGAACTTGGCACCCATTTAGATCTCAACTCTTTTGTCGTTGAAGTCAACAAACAAGGCATGAACTTGGCTCTCATTTATCATTTATGTTTTTGATGGGATATCATTACTTTTTGTGCAGAAATTACGACTTACATACTCTACTATAGGCACAATAAGTATGTGTTCCTAATATAATCAATTAATTGAAAATTATATAAAATGATAAAAATGTACTAGTTTCTTATTTATTCCCTTGTATTTATCCAACTACCTATCTGGATGCCAAATTTGAACTTTCTAGGTCACCTGGAACTGGGTTAGAGTTTTTATCTATAGGTAAGTCAGTTATAAATTTGTCGATTTTTGGACGTTAATATCTAAATGCCTGTGTGAGGTGTGTTTATAAAATTGGGAGCACATATGTATCTCGCAAGTCTCAATATCTGAGCCAAATTTGCAATGTTTATGTCAAATAGTATTTTAGTTATAAGGGGGTCAAAAGTGGCTCCAAATGGTTCGTGTAATATTACACACGGTACCGCTCGCCATTCTGTTAGCTGTAACAACTTGGCTTGACACGCTACCGCGTGTCTAGTTAAGTACAAAATACGATCTATTTAATAACTTCACTTTTAAACATCTTATGAAATACATTTGTACTGTATTTTTAAGATGTTGACGATGTTTCACAAAGTGCCGCTAATCGCAAGTATTAATCATTTCACTTTTAAATATTGCGTGCATAAAATCTTTTAGATTAGCTTTTTATTTTTTTTGTATTTTGACACCTTATAACGTTATTTAGTTTATATACATCTTAATTAAATAAAGTACACATTAAAATCTTTTTATTGCCTTTCTAGACTTTGTTTTCTTATATTAGCCTTTTTCTGTGGCTTCATTCGCACTAATGTAAAGTAAATACATCTTGGCCGTTGTATCTCTGGCTAAGCTCACTCAGCCCGCATGGGCCCAAGCAAAATGATAATACATACACCTTAGAGATTAATAATTACAGAAGAAAAACTATTTATTAACAGTTTAGTGGTTCCAGAATTATACAAACAAACAGCCAACCGTGTAGTTGTATATTTATAAAGAAGTAAGTATGCAAATTTCTGAGAAAATCAGCCAAAATCTAGAAAATTTAAGTTGCCAGACTTTTATATGAATATTAATGGACTACTTTAATTAATATAAACAAAACGGTGTTTAAATATTCATTCGATATACAGAAGTCATCAAAAAGAGCGCAGTTTTCGCATGCTTTCTTTTTGGCAAGGTCATTCGGAACAGGAATTAAAATATCCATCCATCCATCAGCCCGGTTCGTCCATTGCTGAACATGTCTTTCCAAGCTGGGCAGGTGGGTTGGCGAGCGCGGTGTCGAAACCGTCGAACCAGTGACACCGCTTTTCCTGTCACCAGTCTGTTTTATGTAAGGGTTAGCAATTGGGGATGGATATACCGCCATCGATCGGTCCCAGGCAAGTTTAAGGCCACCTGGTTGTGCTTTTCTGAGAGCTGTATTCTTACTCTCCCTCAAATTACTCCGAGGAGGGTTTGCTAGTAAGATGTTGGTACCTCTACCAAGCCCTGCATCAGTTCTATTAGTAAAAATGATAAATATATTATTTACTATATAAATACAAAAGACAGGCGCGCAGGATAAAGTACTGTGCGTTTTATTTTTGTATAACCTAGGTTTTATAACCTATTCAGTCATTAAATGTAAATAGGTCACAAATCAGAGAAAGCTTTCAATTGATTTTCCATTTTGAATACACATTAAATCAATAAAAGCTATGGTTTTGCCAAATAATTGCAATTATTCAATTGAAAACTTATAACAAGGCGATTCAATTTATCACTGACAAATTAACATTGAATAGTATTCAATTTGCATGTTCTGTCAATCTTTACTAGTTATTTTTAAGTATTGACCTCCAACTAATTCTACTTTACAAATTTCACGTGAGAAATTATAATTAAATGGATTTGAACTTACACTTTATGGGTCTTGATGCATCGAAATAAAATACATTATCGATTGCACAATTGTAATATATTTTACAAATGTTACATAGTATTGATATAGGAGGCACTATTACAACATTGTGTTATGAAAATCATAATAATGTTAGACGATCTCTAAACTGTTTCGTAAATCGGAACGCAATAATATTGAAGAGGTTATTTTATAGCTATAAGGTATGACAAAATCTTCGTGTTAGTTAATCTGGCTATGTTAAAAATGTGTTCTTCGGTTTACATATAGTTTTGATAATACTTTAATCTCAGCTTATAAAACTTCACAAAATATTATTCGCTTAGGCTTTACTATTTTTGCTTCTATTAAAATATATAATGCATGATAAATAATTGTAATAAAACAAAGAGAAGTTACTCTCGAACTTTTCTCGAGAAGGCTGTGTAGGTAACAATGGAAAATCAACAAACGAACCCACATAGAGAACAGGTGCGGTTGCAGCCTAAGATTTTATTACTACAGTTCCATCTTTAAGGCTGTACCTGACCCTAGAATATGAAAAAAGCCAGATTTTCGAGGGTTATTTTGACGAAAGTAGGACTATCTTAATATTGGAAAAAATATATTTGATTTATTGATCTTTTATCTAGGGGATCTACTTATAAACATAAAACATAAAGATTTATAATTTTGTCAATAAATAATGTTTTCCACCCTCTTCTTTTTGGTTTTCAAACGTTTGTTTCAAGAACGCGTTTAAGAGATCAACTTGTTTTTTTTTCATAAAGTAGGTAATAGAAATATAAAGGTTTTCTACTTAAATCCAGTATTTTTTTCCCTACAAAATATTTCAGTATTACATCATAATTAAATTCACTTGTACTTGTTTCACTGCTTTTAATTTTAAGGTTTACACGTTAATCCCGACCGGTTTCGGTTAATACACCATTCTCAAGGGATACAGAAATTCAGGAAATTAAACAAACGTTACGACGAACCGTTAAAAATGTACAGTATTGTTCAGTATTAGCTAAAAACCCTCCGATCTGCTGTTTCGCGCGTAATTATTAGTATTACGCGTCCTAGACAAATAGCTCGATTAGCTAACCAATAATCGCCTCTAGCAAAAGCTAATAAAGTATTTGACATTGGCCTTTTTGTGTTAGACGGGTAATAATTTTTTTTCCTAGGGCATGCCATACTCTTAACTTTGACATCTCCGTGACAAACGGGGGGGGGGGGGGACCGCCGCGTAATCATATTTGCCTCCGAAGAAACTGTACGAATACAATGAAACTAGTCAGTCGAAATCTGACAATTAAAATCGTGAGTAGCCGTTTCAATATCACAATCAGCACAGTACATCCGCGCATTTTTTTATTATATTTCTTAGTTCTTTCTAATATTCGACTATTTTTAATTTAATCGCTTAGACTTTAGCAGTTAATAAGCTGTTTAAAATGTTAACCGTGAAGTTTTAAGAAGTTTATTAAATTATCATGAATTATTTTGAAGGGAGGAGGATGACTCCGGCTGGAACTTCCATTGATACAGATAGAAATGACGTTTTTTTATTTTTTTTATTATTATTATTTTACCGGTTATGTAGAGGTAGCGATACGTTGAGATGTTTCTGAGGAATACACACGACAAATTGTCCATGAAGGAATCTTAATTGATTATTGTTAGTAATAAAAATTCAAAACCTTTTATTTTGCCGCTTTCAAATGCATTCTCGTATTATTAAATTTGCGTTACACTGTTTGTCTTACGTAACATAGACTGTAGAATAGGTTATTAACTAGTTATTTACATATAGCCTAACCTAGGCGAGGCGAGACTTCCTTAAGGGGATAGGTCGTGCTTGCATCTATCACTGTAACCCCACGCGGAAATTACCACCGTGCGGATTCAGAAAAAAATACAAAGACAATAATTTTCTCGTAAATAATTTAAAAAAAACTATAGGTTGTATGAAATATCTGAGTTTTATGAAGTTTATACAGGTTTTGATCCTTTAATTTAAGGATTTATTAATGTTGATATATTTTATTTATTTTACTACAGGTTTACTTTTAATGTTTATCAGGATGTAGTCTTACTATTTTAACTTTAAAATAACATGTTATCACGTAACTAATTCTTTGAGTCTCATGGCACTACCGTCAACTATTTCGCCATTGCCAAAGGTTAGCTGGTAGATAATATTAGTTAGTATTAAGCTCGCCTTTGGGCAATATTTTTATTTTGTGCAATGAAGTATTTTATTATTATTTATTAGTTTTGTTTGCATAATTAATTTTGCTTGTTTGCTCAAATACCCTAGACTATTAAAACTTTTAGAGCCATGTTTGTTTTTTTTTCTCATTATTAGTTACGTTAAGAGTGTGCATTATATTCTTTTCAGAAGTACTTTTTTTCTTTGGCATGTATCTAATATTGCTAGATTCTTAAAACCGGGAAGAAAAAAATGCGGTTTTGCGGGGACAATTCTCTTAAAATACAGTTTCCTGATCTTTTTCTAGTAAAAAGTTTTATTAACAATATCTACTAAGTTTTGTAGGCAGCTAAATTGTTTAAGCTTTGTTGTCTTTGTTTGATTGACACCTTTTAAATAATTTTAAGTTTAATTTGGAACCTTGGCATGTGTTACTTAATCTGATACATAGCAAATCCAATTTGATTGCTTGACTTATTGATAAAAATTCAACAATAATGAAAACTTTGAATATAGAAGCAGAAATACTTACTTAATTGTTTCTCGCGACTTTACTCGCATATGGATTCAGGTTAAGGTGATATTAAGCAATTGTTATACATCAGTTTGATTCAGTCACCACCGCAAATTATTATTCTTTTAAATTTATTTTTGCCTTTATATTAAAATTATGATTGAATTTAAATTGTTAAAACCCTGTCTATTTTTTAGGTCTTTACCTGTCTATTTCAAATCCGTTCCAGAACATAACTATAAGTATATCGTCACGACATGATTCCCCGAGGGGTCGTCAGAGGTGTTCCGAGTGTGAACTGTGAAATGCAAGTCAAATTTCACACTCGGCACACCCGCGTTTCACCGACGATTATTACATCGCCGTTCTTTGGGCACAAATACACGCTTTTTAGGGGATGCAGGTTTCCTCACGATGTTTTCCTTCACTGTTCAGCAAGTGGTAAGTATTAAATGGTGTAATAAATAATAATAATATTTATCAAAATTGTGAGTCATAATTAGCAAATTTTAATACGAAATGTTTGATTCCTCTAAAGGCTAATCTTAAGCCCTTTATAGTTAATTAATATGTAAACATTTAATATGTAAACTGACTTTGCTGTAAAAGGTAATAGACAATGTAAGACAGATTGACTAAGATCAATTTTTTTTTTCTCTTGGACATAATTCCTATGGTTTTATATTTGCCTTTACTTAAGTAGGTATAAGAAAATTGTATAGATTAAGTTTATGTTATCAATGAAAAAATTCATGTTTGCTAAGTTTTTTGCCCTTCTTCTTAGCAATACTAATCGAATGGTGCGGATGGTTAGGTATTATAATATTTTTATTCCTAGATTTCTCTATTTTATGCAGGTGTTTAATTACATTTTTGTAGCCCAACCTAAATATTTTTTGTGTGTGTTTCCCTTATTAGTATATACATATTATTTTTTTATTCTAAATATATTTATTGTAAAGATTAACTTTGACTTGTACAAAGTATACTTTATGTATCTATTTTACAAAATAAATATTTTGATTTTGATTTTGAAATAACATAATTATATGAGCGAAAATAGAAGTAAGTATGAAGGTATAGGAGACCAAAATAGACTTTCACACAAGTGAAATAAAGTAATGCCACCCGAACCTAGATCGTGCTTTGCAGATCAAAATCAAGACCAGGAACTCGAGAACAATCATCCCATCATCATCTAAAGCAGACGCTAAGTTCTTGCCCGAGGTTTACGTAAGAAGGTTGTATGTGAAGGTTGCTGGCTTTCTTTCGCCGAGAAGGCTTCTCTGGCCGGCGACAGTCTAGCGAGTGAAGCGCGGGAACGCGCTAGTGTGGTGCCGTTCGATTTTCAAAAATACATTTTTAATAAATACAGTGCAGTGACGCAAAGGTTCGGATATCATGAGGCTGACTTCATGGGTACGTTCAGATTTTTCTGTCTTTATTTTTTGTGTGGGGATGTCCACTTTCTTTATAGTGAAAGTCGAAGGTATCGCGATGATCGGGCTCGATGTCGTTACCGATGATTGGTTTCGCAGTTATGTATGTCAGTGGGTAGGTTTGATCGCTTATGATAATAAAAAAGTCGGATTCCGTTATACATTAAAATATGACTTAATTTTTTTATCACATTGTTGTTATGTTATTATATGACACTCTAGTATCTATCTCAAATAACTCAACCCAAACTTCTGACCAAACAAAATAAATAAATAAAAATCCTGTATCTTCTTAAAGTTGGTTCAAAACGAAGATTTAGCAATGATAAACAAATAATGTAATATATTTATTTTTAAACCAACGACATGTAGGGCGAATGAGAGAGAAGCTCCGGACGTCCGCGGCTCTCACGCGCACTGTGCCGGCGCAAGTCCAGTCGGAAACCACTTTCTTTGAGAAAATATTTGCACAAGAAAACTTATAGAAGTAGAGAGGTAGTAATTAGCTAATTTAATAAATAATAATCTATTTTAGGCGACGTATTTTGACCACTTTTTCAGTCAAATATTTTTTTACAAATTCAGGTAAAAAATAATTTTAATACATTAAAATAAAAACGCATAAAATGGATATAATAAAAAAGATATAATTATTCACATATATTTATACACATGTTTATTTGCAGTTTTAATTCATCATTATACAAAAAAAAACAGAAAAAAATATATTAAAACGTTTCACGCAAATTTATAACATAATGTACAGAACAGTACGAAAAATATCTCAGTCGACGTGCGCATATAAAAGACAGCAACGCGTGCGCTAAAGAAAGTTCAGTTACCTTTTATAGCTTTTAATTACAAAACGGCCACTTATTTTCATAATATTACTCAATTATTTGCTCTTCATACCTGCGAGTAACTTTAATTGTTACATTCCGTTATAAAACAGACACTAAACTTGCGAAATTCAAAAACCAGTACTCTTCATCAACGATAAGTCTCGTAAACAAAATAGTTTTATCCAAGAATCTGGGTTAGCGGTACCTGCTTCGGGTATCAGGTCACGGGAAGGGCCTTTGGTGCCGAAAGTGACAGGTGTGTAAACCGCAGTCTTTGTTTTATAAGGATAAGCAAGCACGCGTGGGTTAGCCAAAAAAATATTTAGGACATAGCCTTTTAGACTACTTTTAACAGTGTTGACCCAAACATTAATTTAGCCGGAAGGATCTACAAGAATATACAAATAACAAATATCGTTTTTTATATAGTATAAAAATGGTAGTATTTTAGTGTTAACTTGAGGATAGAAACGAACACCCTTTTATTTGTGCTACAGATGGTATTTCCGTTGACCCACTTTTTGCCGTTATTTTTATTTGTCTACCATACTTCATGGTATCTATAAAGTATCTTTCAAACCTACAAAGACATGTTTTCAAAAACAATGTCTTAGTCTTTTTAGAAATTGTCTACTTACAATGATAATAATTTATATTATGTAGCTGGATTAAATTATATCACGCTTAAACTTACTTAACTTTTAAACCATGTGAATAAAGTTTCACGTGCGTATGCAAGGCCACTGTTTAAATTCTTGTTTACATTGATCAATCGCTGAAAGCATTTATTGCTACTTTGCAAAATAACTTGTCTCGAGAACATTGCATTATGTTAAAACAAGGTCACATTTAGTTGTTTAATTAAACCGATTAAACGCATATTCCAAAACTTTACAGTTGTTACCTTCTTTTAACATACACATTTGCAACAAACTCGCATACCGGATATAAATGAACAGTAGTTCTGTTAGCGAAACATATAAGTTACAGATCATACCTAATAGAAGTTCAATGATTAATAATAGGAGATCGATTAACAATTATTGTCACATTTTTTTAATTATTAAGATGTGAGTTATTTTTGACAAAACTGTTAGTTTTTCATTTTAAGTTATCTCTATTTTGGAAAACATTCACATGTAATGAAACAGATTGGAAAAAGTAAATAAAGTGGAAGGTGATTATTTTCAACCTTTATCGCGTCAGCCTTACTTCAATGGCTATGGACTGATTGAGACAGCAATTTATTTAAATTGATACATAACAAAGTTAGTAACATGTTTATGTATCATTTAATTCCCCCATCAAGTTACAGATTTTTGTACAATTAACTGTGATATTAGATAAACCTAACAAGGACTATTTACCACGGGATACCGTTACATGGCGAAGAATGTATGTAACACCATTTTTGGATTTCTTCAGCGCCTTCATATTTTTTCTAAGAACAGGACGAAAATACAAATATACACGTGAAAACTATTTTTTGAATTAAATCGTCACAAAATATACTATTTATTTCCGCCCAGTTATTATCAATAAAATTATTATTCAGAATGACAGACATCCATATATCGGTTTCCATTGCTTGTACGGAACCCTAAAAATCGATGTTTTGATAACAATAAGTCCCAAGTCATCGTACCTAGTTCCATTAACAAGACAGCGGTCAAGGTAGAACTGAGGCACGCTCCGATGGACACAGAGTGGAAACTGATCGCACGGCTCTTTGGTAAAAATCTAGTGTGAAATTATGTGCATGTTATTGTTAGACACGCAAATATAGTGGCAGTTATAGGTCTGACCTTGCCAATCTATCTACTTATCAATGAATAAATTTAAATGACAGATGTGTCATATTTTCGGTTAACTGATTTGTCGTAATATGATCGAACAAAGATCTCTGCAACGTGAAAGAAAGGAAAAATATTCAGGGTGGGAAACAGTTGAAGCGAATTAACTAATTGGATGCCAGACAAACCTAAATACAGTCATATATAATACATAAAGGATATTCTATCTCACGCAGTCCGTTTGTCTATGGTAGTACTAGTGCCGTGTACAGATAAGCGCGTTTGCGTGTGTGGCGGGTATTGTAGCGCTCCTATGGAAGTAGTAGTTGTACGTAGTGCTCCCGAGGTTACGCACACTTAGAAGGACGCACTACTACAAACAAAGCCAAATTTTTATGTAAAATTTGAAATGTATTAAAACAACTTATAGGTGACATTGAAAGAAAATAAAAGGTTTGTAAGTTCACAAAGTTGGTTCTTAATTTTTCACGCTACAAATTCATAAAACGTCCGTTAAATTAGATTAAATTATTAGTTAAATTATAGGTCTAACATTATCTGCGGAAACTTTAAATGACTAGCTAGTGTTTAGTTAAGTTTTTTACTATTGTTATTAAAATAGTCGCTAGTTTTCCATAATTAGTAATAAATAAACAATAAACGGTCATAAAATAAAATAAACTGAAACGCGGAGGCACATTATAAATTTATAATAAACCAACTTAATTTAACATTAAACACTAATAGCGTTTAAATGTTGAAAAGAAGTTGCATAACTCTCGCTTATGAGTAATTACTCAGTTTTGAATATAATTATCTTCGTTATAATATAGCTTGCACAAAGTAACGCCTTTTTTATTTTGACCCTTACGTGGGCGAAATAAAAACTACTATATTACGATGTAACTTGATTCTATGAGAATTCCTTTGAATACGGTGGGATATTCAAAAAGTTTCGGAGACTCTAAACTCTATGGTTTACACCTGAGATAATTAGTACTTTAATATACGTTTTAATTAATATTTACAGAGTTTCATTTTGAAATAGCCATTGTCTAGATGAGGCGGGCTTTTGAAAACTTAACTTTTGTTTATGCTATAGCAGCCTAGACAGTACTCCTTTTTATGTGCTGTAATTTTGTTGATGATTATACTTTTCTCAGAACCACTCGTGCGTGCATCAAGCATTACCTCACGCGTGACCATCATTTTGTCTAACCTCAAACGACCTCTCAATAAAATCCACACGGTAATAGCTATCTTTTTTCCGCTACATAATAACTCATTTTCTATCATTTCGAAATTAAGCTCTAACTTACTTAATTTTATCGAACATTCACTTGTTTTCATCGACGAAGGCTGCGTTCAGATTAATGTAATCGTAGATTACGACAGAGTTGGGTGATAGGTTATGTTACGTACGAATTAATCCCAATATGTGATACTTAGAATGATAAATTCGGGTGATATCATTGACCGTGTCTTGAGCACAAGAATCTAGTTTGTTTAATGTTTTATTGAGCCTACTTTTTTATTAATCGTTTCCGGGTACATTACGGGTGGGAAAAAGACGTTACACATAATATTGTTCTAATTTAGAGCCCATGTTTTGGACATATTGAAATAAGTATAGATCACACAGATTTATGTTAACGCTTTGAGCATAAGACTGAACATAATATTCGTTCTTACTATAGCTAAACTATAAACTTGTTGAAACCTTACAAACTTTTCAAAAGTCTTGAAAGCCTAAACTATTTTAATTTTTAGTAGGTATAACCTGTATGTTATTACCGGAGGTTAGTTATTTATGTACTTGAATCGAAATGTTGATATTAATATAGATCTTCCCGGGATTTCTAATGGACAATCCCGTGTGGCCAACAATATTACAGATAAGTAATAATAAAAACCTCAGAGAGAAACCTCATAATTAAACAAAGATAATTAACATATAATTTTTATTAGTATTTACATTCATTCACAATACAAATATCCATACCCACTTTATTCTTTCGCTGTATGTATTCGGTGTTAGTACATAAATAACGCTACCTAATTCCGACCTCTGATTATTTTATTACATAGATATTTTGGACGAATATCAAGATTATAATTACATTCCTATTGAGATTACGTTTTTATTGCGAAATCCATCGCTTTGGAATACTCTAAATATTATTATTAGAGTTCATTACAAACCAGAAAAGATAAATTAGAAACAAATGTAAAGACAAGAATTTGAAAAAATTCCTCGGGCCAGAATTCGTACCTGCGACCTCTTGTTTCCCAGACAAGCGCGCTACCAAATTTTTTCAAATTCTTGTGTTTACATTTGTTTCTAATTTATCTTTTCTGGTTTGTAATGCACTCTAATAATAATATTCACATTCCTATTATTCTTGGCATTGTTTTACAATAGAAAACATTTTGTTTTCAACCAAATCTTAAACTCTTTTTGGTTATTTATTTTAATGGAAACATAATTTTGCCCGTGGCCATCCCACAATGTCTTGTCTCAAACTAATACAAAACATTTATCAGAGAGACGCCAACAAAGTCCCTTCTAATTTCAAAACACCGAGAAACAATCGGAGATAAGTTGACAAATCGCACAACATTTATATCTTTCCATACCTTTACTTTAGGTGCTGAACCGTGAATGTATCGTCTGCAGACCACCAAAGATATCTCTACGCTTCTTATTTAAAAGATTCAATCTAGTGCTTACGAGATAAGAGCTAGTTTTCATTGACTCAGCGGCATTTAAAAGTGTGGATATCTTCTACCAGTTGTGTAATACCTGACGCTCACTTCTGATGTGGGAACATAGGAAGAATGGAGTCGCCTTGCTATGAGATGGTCTGATAATGTTAGGATGGGTTGAATTGTGATGTAATAAGATGAATTTTGAGAGCTTTTAACTGACCTATTGAGGAAAAAGAGGTCTAGAAAGTCCAACAGATTACCTCATAAATGTTATCCATTCTTTAGCACATGTAATGGTTTTTTGGTTTCCTATATACATTTTCAACTTGAAAATTATAGTTTTTTCAAATTTTGCGTAGGATTTATTGAAACATATAAATATTAACTTCAACACTGGACGGTTCTTTTGGTGAATTTTTTTAAGAATCATCATCTAGATACACGGCAAATGTTGGCAAAATGTCAACGAATCCCATTCATGCATCTGAATTTACCAATAAGATTTTTAACATTTGCCAAAAATTTCCCGGCTTTGCAGTTTACGTACTCCAAACCTATACCAGGTGTAAATAGACTGCTACCATTAAATGAAACCACATATTCTACCGACCCTACTGAACTACTTTTCCCGAAAATCGTACCCGCGGACACCCTTAGCTTAGGAAATAATTGAGTTCCAAACAAAAACGCGTGAACCCTAACGCACCGACATACGGGCGAGTTTAGAGAGAGCGTCGTCCGTGAAACAGCTTTAGGTTTCACAGACGACGCTCTCTCAATTATTTCCTAAACTAAGGGTGTCCGGGAGTATGGTTCTTGGGAAAAGTGGTTCAGTAAGGTTGGTAGAATATGTGGTTTCATTTAATGGTAGCAGTCTATTTACACCCGGCATAGGCACCAGCTATATACAAACACGAGTAATTGAACAATCAATGCCGGATAAAAAAGTCTTCTCCACACATTCCTCTATTCACTCCGACCTTCCGGGAAAGCCAACAGACAGAACAACTTTACACCAACTTCATAATTGTGAGCATCTTGTCCCTGCACATACAAACATCCACGCATACCTACTCGTACACCTGTCAACTTTTACTTTTTTTTGCCGCTAACAACCGAATCAAACAAGATAAATTCGCTTTCATTTGACATTGACTTGGAGCTTTTTGTGTGGAAGCAGAAAAAACAGCATTAATGGGCTTATAATATGAATCTTTGTACCAATATTTGGGTGTGACATGAGTAATAAATAAATCATTAAGGGTGATTAGGGATCGCCCCAATGGGCAAAAAGTTAAAACATCGACCACTAATGCAGAGATCACAGGTTCAAAACTCGAAAGAACACATTAATTTGTGTTCAGCTTGCGTTCCTCGCAAAAATATATTTTATAATTATATTCGACTGACGGCGACCCCGAGTGGGCCAAAATATATTTCGAAAATATAATTTCTTATTCTGCCTATATATAAAAGTGTACATACATATATATATTAATAAAAAAACAATGAAAAAGCTTTTACAAAGCTAAAATATTTATTATTATAAAATTATTTTATACAATCTTATGAAACCTTGAGGCACGAGTCCTACTCGAAAGTGACCAGTCTTTTTTTATATAGCTCAAAGAGGGCTTACTAGGAATATCTGCTAGGTCAGCCGATCATCATCATAGTTCCAACATCAATTTTGTGTACTTAGATGTTCCCAAATTTCGTCTATCTTCTTGTAGCAACCATTTGGACTCAGCAGAAAATGAAAACATAATGAAATGTACATACTTAAATACATGACAAGAAAATTCTGAAAGAAAGTTAAAAAGAGACATTGAACCAACTCATAAAACTATTACTAAGCACTGCTATTACTTAAACCGAGCATAAGCATTAAGTTAACCATAACCCATAAGTTAGAGTTATGTAACCGATCAAATGATGAGCGTCTATATATCTTAACGACTCGCACTTTGGGGGAAAGCTTGATATAAATGCGATCTTATAGCCACTTGCGATTTCTTTTGATTGTGAAATAAACGATATGGACCTTGAAACTTTTATTGAGGACGGAAATAGCTACTTGATTAAGTATTTAAGATTCTGACCTGCTTTTTGTTTACTTGAATACTAATTTTTAAGTAATAAAGGTCTATTTTGTAGGAAACAAGTTATCAATAAACAAGTAATTGTGCAATCAAAACACGTTGTGAATTGAGCACACATCTCTGGATTTGCTTCGCCAAACTATTACTTAGAAATTCTTAGATTCTAAGTATTATGCATAGTAATTACGTGTCTTGATGTAACAGTTATCTAAGACTATGCATTTGCATACATAAATATTGTCTAGGTAGTTTAGGTAGGCTTTGTAGACATCTAGGCAATTATTTAATCATCCAAGGAAAGTTATTAAAGAACCTATCCCAAAAACAGTTGTTATTATCAAACCAACTTGTTATGTTTTTATTTTGATACAATAATTGATACCCTTCGGTGGGAGTAATAAATTTGTTAACTTTTGAAGTCAATTATGGTGTTTCTCATAAAGTTAAAAGAGCACCAAGACGTTAACGTCACGGATAGATGAGATCAAAGAGTTGACTGGACTCAAGAGCTTCAGAGACTTGAAGGATATAAAAACGAATCGCAAGCAATTTGGTCTACTGACCTCCAAAGTTCACTATGAAGATTCCCAATGATAATGAATAAGGACAGATATTTTTTCAATCGGTAATGCAATATTCACGTTTCAATTATATTTTATTTAATTTTTTAAGTAATTTTGAAATTATAAAGTGCATATATCACTGAGAATGATCGCATCAACTGCAACTCCGTATGAGTGAACCAAAGTTCACACAAGTGTCCGTTCACTACCCACCAGTATGAGTTAAGTTCCTCTCATTGGCTCGAATCCTGACCGCAGAGTGAGTAAAACTTGGTGAGGTTCGTGGTTGGTTACACAATGTTCTTTTCATTAAATTAAGTACGATAACTACCAATCATACATTTACCTAAAAATTATAATTTGTAAGGAATATTTTTTGTACTAAACATCGCAATGAATTTTCCTCTACCTAAAATTTACTGGAAGAGGTACTTATCTTGACTTTGTCTCTTTTAAAATTAATGTTAAAACATGAATTTGTAATGGTTTATGTCTAAAAAAAAACCTAGTATGTGATAGGTTATATTATTTACTTTGCTCGACCGAAAAAAAAATCAAACCTTTGTCGATATTTCAAGATTTTTTCGTTTGTACAAAAACATGACCAAATTATGTATATGAAAATTGCAGGTAATTAAATAAAATATACCTTAGTAAACATTAAGTAGGTATTTTCTTTAAAATGTTAGTGTTTTTTGAGTTTTTGTTTTGTAACAGCCACCACGGCTCAGAGTGCACTATTTTAATGAATAATTTAACGTCATAAAGTTCAGTTCTATTTAATGCAAAATAAGGTGTTTACTATTAATGATAACGAGCCTTTAACTTGATTTTTGTAGGGAATTGAAAGGTTTACTCAGAGCTTCTTATAATGTATATATACGAATCTATATTTCTAAATCTAAACATCCTAATGTCGAGCTTATTTCTAGGGCACAGTTTGATATTATGTTTACGTTGCTGACCGTATATTCAGGCAACTCACACTTAGTTCCGGTCCTTAAACTTGAAATGCCAACCAGCTATCATCAATGTAGGTTTATTCCCACGCTCCTAGCCCGTCCACTTTCCAGTGAAACCTAACTAGAAACCTACGCCTGCCTACTAATAGGTGAACATTTAGACTAGGATACTATTTATCTGAACCTACACCATGATCAAGTGAAGCGATTAATTGTAATCAAAACTGTTTCACCTTGGTTTTATGAAAAATATATCAAGAAAATGAAAGTAAGTTACTAACTATCCTCTAGGTTATCAGTATGCATTAAAGCTTACATTACACAAAATACTTATATCGTCACAGCAAGGGTGTTACCGATTGCTTGGACTATCATGGTCGACACCCATACACCCTCTTTACGCCGACGTTTTTTTTACATGCATATTTACTTCGTAAGAAATTTTTTCACCACATAGCGATTGGTAAATACTAAGACTGCACACAATCCTATAAAAGTCATTGGTGTATGATAGATTAACAGGATTGTAAATTACGGAAGAAGTTCTTTCCTTTATATTTTTGTGATTAACTCGAACTTTGACAGACTAGCCCGATTGTGGGATTAATTGACTTAATTTATTTCAAAAACCATACCTACTTCGCTGAAGTCAAGTGTGAAAAATTTTTACAAGGAGATCAGACTGACAAAACTATACATAATGTGACTGCAAAAGACGATTGGCATATGTACATAATGGAGTTTCGGCTCCTACACTTATGTATGGTAGTGAATGTTAGGTAATTTCTGACATATGTTTGTTTAATTTTATATATACATATTTATATATTATTTGTTCTTTTGTAGATACCATAATTTTAATATATATCTTGTATAATTTTATTTAGTTTTAAACATGCAATTTTTGTGTGCCGATTTTATGTACATATGTGTTATATGTCGTATGGCCACATCGTAGAGTCAGAATAACATGAAATCTGTAAAAACTAAAGGGCTCGCTTAGCTCCGCTAACACGCTCCTCCTTGCTTCGCTCGTCCTGAAAGTCTTCGTGAAGTTTATCGTACATTTCTTATTTCATACTGTACAATATGTCGATCAGATCACGAAATAATCAAATTCTACTATGTAGCCACCACACATGCAAAGCGTACATACAAAATAAGTTTTATTCTAATGTAACCCAGTTGCTTCCTGTGCGGTTTCTAGGTAATAATGCGCTTGAAATTGCTCATCCTATTTCATAATTTTGATAAGGTCATTTCAAAAGCGAGTCAATTCAATCACAAAAGCGATTAGCTTGGTCTTCATAACACATTACTCACTTTCCACTGTTATTGTTTCCTCCCAGGTGGTCTTCGTATAATAGTACTTCAACCTTTTCCCATATTGAAAATGCCCAAAGGCTTTAGTCATGGGTGTTGGGTGGTCTCTCTTGGCAGCTTGGTATAACAACCTCTATGGTACCTATGTACATACAAAGCTCAACTTTTTGATGGATTTTGTATGTTTGTATGTCCCTTTAGTTTTGTATTATGAGTGTATAAAGAGCTTCGTTGACTTTTTGTGATAGTACAACGTATACGACTACACGACAAACATAAATAAATTAAATTGTCATGACGTAAACAACTGAGGGGGTGCATGAGGTTTTTCAGAGTATTACCTGAGAAATATAAGTCATAGTCAACTCACTTAGATTAACTTTTCACCGTCAACTATTATATCCCAGCGTGATGGATGAGGAGGCTTATCGCTGTACTTCAGCCACAAATGCACAGGCTTAACCTGCCTTCCAAAGCACCCAGACGGGACACAATATACCCCTACGGGATTTGATTCGGCGACCTACAGATTTGTGGTCATGTACTCTAACCACAGAGGCATAACTGATAGTATATCCTTTATTGTACACACTACAGAACTTAAACTAAGAAAACAAAAAAATATGCAAAAAGGCGAGCTTACCTCTTCAAGAAGTTTCTTCCGGCCAACCAGTACTGTGATGAAAGAATACACGAAATACTCGTAGGTTGGCAGCAAGCATTTTTACAACAGAACTTATTATATACAAATATAAAATAAAAATGAAAATTATAGATATACATATAATGGATATAAATAAAGAATTTATGTATACAAATGTGTATATATTAATAAATACTTCAATAATTTAAAATAAATATTTAACTATTACTCATAAGAGAGGAAGTGCTATTTTAATTTACGTTTAAATTAAGATATTGACGGACTATCTCTCAGAATCTTGGGCAGTGTGTTCCACATTCGAGCTGCTCGAACTCTAAATGATTTAGAGTAAATATACATATATATCCTGCTGCCCTGCCCTGGTATAGCTACTAGCCCTGCATGAACCTATGTTTATCCTGAATTATCATTTGGTTCAAATAGCCGTTTATTCAATTTCCTATACAAAACTTAGCTGGGAGGCACTACATAAGCCCTTCTCTACTCTCTTAAAGTTCGCAATAACAGATACTTTACTTACACCGTTCAACGGTAACTCAGACTGACCTTTGGGTAATTCGTGAAAGAGGAATTATAGGTACGTTTATCTAAAGACAGTAACTAGACTGGACAGCTAACAGTTTCTGTTTAACCTTTTTGGTAACAATTTTGTAGATTGTAATAAAGTACATAAAACGATTTTAGGCTCGTACACAGGGTAAACAAAATATTATTCTATTTAGTCCTTCATTTAGATTGATGACTAAAAAAAATGTATTAGTCCGTCAGTTAGATTATCAAAAAATATTGGACACGTATTTTTTCTTTTGTAAATCAAACAAAAAATGACAGAGATAAAGCGCGTCAAAGTTTGGGAGCGGGGCAAATGACGTCACTTCTAAGTAAAATTGTACCTAGATGTGACGTCACGCGGAACTACAGCGGGCTATATCTTCATCATTGTTTGTTTAATTGAAAAAATAAAAAATACGTTTCCAATATTTTGTGATGATCTAACTGACGGACTAATACATTTTTTTTAGTCATCATGCCTATTCCTTAGGTATTTAGGCAAAAAAACAATAAATGGCAACAGAACCTCCTTCCAGTGCGCGCGTTGATGTCTATTGTATGCAGAAATCGACTAGGATTAATACTTGGAGCTTTTTGTACTTAAGTATTGCTCTATCGAGTGTTTTGTACATCAAATGTTGGTAATTCAGTCATTAGGACACAGGCCTTTTAAGGATTTTTCCTCTCTTGGTGCTTCTGGAAGAAATGCCCATACTCGCACACGCTGGGCAGGCGAGTTGCTGAGCAAACGCTCTCACCAGTGACGCGACGCCGCCGCTGCCCATCACTAATATGTTTATAAGGCCCGGCAATCGACAACATTACAAATTAATAATTGACGCAAAAGTAAAAACCATTCCGAGATATCCCGGGCTTTCTCAGTATCATTTTTTTTTTCAGATTAAATAAAGAGATATTTTCAAAATACTAAAAATATGGTAAACACAGGATCTTAAAAACAATTTCCTTTGCTTTTAAGATCATTTTGTCTAAAAAAAATCAACTGTCATGCCATGTGACAGCAGACATAAGCTTTTTTTTAATAATCCATTGGCAATGAATATTGACTTTTGAAATCCTCAGATGCGACTTACGTCCTTTTAGAACGAGTGAATAAGAAAACATTCAATTATGCAGGAAAAACATAAAATAAAACAAAATGAAAAAATACCTATTCATAAGCTTCTTTTTTACGCAGACTTTCAATATAAATATTAAAAACAAATGGTTAACTAAAATGAAATGTTGTCGATTGGGTATGGATATACCGCCATCAATTATTCTCAGTTATGGTAGGCCACCTGGTTGTGCCTGTCTGAGAGCTGTCCTCTTACTCTCCCCCGAATAACTTCAGGGGGTTTGCTAGTAAGATGGTGGTACCTCCACAGTCAAGCCCGGCATACAATCAGTATAAAAACTTATTTCTGATCACCGGAGTCGATACAATGTCTGTCGTCATACTTGTTCACTCGCACATACTCACTAGTCGCTTTATCTCTGACGCGTGCTAGCCACACCGGAAATTAACAAGATCTTTGTCTCACAGTTTCATTAATCACTTAGTGCCGAATTTATCAGATCATATTCACTGAATACTTTCTATTATATCACTGCTGACCACACATTAAATGACGAAACGTGGCTGCGTTCCACTGACAAGTTAACACTAGGTTCCGTAATCATACGTGACTGAATAATTTTCACTTCAGTGACGACGAGGTTCGATGTCGGTGCTTTAGAAGTTTTTATTAATTTGTTTACAATTTTGAGAGCGTTGTATAACTAACAGCGTCAACACGCTGGTGATATTTGGCCTTTGCTGGAACTTATGTCATACGTGATACCAACATTCTGATTAGAATTTACTTGTTTTTACTTGTCCACTGCCTAACTGTTTATTTTCACTAAACCTGTTTCGCGATAAAAGCATTACAATGCACATAAACAGTAACAAAGTAACAATAATTCATTTCATATCACAAAACCCTTGAAAATGCTTTTGTGTAGAAACCAGTTAGTTGAATTTAAGTCATGAAACAGTGGACAAGTACACGCGAGTTTAAATCCGAATTTAAGAGCTTTACTATTATTAGGGACTGGTTCTAACCGTTAAAAAGCAATTAATTTATTAGTATGCTCTACTGTTATGTTAATTGCATTTCCGTAGGAATCTATATGATCCGTAATTTAATTAATTGCAAATTAATATAAGAAAAATACTTAATTGGGTAAAATGTTTACATTTTATCGAACCGTTCATTGTTATAGCTCAATAAAAAACTAAAAAATTGTCCTTTTTTAATAAATATAAGAAATAGAAGAAGGATTATATAAACAATAGAAAATAAGAGAGGTAATATGGTCTACTATATAACGAACAGAGGATTACTATATAACAAACATGTTAGAGGGAATAATAGAAGGTAAGAAAAGAAGAAGAGAACACGGGATGAGTTTTGCAGACCAATTAAAGGACAAGACAATGGTAAAGTCATATCATACCAAGAACTGAAGGAAATTAATAAAACTCAATGGAGACAGCACCTACAAGAGCTTTTCTCTGAAATATACGAAGGCGTTGTGAATATTTAACATACAAGTACACAACCCCCAGGTATTTATCGGCTATATCCGTCAACAAGTGCTTCATATAGACCCAAGGAACCCCAAAATAGAAGCCTCTCTAAAACAACAGCATTATTAATGATCCGAGATCACAAGTAATCGATAACCACCTCTCTGTTTAGCTTCATGTATACATTTTATCTCATAGGCAATAGAGGTGATAGTCAAACAGCAAGTGGTCTTGAAATGGTGATGGGGTTATCGGTGCGATCGTGGTACCTTCTCTTAAGAGGAAGTTGTGATCTGGTGGTTTGTAACAGACTGGAGATTATGTTTGGACCTTTACTTCTTTCTTCTCTGTTCGTTAATCCATTTATTCAATTTAAATATTTATTATTCCAAAGGACTACAGATTTATATTTGTTACGATCACGATATATAGGTACATTAACCGAAATATTTTTGAAATAAAAAAATGTACAATTATAAAAAGAAACTTGAAATAATTGTATGATTTTTACTTAATATAAAAATTCTGATAACAATACTTCTAGTAAATAATAATTTTTTTTTTTTTTCTTTTCCTTAAACTCATAGAATAAAATACCCTCAAAAATCTCAAACTATAGAAAATCAAACGTAACTTTATGTCCGAACAGAGGAATTAGACGGACGAAATACGAATTTACATGATGTACTTAGTAGCTATGGAGTGGTATGACTGTATGGATGCCAACTTGACACTACGCGGCATTTTATTGCGTGATCATAGCGTTAAAATCGTTTACAAATGGGTAGATTCAATTGCAAGCGACTTTACATGTGTAAACGCAGCAAAATGGTTTTTATTCCTTTCACAAATTTAGATAATAGAATAATTAAGAATTTCGGGCCAAACCAGACAGCCACTTGAGAATGAAACCTCGCAGAATGCTTGCTCATTAAAGATGCGAATTCCGTGCCGATGCCACTTTCTCGTCAGGCTGTAGGTTCTCCTTGTAACGTGGCATGGCAACTTGTGGCAAAATTCGTGGCAGTTGACATTGCTTTCGAATGTCACTCAATTAGCATTGGAATTCGTCGCATCAGCTATTAAATAAATTAATGGAATGACGTTAAGAAAGGATGCTGCACGATTTTAGCTAAATTTTCTCAACAGCCATTTATTTTTACCCTATAGCTGTACAAGTAGCGAATAAATTACAGTGAAACTTTTACCACGAAATAGTTTATGAACCAAAAAATTCTATAGGTTACTTTTTATCCCAAGAAATTAGCCCGGTATTACAAAAATTCTCATGACTCATTTCGACACGTTTACAGCTTAAGGCGCCTAGGCACGCCACCGTTTTAGTACAAAATTTGATAACCCGTTTCTCTGTTGTTTTTCATTATAGGCTAAAGGTATAGACCTCAATAGTTTAGTACAGGCATTTACAAAGTCGCTATGTGGCTGAAATGTTAAATTTTGATATAGGTACAATCTGAGACAAGAAAACAACTTTGTATGTAAATCAGTCCAGCTTAATATCTTTAAAACAAAATTAATATTCAAAATTTTGGCAAAATGGTGCCTTTTAAAATACCAGCACCAGATGATGGAGGTCATATAGTTTGGTCTATTACGAGAAACAACAGAGAAACGGATTATTAAACTTTGTACTGAAACGGTGG
The DNA here is from genome assembly GCA_910592155.1 of Ypsolopha scabrella. NCBI lineage: Eukaryota > Metazoa > Arthropoda > Insecta > Lepidoptera > Ypsolophidae > Ypsolopha > Ypsolopha scabrella. Next base: position 3,636,395 of record OU342978.1, read on the forward strand.
CGTGCCTAGACGCCTTAATCGCAAAATTCTAGTGCTCAACAAAACCAGAACATCTAAAGCGTAAGATTTATTTGCATTTCCAACTTTCCATTGTTGAAAACACTTGCACTTCTCAGCAAATAACCAAAGATTTCTCACAGCACGTAGGAAATGCATAGACAATTGCCATAAAGCTACAAAGTTGATCGCTCTCCCAAGGTAAAGCAAAATAACGGAAAGGCAAAAATATCAAAGAATGCTAGACATGACAACCCGTTGACAGCTCAACAGCTCTTTCTGATGCGTCTGGCCTTTGACAATGACTATATTGGAATGAATATTGATGATCATTGGCTTGTTTAGTCTGCTGTAGGTAAAAAGTTTGTTAACTGTACTTACATAATACTCTGTCGTATTAGTTCAAGAACCTTGAAATTTCAACCGAGTAAAGTAAAATATTTTTAAAAGATAATTGTCATTATTGTTATATTTTCTTTATTAGTTTGGAAGGACTACTGTTTTGAACCGAAAAACAGCCTTCACTTTGCAGTTCTTTTCGATGCAGCGAATTTTTCTCTATCACGTTTTGTACTCTGCTATCGTCTTGGAAAAGGCCTCCTTTATAACATGTTTTTTTTTCAGAACCCATCCATGGTGATATAGGAGTTCTACTTTTTTTTAATCTATTTTTTTACTACCCATGTTGCCTTAAATCTCCTATTTTATTGTAATTTACTTCAGAAGGATTTACTATATGGATACATAGATTGGTACTACCACTCTCTAAGCTTGTGTGCTCTAAAGGTTAAAATGAAATAGATATATATATGTAATATTGGCACAAGTTTAATATACACTTATTATTACACGTCAAAAATAAATAATAAACAAGTAATTGAACTACGGGCTAATCAATAAAAAAATTAAAATAACATGATTTATTATTATTATTCTAAGATGTATATATACGAGTACTTTAATTAAAATAATTAACATATGATATATATAAACAAATTACAAATTAATACAAATACGCTGAATAAATAAATATAATGCCTAACTACACTCATTAGATTAGTATTGTTTAGAAGAAGGGCAAGAAACTTAGCTAGATCAGGTCTTTTATTATCATACAAAAATTAAATAAAGATATAAAAAACACAGGAGGAATTTATTACATAACTAAGCATATCGTTAAACCGAATAGCACGCTCCGCCCGCGTTTAATGACATGCTTTTTTCCGGGATAAAAAGTAGCATATGTGTTAAGTTAGGGTATAAGCTATATTCATTATAAATTTCATCCTAATCCGTTCAGCCGTTTTAGCGCGAAAGAGTAACAAACATACACACACACACACACACACACACACACACACACACTTTCGCATTAATTAGTGTGAAAAGTGATTTCTTATTCTTGAAATATGGTGCTAAGCTTACCCAGTGTCACGTTGAAACGAATGGATCTTCAATAAAACAGAGGTGTACGTGTATTGAACCTAGATAACACTTTTGACACTCTTCGACTTGAAAGATATATGAATATTATTTAATAATGTAAATGTGCTGCAGGCGCAGGCGCAGCCGTGTCTTGTCTACAGACACTTGGTGATGAGGAGGCCTCTTCAGCGAAACTTTCTTCCTAATGTTCTTTCTCCGTTTGAGGAGAAACTTCTGGGGAATTACTGAAAAACAATGGGTCCTTCCTGGGTGAGCGGTCTTCATAATATATCTCAGCGACGTTTATAGATCGTTTAACACGCGAAGGCACCTGTGGAAACACTTATTGCAACGTATTAAGACTTACAACGCCTTGATTTGCGCGACATCGAGAGTTAAACAACAGGTTAAATAAAAATAGCGAAACTCAAAACATAGGTAGTATCGGTCTATATGAATAACTTTTTCTATCGGGGCTAAGCGAAATTTTCAACTTTTTTTGCTTCCCCTCTTAACATCAGGCACGATAACGGCCAAGCTTTGGGCATAAGAAAAAAAAACATAAGCCTTTAGGTCGTGCGTGGCATCGCTCGCGTTGTAATAGATCTTTGTCATCCCTGGGGAATTTTTCAAAATCTCAGGATTTAAGGTAGTGTTTGCTGAGGTCATAAATTAACTGCAACGGTAAATCGCCGTCCGTTTAATGGTTGTAGAATTATAAACCAACAAACTAACTTACAGATTTTTATTTTAGTTCAAACCCACCTTAGTTAGTGCTTTTATTCAGCTAAGCCTTAAAGTGATTGGGACGGGTCATGTTGCAAAACGAGCGAGATTTCATTGCTTTTCTTATTTTTCAATAAAAAGTATTCAAATTCAAATCATTTATTTGTGAGTCACAGGTTAGTGGTTAGATAGCAAGTACATAGGTTTCGTCTCTCCGTGCTCTGCCACATGGCGTACAAATATTTACACAAAAAATAAAATAAAATATACACAATTATGTCACATTTTATATAAAATAGTTAGTCAGTTATAATAAAATTAACATGCATATACCTTTGGACTCACTGTGCATCGCACAAATATTCATTTACGCTATAATAAGTTTTGTCGTGTAAATAGTTTTTAAGATTCGTTTTAAACATTTGGATGTCTTCTGCATCTCTTATGGCCTTTGGTAACTTATTATAGATAGTGGGTGCCATTCCAAAAACACTTTTTCTGAAGAGTGCTTTTTTGTGTTGAAAGTTAAAGATTAAAATTTAATTTTACAAATACCACCATGTCGTAGATATATAATGACGGGAACGCTTTGAAATTTTTAAAATGTGGTTTCGCAAGTTTCCGTGCTCCTAATTTTACTGATAGCACGAATGCACCTTTTTTGGGCTTTGAAAATTGTTTCCCTGTTTGTTGCTTTGCCCCAAAATATAACCCCGTAACGTAGTGTGGAATCCACATAACCTTTATGGGCAGTAACTACTGCGTCTTCACTAACTATTTTAGTTAAGTTGTGAAGTGCATATGAAAATTTATTTAGCTTTGAGCACATGTGGTCAATTTGGGCTTGCCATGACATTTTTCTATCTATGTGTAGACCTAGAAATGTTATTGTTTCAGTTTCTTCAATTTTATTGTTAATATATCTTATGTCAATAGGAGAATTATTTGTTTATTGTTCAAATGTCATTATTTTTTTTTTTTCCAAATTAATTAAATGTTTATTATTGTTGAGCCACTGTATTATGTCTTTCAGGGTGGTATTTATTTCGCTTTCAAATGTATCTATTAAATAAATGTGATTATAATTATAATCACTACGTGACAATAGTTAAATGTCAATAAGTGTGCCCATTCGGACCCGGCATCAGTTACAGAATGGCCCGAAATATATCTCACAATAATTAATTTTAATGTGTTTTTTTAGTATCATATATATATATCATAATTTAAAAGACAAAAAAGTCAATCAATTACATTTATTTACTTAAAGTAAATAAGGGTTTTCTAGCAAACTTGTGCTATTTTACGCATTATAATATAAATGATCCTGAAAAACAACTTTATAGCATGTTAATACCTGTTGTGCAGGATCAGTACAAGGTAATACATAACATAACACAACACAACTTTGACAGAAAAGTTCAATTTAACATTAAAATACTGTCGCGCCATTAATCACATCTACTTAATAATTTGAATAAATAAGAAAAACCATCTTAAGTTATGCGTTTGAGAGCGAAACCTGCCGCTTCATCGCTTTGAGAAAACATTCGCATTTTCACTATTTTCGGCAGTCTCTCTGCTTTACAAATAACTTCACTTCTGCGTAACTTCTACTCATTGTGACGCAAGCTTCCGCAGACCTAAAAACTTCCCAAAAACAATTGAATTCTCCGACCATAAACCGAGTACACGCTTGACTTACAAAAGCTTTCCTATTAAAATAGATACGTACATAAAATAGTTATTATATTAGTTTTGTATTAAGCAATTCAACTACTTAAAAAACATTCTGGTTACTTATAAAAACAAAAATACTTATTATATAAACATAAAACCTATCTAAGATATTAAATCTAAAATAAATCTAATGATATCAAATAAATACGCTCTAAAACATTAAACTAAGTAAAATAACATTACTTTACTGAAAAGGTGTAAAGTTTGAATACGCTTCATCAGACACCACAAATATAAACATCCAAAATATTTAGTCTCGAAATTTTGTAAAGTTTTTTTGGAGTCTCAGATTGATTTCTTACTCACATATAAAACTCAATCGATCTGGTTATTACTGAGTAACGAAGACAGATAGATGTCAGGATTCTTGAAATTTCGTACGGAAACTTTAAAACGGCGACCAAAGAATCAATTAATACACAATGCAACAATTCCTGTAATTTTCTCAAACGGATCAAGATCAAATAACTTTCACGTCATATCAACAATGGGCCCAAATCCGTCACACGTGGTTCCAATGTAGTTCGTTCACGGTTTAATGAGCGCTTTAGATTCAGGTTGAAACCGATATCGGATGACGAAAACAAAGCGTTTCTACGCTATTGTCGCCTACTGGCCTAGCCTAGAATGAGCGCGCCATATCCGCTCTATAACCGCGGCGGAGCACGCTGTGTAATGTCAAGTTTTATACTGGCTATAACACACTGAAAAATAGAAAACTAGAGATACTCTTTACTTGTGGACTAACTAAACACAAAATAGCATAATATATCCAATGAATGTATTAACTTATTAAGTATATATACCTACCCAAATCCTAATATAATATATTGTATTTTCCTATTTTAAATTTAAAATTTTACTTATTCAATATATTCTAACGTGCGATAAGTGTATTTATGTACCTACATTGCAAAAATAAAATATTCATTTCATTTCATTTAATTTCATATCATGAAAAAAAATTACACGACTAAAATATACGTAAAGCTGTATTATTTTCGCGACTGTATTTTTGCTATAGCAGATGCATGAAAATTTTGCTTTTGCTAGCAGTTTCACTATGACTTTGGTTCATACAAACAAACAAACTCATACTATAGACTCGGTTAATGATCAGAATCAAGAGATCGATGTAATTATTGTTTGCGTCCCCTTGTTCAAGTTCTACCTCGAGCTTAACGGCATGTAAAGCAATTTTTTTTAATTCCTGGGGTCATTGAACCTTTTTATCAACCACTCATCACGTTTTTAGTATATGAATTTGGTCAATCTATTACCAACTCTATCTAGTCACCTTATACATTTACATTTATCAGTTCTTATCACTGAACAAGGGTTATAATAAATGGTCCCTAATTCGACTCGACATACTATTTGTAATAGGTCAAGACAATTGGTCAGTTTTTTTCAAGTTTTAATTATGATGACAGTGTGGGTAACGTCGATAATTATTTAAGTAACATTTATTATTAATAATAATAAAGTGTTACGAAAGAAAGGTTGTTATTTAATCTATATACCTGACTGACTGACTAACCGATCTATGAACGCCTAGACTAAATGGCTGGGTCCTAGAAGTTTAGACTATGGATTCCACGCCAGTTATACTGCAATCAAATTATATAATAAAAATAATTTTAAGTAAGTAAAGAAAATAAATACATTAGGATCAGTTTCCAAATAAATAAGCAGGTGTTGCAACAGTTCAGAAGCCAAATAAGGTTTCAAGAATTTGTTATTTTAATGGTCTTTTACTCATTCCATTAACCTAAATTCCTTGACCTCATATCTTTTCGTTTTATTTTCATTTAAATTATACAACTATTGTCTGTAACATACCTACTTATTTCCCAAACATATTTAAATTAACAACTCTATTAAATCAAACAACTCTATTATCTTTGCGTAAAAGTGATTGAGTTCACTTTCAACAAAGTAAACGAGAAAAAAATGAATAAAAGAGAACAAAAAGTTTACATTGAATACATTAACAATAGATAAAGGTTCTCGAGGAACAATTTCAATGTTTTGCCGTCTTTTGTTTACCATCTTTATGCACATTCATTTGTCTAACATAATTAAGGTTTTTATTTATTATTTTGGAATTAAGAGGATGGATTTTTAATATGACGGCCGTTTTATATTACATTTCTTACGATATTTATTTTAGTATCAATTTTATTGTTTAAAACTTAATATAACCAAAATTAAATGGTATTTATATCATAGTGTAGACCTATCTTTGCGATTTTATTGGATGCAGAAAAATGCAAGTAATCTTGTATCGAATGGCCAAAATATTAAGTTTAAAGAGTGAAATGTAACATACATATATTTTTTCAAATGTAATTATTACAAATTGACACTTTAAAATAAATTTGTAAAGAGACAATATCGGGATAACCTCTCCTTAAGCCGTCGGTGCATATTTTTGCCCTAAAGATGACAATACGGTTCAACACCTATCACACTGGGACATAATAATCGTCGGTGAAACGTGGGAGTACGAGTAGGAAACCTCTGACACTCCCTCGGGGATTCAGTCGTAACGATGTATTTAAAATCTAATAAAAATAGGTACCATTTAGAAAAAGTTTACAAAAAATCCACAGAATTGTTTAAATAGTATCATTACCACATTCCATCCTTGACTTATGAACCCCGAGTCATTACCGCTACGCTAGATTCCCTCGTGTGAAGTTTCTTCACAAATCATCTACGGAACCAATCGATTGCCGAGGTCTTTGTGACTTGGCGCGAAGTTTCACGGTAATGACTGTGGAACGTAAAAACTTGTCATCTTGATACTTATAACTATGACGCCTTTCTTAGATAGTGAGAGTTAAACGAAACTGGTACTCACGTAGGCATTTATGAGTACCTACATGCATACATACACATACTCACGCCTGTCTCCCAGAGGGGTAGGCAGACACTACAGATTTCCATCTGATACGATCCTGACACACCTCTTTTGCTACCTCTATATCCATCAATTTAGTCATACAAGCTCTCTGTTCCGGGTACTTTTTAGTTTGCCTTTCTTCAGTATGTCTTGGTCGGCATACGTCGTTCTAGGGCGGCTCGGTATTTCGAGTATTTCTACAAATTGTAGTTGTTTTAACACTTTATTGTCCACTTCTTATAATATTTCAAGTTAGCGCACGGGAATGACGCTTATATATGCGCTAATAAGTTTTAAACTCCATGCATACAAATGTGATTTGTTTATTATTGTAGAAAAGTAATGTTTAATTTGTATGTAACTTTATGTTGTTAACAACAAAAAGTTTAACGATTTATCAGTTTGCTTAAATATAAGAAATAGATTTTATGTTTATACGAAATCTCTTTGTGACTATTCCCAAGTTCTATTTCTGTTTTTTAACAAAAAATATAATGGGGATACCGAATACTTTAGCTGCATGACTATAATTTATAAAAACATGTTAATATTTATAAAGTGACTTTGGTTGATAAAGCCAGGTGAAATACGCAAAATAAAATGTAGACTTCCTATACTAGTTGAATGTTCTTGATTTACATAAAGGGCTTATATTACATGTATAGGGATACAAAAAATATTTATCGTATTTCGCAAACAGGGTCATTGAACCTTGGTCCTGACCACTCCACTGAATCTGATCATATCAATCAAAGCCATACAGCTGATAGGTATAGTTACCAATACAGGAAGCTGTGTTTGTCCGAGCTTACAGCTGAATACAATGTTGTGTCCACATTTCTGCTTTTCGTAAGTGCAGCGTGCATCGCTATTTCCTGTTAACTTGTATCCACAGAGGAAAATATTTTCTCTGTGCTTGTATCAAATATAATAAAAAATGGTAATGGATGAGATAATAACCCTATTATTGAAATTTTATCCCAAAATGTCTTAACAAACCAAAATTGCCACCCTATTACTGTAATTTTGTGTTTTAAGAAACCAAAATTCCCAACCCATTACTGTAATTTTATCCCAAAATGTCTCAACTAACCAAAATTCCCAAAGCAGTAAAAAGGAAGCATTTAGGGCTACTACCGATGCTATAATCGTTTAATGAATGTCATTGTACTATTGCGTGTGCGCAGGTTATAGTATAATGACGATTAATCATTACCTTCCGCTTGTAATCCCATCATCTTTTGGTCACGGTGAATCGTCCTATTACAAAACACCATCTTAAAAACATCACCGGACAATCGAATTTGAATTCTATAGCTTAGAAAATAAAGTTCTGTGGGACGGTAATGATATATTAGTGAAGATGTCCGGTACTCCGGTACCTCGTCAGATAAAGACGTGATACTATTTTTCCTTATTAGAAATGGAGGTTTAATCCGATTTCAACTTTTACTTGAATTCTTTGAATTGTGGTCGTAACTTAGAGGTTTATTATGAATTCTTTTTCTTTCTATTACGTGGTTAATTTGTTATGTTATTTGGGTGAGATTTTTGATTGAATAAGTAATGTAAAGCTCATTTTATTTCGGATTAAAAAAGCTTAAATTTTTAAGAAATTATACTTATGAATGTTGGATAAGTGTATAAACTCACTTTGGAATTTGTGTATTTAAGGCAAATGTCAAGCTTTCGATAAAATTATGACTCATCATCACATTTGACCTGTAACTTAAAAGCACACATTTTAAGGTGAGTTGGTCCGTTTATTTAACATTTATAATGTTATCATACTGTAAATTCATGAAAAGTTAGGTATCATTAAACCTGATGATGTCTTAAAGACGAAACCAGTAGCACAGTGACAAGAAACTTCTGGAATTGTGTCTCCCGAATGTGAGAGATGGCTTCAAATTGCCAATCATCATTACCGTGAGTTTCTACATTTACTTCAGTAATTACAAAATGGTAGCTGTGTGCTTTCGACCCTTTGCAATTTTCTTATTCATCATTTCTTCGTTGGCTCGTAATGATGAGCAAATATAGAGCTGTAGGCAGAAAAACAGCTTTCCCAGCTCCTATTATTGTAATAGGATGGATGTAGAAGAAGCAAAACAGGTGTGTCAGGAACATAGCATATGGAAATATACAGGCGTGAGTACAGTACAGGTCGACTAACTAAAGCTGGCGCGAATGTGACAATAATGAAAAGGGACAGACAACGACTGACGCGTGCGTATAAGCGAGATAAAGTCTTGTAATAAATGTCAAATACGCGCCAGCTTTAGTTAACCGACCTGTATATAGAGTTTTCGTCATGCAGAAACGAGCGGTGCGGACGATAGCCCGCATCAAGTATGACGACACAGCACGACCACATTTTGTTGAGCTAGGTATACTGACGTTGCCCTGCTTGTATATACTCCAAGTCGCGTTATTTATGAGGCAAAACCTCCACAAATTTGACAGGAGATGCGAACGTACTAGGGGCCGTGACAAGCTCCGATCAGTTTCTCGTAGGCTTGCGAAGAGCGCTCGATCGGTGTACGTATGTGGTCCAACTATTTACAACCGACTTCCAGATGACATTGCAAAAATCGAATCGTTTTCCCTCTTTAAATGTAAGTTGAAGAAATGGCTCATTCAGCAGGCATTTTATTCAATTGATGATTTTTTAAAATAAAGTGGCTATTATTATAATTATCAGAATTAGACGATGTGATGACATTAAGAATATTAAAACTATTATTATTATTATTTTTTTTTGTATTATTTGACATTATGATTTTACATTTCATACACTGTGCATGACAAATTTGCTTAGATAAATTACTTTGTGACTAGTTATTTAACTTAATTTAATTTTAATTTAATAATTATTGTTTTACTCCATTTTTTGTAATTTGATAACAACATGACATGTAACTGACCGTTATGAATAAAGTTCTGTATTCTGTATTCTGTATATATAAATATGTATGTTTGTATTATAGTAGACCGCCGTCGTCCAAGTGTGTGTTTTTCTATGAATAAGATTGTCTTTCAAGAATTTTATACATATGATTATGCGCATGTGATTGGTGAACTTAAATATCAACGATTTCGTAGCACGATGCCCACTATCGCGCTTAGTTGACTTTTCAATACTTTCAAGTAATCGGTAGCACAATGCCAACATTATGAAACCACTATACATTAGATCGCACTACGCCTATAATTGCATATAGATAAACATTTTCCATAATAATGTTTTCTAATCGCAGTATGTCTACTTCGGTCATCCGTCTGGCGCGCCAAGTATATGGGAGTTAGATAAGTTTGAAAAGTGCAAAAAATCGCAAAAATCGATTGTCTAAAAATTAAATCTTAGTATGATTGGCAGTATAATTTTGAATAGCTTAGACTATAAGCGAAAATAGAAATATTCGCGTAACATTTACGATTTGTATCCGCTACGGATTATTCGCGCCATAAAATACAACAATTCATGTAGCCAAATTCATACTGAAGACTCGGTAAGTGGTCAGTATCAAGATTTGATGACCCTCGTTGTGAAATTCGTAAATTATTTTTTTGGTGTTCCCTACAAACGCAAGACCAGCCCCGAGTCAATTACTATGATGCGAGGTCAACTTTTTATGGAGAACTCCACCCCCCCCCCATCCGATGAGAAAGCTATAGCCAAAGCGCAATATAATATTTAGGTACATACTCATATATTATGTTTTGCACGTTATCAAACCCCAAACACACGCCTACTTCTCTAGCTAAATATTACACCACAGCCAATATTAGGACACATAAATTGTGTTGTCAATTGCGTAATAAAACGTTCCGTTTTGGCTTTTTATCCGATTTGAGCTTAGAAACAATTTTTGTTGATTTCTCGAAAAATTTGGATTAAATTTTTGTCTGATAATCTGTTTGTTTGTCCGGGCTAATCTGCGAAACGACTAAAATAATATTATCTTTTGACAGTGTAATTTGACAGCTGTCACTTTTGACATTCATCACATAGTACTTTTATCCTGGAAAAATAATACCGAGGGATCAGTCACTCTTGACATCTGTCACTAAAATTGGTCTATTTCCTTCTTCACAAAAACAAAACCAGCGCTGGCGCCCATTAAGAAAATAAAACAAAATAGTACCCCACAGTCTTTAAAAGCCTATAATCAGGAGCAATTAGTGTGTCTGACCATCAATCATACCGTAACGTCGGCTTACTGTTGCTTCAATCACAGTCCGGACTAAGTGAGAATGTAATACATGGATTGTAATTAAAAACATTGATGAACACCCATGCTATAGGTAATTAGATTATGAGTTATTTTGTTTCGGACGTCATTTGTTTTACTGGCTGCTTGGAAGCAGCAAGGATTGAATAATCGAATAAGATGTTGAATAAATATCTTAGTAACTTGTTTGGCAAAATTAAAATTGTTACTAGTGTTTTTTTAATGGCTATAATAGTAAAGATAATGCTCCTTTTAGTAACCGAAGGGTGCCAAACGGGGCCCAATTACTAGGCCTTCGCTGTCTGTCCGTCTGTCATCCTCTTTGACAACCAGCTACCTATTACGGCTGTAGCAGACGGACGGACGGTCAGCGAAGGCTTGTTAATGGTCCCGTTTGGCACCCTTCGGGTAGGAAACCCTAAAAACGACAAAACATGCCGCTTAAGCGCCTTGTTTTGTTTTTTGTCACCTTGGTGTTGTTATGACATCTATTTTTTGTTATTTTTCAATATATTTTTAGGGTTCCGTGCCCGTATTGTGTGGTGGTACGGAACCCTTTGTATGCAAGTCCCAACTTGCAATTGACCGGTTTTATCATAACGTGAAATTGAAGTCATTTTGTAAATGAAAACTGGTGATAGTACTCGTCCATATGAACAACTTTTACTATGAAGCTAACCCTGAAATCGTGAAAAAAACAGCTGTTTTATACATTTGGGTCAAGTAGGTATTTAACTTTTTTATGGAACAGCTGATATTTTTTTCACGATTTCAGAGTTGGCTCCACAGTAAAAGTTGTTCATATGGACGAGTACTATCACCAGTTTTCGTTAACAAAATGACTTAATTTTCACGTTGTATAAAAGACATCAATAAGTGAACAATTTAACTCGAAAATATGCACAATTGCATAATCAGCATATTATCTGTTTACAGATGTAGAGTGTCCCATATATCTAAACTACCTTCCAATTTACCTAAACAGGCATTTTATTGCTTAAAAACTCCAAAACTTTCCTCAAAGATGACTTCTTCTTACGTAAGTTCAGATCATATCAAACCACTGACCATTTACGGGTCAGTAGTGGTCTTCCTAGATATATTACATCACAGTGTTAACAAACTGAGCTGTTTCACTCAAAAACAACCATAAAAGGACTGTCACAGAAGCTTTTTTCGGTTGTCGTGGCAGCCATACTTTGATTTAGTCCAACAAATGTTTTAGAGTTACGTCCAAAAACTAAAACCCTTGCGGAACTTTGATCCGTCTATCCGTTTCCTGCGTAACTTTTGGTCGCCTTTTGGCCTGAAATTTCACGATTACAGTGAAAAATTTATGAAAAATCTTCCGCAACGTTGCATTTTGTAAATCAATGTAGTGATTCAGAGGTGTGCTTCCAGGGAATATAGCCCGTTCAAATTTATCGGAATTGGGAAAATACCGGGGAATATTGAAATATTCGGTAAACGACAGCACATTTCTGGTATGTCAGATAAGGCGTAGTTGAAAGGTACAGTAAATTTAAAATATTTTTAGAGATATATTTGGCGGCCCACTTTGGGCAAGAGTAGGCCGAAATATATCTCGAAAATAATTTGTTTCATAATAATTGTGCCTTTATAAATTTGAAAGGCTCATTGTAATTTAACTCATAAAATTAATCCTTGTGCTCTACTGATCATAGAGATAAACTTTTGTTTTATGAATTTTACAAATTCATACTGGAGGCTCAGTAAGTGGTCAGGACCAAGGTGCAATTACCCTGTTTGCGAAATATGATACATATTTTTGTGCCTCCATACTTGTTCAAACTGAACCTCGAGTCACTTGGTATAGCAATTTTTAACTACATTTTTTTGCTTATTTCACAGAAAGACCTATTGTACCTTGGCCCTGACTACTTATTGAATCTCCAGTATGAATTCGGCTACATAAATTAAGGACAATAAATATTAATTTATTTTTACATTTAACTATAAAAAATAAAAACTAAATAATCTTATTACCTACTTAAATATAAAAGAAAACAAAATATATACCTATACAAATAAATAAAAATAAGGACAATTAAATATATTTATTTCAAATAAAGCGTAATTTCAAACAGATCACATCTGCTTGATGATGACTATGACAGAACCCTTGAATCATGTCCTACGTAATTAGACTTTTGCTACCTGGTATATAAAATAAAACAGAGTCCATTCGGAAGGCTGTCGACCTACATGAGTAATGTAATGACGCTGCTTCATCTGCCGTAGTAATTTATTACTCGTTCGGTAAATTGGAGTGCATTGCTTAAGTTCAATTTCGTACGCTTGTTTATAGTAGATTTGGCATAAAGATTGCTCATTCGCTTTCAAGTTGCATGCGTAAATGTGGGTGTGTATTTATTTGCATATTAAGATTGTGGATTTAGTATGAGTTATGTATTTTATGACCTAGTTTTTTCTAATCATAGGTATGCTAATATGGTAGAAGAAATCGCAGTTGATTGCCAAGTTTTTCCAAGATATGTTTGTGTCAATGTTTTCTATAAAGGTGTGTTTATTTTTTGCTCTTTTAATAGAATGATGGTACTGTTAATTGTTGGCACGAATTTGGAATACAGAATGGAGAGCAAATCACTTGAAATATCCCACAAAATTACTTATTTCCTGACCAGTTTCACTTTTATGTAATTTCCATAGGAATTTGTTATAGAACTTTACTAACATTGTTTACATCGGTGCAAGTGCAGTCATTTAAGGTCTATTGTACAAGTCGCACAACGAAGCTAAGTCGCTAAGTTTCTTGCCCTTCTTCTTAGCAATACTAATCAAATGGTGCGGATGGTTAGGCATTATGTATATATAATAAAAATATTATATATACATAATGCCTAACCATCCGCACCATTTGATTGGTTAGGCATTTGTTAGGCATTATGTATATATAATAAAAATATTATATATACATAATGCCTAACCATCCGCACCATTTGATTAGTATTGCTAAGAAGAAGGGCAAGAAATTTAGTGACTTAGCTTCGTTGTGCGACTTGTCCAATAGACCTTAAATGACTGCACTTATGTTTCTTTACTTTATGCAGGTTTATAACTTTATTACATTTTAGTAACCCAAACTTAATATTTTTGGATGTACCTATATTTCCCGTATTTATTTATCAACTTGTTTGTTCGTTGCATCATTTATATATAATATTTTATTCCTAGATTTCTCTATTTTATGTATGTGTATAAATTAATTTTTGTAGCCCAACCTAAAATATTTGTATTTATGCATTAATATGTATGTATTTTCCTTATTAGTACATACATATTATTTTTTTATTCTAAAGATATTTATTGTAAAGATTAACTTTGACTTGTAGAAATTATAACTTTATGTATCTATTTTACAAAATAAATATTTTGATTTGATTTGATTTGACGAGTTATGAGCGCTCGGCGGAAGTGGTGGGGGAATAGCGCATGTGTTCACTCGCGCACAAAATTAGAGATAGAGATGCAATGACTAGCGCAGTCAAGGTCAGCGCTCATGAACCGTTGCGACACTTGTAACATCCCTTTGAAAATGGCATAAAAGCGAAATCAGTCAGGATATACAGCAGTGGCAAAGGGTGAACATTTTAAAAGGGTAAGCAGAACAAAAAGTCGCCTTACTCAGAAAAGCAACCAAGAAAAAAATTTTTTTTGTACTTTGAAACCCCCTGTCAGCCAAGTGTATTTATCGTATTGAGATTTATGTAAATGATTGACAAAGCGAAGAGCACGGAATAAAGAAATGTAGTATGGATGCCATTTCCTAAACAAACCGATAAGAATCGTGTTATATGCACCCTTCGCCACTGATATACAGTAATAGTGGGTGGGATACTCAGTACAAGTTATTTTCTGTTCATTACATATCCTAATCTCATATTATATTTTGATTTGTCTTGATCTTGTGTTCCGTCTATGTACCTACTTCGGATTTATTTGTGCCATAAGTAAGGCAACAGGCTCGCCACGCATCACTTTTGGGATTTAGGGTGGTAACGGAGGATCTCGGTGCAAAATGCACATTATAATATTGTTTTCCTTACTTTTGGATAAAAATTTTGCAATAAATGCGTTTTATAGCAATTCGCGCAAACTGCTTGTTAATAGTTAGGTGATCACATGAAAATTATTCAATTTTATGCGTTACATTTTAGCTGAATTACATTACAACTGTAAACACGCTTTTAAGTTTGTTAATGTAATGCAAACAAAATGTAATACATTAAAGTACGTAATTTTTTTGTGAAGACTTTATTATTAATAAACTATTTCCGCAAGTTGCCTTAAAACACATTTTTTGCATACTTTTTATTCAAAAGTAAGGAAAACAATATTATGATGTGCATTTTGTACCGAGGTAAAAAGTTACCCCCTTAATACCTATTCATCGGGTGCAAAGCAGGTATATCAAGTGTGTACTGCGACTTGCATTTCAAAGTTCACACTTGGAAACACATCTGATACCCCGTCTGGGATTCATGTCGTGACTATATGTTTTTCTATATTTATTTTGTATCTCATGATTAAAGTAACTTTTACAATCTGTTTTAAACAGCCAGCAAGAAACCTCTTACAAATAAGTAAACTAAAAAGATAAGTTTTCGTAGGTAACTCCTTGTTTACTCCAAGTTTCTGAACGAGTATTGTGTCGTGTACAAAAACAAACAGGCTTCACGTAAAGTCGAACGCACGCAACAGAATCGGGCGAGCGTCCTCTTGTATTGAAAGTGAATGCAGTCGTCGTTTTATTTTACATCTATTACGTTTGAAGCTGCTTGCCCGTCTGTAGGTAGCTGTGCGAGTAACATCATCATGTTATGGACTGTTACATCAGAGGTTTTTGACAACCATTTTGCAGGTTTTCGCTTGGGAAATAGTTTCTTTTTGCATTGCGGGCGTCTGACCTCATAATTACCGTAAGATCAAAAAGACGGATTAGTGCAAAAGACTCACGCCTTGTGAGAATTCTTTACAGTTTTATTAATTAAAAGCCAGCTGCATCAAGGTCAAGGTAGTTTAAAAGGGACGTGAAATTAGAAAAATGGTAATTTATATTAAAAAATTAGTGTATAGGTTTATTTTGAATCTCACTGCGCGCTCCGAAGACTGCGGCAAGAGTGAGTGGTTTGTTATCGTGAAAAGTATCTTGATCCAACTTGGCGATTTCGAAGTTGATGGTCTTCTCGAAGATAGTTTTGGTTTATTTCTGTCTGATAAATACGCTAAGAAAACAAATTGCAATACAAGACATTTTTACTAATTGTGTTTTGATTTTGATCACTTTTACATTCTCTATGTACCTAATCAAATCCATCTTATTTTTGCGAACAAAGCCACCATACACTTAAGGGTACTCTATTCGCCCTAACTCCCATACTAGCGCAGTTCGCTAATAATATCCTTATTTATAGGACCTGCTTATTATTTTTTTCTTTTTCAACATATCCCATACAATATCCATGACTTGAACCTAAAACATTTATCGAAATCAAATACATACAATACAAAAGTTACAAGCGTATAAAAGTCCTGGATTTTACACATATTTTCATGAATGTTTATGTACCGTAATGTCCTGGAAGCGATACAACAAATCAAATAATTTTAGGTTCACAGCATTGTATATTTTATACTATCCAAAAAAAATATTGTTTCATTTCAATTTTTGGGATGTTTATACTGAAATCATAGGAAGAACCAAAACCATTCTCGAGTTTTTTCAACATGAATTTTGTCTCGCGTTCGCTTGCATCTCACAGCGTGTTGTTAGTTCCTTACGAGCTCGGGAAATGAACGTTCGGGCCAACCGATAATTGAATGTAGAATAAAATAATATAGTCGTGCGCGACTGACTTCAAGCCACTGACTACAGTGCTCTTAAGGAGCCCCTTAATAAAGCCCCTTTCGATAAAAAGACACACTTTTAAGTTGTTTACGTGCTTATTTTAAGAAGTTACTAGTTTCTTTAATAAATATATAAATTTTGGACCCTTTTCGAGTTTCCTGTAGTACATAAATGAGATAGCAGAAATTATTATTGAATTGAGGTCCTTTTTCATCGAGACTTTTTCTCTTAGCTTGTCAAATAAGACACACAGACCTTATTAATAAACTAATATTATTAGATGTATATTAAACAATATCCAAATTCTGGTAGTTTCAGTTTTTATACCTATTTTAGTTTATTTTATGTAAATTTAAAACCGACATCTTGCTATTTTTAGGGTTCCGTACCCAAAGGGTAACCAACGGGACCCTATTACTAAGGCTCCTCTGTCCGTCTGTCTGTCCGTCTGTCTGTCCGTCTGTTACCAGGCTGTATCTCATGAACCGTGAGAGTTAAAAAGTTGAAATTTTCACAGATGATGTATTTCTGTTGCCGCTATAACAACAAATACAAAAAATCAGAATAAAATAAATATTAAAGGGGGCTCCCATACAACAGACATGATCTTTTTTGCCGTTTTTATTGATAATGGTACGGAAAACTTCGTGCGCGAGTCCGACTCGCACTTGGCTGGTTTGTTTTTCAGAAATCCACTCCTACCCTCTGCGGATCGTTAAGCATAAAAAAAACCGCTGCAAGAGTAAAAATCTTGGGTTATGCATCGGAGTACCTACTTTATTCAAAATAATGTAAATATTATTGACTGTTGGAATTTGCTGGAACTTTGATTATAAAACAAAACATTACTTAGTTATGATCTGGATGTGCTAAAGTACTAAAGTTGGACAGTATCAGTCATATTTCTATTCATTATATAGTAAGAAAGACATTATCATAAACTGTAGGATCTCCCAAGTTCTCTCCATGTCTTGATACCCGATTGTGACCAATCTGAGTCACGTGGGCGGTGGCTGTATAAGCTCGGAGCTATCTCGCATTTATAGATAGTTGCAGAACTACTAACTAGTTACTACAAACTAGTTACTTTCAACGGCAAGGTAAAAGTTCTGCGAGTTTGTATCGGCTTAGGAGCCAATCTCTCATCCTATAGAACTGAAGATAGTAACTGTCACAAAGAAAACTAGTGAACTATGTTTTCTTTACACGTTTTAAAACTAAAGCACCAATCAAACGACATTTGAGGCTATTAAAACCAGAGACTACGGGTAGCTAGTAAGTAATAAAGGCTATACAGGGTGTAAATGCAAAGTCAAGAATCCCTTTAGGGTATGAAAGTATAAACGATTCTGATGCCATTACGAGAAAAAAATATATACCTTGAATTTTCACCAAAAACTCCATCATTGTTCTAAGCTATGGCTACGCACATCACCGGCCTCCCCACACACACCTAATTGCACCCCGCAACCCGCACCCCTCATCCGAGTGGCCAGCGACCAGTGAGGGTGTCCACGCGATTAGTGTATTTTGAGTAAAGAAAATCGTCTTATTATGAGGTACTGGTGCTTTATTTAGAGATCCCAGTATTTATAATAATATCTTTACCGATCATACTAACACACCCTTAAAGGATTCTTGCCTTTGCTTTCACAGCCTGTATAATAATAATAATAACATAAAAGCCCCCGCAGATTGCACTATCAGAATCCTCAGCTTGTGTGGAAACCCCCAGTTCCCATATCAGACAGAACGCCTCTCCTAACCACTAGTCTCTATTCAAACAGGCGTGTAAACAAGCCCAGCTATTACTGAATGGTCGTGTTATCGTCCTCAGCCATTACCGCAGTTTTTCTCCACCTCCACGGAGGTTCTCACGGCTTGGTTTTGCAAATCACACCGTTTAAATGAGCATTGCTTGCGTGCCCGCGGGTTTCGTGTCGTGAACTTGCGTGCGGCTTTTGTTCGGGAGCTCTATTTGTTGAGCTTCCTTAGATGTCTGTTTATTTTCTTAAGGTGGTTAAACGGAATCCCGGTGCAAAATGCACATCACAATATTGTTTTGCTTACTTTTCAATAAAATGTATGCATAAATTGCGTTTTAAAACAATTAGCGGAAATTGATTACCTAACAGCAGGGTTCTCGCATTAACATTATATTATTTTATGCCTTACATTTTGATTACATTCGATTACAACGTTAAATACGCTTTTAAGTTTGCTAATGGAATCCAATCAAAATGTAAATAATAAAATAATAGACTGATGACGTCCGCGCATTGCAAGCTGCCACCCGCAGTGTGAGACGCAACATCGTCGGTCGACGCGTTCACAGAACATTAAAAATACTTTTCTGTTCTGTGGTCGCGTTAGCGTCTCCAGTCGCCCTGAAGGCAGTCTGAATTTGCTGAAGTGTACACTAATTCCTAAAATGTTCAGTCTTGGGTGCTACATAGTTCGTTCCCAAACGCACAACTTATGATTATTTTTCTTATCTATACTACATAATAACAAAGTTTGTAAAAAGTCGTGTCTGCTGATATATATTATATTTATTTTTTTGAAATGGGTTTTTGGTATTATACTGAATTTAATTTTTAGAATTTTTGTATGTCTGTCTGTATGTATGTTCCGTTTTAACTCGAGAACTACTCAACGGATGTTCATAATGTTGTCATTGTGCTACCGATTACTTGAAAGCATTGAAAAGTCAACTAAGCGCGATAGTAGGCATCGTGCTACGAAATATTTTTTTTTATTATAATCGTATTGACCCTGATCAACGTAGAGACTATAAGGGTGTTGATAAAATAACGCCGGCGAAACGGCGGGCTAAAGGCTAGTTTTTTTTAAAAGAGTGTTTATAGTTGTAGTGCACGATCATTTACAAAGTAATGCATAGAATAACAGAACTTTACAAAAAGAGCTAATTGAGATCAAACTAATGTCGTCTAATGACATAAGTGACATTTATTTGACGCTTTTTATAAAAAAATAAGAAAGTATGACATAAGTTGTGCGTTTGGGAACAAAAACTATCGCAATTCCACCGTGGCGCGGCGTGTCACTGTTTTAGTACGTAATTTGATAACCCGTTTCTCTGATGTTTTTCGTTATAGACTAAATTTATTGCTTAATAGAGGCATTTACAAAGTCACTATCTGGCTGAAATGTAAATTTTGGTTATAGGTACAGTTTAAGGCAAGAAAAATGACTTAATGTAAATCTGTCCAGCTTGATATCTTTAAAACAAAATCGATATTAAAATTTTGGCGAAATGACGCCTTTTAAAATATCAGGTACCAGATGATAGAGGTCTTACACTCTGGTCTATAACGAAAAACAACAGAGAAACGGTTTATCAAATTTTGTGCTAAAACGGTGGCGTGCCTATGCGGCTTAATATAGGGTGTAAATGCAAAGTCAAGAATCCCTTTAGGGTATGAAAGTATACACGATTCTGATGTCATTACGAGAAAAAAATATATACCTTGAATTTTCACCAAAAATACTATCATTTTTCTAAACTATGGCTACGCAGCTCACCGGCCTCCCCACACACCTAATTGCACCCCGCAACCCGTACTCCTCATCCGAGTGGCCAGCGACCAGTGAGGGTGTCCACGCGATTAGTGTATTTTGAGTAAAGAAAATCATCTTATTATGAGGCACTGGTACTTTATTTAGAGACCCCAGTATTTAAAATAACATCTTTACCGATCATACTAATACACCCTTAAAGGATTCTTGCCTTTGCTTTTACACCCGGTATAACCGTTACGTATAAAATGACGATAAACACGCATCGTCATGTACAAACTCATCATCTCATCAAACTACACTTGAACTCCGTAGTCTTATTAAACTTCGACTATGACATTCTTTCATCTAATTAATTATACGATATTAAATTTAAATATTCCACTTTCGCAACACTCCAATAGTTTTACTTCATTTAAATATTGACATCTTATTTAAAGTGCATGACTCAGGAACTTTAGGTCAAAGTAACGTTTTTTGCATAATATCCGGACCCGCCTTAAGTTTTTAACAAAAATCGCTTCTATTTCCTTGTATTTAGAGTGAAATGTATGTATGTATTTAGCATAATACTCATCAGTGAGGTAACATTTTGTACCATTGTCAGTTTTTGTGTTGCTTTCTCACGATACAGTCGGATTAGATGCGTTTTTTCACTGCGAAATAGAAATTTATTTTGTAATTCTTGGAATCTTGAGGAAAAATTCTCATTTCACTTTTATCTTCTTTAAAGCCCTTTTCCCCATATACAGTAAACTAGCCTTTCGCCCGCAGCTCCGCTGGAGATTATTCAATCTCTGCCCCGTTTTCGACTTGGGTGTTATTTTATCAATACCATTATGGCAGGGTTTCTTAAACTGGGGTCCATGGAGCCCTTAGGGGTCCGTAGCATGAGTGCCATAGGTCCACAGCCACCCACTTCACTCTTAACATATCTATTATACTGAGTCCAAACAACAGCATAATTTTCATTAACTTAGTTTTGAGACAATTTAATTAAGTATTAATGTATATTAAACAATAAAAGTGATTTTTAAATTTTCTTTTCCCAAAATTTTCTTTGACGGGGGTTTTAATTTATTTTATTTATGAACAAAAATCTACAGCAAATACATTAAATATATACTTAAAATAACATCAACTAACAAGGCCAATAAAGGATTTCACTATGCTAGACAATAAATACATACTTTAGACTGAGAACATGATAATTAATTTATAAATTTAAGCAATTAAAGACAAAGACGCAAGACTGTGTTTAGTTACTAACTAGAAATTGGTTGCGAGAATATGTTGGTAGATTGATAAGTGTGTGTGTACGTTTGGGGGTGTGTGGGTGAGTTAAGCTCAGATAAAGATGTGATGTGGAATCATTGAAATTCTGAAAATGGTCCGTGGCTACAAAAAGTTTAAGAACCACTGCATTATAGCACATATGTTGACCAGTTTCTAGCCTTAGCATGAAAACATCACGGTTACGTTAAAGTTGCGTTCACGTTAGATTTCGTATGGAGTCTGATAACCGCCCCTAGCGGACAGTTGCGGAACTTAACAGATTCCAAAATCTAACGTGAACGCAACTATAACTTAACAGAAAGGCTGAAATGAAGAATCTATTTAGTTGACACATACAAATAAAACATATCATCACGACATGAATCCCCGGAAGGGTGTCAGAGGTGTTAAAAGTGTGAACTGTGAAATACAAGTCACACCCGCTTTTCACCTACTAACAGTACATCCCAAACGTGAAGGGTGGTGTGTAGTAACAACTAGTACTCGTAAAACCGGTGTAACAACTAGTTCCTTGACTCAGCATACTGCCTACTTGCTACGCGGATTTTCAGTCAGAACCAATA
The DNA here is from genome assembly GCA_910592155.1 of Ypsolopha scabrella. Lineage (NCBI taxonomy): Eukaryota > Metazoa > Arthropoda > Insecta > Lepidoptera > Ypsolophidae > Ypsolopha > Ypsolopha scabrella. The sequence continues at coordinate 3,658,715 of OU342978.1, forward strand.
AATTTATCGATTACAATCACTCACCTGAGTCAAAACAATTTGCGCCCATGTCATGATAACCGGATGGGCAAGGAATCCACTTTTACTTTGACGGTCGCCTGAAGCTGTTGCGAAATGTTGTGCTAAATTAACTTGGTACTAAATATACTTCTCATCAGAAAAATCGAAACACTTCTCATGTTTATGTTTTTTATGGATTATTAGAAAAGTATTGTATTATACGGTAAAAAAAAATTCGTACAACAGTAGATAGTACAAGGTTTCGAATTCCCCTATACTTACGTTCCAAATTCAAAGTTTTTTTTATAGAATTAATCCTCTTTTTTAGCGTTTCGTACCCAAAGGGTAACCAACGGGACCCTATTACTAAGACTCTGCTGTCCGTCTGTCACCAGGCTGCATCTTTGAACCATGATAATTAGACAGTTGAAATTATCACAGATGATGTATTTCTGTTGCCGCTATAACAACAAATACTAAAAAAGAGAACAAAATAAATATTTAAGGGGGCTCCCATACAACAAATGTGATTTTTTTGCACAAAAATGAAAGTATTTAAAATGTTTGTATTTAGATAATGGTACGGAACCCTTTTATATCGGATGTTAAAATCGCAGTGACTACGTTGGGAAAGTTCGTTAGGTCATTTTCATCGCCCCACCACTGAAAGTCACTTTGTATTCGAAGTATTTTGAAGGTTTTCGTTTAAAAATTAAAACCCCTTTTGCCAAGGTTCGGTGATTGTTTTGTAGAGCTCAATAATTTGGTCAAGTGCGAGTCGGACTCGTGCACAAAGGGTTCCGTACCACCACACCATACGGGTACGCAACCCTAAAAACATGGTAAATAACAACAGAGATGTCATATGAAAAATAAATAATTTGAATATCAACATCCAGGCTTTAACAAACAATCCGCTAAAACGGTAGCGCCTGACAAAAAAATTGGCACCGTCTGCGCACGGAACTTAACTTTTTATTATTTTTTGTTTTAGTTAAGAATATGTCCTACAATCTGTCTAAATTTAAAACTTTACCGTATTTAACTTTGAGCTTAAACAAATTACGTTAAAATAACACAACTTTTACTACATTTCTTGTATGGGGGACCGACATATTTTTTTAAATGTATTTTTTTATTTGTCGTGGTAGAGGCTATAGTAATACGTATTGCGTAAAAATATCAACGTTCTACCTATTACGGTTGAAGCTTTAGACCCCTATGACAGACGGACAGACAGACAGTGGATCCACATCCATCCATCTATCCATCAGCCTGTTTCGTCCACTACTGGACATAGGCCTTTCCATGATTTCGCCACTCTAGGTGGTCCTCGTGGAAGAAATTCCCATACTCACACACACTGGGCAGGCGGGTTGGTGTGCGCGGTGCCAGAACCCTTGTACCAGTGACGCCGCTGCCCGTCACCAGTCTCTTTTATATAAGGCCCGGGAATTGGGGATGGATATACCGCCATCCATCGGTCCCAGGCAATGGTGGGCCGCCTGGTTTTGCCTGAGAGCTGTTCTCTTACTCTCCCCCGAATAACTTCGGGAGGTTTGCGAGTAAGATGGTGGTACCTCCACAGTCGAGCCCGGCACGAGCTCTACCACCACACATCCATCCATAAATACCTATCAATAAATGAAAATCTACTCATACGTGCTCTTCTATTCCGGGTACTTTTGACGTTGCCCTTCCTCAGTATGTTGCCTATCTGGTCATCAGACGTCCTTGCTGCCCGGGGGAGCTTTATCTGCGGCACCATTTTCTCTCGTTGTTCTAATACTTTCATTCATCCTTCCGAATTTATTTATATCTAAATATAGGTAGGTTACCAGTGCTGCCAATAAAATTTTCTCGATTCCCCGCGTCAGTGTTGTCAATTCCCCGGAATTCCCCGCTTCTATTGAAACCGATATTTTTGAAAAGCACTGTTTTATACATTTTTTTTTAACAATAGCTGCACTTTTAACCACATTTCCATTACTCTATTCAAATAAAAAAAATCTACAACCTTATACAATGAATAAATTATGTAGAAATTATTGTTATTTTTAGGAATTGCGTTTATGATTATTTTGAAATGTAGAAATGATCCTGGAAGAGTAGAAGAGTATTACAATTTTGAATAAATAAAATATTACAGAGAAATGAAATGTTGGTCAGCAGCAATTTTCTCTGATGGTACGCTTTAGTTCTTGAAGATGTAAAATTAGACAATGAAAGCAAGTTCAAAGCATACAAACATTACGGCTACGTTATAGTTGCTTTCACGTTAGATTTTGTATGGAATCTAAAACGTAACGTAACCGTGATGTTATATAGGACGAGTCGTGGAGGAAAGTGAGAAGCACGCATCAAGGTCACCAGCTGCAGCTGTCGCCCTAAAAGCTTGAAGCTAATAAAGCTATATAAAGTTCAGTGTAATCTAACTTCACTCGTATTTTACAGAAAGCAGTTTATGCGTGTTGTAACTATGTTGAATATGAGTTTTATCAGTGAAAAGGATCTTTGTACACCGCCAGAATATCAAAATCAAGTTGTAAAACTGCTTCCCCAAAAAAATCTCGGTGTAATTGATAACTCAAACGGAAAAGCATTGTCTAAAAATATCTTCCTAGCCAGAGGCGGATTGGCCCTCTTAGCCACCCTAGGCCATTCAGTACCAGCCTCCCTTTCCCCAAACTTTTCAGCGTAGAAATGTGACGTTGTATGAAAATTGTATTGTCACTACAATGATAATAAAGAAAACGGCATTCAGATCCGTTTCCGTGTTTTCGTACAACTTGAACTAGGTAGCGCTCTCGGTCCAACCGCGAGCGCAGATTAGCCGCCCCCTAATACCTGGCCGCCCTAGCTAGAACCGGGCCTAGTCAGCTTTAGGGAAAATCCGCTGCTGTTCCTAGCGTACCTATACATTTAATGGAATAATCCAAGTACAAGCCACAATTCGGCCACCCACAATCATGTAACATCAATGGAAAGAATCTAGTACTTTTCTACCGAGAGCATCAATGGATGTAATCTATACTAAAATTATAAATATAACGACGCGTAAAAAGTTTGCTTTCTATTTCAAAAGCCGCGCCTTGCACATGCGCGCTTTGATTGACTCCGTTGCGTTGGCTAGCTTGACCGTCCGCCATAATAATTGTGTTGCAACGTTGGCTAAAATTGATTTGTTGGGGTTCCTGCCTGAAGGCAAAATTTTGAAGAATCAAATGTGTTGATCGGTTACCTATTATTAGTTTAATCGAATTGTTGCAAGTTGTCAGATCCGGATATCAATATGCCCACAGCAATATTTTATATCTATACTAATGGAAAACTTAAATGGCGTCTTTTTGTTGGATTATATATATAAACAAATGCTTCTTATTCCGAGATTCGAAAATCAGCTATTTACAAAGAACGTATTTTCACTTACTTCGCTATGAATGTTTTTATTAAGTATGTTTACTTCAAATCAGATAAATACTGAGAATATGGCAAATTTTCGCATATATATAACTTAATTTTAACAAAAGTAGTATTAAAAGTTACTCGGTTTCAAAATCTCTACAAGAATGTACACCTAATTTTGACAAATAGACATCTTACCCAAAAGGCTTCAATTATGACTCAAATGTCTTAACTTATCATAATTATTGCAATATTTTTAACTAAGAAATTAGTTAAATAAAATTTAATTTTTAATATCAAAATATTTTTATTGTTTCAGGTCACAGCCTTGGCTGTGCTCAGTTTGGCGTGGGCAAAAAATTCGACAACAAAAGCGAAACCAAAGCGACAACTCGAAAGCATAAGATCACCACAGAATTTACAGTACTCTTTGGTATTGCCACACTCAAGAGTATCACACTTCAGATCACTTAACGATAATCGAAGAATATCATATGGGCCCACACCACGAGGAAAACTGCCGCCATATGCAGTACAAATGGAGCCAGTTGTTCAGTACTCTCAAAAAGATCCTCTGTATGATCCTACTCTTGAAAACTTAGATGACTATGTGAACAAAAATGAAATCTATATTCAACCGAAGATTCTCAGTGGTGGAGATCAAACATCTCACGAGAGTCGATATGGAGAACCGTATGGCTCTTTGCCTACAGCCCCGTTGTATAGCCATGAGCCTCAGCAACAATATTACGAAGCTCCAGAACCTATCATTGAGATTATTATTAAGGAATCAAACGAATCTTTACCAGCACCACCACCAGCTCCTGTGATTAAAAAGAAGAAAGAGCCGGTTCAAGTATTTTACGTAAAATATAGTAAAGACCCTCATTCACATGATAAGGTTGTTTATGAGAAACCAATTCCAGCAATCACTCCTCCTACCAATGACGAAGACGAACATGAACATCATGAGGAATATATAACTGTAACTCCGGAACCATACTACGTGCAACCACAGACAACTACATTACGAGCAATCATAAAACCAGATTCCGAAGTTTACCATAGTGATAGCAGTGTGAAGGTAACTTTTGGTAAAGAATCTCATCATAGCCACTACAGTGATAGGCGTGAAGGAAATGGAAATAACGAAGATCATGAAGAAACTGCGCCAAGACCAGCTATAGCTTTCCCTCAACAGCCACCGAGTCACCCACCTCTTGAAAGATCTGCTCAGCCTTCTCAACAATTTCATGATTCTGTCCATAGGCCACAATCAAGTCATAAAGGGCCTCAAAATTATAGACCTATTCAGCAGCCACAACAACATGCTCAAAGTCGTATTCAATTCCAACCACCGTATATAGCAAACGAGCAACAACTTCCAAGACAAGGTCCATCCATTGCTCCATTCAGAGGACCAATTGCTCGTCAAAATCCATTTCCCACTCCATTGTCGCCGATTTCAAACTTTCCGGGACCACTGGCCCATTTTCCTAATAATGCTCCCACTCTTCCTGGGCCAATTACTCCTGCATTCCCAACAAACCAACCAAGACCTAATATCGTTCCCACTTTCCACCCTCGACCAAATAGTCAGCCACCATTTGGACCCCGACCAATCTTCAACGGACCTCCAAGACCGAGTTTTCATTCTGGTCCTCAGAGGCCGTTTAACCAACTTCCTCAAGCTCAACCATTTTTTGACGAAGCGAAATATTTGCAAGAAAATTATCACACAATAACAACAGAACAAGTCGAGCCCCCTAAAGATCAACCATTGCCAAGCAGACCGTCACAAAATTTTAATTTTATTCCAAAACCTAGCCCATCACCAACACCATCCCAATTCCAGGAACATTATAGATCACAGCAACATATTCCACTAACACAGTTACTACCTCAACAAAGACCTCATCAACAGTTTGTTGAAAATACACATAACAGACCAACATTTGCTGTTACACCCAGCAGATCTCCATTTTATAATTTAAAACCATCCCCTCCTCATATAGAAGAAAACCGCACTCCATTCCAACAACCCACTCAACAACATCAACAGCTCAATCAACAATTTAGCTTCCATCAAGGAGTACAGTCATTATCCAGACCCACTCAACAAATACCACAACAGAATCATCAGCACAGGTTCCCAGGTCCCATTTCTCCGTCGGCCTCCCCTATTCCTCAAACCCAGTTTCTACCTCAGCCTTCATCAACACCACAATTTAACTTCCAACCTCAGCCGTCTCCCATTCCTGATCATTTTCAACATAATTCCCCATCTGAGAGGCCTCCGCAATTCCATCAGTTCAATAATCCTCTAGAGCGACCCATTCATCATCACCAGAGTGACTTCCAAGATCAATCTAACGTCCAACACCAGCAAAATGTTGGTCAATTTGTGCCTAATGGGGGAGAACTAGTTGCTGCAATACCGAAATACGAACAACATATCACAGTGAATGGACCAACAGCTCAACCTGATTACAGCAGCCTCAGTCAATCTAGTCAGCCATCATCATCGCCTAGCCATATTGAGCAACAGTATCACCAACAGCAAGATCAGCAACGACAGATACAAGAACAGCAGCGTCAACAATATTTTGATCAAGAACAGGAGCAAGTGAGGCAACAACTTGCCCAAAACGTAAAAAAACAACAAGAAGAGATCCAAAAACTTCAAAACCAGTTGACACAAGCTCAAAATCAACGGCAACAGCAACAACATCAACAGCAGCAGCAACAGCATCAACAACAGCAACAACAGCAGCAGCACCAGCAACAACAGCAGCAACACCAACAACAGCAACAACAACAACATGAGCAGCAGCAGCAGCAACAACAATACCAACAACAACAGCAACAACACCATCAACATCAACAATTGCAAAAACAACAACAAGAATCAAAACAATACGAATTGGACTACAGACAGCTGCAAAATAATTATAATCAACAAAATGTGGAAGCTTCTTCAGCTAGACCCCAATACAATCAGGAGCGCTCGAGACCTGTCAGCTATCAGTCTACCTACCCAACCAGTACTGCTTCCACTCCTTACTACCAGTCAACTTCCAGAACTATAGAAATTAGGCCAACTACTCAGAAATACGCATCTTCTACTATCAACTCAATAAACACAGCATCCGAAGAGAAGGAACAAAAAAAGAAGAAACCTACTATTGAACTTCCAGATGAAGTTCCAGATGATCTTAGACAACAACTTCTATCATCTGGTATCTTGGATAACGCCGACATCAGTGTGTTAGATTACGACAAAGTGGGAGAGACTCCTCTTGAATCTTTGCCACCAGATCAATTAGCAAACTTTTTTAGTGCAGGAGGTGGTCAACAAATAGCAGCTAGTGAAAACAGACCTATTGCAGTTACACCTGATGGGAGAAGAATTCAGTCTAGAATTGATGAAGAGGAAGATGATGACGATCAGGAAATTGCTGCTTCAGAAAATATTCCACAATACGCCATGCCTGCTTCAGTAAAGAATCAGGCTGTTGAAATGAAGGTTGTGCACTTTGACCCTACTACAAAAGAAGGACAAAAGGTTGCAAAAGAGTATGTCAAAGATGATGCCACTCGGTTGGAACCGGTTGCTCTAAATGATAAAAAATATAACAGATACTTACCGTTAAAAGTAAGTGGAAACCAGTTTCCCTTGCCAGATATTCTGAAAGGAAGGAAAGTTACATCCGTTGTAGTGTTGGCTCCAGTGGAAACAGAAGTAATCAATCAAGATGAACATCTTAGACGTTCAGAGCGAGCTACAAGCAACAGCCTGAAGGGAATAAAGTTTGTGGCTGGTGAAAGTCTGCAAGATTTGTTAAAACGACCAACTAAAGAAAATTATGAAAAATGGTTAAAAACAGAAAAGAACACTGCCGCCGATTTACAGTCTGTCGTGCTTCTAGTCACTGGGTAAGATGTTACGGAATCTTTTAAAATCCTTTTTATTACTTAATTTAGTAAGTAAGAATATACACCTAAAATAATATGTTATTTCTTTGTTTTAGAAGCGATGATGCCCCGGAAGAAAGAGAAATATTCATGTACGATGTTTCATCAGGTAATGTTAATAAGCTGGATGGAGAGCTATCAAACGCTTTTGTTGAAGCAGCCGAAAACAATTCTCTAAGTAAAGATATCGAAAAGCTCGCCATAGAAGGGGAGGGAATCCCTGAAAATTTCGATAAAATTGAAGACGAAACTGTAGCAGAAGGTTCGGAAAATGTGCCATTACTAGTAGATTTATCAGGTCTTAGTTTAGACCAAGAAAACAGCAACCAAGTGTCAATATCATCAGGATATAGTAAAACGAAACTAGGTAGATCGTTACAGAAACACTGACATGAAATATAAAACGCCCAGATAGGCGTTGCTCCTTGTAAATATTATAGCTATAGAGAATTTCTAAATTAAAACTAGGGCGTGATGACAAGAGTATTTAGTTTATTTTATTGCGAAAGTGATAATCAGGTTGTACGATATAAAGTACCTTTACTTACCACAGTGCATTTTATTTCATTACATTCCTAACACATTTAGAGATTCTACGATTTATCATGAGAGCCACCTATGGGTTTCAGGTGGTTTGATATGATAATTACTTCACTTATTATCTTGTTCGTTTAAAAAAAGATGCCCGGAAAAAACACAAAATTACTCTCTTGGCCGATTAACCTACAATCTAAGCTGTATCTGTACTTTTTACTTGGTGTTATATGTATAAGGTGACTTTTTATATCGACACGACAGATTCATGCTGGAGACTCAATATGTGATCAGGAACAATGTTAGTGACCCTGTTAGCGAAAAACGAAAAGTATTTTTTACTCTTTGGGGACTATAAATTTTATTTTGCGCATTTCTTAGAGAGGGTAATTGAACCTTGGTCCTGACCACTTATCGACTCTATAGTATGAATTTGGCAATATATACGAAATTCACCTAATATTGCTTATAAATATTATTTTTTTATCGTGTAGCTGCGTCCAATCATTATTTTTTTGCAAATTATATCAATATTAGTTGTTGTGATTGTTGGCACTTGGCAAAACTTCCTAAATAATATTCCTCATATATTGTCTTTGCTTACCTCTTATAGTAGAAACTTGTTATTTATCTCGCTACATCCAATCAGTTTCGCATGGTTTCGCTTAAAAGCACTTTACCTATACTCGTGTCTCGTATACCTAGTTTTACTTTACTTCAAAACCCTTGAGAACACTTAAGCGAAACTGGTTGGGTGTAGTGAAATGAATTTTGATTTCATGGTCAACTGTATCCGTCCATCCATCCATCAGCCAGTCGTCGTTCTCTGCTGGACATAGGCCTTTCTAATATTTCGCCACTCTTGGTGGTTCTCTATCCTCCTCATCCAGCCACCACCCGCAACCTCCTTCAGATCGTCGGTCCAGCGGGCACGAGGTCAGCCTACGCTACGCTTTGTATGTGGTCTCCATTTTAACGCCTTTTGGCCCAAACGGCCATCACGTCGACGACACCTAGGGCCAAGTGCAAGTTATACCTGAGGTTGCAATTGTGTAAGCCAATCATATGGCTATTCGGCTAAGCAAATAGGCCCGTTTAACAATAGAAGTCGTACTTTTTTTGTAGTCAACAGCAAAACAAGACATTTGTCGCGTTTAACATCCTCGCCTCGCTGCAGCGATGAACTGTGCAGCCGCTGCAAACAGTTCTAAAGGAACATTTCACATGACTTTGACAAGCATTGATGAAAGCATCGAGCAGCGTAAATAATTTCCGCTGATCTCTGCAGTGTATAGGCTATCTCTCAGTTTGACGTATGGCCGTTTAGCACAAATCCATCGCTGCAACCATTGCACAACTCATCGCTACATCGATGCAAACATTATCATCAGCCCTGCATGTTACATAAACACGACAACTGTAGTCATTTGATAGCCAGAATGTACGATTTCAATTGTCAAACGGGCTAATTTGCTTAGCCGAATAGCCATATGACAATCAATTTGAATACGATTGTCTTACACAATTGCACACTCTGACCTTCGTTCCTGTTCAAAGTCATAAACAGCTGCGGATTTAGGGGAGGCTATGGGGCTAAAAGCTAACGTAAAATATAACGTTTAGGAGTGGCAAACTTTTATTTATTTATTAGTTCCACCAACAGAATTACATTTGTAAATGCAAGCCAAATGTATGTAATGTATATGTATGTAACTCTGTTTATTTATATTACCTGTACCTACTACTATATCATGACAGTTTCTTTACTTATGTTGTAGTACAGTCTTGAATTTACTTATCTACATATACGTATTCAAAGAGTATAGTAACTGTCTGCACGCATTTTAATAGTTACAGGATATGGTCATTACATTACTATGATTGTTGTTTTGTTTTCAAAGGTCTTTATTTCAAGTTTAAAGCTTAATAGTAGTTTACATACAACCCAGTGTACATTCATCCTAGGCTAAACAAACGTAAAATTAAAAAACACGTTAACAGACTATACTAGTCTACTATATAACTTATAAAAATTATAAGTATTAATAAAAGGAAGACATGAACATACGTATTAAGAAACCTAATAATGTGTATACTCGTAGCACAAAGGATTATGTGCACTTCAGTTAGTGTAAATTTTTTGACATCAACATTAAAATATGTAAAAGAAAAAAAAAAATATAAACATTTATATAATGCTAGCCAAGAAATGCTAGTTCTGAAAAACAAGGTACATATTTTAGATAGTAAACATTAAATGATTCAACTACTAAAAACATAAGACAAGCTCATCTACCTAATTTAATTACTTTAATTTTAAAGTAGGGGGTAGGTTTAAATTTATTTCTAACAACGCTCGCCGAGTGCCAAGGTAACGACAAGCAAGACAGCTTGAGCATAGTATAAGAGAATAAGTAACAAATATAATAGTATTCTATCTCCATACAAGCGGGCCAAAACGAACCACCGCCAAAACATGGTTCAACTCGGTTTACGACAGTCACGGTCGCACCGCAGTTACGTACGCACGTTGTCTCTGTGACGTTCCCGCGCATTTTCGTAAATTATGGCATGAAATTACAGTGTATGTTGTGCATTGTATGGTTGCTTAAATACAACTTTTATAATAATAATAAAGCATTATCAAATACGTAAACAGTCAGTTGGCAGCCCTAGGGCGTGTTTAGGCGTCGAGCGGCCGTGGGTATTGATTTCAAGGACACCGCCTAGTTAAACTACTGTTGTTACATATACTGTGGCGTGAGCGAGCCCCTGGACGTAGCGATGAATCCCCGTGTGACGTCATAGTCTAGCGGCCATTGAGGCAAAAGTGCTCTATTTCTTGAATTTCGTCGGAACGAGCTTTATTTACCAAAGACTGGTATCAAAAAATTCATTGTAATGCCTAGACGAAGATTCTGCCTGTCTTTGCGTCAAAATCCGGGGACAAGAGGTATTTATGACGTAACAAAGATGGCGGCTGTGAGTTAGTTTTTTTGCCATTTTCTCGAATTCTATCCTACCAACTTGTTAGTGCGAGGTATCATTTAAAAGATATTTTTATGTTCTATTTTTAATTCCTTCGCATTTTTTATGTAACTGTAATATTTTTATATATATGAGGCAAAAAGTGATTTATGAATATAATTTTGTATATATTAATCACCACAACTTCTTTAATATACATTTAATCAAAATTTTTGTTATTATAACAAATATAGCATATTTAATAGGCTGTCTAAAAAGGTACAAAGCATTCCTATAGAGCTATTAACGAGCGAGCTACACTGCGACGTAGACTACTACACTGCAATATATCGCGTCGTGAAAATTTCAAAGTCGATGCGATGTTGTACAGTTGGGACCGCCAAAAGGCTCGTTTGAAAGATATTCCAATATTGTTTGTCTTTTTGTTGAATACAAAGTGCATAAATTCTTAAATAATAGTAAAAATATAATATAATATCTAATATACTACTTTACCCACGTATTTTCTAATATAAATTTTAATAGAAACATTTTTTGCTATCATTGTATTTATCTTTTAAGAATGTTCTGAAAGCTATAAGTTTTATTAGGCATATAAAATATAATAATAAAATATCATTTACAATAAAATTATGACGGTTATCATTTCATTGCTGCCACTCTACGCGCGTTTTCCACAGTATAGTAGTGAAGTATTTTTAAGGTAGGTGTACTAATAAACGGTTCAATTTATACAAAAATAAAACAAATATTGGATAATATAATTTATCGATTTTTATTTTGTGAAGTAATATTTAAAACAATAAAGACAAACTATAACTAAACATCATAGCACAAAGAGTAATCAGGAAAAAATATTCTATTTATCCTCAAAATTGTATTGATTAAGTATATATTTTCCTGCTGCTAATTGATACATTAGAATGGATAAGACTTATTTTACCGGAAATGGACCTTTGGTAATTAAAATTTAAAAAGCATGCAAAACACATAGGTACAAAGAAACCCATTTACGATTTACCCAAAAGCAGTTTCGGTGTTGCCAGCAGTAATTTGATGAATTGCAATTCATAGATGAAAATTTTAGAATAATACAAGTTGTTTTAAGAGAACTAGGTACAAAAAGTGATATTAGTTTAAGTGATTCTATATTAGCATTTAACCAAGTCAGACTTTGCTTAGAAAGTGCGTCCAATAAAATTAAGCATAAATTGGAAAAAGTTCCAAATTTGGACTCAAATGAAAACTGCAGTTCTCAAATCATTGATGTCGTCAAGGTCTTGAAGAGATGGTTTTTTGTCTGTATAAACTAAAATCATGAACTTTTCGGCATTTTTAATTATGGTCGGTGTTAATGTTGCAGACCCACATCCCTCCAGAAGCGTGTGACATTGGTCAAACTCTTTCCAACAGGATTTTTCGGTCAACCTTGAAAGAAAGCTTGTCGTGTCACACCCTGTTCTTGCCGAATATCTTTCCGATGAATTAGTAAAATATACAGCAACTCCCGAAGATGATCTAGAATTGTTGGCTTCGAGTGGGTTTGAGGACCCTCTTACTATAAAAACAAATATAAATCGAGACACAAGCCACTTATCGAGCATACATGAAGAAGCTTTGTGGTACATACTATCGATACCGCCCAAATGGGTGTACAAAACGCTGATTGTGATGAGCAGGAACACGGATGTCATGCCTTTGTTAACACATTTCTATGAAAAGTTACCAAAAAACGTTTGGATTCAGTTTGGTAAATCAGCAAAGCCCAAGTCTGTAGCTGTACATGATATTGTGCAAATTCTAGGAGCGAAAAAAAAAACTTGTTAGCTTTCCATGCTCTGACAGGGTGTGACACGACAAGCTCTCTTCCAGGATTCACCAAAAAATCCTGTTCGAAATAGTTTGACCAATGTAACACACTTCTGGAGGGATTTGGACATGAACATTAACACCGACCATAATTTAAAATGCCGAAAAGTTCGTGATTTCAGTTTATACAGACAAAAAACCATCTCTTTAAGAGCTTGACGACATCAATGATTTGAGAACTGCAGTTTTCCATCATATTTAATGTTTGGAGAGATTGCCGCCTTCTGAAGAAGCCTTAAAATATCACATTTATAGGGCTAATTACCAGGCGTAAATTGGAAATCTGCGTATGGAAATCTACCGTTCCCATCATTGATACCTCCAGAAGATTGTGGATGGAGATTAGAAAATATGACTCTTAAGCCAATTCACAATTCAACTCCCCCATTATATTTAAAAGATCCAGAGTTCATGACTTGTCATTGCAAGAAGGATTGTAGATCTCCGAGATGTGGGTGCGTCCGTAAAGGACAAAAATGTATGGTATATGGTATAATATAAAAATATATGCCATGCTGGAAAAGAAATGTGTTTTAATATAATTTTTCCTCTTTGGTTTGTCTTTATTGTTTTAAATATACATTAAATATTATACATTAATATAATATACATTATAGCAACATAAAAATCAATAAATTATATTATACAATATTTGTTTTATTTTTGTATAAATAGAACCGTTTATGAGTATACCTATCTTTTAAAAATACTTAACTACTATACTGTGGAAAACGCGCGTAGAGTGGCAGCAATGAAATGATAACGGTCATAATTTTTTTGTAAATGATATTTTAGTATTATATTTTATATGCCTATTAAAATTTATAGCTTTCAAAATATTCATAAAAGGTAATAACAATGATAGCGAAAAAATATTTCTATTAAAATTTATATTGGAAAATACGTGGGTAAAGTAATATATTAGATATTATATTATATTTTTATTATTATTTTGAGAATTTATGCACTTTGTATTCAACAAAAAGACAACAAATATTGGAATATCTTTCAAACGAGCATTTTGGCGGTCCCAACTATACAACATCGCATCGACTTTGAAAAGTTTCACAACGCGATATCTTGCAGTGTAAGTATTCAACGTCGCAGTGTAGCTCGCTTGTTAATATCTCTACAAGAATGCTTTGTACCTTTTTAGACAGCCTATCAAGTATGCTATATTTGTTATAATAACAAAAATTTTGATTAAATGTATATTAAAGAAGTTGTGTTGAGTAATATAAACGAAATAATATTGACAAATCACTTTTTGCATCATATATACAAAAATGTTATAGTTACATAAAAAATGCAAAGCAATCAAAAATAGAACATAAAAATACCTCTTAAATGATACCTGACACAAAAAAATCGGGTCAATATAATTCGATAAAATGGCAAAAAACCTAACTCACAGCTGCCATCTTTGTTACATCATAAATACCTCCTGTCCCCGTATTTTGACGCAAAGACGGGCAGCATCGTCATCTAGACATCACGAGGAATTTTTTGGTACATGTTTTAGGTAAATATAGCTCGATCCGACGACTTTTGTCAAAATTAAGGCCCGGCCGATAGACTATCAGTCACCGGACCGGACCAGCCACCATCGCCTACCTGGTAGTGATGTGGTAGCCTTGTAATGTATCGATATCGATTATTTGACGTAGGCAGTCGTGTTTAACCTATAGTGGAAATTAAATAATTATAGTGTATCCGAGTTATCATGGTATGGGTGGCAGTTCAAAGCTGACAGTTATATCTATAACTTATCTTATATAACTTATATCTCTTATCTAAGTGCCCTAACGAAATAAAATCTTTTTTTTGTATCGAGAAAGTTCACAAGGGCTATCAAATCTATTTTTTATTTGATTGATCTCTGATTATCCAAACTGCTTTTTGTTAATTTCTAAATTAACTAAATTAAACGAGCCAATGACTCCCGAGGTTGAGCTTGATTTTTTTTTCGTTTTTTCTCGGCATTTCCCCAGAAACAAACAACAATAACAAAACAAAAATCAACAAAAACTGTAAAAAACGTCAAAACAAATAGCACGTAAAGCAACCGCTACAAAAACACAAACCGCATACAAGATGAACTCATACCGACGCGATCCTATATGATGATCGCACCGATTCATCGATGTATTTTCGATTATGTACGTAGTATCAGTATCTATGTGTTAACGTTCCGATCCACGCATCAAGTAGCAAAAATATATTATTCTTTCCTGAATCTTTTTTTGTTAAATTTAACGAATACCTACAGGCTAATTATTGTTTCGATTTATAGATAAATAATTTATTGTATTTTTGCAATAATGATATACATTATTTCTAAAACCTAACAATATTTTCTTTTGTATCTGGGTGTATGTAGTGTGGTCAAACAGAAACTTACGAACTATCACCCATATCATGCTAACTCGAACATACTATAGGATGATTGTAATTTGTGATTTGAAAGAATTTATTGGCAAATTTTAGGATAAAATCTAATAACCTTGGAAATTTGATTTATCATGTGATTTAAACAAATATGTGCGGAAAGGCGTATTAAAAAAATTTTAAATCTCTATTTTGAATAACTTGTAATTTATTATGGTTACTGATTGAGGTATTGCTCCATATACGACATCCATAGGTAATACACGGCCGGATAAATGCTGTGTATATGTTCAGTTTCGTACAACTGCTCAAAGCAGAATGCCTATTAAGCAGTGGGGTTAAAGCTTTCATGAAAGCTTTCATTCCTTTGATTCGTAGATTTGAGATAGGAATGATCATTCCAGTTTAATTTTTGATCTAAGATCAATCCAAGATATTTTACCGATTTGCTCCAAGGAATGCAGTGACCACTAATATTCAAAGTTCTCATTGGCATTTGCCTCCCACGAATAAAAAGGGTAGCCTCTGTTTTAGTACTGTTCAACTTAAGCTTCCACTTTGTAAAATATGCCAATAAGCTATCAGTGGCAAGTTGTAATCTGTCAATTATAAGATCAATATCTTTTGAAGATGTTAAACAAGCTGTATCATCTGCAAAACATGCCAATTTAGTTCTTACTTGTTTGGGAATATCATTTAAATACAAGAGAAATAGATATGGTCCTAAAATTGATCCCTGTGGGACTCTAGCAGGGACAGAGCGTGATGAGGATGCAACATCACTAATATGCACGTTAAAACTGCGACTCGAAAGATAAGAATCGATAATCTTGACTAGGTGTAGGTATAGGAACCTGGCTTAAGACAAGCTTGTGTACTATGACTATGATTACTTACCTGAAAAAGTTCGATGAAACCTACCCTCAGCCCCACCAAAATATGTTTCTGGATCCGCCACCTTTCTATTAATAAAGTTCCTGCACTTTTCGATAGTGCAAATTAGCTAAAACATTGCCTACTTTGGACAACATGTTCATATAACAACCTTCCTCGTCAAATAGTGTGTATTGGAGAAAACCGAATGAAAATCCTGACAGTACTTTTTCATAGGTACTATTCCTAACATACATACAGCGCGGCGGGGGACTTAATTTAAAATATTTTGTAAAAGTGGTACTATACTGTGGTGCAATTAGACCAAAAAACAGCCTAACCTCAACATCCAAAGTAAAAGTATCATTCCAGTTCCAAATTTTTCTATACAGAATGACTTTCAAACAAACCCCAATAATTTTAGAGGTTATTATGAGACGTTAGTAGGATACATTTTAAATGTAAAAACAATTAAAATTAAAAGTCAAGATATTATTAAAAAATGCTACTTGGAAATAAAATTTATGCTTATCCTAGCCATTCCCATACGGAAAAAGTTGAAAATAGTCCAAAATAGTGGGATCAATAAAAAAATAATTTCGCGCTATCTAATCATCTTATCTCTTCGGGTTACCATGATTTATTTGGTTTTTATGAAAATCTTCAAAGGGCTCCAACATAAAACAAACAATCATGAATATGATTTTGAATGGTTTTGATAAAACCAGATTGTTTTCTTCTACGAAATACTAAATTATCGGGGTTAGGTTAAAAGTCATTCTGTATAGTCCACATATTGTTGGGATTTTTAGCGTCGGGTTAGGGGGGGAGGGGGTGGAGAAGTTGGTTTTTTCAGTTTTCTTAAATATTTCGAAAAGTATGTGGTTTAGCACAAAATAACCAAGATTAAAAGTAATCTACATCAAATTGCAAACAAAAATGGTTTCCAACATATTCTTGCTAAAATGAACGGTTTCAGAGTTACGGACGGTGTAAAGTAGCAATTTTTCGGTTTTTAGATTTTTGGAAAAATATGACAATATTTTATTTATTTATTTATTGGTTTGCCAACAGACATACATCTTAATCGATAACTTATTTAAGGATATACAATGTAGTTTTAAGATGTAGCCCAATTACAGGCAAACACAGCCTGTTAGTTTATAAAAACAGTATCGCTCGATAGTCCGTACTACAACTACTATCTGGCTCAATAAAACGTTACTTAATATTATATAAAAAAAAATTATTACTTTTTTTAAATTTGATATAGGCTCCTTTGTGGAACACAATATATGTTTGAATTTGTTAAATGAAATACTATAAATATTATTGTGTTCGCGGCTTTACCTGGGCAGTAAACTGTGGTGTCCCAAATTGGTTCTAAATCTCTTAACATTAAATGGTTTGTAGTAGACAATTCTGGCATTAGTTCTGGGAACTACTAAACCTATCTGAGCCAACAAGGTAGGGCAATTCACATGCCCTCTAAGTCTCTTTTCCCTTAAAAGGTAGCGCCCCTTGAGAGGGTGGTGAGGTTGTCATTCCTTTAAGGGCTTATCACTATCATATCACCGGCCACTAAAATCGCAATTTGTTTTTACAAAATACAATCCTGTATTTAAAAATATAGTTTACAGTGATATTTTTCCAAAAATCTATAAAACCCACAGACAAAAACCGAACAATTGCTGCTTTACACCCTCCGGTATTTCCATTTTTGTTTGCAATGTGATGTAGATTACTTTTGTCCGTGGCACTTTTGCGCTAAACCACATAGTTTTCGAAATATTTATTAAAAAGTGAAAAAACCCGACTTTTCCCTACCCCTCCCCCAAACCCGACGCTAAAAAATTATGTAACTTTTTAATAAACAATATGTGGACTATATAGAACAATTTGAAGCTAGAATTATACTTTTATTTTGGATGTTGAGGTCTGGGGTTAATTGCACCATACTACTTATGATTTGAATTAAAAAATAATGAGCTAAAACGTAGTTAAACGTATGTATGTACAAGAAAAAAAATAGAGAACGGAAAACTCTGGAATCGAGTTCGAAATAGATCGATTTTGTTCAAAATTCCAAACAAACCTCACTGTCTCGAAAATTTATTGACTGGTAACACCGACAACACAAATGTCAAAGATTTTGTGGTGAACGGGTTGTGCCGAAAATAAAGAATAGATAGAAATTCGTAGTTTTCATTATTTTTTCATGTTTTCTAAGTTATATTTGTGCTTTTAAATCATGATGGAAGGTTCCCTTAGTAAATGGACAAATGTGATGAAAGGTTGGCAGTATCGGTGGTTCGTTTTGGACGAAAATGCTGGACTTCTTTCGTACTACACGGTAAGTGACGTTTCTTTGGTATAACTTCTATGTAATTGAAGATAAAATATGCATAAAATACAACACAAGGAGTTGGTTTTAGGTTTCTCTTTAATTTATGAAAAAAACATGCAAATCTTTGCTGCTTGAAACGTGAATCAGACTAAAGATTTTGGTATTTATTAATTTGTTATTGCTTTAAATTTCATGAACTTTTACTTTTGTTTTTTTTTGGAGGGTAGATCTAAGATCCACAGATGGACACTGATCAAAAAGATTTTTTCTGCAGCTGCATTGCTTGGGGTAAAAAATTGAAAATAGGGATGTAAAGGGGGGACCATGGGAAAAAAGACTTGGAACATTTTTGCAACCCACACATCCTTCAGCACTGAAGCGAGCCAGTGGTTGGGGTGTAGATAAGGGAGCACTATGGGAAAAAAAAATTTGCTTAGGCGCCACCTGCATCGTGCCCCCTTATCGACACTCTGACCGAGCCGGTAGGCCAGGTTAGGTATACAGAGTCGCGAAATGTACTGGAACGACTGTCATACACCTTTGTATTAATTTTCTTATGACAATCCAAAAATCCTTCAGTTGTGCTTTCATATCAACACTGACAGAAGTGCTAATAATTCAACCATGTAGGTAGTTACATTTTGACAAGTTTAGTTTGCAATTGATATACAGTAGAATCCAGATATAACAACAGTCAAGGGACCGGCGGTACGAACCGGACGACGCACTAAACAACTGACAATTTCTATTTCAATAAAAAAAATATGTATCAGAATTAACAAAAAGAATGGACTATGGATGAAATTACATAAAATATGTACGTACATAATGTTGTATGTATTTACTAACATGGGAAGTCTGTGATTTTAGTTTGTTTTTTTGTTCGATAGTAAGAACTTCGTACAGGAGGTGGGGGGTGAAAGGGAATCGGGGCGGCGAGGTATTGTTTGTGCTTAGGTATTGTAAACAAAACACCACACGTCGTTCTAACCGGACGATTTATTGTCAAAATAGGTCGCTATAAGCAGTTGGTCACTTAAACCAGAGTCGTGCTATACGGATATGTTTTCATGGTAAGTCTATATGAAACCAACCTTGAGCTTGCATTTTCGTTGCTAAAAACAGATAGACTTTATAAACGAAGTTGTTATATTCAAATTCTACTGTAGTGGGACAATAACAGCTGTCGCACATTACTCTCTTCAAGCTACCAATATTAAACATTACAACAATGTAATAAGAACTGCCATGGGAAAGTTTATGTTTGAGCGACCATACAAAAGAATCCTTATCAATAGCCATAAGACTAGAATCATTCAGATATACAGGTGTGAACTAAACTGTTACTTCATTCTTAGGGCCTATAATAGCAATTTCTTATCATAGTCAGGTTCAATGCAAATACCACAGTACTGAAGTATTAAGGGCTTGATTTATTATGGAAGTCTATTTAGACAATTAAGTCAAAATGACAGATAATTCAAATGCTAAAGAGAGTAATGGTAGCAGCACTGCTATATTTCAAGCGGAAAACATCTTAAGCTGAGTTCAGACCAAATTTTACAGATAGCGCTTGCATTGAATGCAGTCCAGGTTGGGTACACATCCCCCAGCTGTCCGCATACCTTCCTCACTTGCCTGCTGTGTAGTGCTGTGTATGGGTATATAGCATATTCCTTAGCTCTGCATTCAACTTGTGCGTTATCTGTACATTGCTGCACGGAGCTGTACGGATGCAAAAAATTACATTTCAACTTTTAGTATAATCTGTCAATCAGCTGACTTAACTTGTTTACTGTAAAGCTGATGTAATAATGTATTCACGTATATGCATTAGGTATACTATTATTATGTCATGTCATGACATGTTTACAGGTTAATGGAAAAAATCTTTTCAACAAGATTTTTTCTTGAGCTCTTTTAATGACACAATAAAGCTGATTTTGAAGGTTTTAGTTTTAGTTTGAAAAACATAAAATTTCAATTGAGTAGGGTTAAAAGGAAGAGCCATTTTCAAGTCACCATTTTATAAACGTCAAACTAAAGTTTTAGGTCGACAGCCATAATTTACTCAATTTAGTGATTTTGACTTGTTTTGGTAATTTCAAGGCACATATTAGAGCTGTCATTTGATTGAATTTAAAAAATGTACCTATAGTTTGATTTAGGAGCATTTAAAAGACATGCTAATTTTAGTTGGTGTGCCCTTCAGAATAGCAAAATATAGTGCTGTCACTTAAAATTACGTTTTTTAGTAAAATTAAAACCTTCAAAATCGGCTTTAATGAGCCATAATTAAAAGTTCTTAATTAAGTTTGCATTCTTTAAAAAAATACATTTATTCTTTTTTACTACTAAAGCCATTTTGTGAAATTCTACTTATATTTGCATTTGCACTTGGTGCTTTTTGCTTTCTATTGTAGTTCTCTTTGAAGAATTTGTAGAACATGTAGTAGACAAAAACCACATTAGGGAAATAGAACCATGTCACACCAAGTGGTGCTGGACAACTGGGTAGGAATACTATGGAGCTGTAGCCAACCATTGCCGTCAACTGAATCTGAAAAAAATAAAATTATCTATGGTACAGTCAGCAAAAGATAAAGGTATACAGGTCATCGCAAACACTTTGATCTTAATCTTGATTTGATCTTTGATCAATAGTACATGTGTGAATGTATTGACCTAGTATACCTTATCTCATCTATCACGTACCTGTGGGTCTTAAGATCAAAGTGTTGCGATGGGCCTGTATAAAGTCGTTTGCAATAGAATCCAACAATCATGTAAACAAATATGGCGGACTGACATTGACAGCGTATTGTTTATGCCCATAGTGATGTCATAGTGTTCTAATTTAATTTTAATTAAATTTATTTTTCTAATTATTTTAATTTTAAGTCATAGACTATGGCCCATAGTAGGATAGGTACTAAAATAAAACTGACTAAATAGATTAAATATATAAGCCATAGACTATAAAATAAAACTGATTATATATAAAAAAAGTGTTTATTAAAACAAATTTAAATCTTCGTCTTCGTCATCATCACTATCAGAAGTGTCGCCGGTGACCGTAATTATAAATCTTACCTCCTGATTACTCCTTGAGAAAAAATACCAATCGTATGCTATATCAAAGTCCGTGATGCCGTGCAAAGGTCGTCGTTCCAAGAAAAATATGTCCAGCCAAATCGTAAAGCAAAACAAAAGTCCAAAATGAGAATGCAAAGTCGTAGAAATCGGAAACAGAAAACGGAAACAGAAAACACTAATGCACAGCGAACCCACAGAACAGTGAATGACTGTGAATGACAATTCTAACAAAATGGCCACTTGTCAATTTTTAAAAACTAACCATTATTTTTATGGCTTAGGATACAATCCGTTTTGGTTAATTATATTAAGCTCTTGAAAAAAAATTTTTATTGTATTCAAATAATATTAAATTAAAATAATTTATTAAATTAAAAATAAAAGATAACTTCAGATTACGAACAACACTAACTTTTCAATGACTTATAGAGTTCGATGAGTAAAAAACTAAGATGACAGCTTGTCAAATACTTCGAAATTTTTACGTTGCAAATGTTTTAACAAATTTAACTTATAAATACAAGTTAAATCGTGTTGAAGATAATGTGAAAACAATGGTGCGTTCGTTGAAATCAGACTATGTTCATAATTGATCGTCAAATGTATGTGATTACGGAGTAATCGTGACAATTTGGTTTGTTTACATGATTGTTGGATTCTATTGCAAACGACTTTACCTTTATCTTTTGCTGACTGTACAAGTTTAAATGCATTTTTAACTAAAAATTTAATTGAATAGAAAGTTAAAATTGCTTTTAGCTTTTTATTTCCTTATATAATAATGTTATCTATACTAATAATAAAGTGGTAAAGAAGTCGTGTCTGTACATTGAATTTTTTTGCGAAATTGTTTTGAAGCCTAAACTACAATTTTTGGAATTTTTGTCTATCTGTATGTGTGTTCCGTTTTAACCCGAGAATCACTCAACGGATTTGGATATGTTTTTTTTATTATCATCGTAGTGACCCCGGTCAACATATAGGCTATAGAAGTTCATAAAATAAAGCACAAAACAGAGCAGAGATTATATAAACATGGACGGAGCCGCAGGCAAAGGTTAGTAAATAATAAACCAGTTTTTTAAATATTCCGGCCTCTCTTATGGGGCCTGTCATCAGTCGAATAATGTGATGAAGGCCTCATAGAAGAAGCTGAAATGTATAAAAAAAAACGATTTATTACTGCTAATAATGATAGATTTGATTAAGTCTGAAACAGCCCATTCCCTTACCATTTGAAGTACAGTGAGCCATTTCTTATGCCTTCTGAGTATTTTCTTCAAGTCTGGTGTCCCTTCAGCCACAGCTAGATAGTAACTGTACATGATAACATGAACAGCATTGTTGATCATTGGAGAGAACGATGTTATACCACCTGGTGGACAAAATGAAACAAAATGAATACTTAAATTTGCAATGTAGGTACATAAATACGCTAGGATATATTAAATAATATAATTTAAAAGAGAAGGAAGGAAAATACTCGTACAGTATTACATAGTGGGTTTTGGGTTTGCTTATATTTAATAAGTAAAGCTAGGATATTTGGTAGCATTTCATGAATAGAGTACAGTGAAGTCGCTCTTTAGTGTTATTATCAAGGGCGGATTCTGAGGGGGGGGGGCACAGGAGCACGCCCCTCCCCCCCAGGTAGTTCAAATAAAACAAGGAGCTGGGAGCTTAATACTATAACGTTTTAATAAAATTAATGTCATTTTATGTAATAAATACTTATTACCGCAAGTTTCAAATATCACACAATTAATATCGACTCTACAGAAAGAACGTGAGTGAAACGGCTTGTCCGTCTCTGGCAATCCGACTTGCGTGCGATGTGTCCGTCCTCGCAGTATACAAAATCGTAGCGTATACAAGCGGCGCGTAGACTCGGGAAAAGGTTTTTCACGGAAATTTCGTCCTCACATAAAGTTTGGTGTTGTTTAGGTTATTTTTTCAATCATAATTTTTTTTGTGAAAATTATTTCTACATTTCAAATTGATAGTACACCTTTAGATCAATTATACTGATTTTCATGCTTTAAACACCATTTGCAGCACTTTTTGGCGTACCGCCTAAACAACTAGAAGAAAATGCGGGACACTATAACTATAGATACCTATTTGGCACTTATGCCCCACACAAAAATAAATCCTGGATCCGTCCTTGGTTATTATTACAATTTTGACTCTCAAATATAAAATAAATAAATAATATAAGGTCCTAAAATTCAATCTGAAACAAATTTAAGATATGATTTAGCATCACTAATAGACCACTTTGGGATCATTCAACAATTACGTGATCACCGGAAGGGGGGGGGGGGTCGGATGCTTGTATATACATCAGATTATTGTGGGGGGGGGGAGAATCCATGATTACGTCATCTGCGCTTCGTTTCCGAAAATAAATTATATTTAAATATTTACGTCCAATTTTGAAGTTTACCTTACCTAACACTTACTATTACATAGATGAAACGGGATTTCCCCTGCTATAGACAAACTGTGGAACAGTGTAACCAGATTCAGTATTTTTATACTTTTTCGGAATATTTTACCGACTTTTCCAAGCATCAGTATTGTTATAGGTATATTGGAGGAAGTAAGTATTTTGGGTATATTTTAGGTAAAAAGTTATCAAAACTGTAGCGGTCGTGCCCTTGAATATTGATGTTCAGATGTTCCCTGATTTAGCCTGTAATGGCACTTTTAAATACAAAAATATAAATACTAAACACATTCACATAACATGTTGCCGAATGGATTTTTGCCGCCTCCGCTTCTCTTGACTAGCGGCTTGGAAGCAGCGAAGCAACGTAATGAAGATTGCCACTTCTCGCCTCTATTTGTGCAGTTGGCAGCCAAAATCGAATTTCCAAACCAAGAATTTGAGACAACACCCTACGACTTTTACTGCCCATCTGTTCAAGACAAGCTTAAGTCTAGGATTTGCAGTACCTGTGGGCTGTACTTCGCTACGCAGAAAGCTACAACAGAGCACAAGCGGAACGCTCACAATCTTGCATGTCTTATGAACATCGAAGCTGCAGACAAGACACTCCCGAGCTTCCCGTGCGGCGAAGTACTCGCATTATAGCCCGTCGTGGAGGTGAAGCACTAACCGAGCTGCAGGATGAGATCGGTGTCCCTCTGGATGTTGAGTGGGTTCCGGCGCCTCCCGACGACTCCGGATCAGAAGAGGATCCCGAGGATGACCTACCTCTTATTCACCTCATCAAAGATGTAGCTGAATGGTCTGCGTCTCCATTTAGCCAGGAATAGTCTGTATTCTTATTCTTAATAATTTTATTTAAAAATGACTGACGTAAATAAATATTAAAATGTGTAGGTACATGTTCCTGTCAAACGTCAATTTACGTTCCTGTTTAATTTGTTCCTGTTAAACGTAGATTTAGAATAACACTAGAATATGTAATAATCACTTAATTAATAACTTGTTAAACGTAACTTTAAGTTACGTTAGTCACTAATAGTGAGAAAGAGTTGATTTTATTTCGTCGTTTCAATAAATACTAACGAAAGTATCTATTTTATTGATATAACTATAGTTCTTACCTTATGCATTTTGACAAAATGACACACCCTCTTCCCAAATTTAGGTCATTTAAGACCTATAGAAACATGACATACGTGTCAGTGCTAATAAACAGCAAAAATTTTAAGCACGGACTTAGATTACGTAATCAAGGCGAGGGGGGGGGGGGGTAAAAACTAAAGATTACGTTGTGATCACATAAGGGGGGGGGGGGGGGTTAAAAAAACGGCCAAAAATGATCACGTAATTGTTGAACGATCCCTTTCCACCGAAAATGTTTTTTTTTGCAAGAACTTTTTTCACTTTTCCATATAAATTTAGTCAGCTGAGTGAAACCACTTGGTAACTGGGAAATATAAAAATATTTGATCGAACACTTTTTTTTTTCTTCCTGCATGTGATCAAGTAACGAAACACAATTTACCCTAGAACTATTTTCACTTATTTATTTATTAGCTTTTGCCCGCAGCTTCGCCCGCGTTCAGAGAATCTTTTCCCCGTTTCAGGCTTGGGCGTTATTTTATGAACATCCCTTATAGCTTATGTGTTGACCAGGGTCATTACGATTATAAAAAAAAACCGCATCCAAATCCGTTAAGTGGGTCTCGAGTTAAAACGGAACATACAGACAGACAGACAAAAATTCAAACAATTGTTGTTTTGGCCTCAGCACAGTACCAATAACCCATTTCATTTAAAATTTCGCGAAAATCTTCAATGTACAGGCACGACTTTTTTACTACTTTATTATTAGTATAGATTAAGTTATATCCGGGAGAGCAACTTCCAAGCGGACTAGAAGTTTGGCCCAATCTGCATTAGTAGACCAACTTATAAAATGTACTGGGCAACTACGGAACCCTACACTGCGCGTGGCCCGACACGCACTTGGCTGGTTTTCGCCTGTATTGCCAATAACAGTATGATGTAACGACCAGAATATACACATTTTTCTTGTTAATATGTGAAACTTAGTTACTTATACATTAAAATTAAGGTTATAAAATCAAACCATCTTTCTTGTCTGATGTGAATCCATTATCCAATATTTCAATAGTACGAATAAAGGCAAAAAATAAATAAAAATAAGCCATTTCCTTTTATTTGAAACATAATGTTTCATTGTAAGACTTGGTCCTTGCTAGAAACACAATCGATTGATGGCATTATACAGGATGTATATTTTTTGTATTAAATTAGTTAAATATTAAATTAAATTAATTAAGTTTTTAAATACTTACCACTTGCTGAGTGGAGAAAGAAAAACATCGTGAGGAAACCTGCATGCCCTAAGCAGCGTGTATTTGTGCCCGAAGAACGGCGATAGGGCTCACCACCCATCACGTTGGGACGTAATAATCGTAGGTGAAACGCAGGTGTGCCGAGTGTGGACTGTGATTTGCATTTCACAGTTCACACCCGGAACACCTCTGACACCCCCTCGGGGATTCATGTCGTGACGATTTATTAATTTTTTGTTTTGATTCCCAGCCAAGGTCAGTTTTCAAAAAGCTTTTTAAGCAGTTTTCATTTACTCCAAAACAGAGTTTCTATCGAGTAAAATCTTATAGCGCAGGTTTCCTTACACAGCCCCATCTCAACACCCTACCTTGTATGTATATATTTTTGGGTTTGTTAGGATTTTATGGTCCAACTAATTCTTCTCCCTAAATAACTACCTATACCTATATATTACAATTATTGTAGCGAGCTTAAATTATCTCTAAGCAAGATATCTTCCCAAAATAACACCTTTCCTGGACACGAAATTTATTTCCATGTCAAATCTAAACAAATAATACTACTTTATTTACCTAATCCTACTTGCAATTCACAGTCGAACACCTCTGACACCCCCTCGAAGATTCATGTCGTGACGATCTGTATTTTTTTTATGTTTTTCTCTACGGAATGAATTCAATCTCTTTCAACATACAAAATGTTAGTACAAAAACATATCTACTCATCGCTAGCCTGTTGTCGGCACCTTAGAAAAGACAATTATTTACTTCTGTTCCAAGCAAAGAAGAAACTAATGGGTATCACACAATAGGAGGGGCGGGTATCGTCCTTACGTAGGTGTTGTAAGTTTGTCATTATAAGAATGGTAGTAGATCAAGTTGCGTCATACTCTTAATACCGTACTGCTATGGTTACATTAGAGCCTTGTTTATAATAAGTTGGGCCGTTTTTCTCATAGGAATACTAAGCATATAAAATGCAGTCCATCTGTAACTGATGATTAAAATTAAAATTTCTTTATTACATAATTTTTTTTACAATAAACAAATTCCCACTAATTCCTTGTGAAGTGGAAACTAGGGTCTATCCAAAAACACCTTAGACAATTTTATACTTAAGTGTGCTTAAATGGTAACAAATTATAAATAAAAATTATAAAAATAAATTATAATTAATTAATGACTGGCTTTATAACTTGAGAACCACTCGACTAATTTTGATGCTGTATTGATAGTTATTTAGAGGGCATTTTGAAGAAGGTTTAAGGCGACAATGACTGCTGGTGACCCCCGGGTACGTACGTCTCACTCACTCGCACTACTCGTCCCGTATTGATCTCTCCGTCGCTCGACGGGGAATCAAGCTGTGAACGCGCTAAAATGTACTAAAATAATCAATTAAAATTATCATAACTAAAATTCTTCAAAAATAATCAAGGGAAATCAATTGTTGTCATTATAATATTTTCAATTTGACTAAGTTTCAATTTGTTTCTTTGCATAATTAATTCATTAAACCGGATATTAGTTTTAAATTAGAACTAGGTTTGGAATTTATTTAGTTAAAGATGTTGATGAAAATTTCAAATTCTAATCAAGGCACATCATTTCAGATATTTTGTAGTTTATCGCTTTTGCGCTCAGCGCCTCATTTTACTTTTATAACGTCTGATTAAAATCAGAAACCAATTTTGACTTTCAAGGTCACCAGCAGGTGTAGCCCTCTTAAGGGTATGTATCATAAAGATAAGATTAACAGGAGATGAGCAGCGGCTACTTGATTCTGAATGTGTTCAGTTTATAGATTGACGATTGGACGCGATCTTATCGATCCCTTGACATTTCGTGGTAATTATTGTTAACTAGCGATAAAGACGGATTTTAATGAGCCATACATACATACATACGAGAAATCGGTTCCCGCCCTAACTTATAATCTGTAAAATTAATCTGAACCACGATTTGGACTGTGTTATGCTATTGTTTTAGCAAAATGAAAATTAATATTGTTAATTAATAGAGGCGATTTTGATAGACTTCATGACACAGAAATTGTAAATTAAATCATCATAGGATCGATAAAATCTCGTCTCAGCTATAGTGAAACAAGTTAGAAAAGACCCTCAAACGCTTTTTGTTTTCGACTTCTCCGGCCTGTGGCGCTAGCGTCGATCGCATATTTCCTGAGTTTACAATAATTTCTCCTTTGGAATTGCTGAAATTGTACTATCAATTCTAACAGGTATTTGCGTACTACCAGTCATTCGTCTAATGCCGACTTCCGTAGATTTTGCGGAAATCGTTGGAAACAAGTGTATGGCATAGGCTAGGAA
This sequence comes from Ypsolopha scabrella, assembly GCA_910592155.1. Taxonomy (NCBI): domain Eukaryota; kingdom Metazoa; phylum Arthropoda; class Insecta; order Lepidoptera; family Ypsolophidae; genus Ypsolopha; species Ypsolopha scabrella. The sequence goes on from OU342978.1 coordinate 3,687,320, forward strand.
AAATGTTATCACCCGTCCAACTCAAAAAGGCCAATGTCAAATACTTTATTAGCTTTTGATAGAGGCGATTATTGGTTAGCTAATCGACCTATTTGTCTAGGACGCGTAATACTAATAATTACACGCGAAACAGCAGATCGGAGAGTTTTTGGCTAATACTGAAATATTTTATAGGCAAACAGTTTTTGGATTTTAGTAGATTTACTTAAAATTTCTATTACTTATTTCATGAAAAAAATCAACCGAATCCCGCAACCGCGTTCTTCTAAAGAACATTTTGAATCCAAAAATTATAAGGTTGAAATATAATTTATTTAGACATAAGTATGATATTAAAGTTTTTTTATAGTTCGTTTGCGTTGTAAAAGATCAACAAATCCCTTTTTTTTTTTTCAATATTTAGTGAGCCCCATATGAGTGAGCCTCGCCTGTTTTACCTAATTTCTACGCGATCGCCCTTCATCCTAGGCCTTTTGGCACTTTCTATCAGGTATAGTAGCAGCCATGCGTAAGCCAATCATAAAAGGAAAATAATGGCGTGAAAATCTCTTGGTTTCACAATGAGAGTAAATATTTTCCGTGCGCTCGAAATAATTGATTATTTATGGACTATAAAACTGGTTATTGGTACTGTTGAATGGTTTATGGACAAATCCTGACAGTGATGTTTTATTGCTAATTCTGCCATTAGTTGATTAACTTCGCTAAACTTTGGAAGGTAGGGAATTGTTTGTGCAAGAAAAGCGATTAATCTTTCAATTAGAAATCGGCAGTCTTTGACGATCTTTCTGATGATATATATGGTTACTAATAATAAAGTAGTAAGTAATTCGTGTCCATACATTTAACATTTTTGCGAAAATTGAAATGAAATGGGTTTATTACACTTATTAGTATTGTACGGAGAGGACAAAACTTAAAAATTTTAGAATTTTCGTATGTCTGTTTGTATGTTCAGTTTTAACTCGACAACCACTCAACGGATTTGGATGCGGTTGTCTTTATTATCATCGTAGTTACCCTAGTCAACATAATATAAGATATGACCAACCCCAAAATTGACGATAAACTTTTTATTTAAAAGACACAGCCACGCGAGCGAAGCTGCGGGAAAAAGCTAGTATTCACATAAAGTCAAACTATTCCGAGACCAAAAATATGTCAACTAGTCTGTCCACAGTGCAGCTGCCGTCAAAAGGTCATTGTCAAGAAGCCTTTCAAAGTGTGAATAAACATGCTTCACTCTTTTGACGATCGCCGCGTTGCGCCGCGCCGGTGTTCAAAACGGGTCAAGAGCAAGCCAATTTGCACCTGTTATTTTAGATTCGACGTTGAGCAAAGATCTATCTAGAGATAAATTGCAGCTCTATCCCGGGCAAGTCGGAAATTTTGAACCTATTACACGTCGGAAATATCTCGGCACCACGAAAGAATGCGCTTCCCCGCCCCGCGTCGCACTCAAACTCCTATTCCCTAATAAAATACCCACCCTTCAGCTTTCTTTAGATGTAACTTGGCTCTTGCACGCCTAGCACACGCATAAAACCTATATTTATGGCGCGTACTATGGGTAGTGTGAACTAGTGTGTTACCATTACCATATAGTACTCCAAACTGAAACCTTAAAAATATTGTTATTTTATTTGCTTCTTAAATTACTAAGCAAGTGCATAGTCTCGTTATCTGTCTGTCTGTCCGTGGTAAAAGTACAAATCAAGAGAGACTGGGCCGTGTGATAGGCTCCTTTAAACAGCAACATGAAAAAAATGTATGTCTTCAGTGCCTAAACATAAAAAAACTAATCCAGTGCGAATAGACTCTTGCCTCGTTTAAAACACAAACTTATTCTATGTAACATAACTAGACAGTTACAATCCATTACAGTATTATGTATCCAAGGGATCTAATTAAAATGGTAAATGAGGATTTCGGTGCAAAATGCACATCATAACATTATTAACTTTGTATTGGGATCTTACTCGCGAAACGTCAAGCACATATCTATTAAGGTATGTTGTTAGTTATCGCGAGTAAGACCCCAATACAAAGTTAATAATGTGTGAAAATCGCGAAAGTTTAAAGTTTACCAGCATAACATTGTTTTCCTCATTTTTGAATAAAAAGTATCAAATAAATGCGTTCTATTCGTATTCGCGGAAATTACTTAGTAATAATTATATTTTTGCAAGAAAATGATGTCATTTCATGCATTTCATTGATTACATTACATTACAACTGTAAACACGCTACAAAGTTTGTCAATGTAATGCAATCAAAATTTAATGCTTAAGATGACAAAATTTTCTTGTGATAACATGATTTTAACGAAGCAGTTTTCGCGAATACACATAAAACGCATCTATTGCATACTTTTTCATTAAGTTAGTCTTTAATATCTCCTTGAACAATTAATACAGGTAATTTTTCGATTTTTCTTTATGCCTGTATTACAGTGACTAAGGGTGTACATTCAAAAAAGCGAAGCCGGATAAAAAAAATCGCTTTACCCAGTAAAGAAACCTAGGAAAACATGAAATTTTGTGTACTTTGCAACTCACTCTCCGCCAAGTGTATTTGTCGTATTGGGATTTATGGAAATGTATGACAAAGCAAAGGGCACGGAATAAAGAAATGTAGTATGGATGCCATTTTCTAAACAAGCCGATGGGAATCGTGTTATATGGACCCTTCGCCACTGCTGTATTATAAGATCTACTTGTGAACGGAATTTCAAGTTTCTACGTCAACCCTATTGGTTTTCATGGTGAGCCGGTTTTTTATTACGTAACAGGCAATAACTCTTTTCGCGCTTCTAGCCTGATATTTTGACAGCGCCACGAGGCCGTAGACTTCCGTAAGATGTATGAATGAATGAATGAATGAATCTTAGACCATATAACACGGGACTAGGCAAGCGCACTTATATCCCCTCTGCCGAAGTACATGAACGATTTGTTAATGTAAGTTTGCTTGTGTGCGCGTTTTGTGTTTGTGTTGCAGCTTTCGATTTATTGTGACGTATCAATTTTTCGCAGGAGTGTGCGTGAATGAGCAAATGTGTGCTGTGCGTGTTTACCTCCCCTCCCGTAGAAAACGGCAGAATAATTTCAGTTCTAAGAGTCGAGCTTTGCCAGGTCCCGTGTTAAATGGTCTAAGTAATGAATAAACACTTTATTGCACAGAAAATAAAAATAAAAACACGGAATACAGAATAACAGAAGGCAAGGGCGGACTTATTCCCCAAGGAAATTTCTTCCAGTCAACCGATGGTATAAGGAAAATGAAAATTTTACACATTAATTTGTTATTTGTGCAAAAAGAAAACAATTTTCTTTAAGCCTATTACTTACATAACTATAATACACTACATACAAATACATACATACCTATATATACATAAATACATATAGGTGCATACAAACAAAGTAGCATAGTCAGTCGTATTAGTTCCAACTTGATATCTCTCACTAGCCCCGACAAAAAGGGTCCAGACAGACTGACGGACAACAAAGTGATCTTAAAAGGTCACCGTTATTTCATTTTGATGTACGAAATTTAAAGCTTAAAAAATTACACAGCACAGCTGAGAACACAAAAACCTAGTGTAAGAAGTAGTCACCCCGGACCGAAAGGCTTTTATTATTAACAGAAAATAAATTGTAAAATTTGTATAGTATCAGTTAAAATAAATTATTAAATAGACTTTCTTGGAATTTAAGTCGCTGTCGTGAAAATATTGTTACTTTTCATAGTCTTGTAACTACTTTCAAGAAAAGGCTACTAGTTTGATAAATTAGTAGATATCTTATGAACCCGTTCCGTAGTTTTCGTCCATTTGATGACTCTAGTTTTTCGAAAAACATCGAGATAAATGCCAGAAAACCAGAAAAATATTTAACATATTGCTTTTCATCAAAGTTGTCGTCTCGTAGCGGACTGATCTCGAGCCTTTTACTGCATCCCTGACGAACAGAAACGCGATGGAGAATCTTTCACTCGAGATAAATAAATTATTGGAACGAGGTCCACAAACACAATTTTTCTAGCTATGTTAGTATTTATTATTTAAATAAATGAGATTTTGCTCTATCGCCCTGAATGCACTGCGCGTTTTTTCGCATGGGATGACAGTGACCGTTGAAAAATTCACGAAAACTGCCGTTTATTTTTTGAAAACCTCATAGCGTGAAGTTTATTTATTTAAATCTTTGTTTTCAATAATAGTACCAAGCATCTGCAGAATAATGTCATTTTAATGGATTCTTTATCAGAAACCTCCTATCTTGCGCCACACGAAATTCGACTAATCAGTGTTCGTTGGAAATACTCTTCGTTCTCACGTTCTTGTCTGATGTGGTCGCATCTCGCCTTAAAACTATTTCTGATTGCAGCAGTTGAACACACAACTAAAAAATTTTTTACAGATGATAGAGTATCCCTAATAGACCACATTACACAGAAAAAAAAAATATTGCGCTTACTTTTGTTTACTTTTCCATAGAAATTTAGTCAGTTGATTAAACAACTTTGTACTGGGAAGAGATTTTTTTTTTCTTTTTCTGTAATTTGATCAGGTAACGATACATGATCTACCCTAGTAATATTTTCACTTATTATTATAGGACCTTATATAGTTACTCTACAAAGACCGGTCAGGTCAAAGTTTCCTCTGCAAAGGGCCTCTGGCTAGGCCAGAGATTTTAGTTGATCTCCAAAGTGGCAGAAATGTGGCTGCGGACCCTTTTCTACTTTAAAGCCTTTCTTAATTAACTCTGGAGCGTCTTTCATAATTAATTTTATGGCGTAACACTAAAAACAAAATAGCGCGACGTGGGCTTTTAAGCAAAATTATACGTTATTAGTTCTAATTATGTGTTTCTAAGACTCTGTGATGTTAATTATACCTTAAATATTCGTTTTTATAGAGTCCCGTAACTCAACATGAAAAAAAGGAACCCTTAAACCACCGTCGTCTGTTTGTCTGTCTGTTCGTCGGTGAATACTCTTTTTTGGGGGCACTATTATTAGAGATATCAAGTTGAAATTAATACCTCCTACAAAAATCTCCATAGTGCTGTTAAAAAAGTATGCTTTAACTCATCGCGAAGATATTGCCCTTTCATCCATCCATCAGCCTGTTTCGTCCACTGCTGGACATAGGCCTTTCCAGGATTTCGTCACTCTTGGCGGTCCTCCTGGAAGAAATGTCCATACTCACACACGCTGGGCAGGCGGGTTGGTGAGTGCGGTTCCGAAACCCTTGCACCAGTGACGCCGATGCCCGTCACTAGTCTGTTTTTTATTAGGCCCGGCAATTGGGGATGGATATACTGCCAGGCAATGGTGGGCCGGCTAGTTTTGCCTGAGAGCTGGCCTCTTATTCTCCCCCGAGGGGTTTGCGAGTAAGATGGTGGTACCTCCACAGTCGAGCCTGACAGCAGCTCTACCACCTGGTACGGCACAAATAATACGAGAGAATTTTTTGGATCTTTTTAAAAATGTGTTGCAATAATGTAAAAAATACATAAACCTACTTTTAAAACGTTTCTTCAGAAATATTGTTGGATAAAATATTCACTCTACCTACCAAAAGGGTTAGCAAGACTCATCCCGTTAGGAACGGTTACCAATTTCTTTAATCTCAATAATTTAGCAGTTTATTTGATGGGAAAGTCTGTCCGTTAATAAATTATAACCTCCTATTCGAGATATATCTCTATTTAGGAGTAATATTTTATGCCACGTGTCGATTCGTGATGTTTTTGGTCTGGTTTTTATACCTATGTGCAAGCATGTAGATTTTTTGGTATACTATAACAATGTAAGTACCTACGTTATTACCTTATCATGTACCAAATATATTGTCACGACACATGAATTCCCGAGAGCTGTCAGAGGTGTTCCCAAGGTGAACGGTGTAATGCAATTCCACACTTGGTACACCCACTTTCCACCGACGATTCTTACGTCCCATACGTGATGAATGGTATTTTAAACTCACACTCTTGTTTTATAATTATAACCTTTTTATGGACCAGTTTTTTTTCCGTCTGCCCTTTTTAGTCAATACTATGAAAGGGTTTTAAATTATAATTCAATACAAAAATATAAAATCAAAATATTTATTTTGTAAAATAGTTATATAAAGTATACTTTTTACAGATCAGAATATATTTTATTTTGGATACATATTGACATAAATTGGGCAATTCAAACCTGGAGATAAACTATAAATTGTAATATACATCTTAAAATAACAGAAATAAAAAAAAAATCTTTACAACAATAGAATATGAAAAAAATATATAATGTGGGAAATGCATACAAAAAATATTAAGGTTGGGCTACAAAAATGTAATAAAATTATATAACTGCATAAAATAGAGAAATATAGCGATAAAAATATTATATACTTATACATAATGCAATGTACAAATAAGTTGATAAAATAAGTAATAAATACGGGATCCATTTTATCTATTGTATTCTCAAAAAAATACTCTATTTCATTTTATTTGGTTCTTAACCCCCACGAAAATACGTTTTTCTCTATTCACTATGTCTTATTTATTTTTTTAATACTCCTTCAAGTGTAGAATTATGATAAAAAGATAGAAGAATGATAGAAGTCACAAGAAGTTAACAATATGATGGACCACCTCATTGTGAACGATAAGATATCATAACATAACAAATATTTAACCAATTACAGCACTTAGCACTTCCCGCTTACATCTCTTCCATTATAGACGAATACATCACACAGTGAAAGTAATATTCCCTGTATATACCTAATTGCAAATACATAGGGTTGAGGTTTGAATGGCAGCAGATGCGTATTTACAAAGTCTGTTTTCATACAGGCCGCTTCTGTGAAATATGCGCTGTAGGAGCGACTCGGTGTTATATAACATAGGATTCAGGTTTGAATAAATGCATGTAAAGGAAAAAGCGGCAGGTTACAAAGCCTTTTTGGGGTTCCGTACCCGAAGCGCACAGGGGTCTACGGCTTTAACCGTAATAGGTAAAAAGTAATAATAAATAAATATACTGTATGTTTTCCTTATTAAAACACTAAATAAATAAATAAAGTTGAAATTTTCAATTTTCACAGATTTTCACTATGAGCTCTATCACGACAAATAATAAAAAATCCATTCATCCATCCATTAGCCTGTTTCGTCCACTGCTGGACATAGGCTTTTCCGGGATTTCGCTACTCTTTGTGGGCAGGCGAGTTGGTGAGCGCGGTGTTGAAACCCTTGCACCAGTGACGCCGCTGCCTTGTCTGTTTTATATAAGGCTCGGCAATTGGGGGTGGAAAAACCGCTATCCATCGGTCCCAGGCAATGGTGGGCCGCCTGGTTTTGCCTGAGAGCTGTCCTCTTACTCTCCCCCGAATAACTTCGGGAGGATTTGCGAGTAAGATGGTGGTACCTCCACAGTCGAGCCCGGCACCAGCTCTACCACCTACAAATAAAATATATAAAAAAAATTAAGGGAGTCCCCACCATATACAAGAAACCTCGAAAAAGTTGCATTATTTAAATGTTATTGGCTTTCACATAAAGACGGTAACACATGCAGGTTTTAAATTTAGTCAGATTGTAGGACATACTCTAAAGTAAAGTAAAGCAGACGACGCCAAGTTTTTTGTCAGGTGCTACCATTTTAGCGCCTTGTTTTTTGTAGTCTTGATGTTGCTTTGTTTGTTTTAAGGGTTCCGCATTGTATTGTGGGGTGGTACGGAACCCTTGCGCGATTCTGACTCACACTTGACAAAATTATTTATACCTGATTGTGGTATACACAGCGGACAAGACTGATTATATTTAATGCTTCTCGCCCGCGCTTATTCAATCTCTGCCCCGTTTTTGCCCTGGGCGTTATTTTATTAACATCCTTTGTAGCCTCTATGTTGACCAGGGCACTACAATGATAATAAAGAAAATTTAAAACTTAATTTAAATATTTCACATTCATATTTCAATTAGGATACATTTTAGCGTCTTCGATGCGAATAAATTTAGAACTGCAAACTGCCCGTTAGCCCAGAGCATCGATTAGGGTAAACCCTCCCATAACGGTGCATCTTTATTTATACAACTGCCTTAAGTGTTGGGGCGTGCCTTGGGAGTGGACTGCTTAATGATAATGTTTGGTAGAAGTGTCACGTGTACCACTGGCCAAAGTGACAATTATCCACTTTTCGCGGATATTAACACCTATTCTCGTGTAGCAAATATTAGATTTAGAGCTGCCATAACCTAGAACTTTTCATTGCAAAATAGGCTTTCACGCAGATGGATAAAAGTTAAATGAGCTTGTATTATTTTCGGTTTTGCAACTCTAAATTTAAGGTTTGCTGCACGAGAATAGGTCACATACCTCGCTTAAGTTCAAAACGGATGAGCATCGTCAACCTACCCCATGTCATCTCTTTAGACTAGGAGCCTTCTATCGGTAATCCTACCTGACTTAGTAACAGTTTTGAGACAATTGTCATTCAATATTTATCTGATTATAAACACAACGGAAATTACTTTTTTTGAAATGTCGCTAAGTTGTCCATGAAAATAGCAAACTGACTGCAGAGGTGACTCTGTCGGGAAAATGAACAACTTGATTTGTGGTGGTTGAAATTTTGAACAAGATTCTATTAAAATAAAGTTCTTATCAGTTTGCTCTCGAACATGGTTGTTACGTCTGGCGCTCCGGCTGAGAAGTACAAAAACAGTGTGTTTTTTATTTATTTTAAATAAAAAAATGAAATGAATTTCCAAAAAGTGACAAAACGGAAAGTTTTAGTCCCTTCCGATGATACCCGGTACCGTAAAAATATAATTTGATTACTCACTCGTCTGACATTGAATTATTCGGATAATTTTTTATTACCCATTCGGGAATCCAATCAATCCACGCAATTTGTATCGAATTATTTATAATTCGTCATAACCTTGCCACAGTTATGTCTGAATCGAATTTGGGATTATAATTGACTGAGATTAGATGATTGATTTCGATATTCATCGCTTTGGAAATTGAATACCTTTTTAGAGCATTAAAAGATTTAAAAATCAAATCGATACACATGTACAATGGATGTAATTATTAAGTGTTCGAATATTATTCTCTTGATAGACATAACCTTCTCCATAAACAGGAAGAAAACGCACAGTTTTTGTGGTGCTAATTACATTAAAATAAAAACATTAAAATTACGAAAATACTGGCCTTTTACAGCTGCATACGAAAATTTCTAGAGACCTCATATAAAAAAAAATGTCATTACTCAGTATTATCTATGGTCAATGTCGTTGTTACCACGGAGTAATATTTTGCGGGCAAAGGTTATATTCGTACACACACAGCTGTATAAGGACCGTATTTCTGAAATTTAAATATTTAAAAAAATATAATTAACGCCGTCAAAGAATCTCAAGTTTTTTTCCAGTTCATTCGAATGTTTATTCCTATTAACAGAAAAATATTCGAGCAATTTTAATAAATTCATCCGAATTTCTGAGAAAATTAAATATTAGACCAGGCTCGACCCCGATCCTGCCTATCGCGGTCCAGCGACTTGTCCGTTTTGTTCACTGACTCTTCTGAATTTTGTAACTATGTACTTGATACATCAGCTGGTAATGCACACATTGAACGCTCTTGAGGGCGTTTGTGGACTATTTAAGAAATTAGGTAAGTGTATGATGTAAGATAAATAGGATTATGTGTGTCTTGCGACTTCGTCACGACTGTTTAGGTCTTCGTACCACCGAATGAACACGGAATCCTTATAAGAAACACTTTGTTGCACTCACCACAATAAGAGAAACAGGTACATAATATTAATAAATACAATTTTAAAAATTCAGGTAATAAAATGTAAATGTATATAACCGTTCGGCTTTTCTTTATAATCATTTATGGATATATATATTAATAGTAGTAAAGATATGCACATAAATAAATTAAAATAAGATATTGTCCATAGTTGAAATATTTATTTAACGACCAAAAAGTTTTTATGCAATTTTGAAGCTGGCACATCCAACATAGTCTCATGTGCTGCTGTTCTGAATTTGAATACAAGAAACAAAAAAAAGGAACTTATTATGTATCACATGTATTGGCGTCGTCTGTTTATAGAGCAAAACATTCATTGTAGTTTAAAGTAAAAAACAAACATTTTATTCAGTAACGTGTATTGCCTCCCAAAGCATTTCTGATTGCATTCATGCGATTTGGCATTGAACTGATTAATTTTACGATTACATATTGAGGAATAATTTTCAATTCTGCCTCGATAGCTGTTTTCAGCTCCTGTAATGTTTGTGGCGCTGGATGACGAGCCCGAACGCGTCTTTTTAACTCGTCCCATAAATGTTCAATGGGGTTCATGTCAGGGCTTTTTGATGGCCATTGCATAAACGTGATACCAAAGTCTTGGAGGTAATTTGTGACAATCCCGCTGTGTGTGCGCGGCATTTTCATGCATAAAAATGAAGTTTGAGCCCACAAACTCGGCATACGGCATTACATAGGCCTCTAAACATTGCCGTTAACGATCAGCATTTAGTGATGGCATCCCAGGTCCTGACACAAACCCAAGTGCAGTTTTGCCTTCGGCGGAAATGCCTCCCCAGACGGTCCACGACCCATCCCCATAACTCACTCTCTCTTCTATGCAATACTGCATAAAAGCTCTCCTTGTCTTCGGTAGACCTTTCTCCTTCCATCATTACCATGAAGCATGATCTTTGTTTCGTAACTAAAGAGCCCCTGGCTCCATCGCATTTGCGTCCAGCGTAAATGTTGACGCTCGAACTGAAGGCGCGACATTCGGCGAGCGCGCTCTAGTTTCGGTCCATTGGCTGGCTTGCGCGATCTTAGTCCACGTTCTTCAAGCCTTCTCCTAACAGTACGTGCGCTAACAGCCACCCCGTGGAAGTCTTGAAGCTGTTTCTGGATCTGGACTGAAGTTAGGTGACGATTTCTCAAACTGGTCGTAAACGTAAACCGATCCTGTCGTTCCGTTGTCGCTCTAGATCGTGGTCCAAGTGAACTACGAACATATCTCCCAGTCTCAAGGTATCTATAGTACACTCTTTGATCAGCGGACCGGCTTATATGGAGTCGTCTACTCACGTTTCTCTGGCTTAAACCGGACCAAAGGAGTGCCGTAGCTTGCGCCGCTACTTCAGGCGAAGTATCCATAATTTAAATCCAAAAATGGTTTCCATCCATCCATCCATCAGCCTGTTTCGTCCACTGCTGGACATAGGCCTTTCCAGGATTTCGCCGCTCTTGGCGGTCCTCTCGGAAGAAATGCCCATACTCACACACGCTGGGCAGGCGGGTTGGTGAGCGCGGTCAGGCGAAGTATCCATAATTTAAATCCAGAAATGGTTTAAATTTTAATAAAAACAACGTAGGAACTTATTCACATCCGTCGATTTAAAAAAATGTCAATCAAACCTCCAATTTAAAGTACCTGTATTTTGATGTTTTCTTAGATAATAAACACATGGAACTCTTCATTTGTTTTTCGAGTTTACGAATTTTAGTTTGGAATCATTTTCCACGTCAAATTGGTGTTGAATGTGCCAGCTTCAAAATTGCATAAAAACTTTTTGGTCGTTAAAACGATATGGACGATACAAACTGAAAATGCGGGGTTGCTCGATTTAGGTATCCGGGAGTGTATAAGGTGACTTTTGTTTATATAGCCAATTTCATACTGGAGACTGAGTAAGTGGTGCGGACCATGGTTCAATGACCCTGTTTGTGAAATGCGTAAAATATTTTTTATGCCTCTATACTTGTTTAAGAACAACCTCAACTCGATTAGTATAGAAAGTCTAAATTATATTTTGCGTATTTCACACAAGGGTCATGGTCCTTTGTCCTGACCACATGAAATTGTATATATGAACGAAAGTCATCTTATATGTCTAACTTAAAGCAATAAAACATCCGAAATCACCAATTTAGAAATCTCTTATCTGTTATTTTTGAGGTAGGAAACCTTCAAAAGAAGTAAGACTGCAGATATCCATTTGACACGATCCTAACACATACTTGTGAAGGCGCTTGACTTGGCCTTATTGTTGATACGACGACGGTAACTCACTAAGAAGTTATAATTTCAAAATGAGCTAAATACATAATGTACACACACGGCCACGCGGTGCAGTATGACGTGACGTTTTGTACTATCCTGCCGATTATCGGAGGACTTCATCGCGGGCGCACTCCACGCCAACGGAGTGACATCATATTTTGGGCAGGATATAGAAATGAATATCTGGGAGGAATTGTGGTTAGTTAGTTCCCGTCAAATAATTTTATTTCAAAATGACACATAGTCACATAACTAAACACTCTTTTATACAAAAGTACTCAACTCAAATTAATTTTTCAAGACAAAAGAAGAATTTTCATACAACCACGAGCATTGAAATAGTAATTAATGACTTCAATATCAGTATGAATTAATGACTTATCTACATTGAAAAATTAACCCCATATGTACCATAACAGCTGAATAAACACTGAATTAGTGAACTAAGTAATGTTTGAAGCTCGCGCGGCCTGGCGATACTGAACAGTATGTCAAAAAAGAGTTGAAATAAATATTGACGGAACTATTTTTCTTTCACCTGGTTACACCAAACAAACAAGTACAAAATCTGTTAAATATATTACCTAAAATAAAAGTTTAAAGTTCAATATTCATTTCAACTGTTTTTTGACATACTGTAAAATATATGTAGTATAGGTAGTAGGGTTGCCAGGTCTGTAATTCGTTCAGCTGGATTTATTGGCTATTGTAGGTAGTGGGGTTGCCAGGTCTAAAAGTCGTTCAGCCGGATTTATTTATTAAGAATACCGGGCACTAGTAAAAATAGTGAAAAATAGTTGTGTCGATTCGGTGTAACACGAAATGACTTATTTGACAGGACTAAACTTAATTCAAGCATTCTGTCTTTTTTATGTATCGAAAAGACAAGGACAGAACGCATAAAATAAGGTAAGTCCTGTCAAATAAGATAGCTCGTGTTACACCGAATTGACAACTTTATCTGAATTTTTAATAAAAACAAAATTTTTCGTTTCTTGAATCTATTTTAATTTACTAAAGTTGCACCAACTTGACGACGCGACGTTAAATTGTATGAAGTTTTATGCGCGCTGTCACACGCAATGAGATTTTCGTCCTACTCGCGCGAAATTGGCGCCATCAAGCTGTCGCGCGATGACACACCATCCGGACTGGCTTGACGTCGCGGCGTCTAATTTGGTAGTACTGGCATGCGGCATCGGCAATTCTTTATCAAGACGCCTGGCAACCCTACGTGTAGGAAACTGTTCCTACTCTACACAATTCTGGTGTTTAGCTGAAAGTGCTTATAACGTGGCAATTTGTCAGCGGGGATCTAATTAACGCAACAAGAAACAAACTATGTAACAATAAACAACTTAGTTCGGTACTGGAAATGAGAGCCGTAAATTAACTTACATTTCCAACTTACTTATATATAAGGTGACTTTAATTTATGCAGCCAAACTTCTACTGTACGCTTGGTAAGTGATCAGTAACACGGATCGATAACACCTAACGCACCGACATACGGGCGAGTTTATAAAGAGCGCTCTCTCTAAACTCGCCCGTATTTCGGTGCGTTAGGGTTCAGGCGTTTTTGTTTGGAACTCAATTATTTCCTAAACTAAGGGTGTCCGCAGGTATAACTCTTGGGAAAAGTGGTTATAATGTAAAATAATATAAAATATGTGGTTTCATTTAATGGTCGCACTCTATTTACACCCGGTATATAATATATATATTTTTTTATATTATCCAAAATTTTCCATATTTTTCTCACGCACTCTAATGCAATGTTATCTCAAGCCAAGCCGAATTAGAGAGCGTAATAAGTGTCCATTTTTGATGGAACTCTATTCAAAGACCTAAACCTATAGATACTTCTATAACTATTCGTTGCCTAAAATATATTTGGACTGGCTGTTTGAGTAATGCTTTGTTTAAATTTCAATTCAATATTTCATAGCGGAAACATAGAGGCATGATAATTCATCTGATAAACAATGCTTCCAATTTATGGTAAAAAATCAATAAGCAAGATACCGGCAACTTTATCCCCTAACACTCTCTTGGTTGTGCACGTAGATAACCTCTGTAATGAAGAACCTTAGACACTGTAATAGGGATGGTTGTGGAGTAGCAGAGGTGTCTATCTCGTGGTCAGTTATAGGAGACAGCTGGACTGATAAGCCTATAAATAAACCCGACTGGGCCGGCTTTTGTCGTTTTATCTGCTTGTTTTAAACAAAAGTTACAAGTTTCAGTAATATTCAGGCTTTATGAAAGCTGCCAAAATGGAATCAATACTGCCAAATAGAGAGTAAATTTAATAAATTCTCACAGCCGAGATAGTTTTCATGCTGATTCTATTTCCTATTTCATGTTATGAATAAAGTTATGTTTTGCTTTTTGTAAGCTTTTTATTTAAGACTAGCTTTTGTCCGCGACTTTTCCGCGTGGGTTTTGTATGTAAATTCAAATCAGATTTTCCCATATAACTTCAACATCCCGTCAGGAAAAACGATTTTTCTTACAAAAGTACACTTACACCCATTTAGGGGTTGATTTTAGAAAAATCCTCTTAGTAAACCCGTAATCCTAAATTTATTTTCAATAATTTTACGCCAATTTTTAACTCACAGGCAATACGATTTTCAAAATTTTTCACCCCGTTTCACTGTTAAAGGGGATGAATTTTGAAAATTGCCCTGATACTTATTTTATCATATTTTATTATTAACAGTATCTGTACCAGCTTTCAAATTGATACACGAATGGAATACGATTTTCGATACAAACGTTTTCACCCCATTTTACACCTTCAGGGGTTGATTTTCGAAAAGGAGCAGGGTCTTGTGATGGAGTGTTCTCAATCGCTTCGTAAACGGCTTGAAAAAGCTCAAACACTACCTTTTTACTGCAAATGAAATCAAAGCAAAATCAAATCAAAATATTTATTTTTGCAAAATAGATACATAAAGTATACTTTCTACAAGTCAAAGTTAATTTTCACAATATTATATATCTTTAGAATATATAAAAATATATAATAATACGGGAAATAAAATATACACCTGCATAAAATAGATGAATCTAGGAATAAAACTATATAGAACATCACAATTTTTCGGGAGTCTACATTCAAAATTTCGATTGCATAGTGGGAACGAGCTCTGCAAAATGAAGTTTTTGTTTTAACTTTTGACTCCTTTTTTGAACCCCTTGGGGTGCGAATTTTCCAAAATCCTTTCTTTGTACCTGTTCTCACCCCTGTGTAAAAAAAACGCAAATATGATCAGTATGTTTTTTTATTAGTATAGATATACTAGCTGTTACCCGCGGTTTTCGCTCGCGTAGTAGGAGTATTAGTATTTTATAGACTTTTTACAAGTTTCGTCGTCGATCAATCAAAACTCAATTTTTCCAAATTAATATAGCTTCTGTTGTTATCACTAAAGAACTATTTTGGAATGAAGAAAATTTAGTTTTGAACTAAATTTAAAGCCTTGAGAATTATGCAGAATCGATAGCCTTAGATTACCTCTTAATAATATTAGTGTAGATAGAAAATTATAACTCTAGAAGCACTTGTAAACGCATGACTTTACATTATTTTAGGCAAAATAAATATAAGTATGTAAAATATCTCATGTAAGCGAAAATCGTGCACAAATATGACTGCATTCGGTCGTGTATCTTAAATTGGCCTAGATGTGGAATGACAGGCAGATTTTATGTTACCTCACTTGCTTAACTATCTATATGTAGGTTACATGGTTTCATATGGTTCAACATATTACATTATGAATATCAGATATTGTAATAGGAAAACATAAATATGAGGCGGTCGGCGCAGAAGTGGCCTGTCTTTTCCAGACACAAATAATTTTAATCGTGTCTGGAAAAGATAGGCCACTTCTGCGCTGACCGCCTCATATAAGGTGACTTTTGTTTATGAAGCCAAATCCATACTCGAGACTCGGCGAGTGATCAGGAACCTTTATGTGAAATACGCAAAGTAAAATTCAGACTTCCTTTACTATTAGAGTCGATGTTGTTCTTGAATGAACAAGTATAGAGGAACAAAAAATATTTTTCGTATTTCGCAAACAGGGTTATTGAACCTTGTTCCTGACCAGTTACCGGGTCTGCACTATGAATTTGGTTATATAAACGAAAGTCACCTTATATACCGGATATAAATATCATCATATTTTATAGCAGTGTTCCATCCATCCATCAGCCTGTTCCGTCCACTGCTAGACATAGGCCTTTCCAGGATTTCGCCACTCTTGGCGGTCCTCCTGGAAGAAATGCCCATACTCACACACGCTGGGCAGGCGGGTTGGTGAGCGCGGTGCCGAAACCTTTGCACTAGTGACGCTGCTGCCCGTCACTAGTCTCTTTTATATAAGGCCCGGCAATTGGGGATGGATAAACTGCCATCCCTCGGTCCCAGGCAATGGTGGGCCGCCTGGTTTTGCCTGAGAGCTATTCTCTTACTCTCCCCCGAATAACTTCGGGAGGATTTGCGAGTAAGATGGTGGTACCTTCACAGTCGAGCCCGGCATCAGCTCTACCACCTATAGCAGTGTTACCAGACCTAAACTTTAATTTTTAATTACATGGAATTGTAACAATTCAATGAAAGGGATGGAGCTCTACAAGTAAAAGAGAAACGATACAGTTCATCTCGCTTCCTTGGACAACTCCATCCCTTTCCTTGAACTGTCACAATCCCATGTAATTAAAAATTAAAGTTTAATACTTAAGGTGGTAGAGCTGATGCCGGGCTCGACTGTGGAGGTACCATCATCTTACTCGCAAATCCTCCCGAAGTTATTCGGGGGAGAGTAAGAGAACAGCTCTCAGGCAAAAAACCAGGCGGCACACCATTGCTTGGGCCCGATGGATGGCGGTAAATCCATCCCCAATTGCCGGGCCTTATGAAAAATAGACTAGTGACGGGCAGCGGCGTCACTGGTGCAAGGGTTTCGGCACCGCGCTCACCAACCTGCCTGCCCAGCGTGTGTGAGTATGGTTATTTCTTCCAGGAGGGCCGCCAAGAGTGGAAAAATCCTGGAAAGGCCTTTGTCCAGCAGTGGACGAAACAGCCTGATGGATGGATGGAATGAAGTTGTAATGAACACAATTGTTTGAAGACTCCGAATCTGTTGCGACGACTTTGGCAAGGTTCAACTGTGCATAATTTTCGTTTATTTTAATATGTATACAATTTTATGGGGCAAATAAAAGATATTATAGGATTTTCATTAACAGTAATAAAGTCGATCGTAAAGTAATGCTAAAAGCATCCGTAGCCTGGATCCAGATGGTTACAGCAGAGTTGATGAGGTATATAAAACTGCATAATGGTTTCGTCATTGGCCTCTGTCATTATTATCATTATGATATGACGTTATATAGAGTGATCTTTAGACACTGCTTCCCTGTAACTCTTATATCATACATAAAGGTTTTTGATGACTTTCAATATTCGTATAAAAATATACCGTTTTTTTTTAAATATTGTACTGCTGCTGGGATTTCTATGTGCTAGGGTCTTATAATATTGGCGTCAGGCTTGGCAAAACTGTGCAAGGTGTCATTAATTTATGCAGCCAAATTTATACTGGAGGTTTGGAAAGTTCTGTATCAGGGATCGACAAAAATATTTGCATTTTCACAAAAAAAGTTGACTTCCCATAGTAAATGACTCAGGACTGGGCTTGCGTATGTAGCGGACACTAAAACAAACTATTTACGAATTTTACAAAAAGATAATTGAACCTGGATACATGAAAAAGGAGACGAATAAAAAAATTGTTTTTCTCGTCATGAGGAGCGTCATTATCTAGAACTTAATAAAGAGATGGGGTGCCATCAAAGTTGTTAATTTTAGACCATTTTTGATACGGGGTCTATCTCAAAATTTAAACTAGTTAGGATTTTGGAATTTTCTGTATATTATGTGCTCTATACTCTATTTAAATAATAAATACTGAAAATGCCGATTTTTAATGTAGGCTTAGGGTTACGTATCCGAATACTCGACCAACTTTATTTTGCAGTTTTGTTTCATACAGTTTCTAGGTAACGATAAGTTTGTAATTTTTATTCAAATCATATTTTAAGTCTATTAACTTATCAGAATGGTACGGAGCCCTCAAGGCGCGAACCCAACTCGCACTTGACCGGTTTTTTCTTACATGATCATTTGATCATTGATATATAAATGGTTCAAAAGATAAAGTGCCTTGGCTTAAAAAGGGGTATGTTTCATTTCATGCGATCTGAACCTTCTAGGATAATCATTTTCATAAGTGTAAAGTGAGTCAGCGGATCCTGCCCCGATAGCTCGCTCTAAAGGTTGGCGTGCGATTTGTCGTTCCAATTTGAGGAATTCTATTCCAAAAAGCAATTTTCGAGGAATGTGTTTGTTCCTCGCCTCATTGTGCACGCGATTCGATGAAATATGCCTCTCCGTTCTTTTCGTGAATTACGTGTACCCTTTCCAAAACATTTGAGAAGGTTGGACCGCCTTAGCTAGTAGTTAATCATACCTATATATAAAGTGTTTACCATTCACTAAAACCATACTACTTTATTTATTTAATGAAGCAACTTATCTCTTGTTTGTTTTGTTTGTATACATTCTTTATTAACATAATAACACGTTCAGTACAAGACAAAGTCTGTAAATAAAAATATTATCGAAGGTATATAAGGCAGGCTAAAGACACTTCTTGAAATTTTTATTAAATACAATATAATTATCCATCCATCCATCAGCCTGTTTCGTCCGCTGCTGGACATAGGCTTCCAGGATTTAGCCCCTCTTGGCGGTCCTCCTGGAAGAAATGCCCATACTCACACACGATGGGCAGGCGGGTTGGTGAGTGCGGTGACGAAACCCTTGCACCAGTGACGCCGCTGACCGTCACCAGTCTGTTTTATATTAGGCCCGGCAATTGGGGATGGATATACCGCCATCCATCGGTCCCAGGCAATGGTGGGCCGCCTGGTTTTGCCTGAAAGCTGTTCTCTTACTCGTACTCTCCCCCGAATAACTTCGGGAGGATTTCCGAGTAAGATGGTGGTACCTCCACAGTCGAGCCCGGCATCAGCTCTACTACATAATATAAAATTATATTTAGTGACAATGACAATAGAAGAAAGCTATAAACCGAAACACTTTTTTCATGAATTTACCTATTAACTTGAAATATTATGACGGGCGCATAACGAATTAAGAAATCAATAAAAAAAAGTTTTCCTATTACAGATTTCGGTAAAAAATATTATCTCACCTTTTTTTTAATGCTTTGCTCTACTCGTACTTAAGGGCCCATTAAACCTCAATTCGCAGTCCTGCTCTAACACTTCTGCTTTTTAACAGTCTATCCTACTCTAATCAGATGCCGCGGACGAAAAAAGTCTGTTATTTTGAAATCGCGGCCAAACTGATGATTTTTTCATTTTTATGGGACGTTTCAGATCAAATTTCAAGTATTCATAGAATGCTATCGGTTTATCGTACGGTTTGGAGGTAACTATGTAATTTTTTTCCATCGAGATAATTTAATGGAATGAACTTTTCACAACAACATGGACATAGCATTAGTCCTCAACTTTATCATATATTAATTTCAGAGTGATTGTTGCAGTATTTGTTGGTATAAAACAGGATCATGCGAAGCGAAGTGAGATAAAAGTGCTTTGTGTTTGTTTTCATTCCTGAACCTTAGGGTAACCTTGTATAATCGTATCAATTAATCTCAAGTTCCTTTGCAGTTATCTAAAGACTTTGAAAGTCAGGTAAACATGCTCCATCTTCGCCTTAAGTTAGCTTCGTCTTTGAACTCCAACTATGCGTAAGAACAAAAAGTTTGTCAACAATTTCTCCGTTTGTAAACTTAGAGACGGGATAAAAGGGTTCAGTTATTTTCTTTATTTTATTGAACTTTCAAGTAACTTGTTGCTGCGACACACTTTCCTTTTTAACTTACCTTAAACATGTATGATCTTTTTCAGAAAAATATATTTACTCCAAATTGTTTAATGTATTATATTTTCTATCGCATTCTGATGTTTTTTTTTAATATTAATATTTATATAAACGTGCCTTTTGTGTACCTATTACAAATTAAACTATTTGAATTCTAACGGTAATTTAATCCAACTTCCTTGCACTATTTAGCAATGAGCTTAGGTTGGGGGAGGCACTATGGGAAAAAGATTAACAAGTCCTGGATCGTGTCCCCTTATCGAAGGTCTGACCATTGAGCTTATTCTACGATTTTTACATACTCAAAATATCTGCAATTTTTTTAATATTCACATATGCCTTTACACTCTAATGCAGGTACGGGCAACCTTTTTGAAGTCGCGGGACAAACAATTATATGCTCATGAATTCGCGGGCCATATGTTGAGGGGTATAGTACACAAAAACAACGACGCAATCGGTGAACCGTGGATTTAATTTTTATTAATTGTAATTTAAGTTTCTTAATAAACTAGAAAAGTTACATTGTAATGTTTTTTTATATACAGGCAATGAATTTTGCAATTTTTTATAGGTCGGTCTGATTCGTGACTCAGATTTATTGATTTTATGCCTGTATATGTTATAGTGTAAGTGGTAGAGCTGATGCCGGGCTCGACTGTGGAGGTACCACCATCTTACTCGCAAATCCTCCCGAAGTTATTCGGGGGAGAGTAAGAGAACAGCTCTCAGGCAAAACCAGGCGGCCCACCATTGCCTGGGACCGATGGACGGCGGTATATCCATCCCCAATTGCCGGGCCTTATATAAAACAGACTAGTGACGGGCAGCGGCGACACTGGTGCAAGGGTTTCGGCACCGCGCTCACCAACCCGCCTGCACAGCGCGTGTGAGTATGGGCATTTCTTCCAGGAGGACCGCCAAGAGAAGCAAAATCCTGGAAAGGCCTATGTCCAGCAGTGGACGAAACAGGCTGATGGATGGATGGATATATTATTATTTGTTGAATTTAACCTCTCTTATGTCCCTGAAAGTATTAAAGTTGCAGGAAAACAACGAATCGCGACTTTTTGGTAAAAATGTAAGTCCGATTTTATATAGGTTGAAATAAAATCAACCGACCAAATGTATACTGGAGACTCAGTTAGTGACCAAGAACTAAGTTCAGTAGCCCTTTTGACCAATTTCGAAAAAATAATATTTTAGCTCCCTTACTGGTTGGACTAGTTTAAGTACAATTCCAAGTGCAGCTACTATGGGGTATAAAAATTTTTTTTTTCGAATTTCGCCTGGAAGGTCATTAAACCTTGTTCCTGATGACAAACCGAGTCCGCGGCCCTTGGTTGCCCATATATGGTCTAATGTATGCATGAACTTTCACATAAATTGAAGAATTTCTTGTGACTTTTTGTTCTGAACCTTCTTATACGACTTGATGATACTAAATTCAAAATGATCTGGAAAATATCTTTATCTTGTCCCATTACTTACAAAAATTGTATCCTTTACACTCGGACTTGATAAACAATACCTACCTCCAACGTACTTGACGCCCATCCACACAATGATGAGGGTGACGACGTGATGGTAGATGTGCAGGAAGGAGGCCTGCCTGTCCCGCTTCCTCAGCACGAAGAACATGGTCTCGAAGAACTCGAACAGCTTGATGACGACCGTCCACCACAAGAAGCTCAGCATGCGCAGAGGCTCAGGGTCGTTGGAGTAGTCGGGCAGCACGCAGCCGAAGTGGTACGTGGTTGTCCACCCAGATGTCGCTATCTGGAAGGGGAGAGAACTCGGGTTCTTATTTCCCGTAGCTTGTCTAGGTACGAATAACAAATTCGTATACCATCCATCCATCGCATTCGCCTTCAAACGCGCCCGTGATTGGCTAGAAATTACATTATACATCATTTTTGGCCAATCACGACGATTTTTGAATGATCAACGAGCTATGTGATGGATATTGCAGTTAGACGATAAGAGGGCTGGTGCCTCTTTGTCTTAGTTCAGCCATCCATCGCTGTGGCCTTCAAAGGCTTCACGACGTCTTAGTTACCCCGCGGTCCGAATTAATTATAAGCTATCTTACAGTTCATTCAAATTCACGCCGTCCTTATCGCACTTACTAAAAAAATGGTGTGCTATCTCTGACTCACTCACAGATTGAGCGATGTAATTCTATTTCGGACCGTATGGTTAGAGAGCAGGTGCATCTATGAAGTGCTTTTTTAAATCAGATATTGCGGGAAAATGAAATGTCTATCGCACAACGAAAGAGATAAACATATCTGTAAAAGTGCGCGGCCGGGTAGTGCGGTGAATCAAGAAAAGGTTGGATATTGCTGTTATTTAGGGAATAATATTTAATATAAATTCACACGAGAGCTTTTTAAAAAAAAGCGTTGTTATGTTTTAGATAATTTGCTTTTATGTTTACAACAGTCATTATTGTTATTTTACTTTATTAGATTGGACGGACTTCTGTTTTGAACTGAAAAAATAGTCTTGACTTTGCAATTTTTTCGATGCAGCGAATTTTTCTCTATCACGTTTTAGGCTTCGTTATCGTCCCTATCTATTGTAGTACGTGAGTTCTACTGTTTTAAAATCTATATTTTTACTCCCTATGTACCTATGCCGATCGAATCATATACAAGAGAGGCCTTTCCAAGATTTCGCCACTCTTGGTGGTTCTCTTGGAGATGTTCATGAAAGTTGTTCAACACGACTAGGTTGAGTAAAATATTTCTATGGAAAAGATGTTACCTTGTGTACCAAAGATAAAACATTTTTTGTCATTTTATAATTTTATTTTACAACTAACCTTTGCCCGCTGCTCCGCCCACGTTTATTCAATCTTTGGTCCGTTTTCGGCTTGGACGTTATTTTAGGAACACCCCTTGTAGCCTATGTGTTGACCAAGATCACTACGATAATAATAAAAACAGCATCCAAATCCGTTAACTGGTTCTCGAGTTAAAACGGAACATACAGGCAGACAAAATTCTAAAAATTGTGGTTTGGGCTCAGTACAATACCAACAACCCATTTCATTTAAAGTTTCGCAAAAATATTCAATGTATAGATATGACTTTTTTACTTCTTTATTATTATTGTTAGTATAGACTAATATATACTTGATAAGTTTTTGATTTCAAAGATTCATCTATAATAATCATTTCTTCTATCCCTTGGAGCGGTGTGTGACAGCTGAATAAACCTTATTGTAACTTAATGAATACGTTATAGTACAACATCTCTGGGACAGCCCTTCGGGACTTTAATAGATCGGTTTTCTATTTCTTTAGGTAAATCTTTCACCCGTAATGGAGCTATTCGATAGAACAGAGATTATTTATCTTGGAACTTATCTCGAAGGAAACCTTGAAGCTAATAACCTGCCATCGGCAGAAGCACGTTTTAGGTAAATATTGTCAAATACGAGTAAGTACACGGAGTTTTTAAGTTGGGCTTATCTCCTGAGCTAACTTCTCCTGAGCTAATGAGATCTAATTTGTCTTTCTAATGAGACGCGTAGTTTCAACGAGTTATATTTCCCTGGAAAGCCTTCTTTATAAAGGTGAAGCACGAATTTAAATGTATCAAAGAATCTTCGCTCTTATAGCAACGGAACATAGTTCAAATCCAATTAAAGCAAAGGTATTTAAAAATAAAATTAAAATAGTTACGTAAAACGTAAGCAATAGCCAATAGAAAAGCACAAAATATTTCGAATCTTTTGCCCCAAAATAACTTGGACCTAGAAAATTCGATAAGCTACGTTTACACTATGCCAAGTTAGTAGTTGGCGACTAGACTTTTGCCTGCCTTTTATCCAATCACTCTGCTCTACGGTTCTGTCTCCATCCATCAGCCTGTTTCGTCCACTGCTGGACATAGGCCTTTCCAGGATTTCGCCACTCTTGGCAGCCCCCTGGAAGAAATGCCCATACTCACACACGCTGGGCAGACGGGTTGGTGAGCGCGGTGCCGAAACCCTTGCACCAGTGACGCCGCTGCCCGTCACCAGTCTATTTTATATAAGGCCCGGCAATTGGGGACGGATATACCGCCATCCATCGGTCCCAGGCAATGGTGGGCCGCCTGGTTTTGCCTGAGAGCTGTTCTCTTACTCTCCCCCGAATAACTTCGGGAGGATTTACGAGTAAGATGGTGGTACCTCCACAGTCGAGCCCGGCATCAGATCTACCACCGGTTCTGTCTAGTGACCGTCTAAATGAAGCTAGAAGTCCAGTAGGAAGGCTCTTTTCATCGGCTGTCTTTCGCTCAGCTTCAGTTCGTTTCGACGGACTTCGGTTCATGTCCGCTTCGGTTCGGCTTATGCAAAAAACTGCAAATGGCGGCACCACTTACTTTGTCTATTTGAGTCTTTCGGTCTCTACCTTTAGTATTATCCAGTCCAGCAACTATTAACATTAGGTTAGTGACAGTACTTTTAACTCTTTCTTACTCGGGTTCCTACTCTGTCCGTGTTAACTCATGTGGTTTTTTGTGACGTAGCACGTCTCAATTGTCGCGTCTTCCAATATATCAGCCTGTTTGTAAATCCATTACTAACTCTTCCAGCGTTACCTAGAGAAACACCTTGATACATAGATACCGTGCCACAAAAGTTGTCTCATACTTTCGTGAATTTTCGAGCATAAACCAATGTATTTGCAACTTTTATTAGGTTAGTTTTGGCCTGCGCCTAAGACGTGTTTTGTGCACGTGGCCTTAATTAAAGATCCGCCCACGCAATACGAATTCGCAAAATAAGGCCTGTTCCTAAGAGCTTAGTTTGTTTGGGTTTCGCTGGAAAGGCTTCTCGCGGTTCAGTTATATTTTAGTTTCAGGCTTAAATTCGGACGCTATTCCAATAAACTTAGTTTATTTGAAAGACTGAAGAGTCCTTACCCCAACGCTTATTCTAAACCAAAAGGCTTCCTTATTCGTATTTACCCCACATGCGAACGGAGTGATCAAATAATTGCTTAATGCAGTGGAAAAGGTAGGAGGCTCAGATACACGCTTTGATACTGGATGTTGCTGAAGTAACGCTTAAGCCGAAAACTGCAGATAGTATTTTATCGATTTAAAATCCTCTTTCATGTGGTAGTCTGATGAAATTACAACGGAAAGGATAAGAAAGTCAATCTCACTAGTTTTCGGCTTCATCTAATTTATTTACGCCCTTCTATTAGATGTAACGCTTCGTGAACGCGGCTCGTGAGTGGTAGGGTCAAATTGTTGAAGCTTACATTCGAAATTGATGTTACATACAATATGTAACATCAGAAATCATTACATATTGACTGATTCGTGATGATCAGGGCAATTCCAGACATGAATTTCGTGTAATATTTGGATATTAGAGATTCTGAACTACGGCAAGATTTTTCTTACGTAACGTGATTTATAAAGGTTATTAAATACTAACTATATCTTTGAGAGATTCCTGTTTAGAATTCTATTTATAGGGAGACAGCGATCATAGCTGTCTGATACTTTTTTACATGTCGACATTTTGGCACTTTAAGGGACCGTTTCACCAGTGGTGCAAGGGTTTCGGCACCGCGCTCACCAACCCGCCTGCCCAGCGTGTGTGAGTATGCGCATTTCTTCCAGGAGGACCGCCAAGAGTGGCGAAATCCTGGAAAGGCCTATGTCCAGCAGTGGACGAAACAGGCTGATGGATGGATGGAATAGGCTTAAATAGTGACTTAGAAAGAGGAAAAGAATAGTAATTGTTCAATTAACATATAAATATTTAGTAAATTTAAAGTTACACGTTTTATTGTTCTCTCGTATTTCAAATTGAAACGAGTGATTTTAGTTTGAAGATTGCGCTTGTTTTCTGACCTGCCGAACTACACTTCGGGAAATGCTGGCTCACAGGCATTCTTCAGTTAGATCATTACTCAAAGTTATAAAGGTGTTTCGGTCTCGTTTCTGTTTTGACGTAGAAGCTTGGGTTTGTGCAAATTACTCGTGTAGTAATCAAATAAGTCTCTAAATTAAATACTCCCTACAAATAGGATTATTGTGTTCGTGTCTAAAAAACTACATATTTTGTCAAACCTAAGCAGATTAACAACATATTAAAGCCGGTTCTGAAGGCTTTAATTTTAGTTTTACTACGCACTGTCAAAACTTAGATGTTTCCAAAGTAATTTAGCTAGTGTTCCTAACTTTTAAGGACTATTTTGCAATGAAGCAAATTTAGTTTTAACAGCACTAAAACTAAAATTAAAGCCTTCTCAATCGGCTCTATTGTCACGACATGAATGCCCGAGGGGATTTCAGTTGGAGGTCTTTGTAAGTCACAGTCCACACTTGTAACACCCGTTTTTCACTGTCGATTGTTACGTCCCAAACGTGATAGGTATTGCCGTACTACGGGAACAAACAGACTAACAACTTAACGTACCTTCCGAAGCATGTAGGCCAAAGGCAAAATTAATTAATGTGCAACGTGGGGTTTGAACCGACGACCCCTAGGTTAGCAATATTGAACGCTACACGGCCACAAAGGCGGCGGATATTAAATATTCGTTTTTTAAATATTGAAGTGGTAATCCACGGCCGCTGTAAAAATCATCTGTGAAGATGCTGTGGCCAATGATAATAATTAGTTTGATCGATTGATGTTGTATGTTGTCACTTCTTTTAATATAAATAATTAGTTTACAACTGTTTCCATTAAAGGAAATAACACGCTGGTGTGTTGCTAAATCCAGTGCGTGATCGGGCGGCCTAGGCCTTCTATAAATATACATAATGTTAATTTGTTATCTCCTTGGGATAGAGAGCTCCTCACGTCCAGATTTACTTTTCTGCTTCTCTGTACTGCAATGATATAATGTTGAGAGGGGTATCCCAGCAAAATGCTGTGCGAAGCCCTTTCTTGCTTCCTTTTACCTCGTTTGTATATATACATAAAAATAAATAAAAAAACTGCACTTATCTCCAATAAATTGCCGTGCAGTTTCACTAATCAATTATTGTCTTATTTTTGAATACCAAAAATATTGACTGATTTCATGCATCTACACCTCAAATTGACGTTATTTATATTCGAACAAAACACGAATGATTAGAGAATTTTATAAGTAAAATATTACACAAATAAAATGTTCGAATTAATAATTGCGTCCATGTAAAAATTACAATTTTCGCCTATTTTGTGCTATTTGGAGACGCAGCTATCGACGTAACAGCCACTTTCCCGTGCACGCTGATATAAACGTTATTTCAATGCCTTTTCCGCCGATATTTGTACCGACACAAGTCTAGTTGTTAATTTATGTCTAATTTGTTATGATGATAGATAAATGATAGATAAATCGCCAAGTTTTTACAATATAGAAATCTATTTCTATCATAGTTTTGAGAAACAACTACTGATTACTGCAAATACGTCCAGGGTACCCGGGACTGTTAG
This sequence comes from Ypsolopha scabrella, assembly GCA_910592155.1. Lineage (NCBI taxonomy): Eukaryota > Metazoa > Arthropoda > Insecta > Lepidoptera > Ypsolophidae > Ypsolopha > Ypsolopha scabrella. The sequence goes on from OU342978.1 coordinate 3,714,881, forward strand.
ATACAAAAGGCTACATGCACAACTTCAAATGAGCATATCACATCGTTTAACTTGGTTAATAGCCTTTAATGGGTATAGTAAAAATAATATAGACAGTAGACTATAAGGCTGATATATTCATCTTAGAAAAAACGAAAAATCTTTATTTACGCTCGATAGAAAAAAATTACGAAGTTACCTCTAAATTTCATGTTTTTCGAGTGTTGAAGTACCTTCCTTAAATCATATAGCCATGAAATTTGTATTAAAAATAAGTTAACAAATGACATCGTCAACTCGTCTTAGAATATTTAAAAAATTTAATCTAGAAGTAGTGTTATTAAATAAAAGCGCAGATTTTTGTGGGCACGTGTTTCTTGGTGGTCGTAACAGCCACGGCTGAGAGCGCGCTATTTTATACTAAAAGGAAACGTCGTAGAGTTCGGTTCTGATTGATGCAAAATGAAGTGCTCAATCTGACCCTACTTATATGCAGCGGCTGTTTCGGCTGTCGCTGGTCACTGCCTTCATGGCGAAACGAAGTCCCTGGACAGACCCTGCTTTCATTCTCCCACTTTCCGGGCGAGCGCCTTCATCCTGGATCTCATCGATGGCGCTATAGAGGTCAAGCATATGCCCATTGTGTAAAGAGCTACCGTACTTACGAGTTCATTGGATCACCATTATGAAGTCCGTTACACAATCTAATTATGCATTTCCTTTATTTACTTAGGATCGCATGTTTAATACAATTTACAGTTCATTTGTTGACAGCGAAGCCTGTACCAACCGCGTTTATAGTAATTTTATGTAATCTTTTTCAATTTCGTGCTGCGATTCAGAATTACGTACGGTTCAGGTCAATCAAAATGGCGGGCGTTAGTCATAGACGGGGCGTCGTAATATGCGTCGCAATCAGGGCCGTTTTTAAACATGTGAAGGCCCTGGGCCCTTTCCAGTTTGAGGCCCTCTACCATAAGAACCTACAAAAAGAGACAGCGCAGATACATCAAAGACAGCGTACAAGTAATTTTGCTTGTGTTTCTTATGTTGATGTTCACGTATTTTTTCAGTAAATACTGAATCACAATACACACCAGTATCATGCGAAATGTTCTCTGTAGAAAACTTTACTTTGGAACTACTCGTATCAGTTGTTGATGTATTCATTTGCATTTGCTTGAGCATTTGGGCGGGGCCCTCTAGGACATGGGGCCCGGGGCCTGAGCCCCCCTGGCTCCTTGCGTAAAAACGGCCCTGTTCGCAATCCATTAAGCTCCAGTACACAAAGGACTAAATGACCCATCCACGCTCAACCATGCGCCACGATAAGCCATCGTAGAACCGCTGCGCTGTTCAGTGGCGTGCATAGGACTTTTTGCTGGAATTGCAATGAGAAGGTCTAGATTGACAATAAAAAATCTTTGAAAAATTATTATATGTATGGCACTACCTACCCTAGAGTAGGTACATGATTTCACACAAAAACTTTTTTTTAATGTTGTTTTTCTAGCAGAAAGTCCTATGCACGGCACTGCCGCTGTTCATTTTGATCATACAATGGTCAATCCCCCAATTTACCACCTGGCGATTGATGGGAGGTTTACGTCGAGACAGTTGCGGCCGCTGCGATTTATTTATATTTTCAGTTTACACATACATTTATATTTGTGCGCCAAAATTCTTAGAATTTAATATTTCTCTAACGCAATACAGACATGTTTTAAAGGGCAACGGGTGAGACTGAATAAATGATGGACCATTGATTGTGCAAAGTAAATAAGTTAATAAATAGTTCATTTGTGAGAATTTGGGTTTACAATGGATGTTATTACAGTCCCAACAAATTCAATCATAGAATGGCGTACAAAAATGCATTAATAAAAAACAAGTTGCAAAAATAACTATCATTTTAAAATATATCAGTTAAATACAATCAATTCATATGAATATATCAAAAAATTTAAAGTTAAAACAAAACAACCCATGTTATAATTGTCAATATCAAAAATAATTACTTTAAATCGTCTCCCAGGTATTCCATGACGGTGTAAAAACATTATATATTAAAAATTTATAATTTTTTTTCTGGAACAATGGAAGCAGTAACTTTTTAGACCTTTCCGAAATTGATTATAGATGTGTACACACGTACACATGTATAGATGAAATTTAGGTAGATATGACACCTGATGTGTGTGGGGGGTGAGGGATCAACAAGATATCACCAAGTGTCAAAATTCACGAAAAATTGCGTCACATTTTTATGTCCGAACATACAGGCGTTATCCCAAAGTACTTACCCCCCAACAGCATACAGCATTGATGACAATCATGAAGATGTTGTACCACTTGATTATAGTCCGTAACTCGTACGGCTTACGGTTCCTCATGTACGCCGGCAGGATCACCTTGATGAGGAGCAGGTACGACGTGATGAAGCCGGCCAGAGGCCATGGTGACGTCATGAACAGCCAGTCCTTGCACCGGGGGTCTGGAAGGAATTGGATTAATTAGTATTGCTGCTTTAGTGATCTCTAGTGAGTTTTACTTTTGGAGTCTGTATTTCCTTTTTAGGGTTCTGTACCCGAAGGGTGCCAAACGGGACCCTTTTACTAAGCCTCCGCCGTCTGTCTCTCCGTTTGTCACAGGAGTCTACAGCTTCAACCGTAATAGGTAGACAGTTGAAATTTTAACAAAATACGTGTTACTATGGCCTCTATCGTGACAAATAATAAAATGTTCAGAAAAATGTAATTCTGGGGGGTCCCTATATAAGAAACCTCGAAAAAGATTCATTATTTGTTTTGAAAAAATAAAATCTGAACAATAAAATACCCGCAGAAATAAAATCTGAAGTTAAAGAACACATTTTCTCTAAAAAATGCTACTACTCGGTTGAGGATTTCTTAACAGAATAACTTATGATAATCTACTCTTTTTTTTTTGTCCACTTTTAAGTTATCATTAAAATGTTATAATATATGTTTTAGATTTATGTTATACCTACGAAAATGTTATGCCTATGTATATTGTTTCAATAGTTATATTTATTTTAGCAATAAGTATGAAGAAAATAACATTTATTTTATTTTATAACATTTATTCGACTGATGACGGCCCCATACAGTGGGCCGAAATATATCGAATATAATAAAATAAATGTTATTTTCTTCATACTTATTGCTAAAATAAATATAAAGGCTCAAGAAGAGTTGAACATATATTTATTAATGTTTCAATAGTTAAGTTTTTATATTAGCTTTAAGTTGTGTTCCAAATTTGCATCGCCTATAATAGGCATCTAAGTTATAAGCGCCAAAAATAATAAAATCTGTACAAACTTAGATTGCAATAAACGTTTCAGTTTATATTGTTGTTATTTACCATCATGTTTTAGGGTTCCGTGCCGTATTGTGGGGTGATACGGAACCCTCTGTGCGCGAGTCCGACTTGCACTTGGCTAAATTATTTTAAAATCACAATGTGCGTACTCTAACCGCGTCTGATAAAAAGCGACAATAACACCTAAGATGGAGCGCGCTCGCTCAGAAATCAGGAGAGTCGAAGCAGGTGAGGCGGTAGTCAGTCTGTCCAGAGACAAAATCTACGTAAGTCTGTAACAGACGGATGACACTACGCAACTGCCTGTAACTATTCTACCGGTACACGGCAAGTCACTTAGCGTCATGGTGTCGCCATGAGGGTGGTGAAACCCGCCGCCAGCAAATAGGTACATCCGACCTCTGCAGATGGAGCCATGATCTGATAACCTCATGACCCTCACGCAACATTCACATTGGCCACTTTCGAAAAACATCATCGACGTAGCCTTTTAATTAAACAGAAAAATAATACAAACTGCATCAGAACAAAATAAGTGACACAAGGATATTTTTTTAAAAAGCACTCTTTTAATTATGATTAGTTTGATCTTTATCAATACCATGCGATTCTTATTCCAGTATGCTATTTGGTTAATGATATGCTGTTTTATTTATAACATTTAATTAATTATTGTGTACCAAAATTTATTTTTATTAATAATGTTTAAAATTTCATAAAAAATAATGTATAAATTATTATTTTATAAGAAATTATGTTTTGTATATGTGTATATTGTCAACGACATTAAGCCTACCTGTCGTGTTACATAGGTAACACTAAAAGTTTCCGGAACTGGCCACTTACATAAACAATATTTAAAAATTTATTGCAACATTTGAAAATAGAACCCTTTGGCTGTAGAATGCAGTTTGTTTCATCTGACTGTCTTTTGTTTTTACCTTGTGGCGCCATTTAAAAAATTGTGTGTCTGCATCAACATGGATTTAACTCGGGAAAATTTTCGTAGTATGATTTTCTACGATTTTAAGTGTAATTTGACAGCTCAACAGAGCATCGCTCGGCTTGAAGCAGCTTTTGGCAATGAAGCACCATGCAAGACGACTGTTTATAGCCGGTTTGCAGAATTCAAGCGTGGTCGTATCAATCTCAGTGACGAATCTCGCGATGGTCGGCCGTCCACCGCTGTGACCAACAAAAACATCGATGCTGTGCGCCGTATGATTGAAACAGACAGGCATGTGACCTACCATGAAATTCGCGCATCCTGAGAAATAGGCATGACTCAAATACAATCAATCCTACACAAACATTTGGGTGTGAGAAAGCTGTGCTCGCGGTGGATCCCACACAACTTGACCGAGGCTCAAAAAACGGACCGCGTCACTTGGTGCAGTGCCATGCTTACCAGATTCAACGAAGGTGCGTCAAATTTGGTGTGGGACATAGTAACAGGTGACGAAACATGGATTTATTGCTACAATCCCAAAACAAAGCAGCAATCGAGCGTATGGGTCTTTCAAGATGAGCCGAAACCAACCAAAGTGGCGCGCGTGAAAAGTGCATCTAAGCGGTTGATTGCTTCTTTTTTTTATAAAACTGGACACGTGGCTACTGTTGCTTTAGAGAATCGTCGTACCGTGAATAGTGACTGGTACACGACCATTTGTTTGCCGGAAGTTATTGACGAACTCCGTAAAAATAACCGTAAACGTCGTATCATCCTGCACCACGACAATGCTAGTTCTCACACGGCCAGACAGACAAACGACTTTTTGAAGACGAAAAATGTAGAACTCATGAGTCATCCTGCATACAGTCCCGACCTGGCACCTTGTGACTTTTTTCTGTTCCCAAAAATAAAGAACCAATTACGCGGTCAACGATTTTCATCACCAGAAGAGGCTGTCGAGGAGTATGAAAAACACGTTTCAGAAGTCACCACAGGGGAGTGGCACAAAAGTTTTCAAAACTGGTTTGATCGAATGAAAAAGTGCATAGACGCCAAGGGAGATTATTTTGAAAAACAATAAATTAATTTTGTACCTTTAATAGTATTTTTTCATATTCATTCCGGAAACTTATAGTGCGTCCCACGTATTAAATAAGTATGAAATGGAGCCATCTGAAAACCAGCGTTGTAGAATTGCTTGCAAATTACAGCAAATGCTGAGATGGTCACATGTAAGATGTTTTTTTTTAATATGTATTTAATTTGTAATTTATTTTTTCTCGTGTGACAAATCAAAACATTATCTTTCTTTCTTCTAAAAACATTTTCTTTCTTTCTTTCAATACTACAGAGGCACAGATTGTTGGCATACAATTATAATCCCTCAGAAGACATGGAGTGACTATTCTTCTTTACGTCGTTGTCTCCCGTTACACTGTGTTATACATCACAATTGAACTGCTTATAACGGCACCGCTCAGCCGGATGCTGCTTGCCACACCGCCAGCACGGTGTGCGCGTGTCCTGGGCGCGCGGCCGGCCACCCGCCGCCGCCGCGCCGATTCGATGAAGCGCCGAGCCGCCACCGCCGTCCGCGCCCGCGCTCACGCGCGCTTGCACCGCGTGTCGCTCAGCGGCCTCCAGCGCCAACGCCAACTCCACCGCTCGCTTGTATGTCAAATTCGTCTCGGCAAATAGACGACTACGCATGCTTTCACTCGCGAGACCGGAAACATATTGATCCCTCAGGTTTTCTTCGAGCGAACTACCGAAATGACACGTACTCGCAAGATGTTTTAAACACTAAATATTCACACAGACTCCCCGGGTTTTTGGCGTCTTTGACGAAAAATATGGCGTTCCGCGATGTCCGAAAGTTTGTGTTCGAGATAATTCTGTACAATTTCTACGAGTTGATCAAATGTTTTTGACTCTGGCGTACTCGGAGCACACAAGTCGAACATCAAATCATACGTGGCCTCGCCGACCAAAGTTATTAACGTCGTGACATGTTCGCCATCTTCAATTTAGTTCAGCTTCATAAATTTTTTGACGCGATTTACGTACAACGACCACTTTTTCGATGCCAAATCAAAATATTCAACTTTCCCGATAGGCATGATGAACTCTGACCAGTTATAATCGCAACACTTGCGTTAAATCACGAAAAACTAATAAATTCTCGTCGCCAGTTATTTATACGTAATGAAACACAAGCTGCGGTTCACAAACTGGTTTATTAACTCCTACCCTCCTATGATGTATATCATGATAATAGTCTAAATACCCAACACTAAACATCTTGTAAAAATTTTACTACTGAAAGATTCATGGTTTAGATTCATACTGATATTGAAACTGCCGCTCACGATTTAATAGTCAGATCTCGCCTGACGGGGAACGATGAACCGTCGCGTAACCATGTTTGCCTTCGAAGAAACTGTACGAATACAGTGAAACTAATTATTATAGTCAGGCGAAATCTGACTATTAAATCATGAGTAGCCGTTTCAATATCAGTATCTTGTAAATACAGTATCTACGTGGATAGGTCGGATTTATCCCCCCCGAAATTTGGCGTGACATACACGGGACCGGGAATGTTTTATTCATAACCACTGTAAAGTACATTAAAGTACGTTTTAATAAAAAAGGTACTGTACTTTTGATAATTAATAATATTTCAGTACAGTGATTACAGAGGTTTCTTTCACAATTCACATTGCTGGTTCAATGAATATCCCCCCCCCCCCCCCCCGAAACAAAAGTCTGGATACGTGCCTGCTCAATACTATTATAATGGAAATGTAAAGGCAACACACCTCGTCCTTTTTTGTGATTCAGACAAATTCTGATGTGCGGCTTAATATTTAATTCTGCGTATGAACCAAGCCTTCAGGAAAATGTAACGAAAATCCTGTTCAGAATAACGACGAAGAAAAATCCTTTATTTACATAAAAATAGGCAGGAGTTTTTCATTCGATTTTCTGTCTTCTGCAGATTGTTCTATTTTGCCTCAGCCGTTGTGTTTATTTTTCCATATTCTATAAAGCCTAAATCCAATACATACTCGTAGCAAAATAACTTCGGGAGGATTTCTGAGTAAGATGGTGGTACCTCCACAGTCGAGCCCGGCATTAGCTCTACCACCTAAATATGAAATAATACGTTTTTTTTATTATTATTATTATAACCAACTTGAAAAAAACTCAAAAATATTAAATTTAGTGTGGAAAACATTTAACAGTAATTTAAAACATTTTGAAGAAAGTACTCGTAATTTATTTTTTGGAATTTGAGATAGAGATTTGTTGAGACAATTTCTTGTATTTTGCTTAAGAACGAAATAACACTTATTCAGTTAATTTAAGTAAGTAACTTATAATTATTTCGAAGCTAATTAAGTACTTGTGACTTGTATAATTTTTATTGAAAAATCTTAAACTGAGAAGTATTTTCGCTCCTGTTGTTAAATATTTTATCATGTGCCCAGAATATGTTAGCCCGGGCTGTAGCGTTGCATTTTAGGTAGTGATTTTACGCCGATAGATTGCCATCTTTTTCAATAGATCTGGAATGACTAATAACAGAACCAAGCGTCAGCTGACGCACCCTCGTCGGTGGGTGTGGGGCTGTGGGCGTGGGAGGTAGCGAAAGGGGTAAAAAAATAATAAGTAATAATACGCCGGCAGAATTTTTCTCACAGATAGTTGACATCATACTGAGCTGAAAAAACATCGTCAGCTGCATCGTAGAGGGCGGATGAAGCGTCAGGTACTCGCATGAACTTGTAAAAAATGGACGTAAAATAAAGTAATAGTACGCTGCATGAAATTTTACTTGGTGATTCTTTGAATAATTAAAAGTACAAAAACAACAATCAGCTGCATGGGTAGCGGTGGAAAGACCGTCAGCTGACGCAGTAAAGATGCAAATGAAATATACTAATCCCGTTTTACACATGTTCTTTTATTTTTGTTTTTAATTATATTAAAGTATATATGTACACAAAAGAATAAAAAAGTAATAATTTCAAGATATATTTCGAATTAGTAATACTTATTGTCACCATGTCATTTTATGTGCCATCATTTCATTGTAAATGTCATTATTATATCAACTGATGCCGGGCCCAGTAGGGTCCGAAATATATCTTGAAATTATTACTTTTTTATTTTTTGTGTACATATATACTTTAATATAATGAAATAAAAGAACAAGCTGGTAAAGTTTATATACATTTATTTTATTGTTTTACACATGTATAATACGACAAAGAGACGCACATGCAGATGTTTCTTTGAAATTTTAGGGGGAGAGGCCCAGGTAGCCCGAAGGTCGTGTTATGGGCTCAAGCAGTTCCGGAATCTATCTCCAAATATGCGTTTAAAGGGAAAATGCTCCAATATTGTTTTACTTTGTTGAGAAAAGTTTCAGCCGGCGGCGTACTATTGCTTTTTTTACCACTTTCGCAACCTCTCACACCCAAACCCACCGCTACTTGAGCAGCTGACGGTCGATTCACATATTAGTCATGTGAGATCTAATATCGGTGTCAATATCAGCCGGCTTACTCTGACTTTTTATTTCCAACGGTACCTCCCGGACTAGTACTTATTATCTAAAACTCGGTTATTATTTACCCATCTTTACCATTCGAGCAAAATAAACAACGTTCATTTACAAAGGAGCTACTTACAAAGGTAAATATTCTAACATGTCCGATAAAAAAAAATATAACGTACCTGCTCTTTCATAAAACACATAGTCGTAGGCTTTTACAACAAAATTCATATTTCACTTGAAAATAAATAATAAATAAAATTGAAAAAAAACGGCTAGCTTCACCAACAATCAATGCAATAAGAATAGAGGCCTGAAAAATAATTATCATTTACATTATACTTATTATACTCCAACTAACAAATCTTTAGCCGGATTACCAATTTCTCTACATATAAGACATTTTGTGTTTTTATTCCTAAAAAGTCCAAAGAAACATGTAAGTTGTTAAAGATAATAAAAGTTTTATTGGTTAGAGATCATAGGTTATTCTGACATCAATTTTATGTAATTATGCATTATTATTAAATACAAACAAAAATCATGGTAAACGGGCGGCGACATAACACGGGAAAATTTACGTTTTTTTAACATTTAATGTGATAAATAATAAAAATTCAGGTACATTATGGCAACAAAATGTCTGATGTTTTTGCAATTTTTAATAGAATTAAAATGATTTTTCCTTGAACACGGTGGCGGAGATTAATGAAACGAGTCCAAAAAAAATCAATCGTACGAGTATATGGAAATATGGTACACTAGCCTTTGCCCGCGGCCCCGCCCGCGTGTTATTCGGTTTAACGACATGCTTTTTTCCGGGATAAAAAGTAGCCTATGTGTTAAGTTAGGGTACAAGCTATATCCATTCTAAATTTCATCCAAATCCATCCAGCCGTTTCAGCGTGAAAGAGTAACAAACATACACACAAACACGTACAAACTTTCACATTTATAATATTAGTGTGATTGTGTGATTACCTGTCGATACGAAAGATTGGTCCATGCTTTTACAGTATAAAAATATTTCCTAAGGTAGTAATTTAAGCGCCGGAAATTTTGGATTGGAACAACCCATCACGTTGGGACGTAATAATCATCGGTGAAACGTGGGTGTACGAAACCATCTTGGGGATTCGTGTCGTGACAATGCGTGTGTGTGTTGCAGCTTTGTGTTTCTTTCATTATTTTTAAAGCGGGGCACCCTGGTCCCACTTTCTCCATCCGAGTATACTCTGCATAAAAAGCCGCAATTTGCAATTATGATTTCGGCCGTTGTGTCGGGTCATCGTCGGGGCGCAATGCCCTGAAAATGCATTTTGGTCGCGCGGCTGCTACTTCAGCTTTTAAATACAAGGAAACATTTATAATAGTTGTATTTTTGTCTATGCGGTTTTCTTTATTATCATCGCAGTTACCTTAGTCGATAAAATAACCGCTAAGCCAAATACTGCCGATAATAGTTTTTATCTTACGTGCAAATAAGACAGACAGACAAGACGAAAATACAAAAAAAATATGTTTAGTCTCAGTGCAGTACTAATAGCCCATTTCATTTATAATTTCGCAATAATATTCAATGTACAAGTAACGGCTTTTTTACTATTTACTTTAGTATTAATATAAATGAATAAGTACGTCTTTATTCAAATTATTTTAGGATTTCTTAAGGAATTTATGTAACTTCACCCCATTTAAATAATTCTGAAACATGTAGATAATTTTCAGCTAAAAACAGTTTCATTTATTGTAAAAGTATTGTTTCTAAATGAAAATTACATCAAGTGAAAGGTTTTAGTATTTTATAGTTTTTATGGAAATAGTTAAAATAAATATTGAAAACGCGAGTTTTTTGAGTCGCCCGCCCGCTTCTACTGAACAGGTAAGGGTAAAATGGAATTTGTGGTGCTGAACAGATTTTTCTGAATACTCTCGCCATAAGGCCTTGTCAGCTCGTAAAATTAGGTAATTTTTGCACCCCACTTCCCCGCAGTAGGCGGAGCTATTCTACTCACCAATAACGCGATCGCGCGTACTACGATTCCTTCAATGAAATGCACAGGCCCGTTTTTATTATTATTTAGTCCGACAAGACTCTAAATAGTACCTTTCTCTGTTAATTCATAATTTTTTCAATGACAACTAAATGCTCTAACTTCCAGAATTTCGTACCTCAGATAAACAGGCATTGACAGCGCCTTAATTTAACCTTGATATTTGTTTCCTGAAAAAATCCTCGACAGGCGGATAAAAAAGTAATCCTACAAAAGTTCCGGTTTTCCATAATGAGGTAGGGAACGCTAAAAATATAAGAATCAACTTTAGACCGTCGACTGACAGTCGGCTATTATTTTTTAACAAAAAATCACGCAAAATAATTAACCTTTTTTTCTTTGAGACCCGTTTGGCATTTAAAATATTTTTTGTTTGATAAACACTTGTACTTGTCCACTTATTTATATTAATTTCCCTTACCGGTTTCGCTGTTAAAGCATTATCCAAAGTTCCACCAAGTGCCAACAATCACGAGCATCAACTCCATTTAAAATATTCATGGTTATTATCCTGATGGAGATTTCACGTGTCTTTTTATAGAAATTTGCTGATAAGGGTTGCTTTCGTCGCCCTCGGACTGACTTTTTTGTTTAACTCTGTATTTTTAGTTTCAGCTGAGTATTTTCTCACTCTCTTTTATTTTTATCTTCAAATCAGAAGCTCGTAGCGGCGTGTCCCCTTGTCAACTATATTTTTATAAGGTTAAAAGAAACAATAAATATCAGAATAGAAACATACTGTAACGAGAAATCAATGGTCTACCTTAGTGTGTCTGTACGAAACTATGCTACCGTAAAGTTTGATCCCATCAAAAACATTTCATGTAAACTAAGTCGCCAAGACTCAAAAGCTCATAAAGCTTTCACGGTTAAAAAGTTATCAGATCTCATTCAAAGCCAAGCCCTTAACTCTACAAGCCCTACATCATGGTCAAAAAGTATGGTTTGGCCGTTTTGCGGCCGTCAAACAGACACTCCCATGGACTTATAATATTATGTCACAATAGTTCCATGAAACGGCCAAGCCATACTTTTTGATCAAGATGTAGGGTTTGTAGAGTTAGCGCTTGTAGATAGATGTTGAAGTTAGACAATAAGAAACCTTATAAAAACAACACTCGCAATTCTCTTCGTACATTTCGGGTCTGTACAAAAGGCATTCTTGAAGTTCATCAAAGATGGCGTCGCATTTTTCGGAGCTTCGACGCGCGCTTTTTTTACTACTCCGAACTCAGAAATTCCGTATTGTTCCAGTCTAAAGAGAAGATGACCCGCGGCGTGAGGCGCGGCTGCGTGCGTCTCAGGGCGGCGGTGATCGGCATCGACGATGAGGACGACTCCACCTTCACCATCACCGTTGACCACAAGACCTTCCACTTTCAGGTACCTTTCAAATAATAAGTGGTTACTAGATCACGGCTGTCGACGGTAGGTAGACTAAAAAGACGATGGCGGGACGATCTCTACTAATTTATACCGGGGTGGTCGGAAGTAGCGCTGGACCGCGATATGTGGTATCAGCATGGGGATGCCTTTGCCCAGAAGTGGGACATTTGAGAGGCTACATAAAAAACCGGACAAGTGCGAGTCGGACTCGCTCACTGAAGGTTCCGTTTTTTATTATTTAATTACAAATGTATATTTTTCAGATTTTCCCCTATACTTGTAGTATAAGACGGTATTACTTGCCAAATCAGTTCTAGGTCAATGGAAAATACCCTATAAATTTTGATTCCCTTGAGAGTGAAGAGATATTCGGTTTTGCGGCATAAACTGCCGTATCTTTTCTTAAAGTTAACTTAGAAGTTTGATTTTTTCACAGCTTCAAGGGACTGTAAACCTGAGTATATAGATGATTAATTGAAATAGGCGTTACCTTGCGGAAGTCCATCACTAAGTAAAGGATATATGCAAATTATATTCATATATCCTTTACTGAGTATATAGTTTTAATTTCAACTCGATACCTCCACGCGTTCCCGAAATAAAGGGTCTTGACAAAGAGACGGACGGACGGACGAACGGACGGACAGACAGACAGACAGACGGACAACAAAGTGATCATATAAGGGCTCCGTACTTTCCTCTTCAGGTACCGAACCCTAAAAAATAGTAAAGAGATAAGGAAGAAAGAGGAGAGGATGCGGCGCGGCTGCTTCTGAGAGTTTCAAACAATATCGATTAAGCGGTCAGAACAAGTCCATTTTACAAATGACATAGCTCGGAAGACCGTGACTTTCTGACATAATGTATTTACGGACGCAAGCTATCTATTAGCAGATTTTAGTACGGCGTCATAACGATATACATTTTTCACAAATAAAGTAAGTCCAACAATACAAGATAAAGAATGTAAACACACTCTCAGGGGTTCAAAACATTTTTATTTGAATAACTATATACAAATTTTGAACTCCCTATTCTAATCGTTGTCATCTGTATTTAGACGAAGACGATTCGTCGGAAGAGTCCGAATCAGCCGTATTTATGACCAAACTATCTATTGTATTATCAATCATGTTGTCAATCAATCAAAAATCAACAAGACAAATTAACAGTAACGTACTTGTTCACAAAATGGCGGACCAAATGTTGGTAACTACGGTACTGACTGCTTACCTGTACCATACAACTCACGCAACGACAGCTGTCGTCGACCAACTGACGCCATTATTGCGTAGCACGTATGGGAGATAAAGATAGAGATGACTCAGTAACAGTCCGATTGTTTACGTATTTTATCTCGTCTCGTTGGCCTTACTTTAGGTATAGTCCATTCAGAATTAGCTGGCATCTGTCCACTTGAACATAAACAATAGGGGTAGTAAACCAAACACTATGAGCACATCTATTTTTAAAGGAGCCGTTTCGGCCTTATCTGTTTTGTTGCAAACCAACCAACTCAAATGAGAAATTCTATTAATTTGCACATCCATCCATCCATCAGCCTGTTTCGTCCACTGCTGGACATAGGCCTTTCCAGGATTTCGCCACTCTGGCGGTCCTCCTGGAAGAAATGCCCCTACTCGAACACGCTGGGCAGGTGGGTTTGTGTGCGCGGTGCCGAACCCTTGCACCAGTGACGCCGCTGCCCGTCACCAGTCTGTTTTATATAAGGCTCGGCAGTTGGGGATGGATATACCGCCATCCATCGGTCCCAGGCAATGGTGGGCCGCCTGGTTTTGCCTGAGAGCTGTTCTCTTACTCTCTCCCGAATAACTTCGGGAGGATTTGCGAGTAAGATGGTGGTACCTCCACAGTCGAGCCCGGCATCAGCTCTACCACCTAATTATTCACCTAATTACATTTCAAGGTAAATCGTGCGAATTTTCAAACCGAAGTGTTGCGAAATTGTTGTAAGATTATGAAGCGATAAACATCAGTAATCAGTTCGTGCATTCAGTTACGGCCATTCTTTGCATACATCTCGGATTTAATCAAGAGGTTACATTTTAATTTAACGAGGCCAGTTTATCTCTCCGTTCGCACAAGGACGATGTTGCCAAATCTTTGCCGAATTCAATCAATGTTCAATCAAAATTTGCGTAAGCTCACTTTTACTCACATATTTTGTAAAATGGATATAACACTTACGTATTTTTGTTGTTGACTGCATGTCACTGTTTTACCGATACAATTTGTCGAATACAAAAAGTCCTTAGGTTGACGACGCGGCTTTCACCGTCCATATATCAGCCGAAACCTGCGCAAGAGTGACGCAGCTGCCCGTCACCAGTCAGTTTTGTATAAGGTGACTTTCGTTTATATAGCCAAATTCATACCGGAGACTAGCTAAGTGGTCTGAACCAAGGGTTAATTACCTTTTCTGTGATATACGCAAAATAAATGTTGACTTCCTATCCTAATTTACTCGAGGTTGTTATTAAACAAGTATAGAGGCACACAAAATATTTATTTGTATTTCGCAAATAGGGTCATTGATCCTTGGTCTTGACCACTTACCGAGTCTCCAGTATGAATTTAGCTGCATAAACGAAATTCACCTTATATAGATAGTTTTTATTTTTATTAATTAACACACATAAATACTATAAAGAAAATATGCTATATTTCGACCCCTCAGTGGCGTCGTCATCAGGCGAAACATAGATAGGGGATGGATATCACCATTTATCAGTCCCAGGCATGTTGAGCCACCTGAGGTGCAATTCGAATGGTCCAGAATACCATAACAGCACCTAATTGTCGATTTTTTTGAAAGGGATAGGCTTTTTTAGGTCATAAAAAAGTACATTTTTTTTCTTCTTGAAATACAAAAGATATACCTACATGAAAATATTCAGGAACTGAATAAATAGCTTTGATGACGTAATAGTCATTTAGGCATTACAGGAAATAGGCCATTGCCCACAAGAAAAAAAAAGTGATGTCAAAACCGACGTCAGTTTTTTTTATTTTCAGTAATCGCATCTTCAGGTCTTATCCCCTAATTTTTCATTATTTCTTTACGTCAAGGAACTCTCCTTATTGAGCCTAAACGGTATGACTATTACGTCACATTCCCATTTCTCCAAACTGATTTTCAAAATATTTCGTTATAAAAAACACCACCTGAAAGTTAAAGAACAGTATGTATCTTCATGATTCAGCCTATATTTTCAAAAAAAATATACAAAAGGGCCTGTTACAATTTATGGTTGGTACGAATTGTGTAAGTGTTAGCCAATGGTATTCAAATTGATTGTCATAATGGCTAATCGGCTAAGCAAATTAGCCTGTATGACAATTGAAATCGCACATTTTTGGCTGTCAAATGAATACAATGGTCTTGTTTTGTTGTTGACAACCAAAAAAGTACGATTTCAAATGTCGAACGGGCTTATTTACTTAGCCGAATAGCCATATGACAATCGAATTTGGATGCGATTGGCTTACACAATTGCACCTCTGGTTTTGTTTGAGAGCTGTCTTCTTATGCTTGTAAAATGGTGATATCTTCAAAGTCGAGCCCGGTATCAGCTCTACCACCTTAGCGTTCACCGTCGTTGTTAAATGACGAAATTGTATCGGTGAAACAGTTGACATCTAGTCAACAACGAAAGTAGGTGAGTGTAATATCGGTCCTCTGACTTGATGGTTGGTCAAATCGCGCCCGCTTTTCGCCGGCCTAATTTGATGGTTGGTCAAATACCGCCCGCCCCCAGAGTATTTTGTTAGGTCGATGTAACGTTCCGAATGGAATCGTTGGAGTTTGTTGGAGTCTGTGGTTTAATTTGAGAGCTGACATTGAACATTTTTGTGCATTGAAGCAGTTCGGTCACTACAACCAACACTGGGTGTAAAAAAAACAAAAAATAACATCTCTCTTTCGCATGGACGCTCAGTGCAGAAATTGTTGTTTTTCTTGACATTTTACTATGAAATGATGTAAATATTTTTATATATTTCTATTACTGTATAGTAAGAGGATAAATAAAGTACAGAAAGAAAACTATATGTTGTTTAATATTTTTTATATCCCGTAGGAAAGTCAGATGTCACCCGTTTGTTTATTTACTCGATTTACTCGCATTCAGTTCAATCATACTACAATATATTGTAATGAAAGTACTATTAGATTGTAGATAATTTATCTAGGAATACAACGGTATGCCATATGTGTGGTATTTCCATCCAGGAAAGCCATAAAAACCATTTTACTAAACCACATGACGCGCGGCCCGCGGCGCCCCCCCCCCCCCCCTCGGCCCTTCAAACTACGGCCGGCAGCCATTGGCGGGCCCCCAGATCAGGGGATTTCAATCATGAATTGAAATTATCTAAAGTTTTCTCAGTGTCTCATCAGTACAATTATTATAATCAGTTTGAAAAGCCTTTCTTTTGAGAGAACATGCATCTTTCCAAAGTGTAAGTCATCAAGAGGTAGAATTCTGCGTTTCATTTATCTATACTAATAATACAGTAGTAAGAAAAGTTGCGTCAAAAATATTTTAGTGAAATGATAAATGAAATGGGTTATTACTGTTATTACTTTTGTACTGAGACCAAAATTACAGATTTGAGAATTTTCGTTTGTCTGCCTGTAAGTTCAGTTTTAACTTCGAGAACCATTCAACGGATTTTGATGCGGTTTTCTTCATTATCATTGTAGTGACACTGGTCAACATATAGATTTCAAGTGATGTTGACAAAATAACCACCAAGTCGAAAATTCGATGACCTACATTGATTTAAAGACACCCTCGCGAGCGAAGCAGCGGGCAAATGCTAATCCCGAATATAGTTCTCTTCTTCCACTATGTACCATGTTCCATTCTATTTACTGAATATAAAACCATATAAGGTAACTATATAGGGTGAAATTTAATCAACCGACCAAATTCATACTAGAGACTCAGCTAGTGATCAAGAACTAGGTTCAGTAATCCTTTTGGCCAATTTCGAAAAATATTTTTTTTTGCTCCCGTACTGGTTGGACTAGTTTAAGTACAATTCCTAGTGCAGGTTCTACGGGTTAAAAAAATTTTTTTTCGAATTTCACCTTGGGGGTAATTAAACCTTGTTCCTGATGACTAACCGAGTCTCCAGTATGAATTTGGTCGATTGATTTTATTTCACCTAGTACATCACAGGACTGAGACAGACAGACGGACGGCGGACTGTAAGGGTTCCTTGTTGACTACGGAACCCTAAAAACGGGACTATAAATGCAATTCAATTTGTGACAGCAATTAATACTAGAATGCCAGATAAAAATAAATACAATAATGACATACCATCCCTTTCCGCTTACCTGAAAGAAAGATTCGTTTCCCTTGATTCCCTTGGTCGCCTCCATCGTCCAGAGACCCATTTACTTTTGCGTACCCCGACACATAAAACAAACATGTTTACAAATTCTTTTACAGTTTCCGCAATACGTGTTTGGAATAGTTTACCGCTCGCCATTCGAGAGAGTCCATCAATAGCCATCTTTAAAAATAGAGTCCATCAGCACTTTTTAGATTTACAAAATAAATAACCTGCCTTCTCAGTCTTCGTATGAATTTTGAACCTGTCTCCTACTTGCATATCACTCATTATAAGTCCATCCATCCATCCATCAGCCTGTTTCGTCCACTGCTGGACATAGGCCTTTCCAGGATTTCACCACTCTTGGCGGTCCTCCTGGAAGAAATGCCCATACTCACACACGCTGGGCAGACGGGTTGGTGAGCGCGGTGCCGAAACCCTTGCACCAGTGACGCCGCTGCCCGTCACCAGGGCTCGACTGTGGAGGTACCACCATCTTACTCGCAAATCCTCCCGAAGTTATTCGGGGGAGAGTAAGAGAACAGCTCCCAGGCAAAACCAGGCGGCCCACCATTGCCTGGGACCGATGGATGGCGGTATATCCATCCCCAATTGCCGGGCCTTATATAAACCATTATAAGTATTATTTATTTATTTTTATTATTTTCATTTTATATTAAGTACATGATGTTTATTATTATTTAAATTATGTTGATAATTGGAATGTTTTAATGCCCCCGTCCTTATGGATTTTAGCTTTTGTCTACGACCGACACATCCCGGCACTACCCAATAATGATCCACACCACCAAAGGTTAACTGGAAGACAATGCTAAATAGCATTAAGTTCGCCTCATGTACAATATTTTTAGTGCAATAAAGAATTTTTATTATTATTATTATTTCCATCCTCCCCGTAGACCAAATATTTATAGCTAGCATATGACACGAATAAAGAAATTTTGTCTCTCTAAGAAACGTTTGACCAATGGACACGCTGGACGAGTCGTTTTATCGAGTTGACGATCACGTGATAAAGCTTACCTGCGTTTCCATTGGTCAAACGTTTCTTCGAGAGACAGAACTTCTCTATTATTTTCGTCCATGTTAGCTATGCTGGCCATGCGTACAAATTGATCGGCCACGGAAGTCGTGATCTTCATAATAACAGAGTAAGCACCAACATGGTTTGATAATCTGGGAACCTGAAAGGCAAAGCAGGCCTTGTATCGCAGGAGGTATTGATCGCAGACTTTGGGGGCGGCTCTATAAACTAGATGAAAATGTAGAGATCCTATGAAAAGTGTATCTTATTTTTTTTTATATCCTACTTACATGGTGTGCAAAAAGACATGCATCTTTAAATATAAGGTGACTTTAATTTATGCAGCCAAATTCTTACTAAAGACTTGGTAAGTGCTCAGTAACAAGGTTCGATGACGTTTTTTGTGAAATTCGTAAATCAATCTCTTCGTGTTCCTTACGAACGCAAGCCAAGCCCAGAGTCAATCAATATGGGATGTCAAGATTTTATTTTGCGAAATAAGTAAAAAGTGCTATCGGTCCGTGCTTCTGATCACTTACCAAGCCTCCAGTATGAGTTTGGATGTATAAATAAATGTCACTTTATATATTCGCGTTTGATAACACAAAATATGAAAAGATACCCTACGTTTCCTCATTGATTTTAAATAAATACCTAGTAATTTTAAATCCAGAATTAAATTAAATGAAATCTCAGTCTTTTCGCGTAATTCGATAATGACGGAATTTCCTTATATAGTGCAAATCCATCGATGGGGTAAATGGGTCACAAAGACAAGGCGTAGTTACCTCATAAGAGCTTTTACTCGTAATTTTATCGTAGCTTCATCAACACTTCAGATTCTGTCAAAACTCACGCGTAGGCCCCGGTAACAAAATTGAAAGTTTTAAAAAAATCGTATCCCAAATCCCCTGTCAAAAACTTAGAAAACAATTGTCAATTAGAAAACAATCAAGTCAAGTCACAAACACAAATTTAAGATTAACAGTAATAACCAAAAATCTGTTTTACGTACTGTGTTTCCTGAATAATTTGTTTGGCTATTTAATCTATATTTATAATAAAAATATCTGTATGGTTTTGTCCATACAAGGGAAAACAATGTTACTGTTATCAAAATCAAAAAATTTATTTACACCAAAAAACATGAAACGCAATATGTTTTACAGTGGCCCCAATATAGGCAAAGCCTGACCCGTGGGTACCGGTTTACAGTTTTCAGATGTTTTATGTATATTTTAGTTGTTCATCTGCAAGTTGCAGCGGTGACAGTAATGTACACCTTATAACTATAAGTTATTTATGACAATAAGAATTTGAAAATCTAAACAAAATTGAAATTGGTATTTTCTTCTTTATACCACTAATACTAGCAACTTAATTAAATGTTGTACTTGTTTCCATACGAGTATCTGTACCATGGATGTTTTGTCTACGTCTGTACTAATAAAATAAAGTAGTAAAAGTCTTGTTTTTTTGTATTGTACTGTAGCCAAAACCATGATTTTTAGAATTTTTGTCTGTCTGTCTGTCTTTGTGTATGTATGTTCCATTTTTCATTCACTAAACGGATATGGATACGGGAAGCCGCGGGTACTCGTAAAAGGCTAGTTTCTTGTAAATATTTTTGTTTACCTGTCTGTATGTTCGCAATTAAAATAAAACTATCAGAACTCATTACGTGTACAAGTGTCGCAACGGCTTATGAGCGTTGACCTTGACTGCGCTAGTCATTGCATCTCTATCGCACTTGTTAATTTTGTGCGCGAGTGAACACATGCGCTAGTCCCCCACCACTTTCACCGAGCACTCATAAACTGGTGGGACACTTGTAGGCGAACAAGAGTGGACTTATTGAAACTGGTGTAGGATTGTTGAGAAAGCTTCCCTATTCAGAAAACCCATCTTCTCACTGGCGGCCAACTGCTTTTAATAACATGAAAAGTGCATACAATGGCTGCATTTGTAGAGCGTAACAACTAAGGCTCGAAGCGGTTCAATGAAAGCTGTTACTTCGTCATATGAATCCATTCATAAAGAAAATGTAAGAAATGTGTTGAAAAGTCTTGAATTTTGGTACTGAATTACTATAGATTTTGCCTTTTTAGGGTTCCGTAGTCCGACAAGGAACCCTTGTAGTTTCGCCATGTCCTTCTGTCCGTCCGCGGCTTAGCGCAGAGACTATTAGTACTATAAAGCTGTAATTTGGCATGGATATAAATATTAATCACGCCGACAAAATGGTAAAACAAAATCCTGAAAAAAAAATGTTATAAGGGTACCTCTCATACACGTAAACTGGGGATGATTTTTTTTTCTCGTCTATCCCATAGTGTGAGGTATCGTTGGATAGGCCGTCTAAAAACATTGTGGTTGTGTGAAAACCATTTTTCGATTTAGGGGTCCGTTGGTGAAATATTAAGTTTTAATGTGAAAATTTTAGTTAGAGTGGAGCGTCCCCCTTCCCCTGCCGGCTAAACGGTTGTTTATAGAAATGTGAAAAATTCACATAAGTAGTATATATAATGAATTTAAAAGGAAAACTATCACAGCTAAGTAGGCTTTACAGGTTTACGAGTACAGGTCGCGCCAAACTTTTGGCCCCTATAATGTATGGGACCAGAAGTTTGGCACGGTCTGTATTAGTAGACCAACTTATATGTACCGGGAAACTACGGAACCCTACCTTGCGCGTGCCCCGACACGCACTTGGCCGGTTTTTACTATATCGTAATGATAAACGTACCTAAAAATTTCTTACATTCATGTTAATGTTATAAAAATCCAAGACCAAAACGGTCACTGCATAGCTGCTGTTAGTCACAGCGTTATGTATAAAAAACTCCCTGGATCCTTAGTAAAAATCGAAACCGCATCAAAATCCGCTCAGTAGTCTTCTAGTTTTAAGCGAACATGCAGACAGGTAAGCGTAGCAGTGGCGAAGGGTGAATATTTAAAAAAAAGAGGAGCCGGGCAAAAAAATCGCCTTACTCAGAAAAGCAGCCAAGGAAAACATATAAAAAATGTACTTTGCAACTCCCTGTTAGCCAATTGTATTTGTCGCGTATTCAGATTTATGAAAATGTTTGACATACCGAAGAGCACGTAATAAAGAAATGTAGTATGGATGTATCTTAATATCTAAAGAAGAAGATTTAGGTTGGTTTTCCTTGTATTATTAAATACCGGGTGTAAATAGAGTGCGACCATTAAATGAAACCACATATTTTACCGACCCTACTGAACCACTTTTCCCAAGAGTCATACCCGCGGACAGCCTTAGTTTAGAAAATAATTGAGTTCCAAACAAAAATGCGTGAACCCTAACGCACCGACATACGGGCGAGGTTAGAGAGAGCGTCGTCCGTGAAACCTGCAGCTGTTTGAGGTCAACGCTCTCTCTAACCTCGCCCGTATGTCGGTGCGTTAGGGTTCACGCATTTTTGTTTGGAACTCAATTATTTTCTAAACTAAGGCTGTCCGCGGGTATGACTCTTGGGAAAAGTGGTTCAGTAGGGTCGGTAAAATATGTGGTTTCATTTAATGGTCGCACTCTATTTACACCCGGTATAATACCTCGTATTATACTGAAGATGGGCAAATTAAAAAGTACCCGGAATAGAAGAGCTTATATGACTAGATTGATGGATGTACAAGAAGCAAAAGAGGTGTGTCAAGATCGTAGCAGATGAAAATCTGTAGTCTCTGCCTACCCCTCTGGTAGACAGGCGTGTATATGTAATGTAATGAAGGAGAATGTTTTGTTTAATTTTGATATTACTTCCCAAGTTATACACAAGATAAAATATCCGTTATGAGTGTAATATAAGTCTGTGTATGTAAAAAATTACCAGTCCGACGAAGCAATAATTTTAACTGAGTGAAGCTTTTTTAATTTCCACGGGGAGTATGAATATTCCTGCGACCGATTTGTTTTCTCGGTATTTCTGTTTCTGTGTTATTTTATGAGACTATCACCTTTTCTGACTTCTAAAAAAAGGATTATAATTCGTCGTAGTGTATCTGTCGTCGTCGCCAGAATTATGATCTGTCTATCACACTGTCACACTATCACACTAATCACATCACACTAATATTATAAATGCGAAAGTTTGTGTTTGTGTGTGTGTATGTTTGTTACTCTTTCACGCTGAAACGGCTTGACGGATTTGGATGAAATTTAGAATGGATATAGCTTATAACCCAACTTAACACATAGGCTACTTTTTATCCCGGAAAAAAAGCATGTCGTTAAACCGAATAACACACGGGCGGAGCCGCAGGAAAAAGCTAGTGTATCATAATTTTGTTAAAACTAGAGAGATCGCCTCGCTCCACTCTGCTTCGCTCGGCTCCAGAAAACTTACATATACATTTTTTGAAATAGAAAGAGATTTATTTATTTGCCACAAAACAAAAATTAATATTAATTTAAATTAACAACTTGATCATTTGGTTTGCAAATGGATCAATCACAGCATTTGCTTTAAGTTATGAAAGTTACAGCTCTGATTTTCAGATTGACCCGTTTCACACTATACCTTACATTCAGTTGCAGGTAGATATACAATAATAAAATATACAATTATTAATTTAGAATTATTTACAACACATAGGATTCATTAACAAAACACGCAGATAAAACAATAAATTTGATTATACAAGGAAATCAAAAATAATACAAAAATAATTTGCGGGCCGCGAGTCCGCCCACTTTTACTCAATCTTTACACCGTTTTCGCCATATTTTATGAACACCCCTTATAGTTTATGTGTTGACCAAGGTAACTACGATGATAATAAAAAAACCGCATCCAAATCCGTTGAGTAGTTCTCGAGATACAGACAAAAATTCTAAAAGTACTATACTAATAATCCATTTTATTTTTAACAAATTTCGCTAACATATTCCGTGTACAGACACGACTTCTTAACTAGTGTGGCTGGCAAGTGCGTTTTTCAATGTGAGAGAGAGCAAATTATGAAAACGAAAATACAATGTATCCATGGCGCGTGCTAGGCTCCTAGGTAAGTCTAAAGACCCGTCGAAGCACAGGTTTGTTTCTAAAGTTATTCATCATCATTCATCGTTGGGTTCTGTAAATTACTGAGGAGTTCTGCGCCATTCCGCTTTATTTAACCGTTTTGATTGATCACCGTCGACGCTCTTTGAGCCCTTACTGTGGATTTGCCCCAGATTTATCACATCTGAAAGAAGTCAGCGTATTATATCTTTCATATGTAAGAGAGATGATAAAAGCTCGTGTTTACTTATTTCTAGCTTTTTGCCCGCCACTCCGCCTGCGTTTATTAAATCTCTAGTGCCAATAGTCAACACATAGGCTATTCATAAAATAAGGCTCAAAACAAAAACTGGGCAGAGATTGAATCATCGTGGGCGGAGCCGCGGGCGAAGGCTATTGTACTGATAAGTTGAGTTTCCTGTTAAGATTGTTATCGCGTTCAAGAACTACCGCTATACAGAGATTTTAGGAACTGCCCATTGCTTCGAGTGAAACGGGATCGAATAGAGCAACGCAGCTGTTCTTTAAATTCCCTAGTATTGTTTCTTCAGAGGTTATCCAGAGAAATCTGTCCTGCTCCAGCGCAACGTTTTCATTTTACACTTTTCTATCCTGCTTAGTGGGAGCGAGCTGCTCAGAAAACTCGCGATTTTGAGGTGTTTTTATTTATAATGTTAGAATCAAGAGGATGTATTTTAATAAGATGGCCGTTTTATATCACATTTCTTACGACGTTTATTTTAGTATAATATTTATGGTCTAAAACCTAATATAACTCCAATATGATTTTATTGGATGCAGTAAAATGCAAGTAATCCTAAATCTTATATTGTCCGAAATATAAAGTTCAAAAAGTGATATATAACATGTATATTTTTGAAATGTAATTATTACAAATTCACTGTTTAAAATGGGTCTGCAAAGAGACAATATCGGGATAACCCTCTTAAAGTTTAAAGTACAGTCCCATGTCGACCTAGCCGCCTTTTGGGATTCTGGCGTGAGCTGGGCTGGCTAGAATAGCCAGTCCTCTGTTTCCACGCACAAAGGTCCAAATGCGAGACTAGGTGCGGAAACCGAGCCCGCCAAGAAGAAGAAGAAGAAGAACCCTCTTAAAGTATACATGTTGTATTTGTTCCAGGCCCGCGACGGGTCGGAGCGTGAGCGTTGGGTCCGCGCACTAGAGGACACAATCGCGCGGCACGGGCGGCGGGAGCGCTGGTCGCGCAGCGTGCCTGCGCCCGCGCACCGACACGGCGACCTGGAGCGGCGGGTCGCTGAGGCGGACGCCTATCTGCAGATCATGATCGACTTGGTTTCTGTATGTTACACTTTACTGCTCGTTTCTTGGGGTTATCTGCGACACATAGGTCGCTTGCTCAAATGCACGCTTTGATAAACTGATTTAAGAACAGCCATCTTATTTTGTTGTGACATTACAAAATTATGAGACGTCTATGGCATGTTTTTTTAATATCTAGATCTATGCAAAATTAGAATTAAAATTCGAGAAATTTTAATAAGTAATAATATTATCTGATCAACAAACCCCTAAAAACGTAAATTTTATGGTATTTTACCAAAAGTGTAGTCGAATGTTTTTTTTTATTGTATTAGATAAAATCATAAAAGTAAATACACATTTTGTACAGAAAATGCAATTTAGATAAATAACCAATAATATATTTATTTAAAAGTATTTTCCCAGTATTGCAAAAATTTTGTTTCTCCTAACACACGTTTTCAATTTTGTGCCCGTAACGAAGTTGGTGCGAATGTATTGCCTTCGCAAGTTCCGTGGAGCGTGCACGTAATAGCGAAATGAAATAGCATTAAATTCGATCACGCCCACAACCGAGTTGCTGCGCTCAGACAACCGTCCTTAAGACAAAAATTCACCAAATGCTTGGTCCTGGAAGACGGGTGTTCTACCACACAGCATGATGCCGTATGACATACTATATTTTCATATATTTTAAATCTACCTAACATAAGCTCATAACGGGCGATAATAATAAATTTCAAACTTTTGATCTTTATCATAGCTGACTCAGCAATATTTTTCTGTTTCAGAAAATGACAACGCGAGTTTCAGAATTACAAGAAACAAGTGAGAAAAACAGGGGACAAGTTATACTAGATCATTCCAATGTAAGCATAATGCCTGTTTTTTTATATAATGAGATATGTGGGTTTGTAAAATCCGATTATTATTTCACTAGGTTAGGTTAGAGACATTCTGCCGCGCTTACGATAAACGCACTAGTTAGTGGTTTGGACACTTTTCGAGTTAGACCTTGTCCACATGCCGCAAGCACTCGCGCGTACTCGAAGCGAAGTATAGTAGGATTTTTTTTAAATGTCGGGATCGGCGTAAGAGCTTATCTTCCAATGAATGGTTGTTCTATTGTTAAGTTCCACCACTAATTAGCAGTGCACAACGAAACGCATAAACAACAAAATATTTTATGTTAATAGCAACTTCAACGCCTGAACAAAACAAAAAGGCTTGAATTTGAACGGCAACGCATTCCAGATAGTACTTTTTGAAATTCAAAGCAGCAGCAAGGTACAGGTGTGATACAGGTTGAAACGATTTATGATTCTAACATAATTTTATAAGCATGTTATTAAGAAAAACAGTATTTTAGTTTAAAAAAGTTTATTTGTCTCTTTGACACTTTAATTTAACACATATTTGTTGTTTATTAAATAACTATATTTACTTATACTTATATAATTCCAATAAAACCAGTAAGTACCTACAAATACAAAAAAATATATAGCTGCAATCTACGGTAATTATTGAAGTTACATTTAAAACTACGTACATTACATTTTTGTACCTCTTATTCCCGCTAAATCAAAGTCCATATACACAGCCGGGGTCGTTATCGAACACACTTTTCACGAAAATCCAAATACATAGTAGGTAAGCAATCAAATCCTATAAACGTAGGCCAGGGTCAAATTTATGAAATATCCAGAATAAAACACAGAGAAGTATACGATATTAAGATCCGAAAGCCATTTCTCAATCACCCTGTAACTGACACACAAAATGGCTGCCGCTTCCAATTTCAAAAATTTAATCTGAAATGCGTTGGTGACTTGGCGTTCAAATTTGAGCCTTTTAAGTAAAGGATATATGAATATAATTTGCAATATTCCGCTAAACAATTCTTGTCGTGCTATTCAAAATGCAGACTCGTGCACCGCCCGCCCGCCCGCATAAAAACATGCAACAAGCAAGCGATACAAGCAAAGCAATCTAAAATAACAAGCAAGAAAACTTATCGACACGTGTTTCGCCTCTGAACGAGGCATCCTCGGGATGTGTTGCTAGCCCGGCTTCTCCGCAGCAACTGATGTGTTGCTCGCCCAGCCGCTCCGCAGCAACTGATGTTGTTCGCCCGACAGCTCAGCAGCTAGTGACGAGCCGCCGACCAAAACTCGCCTTTATACACCGGCCTGACTAGTTGTTTGGTGGGGAAAATGGGGAGACGAAAACATGCGTAACAGTGGGGTAGTGGTAAAGTTAGTTTGTTCGTTTAGTAAATCAGGGTTATTCTTGTTTTTTAGTATTTCTAATTGTTCTAACACACACTTGCAGCATTTCGTTGTTATGTTCACAGATTGATGACGGTGCCTCTAAGTCCTGACAACTTTGAAAAAGAACTCAACATAATATATCAGATTGCTGTGAATAACGGGTATAGTGCAAAAATGGTTGATAGATTAGTCCACAAAAAACAGAATATCATTATTAGAAACAGTTTGTCTGCTTTACAGCCTGAAAGTACGAGTGTTCAGAAATATAAAACAAGCATAACTTATCTAGGTCCAATTTCTGAACGGGTTGCGAAGATTTTTCGGCGTTGTGGTGTTCGCGTTGCATTCAGAACCAAAAATAAGATAAAGCGTATTTGCAATGGTAAGGACAAATTAGATAAAAAACAACAGTCTGGTATTTACAAATTGTCTTGCAATGATTGTAACGGTGTCTATGTAGGTCAAACAGGTCGCAGTTTTGAAACTAGGTACAAAGAACATATCTCAGCCCATAGAAATAATCATCCTGAAAAATCACACTTTGCAAAACATCTATTAGAGTCCGGTCATAGTTTGCCTGATAACCATTCATTTGAAGTAAAACATATTTGTAAAAAAGGTTTAAGAATGTGTGTGTTAGAACAATTAGAAATACTAAAAAACAAGAATAACCCTGATTTACTAAACGAACAAACTAACTTTACCACTACCCCACTGTTACGCATGTTTTCGTCTCCCCATTTTCCCCACCAAACAACTAGTCAGGCCGGTGTATAAAAGGCGAGTTTTGGTCGGCGGCTCGTCACTAGCTGCTGAGCTGTCGGGCGAACAACATCAGTTGCTGCGGAGCGGCTGGGCGAGCAACACATCAGTTGCTGCGGAGAAGCCGGGCTAGCAACACATCCCGAGGATGCCTCGTTCAGAGGCGAAACACGTGTCGATAAGTTTTCTTGCTTGTTATTTTAGATTGCTTTGCTTGTATCGCTTGCTTGTTGCATGTTTTTATGCGGGCGGGCGGGCGGTGCACGAGTCTGCATTTTGAATAGCACGACAAGAATTGTTTAGCGGAATATTGCAAATTATATTCATATATCCTTTACTTAGTGATGGACTTCCGCAAGGTAACGCCTATTTCAATTAATCATTTGAGCCTTTTGTTTAGGTGGTAAAGTTGCTATTAACATGAAAAAGTTTGTTGTTTATGCGTTTCGTTATGCACTACTCATTTAGCGGTCGAACTTAACAATAGATGACAATGCCATTCATTGGAAGATAAGATATTAAATGGATTCCGACATTTAAAAAAATCCTACTATATAGGCTTCAATACATTACCTACAGTACCTACGCGCGAACCAACGCGCGTGTCATGTGGACGCAATGTACTGGAGCCTAGTACTTCGACTACGCGCGAGTGCTTACGCGCGAGCTCGCGCGTGTATCTGGACAAGGCCTTAAACACGTTTAAAGTTTTGATTTTTATTTTGCCTGTATCTCCAGAATCACTATTGACACCTATATGAAAGTTTGTACCAAGATATAGAAAATAGTCTTAACAACACAAAAGTTTTTTTAACACATATATAAATATATAGTACAGCTTTAAACGTGTTTTTCTCGAAAAATGTCCAAACCTAGTTAGTATGTTATTCGTAAGCGGGGCAGAATTATAAACTATCGGATTTTACAATCTCATGGTGACATATATAGGTACATTTCGACCCCTTCAATAAGGTCGTCTCGTCGCCATGATGACGGACCTATTGAAGGGGTCGAAATATGGCCTTAAATTGTGTTTTTATTGTTTATATCCATAAACTGGTAATAAACTAACAATTTATTTAATATCTTAATGTTTACAGAAGACCCGATAATACATGGGATTTTATACGTTTAGTACACCGAGTAGCTTGCTTTTCTCAAAAACTTCTATTCACTTATCGTCGCTGTCAGTTCAAAAAGTATTATGTTGATTTTTTTTTTCGCTGTTTGCGTGCGTATTTTTAAACCTGATTCTTCTTGTGTGTATGAATGTATACCTATGTAAACCTATTATAGTGGAATATGTAGCAGATAAAATAAAATTTTACAAAAAATTAGTTTTTTATGTTTCCATAAATCTTATTATTTTTACATACGACTTTTTGAAATGACAGCGACGTTACGTACTCTGCGTAAAGCTGTATCTGCATTTGATTTATACAGGGTGTAAATAGATTGCGACCTTTAAATAAAACTATACTCTACTGATAATACTGAACATCTCTCTGGTGAAAAACACCCGCGCAAAGACTTTATATTATAGGAGGAGGGTTTATTTTAGAACGCTGCGCCTAAATATCTGTTTCACAGAAGACGCTGCCTCCAAAAACGCCCGTATCTCGGTGCGTTAAGGTTCATTTTTGTTTGAAACTCAAATACTTCCCAAACTAATGGTTAGCGTATATCGGGTATGTTCCTTGGGAGACGTGGTTTAGTATTATCTGTAGAATATGGGGTTTTATTTAAAGTTAGCTGTCTATTTACGCCTGGTATGAAATATTGAATTCGGTAGTGCTTAATTCGGTTATTTTTTCGTTTTCAGGCCATGTTGGATAATATTAAACATTCCATAGTGCTTCTACAAATAGCTAAGGTACGCTTACACAATTTTATTTCACGTTTTTTTTTTTAAATTATCTATGTTGTTGACACACCTTTTTACTTTTTTATTTAACATAACAGAATAATAAATATTTTGTAGAATCAGAAAACATTGCATTTGGCTTGCAATGTCATGTAATAGCGTTGAAATGCCGAAAAAAAGAAAATTGAAAGCCTGGCCACCCTATTTTGGACAACAAACTAATGTTTAAATGTTAGTATTAATTGATTAAAAACTAGCATTTTACATGCGGTCCAACCGCGTTGGAATTTGTTACACTAATATTGGTTTTGCTCAGTTGTAGAAAGACTATTCATCAATTAAGAGCCTAGCTCTTGTCGGTGGAGCATCTTCCATCGTTCTCTATCCAGAGCCAAATCCTTTAGCTGTTGCTAACATGTTCGTGAAAAATAACATATGATTAAAAAAAACCTCCACACAACTAGACAGACAGATTTAGAAAATATTTATGGTTAAGTTAAAAATTATTATAAATCGCTCTGAAAGCGGCTAAAATCGATTAAAGATAGTATTAGGTAAGTTACACACCCATAGAAATCTTAATAATATTTATTGTTATTTCTATGTTTACACCACAGAATAATATTTATTCAGATCTCTATGGTTACACTACAGAATAATATTTATTCAGATTTCTATTGTTACACCACATAATAATATTTATAGCACACCATGCGTAAAATGACCAGTTTACGCACGCTGCGCTTGCGTTAAGTCGGCATTTTCCGCACTTTTGCTATAAAATATTATACGAAACTCGTGCGAGAAACTTTTTCCCGACTCGTGTGATTGCAGCACTCACCTTCGGCTCGTGCCGCAAACTCACACTCGTCAGAAAACGTTTCATCGCTCTCGTATCGTAATGTACTATTATTCAGATCTCAATGGTTACACCACATAATAATATTTATTAAGATTTCTATGTTTACACAACACAATAGCATTTATACAGATTTCTTTAGTTAACACCGAAGGCAACGGTACTTACATTTTGTTTTTGACCACAATATATGTATGTCAGACACATGATTCAAAATTTAAATGTCGTTTGTGTTTTGTTTACAGAATACTGTAAATCCTGTGAACGGAATATATCAAGGACCATCCAACACATCATCACAATCACATATCAAGCAAGGTAAGGGCCGCGGAATGACGATGTACATATATGACATCGTTTGATCAATGACTTTACCATATCATGATTATGTCTCACGAAGTCTGTTTGCGTAGTGTCTCGAGAAAGATATCAGCTGTTTCATAGAAAAGGTACATACCTACTTGACCAAAATGTATCAAACAGAAACATTTTCGATGCGATATTCTTCAACGAATAACACTTAGTTTGTTTGTAACGCGGAGGTGGCGCCATCTACAGAACCTAGCGTTATCTACGTTCCATAATCGCCTGCTACACTGACCTGGATGTTTCTACCAGGTCCAGAGTCGAGCCTCGTGGAGCTTGGCGCGGAATGCCGCGAGATGGCGCCCTCCTTGTCTCTAACACCGCTTGACGACCACTTGGACTCTGCAAGTGAGTACTAATGTGAAACAATACAATAAACCGTCACAACATGAATCGCCATGGAGGTGTCACAGGTGTTTTAATAAACAAGTGGCATTGCACACTCGTTTGACCGACGATTATTACGTTTTAGGCTGGCTTTCTGTGATGGATAGTGAGCCCTATCTAAGTATAAATATAGACCCACAATTAAGTGCTTCCTGAAACACGCAGAACGAACACAAATGTGCCCTTAAATCCGCGATCTTCAAAATAGTAGTCGAGACATGAATCAGACATGATTTTTTGAAGATATAGGCGAAATAGCGCTAGCCCTCGACACTTGTGTCTTTGGTATTGAGAAAGAAGCACTACAAAAGTTCACACGTTTAAATTTAGGTGCTTTGACACAGATATTTGATACAGTGGACCGCTGTAGTCTTCAAGATGAGGAAATAACCCAGAAAGAATTTTTTTTTGTTTTGTCTCTACAATTTGTACCCACTTTCAGTTCCTTCGTCAACAAGCTTTATGATCTCAACATTGTATAAACAGGCGTTATGTTCGCAGGACAAGCGATGACTCTCCTAGTGCCAGACACGTCGTATTCGTCATCAGAAGGCGAGGACGACTTCTACGACGCGGACGAGGGGCCCGACAGCTTCACGCAGCCTCCGGGGACCAGGTCAGTCACAGTGCGTTGCGTTCACTATGTGCGGGCTCCTACCATGTGTAATGTGTATGATATGACAAGCGATGACTCTCCTAGTGCCAGACACGTCATATTCGTCATCAGAAGGCGAGGACGACTTCTACGACGCGGACGAGGGGCCCGACAGCTTCACGCAGCCTCCGGGGACCAGGTCAGTCACAGTGCGTTGCGTACACTATGTGCGGGCTCCGTCAATGTGTATTATATGACAAGCGATGAATGTCCTAGTGTCAGACACGTTATATTCGTCATCAGAAGGCGAGGATTACTTCTACGACGCGGACGAGGGGCCCGACAGCTTCACGCAGCCTCCGGGGACCAGGTCAGTCACAGTGCGTTGCGTACACTATGTGCGGGCTCCGTCAATGTGTATTATATGACAAGCGATGAATCTCCTAGTGCCAGACACGTCATATTCGTCATCAGAAGGCGAGGATTACTTCTACGACGCGGACGAGGGGCCCGACAGCTTCACGCAGCCTCCGGGGACCAGGTCAGTCACAGTGCGTTGTGTACACCATGTGGGGGCTCCGTCAATGTGTATTATACGTATAATATTATATGACAAGCGATGACTCTCCTAGTGCCAGACACGTCATATAATCTGTGTATCTCTGCGGTTAAATACCAAGTAAGGTGAAGGCGGTACAGTACTGCAACTTAACCTGGTATTATTTCTGTAAACTCGTAATGAGCAATTCATTAAATCAAGTTAAAAGTAAAGGTTTTTGCCAAAATAAAAGGTGTATCAAAACCATAAATGTTTTGGAGAAACGAGATATTTGTGTTTTGTTGTGACATGCTTTGTCCGCGAATTCGTACAAAGCTACTCAGCTTGTAAAGAGTTACACAGCTTGACTGTGTGTACACTAGTATAGTACGTAAACGTAACTAGCACAAATCGAAAGCAACAATTAAAAAAACATTTTGACAGCACATTGGCCAATCACAGCCGTCAACAATTCTAAGATTGTAAGATGGCAGTCATCCGTACGTTCAAAACCGTTTATTATTTTATAGATATATTGTTCCGAATAACATAACTTTTTCCGGAATTTAAAAAAATCGTGCATTTTTTACAATATAGTATAACTTTTTACGCTATGTATGCACGCACTTTGGTTTCTCTAACATGCCGTTAAAACGATAAAATTGCGAGTCGTCAACTGCCATTATCCTTTTTAACTGAAAATGCTCGTTTCAAATAATCTGTTCATTTCTAAGTAAGCCTATCTGTATGCAATTTAAGTGCAGTTGCCACTGTTAGCTAGGAGGTTTCTTGTAAAGTTTAAGAATATGTATAAATGCACTATTACCAAAAGCAGTGATCACTTTAGTGTTTTGTTTAATACCATTTACGTTTTCGTGTCATACGTGGAGTTATTGTAATTTGGATACGATTTAGATTGTTAAGAGGCCTCAACACGCAAAAATCTCGATACAACAGGTAAAATCTGTTTGTGAAGTCAACAGCTTACTTTCTTTATATATTTTTCAATAAGTTTTATCTAGCGACATATAACTACGTAGGTATGAAGCCCAAAAAGCTAAAATCTGATGATATACCATCATAATAGCTGTCAGGATATCGTGAATATTGCCTCGTTTTTACGCAAAGTTTAACGATTCTTACAATTTGTAGCTATAATAGAATTAAAAAAACTCTTCAGTCCGCGGTCGTTCATTTATACGTGGGACGCACTATAAGTTTCCGGAATGAATATGAAAAAATACTATTAAAGGTACAAAATTAATTTATTGTTTTTCAAAATAATCTCCCTTGGCGTCTATGCACTTTTTCATTCGATCAAACCAGTTTTGAAAACTTTTGTGCCACTCCCCTGTGGTGACCTCTGAAACGTGTTTTTCATACTCCTCGACAGCCTCTTCTGGTGATGAAAATCGTTGACCGCGTAATTGGTTCTTAATTTTTGGGAACAGAAAAAAGTCACAAGGTCGGGACTGTATGCAGGATGACTCATGAGTTCTACATTTTTCGTCTTCAAAAAGTCGTTTGTCTGTCTGGCCGTGTGAGAACTAGCGTTGTCGTGGTGCAGGATGATACGGCGTTTACGGTTATTTTTACGGAGTTCGTCAATAACTTCCGGCAAACAAATGGTCGTGTACCAGTCACTATTCACGGTACGACGATTCTCTAAAGCAACAGTAGCCACGTGTCCAGTTTTATTAAAAAAAGAAGCAATCATCCGCTTAGATGCACTTTTCACGCGCGCCACTTTGGTTGGTTTCGGCTCATCTTGAAAGACCCATACGCTCGATTGCTGCTTTGTTTTGGGATCGTAGCAATAAATCCCTGTTTCGTCACCTGTTACTATGTCCCACACCAAATTTGACGCACCTTCGTTGAATCTGGTAAGCATGGCACTGCACCAAGTGACGCGGTCCGTTTTTTGAGCCTCGGTCAAGTTGTGTGGGATCCACCGCGAGCACAGCTTTCTCACACCCAAATGTTTGTGTAGGATTGATTGTATTTGACTCATGCCTATTTCTAAGGATGCGCGAATTTCATGGTAGGTCACATGCCTGTCTGTTTCAATCATACGGCGCACAGCATCGATGTTTTTGTTGGTCACAGCGGTGGACGGCCGACCATCGCGAGATTCGTCACGGAGATTGATACGACCACGCTTGAATTCTGCAAACCAGCTATAAACAGTCGTCTTGCATGGTGCTTCATTGCCAAAAGCTGTTTCAAGCCGAGCGATGCTCTGTTGAGCTGTCAAATTACACTTAAAATCGTAGAAAATCATACTACGAAAATTTTCCCGAGTTAAATCCATGTTGATGCAGACACACACTTTTTTAAATGGCGCCACAAGGTAAAAACAAAAGACAGTCAGATGAAACAAACTGCATTCTACAGCCAAAGAGTTCTATTTTCAAATGTTGCAATAAATTTTTAAATATTGTTTATGTAAGTGGCCAGTTCCGGAAACTTTTAGTGTTACCTATGTAGAAGATAAAGTTTAAATCGTTTTTTTAAATAAATACGTACAGTTTCATGGTAAACAGTTTTCCCCTGAAACCATTTTACTAATTCTAATATTGGGTGAATACTTCGCCATCATGCACTTCTCGATGAGAGGTAAGTCAGAGTACTGCGTCGTAGATAGGGAGACCTATCTGAAGACGTGTGCAAAGTTTCATTAAGATCAGACCCACCAGGGCGTCACAAACACCAAAAGCATTTTTATGGCAGCTAGGCGTGAAGGGCCCCCTTAACGCGAAAGCGAAGAAAAGCGGTGGGCAAAAGTAACCTACGTACAAAGTAAAATTCACTGCGAGCGATCATTATAAATAATTCTTATTATTGAGAAAAAAAATACTGATAAAAAAAAGACATGATCTTGCTAAGTTTCTTGCCCTTCTTCTTAGCAAGATTAATCGAATGGGCGGATTTAGGCATTATATCTATTTATAGTTTATTTATCTATTCACTTATTTATTCATTGCATTATGTAGGTATGTATATTCAATATTTAATTTTTGTACTTATGTTAGTATATATTTGGCTAGGAATTATATTTATTTATGGTCTATTCAGTTTATTTATCAACTTATTTATTAATTGCATTATGTAGGTATAATAATATTC
Source organism: Ypsolopha scabrella (assembly GCA_910592155.1). Classification (NCBI taxonomy): domain Eukaryota; kingdom Metazoa; phylum Arthropoda; class Insecta; order Lepidoptera; family Ypsolophidae; genus Ypsolopha; species Ypsolopha scabrella. Next base: position 3,750,646 of record OU342978.1, read on the forward strand.
TTATTCCAATAAGTCTTTTTATTTTATGCATGTGTATAACTTTAGTACCCCAACTTAAATACAGTTTTTTTGTATATTTCCCGTATCATATTTGTTTCATCATAAAATATTATTTTTATACAGATTAGATTTGACATGTAAAACGTATACTTCATGTATCTATTTTACAAAGAACCAATTTGAATCTTGAATCTTATTGAAATAACACTTACAGTTAAACAGACACTGAAACAGCGTAATAAAGTACGTAACTACTCACGTAATTTTTAGCTATATAAGGTGACTTTAATTTATACAGCCAAACTGATACTCGAGGCTTGGTAAGTGATCAGATCATCGACCCGACCCTTTTTGTGAAATTCGTAAATTATTCTTTTCGTGTTCCTTACAGACGCAAGCCCAGCACCGAGTCAATTACTATGGGACGTCAAGATTTTATTTTGCGAAATTAGCAAAAAGTGTTATCGATCCGTGTTCCTGACCACTTACCACACCTCTAGTATGCGTTTGACCATGTAAATTAAAGTCACTTATATAAATTTATATTTTATGTCAAATAAGCACAATAATATAATATAACGTTTTTTATCGCTAAATATTTCGTTCTGATACTTCATAGCATTTTAATCTAACGTTGTACACAATGTGTACCAGTATTTTGATAACGATATATGGGTCTGGTTTTAAGTCCGACAAGCAGTATATAAAAAACAAGTCATTCATACAAATCACAAAAACTGTACTGAGCACTATATTAAAAACCCGTAAGACCACCACCCATTTTCAAAACTGCATGGTAACATGCAACTTGCCTGAGGGTTAGTATCGCCACGTGCTTTATTCCACGGATCAAGGATCATTCATATTTGAACGTAATAAGAATTTGGGTTATTTACTACTGTGGGGTAGAGTCTGAAATAGGTCACATCACAGGTTATTCACTCCTCGGTTGGGGGTTATTCGGGTCGGTGGCTCGATTTAGGTGCTCACGGCGCAGGGAGACATTTGAAAAGCCTTTACTTAATCCTAGGCGTGTTTCGTAACACTTTTATTTATTGTGTAGCGACGCATTTATACACACACACAAATTGGTTGATCAACAATCAGCCTCGTATACTTAGTACTCGTCGATGTGACTCATTGCTATGGTGAAAATACTTGGGTGAATTTCATTTATGTAGCCAAATTCATACTTGAATTAATACCGGTGCCCAGGACCAAGGTTCAATGACCGTGTTTGAAATACCAAAAAATATTTTTTGGGCCTCTATACTAGTTAAAGAACAAATTTAATTAAATTAGTACAGGAAGTCTATATTTTACTTTGCGTAATTCACAGAAAGGGTTTTGAATCTTCGTTCTGGTCATTTACCGAGTGTTCAGTATGAATTTGGCAAAGATTCATGATTCAAAATGTTTATTTGTAAAAAAGATACATAAAGTATATGTTTTACATGTCCAATCTTATGTTTATAAAAATAATATTATATGATTAAACTAATATAATACGGGAAATATACCTATATAAAAAAACTGGGTTTAAGTTGGGCTACTAAAGTTATACACATGCATAAAATAAAGACTTATTGGAATAAGAATATTATTATACATAATGCAATTAATAAATAAGTTGATAAATAAACTGAATAGACCATAAATAAATATAATGCCTAACCAAATATATACTTACATAAGTAAAAAATTAGAATGTTGTGTATACCTATATAATGCAATGAATAAATAAGTTAATAGATAAATAAACTAAACTATAAATAGATATAATGCCTAAATCCGCCCATTTGATTTATCTTGCTAAGAAGAAGGGCAAGAAACTTAGCAAGATCATTTCTTTTTTTTATCAATATAAACGAAAGTCACTTTATAGGTATATAAACTTAGGCAGCCCCACCAATTTCGTTGTAACAGCACTATCAAAGTCAGAACGTGCGATCATAGTGCGAAATTTCACTCGTTTATTAGAAAGAGACAGATAGAAAAAGGAGCAAGAGAAACAAAAATCTCGTTGCACCAATCAGGTGGCCCAGTGTGATTTTCGCATTACTCCGAAGCGTTTCAAAACACTTCCGTGCAACTGTCAAGTAACAGTTCGGCTATCCTCGGTTTAACTCGGGTCAATTTTTGAACGCTCTAGGGTGAAATTCGCATCACTCCGAGTGATTTTCGCTTGTTTCCAATCGGAACCCTAATGAATGATGTTTACATTAATACTATTAAAACTCACGTATTATGGCTCCCCGTTTGACACTGTCAAACACAAACACGTGTCAAACGGGGACCGCCGCGTAACCATGTTTGCCTCCGAAGAAACTGTACGAATATAGTGAAACTAGTCAGGCGAAATCTGACTATAGAAATATTCGTTTCAATATCAGCATAAAATAATCATGAAATACTATCTTTTTCAAGCTCCGAGTGATCTATTTCAAAATACGCTCTGTTTACACCCTACATCAATTTTTGCCGCATTTTCCGGACCCCACTGGTATTTAATTTTCTACCTATCATACCTGCCTACCTACCATGCCAGCAGTTTTAGAATTATATCATAGATAGATAGGCGGATACAAAGTTACAAGGGTTTCCTTTTTTTGACGGGACCTTAAAAATACTGCAATTTTAACTTTAACCATAATAGTCTGGTAATACGTAATTAAATGAAAATCAATAAGTACTCTCTATTTGTACTATCAAACAAGCAAATTAAAATGGGCGCAAATTTTGACACTTTTATTCTTGATCCTGTTTTTTCATGAAATAGCATACAGTGGTCGACTCTTTCCAGGTCATGTTCTCGATTGGACGAGACAGTCCATGTTATGTCTCCATTAGACGACATTATCTGTCATTTAACCCTACTGTTAGGAGTTTCGGCAACATATGGAAACCCTTAAAGCGTAGCTTTGGTGCCTGTCTGTCCGCGGCATAACTCAATAACGGCTCGGCCGATTGCGTTGAAATTTGGCATGTAGGTAGAGAATTTATGTGGGTCGGAGGGAGAATATTGATAATTTTCGATTTATCAAATTTAGTAAACAAAGCGTATTATGGGTTGTATTTAGAAAAATCGTTTCTTAGTGCACCCCTATTCTTAAAATACATGTTTGATTTTTAATTTTCATGATTTGCTTGCCAATTAATACACACGGAATACGATTTTTTTTATAAAAATTTTCTCCACACTTCACTCTTGTTTGGGATGATTTGATAAATGCTGTTGTACGTGTTTTATTATTTATTATTCAAATTCTTTATTTTGTAAAAAAATGTACGTATGTATACATATAATATACACATTTTACACGTCGATAATAACCTTACAAACACAATAGAATTAGATAAAATAGTAAATATAATACGGGGAAATAAAATAAAATAAAAAAAATAAAAATCATTTAATTCAGAACTGGGTTCCATATGATTACACAAAAAAATAAAAATTTACAATAGAACTAAAATAAAGCGGTAATAAAAACGATATAATTTTGATTACTAAATATTATACTTATAATTAGCATGTAGTGTCGTCCAGTGATGGCTGATAGGACACCCGCACCCGCCTCCCACTACCTTCAGAATGGTATTGTGGCTGCCGCACACTCTGTGCATGAGAGAAGCAACTTTTTTGCGCATAATTGCGTAAAAATCCATTGTTCGCGCCTCAGCAAACATGCCGGATGCGCTGCAGCGCCACGGCAGCCCCAACAGCATCCTGAAAGCATTATTGTATTGCACCCGTAGAGCGCTGTAGGTCTTCTGCGTGTATCTCACCCACAGGCCGCTCGTGTAAAAAGATTGACAGAACGCCTTGAAAAGTGTAATCTTTACCTGCTCTGTACAACGAGAAAACCTACGGGCGAGCATATTGCTTCTGACCGCCAACGCTCTACGTTCGCGCCCAATGTCCTGGTCATCTTTCAGGTCCTCTGTCACAATGTGGCCCAGATACTTGAACTGCTTGACTCTCGTCAATGCAGTCCCGTACAGCGTTACCGGGGGTACATTTTGTGGAGAGCTGCTGCCCGCGGCGAAAACCAAGAGCTCACTCTTTTTGGTGTTGTACTTCAACCCATGAGTTTGTGCATAGGTTTCACACACGTGCAATAGCTTCCTGAGTGCGCTGATCGACTACATATGTACTACAAAAACATTAGGTTTAGGCTTACTTAAAATACGGTTTTTAAATATATATCTAATTCGGAGAAATAACACAAAAATATTTAAAAATTAGGCTCAATTAAATAATGACTGAACTTTAAGTTTTTAAAATTTTGGCTAAACACGTGTATTTTAATTTTACATCAAGAGCCTACATTAAAAATTTCGACTGCCTAGCGTGAACGGTGTACGCAAAATGAAGGTTTTTTTTGTTAATAATTCGACCCTCTTTAACCCCTTGGGGTGCGAAATATTCAAAATCCTTACATTGTGCGTTTTCACCCCTCTCTAAACAGACCCTCTAAATATCAAGTCTCTATGTCCAGCGGTTTGGGCAGTACATTCTATGTTGGTTAGTTAGTCATTCTTGACAAAGCTTTCTATTTATTTACATTGATCTATCATCATTTTAAAGAGCGTGATTTAAGAATTCTAAAAACTATTTTTGTAAGCTTTTTTGTTTGATCTTTTTTTTCTGTTTTCTTTACATTTTTTCATTTTTTTTATCTGAAAGTTATTTTGTAATAAAGAGGGGCATGTAAATAAAACAAGAAAACTGTAGCGCTGTTCTCAACATGACCTAACGATCCCTGCACGGATCGAATCCTATATAACTTACCCTGTCCTTACGGTTTCGTACCCAAGGGTGCCAAACGGGACCCTTTTACTAAGCTTTCGCTGTCGGTTCGTCCGGATACATATTTCACAGAATACATATTTTTATGGGCCAAGGTATATTAAAAAAATTCAAGACATTGAATCCCAAGTGGGGTCCTCTTACATAAAAACCTCGAAAAAAATAGAATATTTTCATCAATATTTCTTTCCGATTTGGTTATATTTTAGTACATACAGTAAATAAAAATTAGGGTTCAATACTCAAAGGGTGCCGAATAGTTTGTCAGGCACTTCCATTTTAGTGTCTTGGTTTTTGGCGCCTTGTTGTTCCTTGGCATCTATGTATATTGACATATGTTATTTAACATAATGTTTTTGGGGTCCGTACCCGTATCGTGTGGCTCTACAGAACCATTTGTGCGCGAGTCGGCCTGTTTTTTATTTAATTTTAACGTGGATTCCGAAGAGGCGGGTAAAGGGGAAGATTCCGAAAAGATTAAGACCGTTCTTCGTTCGGACGTATATGTCCAAATCCATCTCTGTCAAACTATAAGTGCTCGAACGATAAACAACACGAGCGATTCGTTTCAGAGGTTCCCCTTTCAAACCTCAAAATAACGTTACTATAACGTTATTCTTGTGCAGTTTCGGATGAAAATATTATATGTCGCTATTAATATCGCTAGTCTTCCGTTTTGAAACATCATAATATTTACAACAAAACGAATGAATCGAAACGCTATTTGAAACACCTTATACCGGTATTCTAATAACGTTACATCTGCCTCTTTGCTTTCTTGACAGAACGCATTCAGTCCAACACAATAGATAGTATACCTTGGCAGTTCCTACCTTAGCTTTTGGCTGTCTTTGTACATTGTACACGACGTTTATTGTGGATAGACTTAGAGTTTATTTAGTCTTATTAGTTGATGTCTTAGTTTTATTTATATTCAATTTAAACATTGCCAAGGAATTGCAAAAGATATCAATCTTAAATTAAATATAACTTTTCATAGGCGAGTAAAAAAAAGTTTTAGTCAAATCGTGCACACTACTGTCATATTCCATGCGATGTCTCCATTAGGCCATTTTGACCGGATTGAAGCCTTCAATTAACCCTCGTCGGGTCAGCCGCTATTAGGTTCGAAAGCTTTTCAGTTCTTCCAGTGGCTGGTTTTTGCGGTCTTTTAATGTATAAGGAAAGGAATATTCAGGTTTTGTTCGAGGGATATTTTATATGTTATTATTCAATGTGTAAGTAATTAAACGATTGTCTAAAATTTGCGACTATTTGTTTTTAATATTTTTAGAGTGCACTGCAAAACAGAAACAAATTCTTTGATGAAAATAAATATCAGAATAGGACTTGGATCCGCATCTCTGCCTATCGTGGGCATTGAGTTAGTATTCTACCCATCCATCCAGCCTGTTTCATCCACTGCTGGGTATAGGTCTTCAAGATTTCGCAACTTAAAAAATGCTCACACACGCTGTTAAATTGGTGAGCGATACATAATATCCATACGGTATATCCAGGTGGTAGAGCTAATGGCGGGCTCGACTGTGGAGGTACCACCATCTTACTCGGAAATCCTCCCGAAGTTATTCGGGGGAGAGTAAGAGGACAGCTCTCAGGCAAAACCAGGCGGCCCACCATCGCCTGGGACCGATGGATGGCGGTATATCCATCCCCGTTTGCCGGGCCTTATATTAAACAGACTGGTGACGGGCAGCGGCGTCACTGGTGCAAGGGTTTCGGCACCGCGCTCACCAACCCGCCTGCCCAGCGTGTGTGAGTATGGGCATTTCTTCCAGGAGGACTGCCAAGAGTGGTGAAATCTTGGAAAGGCCTATGTCCAGCAGTGGACGAAACAGGCTGATAGATAGAGATAGATAGATTGTGAATTTCTTCGTTTTAAATGTCAACCTGACAGCTATTCTCAGTCGATAAATAGCCTAAAAAGGGAACCGGCGAAAATTCAGCTTCAACATCTGCTCTATATTAGGTAACATACTATTGATCCCAGATCGGGTTTAAATTTACCCGTTCTGGGCAACGAACCCGGGTGAACTCGCTTGCAGGATTTGGAATAACAATGCTTAAATGGGATGAAAATGTACCGGCTTTGTTTCAGTTGAAGCTTTTACATTTTGGCTTCAATTTAGAAATGGCAAAAATTGATTAATTATTTTGAACCTGTGCCTTTCTTTGCTTTGTATAGAATATTTCTTTTTTTGTTTTTTATCTGTTTCATGTCCATAGGTAAATCAAAATTAAAAATACTTAGAAACAAATCGTAAAATTACTTCGGGACTGTCCATATACTACGTCATTTGAACTTGGGGGGTTGGTCTGCTGATGATAGTAATATCATTGGCAGGAAGAATTTAAAATGGGGGAGTCCTGCCAAAGAACAAAAATACAACATTGATTTTGTAATATATAGGTAGATACTGAAAATGACATCAGTTTTTTGAGGGGTCATTAGATAATGATGATAATAAATAATATAATAATAATTTCTTTATTGTGCAAAACTTACATACTAATTACATCAGTGGATGGGGCATCCTTTTAAGTACGAAGTACCTGTGCCAGGATACCCCGCTCTTCCATATAATAGGTGCTGTTCTTGTGCAACAAAAAAAAAATATTTATATATATATAAGTTACTGTTAAGATTCTACATATTTGAAACTAATAAACAAAAACAGTAATAAAACAAAAAACAGCAATAAAACAAAAAACAGCATAAAAAATGAAAAACAAAACTCAGGTATAAGTAAGTTTAGGTTGTGAGTGGGATAGGTTGGGGGCGTGTTTACATCTATAGATACATAGATAGCTTTATTACATAATTCTATTAGTACTTTATACATAAATAATGTAATAAATAAATTAAATTTTGATAAATAAAAGCTTAAATTATATAAATAAATAGTTAAAAAAATATATCTTATAAAAGTGCTCACACAATAACTTTTAGCAGCTGATAGGAAGATCGGGAGGTCAAAATTGGCAAAAATCGATGTGTAATTACTAATTACTATTACCTTCATCTATAGTATCTACACTAATAATAATAATAAAGTAGTAAAAAAGTCGTGTCTGTACATTGAATTATTTTTTATGGAGTTCATTAGTTTTGTTCTAAAGCGAAAACTACGGTTTTTGCTAATATGTCTATCTGTATGTATGTTCCGTTTTAACTTGAGAACGACTGAACGGATTTGGGAGCGTTTTATTTCATCGTATTATGGTCACATTGGCGTTACTGGAAAAATATGGGAACTACTGGCTCAAAAGGACTAGACCAGGGCCGCAAAAATATTTAAAAAAAAATAGGATTTGTGGCCCCCGGCTCCAACACATGAACCAATCAGCAAGTATCTGTTCTCGAGTATATGGTCGTAATAAGATAAATAGAGATGACCCTACATACTACGAGATAATACAACGTGAAATTTAAGTTAACGAAAACTGGTGATACTACTCGTCCATATGAACAACTTTTACTATGAAGCCAACCCTGAAATCGTGAAAAAAAACAGCTGTTTCATACATTTGGGTCAAGTAGGTATTTAACTTTTCTATGGAACAGCGATTTCAGGGTTGGTTCCATAGTAAAAGTTGTTCGTATGGACGAGTATTACTATCACCAGTTTTGTTTACAAAATGACTTAAATTTCACGTTGTATAGAAACCAAAATACAAAACCAATAATGCCTTAAATAGGATATAGAATCGTTTAATACAAATGTTATTGTGATATATTTCTATAATAAATGGGGTTCTTAAAGTATCGGTGGCAATAAACGCAATAAAAATTTTAAGAAAATGGCGCGTCGTTTTAACTTCGCAATCACGCAAGAGTGACATTTGCTATTAATTGTTACAAAATGATTAGTAGATTTTATCATTGTTTCTTCATAAACGATTAGTCATGATCATAAAATAAATCACTTCAAATTAGTCCCTTTTACAAATTTAATTGCAATTTCTTTTTATTCATTTTTTTTTTACTTATACGTACTGTTGACACCATTATATAAAACTCCTTGCTTGTTAAGTTTTAAATTGGAAAAGAAGACATTAAATAATATCCGATACAATCAACTTTTCAATTTTCGAAAATTAATAAACGGGTCAAGAACTCGAATTACAAAATATAATAATTGAACTGGCAGAAATCATTCTCAAAAACAACTATTTCACTTTTCAAAACAAACACTATCATCAAATAAAAGGAACCGCAATGGGGACCCGAATGGCCCCCAGTTACGCAAACCTATTTTTGGCATCCATTGAAAGCAGTTTCCTAGAATCTGAACGCCTCAAGCCTCTGATCTGGAAAAGATTAATTGATGACATATTCATCATATGGCCACACGGACACGACTTACTCACAGACTTCATCACCAGACTCAATAACTATAGCTCATTAAAATTCACTCATACCATATCATCAGACAAAATAACATTTCTGGACGTCGACCTCACTCTCAGCAACGAAAACAAAATCATCACATATGTCCATTTTAAACCCACGAACAAACTACAATAGCTACACTACAACAGCTGCCATCCCGCTCATAACAAACAGTCCATCCCGTATGCACTTTCACTCCGTGGCCACCGTATAAGCAACAATGAAGAAAAACTACACTCTTTCCAAAACAAAATTCACACTGGATTACTAAAATAAAATTACCCAGACAACTTCCTCCGAAAACACATTTATCACAGACCTAGATACCATAACAACAACACTCAACACAGAAACTACACAAACCAACTAAAACTAATTACTTCATATTTCGATGGCAGCCATAAGCTAAAAAACCTAATCCGGGACAGTCTCCCTATCCTCAACCAAAACGATGAAACAAAAGACTTACTACCGCGGAACCCACCAATCTGCTATAGACAAAATGCTAACATAAAGTCCATCTTAACTAAAACAAAACCTACAGCACCAACCACCAACACCACAAGCCCGGGCACAACACCATGTCAGCGACCACGATGCAAAACCTGCGCCATCATCAACCCAAATACACTCATAAATACTCACCACACACAAAAACCCCTGCATGCACAACAGAATACAACATGTAAGACAAGCAACTGTATCTACCTCTTAGAATGCCGACATTGCCCAGCTTTTTATATAGGTGAGACAAAAAACGCACTCCACATCCGCATCAATCAGCATCGCCATACATGTGACTCCATAAACAACAACACTCTACCAGTACCGACCCACACACGTATTCACAATTCACCTTTCAACCAGTGTTTCACAGTTCGCGTCATTAAGTCATTCCATCCAGCTCTCACAGACATCCAGCTTCGCACATGGGAGACTTCATTCATCTGGTCGCTTGGTGCCCACTTTGGACCAGGCCTCAATAAACAACATTAAATCAAACCACAGCTAACCTCTCGAGCCAAATCCAGACTTCTTGTGCTGTGTAGCAGGCACACAAAACTACTATTTTTTTACTTTTTTTTTTAACCTGTCATATTTATATTTATTTGTCATTGTCAGTGCAACTGATGCCGAGTCCAAAAGAACTCGAAATATATCTTGCTAATTTATTTATGTGCATATTTTAACTAGAATTAATATATATATAAATATTTATAAAGAAAAGCCGAAGGGTAACATTTACATTTTATTAAAATATAATAATATACGACTTAGTATTTTCTTGATTTCTTCAAATAACTTATTTGGGTCCCGGCCAACGAAGTGGGAGTAATACCTTGTATTAAGTTATCGACGGATCGTAATAACACTTTTTATGCCTCAATAACAAGTAACCGTTTTATTCTGATAACATTTTGGGAAATGGCGATAAAATTTTTATGGCATATTATGTCTCGCAGAATTATACTACGCATGTTTCTCATGACTTTTATATAAACCAAGTTATGATTAAGCAAAAATAATCGTTTTGAAAACTGAGACAAAATGCGGAAATCCAAAACGACATAATATTTCGCCTTGACGTACATTTCCGATGGGGTATCAGAGGTGCAATTGTGTAAGCCAATGCTATTCAAATTGATCGTCATATGGCCATTCGGCTAAGCAAATTATCCCGTTTATCAAAATCTAAATATTTATTTTGCAAAATAGATACATAAAGTATACTTTCTACAAGTCAAAGTTAATTTTAACAATATATAGGGTGTAAATGCAAAGTCAAGGATCCCTTTAGGGTATGAAAGTATACACGATTCTGATATCATTACGAGAAAAAAATATATACCTTGAATTTTCACCAAAAATTCCATCATCTTTCTAAGCTATGGCTAAGCAGCTCACCGGCCTCCCCACACACCTAATTGCACCCCGCAACCCGCACCCCTCATACGAGTGGCCAGCGACCGTGAGGGTGTCCACGCGATTAGTGTATTTTGAGTAAAGAAAATCGTCTTATTATGAGGTACTGATACTTTATTTAGAGATCCCAGTATCTAAAATAATATCTTTACCGATCATACTAACACACCCTTAAAGGATTCTTGCCTTTGCTTTTACACCCGGTATATCTTTATAATATAAAAAAATATACTATAAAAACATTTAACAATTGAAATCGTACATTTTTGGCTGTCAAATGATTACAATTGTCTTGTTTTGTTATTGACAACCAAAAACGCCGAATCGCACCTCAGATGTGTCTCATAGTGTAAACTAATACAAGAACACTGAACAAAACACTTAATGGGCGCTAAACGACATCTCAAAAACCGCTAGATTTCTTTGGATTTCCAAAAATAGTACTAAATTATTTTCAATAAATCATACACAAATTCTTGTACTTCATGCCACAAATAAATATTTGGATTTAATAATTTTAATTTTGGATAATGCAGACTTGCACAAATAAGTCCATGCACACAATCCTCTTAATTGAAGAGCATCTTTCAAACATATCTTCAGGTATGAAAGACCAGGAACTGGCATCAGTTGCCCTGGATTTCTGCAGTAACTCATTCTGAGTAGATGTAATTTCCACATTAAAAGTGTTTGATATTTCAGTAGCAGATGTTTAAAATTCCAATATTTTTCAGTTTGTCAGTCAGAGAAACGTCTGTCAAACTGACATAGGATGTATCTTAGCTCTGTCACGTAAATATCACAACTTGTGTGAGTACTTGTCCTTGATTTCAATGCTGGCGATAGAGTTTGTCCATCCCTATACAGAGTCTAGTAACTAAACTTACCACTGAAAATCCATTACGTCATAAACGACAACAAAAGTTACGTTTACCGCGGGCTACCCACAAAACCTACCAATATCTTAAACGCCTCAAGTTCAAGCAACTTGTAATCTCCAACCAACATAAATTGATCCATGCCCTTATAAATTCACACCAAAACCTTTCTTGCCTCCTTGCGAAAGAACTAAACAACTTTATTACTTGAGGTATCGGTTTAATGGAATATAGACTATGTCTCTCCCCATTAAAGTATGATTTCTCTTGATGGAATGGAGCCATGAAGGGTATCAGAATACATTGGTTTGCGGCGTGTAACTGAAACAGCGCAGGGCGGGCGAGATCGATGTGACGAAGCGTAGTGCGGGCGGGCAAAGAAGCGATATTCAACGGAAGGGTGACTCGTTTGTGTTTCCCGAAAAACTGACAGTAAAAGTGTCTTTTGAAAGAGTCTTCAGCTGTCAAACTTGATTTTTTTGTATTTAAGAAATTAAGTTTGACAACTGAAGACAATTTTAAAAGACTTATGTTATCCCCCGTTCTAGGCCTGTAGTTTAAATTTTTGTGAGCTTTAATTTCAAATTTTCATTGATTTAAAATAATGAGAGTAACAATATAAATTTAAAAATAACATGAAAAATTTATTCAAACCTAAATGATTTTTGTAAAAATAAAATGGATAGATCATATTTTTATGATAATGGCACCCAATGTGGATATCCTAAAAATTAATGTGGGTGGAAAGCAGGTGTAACAATTACACAGTTCACTCCCGGTCACACCTCTGACATCTCGGGGATTCATCTCGTAACAATGTTTTTATAATGAAGTTCTTGAAAATTACTAAATTAAACTGTTTAACATACACTGCGGAAGACACTGACTTGTAACATACAGCTAATAACTAGTTTAGAAGTCTGAGCTTCAACCGCTACTGTATTTATACTTATTTCAATAAAGAGTTATTGTATATTGTACTATTGATACTATTTACCACATCATGATGAAAGTAACTACCGGAGGACCTATAACCAGGACAGCTATTCTGGCATTATTTTTCATTCGCAATATCAGTCGTTCCACTTTGGTTTCCAGTATGATAAATGCCATACCATCATTGACCTCTCATAAACAACTAGACACACAGTCTCCAAGAAAAGTTCGTCAGAAAGGGTCCGATTCTGCAACGTGCATAGTAGCAAAATGCTTCAACGAAATTAAGACGTTATGTCGTTAACATAAGATGCAATGTCAGTTGTATGCAATCGTTATTCCAATTTGTCACCCCATAGCGGTGACAAAATGCATCGCGGACACTTTTTGAGCGAGATTGTGAGTGTAGTTGTTTATGAGACGTCAATGCATACCATGTAAAGTGGAGTAACTTTAAGGAATATATGAAATGCTCATTATAGATTTTCAGTAAAAAGAATTAACACAAATCCGCACGAAATCCCTCTTATAAATCTGTCTTAGCCCATCCAGGCAATTGCGTAGTGCGTAGTATCCAATCATACGTCCGTTACCGATTACTGTAGTGTTTGCAGAAGTCCCTGGACAGATTGACAGTTAATTCCAAGTCTGATTGACGTTTTTCTACCAGTTAGCTAACATGGACGATAATAATAGATAAGTTTGTCTCTCGAAGAAACAGAAACGCTTCATCACACGTGATCATCGCCTCGATAAAACGACTCGTCCTGGGTACCTAGCATAGTAGACCATATCTAGCTTTGACAGCTCGATTTACCACTCTCTGTCCCTCCCTAAGTATATCAACAGAGTGAGACAGAGCACTGTATCAAGCGCTATCGACCTCGATATCGTTTGTTATGCTAGCTGGGTGTTCATTGGTGAAACGTTTCTTCGAGAGACAAAATTTTTCTTTTTGTGTTATCTATGCTAGCTATAATAGAAAAATTACATTTGCGGTTGTGTCCAAGCGTAAGACAGTTGTGCATTTTTTCTGGGTTCCTTACCCGAAGAGTGCCAAACGGAACTTTACTACTAAGTTTCCGTTGTCTATCTGTCTGTCCGTTTGTCACAGGGGTCTACAGCTTTAACCGTAATAGGCCGAGAGTTTTTCACAGAATATGTGTTACTATGGCCTCTATAACAAGTAATCAAATATTAATTATAAATCCAAGGTGCTAAAAGAAATCTCGAAAATGTTGCAATTTTTTTACTTTACTTGTTTCGGCTCTTAATTAAATACGTACGTATGAAAATTGGGTTCCTTACGCAGAGGGTGCCAAATTTTTTGTCAGTCGCTACATTTAAGTAGCTTATTTTTTGTATTCTTGATGTTGCTATGGCATCTATCTTGCTGTTGTTTACTATAATAATTTTAGGGTACCATACCCTTATTTTTTGGTGGTACGGAACCCTTGGTGTGCGAGTCCAACTCGCACTTGGCCATTTTTTAAGTACACATAGAGTTTTTTGTACATATACTTAACGTTGGTAATTCGAGTAGTAAAGCTTTTTCGGGTGTTTTAGACTTGGCTCTTCTTAATGTCGCCAATTTGGTAGGCATAGTTGCGACGAACGTGGCGTGACTTTATTAGTTTGTAATTATAATTCTTTTTATTTTATAATTGAGGCCGATGTACCGATGCGATTACCGAAAAGGTCATACAAGTAAAATAATGTTCATTGATAAATTATATATGCTGTCTATGTTATCGCTTAACTCAACTGAAAAAAAAACATGGAATGTTTTGAAATTAACCAAGTGGATCTGAGTTTGTTTTGTGTATTTTTACTATTGAATACATTTTACTTATCTATTGAAAACTTTACCAATTGTTGTTATTATCAGTGTCCGAGCAATCAAGGTGTTTTTATCGCGTTTGTAAACAGAGAAATATTAATAGGTTTGATAACTCCTTCAGTTACATAACGTTGTCAATATCGCCTATAAACCAACCAATAATAGCTTCTAGCTTTTTAAATAAAGCCATGGTGCATATCCATCAAATATTCTGTCCCAAATTCGAAACAAAAACGGTGCCTAACTGCCCGTCTACATCTTATTGATCTTTGCCCATCTCTACATAGAGCATCAGTGCAAAATCGGCAGCGACGCAGCGCGGTCTCGTCGCGCACGCCACACCGCGCGATCGATACATTCCGTTCCGTGCCTCGGAAAAACAATAAGAATACCACTCCGTGTGGACCGTGCTTTATCCGCACCCAAAATTACGTACGTCTTTGTTTTGAAGAGTTCTGTAATCGATTTAAATTTAGAATGCATGCTGAGACGCGCGACCGGCTTTTGTTTTTGTTGTTTTGTTTTGTTTTTGTGCGCGATTGATGATGAGGAATAAAGAATATAGCGTAAAGGATAGAGGAATTTCACTGTGATTTTTGAACGTTTCGTGTCAATGTTTTCAAATTGCCTTTCAGCCGGTGCTGTAACTACGGAAATGCGCTACCGGTGGTGTGAAACTTCGAGCAGTTTCAGTTGCACTTGAATTTGAGTCTTTTTTATCAGCTTTAGAGCTCAATTTCCATTGTTTCAAGACAATAGCTTCATTAGCGGAGAAATCTCAAATTCTATTAGACATTGTATTGTACCTACCTTGTAGCAAACTATAATATACAAACCATTAAGTATTAAAACAGTTGTAGGATTGAAAATGCATGCGAAATTTTAATTGAAATGGGTTATTTTATCAGTATTGTACTGAGACGTAAACTAATTTTTTATATCTGTATGTATGTGCCGTTTTAACTCGCGAACCACTTAACGGATTTGGATGCGGTTTTTTATTTTTTTTATCGTAGTAACCCTGATCCACATATAGGCTATAAGAGGTGTTGATGAAATAACCGTCAGCCCGAAAACTGTCGATAATAGTTTTCAAAGATACATCGATTGAAAGACACTTCCACGCGAGCGAAATCGTGGGCAACGGCTAGTTCTAAATATAGTAATTTCCTTTTGTAGGGAACAACAACGTTAATAGCTTCCTTTGTATGGATTCGCTGCAATGATATTACGCATGAAAAATAAAACGGGATCTATATATTCTGACAGAAATAAGACATTTCTGTGGATGAGATTCCTATTTTAATTTGCGATTTATCCAGTTCAAGCTATAATCCGGGATTCGATTACCAACTTTTCATCACACTATATAAATGCGAACGTTTGTGTGTGTGTGTGTGTGTGTGTGTGTGTGTGTGTGTGTGTATGTTTGTTACTCTTTCACGCTGAAACAGCTGAACGGATTTGGATGAAATTTAGCATGGATATAGCTTATACCCTAACTTAACGTTAACACATAGGCTACTTTTTATCCCGGAAAAAAGCATGTCCTTAAAGCGAATAACACGCGGGCGGAGCCGCGGGCAAAAGCTAGTCCAAAATAAAACAAATAAGTTCACATTGAAATTTTTTTTTTGATTATTTTGAATTTGATCTAAAAATAAAACGATAACCTTATATGTAAGCTGTAGTTAAGTTACTAAAGTATCTTCAAATGTGATGTATATTGCTTATAAAAAGAAATTAAATAAAACTTACGCACGCCCGATACACAAATCTCTTATCCCATACGATCCTAACACGCCTCATTAACTTTGGAATCTACAAATGTAATTAATTTTTATAGGTCGAACTGAAAAGGTTCCCTAAACATAATCTCTATTGTTGAGGGGATCCCGTACCCATCTTCCAGTCCAATCAACAGACCCTGGTCACCATGTTTTACCAAAGTGCTAAGAAAGACCAATCAAATAAGCCCAAACTAGAAGGGTCTGCTGTTGTCCGTTGAGGAGATCCCGTACCCACCTTCCAGTCCCATCATCAGGCCTTGGTCACCTTTTTTTTTTTACAAAAGCAAATATTTATTCTGAAAATAAAATGGAAAATAAAATTTGAAAACAAATTTTACCAGTCGGGGTTTGAACCCGCGACGATCGGCTACGCTACGGCGGCGAACCTTCCATGTTTCACTAAAATTCTCAATGCGCTGCTCCCTTTTGTCATAGCGTGATGATACATAGCCTAAAACCTTCCCGAAGAAATGCTTTATCTTTCAGTGAAAACTGCAAACTGTGGTTCTCAAGTTATAAGCGAACGAACAGACAGACGTTGTATTTTATATGTATAGAGAAAATGTACAGAGATAGTTGTCTAAAGTGTAAGCAAACAATATTTACAACTAATTCTCCAAATATAAGGTGGCTTTCGTTTATGTAGCCAAATTCATACTGGAGACTCGGTAAGTGGTCAGGACCAAGGTTCAATTACCCTTTCTGTGTAATACGCTAAATAAAATTAAGACTTCCTATACTAATTGAGTCGAGGCTGTTCTTGAACAAATATAGGGGCACAAAAATATATTTTTCGTATTTTTGCAAACTGGGTCATTGGACCGTGGTCCTGACCACTTACCGAGTCTTCAGTATGAATCTGGCTTTATAAACGAAAGTCACTTTATATGGGGCTATGCTCTCCCAACTTATTATTTAGTTACGCCTGTGCCGTAAGCATGATAACGTTTAAGAAAAGTTGTTCAGTGATCGGTAAAATACAAGGTGGCTTTCGTTTATGTAGCCAAATTCATACTGAAGACTCGGTAAGTGGTCAGGGCTAAGGTTTAGTGACCCTGTTTTCAAAATACGAAAAATATATTTTTTAAGCCTGTATACTTATTCAAGAACAGTCTCGACATTAGTATAGGAAGTCTGAATTTTATCTTGTGTATTTTACCGAAAAAGTAATTGTACCTTAGTCCTGTCCACTTAGCGAGTCTCCAGTATGAATTTGGCTACATAAACGAAAGTCATCTTACTCGTATATAGGGTAACATGTAAGCTGTTTTAACCAAGTGCATGTTATTTTTATTTGTCTCGTGTGGGAGGATCGCTGCGGATAAATATCGAATCGATACTGAACTCGCGGTGTGCAGACTTTTACTAGAATAAGTTCTCTTGCCAAATTGAAAATTCACTTTTGTTTTGTATTTTTCTCTTCGGGGCCTACTCTTCATTTTATTAGACTGACATTTAATACACCCTTCACAGTTTTGTTAGCAAAATTCCGGATTTTATATTTTGTTGTGCCAGCTCACTTTGTGTAAATAATTTGACCAAGTGCGAGTCGGAATCACGCACAAAGGGTTATGCGGTTGCGGAAACCTAAAAACATAATGGTAAATAACAACAATTTCATGCCAAAGCAACATCAAAGCTACAAAAAACAAGGGGCTAAAATGGTAGCGCCTGACAAAAAATTTGTCACCATCTGCGTGCGGAACCCTCCTTTTTGTTATTTTTTTTTACTTTAGAGTATATCTAACTAAATTTCAAACTTGCATGTTTTACCGTCTTTAAGTCAGAGCCAAAACTAATAACGTTTAAATAATACAACTTTATCTAGGTTTCTCTTACGGGGATCCCCCTTAATTTTCGTTTAAATAACTACTTTATTATTTGTCGTGATAGAGGCCATAGTAACACGTATGTCCAATTTTGACCGAACCCTAAAAATAACTTTTCAGCATTTTACCTTCGGTTTTTTCTGCAAAATAAAGTCCAAGATAGCCTTGTATATAAATATGTATGTTTTCTACATAGAGCCGTCCCGCATTGTGATCTTATCAGAGCAATTCCTATAATAGCGCCATTAGAAAATCTCGATATGTGTCACACATATCGTGTACAGTTGTCCGCAGGTCAACCTACCCTACGCCACACATTGTTGTCCAGACCGGACAAAAGTAAATTTTCCCAAATCCTGAATAAATGCAGGCGTAGCCGCGGGCATTTAATCTCTACCCTGTTTTTGGGTTGGTGGTTATTTTATCAACACCCTTATAGCCTATTATTGCGGCTTCCTTAGTTTTAATTTTATTTGAGTTGACATGTTAGTACACAATTAGGAGCCGAGCGAAGCGAAGCGGAGCGAGGCGACTTCCGTAATTTTTACAAAATTCACGATATGCAGAAAAAAACTTTTTCCGGGCACTTTCCAATGACTTACGGTTCAATATTTATAAAATTAAAGAACCGCTTCCCTTTCCGAACTGTACATTGCAAATCGAACTTTATAAGTTCATGCCAAGGAAGATATTCCAACAGCTAAATATGATTTCCATCCATCCATCCGTCAGCCTGTTTCGTCCACTGCTGGACATAGGCCTTTCCAGGATTTTGCCACTCTTGGCGGTCTTCTGGAAGAAATGCCCATACTCACACACGCTAAGCAGGCGGGTTGGTAGCGCGGTGCCGAAACCCTTGCACCAGTGACGCCGCTGCCCGTCACTAGTCTGTTTTATATAAGGCCCGGCAGTTGGGGATGGATATACCGCCATCCGTCGGTCCCAGGCAATGGTGGGCCGCCTGGTTTTTTGCCTGAGAGCTGTCCTCTTACTCTCCCCCGAATAACTTCAGGAGGATTTGCGAGTAAGATGGTGGTACCTCCACAGTCGAGCCCGGCATTAGCTCTGCCACCTTACAAAAAAATATGATATGCGGTTCAATAATTTAAAAAATCAAAGGACCACTAGCGGTATCGTAGTAGCCACTTCCAATTGGTTAGTCCGTTTCAGTACAAAGTATTGAAATCAAATGCAAAATTATTGACAAATGTATTTTTTTAATAAATGCTACGTAAATTTTTTGGAAGCGTATGTCTGGCCATGGGGTTAAAAGATTAAAATTAGTATAATAGCATGCAGTTCAAGCTTACTACTTTTATATCGTCACGATATGAATCCCCGAAGGGGTGTCAGAGGTGTTCCGGGTGTGATGAAACTTGACAGGTCATTCATTATTTAAAATACTTTTGATGTTAACTGCGCAAAGGTATACCTTTGGCATGAGAGGTAGTAATTGCCAACTTCGCCCACGATAAGGTCATAACATAATCATACAAAAAGCTAGAACTGTGTATAGCAGTCATACTACGTGTTAAAACCACTGTTTTGTCTGATTAGATACAAGTAGGAAACTGCATGTCCTTGTATTTGCATGTGTTTTTTATTTTATTTTTAGAACGACGAAAGAGACCGAATAAACAAATTACAGAATGTTTACGTAAAGTTAAAAGTTAAATTAAAACGTTAGTTACAATTTTGAAGTATCAGATTTTGGAAAAAAATTGCAGTCATGAATAAAAATGGCAATGGAAAAAAACAATATGAAACCCATAAAAATAAAACGAAAATCCCGTTACCACATACCTACACCATAAATAAAATAATGAAATTTCGAAACTTGGGCAAAATATTTCGAGTATGTTCCTCTAAATTTTTTGGTACTGACTGTCGGTGTGTCGAAGCCAGTTTATAATCGCGTGATTTTAATAATTAACGTTTACTGTACTGATTGATTATAATAAAACTAAACGACTTCCATAGAAAATTTTTGGAACGACGCGTATCTTAAAATTGACTTTCCTATATACATTTTTAATATCTACTCATTTTCTTTGGAGAAGCGAAAAAAAAACATGCTTTGCAAAGGTCATAAAATTGAAGTTGATCAATAGACCATGAAGTTCGATTTAATAAATCGTGTATGCGTCGTGGTCATGTCGTAGAATTTGATCATTTCATCACCTGCTCAAATGTCAAATCTATAAAAACTAAAGGGGTCGTCTCGATCCGCTTCGCCCGGTTCCCGAATTTATGATGACAAGCAACCTAACACGCTCCTCCTCGCTTCGCTTGTCGTCTCGCCTATTTTATACTTCTTGTTGGAAGTCTATCGTTAAGTTCTTATTTCATACTTTATGATATTGTCGATCAGTTGTCCATCCATCCATCCATCAGCCTGTTTTGTCCACGGATTTCGCCACTCTTGGCGGTCCTCCTGGAAGAAATGCCCATACTCACACACGCTGGGCGGGAGGGTTGGTGAGCGCGGTGCCGAAACCGGATTTGCGAGTAAGATCAGTTGTGGGATTGTGTCATAAAATCGTATTTATTTGACAGCCCAAAACGGACGGTTTCAATTATCAAACGGGCTAATTTGCTCAGATGAATAGCCATTTGACGATCAAAATCGTACGTTTTAATACATGCTAGGCCTGCAGATCATGAAATGATCAATTGTACGATATGGCCACCACATATACATAGACAACACAATGAACATTTCTTGCGTAACTATCAAAGAAGTCTAAAATCAGATATAGAGCGGTGTATTATCTCATCCACTCTCGCCAGGAAAGTAAAACAACAACATGACGACGATGACTCATCTCTGAGAAACGTGGTGCATGCATAGCTTCACTGATTGTGAAACTATTCATTATTTATTCTTTTTTCTTATTTATCTGACCGCCTTTGTGGCTCAGTGGTAGACCGCTCGCCTACTAATCCGGAGGTGGGTTCAATTCCCGTGATGCATATTCATTTGTTTCTTAAAACCGAACCTTTCTGGAACCGAGCGAAGCGCAGTGAATCGAGGCGAATTTACGTTTAACAGAATAACGATCTGCCTAGGCAGATTGTGTTGTGCCGAATTCCACGATATGCCGACGACATCTGTATTAGACTGAGAGTATGCCGACATACTGAAGAAAGGCAAAGTCGAAAGTACCCGGAATAGAAGAGCTTGTACGACTACATTGAACGATGTTGAAGAGGCGAAGAGATGTGTCAGGATCGTACCCGATGGAAATCTGTAGTCTATATGTATGTATGTAGATTGTGAGTGAAAGAGTCACGCATGCGCGTCTTCTGCAATGTTACATAATTACTGTCATCACACAGGTTGTTTAATGATTAAATAGTGGTCTATAGTATGTAATTTATTGAAAATTCTGTGTCTTGCACTATGCGTTTCTTACATGAATTATCAGAATGCGTTGCCTGTAAAAGGGTCTATTTAATACATTATGCTCAAAATGCATTTTTTGTCGATAAAGGGTCTATGTCGCATTCCCGAGCAGAATGGTAAACAATATCACTAAAAAGGCCACGCAAACGTGCTTTTTTAATTTGTTTCTGTCAGTTACCCGTAAAAACGTCCATGGATCTATCAAAATGGCAGCCCAAGTTAACAACGGAGTGTTGAAAGTGATTATAAATTTACTCCATATATAAAAAGCAGTATGTTCTTCTATGGAGTAAATTTATGAAAAAAATATTTGTATACAGAACTAAAAGTAAAAGGGTCTATTTGGTCGCATATCGACCCCTTTACGTCTAAATTAATTTGATATGTCTTAATAACTCAAAGATTACCTACTGTGATTAAAAATTGAAGGTTATTGATTTGCAAATAAGGCGGTTTTATTTATTTAGTTACATAACCATAAATACAAATAAAGTGACCAAAGTCTTTATAAGCAAAAATTAGCTTTATCTCAGCAAAAATATTTTGCACATAGACCCTTTTACGGGCAACGCATTCTAACTGGTTATGTCCGGACGTTAGCATGTTTGATTTACACATAAATTTCCTCTGTGGATTTACAATAACATACTTTTGTCGGTGACTTCGAACAACAATTTGTGTCCAAGGGTCCTTTTTCTCTAGTTGAAATAAAAATACGTGAAAAAGTCTACGAATAAAACAAATCTAAATATAAAATAGCTAAACTATAAACAAAGTATACGCATTGCTGTCGCCGTCTTCTTGCAAGGTTACTAGAAGCCTCAGCAATTCAGCATTCCCTCCTTGTATCGCAAAACTTGGGCGTTGCCCGAGTTATGCCTCAACCCTTGGGGCTGATGCCCGATCTCCCCAAGTTCCAAGTTCCCCAAATTGATTTTTCAAACAATAATTCCCAGTGTCCCCAAAATATAAAATTTAATTATTTGTAAGGTTCTCACTTGACCAATCCTCGTACAGACGTGTCCAAAAGTGTTAGAAGAAAATGAAATCCGTACCTAGTTAAAATTAACCTTATTTTGGAATTTTCTTTAAATATTACTTATTACAATAAAAATTAAATAAAAACACAATTTTCAAAATATTTCGGCCTCTTCTATGAGGCCGTCATCAGTTGAATCTTTTGGAAGATATATAAGGTTCTACAATAATAAGTGAAAATAATTATAGGGTAGATCATGTACCGTTAACTGATCACACTCCAGAAGAAAAAAGTAGTTATTTCTTATCGGTCGTTTGTTCTGTACTTAATTACCAAAATTAATTATCGATTCTGTACTTAATTACGTATTTAATGTTATTTTTTAACACCTATGACATTTTCGAAAAAGTCCGCAGTTTTCCGGTAATCTATCACTAAACCTAATAATATCTAAAATATGAAGTTTTTTTTTGTATTCTTGGAGATTTCAAATGGATTTCAAAATACACACACGATATATTAAATAAAACCTTTTCTGGACCCATCTGACGCCCTTCTTAATTTTTTTTCACATCGTTCTGGCGATATTGTGCGCATCCTCCAGACACCTCCGTCTTACCTATACATTATACATTATGGCAAATTTCAAATTCCCACGTTACATTGTTTCCGAGAAAAACCTCTATGACAGACGGACACGAGGGTAATGTTATAACTTTATAAGGATTCCGCTTTTCCTTGTAAGGTACGGAACCCTAAAATGTAGCCCATACACCCCACGTCATAAACAAGACCGCTGCAATTTTCATCACGGTCCCATAAGTTTTAGTGTTGTAATTTTATGAGGTATACTCTAGTGGCCGTCTTTGTGGACGAGCGTTAAGCTGTTGGTCTATTTGTGCCCGAAGCACGGCGATAGGGCTCATACCCATCGCGTTAGGGACATAGTAATCGTCGGTGAAAAGCGGATGTACCATGTGTGGACTTGGGAACATCTCTGAAAAATGACGTTATGTGAGTCCGCGCCACCACTGAAGTCCAAATAAGGCATTTTGTTTCATATTCCAAAGGTAGTAAAGACTTCGGTCGCAGTACTTCAGTGGTGGCGCGGACTCTCGGAATTGCTGTTATATAATAAACTGACATATCTACGATATTTACTTTTTAAACAACTTAAGGAACTCCTTATTTGTTATTTTATAATTTTTCACAAATAAATCGAAATACTAAAATAAATCTCCGCAGAGCTCGTACTAATTTTGAAACAGTCATAAATCGCGGAGTATTTTACTGCCTTGACCATGTAGAGTTTATAAAAAAATATAGGTATAAAATGTCAAACGTTACTTTTTCAAGGTCAGTGTAACAAAACTTAACAACAAATCGAATTACTTCAAACAACACATGAAAATCCAAAAAAAATACCATTTTAATAGAGTGCCTCGAAATTGTGATGGATGAGTGATTGACAATTTTCGCTGTTGATTGTGCGCGCGTTTTTGTTGAACGACGCCATAGTAGAGCATTGTTGACGATGGGTGCGTTCCGATTTGTGCAGTTTTGACTTGTGTTATGGAGTGAGCTGTGAGCTTGTGACGTCATTGGTTGTCACGATGATCCGGGCTTGGACTTCTAGGAGGTGGTCCTTAAGGGGGAACCCTGAGAGGTAAGGATATGTTTTCTATTGAATTTTAATAGTTAAGATTTATAATACCGCCGCCGTGGCCGAGTGCTAGAGCGCTCGCCTACGACCCAAAGGTCGTGGGTTCAATCCCCACGGGGCACATTATTTTATGTTCGTTCTACGTGCTTCGGAATCGGAAGGCACGGTAAGCTGTTGGTCCATTTATAAGGATCACTTTCGGGACGTAATATTCGTCGGTGAAAAGCGGGTGTACCAAGTGTGGACAGTAACGTGCATTTCACAATGCACACACCTCTGATACCCACTCGGAGATTC
The DNA here is from genome assembly GCA_910592155.1 of Ypsolopha scabrella. Classification (NCBI taxonomy): domain Eukaryota; kingdom Metazoa; phylum Arthropoda; class Insecta; order Lepidoptera; family Ypsolophidae; genus Ypsolopha; species Ypsolopha scabrella. The sequence continues at coordinate 3,775,414 of OU342978.1, forward strand.
ATGTCATGATAGTATGTTATTTTAATGCTTTATTTATAATAAAAATATGTAGAACCCACTCATAAGTTAGTCTACATTTACGCGACAACGCTCCTAATAGTTTGGAACGTGTACCTCGGTATGACTTCAGTTTTAATATGTTCTTGATTTGGTTTAACACTTTCGCTGCTGAAAACACACCTGAGGTGCCATTGTGTAAGACGATCGTATTCATTTGACAGCCAAAAACGTACGGCTTCAATTGTCAAACGGGCTAATTTGCTTAGCCAAACAGCCGTTTGACAATTGAAATCGTACGTTGTAAGCCGTTAAAAGAATACGATTGTCTTACACATTTGCGCCTCAGTCACAGATTATTACAATAGTTACTATTTTACGTAATCAGTTGTGTAATCACTTTTATACCGACCGTGCGCAATTACGTTCATAAATTAAGGGTCTCGACACGGGTTCTAATGCCATCTTTGTCGCACGCTTTGCTAATTGTATTGTATACGCTATTCTGCTGCCAGTGTCGGAACCTGGCGAAAGTCTTAAGGCGAGAGGGTATCCAGAAAAATCTGTCCTGCTCCAACGCTTTCATTTTTCACATGTGTATCCTGCTCAGCGGAAACGGGCCGCTCAGAAAACTCGCCGTCTTGAGGTGTTTTTATTTATTATTTTGGAATTAGAGGGATGGGTTTTATATCACATTTTTCACGACGTCAAATCAAATCAAAATATTTATTTTGTAAAATAGATACATAAAGTATACTTTCTAGAAGTCAAAGTTAATCTTTACAATACATATCTTTAGAATATAACAAAATATATACTAATAAGGAAAATACATACAAAAAATATTTAGGTTGGGCCACTAAAATGTAACTATACACGTCCATCAAATAGAGAAATCTAGGACTAAAAATATTATATATAAATGATGCAGTGATCAAATAAGTTGATAAATAAATACGAGAAATACATCCAAAAAATATGAAGGTTGGAGGTTACTAAACTGTAATAAAGTTATACACCTGCATAAAATAGAGAAATATAGGAATAAAAATATTATTTATACATAACGCCTAACCATCCGCACCATTCGACTAGTATTGCTAAGAAGAAGGGCAAGAAACTTAGCAAACATGCAAACCTTTAGCAAACCTTTTCACTATTTTATTATTAGTATAGATAGATGTTCATAGCGATGAAAAAATAGCCAAGTGTACTATAAAGAAGTTTATTTTTATTACACTTTACATATATTTAAGTTTCCATCACTACTGTACAATACTCTTATATCATTTCTTCCTAATAAATGTAAAGCTGAGATTAAAATGTCTGCTTTCAGTTGGAACTTGACGCTTCCAAGTTTCAAACGGTATGGACTTAGCTAAGTCTTGTACTTGGAGCCAAGTTACGATTTCACACTGCCAGTTAAAAGGGACTGTTGACCCGAATCTTAGCTTCAAGTTCAAACCACAGAGAAGGAAGACTTCTCAACTTAAGTGTGGCAGAAATTGACGGGATGCTTTGATATTTTTTTAAGGTTCCTCGACAAGATGACCTTAATTAGTGAAGCCAGGTGTCTGGCCCTGGATGGCTGAACTCGAAAACTACTTACCCAAACTAATATTAAAAAATTGAATTCTAGAACCACACAACCGATTTGGATGCGGTTTTCTTTATCATCATCGTAGTGGCCCTGGTCAACATGCAGGGTCACTTTCAAACAAACCCCGATAATTTTAGAGGTTATTAAGAAACGTTAGTAGAACACATTTTAAATGTAAAAACTATTAAAATTTAAAGTCTAAATATTATTAAATAATGTTACTTGGAAATAAAATTTATGGTTATCCTAGCCATTTCCATACGGAAAAAGTTGAAAATAGTCCAAAATAGTGGGATCAATAATAAAAATAACTTCGCGCGATCTAAGTATCTTATCTCTTCGCGTGACCATGATTTCTTTGGATTTTACGAAAATCTTCAAATGGCTCAAACTTTAAAAAATAATTATGAATATGATTTTGAATGGTTTTAACAAAACCAGTTTGTATTCTTCTACAAAATACTGAATTATCGGAGTTAGGTTAAAAGTCAACCTGTATAAGTTATAAGGGATGTTGCAGAAATAACCCCCAAGCCGAAAACGGGGCAAAGATTGAATAAACGTGAGCAGAGCCGCGGGCGAAAGGCTAGTACTTAATAGTTTCGTTTAGAGTCGCTTCACTGCAACTGGTATTAGGTGCAGTAGTCCGTGTTCTGTGTTGTAAACATCGCGTGCTGTTTGAGAGTTCAGTTTCAAGAACTCCGTGCATGTAAATAACTTAATTCGACTAACTTCTTCAAAGCGAAATCGTACGATCTCTGTGTCTAAGTTTACAAGATATTTATTTATTTATTTGTAGCCTTTGCCCGCGGCTCCGCCTGCGTTTATCTCTGTCCCGTTTTCGGCTTGGGCGTTAAATCAGGGCTGCTACGATGATAATTAAGAAAACTACATCCAAATCCGATGAGTAGTTCTCGAGCTAAAACGGAACTAACTCAAATTCTAAAAATGGTTGTTTTGCTTTCAATACATTTTGAAAAAATATTAAATGTAGATACAAGACTTTTTTACTTCTTTGTTACATACATATACTCACGCCTGTCTCTCAGATGGGTGGCAGGGACTACAGATTTAAATCTGCTACGATCCTGACATACCTCTTTTTCTTCTTTATCACTACTTTATTGTTTTAGTATAGATATAGACACATACACAATGTGAGCTAACGATTGGCCTCGAAAGCTTTGATGATACGTAGGATGAAGGGCGCTTGTCCAGAACGTGGGAAAGCAGGTGAGCCGTTAATCAGTTCAGGGATTTCCGCAAAATCTACGGAAGCTGGTTATACGGACGAATGAAACAATCAACTGCTTGTAAACTACTCCCGGTACCGCTTCTCGTGTTGGAACACGACGAGTCTCTTGGCGGCACGGTTCCGTCGATGCGGATCTTCTTTGATAATCAAATCAATTAGTTTGTTTAATCATAAGCGTTAGAGCTGGACTGCGAATTGAGGTATTATGGGCCCTTAAATTAAAGTGGTGTTTTTCATTTGACCTTCAGTGACGTCAATAGTACACATTTTCATAGGCAAAGCATCCTAAAGGCTGACTGCATTCAACCATTCAGCCTAATATGATGACGCCGCTTCCTGTAAATACTAAAATAATGATAAAATCGATTTATAGGATCAACAACAAAAATATTGAAATTATATTCTTAAATTTATCTATTCCACAGACAAACTGTGATTTATTCAAAAAACAGGCAAAAAAAGCACATTAAATAAAAATAAAAAAACCGGACGGACAAGTGTGAGTCGGACTCGCCCACCGAGGGTTCCGTTAAAAATTTAATTATAAAATTATAGTTTTCAGATTTTTCCCTTTACAAAATACCCTATAAATTTTGATTCCCTGGAAAGTGTCGAAATATACGTTTTTTTACGGCATAAACGGCCGTATCTTTCTTACGTTAACTTACAGGTTTGATTTCTCATGGCTCCAAGGGTCTGTAGACCTGAGTATATGGTTTTAATTTCAACTCGATACTTCTACGCGTTTCCGAGATAAAAGGTCTTGACAGACGGACAGACAAACGGACGGACAGACAGACAGACGGACAACAAAGTGATCCTATAAATGTTCCGTTTTTTCCTTTTGAGATACGGAACCCTAAAAACGATTGATATCGCAAGAAATTCACGGGACCCTAAACATAAATGTACGCAACACAAATACTAAAAGGCTTTTGTTTTGATTCGGAGGAACATTAAGGTTTTCCATTTCGTTGTCATGATCCGTCAAAATGATTGTTCCAGTTGCTTTGATTACAAAAACTGGAAAAACGGTGCGGCGAAATTCCATAAGTTACTGAGCTGCGTAGCCATAGCTTAGAAAAATTATGAAATTTTTGGTGAAAATTCAAGGTATATATTTTTTTCTCGTAATGATATCAGAATCGTGTATACTTTCATAACCTAAAGGGATTCCTGACTTTGCATTTACAACCTGTATATAGGTACATACCTAATGCAATCACACTTATATTATAAATGCGAACGTTTGTGTGTGTGTGTGTGTGTGTGTGTGTGTATGTATGTTTGTTACTCTTTCACGCTGAAACAACTGGACGGATTTGGATGAAATTTAGAATGGATATAGCGTATACCCTAACTTAACACGTAGGCTACTTTTTATCCCGGAAAAATCATGTCGTTAAACCGAAAGCCGCCGGCAAAAGCTAGTGAACAAATAAGTTTATGAAATAATGCCTAACCATCCGCCCATTCGATTAGTCTCGCTAAGAAGAAGGGCACGAAACGAAAGTAGTTTCTGCCTATCCTTCTGGAAGACATAATGCGTCAGTATAATTATATTATGTATATTATATTACTCCTTGCGATAGATAAATCGCTAAGTGTTGAAATTATATTTATTTGTAACATATTTCAACGACACCCAAAAGACAAATCTTAGCTAAAAAGCAAATAATGTATGTTAAAAATTATTTTAACTTCAAAACAATTGAATTTTAAATAGACGTAAATTCACCTTTTTTTATTTACTGCTTAATTTTACTTTAGTGTCATGAAAGAAATGGTATTTGCATAATTAGGACATTATTTTCAAATTGTTTTTGTGTTTTCAATCCTTATGTGAAGGACCGATCCATAAAAAATCTGATATAAGGCCATAAAACGCCCCATTGCTTCCAAAACCGCTGGTCTAAATAGGTAGTGATAACGGTATTACTTTCACGGTGGCTGCACACGCTATGATTCAACATCGGATATGCAACCGCCAGCCAAGAACAATGTACTTATCTGCCACTGGGGAAAGCACCGCTCACTTAATTTTCATTTTATCACCATTGCAGTATGGCTATAATGTGGTACCAATGGGTAAAGTTCCGCATTGGCATACCGTAGAAAAAAATGTTATTACCCGTCCAACACAAAAAGGACAATCCTACTAATATTATAAATGCGAGAGTTTGTGTGTATGTGTGAGAGTGTGTGTGTGTGAGTGTGGGTGTGTGAGTGTGTGTGTGTGTGTGAGTGTATGTTTGTTACTCTTTCACGCTGAAACGGCTGAACGGATTTGGATGAAATTTAGAATGGATATAGCTTATACCCTAACTTAACACATAGGCTACTTTTTATCCCGGAAAAAAGCATGTCGTTAAACCGAATACCACGCGGGCCGAGCCGCGGGCAAAAGCTAGTGTTAAATACTTTATTAGCTTTTGATAGAGGCCATCACCGATCTACAAAAAAGGACCTAAAAATTTAATTGATAACTATAGGCCTATATCTAAATTATGTCATATAGCTAAAGTGTTCGAGCGGATAGTATATAATCAAGTGTATTCATCACTCAAGCAAAATTTTAGTCCCCAACAACATGGATTTCTGAAATATAGATCCACTACTACAAATCTGGTTCTTTTTAATGATTTTATTAGTAGCAAAATGAACAATAATAGCCAAGTAGATGCTGTATTTACTGATTACAGTAAGGCTTTTGATCGCATCGATCATGATCTGCTCTTGCAAAAACTTCTTACTGTTGGCATTAGAGGCGATCTGTTCCGGTGGTTCACGTCATACGTCAAAAACAGGACTCAAGCTGTAGCTCTTAATGGCTTTACATCATCCTGGATGTGTATTACCTCCGGAGTCCCCCAGGGATCTCTGCTAGGACCTCTCCTATTTGTTATATTTATCAATGATATCGATATGTGTTTCCAGCATTCTAACTTTCTCTTATTTGCAGACGATATGAAGATATTCAGAGAGGTTAATCATTCTTTTGACTCACTTCTTCTTCAGGATGATCTTCATAGACTGAATCAGTATTGCACGAACACTAAACTTGATATCAACGTCTCTAAATGCTTCTCAATATCATTTAGCCGTAAACATAATTTATTTAATTCTAATTACTTTCTTAAAAATATAAAAATTACCAAGTGCGATGAAATCAGGGATCTTGGAGTCATAATGGATAGAAAATTAATTTTCGATCGTCATGTTGAATCCATAGTTAACAAGGCATCTAAAGCGCTTGGATTTCTTATGCGTTGTTGTAGTAACTTCCGGCAGCTAAAATCTGTTAAGATTTTATATTGTGCATACGTGAGAAGTCACCTTGAATATAACTCTCAAGTGTGGAATCCTCGGTATGAAATTTATATAACAAAAATTGAAAAAATTCAAAAAAAGTTCATTAGGTACCTAAGATACAAGTTCAGAATTCCTCATCAAAATTACGAGCACCATTGTCGTCAACTCCATCTTCTTCCACTTCATGTCCGACGTCGTGTAGCTGATATCTCATTCCTAATGAAAATTGGACAAGGTTATATTGACTGTCCCGATTTGCTAGTTAAATTAAATCTGTTGGTCCCTTCGCGTCAGTTTCGTCGTAAGCCCATTCTCCACATTCCTCGCGTTCATAGCAACTACAGACAAAATGCTTTTCTTTTAAGGGCTGCTGACTCCTTTAATACCTTATGTGAAGACAATAGTGACATTGATTTATTTTGTAATAGCGTTAAAACTATTTGCAAATTTATAACTGTAAAATTTTGTGATTCTGTAAAATAGATTTTTAGATTCTGCTTTATTCGATTGTAATTTATGTTATTGCCTTGTTTTTTTTTGTGTTCCACGTGTAGCTTTGTTCTAATTTACTTTATTCTTTCTTTACCACTCTTCATTGCTGTAAAACTTTGATCATACTTAATTAATCGTAACTTTTTTTTAAGTGTTTGTACCTTTTTAAATCTAAATTCGAACCTATCTGTGAAAACTTGTAATTGGCTTTTCTGTCAGTAATTTTGTATGTATGTTTTATATGTATACTATAGCTGTAAGTTTTCCTTAAATAATAAAATAAAATAAATAAATTATTGGTTAGCTAATCGACCTAGTCTTGTGTCTTGTCTAGGACGCGTAATACTAATAATTACGCGCGAAACAGCAGATTGGAGGGTTTTTAGCTAATCCTGAAATATTTTGTTGGGAAAAAAATACTGGATTTAAGTAGAAAACCTTTATATTTCTCGTACCTATTTTGTGAAAAAAAATCAAGTCGATCTCTTAAACGCGTTCTTAAAACGAACGTTTGAAAACCAAAAAAAAGAGCGTGGGAAAAGTTTTTTTTTTTTTACAAAAGTATAAATCTTGGTACATTGTTTATAAGTAGACCACCTAGATAAAAAATCAATAAATCAAATATATTTTTTTCGAACATTAAGATACAGTCCTACTTTCGTCAAAAGAAGAAGAAGAACCCTCGAAAATCTGGCTTTTTTCATATTCTAGGGTCAGGTACAGCCTTAAGAGGCTATTTCGATAAAAACGGCACTTTTTGAAGTTTTTTACTTGCTTTTCAGATGAAGCCACTAATTTGATTAATAAGTATATAATTTTCAAAACCTTTTGTTTCCTTCAGTTAAGAAACGCGATTGCGTAACTTTCGCACGATAGAAATAATTATTGAAATGAGGTTTTCCTCTACATTTTTTTTCATAGTATGACAAATAGGAATGACATATAGACATGAACGATATTTTACTAGATAGATTTTAACTATACCAAAATTTTCTCAGTTGGAAGTTTTGATAGTTATTTTAGTTCGGTTTATATTAATTTAAAAGCGACATTTTGCTATTTTTTCCGGAATCCGTCCATCTCGCACTGCGGGGCGTTCCGCATGGAGTAACAGTGACCTTTGCAAGCGTCACATATCCTCTTAGGGCTGGAAAGGGGGCCTGCGGAACTTCGCATACATTACCTGGGGACTGAAGATAATGAGAAGATCCCACTGTTTTCTAGGAGTATCCGGGTGCTTTTTTAATTCGTGGTATTCGTGTTTAAACGCTATATTTTCCAGGATAAAATGTTCCCTATATTTGTACCATATACAATTTTATTGCGACCAGTTGATCTGTTTGCAGAGTTATACAGGATGTAAATGCAAAGTCAAGAATCCCTTTAGGGTATAAAAGTACACACGATTCTGATGTCATTACGAGAAAAAAAAATACCTTAAATTTTCACCAAAAATTCCATCATTTTTCTAAGCTATGGCTACGCAGCTCACCGGCCTGCCCACAGGGTTAGTTGCACCCCGCAACCCGCACCCCTCACCCGAGTGGCCAGCGACCAGTGAGGGTGTCCACGCGATTAGTGTATTTTGAGTAAAGAAATCGTCTTATTATGAGGTACTGGTACTTTATTTAGAGACCCCAGTATTTAAAATAACATCTTTACCGGTCATACTAACACATCCTTAAAGGATTCTTGCCTTTGCTTTTACACCCGGTATATAAGGTAACAAAAATACCATCTTTGCGGGAGTTGACTGACATTAAACAACAGTGATCGAATTTTTAGAAGCATTTATTTTTAAAGTAGGAATTAGGTGTGCACGATGTCAAACGGTCTAATGCATGTACCTGAGTGATTTGTTTCATTCTACGTATATTTGTTTTTAAATTGTAAATTAGTTATTGAAATTATTCATTGCTTTAGTTTAATTTAGATTAAAAATTAATATTTGTATGCCTTTTTTAGGCTGAACATAGCTGGACTACTTTATCATTGTAATCTATGTTGTACAAGTAAAGACATTTGATTTTCAATAACTTGACCCAAGTGTTCTACTAAAAGAACCTTCTCTTGAAAACTTTAGTCCCAGTAGATTTGAGCGATTGTGTGCTTTGTTTTTAGGTTTATACAGTCAGACCCTCCATAAAAATAAGGTTTATTGCTAATTTAGAACTTTTCGGTGACTTTACCTCACTGTATATTGGCACTGGGAATTTCAGTGACCAAATTGGCTACAATAAAAAGAGAAAAAACAAGAGCAACTTCAAAGATTCAAAAAAGAGAAAAATAGTACATTACGATACGAGAGCGATGAAAAGTTTCTCGCACGAGTATCGTATAATATTTTATAGCACAAGTGGGGAAAATGCCGACTTTACGCAAGCGCAGCGTGCGTAAAGTGGTCATTTTACGCACGGTGTGCTATAAATACATTATCTTTCTTTTGCCACTCAGTTACTCGTGAAATTACTAATTTATTTTTAAACCATCACTATATATTATTCAAATAATTAATATATTGACTATTATGTACTAGCCTTTTTCCCTAGGCTCCGCCCTTGTTTATTCAATCTCTACCCCGTTTTCGGCCTGGGCGTTATTTTATCAACACCCCTTATAGCCTTAATGTTGGCCTGGGTCATTACAATGAAAATAAAGAAAACCGCATCCAAATCCTTTGAGATTGAGAAAGGCAGAAAAACAGAGAGACAGGCAAAAACTCTATAAGTGATAGTTTTGACTTCATTACAATACTAATAATCCACTTCATTTAATTTAATATCTAATTCAATGTACATACACGACTTTTTTAGTGCTTTATTATTGGTAATAGGTTTGGTATATGAATTTAAAAAATGCATTATATATTTATATATGTTTCGGGCCATTTGGTGACTGATGCGTAGCCTAATATGCCTAATATATATTTTACTAGCTTTTGCCCGCGGCTCCGCCCGCGTGTTATTCGGTTTAACGACATGCTTTTTTCCGGGGTAAAAAGTAGCCTATGTGTTAAGTTAAGGTATAAGCTATATCCATTCTAAGTTCTATCCAAATCCGTTCAGCCGTTTCAGCGTGAAAGAGTAACAAACATACACACACACCCAAACAAACTTTCGCATTTATAGTGTTAGTGTGACAAAACGCTAAACTACGCCTACTTCTTGAAATCAACGGCAAAAATCAACTTAAATATTGAATACAGTAATTAATACGTACCAAATGAAAATAAATTAACGAAAATTACATTGGTATATAATAATAAAGTAGTAAAAAAGTCATATATGTATAGGTACATTGAATATTTTCGCGAAATTTTAAATGAAATGGGTTATTGGTACTGTACTGAGGCTAAAACAACAATTGTTTGAATTTTTGTCTGTATGTTCCGTTTTAACTCGAGAATCACGGAATGGATTTAGGTGCGATTTTTTTATTATCATCGTAGTGACCCTGGTCAACACATAGGCTATAAGGAGTGTTCATAAAGTAACGCCCAAGCCGGAAACGGAGCAAAGATTGAATAAACGCTTTATAACTCGAGAACCACTGAACGGATTTGAATGCGGTTTTCTTAATTATCATTGTAGTCACCTTTCTTAACACATCGACTATAGGGTGTGTTCATAAAATAATGCCCAAGCCGGAAACGGGGCAAAGATTGAATAAACGATTTTATAACTCGAGAACCCATCAACAGATTTGAATGCGGTTTTCTTAATTATCATTGTAGTCACCTTTCTTAACACATCGACTATAGGGTGTGTTCATAAAATAATGCCCAAGCCGGAAACGGGGCAAAGATTGAATAAATGCTTTTATATCTCGAGAACCAATCAACAGATTTGAATGCAGTTTTATTTATTATCATTGTGGTTACCCTGGTCAACACATAGACTATAAGGAGGGTTCATAAAATAACGCCCAAGCTGAAAACGGGGCAAAGATTGAATAAACGATTTTATAACTCGAGAACCACACCACAGATTTGCATGCGGTTTTTTTATTATCATCGTAGTTACCCTGATCAACACATAGATTACAAGGGGTGTTCATAAAATAACGCCCAAGCCGAAAACGGGGCAAAGATTGAATAAACGATTTTATAACTCGAGAACCCATCAACAGATTTGAATGCGGTTTTTTTATTATCATCGCAGTTACCCTGATCAACACATAGATTACAAGGGGTGTTCATAAAATAACGCCCAAGCCGAAAACGGGGCAAAGATTGAATAAACGATTTTATAACTCGAGAACCACACCACAGATTTGCATGCGGTTTTTTTATTATCATCGCAGTTACCCTGATCAACACATAGATTACAAGGGGTGTTCATAAAATAACGCCCAAGCCGAAAACGGGGCAAAGATTGAATAAACGATTTTATAACTCGAGAACCACACCACAGATTTGCATGCGGTTTTTTTATTATCATCGCAGTTACCCTGATCAACACATAGATTACAAGGGGTGTTCATAAAATAACGCCCAAGCCGAAAACGGGGCAAAGATTGAATAAACGATTTTATAACTCGAGAACCCATCAACAGATTTGAATGCGGTTTTCTTAATTATCATTGTAGTCACCTTTCTTAACACATCGACTATAGGGTGTGTTCATAAAATAATGCCCAAGCCGGAAACGGGGCAAAGATTGAATAAATGCTTTTATATCTCGAGAACCAATCAACAGATTGGAATGCAGTTTTATTTATTATCATTGTGGTTACCCTGGTCAACACATAGACTATAAGGAGGGTTCATAAAATAACGCCCAAGCTGAAAACGGGGCAAAGATTGAATAAACGATTTTATAACTCGAGAACCACACCACAGATTTGCATGCGGTTTTTTTATTATCATCGCAGTTACCCTGATCAACACATAGATTACAAGGGGTGTTCATAAAATAACGCCCAAGCCGAAAACGGGGCAAAGATTGAATAGACGCAAACGGTAAAGGCTAATCTATGGGAAGTCTGATTCGAATTTATATCGGAAACCCACGCGAACGAAGTCGCGGGCGAAAGCCATTTAAAAATATGTACAATTGTACACACAATCGCGTCGATTGTTGATCTCCTTCTTTTGGATTCTGTTGAAAATTCAGACGTTTCGCACAAAGAAGGATGCTCTCGTTATTGCTGTGGTTCAGAGCATTACTTTTGAATTTGTAATGTCGGTAATATTCCACGAGATTGGTTCTACTTTTACTTTCGTATTCTGTATTTTAATGGGTTATTAATGGATATTTTGTGGCTAGAATCCCGTTAGTATCGTTTTTCATAATCTTTCGAGTGTTGCAAGTTATGTTATGCGATAAATGTTTAAGTTGTGTATTTGACAAATGCATTTAAAAGTTTCCTATCCCACCATACCCTAATTCATAATAGGTTGGGGAAAAACTCTTTTCGCACATAGTATGTATGAACTTATAATAAAATCTCTTTGGCTATACCATTTGTATCTGGCTGGTTTTGGTATTATTAAAAAGTTTAAATTTTAAGAAAGGTAAAAAATTCAAATTAGGTAAAATGTGTGATTTTCATTTTTTTTTCTTACTGTTAAGATGAGTAAATCTAATGAAGAAATTCGATATAATTTGAAATTTTACAACAAAAAAGGTAAAAACGCAACGCAAGCCGCGAAAAAAATTTGTGATATTTATGGACCTTCACGTGTCTGTGAGAGTAGCACAAATTTGGTTTAAGCGTTTTCAATCCCGAAATTTTGATGTCAAAGATGCACTTCGCTCTGGGCGCCCTGTTACGGATAAAATGGATGCCATTTTTGAAAAAGTGGAGCATGATCGGCATATCAGTAGTTACGATGTAGCTGAAGAACTGGGGATTAACCACAAAACAGTTTTGGCGCATTTGAAAAAGCTCGATATTTGGGTGCCTCATGAGCTCACTGAAAGAAACTGAATGAACCGTGTACTCATTTGTGATTCTTTATTACGACGTAATGAAACCGAACCATTTTTGAAAAACCTGATAACTGGTGATGAAAAGTTGATCACGTACGACAAGAAAGTGCGAAAAGGCTGGTCAGGCTTCACAGACGCCGGTGAAACCCGGGTTATCTCGCAACAAGGTAATGCTGTGTGTATGGTGGGATTGGGAGGGCATTATTCATTATGAGCTGTTACCGCCAGGCAGAACAATCGATTCTGAACTCTACTGCGGAAAACTGATGAGATTAAAGGAAGAAGTTGAGAGAAAGCGGCCGGAATTAGTCAACAGAAGGGGTGTGGTTTTTCATCATGATAACGCTAGACTTCACACATCTTTAGCCACTCAGCTAAAATTAAAAGAGTTTGGCTGGGACGTATTAATGCATCCGCCGTATAGTCCTGACCTTGCACCTTCAGATTTCCACTTGTGTCGGTCTCTTCAGAATTCTTTAGGCAGTGTCAGGTTAACATCACGAGAGGACTGCCAAAACCACTTGTCGCGGTTTTTTTTATCAGAAGCCCCAGTATTTCTATAGCAATTGGATCATGTCCCTACCTACAAGATGGCAGAAAGTTATCGAACGAAATGGCACCTACATACTTTAGTGAAATGTAAATAAACTTTATTAAAAAATGTTTTGAATCTTCATATAAAATGCGAAGAAACTTTTTCCCCAACCCCATACACACACTGGGAAGTATATGCTCCCAAATATATTGAATAATCTACCACAGCATGAAATAAGTCAATTGAGTCGTAATCCGCATAAAATAAAAACTATTCTTAAGTATTATTACCTAAATGTTACGTAATTTTTTACGAATTTAGAAGATAACGTAGATATAGTTAAATATGTATAGTTTAGTTGGTGAGCACTTGCAGCGACACATAAACCTCTTTTGGTTTCCGTCAGCTGTGTCAGCTTAGAAATTGTAAAATTATATTATTCTTATACAATAAAAGCATTAAAAAAAAAACTTATACACCTCTGACACCCTACACTGCTAAAGTCTATTATGTTTTGCTGTACATTTATTAAAAGTTTGTAGGTATTTTCCTTGGTCTTTGAAGTGTTTAAATGTGTTATTTTGTAAAACTAATTGGCATAGGGTTAATATTATTTGATACAATCTATATATACTGATAATAAATTAGTAAAAAGGTCGTGTATGTACATTGAATATTTTCGCGAAATTTTAAATGAAATGGGTTATTCGTACTGTACTGAGGCCGAAACAATAATTTTTAGAATTTTCGTCTGTCCGTCTGTATGTTCCGTTTTAACTCGAGAATCACGGAACGGATTTAGGTGCGATTTTTTTATTATCATCGTAGTGACCCTGGTCAATACATAGGCTATAAGGGATGTTCATAAAATAACGCCCAAGGCCGAAACGGGGCAAAGATTGGATAAACGCTTTTATAACTCGAGAACCAATCAACGCATTTGGATGCGGTTTTATTTATTATCATTGTAGTGACTCTGGTGAACACATAAGCTATAGAGGGTGTTCATAAAATAACGCCTAAGCTGAAAACGGGGCAAAGATTTACTGAACGCGGGCGAAGCTGCAGGCAAAGGCTAGTAATTTATAGGCTGTGCTGTGCTTTTTGTAATAAACATAGAAGTAAAACACGCATCAAAGAAATAAAACATATTCGTAAAATCCGTTTGAACATTCTACATTTTCGGGATTGAGATGTGAAAATATGGCCGTCAGTTAACATAAAAATGACATTAATCTACGAGTTATTGTGTCCAAAGGTAATTCGGACTAATGCAAAAACCTTTTTTAAGGTTCCGCACCTCGAAATTAAAAAACGGAACTCTTATAGCCACACTAACAAAAGTCTCCGTGTACAAGTTCCACTATGTTTTTATTAATTAGCGAAACTAGTCGCTAATTATTAGTGAAACTAGTCGCTAATTAATAAAAACATAGTGGAACTCGTACACGGAGACTTTTATTAGTGTTGAAATGAAGTTCCATCAAGTAGTCACACCTTAGTCACCTTACAGTATAAATTATTCTTATAGCCACCATACATTTATGCACCCGCACGACTGTACTACAGTTGCATTTATGAGAAATTGTTTTTATTTATACACAGATAAAACTTTAATATTTACACATAATATTCACACATTCATGTGCACACTTACACATTTTCTCTTTATATATCTATTTATAATCAAAACACACTCTCGGTTTAACTCGTACACTCCTCTGTAGGCGACGGCAGAATAACAGCGTCGTGGATTTCGGTTTGCGGCATATGCTGAGTCGAAGCCTTTTCTCTTTGCCGCGACACACAAACCACCAGAATGAATTAACTTTATAATATATGTATTCTGTGTTTAGTTACTTGTTTAAGCTTTAGTTAGAAGTTTGTAAAATTCATTTTGTATCGTTACTTTCTTTTTGTTTGTATGTTTGTGTTGTGTTTTTGAGAATAAATCTTTTATCTATCTATCTATCTAAACATACTAAAATCAGCTAGAAAAGTTAAAGGACTACTACTGAATATGGTACACTTACAGAAAGTGTATAAATCGCGAATAAATGTGGTTGTGCATAGAATAATAATTAATTATTTGCTATGTAATTTATCAAATGTTCCAAAAGTATAATAATCGCGAAAGGATAAAAACAGATCTTTTTTTTACTGTTACCTTTGTGAATTTTTCAATGGTCACTCCAAGCAGAAAAACGCGCAGTGCGAAAGGGACGACTTCAGCTAGTCTAGCATAGCAAACCGTATCGAGCTCGATAGCGCTAGATACAGCGCACTGTCTCACTCTGTTGATCTACCTAAAGAGGGACAGACAGTGTATATCGAGCTGTCAAAACTCTATAGTGGAAATTAAATATGTGTTATATGTGTTACAACAAACGAGGAAAACATGCCTAGGTAAGTGTTTAATCGATTTAAAAAGGTGTTTTAAAGATTTTTACCCGTACTTTTGAATACGAAACCTTGAAAATACGGGAAAGCTTTTTTTTGTTTACCTGCCTTCTGTTCGATCATACTACAATTACATTCCATGTGTTTTAATGAAAATACTGTTGTATTTTAGACAATTTGTCTAGGATTACAACGATATACAATAAATGTGGTATTTATAAACAGGAAAGCCACAAAAACCAATAAACTAATGAGGGGGGCGCCCCACCCGTCTGGAACAGCCATAAAACAGACTAACAGAACAATAGAGTGTTGTCTCAGGTGGCTAACAGGTGAGCGGGAATAGTTATTAAATTTCCTTCTACCATAATATAGATAGATGTTATTAGAATCTGTGCCGATGTAATGAGTTCTGTACATGATTCCTATTCGTCAAACGAAGAGAAAAAGCACAGATTTGAAGATCTCATTTTAATATTTTTTTCTATCGAGTAAACTTTTCTGTTCTACAGGAATCTAGAAAAAGGTTTAAAACATGTTATACCTATTAATTTATCTAACTAGTACTTCTTCTTGAAATTACATACAGCATTCCAGAAAGTGCCCATAATTTTGTGGTAACGCCCTAAAAACATTTCCATTTAAAAGCCCACCCAAATACTCGATAAGATAAGGTCTTTAGTAAAAGCGCTTTGTCAGACAAAATAGGTTTTTTGCTCTGAATCTTAGTCTTCCTTTAGGCGTAATGCATTCTTCAATCTCTTCGACCGTAAACCTCTATTTAGGGTTAGGTCAAAAACTGGGAACCTTTACAGTAGTGGTTTTTAAACTTTATTTGTCACGGACCCCTTTCAGAATAAAAAAATGTCACGGTCCTCTGTCGGAGAAAATTTTAGGAAAGGAAAACCAAACTAAAATGAAATTAATAGTTAGTTTACATTAATACTTCATGAAATGGGATCAAAATCAAGTTAATGAGTAGTATGATGCTGTTGTTTGGACTCGGTTCGGTATGATATGCTATGAGTGAACTAACTGAGTGGCTGTGGTGGACCCCTGGCACTCATGTCATAGAAACCCTGCCTTACAGCAAAGCTTCGGCATCATTTTGCATGTCCACGATATGAATTAAACACCATCTTATCTTATCTTATCTTATCATCAGGGTAAAATTATTCGGATGTCGTTTCATCCGTATGTAGTCTAACCAAGACGCAGAAATCGGCAATCGAATAAAGGCCTACACCGCATTAGAATCTGTGTCGCTACACATTATTTATTAACACAGCTTAGACGTTCCGCTTAAACAGCCCCTTTTGACCTTCCAAAGTACGAGCAAAAGTCCCAAGTCTCCACGTGTCCAGCGACGACCTCGAAAACACTGTCTTCAAGGATAAGCCTTGAGAAATGACCGCATTATTACTAGACTTACTACCCGCAAACGTACAGTACAGAGTTATGGGGAGGCGTGGTCATTTTACTACGAGAGGGGGGGGGGGGGCTGAATCGGAAAATTACGTCTGAGTAACGAAAAAATAACAAAGTACCTACAATGGCATAAATACTTTATTCGTTCTGTTTTTGGAAAAAAGTATGCGAAAATTCGCGTGCTTACCTTTGATACCGCCTACCATGATCTGGCTCTTCCCCCTTGGTTGGGACAAGTATTTATCTAGGGTGGAGGGGTCCGGGCCTCCCATTTAGCATATATAAAGTAGGGAAAATGTAAAAGTATTATAAAATTATTACCGTTCAAAAGTTAGCCAATCCCGAGATAAACCCGCTATTATCACTAAAAAGTAAATTTTATAAAAGCGTGTAATTTCTTTTTGTAATCCCCCCCCCCCTATTGCGCAATCCTGAATGCGTGATTCGTTATGGAACCAATAAATACGTCGTTACATCGCATTTGGCAAGAACTAACAGTGACGAGCGAGGCGCCTACTACACGACTTATCATTTTAGTTTTATCGATCGTCTAGACGGGAATATACTACAATATTTTTATAGAAATGTTTTTATTTCTGTCTCAGATATAAGTACTTTCTTTGACAGAGTCCCGGGGTAATAATTGAACTTGGAGTTCTGTGTTTAAAGTTGTAGTTGCTATGGAATTAAAATGTCTTTTCAAATAAGTTACGAGTATTCCCTCATTGTTCAAAGAAAAACTATTGAAAACGCCTAACTTTCAAGATTTTGAAAAAATGGTCCTCACGTCATATTTGCATTGAATAAAAAAAAAGCCAAGTGCGAGTCGGACTCGCGCACGAAGGGTTCCGTACCATTATCTATAAAAACGGCAAAAAATCATGTCATAAGGAGTGTGCAGGTCCGACTCGCACTTGGCCGGTTTTAGTATTTGTTGTTATAGCGGCAACAGAAATATATCATCATCAAAACTTCAAGTGTCTAACGTGATGAAGTAACGCTCATGAGATACAGCCTGGTGACAGACAGACAGACGGACAGCGGAGTCTTAGTAATAGGGTCCCGTTGGTTACCCTTTGGGTACGGAACCTTAAAAAGTCTATCCGAAAGGCTTAAACTGAAATTTCAACCACAGATTACTTCTCAAGTATCCTTTCACTTCAACTGGTGGTGGGCTTCGGCTGCGGCTTGTCAAGACCAAGCGTCTCATCGTTATAAAGCGAGAAGCCGTACCGACGTGTGGTTCCAAGCGGTTTCGTAGTATCGGTTATTCGTCAATTACCGACGTACATAGATTTTTGCGGAAGTGCCTGGACAGAATGACTTACGCCTCGCCTGCTTTCACTTACTTTCAGCTGAAGCTCGCTTCATTCTAGTTCTCATCGATGCTTACCGTCAAACACAATAGTAGTGGTCAAACGTAAGAGTTCATGAAAAAATTGTTTAAGTTTGCGAAATCACGCTTTTTGTATGGTGCGACTTAAGATCGCGATTTTCTTGGAATTTGAAGTTATGTTAATTATATGTTTCGGTCTAATTAAATGAAAGGATTGTCAGTAAAATTGCAGAATTCGATTGCTTAAAGATCATAAGTTATTGTGACATAATATATTTGCTGTAATTATGCTCTATTCAATACAAAAAATCGTTACGTTTTTATTGCGAAATCCATCGCTTTGGAATACTCTAAATATTATAAGAGTGCATTACAAACTAGAAAAGATAAATTAGAAACAAATGTAAAGACGAGAATTTGAAAAAATTCCTCGGGCCAGGCCAGGATTCGAACCTGCGACCTCTTGATTCTAATTTATCTTTTCTAGTTTGTAATGCACTCTAATAATATTACGAAAATTCGTGTTAAACCGTGTAAATAAATCTTTTCTTTACATTTATTATCATAAATGTTCTGATAATGTTCTGATGTTTTGGCAATTGTTTCAGCAAAGTTATTGAATTTGAACGAAAGATTAGCTCTTTGAAGTTGACAATGTGATTATTTTTCCGTAAACTAGTGAGAGATTTATCATTTCAAAAAAACAAAGTACTATTTGAAAATGTGATACATTAAGGCTGAGATTCAGAGTGCATTTTGAGTCCGAATTCAAGAGGAACTCAATCTTACAAACGTCACTCTAGTATGAGATCACGTCACTTTTAAACGTTTGTAAGATTGAGTTCGGACTCAAAATGCACTCTGAATCTCAGGTAAGATGTCAATACGAAAGTTTGGTCTATGTTTAACATATACTCGTATTCAACAGTATAAAAGTTTTTCCTTAGATAGTAAATTACGCGCTTAAAATTCCAGATTACTCGCATGAAAATGTAAAACGTCCCTTAACCAACGAACAGCAGACTAATTTGATTTCCAAGTAGATATGGCTTATAAGACTATATTATCATAAGACTTAAGTTATTTCGAAGCAGTACTACTGAATCGGGTCCTTATTTAAATAAACATTGCGCTTGTTAAAGGTTTTATAACAACTTAAGCGAGCATGTTCTCAGTAAATCTTTAAGTGGGTTGTAAAATGTTTTTTTAAATTCGATTTTCATGTTTGAAACAATCTTGTAGATTTTCTTATAAAGAGATATTCCAAGCTCGACCGGGCCGCCCTAGAAGGACGTATGCCGACCAAATAGGCGATATACTGAAGAAGGGCAAAGCAAAAATTACCCGGAATAAAAGAGCTTGTATGACTAGATTGATGTATGTAGAAGCAAAAGAGGTATGTCAGGATCGTAGCAGATGAAAATCTGTAGTCTCTGCCTACCCCTCTGCAAGACAGACGTGAGTAGTAAGTAGCTATTCCAAGACTACGAGTTGTAAAATAGTTAGTTTTGCGCAGTTTCCTTACTCGTTCTTTATTCTCTTCTAATTAACTCTGTGTTCGGAAGTTTGAACAATAACTTGAAAGCCGAGGTTTCTCCAAAATGAACAAGATGGATTAGGTAGACTCATTATTAAAGTTTCAGAGACAAATGTAATTCTCAGTTAGACACAAAATCCGTTTTATCTTACTCGTTTTATTATTCCCAAGTGCTTCTCGTCTAACACAATATGTAGAGATGTTAGTCCCGCGCTGAATAAAAGAGAACCTCTGTTCTGGGCCGTTCTTTCTCCGACGTATTTCATTAAAATGGTTCATGCTCAGAAAGCTACAAATATGCATATCTTCTAAAGTTCTAACCTGCGGATCTACCGCGTAAGTCCGGTGGAAATCGTAACGAATTCAGTACCAACGTTAGAATCTGACAGCAGGATAACATGCATGTGCTGTGCGGGCGTCGCCCGAAGACGATCAAACTAAACGCAGCTGTGTGCTCCAAATAAGTTTACGTGCAATACAAACAGATAACCTCAGACATGGCTGTATGGGCTAAGTTCCCTTTGCCTTCCCACTAAGTGGGAAACATTACAAAAAAAAAAAAATTAAGCGCATTACGAACGCCACCTAGTTACGTGGTAGCCTCCTGCCCCTGATTCTATATCGTATACTCAGTTGCCAAAAATAAATCTTCTAAAAAATACATATCCGCTTATCTAAGTATAAGTTTGCACTTAAAATGACTTCACAATTCGTAAATAGTTCAATACCCATTAAAGGTTATTTTGAAAGTTCATTTTGTATCTGTTTTTGGTGAATAGCAACTATAGCTAGCAATCGACACTGAGTTACGTAATAGCCCCGCTGTTTACTACAAATACGTCCCTTTTCAGCGAATGTCTACGTCATACCAGGAAGCTACACGTTCCTAAATCCAGCCGTTTGGTCTAAGCGTTGATAAATCACTCAGTCAGAGTACAGATATTTAAAGCCAATTATGAAGGCTTTAATGTTAGTTTTAGTGCTGTCACAAGTAAATTTTCTTAATTCCAAAATAGTTATTTAGTGTTGACAATGACAACAGAAGCTATATTACTTTGGAAAAAATTAAGTTTTGACAGCACTAAGACTAAAAAGAAAATATTCAGAATCGACTTTATTATACTCGTATCTCCGTTTGGCTATGGTTGACGTAGTGACGTGTATAGATAAATGCGTTTTGTGTGTGTGGCGCTCACGAGGTTACGCACACTAGAAGAAAGTGCGTGTCTACGGAATACTACAACCATAGCTAAAATGACTTCTTGAGATGATAAAGCCGATTCTTTAACTGTCAAAACGAAATTTTCTTCAATCCAAAATGGTTCTTTAGTATAAACAACAGAAGCTATATTACTTTGGAAAAATAAAGTTTTGACTAAATTATTTCTTAAATCCTACTTTGAGAAACAGTCAATCGGTGTAAGTTTTAAAAGCAACACTTAATGGGAATATAGCAATATGTCATGCTTGGAATATCATGCCAAATGCACTTGGTTAGGTCTTTCGGTAACGATATAAAGTCTATATTTGGTTGTAGATAATTTTGTAGCTTGTATAGCCACGGTCAATGCCACGCTGGTCAAGGCGAATACTAAGTATTGATTGTGTGCTTATGAACTTGTTTGTTAGCAATATGAGGGGCGGGTCGTCAAATATCCTATACGCGCGGCTAAGGGTTAACATTCTAAAAAGGGGAGCTGGACAAAAATCGCCCTACTCGGAAAAGCAACCAAGGAAAACATAAAAATGTTTGTAACTTGCTTGCCCTGTCAACAAAGCCAAATTTTTATTTTTAACAAAGCGAAGAGCACAGAATAAAGAAATGTAGTATGGATGCCATTTCCTAAACAAGCCGATGGGAATCGTGTTATATGGACCCTTCGCCACGACCCTTCTACTGATTGTTTTCTTGGCTAGTAGTTTGGATGTCGTAACTACCAATCCGGAGGTAACGGGTTCAAATCCCGTGACGTATTTGTGTTCGGTCTGCGTGCTTCGGAAGGCACGTTTACCCTGGGACTTAATAATCGTCGATGAAACGTGGATGTAAGAGTGAGGACTGTGATTTACACTTTGCAGTCCATAAATAGCCTTGATTTTCCTAAACGGGTATTTATCCGGGCTTTTAACCCGGGAATTTACCCGACGCACATCTCTACTTACACCAGGCAGTCCAGACCAAGGAACACCTCTGATATCCCCCCCCCGGAGATTCAAGGCGTAAAATATTACTTGACTGACTCAGTTTTGCAAATTTTTGTTACAGTTTTATTAGAGTCTGCTAACTTATTAGAATGGTACGGAACCCTCAGGTAGCGAAATCTACTCGCCCTTGACCGGTTTGGTCTTCGTTATGATATGCCTGTCCCATTAAACGCTTATCAGAACCAGTTTCAAAGATTCGTCCTTTGTCCTTATCATTTTTTTGTTTCGTTTTCCCTGAATGAATAAGAATAAGGTTTTATTTTAGTCGTTTAGGAATATTGGCAAAGAGCCAACGCATTTTATTTTTCCTTTTTACTTGTCGCCCATCGGTTCTGCTTTATCTAACAATGTGACCACTTTATTCAGTTAGTATTCTCAAAAATAGTATAAATAAAATGTCCATTATCAACTTCTCTTGTTTGAATGTTTTTTTAAACCTAAACATTTCAAGTTTGTTACTCACCGACCATTTTTCACAAATCGCATTAAATAATAAAGCCTTTATTTAAAACTAGCCTTACCCCCACGACTCCGTCCGCTTTATTCAATCTAGTGGTTCTCCGGTTTAAAACAGAACATACAAGTATCTACATACATACTGACAGATATAGAAATATTCTAAAAATGATAGTGTTGGCTTCAGTAAAACACTAATAAGTTAATAACCCATTTCATTTAAAATGTTTAAATAATATTTTTTGTACAAACACGACTTTTTTTACTTACTTACAGGTATTTATCATCAAAAGATAAAGAAATATTCACATAACGTAGACAAATATTTTAAAATTTTAACCTTAAAATAAACGTATTTTTTTACCTTAAGATAACTTATTTTTTAACTTACTGAATCTGTTTTAGTCGGAATAATTTTATTATTCGGATTTTTATCCGGGATATTATTTGGTTATATTGGGCACAACACTAAACATAATCAAAACTAAGAAAATTAAATAGGATTATATATTTATTTTTATTCGATCATATTTTTTTAGAGTCACCAAAATACCATTTCACGGCGGCAAAAATTTGGTTCTACGAAAAAAAATATAAGATTCGAAATTGTAGACCATTTTATTTTATATAACATTGTTCGTATAGATTTATATACTAAAGTTAATAATAAACGAGATAATTCGATAATATTACACTTTGCTGCTTTTTAAGTTTCTTGCCCTTCTTCTTAGAAAGATTAATCGAATGGGCGGATTTAGGCATTAAATTTATTTATAGTTTATTCATCTATCAACTTATTTATTAATGCATTATAAATAATAATATTCTTATTTCAATAAGTCTTTATTTTATTCATGTGTATAACTTTAGCAGGCCAACTTAAATGGTTTTTTTTTTAAATATGTTTCCCGTAAGTATCATATTTGTTTCATTATAAAATATTATTTTTATACAGATTAGATTTGACATGTAAAACGTGTACTTTATGTATCTATTTTACAAATAAACATTTTGAATCTTTGAAACGTTTACTTCGAAAAATATCGATCGCGCGTTAAAAATTATAAAGACTTAAATTGTTGTTATTGACATTTACAAAAACTTTAATTTTACCATTTTTGTGTAAAAGTTAATAACAACCGAGTTACTGAGCAAAAACAAATTCCCACTTAAAATCAAATTGGCGGCTGACGCGAACACGGAAGTTGCTTTGAATTATATTTGTATCCAATAATATACGTACTAAAATAATATTCCGGATAAACACCCGGAGATTTTTTTTTGAATATTGTTGTAAGGAGGTCTCCATTTTGTGACTATGTACCAAAAAGTTTCTTAGGTCGATATACTCTACCTATTCCGGAAAGATATTTTCGTATTAAAATTATTATTTATTAAAATTGTAAATTATAATTTTATCGAATTGATAATGCGCTACCCTTGAACTCGCTACATCACCAAAGGTTAACTGGTAGATAATGCTAATTAGCATTAAGTTCGCCTTTGTGCGTTGAAAGTTTTTCTTGTGTGCAATAAAGTGTTTGATTACTTAAACTCAACAAATCGATCATTTTGTTTGAGTGAATGCTGGAAAAACTCGATGAATTGGATATTAAGTATTTAAAAAAACACTAAGTATTTAGGTCATAAACATTTTTTACGCGTGCCTTGAAACTCATGATTTCGTACATTTAGCACGCGTGTGATGTAATGTCTGAAGGCACGAGATTTGTAATGGTGCGAGTATTTTGAAATTCTGGCGTGTGCTTCAATAGGCTAGGCTTTACGTCCATAAAGGTCGGAAAAAGTAGGTTAGATAACAAACACTACCTGCGCCAATACTGGCCGCTAAAGAACTCTGTGAAAAAATTGCAACAATTCGCAAACTTACTTTTGCAGATTGCTCTCTCCTCCCGCATTACAACCAAAGACAGATCTCAAAGGGGTTTTTGAAGCGAAAATCGGGGGTCTTCAACATTTTGTTATTAGTTCGTGCCTTAACTGCGCATCGGCTGGAAAACAGATTTCATTTCATTGTCGGAACGTTTTTGGAGCCAAATGCCTCTTGGCTCCGAACGGGGATTCGACGAGGATCCGTTCAAAATAAAAGTCGTAAATGGGTCTTTTAAATGTTTTTGTTCTTTCTTATGTTTTTATAATTGTTCTAAGCTAAACTAACTAAATTTAAATATGCATATTAAATACTAGTTTTTGTCCGCGGCTTCGTTCGGAAGTGTCTTTAAATTTTTGAGCAGTATCGAAAATTTTTGGTTGGCGGTTATTTTTAACCCCTCATAAAATAACCGCATCCAAATTAATGTATGATTATACAAAAATACAAATTTAAAAAAACTAGTTTTGTCCTTAGTATAGCACTATAATAACCTAAGACTATAAATATAATACTAATAAAACGTTTCGTTTAAAACTTTGCAAAAACAAACAAAAGAAAAACACGACTTTTTACTTATATATTATTAGAGTTGGCATATAGTCAACAATTATAGTACATGAGTATTAAAGCTGATATTTAATAATTGACTTTTTACTACTTTATTATTAGTATAGATTCTTTGTCTTTATAGTAATACCAACTTTCTAAAATGTAACGTAACCCTTGAAAATTTCGACCGTGAAAATACAATAAGGTAATCCATAAACTTCTTATCAGATTAATTGTTTTACTGCCCTTTGGGCGAACTGAAAACCTTGAAAACTTTCCCTAAATTACGACCCTATAAATTACACCCTGACTGAAATATTTTATTTCAATAATAGTTCTTCTGGTTCATGTATTTGAGCTTTATTATTGATCTACGCTTTTTCTTGGCAGTATTTTGTTTTCACCTTCACCTTGAATTTAACGTGCAATGTTCTAAAAAGATACTTCAATCTTTCGTCTAATCTAGCGCTAGACCTCGAAAAATCTGTTTCTGATTTGTATTCACGCTGATTTTATGCTCTGATTACTAAATGTCTAGACTAAACGGATTCTAAAATGATTGGTTTGCTTTTAAAGTAATTGATTTCTGTTAAAGTATAATTCATAAAGTCCATGTTTTTCAAACTTATTATTTCAGCTTTCTACCTAACAGTGAATACCATCAAAAACGAGTTCAGTGCTTCTGGAGTTATTAGCAAATACTTGGCTTTGCTCGCTTGTCTTCCAATCAATGTATATTAAAGACAGTTTTCGGCGTGGCGATTATTTTATCACCCTCCTTATGGCCTATTTGACTAGGGTCACTATGATGATAATAATAAAAAAATGGACAATCCTGCAACAGTAGGCATTTAAGTCTCGCACGGCGCGAGAATTATCCTAATCTTCTGTTTTTACTATTCCGGTGGTCTGTTCCCTAAGTCATACTGATCTGTCCGTTTGTATTGTTCCAGTGCAAGCCGCACGGTGCCGGCAGAGGGCGCGGTCGAGCCGGAGCAGCCGGCCGCCGCCGTCGACCTGCCGCGCACCAGGGACGGGGAGATCGACTACGATGGTGAGTCTCACTCATCTATATAACACTCCAGTGCAAGCCGCACGGTGCCGGTAGAGGGCGCGGTCGAGCCAAAGCAGCCGGCCGCCGCCGTCGACCTGCCGCGCACCAGGGACGGGGAGATCGACTACGATGGTGAGTATCACTCATCTATATAACACTCCAGTGCAAGCCGCACGGTGCCGGTAGAGGGCGCGGTCGAGCCGAAGTAGCCGGCCGCCGCCGTCGACCTGCCGCGCACCAGGGACGGGGAGATCGACTACGATGGTGAGTCTCACTCATCTATATAACACTCCAGTGCAAGCCGCACGGTGCCGGTAGAGGGCGCGGTCGAGCCGGAGCAGCCGGCCGCCGCCGTCGACCTGCCGCGCACCAGGGACGGGGAGATCGACTACGATGGTGAGTCTCACTCATCTATATAACACTCCAGTGCAAGCCGCACGGTGCCGGTAGAGGGCGCGGTCGAGCCGGAGCAGCCGGCTGCCGCCGTCGACCTGCGCGCACCAGGGACGGGGAGATCGACTACGATGGTGAGTCTCACTCATCTATATAACACTCCAGTGCAAGCCGCACGGTGCCGCTAGAGGGCGCGGTCGAGCCGGAGCAGCCGGCCGCCGCCGTCGACCTGCCGCGCACCAGGGACGGGGAGATCGACTACGATGGTGAGTCTCACTCATCTATATAACACTCCAGTGCAAGCCGCACGGTGCCGGTAGAGGGCGCGGTCGAGCCGGAGCAGCCGGCCGCCGCCGTCGACCTGCCGCGCACCAGGGACGGAGAGATCGACTACGATGGTGAGTCTCATTCATCGATGTTACACTCAAACAGGGTTCAAAAATATAATATTTAAAATAAATACCAATATTACGGTGATAATTTTGGGGCTACTAGCTTGTTAAAAAAAGTAGTCTCAGCATTGTTTTTTCCAGCCAGACGTTCGACTATCCTGCATAAAAAATGACAAGCTTGGTCACTAGCCCGGTTGTACCTAAAAAAGTAGAATTTACAAAATCTATTAGAAATACACGAAAAATAGCAAAACTACTGCTAGATATGTAACTTTAAGATAAAAACCGCTTTTATAGCACGGGTGCAAGCAAACAGCATTATTGGACTGTGTTTATGGTGACAGCTTTGTCAAATAAATAAACAATACCCACTTACACAGAGAATAGGCTAACAATAAAGTGTATTCGAACTATTGTATGCAAATGATCCAGGCTTTCATTAGAACGGTGTATAACATGAATATTGATAGTGACTCACTGAATGTACGAACACGCGTCAAAGAAAGGATATTGCTGAATATGTGCCGGGAATATTGTTTATCGTAATGTGCGAGATGTGGGAATACATACTGTATCGCGGCCAAATTGCCGACAATACTGCAAAAGAGCCTAGAAAAAGCATTAATTAGTTTAGGTTCCTAGGTACAATTTAAGGCAAAAAAACAACTTTGTATGTAATTCTGTCCAGCTTGATATCTTCAAAACAAAATCAATATTCAAAACTTTGGCAAAATGGTACCTTTTAAAATATCACTACCAGGTGATAGAGGTCTTATACTTTGGTCTACGACGAAAACAAGAAACGGGTTATCAAATTTTGTACTAAAACGGTGGCGTGCCTATGCGCCATAAGGGGGATGTGAATTTTATTTTCGTCAACGCTAAAAAACGCTGTTATTCTGCCGCACCACCCGAAATTTTTATTTCATTAATTAAGAACTTAAGCCTAAACACAATATCCAGGACAATATTTCTTAATTCTCAATTGAAAATGTAATTGTTCCAGCCCTGTACGAGGACGAGTCGGACAACGACCTCGGCTCGATGGAGAACCACGGGTCGGTGGTGACGCACCTCCTGTCGCAGGTGAAGATCGGCATGGATCTCACGAAGGTCGTGCTGCCTACCTTCATCCTGGAGCGGCGCAGTCTGCTCGAGATGTACGCGGACTACTTCGCGCATCCCGATCATTTTGTTAGGTTGGTAACTGGATTTTTATGATAACTTTGCTATCTCTGAAATGACTACGAAAACTTGAACTTTCATACCAATGTTATAATTTGAACAAACTGCTCACTTCAGTAAATCCATCCATCCATTAGCCTGTTTCGTCCACTGCTGGACATATATAAGGCCTTTACAAGATTTCGCCACTTATGGCGGTCCTCCTGGAAGAAATGCCCCCCATACTCACACACGCTGGGCAGGTGGGTTGGTGAGCGCGGCGCTGAAACCCTCCCACCAGTGACGCCGCTGCCCGTCACCAGTTTTATAAAGCCCGCCATTGTGGGATGGATATACCGCCATCAATCGGCCACCTGGTTGTGCCTGTCTGCGAGCTGTCCCCTTACTCTCCCCCGAATAACTTCAGGTTTGCGAGTAAGATGGTGGTACCTCCACAGTCGAGCCCGGCACCAGCTCTGCCACCTGTAAATACTATGATATAATAGCCGACCAGTTTCATTAAATTTAGACTGCCTTCTTCGGGGCGAGGGAAGACGCTTACGTGACGACGTTGCGCTTTAGACTGTGTTACACTTCGGGTCCGCTTAAAAGGCATGTTTGTGCCAGATTATTTGGTAGCGTTCCATCCATCGACGCCATATGTCCATACACGCTGTCTTTTTGATCATTGTCGACCCGCAATCTTGAGATAGTACTCGTTTAACGACGAACTTTTAGCATGGGCCCAGGGAGTGCGCGTGGAGTTAGCAGTCACCTACAAAACGTCCTACCTACCTAACCTAACCTACGTCCCCTCTTTTCCTATCGGCGAAGCTCGGAGAAACTGCGATGCTATCTTAGACTAACGCTTCTTGTACTGGCCCGAACTGTACCTACCTTCTTAGCAAATTTGCTGATTAGTAAAAGTTCGTAATGTATGCAATTTAATGGCTTGTCTTGTTGGCCATGTGGCTTCCACAACTTTACCGGATAAAAGTAGGAAATGCCGAGAACGTTTACCTCCAGTTGAATTTTAATCAAGATTCTCCTGAGGGCCCGAGCAGTTTTCTATTGGAGAGAAGAGACTTCCATCATATTTGCTTTCTTGCACAATGACAAACGCGGTATGTTTGAGAGCGTAAGTAGGATAGATAGAACGGAGTATCTCGGGCGCGTGCTACCACAGATGATGACAGGTCGACATGGCAATAGGGGTAAGAGGGGAGTTGTGGAGGGGGGACGCCTCGCACATCCGCGCCATCTTAGTCGTAGCTCTGCACGATTTCGATCCCGCTCACGTTGTTGCTTTTAGTTTTGTATTGAAAATAACTTCGATCGCCTCTTCGTCAATGAAAAGTAATACTCATTTAACTCTCATTGATATCGACTGCCTGATATGTGATGTCACATCACTAGAAAATTGCCATGTCGACCTGTCGCGAACGGTACACTGGTACATTCCTGTACCACGTTTCAAGTTGTCTGAGGTTGAGGCGTCATTTATGCAAGCCCGGTGTGTGTGCGTGTGGTATCAGTGATATCCAGCCTCATATCTGGCGCGGTCGCGCTGCTTGCAGTATCACGTATACGACGTCGGTGCGTATTCTGGAGCAGTGACTGAGATCGTAAAGAACTGTATGTGAAATGTTACAGAATAGTGGAACAGCCGACGCCGCGCGACCGGATGCTGCAGGTGGTCCGCTGGTACCTGTCGTCGTACTACGCGGGCCGCAAGTCGCAGGTCGCCAAGAAGCCGTACAACCCGATCCTGGGCGAGGTGTTCCGGTGCCATTGGGACCTCGACGCGCCAGATCCCCCCACCGACACCACGCCTGAAAAGGTTGGACTTTGTTGGCTGCAATTTAGGTGTTAAAACAAAACGAATAATTTGTGTCATGCTGTTAGAAATGCTGTCCAGAATACAGTTGGAGTAGGTCCAGACTTGACCAAACCGATAATTTTCAATGCCTGTGGCCGAAGTACAGCTATAGGGCTCACCACCCATCACGCTGTGCACGAGAGTGGACTATGATTTGCATTTTATAGTCCAAATTCGGAAACGCATCTAGGGTTTCATAATGTGCCGTGTAATTTTATATATTTGGCGTTCTCTCCCCCTTCCAGCAGGAAGTGGGCGACGGCCCGGTCCCCTGGTGCTCCCCTGAGCAGCTTTCCTTCGTGGCGGAGCAGGTCTCTCACCACCCGCCCATCTCGGCGTTCTACGCGGAGCACGTCAACAAGCGGATACAGTTCGAGGCGTGGGTCTGGACCAAGAGCAAGTTCCTCGGCCTCTCCATAGGCGTGCACAACATCGGGAAGGGGGTCGTCACGTTGCTGGACTTCGGGGAGGAGTACACACTGACCTTCCCTAATGGATATGGCAGGTGAGTTGGGTTTTGGATTCGTTGTAACTTGAGAATGCATGTGTAGACCTCAAAGGTTTTTACACATCCCTTCTTCTTGGTTAAAAAAAATTATTAATGTATGGATGTATTAAATAATAAATAAAAAAAAAGAAATCTCTTTTTGGAGATAAGAATAAGCTTGCCTCTGTACATGATAAATATACCTAGTTGGTGCTTAAATTCTGTCACAAACAAAATTGGCTATAAAATGAAAACTAGTCATGGTATTCAAAAAAAGTTTTTTCTTAAAAAAAGGTAATTTAATTAGCTTACATTAAACATTAAATTTATTCAAAATGATTGCCACCATTTTTCACACAAGCCTTCAATCTTCGCGGCCAATCATCAATAGCAGCACGGACCATATTCATGTCGATATCGGCCACTGCTTTAATCAATGATGACTTTAGGCTGCTCAAATTTTTGTGAGGTTTAGAACAGACCTTCTCCTCCAATTCCTGCTAAATTTTGTAATCCAGTGGATTGAGGTCAGGGCTAGATGAGGGCCAATCTTGATGCCTTATTAGCTCGATATTCTGGCGCTCGAACCACTCCTGAGTTGTTTTGGCCTTATGAGCAGGTGTGGAGTCCTGTTGAAATACAAATGGCCATCCTCCAAAGAGTGTCTGGGGCAGATCTTTTACTATGCGATCTAAAACCGTGTCTTGGTACACTTTTGCACTGGTTTTGACATCTTTTTCACAAGAATGCACTTCAGTAGGGCCATAGTAGGACACTCCCAACCAAATCATGACTGATGATGGATGATGGCCGTGCTGCACTCTAGGAATGGCATTTCCAGCGGCCGCAGAGCTGGTAGCGTACACCCTGTCATTTTGTTTGTTGTACTTCTCTTCGATATTAAAAATTTTCTCGTCTGTAAACAGGATATCGCGGTGTCTGTTTCTTGCGTATCGCTTTAGCAAAACTTTGCATTTTTTGGCTCTCATAGCTATCAGACGCGCGTCCAGAAGATGTCCACTCTTTTTTCGGTAAGCTCGTAGTCCCAGGTCTTCATTGAGTACTTTTTTTACGGTACTTCTGGTTCATCCCATCTCCAAAGCCATCAGTTTTTACTTGCGGACGGGATTTCTTGCAATACGCGCCTTGATTGCTTTGATGACCCCTGGAGTCCTAACGGAACGAGGTCTGCCAGTTCTTTTCTCGTCATCGACACTAGAGGTTTCATTGTACCTTGTGATGGTACGGTACACGAACCTCTTCGTGATTTTTAATTTTTGAAGCAAGTTGAATATCGTCTTCGGTGGATGGCCGCAACGATGCAATGCAATTACTGCTACTCGGTCCTCTTTGCGAGTCCACTCCATCGTAAAAAATGAATGAATGTAATTGTGATTTGGCAGATTATTAATCAAAAATATTTGAAAATCTAACACCATTTCATTTTTTTTTCTAGGTGTTCTATTTAAAAAAAAAATGGCCAGTGACAGTATTTAAGAACCGACTAGGTACAATAAATAAATAAAATACATGTTTTTGATTGTAAATCATGTTTTTGATGTCTATCTGTGCACAATAAAGAACAAAGGAACGTAATGTCGAAACTTGGAAAGTGATCAGAAACAATGTAACTTTATGCTGTCTATAAGGTGAATTTCGTTTATACAGCCAAACTCATACTGGAGACTCGGTAAGTGGTCAGAACCAAGGTTCAATGAACCTGTTCGCGAAATACGAAAAATATTTTGTGTGCCTTTATACTTCTTCAAAAACAACTGCAACTCAATTAGTATAGGTAGTCTAAATTTGATTTTGTGCTGACCACTTGCCGAGTCTTGAATATGAATAATGCTATACATATAAACGAAAGTCACCTATATACAAACGGATTAGAGTTTGGGCTAAAAAAAGTGCTGGGAAACGATGAATTCGACCACAAATGTGTACAGAAAGGCTAACATTTAATTTTTTTCGTCTAAAATCAGTTTTTAAACCGTTTCTCACGCAATGCGTTGCCATCTTCAGGTCAATATTGACAGTGCCGTGGATTGAGCTCGGCGGGCCGGTCACAATCGAGTGTCCGCAGACCGGGCACAAAGCCAACATCGAGTTCATCACCAAGCCCTTCTACGGGGGAAAGAAACACCGCGTCACTTGCGAGGTAAGAAAATATCAGATTTCTTTATTCGGTTGGGATAGTTCAGTGGCTGTCGCATTCGATTGGCAAATGGAGGTCCACCGTTCGATTCCCGGTGTCGGTTGCTTCCCAACTCCATTTATTAAAATAAAATCCATGTAACACCTATCTTACATGTTAAAACCTTTTGCCCGTTATAGTGCGTTTCATCGGATAGTACCTTTGCTGTAATGTTGGCTCCCCTGTCTTCAAAACGTGATGATTGGATGAAACAAAATTATATGACTAGGGATTGGATGATCTAAACTGGATTGCATTGCTACCAACATTACAGCAAAGGTATAAGTCAACGCAGGTAAAAAGAGGTCTGGGGCGACAGTGAAAGGGATATGTTTGCGCATGGGGGTATAGTCGCGCATAAAAAGGCTTGAGTATAAAATAATATTGTTTAATCATGTAAGTAAAATGTTTATTGTAGCATAAGATCGGTTTGACAGCTATTTTTTAACAGGTTAGAAATAAAAATATACTGTAGGTGTTGATTTGGTCCACAACTTGCGTCACATGAATGTTAATATACCTAAATGATGCTTATTCCAAAAAAATGCATACAAAAACAAAATACTTCTACCAGCTTCGTTCCTCATGCAACAGTAAACATTGTAAATCATTTTTCTTTCTTTTCTCTGCAAATCCATCGCAACACAAATATATTTTTCCGCGTGACTGTATTTTGAGATCGACCGAACGTGGACACTGCGCCATGAAGCGAAAGTCGCCAATCACGAGACAGCAAATCCACGGGCCAGGTATTTTCCCCGTCGCGGCCGCCCGCGCCGCACCTCATACCACCAATTTGGTCGGTAATTCGCTCATTAATTCGCTGTACTATTTAATATTTTTTGTAATGTAAATATTTTTGTATGGGTTTTTTGCCTGAAATAAATGACTTTATTATTATTATATTATTATTTACCTGCGTTGACTTATACTATTTGATGAAACGCACTATACATTGCTCGCGTAGGAGCGTTTTTCAATAAATATATTATCGACAGTTATCACCTTGGGGATTATTGTATCAACATCTCTTATAGCCTTTATGTCGACGGGGGTTACTATGACGATAATAAAGAAAACCGCATTTAAATCCGTTGAGTGGTTCTCGAATAAAACGAAACATACAGAGCATCGCCGCGAGTAAAAGCTAGTGTTGATATATAATTATAATTGTTTGTATAAATATTGCACAAGTAATACAGTGTCCTTGTGAGAGATACGTAGAGACTAAAAATCACCCGCATACAAAGACTTCTATGTATAAATACAATATAAATTTCGCAATAAAATTATGCTCACGCAGCGTATCTTTTGTCTCAGTAGACCTGTTGTCTCGCTCGCTCGCATAAGAGTTGTGGCCAGAAGTTATGTCCCGGGCCACAACTCACTACGCAATTTTCCAGTGCAGTACAACTTATCTATACATATAATAGAAGTGTTTAGCCGCATAATAAAGCCGATTCTAAAGGCTTTAGTTTTAGTGCTGTCAAAACTAAATTTTCTTAATTCCAAAATAGTTCTTTAGTGTTAACAACAGAAGCTATATTACTTTGGAAAAAGTTAGGTTCCGACAGCACTGAAAATAAAATTTAAGCCTTCAGAATCGACTTTAATGTACCGATAACTGTTGTCAGATCTTTGCGGGTAGTGAGAAGAAGCCATTTTACACGGCGCAGGGCGAATGGAACACAAGAATGGACGGACGGTGGTGTGATACAGGGGTACGTTCATTTACCTTCTTTATTCTCTAATAAAATCACAGTTATTTTTTCTTTTTAAGCAACAATTTTACGTAGTACAGAAAAATTGTGAATAGTGACGAAAATCTGTTTTTTATCATATTTGTTTCCCAAATATTCGAGAGTTTTTCTTAGGT
The DNA here is from genome assembly GCA_910592155.1 of Ypsolopha scabrella. Lineage (NCBI taxonomy): Eukaryota > Metazoa > Arthropoda > Insecta > Lepidoptera > Ypsolophidae > Ypsolopha > Ypsolopha scabrella. The sequence continues at coordinate 3,809,785 of OU342978.1, forward strand.
TCCTGTTTTTTTTTCTTATGTCACTATAAATCTTTACAGTAATTTTGTCAAGTGATCTTACACTTCATGTTATAAAGTGGCAAGTGATATATATTATGTTTAATTATGTTTAGAAGTTTTAATATTAACTGTCATCTGAAGTGAGAATGCCGAGCCATGTTTTTGCCCGGACTATCTTAACGGTCTATTCTCCGGATTTGTAATATTTTGTAACAAAGTTGTAAAAATTAAATAATAACGCCCAAAATCCAATTTTTAGCTACGAACAATGTTTCTAAATAGTTTGGTATACGCATTAACTTATTTTTAGTGATATTATAGTAGTTTTAAATTATAGAGTTTTCCATAGTCTGACTATGCCATAGTCGTGATTACGAATACGAGAAATCTCAAAATGATCGTAATAATATTATCAAATATAAGTTTGTATATATAAGGTGGAATCATAATACCTGCCACGGATGAAATAGGAGATACTATTATGTTTATAGATTACATTAGTGAAGAAATTTCGTACCCCGGAATAGTTAAATAAATTTGAGAAGGTAAAGTAATTAAATAAACATTTTCTTCATTCTGCATAACGTGGTTCACAAATTACGCTTGACGAGTCGTTTAGTCAATGATAACAATTGCTATCTCTTTCTAACCGTTCAATGAATGAAATCAGCTGCCCAGTTCGTCTCTACCAGGTAGAGATATTTGTACCTATTCTGTGTAGCACAAACTTAAATGTAGAGTTGTGAAAACCCAAAATAATACAAGCTCATTTAACTGTCATCCCTCCGCGTTAAGGTCTATTTTGCTATGAAAATTCTTGGTTTTTTTTAGCTCGAAATTTAAAAGTGCTACACGAGAATAGGTGCCATTGCATGCCTCTCCAATGTGCTTACGCTCACACGCAAAGTAGATGTAAATACGAAATACATTGCAAATTACTCTTCGTCATTGGTCATTAAGACACCGGTAAATTAACTAATTAGGGTACTGTTAAATTTCCAAACGGCTGGATCTGTTGGCCAACCAGTACCCAATAATACGCAGGCAAAAGTTTAAAAGTGCACTTACCAGTTATTGCATTCCTCTAATTCATTCCGCAGATAAAAACTGATGTAATAAGATGGTAAACTTCCCATCACACTTAAAGCCGGGTCTCCTGATTATGTTTTGCCGTAGGTACACATTACACAAAAACATTATGTTCTGTCTTTGCATTTATACACCAATTGTACCTTATTTACACCAATTACACCTTAGCTACAGTTATTTGCATAATTTACAACAGTATTATTTATCTACAAAACTGTTGCACAAGTCCGCCTTCGCGTTGCACACAAATGTAGGCACGCTTGCGTACATGTCTTTGCACTTTATTTAAGGTGTCAGTTTCACTTTTTACTTGCTGAAAAGCGCGCTTGATGCGCCTTTTTAGTTCTCGCACAGTTCTAATATCATGTCCGGTTTGGCCGTACACAATGGTATGATGGCTCACTCGTACACCAAATCTCTGCTCGTATAGGTTTACTGCATGCGCGGTTACGTTGTTACACTCGCGGTAGCACGATACCATCTCAAGATATTCTTGATTTGAATATCGTGGTCTAGGAGGCATTTTTAAAGAATGCGCGCGAGATACGCACCTCTGCGACCAGCGAAAACAGCGAACTGGGGTGGGGGCACAACAACAAACAAAAACAAGCGCGTGCGACGAAGGGGGTAGTGGGGGACGGGGTGGCGGCAGGCGCTTTGCCCTTTGACTATTTGACGAGTGGCTCGCTCGGATAGAGCGGCGTCCTTTGACGGACGGTTTCATACAATTAAATGAATTTAAATTTATACGCACATTTGTTTGTATGGAAAAATTTATGAAGTTAGATCAATAAATTATCTTCACTATTGTAATCTATAAACATAATAGTATCTCCTATTTCATCCGTGGCAGGTATTACGATTCCACCTTATATATTAAACTATTTGTAAACATTGTTCGTAGCTTAAAGTTGTTTTTTGGGCGATATAATTATTTCTTATGATTTGGTCACAAAATATTATAAATCCGGAGAATTAGGACTTGAAAATTACAATAAAAAAAAAAAAAAAAACATGAAACTCATCGTACAATTATCATTATTATTATTAAAATCAGTTAACGATTCGGCTTTTCTCGGATATCATCGTCTAAATCCCGAGACGGAAATGACACGAAATACATTACCGCGATTTCTTTTAGGTAGCATTCAATTTGAAGTATCATAAACGCAATGTATAGCACCTGCCAAGATGACATTACTAACCGGTAGACCTAAGAAATTTATTATGCAGAAGCGACATGAATTTGAACATTCATTATTTACTGAAGCTATACTTGTATACAATATATTAAAAAAATACATATATAAGTCAATATTTTACTGTTTGATGTGAGTAACAGTACGATATTACGTCGGATTAATAATTAATATCTAATTAATTTTTATTGACACTAAAAAGTCATACTGTCAAAATAGGCAATTATTTTTCTTATTTCAATATAAAGGGTGTTAGTTTTGAGCTACAAAGGAGGTTTTGTTGCTCATATCGTTCTTGTATTGTATTCAATAAGACAACGAGTAATATAATTAAAGGTCATATCTGTAAATTGATAACTCTATGTGAGAGATGAGGGATTCACGACAATTACCGAGGTTGGCCGAATCGTTAACTGATTTTAATCGTCCTGTAAGACATCGCAATTTCCAAGCATTTTATGAGGTACCTCTATTTGCTTTTTGCATTTCTTTTAAACTCCCATACCGATATCATTTTTCCTAACAACTAATAAAATATTAAATTATTATTCTCTTTAATGTTTCCAGCGAACAGAAGTCCTCTTCGACGTGTCAAATATGAAGCCGCGACGCAAACGCGTGGCTCAGATCTCTCGGCAGACCGCTACTGAGTCGCGCCGCGTGTGGAGACACGTCACGTGCGCGCTACGGTACGTTAGTACAGTGCAATAAACCTACAGATAGCGCGTGAGTTGACTGCAGTCGGGGCGTGAGGTGAAGAGCGGGAGCACCTCACCCGCCGCGCTTTGCGCACACCTCTTTTAAAAGTTATATTTTTGAAGTTACGGAAAACTGCATTCAAAGAATTAAAACAAATCACCTGCTCAAACCGACAAATGTGTAAAAAAACATCCTGTATTTTTATGATACATCGGTATCAGAACCAAAGCATGAGAACCAAATTCTTCTGAGTAACATTGTATAGTAAATTAAAGGAAGACCATGAAATTTAACATTTTAATATCAAAACTCTTAAAGGTATTCCAAAATTCCAAATTCTTTTTCGTACTGAATTGCGCGCATAAACAAAATCTCCGCCGCCATTTTTCAAAGAAAATTGACAATCTAAGCTGTGGTTTCGATTATGTGGAAAAATAAGTAGTGAAATTTTATTATTTTTCCTCGCAAGTGTGTTGAAAAACGTCGTATGAAACGCGTGAGCATTAGACACTACACTCTTGGCTCCATTACGGTCTAGCCTTCGGCTCGGGCTGCAATCCCGCCTCGACTGTAATGTCAAACGCAGCTCACTTGTATTATAATGTATTATTTATTATTACACTGCATTACAAGAAAGAAATAGTACATTATGAATATTATGATACACCATGCTCGCGCGTTTCATACGACATTTTTCAGCGCACTTGCGAGGAAAAATAATAAAAATCTTATTTTTCCACATAATCAGAACCACAGCTATGATAGAATTTTCTATGAAAAATGGCGACGGATATTTTGTGATTTCGCGCGCTGTAGATTTCGTTGTTAGTTTAGGTATGCGCGCGCAAACGAAAATGGAGGCATTGATTGACCCAAACAGACAAATATTAAAGATTAACAAATTGAATATTTATGTATTTATAACAAAAACTAAAGTTAATTTGTTGATAAAAATAAATAATTTGATAACCTGAAATGGTTATCTATTATGTTTTTACTCAGACAGTTTATTTATTCGCAAAAACTACTACATATTTCTCTAGACATCAAAACTCTTCGCTAAGATTAAATAATACCGTAATGTAATAAACACTAGCGTGATAATTTATAGTAAAAAGCACGCGTATTTAATATGCTCCATTATGGCCCTAAAAACGCTACAATAACGGCCACTTTATAGGCAAGTGTGTTGAAAAATCAATTGGAAACTAATTCTAATAAAAGTCTCCGTATACAAGTTCCACTTTTATTAGTGTTAGAATGAAGTTCCATCAAGGAGTCACACCTTATAGTATAAATAATTATGGAAACTAATTCTCTAGAAAACATCTCAGACGCGGGTTTGAATGCACTTGCACCAATGAATTTTCAGAATGTATGTACGTACCACTTACTGAACTGAACTGTGAAGTAAAACAGTATGAAATATAGCTGCATGTTTAAGAGGATTTCACTGTAAATGCTATAATAAATAATGTGTGTAGTGCGGGAGACTGCGAGGCGGCCACGCAAGCGAAGCGGCGCGTCGAGCAAGCGCAGAGAGACGCGGTCAAAATGCGCGACACTAGCGGGGAGAAGTGGCTAACTCAGGTACCATACCTACATCTACATTATATTTGATCATATTTGGTGAACCCTTCAGCTATAACACAGGAAACTGTACTATGCTCGAAATAAAAAATACATGTTTTGTTACTTTTGTCATGATTCATAATTTAAAAAAAGATATCGACAGCCAAAGAAGCACTAATACTCCGGTGACAGAGACGACGCTCTACAAAACCTTTGTGTACATAGCCTATGTGCTTTATTTACCGCCGGGAATATCTAGTCTATTGTCAGTCACATGTTTCCAAAAAATACCAAAAAATTTAAAAAAGATTTTTTTTTACGGTTTTGTGTTCTATTATTGATTCTGATTCATAGATTTCAATAAAGCTAAGGTGTTCATTTTCAACCTGAACGCTAAGTGCGAGTTGCCATCGAATGACTTTACTACCACGTGAATCGAGTTAAGCCGTGTTTCCAGCGCGTGTTTTGTAGATACTACACTCCATGTCAAAACGTTTTTCGTGCCGTGTCTCTAGTATGCTTATCAGCAAAGATGTGTAGCGAAACAATGTTTTGTGTACACGTTTTTGTTAAGCGTGTAGGACAAAACACGCGCTGGAAACCCGGCTCAACTCTATTCACGCGGTAGTAAAGTGATAGGCAACTCGCACTTAGCGTACAGTTATGATTCGGCTATTTTCGAGAATAATCGTATGATTTGGTAGATCTGTACTATTTAATATCCAGTCCTATTTTATTATTTTTGCAGATGTTCAGCCAAAAAGGTGAAGATGGGTGGGAGTACACGAACTCTTTGATCAAGCGCACCACTACGAAGTCGCCCCAGCTGAAGCAAACCATAGACAACGCAGAAAACACGAGATAATCCACTCGATTGTACACTCTGTGACATACTCCTGAAGATAGAAAATCCTTCGTCGTAGTACTACGATTAGAGAAACGTTATTATGGCGCACCGATGTTATGCTTAATTTTGAAGGACAAAATTTTACTCTTCGTACTTTGCCAGAATTTATATTTAAAAAAAAACTTTAATATTTTTTATTAAGTATTCTTTTATCCTCGATACTTGACTCGACTATTTTGTAAAAAAAAACCTTATAATATATGAAGTGACTTTTTGATCGTAATGCAAAATATTTTTTTTTAGATTTATCTGATCGTACTGAACTTTTGTTCTGTGACAGAAAATGCCACGAAACAATGTTGACAAAGGGGTTTAAAGATTTGTTCTGTATCGACTTTCCGCCATTTTCAAAATAGCGGCCGTGGATGATTCCTATAAAAATTTATCGCTAAAATCAGTACAAACAAAAAACATTCTTCGGCAAAAACTCGTAGTGTCACGTTTCGAAGATATAAGCAACTAAAGTCGTACTGGTAGCACCAGAAAGAAAACGTTTTTAGAGCGTGGCGCGCTTCTACTACCATCATATACGGTCCATAAAGAACGCTCAATTTCACTCCCAATACAACGTTCCCGATAAAACTTTGAATGCTTACATCTTCGAAATGTGACATTTTACGAGCTTCCGTCAAAGAATATTTTCTGTTTGTATTTATGTCAACCATCGATTTTTATGAAAAATATTCGTGGCCACAAAACAAAATGGCGGATGGTATTGAGGCCAGGCTTCATACTAAAATTCACCTTTGAGAATCTGCAGGTCAGTTTGAGGTTAGTTTTCTTTTGTGAAATGAAAACAATATGAAATATACAGTTGTTCAGTGTAACCAGATGAATCTAAGACAATAATTATCCATTACGTCTTGAACACATATGGCCTATGTGAAGTCCAGCAATAATAGTGTAAATATTAATGAAACTTTCCTAATTACTTCGATTCGAGATGCTTATGTATAGATCGATATAGCGAGCACATAACGAATATGTAGTTTGATAACCAATTGTTTGGTTATTGGAAACCGCTGGTTGGTTAAAAAGAGAAAAATAGTGAAAAAGACTGAGAGAGAGAATGCTGTAACGAAATAAAAAGATATTGTATGACAGTGAATGGAAACACGTGCAAAAATTATATCATTCAAATCACATAGAATATATTTGATGAACTAGTTATAAAACTAAACTACCATGTTGTATATTTAAATAAAATATTACGATTTAAATTGGTCGCTTGTTTTTTTTTCTACTAAAACTTTGGCCATGCAACCCGTTTACTGAAAGAATGCACCTGGCGTCGATGACGCATGGATACAGTGTGCAAAAAAAGCATCATTAATAATTGAAAAGGTTTAAAAACCATATAAACCGTATAATTTAAAAAAAAAAATTTTTTGTTATTTGTCAAAAAGCGCTGAACCGATTTTGATAAAGTTTCATTCCAGCGAGTTGCAATCTTTCGTTAAACGAGTTGTATATTGGCGCACCGGCACCGGCCCGTGACGGTTTTATATTCTGCCTGCGGCGAGGAACATTTTAAAACTGGCCTAGCTTTTTTACCGGAAAGTCGCGATTCGTTGTTTTCATGCGACTTAACACTTTCAGGGACATAATGAGACGCAATATAAAGAACAATAGAATGACGTGTATGGGCGGTCTGTGTCCCTGAAAGAGTTAAGTAGAAGCTGTCCATATCATAGATTTTTTCCGATTTTCGACCCCCTCCCCCTCTACAATCATCTTATCGTCACTATCCAATGACCCCACATCTCACAAAACTGACATAATTTTAAAAAACGATAGTGTTGTTCTTTTGGTAAGACTCTATGTTCATGAAATAACCGTCATCCGCAGACCAGAAGCTTAATTTCAAATGACGTAATATATGGACGGCCTCTTAACTTTATTGCCGATCTGAGTGAAGGAGCGAATTGAAAATTAACAAATGTATATTATATGTACTCAAGCAGACTTGCAAATCAAGAAATCGAAATCGCGAACCAAGCTGACCATTTAAAATTAGCAAAATTCTTTGCGCCTCTATATTAACGGAATTGATTAGGATATTCTTCGATCTAAAATCAGGCTCAGCTAGGCTTCCCGTTGATTGAACATTTTACATACATATATGTCTCCCAGAGGGGGTAGGAAGAGAACAGATTTCCATCTGCTACGATTCTGACACACCTCTTTTGCTTCTACATCCATCAATCTAATCGTACAAGCCCTTCTTTTCTGTTCTAAAATATAACATTGTAACATTTCTGGTTTATTATAATAAAACTTGTATCAATCAAAGTAAATTAAACCTGCTACGGTTTACCGATTGATTAGAAGAACCTATGGATTTAGGAGGTTACGACAAGGACATTGCTGAAGCTGGCTTCACAGGATAAAGGGCAACTCTCTGATGCCAAATATGTTGCCATGCCGCCTGAACATATAGATGAGTCTGACCTTTGATGTTTACGTACTAGCATCATATATTTATTTAACTGCGTCTGAAAAATTTTGTAAAGATGACCAAAAGAAAGTTAGGTGAGTATGGTATGTATACAAAGTGCTAATTGTTTAACCTTCCACCCGGCGCAGTGTCACACAATTTTTTTTGGAAAAATAAACTATCGGCATCTCCCCTTCGTATTTGCTTCGTGGAAACCGTAGAGGAAGAGGGATCCTTAGCTGCGTTCTGCGAAGCCTACCTAACATGGCATCTCTTCTGCTTGCGTTGAATTTGTATACAGTATGTCCCCCGTAAAAGGGCACACCCGAAAGGGGGTGAAACTAGACCCAATTTTATCGACAAAAAAATTAGTCTGGCATTTTTTGATTTTTTTATACTAATTTATTTTTTCGAAGTACTCGTGGTAGACCCTGTTTGAAAAAATAATCGTATCTTTTGAAATACCAAGTGTATCTCACCGAAACAAAATTCTTAATGATTAGGAATAATAGACACACAAGATCAAATAATTAAAAAAGCCACACATTTACACGTTTAATTAAAAAACAGGTGTAGAATCAAGATAAGCAATAATAAATTGGCTTAAAGGGGAAGTTTTTTCGAGAAATTTAGTAATAACTGAAAAATTCGAAACAAAAACTTGATGTTTTTTTTTACAAAAACCTGTATAAGTACTCCAAAAAAATAAATTTGTACATAAAAAAAAACAAAAAATGCCAGACTAATTTTTTCCATTTTTTTGTCGATAAAATTGGATCTAGTTTCACCCCCTTTCGGATGTGCACTTTTACGGGGGACACACTGTATATCTATCCTGTAGCTGTCATAGGTGGGTGTCGCCTGACGATCAAACTGAACGTAGCCCTTGATAAACGCTTCGTGTCATTTTCTCAGATTAAGGAACCTTTTCTCAGCATTTTACACTATGATACCAGCAAGTTATGTAGTAAAAAAAATGAAATTAAGGTTATTCATCAATGATGATGTGATAACTATGACCGATTACCCAATTACTGATATTTATATAATAATGACAACATTTTCATATTATACTTTATAATTATTTAATAAGTTCATTTAATATTCTTGAATTTTTATTTTCGTCGAGACAAGGGCTGAGTTCAGTTTGATCACCTACCGTCGCCCAGCGATCATGCATGACATCTCTTTTCCACGCGTTGAGTTTGCATTTATGCTATCCTGCTGTCAGTGATGAGCGGGCGATCAAACTGAACGCGGCCAAGAACCCACGTTATGTTTTTAAAGAAAGAAGAAACGGAACGCTAATGTCAAGATTGTCAAATTGCGAAAACTCATCGCACGAAACATCTATCGAAGTTCATTTTCATTTTCATTTTTCCAATAACAAAAAATAACTGGATTAGCGAATTGGCTCAATAAGTTCAGTACTATTCCCTCCTCCTGGTGATATTCTGTGTAACAAAATGTCGACGGAAAACGCAGAAGTTAAAACAGACACGGATGCAGGAGTCGCGAAGGCTGAAGAAGAATCAGAAAAACGGATTGGCTGTGCCCATTACAAGCGGCGATGCAAGTTTGTCGTAAGGATCTGATGATTTACACACTTTTAGCTACAATTTCTACCAGAAAACTGCCGAAACTTAAATCTAAAATCTATACAAAAACCATGTAGGTGCTTATTACACAAAAAAGACAAAGCGACGTCAATGAACGCTGAACACAACATATTTGCCTTTGTTTTTTGTTTTAAATAGAGACATTACAATTCTTACAATGACTCTCAAGGCTATTTTATTACCTACTCTTGTTAAAAGTAGGAGTAAACCAATGTCATTTATCAAAGTCATTTCCAATGATATATCTGCTATATTCTAATGATTAATTTGCTTCTGTACAAAGGAAGCCTTTGTTTACAAACAAGAATGTACAAAATCATGAAGTAATAGTATAAAATACAGTAACTAATGTCATTATTATTGCATCCTACTTCCATTCGGTGTATTGCATCCTACTTCCATTCGGTGTATAGTTCCACCCCGCCTCAATTGGACGCGCGCGCGGCGGCGCGGGTGGCGGATGGTGGAGGAGGAGGCGCGCGCGTGCATGTGCCGCAGCTCACGCTGGAAGATGTGCGCCACGCGCTCACTCGCCTCAAGCCCAAGCGCTCTGCCGGACCTGATGGGGTACCACCCTACCTGGTAAAGGATGCTCGCAGGGTACTAGATGAGCCGTTACTGCATATTTTTAATTTATGTCTTTCAGAATGCGCTTATCCCGATGCATGGAAGGTCACAAAAGTCATACCAGTGCCAAAAGGTGGCTCGGGGTCAGACGTGGGTGATTTCAGGCCGGTGGCGATACTGTCAACGTTCGCGAAGGTCTTCGAGTCTAGTCTGCAGAGGTCAATTTACTTACAGATGCGCTCTCAACTCTCGGACGCGCAACATGGGTTTAGACCGGGCCGCAGCACCACCACTACTGTGCTTCATGTCGCACGTGGTGCCGTCGCTGGACGCAAGGGGGCAGGTCGACGTTGCTTACTTTGATTTCAGGAAGGCGTTCGATACTGTCGATAATGACGTGCTTCTTGAGAAATTTGCTGGCGTCGGCTTCACTCCGCGCCTTCTTGAGTTCTTTAGTAGCTACTTGAGAAACAGGCGCCAGTACGTGCAGTATGCTGGACATGCTTCAAACACGTATTGCACATATTCGGGTGTTAGCCAAGGAAGTAACCTCGGACCTCTGGAATTTAGTATAATGATAAACGACCTTCCGAACGTGGTCAAGGATGCCGTCTGCTTGTTATTCGCGGATGACCTCAAGTTGCTTTGCACCGTTAAGGATGACGCAGATTGCGCGGCATTGCAGCGTGACATAGATCGTGTCGTGGAATGGAGTCGCAGGAATAAGCTGTACTTCAACGTATCGAAGTGTGCGACAATGACGTATACCCGCTTGCATGCACCACGTTACTATTGTTACGAAGTAGACGGGACAGCAATGCCTCGCGTATCGGAGGTACGCGATCTTGGGGTACGCATGACGCATGATTTAAACTTTCGTAATCACATCGAAGACTTGTGTAAGATAGCTTTTAAAAAGTTAGGATTCATTTTGCGGCAGGCTCAGTGTTTTAAAAATATCGAGGCTGTAAAAGCCCTTTTTAATGCTCTTGTTCGGAGCCGAATCGAAACGAGTGCAATTATTTGGAATCCACATGAAGCTAAATATAACTACATGCTGGAGAAAATTTTAAATAAATTTATAAGGTTTGTGTATTTTAAATTATATGGAGTTTACCCTTTCTTTCCACTTATGTATCCAACCCTATTTATTTTGGGTATGGTTGGATACAGTAAGCTTGAAGTGAGAAGAAACCTGGCGCTAGTAGTCTATTTCTTCAAACTTATTCGTGGAAAACAAGATAATCCACAGGTGTTACTGTCGATAGGGCTGTTTGTGCCGAATAATTACCAAAGAGCAAGAACCCACAAGCTGTTCTATGAGCCTATCGTGCGGACAAATATGCTGAAGGAGGCACCAGTTACGACAGCTATCCGATTTTTGAATAAAATTGATCAGGAGACAGATATTGACGTTTTTTACTGTTCGCTGACTGACTTTACAAGAGTAGCACTGTGTTTGTTATGTAAATAGGTTAAGTAGATGATATGTAATAAGTGATTTAGTTAATATTTTTTATGTGGCTTATATTTTCATGTCTGTTAAGATCATAGGTTTTCAGATTCTTCTTTTTTAATTTTTAACAATATTGCTTTAGGTTAACCTGTCATAATATTGTTTAGTTATTAGTAAATAAATAAATAAATAAATAAATAAAAATACAGTAACTAAATGGTTTGGTTGTTTATTGACAATTATTACACCGCATAGAGTTAGATATGGACAGCTGGTTGTCCAATTTTACATACCTAAAGCTAAAACGCTGAAAGCAGCATGCATATGAAAGGCAGATGAACCACACCTTATATGCATGTACTAGCTTTTTTTTGCCCATGGCTCCGTCCGCATGTTATTTGGTTTAACAACATGCTTTTTTCCGGGATATAAAGTAGCTATTGTGTTAAGTTAAAGTATGAGCTATATCCATTCTAAATTTCATCCAAATCCGTCCAGCCATTTCAGCATGAAAGAGTAACAAACATACACACACTCACACAAACTTTCGCATTTATAATATTAGTGTGATGATGTATTGTAGATACTGAACAATAAACTATGGCATAATTTGGTGGCAAGTTATTTTTATTGCATTTTGTTTTGGAACCTTTTGCACCTTACATATATCAAAATTCATTTGGTATTTCAGATAAATAATATAAGAATTGAAAATTGTTTTAATTGGTACCTAATTTAGTTATTTCAATGGAAAAACAACAAATCACTACATAAATTCCTGAGGTTGTGAGGACATACAAGTCACATTCCACTTTCGGTACCTGCTTTTCACTGACTCTTCTTACATCCCAAACGTGATAGCTGGTGAGCCCTATAACTGTACTTCAGGTACAATAGGACCAACAGCTTGATGTTCTTACCAAAAATGCAGACCGAATACAAATTAATATAAACCATGAGGATTGAACTGTTTTACTGTGACCAAACATTTTAGAGTTTCAGGTAATCATTAAAATCACATATGATAGTGGCTTAGGGTTGCCAATGGTGATAATTAGTTCTTTATATTGCATTTAAAATAATTTCACTAATTATTCTGTTGAAAATGAAACGCTTCATTTTTTTAATTTTATCTTTCACTTTTTGATCCTTTTTAATAATATTTATTACCCCAACCCAAAATTTTCAAAAGTTTGGGACAGTATACTCATCAATCAACAATATTCGTAATATTGATTGTTGTGCTAAACAGGAACAAAGGACTCTAAATTTTTCATAAATAAATATAGCAAGTACCTACTTGGTTATCTATCATAAAATAAAATAACCAACTACATATACTATACTCGGGTCCTCAATAAATTCATCTTGATTTGGCATGGTATATATAGGTACTACTGCCAACCCTAGAATATTTCAATGAAAACTATTAAAATTTATGATGTCCAATTATAAGTATAACACATCCAAGTTTTGAAAATGTGCCTCAACAAGTTGTTAATTAGCTACACCCACTTGTTTATAACCTAGTAATAGGCAGATATTGCAACACTATATATTTGACGTTAAGGGTCTATACCACCTAAAGATGCCCCACCGTATTTCTGATTCATGGCAGAAAATATTTGTTTAATGAGAAATAAATTATCACACAAGTTGTCGAAGAGTTGTATTACAACATGAATGATTTGATTTTTGCATGGAATTCATAGCATCCTAGAAAAAAAATCTAAAGTTTCTAAAAATCACGTAAAATTTCTTTTCGCGTATTTCCCATTGACGGTTTCCCAGATCATTTTGCAAACCGCAATTCAGTCACCCGTTAAGTTAAGAGTGTACAGAATGGTGTGATTAATTTATTTTTGCCAAACAAAATTGTTACTTGGTGTATTTATCCATCAAACATAACCAACTTTTGCGTGCGATTTCCCCATACAAATTACTATAGAGGGCGACATCGAAACTTGATTTTTAGAGCGCGGGATGTTTCGGTTGTCGTAACAGCCACGGCTCAAAGCGCGCTATTTTAAACAATAATGAAACGTCATAGAGTTCAGTTCTACCTGACGCAAAATGCGGTGCTCAATGTTGGGGAGAATGGGTCCTTAAAGGTGTAAATTTCTATTTTAGACGCCATGCTGTAACAAGCTGTACATGTGCCGGTACTGTCACGATGAGAATGAGCAGCACTACTTCAACAGGAAGACTGTGACGGAGCTGATCTGCACAGAGTGCGACACACGACAGAAAGTCACAGCCATGTGTGTCAACTGCGGAGCTCAGTTTGGAAAGGTAAGAAAAATAGGGCAGTTGCCTTTTCTCTGGTTATAAGCTTACTCAAAGTCAAAAAGGTCAATGGAATAAATATCTTAAAATATATCATTATAGAGGTTTTCTGAGCGTTATAGCGATTGAGCCATGTTTGTGATGACATAACACGGCATACCAGCGCGTACGCAAAGACGCAATCAGGTAAATACTGCAGTACTAAACACTGTTATACATATACGCCTTAAAAAGCCATCATTTGATTTACAGACCCTCATAGAAACATTTTTATTGTTTTGAAACATAACTTAAGAGGCTGCTCCGTATTTTTCGTCTGTTTGATGCGAAGCATTATTTTAATTATTTTTCTTGTCATTGCCGCGATGTTTTTGTAAAAGTCAAGGACATGCACCAGTCCAAATTGGCCATCTAAATGAAGACCTACAATTTATTTGATTCGATTATTTCTCCTTTGCGCGTTATTTTGATACTTAGATAATATGAATAACGATTCGGAGCGGGCTCGTAAGTAATAAAATATCTCGCAAAAGAGTAACAATTTAAACAAATAAATTATAGACCTTTATTTAGACGGCCAATATGAAGTGATGTATGTCCCTAGTTTTTCGAAAAACATCGCGATAAAGGCCAGAAAAATATTAAACATATTGTTTTTGATCAAAGTTGTCGTCGTCGCGGACCGGGCTCTTAATAGGGTTACAAAGGTGTAAATAATTGAAAAGATACAGTATATCTCTGAAACAATGTATTAGAAATCTTGTATCGCAGGAGTATTTAACGTCTTCAGTTATAAAGAAGTCCGTTGATATTATTGTTATAAACGTTTAATTCCAGTACACATGTCTAGTGTGCAACCTGTTCGACGACGAAGACAAGCGGCAGTACCACTGCTCGGGCTGCGGCATCTGTAGAGTCGGCGGCCGGGACAGGTTCTTCCATTGCGAGAGATGTAACATGTGCCTACCTGTACAGTTGCAGAGGGTTGGACATCGGGTGAGTTTCACTTTGAATACTAGTGCACATGCCTTGAAATGCCGTTATTTAAACCTGTTTTAATACACCTTCTCAAAATTGATAGATTACTTGCCTGTTTAACGTGCGTAAAATTACATATTTCGCACTAGTGCTTTATTATTTTTACTACTAACGCCATCTAGGGGAAACCGGCGACATCATTTAGTAAGCAGCGTGTAAACCTTGTTTTGCTTATTATGTTATATTTCTGGAAGTAACGGGATACACAAAAAACTGCTTAGGATGAATATTTTCAAAGTTTTATATTAATTATTAAATTTATACCGGGTCTAAAAAGACTGCTACCATTAAATGAAACCACATAATATTCTACCGACCCTACTGAACCACTTTTCCCAAGAGTCATACCCGCGGACAGCCTTAGTTTAGGAAATAATTGAGTTCCAAACAAAAATGCGTGAACCCTAACGCACCGACATACGGGTGAGCTTCGACAGAGCGTCGTCCGTGAAAGAGTTTCAGATTTCACGGTCGACGCTCTATGAGAGCTCCTCACGTCCAGATTTACTTTTCTGATTTTCTATACCGCAGTGATATCAATTTAATTTCTTTGCTATCATCGTAATGACGTGGTGACAACACATAGGCATTAAAGGGTGTTGATAAAATAACCGGCAAAGCAAAAACTGTCTATTATAGTTTTAAATGATACATTGATTGAAAGGCACCTCCACGCGAACGAAGGCGTGGGCTAAAATTAGTGAATTAGAAGAACGTTTTTGTTAGCAATCGTTATAATATCGATATAAAGTTAATATATACCGGGTGTAAATAAAGTGCTACCATTAAATGAAACCACATATGCTACCGACCCTACTGAACCACTTTTCCCAAGAGTCATACCCGCGGACACCCTTAGTTTAGGAAATATTTGAGTTCCAAACAAAAATGCGTGAACCCTAACGCACCGACATAGAATATGTGGTTTCATTTAATGGTCGCACTTTATTTACACCCGGTATATATAGGTATATGTCAAGTATAAAGTAACGTCGCAGATCCTACTAATTCTGTTGAGATGACGTTATAGTTATCGAAACAAATCAAAACACGGTATTGGTGTTTATGGTCTGCTTTTGTATTTTTTTTATTGTTTGCACTTAAAATATCTACTATCCGATATTTGTATTATTATAGTACTTGTTAATACGGAGTGAGCTTGTCTAAGCTCAACTTATAGTCAAAACTTAGCAAACTATAATTTAATAAAGTTTTTAGTTACAGCCGGTCAAGGTTTTAAGTCGCAGATTTTTCATAATAATTTCGTATAAACAAAAATGTACGTACCAGGTAACTTTGGCTATCAATCAAATAATATTGGTTCAATTAATTTTTGCTCACTGATCAATCAATATTCTGATACCAATATTCCAATTTATTGACAGTACCGTGATTTATCAACAAAGACTCAAGACAAAAACTCTTGCCATAAAGGTGTTGGCGCGCGATCAAATTTAACATTAAAAATAGAGATTCTATTTTAGTTACCTAGTTTTTCGTTTAATTAATAATTCAGTTTGCTTAGCTGTACCGTGCACTCAACACAACGCACTCAGAATGGAGGTAGCCTTAAATAACCTTATATTATAATAATATAACGTATACACGTTTTGTTTTTAATTTTCCTTACGATTTAGCGAACACGATTATCTCTTTATCTTTTGTGCTGTTCATGTATTAAGCGGGTACTCACTAGTTAGCTGTAACTGTAACCAAACGAGTTATTATAACCAAAGAACGCAAGTGTAGACGTGGCACGAGCAGCGCTCGCAGTGAGCCGTCGCTCGTTGGTTTTTGCCACGAACAGAAGGGAGCCCGTGGTGCGCTCGTGGATGTTAAACCGGAGCGTTGTAATTTACCGCAAGTCATTTGCATAGTTTCTGCTCTTTGTTTCGTAATAATGTATGGAGCTTGTTTCGAATAATACTGCGAACACTGCAGCTCATCAGCTCGGCTCAGTCAGTCAATCGGCAAGAAACACATGAACTTGGTTACTGTGTCTGCAGGCGTTACAGTTACAGCTCGCTAGCGAGTACCCGCCTCTATATTGTGCTGTTGTTGCATTTATATTCATATGAATATAATACAAATTACATCGTCAAGTTAATATACAGGATATTTTAAGTTCATACAATTATAGTATTGATTACTAAGTTATAAAAAAAAACACATTCAATATTTTAACAAATAAAATGCTTACCTAAGTAATTATAATATTGGTAAATTGAAATGTCAAATTAATACAAAAAGTAAGCATTAAGCGGGTACTCACTAGCTAGCTGTAACTGTAACCGAACGAGTTGTTGTAATCGAAGGACGAAGTGTGGACATGGCTCGCGCAGCGCTCGCAACGAGCCATGTCGCTTGTTTGTCGGATTTTGCCGCGAACTAACGAGCCCGTGCGGTGGGCTCGTGAACGTCAAACAGAGTAACTAGGTATATAACAAATAGGGAAATTTGGGTTTTAGATTTTTATAAAAAAATCCTTCATTGTTATTTAAATATTTTTGTTTCTTTAAGGATATATGTAGATATTAAACCCAAGGCTTACTTTACGGGAAAATCTCGATAGTTCTGTCAAACTTATGAGTGAAATTCATCACGCTTCGAAGGATACAACACCCTCGCGAGGTATGAAACACTCAAACAGTCGAGGTTTTTTCGTAAACATCTAAGTGAGTCTCAGGTTTATTTCGTTATGGAGATAAATGAGAATTGTAGAGGAAGAAAGAATAATAAAAATCATTGAAAACAGAATGGGGAAGATAGGACACTGATTTGACATGACAGTTTTTTGAAAAATATCATAGAAGGAATGGTCGAGGGAAAAAGCAAGAAGAAGATCTAGCGCGCCTACTTTACTCGATTTTGTCGTATTGAGAGGTCAGATCATTAGCAAAAGAAAGAATAGAATGGCGGTTGCTCCACCGACAAAAGCTTAGCTCTTAGGTTATAATAATTAGTATTATAACAATATTATATTAAAATAATATACATAACATAACTTTATCATTATAACTAAATCCGCAGTGCGTAGAAAACGTGTCCCGGTCGAACTGCCCGGTCTGCCTGGAGGACATCCACACGTCTCGCATCCCTTGCCACATCCCGGACTGCGGCCACCTGCTGCACCGGCCCTGCTTCGAGCAGCTGCTGCACTCGGGGCACTACGCTTGTCCCACGTGTCAGACGAGCATGATCGACATGTCGGCGGTGAGTTGTGTGTCCGGCCAGGATCCTCTGCCACATCCCGGACTGCGGCCACCTGCTGCACCGGCCCTGCTTCGAGCAGCTGCTGCACTCGGGGCACTACGCGTGTCCCACGTGTCAGACGAGCATGATCGACATGTCGGCGGTGAGTTGTGTGTCCGGCCAGGATCCTCTGCCACATCCCCGACTGCGGCCACCTGCTGCACCGGCCCTGCTTCGAGCAGCTGCTGCACTCGGGGCACTACGCTTGTCCCACGTGTCAGACGAGCATGATCGACATGTCGGCGGTGAGTTGTGTGTCCGGCCAGGATCCTCTGCCACATCCCGGACTGCGGCCACCTGCTGCACCGGCCCTGCTTCGAGCAGCTGCTGCACTCGGGGCACTACGCTTGTCCCACGTGTCAGACGAGCATGATCGACATGTCGGCGGTGAGTTGTGTGTCCGGCCAGGATCCTCTGCCACATCCCGGACTGCGGCCACCTGCTGCACCGGCCCTGCTTCGAGCAGCTGCTGCACTCGGGGCACTACGCTTGTCCCACGTGTCAGACGAGCATGATCGACATGTCGGCGGTGAGTTGTGTGTCCGGCCAGGATCCTCTGCCACATCCCGGATTGCGGCCACCTGCTGCACCGGCCCTGCTTCGAGCAGCTGCTGCACTCGGGGCACTACGCGTGTCCCACGTGTCAGACGAGCATGATCGACATGTCGGCGGTGAGTTGTGTGTCCGGCCAGGATCCTCTGCCACATCCCGGACTGCGGCCACCTGCTGCACCTGCCCTGTTCGAGCAGCTGCTGCACTCGAGGCACTACGCGTGTCCCACGTGTCAGACGAGCATGATCGACATGTCGGCGGTGAGTTGTGTGTCCGGCCAGGATCCTCTGCCACATCCCGGACTGCGGCCACCTGCTGCACCGGCCCTGCTTCGAGCAGCTGCTGCACTCGGGGCACTACGCGTGTCCCACGTGTCAGACGAGCGTGATTGACATGTCGGCGGTGAGTTGTGTGTCCGGCCAGGATCCTCTGCCACATCCCGGACTGCGGCCACCTGCTGCACCGGCCCTGCTTCGAGCAGCTGCTGCACTCGGGGCACTGCGCGTGTCCCACGTGTCAGACGAGCGTGATCGACATGTCGGCGGTGAGTTGTGTGTCCGGCCAGGATCCTCTGCCACATCCCGGACTGCGGCCACCTGCTGCACCGGCCCTGCTTCGAGCAGCTGCTGCACTCGGGGCACTACGCGTGTCCCACGTGTCAGACGAGCGTGATCGACATGTCGGCGGTGAGTTGTGTGTCCGGCCAGGATCCTCAGCCACCTCCCGGACTGCGGCCACCTGCTGCACCTGCCCTGTTCGAGCAGCTGCTGCACTCGGGGCACTACGCGTGTCCCACGTGTCAGACGAGCGTGATCGACATGTCGGCGGTGAGTTGTGTGTCCGGCCAGGATCCTCTGCCACATCCCGGACTGCGGCCACCTGCTGCACCTGCCCTGTTCGAGCAGCTGCTGCACTCGGGGCACTACGCGTGTCCCACGTGTCAGACGAGCGTGATCGACATGTCGGCGGTGAGTTGTGTGTCCGGCCAGGATCCTCTGCCACATCCCGGACTGCGGCCACCTGCTGCACCTGCCCTGTTCGAGGAGCTGCTGCACTCGGGGCACTACGCGTGTCCCACGTGTCAGACGAGCGTGATCGACATGTCGGCGGTGAGTTGTGTGTCCGGCCAGGAGCCTCTGCCACATCCCGGACACTTCATTTCATTACATACCTAGTAATTGTTGAGTTATCGCGCGGACACTAGAGCTTGGCTGTAAGTTAGCGTGATTTGATAAAAAGATGAAAAAGTTATGCAAATAGTTTTAACGAATTTTGTGTTTATTTTTTATCGTAACGTTGATGGAACTACATTCTAACATAAATAAGAATCATATGTGATATTAAAATTGATCAGTTAGTAGAATCGCTCATTAAGCGGAAGGTTCCGTTCACGATAGTGCAAGAACGTAAGCATCGATTCGATAAATTTGACCAAAGCTAGATAAATAATACACGACAACTCTTATTGCTATGACATAAAATATAAGCTGTTTTGTTTATCGAATCGGTGTTGAGTCAATAGCATGTTGATTGTTTATACTTGTACCACGGGTTCGACTTCTGACTTATATCCAGACTAGCTTTTGCCCGCGGCTCCGCCCGCGTCGAAGAGATTTTCGTGGAAATAAGAAAAACAAAAGAATATGATTTTTTGAACGACAATATGCAACGGTCACCATGTTTTACCAAAGTGCTAATAAAGACCAATCAAATAAGCCCAAACTTGAAGGGTCTGCTGTTGTCCGTTGAGGAGAACCCTTACCCACCTTCCAGTCCCATCAACAGACCTTGGTCACCATGTTTTACCAAAGTGCTAATGAAGACCAATCGAATAAGCCCAAACTCGAAGGGTCTGCTGTTATCCGTTGAGGAGATCCCATAATCACCTTCCAGTCCCATCATCAGACCCTGGTCACCATGTTTTATTAAAGTGCTTATAAATACCAACAAAATAAGCCTAAACTCGAAGGGTCTGCTGTTATCCGTTGAGGAGATCCCATAATCACCTTCCAGTCCCATCATCAGACCCTGGTCACCATGTTTTATTAAAGTGCTTATAAATACCAACAAAATAAGCCCAAACTCGAAGGGTCTGCTGTTGTCCGTTGAGGAGATCCCGTACCTACCTTCCAGTCCCATCATCAGACCCTGGTCACCATATTTTACCAAAGTGCTAATAAATACCAATCGAATAAGTCCAAACTCGAAGTGTCTGCTGTTGTCCGTTGCGGAGATCCCGTACCTACCTTCCAGTAGTCCCATCATCAGACCCTGTTCACCATATTTTACCAAAGTGCTAATAAAGACCAATCGAATAAGTCCAAACTCGAAGTGTCTGCTGTTGTCCGTTGAGGAGATCCCGTACCTACCTTCCAGTAGTCCCATCATCAGACCCTGGTCACCATATTTTACCAAAGTGCTAATAAAGACCAATAAAATAAGCCCAAACTCGAAGGGTCCGCTGTTGTCCGTTGAGGAGATCCCGTACCTACCTTCCAGTCCCATCATCAGACCCTGGTCACCATGTTTTATTAAAGTGCTTATAAATACCAACAAAATAAGCCTAAACTCGAAGGGTCTGCTGTTGTCCGTTGAGGAGATCCCGTACCCACCTTCCGGTCCCATCATCAGACCATGGTCACCACGTTTTACCAAAGTGCTAATGAAGACCAATCGAATAAGCCCAAACTCGAAGGGTCTGCTGTTATCCGTTGAGGAGATCCCATAATCACCTTCCAGTCCCATCATCAGACCCTGGTCACCATGTTTTATTAAAGTGCTAATAAATACCAACAAAATAAGCCTAAACTCGAAGGGTCTGCTGTTGTCCGTTGAGGAGATCCCGTACCCACCTTCCGGCCCATCATCAGACCATGGTCACCATGTTTTACCAAAGTGCTAATAAATACCAATCGAATAAGTCCAAACTCGAAGTGTCTGCTGTTGTCCGTTGAGGAGATCCCGTACCTACCTTCCAGTAGTCCCATCATCAGACCCTGTTCACCATATTTTACCAAAGTGCTAATAAAGACCAATCGAATAAGTCCAAACTCGAAGTGTCTGCTGTTGTCCGTTGAGGAGTTCCCGTACCTACCTTCCAGTAGTCCCATCATCAGACCCTGGTCACCATATTTTACCAAAGTGCTAATAAAGACCAATAAAATAAGCCCAAACTCGAAGGGTCTGCTGTTGTCCGTTGAGGAGATCCCGTACCTACCTTCCAGTCCCATCATCAGACCCTGGTCACCATGTTTTATTAAAGTGCTTATAAATACCAACAAAATAAGCCTAAACTCGAAGGGTCTGCTGTTGTCCGTTGAGGAGATCCCGTACCCACCTTCCGGTCCCATCATCAGACCATGGTCACCACGTTTTACCAAAGTGCTAATGAAGACCAATCGAATAAGCCCAAACTCGAAGGGTCTGCTGTTATCCGTTGAGGAGATCCCATAATCACCTTCCAGTCCCATCATCAGACCCTGGTCACCATGTTTTATTAAAGTGCTAATAAATACCAACAAAATAAGCCTAAACTCGAAGGGTCTGCTGTTGTCCGTTGAGGAGATCCCGTACCCACCTTCCGGTCCCATCATCAGACCATGGTCACCATGTTTTACCAAAGTGCTAATAAATACCAATCGAATAAGTCCAAACTCGAAGTGTCTGCTGTTGTCCGTTGAGGAGATCCCGTACCTACCTTCCAGTAGTCCCATCATCAGACCCTGGTCACCATATTTTACCAAAGTGCTAATAAAGACCAATAAAATAAGCCCAAACTCGAAGGGTCTGCTGTTGTCCGTTGAGGAGATCCCGTACCTACCTTCCAGTCCCATCATCAGACCCTGGTCACCATATTTTACCAAAGTGCTAATAAATACCAATCGAATAAGTCCAAACTCGAAGTGTCTGATGTTGTCCGTTGAGGAGATCCCGTACCTACCTTCCAGTAGTCCCATCATCAGACCCTGGTCACCATATTTTACCAAAGTGCTAATAAAGACCAATCGAATAAGTCCAAACTCGAAGTGTCTGCTGTTGTCCGTTGAGGAGATCCCGTACCTACCTTCCAGTAGTCCCATCATCAGACCCTGGTCACCATATTTTACCAAAGTGCTAATAAAGACCAATAAAATAAGCCCAAACTCGAAGGGTCTGCTGTTGTCCGTTGAGGAGATCCCGTACCTACCTTCCAGTCCCATCATCAGACCCTGGTCACCATGTTTTATTAAAGTGCTTATAAATACCAACAAAATAAGCCTAAACTCGAAGGGTCTGCTGTTGTCCGTTGAGGAGATCCCGTACCCACCTTCCGGTCCCATCATCAGACCATGGTCACCACGTTTTACCAAAGTGCTAATGAAGACCAATCGAATAAGCCCAAACTCGAAGGGTCTGCTGTTATCCGTTGAGGAGATCCCGTACCCACCTTCCAGTGCCGTCATTTGATCCTGGTCACCATGTTCTACAAAAATACTCATCAATACCGATCAAATAAACTTAAACTTGAGAGGTGTCCTAAAAAAACCATTTACCAGTGGATGATTGAAACCCCGACGACGAGACTACATACGTACGACTACACAAGGCGTACATACCATATGATTAACTAAAAATCTTATTGAGTGCATAGAATTTTTATAGTCAGTTCAGTAGTTCTAGATATTACCCATTATATGCAAACAAACAAACAAACAAATCTTTCTTCTTTATATAATAGTGTAGACAAACTTTAACGTGAGTTGATTTGAACCAGACTGCGTCAAATTCGATATTTTGAAACAGGCAGCGCCATCTAGTGTATTAAAATAAAAACAATTTCAACGCCAGCTTACTTAGCCGTTATCCCAGAGATGGCGTTTTCTAAGCACTTGAAAATAAAAATATTTTAGTTATTGGTCTTTGCTCAGTCAAGAAATATAATTTCAGCTTTAATATTTTTTTACAAAAGAAAATATTTTTTCTGAAAATAAAATAAAAGAATAAAAAATAAAAAGTGAAAACAAATTTTACCAGTCGGGGTTTGAACCCGCGACGATCAACAATGCTACGGCGGCGAACCTTCCATATGTCTCACTAAAATTCTCATTGCGCTGCTCCCTTTTGTCATAGCGTTATGATACATAGCTTTAAACCTTCCCGAAGAAATGTTTTATCTTTCAGTGAAAACTGCATCAAAATTCATCGATTGGTTCTCAAGTTATAAGCGAACGAAAAAAATGTTTACTTGCATCTCCCCGCGAGGGATAAATCGCCAAGTGTGAAAAATAACATGACATATCGTAACGACTTGAATCCTCGAGGGGGTGTCAGAGGTGTTCCAGAGTGTGACCTGCAACATGCAAGTCACAGTCCACACCTGGTACACCCGCGTTTCACCCACGATTATTACGTCCCAACGTGATGGGTGGTGAGCCCTATCGCTGTACTTCGGGCACTTTTAGGGCATGCAGGTTTCCTCACGATGTTTTCCTACATCGTTTAGCAAGTGCTAAGTATTGTGAAAGAACACAAATACTATGCTTATAAATTCCAAAAAACTCATTGGTGCATGCCCGACCGGGATCGAACCTGGGTCTCTAGGTGGAGAGGCACGCGTTCTACCGCCTAAAAAATATAGCAATTTATTTCTTTTACAGTTTTGGTAATAAAATAATCCTGTGTATTATTTCAGCTGTGGGCGTACCTAGACTCAGAAGTGGCCGCGACGCCGATGCCGCCAGAATACGCCGACTACACCGCCACTATACTCTGCAAAGACTGTCACAAGGTAACTATCATTCGCCCTGAAAAAGGCAGAGTGAACTGCCGAAACTTGTCGACTATTTCGATCTAAATAAGTATTTAAGATAGCTGTTTGTTTTTTATAATGAATCCTTCTCAAGTTTGATTTTATTATATTTGATATATCTGTTGGGCTCAAAGAACAAAAAAGCTCATTCAGTGAAAAAACTGGTCACTTTAAATCAGCCACGACGCGTTGTAGCTAACCGTCCCTCTTTAGGTAGATCAACAGAGTGAGACAGATCACTATCAAGTTCGATATGGTCCTCCATGTTAGAGGTGCAGGTATAAACTAGTAATTCTATTAAATGAATACTGAATCCTCATAATGTTTGTAATGATCCAGCTGTCAACGGTAAAGTTCCACGTGGTGGGGCTCAAGTGTCAACATTGCGGCGCCTACAACACCTGCCAGACTAACGGGTTTCACAAGTAAATAATTTGTTTATTTTAAAATTGCCTCGCTAAGCCTTACGTGGGTGACGAATCAGCCAATTACAGCGCTGCATTTCAAAGTTAACACCACTTAACGTGAAATTCTCAACTGCGAAATCGGGGCTTTAACGTCGCTGGTGCATACTTAACGTTAGGTTAATGTTAATGCATGTAGCATTTTCGTGGTAACAGTCATTCGTCCGTTATCGACTATCGTAGATTTTTGCGAAAGTCCTGGCCCTCACTTCTGGCATGTGCGCAAAAATTGCAAAGGCAGATTGCGGGTGACTTTAAAAGGGATTTTGTACAGATATGTGTTGATTTTTTTTATTGAAAACTTTTAATGAGCATTCTGTATATCCTATAGCTTATATTTGATGTGGTTTAGTCACTCTAATTTCCATCGCATGGTGTTTATCAACCTTGAAACAAATATCTAATGACTGATATTGCGAATGCGGAATAATTGCAGAATAGCCGCCCTGGACGGCGATTCTAGCAAAAATTTTCACACGCTTTGCTTTTCATACGCCTCTGTTTATCGCGTCATTAATGCCGTGCGATGATAATTCTACTAACTATAACTCCTTAAAAGACACGTACGGTCAAAAGGTTTATATTTTAAAAGTTTGATGCGTTTCTTTATAAAGAGCTTGTAAAAATCACTCGCTTTCGCCCTTCGCAAATTGTTGCATGTGCCAGAATCGCCGTCCTAAAAGACTGATCAATGCCACGCCTGCTTTTACTTTCCCCTTAGACCATCTAACATGGACTTGGTAAACGCACGCATTCCCCTCTGCCAAAGTACATGAACAATCGTTCGTCTCCGTTTATAAAAACAGTTCACCGCGATCGTTCGCCATTTTGCTATCGCCCCTGTCGCTAAACACATCTCAGTGAAAATGGTTGGTTGTGCAGTTTTTACATGTAAGCGGCGATCAGAAACATCAAATTTAACCAAAAACAGAGTTTCTTATTATACATGTCATTTTCCACTCAAATAAACCACATTTTCAACACAAAATCAATTAGACATGAACAAGATTTGCGATGAAAATAACCACAAAATAGCGATAGGTGATATCGTGGTACGAAGGCCAGTCGAGACCGCTCGACTAGTGATGTGACAATGAAGGAACGAATGAATGAACGAATGAATGAATTATTTTCTGAGGTACTGAGGTACGGACTTTTAGGGTTTCGTATTAACAAGGAACTTTTATAGTTTCGCTATATATATCCGTCCATCTGTCTGTCTGTCGGATCCCGGCTTAGTTCAGACTCTTAGTACTAGAAAGCTGTAATTTGGCATGAGTATACATGTTAATCATGGCTTGTCGGCGAAAATACCAAATTAATATTGCAGTTTTGTTTCATACATTTTCTAGGTAATGATAATAATTTTTATCATACGATTAGCTTAGAAGTTATGAAAGTGGTATATAACGTATTTGGTACAATCATTAGATCATACACCGTATTGTTTGCGAAATACAATTCAATAAATAATTGATAATTTTGATTTTTTCATTCTGTACATTTTATTTTCCTAAAGAGTAGTCTAATTAATATATAAAAATCAAAATCAAATCAAAATCAAAATAATTTATTTCGGATAAAAATCCATATTTTAAACATTAAAATTATAAGACAAACAATACAAAAATTAAGTTACACAAAAGTTTACAAAAATTAAATTAAATTAAATAAAATATCCATAGACAAGTCAACGCATTAGCCCGTATAAAGAATTGGGATGTTTAATACGCTGAACCCAATGCTCCATAATAGGACCCTCCGTATTTTCAGCAATCACCCTCAGAATGCTGTTGTCACTGCCTCGAACTCTGCTCAGAAGTGAGACTGTTTTTTTGCGAAATATTGCCTGAAAACAGTCAGTACGCGCCTCGGCGAACATTCCGGACGCGCTGCAGCGCCACGGCAGTCCCAACAACATCCTGAACGCGTTATTGTATTGTACCCGCAGAGCGCTGATGGACTTTTGTGTGTAGTTTATCCACAAGTTGCTTGTATATAAGGATGTACAATACGCTTTAAATAATGTTATTTTCACTTGCTCTGTACATCTAGCAAACCTACGTGATAACATATTACTCCGGACCGCCAGCGCTCTGCGTTCCCTATCAATATCCTTGCTGTCAGTAAGGTCTTCTGTTACAATATGTCCCAGATATTTAAAGGAGTTGACCCTTTTCAGAGCAGTTCCATTCAGGGTAATCGGGGGAACAATACTAGGTTTTTTATTTGCTGCCTTAAATACAATGAATTCAGACTTTTTGACATTGTAGTTCAGTCCATGGCTAATTGCATATTTTTCACACAATTTCAGCAATTTTCGGAGAGCACTTACAGAAGGAGCCAAGAGGACCATGTCGTCCGCGTAGCTTAAGTTATTAACACACACGTTATCGATGTGACATCCAACATGTGTCCTGCTCAGCTCCTCGATCAGTCCGTTCACGTACAGGTTGAAGAGCTTGGGTGAGGCGACCCCCCCTGCCTCACACCGCACTCCAACCTTTACGAGTCCGAGAGTGTTTCCGACCATTTTACAAAATTTACTTGTTTTCTGTACCAATATTCAAAGATGGAAAGCAATTCCGGTGGTAAATTTGTCTCCCTCAATTTTTGCCATAAGATGTCATAGGACACCATGTCGAAAGCCTTGGACAGATCAAAAACGCAGTTAAGTAAATATTATGAATGTGTAGTAGGGTGAATGCTACGTGAGCCATTGGCAACATTATATGCAGTGCTACCATTTCCTAAGTCAGGGCACTTCTTATAGTGAATGGTCTGTATTTGTGTTGCCGCTATAACAACAAATACTAAAACTGGCCAAGTGCGAGTCGGATCTGCGCACTCCCATACAACAGACATGATTTTTTTGCCGTTTTTATGGATAATGGTACGGAACCCTTCGTGTGCGAGTCTGACTCGCACTTCGCCGTTTTTTTTTTAAATGTCTGTATGTAAATAACTGACGCGCGCTGGTTCCAGGGACACTCCGAACGCGGACGCCAACGAGTCCTCGACGTCGACGTCCACCTCCACTAGTCGGAGCGGCTCCTCCTCCGCCACCTTCTCCACTGATAATCACACCACGGAACCCACCAGGTGAGACACTACGAGGTTCTTAATAAAATAGGAAAAAATGTTACTACCCGTCCAACACAAAAAGGCCAATGTCAAATACTTTATTAGCTTTTGATAGAGGCGATTATTGGATAGCTAATTGACCTATTTGTCTAGGACGCGTAATGCTAATAATTACGCGCGAAACAGCAGATTGGAGGGTTTTTAGCTAATACTGAATAACTTTATAGGCAAACAATTTTTGGATTTTAGTAGTATTAATTTAGATTACAGGTCTAGCGCATAACTGAGTCTGTTCCTGAGGTACGGGAGGGGGGACAAGTGAGGCAAGGCGTGACGCCCGACTAAATTTACGCGTCCGTAAACACACCCCTCCCGTACCCTTCCCCTATCTCAGGAACAGACTCAGTTATGCTCTAGATCTGTAGTATTACCTATTTTAAGAAAAACAAATCAAGTTAATCCCGCAACCGTTTTCTTCTAAGGAATATTTTCAAACCAAATATTATAGGGTCGATATTTTTTAGACATAAGTAAAGTAAGGCCAACGGGACGAGATAAAATACGTAAACAATTGCACCGTTACTGAGTTATCTCTATCCTCATCTGTCGTTGCGTGAGTCGTGTGCTACAGGTAAGCAGTCAGTACCGCATTTATCAACATTTGGTTCGCCATTTTGTGAACAAGTTCATTCCTGTTTGGATTGCGTTCGAAGTGATACGTATTCTTTCGTTTACGTATTTGTTTAGCCTAATAACAGACGACAACGATTAGAATTGGGAGTTCAAGATTTGTACCATAATATATAATATGTTCAAATAAAAATATTTTGAACCCCTGAAAGTGTGTTTACATTCTGTATCTCGTATACCGGCTTTACTTTATACATATTAATGATTTTTTTATAGTACGTTTGCTTCATAAAATTACAAGGATTGAATCAAATGAAGTGAGTCTTAATTACCTCAAAAGAACCCGCGAACATCTAGCGTCGTTTATGTTCTAGACCCAGGTATAACCTTAAGGGTCGGTAATTTTTTTCACAGTATGAAGAGTCAAAGTTAAAAAATAAAAAATTTAAAACTTATAATTCGAACAAAATGTTTTTTTTTTTATTACAAAGGCGTATCATATTAGTTTTATTTTGGATTAGGATCAATAGCAGGGCTATTCAGGATTGCGAAACAAAAATTATAATCTTGGAATATGGAATTGTGTAGCTGTGGCACTGAAAAGACTCATCTAAGATGTCGAATTTAACGAAATTCATAAAAGTATCGATAACTCGAAAACTATTGACTTTTTACTGAGGTCATATTTTTATGTTATGGACAGTTATGAGCTGGTCTATGAGCCCTCCAAGGGATAACGTTGACTTTTGGGACATCCTGTATAATGCCATTCCATTTAAATAAAAATAAAAAATCTGTGTTGTGGATTCGGTGTAACGCGACTTATTTGACAGGACTAACCTAATTTTAAGCGTCCTGTAATCGTCTTTTCGAAGTAGAATGAAAAAGACAGAATACTTAAATAGAGTCATATGAAATAAGTTAAATCATGTCACAATCAGACACGACTTTTTTGTCTACTTTTTACGAGTATTAGTATAGAAGATATACGATGTTCTTGTCTCGGCACGCCTATGCAAGCTCTTCTATTCTTTTGACTTTTCCTTTCCTCAATATCTCGACGATTTGGTTAACGTTCCACTCGCGCACCATAAACTTTCGTCACTCTACTTTCATTCATTTCTATTTACACATATGTATAGGGTGAAATTAAATCAACTGACCAAATTCATACTGGAGACTCGGTTAGTGATCAAGAACTAGGTTCAGTTATCCCTGTGGCCAATTTCAAAAAATGATTTTTTTGCTCCCTTACTGGTTGGACTAGTTTAAGTACAATTCCTAGTGCAGCTACTATGGGGTATAAAAATATGTTTTTTTCGAATTTCGCCTGGAAGGTCATTAAACCTTGTTCCTGATGACAAACCAAGTCTCCAGTATGAATTTGGTCGGTTGATTTAATTTCACCTAGTATAGAAGCCTTTATTTATTTGTATATTTGGTTCCAGTAACCCAGAAGCGCGGCCCGCCGAGGAACCAACTAACGACGACAATGATTTACCGCGAGCCAACCCCCTGGACGAACCGCCGCAAGCCTGACAATAGTGGACGTTTTGTGTTACATCTTTTTGGGTCACTTTCCACCGATGGAGGCTTGAATACCTAAACTTTCGGTCCTAGAAAGGAAGACGGTATATTTTTGATAATTGACTTTGTAACATTTTGGGTTGCGCACCACATCATGGAAAAACGGCACCCCTATAAGATCACTTTGTTGTCCGTCTGTCTGTGCGTATTTTAAGGTCCCTTTTTTCAGGAATGGCTTGAGGTATCGAGTTGAAATTAACATTGAATATTGTATATAAGGTGACATTAATTTACGCAGCCAAATTCACACTGGAGGCTTGGTAAGTGATCGGTATTACATAATTATAATAATAATTTATGAGTTTCACAAAAAGGGTCATCGAACCTTAATACTGAGAACTTTTTGAGTCTTGAGTATGAATTTAGCTTTATAAATTAATGTCACCTTGACAAAAAGATACGGTTTTTTAAAGCGTATTTTCATAGTGAAAATCCCACTCACTAACTGATCATTAACACTGAAATAGGGCGGGACCTTTCAGGTGATCGACAAACTTAGAACTTTATACAAACAGAGGAATAAATCCGAAAATGATTTATTTTCACTTGTATAGTATAAATAGCGGTCGCCTCGCAGCGTTCCTCGCCTGCATCCTGTTTTCTTAACATCGTCGAAATTTCCTAAAAATCCTTAGCAGGTATTATACAAAAACCTAGTAGGCGAGGTGAGTTCCGTTTAAGAGTGGAGTTAAGTCCCGTAATTCTAATATCTTTTGGAATAGTTAGATGACATGACTAGAAAAGTTCGCACGGAGTGATTATCTCTAGTACATTACGGAAGTACTTTAAACATTACGTATAATTTTCAAAATAACGTAATGTTGGTATGTAAAAGAAATATTTGATACAGGCTTCAGTAGGATATAAACTGGTCTTAAATGCGTTATGGGTTTTAATATTGAGACCTGTAAATTAAGAAGTAGAGATATATTCGTTTTTTTTGTTTTGCCACTCCAGGGAAACTTCTACAATCTGTGCAAAGTAACATGTGAATACTATATACATTATAAACATTCTGATAATTTCGCACAGCACGGCAAAATACGGATCATAGTCAAAATATTATATTTGAGAATACTACTTCGGGGGAAACTTCCGTAATTGTGCAAATTTAATTATACCTTTGATTCTGAGTTTACTTCATTCGCCACATATAAAAAAAACAATTTTGTTAATGGAAGTTCAAAATCTTCAGTTACCTACGGGCGCGGAATGCCCTTGGCGACGCAGGGGCGAGGTAAGGGCGCGCGGGGAGTACCGGGCGGCCGAGCGCATATTTTACGAGCGGTGCGTTAGGTGGGCATCTACAATGGATTTTGAGGTGTATTGCATCATTTGCCAAGAAATTTTATTAAGTGGCAATGACACTGTTGACATAGTTCGTGAAAAAGTTAAATAATTTATTACACTTATTATGTCAGTATACAAATAGGTAGATTATATTCATAAATCAGGTAGTTGAAGGAATAGAGAATAACAAGAGGGTAGGTATCGATCATGAATAAAAATGGTGTTCTACTAGTGGCTCTCAAAGGCAGGTGTTTTGTTTTAAACAAATAGGTATGGTATGTCCTTTGGCTAACTCGGGCCAAAGTTGAGTAAATTAATTTATTACATTACATAGGGTGTATCTGTAAACGTGAGTTGAAGAACTTTTACAGAAATCGGTTTGACTTGAGCTTTGTCACACTAGGTAATACAATATTCCTCCCTACAGTAGTGCAACGCCTTACGTTAGGTACTTACGCTGTCATACGCAACACAAATATGAGAAATAAAAGAATCGTGATTATTACTATTCTAAGATAATAATTTATTATTCATTATACAGGCTGATTGGTAATTAGATGCAATCCTTTGAAGGGGTTGTAGAAGAGAACAATTGCAGTTGATTCGAAAAGTGAACCATTTCTGAGATATTTTGAAATTAAGCTTTTTTTCTAAAGTAAACATTAAAAATATATATTTAAAAAACCAGCCCATATTTTAGTTTTTTTAATTTGTTTCGCTTTTATAACATCCCAGCCAATAAACAATAAGCCTAAAATGCACATTATTGACGTAAACCTTGACACTGTACTCCAAAACAATTGAAAACTCTTGAAAATCGCAAAAGATTTACACAAAAAAGCTAGGTTAAAACAAAAAGTCTCAATGCAATTTTCTGTGCTTATAAGCTTGAAAACATCCGCATTTTACTAGCTTTCGAATGTAAATTGACAGAGGAATGATAAAAATATGGCCAAAACAATAGGAGCAGGTAGAAAAAAATCATTAACGGTTAAATTTGAAAACAATGATTATTATTAAATTACATTTTGTATGCATAAGATTTGTTTCTAATATTTAACGGTAAATGATTTTTCTTTAAATTTTTTTTTCTAAATAAAAAAAATCATTAACGGTTAAATTAGAAAAAAATTAATTATACACTTACATTTTGTATGCATAAGATTTGTTTCTAATATTCTACCTGCTCCTACTCTTTTGGCCATATTTTTATCATTCCTCTGTCAATTTAAGATTTTTGTATCTCATTCGAAAGCTAGTAAAATGCGGATGTTTTCAAGCTAATGCGCACAGAAAATTGTGCAGACACTTTTTGTTTTAACCTAGCTTTTTTGTGTAAATCTTTTGCGATTTTCAAGACTTTTCAACAGTTTTGGAGCACAGTGTCTAGGTTTACGTCAATAATGTGCATTTTAGGGTTATTGTTTATTGGCTGGGATGTTATTATAGCGAAACAAATAAAAAAAAAACAAAAATATTGGCTGGTTTTTAAAATATATTTTATTAAAGTTTACTTTAGAAAAAAAGCTTAAATTCAAAATATCTCAGAATTGGTTCACTTTTGCATGAGGCATTATATAGTCGAATCGACTGTAATTGTTCTCTTCTACAACCCCTTCAAGGGATTGCATCTAATTACCAATCAACCTGTATACATTGAAAATAATTCTGATTAGTACAATTCTAATGTAATTATTGTTGATTGTTGTTGACAATATACCGGGTGTAAATAGACTGCTACCATTAAATGAAACCACATACTCTACCAACCCTACTGAACCACTTTTCCTAAGAATCAAATCCGCGGACACCCATAGTTTAGGAAATAATTGAGTTCCAAACAAAAATGCGTGAACCCTAACGCAGCGACATACGGGCGAGTTTAGAGAGAAACTTGAAGCTGTTTGAGGTCTTCTCTCTCTCTAAACTCGCCCGTATGTTGGTGCGTCAGGGTTCATGCATTTGGGGGGTATGATTCTTGGGAAAAGTGGTTCAGTAGGGTCGGTAGAATATTTTTTTATTTATTTAATTTAACAACTAACACTATCATTACAGGTTGAAAACCTAATGCAACAGTGCAGGCATGGTACACAAAACAATCTTTAAAAACACTTAAAAAACCATAAATGCTAAAAACATATCTAACATGAAAAATCAAAAAAACAAATTACAAAATATTAGAATACACATAAATTAACGATAGCTCAAGTAATATAATGTTGCTCTTGTGAACTCGCTCAATGAACACGAAAAAAGATCGATGTGCTCTCCAACCTCATTGAGAATTCGAGTAGCGCGCTGTAGTGGTGCTTCCCCATGGAGGTTCGTCCTCGTTCTCGGCATCCCGAACAGCCTCCCGCGACGTTGTCGAAAGTATCGCTTAGGAATTACTAGCCTCATATTGCCTAAAATACTGGGATTACATACCCTACCAGTAAAAACTTTAAATAAATAAGCTGTCAGAGCATAATCTCTCCTTACTTCCAATCTGTTGTATCCCACCATACCCAAAACAAATAGGGTAGGATACATCAAGGGATAGCAAGGATAGACCCCATACATTTTCATGTACAAAAACCTCATGAATTTGTTTTGTATACGCTCCAACATCAGGCAGTATTTGGTTTCATGTGGAGCCCAAACAACCGCGTTACATTCAAGCTTGCTCCGAACAAGTGCATTATATAAGGCTTTCACCGCGCCAATACTGTCAAAACCCTGAGCTTGTCGCATCACAAAGCCCAACGTCCTGAAAGCTTTCTTGCATACTTCTACAATATGGTCTCGAAACTTAAGATCTGATGTAAAGCGTACTCCAAGGTCTTTTACTGCCTTCACTCTTTTCATGTCACTCCCGTCTATATTGTACAAGTGCTCTAGTGGAGCATGTGCGCGGCTGAACGTCATTGTAACGCACTTGTCCACGTTAAAATCTAACCTATTCGCACGACTCCATTCCACCACACGGTCTATATCTTGTTGCAATTTTTGATGGTCAGAGTCTTCCTTGATACCCAATATTAACTTAAGATCATCTGCAAATAGCAAACAAACCGCGTTCTTGACAACATCTGAAAGGTCATTAACCATTATTAGAAACTCGAGTGGTCCTAAATTGCTTCCTTGGCTCACGCCAGAATAAACAAAATAAGATTTCGATACGTGATTTCCGAACTGAACAAATTGTTGTCAATTTTTCATATAATTGGCAAAGAATTTTAGTGTATGCGGTGTACAGCCGACGACTGCTAACTTCCTAAGTAGGACGTCGCTACTTACTCTGTCAAAAGCCTTTTTGAAGTCAAAGTAAGCAGCGTCGACCTGCACTCCGGAATCCACCAACGGTACCATATATGACATGCCACATAACAAATTGCTCGCTGTGCTCCTAGCTGGTCGGAAGCCATGTTGAGAATCTGATAATTGAGATTTTATTTCATTGAATATTACTGTATGTAAGGCTGATTCAAATATCTTTGCAAATGTTGACATGATAGCTACTGGCCTATAATCACTTGCTTTTGTCCCCCCTTTACCCTTCGGAATCGGCGTCACTCTTGTGGCTTTCCACTCATCTGGGAACAAAGCCAAAGAGAGGCATAAATTAAATACATAGAGCAAAGGCTCTGCTAGAACCATACGGCAGTCTTTGATAATGAACGCAGGGATTCCATCAGGCCCGGCAGGTTTTTGGCTTCAGACGCGCGAGGGCCGCTCGGACGTCCGCCAGCTGCAAGCCAGTGAGATGAACGTGTGGCCCGCCTACACTTCCTGTCGACCGCATCGCGTCCTCAACGCTCAACTGTGCTGGATTACTGTCGTATACTGAGTGGAAATAGCTTGCAAACTCGGCCGCAGTTTCTTTTTTAGATAGAACTGTTCCATTTTTTACAATTTTATTTGATTTTAAAACAGATCTTTTTGTATTAACATATTTCCAAAATGATTTCGGGTCTTTTTGTAACAAGAATTGTAATCGTTTCTTATACTCTTTATCAGCCTCTGCTACTTCTAATTTCACTTTTGCCCTACACTTAGTAAAGGCTTCGTAATCACACGGTGCTTTTGTACATTTATATCGCTTATGTAATCTGGCTTTTAGCTTAATGTTGCGAATCAAGTTTGCCGTGTACCATTCAGGATAATTATAATCTGAACCAAGACCCCCTTGCTTTTTTGTAGGAACACATTGATTGAATATTTCATATATTAGGTTATAAACCTGCTGTAACGCTTCATTTGGGTCATTTATAGAATATAATGAAGACCAGTCAATTAATGCTATTGAAGAATACAACATACAAAAATCAGCCTTAAAGAAATTCCATTTATGTGTAACCTCAACATCATCGTCTGCCACTGTATCGAGGTCGGTATATCTGAGGGTAGAGGGAGTCTCTAAGCTCACAGCAAGTGGCGGGTGAAAAACGTCAACCGCCACGAGAGGCTCCCCCGACAGACAAACATTTACACACTCTTTCCGCAATGAAGTCAGAACCAAGTCCAAACATCGGCCCTTCTGGTTTTGTACCGTGTTCATTTGAGTCAGTCCACAATAGGTTAGAAGATACTCATAATAATTATTTATTTCGACAGAGCTAGAATACAAATTAAAATCGCCTAAAAAAATAACATCTTTATACTTTGTACAGAAGTGTTCTATTATTTTGAATAGGCACATGTATTCACAGTCGCTGCTCTTGGGCGGTATATACGAAACACAAATAAAAAACAAAAACTTATTATTACTATATACCGCAGCACCAACAATCTCAAAAATGGCCGTGTCAATGTTTATTCCAGGTGGTACCGGCACTAACCTGACCTCAAACCGGGGTGTGGCCACTAAAAACGCACCTCCCTGCTTCCGTCCATCTGTTCTGTCGCAGCGCAGTATTGAATAACCAACGGGAACAATTTCTCTGTCAAACACTGATTCGTTACATCCTGTTTCTGTTATTACAAATATATCAGCTGATGATGTAGACAGATTTAATTGAAATTCATTCAGTTTCGTTCTAAGGCCTCTCACATTCTGGTAAAACAAATTAATTTTTTTACTAGGTGGTTTGGTGTTTTTCCGCACTTTTACGAAACCAAATCCATTCGCAAAATTCAATATTTAATGGCCATACTTCTGAATCACATAATTTGTCGTAATCTTTTTCTGACACCCCTATAATGAAGGAAGCGTAGTCTCTCTCGGTTTTATGCTGGATCTTATCTATAAGATCACATATGACATATGACTTCGGTCCAATTCAGAACGACGATGCGCCGCAGCCCGGGGGGGAAAGGATGAGGTTCCGGGACGCTGGGGTTGATTGGGCGCGCTTCCGCTCGGTGGTCCACCAGCGTATGGGGGGTCTCGACTTCAGACAACCCGCTGCAAAGTTATGTGAACAATTTACAGGCATAATTATAAAGACAGCAGCTGAGTGTTTGGGAGTTAAGAAAGCGAGGAAAGATAAGGGCTATGAATGGTGGAGTGAAAGGCTAGATTTTTTGAAGAGCGATAATAGACGCAAGAGAAGAGCATGGCAGAAAGTTCGAAAGTTAGGAGGTACGATTGAGGAATTGCGTAGATTTGAATTTCACGATGCGAGGTCTCTATATAGGCTGGAGATGGAGATGGCTGAGTTGTCCTTCTTTAAGGAACTTGCCGACACCGGAAACATCGACCCTTGGGGTCTGGCATATCGCGCTGCAAGTGGCCGTACTAGGCCACAACAAAACGTGATAAATGGTACCGCATTTGTGTCTGGGTACGCGGGCGACGCGCGCGAGGCCATGCGCCGGCTGTTGTGTGCGCTGTGTCCCGATGACTCAAGCATCGGGGATAGCGACCACCACACTCAGATAAGGCTCGTGGCCACGTTCGCTCCGTCTGGTGATGACTCACCGCCTCCAACTCTACCAGTTCTCAATAAAATTGTGAGGAGTCTGCCTCGTACAGCTCCAGGTATGGATGGTATTAGCGCAAGGATCATTGGGAATGTATGGATGGCTGCTCAAGCGGAATTGTATGCAGTAATTTGTAAATGTGTGCGTGAAGGGGTATTCCCAACTGTATGGAAGGATGGTCAGCTTATTGTCCTGCCTAAGGGCAACGACAAACCACTCACTGACCCAAAGGCGTATCGCCCAATTACGTCTCTTCCAGTGCTTGGCAAGCTACTAGAACGAGCGCTACTATCTTGCGCGCCGAGCATTGCCAACGAAATTTCAAGTGATCAGCATGGTTTCATGCGTGGCCGCTCCACTATTACGGCACTTAACGCCATCATTCATCGCACACTTGAGTCTACGTATAAATACGTCCAACTAGTATTTCTCGACATCTCTGGAGCCTTCGACAATGCGTGGTGGCCGATGGTCCTACTCAAGGCGAAAAGGGGGGGCTGTCCACCAAACATCTACAAGATGCTGGTGGACTATTTCACCGACCGCCGCGTGGGTTTGTTTGTCGGCACCCTCGTAGAGTGGAAGACCTCCACTATGGGATGTCCGCAGGGCTCGGTATTAGGCCCGACGCTGTGGAACGTTCTTATGGACGACCTGCTGCGACTACCACTGCCGCAGGGTACGGCGCTGACTGCTTATGCAGACGATGTGACTCTCCTGATAGAGTCGCAGTCCCGTGCAGCCATCGAACGCACGGCCGCCACCGTGCTGGCTAGTGTGGCTGATTGGGGCGCACGGAACCGACTCTCCTTCTCACCGGCAAAGTCGTTAACTATGACTGTCCGTGGAAAGTTCCAACGCCCCCCGACCATCAAGA
Source organism: Ypsolopha scabrella (assembly GCA_910592155.1). Lineage (NCBI taxonomy): Eukaryota > Metazoa > Arthropoda > Insecta > Lepidoptera > Ypsolophidae > Ypsolopha > Ypsolopha scabrella. Next base: position 3,848,082 of record OU342978.1, read on the forward strand.
TGGGCGGTGTCTCTGTCAGGAGTGTCACGCAGGCAACCGTGCTGGGTGTGGTGCTCGACGCGGGCCTTTCCTTCGCTCCACATGCGCAGTCCATAGGGGAACGCGCGTCAAAGTGCTTCGGCAAGATGGCGCGCGTATCGGCCAGTAGGTGGGGGGTGCGCTACCCTGCGCTGCGCTTTGTGTACCGCGGTACATACGTCGCTACACTGACGTATGCCGCCGCCTGCTGGTACCGGCGCGCTTCTTTCCACACGGTGCGCACCGCCTTACTGCGCACTCAGCGCCCTTCTCTTGTCCTGCTCACTAAGGCGTATCGTTCGTGCAGTACGCCGGCGCTTGCCGTTTTGGCAGGTGTGCTGCCTGCCGACCTCGACGTGGTGCGCGCGGGGAGGGAATATGAGGCCAAGGAAGGCGCTACCCCGAGAGAGTTACAGCAGCGACAAAAAGACATACGGACTGACGTCGTCGCTCAATGGCAGGACCGCTGGACCTCTGAAGAGAAGGGGAGAGACTTATTTCTCCTCTTCCCGGATGTGGCGGCTCGACTCAGTGCTCACTGGGTTCAGCCGGACTATGAGACCTCGCAAATTTTGACAGGTCATGGATGCTTCAGACAAAGACTGTATGACATGAAACTGTGTGAAGTATGTGAGTGCGAGTGTGGCGCGGGATCTGAAGACCGGGACCACGTTCTGTGGCATTGTCCTCTTTACGAGGATGAACGTACTAGTATGCTGGCTGGATTGACGCGCGGTGAGACGTGGCCCTGCCATCCCTGCGACCTGGTCTCCTCGGAGGCTAACTTCCGGCTGCTCAAGAAATTCGCGCACGCATGGCATCGCAAGCGAAGACTATGGGAGTGCGGTTAAGTAGAAGACGCAAATTTGGATCAATTGATAAATAAAATAAACATATATATATATATATTTATATTATGAGAGCGGATCGTCATCGACTGCAACGAGGTTCCAGCAAGTTACTACTGTGGCGCTATTTATAATTTGTATTGTTAAGCCCAGAATGGGGCATTAGCGAAAGAAACGCCCGCTCCCACTCCTTCAGAGTGGGGGAGACGGGCTAGGGACATTTTTTGTGGCAAAAAAAAAAAAAGAATTTGTAAGGGGGTTCAAGCAATGCAGAGAGCAGGGTAACCATAAATCCCGAGAGCCGTGCATACCCCCTGCGTTTGGGCATAAAAACCATAGAGTTGGTATGGCCATGGGAAGGTTTGGAGGGATCTTATCTACTTTGCACTTTGTTTCCTTTCCTAGTACTTCCCGTATATAATCAGATAATTCTTTCTCAGTCGTATTCTTCTCCAGCCGCCATACATGAAGGAATTTTTGACGTTGAACGCCCTTAATTCCAACAATTAAATTATTACCCCCCTTTTTCACTTCCTTTAATTGATTATTCTTCTTATGAGTAACCTCTATAAAATTATCATTCGGTACATTTGCATTGTCCTTCGTGGCCTCTCTTTTCCTAGCCGCAGCCGCATAGTTTAGTACAACTCGCTGCTCAGGTGGCTTGGTGCTAGTTTCAACTTGCATGCCAGTAGATGTCGCATTCGACACTTGTTGGTATGGATGTTTTTGAATTCCCGAATAACTTGTTGATTGAATATTGTTCATGTTATTCTCACCATCATTTTTCTTCACAGTTTTCAAGTTTTCTACTTCAGCCTGAAGTTTAAGGCATGTCTCATTCGCTTTCTTTAATTGAGCCCTTAATCGTTCACATTCACATTCTTTGGTTACTAAAGTATCTTTTGAAATATTTATTTGCTTTGAGTATTCGTTAGCAACCTCAGTCTTAATCTCCTGATCAACTTAAGCCTCAGAGCTTCCATCTTGGTTTCAATTGTCACATTTATTGCTTCTAGCAACTCCGGAAAATTGCTGGTCATCAATTTGGTCTCGGTTACAACTGAATGCTCCGGTGAAGCACCGGTTAGCATCCCATCAAATGAAACGTTGTCTAGCGTACATTCTTGATGCGGTCCATCCGCGCCGCGAACAGGAGTATCGTCAGTGACTTGAACGCGTCGAGTAATATTCACGCATGATTCACACTTAAACGTTTTTTTTAGTTTAGTCTGTTGTTCTCTAAACTTGGCCGATGTAATGTTTAAACATCGATAATGGTAACTTCCTTTACAGAACACACACTTCAAAACATCCAGGGGTTCAATTTCACTATCACACGTAACACATTTCATCATTATAATTAGGTAAATAACGATCGATACATTCACGGAGCAGTCAATGACACGTTCACTATGGCGACTAACTAAAGTTGACGAAAGTCACGGGTGAATCCAGGCGCAAACGGCTAGTCTCGCTGATCACTCTATTTTGTGGCAGCGGCCGCCAGATGGTCGAGCGATCGAGCGCACGAGGCGTGGGCGCGCGGGGGGCGGGGCGCGACCGACCGTCTAGATTTGGACGCTATATTTGACGGTTAAATCAAATTTTGAAATGCTTTTGCTTATAACTCTGGTCTCACTGTTCGTACGGTAAAATTATTTACACCACTGGATAGCTTAGAACGTAGGTAAGACGTTTTTAACTATCACTTAACCGAAACACTACTTTTTACTACTATTTGGATTTTATTATCTCGGAGCGACGTAATGCACATCCGTACCGAACCATGGCGCGGGCCGAATATGTCGTTTCTTTGAATGGTGGCAGTCTATTTACACCCGGTATACATTATAGCTACAATACGGTGACTGACTCACTGATTGACATGGTTGTTTGGGTGGAAAGGGGGGTTTGACAGTAAAGTGATGCAGGGGGGTTGTAGTCGACTATTATCTGAGTCCCAATAAAATCTGACATTTTACATTTTTTGACATTTGACATTTACATCGTTTGCATGGGATTTTTGTATGAAAACATTTTTTTCTCTCTTACCAGAGAGACCAGAGGTCAATCCTATGAAGTGTATCCGTGGAAAAAAGTTTGACTTTGACATCTTTAGTAGTATCCAGGGAAACATTTTTGACATTTCCTCCAATTTCCGTTCCCGTTGAGATATTTGTATGGGAAAAAATTCCTACTGGATAGTTGGTCGAGTAAAAGTTCTTTGGACCCCAAAATTTTCGGAAACCACCCCCGGAAACCAAAAATATATTTTTTTTATGAAAAAATAAATTGTTTTGGCCATATCTCCGCGACGGTTGGTCTCGGACCCCCCAGACTTGGAACCCGGGGTTCCGAAAAAAATTGTTTTACATTTTAAAAAAAAATATCCGAGGCGCGAAAAAAATTTGTTTTGGCCATATCTCTACGATGGTTTGTCTTGGAACCCCCAACTTGAATCCCAGGGGTCCAAAAAAAATATTCTTCTTTTACAAGTGTCAAATTTTTTGTCTCATATCTCCTAAGCGGTTGAAGCTAGGCCCCTGTTCCTGGGGTTTTTTTAAAAGGTCTCAAAGAGATCTACCCGAAAATGCAAAAAAAATTGGGTACCTTTTGGGTCCCTTTGGGTACCATGGTTATATTTCGGGAACGGTTAGAGCTAGAGCTACCGGGTTTTCACAATAGTAAACGGCTCGGAAATGGCTACTTGATGACAAAAAAGATTAGACATTTTGTCATTTTTTTGTCATTTTTTTTTAATTACTATAACTTTTGAACGGCTGGTGGTAGCGCTTCCAGGTTTGGACTCGAATGACGGGCATCATGGGCTCTTTCCGAACGATAGCAAATTTTGACATTTGAAAGCTTTCGAAAATATGTCAATCACTTTTATTCAACAGATTGCCTTGAAACTCAGTTTCTACACATTTTTAAGGTCGCTTTTTGTGTTCCTATAAGCGAAGCCGAAGGCCGAGCCGGTTTCACTCTAACTCGGCCGCAGGACGACTCCGGAGGGAGCATGCGTGAGGTTGCCAGGATGAGCGCGCCCTTCTGGAGGCCTGACTTAGTCGACGCAACGCACGACGAGTCCATCAACTTTTACAATTCCTTTGCGGCTGAGTTAGAGTGAAACTGGCTCGGCTTTTGGCCTCACTTATTATAACACAAAAAGTGACCTTAAAAACGTTTAGAAACTGAGTTTCAAGGCAATCTGTTGAATAAACGTGATTGACAAATTTTCGACAGTTGTCAAATGTCAAAATTTGTCATCGGTCGGAAAGAACCCGTGATACCCATCATTCGAGTTCAAACCCGGAAGCGCTACCACCATCCGTTCCGAAGTTATAGCAATTAAAAAAAAGAATGTCAAAAAATGTCAAATGTCAAATTTTTTTTTGCCAAGTAGTGGCCGTTTTGATGCCATTTACTATGGTGAAAACCTCGTAGCTGTAGCTCCAACCGTTCTCGAGATAATCCAATTGCGCGGATTGGGCCGATTCGGCCGATTTAGGCCGATTTTTTTTTTGCATATTCGGGTAGATCTCGTCGAGCCCTTTTAAACGGATCCCCTGAACAGGGGTCTATCTTTATTGGTTTGGGAGATATGGGCCGAAAAAGAACGGACACTTTGGAAAGAAAGAGATTGTTTTTTGGACCCCAGGGGTCTGAGTTTGGGGGTTCCAAGCCCAACCGCCACGGAGATATGGCCAAAAGAAAATTTTTTTCGCGCCTCGGATAATTTTTTTTTTTAAATGAAAGAAAGCTTTTTTCGGAACTCCGGGGTCCAAGTTTGGGGATTCCAAGACGAACCATCGTGGAGATATAGATGAAACAAATTTTTTTTTTTCAAACATTAAAAAAAATTTTTTTTTCCGTACCCTGGTGTGGGTTCCGAAAATTTTGGGGTTCGAAAATGTCATACTCGACCGAATATACAGTATGAATTTTGTACCATACAAATATGTCAACTTTCATGGATAGCACCAAGAATGGGGGGGTTCCGAAAAAAACGACCGAATATTCACTATGAATTTATTCCCATATAAATTCTTCAACTTCTATTGCTACTACCAAAAATTGCGGGGGGGTAACGAAAACCGACCGAATATTCACTATGAATTTTGTCCCATACAAATATGTCAACTTTCATGGATAGTACCAAGAATGGGGGGGTTCCGAAAAAAACGACCGAATATTCACTATGAATTTATTCCCATATAAGTTCTTCAACTTCTATTGCTACTACCAAAAATTGCGGGGGGGGGGGGGGGTAACGAAAACCGACCGAATACACAGTATGAATTATTTCCCATACAAATACGTCAACTTATATTGAAACTACTAAAAATGCGGGGGGGGGTTACGAAAAACGACCGAATATACGGTATGAATTTTTAAAAACGACTGAATATACAGTATGAATTTATTCCCATAGAAATACGTCAACTTATATTGATATTACTAAAAATCCGGGGGGGGGTTACGAAAAACGACAGAATATACAGTATGAATTTTGTTTCATACAAATACGTCAACTTATATTGAAACTACTAAAAATGCGGGGGGGGGTTACGAAAAATGACCGAATATACAGTATGAATTATTTCCCATACAAATACGTCAACTTATATTGAAACTACTAAAAATGCGGGGGGGTTACGAAAAACGACCGAATATACAGTATGAATTTATTCCCATACAAGTATGTCAACTTTTATTGAAACTACTAAAAATGCGGGGGGGTTACGAAAAACGACCGAATGTACGGTATGAATTTTTAAAAACGACCGAATATACAGTATGAATTTATTCCCATAGAAATACGTCAACTTATATTGAAACTACTAAAAATGCGGGGGGGTTACGAAAAACGACCGAATATACAGTATGAATTTATTCCCATACAAGTATGTCAACTTTTATTTAAACTACTAAAAATGCGGGGGGGGGGGCACGAAACACGACCGAATATACGGTATGAATTTTTTAAAACGACCGAATATACAGTATGAAGTTATTCCCATAGAAATACTTCAAGTTATATTGATAGTACTAAAAATGCGGGGGGGGGGGGGTTACGAAAAACGACCGAATATACGGTATGAATTTTTGAAAACGATCGAATATACAGTATGAATTTTTAAAAACGATCGAATATACAGTATGAATTTATTCCCATAGAAATACATCAACTTATATTGATAGTACTAAAAAAATTACAAAACCGAATACTCGGTATGAATTTTCCCCATACGAATAAAAAAAAAACATAAATACTACCAAAAAGGCAAAAATTCATACCCAGTAGTAATGGGGGGGGGGGGGGGGTTATAAAAAAACGACCGAATACCCAGTATGAATTTTCCCCATACGAATAAAAAAAAATCCATGAATACTACCAAAAAGCCAAAATTCGCCAGCTCAATCCCATAAAAGAATCCTATACAAAACAGGGTTTGGGAAAACGCCAATCCCCCCCCCCTAAAATAAAAAAAAATGAAAATGTAGCATTTTATCTCCAGTCTGAATTACTATCTAATAAAATAATTACGCTGCCCACTTCTATTGGTATTTAAGTCTATGTAATTTAGCCCGCTTGCCACTTCTCTCGGTTTTTTAGTCTGTGGTTGTACGATATACCTACGTATATACCTACTCGTACAACCATTTTGTAAAATTAAGTATGTTCCGTGTGAAAATGCCCATATTTTATAACCGGCGAATGAGGTACTAGCCAAAAGGCTAACTTTGAGATAAGTTCTAAAACTGCAGACATTTCCCCCGAGTCACAATCGCACATTTGCAAAAAAAAGTAAAAATAGTAGTTCCGTAATTTGTATCCCAAACTGCAATTTTGGCAAACGTAGATCAGGGTACAATAATTCGTATATCAAATTGCACCGACAACAGATAATTTCCCCTCGAAGTTATAAACAATAATAGCATTCACCCCTTTCCATCCCTTGCCTAAGGGATGGTTCTATTGGAAGTTACCATAGAGGTAATTTATTAGTCATCTATTACATTTAAAAACTTTTAAGTTCGAACAGTGACTTAATGCCACTCTTTTGTAAAATATGAGCTTACTTGCCCCGCCTATAGTCCAAATTCCATGTTCCGTGCAGCGTTTTGGTCTAGGCGTTGAAGATCAGTCAGTCAGTCCGGGAATTATTTTTTAAAGATTGGTAGTATTTAATTTTAGTTTTAGTACTGTCAAAACTAAATTTTCTTTATTCCAAAATAGTTCTTTAGTAGTAACAACGGAAGCTATATTATTTTGAAAAATTTTTTGATTTGACAGCACTAACTTTACTAATATAATTTTGCAGTTTATTTATAAAAAAAACATCTATCCATCCATCAGCTCGTGTTCGTCCACTGCTGGACGCCTTTGCCTTTGCCAAATTACGCCACTCATGTCGGTCCTCCGTCCTCCTCATCCAGCGGCCCCCCGCAACGTCCTTCAGGTCGTCGGTCCAGCGGACACGAGGTCGGCCTTCACTACGCTTTATTGTACGTGGTCTCCATTCTAAAGCCTAGCGGCCCCAACGGCCATCATGTTGGCGACAAATATGGCCTGTCCACTGCCACTTCAACTTACTGATTCTGCAGGCTATGTCGGTTACTTTCGATCTCCGACGGATCTCCTCATTTCGGATTCTAACCATCAGAGATACTCGCTAGAGCATAGCCCGCTCCATAGCTCGCTGAGCGACCTTAAATCGGTGGTAAAAAAATTACGCAGTGATATTTTTTTTTGTTTAGATTATTTAAGTCTACTGTATGGAACCCTCAGGATACAAGTCCGCGCACCTGACGGATATTTTGTCTTCTTTTTGCTGACAAACCTTGCGTGTTTAACATATTAAATAACTCAAGCGCTGCAAATTTGACAACTCGTTGACCAATCACAGCCGGTTAAACAGCTAAGCGCGTAACGTGGAGAACGTGCGTTAACATGACAGGGTCTGGCAGGGTCGCCATGTAATGAGGAGTTGGGAGGTTCAAATAAAGTTGATAATGTCGTCGCAGTCAGGAGTTACAATGACTCATAATATCAACAGTTGTTGGTTTTACATCTACCGGCGAACGAAAAAAACATACAAGTCTGATTAACGCTAAAAATTACCCCACAAAAACTGTGTAGAACACAGTTTATTACGACGACGGCTCCGATAGCTTTCACTGTGTCTGTGAGTCGGCCGATCACAGCTGGCCCTGGTGACGCACGGGACTAACCAATAATGAGCCTTTTGCCCTTTTGGAATGACACTTTGCATGAAACGCTTCTTCCATGTTTTTTTCATTCGCCGACATACACTACAACTTGATAATTAAACAGGCAGGTATAAGTTCATGGTAAAAAATCATACGCCATATGATTTCTATATTAAAATTCAGTGGAAATTATTTTACGTTTTTTTTTTCTTTTTTTTATTACTTTCCCTTCTCTCTAGCTAGAAGATAACCTTGAAAATAACCACGCATTGATCTTCAGAACGTTGTCAAAGTTGATTATAAATAAATTATATTATTGTAAAGTAAGCGAATATTGTTAGATTTGTTAGAAAGGTAAACGTGATGTTCTAGATATTTCGGGTGTATTCGATAAGAGAATTAGCTTTTTTTGTACCGTCCAGTGAAGTTGTTTAGTATTATGAAATTTAAAAAAATCTCGAATGTTTTGTAAAATAAATAGCTACAGAGCACGGTTTCTGTGTATAACTGTAATATAAGTCAGATTAATAGATAGTAGAAACTACACATGATATCTGTAATCTGGTGCAAAACCTTACCAGAGCCCTAGAAGTTTGGCTTGTTAATTTAATCCTATCCTGTACAAATTCGCGTAATTTGATGTACGGGCGGCAGCACGACAGGCGACCTAGTTACTGCGGTTAAAATAGTTTAGAAATAGGGAGGTTGAACAACATGCGTTTGTACACGATAGAGACAGCGATACATTTAAAGAGAAAAAAGTTTCATGCGTAATTGACATGGAGTGCGGTTATGAGTCCACAATTAACTACAATAAACACCCAACGATTCGGTCACGAGCCTCATCAAATGTCAAAAATCATTTGGAAAAATGGGCTGTCAAAGGTGTTGTGCGTTTAACTTTAGGCCACAGGCCACAACGAACTATGGGGGTCGGTTAAATGTGTTTATTTGGTTATTTTCGTGACCGACATTACAACGATAGCTGAAGGTGATTATTCTGCTAAAAGCCATAACCGCACCCATGGAGACACATAGAAGTCATTTAGCGTGCAGCTTTCAATAAAGGTTGGCGCTCCAGTCTAGTTATAAATGAACTTTTTGGGCCATACCGTGAATGACGTGTTGGGTAATGTACCTCATCGCGTTTTGGCTATTTTGTGGTTTCGTTAATCTTGAACGAGCTAGATTTTTGCACATAATAGTATAATGATGTATAGATGACGACAGGTCGACATGGCAATCGGGGTATGAGGTGAGTCGCGGAGGGGGTGACGCCCCGCACACCCGCACAGCACCCGCGCCATCTTAGTCGTAGTGCTGCACGAGTCGGCATCGATCGCGTTTATCGATTTAGATCTTGTTCACCTCACGTTATTGCTTTTACTTTTGTATCGAAAATGACTGGTTGCCTCTTCGTCACATGTTAAAAGTTTTGGAAAATTGTGACGTTGAACGGAAAAGGAATAGTTATAAATATTTTGTCAATCAGACACTGGAGAGGGCTGTGTTTTACACCGGCATATCGAAAAGAACTATGTCAAGAATAAATTCCGAATTAAAATCAGTAGGGCCAGAACAACAATTCCTTTTCAGAACAGATTCTTTAAGTGTTTGTAGCGATGTTATTAAGTTCATTTGAATTTGATTATGATGAATAAAATGTTACTTTAAATAAAAAGTAATAATATTCTAACTCTCATTTTCTTGCGTACCAAAAAAAATATCGATATCGACTACCTGGTATGTGGTGTCACATCACTAGAAAATTGCCATGTCGACCTGTCGCCAACAGTATTAGTGTTTGTATAGGTATATTTGTTGACTAAAACGGACTTATGATCATGAAAAATGTATTCAGTATTCACTAATCACATTAGGTCATACACCTATTATAATATAAAATTAACCATTAATTGCTAATTGAATTTATGTGATAATAATATTGCTCATAGCCATAAATTGTTTGTAGGAGTGCTCACTATTTCTGCCAGGCGGGCGGTGGGGGGATTCATTTTATAACACCAAAGGTTTAAGTTTATAATTAATAGAAAATCATAATCCATGTAAATAAACTTTATTTAAATTAATAAATAATATAAAGAACAGATACTTTATTTTTTTATACAAAAGCAGCCAGGGTCATGATTCCCCACTGTGGGCCCGCATATGATTCCTGTAAATATTTGATCTATTATTAGATTTAACTTTTTCATAAAATAAGATCGTATACCTTTCAAAAGTGTAAATTGTGTATCGTTTTTTTTTTGCTAGTACTAATATAGTATACATGTTAATTATCTATTTGCACAATAAATTAACAAAAAAAAAAATTTTTCGAGGGGGGCTAAATCAGTCGAATATCTGCTCAAAGTGGGCCGATATATGTATATCACAAAATACTTTTTTGTTTAATTTAATGTTCTAATGAATAATTTACATGAATATAAAGCTCAAAACATCGATATATATATATATTATATTCTGTACACGTGTAGGAAATTTTTATTATTTTAAGAAACCATTTATTTTGTTTGGTTTAAAAGTGATCAAAGTTGAAACGCATTACATGTATTTATGTACATTTTGTAAATATGTTTAATTGATCTGCTGAACCATTTCACATGATGTGTAGCTTGAAATTTGCTTAATAATTGTGTCCAACACCTCTACTGCCTTCACCAGAATTGAATAAACCAGATTCTTGCACTAATAAATCTTTATGATTTGGTTATACGTTTTTTATTCGATTATAACTGTTGCAGCAACGCTTTGAGGTTGTCTGATGGAAAAAAGGGGTGGCTTTCCACTTTAAGCGTCCGGGAAACGCCCCTATGTACAGGGAATAGAATTCACACGCTAAAACAACTGCCCCAGCAGTTCTGAGACGATGAGTTTATGAAAGAGTAGTATTAATAATTCGTAGATAAATCGTAATTCACTTTAATCAGGTAATATGTAAGAAAAATTTACATGCAAAATTATACCTTGTTTATGTATTTAGTGTTATCAGCACACCTGTAAATTTGAGGCTAACATACATAAAAAGCTATATTGTTTTAAAGTTTAAAAAATGGAACCAGTCTCAAGTAGCTTTTTATGTAAAAAAATTGCTTTTGTTATTTACAGTGATAACTATTTGTTATGGGCCGATTGTGATATTGTTCTGTTAACATTCTCATTTAGGCGCCAAATATAGGGTGAAATTAAATCAATCAAAATTTCTACTGGATACTCTGGTAGTTATCAAGAACTAGGTTCAGTAATCCTTTTGGCCAATTTCGAAAAATGTTTTTTTTTTGCTCCCTTATTGGTTGGACTAGTTTAAGTACAATTCCTAGTGCAGGCACTACGGAACAAAAGAATTTTTTTTTTTCGTTTTCTCCTGGATGTTCATTAAACCTTGTTCCTGATGTCTCCAGTATGAATTAGGTCGGTTGATTTAATTTCACCGTATATATTTTTTTCATTATTTTTGTAAGTTTTGCAGGCTATATAAATAAAAATAATCTGAACACTGAATAAAAAAAAACATAATGTCTTATATATTTAGTATTTGTTGCGTTGACTTTTAAATATCTAAGTTATTATAAATATTCTTTATAAAAAATAAATTTAAGGAACTCACTTCACTCGTTATGATTTAAATACCTACCCCTAGATTTAAATATCGGACAGTAGGGAATGTGAAATCAAATTTATACGCCTACCTCCCACTAGGGTAAGCAGAAACCACAGATTTCCACTTGTTACGATTCTGATCCTGACACACTTCTTTAGTCTCTTCCACATCCAAGGGGGTGTCAGAGATGGACAATTATCATGTCCCAGCGCGATTGGTCTTGATCCTTATCGCCGGCACAACTAAGGACCAACAGCTTTACGTGCATTCTGAACACAAATGTTCCCGTACGAAATTTGAACGCATTAACCTCCAGGATTTCTGTTCGAGATGAAATAGAGACGAACTTTAGAAAAAAAATGTCGTGCATAATACTCGTAGTAGAATAGTACAAATATTAAACGTAATTTTGGAGTCTAAAACCGTAAAACTATTGTCTGTAGGTACGCTCGCCTTTTACCGTAAAAACTAATCATGTGTGCTAGATAATGTTTCTATTTGCTTTACGCAGAATGTACGACGAAGCACAGAAAAAGCAAGTCAAAAATAATATCATTAGATTCATTCAGTAAATGAAAGTAGGCAGTAAAAAGGAGTTTTTGAAATAGTGTTAATCCCAAATTACAATTGATAGGGTTATGAAAAATACGTAATAAGGAAAGGGGCTGTTCATTTATTACGTAAGACAATTTTAACCACTTTCTAATGAACCTTCTCCCATCCTTTCAATCTTACGTAAGATAAGTACCTATCTACCAAAATTGCAAAGAAAAAGTGAGTGCGTTACGCCAGCGGCATGTTGGCGCTTTTCAGGATTTCAGCTTGACAGATAATTAGAGCGTCATCTCGTGTAATTGTGCCCGAAATAAAAAATTAGTGCTTCCAGCCGATCCAAAGATATTCACGAAAAACACATTCCGCTGGAGTAACGTTACCCCAGCGGCATGTTTTTTATCCCGTGGTCGTAGCTAAATAAAAATTAGCTACTTAGGTAGATATAATTAGTGCCTGATTGTGCCCAAAAAAGAAAATTAGTGCGTCCAGAGGTTTCAGAGTTATTCAAGATGCCGCTGGGGTAACGTTTAGCCAATTGCTGTATCTCTTAAACGGTATGACATACAACTACGATTTTTTTTACTAAGGTTCGTCTTAATTAGTTCCTAATTTGTGCAAACTTATTTTTTCTCTAATCGACGCCGTTGGTCAGATATAATTTTTTTTCAAAAACCCTAAAATCGGCCCTTGTGCTTCAATGAGAATACCTAGAAACTTACTAATTATGGTGGTTTGTACCTTTTATCAATTCAAAGCACCTTCTTAAATTAGATGTTCCTACTTCAACTCCTTACAGAGTTATTCCATTTTTATTAAAATCTGGCTACTCTGTAATGTAACGCTTCAATACATGAGTTATTATTAAGTGACGGTATATTTGATTCTACTAATAATTAGTACTTTAATCACATTATTTATCTTTAAAATTTCAGCTGAAAAAACCTGCTAACTACTGAAATACAAGGAAAAAACAACAAGAAAGCAAATTAGTTGATTAACCCACCAAATTCAAATGAGTACATAAAAGCGGCCGCACCGTACATTGTGCCAACCTTCTCAAATTCGTAGAACAACATTACGTTTTTCGAAACAGTCTCGCACAAAGGTGTTATAATTTATTGTTCATAGGGTTCTGTAGTACCAAAAAAGTATAAAAGGAACCTTTATGCTAAGACTCCGTTGTCCGTCCGTCCGTCCGTATATCACAGCCTCATATCCTGTAACCCGATGCTTTTTTGATACTTATGAACAAATTGCTAACATCATATGGAAGTGGCTTTTAATATATATTTTTAATATTATCTGTAAAATTAAAAATAAACTTACTATTGGATGTTCAAGTAAATTTTCAAGGGTACTGACGTAAGACTGGTAACAGCACCATATTATCTTGCTGATGAACTGGTCTGTTGATGGGACTGAAATGTGGACATAAGATCTCCTCAAAGGACAACTGCCGATCTCTCAAGTTTTGTATTATTTGATTGGTTTTGATGAGTAATTTTGTAAAACATGGTGACCAGAGTCTGATGATGGGACTGGAAGGTCGAAATGAGAACTCCTCAACGAACAACAGCAGACTTCTCAAGTTTGGACTATTTGTTGATAAGTATTTTTGTAAAACATGGTGACCAGGGTCTGATGATGGGACTGGAAGGTTGAAATAAGAACTCCTCAACGAACAACAGCAGACTTCTCGAGTTTGGACTATTTGATCGGTTTTGATAAGTATTTTTGTAAAACATGGTGACCAGGGTCTGATGATGGGACTGGAAGGTTGAAATAAGAACTCCTCAACGAACAACAGCAGACTTCTCGAGTTTGGACTATTTGATCGGTTTTGATAAGTATTTTTGTAAAACATGGTGACCAGGGTCTGATGATGAGACTGGAAGGTTGAAATAAGAACTCCTCAACGAACAACAGCAGACTTCTCGAGTTTGGACTATTTGATCGGTTTTGATAAGTATTTTTGTAAAACATGGTGACCAGGGTCTGATGATGGGACTGGAAGGTTGAAATAAGAACTCCTCAACGAACAACAGCAGACTTCTCGAGTTTGGACTATTTGATCGGTTTTGATAAGTATTTTTGTAAAACATGGTGACCAGGGTCTGACGATCGGACTGGATGGTTGAAATGAGAACTCCTCAACGAACATCAGCAGACTTCTCGAGTTTGGACTATTTGATCGGTCTTGATGAGTACTTTTGTAAAACATGGTGACCAGGGTCTGATGATGGGACTGGAAGTTTGAAATAAGAACTCCTCAACGAACAACAGCAGACTTCTCGAGTTTGGACTATTTGATCGGTTTTGATAAGTATTTTTGTAAAACATGGTGACCAGGGTCTGATGATGGGACTGGAAGGTTGAAATAAGAACTCCTCAACGAACAACAGCAGACTTCTCGAGTTTGGACTATTTAATCGGTTTTGATAAGTATTTTTGTAAAACATGGTGACCGGGGTCCGATGATGGGACTGGAAGGTTGAAATGAGAACTCCTCAACGAACTACAGCAGACCTATCGAGTTTGAACTATTTGATCGGTCTTGATTAGTACTTTTGTAAAACATGGTGATCGGGGTCTGATGATGGGACTGGAAGGTTGAAATGAGAACTCCTCAATGAACAATAGCAGACCTCTCGAGTTAGGACTATTTGATCGGTGTGTTTTACAAAAGTACTAATCAAGACCGATCAAATTTTTCAAAATCGAGAGGTCTGCTGTTACTCGTTAAGGTGGTATCTTTTCATACAAACTTCCTGAGTAATATGTGTGAAGACGCAACAAATTCATGACTTAAATCGAGGCAAAACACAATGTACTTATAACATATATTGCGCAAAGTTGTTAAAATTATAACATTATTGCTTGGATACTCTAATAACAGGGTTTCAAAAATGAACTCTTTTCGTCCGGTTTGCATTGGTGTGCGGCTCACGAACAGGGCACTTACAAACACATACGCAGACGTCTTGTGTAAACACGAGTTCGTTCTGAAACCTAGAGCACGATCTATCCATTTTTGAATATACTTTTTAACCAATCTAAAATACGAAAATAACTTGTAATGAGATATCAATTAATAACCAATACCTAAATAAAGCAAAATATTTTGTTTTATTCATTTTTAATTGGATATCTTCTATAACAATTATTCACTTTCCTAAAAATATTATGTTTTTGGACGATTCTTCTTCGTAAGTCGTCATCAATGACCTAAAGGTCAGTAGTGGCCGTCATGCACTGCACTACAAAGGCGGTTATAATTTGGTTGGTTTCCTATAATTCTGTAAAGTGATGCATATTTAATTTATTTGTTTTTATTTTTTTGTTTATTACAATCATTGACATGGTTGTTTTATTGGAAGGAGTAGTTTGATGGTTAAGTGATGTGGGGGGGGGGGGGTTTAGTCGACTTTTATTCGAGTGGGGATAAAATCTGACATTTGACATTATTTAAAATTTTCCATGGTTGAGGGGGGCTCAAAGTGAGGTCTTTTGTATGGGATTTTTTTTCTCAAATCTTTTACTGTCTAATCGAGCTGGCGAAGCCAGCGAGGTCTAACCATGGATTTTTTTTTAAATTTGAACTTTTTAAGTAGTATCCATGGATTATTTTTTGACATTTTCTCCAATTTCCGTTCCCGTTGAGATATTTATATGGGAAAAAATTCCTACTGGATAGTCGGTTGAGTCAAAGTTCTTTGGACCCCAAAATTTTCGGAACCACTCCACCACACGGAGTACAAAAAAAATATTTAAATAAGTATAATAAAAAAAATTGAAAAAAATGTCAAAGCTTGTCAAATGTCAAATTTTTTTTTACTGAAATTGTGGCCGTTTTGAAGCCATTTACTATGTTGAAAACCACGTAGCTATAGCTCCAACCGTTCCCGAGATATGGGCATTGCGCGGATTTGGCCGACAGGCCCAAAAATTTTTTTTTTTAGCATATTCGGGTAGATCTCGTCGAGCCCTTTTAAACAGACTCCATGAACAGGGGTCTAGCTTCATTGGTTTGGGAGATATAGAGATTTGACACTAAGATGATTTTTTTTTGGACCCCAGGGGTCCAACTTTCGGTGTTCCAAGCCGAACCGTCGCGGAGATATGGCCAAAACAAAAATTTTTTCGCGCCTTGGATAAATTTTGTTTAAAATGAAATAAAACTTTTTTCGGACCCCCGGGGTCCAAGTTTGTCAAAAAACAAAAAAGTCAAAAGTTTGGTGGGTCCGAGACGAACCGTCGCGGAGATATGGCTAAAAGAATAATTTTTTTTTAAACATTTAAAAAATATATTTTTTTTGGTTCCGAAAATTTTGGGGTCCAAAAGTGTTGTACTCGACCGAATACCTAGTAGGAATTTTTTCCCATACAACTACGTCAACTTCCATGGATACTACCAAAAAGTCAAAATTCCTACTGGTGGGTAGGCGAGCTGGCTTCGCCAGCTCGAAGAAATCAAAAATGTGAAGAATCCTATACAAAACAGGGTTTGGGAAAACGACGAAACCCCCCCCAAATGTCAAAAAATCAAAAATTTAAGACTTTTCCCCCAGTCAGAATTAGACACTCTACAATCCCCCCCCCCCCTACATCATTCGAACCCCCCCCCCCGACTCCATCCAACCAAACAACCATGTCAACCGTATTGCAACTTTATACATTTTTTTAAGGCCGATCAAATAGTCCAAACTTAAGAGGTCTGCTGTTGTTCGTTAAGGAGTTCTAATTTCAACCTTCCAGTCTCATCATCAGACCATGGTCACCATGTTTTACAAAAATACTTATCAAGACCGATCAAATAGTCCTAACTCGAGAGGTCTGCTATTGTTCATTGAGGAGTTCTCATTTCAACCATCCAGTCCCTTCATCAGACCCTGATCACCATGTTTTACAAAAGTACTAATCAAGACCGATCAAATAGTTCAAACTCGATAGGTCTGCGTAGTTCGTTGAGGAGTTCTCATTTCAACCATCCAGTCCCTTCATCAGACCCTGATCACCATGTTTTACAAAAGTACTAATCAAGACCGATCAAATAGTTCAAACTCGATAGGTCTGCTGTAGTTCGTTGAGGAGTTCTCATTTCAACCATCCAGTCCCTTCATCAGACCCTGATCACCATGTTTTACAAAAGTACTCATCAAGACCGATCAAATAGTTCAAACTCGGGAGGTATGCTGTAGTTCGTTGAGGAGTTCTCATTTTAACCTTCCAGTCCCACCATCAGACCCTGGTCACCATGATTTATGTAATTACCTATCAAATTATAATGTTTCATCAAGTAAGTTATTGATACAAATTACAAAATAAAATATTTATTTTCCTATACTAAAGTCCATTCCACACAATTGAACATTAGTACTTTGGGGCAAAAAGCATTTGAATATTCTATCACTGCTAATAATTTATCATATTTATATAAGAGTAAATGAATAGTTCGTTAAACCTGTTACGCACCTGTACCAATCAAAACTGAATTATAGAACTACAAATTTAAGAAGTTTGGCACCATGTATGGTACGGCCGCTTTTATGTAGTCATTTGAATTTGGTTGGTTAATCGACTGATTTGCTGTCTCGTTGTTTTTTCCTTAAGTTTCAGTAGTTTTTTCAGTTAGATTTTTTCAGCTGAAATTTTTAGAATAAATAATGTGATAAAAGTACTAATTATTAGTAGAATCAAATATACCGTCACTTAATAATAACTCATGTATTGAAGCGTTACATTACCGAGTAAAGGTGGTAAAGCTGATGCCAGGCTCGACTGTGGAGGTACCACCATCTTACTCGCAAATCCTCCCGAAGTTATTCGGGGGAGAGTAAGAGAACAGCTCTTAGGCAAAACCAGGCGGCCCACCATTGCCTGGAATCGATGGATGACCATCCCCAATTGCCGGGCCTTATATGAAACAGACTGGTGACGGGCAGCGGCGTCACTGGTGCAAGGGTTTCGGCATCGCGCTCACCAACCCGCCTGCCCAGCGTGTGTGAGTATGGGCATTTCTTCCAGGAGGACCCCCAAGAGTGGCGAAATCCTGGAAAGGCCTATGTCCAGCAGTGGACGAAACAGGGTGATGGATTACAGAGTAGCCAGATTTTAATAAAAATGGAATAACTCTGTAAGAAGTTGAAGTAGGAACATCTAATTTCAGAAGGTGCTTTGAATTGATAAAAGGTACAAACCACCATAATTGGTAAGTTTCTAGGTATTCTCATTGAAGCGCAAGGGCCGATTTTAGGGTTTTTGAAAAAAAATTATAACTGACCAACGGCGTCGATTAGAGAAAAAATAAGTTTGCACAAATTAGGAACTAATTAAGACGAACCTTAGTAAAAAATCGTAGTTGTATGTTATACCGTTTAAGGGATACAGCAATTGGCTAAACGTTACCGCAGCGGCATCATGAATAACTCTGAAACCTCTGGACGCACTAATTTTCTTTTTTGGGCACAATCAGGCACTAATTATATCTACTTAAGTAGCTGATTTTTATTTAGCTACGACCACGGGATAAAAAACATGCCGCTGGGGTAACGTTACTCCAGCGGAATCTGTTTTTCGTGAATATCTTTGGATCGGCTGAAAGCACAATTTTTGTAAAATTTAAGTCAACATTCACCTGGGGGTCAACAGAAAGTGCTGAGGAGGTTGATGATGTGTCCGTCTATCGGAGGGGGCGATCAGCAGGGGTTGTCTAATCCATCGCAATCGCCTCGAAACGCGCTGTGATTGGCTAGAAATTCCCACATGCCAATCACAACGCTTTTGAAGTATATAGCGATGATTACTGGAGTTAAACAATAAAAGAGCTGGTTTATTTACAGTATAGGCTCTTTGTAGCACTTACTTTAAACTTTTAGTCATCTTTAAGTGATAATAATAATAATATCAATAAACATAACAAATCTGGTAAAGTGATAAAATGCAATATGAAATAAATAAATATTATCCCTAACTCCGCCCTTTCGCTTGCTATGAAGAAGGGCAAGAAACTTAGCAAGGTCATGTTTTTCCTTTACAAAAGGTGTAATGTATTCGTACCGCAGTTCTCTACAGCGTCGTCTTCGTTGACACAAAGTTGGCTGAGAGCCTGGCCAGATAGCCGTTCATAAATTAACGATTTCGTCAGGTTCCGACACTGACAGCAGGATAGTGTCATAGATTAAAAATAAAAATTCCCTAAAAGTGAAATTATTTTACGGTTTCCAATTGCATTACAATTTTTGAAAATAAAGCCCAGCTAGAAACTGATAAAATCGATTGAAATTGTACATTTTGATACAGGTGCGAAAGTGTTGATATTTCTCGTCCCGACTGTTTTGTCTATGATAGCGTATACAATTAGCAAAGCGTGCGACAAAGATGGCATTAGAACCCCTGTAGCGACCCCTAGTTTACCTGGTATGTGTGAGTGACGGAAGAGACAATGAGAGGCTCGTATCTGTAGGCCTACCATAAGTTTAGGCCTCGATAATCGTTAGCGACTATAGCGACTGCGTAAAATGGAAATTGTGAAATTTGTGAAATCGGCAACATTGCATTTAGTTGTTTGTATTATAAAAACATTACAATATAGAGAATTATGAAGCTGCATTAGCTATAAATACATGACTTATACTAGGAATGACTTAGGAATGTACAAAAATACATATTTTTAAATACGAGTATAGCTAACAATAAATCGCATTTTAGTATAAAATAAACTTATCATGGTGATTTAAAAAAATATTATTGCAGACTTAAACACGTTGAATACTTACATTGAAATAGAAAAATAGACTTGAACTATTGTGATTGATACTGTTGTTATTTATAAAAATAATAATTAGTAAGTGAATAATCATAATTACATCATGTGTGTAGTAGATTAATGAATAAGAAAAATATAATTATATAATGATTATTACTTGCGATTGTCGGCACTTGGTAAAACTTGGAGGATAACATTATAAACAATTGTACTCGTTTCATAACATATTTTACTCCTTACCCAACCGGTTTCATGCTCGGAAGAAATATTAATACTTCGCACAGAAGATCCACTCTTTAAAGCCATATATAAAAAGCTACATTCGCCAGTTTGCGGCCCACAGAGCAATAAAGTGCCACTCTTTCTATCGCGTAACTCTATCCCTTCCCAACCCATTGAACAGTTCTCTAGGTCGGGCCGCCGCGCCGGTAAATTTGTATCTTTTTGTAGTCTTCGCAGAGTGGAACAGGCCTGCCAATGGTGTAAAACCGAAACCGGTTTCGTGAAATAATAAAATATATTATGAAACGAGTTCAACATGTTATTTTACAAAGACATCAATTATTATTGACTAAAACAACAATCGACGAGTTAATACAAAAGCTACAGCAACCCCTACACAAAATGTAACTGAGCAACTGTTACAATATATTGAGCTTACATTATCAAACAGTATCAATACCTAATACTTACACTAAATATCGCTCACATCTGTCTCGGGTATTTAGGTGTTTGCTTTCTCATTACAATTGATTAACATACTATCCTAGACTAGGTATCTATAATATATAATTAATTTTAATCTTTGTTAAACACGTGCATGCCTAGCACGCACCACAGATTATCTTTCCGTCATACTTGCTCTTTCGCACGTTTACAAACGCGGTATTGACAGCGCAAGTAAAATACGTATCATCTGATAATTCTTAGGGCAACCATACATGAGAACATAAACTATTCTTAACGGACACTAATTAGAGTCGAATTTCGTGTGGCAAAAGCTAAGGCGCTTGTGATAAAAAAAAACATGTACTTTAATTATTGAGATCAATACACAAGTAGTTCTTACTTTCTAATAATTAATCCTTAATAGACAAAAGCACCTATTTACAGAAAAATTAAAAGATTTGTTGTTGTTATAGGTGGTAGAGCTGATGCCGGGCTCGACTGTGGAGGTACCACCATCTTACTCGCAAATCCTCCCGAAGTTATTCGAATATTCGATATTCGAACAGCTCTCAGGCAAAACCAGGCGGCCCACCATTGCCTGGGACCGATGGATGGCGGTTTAGCCATCCCCAATTGCCGAGCCTTATATAAAACAGACTGGTGACGGGCAGCGGCGTCACTGGTGCAAGGGTTTCGGCACCGCGCTCACCAACCCGCCTGCCCAGCGTGTGTGAGTATGGACATTTCTTCCAGGAGGACCGCCAAGAGTGGCGAAATCCTGGAAAGGCCTATGTCCAGCAGTGGACGAAACAGGCTGATGGATGGATGGATGGTTGTTGTATATTTCTCTAACAGCTGGTTACTCAAACATAAGTTAAACTGAAATATAGCCCATTCTTCAAATACTTCATCTATCACCGATAGTGAAAAATAGGTGCGGTGCGGTGACGAGCGGAGCGTGTTGGGTTATATTATAGTTAGTTATTTATATTCATAAATTTCTAGTTTCAACAGAAATATGATATGCCTGGCTGGGCAGATCATGATATGCTCAATTCTACGATGTGCCGACGACATAGCCGTGACTATATAAGGTGACTTTAGTTTATGCAGCCAAATTCTTACTGAAGACTCAGTAAGTGCTCAGTAACAA
This sequence comes from Ypsolopha scabrella, assembly GCA_910592155.1. NCBI lineage: Eukaryota > Metazoa > Arthropoda > Insecta > Lepidoptera > Ypsolophidae > Ypsolopha > Ypsolopha scabrella. The sequence continues at coordinate 3,869,933 of OU342978.1, forward strand.
GGTTCGATGACCCTTTTTGTGAAATTCGTAAATTATTCTTTTCGTGTTACTTACAAACGCAAGCCTAGCCCCGAGTCAATTACTATGGAACGACAAGATTTTGATCACTTATCAAGCCTCCAGTATGAGGTTGGCTGTATAAATTAAAGTCAGCTTGTATACGAGTATATGCACCCATGCGAGCGAGCGAGACAGAAGGTCTATCACAAATGACAGCGAGCGAGACAAATCTAAAAGACAAAAATAATTTTAACTTTAGTCAATTGTGTATTCTGATTGTTTTTCTGATTTGTAATGCGTTCTGAGTACCAGCGATGAATTTCGTTCAACAAAATGTTATCTAACAAGTTTATAATCAACTAACTTAAATAAAAAATAACAAAACATTAAATTGGACGACAAAAATAGGATTTACAAAATAATCTTATCAGCACGTACATATGCAAGCTACAATATATGTTACTGGGCAAACCTTATGATTAGGACATACTAGTTTTGCTTATTTTTAGAAATCTTTCGGCGCAGAAGTGAGATAAGAAGGTTAGGTGTGGCGAGTCACGGAGCGTAGAAGAGCCAACGCCATACCTTTGTGGTAATGTATTTATGACAATTCATAAATCCTTCAGCGCAGAAAATTGTGCCCAAGAGGTCACAGTCGATAAGGATCAACACCGATTAGTTTGGCCTAGGCAAAACTAGTTTGTCTTAAAATAGGGTTTGAGCGGTAACATGTATATGTATATAAAAACATAATCAGAAATATTTGCCCTAAACTGTGAAACCAGAATGCTCTTTTGAAGAAAAAACCAAAGAAAATTTTAAATAATAATAAAAGGAGACTTTCGATTATGTAGCCAAATTCATGCCAGAGACTCGGTAAGTAGTCAGGACCCAGGTTCAATGACAAAATGTACATTTCCTATACTAATAGAGTCGACGTTTTTCTTGACCAAGTATAGAGGCACAAAAAAAACGTATTTCGCAAACAGGGTCATTGAACCACTTACCGAGTCTCCAGTATGAATTTGGCTATATAAGCGAAAGTCACCTTAATACAGGTATCTGTAAATGAAACCAGATAATCTACTGATCATACTGTCATCATTCTAATTTCAACAACTTTCCAAACTTGTGGAAATTACAAAACAGGTTACTCATAATTTTGTATTTATTGGGTTTTTTTTTGGGGACAATTTTTTATTTATTTTCACAGTTGTTTATTTGAGAAAGTGGTTAAGGTGAGGTTATCCAGAGAAATCTGTCTTGCTCCAACGGTTTCATTTTAAATATGTTTATCTTGCTTAGCGGAAACGGACCGCTCAGAAAACTCGCGGTTTCGAGGTGTTTTCATTTATTAATTTGGAATTAGAGGGATGGGTTTTTAATATGACGGCCGTTTTATATCACATTTTTCACGACGTTTGTTTTAGTATACTTTTTATTGTCCAAAACTTAAAATAGCTCAAATGAAATGATATTCATATACATATCTTTACCATTTAATTGGATCGAGCAAAATGTAAGTAATCGTGTATCGAATAGCCGAAATATTAAGATCAAAGAGTGAAATATGACATATATTTTGTACAAAATTTGATCATCGCTATTCATTAGTTTAAAATTAAATTTGAAAGGAGACAAAATGGAATAACCCCCCGTTAAGTATTATTATTATATTATGGTTTAATTTAAACATACCTGTCCATTTGCACCCGGTATATTATCTAACAGAAAATGATTCTAGTGTAGATAAATAGTGTATCGTTGATTAAACATATTACAATTAAAATGGAAAAAATGCATTTTTGCTTAAATAAATTTTTCACTTTCCAAAGTGGTTGAATCGGCTGCCTTGACTTCTTTAGAAAAGTGAAAAGAAGCTTCGGTTGAATATAATCTAAGTAACCATAGCCAAACGCCTTTTTGTTTAATTTTGAATTTAACAAAACAAAATGAAATCAAAAACATATTTGTCACAGGTTGAGTGTCTACAATAGCGAGTTGTTTTTAGGGCAGTGTAGATTGTATTTATCTTAGAACCTTTATTATAGCACAATTAGCACACAAGTCACAAAATTATTATCATCAGCTGACGTCATAATATTTAGACATTTTGTTGCATAGTTATTATTTTCTGGCTTGTAAATAATCCAATGTTTATGGAATTACGCCAGCCGCATGGTATCGTCAGTTTATCAGACTATTTAAAATGTAAACAGCTATACAGAAATAAAAGATTGCTGATATTTACAAAACTGAATAAATATACCGCGCCAATTCATCAAGTTTGACTCCATCATACATCTTCAAGAACCTTCACTTTAATTTTAGTTTTAGTGCTGTCAAAAATAAATTTTATTCATTCCAAAATAGTTTTTTAGTGTTAACAACAGAATCTATAAGGTCCTACAATTAAAAGTGAAAAAAAAATTAACAAATGATAGAGTATCCCAGCACATTCCACCGAAAAAATATTTTTTTGCGCGTTCTTTTCATAGAAATTTAGTCAGCTGATTGAACCACTTTGTACTGGGAAGTGAAAAAATGATTTGAGCAAAAAATTTTTTCTTCTTCTGGAATTTGATCAGTTAACGATACGTGATCTACCCCAGAATTATTTTCACTTATTAATGTAGGACCTTTATAACTTTGGAAAAAATTTAGTTTTAACAGCACTAAATCGACTTTAATGTGTATGTATTACACTTTTTTTTATTTGGGCAAGCATACTTTATTTTTAGGAGAAAAGTTGTAGTTCGTAAATATTGCGGAAAACCACGCCCAGAAGGTATAAAGCCTTCGTAATTATTTGTCTACGTGCTTTTTCCAATGAGTTACAATTATGTTTCAACGAATCAACGATATTTCAGTAGAATACAAGTCTTAGACAAGATTACTTTATTTTCACTACATGTTCAAACCTATTTAGATTCCGGTATGCTTCATACATTTTCATTCCAAATATTTCACAGCTGAAGATCGTTTTTAGGGTTCCGTACCCGAAGGGTGCCAAATGGGACCCTGTTACTAAGCCTTCGCTATCTGTCCGTCCGTCCATCTGTCACAGGGGTCTACAGCTTCAACCGTAATAGGTAGACAGTTGAAATTTCACAGGGTAAGTTTTACTATGCTATGGCCTCTACCACGAAAAATAAAAAAAAAATTAAAAATATGAAAAAAGGGTATTTCCACACAAGAAACAAAAAATTCAATTTTTTCCAGGTAATGTGTTTCAGCTCTTTTTTTAAAGACATACGAGATTCAAATTTGTTCAGATTGTTACACATACTCTAAAGTAAAATGTTAAATAATACAAATATCGGTTCCGTACTCAGAGGATGTCGAATTATTTGACAGCCGCTTTTATTTTTGCAGCTTTATTGACGCCTTTATGTTGCTATGGTATCTATATTGTTGTTTTCTATAATGTTTTAGTGTTCCTCAACCGTTTTGTGTGGCAGTACGGAACCCTTTGTGCGCAAGTCCGACTCGCACTTGGCCAAATTTTTATTCTTGTAGATGCAAAGTAAAACACTTGCTGAATAAACTTCGCCTAAAGTTTGTAAGTTTTTTAAGGTTCGTCGCGTAGATCCGTAGCCATTTTTACATCAAGCAAGTCCAAGATGCGCAAACTGTTTCAAAGTCCCGAAGACCTGGTTCTGGAAGTCACGTTTTAAGGCAGACCATGGAAGTCGAAGGTGGTGTACAGTTGCTGCACTCGATGGTACACTTCGTCGCAGGATGCTAGCATCTGGGGCAGTATGGCGAGCGCTGCTGTAAGGCTTTCTTCTGACCCGAAAATCTGTTGAAATATGTGTGGTCAAAATACCTTCGTAAACAAAGTAGGGAAAATCTATATACCTATATAATACTAATAATAAGAAACGAAAAAATCATTATATGTACATATGACTAAATGAAATGGGTTATTAGTATTAAGAAGCCTGCAGTCGGCGGCGGTTTGAAGTCAGTCGCGCACGGGGTCCCTATGCTTGCTATTTCATTCTACATTCAAGTTCGGACTATAGAGCACTGACTGTTATTGGTTGGCCCGAACGTTCATTTCTCGAGCTCGTACGGAACTAACCGAACACGGTGTGAGAGACAAGCTAACGCGAGACAACTTTCATGTTGAAAAAACTCGAGAATGGTTTTGGTGGTTTCTATGATTTCAGGAGAAATATCCCAAAAAACGAAATGAAATAAAAATATTTTTGAATAGAATAAAATATACTATGCTGTGAAGCTAAAATTATTTGAGTTGTTGTATCGCTTCTAGGACATTCATCCATCCATCCATCCATCTATCAGGCCGTGTTCGTCCACTGCTGGATATAGGCCTTTCCCAAATTTCGCCACTCATGTCGGTCCTCCGTCCTCCTCATCCAGCCGCCCCCTGCAACGTCCTTCAGGTCGTCGGTCCAGCGGACACGAGGTCGGCCTACACTACGCTTTGCTGTACGTACATTACGTATTATCTAGGACGTATATTACGGTACATAAACATTCATCAAAATATGTGTAAAATCCAGGACTTTTATACGCTTGTAACTTTTGTCTGTATAATTATATGTTTTGATAAATGTTTTAGGTTCAAGTCATGGATATTGTATGGGATATATGTAGAAAAAGAAAAAATGATAAGCAAGTACCTATAAATAAGGATATGATCAGCGAACTGCACTAGTATGGGAGTTGGGGCGAATAGAGTCCCCTTAAGGCCACACTTATTTTTATTTTTGTCTGTCTGTATGTTCTGTTTTAACTCGGTAACCACTCGACGGATTTGGATGCGGTTTTTTTATTATCATCGTAGTGACCTTAGTCAACACTTAGGCTATAAGGGGTGTTCATAAAATAACGCCCAATACAGAAAACGGGTCAAAGATTGAATAAACACGGGCGGAGCCGCGGGCAATTTGATGTAATATACTTATAAAAAAGACTTCATGAACCTTAGAACAGTAGGTATTCGTTAACAGTAGGAGTGCAAAGAGACCTTGAATGAATCAGACTATTATATCAAATGCTCTAATTGACTTCCGATCGGTGAATGTTAACACAATACAACATGGAAATGAAATGAATACTTTATTTTTGCAATGTAGGTACATAAATACACTTATCGCACGTTAGAATATATTAAATAAGTAAAATGGTTAAATTTAAAAGAGGAAAATACAATATATTATATTAGGATTTGGGTACGTATATATTCATAATAAGTTAATACACGTACATAAACTACATTAAAGGTATATTTAATGGACTCGTTGAGGAATTTCAAATTTTCCGTTCCCAACTCGTCCCACCATACTTTTTACAATAAAATAAGCGAGAAGTAATGTCAGGGAGAAATGTGTTTTATGTTTATTAGTATGTAATCAGATACAGATTATCTATTTTATGCTTGTTTAAATTTTATAAGCAACTACAAAGTAACAATTGTTTTTTCCTAAAACATGAAAGGATAGCACTATTTTCATTCTCTCTCACAAAGGATTATATTCTTTCTCATATAGTTAAATTGGCATTAAACTTTTGTCGCGTACTACCATAAATTACATTTAATTAATACGTTTTATTCAAAAATGAAGAGCAATTATATTTTTTGTATTTGGGAATACTCGATTGTTGGTAGATGTAAGTAAATAAGACTGATTCTTTTATTGTAGAATTTTTAAAGTAATTATTGCAATCACTTTGGTTTATAAATGATGTTGATTTTTTAAATTATATTTCAAGAATATTTTTGTCTTATAACTACTCATTTTACCTCTGATGAAAGTTTTGTTTGCGTCTGTACTTTACCAACATAAAATTTTAAGAAAAAACATAGTGGGACGAGTTGGGAACGGAAAAAATATTTAATTTGAAATTCCTCAACTCGGCCCATTGGGACGAGTTGGCAGTGGGACGAGTTGAGGAACGAGCCATTTAATGTTTACAATTATATATATACCTACTATATGATGATGATAGCTAACCATATACTGAATACTAATACGTTACATATATAAATATATGCCTAACTCCGTCCATTCGATTAGTCTTGCTAAGAAGAAGGGCAAGAAACTTAGCAAGATCATGTCTTTTTTTTCGATCATCATTATTATAATAATAATACAACATTGTTTTAGTAAAGAAATAGAAAGTACAGGACAAGAGAAAGTCGGATAATCAGGCCAAAAATTGTAACTTAATATAAAAAAAAACAAAATGAAATTATTATATCATCTCTTTATCCTCCTGTTCTATCAGTCCTCTTTTTTACAGTCACAATAAATTTTATACATTTATCTATAAAATAGCATATTGAAAACAATGTATGTGAATTTTTGTATTGCAACAACCCTTAGCCTTGAAATAATTTAAGTACCTACATACAATAAAAGGTTCGAGATGAATTAACACCATGCATTTTTATCTTCCAAATATTCACGAATACTAGAGTAAGCTTTCTTATAAAGACTTTTCTTAACAAAACTTTTCTTAACATATTTTTTAAATTTATTTTCTGAAAGATCAAGTATTTCCTTTGGTATTTTGTTATAAAAACGAATACTATAACCAACAAAGGAAGTACTTGTTTTGTGGAGCCTCAATTCTGGAGCAGCAAGTTTATGTTTATTTCTGGTACCTATAGTGTGGCTTGCACCGACCCGTGGAAGCACATTGGTGTTTTTTCTAGCATACAAGATGTTTTCATATATAAATTGGCTAGTTACGGGTAGGATTCCTATTTCCTTGAAATTTTCTCTCAGTGACTCACGACATTTTAAGTTATAAATGGCTCTTTTTTAAGAATAAAAACAGCTTCTATGTCAGCACCTCTACCCCAGAGTAGGATACAATACGACATAATACTATGGAAGTAGCTAAAATACACAAGTCGTGCTGTGGCTATATCAGTTAATTGTCTAATTCTTCTAACAGCAAATGTAGCTGAACTAAGTCTACACAGTATTTTATATGTAAACCCCATTGTAGTTTATTGTCTACAGTAATTCCAAGGAATTTTGTGTCATTTACTGGTTCTAACTTGGTTCCATCCAGATATATTTCTACATTTACTTGTTCTACATTAGGTAATGTAAATTTAATACATTTTGTTTTCTTTGCATTAAGCACTAAATTATTAACTGTGAGTGAACCAATTTAGGACTTGAGACAGAGAACAATTCACATGGTCTAGAGTATTTAAATGTCTTTTCACTTTAAAAATAAGTGATGTGTCATCTGCGAATAGTACTTCGGTTAAGTCCTGCACTAGGTATGGTGATCATTCACATATATTAAAAATAGCAGAGGTCCCAATATCGAGCCTTGAGGTACACCCATCTTAACATTGGAACCCGAAGATTTAACACCATTTATGTCTAGTTTCTGAATACGATCAAGAAGGTACGATTTTACTAAGGCAAGAGATTCACCACCAATGCCGTGATGCTCCAATTTGCGTAAAAGGGTTGTATGGTCAACGCAATCAAATGCTTTAGGGAGGTCACAGAACACACCAAAAGCATCCTGTTTCCCCTCCCAAGCATCATAAATATGTTTAATGAGAGCAACACCAGCATCAGCGGTAGACCTTCCCCTAGAAAATCCAAATTGTTGACTGTGGAGGAGTTCGTTCTGGTTGAAGTGTGACAGTAGTTGATTTAGAATGATCTTTCCAAACACTTTACTCAAAACTAGTAGTACTGATACCGGTCTAAAATTTGATGGATCTTCAGTCTCACCAGCCTTGAACGAAGGAACCAGTCTACTATATTTCATTAAATCCGGGAAATTATTGGGAAATTAGAATCAATAACTGTGTTGATTGAAGCGTGGCACGAATTGTAAAGACTTCGACCATAGAAATACAAAAAAGTCGGAAGGAGTTTCGCCAACCAAAAACTGAAGCACCCATAGTAAGCCTACTTACATGTACGCACGAGCCCGGCACACATTCACATCATAGTAAGCCTGATTGCATAGTAAATTCACTCACACACTTGCAAATGCCGCCATTGGTATGCTTCAGTAATGGCTTAGCGGCGACTCCGTCCCCTTTCTTATTCGTCTATGACTTCGGCAAATAGTACTTACGAATGAATCTTTGTCCAATTAAACTAATTGGTATCTACTGTCCTGAACTATCACGCGACAGGCCTTCGAACACAAATAATCAACTTAAAATATTACATCTACTACAAAATTGACGAGATTCCAAAACAAACTTTCATAAAATACAGGCCACTTTTCGTAGTTTAGTACCAAAGACAAAAACCGGTCCATTGCGAAAAGGACCGGTGCACTGAGGGTTCCGTACATACCGTATAAAACACATACTTATATTAAATTTTATATCATTGCTTTATAGAAAATCAGAAATTATTATCATAGTTTCGATAAGAGTAATGTGTATTCTTCACTACCCGATGCTGTAACAGGTGACGGTAGGGCAATAAGTCTTAAGAAACTCGTCTTGAATACACTAAGCGCCCTCTAGGCACCAAGAGGCTCACTACTAAGTGAGCATATCTATACATATCGTTGCGGTATGGGAAAGCACATGGGTAAATTCGCAGGTTGTGTTGAGAACTGGATAGCTTAGTGGAAGAGCAACCGCCCGTTAATCGAGAAGTCCCGGTTCAGAGCTCCTCACGTCCAGATTTACTTTTCTGATTTTCTACACCGCAATGATATAAAATTTAATTTGTTATCTCCTTCCCATGGATAACTCGCCAAGCGTTTAAAATATAGAAATTTATTTCTATCATAGTTAGAAACTTATATCACGTGCGTTATGCTGGTCCAACTTAACTTAACACTTGCGATCCAATAATCTTTGTATCCAAACGAAAAGTGCTATAGCTTTTAATGGTGATCAATTTGTATGAAATTGATTACGTAAAGGGAAATAACTTTTTTTACGTTGAGTTAGAAGCCTGATTTTTTTTAACAGCATCATCTGAGAGATGTGTAAGTTTCAACTTGATATCTCTCATGGGGCCCAAGAAAAAGGGACTTGATATTCAGACAGAAACACAGACAGACAGACAACAAAATGAACCTATGGGTTTAGTTTTTTTCATTTTGAGGTACAGATCCCCAAAAATTAGTTTTAAATAATATATTGAGTGCCGAGGTGTCGTTTTAAAAAGCTACCTCTAGCTAAGGATTCTACCATTATTTTTAATTATCAAATTACCATGTCACCATTAATTTACATTAACCACCTAACCTCCTATGTTTCTAAAGCTAAAACTTTGTTTTTAATAGGTAACAGTTTAAGCAAAAATTAAAATAATCAAGTGGTTACTAGAACTTTCTTATGATAAAACTGAAGAGTTATTGACTGTGTTAAAGTAAAGTATGTCAGTTATTAATATTTTATAATTGTTTCCTTTTTAGTTAATGTATCGTAATACTAAATAAAGACATATGCAATGGGTAATTATTTTATCCCCAATTAAACTGTGTTTATATAGACAAACATATACATATATGTATCAATATATAGGTATATATATTATTATATTATTTATATTTATTTATTTATTATTTTTTAAGACATACTAAATTTTAACTTTTATTATATAAGATTTTTAGAGCACCTTGTATATATTATTATTTTTAATATTCATGTATTTTTACAAATTGTATTTTATACTATCATAATCTAAATGATGTAAAGATATTTATTTAAAATGTGTTTCCCAAAATCACTATTACGGAAATTTCATTTAAATTTTAACGTAACAATTATGCCTAACGTCCTGTCTACTCCTCTCCGAACTCAATTGGTCTATACACAATCACTAAGCATCACCTCCTACCCTACGCGACATAATTACCTATTTTGTTAAACAACATCACAGAATCTCCGCCGGACAGGCCCGGCCTAGCGCGGAGATTACAGTTAATTTAATAAATACATTCATTTAATACCTAATACATGCTAACCATCGTGTAAATTGTAATTAAGTACTTACAATAACTGAAATTGTGTTTGTGTAATGTGTTAAAATCGGATGTACCCTCTTTTTCTAACTGCCTAGTATGTAAGATTTTTTCTTTTTGGAAATAAATATATTTTGTATTTGTATTTGTAATATGGTTTGTAGATATTGATTTATAGAGATTACTAGAAAATTGCAGGATGTTTTATTAATTGCTAAAAAATATATTTTGTATGAAAAAGATTAATTTGGTAGACTGATTGCTCACTGTAGAATAGAACAGAACCCTAATTGTGCAAGCCCCATTTACTCTCTGCCTATTTGTTTTATTACAACTATTCTGAATGTCTTACCTTTCTGAGTAAATCTGGCCGGTGAGGAAGAGCATGCATGGCTAGAGTGGCGGCCTTACGAATGTACCACGGATGGAATTCAGCTAATGTTTCATTGTACGAGTTCTGACAGGCTGTACAAGTGTTCAGCTGATCGTCTGCCTCGCTGAGACGTTTTAAAAACAACCGTATGAAGTCTGGAAGAGATGGAAAATTGAGTGTTTACTATAAATCATAGACTAAATAATACTTTAAATTCAACATTATAAAGGTTGAAAATTAACTCTCTAGGGTTATTGAACTCCATCAATCAGAATCAATGGTAATAGAACTCAAAACCGTAAAAAACGTTTTTATTTCTTTTAAATTTATGTTTTGGTTTTTCAAATTTCGAAAAAATGGCCATCCTACGCAGTGGTGGTAAATAATGCACATAGGTTATGTGGAGCGTTCTCTCTATGCTGTCACCGGAGTATTTGTGCTTCTATGGCGGTTGATATCTTTTTTATCATGACAAAAGTAACAAAGACATTAATTTTTTGTTTCGAACATAGAACAGATTCCTTTGTTATAGCTAGAAGGTTCATTTTAAACTTGGGCTTTTCTCATTATTTTTATTTGTTTATGGAGTAAATACAGCTTTGTTTGACTAAATAACTATGTATAATATAAACAAGTATACCTAGTCGGTCCCTAAGTTCTGTCACAATTTTTTTTTATAAAATTAAAAGTACTGAACCAATTTTACTAACAATAGGTATATCAATTTAAAGTACATTTCATAAGGATTAAAAATAAACAAGAATTATTCGAAATATCTGCCCTTATTCTCGATACAGAACCTTAATCGCCTCGGCCAGTCATCTATGGCATCTATATTTGTATATATTTCAGAGACTGCTTTTCTTAAAGATGACTTTAGGGGGTCTCCAAATTTTTGTGGGATTTAGCACAGACATTCTCCTCTAAGTCCTGCCAAATTTTATAATCCAAAGTATTAAGGTCGGGACTGGAGGAAGGCTCGAAAGTTACGCTCGAATCAAGCCTGAGTCGATCTCGGTTTGGGTGCTGGCGCAGAATCTTGCTGGAACACCTATGTCCTGAAACTAGGGTATTGGGCAGGCCTTTCCCAAGCTGACCCAAAACCGTCTCTTGACACACTTTTGCGCTAGTTTTGACACCTTTTTCACAATAATGAACCTCAGTTGGCCCGTAATACGACACACCTAGCCCAATCATCACCGATGATGGATGATGGCCATGCTGCAACTGTGGAACTCTTTTTGCGGCTTCCTCTGAGCTGCTAGCACATTATCATTCTGTTTGTTGTATTTTTCCTTATTGTCGAAATTTTTTTCGTCTGTAAACAGGATATCACGGTTTTTTGCATAGGTACCTACCACCGTACCAACTCTCGAGATGTTTTAAGCCTCATGGCTTCTATAAACTTTGTTCACGGTTTGCCTACTAACACCCATCTGCAAAGCCATCAACTTCTTTTTTCGGACAGGATTTCTTCTTATGGTGTTTTTGCGGAACGTAGCCGTCTGGTTCTTTTTTTGTCATCGACGCAACACATTTCATTGTACCTATCGAACCTAAACGTTATTTTCAACTTTTCAAGCAACTTGAAAATTGTACTTGGAGAGTGCCCACAGCGGTGCAACACTAATACTACTGCCTAATATTACTACTCTCGGTTCTCTTTCAACATCCACTTGTTTTTTGTTTTAATATTTTCATTGAAAATTCAAAATTGAAATGCTATAAAATTTTCATAAAATCATGTTCGATTTATAAAAATAATGTGCCTATGACAGAACTTAGGGACTGACTAGGTAGATATATCTATTTCCTTGTCATTCTCATGGATAGGATTAGATGAGTAAGAATTAAGCAGATTAAGAGGGTAATAAAGCCGATTCTGAAGGCTTATTTAGTGCTGTCAAAACAAAATGGTTCTTTAGTGTTAACAGAAGCTATATTACTATAGAAAAATATAAGTTTTGACAGCACTTTATCTAAAATTAAAGATTTCAGGACATCTATTACTACCTTTAAATAGGCATGCATGTGCAATCTTAAAAATATAAAAGACTGAGTGGAAAATTGATTATAATTAAATCTAAAATAAAAGATTGTCTATATTGAAGAAGTATTCAAAAGTATGATGGTAAATTAGGTGCTGGAAATTTTAAATTACTTACATGTAAATGTGAAATGGCCCTTAAACACTTTCTTTACTTTATATTTATTCAAAATATAACCATTAAAGTAGTTGCTCTTTCGCCTTTTGTTTCCACTCTAACTACTAAAAACACCTGTTTATGTATTTTGTTTACTTTATTCATTCATTATAAAATAAATAATAATAATAGCATAACAACTCTTGGTTCTATTTTATATGCACTCACAATTATAGCACAAGACACATTTGTGTAAATATCGAAGCTATCACATAGATTACAGTGAATGCAGAACTGTAGACCAGTCTCTGTGTCCAGTGCCGAAAGCCCCGGAATTGATAGTAAAAGGTAGGTGGTACACACAACCCAGACTGAAGATTCCTAACTACTTTTATTCAATACACTATTTACAATACTTATTTTGTTTTTGATGCTCTTATATTTTAGTAATCTAGGTCAAGTAGTTACCTAAACCTCTGTGCAAGCGCAGCATAGTTCTCGACCCAGAAACAAAGCCATTCTTATCGTGTAAACTCGTTTCCTTCTCAAACTTCATCATTTTTTTGAACGATTCATAGTATATTGCATTGTCTGATTCTCTGTGCTTTTCCATTACTTTTATCTTACTTCTTACATCGCTGCTTACAAATGAGAACACTGAACCGATGAGATTTAAGAATCTGAGGATTAATTACGATAATTAGGTATTTCCATATGGATAGAACAATAAAGGAGAGAGCACGAGATTACATACTTTACGAGTTCGTTGTATCCATCGATATAAGCCTCAATAACCACGTCATCTTCTTCTTTCAAGCTTCTTTGAAAACTTTGGTGGACATGTTTCAGGTCTAGGGTGGTCTCGTTGGACATTTCTGTTAGAAAAATAAAATAAAATTAATTCAGTATGTACAGAAGGAATGTAGATAGCAACTCCGTTACGTTGATTGATCATTGCTTGACATTTTTCTTTTTAATTTAATTAATGAATGTGAGTGAATGAAAAATTTAAAGGTTTTTTTTACTACAATCCACTGATCTATAATATTATATGGAGTGCGGTTATGACTTTAAACAGAATAATTAACTTCAGCTATTGACATCGTTGTACACATTTTGCTTACGAAAACTGATGATAGTGCTTTTCCATATGAACAACTTTTACTATAGAGCCAACCCTGAAATCGTGAAAAAAATATCAGCTGTTCCATAGAAAAGTTAAATACCACATACATACCACAGGGCCACAGCGGGCTGTATGTTCGACAGGCCTAATAAAAACTAATTCCGAAGCCATTATGAAGTTCACAGTTTTTCTATTGCTGATTAATTAGAGTTTATCGATTGTCGGGAAATCCCCTAAAAAACAAAATTGTCAAAATTTTGTTCACAGATTAACGAGATTGGGTGCAGTTATGCGTTATGATTTTAAACAGAATAATCACCCTCAGGTAATAATTACCTATATATCTGTGAGCTATCGTTGTAATGTCGGTCACGAAAATAAACCAAATAAACACATTCAACCACCCCCGTAGTCCCATGGTCGTTCGTTGTGAACTGAAGGTAGCCGCACAACACGTTTGGCAGCCCATTTTTCCTAACGGTTTTTGACATTTGATGAGGCTCGTGACCGAATCATGGGTGTTTATTGTAGAAAATTATAGTTTATTGTGGACTCATAACCGCACTCAGTGATACTCTTCATATTATTGGTAGTTTTGACGGTGTTTTGATTTGACGTAACCAGAACGAGACACACTTTCGGCAGGATTGGGTTCCTTAACTGAGGGCAGGATCTCAGATAAAGAACGGCAGGAAGGATGTAGTTTCTCTTCTTTCTTGTATTGGTTTATTGTGTAGAAAAAACTGATGATAGTGAAGGCAGATGTGTCATACGGCAAGAAAAAACTGGTAATAGTAACGAATATATCGTATTTGGAGACTCAACATTGAATTTAATTTTTATAAAACGGACTGTTTTATTTAATAGCTAGCTTGCAAATATTAATTTTATTCAGTTTAATGTTCTGGATAAATCATTAGATTTATTATTTTCATTGTAATTATATATGTACTTTATAACTTTTATCCTGTGCTTTTGTCGCACTTCTTGGTTTGATGGTCAAAGTACGAGTTTTTTACTCTTGGGTCCTAGAAAAATTTTATAAGATCTGGCAGCCCTTGTTTCACTCACTCACACGCACAGGGTTCCCAACTGAGGGGTTTTCCCCCTAAATTTAGGATGGAGAATGGGTTTTTTTTAGGGTGCTAATATTTTTAGGGGTGAATTTAGGGGGGTTATGACTATATCAATAATTAATTAGTCTTTTGATGAGTTACAAAAAGTTACATCTAACAAAATATCTCGTTACTTTGATTGGGCAAGCTAGATAGCGCTTCTCAAATTTATTTTTGTTTTCACTATCAGTTTTATTTATCTACAATACTGTATGATGGTCCGATTCTTTCTGCATAGGAATGGCGGATCTAGTGTCGATTAAATCATCGAAAAATATTTTTTTACGTTTATTTAACAGTCAAAATGTATGACTTAAAAGTACTTCAAATGAAACTGATTTTCGTCAACCTACTGAATTTAAAAAAATACATATTTAATATAATATTTTATAAACATAACAAAAATGTTAAATAGGAAAAAGAGGAAAAAAATTACTCAAGATATATTTTGGGCCCTATACTACTCGGCCCGGTTTCAGTTGAGATGTAGGTGAAGGGCTCGAAATATTTATATCTTGAGCAATTTCTTTTTCCTATTTATAATTTTTGTTACGTTTATGAAATACACAATAAAAACCTTATAAAAGAGCATATTTTATTTTTTAAAGCTTTAGATAGTTTTCTTTTTTTGGGGGTTCTTACAATTTTATTAGTTTTGGCTATTTTAGCCGAAATTTGGTTTTGGCTAAATAAAAATTATATTAATATTTTGGTTTTGGTTAGGGGGATTTTTTTATTAGTGGCAACCCTGCTTACTCGTTCATTCATTTCATTCGTTCTGTCAACTTTTCTTATCCGGTCCGGATTCCGGATTCTTCATTTGTGGTTTTGTTAGATTATTTTTACAAAAATAAAGTTTCTAATTTATGCAGTGATATGATACCACAAAATTTCATCTTCACAAGTTCACAGGTGCTCGCATAACTTCCTAAAAAGCGCGCATGTAAGTTGTTTTCTCTCCCGCTACGCTCTACTTTCTCAAATCATAATCACAAATTTTAGACTCAAATTTTATCAGCAGTATAGATTATTATCCTTTGGTATATATAAGACTCCATATACGTACAAAGAAAATGTAGGTATTATATACAAAGAAAACCGAGATGAAATAACACCTACCCTCCTATCATTAAAATAACAAACAACTTTGTCATGCCTCTTAAACACAGGCTATGCCCATCAATGGCCACAAAGATGGATAACCACGAGGAGGAGTCGTTCATAATCCTGGGCACGTCTCCGGGCACCAGTCTGGATGTGAAGTGCAATGGCATTCCTGTTGGCGACTCACCAATGAACAAAGCAGATATGGAGGATGCAATGAAAGAACTCTCTGAAGAAGCAAACATGGCCTTCAAAGCTCATTTCAAATTTGGGGATGGTGTGAGTATTATCTTTGTAATAGTATTTATAAATAGGTAATATTGATGTTCCCTACAGTTTGCATCAAACTTAAATGCATATGGCTGAAATAAAATTAATTATGAGGAAAACAAAAATTATGATTCTACTATCAACAAATACATTAAATCGGTTTATTTGTCTCATTTTGTTGATCTCCATGCTACCTATATTGATGATACTTATAAAAATGCTGTTTTATTTTATATTAGCTTTTGCCCGCGATTTTGTTCGCGTGGGTTTCGGTTATAAATTCGAATCAGACTTCCCATAGATTTATAAAATAGCCTTTGCCGTTTGCGTCTATTCAATCTTTGCCCTGTTTTCAGCTTGGGCATTATTTAGTCTATATGTTGACCAGGGTAACTACGATGATAATAAAGAAAACCCCATGCAAATCCGTGGAGTGGTTCTCGAGCTACAAAATTGTTTATTCAATCCTTGCCCCGTTTTCGGCTCGGGCGTTATTTTATGAACACCCCTTGTAGTCTATGTGTTGACCAGGGTAACTACGAAAACCGCATGCAAATCCGTGGAGTGGTTCTCGAGTTATAAAACCGTTTATTCAATCTTTGCCCCGTTTTCAGCTTGGGCGTTATTTTATGAACACCCCTTATAGTCGATGTGTTAATAAAGGTGACTACAATGATAATGAAGAAAACCCCATTCAAATCCGTTGATGGGTTCTCGAGTTACAAAAGCGTTTATTCAATCTATGCTCCGTTTCGGGCTTGGGCGTTATTTTATAAACACTCCTTATAGTCTATGTGTTGACCAGGGTCACTACGATGATAATAAAAAAACCGCATCCAAATCCGTTCAGTGGTTCTCGAGTTAAAACAAAACATACAGACAGACAGACAGACAAAAATTCTAAAAATTGTTGTTTCGGCCTCAGTACAGTAACAATAACCCATTTCATTTAAAATTTCGCGAAAATATTCAATGTACAGACACGACTTTTTTACTGCTTTATTATGAGTATGTATAAGATTTCGCTAAGGCAAGGATCTTTGTGTAGCCTGTTCGTCAGTAATTTACTTATTGAAGATGTTCTGTGCGAACATTCGAGGCTGCTTGGCAGAGACACCTTGGCGTTGTCCAAGATGAAGTATTAGTCACGGATTGGTTCATAGACTTAGCATATACTGTCGTATAGACCAACTGACAGCCCAAAAACGCGTGACGAAATTTGATTTGTCATTGTGTGCGTTGACTAGTGATGTGCAGTTACCATTCAAGAACTAATTGATGTGTTGTCGATAGTAAATATTTTTAACCACTTGAAGGCCAAGTTTTTGTGAAGGTACGAAACTTAACAATGTCAGAAATTAACTAATATTTTGTCTTTGGATAGTGTGAAAGCATGTTTTCGGAAAAAAGTTAAACCTGCATTTACAATAGTTTCACATTATTTTGTTGGATCTTGTATGCAAAATGTAACAAAGCCCAAATATCTCTGAAGAGCTGATTCTCTATCCATAAAATTGAATTATATTCCCCAATAAACAGGTCCCCGAAATCACTTTTTAACGTTATGAAATACATTATTGAAATTTACTTTGACATTGGGCTTAAATATGAATGTCAATTTAGGAATATATGTTAGGAAACTGTTTGATCGGAGCCAATTAAATTATTGTTTTGTTTAAAATTTTGCTGGTTAAGTAAATAATGAATTACCTATTTAATGAAATTTTTCATATATTTATTTACACTTTAATAAAGTGTAAACCTTAGGATGTCGAAGGGCGGTGGAGTTATATCACTTCGTTCCTCATGCAACAGTAAACATTGTAAATAAATTTTATTTCTTTTCTCTGCAAACCCATCGAACACAAATACATTTTTGCGCATGACTGTATTTTGAGATCGACCGAATGTGGACGCGCCAAGTACTTTACCCGTCGCGGCCGCCCGCGCCGCACCACATACCTATCACCAATTTGGTCGCTAATTCGCCCACTGCGCAGGTACATCGCTCGGAGCTCTTTTTACCTGCGTTGACTTAAGGGGGTAACTTTTTACCTCGGTACAAAATGTACATCATAATGTGTTTTAAAGCAACTTGCGGAAATAGTTTATTAATACACAGCGCCGCGCGACGCGACTCGTGTGCTCGCGACATGCGCCCCCGCGTCGCGCGACCCAGCGCCGCGAGCCCCCTCGCCGCGCTTCCCAGCGCCGCGCGTCCCAGCGCCACGCGCCTCCGCGCCGCGCTCCCCCGCGCCACGCGCCCCCGCGCCGCGCATCCCCGCGCCGCGCGCGCCCGCGGTACCCGCGTCGCGCGCGCTCGCGCCGAGCAGGACCTAACACCCGCGGTTCCTCTCTGAGTAGAGCCGAGCTCCTCCCTGAGTCGAGCCGTGCTCCTCGAGAGTAGAGCCGCAAACACCACCGGACACCGGTGTTGTTTACCAAAGACATGCCCATAGTAGTGGGCATCGGAAGACGTCTCAGCAAGGGGGCACCCGCCCCGACGCTGAATACCCACGCCCCAGAGGGGATGTGTGAGATTACCACTGTGTGTGTTTATTAATAATAAAGTCTTCACAAAAGAAATACGTATTTTCATGTATAACATTTTGTTTCGTGTTCACAGTTGTAATGTAATGCAGCTAAAACGTAACGCATAAAATTTAATAATTTTCATGTGATCACCTAACTATTAACAAGCAGTTTGCGCGCATTGCTATAAAACGCATTTATTGCAATCTTTTTATTCAAAAATAAGGAAAACAATATTATGATGTGCATTTTGCACCGAGATCCTCCGTTACCACCTTAATACACATGTCAAAACAAAACGTCCAACAGGTTTAATGCCTTGATAGTCAAAAAAAACAATCGTTAAAATATACAGTTGTTCCTATGAACGTAATTGTGTCAGAATGTACAGTTTAACGCAAATCTAACATTGATTTTCATTGTAATTTTCCAGGATAAGTATCGATAACGATATCGATAAATTTTGAGTCTATCCCTAGCGTACATGGAAATTATCTTGATGAAAAATCTATCCACCAAAATCACGTAAATTATCAACAACGTAATCATGCAAAATAACAAAATTAACTAGGTACACGATTAAAATAATTTCATACTTTAAAACAGAATATAATGGAAATTCAACCAAAAATAAACGCGTAAGAGCAATGGTGACGACCTGAGAAATTACCTGTGAAATGTGCAATTATCGGGGTTATTACTTACAGAACAAGTAACCATTGTTGATGATAATTGTATGACACAAAATAAATACCATTAACTGCACAAAAATCCACAAATCTGAAGAGCTCTTTCGTTGCGTGCAGAATAGTGCAGCCCTGTCATTAAAAACCGGTTACGGTGTCATTTAGGTTCGCTTTCCTTTTTTATCTTCTGAATATATAAAAAACCGGCCAAGTGCGTGTCGGGCCACGCGCAATGTAGGGTACCGTAGTTGCCCAGTACATATAAGTTGGTCTACTAATACAGACTGTGCCAAACTTCTGGCCCCATACATTATAGGGGGCCAAAAGTTTGGCGCGACCTGTACTCGTAAACATGTAAAGTCTACTTAGCTGTGATAGTTTTCCTTTTAAATTCATTATATACTACTTCTCTGAATTTTTGCACATTTCTATAAACAACCGTTTGGCCGGCAGGGGGGGGGGGGGACGCTCCACTCTAACTAAAATTTTCACTTTAAAGCTTGATATTTCGCCAACGGATCTCTAAATCAAAAATGGCTTTCACACACCCACAATGTTTTAAACGGCCTATACAACGACACTACGGGATAGACAAGAAAAAAAAATCATCCCCAGTTTAAGTGAAAGAGAGGTACCACTAAAAAAATTTTTGTTCAATATTTTGTTTTACCGTTTTGTTGGCGTGATTAATATTTATATCCATGCCAAATTACATCTTCATAGTACTAATAGTCTCTGCGCTAAGTCGCGGACGGACAGACGGACATGGCGAAACTATAAGGGTTCCTTGTCGGACTACGGAACCCTAAAAAGCAAACCTGACTGACTCATCTATCAACGCACAGCCGAAACTACTGAACGGATTTCGCTGAAATTTGGCATACAGATAGTCGTAATGACGTAGGCATCCGCTAAGAAAGGATTTTTGAAAATTCGCCTTCTAAGGGGTGAACCGAACTCCACGCGCACGAAGTCGTGGGCAAAAGCTAGTCTTGCTATATTGCCGTAAAGGATTTTCTTCTATCTCGCACACTATGTTCGTCCTTACGGCAGTATATCCTAAGTCTATGGATTGGTTATCTAAATGGTGTTATTATAAATTGGGCCAATCACAGTGCAGAATTGCAATGTTTTAATATTATATTATATAACATTGTGTGTATAACATCCGTTTTTGATATCGTACAAACAATTTAGGCATTTATAGAACCGTTTTCGATGCTATAATTATGTTATTGTGCTACGGGGGTAGATGATAGTAGTTTATGAAACTGGTATACTATAAAGGGTATTAAAACCGAGTAGGCGAGTTTTTGAAATAGTATCACATGAGTGTTTAAATTAAATTCTTAGTTATTTGCAGTTTCATAAACTACTATTATCTAACCTCATATCGTAAAATCCTCATTACGAACCCAAAACTACTGGCATAATAAAAAACATTTTTCATGAACGCCTCTAAAAAATTAAAAAATTTAATTATAGTGTAGGTCTCCGAACAACATAATGCTATAAAAAACTTTTTCTGAGATTACAGTACATGTGAAGGCAAAGGGAACTTAGCCCAAACAGACATGTTTGAGATTTATTGTCTATGGCTTACGGTGCCCGCCTTCGGTCTGTCAATGGATTAACTGTTTGTTGCGCCATAGTTTTCGAGGAAATGTATTTATTACTTACTGTGGTTTTATAGGCCGAAAGAATTATTTTGCCCTAAAATTACTGACAGCAGGGATGGGGATGATGATATTTGACTCCACCTGACATTCTGGAAATAACAACGGAAATTACGAACACTTTTAGAACAAAACTTTTACAAGAACTATCAAAAATGGCTAACGAAAAATTTTCCAACATTATGAAAACAGGTTAGTAGGCATAAGTTTAGATAAAGTAGTGTATGAAACTATACATAATTAGGTATTAAAACACTCGTGTTCTATTAAAAAACTCGCCTTCGGCTCGTTTTTAACTGACACTCGTGTTTTTAATAACCTTTTTATGTACCAGTTTCATAAACTACTATTATCTACTCTACTCCCATACTACAATAATTTGCAAATTTTAGGCTCCATATTTTATTTTAAATTTTAGAGCTAGATGGAGAGGATCTAAGGCTGACAAGGCCTTAATAAGGAGTTTTTAGTTTATATTGGTATGCAACTTCATGCATAATAAACACTTGAAAAAAAATGGTTTTGTCCATCCCTCCCACTAATATTATAAATGCGAAAGTTTGGATGTATGGATCGATGTTTGTTACTCTTTCACGCCGTAGCTACTGAACCGATTCGGCTGAAATTTTGCATGAATGTAGTTCTAGACCTGAAATAGGACATAGGCTACTTTTTATCCCATAAATCAGTTTCCATTGGATGAAAATGTGATTTCAAGTTTCTATAGAAAAGTGATGTGCCTTTATGCCGTACCCATTGAACCGATTGGGCTGAAACTTTGTACAAATAAAATTGTAGATCTAGAATAGGACAATAATTACTTTTTATCCCATAAATCAGTTCCCATGGAAAAGCTATATAAGAGATATACAAAATGGGAAACACAGAGGCGCATAACACACACATTTCACCAGCTATGTTTACTGTAGGTAACAGTCCGAAAATATTGACAGATTTTATAGTAGTACACAAAAACTAATTCAACGCGGGTGAAACCGCGGGCAAAAGCTAGTAAAAGTCTATTATCTGAACATGTTATGAACAAGTAAATTGTTTTATTCATGGAAATCTGATACTGTATCATTTTCAAACTAAATATTAATTATCTCACTGATAAAATACTTTTTAGTAAATTAAATTAATGTTTGTACGTAAACAAAACATTTTCTTTTAAACTTGTTTTCCTTGGTAATTTGACCAAACATGATTTTAATTAATGCAAGAAGATAACATTTAGGTACCTACAAAATTTGTATCTTAATCACCAATGTCTTTTACTGACTCGTTGCAAATACAAATCAATATCCATTATGGTTACCTACCCATTTGATAGGGTGATGCATGATATCTTGCATCAGCTAATAAACTGTTTTATCAGTACCTATCACCGAATGAAACATCTTGGGAAAGTACCCAGTATAGCTGGCATTGATGACACGAATAGAGAAATTGTACCTCTCGAAGAAACGTTTGACCAATGGACACGCTGGACGAGTCGTTTTATTATCGAGTTGACGATCACGTGATAAAGCTTACCTGCGTTTCCATTGGTCAAACGTTTCTTCGAGAGACAAAACTTCTCTATTATTTTCATCCATGGTAGCTATGCAGATTTTGTTTGTTTTGTATTCTAAATTCTATGCTAGCAAGTCTTCCTAAAAATTACCCCATGAAAATAGTGCCGAGCACATGCTTAGTATGGTATCGACTCCTGTGGTGTTTTACTATCATTATAAATCGGCCAATCACAGCTGGCCTAGTGTCGAAATACGAACCAATCATGTGCCTTTTGCCCTTTTGACTGTCTAGTATCATTTTCGAGTGAAAATTTGTTAGAAAGTCGTCTTCTATGTTTTTAAGATTTCGTACTCCAAAATGGGACCCTATTACTTAGCCTCCGCCGTCTGTGGAAGAAATCGCTCTGAGCGATAAGACCGCCCTTTCTGATAAAATGTTATTACTTGTTTTTTTATTTCGGTGAACAATAAAGAGTATTTATCTCATGTTATATGTCTCTCAATATGTATTACTATGGCCTCTATCACGCACGGCAAATAATAATAATTTGGCCAAGAGTCGGACTCGCGTATAAGTGCATTCAATATTAACTGGCGCGTTTCCACTTGAACATAAACAATAGGGGTAACATTCATTTTTAAAGGAGCCGTTTCGGCCTCATCTGTTTTGTTGCAAACCAACCAATGTTGATACTTTTGAATATTCATAAAATAATTTAAAAAAGATTTGCTTAATATTATGAAAGGGAAGATAACATAAGGAAAGTATCAAAAACGTTTAAAACACCGCCCGCCTCACGTGTTTTACAAGTGTTTATTGTTCCGTTCAGTCGAATTCACCCGCAACGACTTAATCCTATTGTTATAGCTAATGACAGTCTCAAGTAGAAACACGCCAGCTAATATTGAATGCACTTATATAAAGGCGTACCATTCCACAAGACGGATGCGGAACCCTGAAAAGAATAGCTTTAAAAACTAGCTTTTTCCCGCGGCTTCGCCCGCGTTAAATTAGTTTTTATGTACTTGACGGCGCGTCAGTGACACCTGCCTCAAATTGTCGGCTATACACGATATTCTAGGGTTGTTAGGACGGGTTCTGAACGCATCGTCTAGCCACCCTGACGTAATGCAGAACGCTGCCGTAAGACGGACCGAACGAGGCTGATCTATGGTAATAGGGTGACAGGAAAGGGGTTCGCCATCTTGGAGGGTTAATCGATTGGCATCGCGTCCTGGCGGCACGTGTTCTGCAGAACGTTATTTTAGGGTCGTTTAATTTTGTTAAACAGTCATTGTAGAATAGATATTTACATAGTTGATTGTTAGTGAAGTGAGTTTAATTATAATTCTGTTTGTTCAAAAACCTTGTTTGAACTCCTCGCCCGATACCCACGTTCCTGGAATATAAAATGAGTGAACCCGAGGACCTCGGCTCTGATCCTGTCCTCTCATCAGAAGTGGGATCTAGAGGGCCTCTAACAGAGGAGTCTGACGCTAACGGCACTCCGGTTCCAGCATTGAACCTATTGCAAAATATGGAGATGCTGCTCACCCGTTTGCTGGCAGCACCGCAGACACAAACGATTCCTGCTAGTGGAATAGCGACGCAGTTGATTAAATTTGATCCCGATAGCCCGGAAGCGGACATAAAAGGTTGGTGCAATGTGACAGAGATCATCGTGAATAGCAGACGGCTTGAAGGCACCGAACTATTGCTCATGCTGACGCACGCTCTCAAGGGCAGGGCTGCTACGTGCTTAACCAAACTGCAGCTTACACAATTGACCTGGCCGCAAATCAAGGAGATACTTATTGCCAAATTTGACAAGCCAATGCTGCCTCAAGACTATTTTGATGAAATCCTTCGTTTTCAAATCGGTGCGAAAGAGACTGCGAGCGAAGCCGCCGTGCGTTTGTGGGGATACATCGAACGCATTCCACGTGTCGAGATGGCGGAAGATATGATTATTGGACTCGTGACATCAGTATTATCTCAGAAGGATGGCATTATTCGCAGAGAATTGCACTCTCATAACCTACAAACGAGACCACAACTATTTCGCGTGCTAAATGGCATTTCAGTCAAGAGGCGTCATGAAGGCAATGATCATGAATCAGAGATAAAGAAACCACGTGTAGATGACCAACGTTTTACTGGAACCTGTCATCGCTGCGGTGCTATAGGGCATAAGATAAGCGATTGCCGTAACCGAAGAGATGGAGTCGAAAAATCCGAAGCTTTCAGAAAACAGAAGATCCTTAATAAAGCAGGGGGTACTTCTATAACCTGCTACGTGTGTGGCCGACCGGGACATCTAGCGTCGGCGTGTTTAGAGCGCAAGGGTGGCGGGGGCGCCGGTGGCAGTAGCGGGGCACCAGCGGTGGTCAAGGAAGTGCAAGTCTGCGAGCGCCGAGTGGCCAAGGGGACGCTGACTACATCACTGGGTGAGACCGTTTCCTTTCTTTTTGATAGTGGATCTGCCTGTTCGTTAGTCAAATATAGTGTCGCCGAAAAGTTACCGGGTACCTTGCACAAAGACCTAATTAATCTTGCGGGAATAGGTAGCGATAGCATTGAATGTGAATCCCAGATTCTCAGTTTAGTGGAAATTCAAGGTATTCAGGTGTCTGTTTTATTTCACATAGTACCGGACAATACCATTTCAGAACCAATACTGATAGGCCGTGATTTGTTAGATCTAGGCGTCAATGTTAATATAAGTAGTGATCGTATCACGTTTTCGATGCAAAAGAAAGTTCATAAAGTTGAAGTTTTTGATTTTTTTGACATTGACACAGACTTGGTAGGAAAGGATCGTTTGGCTCTTATTGAGTTATTGAAGAAGTATAGAGATTTCTTTATTGATGGTGTTCCTACTCGGCGTGTAACGACAGGCGTGATGCGAATTGACCCGATCGACCCTCATAAGACCGTGCAAAGGCGTCCTTATAGGTTAGCTCCTGCTGAAAAAGAAATAGTAAAGGATAAGGTCCAAGCTTTGTTAGATGCAGGCGTTATTCGGGAAAGTACGTCACCTTTTGCAAGTCCCATCTTACTCGTCAAAAAGAAGGATGGCTCGGATAGGATGTGCGTTGATTACAGGGAATTAAATTCTAACACAAAACCCGAACATTACCCACTGCCTAGGATCGATGAGCAGATAGATCGCCTGAATGGCGCATGTCATTTCTCATTGCTCGACATGGCGTCGGGGTACCATCAGATTTTAGTAGATCCCAACGGTGATAGCATAGCGCGGACGGCATTCGTGACGCCGGACGGGCAATATGAGCATCTCGCCATGCCCTTCGGGTTGCGAAATGCCACGTCCGTCTACCAAAGATGTATTAATAAGGCTTTAGGACCTCTGAAAGATGAAATAGCACTGGCCTACATGGACGATGTTCTTTGCTTTTCTAAAGACGTGGCTCAAGGTTTACAGCGGCTTGATCTCACACTCAAGGCTCTGTCGGAGGCTGGATTTTCTTTCAATATTCGAAAGTGTTCTTTCATGAAAAATGAAGTTGAATATCTAGGCTACGTCATTAGGAAGGGTAAGGTCTCACCGAACCCTCGAAAAATACAAGCTCTGGCGGATGCCCCCAAACCGAGAACAGCGAGTCAGGTTCGACAGTTTTTAGGTCTTGCGTCGTACTTTAGGCGATTTATACCTAACTACACCCAGATTGTTGGACCCTTGTATTCCCTTACAAAACTGAAGGGCCCCATTAAGTGGACAGAGGCGCACAATGATATCCGTAAAAAAATCGTATACATACTCACGTCTGAGCCAGTACTAACAATCTTTGACCCTGAGGTACCCATAGAACTCCATACTGATGCAAGCTCCGAAGGCTATGGGGCCATACTAATCCAGAGAAAAGATAACATGCCTCATGTTGTCTCGTATTTCAGCCATCGAACGACCGACACGGAATCACGGTATCATTCCTACGAATTAGAAACCATGGCAGTCGTTCGGGCCGTAGAGAATTTCCGGCACTATCTATATGGGCAGCATTTCACAGTATTTACAGACTGCAACTCCCTGAAAGCCTCTAAGTCTAAAACAGATCTAACGCCCCGTGTCCACCGGTGGTGGGCCTTCCTGCAGGCGTACGATTTCGACATTGTACATAAACAGGGAAGCAGCATGGAGCATGCTGACTTTCTTTCTAGAAACCCCCACCCTAATGCTGATTCAAATGATCGCGAAAGCAATCAAGCTGAAACTCCCCAAAAATACAAGGCGGTTCAATTTGTAGAGCTACACCAGGGCTGGATTAGTGTAGAGCAAAAACGTGATAGTGAAATTCAAGACCTTATAGCCAAGCATAACAATGGCAAACTCCCTGATGCTAATACGTACGACGTGCGCAACAATGTCTTGTATAGAAAAATCGAACGAAATAAAGCTAGCTTTTGGCTGCCCGTTGTGCCACGCTCACTTATATGGACTCTCATTAATCATGTGCACATGGAGATTCAGCACTTAGGCGCTGAAAAGACTCTCGATAAAATCTATGAGCACTACTGGTTTCCGCAAATGCGGAAGCAGGTTCGCAAGTTCGTTGACTCGTGTATAGTTTGCAAAGCATCCAAAGGTAGTTCAGGGGCACAGCAAGTTAGACTTCACCCTATTCCAAAGGTATCCACGCCTTGGGATACCGTGCATATCGATATAACGGGAAAATTAAGCGGCAAAAGCGACAGGAAAGAATACGCATCGGTCATAATAGATGCTTTCACAAAATTCGTTCTTCTTGAATATACTACTTCGCTCGACTCTGTTTGTGCAGTAAAAGCTTTGAAATCTGCCGTTTGCTTATTTGGAACACCCAAAAGGATTATAGCTGATCAAGGACGATGTTACGTCAGCGCAGAGTTCAAGCAGTTTTGCGCCGACCATAATATAGAGCTACACTTCATCGCGACGGGCTCTAGTAGGGCGAATGGTCAAGTAGAGCGCGTAATGCGTACTCTTAAGAGCTTGCTCACCATTGTCGAAAGTGATCCGAATAGGGTGTGGCGTGACGAGCTTGCTGATGTGCAGTTGGCGCTTAATAGCACTCGCTCTAGGGTAACAGGGTACACGCCATCAGAACTTATGTTCGGGATACGTTCCCAATCGTTAGGACTATCGCAAATATCACCGCATTCAGAACCAGAACCCCGTTTAGACGTTGAGGCTATTCGTGAGGACGCAGAAAAAAATATCTCAAAAGCTGCTGAAGCTGAAGTAAAGCGATTCAATCGTGGTAGAGCTAAGATAAAACCGTTTGCGAAGGGTGATTTCGTTTTTATTAAATGTAGTGAACGCAACCAAACGAAATTACAAAGAAAGTTTAAGGGCCCGTTCATAATTACTCGCGTTCTAGAGAACGATAGGTATGAACTTAAGAGTATCAATGGCAAGAATAGACTTTACAAATATAGTCACGAAAATCTGCGTGCAGTACCCGGGGGCTTTGAGGGCTTAGTAAAAGTAACGAGAAGCTTAATTGATGATGTTGATGACGAGGAGGCCGAGACGGCGGTCCACAGTCAAAAGAGCGAGGGGGGTCAACCTGATGATAATAGTGACACGCTCTCAGTCACAAGCTCTTGCACTTTGACCGCCAGCTCGACAACTCTCTCTGTTTCTGAAAATGATGAACCCTAATAGACATTTTACTGTGAGTAACTGAACTTTGTTGGCTATGTATGTATAGTAACAGCTGTACTTATCTGCGGACATTTTTGACAAACTTGACTAGGTAGCTGATCTAATGAGCTCGGCCTGGCGTGGGGTCGATGTTCAATTTCATGCCGCCGTGACGGGTACCGTAGGCTACTGCTAGTAAGTGATACAAGGCTGGGCTCACAAGGGCTCCACGTCTTGATCGCTGTCATACTAAGCGGTGGGAATTGGGCCAGAGGGGCGCGTGCCCGGTCCGACTATGAGTGGATGGTTGTAGGGGCACCAAGTGAGTGGTACCCGCTACAATCATTGGTGAATCGAGGAGGTGGTTGCAGAGGCACCAATGAGTGGTGGCCTGATCACAGTTGAGACGAGTGTTGTTCTTGGGGGTGTGAACGAGTGACTATCCGATCTGACCAATGGTGTATGGGGCCTGAGATTGTGACTATGAGATAAGACTTTTTATTAGTATTACGTACTATTAGTACTACGTGTGCGTATGTCATTGGTTTAATTAAAGGTTGAGTGATGTATGTCAGGATGGATGAGCGTGTATCGTGTATCGCCTAAAGCTGTGCGTGTTGTTTTCTTTGCAGAATGATCTGCGTTGGAGTCGCACGAGGGCGAGCGACGTGTCAGTCTGGCCGTGACGGCGCGTCAGTGACACCTGCCTCAAATTGTCGGCTATACACGATATTCTAGGGTTGTTAGGACGGGTTGATCCGACTTGGTCGGATCAGCAATTCTGAACGCATCGTCTAGCCACCCTGACGTAATGCAGAACGCTGCCGTAAGACGGACCGAACGAGGCTGATCTATGGTAATAGGGTGACAGGAAAGGGGTTCGCCATCTTGGAGGGTTAATCGATTGGCATCGCGTCCTGGCGGCACGTGTTCTGCAGAACGTTATTTTAGGGTCGTTTAATTTTGTTAAACAGTCATTGTAGAATAGATATTTACATAGTTGATTGTTAGTGAAGTGAGTTTAATTATAATTCTGTTTGTTCAAAAACCTTGTTTGAACTCCTCGCCCGATACCCACGTTCCTGGAATATAAAATGAGTGAACCCGAGGACCTCGGCTCTGATCCTGTCCTCTCATACTCTTATAAAATCTGTCAATATTTTTCGGACTGTTACATACAGTAAACATAGCTGCTGAAATGTGTGTGTTATGCGCTTACTGTGTTTCCCACTTTGAATGTCTCTTATAGCTGTTCCATGGAAACTGATTTATGGGTTAAAAAGTAGTTTTTATCCTATTCTAGATCTATAACTTTATTTGTGCAAAGTTTCAGCCCAATCGGTTCAATAGGTACAGCGTGAAAAGGTGACACATCCCTTTTCTATAGAAACTTGAAACCTCATTTCCATCCCATGATTACTGGGATTGATTTATAGGATAAAAAGTAGCCTATGTCCTATTCCAGGTCTAGAACTACATTCATGTAAAATTTCAGCCCAATCGGTTCAGTAGTTACGGCGTGAAAGAGTAACAAACATCCATCCATCCATACATCCAAACTTTCCCATTTATAATATTAGTGGGCAGTGGGACGGGATAAAAACGAAATACATGCCAAAGCGATATAAAGGCTACAAAAAAACCGGTCAAGTGCGATTAGGACTCGCGCCTGAGGGTTCCGTACCATTCAAATAAGTTAATAGACTAAAATGCTATGAATAAAAATTACAAACTTATAATTTTACCTACTTTCAAAATGTATGAAGCAAAAACGCAAAATTAAGTTGGTCGACTATTACTCGTTAACTTGTAAAAAGCCTACTTAGCTGCGATAGTTTTTCCTATATCCATCCATCAGCCTGTTTCGTCCACTGCTGGACATAGGCCTTTCCAGGATTTCACCACTCTTGGCGGTCCCCCTGGAAGAAATGCCCATACTCACACACGCAGGGCAGGTGGGTTGGTGAGCGCGGCGCCGAAACCCTTGCACCAGTGACGCCGCTGCCCGTCACTAGTCTGTTTTAAGGCCTGGCATTTAGTGATGGATATACCACCATCCATCGGTCCCAGGCGATGGTGTGCCGCCTGGTTTTGCCTGAGAGCTGTTCTCTTACTCTACCCCGAATAACTTCGGGACGGTTTGCGAGTAAGATGGTGGTACCTCCACAGTCGAGCCCGGCATCAGCTCTACCACCTACATATACCGTTTTTCTTATATATGCCAAACGAACACCTAAATCGTAAAATGGTTTTCACAAACCCACAATATTTTTGAAAGACCATCCACCAACGACACCCCACACAAAAAGAGACGAAAAAAATACATCCCCACTATACAAAAAAAAATTATTTAGGTAATTATTAAGGACCGGCATCCCAACCGCCCGTTGTGAAAAGTAGGCATATTACGCTACGCACTCATTCACAGGCCGCGCACGCACACATAGATAACCTTAGCAGTGGTACCACGAAGTGCCAAGAAGCGAGTTCCTCACCACGATAACATCTCGATAATTAAGTGTTATACTATTAAATGTAATATTATTAAATAATAATTTACTGATGACCCGTAGTGTGTAGTTAATAATATCTGTATTCTGCGCCGTGGGTGGGTTCGATTCCCGGTTGGGCAGATTTGTAATCTATTATGAATTTAAATATCCGTCGCTTTATAATTTGGTTTCTTAATGATTTTTAACCGACTTCAAAAAAATATGAGGCTCTTAATTCGACAGGTGTGTATGTAATAAATAATAATCGTGACGATATAATACTTTGGGGAAAAACTCTTTTCGCAAATAGTATGTATGAACTTATAATAAAATCTCTTTGGCTATACCATTTGTATCTGGCTTGTTTTGGTATTATTAAAAAGTTTAAATTTTATAAAAGATATTTCCAACTTCAAATTAGGTAAAATGTGTGATTTTCATTTGTTTTTCTTACTGTTAAGATGAAATTCGATACATTTTAAACTTTTACTACAAAAAAGGTAAAAATGCAACGCAAGCCGCGAAAAAAATTCGTGATGTTTATGGACCTAGTGCAGTGTCTGTGAGAGTAGCACAAATTTGGTTTAAGCGTTTTCGATCCGGAAATTTTTATGTCAAAGATGTACCTCGCTCTGGGGGAGCAAATGGCATCCATTTTATTCGTAACAGCCCTGTTACTGTCTGGTAACAGGGCTGCTACGAATAAAATGGATGCCATTTTTGAAAAAGTGGAGCAAGATCGGCATATCAGTAGTTACGATGTAGCTGAAGAACTGGGGATTGACCACAAAACAGTTTTGGCGCATTTGAAAAAAGCTGGGTACACAAAAAAGCTCGATATTTGGGTGCCTCATGAGCTCACTGAAAGAAACTTAATGAACCGTGTACTCATTTGTGATTCTTTATTGCGACGTAATGAAAGCGAACCATTTATGAAAAGCCTGATAACTGGTGATGAAAAGTGAATCACGTACGACAAGAACGTGCGAAAAGGGTCGTGGTCAAAGGCTGGTCAGGCTTCACATACTCTGGCGAAACCCGGGTTATCTCGCAACAAGGTAATGCTGTGTGTATGGTGGGATTGGACCTTGCACCTTCAGATTTCCATTTGTTTCGGTTTCTTCAGAAGTGTGTGGTTAACATCACGGCAGTGTCAGGTTAACATCACGAGAGGACTGCCAAAACCCCCTTGTCGCGGTTTTTTGATCAGAAGCCCCAGAATTTCTATAGCAATGGGATCATGTCCCTACCTACAAGATGGCAGAAAGTTATCGAACAAAATGGCACCTACACACTTTAGTTGAATGTAAATAAACTTTATTAAAAAATGTTTTGAATTTTCATATAAAATACGAAGAAACTTTTTCCCCAACCACTATGAAAAATAAGTCAATTTATGTTTATCATTTATGCGTACTTATGACTTCTCTGTAATGATTACTGAAAGTTGTCAATCTACAACCCGGTCTCATTATCTCGAGACCTCGCTGGAATGCGAACCATCCGCCCCGTTCTCCTTTCACCTCCCCGCGCTCGCCACGGCGCGTCAGTACGGTTAGCACTTTCGTTGCCGATACGCGTCGACTTGTTTTCGTGGTATATTTTTAAACATTCCATTGTTACGTTTGGACTTTTATTGTTATTTTGTTATTGCTGTTACGTTAAAATATTGTTTTTGTTGCAACGTTGGACATTTTTGTTAAGTTTGGACGTTTTGGTTTAGTTTGGACATTTTTGTTACTATTTCGTTGCTTTGAAGTGGGACAGTGAAAGTTTTTTCAAATATGGGAAAAACTATTCACAGTGAAGCAAGAAATTTAATCCTGAAAGTTCTCGCTTTCTTTGAATCAGAGAAAGCTAACAAGCAATTCGTAATACCTGTAGATCAAGTTGTTAAACGAACCTGTGCTGCAACAGGAATATCAAAATGTACTTTGATGAGAATAAAAAAGGAGGCCAAAGAATTGCGGCATGCGTCACTGCAACATGCTACACCGAGTACGAGTACTAGTCAAGGTTCTAGCAACGATACACGTGAAGAAAAATTGTCAACACCAGGTAAAAAGCGCAAGAAGTACAAAACAAAATCGAAATTGATGATTTTGACATCTGTGCCATACGTAATATTATTAACAGTTTTTATACTGTAAGAAAAGAAATCCCAACATTAAAGAAAATCTTGGCAGACTTGGAGCGCATCACTCAAATCTGTTATGCAAAACTGGTTGCGTGACAAAAACGTTCCGTTTGACGAGAATATGACGAAAAAGGAATTGTACCCGATTATTTTAAGGACAAAGCCTCCAAAAAAATACGTCGTCGACGAATTAATGAAAGAGAATGGTCAGGAAATAGTACGTCTGCCACCCTATCACTGTGACTTAAATCCGATTGAATATATCTGGAATCTAGTGAAGCAAAGGGTGGCAGACAAAAATATTAGCCAGTCAGAAAAAGAAATAGAAAGATTAACAAGAGATGCGATTAATTCCATCACACCTTCCGACTGGAAAAAAGAAGTAAATCACGTTGAAAGATTACAACAGGAGTATTGGGAGAAAGACCACCTTGAAGAAGAAAATGTTCGTGAAATAATTATATCCCTAGGCGAAGAGAGTTCGGACAGTGAGATCAGCGATAGCGATAGCGATAATGAGACAATCATATATTCCGAAGAAGATTTTTAGTCTGTAGTTTTGTGTAATAAACACTTCTTGTACCCACTTAACCAAGATTGTTTCATTTATTTTTCATCATTTTAATCATATCATTATAATAATATTACCTACATTAAATTAATTAACACAATATTTGTTTTGTTGGAAATCTTATTGTTTATAATAATATCCTACTAGAGGATGCTTGTTTTGCGCACCATATCTGAGCGCCGACGCGACGTGACGTCATCGACGCCAGGTCTCGAGATAATGTGACCGGGTTGTAGTTTTATTGTTAAACTTGAACTGTCTTGCGAATTTGCTTTTTGTTTTATTTTGCCAATGGTACATTTAGTCTATAGAAATAAGGAGTTGTGGCAAATCGGAAACACAAAATAATCAAAATGTTAATATTTTCCTAATATGTGGAGAATCGGGAATGAATGTATGAGAGTAAAAAGGTGTGGTGAATTGGGACTGTGGCAAATCGGGAAAAAGCCATGGGGACCCCCATTTTATTTTTATATTATGTATTTGATTATTTGTCGTGATAAAGGCCTCCTAACACGTATTCTGTGAAAATTTCGACTTTCTACCTGTTATTTACGGTTGAAGCTGTATACCCCTGTTACAGACAGACAGCGGAGGCTTAGTATTCGGGTCCCGTTTGGCACCCTACGGGTACGGAACCCTAAATAGAGCCCTATGTTATGTATGACGTAGCCTAAATATCTGTCAATTCATGCGGATGCAAATCATAAGAGGCCACTTGTAAGTTAAATATACTTGATATTGAGTGTATTCATCAGCAGGGATTCCTGTTATAGCCCACTAATTACTAATGTAATCAATTAAAAAATCATTTAACTTCCGAGTCAAGTTTTTTTTGTTAAGTGGGTTCTCTGTGGATATTTAGAATAGAATAGAATAAAGATTTATTTCCACATAAAAAAAGAAACACAAAATTGTTTACAATAACTCAGACAACACTGAGTGGAAAAAGGAGTCATGCTCAGTATATGCTCATATGAAAAACAGATTAGCGCTGGTTTTCAGAAAACTCCTAAACTTATTTTTAACAACATAAATTAAGTTTAACACGAGGACACTGATCAACATACATAAATAATTGATCTACGTAAGAAAAATATTAATCTAAAACAATAAACACATGAAAAAAAATTATATATATATTTAGCTTGGAAAAAAAAATCGTTGTTAACTACTTGCAAAAAGTTATATTAGAATTGTAGCTAAAAGCAGCTTTAAGCAGTTTTAACATTAGTGCTTTCTTCATATAACTGTTTGTTGAATAGTTCTCTAAAAAGATGTCTTTTAAACGTTACCTGGGACATTTTTAAACGTAGCGGCAGGGTTAAACTTATCACTTATTACTTATTGTACATTTACTAACTGATCTTGCTCGAGGACAAGGTACTTTTAACTGACATGAATAACTTAAAGGGAAAAAAGACGAATCAATTTTGTAAACGTTTATATGTTCCAAGACGGTAGTAAAGCATGCTTTATGATTCTTTAACAATTTCAACAACATAAATAATATAAAAAAAACTATTTTAATTAAATTTTCAACACAGTTCCTTGTAAAGTGGCCCTTATTGCAGCGTTCTTAGGGTCATAATGCAGCATATTAAACACGCGTGCTTTTTACTTTACATTATCGCACTAGTGTTTTTTTACATTACAGTTTTTTAAATCTTAGCATGGAGTTTTGATGTCTTGAGAAATAGTACAGTTTTTGCGAATAAATAGACTGTCTCAGTTGAAGTATAATAAATAATCATTTAATTTCATCAAATTATTTATTTTTATCAACAAATTAACTAATATTTTTGTTGTAAATACAAAAATATTCAGTTTGTTAATATTTCTAATTTGGCTGTTTTGTTTGGCTTTTTGCGTCAGTGCCTCTATTTCTATCTGCGCAAAAAACAAAATCTCCAATGCCATTTTTCAAAGAAATGTAACAAGTTGCGACACCAGCAAAGAGGTGCAAACAACCATAGAGACAATTTTACATGTCTGAACTTGTTGAATATTGTAACGGTGGTCACTTCGAACACCTACAAAAATAAATTAAAGTATGTGAAAACAATGCATTTTATTCATTTGAGACATCATGTTTCATAGAGCCATTTACTGCTTAAGACCTACACAATCGATATCTAAATAGAAATAGAGTAGGTTTATTTTTTTTCAAAACAAGCGGGTTCGATTCCCGAGCTGGGTACAGGTTTTTTTTAAATGTATGAATGCAGTTTTTCTTGTCATTAAAATCGATGACATGGTTCCTAAGAACAGATCTTCGTATGTCTTATAGTTTCAGACTTTCCCATACTGACCGATTTAAATGAGACATCCTGTATAGTCAAAATGCATATTTCGTGAAATTTCATGAAATTATCGCATTTTATGGAATAGTCAATCGTTAAACGTTGAACATTTAATGATTTAATGACTATTTCATGAAATGTTCAATTCTATGATCTGGTCACCACACATACACAAAAAATGTATTAAAAATTTCCGTATACTTCATGGGATACACAGAAACATAGCATCCATATATTTCTTAAAACCGTAAAAAGTCACTCGTGATTTAAAGGTTGTTGCAAACCCATTTCTATCGGACTATTAGGGATGATTACAATAATGCAGAGTATTTATTTATCGTTGTTTATCTTGTCTGAGTCATTTATTAATCGTATGTAGAGTGCTACACAAGTAGAGACCATTGAATTAAGGGGCTTCACCTGAGCATAATCTAGATATTCAGATTTAACAAAAAGCTCGTGATCAGTTTTAATACATCAGTCGACATTTTGTTACTGTTTGCACAAGACCTAATTGATCTTAAAACTGTGACGTATCAGGTAATCAGTTGACAAAAATAACTACTTTTTACAAATAATATTTACAAAACATTACCGCGCGTAATAGAAAGCGTTAATATGAACTAGGATGAAGGGCTCGCCCAGAAATTCGGAGAGTAACAGCAGGCGAGGCGTTAATCAGTCTTTCCAGGGACTTAAGGACCCGTTCTCCCTAACATTAAGCACCTCATTTAGCGTCAAGTAGAACTGAACTCTGTGACGTTTCATTATTGTTTAAAATAGCGCGCTCTGAGCCGTGGCTGTTACGACAACCGAAACATCGCGCGCTCTAAAGAATCACGTTTCGATGCCGAATTATTATGTTCGATGGATAAATACACCAAGTTACAATTTTTGTTTGGCAAAATTAAACCAATTACACCATTCTGTATACTCTTAACTTACGGGTGACTGAATTTCAGTTTCCAAAATCATCTGGGAAACCGTCAATGGGAAATACGCGAAGAGCAGTTTTACGTGATTTTTAGTGACTTAAGATTTTTTTTCTAGCTTGCTATGAATTCTATGCAAAAATCAAATTAATTAGGTTGTAATACAACTCTTCGACAACTTGTGTGATTATTTATTTCTCATTAAACAAATATTTTCTGTCATGAATCAGCAATACGGTGGGGCACGTTTAGGTGGCATGGACCCTTAATCAAAAATCTATGGAAGTCGGTAATCTGTCTAGAGACTTCCGCAAAAATCTACGTACATAAGTCTGTAACGGACGAATGACTGATACTACACCACTGCCTGTACGGCACTGCACCTGCACTCCCCGGTACGGCTTCCCATGACGTTGGATAACTATGTATTTTTGAACTGCGGTGTTCGTATACTTACCACTTACTGAACAGTATAGAAAAAGGACTGTCAGGAAAAACTTACATGCCCTAAAATGCACCTAATTGTGTCCGTAGAACCCATGTCACGGTGGGATGTAAAAGCCGTCGGAGAAAAGACGGTGAACGAGTTTAGACAGTTCTATTGGCATTCCATCCTCGGAAATACCTTTGACACTCTCTCGGGGATAAATATCGTGTAGATATGTTTTTTATGTATACATTTTTGTCCTCCAGCCATCACCAGCCAGTATGATGGTGGCAAGCTCCATTGTAGCTGAAGACAAGAGCACGGATGAACTGCAGAAGAAATTCGGCGAAATCCTGGACGAGAACGTGATACTGAAGGAGACGTTAAAGCAGAACAACGAGTCAATGAAGGAGCAGTTTCTGCTGATAGCGTCCTGTCAGGAGGACATGTTGAGGACGCATCAGATGCATAAGGAGAAGTTCGATGAAACGAGGGGGCTGGTTGAGAAGGTACAATTTTTTTTTAGTTTGAATGTAATTTGCCTTCCATCGATCCTGTGTAAACATTACTCAAAATTACAATAAAATTACGATCCATAAGGACACGACACACAAAAACCGTAAGTTGTGAAATGGGTCTAAATTTATGTATTATAAATATACTATCAAAGTTAAAATGTGAATTTCGACATTTTAGAATGTCTAGGACGTAGTATCCCGTCGATTTGAGGGATTTAAACTCTTCATAAACATGCTTTGATCCATAATCTAATATATCATCTCTAGAATTATTACATATTTATTATTTTAAATTAAAGCTATCCAATGAAGCATTACGCCTAACTACAAAAAAATTAAAAAAATGTTTTTCACCCATTTTTCGTCAAATAACACTAATATAGGGATAAAATTCAGAAGTAATCAATAATGCAGATGTTGTTTATAATAATATTTTCTTTACTCAGTAAATAAAGTTTTTTTTTTAGTTCAATTTGTATTGGAGAATTGGGGTTATTCCAAATTTCTATTTAAATTCCAATAGTTGGGAAATTAATTTCCAACTATTTGCATTTGTAATATAAATTTTACTTTATTTTATGAATAAGCTGGTGCCTGGCCACTACCGCGCCTGATAGATCCTTTTAAGGATGACGCGCGCTCGCAGAAAATACTTAAAACAGTAGATAGAGCAAACACTGTCCCCACTATCATAACGTTACACAATAATATAATTTTTAAATTACGTATTTCAGCTTCGCCAAGAGAACAAGAAGCTAAAACACGACATGACCCGACTCATTGAGAACGAAAGCGCACCCAACTCTCTACTCAACGTCTCCAGTCTCACTAAATCCCAGTCTTCCGACAAATCGTCCGACAAATCCGCTCCGACGTCGACCATCGAGTTTGTGACGTCACCCGACGATGATACCATTAACAAATTGACTATGCAGTTGGAGTTGGTAGAAAAGCAGAGAAGGCAGGTGGGTACATTTTAAAATTAGTCTAGGCGCTAGTCCCTTGTGCAGTAGTATGTCCCCTAAGTTTTGTCACGGGCCTTTGTTGAACACCTATAGATCATGGTCGAATGGTCGCCATTTTTAAAAATGGCCGCCAAGTTGGTAGATTATTTGTCAATGTATATCTCGGTATCCAGTGGTCCGATTTTGATTTTTCAAAACTTATTTTACTCCTTTTGTAGAGGCAAACGAATTTGGCTATTAGTTATTACACATTTTTTGTAAAATCAAGCCGTAGTTGTTGAGATAAACAAAAGTTTTCAATATTTTCGGTTTGCGAAGAAATTAGGAAAATACTCATTGCTTTTTATTGTAGTTAAAATTTAACGCAAAATGTAGTTCTTTTTTAGTGTTCCATACCCTAAGGGTGCCTAACGGGATCTTATTACTAAGTATCTGCTGTCTGTCCGTCCATCTGTCACAGGCTCACACCAAATTATTCATACGCTCCTAAGCCAACTGCTTGCAATGAAGACAACAAACGTGCACCTTAAATCCATTATCACACTGATGAACTCCCGTATGTCGAATAGGGTGAGATTAGGATAGCTCTTGAACATTTGAAATACATAAAGGCGCTGAGTGAAGACGGCATCACAACCGAACTCCTGAAATCTGGAGGTTCCGCTACACTCAGACAGCTACAAGCCGTCATTCGTACCGGGTCCACACCAAGGAAGTTGAGCAGGAGACTGGTCATTTTGTTCTTCAAAAAAGAGAACAAAAATATGAAATGGAGTTTCCCTACTGTTTACATATCTATTGTCATGGTAGCGGTGAGCGGCTAAACTTCTGCATGCCGCCCGTAGCGTTGCGTAGAATTGAGGCGATAATTACTGCTACCACTCAGCTAACACTCACTTCCAAATGTCTGGAAAAACTTTTATGCGTTTGTGGATTTAGAAAAGGCTTACGATGGAGTGATGATGACGGATGACTTATGATGATTAATTAAAATAGGCGTTACCTTGCGGAAGTCCATCACTAAGTAAAGGATATATGAATATAATTTGCAATATTCCGCTAAACAATTCTTGTCGTGCTATTCAAAATGCAGACTCGTGCACCGCCCGCCCGCCCGCATAAAAACATGCAACAAGCAAGCAATACAAGCAAAGCAATCTTAAATAACAAGCAAGAAAACTTATCGACACGTGTTTCGCCTCTGAACGAGGCATCCTCGGGATGTGTTGCTAGCTCGGCTTCTCTGCAGCAACTGATGTGTTGCTCGCCCAGCCGCTCCGCAGCAACTGATGTTGTTCGCCCGACAGCTCAGCAGCTAGTGACGAGCCGCCGACCAAAACTCGCCTTGGATGGCTTATGGACAAAACTGTCTGTATATATGGAGTAATAGAACGTGTTTTATGCGTTTGTGGATTTAGAAAAGGCTTACGATGGAGTGATGATGACGGATGACTTATGGACAAAACTGTCTGTATATATGGAGTAATATGCCACCTGGTGCGGGCCTTGAAGGCAACATTTACTGCTGATGACCCCGGGTGCGTGCGTCTCACTCACGGCTCGTCCCATATTGACCTCTCCGCCGCTCGTAAGGGCATCAACTTAATTTGTTGTGATAATGATGTCGATTCAGCGTAACACGACTTAACTTATTTGACAGGACTAGACTTAATTTAAGCATTCTGTCTTTCTCTCTCTGTATCGAAAAGAGAAGGACAGGGCGCCAAAAATAAGTTTTAATTTTACTAAGTTTGAACAAGTGTAGAGGTGTGGTGATCAGATCATACAATTGAACATTTCATGAAATGGTCGACCATTTCATGAAATATTACATTGTTTGTTGACCATTTCATGATATGGATTGACCAAATCAATGAATAGAGATCGTTTGACGATATAATCAACTAACACAAGACCATTTCATGATCTGGTCAAACATCGTATGATCATATCGTAAAACAGTTACATTTATTCACGACTAGCGGCGCTGGTGGCGCATTCTTATTGTTTGTGCGATGCGATTTATAGTTTTTCCTATGCCAAAGTAGGAGCGACGACGAGCGAAGCGAGGAAGAGCGTGTTAGGTTGCTTGTGAATATAAATTCAGGAGCCGAGCGAAGCGGAGCGGAGCGAGGCGACGTCGAACATTTCATGAAATAGTCGACCATTTCATGAAATAGTCAATTCTATGATCTGGTCACGACAGAGGCACAACGTTATAAACGAATATGTATAAACGAAAGTCACCTCATATAGCAGTCGATTTACACTCTGTATTATACTTAAGCGAATTTCGGCTTAAATTATAAAGTAGTGTATAGAGTTAGTATTGGTAAACATGTTTCAGGTTATAGTAGACAATGAGAAGCTGACGTGGCAGAAAGAATCTCTTGAGAATATCGTCGACGTGACATCTAAGGAGAGGGAACAGTTGAAGGAAAAACTGACAAACACTGAGGTAGTACATCGATAATTTGGCGATTTTATCATAGTTAATGTTTTTGTAAAAACGTGTTTACGGTATGGTTCAATAATTTATTCTATGATATAAAAATATATTTGGTGGTAGAGCTGATGCCGGGCTCGACTGTGGAGGTACCACCATCTTATTCGGAAATCCTCCCAAAGTTATTCGGGGGAGAGTAAGAGAACAGCTCTCAGGCAAAACCAGGCGGCCCACCATTGTCTGGGACCGATGGATGGCGGTATATTCATCCCCAATTGCCGGGTCTTATATAAAACAGACTGGTAACATGCAGTGGCGTCACTGCTGCAAGGGTTTCGGCACCACGCTCACCAACCCGCCTGCCCAGCGTGTGTGAGTATGGGCATTTCTCCCAGGAGGACCGCCAAGAGTGGCGAAATCCTGGAAAGGCCTATGTCCAGCAGTGGACGAAAGAGGCTGATGGATGGATGGTTATTTGTCTGTAATCAAAACCTAATTCTAATAACTTTGTGTTTAAAAAATTACCAAACAAATTCAGTATTAAAAATGTACGTATTAAAAATAAGGTAGTGAAAAAGTCGTGTCTTTACATAGAATATTGTTTGCGAAATTTTAAATGTAGGTAATGGGTTGTTAGGAGGATCTTAATATAGTTTTTAGATTTCTTGTTTATGTGTCTGAACCACTCAACTGATTTGGATTCTGTTTTCTTTATTATTATCTAAATGACCTTGTCAACAATGCCAAGCTGAAATTTTTTGATACTACTCAATGATTAAAAGACACTCTCACGCGAGTGAAGCCGCGGGCAAAGGCTAATTTAATATATTTTGACCATTGGTTTGGTATTATAAATGGTAAAACTAATTCCAGTATTACATCAGTTGACCTTTGCGATCCTATTCATGAGTATATTAAAGTAGAACATGAGAAAGAGTTTATACTATATTCAAGATGGCGTCTATATTGTTTCAAAATTTAAATACATTATCGTCGTAACATAATTCCCTAATGCGAGGGCCACGGGCAACGACGCGCGACGCGCCAAGCGAATTCGCTCTGCACTGCAAGCGAATACAATACAAAATAGGCTCTTGTAGACAGGGTAAACAAAATATTATTCTATTTAGTCCGTCATTTAGATTATCAAAAAATATTGGACACTTATTTTTTATTTTGTCAATCAAACAAAAAATGACAGAGATAAAGCGCGTCAAAGTTTGGGAGAAATGACGTCACTTCTAAGTAAAATTGTACCTAGATGTGACGTCACGCGGAACTTCAGCGGGCTATATCTTCATCATTGTTTGTCTATTTGAAAAAAGAAAAAATACGTGTCCAATATTTTCTGATAATTTAACTGACGGACTAATTCATTTTTTTTAGTCTTCATGCATATTGTATGAGCTTGACGCCGATGCTTGCCGTGGCCCTCGGGTAAGGGGCCGTCCGAGATGTTCCCAAGTGAGAACTGCGAAATGAAATTCATAGTCGACACTTGGTAGTCCCGCTTTTTACTGACGATTGTTACCATTCCAAACGTGATGGGTGGTGAGCCTTATTGCCGTACTTCAGGCACAAACAAATCAACAGCTTAATGTGTCTTCCGAAACACGAAAATCTAATACAAAATTATGTGCACCGCTGGGATTGAACCCACGACCTCTGGTAGGGGAAAAATGTATTGGAGTGGCTATCTATACATAATCACCTCATGGAAATACATATTTTCATAATTTCAAGTATATATATTTATTTTCTAGTTGGAACACTCAAAGAAAGAAGAGGAGTATATAGCAGAGATCAACAAACTGAATTATACGATCGAAGATTTGCAAATGAAGCTACAAATGGCGACGAGCTTTGTGAGTTATTGTTTACAGACCATTCAGCATAATTTGTCCCTTGCCGTTATGTGTTGGCATCACTGCTTGTCAAGCTTTTGCTGTCATCTGTTAACAGTCTGGTTTTTCAAAATTATTTAATAAATGAAGCATTATTATTGTTGCCAAAGCCGTTGAACAATAGTGCAAAAGAGATTGTGTTAAAGATACGCCTTTTGTGAAAGAGAAAATGCAAACAATGCACGGACCCATGACGGGTTAGTAAAATAGGGTTACCAGCTTTAAACATAAAGCCAATTTTATGGGCAAATAATAATTACCTATTCACTTTTACGGTCTTATCGGAAAAAAGCGTTCACATTTAGTCGCCTGGAAAAAATCGTCAAAAATGTAAAAAACGGGAGCTCGACGATTTAGAACAAACGTCGTCGAGCTAGAACAAGGAATAAAAAATACCGTTTTAGTACAGAGATACATGTATAGATAATCATACCATTAGATCATACGTATTGTTTGCAGAATACAAATCAATAAATAATTGATAATTTTGATTTTTTCATTCTGTACATTTTAGTTTCATTAAAGAGTAGTCTAATTAATATATAAAAAAACGCAGTTAAGGGGGTAACTTTTTACCTCGGTACAAAATGCACATCATAATATTGCTTTCCTTACTTTTGAATAAAAAGTATGCAATACTTAAATGTCTTTTTTAAAGCAACTTGCGGAAATAGTTTTAGCTGGAGGGCGTCTTTAAAACACTAGACTGGAATGGACGAGGCATAAACGTAAACGGAGAATACATTTTGCTTTGCCGATGACATCGTGATAACGGCGGAATCGCTGCAGGAACTGCAGGAAATGTTTCTTGGCTTTAGCGATTCTTCGAGACGAGTAGGCCTGTGGATGAATTTGCATAAGACTAAGGTCATGTCCAACTGTCACGTCATCCAAGAGCCACTAACCGTCGCCAATGTCAGCATCGAAGTTGTTCAAAAATATGTTTATCTGGGTCAAGTCATACAGCTGGATAAAAACAACTTCGACGCCGAGGCTGACAGAAGAATATGCTTGGGTTGGGCAGCATTTGGAAAGTTGCGTCACATATTTACACAGTCAATACCGCAATAAGATGTACAACCAGTGCGTCCTTCCTATGATGACGTATGGCGCTGAGACGTGGTCTCTTACAAAGGGCTGATCCACCGATTTAAGATCGCTCAGTAAGCTGAAATGGCAGTGGGCAGGCCATATTTGTCGCCGACGTAATGGTCGTTGGGGCCGAAAG
The DNA here is from genome assembly GCA_910592155.1 of Ypsolopha scabrella. Classification (NCBI taxonomy): domain Eukaryota; kingdom Metazoa; phylum Arthropoda; class Insecta; order Lepidoptera; family Ypsolophidae; genus Ypsolopha; species Ypsolopha scabrella. The sequence goes on from OU342978.1 coordinate 3,913,998, forward strand.
GCTCTAAAATGGAGACCACGTACAGCAAAGCGTAGTGTAGGCCGACCACGTGCCCGCTGGACCAACGACCTGAAGGACGTTGCGGGGTGTGGCTGGATGAGAAGGACGGAGGACCGACATGAGTGGCGAAATTTGGGAAAGGCTTATGTCCAGCAGTGGACGACCACTGGCTGATGGATGGATGGATGGATGGTATTAATTACTAAGGTAATAAGGTGTTTTTCTTCGCGATGCACAATCAGTGAAAAGATGCCTGAAAAAATTCTTCGAAGTATATTTCAGTCCGTTATGATTATTTTGTCCCGGATCTAAGTTTTGCAAGCATTGACCTCTCATAAACAACTAAACACACAGTCTCTAAGAAAAGTTCGTCAGAAAACGTCCGAACGTGCGACGTGCATAGTAGCAAAAATACATTCAACCAAATTAAGACGTTATATCGTTAAAATAAGATGCAATGTCAGTTGTACGCAATCGTCATTCGATCTTGTCCCGTCGTAGCGGTGACAAGATGCATCGCGGACGCTTTTTGAGCGAGATTGTGAGTCTAGTTGTTTATGAGAGGTCAATGTTTGGAAGACAACAATTTTTCATGTATTTTATTGCCTTAAAATCTAACTTAGGTCATACTGCATCTTTCAGAAAGGGTTACCGAGCGAAGAGACCAAACAGCGCGATATAACGATACAACAGCTTGAAGTTAAAGTGACCGCCTTACAGAAGGAACTTAAAACTGCACAACTTAAGATTTTGGATCTCGAGAGTGTAAAGGTAAGAAACTTGATAGAAATGTTCATAAAATAATTAAAATATAAGATGGATTACACTTAGATACAATTTATTCCGCGGTAGCTTTTCTATACCGTGTACTTTTGACGTTGCCCTTCTTTGATATGTCACTACTTTGTTCAGCACGTCCTATAGCGGCCCGGCTTTACCTCTCACTTATTCCTTTAACTGAGGCTGCATATATAAGGTCAGATTGAGCACCTTATTTTGCATCAATCAGAACTGAACTCTACGACGTTTCCTTTTAGTTTAAAATAGCGCGCACTCAGCCGTGGCTGTTACGACCACCAAGAAACACGCGCCCACAAAAATCTGCCTTTTTAATTAATATCTCTGCTTCTAGAGGTTTTTTTTTTTTAAATTCTAACACGAACTGACGATGTCATTTGTTAACTTATTTTTATACAAATTTCAAGGCTGTATGATTTAAGATAGACCCTTTAACACTCGAAAAACATTAAATTTAGAGGTAACTTCGTAATTTTTTTCTATCGAGCGAACTTACAGATTTTGTGTTTTTTCAGACGAATATATCAGCCCTATAGTCTACTGTGTATATTATTTTTACTATACCAATTAACCAAGTTACACAAAGTGATATGCTCATTTGATGTTGGGCATCTAGCCTTATAGGGACCCTTGAGAGGCTCTTGTTGGTAGAGTAGCGTCCATCCTCCATCTTTCACTTGCGCATCATAAATTTCTTTTATTACTCCACTTTCATTAATTTTCTCTAGGTATAATATGTCCAAACCGGAGTAAAGAATGGAAAATATGTCGCGGGATAAATTGAAGCCACCAGGACCGGACAATGGATGAAATTATTAAATGTGTTCGAATATTTTTCTGTTGATAGGACTAACATTCTCCAGAAACAAGAAGAAAACGCAGATTTTTTTAGTGGCGTTAATTCCATTCATAAAATAAAAACATTTAAATTTCGGAAATACGGGCCTTTCTTACGAAAATCATAAGATTTTTGATGGTTCGTCTTTATTCCGTGACACTAAGAGTACTTTTCGTTTGTTCCAGTTGGAGTTCTCCCGCCAGAAGGCTGGGACGTCGGAGATAGTGAAAATATACAAGGATCAGATAAACGATCTTCACAACAGACTCAAAGAGGCACAGACCACGGTATGCTTTAAATCATTATTTTATAGTCACAATGTGCTTGCGCTTGGCCATCACAACGCGCCCGGTGGAAAGCGTCGATGGAACCTAGGTTGAGGAGCGGTCGCCATAAAAAACATAGTAACCATTATTCCGGGACGGTTTGAAGTTAGGCAATAAGGGTAAGTTTTCCGCTTGGGCGTTATTTTATCAACACCTCTTATAACATATATGTTGACCACTACTACGATGATAAATGAAAAAAAAACGCATCCAAACCCGTTAAGTAGTTCTCGAGTTAAAAACTGAAGGACGAAGGACGACGAAAGCGTACGAAGATTCTAGAAATGTGTTGGCTTCAGTACAATACTAATAAGCTAATAACCCATTTATCTAAAAATAAAAAAATCAATCTACAGACACGACTTTCTTACTATACCTTGACCGCAAGCGCTATACCGTGCCTCAGTTGCCGAATGAAATGACAGCTGCTTGACCCCCCTCCCCGCTCAGCTACAGCTGCCTAAGGCCTTGTCCACATACACGCGGGAGAGCATTGCGTCCACATGACTCGTGCGTTTGTTCGCGCGTAGAGTGCTTGCGTGCGAGCTCTCGCGCGAGTAAAACGCGGCATGTGGAATTGTGGACAAGGTCTAAGGCGCGGTTAAGCGCGTGCGTAATATAAGAGATCAATAAACCGTATTCCCCCATCTTTATTTATGCCATCCCGAGCATAGTATTAAGATATTTATGTCTCGGCCGCACTGCATATGACTAAAAATCCGTTGACAACTCGTTTCAGGTCTTTCAACCAGTCCGTATATCTCTGAGCTCCGAACCCGAGACCTCCACGTCGGAGTACGCCAGCCTCATGCCCAACGTCAAACTGTACGACCGAACACTAAAGCATCTCGCCGAGCTACTCAACTCCATCACTCATGGGTAAGTAACTCTATGACCAACGGGCAAACCTTGATTTAGAGTTATAATATCTGTGGGTCCAGTGATTAACGGTTTGACTCGACTTAGGCGTAAAAACCGGACAAGTGCGAGTCGGACTCGCCCACCGAGGGCTCCGTTAAAGACTATATTTTTTATGATTTAATTACAAATGTATAGTTTTCCGATTTTTCCCTATACTAGTACTCGTATAAGACGGTATTACTTGCCAAATTTCATAGTTCTAGGTCAACGGAAAATACCCTATAAATTTTGATCTTCTTGAGAGTGTCTAAATATACGTTTTTTGCGGCATAAACAGCTGTATCTTTTTTTCACGTTAACATAGAAGTTTGATTTTTTCACAGCTTCACACTGTAGACCTGACTACCTATATGGTTTTAATTTCAACTCGATACCCCACGCGTTCCCGAGATAAAGGATCTTGACAGACAGACAGACTGACAACAAAGTGATCCTATAAGGGCTCCGTTTTTTTCTCTTGAGGTACGGAGACCTAAAAATGGGATTATTTACCACTGCTCTGTTTTTTATCTCTATAAAATGGTTTAACTGGAATTATGATATCTTTAAAAACACCGGAGATAGAAATAGTTGAAGTAAATTATTTCGCGGTACACAATGGTTTCAAAAGAGTTGTCGCATACTGAAACATGTTGGTGAAATTAGGTGTAACATTAATTAGGTCGATTTTCACGTTTTTTTTTTCGTTTATTTCTCGTTTACTACATATTATGGTAGAAGGTACAAACTCGACTTAAATATTAATGCATTTAAAAATAAATAATTTTTTGGTGCCTAATGGTTTAAGGTGGTAACGGAGGATCTCGGTGCAAAATGCACGTCATAATATTGTTTTCCTTACTTTTGGATAAAAAGTTTGCAATAAATGCGTTTTATAGCAATTCGCGCAAACTGCTTGTTAATAGTTAGGTTATCACGGACGGAGGACCGACATGAGTGGCGAAATTTGGGAAAGGCCTATGTCCAGCAGTGGACGAACATGGGCTGATGGATGGATGGATGGATGAAAATTATTCAATTTTATGCGTTACATTTTAGCTGCATTACATTACAACTGTAAACACGCTTATAAGTTTGTTATTGTAATGCAAATAAAGAGACTTTATTATTAGTAAACTATTTCCGCAAGTTGCTTTAAAACACATTTATTGCATACTTTTTATTCAAAAGTAAGGAAAACAATATTATGATGTGCATTTTGTATGGAGTTAAAAAGTTACCCCCATAGTTCAGCTTCTAAACGATATATCTTTAAGATTTCTAGGTACATAGTAATATAACATAATATTATCTACATGACCCTTCATTTTCTGTACGTAATGTGAGTGATTAAAAAAAATGATTTTTTGTGCAAAAAAATTGTTTCCAGTTCTCCTGTAATGTTGGGTATTCAAGTTAAATCGTCATCTAAACAGATGACGCAAGTGCACTAAACTCTATGAAAACCAAGCGTGTCACATTTTACAATAAAAACGGTAGACAGCGGTTTGAATTTTAGAAGGAATTGTAAGACTTACGACAAAATACGTGAGACTCAAAGTTGTAGGAGTCAATATCCGAGAAGGAAGTACAGATAGCAAGCGAGTTCATGTCCTTTGGGGCCAGAGGCGACGCGCGGGGGCAGCTCGCCCCGCCAGGCCCCGCCTTCACCCACCTCGCCGCATTAGTCTGCAGTCGAGTGTTATCCTTGACGGTTGTGACGCGCGCTTATCGATACCGAAATATAATAATGGAAAATACGCTCGACAAATCCGCAATTGAAGTCCGCGACGGCGAAGATACTGATTCCGACTCTGCTCTGCCGGTTGTCTTTGCATCTGATAATGATTAAATTGCATTAAAAAAAATATTTTTCTCTATTAGCAATAAACAAGTAAGAACTATAGTAAATTAACTTCTTCTTTTCCAAATTATAATACCTTTCATAGGAGTTTAGTTTATTACGGCATCAAAATCTACAATAACCTGAGCGAAAATATTGTATAAAGCGAAAATCTTCAAAGTTTCCAAAGAAAACTAAAATTTTACTTATTAGACAAATCGTACTATAAATTAATTGAATTTTTTGAGCAGTAAAGTATACTAATTGTACCTATTGTAATTTACTTTCAGACATATTTTAAAATTAATATTATATTATAATAGTATGCATTTTTTCATGGTAATTTTAATATAGAGACATTTTTACCAATTAAATAATAAATTAACACAATTATATCATTTATGTAATACTAATCTATTTATTTGTAAGATGTTTAATGTATTTTAAAATGATTTGTATACCACTTTTGGTGTTATCTTGCTAATAAACGATATGAATATGAATACTTATCATAGTTATTTTATTTCATAATTTGCAAAATTACCTAGTTACAATAAACCAAATTGATAGCTGTTGACAAAATCGGTAGTAATTATCGACATTACCATTATTGATTAGGTCACAGCACTACCGCATTCCGCAGGATGGACATGAACTCGCGCGCTATCTGTACATCCACTCGCGGCATGTATTTAGATCTATATCTGTGTTTTTTCACCAGAGGCACAATATAATTAACGTTATATTTTAGAGCTAACCTTACTTATCGTTATTTATATCGGTAGCATTTCGTTTTGATACTTCATGCATGACGTTATTAGTCAAAAAGCTGTAAAACACATTTTTTATAATTTTACAAGTCTGGCAAACGCCTATGTCCGTTGAGGTCTGAATGGTTTTCCTTTTAACTTCAGTGCCTGTTACTTTTTTATCTAGAACGACGCCACTCGTATTAGTCAAACCCTTTGTGTTCCAGCACATCGGAGAGTCTAATGGACGCGCTGGGGCTAGTGACTAGTCTCCACGAGTACAAACTGGACCGCACTTCGGCTGACAACGTCAAGTCTGGTCTGTGCGAGGTGAAGCAACTCTTGCAGAGACTACATAGCGAGTCCTTGAATAATAAGTGAGTATTGCACATGCTACAAACATGTTTACAGCATATCGGAGAGTTGAATTGACGCGCTGGGGCTAGTGACTAGTATCCACGAGTACAAACTGGACCGCACTTCGGCTGACAACGTCAAGTCTGGTCTGTGCGAGGTGAAGCAACTCTTGCAGAGACTACATAGCGAGTCCTTGAATAATAAGTGAGTATTGCACATGCTACAAACATGTTTACAGCATATCGGAGAGTTGAATTGACGCGCTGGGGCTAGTGACTAGTCTCCACGAGTACAAACTGGACCGCACTTCAGCTGACAACATCAAATCTGGTCTGTGCGAGTTGAAGCAACTCTTGCAGAGAGTACATAGCGAGTCCTTGAATAATAAGTGAGTATTGCACATGCTACAAGCATGTTTACAGCATATCGGAGAGTTGAATGGACGCGCTGGGGCTAGTAACTAGCTGGAAATAACATCACATATAATTTTAAGCCAATCACAATACATTTGAAAGTGATAGCGATAGATGTTTAAGTTAAACAAACAGGCCCCCGCTCTGAACTTCTAAAATAATTCTGATTAAGAACAATAAATCCTCGTTTATTGCCTAATCATAGATAAAATTTCTGTTGGTATACCAAAAGAGTTCGTAGATTTTTAAAACTAAATTTATACTTGCGATGGTCGGCACTTGGTGAAGTTTGGAAAACATCATAATTAAATAATTAATTACCTACCAATATTTATATGTTCGTTTCGACATGATCATTGTGTACATCTTTAATGGCTCGTCGTAATGTTTTTTTTTTATTGTTTATTTTTCAAAGACAAATATATATACATTTTGATTAAGATAAAAGCCATCCGACTAAAACCACATGGTTTATACGCGGTATGGCAAGTATAACAATATACAAGTTTAACAACCCGCAGCCACAGGGTGCTGATGTTCGAGAAAATAAAGCTTTATGGCACTCCTTCGCTTTTTGTTGCTGCTACAATTTTTTATGCTATTCAGAGTATTAATAGATAATTCGTTTAGAAATAAAGGAAGCATGTATTCCCAAGTTCGCGTTCCATATAAATTATTATAGGTAGGTAGTTCATAAGTGGGTAGGTAAGTTGGGTTTCTTAAGCTTTTTGGCCTTATTTTCTTAATTAGTTTAACCTCGTTACCGATAATAGCCATTTTTATTTTACTGTATATATTTATGATTTTACAATAGTCAAATAAGCCTTTTTCGTCATTATTATATTTGTTTTTAATGTGGTTTGGCACAATGACTTTTAATTTTCTTAATTGCAGTCTATAGATACTATCTATGTAGCTTTTATAAGTGCGACCGTAACTACTAACACTAGCTTATTATTGAGTCAGCAAGTGATAGATACATCAGTCTTAATATGTTATAAGGTAATTTGAATTTAATTATACAAAATTTTGATAATATGCCTCGAAGCTTGTTACATAGATATTCAATATGTGGACCCCAGTTTAAATGGTTATCTATAATGAGACCTAGGTACTTATGCTGTTTGACAAGTTCTAAATGTTCACAGTTACATGTATAGTGGTTTTTATGCAAACATTGATGTTCATGGGCATCGATGTTTGGAATGATTAAGGTTTGTAAGTATGGGGAGTGAATGTGTAAAATTTTGGTTTTTTGTGAATTAATGACAAGTCCGACATCGTGAGCCCATTTACATAGAAGATCAAAGTTACGTTGCATTATTTTTTGAGTTTCTTCAACATTCCGATGAGACACTAACAAACATGTGTCATCTGCAAACTGGTAAACAGACCCTTCGGAAAATATGTTACACATGTCATTTACATACAACAGGTATTCGGTAGGGCCAAAAATTGAACCTTGAGCGGTGCCTTCTTCAGTTGGAAACCGGTTGCTATGCACTCCACCTATATTGACTGATGTAAATCTGTTTGTGTGATAGTTTTTCAGTAAATTTTGGAAGGGGCCCTGTATACCATTTTGCGTCAACTTGGAATAAAGTGTGTTATAATTAAGGGTATCAAAAGCTTTACTAAAATCAATAAATACAGCTAGCACATGCTGTCGGTCATTCATGTATTTGCTGACCTCATTGGTAAATTGAGTAGTTGAGATGTATTTCGCTGTTTTTGGAAACCGAATTGCTTTTTATTAATAACATTATTTTTTACAAGAAATTTATTTATTTCATTTCCGAGATACCTCTCAATTATTTTGTCGATACAAGATAAAATAGTAATTGGCCTATAGTTGTTTATGTCGGTATGACTTCCTTTTTTATAAACAGGTCTTATGGTACCTACTTTAAGTTTATCGGGATACAATGAAGTTTTAATGCAAGTGTTAATTAGATGGGTAATAACGGGGGTAATGGATGAATTTATAAATTTTACGTCCTTAGCTCGGATTTTATCACTTCCTGGACTTTTTTTATCGTTCATATGTTTAATTATTGTGTATATGACATCCGTTGTAGTCTTATTGACAGGTTTGGGCTCGTAATATAAGTTTGTTTGCTTAGAAGTGGCACATCACAATATGAGCAAATTTTACAAGCAAAGTCATTTGTCAAAGTAGAAATATCAGTTTTAAAGGATTTAATTATTATTTCATCGATGGATTTAATTATTTTACCACTTATTTCGTTTATAATTCCCCACACTTTTTTTGGATTGTGAAACTTGACTTCTTTTCTATAAAAGTTATTTTTTACATTATTTATATGTTTATTAGTCTTGTTTCTATATATTGTAGTGAAACACTTTTTACGAAAAAAGAATTTGGATTTAAAAGGCTGCCTCCAGGCAACTGTGTTACTGTCGAATCAGGGTTCCTTAGATCCAAGTTCATATCGCCTAAAAGTACATAGCTCTGTTTTAAAGGACATTTAGATATCATACGAGACAGTTCTGTAATGAAACGTTGTTTGTGTAATTTTGGTGGTCTATAAACGGCGCATAAACCTATAGTATAATTATAGTTTGTTTTTACTCGGCCCAATATGCACTCATAGTTTAAAGTACCTGTTTTAATTTTCGTAAAATTGACACTATTGTGAATGTATACTATAATACCACCTCCTTTCCTACTATTTCGCAGCTCGGTATGCATTTCGTAGTCTTGGAGCTCAAATAGTGTTTTGCATGTGTCCGTGATATTTGCTTCCGTAATGACAATAACATGAATGATGCGTGCACTGCTCGTCACAATATATTCCAGCTGTGAGAAATTTTTGATCATAGATCTTATATTAACGTGTAGTGTTATCAGCGAATTTCGTTGCGGTGAATCATTAATAAACTTGTTCCATGTTTTATAGTTGGATTCTTGAATTGATTGCGTTATAGTTATAGTGGAGCCCTCTTTTATTTGAGATAGTTTGGCAATAAATATATGGCATTATGGAATTATTTAGTTAGGTCGATTTTGAGTCTTTCGATATCTTTTGTTGATCTGATAACATGCAATTTCTCATTTTCACGTTTACGTGTCATTATAAAGCCGTTTTTACACCAAACAAACTTACATATTTCGGTTTCCTTAAGCTCCTTCTTGGCTTTCCACAGAATGAAGGCAGAACTTGGAGTCAGGGATTCACGTAGGTAATACGTGTGTCTTGTTCGCGTCCAATATCCCTGTTATTTAGATGTATATTTTTGGCGGCTTCCAGCCAGTGGTCACGGCAGCCATCTCGCATGACAACAACAACGGCTGCGGGAGCCACGTCCACGTTTGTATTGGAGCGATTTCTCTTCTTTCTGTATACCTTCATGACGTCATTTGGTTTTTGCTGTAATTTTGTGCATACTTTATTCGTGATATCCAAAAGATTCTCATTGTCCTCTTCTTTAATGCCGCACATTTCAATCAATTTTGACATTTGTTGCTGCTCCATTGAGTTAATTTTCTGCTCTAAGATATCGTTCTTAAGAGTGAGGTTTTGGCATGTGTTGTTAAGATGTTTGCATTGACTTTCGACGTTCTTAAGATTGGTTTCGTACACTTCAATTTGTTTTTCATAGTCGTCGATTTTGTCCGAAAAATATTTGAGCGATTCCTGCAGTTCAGTACGCATAATTTCCCGTACTTCCTTACGGATGTCACTCAATATCTTCTGTGTTAATTTGGCGCTGACATTATTGGATATCGATTCACTGTCGGTATTTTCTTCTTCATCCGCGTCAGGTAGAATGCAGGAAAGACGTTTTGGCTTTGCGCCACCTACACAACTTCGGCACTTCCAATCAACAGAATCGGTCGATACCAGTGCATTAAGCTGCTCCGTGGTAATCGATGCACATTCAGCATGGATCCATTTATTGCACTTACTACACTGTATACCAGGGCTTCTTTTATTTATTAGTTTTGAGCACATAAAGCACTTAACCATTGTTAAAGGATTTAATCGCGCGTTAATTAGTGCGTTACGTCAAGCCAGTTCCACACACGGTAAGCGTTAGTTTAATATCCGGAATTCCTGAATCCCTTGAGAATGGTGTATTAACCGAAAGCGGTCGGGATTAACGTGTAAACCTTAAAATTAAAACCAGTGAAACAAGTACAAGTGAATTTAATTATGATGATTTTTAAAACTTTAAAATTAATATAATGCAAGTGAAATTTAACTTTATTACCAAAGTAGACAGAACAGTATGATAATATTATAATATTGATAATATACAGATATTTTCTTTTTAAAACGCTCATTTTGTAATAAAGAAAACACTACAAACGATCGTCGGATGGTGTATACCATGGTTTTAAAGACATTAGTTTTTATTTCAGGGGTCAGATTCAAGGAACACTTTCGATATTTGAGGGCATATTCCAAGACCACAAAGAACTACTAAAGAAGGCTCTCTGCAAACAAGAAATTGTAAGTACCCGCCACAAACTACTCTGTACTAGTAGTTTGTATTATTCCTTGATAATGCCGTAAAGCGAAATCGGTTGGAAACTATGATAGAAATAAAATTCTATATTTTAAACACTTTTTATATCATTGCGCCTCTAGACGCCAAGTGGCTTACTATTAAATGAACATCTATACTATCGTTGCGGTATGGGAAAGCACATGGGGAAATTCGCAGGTTGTGTTGAGAACTGGATAGCTCAGTTGGTAGACCAATCGACCGGTAAGCGAGAGGTCCGGGTTCGAATCGCGAAATTGTTTTTCTCTACCGCAATGATATAAATTTAATTTGAAATCGGTTGGAGGTATTCAATATGTGGAATATTTAAATACTGTCAAACAATAAAAGTGTATTTATTGAGATGTTGATACTCTCTGATATTGGTTCTTCGCTTTTCCGAACTTATCTATAGACATTGTATTTTGACAGAGAGTAACCGAAACCGTTATAAATTTATTCAACATAACCGAAAAATTGATTGACCAACTGAGGCTATAGTTGGAATGTATATAAAAACCGGCCAAGTGCGAGTCGAACTCGCGCACGAAGGGTTCCATACCATTATCTATAAAATCTGCAAAAAAATCATGTCTGTTGTATGGGAGCGCGCGTGTCCAACTCGCACTTGGCCGGTTTTAGTATTTGTTGTTATAGCGGCAACAGAAATACATCGTCTGTGAAAATGTCAACTGTGTAACTATCACGGTTCATGAGATACAGCCTGGTGACAGACGGACAGTGGAGTCTTAGTAATTGGGTCCCGTTGGTTACCCTTTGGGTACGTAACCCTAAAAATCCAGGAAAATACAAGAAAATGATCATGCGAGCTGATATAAAAGCGTACCTCGTCTACATTGCCAATACCCGTTTATTGAACATCTAACTACATTTATCTTTTTATGCGTACCTCTAAAAGGTTAATTCACATAACGCCCTCGTGAGCGTTCAATATGTGTATTACTAGATGATGTATCAAGTACTTAAGGAATTCGGTTTTTAGGTGTGGTGGAACAATTCTACGGTCTAGGATAGGTATTCGGAAAATCAGTCGGTAGAGCACTTGCCTTGTAAGCAAGAGGTCGCAGGTCCAATCCTAGCCCAAAGAACTTTTTCAAAATATTTATCTTAATTGATATTTGTTTCTAACTAATGTTTTCTATCTTGTAATACACTCTTATAATATAATTTAGATTATCCAAAGTGATGGATTTCGCTATAAATCATTATAATATTAGAAATAGAAATTTATATATTTGCCACAAAATAAAAATTAATAATAATTAAAATTAACAACTTGATCATTTTGTTTGCAAAATGGATCAACCTCAGCATTTGCTGTAAGTTATGAACGTTACAGCGCTGATTTTCAGATTGACCCGTTTCACACTATGCAAAATTCAGTTGCAGGATTCATTAACAATACACACAGATAAAACAATTTGATAAAACAAAGAAATAAAAAATAATACATTTAATTAATTTACCTTACAAAAATAAAATAAAATACATAAATTAAACAAATAAAAAAAAAAATCTTCAACATGATCATTATTTAACCTGAGGTTTGAAATCTCCACTGCATTAATAATAATAATATTAGATTACATCTACGTTGAAGCAACCATTACATTTATCGCACGTTTCTCTTCTAGCCATCGTCCAAACCGACCGCCACAGCGGCCAACGTAGAAGCGTTAACGAGTGCCCTCATGGCGCGGGGCAAAGAACTAGAATCTACTAAAGAAGAGATGAACGGTCTTCTGTCCACCATCACAGCGATGCAGCAGGACAAGGAGGATAACGATCTGCTGAAAGCGCAGATTGAAGTTTACAAGTGAGTCAATATTTGCTCTGAAGTTTCAAAACAAATAAAAAGCTGGAACGAACGGCTCTAAACAAATCTTGCAATAGTAGTTTATGCTACAAGTGCGGTAAGGAAGCAATAGCTTACGAGGACTAAGAGAGTGTTTTAAACGTTATCACAATACGCTTTTCAATGCATAGTGTGAGTTAATAAATTATACGTAATTATAGAAACAAACAAACAATAAACATTCCAAATGAACTTTAGGCGGCCATTCTTTTTCTTTTTCTTTGCATGCAAGTTGCCAACTTGGCGGAAATAAGCTGCTTTCAGTTTGATGCGCTCGTAGCTCATTTCCGTCAAGTCTATCTATTGTTCACAAGAAAAGACTGGCAACATTTTACAATGAAAAAAAATGTTTCACAAATTTATTTATTTTTATGTCAAGGAACTCTCCCTATTGAGCCTAATAGTCCGGGAGGTACCGTTGCAAATACAAAAGTCATAGTAAGCCGGCTGATTTTGACATCGATCGTAGATCTCACATGACTGATATGTGAATCGACCGTCAGCTGCTCAAGTAGCGGTGGGTTTGGGAGTTAGAGGTTGGAGAAACTGGTAAAAAAAAGTACGCCGGCTGAAACTTTTCTCACAGATAGTTGAAATCATACTGAGCTGAAAAAAAATCGTCAGCTGACGCACCCGTGGTGCGTGTGGATGTAAGAGGTTGCGAAAGTGGTAAAAAAAAGATAGTAAGCCGGTTGAAACTTTTCCCACAGATAGTTGACATCATACCGAGCTGAAAAAAAATTGTCAGCTGACGCAACCGCGGTGGGTCTGGATGTGAGACGTTGCAAAAATGGTAAAAAAAACGAACGCATCAACGATGCAGCAGACGATTTTTTTTCAGCTCAGTATGATGTCAACTATCTGTGAAAAATGTTTCAGCCGGTGTAATATTACTTTTTTTTTAGCACTTACGCAACCTCTCACATCCAGACCCACCGCGGGTGCGTTAGCTGACGATTTTTTTTCAGCTCAGTATGATGTCAACTATCTGTGAGAAAAGTTTCAGCCGGCGTACTATCACTTTTTTTTTTACCACTGTCGCAGCCTCTAACTCCCAAACCCAGCGCGGGTGCGTCAGCTGACGATTTTTTTTCAGTTCAGTATGATGTCAACTACCTGTGAAAAAAGTTTCAGCCGGCGTACTAATACTTTTTTTTTACCACTTCCTCTGCCTCCCACACCCACACCCACCGCGGGTGCGCCAGCTGACGCTTGGTTCTGTTATTAGCCATTCCAGATCTATTGAAAAAGATGGAAATCAATCGGCTTTAAATCACTACCTAAAATGCAACGCTACCGCCTGGGCTATAAACGGTATGAGTAATATAAGTAACTGATTTTCAATAAATAATTTTGTTATAAAAATACCACCTGAAAGTTAAAGAACAGTATGTATCTTCATGATTTAGCCTATATTTTCAGAAAAAATATACAAAAGGGCCTGTTACAATTTATGGTTGGTTCGAATTGCAGGGGCGACTTCGAGGCGGAGCGCGACTCGCGACAGAAGTTAGCGAGCGAGAAGGAGTCGGTAGCGACCGACCTGCGGACTGCGCAGAGACGCAACCTGGAGCTCACCGAAATGGTCATTATACTACATATCTATACTATTAATAATGGGTTATTAGTATTGTACTGACGCCAAAACTAAAATTTTTGTTTGTCTCTATATAAGTATGTTCCGTTTTAACTCGAGAACCACTCAATGGATTTCAATTCGTTTTTTTTATTATCATTGTAGTGACTGTTGGAGCCGAAAGGCTTTAGAATGGAGACCATGTACAGTAAAGCATAGTGTAGGCCGACCTCGTGCCCGCTGGACCGACGACCTGAAGGACGTTGCGGGGGGCGGCTGGATGAGGAGGACAGAGGACCGACATGAGTGGCGAAATTCGGGAAAGGCCTATGTCCAGCAGTGGACGAACACGGGCTGATGGATGGATGGATGACCCTGGTCAACATATAGGCAATTCGGGGTGTTGATAAAATAACACCCAAGCTGAAAACGGGGCAGAGATTGAATAAATGCAAAGAGCAAAGGCTATAATTTATCTTCTCTATACATATAAAATACAACGTCTGTCCGTCTGTCTGTTCGTTCGCTTATAACTTGAGAACCAATCAATGGATTTTGATGCAGTTGTCACAGAAAGATAAAGCATTTCTTCGGGAAGGTTTAAAGCTATGTATCATCACGCTATGACATAAGGGAGCAGCGCAATGAGAATTTTAGTGAGACACATGGAAGGTTCGCTGCCGTAGCATAGTCGATCGTCGCGGGTTCAAACCCCGACTGGTAAAATTTGTTTTCACTTTTATTTTTTATTATTTTATTTTCAGAAAAAATATTTCCTTTTTAAAAAAATATTAAAGCTGAAATTATATTTCTTGACTGAGCAAAGACCAATAACTAAATTATTTTTATTTTCAAATGCTTAGAAAACGCCATCTCTGGGAAGCTATCCTGGATAACGGCTCAGTAAGCTGGCGTTGAAATTGTTTGTAAGCTGGCGTTGAAATGGTTTTTATTTTAATACACTAACAATTTATTCTTATACACTTTCAAAATATCGAATTTGACGCAGTCTGGGTCAAATTAACTCACGTTAAATTTTGTCTACACTATTATATAAAGAAGAAGGATTTGTTTGTTTGTTTCTTTGCATATAATGGGTAATATCTAGAACTACTGAACTGAGTATAAAAATTCTTTAAGCACTCAATAAGATTTTTAGTTAATCATGTGGTATGTACGACTTGCGTAGTCGTACGTATGTAGTCTCGTCGTCGGGGTTTCAATCATCCACTGGTAAATGTCTTTTTAGGACACCTCTCAAGTTTAAGTTTATTTGATCGGTATTGATGAGTAATTTTGTAGAACATGGTGACCACGATCTAATGACGGGACTGGGAGGAGGGTACGGGATCTCCTCAACGGATAACAGCAGACCCTTCGAGTTTGGGCTTATTTTATTGGTCTTTATTAATACTTTGGTAAAACATGGTGACCAGGGTCTGATGATGGGACTGGAAGGTGGGTATGGGATCTCCTCCACGGAAAACAGCAGACCCTTCGAGTTTGGACTTATTCGATTGGTATTTATTGGCACTTTGGTAAAACATGGTGACCAGGGTCTGTTGATGGGACTGGAAGGTGGGTACGGGATCTCCTCAACGGACAACAGCAGACCCTTCAACTTTGGGCTTATTTGATTGGTCTTTTTTAGCACTTTGGTAAAACATGGTGACCAGGGTCTGTTGATGGGACTGGAAGGTGGGTACGGGATGTCCTCAACGGAAAACAACAGACCCTTCGAGTTTGGGCTTATTTGATTGATCTTTATTAGCTCTTTGGTAAAACATGGTGACCGTTCCATATTCTTTTGTTTTCCTTATTTCCACGAAACTACTTCGACGCGGGCGGAGCCGCGGGCAAAAGCTAGTACATAAAGTAAAATAAAAAATATCAATAAGCAATTTTCGCGAATGCACATAAAACTCATTTATTGCATACTTTTTATTCAAAAGAATGGAAAACAATATTATGATGTGCATTTTGTACCGAGATCCTCTGTTACCACCTTAAACTGTCATTCCTAGCTGGAAGAAGTCCGAAAGATCAACCCGGCGATCTACCAATCAGCGATGAGCAAAAAGAAGCAAGTCACGCGCACCGCCCCGCACCCCACCTCGCCGCGCGCCCCCGCCGCACCCCCGGCCACGCCCGCCGCCTCCAAGGGTAGCTCTACCGGGAATATGGTGTGTACCTATATTTGCTTTCAATACGATGTTATTTACAGGTTTATTGATCGCGAAATTTAGTGGAATATAACGAGTGCAAATTGACACAGGTATCTTTAAGAAACCACATAATAGTACATTATAATACAAGTGAGCTGCGTTGGACATTACAGTCGAGGTGGGATTGCAGCCCGATCCGAAATATGCTGCATTATGACCCTAAAAACGCTGCAATAATAATATGCTTTATAAGCAAGTGTGTTGAAAAACATATACTGATCGACTTTCCATTAGGAAAATACCCGCCGCGCAAAGGATGGAAACATTTCACGTTTGTTTATTTTGAAAACCTGCGGTGAAGTTTGAACAAGTCTACTGAGCAAGTCCAATATTCTAAATAATATTATTACTCTATTTAGAGTATTGCAAAGCGATGGATTTCGCAATAAAAGCATAATCTAAGTCCAATATTTATAATGAAGGTTTTTACAGTGACTCATTTACGGTACACGCTGCAAGACTGTGGAACCGATTGCCTTTGTCAATACAGACATTGAAAAATATAAAATTATTTAAAATTAAAGTGAAGGAATTTTTCTCCGCCGAATACTCATCAAAGTAGAACTCAAATATGCAGTATTATAATATTTGTATGTTTATTTATTATATGTATGTAGGTATGTATTAGTATGTTCATGTATTGTATATGTAAGTTTATGTCTTAGATAAGTCTATTTAGATATATATTTTTAGCTTGATCTTTCCTCACTGATTAGCATTTACTCCTTCCTTTTTATTCTGTCAACTATCTTTCTGTTTGCTTGCAAAGGTTGCCTGGAAGATATTGCTGTTAGCAATAAGTGCCGCCTTTGTACACCATGTTTGATTGTTTTGATATTTTGTATTGATTTTATTGTATGTGCAAAAAGTGTTATAAATAAAATAAATAAATAAATGAATTTTTCGAAAGTATATCATTTAAATTCTACCTGTTTCGTCCATTGCTGGACATAGCCCTTTCCAAGATTTTACCACTGTTGGCGGTCTTCATGTAAGAAATGCCCATACTCACACACGCTGGGCAGACGGGTTAGTGAGCACGGTGCCGAAACCCTCGCACCAATCACGCCGCTGCCCGTTACCAGTCTGTTTAATATAAAATATAAGGCCTGGCAATGTGGGATGGATATACCGCCATCAATCTGTCCCAGGTAATAGTGGGCCGCCTGATTTTGCCTGTTTGAGATATTCTATTCTCTTACCCTCCCTAGAATAACTTCAGGAAGGTTAGCCAGTAAGATAGTGTAGAGTCCGGCATCAGCTCCACCACCTTACTACTCAGTATCTTTATCTTCACTGGTCTAGTGGAAAACTAAACAAAATGTGGCCTTATACCATCGTCCTGGATGATACTTTAGAGGTTTGGGATGGAATGGGATTGAACCAAAGGTTTTTCACCCTACAAATTTTAAATATCAACAGCCATGCATCACTTTCAGAACTTACTTAAGTAGGTATAAGTTCGCTGTGTAATATAATATAAGCTGATAAAAAAATAACAACAAAGACTAATAAAAAAATGGAAAAATTAAAAAAGACATGATCTTGCTAAGTTTCTTGCCCTTCTCCTTAGCAAGACTAACCGAATGGGCAGATGGTTAGGCATTATATTTATTATTGGTTTATTTATCAATTTATTTGTTAATTGCATTATGTAATATATATATATATATATATATTCCTATTTTCTTTATTTTATGCAGTTGTATAATTTTATTACATTTTAGTATCCCAACCTAAGTATTTTTAAGTGTTTTTCCTGTGAATGATCAATGATGATGATGTGAATGAATTTGAATTCATATTCTATTGTTTTAAAAAGATGAATTTTTGACCTGTAGAAAGTATACTTTAAGTATTTATTTTACAAATTAACTTTTTGAATTTAGAATTTTAGCTCTTTATAATTACTCTACTAAATGATCTAGAAAGCAAAGTCAAAGTATTATTTCAAACTAAAGGTTAAAAAGAAGCCGAAGCCGAATGTTACAAGCACACCGGTGGCGCCATCTAGCGTCCGTCAGGAACAAACGCAGGAAGATCGAGAAACAACGCCCCCAGTCACGCGGTTCGACTGTCCCGTCTGTGACAAGTCCCATCGGACATTGAAAATGTTGCAGGACCATGTCGAACAGTGTTTATTGTAGGAATTGAGAATTTCTCTGGCAAATAAAAGCCACCAATTGTTAGTTTTGTGAAATATCTAGACTGGGATCCAAATCCTGTTCTGAGGTCAAGTTTTGGGTGGACGAAGACTACAGTATGCCATTTTACAGAAAACTTGTTTTCTTGTAGTGGTCTTTAGGAGAGGCGTGCTTATTATGTATTACGAGTAAATTTTCACTTTTGTACTGCATATTTAAATAGATAAACAGTTCTCAAATGATTTCAGTCAGTCGATCAGTTTTCACATTAGCTATATTTAATTTAAAATTAATTTATCATGGTAATTTTTGAATTGCAACTCTGCCAATTGCATTTATTTTGTTATTGTAATTTATTACGAATTTTATTTTGTTATGTGGTTTATCAAATAATAAAGAATAATATATGTATTTTAAATATCATACTTGAACAGGTTATAAATGTTGACATCTCTGATGTCATACAATAAGTTTTGAGAGGTGAGAAAATGTTTGTAAAAGGTGTTGTTTTTCAACTAAATTATTGACGTCTTTCTGGACAAACAAACTAATATGTGTTAATTTTGCCGCTGTTTTTGTTGTCGTTTTTTAGCATGCAGTTTGGTGTTAACTACGTTTTTCGTTCTTTTATAAAAATATTACAAAATATTTGCCCAATAGATACTGCATTAAGAGTATTTTTGTTATAAAAGTAACCGCAAGGAAATGTTCGCTTATTTTATTTCTTATTAGTGCATAAGCAGTGCTTAGTAGGCACAGAAAGAAATTTACATTTTTTAATGTACTAACATTATTTTTTTCGAGCGCTTTGCGAATCAGAATTTAAACGCTTTTCTCAAAAATGTGTGGGTAGTTGGGATATCATTTTAATCTAAAATAATATTTGGGTCTTGTCTTCTGATCGTTTTTTTCGTTTGTGATGTGCTATACAGCAAGTACTAAGCCGTTGGTTTATGCTCCAATACGTATTATCTTTGCACTGACACTATTTATTTACTTTATCATTTCGTCAAATTACCATTACTGACTTCTAGTTTTAGCTGTTGAAATTAAATATTTTTTTTGTTTTAAAATACCTAACAGCACGTTTGTTTATCCATCTTCTTGAACGCACTGTAACATAAATTTTAATAAATTTCAGGTGTACACGTGCCCTAAATGCATGCGATTCTCGAGCGACCAATACAAAGTTATGGAAGACCACTTCGACTTCTGCTTGGACGACCTCATGTGAACGTATGTCTCTCTCTTTCTTTAGTATACGATCGTATTTTAATAGAAAAGGACGGGATGATTGCGTCATTTTGTTGAATGTATTATTGACGTCTATTGGTAAAATGTTGACTCTTTTTTTTGTATTTTTCGTCATTAGTTTTATCTTATTATAAATGATTAGTTATACGAAGCTATAAACAGTGTTTATCGAAAATTCTTACTCTGGAAATGTAAAGGCTAAAGCATGTATCGAAGCCTTAGTTTAGTTAACCGTATCGATAGTGGGTTTTTCTGAGTTATCTGTTACTGTATAAATAATTCAAGAGTAATCTATGACATAAGTAAATGACAGCAGCGTAAAAAGACTGTTGAAAATAAATTCATGCAGATAGCAATAAACAGTTAGATAAAAAATTATAGATTCTTAACATAAAATATTTTTTATATATCATTTTATTGCATTTAGCGTTGCTGTCTCACTATTTCCAATAGAAAAAGAAAAAGACAGCAACTGTTTGATGCAAAGCTATAAAACTAATATGGCATCCCTTTCTTAAAATGTCGCTTTATAATGTTTTTTTAATCTCTTCAAAATTATTGATTGAATGTGATAGACTGATTGTGATTGTAATAAATTAGAAAATACTATTTTATTTAAAATTGTTGAAATATGTAGTAAGAATAGTCAAATCGTATCCGTAAATGCCAAATTAATTAATTAACAGTATAGTAAGTTACTGTAAGTTGTTCATTCCATTTGTAGAGATTTTAGTTTCATTGTTTTTTTTTTAAGTAAACCTAGTATATGTAATAAATAACGTGATACATTTTCCGGGCCGAACATAGACTACTCTTTAATTAAATCAAAGACATAATTACCTACTGTCCTTTCGAATTAAATAATCGCGGGTTTTGGTAAGTGCGGTGTGAAGGGGATAGTAACATTGTATTCAAAACCTAAACCGGTGCGAGTCAATCCATGTAACCGTTAAGGTCGCTTGTGTCCAATGTTTAACAAAATTCTAGTTGTTGATATGTTTAATGATAAACACCAAAATTTCTCTCATTAAAATTAGAGTGAGCTGACATCAGTGATATGATTACGGATAGGACTGACTTTTTTAATTTTACCCTTATTCCAACGACTTAAGACTTATAATGGCTTGATTTACCCTCGTTCAGTACACGAACGAACGCCGTGCGCGCCTGTACTCCCGAAGAGCCCTGATGATGATGAGTTATAATGTCATCGAAAACTCGGCCAGTGCCTCCTTGCAGTGAGGTTTATCCGTAATCACAACAGTTTCTTTTAAGCGTTGCACATGGCAGAGAAAACGGCACAGATTTGTGACCCTTAACTTCGCTGTTCGAGTTCCAAATATGGGCGTTTTGTGGAAGGTCAATGAAAAATTATCCCGATCAAGTGTTTAATCTTAGTCTAAAAAAGACAATAACACCAAAGAAACTACTATGAGAACCAGCTTTTGAATAACAGACAATGTTGTAATTCCATTTTGGAACCAAGAGCAAAAATTGTCTGCTGAATAACGCGCCAAACTAATAAAATGTCTAAACCGTTAAGGTGAAAACCCCGCAAACTTCATCTTGAGGGCTGAAAATGACGTAAAACCATTCACTACAGATAATTTACATGAAATAGTCAACATACGAGAGATGTAAACCGCGCCATTAAAAGAAGCGCTTCATAAATAGCGGCCCAAGTCTGCATTTCTGTCCGTACGTGTGCGTACAATGCATACTTTGGCCGCCATTCACAGAACGGTTTAATAATGGCTAATACAATCCTTAACATTACATGAGTTTTTTTTTCATCTTGTTAAATATAACACTTGTACTTGTCCACAGGATTATAATTTAATTAAATACACCCCCCTAACTAACTTATTTTATATATAACTACATTAATTGAAACTTTTAAAATTTTAAATTTATTGTTAAATTTCTAACTTAAATATTTAACTTACTTTAAAGTGAAATTCGAACTGTACCGTCGATGCTGCTCGCCGTGGCCGCGGTTCTTTCACTTATTGATCACTTTAGCGTGTGCTTGTGATCATCCTTCGCACAATTGAGGTGTTTTTTTACAAAAACAACCAATGTCCAATTTTGCAACTTTTAACATTTTAATTGCAGCCAATACTCTGAGAGGAGATGTTTCGAATTATGAAGTTGGTTTTTACAAAAACGGTTCCTATCCAGAGTTATTCAAAATAGAAAAATTAATTCTGCATAGCATTCAGTACATCCATGAAGACGTATTTGATTTATCCTGTAAAGTTTTTATTTTGGACGTTGGTTATTTTTGTAATTAACGCCTCAATTGCGTTCGTCCTATTCCTTTGAGAGTCTGATATTGAAACGAATCTTCCAAAGTCCAGACCTTCTGGCATAGTTCTCTATCCACGCTTGTGGAATTTGGAATGGATGTGCTGCCGTACCCTCAACACAACACCAATTAGTGTTTGCATCAGCTATGGCTTCTTTCATGACTTGATATCCCATGATATATGTGGCACCAAAAGTCGTTACGGCTGCCGCATTGGCTGAAGTTGGTCTAACGATCAACTGCGTCCATTTCGCGTTCGCATCCGTGTTCCCATCAGTCGGTATTGACCGAATGATTTGCGCTGAATCTCCCTCTACAGTTAGCGCGTCTAGCTTTACCTTTTCGTTTCGGAATGTTGGACATCCCACAAAGCAATCGCTGACTCTTTGCACCAGCTTAAGGTTGAATCGCGTATTTGCAATCTGCTCGCGGAAGGTGGTGGCTGTAATCCCGATGGATTCAAGCCCTATTCGCACTTCTTCTTTTCGCGTTCCGACCGCTCCAAAGTACCCGATCAAAGAACGAGTTGCTCTGGTGTTCTGAGGCAACACGCGAATATTCGGCGTTAGATTCGCCTGTTCGCTTGCTTCTGCCATCAGAAGATCTCCACAAACACCCAAAGAGGGTATTTCTTCGTAGAGATTATGAGACAATTCGTTCATTTGAGCCGAGTGATAACCTCCAAATCCTTGAACAGCTGTTTTTGGTAGTGTGTGATTGGCTAAATTCACGGTTTTGCCCGTAGCATCCTTTACCTCTCCCACTCCTTTCAGACACAGATATAGTGGCTGTGGTATATTATACTCATGCTGTAATATCGCTTTACAGTACTCATTTTCCTCAAAAGACAAATTCTCGCTTCCGCGTTTTGCCTTTATGTCTAGCAGTCTTCCCCACAAGAGCGCCGTACCGTAGTACATTAACATCCCCTTCGTGAGCTGCTTGTTGAGGTTAAACGAAGGCAATTGTGCGAAGGATGATCACAAGCACACGCTAAAGTGATCAATAAGTGAAAGAACCGCGGCCACGGCGAGCAGCATCGAGGGTACAGTTCGAATTTCACTTTAAAGTAAGTTAAATATTTTAGTTAGAGATGTAACAGTAAATTTAAAATTTTAAAAGATAAAAGTTTCAATTAAAGCAGTTATACGTGGGACGCACTATAAGTTTCCGGAATGAATATGAAAAAATACTATTAAAGGTACAAAATTAATTTATTGTTTTTCAAAATAATCTCCCTTGGCGTCTATGCACTTTTTCATTCGATCAAACCAGTTTTGAAAACTTTTGTGCCACTCCCCTGTGGTGACCTCTGAAACGTGTTTTTCATACTCCTCGACAGCCTCTTCTGGTGATGAAAATCGTTGACCGCGTAATTGGTTCTTAATTTTTGGGAACAGAAAAAGTCACAAGGTGCCAGGTCGGGACTGTATGCAGGATGACTCATGAGTTCTACATTTTTCGTCTTCAAAAAGTCGTTTGTCTGTCTGGCCGTGTGAGAACTAGCATTGTCGTGGTGCAGGATGATACGGCGTTTACGGTTACTTTTACGGAGTTCGTCAATAACTTCCGGCAAACAAATGGTCGTGTACCAGTCACTATTCACGGTACGACGATTCTCTAAAGCAACAGTAGCCACGTGTCCAGTTTTATTAAAAAAAGAAGCAATCATCCGCTTAGATGCACTTTTCACGCGCGCCACTTTGGTTGGTTTCGGCTCATCTTGAAAGACCCATACGCTCGATTGCTGCTTTGTTTTGGGATCGTAGCAATAAATCCATGTTTCGTCACCTGTTACTATGTCCCACACCAAATTTGACGCACCTTCGTTGAATCTGGTAAGCATGGCACTGCACCAAGTGACGCGGTCCGTTTTTTGAGCCTCGGTCAAGTTGTGTGGGATCCACCGCGACCACAGCTTTCTCACACCCAAATGTTTGTGTAGGATTGATTGTATTTGACTCATGCCTATTTCTAAGGATGCGCAAATTTCATGGTAGGTCACATGCCTGTCTGTTTCAATCATACGGCGCACAGCATCGATGTTTTTGTTGGTCACAGCGGTGGACGGCCGACCATCGCGAGATTCGTCACTGAGATTGATACGACCACGCTTGAATTCTGCAAACCAGCTATAAACAGTCGTCTTGCATGGTGCTTCATTGCCAAAAGCTGTTTCAAGCCGAGCGATGCTCTGTTGAGCTGTCAAATTACACTTAAAATCGTAGAAAATCATACTACGAAAATTTTCCCGAGTTAAATCCATGTTGATGCAGACACACAATTTTTTAAATGGCGCCACAAGGTAAAAACAAAAGACAGTCAGATGAAACAAACTGCATTCTACAGCCAAAGAGTTCTATTTTCAAATGTTGCAATAAATTTTTAAATATTGTTTATGTAAGTGGCCAGTTCCGGAAACTTTTAGTGTTACCTATGTATATAAAATAAGTTAGTTAGGGGGGTGTATTAAGTTAAATTATAATCCTGTGGACAAGTACAAGTGTCTTATCTAACAAGATGTATAAGTTCCACCAAGTGCCGACAATCACAACCATCAACATTTTACATGAGTTTTTTCTGGTTAACTTCTGCCTCAGCTAAGATATAGAATTGTGACATTATTACAGTCCATCCATCCATCAGCCTGTTTCGTCCACTGCTGGACATAGGCCTTTCCAGGATTTCGCCACTCTTGGCGGTCCTCCTGGGAGAAATGCCCATACTCACACACGCTAGGCAGGCAGGCGGGTTGGCGAGCGCGGTGCCGAAACCCTTGCACCAGTGACGCCGCTGCCCGTCACCAGTCTGTTTTATATAAGGCCCGGCAACTGGGGATGGTTAAACCGCCATCCATAGGTCCCAGGCGATGGTGGGCCGCCTGGTTTTGCCTGAGAGCTGTTCTCTTACTCTCCCCCGAATAACTTCGGGAGGATTTGCGAGTAAGATGGTGGTACCTCCACAGTCGAGCCCGGCATCAGCTCTACCATCTACAGTATTATTACAGTATATTTTTTATTATTCTACAACTAATCAACTTCTTACCCTAAAAGAACATCAAATTCAAATCAACTAAATTTTTTGTCCGCTGCCATAAGATCTGGAATAGCTGCCGACATTTTATTTTTGACCTAGAACTCTGGCTTCCTCATCCATCAGCTTACGCTACGGTTTTCTGTACGTGGCCTCCATTCCAACGCCTTTCGCCCCCAACAGCCCTCATGTCGGCGAGAAATATGGCCTGCCCACTGTCACTTACTGATTCTGCAGGCTATATCAGTCACATTCGATATCCGACAGATCTTCTCGTTTCGGATTCTATGCATCAGAGATACTCCAAACTCCAAACCAGCCTGCTCCATAGCTCGTTGAGCGACGTTAAATCGGTGGATCAGTCCATTTGTAAGAGACCACGTTTCAGCGCCACACGTCATCACAGAAAGGACGCACTGGTTGAACATCTTAGCCTTTAAGCACTGCGGTGTTGACGACGTAAATATGTGACGCAACTTTCCGAATGCTGTCCAACCCAAGAATATTCTACTGTTGCCCCACACTTACCAAAAGCGAAAAACTTTCTTGTTCGATTGGCAAAGAGAAATTGGAGAAATGATTGTTCATTTTGCCTTAATGATTACCAGTACGTGCCATTTCATAGATGGAGGTTTTGATGGCTTAAATGTAAGATAATGTTACTTTTATAGCACAAGAGGCAACTTGTTCCTTATCAATGTGCACTAATTTTAATAGTAAAATCAACTGACAATTTTTAAGCTCCAAATAGCGATTTTGTTAAAAATTATATCTTGTTTTAAATTTTAGGTTGTCTGTTAACAAAAATTTTGAAATAACTACCTAAGTTTTTTAAATAATATTATTCTAAGTATGATACAATTAATGTTTGTTACCATTAATATTCTTATGTGGTTGTAACTTGAAATCATTTTAGTAAGTATGAATTTTTACGTTCGCACAATCTGCTTTTGTGGTGTTATCATGTCATACTAAATAACATTTAAATGTAAGATTTGATAATGAAAATTAAATAAAGTGTTATTTTCCTTATACTTTGTTTGCGTGATTCTTAGAAGTCTTAAATAAACGGACTCGTTTATTAACAGTTAAGTAAAGGTCAAAACAAATCATGGCAATAATAAGCGTAAGTCATTATTAACCTTTACGTCACATTATTTAATGTTATAAAAGGTTCTCATGACTACAATACGTTTGGAGTAATGACGCATGAGATGATATCTTTTACGGCGCAAGAACGAAAGGAATATGTACTGTTTCAGCTGTGTTCCTTTTTGCGCATCTACCGCATCTAGTTGTCACAATTTAAGAGTTCGTTCGAACGAACGGAATATTAACAACATGACAGCAGAAACTTTGCTCCAATCCGACTACGCCGGTGGTAGAAGGGGTGAATGTTAGGATACGCGCCGTTTTCGTTCCTACCTCAGTGTTTTGATGTGATTAAATCATTCAAATTAGAGTAAGACCCAATTGTTCAACTGTGCAAAGAGGCACAGGTCGAGTTTTCGATGAGATTATGACTCATGATCACAGACGTATAATATAGTAGCAGACCTAACATTAATAATAAACGCACAGAGTCGACGCGTGGCAACTTTAGCTCAGTGAACTACGGGCTCTTTTAAATATAAATATTGTTTGTTTCCAAACAAAATATATACTAGAGATTAGTTTAGGAATTAACAAATATGTTCCAAGAATAAGCCAGCCAAAACGACCCATTTTTATACGTTTCTTCGTACCATGAAACCTAAATGTAGCATATTTTTTGTATGGAAACTTGGCATGCTATTGAATCCTTATGTTTGGTCTGCTACTTAGTACTAATTATATGTCTGTGCTCACGATCAACAGGACTGGGAGTACAGCGCACGCGGCGTTCTTTCGTGTACTGGGTGCTCCCCGCTACTTTTGCTGCCTTTCCGTCCTTCGACTGCGTTCGGAGGTTTTCGGTATCGGAACTAGACTCGAAACTGATATTTTTGCCACTACTTCTACATCACGTGTCAATAGGTCCAGTCATATAGATAACTCCGACAGTGTCTTCCAACACTGTTGGAAATTGTTGTTACACGAAGCGTCAAACACAGGTTTCCAAGTTGCCGCCAGTTGCAAACCGCGGTCACTGTTAAATAAAGAAAGCGGCGGAAGTACCCAGTACAGGAAAGAACGCCGAGCGCGCTTGTACTCCCAGAGTCCCGGCGACGACAATGAGTCGTCATAACCTCATAGAAAGCTCGATTTGTATCTTGCGTAGTTAAACAAGTGAGTCTATTCCTATAAAACAAAACATTCATTTTGTGATTCAACTATTAAGTTTTTTTTTACTGTTTTAAAATGAACCATGCAATATTATAGTATTGTAGTGTAGGTTGTTTTTGTAAGTGAGGGATGTTGGTACAGCTTCATACAATAGTGGTGGTGGAAATGAAATGCAGTAATGATTTTCAAATGAAGTATGTATATTTATTCGAACCCGTAGCGTTTCTTTGCTGTTTTTAATAATAATGTTGTATACAAATAGAGTAATAATTTGATAATTTAATATTTTTATACATTAATACCACAGGTCCACTTAATTTATAAACATTTCTCATGATCATTTTAAAATAGTTTGTGAATTTTTGTGTCTTGCAACACTACAATAGGTACAATTACAATTGGCACCATATTTTTTGTAACAATCTAGAGGGTATACACCCACAAACCACTCTCTTACGTATATCGACTTATTTGTGCAATATGCGTACCTTTTTACAAGTTGCGCAAATTGGAACTTGTAAAAACTACCAACAGACATACAAATTTAGTTGTTAAAATATGAGATTCAATAATAGAGAAGATATAAGCTGAGTTTAAAAGAAATTTCATAAAATCAATAAGTATAAACCGCAAATCATTAGAAAATACCCTGAGGGAGATATTTTGTGCAAATATTTGTATAAAATGTCACTGGTTTCTCCTTTTGGTTTAGCCATTTAAGAGCCGATAAACGATTAGAATTATTAAAATAAAAAGAAAATAAATAAAGGTAAAAAAGTAACAAATATTAAATAGGTCGGAAGTAAATAAAAATACTTTTTTTTATAAATACTTAAAAACTAACTATAATACTTAAATAATATTCAACCTCTCGCCCGATACAACCGAAAAAGAAAAAACTATTTCTAAAGCAGATAACGCAAATTTACGGCTTGAAAACGTAACAAATACAGTAAAAATATAGTTTGTTCTAAAATATCATTACTCAGGCGACCGGTTAAATAAAAATAAAAACTGGTACAGTCAAATGTAATTCGAGCTATCTGTATAAGCCACTAGTCTGAATACTCTACATTACTCTACTGCTTAGTTCGCTAGGATATTGTAAAGAATACTTGATATATAAATTCTTGTTAGTACAGATTAAAGTAAAACGAAAGAATACAAAGCGTAAGTTATGTTAAAATACTGAATTTTGGAATGCGTCAACGATTAATATTAAAAATTGGCATAAAACTTATGTCAGTCAGAAGTTATAATACAGAGGAGACACGGTTAGATGACCAGCACCAAATTGAATCCCCACAGATCTGTCTCAATTCTCAGCCGATAAAGAACCCTGGAGGCGAACGTTATCTGAACAAAACAAAATCTTTAATGTACTTAAAACTCCCGTGACTCGCACGAAGCTCCTTAAATAACACCTAATAAAATATACACATTAATTAATACATAATAATAAATGTCCTTAAAACACTGAATACACATCATCTAAAACAATAATTATAATTAGTTGCAAACATAAATAATTTATGTCGCGACGACGACTAGAATACGTTGAGGAAAGAAAGCAGACGTCAGTCCGGAGGAACTTGCTTTTGTTCTGCTTTGTAAAGCGTTGGATTTTGAATCGCATTTCACTCTGACAAAATGGCGGCTACGCTAGGCGGATGTCAAGATGGCGGACGAGACAATATGGCGGGAACTGTGCGTTGCATAGCGGAGTGCGAGTTAGCGTTTCCCGACGAAGTCGATCATCTGATCTATCTGCTCCTCCTCGTCGTAGAGGTACAAAGACTCCATGCAACCCTTGAAGTAGGGCGTGGTGAAACATTTCGCCCTGGAACGGAAATAAATGGAAATTTATATTATTTACATTGTTATACTGCAACTTGAAAAGAGTGCTAGAAAATGGAGCAATGCTCAAGAAAAGGTTCAAATATTTAAAAAGAACGATTTCATACTGAAGAAAATGAACTACTTATGAGGATAATAAATAACAACGAAAAACTTGAAAGAAATTTGAGCGATAACTGCAAGTTAAGGTAAATGTAAATCAAATATTTACTACACTGTATGATTAATATTGTAAATCTCAACCTACGAAAAGATGTGCTTAGTGCTGAAGAAGTGCATTAAATGACTAAAAGTGCTGCGAATTAAGATAAAGTGGTAAAGTAAGCAGTGTAATGTTAGTTGCGTGAAGAAAACATGTTCCCCCAGATTAGACATAAAGAAATAAAATCGTCCGAAAATCGCAACAGACGACAGGGCGCTCAACGCGTTAAGGTGTGGTTTTCGAACGAAAAGAAAAATATGCATTCACAAAATACTATTTTGTTAGTAGAAGGAAAGGGTGCTTTCTGAATTGACTTAAGGTTAGGAAGAAAAAAAAACAGGTAGGAAACAAAATAAAAACAGAATGGTACCTAAATCCCCGGATCGGCCCCGTGTAATTGTTTTATATACGTCTTGAACAGTTCAAGTTGGTCGTTCTCCTGAAGCACCTCCACGCAGCCCTTGAAGTAGTCTGTCGTGAAACAGTCTTTCCTGTGTCCCAACAATCAAATTTATGTTTTATTGACATGTTACATAGAGCTAAAAATAATATGTTTAGACAAATGTATTTAAATCACAGAATCCTAGTCACGGCGCCAAATCTAATGACTTCATTTGATCCTAGTATTCAAATCAAAATCTTTTAGATATTTCATGTTCTGGTGTTTATACTGTAGTTTACTTAAATTACTTAATATATGTACACGGTGGAAAATCAAAATACACACCTGCAAAGCGTGTATAGCTGCGGTTCCCTGAACAGATTGTAGCAGTCGTCACAGATTCGGTCGAGTCTCGCGAAGATTGCGGCGTCGTAGACCCCCTTGCACTGTAGGTTGAAGAAGGACCGCCTGGCGACGTGGTGCGGGGCGCCCGAGGGGGGGGCGCCGGCCGCCCCCAGGGCCAGCGTGAGGATAGCCGCGCACGCCACTTGCACTGACCTTAGATGCATCTGGAACAACCAAAGGACCAAGGTAAGTTACTTTTATATATTAAATAATATCCTGACTGTCTATTCTACACTAAACGGCTAGAGCGAGGAATATGAAATTTGGACTTTATGTTTCTTGTGCGACGTAAACTTCAAGTACGAAGTGACTTTAGACAATTTAGCGAAAGAAACGGAATTCACACGAGCAACGTTGCGGGACGTTCGCTAGTTATCACTTTTTTGTTTAGTCTGCAGCTAGGTGCTATCTAGTAAATGAGTTAAAGACGGAACGCATTTCTAATTGTTCGGCGAATAAACTGTAATCGACAACATTACAAATAAATATTGGTACAAAACTAAAAACTATTTCGAGGCTTTCTCAGCGCCATTTTTTTTTTATTTAAGTATTATCCAATAAAGAGATTTTAAAAATAATTCAAAAGTTGGTAAACACGGGATTTTAAAAACAATTGCCTTTGATTTCAAGTATTTAAAAATATCAACTGTCATATCATTGTGATTGTTGCAACGTTGCGGGACGTTCGCTAGTTATCACTTTTTTGTTTAGTCTGCAGCTAGGTGCTATCTAGTAAATGAGTTAAGACGGAACGCATTTCTAATTGTTCGGCGAATAAACTGTAATCGACAACATTACAAATAAATATTGGTACAAAACTAAAAACCATTTCGAGGCTTTCTCAGCGCCATTTTTTTTTTATTCAAGTATTATCTAATAAAGAGATTTTAAAAATAATTCAAAAGTTGGTAAACACGGGATTTTAAAAACAATTGCCTTTGCTTTCAAGTATTTAAAAATATCAACTGTCATATCATTGTGACTGTTGACATTGACAGCGAACATAAACATGCCAAGTTTTTTTTAAATAATCCCTTGGCAATGAACATCGAGTTTGAAATCCTTAGTTGCGACTTACGTTCTTTTACAATGAGTGAATAAGAAAAAAAAAATAAGCATTAAAAACACACACTAAAACATGATAAAAAATACGTATGCTTTATTTTTACGCAGAATTTCAATATAAATATTGAAAACAAATGGTTACCTGAAATGAAATGATGTCGATTCTGCCGATGTAGCTCATAGTCACGTATTTTCTAAAATAGACATCTGGAATTTATTTTAATATTTTCTGGGAGGGAATAGCTACTAAATTTGTCGATTCCCAGCAAAACGTAGGTAGTTGTCTCGCTCAATTTACTTGACTGTTATGCATATTAAGGACATATCTGTTTGACTAATGGCAATTTACGGTATCTTTCGTAGTAGGTTGTATAACTCCAAAATATTTCCTCAACTCTCCTGACCAATTAGTCACCTATAGATGAAGCAATAGAGAGCAATTACGCACTACAACCGTTCACTGTAGACATGTTGGCACTGCAGATTTAATGGCGTCATTTTAATAGCATCTAATCTAGAAGCTGAATCAACAGATCCAGTAAGGAGTCGGTGTTGCAACTCCGCGAATATAACACGTAATAGGCCGCTACCCGCGGAGGCGGGAAGTGGCCGCCATTTTTGCATTTATCACATCATTTACTGACCGGCAACTTAACTGTCGAGCTAGATCCCCTGATGCTTAAAGCGACGTTGTAAAAGTTACTTCTGCCCGCTTCGAGATAAGTTGTTGAGGTGTAATGGGCAGGCGTACTCGCCGCGCCGGTCCTTCGATTAACGTGCGGCCGCCGTGTATAGTGTAAAGTGAGTGGCCGTCGATTAACTAAAGTGTAAATATACCGGGCCGATTAACCGGACCACCGCCGCTCACCGCCCGCTCCGCTTTTGAGGTTATTAGACAATTATCCACGGCACGAATTAAATGTAATCTCGTTAAACTACGTCAATTTTACCGATCGATTCTGCGCCTAGCCAGGACTTTGCAGGAAATTACTAGGCGTTTTGAAATTAACTCGTTTGCGCGATGTATTTTTGCGTCCGGTTCGATCCGGTTCAAACGATATCTGCGTTTTAAAATGTGCGCGTGAGAATGTTGTCCTGCAGATATTGGAATGGAGGGCGCAGAGGCGCGATATCACGCTCGATTTGAGTATTGCCGGCCCTGGTGAGCTCGTAAAGTAAGCGGCGAGTTGCGATAACGAGACCTAACGAGAGCCCTTGTGCTGTCCCTTGCCGCTGCAGCGCCCCCGGCTTTACTATTCACGCCGTTGATTCATGCCTCCGCCTCGATAGAGTTATTATACGATCGACGTTCCTTACAATATACTTTACCGGAGGAGATATCAGTGAAAGATTTTACCAAGAAGTCGTGGCTATTCCGACGTGTAAGGCGTCATTCATCAATTATACATCAAGAGCTTTTTGCTGCGTACCACCTTCCTTCTAAGTGGAGAAGTGAACGTTCGCAGGCTCTAGACATGGGAGGGCTGTGTGTAAGTCACGCAATTTGTCGGACGAGCCTCGTCGGAGCATGTACGGAGCGCATAATAATTATGGTCGACCGACTAGACATCTCGGCGAGCCACCCAAGGCGAAGATCTAAATGCGTTCAGCCTTGTGTGCTGCGCTCGAGATTCTCGTGCAAAATAGAGAAAAACATGGCGAATAACTCGAGAAAATTGCCCCATACGTTGCCTAAGAGGAAAATAATTTAAACACGCTAACACATGAGACAATCGCCGGGAATCGCGCGGTTCTCATGCTGAATCCAATTATATTTGAATGAAAACAAGTGCATTAGCATTTAAAAGCGACCGGTCGTCGTAAAACGACGAATTTATATTGTTTACAGAATCGTCGAGTCGAAACTTTAGACACTCAGTCTGTAAACGCGACCGTTTTAACAAGATCCCTGTACGCTTGCAATGCGTCAACTTCTAGTGTCGAAATGAGGAAAAGCCGTCGGTCGGTGGGTCCACGCTCTCTGGTCGCTCGGTACAGACAAAATGGCACCCAGCGCGACTGAGTAGGCCTATGCACTTTGAATTCATAATAAAATGTCCCATTTGCAGCGATGAGTGCGGCAAATGTGTTACTGAGTGGAAACTTTTGAGGTGATATCAAAAGCTGGTCAAATGTCAAAGCCTACAGGCTTATTAGTGTAGCGCTTTACGACACAGGAAAATTTTGCAACCTTTGCAAAGAAATGGATGTTCAGGAATTGCCGACAGATTTGATATTTAATAACCGGTCGAGTAGAACCCGACCTAAACAGGCTAACGGCTAAAACAATGGAAGTCACGGTATAATAGAGGTATGGGAGTAGAAGCGGTATCAGTATGGCACATCGAGAGGTCCATTGTTCTCCCGGCGGCGCCCGCGCAGCCTTCGTGGTGACCTCTGCGCCTGTCACGTGACCTTAGCCACGAATTCGCATTTTATCACCGACAGAGCCAACGAGGAAGTGAAAGTTTAGTTCCTTGTTTCCATGTAGACCAAATCACAACATAAAGTTATAAAAGACCGACCAAAGACTTCGTTTCAAAGACAAAGGTTTCGTTTTAATCAAATATGTCTCGTTACTACACAAAATTAGAATGTCTTAATAAAAATGAGAATTTCTTGAAGAATCAGAAAATAGTAGCTGACCCTTTTTCACTCGCATGACAATTCGTTTCAGGAAGTTGGTTGCACATTTAGTGTAGATACTTTATGAATACCAATTAATGTTACGAAGGCCGAAGAAGCCAATGGACTCTGTCTGAATTTAGAGGATGCAGTAGAGCAAAAGGAAAATGTAACTATAATGTAACCTATAAGCACATTTTTTAAAACAACATACAAGTATAACTTAACCTAGATCACTTATTGCACATTAAGTCATAACAAAACTTTTTTTTTAAGTTTATTAGAAAAATCAATTTTGTACTCAAAACAAATTGTAAGTACCTAGTAAGTTAACTAAGTTTTATTGTTGTAGAGTGTTACGGTGAGAAATATATATTTCCAATAAATTTAATAATCTAGGTTCTAGAAATTTCTGCATTGTATTCCAACGGATTCTTGGTCCGTCGTAATCATAAAGGCTTCAATTTACATTCGAAAACCAATTACAAACTGAATAAACACATTTCTTTGTTGTTTTTAATTACATCTGAAAATTCTTAAATTATTTTTTTCACGGGGATGTTACCAACATTTTTCAGTGTTCATAACATGAGAATTTTGATGAACTTGCAAAAACTGCATTGAAACTATCAGCTATGAACGGTGAGTAGCCATAGCAAGTTCATTTTAATACATTCTAATATATTTTCTCCTGTACCTATGACAAATTAATTGCGAATTTTAACTGCACACTTACAGAAATTAGTATTTTCGTAATATTAATAATAATATTTATACTAAAGTGCAAAGTACAGATATTCATTTGAAGTTTGCAACGCGAAACGCCCAGCTGCATCGATCATGCATTATTGACCCTATAAAGTCAACCGCTGTAATATAACGCGTGACATATATGAATCGACAGCTTATTGAGTCGTCAACGTCGATACGCATGTTTCTTTGTCGATGTCAAGAGTTATATAACCAGCCTACTCAATCTAGTGAGGATGTTCAAAACCGATCAAGTGCACGTAAGCTCGTGCCTTAAGGAAACCGTACAAACTGTTTAAAAGCCAAACTTATTCCACGAGCAGTTATAACGAGCCAACTTAACTTGACTTTTATTTACGACTAGTCTCCGCCCGCGTGTTATTCGGTTTAACGACATGCTTTTTTCCGGGATAAAAAGCAGCCTATATGTTAAGTTAGGGTATAAGCTATATCCATTCTAAATTTTATCCAAATCCGTTCAGCGTGAAAGAGTAACAATCATACAACTTTCGCATTTATAATATTAGTGTGATATATCAAACTCTATCTAAACTAAAGGGTCTGGTTATGTTGGTATTTAAAATATGTAATTTTCAGATTTTTACCTACACGTGTGCTATAAAAGTGAATTGTGAACGGAATGTCAAGTTTCTAAGTCAGCCGAAGTAGGTAGGTACCCAATAGTTTTTGAAAAGCCTTCTGAGCTATGGGGTCGTAGACTTCTCTGTAAGAGGTATTAGTTTCAACTGGATACTTGAGACGGACAGCAAAGTGATCGTATAAGGGGTTCCGTTTTTCATTTTGAGGCACGGAACCCAAAAATGAGATTAAATTAACTGTTTTGTTTGTCAAACTTGACCGCTGTTAAAAATACTTTAGTTCGGGAGGAGCCGTGTTTTTAGTTTAGCTTAGAAAAGAAAAGGGTACAGATATTCCTTGATGTAATAATGCGTGCATACTACTGCACACGCGCTTTTTCTAGTGTGCGTAACCTCGGGAACGCTACAAAACCACAGACATATAATTATTACTAAGTAGCAGACCAAACATAATGATTAAATACCGTGGCAAGTTCCCATACAAAAAATAAGATACATTTAGGCTTCATGGTACGAAGGAACGTATAAAAATACACAAAACGCGCTTACCTGTACACGTCAAGACTACACCCATAGACAAACGGACTTCGTGAGGTAGAATATCTGTAAATTACCTTATCGTGGCGTGGAAAACTTGGAGATGGCTACACGGTCAGCGTCAGCGTCCAGATTACGTTATTTGACACAGCACGATGACTGGTGTTAGTCATACAATAATTAGTCGCTAGGTCGACGTGGCGTGAGCGGCCAATGAGAGGCAATTACATGAAGTGACACGTGCGCGAGCGCCTCCATCCTCCTATTTAGGTCACTACGTCATCTGTCACGTATTGCCAATTTGTTGACGCTATTTTCGTTGACATTTGATTGTAAAGAATGACAGCCGTCAGGCGTGGGTTGTACTTTTAATTGATGTCGTCGCGAATGCCCCTTTTATTATGGGACTCAATTAGATTGTGACATTAAACAGATTTATTGTACGTTTTTCCTCAATAGGTACTAGAACTATACAATACCGGGAATTTTAATGGTTTCTCAAAATTATATGATACAGACGGCAAAACGCTGAGCCCATGGCTGTTCTTGGTACCTAAAGGTGTTAATAGATCGAAAAGAATACCGTCCTTGTATCATTCACGTAATATTATTATGAAACACCATTATACAGGTTGACTTTCAAACAAACCCCGACAATTTTAGAGGTTATTAAGAAAATAGTAGAACACATTTTAAATGTATAAACAATTAAAATTAAAAGTCAAAATATTATTAAAAAATGTTACTTGGAAATAAAATGTATGGTTATCCTAGCCATTCCCATAAGAAAAAAGTTTAAAATAGTCCAAAATAGTGGGATTAACAATAAAAATAACTTTGCGCGATCTAATTATCTTTTTTCTTAGTGCGACAATGATATCTTTGGATTTTACAAAAATCTTCAAAGGACTCCAACTTTAAAAAATAATTATGAATATGATTTTGAATGGTTTTAATAAAACCAGTTTGTATTCTTCTACAAAATACTAAATTATCGGGGTTAGGTTAAGAGTCACCTGTATATAGATCGTAACTGTCGAACAGAATATTTAATAAACTAGTAAGTACGGCAAATAGTCTTGACTTGATTATATAAATCCAAATATGTTTAAAAAAATGTATCAAAGCTGGGTTATATATAAATTTAAAAACAAAGCTGTTCTGTGAAGTGAAACCACAGGATAAATTAAAAAGATCTTCTCCGTGAAACTTCATGATTTTTTAAAAAGTTTATTCTCCTTGCTTGCAACAATTTAAAAATTACCAAAAACTGATCCATTCGAAAACAGCTTTATTATAAAATAAATTGTATATAACTACACGTCAATATTATGTTAACTTATATTTCATTGTATTGTTATTGCTAAGGGTTTTGATATTTTTTTATACCGTTAAATAAATTCACAAATAAGGAAACGGCAGAAAGATTTACTTGGGAAAGGAGTACTCTGCATCTTCCTCAACATTTTTGTACTTTACCAGTTTGAAAACCAATCAAGAACTTGTAATAGTAACTACATATTCAAAGAGCGTGGGTAGTCGAACCAGCTCGCTTGTCGCCTCGCAGTCTGCCGCCACGACTCTACTAGCGACGGTATGACTACCAACTACTATCTGGCTACTAACTCCAGTACCTCGCTACCTGACTTCGGTACCTACCCCTACAGCATAGAGTTCAGTTTAGAAGAACAGCGTTGAGTGAATGGCGAATCGTTTCAGCAACGCTAAATGAAACTTCAGGTTAGGACTTGAGGCTCAAATTCGAATGGCATGTGTAGTATCAACTGCCTTAGAATCTATGGCTGGTTCTTCGATAGAATGGTATATTAAATTGCACAACATATTTATTGAGCTAGTTAAAGCTCATGGTTGGAAAATTAAATGTTCTGGAAAAATATTTTTCCTGCAGTTTTAATAACTCACTCATTATGCAACTACCTATATACCGTTGTATTAATGACTTGCTCAGAAAATTTAACCACATGCTCTACTGATTTGAGAACATTAAACCACTTTCATAGAACAAAATTTGAAACAGCGAAAAAATAATTCTCTTCGCTATAGAATATTACGAGTTGGTTTTAAAAATTAAATGGGGAAGAGAATATATTTTTTGCGTTGCTTAAAATCTTTTTGTATGGAAATGGTTCAATATAATTAGTAGAGCATGTGGTTTAATTTTCTGACCACGGCATTTGTATACAACATGTAAGTGTTAAAACTAAATTACTCTATTAGATATTTAGCCCGCAAAACGTATCCGGGCCATGATCTAGAGTGCGATATATTTATCTCATCTACTATTTTTTGCCATAATGAGAATGAAAAGGGTTATAATTAGTTTATTAATAAACATGCAGGCCTAATTACTCGTCTTTTATATCATTGTCTCCATATCGAAGTATGTGCATGGGTATATTGAGGGGGTAACTTTTTACCTCTGTACAGAATACACATCATACTCGTAATATTGTTTTCCTTACTTTTGAATAACAAGTATGCAATAAATGTGTTTTAAAGCAACTTGCAGAAATAGTTTATTAATAATAAAGTCTTCACAAAAAATTACGTATTTTAATGTATTACATTTTGTTTGCATTACATTAATAAACTTAAAAAGGGTGTTTACAGTTGTAATGTAATGCTAGCTGCAAATGTAACGCATAAAATTGAATAATTTTCATGTGATCACCTAACTATTAACAAGCAGTTTGCACGAATTGCTATAAAACTCATTAATTGCAAAACTTTTTATTCAAAAGTAAGGAAAACAATATTATGATGTGCATTTTGCACCGAGATTATCCGTTACCACCTTAACCGAACTCAAACTAAAGACATGCGTAGTCGAACAATACGGACGTGTCTTATGCAACTATATTTTAATTTGACATTCCTACCAGGTTAACCACTCAAGCGAGTGAGATGCATAATCTATGGCAGGGCTTTTCAAATTGTGGATCCTGCATATTTATGTGTCTGTTGGATATACTACGTCTGATATCAGTTAAACCATTTTTTTGTAGAACGTCTGATAATTTATTATTATATGTACTCATTAACATGGTAACATAAGCCGTATTATTAGTCTTTATTTATCTTACCTAAGTACATAACATAATAAAAAAATGTGTAAACTAAAAAAAGAATCGCGAGCCCAAAAATTGACCAGGCCTGCTCTGGCGAACAATTTGCTCACGCGCATCGCGGTACGCCTGTTGGCAAACGATTCGATTGTACTAACAAATTGAATCGATTCATTTGCCTAATCGCCCTTAGAGATCTGTGACGTCATCTTTTTTAATAATAAAAAACGGTATCCAGTAATCAACCCAAGGGAGCCAATCTTGTAAATGCTATAATTTGAGGATTAGACAGCTTCTTGCAACTTTGTATGTTTAATAGGTTTACATAACAAATTAAATGGCGAATAAAGTTTCGATGCAATTATATTATTTTAATGTGGCACCTTTATGATCCAGTTTGAATTGCTTTATTAAACAGGTTTTTACTCCAATATTGAATTTTGAAACCGCTAAAAATATGTTACCAGATATGTAGTACGAAACAATATACTACTATACCCTATTAGTTGTAGCTTACGTGATTTATTTGTAACCATGTGAGATAGTCGATACATCTATTAATATTTAAACGTTTCTCAGGTTATCCAGCTGGATAAAAAATGTTAAATCCGCACACTGGTCTGAGAACTAGCAATTTTCACGCTAAGCGCGAGTAAATACTGCGTGCTACTAAAAAAACCCATACTGGGCTATTATTGGAAAATCGTCGCAGCCTTCTATCTCCGGCAGTGGAAAGGCGCGGAAGGTTCTAGCAACGTGTAAATGTAGTTTACATAAAACTGCGCCGGCGCATTCAGTTCAACCTTCCAACGGACCACGCAACACTGGCCACACACAGGTTTTACCGAACGCAATCAAAGTGACCCGTAAAAATAACGAGCCGAATTAAATTGATAACGATTACCAAACGATAATTTTAACGACCCATTTTATCGTTTTCGGTACCACCATAAACGCGATTAACGATTCGGAAAGTTGTAACTTTTTGTAACTCATCCTCGTTTAGTGCTGTAAATGATTGGCTGCATAAATTACTTCTTTATTTATATTTCGAACAGAATACGAAAAAGAAAAAAAAAGAAAATCAAATCGTACCAGTACTAATCTACTTTCGCGCGCAAAGATGGCATTAATCGCGCACATCCGCAGCTCCGTAAGGCGTGCTTTAAAAAAAACATAAATAATAAATTACGCTTTGTCGGCGTCATGCCCTATACTGGACCGACTGGTTACTAGTGCCGATGAACTACAGGTGGGCCTTGGATTACACCAGATAGACAGCAATAAATGGTTATAATAGGGTACTTATCTCCTGATTGGCAGATAACTGCCTTCTGTTACCGATGAAACTGAAAGTTGGATGCGTTGCAGATGCATGAATTCAATTGGAGGCTGAATTAGTTATTTTTTGTTCGTGGCGTCAAATTCTCTGTTGTTTTCAACAGTCTGATATGGAATATTTTCTCTTGGAATTATTTGTAAAATGTAGAGTACATTATCGGTATCAATCTGTGGTATCAATATGATACCACTTTAGTAGTGGGCCACAAGTGTTCACCTTTATGTATTTATTTTGACCTTTAGTATTTCTGCTACGAAGCCAAAGGTGTCTCGTCTCGATAAAATAAATATCTGCAGCCGTTATATTCAGCTGAGTTTCGTATTTTAGGGTAATGATGCTGTTTTGTGGGTGATTACATGTGAATTTCAAAATTATGATAATTAAACAAGTCATTTGTTGTATGTTCACTTGCATTTATTATAACTTGGATCATAAACATGTCCAATCTATTAATTCAATACTATTATATTATTACTATTAAACAAGCAATATTTCTGTTATATTTGTTTGTCATCGGGTTCTAGATCTTTAGATACTACTTTAAGGGCCCATAATATTCGCAGTCCTGCTCTAACGCTTCCGCTTTTTAACTGTTTATCCTACTCTAATCAAATGCCGCGCACGCAAAAACATCAGTTATTTTGAAATCGCGGCTACACTGATGGTTTTTTCATTTTTATGGAACACTCTGCGGCTGCTTTATACTAATATCAGTTATATTATGCAAAGTTTTAGATCTAATTTCAAGTATTCATTGAATGCTATCGGTTTATTGTACGGTTTGGAGATAACTTTGTAATTTTTTTCTATCAAGAATATTTAATGGAATCAAGTTTTCACAACAGCATGGACATAGCATTAGTCCTCAACTTTATCATACATTAATTTCAGAGTGATTGTCGCAGTATTTGTTACACCCAGGATATCGATATAATTTACAGTATTGCGGTTTTCGGGAGCGTAATATTGATCTGGCTATCTACGTGAAAAGTCGTTTTCTGCGTGTTTTCATCAGAAAATCATCACATGCAACAGTTTATAAGCACGCCAGTAACTTAGTTGGCAGTGTCTGCCTAGCGCGCAAGAGGTCTGTGTTCAAACCACGCCGCAGTAAAATACGTAATATTTTTGTAATCATAAATTAAAATTAATGTTTCCTTCATTAAAACTGAATTGAATTGACATCATGAGTACTTGAAAGTATTACTCGTAAAAGTCGTAAACAATAATCTCATCGAAAGCTCGACTTGTGCTTTCTTGCACTGATAAAAAAGCGAGTTCATTCATTCCTTTATTAAAATATGAATTTATGTCCCCGAAGATTTGAACGTAATTCCTTTTGTTTCGTCCGTACAAATACGGACAGTCGGACAAATCCACAAAGTATTTAGATCGGGCGGAGCTTAGTCGTTAGGTACTTACTTATAATCTTTATTGTATTAAAATGTTTTCTCAATACTCGTCTAGCTGTTAGTAAAACTGCTCATCCTTAGTTTAATATTATGTCGTACATAACTAAGACCATAGACCACTGGTATTATTTAGTATATGCTAAGACAAGGAACTCTATGTTAGGTATCTTCATCTACAAGATGCAATTTGCACTGCATATTATAATAAATATGAGTTTCAATAGATCACGTTTATAAACAATATTATTATTTGCCCTTAGAACTCGATAACTATTGATGTATGCTCTCGAAGTATCTATCGAAAAGCGGAAGAACACACGAGGAAGCGGAAATAACGTTTTATTCATGTAAAATAACATGTAAACTCGTTTATAAGTAATATAGAGACTATTAGAGACGAACCAGAATTATAATAAATCAAGTCTTCTTAGAACTACACAACAACAGTGGAAAATTGTATCGAAAAGATTCTATTAGGTCACTTAGGTCGATAAGTTCGTTAATAAGCTTGTTAGCTGAAGCGATTAAATGATTCGCGATAAACATCTTACAGCGGGATGTGACGAGGGCTAGCATAATAGCCTACTTTTTATCTAGGGAAGACAGCCAGTTTTAGGGACTGCTTTTAAATCGTACGCCATCCCTATCTCTGCTAACACTAATTTATAAATCTATGTTATTGTTTGTTAGCTTGTTAGTCTACGGGTAGTAAATGAATCGCGATGAACATTTTACAGCGGGATAGATTGTGATCAAGGCTAACACTATTAATCTTTGAAAGGCAGGCAGTTTCGAGGGACCACGCGAAAACAATTAAAACACAAAGTCGAAGGCAAAAAACTAACTAATAGTTAAATTGCCAAAATACAAAGTTTTTGTTGTTCCGGAAAACAAATCAGATGTGTCATTTCATTACCGTAGTGTAGGTAGATGAATGGTGTCTAAGAAACAACTAATTGTGTTGATTTCATTTATAGTTATAATTTATAATGAAACACAGATGAAAAGTAAATCTGATGTGAGAGTATCTGAACAGGGTCCTACCTCCCGTAAGCTTTTTTGCGTAATTATACATAGTCACGCCTGTCTCTAAGAGGGGTAAGCAGAGACTACAGATTTCCATTTTGCGCATTTATTTAAGGTGACTTGCTTGGTAAGTGATCAGTAACGCGGATCGATAACACTTTTTGCTAATTTCGCAAAATAAAATCTAACGTCCCATAGTAATTCATTTTGGGCTAGGCTTGCGTTTGTAAAGAACACGAAAAGAATAATTTACGAATTTCACAAAAAGAGTCATCTAACCTTGTTACTGGGCACTTACCGAGTCTTCAGTAAGAATTTGGCTGCATAAATTAAAGTCACGTTATATATAGGGTGAAATTTAATCAACCGACCAAATTCATACTAGAGACTCGGTTAGTGATCAAGAACTAGGTTCAGTAATCCTTTTGGCCAATTTCGAAAAATATATTTTTTTGCTCCCGTACTGGTTGGACTAGTTCAAGTACAATTCCTAGTGCAATTTCTACGGGTAAAAAAAATTTTTTTTTCGAATTTCACCTGGACGGTCATTAAACCTTGTTCCTGATGACTAACCGAGTCTCCAGTATGAATTTGGTCGGTTGATTTAATTTCACCTAGTATGTATAAAATCGCCACTAAAATACCACTAGAAAATTTCATTTATTTATTTACTTACTAATAACTAAACAATATTATGACGGTTAACCTAAAGCAATATTGTTAAAAAAGAAGAATCTGAAACCTATGATCCTTACAATCATGAAAATATAGACCGCATGAAAAATATTAACTAAATCACCTATTACATATCATCTACTTAACCTATTTACATAACAAACACAGTGCTGCCCTTGTAAAGTCAGTCAGCGAACTGTAAAAAACGTCAATATCTGTCTCCTGATCAATTTTATTCAAAAATCGGCTAGCTCTCGTAACTGGTGCCTCCTTCAGCATATTTGTCCGCACGACAGGCTCATAGAACAGCTTGTGGGTTCTTGCTCTTTGGGAATTATTCGGCACAAACAGCCCTATCGACAGTAACACCTGTGGATTGTCTTGTTTTCCACGAATAAGTTTGAAGAAATAGCCTTTATTAATTTTATTTATATCATGTTTATTATAATGATATTCGACCACTAACCCAAAGGTCGTCAGCTCAAATCCCGTAGGTAGGACATTTTGTGTCCGGTCTGCGTGCTTCGGATGCGGGTCCGGATTTGTGCCCGAAGTACGGCGATATGGCTCACCACCCATCACGCTGGGACGTAATAATCGTCGGTGATACGCGGGTGTACATCTCTGACACCTCGTGGCGATATATAATGTAGTTGAAGAAGAATGAGAGATTGTATTATTTACTAAATTGAGTGTCTTGCTCACAAGGTGGTATAGAATAGCCGTATGAGGCTTGGTGAGGTGAGGCCGGACTTGTGTATAGCAATATAAACTCTTCATCGCTTCAGAACTGCGTAGTTCGCTGTCCACAACAAGTTTGCTTTAAAATTAACTTCTATTTGTTTCTGAGATTTAATTTACACGGTGACCGTTTTGTTTATTTGTTGGTTAATTTTACATAGTCAATTCAATTCAATTCAATTCATTTATTGCCATAAATCACATGTACATAAAAGGTGTTTTTTAAAAATACAAGTTACAATGTAATTTTACCAATAAGGTGTAGCAATGTAATTCTTAAAATAAATTGTATAATTCGTATTTACAGCTAGACTCTAATTATACCTTAAACCTACTTTTACTATTCTACATAATTTAACACTTCTCATTGATTATAAAATTTTCAAATATAATAGATCAAATGAATGTTAATTCACAATACAAAATTAAGTTCAGGAGAAGTACTTAAAGTACTGTTGCTATTGGTTGAACCAATTAAATTCGTTGATTATTAAGAACAAATTAATCAATTCATTAATCATACATTACACACATATACTCACGCCTGTCTTACAGAGAGGTAGGCAGGGACTACAGATTTCCATCTGCTACGATCCTGACACACCTCTTTGGCTTCGACATCCATCAATCTAGTCATACAAGGTCTTCTATTCCGGGTACTTTGTACAATTTTTTCAAAAATTAATTTCGAAATAGTATTTTTGTTTTAATAGTTGTATAAGTTAAAATTTACAATAATTTGATATATTTAACTCAAAAATGTTATTACAGAATGTCAAAATGACAAGTTTTATTATTTTATATTACAATTTTATTATTAT
The DNA here is from genome assembly GCA_910592155.1 of Ypsolopha scabrella. Taxonomy (NCBI): domain Eukaryota; kingdom Metazoa; phylum Arthropoda; class Insecta; order Lepidoptera; family Ypsolophidae; genus Ypsolopha; species Ypsolopha scabrella. Next base: position 3,958,940 of record OU342978.1, read on the forward strand.
AAAAAAAAAGTTTGTATACTTATTATTTAATATCTGTTTGTTTCAGAGTCTAATAAAGTTTATGCAGATATTAATTCCTAAAAAGTTTTTTGCTCATGTAATCTTAAATCTCCACAGGAAAACTTTTTTAAAGCTATCTTTGTTTTTTTATTTTTCAATATTGGAATAACTTCTGAAGATTCGGTTTAGAGTGTGCATTATATTCTTGGCAGAAGTACAATTTTTTTGAAATATGTAGTATTGCTGGATTCTTCAAACAAGGAAGATAAATTATGAATTAACCCTATGTTGTTAATTTCGATAACTTATTAGTAGTTAGTTAGTTAAGCCTTACTTAGAAACTCGGCCAAAACTAGAGGTAACTTCTTGATTTTTTTCCCTATCGAGGCGATTAAATTATATTTCGTTTTAGACTATTTTGGTTTCTTGGAATTATAATGTTCTATCCATACACAATTTTAAACCTAATTTTGTAGTCTGAAATTGAAATTTAGAATTGTAATTTTTCTTTATGCGCCTTCTTAACTCGAGAACCACTCAACGTATTTGGATGCGCTTTTCTTTATTATCATCGCATCGACCCTGATCAACGCATAGGCTATAAACATGTTGATCAAATAACTGCAAACCCAAAAACTGTCAAAAGACACTTCCACGCGAGGGAAGCCGCAGTAAAAAGCTAGTTAAGAATATCATATAAAAAAAGGAAATGAACGTCTTTAAAAGAAATAGCGGTAAATAAGTAGAAGTTTTAAGGGAGCATTAACCGAACACAAGAATAATACTGACGGTGACGAAATAATATCCATCGAACTTGTTTTTATATAATTTATAACATTATATAATAATAATACCATGAGTAAGTTCATTCACACACGTCAGACTAATAGAAACCTATATTTAGAAGATAGTTATGGCTTCTTGCCTCCGATGCAATAATGGTTTTATATTTTATTTATAACCTCTTTCTCGTCTGTCGGAAATGTGTTTTAAATTTAGGAAAAATATCCAAATGTAATTCCAAAGTAAATAAAAACACCTCGAAATCGCAGGCCGCTTCCCCTAAGCAGGGTAGAAAAATGTAAAACGAAAGCGTTGGAGGTTGGAGGAGAACAGATTTCTCTGAAAACCTTTGTCTTAAAATAAAATAAATCTAAATAAAAAAAAAACAAATATCCGAGTTTTACTAATAAAAATACACGTGAAAACGAATATCTAATTTCCTGAAACGATAAACTGAATTCTAAAAATAGTTTCATTTATTTAAACAATTTTACTTCTATAATCAATTTATGTTTATATGGAGTTCGTTAGAAGTGACGTCATCCGACCTGAGACCCTACAACCTACAATGCAACAATTTGCGAGTATACACAAACCAATTTTCATTATGAGTATGACATGCGTTGCTTTTATTTCTATAATCGTGTGGGAATATCCAAACAAGTTGCATTTATCAATTATTTTATACTATAGCATGAGAAAGACCTAGAAAAAGGAAACGATTTGCGTTTTTGACTCAAGTAATTAGGGAATTTCACTTTCAATGTTCTCTAAAAATTCGATTAAAGATTCAAAGATTCAAGATTCAAAATGTTTATTTGTAAAATAGATACATAAAGTATACGTTTTACATGTCCAATCTAATCTGTGTTAAATAAACGCCACTTTATACAAGGTGTCATAAATTCATACAGCCAAATTAGTACTGAAGACTTGGTAAGTAGTGGGTAGGGATCAACGTTTTACTCCTTTTGGGAAATTTGAAAATTATGTTTTTCCTGTTCCCTACAACGCAAACCGCAATACTATGAAAGACAAAATCTTATTTTTTTGATTTCGCAGAAAATGTTATTGATCCGTATTTCAGATGATCACTTACCAAGCCTCCAGTGTGATTTTGCCTAGACTGTTTAAAAACAACTGTATTTCTAGCGTACTTTATTCGTATTACAATGAAAATGATAACTGGTGATAAGTGAATCACGGAGAAGACGATCCTCTCAGTGTAACAATTCGTGTTGCGGTTTATGTCGACATCGTCTGCCTGGCAAGTACTTACGTATGTCAACACGGCCTGGACAAACTCATTACCGTGGCAATAACATATCGCTAAATAAACCCTGAATTTCATGAAAATTTAGTGCAATCTGGCGCTGGTCCAAGTTATTAAAATGGTATATCAAGTTGATGGTTTTCATTCACGCGCGCGTATCGTGCCCTCTCATTCATATTATTACACGGAAAATAATAATAATAATTTATACTTACGTAAAAATATTACGGTTTATACGTGCGAGGCGAGGTTATCCAGAGAAATCTGTCCTGCTCAAACGGTTTCATTTTACACCATGTTTATCATGCTCAGCGGAAGCGAGCCGCTCAGAAAACTCGCGGTTTCGAGGTGTTTTTATTTATTATTTTGGAATAAGAACGATGGGTTTTTAATACGACAGCCGTTTTATATCACATTTTTCACGCGTTTATTTTAGTATAAATTTTATTGTCCAAAACTTAATATAGCTCAAATGAAATGATATTTATAGCACACCGTGCGTAAAATGATCACTTTACGCACGCTGCGCTTGCGTAAAGTCGGCATTTTCCGCACTTTTGCTATAAAATATTAAACGAAACTCGTGCGAGAAAACGTTTCATCGCTCTCGTATCGTAATGTACTATTAGATCATAGTTTAGACCTATCTTTGCGATTTAATCGGATCGAGGGAAATGTAAGTAATCGTGTTTCTAACGGCCGAAATATTAAGATCAAAGAGTGAAATATGACGTATATTTTTTACAAAACTTAATCATCGCTATTTATTTGGTATTGGTTCTCCCCTTAAATGAAACTTGGATAGCATCTTGATTTAGATAATACTATTAATTAATGTTCAATTATTTCCGCATTTGTAAAGAGGTTATAATTAAAAAAAAAGATTTTTCAAAGAGAACAATGAAGTGGACCTGGAGTCTAAAAAAATATGTTTTTGTTGTAGTGCTAGTTTTTCTATGTAAAATAATTTAAAAGATTATTATTTACGGCAGTCGGCAATGTAACCAACCATATTTATACTATCAATAGTTATTTAATTCGTTTTTTTATTATTCCTTGATAATGCCATAAGGCGAAACCGGTTGGAGTTATTAAAGTTTATATTAAGATTAGCCTTTGCCAGCGGCTCCGCTCGCGATTATTCAATCTCTGTATGTTGACCATGGTCACTACGATGATGATAAATAAACCGCATCCAAATCCGTTGAGTGGTTGTCGAGTTAAAACGAAATATACAGACAAGAAATATAAAAATGATAATTTTGGCTTCAGTATAATACTAGAATAACTCATTTCATCTTTTTGAAAAAATATTCAATATGCTTACATGACTACTTTATTGAATGATAAATAATGAAAGGTATTTTCTAACAATAGCTTTGTCAATGAAACAATATAATACTTTGGTATTTAACAAGAAACCTAGGTATTCGTGAATAAGATCGCGCGTTTGTGGTGTTTCTAATAGTAAATACGTAAATATGACTTATTTAAACATTCATTTGCATTCAGACCACTTCTGATTGAAATTATTCATGCATTAAAATGAAAAATAAAGTCAAGAGTCAAAAAACCTGCCAAAACGCTGTTCACTATCACTATACATGACATGAGACCCATATATTTTCAGATTATCTCAAATTTAATAATCCGTAAATATAATTGGTCGCGCTCAAAACAATATTTTATTTGGTTAAAGTTGACCGTGACGTTGAATGAAGATTCTTTATAAATATCAGTAGACTCAACCAAGGATAATATATCTTTCTTAATTTTATTTCACCGTTAATCACACTAATAATAATATTATACATGCGAAAGTTTGTGTGTGTGTGTGTGTGTGTGTGTGTATGTTTGTTACTCTTTTACGCTGACACGGCTGAACGGATTTGGGTGAAATTTAGATTGGATATAGCTTATACCCTAACTTAACACATAGGCTACTTTTTATCCTGTCGTTAAACCGAATAACACGCGGGCGGAGCCGCGGGCTAAAGCTAGTATATATATATATTTTTTTTTTAATAATATTGGCGTATAACGTAATTAGTCTATTTAAAATTCTCAAGTTCTAACGGCCCGTATCTCGGTTTTGATCATTCAAAACTCTCATTTCAAAAATCTGGATCAAATTGAAATTATTTTGACTAACGTAGTGGTGCAGATCGAGACGAACCAATGAACCAACGACCTCGTCAGTAAAACCATTTTGTGTTTTCTACTTTATTCAGAATTTTGAAGTCAGGGGGTACATAATTATCAAAACTCAGAGGCGCTACCTCACTAAAATCGGCACTTTTTGAAGTTATTTACCTGATTTTCAGAAGTGGCCACTAATTTGATAAATTTGTATATAAATATGGAATAAATATATATAATTTAGCTATATAAGGCCTTTAGTTTCCTTTAACTTGTATTAATAATAAAAAAATATTAATTTTCGAAATATATTTCGGCCCACTATGGGGCCGGCATCAGTCGAATTATAATTCGAATTACAAGTTATATAAATATGGGTACCTTTTTCTAGTTTTCTTGAATACAGAAACGCGATTGCAGAACTTTCGCTCGATAGAAATAATTATTGAAATGAGGTCTTCTTCTACACTTTTTTTCATAGTATGCGAAAATAGGAACGACATACCTACAGACCTGCCCCCTTATTGTCTAACTTCAATATCCATCGCTGTAGCCTTCAAAAGCGTCGTATTTTATTAGATAGAAATTTGAAATTTTGATGACTAATATATTTTAGTTAATTTTATATGAATTTAAAACCGTCATTTTGCATTTTTTTGCGGACTCCGTCCCTCTCGCACTGCGGGTCGTTCCGCATGGAGTAATAGTGACCGTTGAAAAATTCACATATCACCTTAAGCGACGTAATGTCCCTACATTGCATTATTAATTTATTTAATTTTATTCCTATTTAGCTGCCTCTGTATCCGAGTGGTAGAGCGCTAACCCAGAGGTCGTGGGTTGAGTCTGCGTGCTTCGGAAGGTACGGTTCATACTGATATAGAAACGGCTACTCACGATTTAATAGTCAGATTTCACCTGACTAGTTTCACTGTATTCATACAGTTTCTTCGGAGGCAAACATGGTTACGCGGCGGTTCCCCGTTTGACGGGTGTCAAAACGGGGCATGTTTGCCTCCGAAGAAACTGTGCGAATACAGTGAAACTAGTCAGGCGAAATATCGTGAGTAGCCGTTTCAATATCAGTATGAATCTAAACCACGAATCTTTTAGTAGTAGAACGTAAAGTTGGTCCATTTGTGCCCGAAGTGCACGGCGATAGGGCTCACCACCCATTTCGTTTGGGAAGTAACATTCGTCGGTGAAAAGCGGGTGTACTAAGTGTGGACTCTCTGACACCCGGATGACGATATATTGTTTTTTTTATTCGCCGGTATAATATGAAATAGTTTGAAACAGTTGGATCCACGATACATTTTTTTTTCAGTGTTTTCATTCTAAATTACTATAATAGCGTTGGACGGCTTTATATAATTTCGGTGTGTGGAGACAGCGGCGGGTTCGTCCGCGGTCACCTCAGTTCCGAGACTCTTATAAATACAGGAAGGTGATTTGCGGTTACCAACTCGTTCAATAAAGATGTCAACGCCGCGCCGTACGTAGGTACTCAACAGTTGGATCCCTGAATATACCTATACATCGTCAACATAAGAAACGGAGGTGGTTTTTCCAAGAAACACACCCACGTTTTACCGACGATTGTTACGTTCCCGCGTGATGGGTGGTACTTAGGTCCGCGAATATGCTAGTATTTTGGGACATAATAGAACTGATTTGTTAGAGCCAAGCGACTTGCTTGCTTTATTTATGTATTATATCTCACAAAGTCAGTTTAGTTTGTTAGTTTGCGTAACCTCGGGAGCGCCACAATACGTGCTTTTCTGTACATGTCAGCATGTCACTACTACAATCATAGCCAAACGGACTTCCTGAGGTAGAATATCTATAGTTGAACAGAATACGGTATCCTTTACACTTAGGTTCTGCTGGTAGAAATCTCTTTTTCTCGCCTACACTACATTAAATCTAAGACTGCTTGTGTAAAAAACTGATATGTGTGCAATGAAGAAAATGAATCACACTAATATTATAAATGCGAAAGTTTGTGTGTGTGTGAGAGGGTGTGTGTGTATGTTTGTTACTCTTTCACGCTGAAACGGCTGGACGGATTTGAGTGAAATTTTGAGTGGATATAGCTTATACCCTAACTTAACACATAGGCTACTTTTTATCCCGGAAATAAGTATGTCGTTAAACCGAATAACAAGCGGGCGGAGCCGCGGGCAAAAGCTAGTATTTAAATATTACACGAATAACGAAAGCAAATTAACCAATCATAGCTCGTTGCAAATACAGAAGTTGGAAACCAGTTGTTAGATTTTTTTATTCATTATCCGCTAGCCGTACAATTTAAACAAATTAAAATTTTGTCCTTAAGAAACTGTTCAAGTGCCAGTGGGACTCGGGCCTTGACGGTTCCGTAGGTACCATTCAATTAAGTTAATTTGAACAAAATTTGCAATCTTGTCATTACTCTACACTCTGTCGGTTTAGGTAGTTACTAAGTTTTGCATGAGTTAGTTTTTGGAAACGTTGCCTGTGGTCGTAGTCGCTTGTACAAGCAATTTACACAGAGGCCAACACACAAATAGTCCACAAATAGCTGTTCTGGGCGAGTACTTTTGTATGGAACAGCTGGTTTTCTTTTGACATTTAGGGTCGGCTCCAGGGTAGAATTTGTTCGTATAACTAGACGAGCACTATTACCAGTTTGCGTTTTCAAGACAATAATAAAGCAACGTTCTTATCTCCGTGCAAAATGTTTTACGCTCCTGGAATTTTGGGTGCTTTTCATGTCTGCTTCGAAAAAGAAAATTTTATATTATGAAATGTATCGTGGTAATGTTATCAAATATGAATATTATAATTCAAAACAATAGTTATAAATATAATCTCCCAAATAACATGTTCATGTTGCTAAAAATTGGTTTACATAACATTTTTATTAAAAAGTTTCAACTGTGGAGAGTGCGCAATAAATTACCTAATTGATTGTTTGACAGATCGAGTTCACTAGCCAAACCAACAGAGTTAGCTAGACAATGACACCCCCCAACATGCAAGGGCAAGAAAAAAAACTTCTTTTCGGTTTCTTTTTCATGGCCCGCCCCGAAAAATAATTCAATTGAATTTTTAATTCACTATTCGCTTTTGCGTCAACTCTACACAAAATACAAACATTACAGATCTGTAACTCATTCCATCTACAAGCTAGGAACCTGGCATACGGACGGACAGACAGCAATGTCATTAATAGGAGTCCGTTTTGCCGTTGGGTACGGAACCCTAAAAGCAGACTCCGGATGTTTCTTCTTACTATAATGGTAAGTTGTCAGCAAGAAATTATTTATTTACCTACAATTAGTTCGTCGCCAGACCACTGTTAACAATAAATATTAATGTTGGCAAGAGTCCTAAGTTCAGGTCGAGAGATTTCTCTGTGATTTCAGTTCAAATTAAAATTACTCTGTAACTTTTCTCTTTTTAATTTAATATTCACAGCGAAAGATATACGATCTGAATAAATTAATTCGTAAATAACTAATCCACAATTGATGGCGAAATATTTCGGGATTATATTAAAGCATACTTACTCGTTATTAAAATAGGAAAATTCGTTTGCAAATCGTTTAAATGCAATAAATCAAAAATAAAATGAAATTATCTAATTAAATACTTTTTCATCTCGTACTTTACGTGTCACATATACCTACTATGTAATTTTGTATTTTTTTTCTATCGAGAAAATTTTAAAAATTTGTGTATAATTTATTCAAGATGATATTCCACCAAGAACCATCAATCGAATCCATCCAATATAATCTAAAATTTCACAAAAATATTCAATGTACAGACACCACTTTTTACTAGGTACTTTATAATTTTTTAGTATAGATATAGATTAAGATCAAAAAGATCTCATAAAATCCACATCAAAGGAAGAAGCGTAAACATAATTCAAAGATGTAAAGTTTCATTTAAAGTGCATTTTAATTAAAATTTATGCAAATATATTTAAAGAAAATGATCGAGAAAAAGACACCTTTAAAACTACTGAAATGAAAACAAACTAGCTAGATTGAAGTTGTCAGAGGGTTATTTTTAGAACCAGATCCTCGTATTACGATATAATGTCCCCAAGAGAGTACTAGTTTGCGAAACGATCTTTTTTCACTTTCTTCGATGTTATATCCAGCTGAGTTGTAGCGACGTAAGTTTATTTTTAAACTTCGCGAAAAACTGTTATTATACTATCAAAGTCCTAAAATTCAAAGTGAAAACACTTTAAATAATTTTATTTTGTGTGTAATTTTAATTGTCCCATTGAAATTTTGTCAGGTGATTGAGCCAATTTATACTGAGATCTATAATAATGATATTGAAACGGCTACTCACGATTTTTATATAGTCAGATTTCGATTATAGACTATAATTATAAATTTATAGTCGATTTTTGATTTCAGATCTGTACGAATACAGTGAAACTAGTCGGGCGAAATCTGACCATATAAATCATGAGTAGCCGTTTCAATGTCATTATGAATCTAAACCACGAATCTTTTAGTAGTGAGATCTATAATAATAATACTTATCACCAAAAAAACATTTTTTTCGTGTATTTGTGATAAGTTAATTCGTCCTAGCCTGACTAGTGGTAAGCCCCATTTCCGTAATTCCGAGACAAATGTCTGATCACTTTCGTTTATGTAGCCAAATTAATACTGGAGACTCGGTAAATAAACTAAGGTTCAATGACCGTGTTTGCGTAATACGAAACATATTTTTTGTGACTATATACTTGTTCAATAACCTCAAGGAACCACTTCGACTCGATTAGTACAGGAAGTCTAAATTTTATTTTGTGTATTTCACAGAATGGCTTATTGTACTTCCGACCACTTATCGAGTCTCCAGTATGAATCTGGCTGCGAAAGTCACCTTTTATGTCCATATATTGACTAGCTTATAAGTTACAAGGGCAGATCTTAGGTTGGTAGTCTTATCTTAAATTCCCAATTACCTTATATACGCACAACATTCTTGGCCGCATTTTTAAAATTGTAAATCTCAAATTGATTTGTACGAAATATAGAGTTTGAATAAATCGTTGTACTACTTGGTACACCCGCTTTTTCCCGATTATTATTACGTCTCCATCTTGACGGGTGATGACTCTGGTCAACATATACTCGTAGACTATAAAGAGTGTTGATAAAATAACCGCCAAGTCGAAAATTATCGATACTACAGTATTATTATTAGTATTACTACTCAAAGATGGAAAGAAACTTCCACACGAGAGCAGCCGCGGGCAAAAGCTAGTAGGATATAATGCGCTAAGAATCATAAAGTTCATAATAATTAGCTGCGTTTTAATATACGAGGGGTGGCTGATATAAAATCTCCTTTGTTAAAGAAAGTTTAAAAAATGTTACTGGCCACTATATTCTCGTATTCTTTGTTTATTCCTTTTTTAAAAATTATGACACTTATTTGTTTCTACGAGTTCATTTTTTTTTGTCGCGTCTTCGTTTTCATCAAGTTGCAATAAAATTAAAAATGGATAAAATTGAGTATCGCGCTGTGATTAAATTCCTCGGTAAAGAAGGGAATACGCCGACGCAGGTCCGAGAGCGCGTGTTTAAGGTGTTCGGAGATTCATGTCCTTCCGAATTTGTAATAAAGTTTTTGTCAAAGCAGTTTAAACAAAACCGTGTGAGCTTAGAAGACGATCCCCGTAGTGGAAGGCCCATTTCTGCAGTTACCGCAGATAATGTGGAAAAAGTGAAGAAACTGATCCTTGCCGATCGGCTAATTAAGCAGTGGGAAATAGCTAGAGATGTTGGCATTAGCAAGGAACGAGTTCATGAAATAATTCAGGAACATTTGGGAATGTCCAAGGTGAGCGCGCGTTGGGTGCCTAAAATGTTGATCCCGTTTGATTAGCAAAAGCGTGTGGAATGTTGTCAGTCATTTTTAGACTTGGTAAAGGATAAAGAGGAAGAAATTATCTTGCGAATAGTGACCTGTGATGAAACTTGGATTCGTCAGTGGGATCCCGAAAGCAAACAAGAATCGATGCAATGGAAATTTAAAGGGGAAAAACCACCAAGGGAGTTTAAGGTCCGGCTGTCAGCGGGCAAACTAATGGCAACCATTTTTTGGGATGTTGAGGGGATTCTTATGATATAACGTGTGTTTTTTTTAGAGGTATAGAACTTTGAAATGGAATAAAACAAAGATGATTTTTTTTATTGATATGAAATTTATTTTATTCGAAAGACAACCTTCTGGCTTTATAATTTAAATATGACTTCTGGCATATATCCGCCACGGCTGGCTCGGACGTAGTCTAATCTGGAGGTCCAATTTTCAATGACTTTTTCCAACATTTGTGGTCGTATATCGGCAATAACTCCCAGAATGTTGTCCTCCAAGTGGTCAATCGTTTCGGGCTTATCGGCGTAGACTTGCGACTTCACATATCCCCACAGAAAATAGTCAAGTGGCGTTAAATCGCAAAATCTTCCATAAAGTGGATGGACACATATCCAATTCCTGTGCACGGTGGCGGATAGACTGATTCGGGTCTTCCTCTACGCTACGCTCTATAGCAGCAATGACTTCTTCTGTACGCACTGTACGACAACTCTGTGGATGCGTATTATCATTTAGAGTAAACGTGGTGCAAAAACGTTTCATAGTTAATTGAATTAATTGCTCTGATGGACGATTATGTTAACCGTAAATTGGACGTAATGCGCGATACGTCTTTCGAACAGAACCATGATTTTCAAAATAAATTTGCACAATTTGGAAGCATTGTTCAGGCGTCAGTCTATTCATGTTGAAATGCCAAACCAAACTAAACATAAATCACTTTACAGCTGACAAAATGGCCGCCAGTTAAAAAAGTGTTGCCAACTTAAAGTTCTATATCTCTAAAAAAAACAACCTTTATTACCTGCCAAAAAACACCACGATGAATGCTGAATACTATGCGAACTTACTTGACCAGCTATGCAAAAAAATAAAAGAAGACAGGAGGGGCAAACTTAGCAAAGGCGTTTTGATTTTGCATGATAATGCACCCGCGCACACGGCCTTTAAGGCGCGGTCATCTCTAACAAAAAACGGCTTTACAGAGATCAACCACCCACCCTATAGTCCAGACCTGGCTCCCTCTGACTACTTCTTATTTAAAAATTTAAAGAAAAATTTGAGAGGGCGCAGATTTTCAACAGACGAAGAGATGAAGGACGCTGTGAATGACTATTTTGACGATCAAAATAATAATTATTATTTTAATGGTATGCTGTCACTTATTGACAAATGTCGTAAGTGCATTTCAGTTGCAGGGGACTATATTGAAAAATAAAAAATAAATCATTAATCCATGTATTTTTTTTCATAGTCAGGTAGATTACTTTTCAGCCACCCCTCGTATAGTATAGTATAGTTATAGTGTAGTCACAGTATTTATACTACGGTATAGTGTAGCTTGGTGACCTGAATCTTGTGATCGAGAGTTGTCTCAAGTTACGATCGGCGACTGGCTGTCTACGCGTGTTGCTTATACTAGCCATTTGCCCGCGTCTTTGCCTGCTATGAAAGAAAAACCTATCCTTGGCACCTTTTTCTATGACTTCGTTCTGTGGTTCTCAAGCTTAGTACAGGCGGACGGTGTAAAATTGTGTCGGTTTAAATGTTATTCTTTAATTAATATATAATTTTATTTGGTGCTTTTTTAATTTTGGTAGGACATTTGCACAAGGAGTGGATTCGATTCCAGGATTGGAAATCTGTTATATCTGCCTACCCCCATGGGAGACAGGCGTGAGTATATGTACATGTATTAAATAAGAATAAAAAAGGGACTCATATAAAATACAAATTATAATATCTACTTATTGGCCAAATGTACCTTGAATTTTGTGGTTTTGAAATTGATATATGCTAATTAGTAAGTACATTGATATCCCATTTATAATATATTACACAATTTTGCGTTTAATGTAATTATTTTATTTGAAATTTTACCTTAAATGAAAATGTTTAACAAATTAGAATAATCTGTAATGTTATGCAATATAATAAAATAAATAAGGTTTTTCTTTTAAAGTTTGACTTCGGGGCTTTCTCGCCAGGTATAGGTATATATAGGTATGAAACGTTTAGAGTTTAAGTACTATAAATAAAAATATAATGTTTTTGTTCCAGCCAAATATTTCACAGACATTATCATGGCCATATCTCAAAACTGAGGTGCAATGTGTTACACAATTGTGTGACAATTGAAATCGTACGTTTTTGGTTGTCATCAACAAAACAAGACAATTATAATCATTTGACAAACATAAATGTATGATTTCAATTGTTAAGGGTCCTGTAGTCTTGTAGCCGAATGCTTGAAGTCAGTCGCGTACGTGGTCGTTATGCTTGCTATTTCATTCTACATTCAAGTTCGGGTTATAGAGCACTAACTGACTGTTATTGGTTGACCCGAACGTTCATTTCCCGAGCTCGTACGGAGCTAACCGAACACGCTGCGAGAGGCAAGCTAACGCGAGACAAAATTCATGTCTTGAAAAAACTCGAGCATAGTTTTGGATCTTCCTAAGATTTCAGGAGAAATATCCCACAAATCGAAATGAAACAAAAATATTTTTGAATAGGTAGTATAAAATATACTATGCTGTGAACCTAAAATAATTTGATTTATTGTATCGCTTCTGGGACATTACGGTACATAAACATTCATCAAAATATGTGTAAAATCCAGGACTCTTATACGCTTGCAACTTTTGTATGTATTTAATTTTGATAAATGTTTAGTTTCATGTCATGGATATTGTATGGGATATGTTGAAAAAGAAAAAATAATAAGCAAGTACCTATAAATAAGGATATTATCAGCGAACTGCGCTAGTATGGGTGTTAGGGCAAATAAAGTGCCCTTAAACGGGCTAATTTGATTAGCCGAATAGCCATATGAGAATCAATTTGAATACCATTGGCTTACACAATTGCACCTCTGTTCTACTTAGTCTATACTACTTACTAAACGTATTCTACTTAGTTTATATTTATTCTCAGTTACATATGTATGCCGTTCTTATTTATATTTTCCTTGATTGTATGGTACGTTATCCTTCAGCTGTTACTCAAATATGTATGTCATAATTATTGGGTAATTCTAAAACTGTCTCATTTGCTAAAAAGCGGGAAAACGTCAGTGTGTTGCATCATGCTCCCATACGTTCTTTGTTATTATCACCTGAGTCATTTCGAAAACAATTTCGTTTTGTAACCCTACTAGTAACCGAGAATCAAATGCCGCGACCGCTACCAAGGTACAAATCACCAGTTCTACTTGATCTCCGTTGTCTCTCTACACACCCGAATATGACTTTGTTATTAAGGTCTATCAGGGGGTCAGGAAGGTCATGGTTGCTGGTGTCTTCGACATGATACGACAGCGATTCTGTGAATTTCAATGGTGTGACGTGGTTCCATAGTTTTCTAGTAATTCTAACTGATATCCGATAAGTATGAATTTAACAAACAAGGGATCGTTTCGTGCTAAGAATCAACAGTATTAATATTTTTTCTGCAAAATCCAGGTATCTAGAAGTCCGTTTGCGGCTGTAGTTTTTAGGGTTCCGTAGTACCTGAAAGGTATAAGGAATCTTTATGGTGTGACTCCGTTGTCCGTCCGTCCGTATGTTACACAGCCTCATAACTTTAGCACCGTTAAAGATAAAGACTTGAATTTTGCCACATAAATAGCATTCACTTGTTTACATAAAACGACATAAAGAAAATTGAAAAATTTGGATATTGTTCAAAATATTTCCGATACAAGAGAGAAAAATGTTTTTTTATATTTTTATATACAATATGGGTTATCAAATTGTAGATATTAAAGATCAGATTATAAAAATATATACTTTTACGATATTTACTGGCACCGATTTCGAGAAATCTTTGAATAACCACAAAAAATGCATGTCCCGCCCTTCTTATTTCGGAAACTAATTAACCAAAAAATATGAAAAAAATCATGGTGATTTGGTATTACGTAACTATTACAGGAAAAATATAGCGGGTGAGAAATTCACGATAACAAAATGACAAAATTAAATTTTTCATCCAAGAGTTTTCTTTCAAGTACGGCATAAAATATTTGAGTCTCTCCTTTGTGGTATAATCAATTATTTTTTTTATTATCCTATTACTGTCGGATTACGGAACCCTAGGTATGCGAGTCTGACTCGCACTTGACCGTTTTTTTTGTGTAGGTAACCTCGGGATCTCTCCATAAAACGCACACAAACAAAACGCGCTTATCTGTACACGTGACTACTACAATCATAGTCAATATCTGTAACGGTTTTTGTAATACTGTGGGAATTCAACCTGCTTTGGTTATTTCTCTATTCTAATAAACAATATGTGGCCATACCCATAACAAATGGGATGACTCACACGCATCGCGGAATTACGGCTGATACGAGGTAAAATAAAAGCCGCAAGCTATTACCTTAAAAAGAAAGTTAGTCATAGAAGTAAATTGGGGCTCATTGGATTTACCGGTTAACTTTTATAAAATGACTTTAGCATATAAAAAGTTTTATTTTACCAGTATGTGAAAAGGCTAATTCTTGCCAATAGAACATAATTATAAACATATTTTAAAAATACATCCGACGAAACCGCGTTTTTTTCCTGTGATCTGAAAATAGTTAAAATTATAAAATATGTAAAAATTAAAGGCATGGTGTCAAAGGACCAAGGTATACGTATGTTTATGTAGAGTTTCAATTTCCCAAACCGGAACGTTGCAGTGCAGCGTCTTCAACATTCTAAAATGTCGAATTTCGCATTTTGAGGTAGCTAACTAATAAAACAAGGACTATAGAAGTATTAACTCTTTTACTGGCGAGACTGTTCGGCGCGCATGGAACCAGATTCAGTTACTAGCGACATTCAATAACTTATCGAAATGGGAACTTTGTGATTCGGATCTCACAAGCACTGGAAATAATTAATAGTTTTACTTAGAATAATCTACGGTCTGCCTTTCCGTAAACGATCGAATTAAAAAGTTACAATAAAGAAGCTCCCAAAAGATGAGCTGATTTCGCAATAAATAAATTTTATCTATTATTTTTAGGGTTCTATATCTCTTCATGAGAAAAACGAAACCCTTACTTGTTTGATCTTTGAAAGCTTTTTTTTAGGAACAGCGTGAGGTAGTTGAAATATAGATCGAATACTAAGGTCTATAAAGACACAGGCCGAGCTTTCAAATTTTTTTTCAAAAAATCGAAATAAAAATATGACTCATGCATGATCAACAGGAATCTTCAGGCGCGCACGGTGGTCAGTCGAGTACTAGCTTTGACATATGTCTCCTTAACAAGCGAATCAAATCCGTATTTTTTTTTCAAATATTTTATAAATCAACTTCATTTTTCAGTTTTTTTTTTCTTACATTTGGTACGTAACTATAAGTTTGTATTTTCTGTTAGAAATATCCAAGTCTACTTACTAAAAAAAAATTAAAGGCATGGTGTCAAAGGACCAAACCGGAACGTTGTAGTGCAGCGTCTTCAACATTCTAAAATGTCGAATTTCACATTTTGAGGTAGCTAACTAATGAAATAAGCACTATAGAAGTTTTACTTGCTGTTTAAAGTACCAGGCGAGACTTATGTACAAACCCTCAGGGTGTGAATCCTGCTCGCAATTGACCATCATTTTGTTACAAAGCAGACCAGAATCAAGTGCATTTAACACGTATAGGGTGGTCGGGCAGGCTTCTACTTGCAGGAGGCTGTTCTGCCGATTAAGGCAGTCCACTCCGAGCAGGTTCTGTAATCTTAGCGCGCTCTATCTTATCTCTGGACGTAGCATTCCTTGATGGAACTACGCAGATGTTCGAGCAGTGTTCCCAACTTGGGGATTTTCCCCCTAAATTTTGGGAGTTCAAGTTTAAAAAGGTTTTTTCAGGGGCAGGATTTTATTGGGGATTAAATTTGTTACTCAAAACAAAAGATTATACATTTTTGCATTGCAGAACTCTATTCTATATTCCAGCAAGAACACCACAGGGCTTTGTCTCGAATTTCGGATGTGTAATTCTCATGTTAAATAATTAAAAAAAATCATTCATAATTCCACTAGGCAAATTCTGACAGTTTGTTGCTGATCGTTCGTTCGTTACCGTTTCGCGCTTGATTTTCTGTATTCAATCTGAGGTGTTAGTATTTTGTTTCAAAGTTGTGTTGAATATTTTAATCAAAGATAAATATTTTTCTGGTAATTATAAAATTAAGGGGGTTTTTGAAAAAAATCTTGCTGGAAAGTTTTGGGAGGCGTTGGCAACACTTCGAGGTCTCGACTCGCTTCGTGAATTGAGATAAACCCGCGTTGTAGGTAATTAGGAAGCGATAAACAAAAGGTTTTATGTTTTATCGTTGACATAAGTGACGTAACAGTGTAAGGTAATATTTGGTAAGCATTGTAAATAAATGTAATACTTATTTGCGCATATTAAAGGCTTTTCTAGGTCTATTTCCCTTAGATTTTTATTGTATCATCTACCTATATTATTTGTAACGGCTGAACACTTTGATGCGATTTTGTTTGACTGTCAGTGTGATTATTGGGGAAATTGTTTGGCTATCCTCAAATCAAATATTAAATAGAACTGAGAAGTGATAGCCACAAGCTACGTTACTTCGTAGACCGTCAACACCAACTCGAGGTTATTGAAAGGAGGTATTTTGTAACTCGAACGAATTCGAGTTCGAGTATAACACCGCTGAAATTATGGACAAACGTCAAATAAACGACATTACTTGCGAGCGTCACGTTTTTTACCGCAACAGGCACAGGTGGCCCGACATCGCACCCACTCCTACTCCACTCAGGTAGGCACCTGTGTGAGCAACAATCAAGGGTCAAGACAGGATAGCCCCGAGCAGAACAGAGCGCTGCTCCTCCGCCGTCAAACAATATACGACATGATTGACTCAGCTGGGTAGTGGCAATGATACAGATGGACGGAAAATGGGTAGAGGGCAGAGTTTCTCCTACAGCATGAGTAGAAGACATGTTCACGACATAAACTCCCCAAAGGGGTGTCTGAGGTGTTTCCGGATGTGCACTTTGAAATGCAAGTCACAGTCTACAGTGTGTATCTACGTATCACCGACGATTATTACGTTCCTGCGGCGTCACACAAGGTGCTGAGCCCTATCGCCGCATCTAATAAACTGTAATTTTGTATGCTAGTTGGTGAATTTCAAGATCTTATTTGCTTTACATGCCTTTTTTTACAAATGTATTAATAGATTTATTACTATTATAAATACGGACGCTATAGCATGACAGGTTACCTATTGACAGTTCTTAGAACGAAGTCATTAGGGCTAAACAGTAACTTTGCCGCGATTTCGTATCCTAGCTTTTAATGTTTTTTGCTATCCTTAAAAATGCAATACCTGCGTTTTAAAAATATTTATAGTCTGTCAAAAAACCGTTGAAATGAATCTGATACTTTAATGAACTTTATTTGACTTTAAACGTTCAAGTACTATAATTTAGGTAATATGTTTATGAAATATTAACGCAGTGAACTCGATTTAACAGATTTTGTACTTGTTTGTTTGGTGTAACCAGGAAAAGAAAAATAGTGTCTTCAATATTAATTTCAACACTTTTGTGACAGACTATATGTACTACCACCGGCACATCCTGTGGACAAGTACAAGTGTCTTATCTAACAAGATGTATAAGTTCCACCAAGTGCCGACAATCACAACCATCAACATTTTACATGAGTTTTTTCTGGTTAACTTCTGCCTCAGCTAAGATATAGAATTGTGACATTATTACAGTCCATCCATCCATCAGCCTGTTTCGTCCACTGCTGGACATAGGCCTTTCCAGGATTTCGCCACTCTTGGCGGTCCTCCTGGGAGAAATGCCCATACTCACACACGCTTGGCAGGCAGGCGGGTTGGCGAGCGCGGTGCCGAAACCCTTGCACCAGTGACGCCGCTGCCCGTCACCAGTCTGTTTTATATAAGGCCCGGCAACTGGGGATGGTTAAACCGCCATCCATAGGTCCCAGGCGATGGTGGGCCGCCTGGTTTTGCCTGAGAGCTGTTCTCTTACTCTCCCTCGAATAACTTCGGGAGGGTTTCCGAGTAAGATGGTGGTACCTCCACAGTCAAGCCCGGCATTAGCTCTACCATCTAGTAATTTCGAGTAAATACTTAGTAGTATTTTTAAACATGTTGATTTCCCGAAGTTTTAAGTTGTATAGGAAGTACACGTTGGGCGATAGAGTTATTTTAACTTTTATTCGATTTTGTTGCATCAGCACACAAATGACACAACAAATCTTTTTGTATGGCATCAAAATCTGACCCTCTTCTCTTGAAATCGTTTCCAAACAGGGAGCTTGTACTGTACGCGTCTGTACAGCCACAATATATCTAATGAAATCGCTGTTCTAGAATAACTAGTCTGGACTCTGTGCATTAAGATTATCTTATTATTATTATTCATAGACTATATTAACATACATAATATACGCACGCCGGTCTCCCAGAGGGGCAGGCAGAGACTACAGGTTTCCATCTGCTACGATCCTAACGCACCCCTTTCACCTTGGTTGTGCGCAAGTGGAAGATAAAGCTCGATCGCGTCACCCTATAAGGACGTATTCTGACCAGATTGGTGAAATACTAAGGAAGAGCAATGTCAAAAGTACCCGGAATAGTAGAGCTTAGATTGATGGATGTCGAAGTCCAAGTTTATTAATTAATTTGGGAATATTATCTATTTCGACTAGCTATGTATTTGTACCAGCTTGGTCCGTTGCATGGTTCATAATATAATTTTGAAAAATTGAATTTGCTATTCTTATGAATTTGGTATTTTTAGGACTTCCTAAAACTTTACTACTCATTTCCCTAAGTGAAAAACAACTGAATATGGAGTAAACAATTGCTAATAGAATATGCAATTTTCCCGCTGTTTTCGTATTTCCAATTAGGAATGAAAAACACTTTTCAGGGTGTCACAAATACTTTGTATTAAACTTAGTCCAATGACGCATGCTAATCAAAATTACACCCATTTCTCAGTTTACCGCCGCAATACTGCTCGTATAATTTAAATACCTGGGTCATTTTACTTTTAAGGTCCCTTTAGGTTTTGGTGTTTGTCCAGGACGAAAAATATTGTTAAATCTGACAGCAATTTAAATTCTCGAAATCTCATTTAAAAGTTTTAAACTTAAAAGATAACACTATAATACTTCTATTGCTAATTACTTGAGTACAGCATTAAAATTAGTAAAATTTGATGTGAAAGATACTTTACCCATCTAAATTGCAGTGTCCCCAGTAGATCGTGTTCTTAGAAACACGAAGTTAACTATTATTTTTGTATAAAAAACCAGCTATTTGATATCGAAAATAAATGTCTCACTACATATTTATTTCAAAAACAGCTAAAAGCTAAATTAATTTGTCTTTGTTTTTTTACAAGGCGTGACTAAATTTTGTCCCATATATTTTGTATCCTTCGTAACGCCATCCATAAAACTAGAATATTCGCTGCTCAAACCATCGCACATGACAACGATGCGCAAAAAGGAACGTCGTAATTTTTTGTGGCGCGCGGCAGTGGAAGGGACGTGTGAAATTTGACACTAGCGGCAGTTAGTGTGTTTCGCGCGTTCCGCCCGGGCAGCGTGTATTTTGTGTTGGTATCCGAAGTCACGGCGTTTTTAACGTAAGTATTACTTGTAATTAAATACCTTTTACATATGTCACAGATTTTATTGTTTTGTATTGATTTGAGTGGAATTTCTGTAATTTTGCTATACTAATGTCACCTCAGATTTATAACCTTAAAAAATGTATGCTTCGTCACGCGTATCCTTCGTCACATTGTTTATCGTTACGAAGGAGACTAAGTAGCTACGAAGGGGACTTATGTGTTGTAAATGGCGATAATTGAAAGAAAAACGTTTAGCCTTTATAAATTACGTGTTTTGTCTCGTAAATAAAACAGTCTTTTTAATAATTTTAGACAAATATGGCGCTCACAGCAGCAGAAAGGCAACGTCGCTGTAGACTAAAGAAGCAGGCTGATAAGGAGAAGTATGAAGAATACCTAAAAAAAGCAAGAGAAAGATATCACGCTAATAAGAAACTTGTTAAAGACATGAATTCTAGAGAAAAAAGAATGACAAATCGAAAATGGAAGATTAAACAAAAAAAGTATAGAGAAAAGTTGAAAGAACGAGAACAGCTTATAGAGGATGACACTATTTCACCGTTTATAACAGACGCTAGCCCACGAAAAACTCATTTTAAAACGAAAAAAATGCGTCGGGAAAGAACTAAGCTTTACAGAGATAATCTAAGATTGGAGACAGAAATGACTGAATGGAAACGCAAATATGAAGCTTGCAAGAAAAAACTACAGCGAACACAATCCCGTTCCGATAAATACGAAGTGATGTGCACAGCTATTCAAGAAAAATACAAAACTACGAAGTCTAGGAAAGACAGAAAAATTATCAAGGAAATGCTTACATCAAATTTTGTAGAGAAAATAGGTCTTACCCAAGAGATAAGAGTTGCAGCACTCGGAATAAAATGTAAAGATAAATTGCGGAAACGTCAGAAGGTCCAGAAGACTAAAGATTTACGAAAGGCGATCCAAGATTTTTACCTCCGTGATGATGTCAGTCGTGCTACAGCCGGCAAAAAAGAGACAGTGACCAAAAATAAAGTCAAGAAACAGAAGAGATTCCTCCTTGATATAATGACAAATCTTCACCGCTCCTTTTTAAAAGAAAGTGGCATGAAATGTTGTTACTCATACTTTACTATGAACAGGCCATTTTATGTAGTTACTCCTTCCGCTGATGCTCGCGAAACATGCTTGTGCAAGCTCCACACTAATATTCAGTACAAATTACTGGCTTTAAAGAAAAAACGAGCGGTTTTCACCAGCGACTTGAGTCGTTTTCTGGAGTCTGTAGTTTGTGGTGTAAATCAAAAGGAATGCATGTTTGAGGCATGTGAACAATGTAGCGGCAAGAATTTGATAGATTCAAATTTGTGTCCAGATGATGAAGTGTCTTGGTGGGAATGGGTGCGTAAAACTGAAGAGATTACTAAAGACCAGAGAAAACGCAAGATTTCCAAAAATTTAAAAGAGCTGCAACAAGCTAAGCTATCGGATCTGATTGTCAGTTTTAAGAAAGACCTCATAGAATTCAAAAAACACGTGTTTAACGTCCGAATCCAACATAAAGCTTATAGAGACTGCATTGACAATTTAGACCGCAACAGTGTTGCTGTCCACATCGACTTTAGCGAGAACTATAATTGCAAATGTAGTCAAGAGATACAATCTCACCATTTTGGGGGTTCTCGTAACCAGTTGTCATTACACACAGCTGTCATCTACAGAAAACCCGAAGGAGCAGAAACCAAAGAAATTACATCGTTCTGTACGATTTCATCTACTTCACAATCCTGCCGCAATATGGGCTCATGTAGACCCGATTCTAAAGTTCATCAATGAAAACTATCCACAAATACATACAATTCACTGGTTTTCAGACGGTCCCTGCACTCAGTACCGTCAGAAACAGAATTTTTATCTCATGACGACCAGACTATTTGATGACTATGGATTCAAGAACATGACTTGGTCATTTTTTGAGGCCGGTCATGGAAAAGGAGCAGCCGATGGGATAGGGGGACTGATAAAGAGGACAGCTGACAGAATGGTTGCCCATGGAAAGGATATTCCAGATGTGACTCATTTCTATACGTTTTTGAAAGACGCGACAAAAGTAAAGTTGTTCCTTATTACCGAAGAGGACATCGATCGCATATCAGTGACTATACCAACATCTTTGCTGCCTATTCCGGCCACAATGAGACTGCATCACATTTATTCCTGTGCACGAGGACAATTAAAATACAGTGAACAAAGCTGCTTCTGTAAGACTAAAGACGTTAACGGTTCTTGTTTCTGTATCGCACCTAGCACCCAGTATGAGTTTTCTCCAAACCCTGTGACAGAAGATATGGATTTAGCCGAAGATGTTAATATTGGCGAGGCTGGATGCGTTGAAGCGAGAAATTTTGATTTGGATGAAGTGGGTATTTTTAATTCTGCCATACAGAACCTCAATGCTGGAAGAAAAGGACTCCTATTCAAGAATATTTACGAAGGTTCTAGTGAAAGCGATAGTGATAGTGAGACTTTAGCACAAATTCAGGACAAAGAAAATAGAAAAAGAAACAACTGTGCCGGTACCAGCCTCGATAAAACGATAATCCACCCAAGAAATATTCCTAAAGGTACATTCCTGCTTATAAAAATAATCAGTGAAAGGAACAGAGAATACTATTATGTTGCTGTTACTGATCTTGATTTTGAAGATTCAGAAGTAAAGGTTACTTTTTTAAGATGTGTCGACGAAACAAAGCGTGCTTTTCGTCTTAAAGTTGATGATGTGTCATTTGTTGATTTGGACGATATAATTAAAATATTAGATATGCCCTCTATCAAAATAAAGGGGAAAAGGGTATTATACTGTTTTAAGGAACCTATTGAAGAAGTTTTTGAAAAATAGATGTCGTTGAAAATAAATATAATGTCTAAGCAGTTCACTTAATTTAAGAGTTGATTTTTAGAAGTTTTTCTGTTTTTTTTGTTAATAACTATCCTTGATAGGAAATAAAGCTAAAAAGGAGCAAATATATTTTAATTCATGTTTATTAATAAGTAATATTCTTATATTTATGTTCCCTGTTACTTTTTATAATTTTTTGTCTACTTCTTCACGTTTATGTCACCTTCGTAACGGTTCCTTGGATGATGTCCCCTGATCATATTACTTAAAATTACATAATAATCATCGGAGAGTGACCTTATTAAAGACTGATTAAGATTATATAGTGTTATTTGTACATGCCTTACAGATATTTAATGGAAATAATGTGACTTTCTTTATATGGTTTAAAACTTTGGATTTAAGTTTCCAATTCAATGTGACGAAGGAGACTTAGACTGGTAATTAAAACAAAAATGACTGATTATTAAAATACTAATCGTTAAGGTAATGAAAGCTCTTGTGTTTCCGATAATAAAGGTAATTTTTCTTTTACAAAAGCTGTTTATTTCTTTCTAATATACAATAATCAATCTTTGTGACAAAGGATACGTTTTTTGACACCTAGTGACACAGGTACATCCTAAAACAATAATATTATTTAAATATTTTTACTGCTGCATACAGATTGATGATCTACATAAGTCTATTGATAAAATTAATGCTATAGGGAAATGCTATGTTCACTTAATATTTTTTCAAGAAGTGTGGCCTTATAAGTAAAATGACCCACCTACTTGCAATAGTGGTAAGGCATGTAGTTTGTATTGCACGCTGAGTTTCCCTGATGTGGTTTGTGTGTTTGTGTGTGTGTGTGGGATCGGGTTTCATGGAGACACGAGGCGAGTGTGTGTGCGTGTCGTGGCAGACTCGCTGGCAACTGGCACCAAGCGCATGCGCTGGTAAAGCTGTGTTCACAGTGACGATGGTTTAAGAACGCTTTGCATGTTCTTTTTTGTGTTGGTGTTTCCACGGTCTTTCAAAAAACGATTTTCTGAATTCAGTGTTGTTTTTAGGGTTCCATACCCGAAGGGTGCTGAAGTGGACCCTATTACTGAGCCTCCGCTCGCTGTCTATCTGTCCGTCCGTATGTCGCAGGGGTCTACCACTTCAGCCGTAATAGGTAGACTGTTGAAATTTTCACAGAATACGTGTTAGGCACGGCAAATTAAAAAAATGTAAAAATTAATTAAACTTGTTTGTTACTCTTTCACACTGAAATGGCTGGACGGATTTGGATGAAATTTAGAATGGATATAGCTTATACCCTAACTTAACACATAGGCTACTTTTTATCCCGAAAAAAAGCAGTCCGGTTCACCCTCGGCCTTTTTTAAAAAGGCCAATGCTGGTTTTTCTTTTAAAGCTTTCATGCAGCTTTCCATTTAAATATGTATTATTTTGAATTATTGTAGAGACTAGAGTATTTCTTCCAATATTTATAGTTTCTTCCACATCAGAGTTTGTGATTCGTACACAAGGTATTCCGGGAACATGGAACTGCAAGAAATTTATTTTCCTTTCTTCCTGCCTGTGTGCACGCATGTTTACACCAGCATAATGAGTGTGCGTATGTGTGCGTGCGAAGTAACCGAAGACAGGGTGACGCCGAGCGCCCGCGCAGCCGCCGCCGCCGCCGCTGACAGTCAGCGTGCAAGATGGCGTGTTACATTTGCATCGGTTGCTGGCATCTTAAGGTTTATACTTTGTATACTGAACGGTTTTCAATTCGGTTTGTTTCGAAAGTCTTTTTTATACTGGCTGGATTTATTGCCGCTATAATGATAGCTAAAAAAAGCAGCCCTCGTCTCATTAGTTTGCCCCGTCTATAAAAGAAAAGCTTCATGCCATATCTAAAATCGCCGAAAAAAGGTCAACTGTTCGATACATTTTGGCCGAGACTTTTCTATGAAACAGGTGATTTTTTAGTACTTTTTTCGTCTTTTCAGCGAAGAAAACCAACCAGTTCAAAAAATTCAATCAAAGTAGCTTTTGCAGTGGAATTCCCAAATTTATTTGTATCTTCAGGCGGTTCCTTAATTTGTGAGTTATTTTCTTCTCGCGTCATGCAAGCCATGCATTAAATCTTGATGACTCAGTCAATTCTGACTGAGCAGACAGTTTGTGGGAGCTTCTTCAAAGCTGTATAAAAAAAAGTTTTTTTCGATTTTAATTCTTACGCCTCTTGGTATAAGAACATAAAAATATAATTGACTTCTTGTCTTTTAGTATTTATAAGGAAACACATAATCAAAGGTACTCCTGTAAGATATATTTCGACCACTTGATGTGGTCGGCTTCAGTATGTATATATATTATATAGAATTAAATAATATTAACAATAATAAAATATAAAAAGATAAAATTAATGATTTGTTGTTGTAAATGGTACCTAATGAATAAAATTTGATTTTGATGATGAGGATGGTCACTTCTTAATGTGTTTTCTAAGTTTTATTAATATAAATATCATCATTCAAAGACAAAAAGTCAATAAATTACATTTATTTTGATATAAGAGTGATATTATGTTCAGTGTGATTTTACTTTACATTTTGTGTAATTAAACCGCAGGAAACTTTTCCTGCGCGATCTAAGCGTTGCGAAACTTCTATTTAAAACATCTGAAAACGGGTTGCGGTGAACGGTTACTTTGATAAAATATTATTTCCTTCGTCTGGATGTTACGCCTTTATATAACATTGTCTAAGTCATCATAACATAAAGTACACTAAAAGTGTGCATGTCACAGAGATTTGGCTGGGAAATTGTAAATATAAACGCTAACACTGAACGGTAGACACAATTCGAGCAGCATTTTCTTCACCAATAAAATAAATAGAATAATTGTTTATTGACTCATTCATTACTCAGTAACACTTCGTAGAGAGGTGGTAAAATAAAATAAAGTTTGTATATAGTCGTACAATAAAATAATGTCTATAAAAAACATTTTCTCGTAATCTGAAAGAAATAGGTTGAATGTTACACAGACACATTTTCAAAATGTGAAGTCCGCGAAGTTTTTCAGTGTAATTCTGCACACATATGTCAAGTTTTAGGAACTTTTGAGTTTTTCTATAAGGCTCGCACGCACACAATATCGCAAAATTAGTTATTGCATTTTTGGACGCTATTGCAGGATTTCTACGACGATTTTTTAGTTTTATTTAATAGTTCAATATGATTGGCAATAGTAATAGTGTTTGCGGTTAGCCTACGGCTTTCTTTTACTTTATAGAACCCTAAAAAGAAAATCGTTGATCACGTCAATAAAGTGAAAGCCTATAACAGTATTCTTATCTCAGTATGATTCTATACAAGTGACAGCTTCTACATAGAGTTGATTCTTAAACTTCTCCGAATAACCTAAAAACAGAGTTGTTATTCAAAACGGACATTTGATATCCTCGCTAATATATTGAATGACCAATTTGTGGTCTACAAAATGGCCAGTTTAGTATGGAGCCGCCAGAACCTCCGCATATCAGATTACGCACCGCACAGCTGTGTGAACAGAATGCAAATACACACTCGTTTTAAATAATTTTTATCGCGCCATAATCTTTAATAGCTTCTTTAAATCGGTTTTTGAAGAGCCAATTGATGATTTTATCTGTGTAGACACCACCTGTGTTTAAATAGTTGATTAGGTTATTTATAATATCCACTGTGTGTTAAACGGTCGTAAATGTCTATGTGGAATATTCGGTAAGTGGATACAGGTTTGGATCCTTTTGAATGAGCTGAAATAGAGGGGTCTATGACCATGAGTTATATTCAAAACAAAAAGGTCAAAATACAGTCCCCAACACTTTTAAAACAGGTGTTACTTTGGGTGTGGGCGACAAACATTAATGGCTGCGTCTATGTCTCATAGCAAATTACGTCTAACTGCATCTCGGTTTGGTTACAAAACCCAATTCGTAAGTCTTCAAATAGCAATCAGCGGCAACTTGGTACGCGTCATTTAATTAAATGTAATCAACAAGGAACGTGCCTCGAAAACCAATTAACTTGACGATTCGGGAAACTGAAATTGCATCTAAACTGACCTTTACACTTCCACATAATTGCAGTTTCCATGAAAAATGCTGCAATTAGTAATTATGTATAATATTGAAAAGAAAAAACTTGTTTTCCCTTTGCGACTTATTTATTAAACTTTTCATATATTTTTTTAAATTCTATGTTATCAAAACTACTATGATTTTTTGCAGCTTTTTTGCCTTTTATGCAACCAAAATTAACCGCTACATTTCGTAGTAAAAATACCTCAACGTCACAAATTAGTCAACTAACAACTACAAAAACTACCGTCAAAGGCCCGAAACGCAAAAGCAATACAAAAAACCTTGTCTCAATTCTGCGAATTGACCGCGCCCTAGTAAAGACTTCAACGTGCGCTATACTTCGAAGTCGGACCCCAAGATTTGGATCTACAAAAGGCGGGATTATTTACAATATAATGTTATATCGACGTGGAAAATGTATAATAATTACTACTTAATTAAAGTAGGTACTGTACTTTTTATTAATACTGGTTAATAATACTATTACGACATGCATGAAATGAAAATAAATACAATAGGGTTATTCGTTACTTTATTTTCTGTTTTATTTCGTGTGTGTCCAATAAATTGTCTATGCATTATTTTTTTCTGATTTTGTTACACATGACCACAGACGTATAATATATATTAGTAACAGACCTAACATAATTAATAATAAACGCATAGAGTCGACGAGTGGCAATTTCAGCTCAGTGAACTACGGGCTGTTTTAAATATAATTATTGCTTGTTTCCAAATAAAATATATACTAGAGATTAGTTTACGAAATAATAAATATTTTCAAAGCTTAAGCCAGTCAAAACAACCCATTTTTATACGTTTCTTCGTACCATGAAGCCTAAATGTATCTTATTTTTTGTATGGCCACGCTATTTAATCCTTATGTTTGGTCTGCTACTTAGTAATAATTATATGTCTGTGCGTGCACTCGAGATTTATAGAATCGAACCTTATTAAATAAAACATGTAGTTTACGCGGCCACCTACATAGTCGTAGATACAAAGTGAAGTGTCAATGGAACCATGTCGTTTGAGGGCCCACCGTAGAAACCGCCTGCGCCTGCGCCATTAGCCCTCGGAGCGCGCCGCTCCTCCATTCTCGTGTTATCACACGTTATCTCTGAGCTCCGACAACCACTTAAATTTCTACTTAAGGGTATGGTATTTTTAACGGGTTTGTTCTTAAGAGCATAGTCCCTGCAGAACCGTAATTTATTCTTCCTTGTCTTGTTATCTAATCTAGCAATACTACGAGTACATGTTACAAAAGTAATTTCTGCCAAGAACATAATGCATACTCTTATCGTAACAGAATCTTCTGAAGTTATTCCAATATTGAGAAGAAAAAAAGCCAAAGATTCATGTCAAAGTTTAAGGTTATTTGAGCAAAAACCTATACATATTAATTTTTAGATTAATACCGTTATAATCATGATTGAACTGATTAATAATTAAACTGTGAAATTAACATATATTTTATTCAACCTGAGGTATTTTCTTTATAATAAAATTTACTAAGAAAATTTTAATTTCACATTTTTTTTCGGATTCCATCCTTCGCGCTTTGTGTATGAGTGACATTAGAATTGTTACTTTTGCTTAAAAACATTTGTAATATTTCGATTGCGGAATAACAGACAATTTTTGTACATAATACCACCTAACGCATTTACTTTCACTGAGTAATTCTCATGCCATTTGACAGAAGGTAAAGGAAGCGCTTTGTTTCATCTACTAAATTCTGTCCTTGTAAAGTTTATCTTAAGGGTATTAGTTTCGGTCTCAGTGCAAAATGCACAACTTATGATTATTCAATATTAAATAAGTAATCAGTCATGACGACGCATCTGTTTTGAAGAGAAAAAAGTAGATATGGGGACCAATGACAGCTTTGCGCTGTTTCCTACGGCAAGCTGTTTTCGCGTTTTTATTGGCTTATTAATCTATTAAAAGTCATATACGTAACCACATACTTAACTGATCATACTGAACAACTTTTCCCCAAGGTATTCTTTAACTTGGACTCTATCTCGGAGGAGGAAGATCTATTTTAGAACGCTGCGCGTGAACAGTTGTCTCACAACACGCCCGTATCTCGTGTGATTTATGGCATTTCGCGACTATAGTTAGGATTTTACAGCAAAGTTATATTATTTTATACGGTAAATTTTTGTCCATGACAACCTTTAAACATGCTTCAAAAATAGCATAAAAGACACAATTCTGCTAAAAAAACTGAAAAGTCACGAAATAATATAAAACGTATATAAAATATATAATATTTATTTTATACTTTTTATTAAACAATCATAAGTTGTGCATTTCGCACCGAGACCGAAACGAAGAAACTAAGTTTTTCAGGAGCCCTTTGCGGGACACAACCAATGCGCTTTTCGTACAAATGGCATCGAGTGAGAGCAAATGTCGGGAAAGTGCGCGCGATGGAAGTGTCCACGCTTTCATTTATACTAATTTGATTAGAGCTATGAATGACCGCGCTAGAGAATAGTTCTCTTATTTGCTTTTCATACAAAATAAATTTAAACATAGGCTCGGTGTGAATCGTAACGTCCGTCTGTTACAGCCACTTTTATCTCTTATAGTTATAGCGCATTGTACATTTTACACCTTCTCTCTTCAAAAATTACTAATCTGTGAAACATTGCTATAGTGATTGTGTTTGTTATATTGTAACTTACTTAATATGTACTTAATATTATAACATTTAGCGCATTGGACTACTGTTATGTTATACAAATTAAGTAAATAAATAAATAGTTTCCTTGTCTTCCTATTTTACCTTTTCTCAATTTTTGATCGCAAACTTTTGTTAAAAAGGGATCTAGTTATGCATGCCCAGGCACACGATTGCCGCATCAAAAGTTTCATCGTTTCGTGTTGATGTCCCTTCTTACGGTACATAATACTAAATATAAATCCTTGTGACCCGAGAATTGTCCATTTAAACATTTTGAAATGTTCAAAATGTTTTACCTTTTTGTAGATACGTGATAGGTTGATATGGGCTCTCTTTGCTTATTTTGGGCTCTACTTATATGTATTCTTGTAAAATTGTCTTGTGAGTTGGTTGTTCAATATTAATTGATTTTAAAATTATTATTTAGTGTTTACTTTTTATAAATTTCACTGTCGAAGACTTTATTTTGCTTGCAAGACTAGAATGAGGGCAATAAAATATCATCTTTTTGTTCTGTTTTCGTTATTTTAGTTTATCAGACCAAAAAAGTTACTTTTATTTCCGTATGGCTTCAAAAGTAAAGCAATTATTCTGGCTTTATGCTTTTCTTAAACATTTCGTTAATTCAAAAGTACGCTAAACCTATCAATATTTCAAACAATCTAGATAAGAAACGAATTCCAATTATTCTTACCTTTAGAAACGTTTAAAAAACGATTCAAATAATAGCGACGTCACCTTAACTCCAACATTTAATCGAATAGTTAAAGATAACCGCATTTACGTTCGTCTTGATAATGAAAAGTCTTATACGAATTGCGTCAGCCATTTTTCTATGAATAGAACTTGATGCACTTTTGTATAGGTACGACTGCTTGTTTTTTTTGTGCGGTGAGAACTTACTGTGATTTTTAGATGTTTATCATTCCTCGCGTTTTATAAGGGTGTGTTGATTAGGTTTTATATGTAAGTCTCGCTCAGGGTTATATCAATTACTTATTCAGGTATCAATGATGTAGATTTTATGAGATTATGTAAGGAAAATCCAGAAATTGGGCACATTAATATTAAGATGAATTTGATTAGATAGTTATAGATAAGATAATATATACTTCATCCAATACTTACAAAAGTCAAGATTAAAAGATTAAGTTGATAGTCTAACCGATTATGGTACTCGTACGATAGTTTCTGTAGGCATTTTCTTCCTATAAAACCTTAGTTTTTATGCTCTACATATAAAATAGAACATAAGAAGTATCACGTTCGTGTCCATTTCTAGAAGCTATATTTTTTTTGCAATAATATAAGAAACCAAACCTTTACGTCCCAAAAGTGAATGTGTGCGACGAAATAAAAATTGCATTTTCACAGCGACCAGTTCGCGGCACTAACTAGAGAACCGACTCACGGTTCGACAAATGGACACGATCGAGTTACCTTCTGTGTCTACACTGGGTCTCAAATAAAAGTCGTTAGTACTCACTTTTCGAACAGAGGTAGAACTGTGAGGGTGCGAAGACACGACACTTTCGCGTGACGCGGGAACTTTACGAACGAATACGATATATCGCAAATCGGCGTTTGTGAAAACGGCGCGAGCGTGCGTGTAGACGAGCGGTTTATTCAAGTTTGCGGCGCGCGGGTGCTACGCTCGTCGTATATATGGGGGCGCAAAACGTTCCTATTGGTCGAGCGGCCGGCGCGCCCGCCGCTGACTCACGGCTACGTCACGAGCGCGTGGAAAGCCTTTGCTTCAGGCTCTAGTTTTTTTTTATTTCCCGAAAACTTCCGTGGATGCTTGGGATGACGCAAGCATGCAGCCTCAGGGCTTCCATTACTCTTGGGCTGAGGAATTCTAAGTAATCGCCGTGTTAGCGTTTTAACATTATAATAAATCGGGTTTATGCTGTAATTCGACTTAATATGTACTGTAACTCCTTTATTTTAAGGTTAACGTTACTTAGAAGTATAAATTTACTATACCTTCATAAAGATTTCATTTTTGTTTTTACATTATAGTTAGAATAATTCTGGGCCACCTTGGGTCTTTTACCTTCTTATAGACTAGTATGGTTTTCTATCGGAGCTGCAACAAAGTGACTCCATCAACACTCTTCCCTGATAGATATGCCCCAATGTCGTGGTGACTTAGGTCGCCTCTTGGGATTTTGGCGTGAGAGGCTGGCTAGAATAGTCGGTCCCACTCTACGCACCAAGTTCCAAATGAGAGACTAGGTGAGAAACCGATTCCGCCAAAGAAGTTACCCCCAATGATTAGTTAAATTTTCATATACATAGTAGCAAAAACTAGTTTTTTGCCGGAATAGCCTGAAAATAAATAAAAGGGGTCACTATTGCAATCTTTGAAGTAACATTCTGTTTTTTTTTAACTATGTACCTAACTAACAGTAAGAACAAACATTTTAAGTTTGTTTTGACATAATTGTGACGAATTGTGCATACAATATTAAACTGTTGTTTTATGAACCTAACTAATATAGTCTCAGATTATTGGACCACTATTTGATACATTTTCTTTTACACTTTATACTTGAGTTTTGTATGAGGCTGTTATATAGGGTCTTACTTCCGATACAGTGTTTTTAATTTTTATTACTCGCTTAAAAATCTTAAAATATAACATTACACGCTTTTCTTTCATAACTCTAACATAATAACATAACCCTAAATTTTTGACGTTTCGAAATTCGTGATCAACAAGTTTTCTGCACAGAAACGATATTTTGAAATTCTTGCAGAAAACTGTGTGCTGAATCCAAATCTGAACTCAGATTTTTTCTATCAGGTCTCAGTTTTTGTGAAATTGAAATTTTACGTTTCTTTAATGCTTCTGAACATTTTTTTTTTACTTATTACAATTTTATTTTATATATTTATTTTTCATCATTACAATCCTTAATCAATACTTATCAAAGTAAAAATAACAGAATTCGCGATTGAACCTTATTTTTTCAAAATAAATAATATTTTGTGAGAGCTTGTTCTGTCCATACATTTCATAACAAGTTTTTACTATGAAAAATTGGGTGTGATTGTTTTGAGACATTAATTCAAAAACTAGGCTTGGTTACGTGAATCTTTTTATCATATTATTAAAAAGAACAACTGAGAAGAAGTATTGTTGAAAATTAAAGCCGAAAAACTAATTTTGCTAAGCGTAAAGCCCCACAAGAAACACGCGATTTTTCAAAATCCAGTTTGTCTTAGACAAATATTAGGACGTGATAGAGAAAATCTGAGTTCATATCCGGATTTAGCACACAAATTTAAACAATACCGATGCTTAAATCGTTTCTGTGACAGAAAATTTCTACAATTTTGTTGACCAATTAATCATAGAATCTTTTTTGTAACTATTTCTCAGGCAGTGTTTTTAAAGTATCCGTTACTTTTTTAATTTTCTTTTATTACTTGCAATTTTCATATATTTGGTTATGTTAATTAGATAAACAAAACAATGTTACAAAATCGACAAAGATTCGTTTTTTTTAAATTTGAGAACACTTTGACGTACTTATCGCGCATTGACCTTTAATACTTTATCGCGTATTGAACCATAAAAAACGACATAAAGGATAAAGCAAAAACAAATTTTTTAAACACTTTTCACAATTTCAAGGTTCCAAATTAATTTGAAAGGAGAAGTAATCAGGATAAAGCCCCTCATAAATACAACATCCATCTACCCAACTAAATAAAACAACGGTAAAACTATCAGTACAGAATTATTCCTTAAATTGAAGGTGATCATAGATAGACGTGCCTGAAAATGTATTTGATTATATTGTAACCTCTAAAAAACTAAAGAGATGGTACAAAAATGACGTCACTTTATCTGTTCTCTATGTATCTAAGTTTTAAAGCTAAAACACTGATAACAATGTCTGTAAACTAGCAGAGAACATTCCACGAAATCAATTTCTTATCTACTTGATATACCAAAAAATCGTAAGTAGGATTTTGGTCGTACGATAGGAAAATTGAATTCGAAAAAATATTAGACGTTTTTGAGAACAGCGGGGCTATTACGTATCTTTGGATCGGTTGCCAACTAGGGTTGCTATTCACCAAAAACAGATGAAAATTTTACTTACAAAATAACCTTCACCATTGAAGGTACCCAAGTATTGAACTATTTACGAATTGTGACGTCATTTCAAGTTCGAACGTATCCTTAGATAAGCGGATATGTATGTTTTCGGCGATAGGCACTCGGTTTAGCAACAGATTTTACGATACAGAATCAGGGAGCTGGACCGAAATCGCCGCAAACAAATCGAATTGGAAAGGCAGAACAAAATCAAAAGGGATACGTCCAATAGTGGACGCCACTATGCTGAAAAGAAGAAAGAAGAAGAAACGTTTTTACCTGTCGGTATGCTCGAGATTCATGAAAGCTTTGCCGAATTAAATAATAATGATTCTACAATATTATGAAATCTATCTTGGTAGTGTTACCATACATCAAGTGCAAGGCTGTCTGTCAGTGAATTGATAAAGCTTCGAACCGCTGGCTGATGCAACCTGGCCGCGACACTCATCACCTGGGTGTGTGCGCTCTCATAATACTTAACTTTTTTAAGTGGGCTCCTTTATGAGGGTAAAGTTAGTTGACAAAAGTTATCTGACAGCAACCGTAGCATGCGTCTTTCCATAATATTTGCTCTTTCGTACGTTGACAAACATTTTAACGCGAGAAATTTTGGATTACTCGCATGAAAATGTAAAACGGTTCTTAAACTATGTAGCTCCATTAGTTTCCTCGGAAAGTCATGAATTTCCTATTATTGTACACTAACTACTAGAAGATTTAGGCATTTTGGGAACATACATAACAAAACTTTTTTATTTAAATACTTTTTGAAACTAATAATTAATAACTTTGTACTTGGCCCAGACTTTAACTTTGAACTGAACAACGACGAAATTTTCTTCTATGGAAATGTTTTGGTTGTGAGTTGTGCTATAAAACTGCACTTCTTTATTTATCTTTAGTTTTTTTTATGCTTTTAAATGGTTATTTATAAGCTGTTGAGGTATGGGGAGAACCCATTGCGTCTGAATAGTATTTTTCCATCGTTAAACCGCCGTTCCGATTTTAAATCTTGAATCTCAAGTTCGATAATTAAATTTAACCGCAAAGGGCGGACGAGTTCGACTTGATGTAGTTTTGATATTTTATTAGGATTCCGTATTATATAAAAATAAACCAGCACTGTTCGAAAAAAATCAAACATTGATTTGACCATTTATAGCATGTCAGAAATATGTAGCCACTTCGAAAGTCCCCTTGTCGCACTCACCCCGGTTTCGCCCCGTTAGTACCTACCGAAAGGTAGTAAGATATCGTGAGATTTGGCTGGACCTCCTCCCCCCTCCCTGTAATATCACGTGAGATCGTTCAAAATGCATGTTTTCAGTGTAAATACATTAACATTAATTAATCTATTAATTATGTTGATTTGTTTAATTAGTTATTTTTATTTAAGACTA
The DNA here is from genome assembly GCA_910592155.1 of Ypsolopha scabrella. Lineage (NCBI taxonomy): Eukaryota > Metazoa > Arthropoda > Insecta > Lepidoptera > Ypsolophidae > Ypsolopha > Ypsolopha scabrella. Next base: position 3,994,111 of record OU342978.1, read on the forward strand.
GTATTTAAGATTAGTAAGATTGTAGTCCAGAATCACAGAGAAAAAATTTAAGAAAAAATACTTTAAATGAGAACTAGTGAAATTGGTAAAAGAATAATCATTTTAATTCAGTCCATGGGGGGACTCATGTACAGTCTCAAGAGTGACTACTGGAACCAACATGTCCAATCATCTGCTCCTTCAACCAAGTTCAATAGCTCGATGAAGAGCAGCTACTGAGCTACTTCGCGGCGTTCGCATAACTGTATGTAGAAAGAAAAACACGTTTTGCTCAATTCAATCCAGTTTTCTCGAAATTTTACACTGTTTCTTGCGGAAAAAAATTCCGTGATACTTGCCAGGATCCCCCTTCTCCCCCACGTGAGATTGGGTAAGAATCGGCGTGACCCCCTTCTCCCCCCTAAACGCTTCACGTTTCGAAACCGGGAGCGAAGTGCGACATGGGGCGGGAAAAACGCGTTGCTTTTGAAGTGCACATAGATATTTCCTGTCCTGCTCACAATACGATATACCGTAATTTTCAAAAGTCATGGAATAGAAAATGTGTGCGGTATAATCAGTAGAACAGTGTGGTTAAAGTTTCTTAACGGGTCAGTAACGGGTAGTAAAATTAAAATAATAAATGAAGTGACAAGTTTTCGAAACCCTGCATGTTTTAATTTCGACTGATTTTAGAGCAGTGGATGCAGAAGCTTTGGGGAAAACCACAGGGAAAAAAATTGTAAACAAAATAGCGGTCCATCAGTTGCATAAAAAGCAACGGTAGCTCAGTAGGTATTAGCCGGACTCACAATCTTGAGACCCGAGTTCGAATTCCGTCGGCCGAGCATTGAGTTTATCGGAATGAGGTTCAATGTCTTTGTATACTTACGGTGAAGGAAAACACTGTAATTTCAAAAATAATACACCGCTGGCCTTTTTTGGGTGTCCTATGCATATTCCATTTTTTTTCTGTTTCCAGGCTATTAGCCATGGAAGTTTCTTATTTTCACTTAAATAAGAAGTATCTGAGAACCAATTACAATGATTGCGTTTTATAACATTTTTCTCCTACATAAGTTGTTATTTTTTTCGTTGTTAAACAATTATTTAAATAATTAATAATTCTCGAAAAAAACAATTTTAAAGCTTGTCCCACGATTTCACATCTTTTAGACATGCCTACTTTTGTAACGGTATTTACTAAAGCAAATTGCCGAAAAATGTGAAATAATTTAGGCTGGAACAACACTACTCAGGAATATGTCACGTCCACTGAGCGACAACTTTGAGATTACTCGAGAAAGTGCCGTGCTGAGCATCGGAAGAATTCTCTCACTTTTTGTCGCACAAAATTGTCTCGCTAGGTTACGAAATTTACTAGGTTTATTTATATTTTATCTCTTTTGTAATAACTGAAAATGAAAAATGATTTATCTATAATGGGAAACATGTACTGTTTATAGATAAATCTATAAGGAATTTTAAAATAATTCGAAATTTCTATGACAGGGCCCTGATTTTGTTACGTCTTTTTTGTTACGTAAATATAAACAAAAATACAAATAATGAAAACAAATAGCATTATATACAAAATGTTTTTTGTGAACCTTAAAATGTATTAAATTTAGAAGGTATTTGTTAGGGAAATTTAAATTTAATCAACACTTATTTATTTTTCCATCTTTCAATGATAGGGACATTGACCTATATGAGAGGCCAATGGATAGGGGTACATTATTTTTTAAATTACCCTATTGTGTCTCTTAATAAGGCTAATCGCCTGTACATTGGGAGACAAAAATCGTCGGTAAAAAGAAGGGATAGAATGTTTAGGGACATTCCACATTCGGAAACTACTTGAATACGGAATAAGTAGCGAAAAGCTTTTTTTAAATTTCATGGTCAGGAATAACTCAGAACATAAATCGTCAGATGGAGTCGTAGTAAGACTTATTAAGGCTTTGCCAAGGGCCACAAGAAATCATGAATTCCCCCTCACTTCGGCACCCGCCCGCAAGCCGCAACGCGCACATCGCGTCTCTGAACTCGAGTCGCGCGCGATCTTCTCGCTCGATACAAATCGCGCTCTTTTTTGTAGAAGCGAACATAGATATCTTAGTGGGTAGTTAATTAGTGAATATATAAGGTAACTTTAATTTATGCAGCCAAATTCTTACTGAAGACTCGGTAATTGTTCAGTAACAAGGTTCGATGACCGTTTTTGTGAAATTCTAAATTTTTTTTCGTGTTCCTTACAAACGCAAGCCCAGCCCCGAGTCAATTACTATGGGACGGACGTGAAGATTTTATTTTGCAAAATTAGCAAAGTGTTATCGATCCGTGTTACTGATCACAAATACAAACTACAAATTAAAACAAATACTAACTTGTTCACCAAAATACTAACTTGCATACCAAAATATTTAGGTTGTTGAAAAATAATAACCACGAGGGTTATGTATGGCAGTCGCGAAAGCAATATTTGGTGTGCAAATAGTATTTTTGATGTGCAATACCCTATTTAAAATAATGAAATTAATTTCACCAATACGTTGGTGAATAAAAATTCCGAAAATACAGAATATTTTAATCGAGAATAAACAAGGTAACATTCATTTATGTTGCCAAATTCACATTAGAGACTCGGTAAGTGGTCACGGCCAAGATTCGGTAACCCATTTCGTGAAAAACAAAAAAAATATTGTACCCTTTTACTAATTTACGAACAACTCCGAGTCGTCTAAGAAGCTTTAAGTTTATTTGCGTATTTTACAAAAAAGGCACTTCAACCTTGGTCCTGACCACTTACCGAGTCTTCAGTATGAATTTGCCTGCCTATATAAAAATACAAATTTATTTATTATACTTGTCTAAATTTGTTGAAAAGAAAGTATAATACTTTCATCTGCTCTTTGACTTTCATATTCATCATCATCAATACTTTCATCGCACTTTCTCTTCTTGATCGTATCGTTTTCAGTTTTTTGAAGCTTTCGTTTTGTAGAAGTGGTGGGCCGAAGTGGTAGATTTCTTGTGTGTCTGGGGTCTACCAACTCAGGTAGAACATGTTGCATATAAAATGCATGGAGTTTTGTGCATAATTTCCAAAAATCATCATCCCTTTCGATTATTTCTACATGTAACGCGTTGTTTTCGCAAGACCATATGCCGAAAATACAACTTTTTCTTTCAGCTATATGTAGTTGGCCTTGAACCTGTAAAAGTCAATACAGTCATAAGTGTTTTAAGTGTTGTGAGAACAGCAACTAAATTAAACAATAAAATTGCTTACTTGGAAGAACCAGTCATGTTTCTTGTTAACAACTGTTAAATTGACTTTTTTGTTGAAAAAAGGCAGTTTCAGCCGTACATTAATATCTTCTAAATTCTGATTCAAAACAGAATAAGGGCACTTTATTTCCACTAATTGTTCATCTCCGACGAGACCATCTGGTGTAGCACCAAGGTAGGGAATTTCGGCATCAATGAATAATCCGCACTTCCGTATAACAACCCCTAGCTGGATTGATAGCTGATTGAGAGCAGTAGTTTCGTTCTCAACTCCATGTCTTATGGCTTTTATATGGCTAAGGTCTTGTTTATACAGTAGAGTGTGGACTAACGTTGGCCCAGTTGTTTCCCTTTTTTTATTACCTTTCCGAAGTTCGACGCCGTTAGTAGCTGCCGCCGCAACTCCAGCCACTCACTGCAATCTCTCTGAAGAATTGTTTCTTTTTCAATTCTTAGCCTATGTTCCTGTGTTTTGACTAAGTTATTCAAGAACGTGTTTTTAAGTAGCTCTAGTTCCTTAGCATCAACGTCTGGTTTTTGACATTCTTCACCATAATTCTTAATCCTTTGAGTCGAGCCTACTTACGGGTTTGCTTGCTGCTGTGGGTCTAAACAATACTTTAGGCCTGAGGCGTGCACGTTCCTGTAAAAATAATCAATTCATTAGCTTTCTCAGTATATTATACTCAGATAAAAATGTGAAAAATGTCATTGTGTCACTACTTACAGCTTTTTTGGTTTTTGCTTGCTCTAGTTTTTTAGATTTTGTTTTGGGGCTTTGTCCAACCATGTTTTTTTGCATAGCGTATACGGGCATTTTTGTATTAAACGAAACGACTGCAGCAGAAACTCGATTGTTATATTCATTTTTTAGGCTGAAGTTGATTCTTTTACCACCAACAAATTTGGCTACGATGCTATTAAACGTTTCAACAATATTACTGGCGGTGTCATTAATCAAACTTTTGGTGTTTGCTGCCAATTGACCAACATGCTACTGAGTTTTGATCCATATGGGGGTGCCAACCAGCGTTAATGTCAGGTCTTCACTTTTCTTCTCACTGCTGCAATACGAACTTTTGCACTGGCTGTGGTTGCCAAAAGCATGGTTATAGCTATTTGATATATCGGCATATAACTGATTTGTACGGTCTAATAAACTTTCTGTCCCATTTTTATTTGCCTGGATTGAGTGACACACAGCTTTTCTTATAGCCATGATTCTGGATTGTGTGAACAGCTTACGTGTACCTAAAACATATTTTGTATCCTTCGTCAAAGCATTTAATTTGTTACACAAATTACGAAGTAAATGGTTGCGGCACTCTATTTTTTCTACAAAGTGGTTGGGGTAGGGCCTTATAGTTTTTATTTTGTTATATGTGCAGCTGTCGCCATCAGCTATCAGTCTGCCATAAATCAAATTTTGCGTCTCGACTGAAATCTTAAAGCCTTCAGCTATAATATCCGCTTCCATGGCCGTCGACGAGCCGCAGTAATTTTTGTAGCACGCATGCTCTTTTGGTTCAACACCTTGGTTTTCGGCTCTAGAGCAGACACAGCAGTACTAATTCTTTACACCAAAATACAATACTTCACCAAATTTACGACCTATTATTGCCGCTGCACCTGAGAGAGCCGAGTAATTTTTCTTATAAGACCTTTTCGACCAACATCCATCAGCTACCACGTCTATTATAGCTATGCCATCTTTTACCATACTTTCTGCAATCGCAGCTTCCCTTTCTCTATTTGCTGCTGCGTCCATGGCAATAAGAGCGTTTTTTTCCCATTCCTTATTTATTATTATTTTCCTAGACGTCTCATAGGCCATGGCGCCCATGGGTGGTATATTCATGGCTGATAGTAATTCCGAAAATTGTGTCATTCCTATTCCTGACGCTGTCATGCCTATAACAGCCGCCTCATTAATATTGACTGTCTTCTTTGGTTTTGGGTCACAAGCATTAATGGTGAAATCAGAATTACACAGTTTACATTTCAAATGAATTTTTGAATTTAAACCAACTGGTTTTAGCGTTTCAATAATCAAATCACTGAATTTACAGTCAAGAGGTGAGTGGTCTGACAAATTCTAGGGATTATTTATTAAATAAAAGATATCCACAATTCGTCTTTCTTCGCCTCCTTCTACGATTTCATTAGGCGTGGAACTAAAAGAAAAGGAGTGGATTATGTCAGAGATACAACAGTTAATAATTTAAGGGGATACTTCTCAAGTCGCTTCTTTACACAATTTGGTAGGAACGAATTAATCACGATCATAGATATCAAATCCTAATGTAAGTGATGAGTGATGACAGCGCAATCATGTACAATTAATAAAAATGTAATTTAAGTAATAGGCTATTAAGATCTTTATACACACCCAATTCTATATGGACATGTCTTTTTTTGATTTTTCAGTTTTTTTTACTTGATTCTTGTTTCCGTAAACTTTTTGTGGAACTTTAACTTCAAATGTTCTGAAACCATAAAAATTAAAACTAAAAAACAATATCACGTAGCTAAGTATATACACTAAACACTTGACTTACTCTTCTTCCATTCCACTATTTTTATCAAAATCCGGCTGTAATGTGTCTTCGTTTTCAATACTTACGCTGAAAATATAAATTTATCACAAAAATGTACATTATAAAGTATTGTCAAAGTACTCATATCAATAGATCAGATTAGAGTTGACTAAAAGCAATAATAATATTAAATAAACGTGATAGAAATAAACTTATGGCTCAAATTTAGATGAAAATTATAAATTAAGAAAATGACGCGATTTTTTATTGTTCTTAAAGACCATTGTTCATATTAATTTAAAGTTTGTTTTTTACCGATCACAACATAAAGAAGAAAAAAAACACCAAAAAAATTATGAACACCAAAATTAGTTAATTCACATGAAATTTTAACCCCAATAATTTATTCTGCGTTGTCATAAAAAGAAATAACTACGTGGCTACTCTTCTGCGCAGGAGGATTTCCGATTTTCTTTCATTGCTAGATTTGGTATGCATTTACTAATTTTGGTTTTCACTATTATTTCTTGGTAGGAGTGTTTAGGGTATCAAAGTTTATTTTGGTGGTCATTATATTTGTTCCCTTAATTAAATTAACATTTATGCTAAATAAATAACCAATCCTTGAATAACAATCCATCTTGAATAACTGCAAATAAAACGCATTTTGTTTGTAACGTTGTTAAGTAAATGGAAAATCGATTCCCAACATTAAAAGTACGAGTAAGCATTTATATTTAGACAAATGGGTAAAAAGTTATCTAGGAACCACTTACGTTTCCTCGTGTATCACAGATACTAAATTAAAAAGTTCAGGTGGTGACTCCATGACTTGTGACTCAGTATGTTCTGGACAATGTTTCGTATTCATTTTGTTCCTAAAAAAGTCGTTCATTTATAATTTTGATCACAATTCTTCTACATACCAACGACCTAATTATTCATATAAATTCTGAAGATTGTATGTATGGGTCAACACAAAGAAAGTCAACCCACCATGAAATTTCAGTTCTTAGGGTTCCGTAGTCCGACAAAGTTTCGCCATGTCCGTATGTTCGCGGCTTAGCTCAGAGACTACAAGTACTAGAAAGCTGTAATTTGACATCATACATTAATCACGCCGACAACAAAGTGGTAAAATTTGAATTTTGAATTTTTTTGAGTGCGGAACCCTGAAAATGGAACTACATTTTTATAAAGGAAAAACAGTAAGTACTTACCCCTTCCTTACCATCTCTCATAGTTTTGAAATTACTAGCTTTCTTTCTTTTGGAAACACGTTTTTTATTGTCCTTGTTTCCCATTGTTTACTTTTGATACGTCAGGCTAACTAGTTTATTATATTAGTATATACTTAGTTTCTACGTGAATGAGTTTGGTAGTCCTATCCTGTCCCGTGTCGATGCGCTTGCGTGGAAGAGAAAAGGTCACAGGTCCTTCCGTGTCGGCGCAACGGGCGGTACTGGCTTATTGACGGAGAGCATTGCTATTATATATCGACGGTTAGCGCTTATAAGGTTGCAAATCGTGCGCACCCTTTGAGCGTGCTTTGACTCGAAACTAAAGGACGTAAGTCTGAAAACTAATTTCGTCTATTAATTGAATAATATTTGATGTAGGAGTTTTTTCACTTGACATCGGAAAATAAACCATGTTTTCTTGTTATAGCAGTAATTTCAGACATACAATTTAAGCCATTTAGACATAAAACGAAATAATAACTTAAAAAGGCATCATTTTCAAAAATAAAATCTATCGAGCGAAATGTGTCCAATTAGGTAACCGACTTGACAACGGAAAGACAAAGGACTGAAAAAACACGTGTCCAAGTTTTACATTGATCAGATAAGTAGTTGACTCAGCATATTAAAACAAAAACCGTTGAAAGACCCAATACAAGCCCTTTAAGTGAACAGATAGCGGATGCCTAACGGGTTAATAACCTAATTCAGTTTGTTACATTTGTTTCGACACTCCGTCTCTTTAGTCTATTATATTTAGATTATTTTATTTATTTTTATTTAGATATTAGCTAGTTGGATCTCTTTTTATAGTATTTTATAGTATATTCGATTAAAAATTATAGGATCTAGGATTACAATACGGGACATGATACATTTTATTTATATAAAATTTTACTTTCATCACAAACGTTTAAAATCTGAACATAAAACAACTTACAAAAAAATAAGATCAAAATAAACGTACCATAGTTCTTCTTCGGACGTAAATGATCCCTTATTTTTCCCTTTTTAGGGTTCCGTAGTCCGATAAGGAACCCTTATGGATTCGCCATGTCCGTCTGTCCGTGGCTTAGCGCAGAGACTATTAGTACTAGAAAGCTGTAATTTGGCATGGATATAAATATTAATCACGCCGACAAAATGGTAAAATAGAATTTAGAAAAAAAAAAATTTAATTGTACCTCTCATACAAGTAAACTGGGGATGAATTTGAGTATACCCCATAGTGTGGGGTATCGTTGGATAGGCCATTCAAAAACATTGTGGGTGTATCAAAACCATTTTTGGATTTAGGGATCCGTTGGCGAAATATTAAGCTTTAAAGTGAAAATTTTAGTTAGAGTGGAGCGTCCCCCCTGCCGGCTAAACGTTCGTTTATAGAAATGTGAAAAAATTCACAGAAGTAGTATATATAATGAATTTAAAAGGAAAACTATCACAACTAAGTAGGCTTTACAGGTTTACGAGCACAGGTCGCGCCAAACTTTTGGTCCCCTATAATGTATGGGACCAGAAGTTTGGCGCGGTCTGTATTAGTGACCAACTTATATGTACCGGGCAACTACGGAACCCTACATTGCGCGTGGCCCGACACGCACTTAGCCGGTTTTTTAAAAACAGGACACGGCCAAAACGGGACATCCTATAAAATACAGCACAGTTGGTCACCCTAATCTCTTTGTAGTTAAATAACTATTATAATAATCTGTGTGTGGGTTAAACGTAGTAAGTTTAATAGCGCCAACTGGGCTGGTCCAACGGGAATCTTAAACTCAAGAAGTCCTTCGTTGAACCTATGCTTGGAAACTAAAAAGATAAAGCACCCGCAATTTCTTCACATATGTAACTACATCTATTTGGTCAAAGGCGTAGCCAGGATTTTATATAAGAGGGGTGCATTTAGGCAAGGAATGCTGTAACAAACAATACGTATGTTCCATAGAAAATTTACAATATTTAAATGAATATTTAACTAAGTGCAACCGAAGATCGATGAGCGATCATATAATAGTACATTACGATACGAGAGCGATGAAACGTTTTCTGACGAGTGTGAGTTTGCGGCACGAGCCGAAGGTGAGTGCTGCAATCACACGAGTCGAGAAAAAGTTTCTCGCACGAGTATCGTATAATATTCTATAGCAAAAGTGCGGAAAATGCCGACTTCACGCAAGCACAGCGTGCGTAAAGTGGTCATTTTACGCACGGTGTGCTATAAAATAATTTTGTTTACTCATTGGTTGGAAAACCCGAGCACAACCCGACCTGCTATTTAGGCTAGTATCCCATTTCCTGGATAGCGTATTTGGGAAGAAAGTGATACTTTTAACTGCGTATAAAATTTGAGACTTAGTACATTTTGTTCATAGTTAACCTCGTGAAAATGATCACATATATAGGTACACCATAACTATTATAATAATCTGTGCTATAGGTCGCCGGAAGATTAATGACATACTCACCCTTAGAAGCAAATATATGAATTAAGCCTCGCGGCACTACTCGTGTTTTTTTCAATCTCTGCCCTGTTTTCGGCTTGGTGGTTATTTTATGAACATCCCTTATAGTCTACCAAGGTCTCTACGATGATAATGAAGAAAACCGCATCCAAATCCGTTGAGTGGTTCTTGAATTAAAAAGGAACATAAAAACATACAAAGAGACAAAAAAACTTTTGGCTTCAATATACCAACAACCTATTTCATTTAAAATTTCACAAAAATATTCAATCATGCACCACATTTTTACTACTTTATTATTAGTACCTACCTATAGATAGATGGATACCTAGATAAGAAGAACAAAGACAATACGACAATGATTTCCACGGTGCGGATTCGGGGTTGAAGAAGGGAGAGGGGTTGTAGATATATCTTTAGAAACACTACGAAGTAAATTTTATTGTATTTAACTTGACTACTTACTCGCAAATCCTCCCGAAGTTATTCGGGGAAGAGTAAGCGAACCAGCTCTCAGGCAAAACCAGGCGGTCCACCATTGCCTGGGACCGATGGATGGCGGTATATCCATCCCCAATTGCCGGGCCTTATATAAAACAGACTAGTGACGGTCAGCGGCGTCACTGGTGCAAGGGTTTCGGCACCACGCTCACCAACCCGCCTGCCCAGCGTGTGTGAGTATGCGCATTTCTTCCAGGAGGACCGCCAAGAGTGGCGAAATCCTGGAAAGGCCTATGTCCAGCAGTGGACGAAACAGGCTGATGGATGGATGGATAGATGGTGCAGTAAAATTATTGGGGTTGCAAATTAATTTGAATCTTTTGATAAGTATTCTTTGCCTGTGTGTGACATATTAGAGATGATCCATAACCTGTTGAATTCGATAGCCCGAGAAAATACTAAATGTGTTTTTAACAATTCACTTTCTGCGAACCTCTGACGTCATCGTCTGCGCTCGTAGCTCGTAGCGTGTTTGGCGCCTGCTCTCAGGACTGCTGCCATTAAAGTGCTGCTGTATTTTAAAACTAATCCAATTTTTATAATAGGACCAAACTGGCTTTTTAGGGTTCCGTACCCAAAGGGTAACCAACGGGAGCCTATTACTAAGACTCCGCTGTCCGTCTGTCTGTCCGTCTGTCACCAGGCTGTATCTCATGAACCGTGATAGGTAGACAGTTGAAATTTTCACAGATGATGTATTTCTGTTGCCGCTATGACAACAAATACTAAAACCGGCCAAGTGCGAGTCGGACCTGCGCACTCCCATACAGCAGACATGATCGTCTCGTTATCGATTTTAGAGAAAAAAAATCGGAATCGACCATGTTTGTTTTGCAAAAAATTAAATACCTCCCGTATCAATGGATATTAGAAAGTACCAGTTGCAAGAAACGTTACGTTTGAAATCAAAGGAAATATCTTATTTTAAATTGTCATAGAATCTTTTCTGAATATTGCATGTGCTAATCATGCTTTTATGAATTATTTTAAATACTATATATGCATATAAGTTACTTTCGTTTATGCAGCCAAATTCATACTGGAGACTCGTTAAGTAGTCAGGAGTAGTCAGGCAGGACCAATAATGATTACGTGCCTGTTTAGCGTGCGTAAAAATACATATTTCTCACTCGTGCTTCATTTATTTTTTACTGTCGCCATCTAGGGGAAACCGGCGACATCATTTAGTAAGCAGTGTTTTCACCTTGTTATACTTGTCATTTTGTTGGTATTTCTGGAAGTAACCGAATACCTACACTAAAAACTGTTTTCACTGTTTTTTTTTAACTCACACACGCTGGGCAGGCGGGTTGGTGAGCGCGGTGCCGAACCCCTTGCACCAATGAACGCCGCTGCCCGTCACCAGTCTGATTTATATAAGATCCGGCAATTGGGATGGATATACCGCCATCCATAGGTCCCAGGCAATGGTGGGCCGCCTGGTTTTGCCTGAGAGCTGTTGTATTTTATTGTTTCATGTAATTTTCCGTAGGTGTATAAAAAACGTCGTTTGATACACGTGTGAAAGTGTTGATATTTCGCACTAGAATCAAAATGTACTATTTTGTACCTCTATACTTGTTCAAGAACTACCTTGACTATAACTTTGAACTAACTTTGGTTCTGCCGCTTACCTAGTATCCAGTATGAGTTTGGCTTTATAAACGAAAGTCACCTTATATGTGAATTATTTTGCAAGTACACAAGATACCTGTACAATCGGGAAAAATTGCAAAGACCCGTGTTTCGTCCATATTGCGATTGTAAAACAAAAAGAGCAAAAAGGATTACAGAAGTTTATTACCAATGGGATCTATACATAGATCTCGCAGGCAGGTGTAGAAACAAGTACATTGACACATAAATGTGTAATATGTAAATAATCGGCGCACGCGCATCCGACTTACACTTGGGTCAATAATTACAACATTCTATAAGTTTTCCTTTTTTGGTAGCCGCTCCGGAATGTTCTCTTTCACAAACCATTTCCCTTGAACTTTTATGTTAAGTGCAGAAAAAAAAAATCTTCGTTACGGCATGAATCCCCGATGAGGGTGTTAGTCACAGTCCACACTCGTATACCCACATTTCAACGACGATCCATCCATCCATCCATCAGCCAGTTTCGTCCACTGCTGGACATAGGCCTTTCCAGGATTTCGCCACTCTTGGCGGTCCTCCTGGAAGAAATGCCCATACTCACACACGCTGGGCAGCGTGGTGAGCGCGGTGCCGAAACCCTTGCACCAGTGACGCCGCTGCCCGTCACTAGTCTGTTTTAGATAAGGCCCGGCAATTGGGGATGGATATACCACCATCCATCGGTCCCAGGCAATATTGGGCCGCCTGGTTTTGCCTGAGAGCTGTTCTCTTACTCTCCTCCGAATAACTTCAGGAGGATTTGCGAGTAAGATGGTGGTACCTCCACAGTCGAGCCCGGCATCAGCTCTACCACCTACCTACCAACGACGATCGTTACGTCCCAATCCCAAAGTGATAGGTGGGTGAGTGAGGTACAACTACTTGCCATAGCAATGGGTCAAGATCGACCCGGGTCACAAAAAATATCGATCGATACAGGTCTGTACAGTACACACGTTCCGATGTCACCTCATTCACAAGAACCTTTGAACAATGGCCACTTACCGTCTTGTTAACAGAATTATCAAATACACGATGTTTCGTTTGAACATGTGGTCTTGTTACAGACCTATCTATCGGGCATAGAAACATGTTCCTTAGATCATTGTAATAAGAATCAAAGAAATGGGAATGGTAAACGAGACATGAAAGTCCATGACGACGCGCTGTCTGGAAGGTGCCACCGTTCTTAAAAGACACAGTAGTGAATTCGGTTGTACGAGTATTGTATAACATCCACTACGGCCTTTTCTTTCCTATAAATATTGTAGGATCTCTCTCGTAAAGCAATGTACGAAGAACAAAAGGAATTTGTATGACAAATTAGTGATATTAATGCGTGCCGTACATGTGCATTGTACGCATAACGATTCTTGTTTGGAATTCCAGGAGTAAGTACATAATTAAGAAAATCAAGCATTTCGTTGGTTTGGAATCCTTAAACGAATAATTGACTTTGTATTTATTACTTATATGGATGTATGTAGTAAGTATGTTTCCCAGAACATACTTTTGTATGGACCGACTCGTTTTCATTTATCACCGGTCTAATTATTAGGTCCGATTTCTTTGATTTTAAATGCGGATTCTCTTCTTTTAAATATGAAACGTCCTTAGTCAAAATTTATCCGTAATATCAAGTGTTAAAATGTTATTTATGAAGTATATTTATTTTATAGCATAGGTATACATTATTTATTATTCTCTCTCAGAAACACTGATAACTAGGGTGTTGAGATATCACACCCCCTCTCATCAAAGATGGAGAGGCTGCTACTTAAAAACATACAGGTAAACATATCGTCACGACATGATTCCCCGAGGGGGTGTCAGAGGTGTTCCCGAGTGTGAACTGTGAAATGCAAGTCACAGTCCATACCCGGTACACCCGCGTTTCACCGACGGTTATTATATCCCAACGTGATAGGTGGTGAGCCGAGCCCTATCGCCGTTCTTCGGGCACAATTAGACGCTTTTTAGGGCATTCAGGTTTCCTCACGATGTTTTGTTTCACCGTTCAGTTCAGCAAGTGGTAAGTATTAGGTAAGAACACAAATACTATGCACATAAATTCCAATGCCACTTAAAATACGTTAATTTTGTAATTTGTGGGTTGGGTTTATATCTACTATCACCTTAATTGTCATTGCACTTATTTGAACAAAAACTTTCGTATAGTTTAAGTGGAAAGGGTAGACTTGGTCGAGTAAAAGAGAGACGTAGATTGAAAATATATAATGTCAGATCAGATACACGGTAAGAAACACAATTGGAAGTAAAACTATTGTATGTAACTCGGATTTAAACTAAAAAAAGATCACAAAGTGTTTGATACGCGCGGCGGGCTTGTTCTGACTCGAACCGAATCTTCTCGATCGGCGCGGGAGCGGGACGTTACTCCCCGCGCACCTCTCCACACCCCTCTAACGCATAATCCTTTAGATGCATAGGAAGACGACCGCGGCGGTTTGAAATACGCGGGTTTACGATAAAACCATTTTTTTTAAATAATAATCATGTTAAAGGCTAATGCCGACTTATCGAAGATGAGATCATTATTCATTACATCATTATAAATATATATTTTTTTATTCTAGTCGAGCTCTACTTTTCACTTCCACTCCCTACATTTTATTTCGTCACAATTATTTCATATCCCCCCTACTCGTATATGACGAAACACCTGAAGCATTCCTTTTTTAGGGCTCCGTACCCGAAGGGTGCCCAACGAGACCGTATCACTAAGCCTCCGCTGTCTGTCTGTGCGTCCGTCTGTCACGGGGGTCTACAGCTTCAGCCGTAATAGGTAGACAGTTGACATTAAAATTTCCACTATCACAGCAAATAAAATGAAATTTCAACCCTGAAGTTGGGGTTTCATCGAAGGATATGAGTTTATTAGACCCGGTATATTTATTTATAACTCATTTATTTTATGTTTCTAGAACTAAGTATTTTGTCGTAAGCAAATCGTAGATTTCGGCATATCATGATTTGAATCGGCGGATCGAAATGAATGAAATTGAAAATCTTTTACCAAAAGTTAAATACATCCACACACCCTCACACCCTCACACCCTCACACCCTCACACACCCTCACACACCCTCAACTTCTCTCTCTGACACATACTCACCTAACTCACAGATGCGTGCAATCTTTCAAAATAAGTTCACAATGTTGTTGCATCGTTTTAAATGTGTCTACATCCCTACTACTTATAGCTATTGTAACTGACATGCTGCAAGACGGCTGCATAGCCAGCGTACGTGTCAGGATCTATATTTTTCTTTTAGAGATAATTAAATAGGTGATACTTTCCTATTACATTATTTACATACTTGCATTTACATTTCCAGTCTCAAATGCATTATACCTTTTCCTCAATCTTTACAAACACACACCCTCACCCTCTCTCTCTGACACATACTCACCTAACTCACAGATGCGTGCACTCTTTCAAAATAAGTTCACAATGTTGTTGCATCGTTTTAAATGTGTCTACATCCCTACTACTTATAGCTATTGTAACTGACACGCTGCAAGACGGCTGCATAGCCAGCGTACGTGTCAGGATCTACATTTTTCTTTTAGATATAATTAAATAGGTGATACTTTCCTATTACATTATTTACATACTTGCATTTACATTTCCAGTCTCAAATGCATTATACCTTTTCCTCAATCTTTACAAACACACACCCTCACCCTCTCTCTCTGACACATACTCACCTAACTCACAGATGCGTGCACTCTTTCAAAATAAGTTCACAATGTTGTTGCATCGTTTTAAATGTGTCTACATCCCTACTACTTATAGCTATTGTAACTGACATGCTGCAAGACGGCTGCATAGCCAGCGTACGTGTCAGGATCTACATTTTTCTTTTAGAGATAATTAAATAGGTGATACTTTCCTATTACATTATTTACATACTTGCATTTACATTTCCAGTCTCAAATGCATTATACCTTTTCCTCAATCTTTACAAACACACACCCTCACCCTCTCTCTCTGACACATACTCACCTAACTCACAGATGCGTGCACTCTTTCAAAATAAGTTCACAATGTTGTTGCATCGTTTTAAATGTGTCTACATCCCTACTACTTATAGCTATTGTAACTGACATGCTGCAAGACGGCTGCATAGCCAGCGTACATGTCAGGATCTATATTTTTCTTTGCAACATTTTTTACTTTATCTTTATTATTAATTTGTGCCATTATTATGTTTTTTGTATGCTTATATTTCAGATCAAGAAATGTATTTTTATTTTATTTTTTTTATTTAACTGCGACGACGAGTCTGAGAACAACGGACCCAGATAGTCGTTCAAAAACTCACACCGAGTTGGGTTCGTACAGTGGAGCCTACATCAAGCTATACACATTGAGTATAAGCTGACCTCTCATTGAAGTGGAAGCCTATACAATGAGAGGTCAGCATAAACTGAAAGTGTTTAGCTTGATGTGGGCTTCACTGTACCCCGGATTCCAAAACTAAACCGTTCAACACCAACTCTGAGCAGGGTTCGCAAGGTTCGTATAGAGACGTCAAAATGACAGTTATAAATCAATCTATTGGAGATATGTGAAATGACGTTTGGAGTGTAGCAACTCGGCCAAACCCGTTCAAAAACTCAGTGTTGCAACCCTGGTGTTCCTACCTACCCTAGGGTTCTTTAATGAATGAGAAGTCAATGACTTTGGGGAGCTAAGCGAAGCGGAGAGGAGCGAGGCGCTCAGTGCCGTAGCCACGTAGCAAGAGGCAGCAAATGCTACGAGCCTTGGAGGGCGCCTTGTCTGTGCGCAAAAAATCTGTCAAGTAAGACGGTTATTGCTATCTACCACCCACCGTCCGTCAAGGTAATAGTTACATAATATACGGAGGTAATAGTTCTTCTATACAAATTATATAAATAAATGTATAGGTATATATTTTAAACACTCGGCGATTTATCCATCGCAAGCAGATAACAAATTAAATTGTATATGATTGCGGGATAGAAAATCAGAAAAGTAAATCTGGATGCTGGAGAACTGGATAGCTCAGTTGGTATAGCAATCGCCTGGTAAGCGAGAGGTTTTGGGTTCGAATTCCGATAAAATAAACATTTAACCAGTCAATTTAATAGCAGATATTCACTAAAAAGTTCAAAATAATTATATTCTGGGCAATCGATGGCACTGAAATAAAAATTTTGCCGACTTCTTTCTTTCCGAAACGTATCTTCTCTATGAAGTCCCTTTGTCCACTTCAATCCATTACTTGGGACTGTTGTACGGAATGTATTTTTTTGGACAAAATGTGTAACTAAAGATCTATCAGAACTTTTCAAATTTAATTTGGCCGAATAAAAAATAATAAATGTGTCATTCTTGTCAATGTCAAGTATCACCGCTCTCATAATAGTTTTTGTGTTGATATATCATAGGGATTGCGCCGACTTCTAGATAACATATTATGTTTCAGTACGAAAGAAGTAATACTGTTATTTCTTCTGTGCCAAGGGCCCTTTCCTCGCTTTTATTACGGGCCCCGTGCTGTCTTAATCCGGCACTGAGACGAAATGCGATCTACCTAGGCACATTATGATATACCGAATTCTACGACATATCGACGACATATTACAGACCTTGAATCGGTTAAGGAAAAATTGTTGGGAAACGATTGGCATACAGACAATCAGTCATTCTTTTTATATATTTATTGAAAGTTGCTCTACAAAATGAGTCCTTGATTCAGATATTACGTAAATATAAGTACTACAAAGAATATACCTATCTGTGGTTAGGTACAGGTTTTTTATTTCTGTACTGCTTTCGCCCACGCGGCTTCGTGTCTTTCAACTAATGTATCCTTTATTTGCGCGTAAGATAAAAACTATTATAAACAAGCGGTTTTTTTAGCCTATGTTGACCAGGGTCTCTTCACTGCGATCATAATTAAAACGCATCCAAATCCGATGAGTGGCTCTCGAGTTAAAACTGAACATAATGACAGACAGATATTTAATGTACAGACACGACTTTTTAAAACTTTATTATTAGTATTCAGGTATGGGCAATCTTTGGGAAGTCGCGGGCCAAACAATAATATGCTCATGAATTCGCGGGCCATAGGTTGATGCGTACTCGTATAGTATACGAAAACAACGACGCAATCGGTGAAAATCAGGTTTAATTTTTACTTATTGAAATTCAAGTTTCATTATAAACTAGAAAAGTTACAATGTAATATTTTCCCTGAGTCTAATTTTCAGATGCAAGACTACTAATATTAGAATCAATTCCACTAATATATAGGCAAAGAATTTTGCAATTTTATAGGTCAGTCTGGTTCGTGACTTAGATAAATTGATTTTCATGCCTGCTTTTGTACATATTATTATTTGTTAAATTTAAGCTCTCGCTAACTCGCTTCTTACTCAGAGATGCAAATGTATAAGCCAATGGTATTTAAATTGATTGTCATATGGCTATTCGGCTAAGGAAATTAGCCCGTTTGACAATTGAAATCGCACATTTTTGGCTGTCAAATGATTACAACTGTCTTGTTTTGTTGTTGAAAACCAAAAACGTACGATTTCAACTGTCAAACGGGCTTATTTGCTTAGACGAATTTAAATACGATTGGCTTACACATTTCACTTCAGATCGCCAAGTAATTTAAGCGCATTCTGTACCTACTTAACTCTTTCAGTAACACGGACCGCCCATAGACGTGGTTCCATTGTTCTTTCTTTTTCGTCTCGTTATGTCCTTGAAAGTATTAAAGTTGCAGGGAAACAACGAATAGCGACTTTTTTTATAAATGTTAGTTCGATTTTAAATAGTTCCTCGCCGCAGGCCGCTTTAAAAACCGTTACGGGCCGGTGGTTGCCCATTCGGTTGTGGTCGTATAGATAAAGCGGAATACCATTGATTACTCATTAAGAAATCTCCGTAAATACAGAGCATCAAAACTTGAAAGTTCCATAAATGACGTAGGCACTCGCTCTGTAAGGCTTATACTTACCCAAATTATATAGTTTGTTGTTGTGTTGTGGCTCGTGTGATTCCATCAAACTCAAATTATAAATGCCCCCCCCCCAAACCCCCAGGTATTCCATAAATTCGAGTGGATTTTTCGATTCGATTCGATTGTCCAATTCAAGACGGTATTTGTTTTCTATGTCGGTTTGCATGTTACCTTATTACGATCATCACACAATCGAGAACAAATACTTGTTGATGACTTCATGAGTTGGAGCCGCCCCCCCAGCTACAAGTCCTGGTTACGCCAACGCAGGCCAAATGACCTGTCCATCTCAACTTTAAACTTGTGACTCGTTTACCGACGTCCCAATTTGAGCTCGTCAATAATACAACGTCTCCTGTCGTTATTCTTCATGTCTGAACGTCGTGCCTTGAAATGTCCTCGTATATTTCAAATTTCTTCCATCGTAATGTTTCTTCGGCTTTTCTTAGGGTGTCACTGTCTCAGAGCCCCGTTACCACCTTGATTTGGTCGGACCATAGCAGGTGAACGTCTAGATTGTTTTCTCTATGTACTTTATTAACAAACAATGATGGTGACAAATAATAGAGTCTAGTATTTGTACCATGTTGTTTGTTTTAATATTTATTCGGGTGACAAAAGCGTAACGCAACATAAAGTCGATTTTCAAGGCTTTAATTTTAGTTTTAGTGCTGTCAAAACTAAAAAAAAACCAAAGTAATATAGCTTCTATTGTTCACACTAAAGAACTCTTTCGGAATGAAGAAAATTTAGTTTTTACTGCTCTAAAACTAACATTAAAGCCTTCAGAATCGGCTTTACTACCTTCTCGTATCGCATTGAAGAATACTGGGTGAAGTAATTTCACTTTAAAAAAAGAATTTATTCCTTAAGTATTTGGAGGCGTTCAGCGTAGAGAAAGGTATTCAAGGTGCCTTAAACTATTTTCACTGGTTATCAATAAAATAGCTGCCTAGTGGCTACTTTCTGAATTATAAATCTCGCTAAGCAACAGCCAATCACAGCGCAGTAATTTAATTTAATTTTCAACTGTGAAATCGGGGGTAAGGCCAATATTTTCCATTTTTTTTTTCGTAACAAAATTGAGGGTACTGTCAAAATAAGTCTCTCAACTATCCTGTACTTAATTTTGATAGTGACTCAGAATAAATGGTTTTCTATATGAAATTAATCATTGCTGTTTTTTTGCAAACTACTCTATCATTTTCTTAAAAATTAAGAATCAAAATAATGAATCTTGAATCGACAACATTCCAATTAATAATTGATGCAAAAGTAAAAACCATTTCGAGATATGGGCTTTCTCAGCATCATTTTTTTTTCAGAATTAAGTCGTGGTTAAATAAAGAGACATTTTCAAAAAACTAAAAATATGGTAAACACAGGATTTTAAAAACAATTTACTTTGCCTTTAAGTTGATTTTGTTTAAAAAAAAATCAATTGTTGTGCCACGTGACAGCAGACATAAACATGCCAAGTTTTTTTTTAAATAATCTATTGGCAATGAACATTGACTTTGAAATCCTCTGATGCGACTTATGTCCTTTTAGAATGAATGAATAAGAAAACATTATGCAGGAAAAACATAAAATGAAACAAAAAAAAAATACGTAAGCTTCTTTTTTACGCAAACTTTCAATATAAATATTAAAAACAAATGTTTTACTAAAATGAAATGTTGACGATTCAATGTGACTTATCCATGATCATTAATCATGGTTCTTCAGTGTCCTTTCTGTCAAGTATTCTACTCGTATCATATAGTTAATCGATTTTGTAGCACACTGGGCTAATCTGGCGCCTAAGAGTCCCGTAACAAATCCCGTAGCACGAATAAAATACAAAAAAGCCTATAAAAACCGACCAAGCGCGTGTCGGGCCACGTGCAGTGTAGGGTTCCGTAGTGCCCGGTACATATAACTTGGTCTACTAATACAGACCGCGCCAAACTTCTGGTCCCATACATTATAGGGGACCAAAAGTTTGGCGCGACCTGTACTTGTAAACCTGTAAATCCTACTTAGCTGTGATAGTTTTCCTTTTAAATTCATTATAATATACTACTTCTGTGAATTTTTTCACATTTCTATAAACAACCGTTTAGCCGGCAGGGGGGGGGGGGGGGGAAGACGCTCCACTCTAACTAAAATTTTCACTTTAAAGCTTAATATTTCACTAACGGATCCCTAAATCGAAAAATGGTTTTCACACACCCACAATGTTTTTAAACGGCCTATCCAACGATACCCCACACTATCGGATAGATGAGAAAAAAAATCATCCCCAGTTTACTTGTGTGAGAGGTACCCTTAAAACAATTTTTTTTCAAGATTTTATTTTACCATTTTGTCAACGTGATTAATATTTATATCCATGCCAAATTACAGCTTTCTAGCACTAATAGTCTCTGCGCTAAGCCGCGGACAGACGGACATGGCGAAACTATAAGGGTTCCTTGTCGGATTACGGAACCCTAAAAATAGGTAAGAATGGCACATGGCCACCAGACAACACACGTGAGCCGTCTATTAGACTTATCAGACGATGAAGATGAAGAAAAAATTTGCAAAAAACTCCTTGGTTATAGATTCAGTTACTTGGTTTGACATTGAGTTATTATGTTGAGAAAAAATGCAAAGTACTGTATAGAGTAGTCGAAATGTAGAGAAGAAATGTGCAAAAATAAAACGAATGAATACATTGAACACTGATAGACAACGCAAGGATGTGAGATTGTGCATTACCGGCATATGTTAGCACATGAGTCGATTGTGATTGCACAGCATTGTATATAGGTACAGATAGCGCGCTAGTTGAATGCAGTCCTGATTAATATACACATACAGCCGTTCTCTCTACGCACACAGCACTAATGCAGGCGTGCCGAAGGAGATTTGTGGACCGCGAGGGTATGTTCCGCCCCCACCTCAGCCCCCGACTGCAGTGAACTCGCGCGCTATCTATACCGGGTGTAAATAGACTGCTACCATTAAATGAAACCACATATTCTACCGACCCTACTGAACCACTTTCCCAAGAGTTATACCCGCGGACAGCCTTAGTTTAGGAAATAATTGAGTTCCAAACAAAAACGCGTGAACCCTAACGCACCGACATACGGGCTAGTATAGAGAGAGCGTCGTCCGTGAAACCTCCAGCTGTTCTGTTTGAAACTCAATTATTTCCTAAACTAAGGGTGTCAGCGGGTATGACTCTTGGGAAAAGTGGTTCAGTAGGGTCGGTAGAATATGTCATTTCATTTAATGGTCGCACTCTATTTACACCAGGTATAGTATTGACTGACAAAATATCCGAGTTGCAAGTGGTCCTAAGAAGTAACTGCTTAAAAAAACAGGTGTCTTTAGTGTTGTGTAAAAAAAAAACAGAGTTTTATTCATTTGAACCAACAAATGATCTATCAGGTTTAAAAGAACGGCTGCACAGTTCCACGTTACAGCACTCACTAAACTAAAACGTACACTGCGTTTCAGGTCATCATGATTATTAATGATTTTTCGGTATCGTTATGTACTTACATGGATATTATAAACTTTATAATAATCACTGACAAGATAATTATTTTTGGAGGGACGAATTACAATAACTACAATATAATACTTATCTAATATTTGCTTGTAGATGTAACGGTGGCTTAGCAGTGGCGTGCATACAACTTTTAGCTGAAAAAGCAATGAGATAGTCAAGTTTAACGATAAAAAAAAACAAATTCGAAAAAAAGTAATTAATTATGTAGGGGTAGTATGGTCTAAGAGGGGTAGGCTACCTTAGCGTAATACAAATAATGATTTTTCAAAGCGACATAATTTTTTTTATTGTCAATCTTGACCTTATCATTGCATTTCCAGGAAATAGTTGTATGCACGCCCGTGTGGCTTAGTCGGTAGGCCGCCGGACTCAGTCTATGACCTGACCCTAGATTATGTATCTTTGAGTCGGTTGCCAACTGGTTGCCAAAGATCGAAAACATAGATATTCTATCGAATTATGATTATCTAAGGACACGTTTGTCCTTAAAGTGACGTTACAGTTCGTAAGCATTTCAATACACACTGAAAGCAATTTTGAAAGTTAAATTGTTATATGTAACCAGTTGGCAACTTACAAAGTTACTCGTACATAATATAATAGGCCCGCAGGCCGGGCATGCACTAATAAGTTTATCGGAATCTGCACGGTATTTGTATCACTTGCTGACGGTGAAGGAAAAGGCTGAGATAAACCTGCTGCGTGCCCCAACAAGCGGACGTTACTACAAAATTGTCCGTGAAAGATGCTAAGAGTGTTCATTGTTTTTAACAGAGTCGGTGTCTAATCAGTGTTTAACGTTTTATTTTATTATGACATAGGGCATGAATTCTGTCAAAATGGTCTCCATCGCTTGCCAGGCAAACTCGTTTGAATTTTGGTGAAATGTATTAGTTACATTGTATTAGTATTTGTTTATTATTTGTATTCAAGGAGCTACAGATAATTTCGAATTACAAATTTTATTTTTCTCAAAAGTTTAGTAGATACAAAAAAAGAACTACCCTTTGCTTAACTTAAAAAAATGACTGATGTAATGTTAACTTAAAATACACATTAAGTACCTACTCGTGAAATATTACTTATTCAAATTTTGTACAACTGAATAGAATATGCGTGCTCCCATACCAGAATTCTCCGTTTCATGGGATGCATAATGGTTTTTTGCCAGAAGGCTAGAAGGCAGAAGTGCTTACTTAAATAAATTAAATTAAACTTTTCCATCCATCCATCAGCCTGTTTCGTCCACTGCTGGACATAGGCCTTTCCAGGATTTCGCCACTCCTGGGAGAAATGCCCATACTCACACACGCTGGGCAGGCGGGTTGGTGAGCGCGGTGCCGAAGCCCTTGCACCAGTGACACCGCTGCCCGTTACCAGTCTGTTTTATATAAGGCCCGGCAATTGGGGATAGATATACCGCCATCCATCGGTCCCAGGCAATGGTGGGCCGCCTGGTTTTGCCTGAGAGCTGTTCTCTTACTCTCCCCCGAATAACCTCGGGAGGATTTGCGAGTAAGATGGTGGTACCTCCACAGTCGAGCCCGGCATCAGCTCTACCACCTAATAAAATTAAACTTTTACTTTAATCTAAATATATTTGTGTAATATTAATATGTATGTTATAAAGTTATAATAAATAAATATGTATACATTTAATAAATAAATATTTAACAAAGTGTATATGATTTTAAATAAGTAAATAATAATTATTTATTGATATAAATTTAATAAGTACCTATATTATAAAATATATAAAATGCTAGCAACAATAAATTTTGCTACTTTAGTATAAGTGAAATCAAAAGCGTCAAGACTGTTTTAATAAACACAAAACAAAACAAAATAAGATGCTTGTTTACTGAATGAAATCCAAAAGACTTTCTATTGGGTCATTGTTTGTATTAGTTACACCGACTTTCAGTATTGAATGTCTGTGATTATTAGTTATTTACCGAATGAAACGTCAATTAATTAATAAGATACCGACTCTATAGTGTCTGTCCACTCGGTAACACCACTGACACTGAAACACCACCGGGGATAAGATCCGTTCTTCCTTTGAGGAAAAAGTCCCGTTCAACATAATGAAAGTAGGTAGGTTTGTTATAACTGCAAGTTCTCAGAAGTATTTCGGAGATAACTTCAGAACACGGAGCGAAGTGTTTGGGCAATGACTAACCCTCCCTTCTAATGATCCACGTAGTCATGGTCTAATGATTTACACGCACGTTTTGTCTACATGCGCGGCGTCTGTATGTGCTCCATGATTCAGGTAGATTAAGTTCCAAGAAATCGGCAACATGATTTTTTTTGACAGAAGATAAAAGAAAGATACTCGTACATAGTGGTTTATTTCAAGTTTCAACGTTGTCTTTTGTTTTTTTTGCTTTTGTCTATGTGCTTTTGTTTCACCTTCTTTTTCTGTTGGTCTATACATATATTTTTTTGCCTTCCTTTCAGTGGCGAAGGGCGAACATTTTAAAAAACCGGCCAAGTGCGTGTCGGGCCACGCGCAATGTAGGGTTCCGTAGCTGCCCAGTACATTTTATAAGGTCTACTAATATAGATCGCGCCAAACTTCTAGTACCATACATTTAAAAGAACGGCCCATACATTGTCGTGTTTAGAGGCGGCCAAAAGTTTGGCGTGACCTGTGCTCGTAAACCTGTAAAGTCTACTTAGCTGTTTTAGTTTACCTTTTAACTTCATTATATATACTACTTCTGTGAATTTTTTCACATATCTATAAACAACCGTTTAGCCAGCAGGAGGGGGACGCTCCACTCTAACAAAAATTAGCACTTTAAAGCTTAATATTTCGCCAACGGAGCCCTAAATCTAAAAATGATTTTCACACACCCAGAATATTTTTTAAACGACCTATTCAACGATATCCCACACTAAAGGATAGACGAGAAAAAAAAATCATCCCAATTTACGTATATGGGAGGTACACTATAAGATATTTTTTTTCTGGATTTTATTTTACCATTTTGTCGGCATAATTATTATGTATTCTCATGCTAAATTACAGCTTTATAGAACTCATAGTGTCCGGCGGACAGACGCACATGGCGAAACTATTATAAGGGTTCCTTGTCGGACTACGGAACCCTAAAAAGGAAGCTAAACAAAAAAGTCGCCGTACTCAGAAAAGCAACCCAAGGAAAACATATCATTTTTTGGTACCTTGCAACTCCCTGTCAGCCAAGTGTATTTGTCGTAATGATTTATGGAAATGTTTGACCAAGCGATGAGCACGTAATAAAGAAATGTAGTATGGATGCCATCTCCTAAGGGGAAGCCGATGGGAATCGTGTTATATGGACCCTTTGCCACTGCTTCCTTGTCCGTTGTCTCCCCTTCGTAAACTCTTTTTGGCTTGGATTGATAGGTATTATAATAATTGAACTTGCGATCTGAGAATCAATACATTTTTGTAAAATTAAATTCGATTAGCAGATTTTCTGTTCACCATTATTGTTTATTTCTCATACTTCTATGGAAATTGTTGTTCTAAAAAGAATTAGAAATTCAGAAATAGGAAATAATCACAGTTACGGGTAACCTTACATTTAGAGTTGAAAAACCTAAAATAATACAAGCTCATTTAACTTTTATCCATCTGCGTTAAAGCCTATTTTGCAATGAAAAGTTTTAGGTTATGGCAGCTCTAAATCTAATATTTGCTACACGAGAATAGGTGTCACTGTAAAACATTTCTTAATTTCACAATGAAATATGTTACCCTTCGGCTTTTCTCTATAAATATTTATATATATATTAATTCTAGTTAAAATATGCACATAAATGAATTAGCAAGATATATTTCGAGTCCTTTTGGACTCGGCATCAGTTGCATTGACCTTAATTCTTTATTGTACACAGATCATTTAAAAAGCATCCACTGCTTTTTACATTTTGATGTAAAATAAATGTTTGATTTCATTAGATTTTTGTAGAATTCATACATACGACGAAACTCAGCCAACCATATCATAACCATTTTTTCATTGTTTAAAATCTTTATTATGAGGCTGTTCTTTAATTTATAAAGAAAAACGTCGCTTTAGCATTCCAAAGCAGTTTTTGTCGTGTTTTTAAAGTAATGTTTCAACTAGCAAATGTCATAGTGAATAACCATGGCAAGCTACGGGTATGGTACGTAGACAAATTAATTGCATATACGTACATATATGTAGTTAGTTTATTACGTGTACATAATACACGGTAAAATGACGAAGGCGATGCTATTACAATGCGTACATTGGACCATGGGGCTCTACCTATTTTCCATGATTCACTATTTGTAATTATAAGCCTAAATGATTACACGTGGAAAATGATGCAGCGGAAAACCTAAGATTATGAAGTGTTGAATGGAAAGATGGAGGCGTAAGGAACTTTTCTGAATTCTCAGAATGTGCAGAGCGTGCGGCAAGCAAGTCATTGAGTTAGCTACAGGTCATCAGTAGGCCTACCATGAATCTAGGCCTCGATACTCGCTAGACTCTGTGTAAACAAATTGTATAGCGGCTTACGAGAGGAATCAGAATTTCTATCTACAGGATGACTTTTAACCTAACCCTGATAATTTAGTATTTTGTAGAAGAATACAAACTGGTTTTATTAAAACCATTCAAAATCATATTCATAATTATTTTTTAAAGTTGATCCAACAAAATTGAAAATCTTCGTAAAATCTAAAGAAATCATGGTCACACGAAGAGATAAGATAATTAGATCGCGCGATGTTATTTTTATTATTGATCCCACTATTTTGGACTATTTTCAACTCTTTCCGTATGGGAATTGCGAGGGTAACCATGAATTTTATTTACAAGTAAGATTTTTCATTACATTTAAAATGTGTTCTACTAACTTTTAAAATCATCGGGGTTTGTTTGAAAGTCACTTGTATAATAATAAAGTAGTAGAGAAGTCGTGTCTGTACATTGAATATTTCCGCGAAATTTTAAATGAAATGGGTTATCTATTAGTTTTGTACTGAGGCCAACCCCGACATTTTTTTGAATTTTTGTCTGTCTGTCCGTCTGTATGTATGTTCTGTTTTAACTCGAGAACCATTCAACGGCTCTGGATGCGATTTTTTTATTATCATCGTGTAACCCTGGTCAACACATAGGCTATAAGAAGTGTTGATAAAATAACGTCTTAGCCGAAAACGGGGCAAACATTAAATAAACGCAGGTGTACAAAAAATTTTACGCAGTCGGAACGTGCGAAACTCAATGTAAGCCCACAGTATCGTTGTCGTACCATTCCCCTTTTTTATTCGCTGTAGTTCCATTTATTGCTACGAATGGGACTACTGTTTATACCAAAATTACTGTGCCTCCGGTGAATAACGATTTAACTCAAAAATCCCAACTTCACAGGAGAGCCGAAAAACAATTACATATTTTTCCAACCATTCACATCTCGTACACAAAATCAAACTCTGTATCCGTTCAGTCAGCCCCTAGAAAAGATACCTCTTAGAGATATATCGTTCAGAAGTTGAAATAAATCATTTGGCAATAAAAAAAAATATCAATTGTTATACTACTATATGTAGTATACGTGTAATAAACAAAAAAACAGATCTAATTAAAGTGACATCTAATTTCACAAATTAGTACGCGACTAACTCTTTTTAAAGCATTGTGTACCGCCAATTTTTTTTATCATAATATGTCTATCTTCGATGTTTTAAAGATATCGAAATTTTTGAAGAGAAAAAAAAACGAAACAAAGTGGTAAAAAAAAAAATTTTGGGCCTAAGTCGAGTTAAACCGTTATTCACCGGACCCGCAGTATATTCGCTTAAAAGCTCCTTTCAAACATGCCCGACTCGTCAAAGATAATTGATATTTTTAACTCTTATTTTCTAACAGCTGTCAAAGTGACAGATCATCCATTTTTATGTAGATTTTATGACATAGGATTTAATTTTTATGAATATTAAAATATTCTGCCGTTAAAAAAACGTCGTAAAATGGTTACAAGATTAGGTTCATTAATCTAATCTCCAAGTTTCCCATTTTCTTATGGCTTTTTTAGGGTTCTGTAGAATTTCAAATTTGGTCAGATTGTAGTACACATTCTAAAGTAAAACAATAAATAATAAAAATTATGTGTCCGTAGTCAGCGGGAGGGAGCCTTAAGGCTGCATATAAGGTCAGATTGAGCACCTGATTTTGCATCAATCAGAACTGAACTCTACGACGTTTCCTTTTAGTTTAAAATAGCGCGCTCTCAGCCGTGGCTGTTACGACCACCAAGAAACACGCGCCCACAAAAATCTGCGCTTTTATTTAATAACTCAGCGTCTAGATGCAATTTTTAAAATATTCTAAGACGAGCTGATGATGTCATTTGTTAACTTATTTTTAATACAAATTTCAAGGAAGGCCCTTTAACGCTCGAAAAACATTAAATTTAGAGGTAATTTTTTTCTTTCAATCGAACTTAAAGATTTTGCGTTTTTTCTTAGATCAGCCTATCAGCCATATATTCTACTGTCTATATTATTTTTACTATATCGATTAACCAAGTTACACAATGTGATATGCTCATTTGAAGTTGGGTATCTAGCACTGATCTACGAGTATAATATTATAAGATGTGTATGGCATCTAACCTTTACCATTTTAGTTGATGTTGCTACAACATCTATATTAGGTGACTTTCGCTTATACAGCTAAATTCATACTGGAGACAGGACAAACGTTCTATTACCCTCTCTATGAAATATGCAAAATAATATTTGGATTTCTTATACGACTTGAGTCGACGACGTTGTTCTTGGACAAGGATAGAGGAACAAAAAAATGTGTTTCGTATTTCGCAGAGTCGTTAAACCTTGGTACTGAGCAATTACCGAGTTTCCAGTATGAATTTAGCTATATAAAGGAAAGTCACCTTATATTGTTCTTATACTAGGGGAAATTAAATCAACCGACCAAATTCATACCGGAGACTCGTTTAGTCATCGGGAACAAGGTATTATGACTCTAGAAGAAATAAAAAAAAAAATTTTTCCCCCACAGGTGCCTGCACTAGGAATTGTACTTACACTAGTCCAACCACCCAACCAGCACGGGAGAAAATTTTTTTTTTTTAGAAATTTGCCAAAAGTTTTATTGAACCAAGTTCTTGATCACTAACCGAGTTTCCAGTATGAATTTGGTCGGTTGATTTAATATCACCCTATATGATTGTATAAGGCCCTACAATTCAAAGTAAAAAAAAGTTTACAGATGATACAGTAATCCAAATCCCAATAAAAAAAAATTTTCGCGGAACTTTTTTTTTCACCTTTCCATAGAAATTTAGTCAGCTGATTGAACCAACTTGTACTGGGAAGCGAAAAAATTATTAGATAAAAAAAAACTTCTTTATTGTTATCAGTGAACGTTACATGATCTACACTATAATTATTTTCACTTATTATTGTAGGACCTTATATAACATGTTTTCAGGGTTCCGTACCCTTTGATCCCGAGTCCGACTTGCACTTGGTTAAGTTATTTCCTATACGTGTGCTATGTACTATAGTACCTACCTACTTGTAAACGGACATTATACTGGAAGCGCCCTATACATTAAGTATAATGCATAGTAACAAAAGCTCCGAAAACTAAATTAAAAATGAGGATGTTCAATTTATGAATGTTACTGCTTTAAATACATACCAAGTTACCGAAAACTTCTGTGCTAATAAATAAACTACCAACTACCGAAAACTACCGGATGAAATACTGAAAATTCTGAAAACTTAATACTTCAAAAAGCTGACTTAATACTATTTCACCAGCTGGAAATACATTTCAGCGAAAGCGTCAGCTCTTTTTGTCGTAGATCTCCGAATAAAAATTCAAAGTTGCCTGACCATTCATGAATTCTGTTAACACTTCAGGCGTCGCCTCGCTCCGCTCCGCTTCGCGTCTACCAATATGTATATAGATAATATCAGGTGGGGTTCGTAATAAAACGTCTGATATCACTATTAAACAGTTTATTAAGACTCACGACACCTTGAAATTCACATGAAATTGTTAGACGCTCTCTCCTCGCCATCTTCTCTCGCTCTTATTTTTTGTCTCTCTCTATGTGGCCTGCGAGCTTTTACGGAAACAGTCGGAAATGTGCGCGAGTTTTGCGCTGCAAATTTATAAGGCAAGCTTGTACGCCACATGTATTTACATGTCAACCTAACACGATCCTCCTTTATTTAACATTTTTTTTTCGTTAACTTAGTATTTATTTCGGAAGTTCAGTAATTTATTCGCAGGTTCATTATTAAAACCAGGTGGTCGTAAGGAATTTTAATTTGCTATTTTTTATTTATTTTGTCGGTAGATGTTACACAGTTAAATTAATATATTTTTCGGTTACTAATTTTACCGCTGCTTAGATAGAATTACAGTGTGCAGCAGTTCGCTGTGATTTAATTTTTTTTTCGGAGGCTTTGTTATCCAATTTTAATTGTGACCTAATTTGTATTAAAGTTATTACATAGGTAACACTAAAAGTTTCCGGAACTGGCCACTTACATAAACAATATTTAAAAATTTATTACAACATTTGAAAATAGAACTCTTTGGCTGTAGAATGCAGTTTGTTTCATCTGACTGTCTTTTGTTTTTACCTTGTGGCGCCATTTAAAAAATTGTGTGTCTGCATCAACATGGATTTAACTCGGGAAAATTTTCGTAGTATGATTTTCTACGATTTTAAGTGTAATTTGACAGCTCAACAGAGCATCGCTCGGCTTGAAACAGCTTTTGGCAATGAAGCACCATGCAAGACGACTGTTTATAGCTGGTTTGCAGAATTCCAGCGTGGTCGTATCAATCTCAGTGACGAATCTCGCGATGGTCGGCCGTCCACCGCTGTGACCAACAAAAACATCGATGCTGTGCGCCGTATGATTGAAACAGACAGGCATGTGACCTACCATGAAATTCGCGCATCCTTAGAAATAGGCATGAGTCAAATACAATCAATCCTACACAAACATTTGGGTGTGAGAAAGCTGTGCTCGCGGTGGATCCCACACAACTTGACCGAGGCTCAAAAAACGGACCGCGTCACTTGGTGCAGTGCCATGCTTACCAGATTCAACGAAGGTGCGTCAAATTTGGTGTGGGACATAGTAACAGGTGACGAAACATGGATTTATTGCCACGATCCCAAAACAAAGCAGCAATCGAGCGTATGGGTCTTTCAAGATGAGCCGAAACCAACCAAAGTGGCGCGCGTGAAAAGTGCATCTAAGCGGATGATTGCTTCTTTTTTTAATAAAACTGGACACGTGGCTACTGTTGCTTTAGAGAATCGTCGTACCGTGAATAGTGACTGGTACACGACCATTTGTTTGCCGGAAGTTATTGACGAACTCCGTGAAAATAACCGTAAACGCCGTATCATCCTGCACCACGACAATGCTAGTTCTCACACGGCCAGACAGACAAACGACTTTTTGAAGACGAAAAATGTAGAACTCATGATTCATCCTGCATACAGTCCCGACCTGGCACCTTGTGACTTTTTTCTGTTCCCAAAAATTAAGAACCAATTACGCGGTCAACGATTTTCATCACCAGAAGAGGCTGTCGAGGAGTATGAAAAACACGTTTCAGAGGTCACCACAGGGGAGTGGCACAAAAGTTTTCGAAACTGGTTTGATCGAATGAAAAAGTGCATAGACGCCAAGGGAGATTATTTTGAAAAACAATAAATTAATTTTGTACCTTTAATAGTATTTTTTCATATTCATTCCGGAAACTTATAGTGCGTCCCACGTACATACGAAAAGAGCATTAATATTTTTCGCGTTTTTTAGTTAGGTAGGTATAATTTTTTTTATAGATACCTGATTTTTAACAGCATCGTACTAGGGCCGTAGACTTTTTTATGAGTTATTTTATTTATCAGTTTCTCCCGAGGCCGCAAGAAAGGGGTCTTGCTTGACAACAGACAGATAGCCGACAACAAAGTGAACCTATAAGGGTACCGTTTTTTTTCTTATGAAACCCTAAGTGACGACTAAGTTATGTATGACTTTACCATAGTAAAAACAGAATAGTAAACAACTCCCGCGCCGTCCATAGAGTAACTTGTAAACTACTACTGCTGCAGGGATGTCAATTTTTTTTGCGGCGACCCTAGTCACACCGCCAGAAACCGCCTGAGATATTGTCGTTGTGGCTCGCACACATATGATAAGCCGCGCGGGCGACATCTCTGTGAAGATAGCTTACTAGTCTGTTTTTACTATGACTATACGACTTTACTAAGCGTACACTTACTCGTTTGAATTGATAGATTGAAAGTAAGGAATTAACAGCAGATTTCACAATTGAGAATTTCTAGTTAAGTGATGCTTAAGTATGAAATACAGCGTTGTGATCGGCTCATTTTTAGTTTAAGTATCGCTTATCGAGATTTTCCTCAAGTCAGAAACTATAACTTGTACGATATTAGTGGGTAAACTTGACACCGTGTGGGCGCTTGTGGGCGTTTTTAAGGCAGACTTGGGAAGTACCATCAAAGAAATTGCCGCCGACCCACTAATCGCACTTATTTCTATTACAATACGGGTGTAAACTGAATTTGCGGTTTTTTCTTTGATAGCGCCTATTTATTCGTCACAAATTCAGAAATTACTCTTTGCAAGATTAAAATTGCTTTCTCAGTAGTTTCCTGATTTTCTTGGATAAAATAAATTGCCGAAGCTGTAGTTGTGGTTCGTAAAATGTTTGTGGGAGTGTTATATAAGGTGACATTTATTTATGCAGCCAAATTCATCCTGAAGACTCGGTAAGTAGTTTACCTTTTCCCTACAAACGCAACCTCAGTCCAGACAGGGTCAATACAATATTATGCAAATCAATTTATTGATCCGTGATTAGTGATTGATTTGATTACTGATCACACTATGAATTTGGCTGCATAAATAAATGTCACCCCTGATTTGATACCTATTCAAGAGTAAGATTGTAACAAATTTTATTTTTATTTTTTATTTCAAGCCGTTTCATTGGTCATTCATTACGTAAGTATTCGTGTATTCTTTCGTCCATATATATTGACGAGTATATTTCGAAAATAATCTAGAAGAAATCACTTCAATTTAAACAGTGATTGTTGAAAACATAGTTTTTTTAGGGTTCCTTACCCAAGAGGAAAAAATGAAGCCCTTATTGGATCACTTTGTTGTTCGTCTGTCTGTCCATTCGTCCGTCCGTCCTTCCGTCTGTCTGTCAAGCTCACTTGCATTACATCTGCTTCGTGGTCAAGCTTTATCTCGGAAACGCGTGACGGCATCGAGTTGAAATTAAAATCATATACTCAGGTCTATAGTCCCTTGAAGCTGTGAAAAAATTAAACTTCCAAGTTAACGTACAAAAAGAAAGGCCGTTTATGTCGCAAAAAACGTATATTTCGACACTCAAGGGAATCAAAATTAATAGGGTATTCTCCGTTGACCTAGAACTATGAAATTTGGCAAGTAATACCGTCTTATGCTACAAGTATAGGAGAAAATTTGAAAACTATACATTTGTAATTAAATCATAAAAATATAGTCTTTAACGAAACCCTCGGTGGGCGAGTCCGACTCTCACTTATCCGGTTTTTAGGGTTCCGTAGTACCTGAAAGGTAAAAGGAACCTTTATGGTGAGACTCCGTTGTCCGTCCGTCCGTATGTCACAGCCTCATACTTTAGCACCGTTTGAAAGCTACAAAAAATAGCATTCACTTGCCTATATCAAAATATTTCTAATATAAAAGTGAGAAAAGTCAAAAAAAAATTTCCGGAACTGGCAGACCGAAAAAAATGAAAAAAATCACGATTATAGGCCATAATTGGCCAATTACAGGAGAATTATAGCGATTAAAAAAGAGTTGAACACATATGAGCAATATAAAAATAATGTAAAATAAATTAAAAAAAAATATTTATAAATATGCAATATGGATATCAAATTGTAGATATTAAAGAGCTGATTATAAAAATACATACTTTGGCCATATTTACTAGCATCGATTTGGAGAAATCTTTGAAAAACCACAAAAAAAAAATGTCTGTCCCTTATTTCCGAAACTGGTGGCCCGAAAAAAATTTAAGAAATCATGGTGGTTAGAAATTATGTAAAGATTACAGTAAAAATATAGCGGTTGAGAAATTCACGATGATAAAATGACAAAGTAAAATTTTTCATCCTCGAGTTTTTTTAGAGTAATAAAAATATTTGTGTCTCTCTTTTGTGGTACAATCAATTCTTTTTTTAGTTATCATTAACAGTTATGGGCAAGATTTTAAATACTTTTTACCCGACTGTTCCCAAAACTGTCGAATTACGGAACCCTAGGTATGCGAGTCTGACTCGCACTTGACCGGTTTTTTTGTTTTGTTTGTCTACATTTATTTATATCATTAATTGACAAATCAAATATGATTTGTTTGATCCAAGATACAACTAAGACAATCATAATATCATAGACTAAATAATACAATTTAGTCTATGATAATATGTAGGTAGGTTGCTACGAAAGTTTTTAGCTCTACTTATAAAAACCCTTAGAATAATTACTCCTAAGCACCATTAGTATTTTCTGAAGGTAACTTTAATGTTTCTCAAAATATACTCCCACAGTATTTGTGATGATAAGGATAATCGTACGTGTAAGGATACAGATACGGATATGTACAAACCGAGCAAAACCGAGTTTCACTCCACTCGTAATATAATATCTATGCAAAGATTACAATATAATACTGTAAAATATATTAGATAGCTCTCTCCGACCGAATTTGTGTTTATAACGAAAGTGACGCCATCTGGTAGCCATGGTGTGTAACTAAAATGTTTAACTACATAATAACCAGCTAGGTAGGTACAGTCTGTCAAAAAATTGTTGAAATGAATATTCAAGAAACTATTTTTCTTTCGCCTGGTTACACCAAACAAATAAGTACAAAATCTGTTAAATCGAGTTAACCGCGTTGTTATTTCATAAATATATTACCTAAATTATACTAAATGAACGTTTAAAGTCCAATAAAGTACATTAAAGTTTCATTTTCATTTCAACACTTTTTTGACAGACTATACCACTTTAATATCACTTTTTGCCTCCTCCAAAATCCCATTTTAAAATCGTTTTCATTTAGAAATTAGCGCCATCTAGCAATTTTTGTTAGAACTTCGTGATAACATTTAAGTTTCAATGAAGATGGCGCTGGCTACACAAAAACGTGACGTGCAAGCGAGAAGGGAGACATCAACAAACAGCTGATAAGTATAGATAACTTTGATTTGGTTGAACTGAATTGTACGTCCTTTTTGTTTTTGTAACAAATTGTTTGTGCCCTAAAGTTTACTTGAAATTGTGGACCTGCTTAAATACTGTTTTGTGGGCTAATGGTAGATAAAATGTTTTCTAATTTAAAAACGAAGTGTTGAACATAACCTCAAAAGTAAACAAACTTTGGACCATAATCCTGAGATCTAAGATCTACAAATTCAGGTAAGTTTTCCTAACCGTAACCAACTAACTGTATTATTCAGGCAGGCCCTAAAAAGGTAGGTAGCTCTTAGTTGATTTATTCAGTATTTTTTGTGGTATACACTTAATTTCTAGGATAAAGAATTTCGCGCAATTTTATGTTATTTTTCTGTAGAGAACTTTATTTTAATTAACCCTTAACTGGTTATTTGCAGAAACTAACAATTAAACAAAATGCATCGTTTGGTTGGAAGTATTCAACTTTTAAACTTTGATAACAGCTGCAGGGGTTTTTATTTCAGTACCTACAAAGATATAAGAAAAAGTGGAAAACCTCATTGAGTACCTAGCATAAGATTTTTTTCTACGGCTCTAGTGCCATCTTGAGTCTTTATAGTAGGTACTAGGTACCCAGTTCAGTGAGACCAAAAAGGCCGAGCATAAAGTTTTCCTAAACTACAGAGCGGGCCGGCGAAGATTTTATTAAGGTTCTTTGTCTATTTAAAAGCCGGCTAAGTGCGTGTCGGGCCACGCGAAATTTTGGGTTCCGTAGTTGCCTAGTATACCAATTTTATAAGTTGGTCTACTAATACAGATCGCGCCAAACTCCTAGTCCGCTCTGAAGTTGCTCTCCCGAAAAACGGCCCATACATTTTGTCAGATTTAGTGGGGACTAAAAGTTTGGCGCGACCTTTACTCGTAAACCTGTAAAGCCTACTTAGCTGTGATAGTTTTCCTTTTAACTTCATTATATATATTTTTTCACATATTCATAAACAATCGTTTAGCCAGCAGGGGGGGTGACACTTGACAATTAACATTTTAAAGTTTAATATTTCGCCAACGGATCCCTAAATCGAAAAATGGTTTTCATACACCCACAATGTTTTTAAAAGACCTATCCAACGATACCCCACACTATGGGACTGGCGAGAAAAAAAACATTCCCAATTTAAGTACGTGGACGAGAGGTAACCCTAAAAAAAAACGAGATTTTATTTTACCACTTATGCTAAATTACAGCTTTCTAGTACTAATAGTCTCTGAGCTAAGCGCGGACAGACGGACATGACAAAACTATAAGGATTCCTTGCGACTACGGAACCCTAAAAAATGGCTTCGCTTTATTGTGGGTTGATAGGGTACCATGCTTTGTGAAATTTTGAAACTTCCTCAACTCATAAGAATTTCCTGTTTCCAAATGACTAATTAAATTAGTGTATGCCATAACACGGACTTGTCATTTTTTATAATTTTACTTCTCGTAATGTTAGTATGATCTTCGCCAAGTATTTTAAGAATAATGCCTCACCTGCAAGGTCCAAGTTTGCTAAATAACTTTGAAAAGTTCTTTCTTTGAAACTCATCAATTATCACTAGACACTCGCACAGTTGCTTGCTCTATCAACCTCACTAGACTATGAAATGCAGGACGGAGTAATTCTCAAAAGCACAGTTAATGTTAATGACTTCTAAAAGGGAAACTCACCTAAAACGTTATCGCATCAAGCTCTCAGAACTGCGCGTCTGACTCGACGGCTGAGTCGGCGAAAGTGGCTTCTTTTTCTTTACACTGGATGCCAGCCGGTGAATCCCAGGCATGTCCGTCTTCGTCACAATGCACCGCACTAACCGATCCCTCTCAAGCACTGGTATTCATCATACACACTAGCACTGCATCCGGTTTAACAGCACACCAAGCGACAGTATTAGGCGATACTTCGTTATCGTTTTCGAATTCTGCCCGATGGGGACATCGTTCGATACATGCGCCCTCACGAGCGTCGTCGTCACTAACTACGGATGTAGCTGCTGCCGAGAACGATGGAGTCAGCCCTGATCTACTCCCACGCGAGGATGCGGTCAATAATGAGGAATGTGATCTCCGACACGATCAGGAAAACACGGAACGTGCTCAGTATTCCAAAGAAGACTGGTGTAGTACAGTAGCGAAGTATGCGGGGTCTTAGCATTGACTGGCGGCGCTCGCTTGGCGCAGGATGTGGCCCATTAGGCAAAAGAGCCATTATTGTATTGTCGTGTGGGCTTATCGTAACGTTTGTGGTTCGGTACAGTCTTCTCAAATTGCTGCTCGTCGTCCGGGAGCGATAAACGTGTGAGTGCTCCAAAGAAGTTCAGACTGAGGAAATACTAAAAGTAAGACGCAGCCAGCTGAACGTGGGATTCATATTGCTATAGCTCCAGTGCAAATGCCGTTTCTTAGACCTGACCTATGAAACGTAAGCATTTTGTTTAGAAGAAATAGTGAAGGTATTGAACAAAACTGTCACTAATGATAGGTTTTAGACATGAACGGATCTTCTCTAATTGCAAAACAAGAGCCCGAAGGGAATGATTGAGTCACGGGACTGGATCCTACATTACTCACGCTCATTTGTTCAATTGGAGAGTTAAGTACCGGCGAAGCTCTGAAGCCGGCCGCTTCCGTCGTTGTTTCACACAGGAATTGTAAAAGGAAAAAAAACTTGTTTAAGGAATATATCAGACATTCCTTTTTGCTCGACTCATAGACCAACTTTAGCATCTACGAAAATTTGGAAAATTGATTACACTCACTAGAGAATACATTGTCAATATGCATTTATAATATTATAGCTATGGTCTGGTGTGTCCTTTGTTTCTATCCCTCCCTGGTAGTGGCCGGGAGTTGCTAATATTAAGGACAAGTCGAATGATCGTCTGTGATTGATGATGACCGAATTCGAGCAAGTTTTTTTTACCCCTTTCTTATACAATCTTATACAACAATATTTCCTTGTATTCATACGAGTAGATACAATGTCCATGAAGGTACAAAATTATTTTTGTTGCGTAGAGAGCGTGTGCAGATAAACACTAGTTATTAAATGTAGGTCACAAAATGTGCCAATCTGATGCAATGTTTGAGCGAGTAGAGTAAGAATGTGGATTGGCATTCGACGTTTCAAGATTGATTGAGTTTGCTTCTAGACTTCTCCAAATTTCCAATATTTGGACTTTATTCAAATCAGGTATAAGTACTGCGATAGGTTTCACCAACAGTGGCGTGCATAGAACTTTTTGCTGGAAAAGCAGTCAGAAGGTCAAGTATGACGATGAAAAAAAAAACAAAAAAAAAATTTAAACCAACGTCAAAAAAATTATTTTTATGCAATCATGTGCTCTAGGGTAGGCAGTGCCTACCCTGGCGTCACACGAATAATGAGTTTTCAAAGTGACATTTAAATGTTTTTAGTCTTTTTTTATTGTCAAACTTGACCTTCTCATTGCATTTCCAGCAAAAAGTTCTATGCACGCCTAACGCCACTGTTCACCAACCATCACGTTTGGGACATAATCATAATCGTCGGTGAAAAGCGGGGGGGTACCAGTGTGTGTGGCTTATTACACCTCTGACACCCCTCGGGGATTCATGCCATGCCATGTTATGGTTATGATCTTATGATATTTCATATAAATATACATTCTAAATAATCTTTTAATCGTAATATATTTTGTCGCCCAGATTTGGCTGGTCACTCACTGTTATTATCATTGACATATAAGAAAGAAAAACTGCTGCACCATACAAAAGTATCTATAACAACCAAAATGTATGTATTAAAATGTATGAAACATTTAATATGCGATTTCAAGCTTGGGTCCATAGTAAATGTTGGTCATAAAGACGACGATTATATCACCAGTTTGCAGGCGTCAACGATCACAAAGTCAGCATGATGAATACAAAGTTATTTTATAATTAATCAGACTTACAACTGAAACTGGTTGAAAGCAGATTAAAAATTATTATCTTTACATTGAGTCGCTTTTATATTACAGATATGTATACATTAATTACATTAAATAGATAAAATAGACTAATAATAATAAACTTTGCTACTTTTGGCTCACGTCCATCTTTATTTAGTTCATTAACCCTTAGTTGCGTTACCTGCTTAGTTAACCATAGACTAAATAATACAATACATAGTCTATGGTTAACGGCGATAAAACTCTTTAGAGTAACAAAATGATATTGTTGCGTTATTAAAAAAAACAAGATTATGTTCAGTTTTAAACATATTTTTTGCAATAAATTAACTATTGTAGGACATAAATAAATCGTTTTTAGTGGTCTTTAAGATTATCCTGTTAATTTATGGAAACAGTGTCATCCTAAGTATGTTCTAATTTTTGACAAGACGAGATACGTCCGTTGCAATAAGTTACATTTCAACTGATTGTGAACGTGATTCAAAATTTCGGCCTGAGTTATCAACCTTCGATAGCTCAGTTGGTAGAGCGGTGGACTGTAGAGGCAATCACTAAAAGTTATCCATAGGTCGCTGGTTCAAATCCGGCTCGAAGGAATCTTTTTGTATTTCATTTTATTTTATTGGTTATCTATTCTATCACATTTGTTGCATTTGTTTTTACTTACGCATTTAGATAATATATTTTTAGGCATTATTTCCAGTGACCGAGAATTGAAAGTGAAAATATTCGCGACTAGTTTAAAGATATTTACATCAAATTAAAGAATGTATTTAAATTAAAAAAAAATACTTTTAAGTAAAAAATGAGCACAGACTAATAATAAGCATTTTATAGTTTATAATAACTTTAAAAGTGATAAGGAATGCCATGTAATTTTCTAAAATATGAGCATTTTATAGTTTATAATAACGTTAATATCACTTTTAAAATTGATAAGGAATCCATGTAATTTTCTAAAATATAATTCCATAATAGCAATTAAATAAAACAATATTAGTCTATGATAATAGCATGGATTAGTAAAATAAAAAACATAGAATTTAAACTAGAAACTGTTTCCGCCCGGGATCGAACCGGGGGCCTTGTGCGTGTGAAGCACACGTGATAACCACTACACTACGGAAACTTACGATGAAGTCGCGAAATTCTGTTACATAGTTAGCGCGGGTATATTTATTTAGGAAACATGTTCAGTTTGTTCCATAGCGTGCCTACCTTATTATTTATATATTTTTACTCATATACAATCAACCAAACAAATTTTACCTGAAAATTACAACATCAAACAATAATAGTAACTATATAAAATAAATAACAAAACTATCTTATTACAAACAGTACATATTACAATATTAATTTAAATTAAACAAAAGATAATAAACTAAAAATCCTAAAAGTAAAAGAAAAAGACGAACCTATGCTATAAAAATAAAATTAACTAAGAAATAAAACCCTTACTGTTAAAAAGTCCGCCCCTCATCGTACCCGGCGCAAAGGTCCCCATTACGCTAGCCGTGTCCGCGTCCCTGCGTTGGATGGCTAGGGAAATCCTTTGCGCCAAGTATGACATGAAGCAGTGGTCTTGGCACCTGTCTTTTATTTTTCTTCCGAGTGCCTTTAGAAATGCCCTGGCCTCAGAGCCCCATACGCCGGTCGTTTCAAATGCGGCGGGAATAAAAATATAATTTTTTTTTAGATCATTTATTATCATTGTTCCTTAACTATCTATTTAAAACCGGGAATAATATTTTTTATAAAAAATAACTATTATTATGTACCACTCATTTTAATCAATAACCGTACAATAAGTAATAAATAATGCCTACATTAAGTTTTGTGGTATGTTTTGTTATACCTACCTTCAACTTCAGGGCTAGAGATTGTTGTTTACAAAAAGCAATGCTTTTTATAAAATCATGGTAAAATCAAATTTCCCTACCCTTCTCCCGTAAAAACAGCAAAACAGAGTTCAGAAACAGTCGGGTATCGGTACCAATATCTTATTAATAAAAACTGGAGCACTTTGATAAAAAATAAATAATTCTCTGTATAGGAAAAAAATCTAAATTGTGTGGGTAGCGTGAAGAAACTTCGATATTGTTTAAATAAAGAAGTAAGTTTTCTGTATCACGAGAGTAATATCTTTTATAGAATAAGTTTTAGTTTACTTAGTAATTAGTCACGGACAATAAATAAAAAAATAGTCAACCACTTATCGCGGTCATTTCGCCATTTTACAACAGGCGTCAACCGCTTTTAAAAACTTACCTTTTTCTGGGATTCCACTAATTGCAAAGAAAACACTGCAACCTCGACCACAAAGAACAAATTCCAGAACTGGCACAAAATAGAAAAAAAATATTTGAATTTGGAAGCGCGCGAGCCGCGAGCGAGCGCCTATCACGGTGGCGCCACAGACGGTAGCGGTTGGGTTCTTTTATGGCGCGGGTCTTTTATAGAACACAAAACGAAATGAACACCCTTTTTATTGACCACCCGCTGAATGTAGCTCATTTACTTCCATTCTATGGGAGCGGTTTATTTGCTGCAAAACATGTAATCTTGTTCGCACCCTCTATCTTCATGTCGAACGATGCCGGTACTTTGAAACACCTAGCAATTTCTTGTATCCGAAGTTGGAAGTAGAACGCGATCCATCACTGCGTATGAAGAGGTAAGATAATCCCCGGGTCAAAGTATCCAGCCATGGATGTTGATGTGCAACTATCGTCGTAAGGTTGAAGGTTCCACGGTACAATTCCAAGGATGTGTAGTGCGTCAAGCAGTTATTATGCTCTCGTTGGACAAACAAATGTATCGCGAAATTGCTTTTCATCTCGTTACACTCATGGAACTCGTGAATTTTATTTATAATTTGCTCTTGACTTTTTGACAGATCCATCTGCGTAGGTTGACCGCCATAGATGAGGGTCATTTGTAATGTAATGTATGTTATACCCTTTACCCTTGCCTCTTCGTACGTCAATAATACAAATGGAATCTACCTAAAAGTTTTAGATTTATGGAAGAGTTATTATATATTTAAATTAACTATATTAACAATCCCGGGTTCAAAATAGGTTGTAAGGATACATTCACCATGACCGTTGATTCTTTGATAATCCCAAATCAAACTACTGCTACAGATTTCAAGTACCTAGTAGGTATCATTAAATCAGGTATCCAGGGAAAAGGGAGAAATAATTTGAAATTATCACAGATATACAGAAGTAATTGTCATTTATAAAATTAAATATGTTAACTGGAGATTAACTGTCAATTTTATGAGTGTTATTTTTCACGTTGTATCAGTATATATCAGTCCAAATCGGACAAAAAAACGTTGAAGTTTTGCCCCAAATACTATTAGGCCGATCGAATTACGAGAACGAGTTAAATAATTTTAATACAGAAAAGAAATGCGTGTGATCCGGTAAAATTAGTAATCTGAACCCCTAACAATGACTTATGTAGTCTTCCATTCCTTCCAGAGTAACAATGACAGTGGAAGGCGTGATGGTGTCGTACAACTACTCGGAAGGCGAGCATGCTAACATCATCACGGTCGCCGCTTCTGGCATCAAGTTCTCCAATC
Source organism: Ypsolopha scabrella (assembly GCA_910592155.1). Lineage (NCBI taxonomy): Eukaryota > Metazoa > Arthropoda > Insecta > Lepidoptera > Ypsolophidae > Ypsolopha > Ypsolopha scabrella. Next base: position 4,037,213 of record OU342978.1, read on the forward strand.
GTTGGGTCCTCACACACGGCTCCATACTGTCCCCCTTGAAACAGGTATTTATCTTCCTTCCATTTGCAGATAGAATTACGGTGGAGGGCGTGATGGTTTCCTACATTCTAGGAAGGCGAGCTTGCTAATATCACGGTTGCCATACTGCCCCACTGGAAACAGGTATTTATCTTCCTTTTTTCCACAGTAACAATGACAGTGGACAGCGAGATGTTATCTTACAACTAAAGGCGAGCATGTTAACACAATCAAGGTTGCCATGTGTCCCCCTAGAAACAGTATTTATATTCCTTTCTTCCACAGTAACAATGACAGTGGGAAGCATCCAAAAATACACACAGGATAGTACGTGCTAATTTTAACAAAGTTGCCATGCTGCCTTTTTTAAACAGGTATTTTTATCTTCCTTCCTTAGTAACAATGACAGTGAAAGGTGTCATGTGTCTCACAAATACTTATCAAATCAAATCAAAATATCTATTTTGTAAAATAGATACATAAAGTATACTTTCTACAAGTCAAAGTTAATCTTTACAATAAATATCTTTAAAATTAAAAAATACAAAAAAATAATATATATATACTAATAAGGGAAATACATACAAAAAATATTTAGATTGGGCTACAAAAATTTAATTATACTCCTACATAAAATAGAGAATTGCTTGCTTGTTGCATGTTTTTATGCGGGCGGGCGGGCGGTGCACGAGTCTGCATTTTGAGAGTCTGCATTTTGAATAGCACGACAAGAATTGTTTAGCGGAATATTGCAAATTATATTCATATATCCTTTACTTAGTGATGGACTTCCGCAAGGTAACGCCTATTTCAATTAATCATTAAAATAGAGAAATCTAGGAATAAAAATATTATATATAACTGATGCAACGAACAAACAAGTTGATAAATAAATACGGGAAATACATCCAAAAAATATTAAGGTTGGGCTACTAAAATGTAATAAAGTTATAAACCTGCATAAAATAAAGAAATATAGCAATAAAAATATTATATATACATAATGCCTAACCATCCGCACCATTCGATTAGTATTGCTAAGAAGAAGGGCAAAAAACTTAGCAAACATGCATTTGTAACATAAACTTAATCTATACAATTTTCTTATACCTACTTAAGTTAAGGCAAATATGAAACCATAGGAATTATGTCCAAGAGAAAAAAAAATATTGATCTTAGTCAATCTGTCTTACATTGTCTATTACCTTTTACAGCAAAGTCAGTTTACATATTAATTAACTATAAAGGGCTTAAGATTAGCCTTTAGAGGAATCAAACATTTCGTATTAAAATTTGCTAATTAAGACTTACAATTTTGATAAAGATTATTATTATTTATTACTCCATGCTTCATTATCATCCAGATAATCATTGATTTTATAATAAGCTTTTTTAAGTAGTCCCTGCTTAATGTATAGTTTAAACTTATTTTCAGGCAAACTAAGGACCTCCTTTGGAAGTTTATTGTAAAATCTTCTACCATGTCCTACAAAAGAGGTACCTACCTTGGCAAGTCTGAGTTTTGGAAAAGCTAGTTTATGTTTGTTTCTGGTTTCAACAGAGTGGTCCACACCAAGCCTCGGGAGATTATCAATATTTTTTCTGACCTATCTAATAACTTGATAAATAAATTCACCTGGGACCGTAAATATATTAATTTCCTTAAAATTTCTTCAGGTATTAAATTGATGATCTTGGCGGAAATCCGATATAGCCACACATACCGTAATAGGTACTTACATACGCTACGTTCTATTATATGTTTGTCGTTACCATGTTCGAAAAATGTTTCGGTTGAGCAAGATCGTCTGGGTTCGAATCCCCTGAGGCTGCATGTACCGATGTATTTTCCTTATTTTTTGTGCTTACTATGTTTGCTTGTACCATTTTTGCAAGGTGAACGATAACACTGAGAAACTTTTACATATATTGTTTGTTTACTTGCTACTTGCTGTCGGTAAAGGAAAACACTGAGGTATACCGTATACCTACCTGCATGCCCTAAAAAGGCATGTGTGCCCATTGACCTCCCATTTTGTGCCCGAAGTACGGCAACAAGGCTTCGGTGAAAAGAAAGTTGTTACATGTATTCACTGTTCTATCGACAGAAAATACCTTTGACATCCCCAGAGTGCCCCATTTTCGGAGTTATTTATTGAACACCCCTTATAGCCTATCTGTTGATTAGGGTCATTACGATGATGCTAAAAAACCGCATACAAATCCGTTAACCAGTCCTTGAGTTAAAAGCGTTTCTTAAAATCTCTGCCCCGTTTTCGGCTTGTGCGCGAGATTTTATGAACACTCCTTATAGCCTTTGTGTTGATCATGGTCACTACAATGATAATAAAAAAAACGCATCCAAATCCGTTGAGTAGTTCTCGAGTTAAAACGGAACGTACAGTAGAGCCCACATCAAGCTATACACATTGACTATAAGCTGACCTCTCATTGTACGGGAAGCCTATACAATGAGAGGTCAGCTTATACTGAATGTGTTTAGCTTGATGTGGGCTCCACTGTACATACAGACAGACAGACAGTAAGACAAAATTCGTCTTTAATTTAAAAAATATGTGGTTTTGGCCATTTCATTTAAAATTTCGCGAAAATAACACAAGCCTTTTTACTACTTCTTTATTAGTTCCGATTTAGTAAATAGAGCTATCTACTCGTATTTAGGTTAGGTACTAAATCGAATGGGCAGATTTAGATATTATATTTACTTATAGTTCATTTTTCTATAACATATTAATAATAGCATTATGTCCCTATATACAATATATTTTTATTTTTACACTTTTTACTTATGTTAGTCTATAGTTTCATTCAATATAAAAAAAATGTTGTGTGTATATCCAAGAGCTATAATTTTTTTTAAATAAACCTTTTGTACTATTTCCCCGAATTATATTTACTATTGTATCTTATTCTATTGTTTATTATAATAATTACCGACGAAGGAAATTGATAAATTTCAGGCAGAAGTGATCAGCAAGACGAAAGGGAAGCCGATCCTGAACGAGCAGTTCTACGACAACTTGCCCGAGATGTACGTCACGTGCGAGCGGGAGGAGGGACTGAGTGAGTACGACGTATAGGAGTCTGCTGCGCGTACGTCGTCGTAGTGTGCCTACACTCAGCGGACCCCATGTCCTAAGACGATGTTAGTGGTTTTGTTTTGTTCTGTCAAAATCGATGAAGGGCACAATTTTACAGGCTACCTCCAGCCAGTGAGGCACTTACTATTTATAAGCCTCAGGAACTTCATATGGGTGTCAAAAGTTAGTTCTACTTCCCGGTATTATGTTCTAAGTGAAAACAAGTTTCTAACATGTATTATTTCGATAATAATTGGGTATGAAACAACCTCCAATGGATGCGGTTTTTTTTTGTTATCATTGTAGTAACCGTATTCAACACATAAGCTATAAGGGGTGTTCACAAAATAACGCCAAAGCCGGAAACGGGGCAAAGATTCACTGAACGGGCAAAGGCTAGTAAAAGATAAGGGGACAAGAAAAATATGCCTGCCCATCAAAACTAAAAGATTCTTTTACATAATGAGTAAGCAAACGCGAAGAAGAATGTTTACTTCCTAAGGTAAGTTTCTTTTGGAAACTTTACTGTGCGATGTAGATTATATGGTTTCATTTAAAGGTGGAAAGGAATCTAAGAAAGGCTCATGTCCAGCAGTAGACGGACAAAGGCTGATGGATGGATGGATTACGTTTTTTTACACTCGGTCTGTGGGCTTAGTTAGTGCAGATGGTGTGTGCAGGGGCAAGCTTGGACTGTGACAGGCAAGTCACGTTTCACCGACGATTATAACGTCCCGACGTTGTGGTCGGTGAGCTGAGCTCTATCACCACTTCCGGGCACAAAAATAGATACACAGCTTAAGGCCTTACCCCTGGTGCACGATAATCTTACTGAGCGATTTTGAACTTCAGTATGTTGTCAGAAAGTCTACATTAGAATGCTCGCTTCGCGCGCTACCGGCACGCAAAATCAGTGAATTATAGAGGTTTCTCTGGATTTTACGAAAAAGTATTTGATGTAGGAGTTTTTCCACCTGACATCGGAAAATAAACCATGTTTTCTTGTTATAGCAGTAATTTCAGACATAAAACTCAAGCCGCTTAGACATAAAACGAAATAATAACTTAAAAAGGCATCGTTTTCAAAAATTAAACTATCGAGCGAAATGTGTACAATCAGGTAACCGACCTGACAACGGAAAGACAACGGTCTGAAAAAACACGTGTCCAAGTATTACATTGATCAGATAAGTAGTTGACTCAGCATATTAAAACAAAAACCGTTGAAAGACCTAATACACGCCCTTAATATGCTTTCTGAAGCACGCGGATCGAACACAAAATGTGCCTCGATTTGAACCCACGTCCTCTGAATTAGTGATCGAGTCCCCAAACCGCTAGACAGAGGCGGTCAAACAGTAAAACTTCTTGTAACATAAAATAAAACTCTCACTCCAGAACAAAACGAGCTGCAGAAGCATTACGAAGGCGTGGCCAAGTTGGCGCAAAGACGCGACGAACATTCCTCGCTGGAGCACTCCAGCTACCAAGTTCGCGTGTTAACTGGCAGAGTCTGTCATGTGTGGCAGTGCCCCGTGCTCGACCGGTGTGTGGACGACATTCTCTACAGCTGGACTATAGGGCACAGGTATTTATTTGATAGGAGAAAAAACAGAAACAGATACATGTTTGACAATAACAATGGTGATTACATTAGTTTAAGTATATCTATTCCCTTAACATTCTCACAAATTAGATAGGGATAAAAATGAAGCAGATGAAGAAAGTAATAGATAAATGGTTTATGACAATATTGGCTATAAACCCAAAGCCAAAGATACAGACCCAGCAAAAAACCTACAGCATGCACATGCAAACTTAAAATAAAAATCATTAAAACTAAAAATTAATAAAGAAAAAAATACATTTTATATTTACCTAAGAATAAGACATATATTTCTGCTTTACCCTATTTCTTTTGTTTTATTTCCTTTTTTTTCTTTTCTATGAACGCTTTCTTTACTTTATTTTTATATATGTTACGAGAGCAGTTAAAGAAATCTATATTTAAAACATTATCATTGTAATAATTGCACCTACGATGTATCGGAGCTCTTTTTCCATTCTGAGTTCTAGTTCTTCTGAGATGAAAGAGATTTACTTTTATACTAGCCTTAACCCGCCCGCGTGGAAGTTTATTTCAATCAATTAATCTTTTGCTCGTATGGTAATAGTAGTTTATGCTATACTTGCGGTAAGGAGGCAATAGGTTGTTACGAGTAAGTTATTTCCCTTGCCCACGTGTATCATACTACGTTTTTCAATGCATAGTGTGAGTAATTTAAAAAAAAACTAATATTTCAAATCAACTTTAGGCGGGCATTCTTTTTCTTTTTCTTTGCATTCAAGTTGCCAACTTGACGGAAATAAGCTGCTTTCAGTCTGATGCGTTCGCAGGCTGCTTTCAGTCATAAAATAACATACCTTAAATACTGTCCTGCTGTCACTGGCAGGCGGGTGTTGTCTGACGATCAAACTGAACGCAGTTTACGAATGCATCGAACTGAAAGCAGCTCATTTCCGTCAAGTCTTTCTATGGTACACAAGAAAAGACTGGCAACTTTCTTTCAATAAAAAAATAAAAAATAAAGGACTAGTGTGGAAAAACTGACCTTGCCAACAGTTTTGATGCATACCTATAAAATGGGTCCTAACGAGCAATTCCATTGAAAAAAAAAATGTGTCTTCGGTTTGTCGGTTTTTATCAACACCCTTTCCTTTGATTTGTGGTGACCTTGAAAGTGGCGACCAAGTTAAGTACTGAGGGTAGTTGTATGTTCCAGGGACGGAGACGCGGAGAAGCAGACACAGCTCGGCAAGACTCTGCTGTCAGTGTTCGTGCTCGTCGACCTGGAGAGCGACGATACAGGTTGGTTTTAAGGCCTTACCCCTGGGGCACGATAATCTTACTGAACGATTCTGAACTTCAGCGTGTTGTCAGAAAGTCTACATTAGAACGCTCGCTTCGCGCGGTGCCGGCACGCAAAATCAGTGAATTTTCGAGGTTTTTCTAAATTTTACGAAAAAGTATTTGATGTAGGAGTTTTTTCACCTGACATCGGAAAATAAACCATGTTTTCTTGTATAGCAGTAATTTCAAACATAAAACTCAAGTCGTTTAGACATAAAATGAATTAATAACTTAAAAAGGCATCGTTTTCAAAAATTAAATCTATCGAGTGAAATGTGTCCAATTAGGTAACCGACCCGACAACGGGAAGACAAATGTCTGAAAAAACACGTGTTCAAGTTTTACATTGATCAGATAAGTATCAGTATATTAGAACAAAAACAGTTGAAAGACCCAACACAAGCCCTTAACGGGTTGGGGAATGTTCGTCCCCGAGAAGTCGACTTTTCTTTTTTTTTGAAAAATTCGTCCCTCTCCCTTTTGACTCAAGCAGGGTAAAGTCGAATTCAAATAGTTTTTTTTTGTAAAATAGATATGTAAAGTATACGTTTTGCCGGTCATATCTAATCTTTATAAAAGCAATAGAATATTATTATTAGAGTGCTTTACAAACTAGAAAAGATAAATTAGAAACAAATGTAGACGAGCATTTTGAAAAAATTCTATCATTATATTTAGAGTATTCAAAAGCGATGGATTTCGCAATAAAAACATAACAATAGAATATTATGAAACAAATATAATACGGGAAATACATTAAAAAATATATATTTAAGTTGAACTAATAAAATTATACACTTGCATAAAATCTATCTATATATCTTCTATCTATCTATTGTAAATTTGTAACGAAGTCGGAACTGTACATTTAACATTTTTTTGAAAGAGTATTTTCTGTGTAATTTACTAACGCTACAGTGCACAAAACAGAACTTTTGTATGTATGTATGAAAGAGCATCACGTCAAAACTACTGAACGGATTTGAATGTAATTTAACTGTTTTATAGCGTAGTGTCCCAGAATACTACGTGTATTATTGTCAAATACCTTAAAGGAAGTGATACAAGCAAGCCACTCACCACAAATGTTGTTTGGGTCATTTCTAATAGATTCAGTCCGGGAAACCCGAAAACGTCATTTATATATAATATTTTTATTCCTAGATTTCTCTACTTTATGTATGTGTATAAATTAATTTTTGTAGCCGAACCTAAATATTTTTTGTATGTATTTCCCTTATTAGTATATTCACATTATTTTTTTATTCTAAAGATATTTATTGTAAAGATTAACTTTGACTTGTAGAAAGTATACTTTATGTATCTATTTTACAAAATAAATATTTTGATTTGATTGACGCACTACTATTTTGGGGGGTACAGTGGCCCATAGGGAGGAGCACCCGCGTTTACTTGGAGCTCCTTTACCTTTACTCTGAACCCAATATCCCATGTTTTGTATCGTGTTCAGATAAATAAGGAACGGAGTGATGATGAAAAAACAAATAAAAATAAATTTAAAATAACCATTTATGACTTATCTTTTTTACACCACAGTATATAAAATACAATGCCCTGTTATGTTCAATATTATTGGTGATGGAGGACTGATGTAATGACTGTATTATTATGATCCCGTATTTTTTGTACGGAACCATATCAAGTATCATTGAACAACGGCGTTGAATTTCACTTCAGACATTAAATAATCTATGTATAAGCTGGATAATCGTCTAAAGTTATGCAATATTACAGCTGACCGCTGAACTATAGGTGAAATTTACTCTAATCGCGTCGGCTTTAAAACAGTAGATTTACACTATTACTCAGACGATAGCAGTTTTCAATGCTCTTTTACAGAATTAAACAGAACAAAAGAATAAATCAAGAGCATTATCCAGTCATTACCAAGCCCTCGTACTTGAAACCTGCTTCAAGTATTTCTTTACACTAGACGCTGTATTATAGTGTTTTCCAATGCTATTTTAAAGCTTTAGGCATAAATTTAGACAGTTACACAGCCGTAACCCAGCTGTACTGAATAAAACTCTACAATCGACATCATTTCATTTGAGGTAACCATTTGTTTTCAATATTTATATTGAAAGTCTGCGTAAAAATAAAGCTTACGTATTTTTTATTTTGTTTTATTGTGTGTTTTTAATGCTTATTTTATTTTTTTCTTATTCACTCATTCTAAAAGAACGTAAGTCGCAACTGAGGATTTCAAACCGGATGTTCATAGCGAAGGGATTATTTAAAAAGAAATTGGCATGTTTATGTTCGCTGTCAATGTCAACAGTCACAATGACATGACAGTTGTTTTTTTTAAAATACGGAATGAACTTGAAAGCAAAGGTAATTGTTTTTAAAATCCTGTGCTTACCAACTTATGATTTTTTTTAAATCTCTTAATTTAATAATGATTTAATTCTGAAAAAAATATATGATGCTCAGATGGCCAAAATCTCGAAATGGTTTCTAGTTTTGTACCAATTATTAATTTGTAATGTTGTCGATTATGCTACAGTACAGCGCTAAGAACGTTTTTACTTTCTTGTTCATCCTTTAAAAGCCTTTAGCTATTAATGAGCTAGCTTAAAGAATTTTTTTCAGCTCGAATGTTACTTGGTATAGACAGGGATAGTTTTAAAAAGAAAACGTGTTAAATGTACTCTGTGAACACATGGTATGTAATGGATTTTCATAGGAATTTCCTGGACAGTTATTCAGATTTCCTGGACACTTTTAAATAGCTCGCTAGGATGAAGTATTTTCTGATAGGTCTTTACTTTACAGTATGTAATAGTAATATTACAATGTATTTTTGAGAAAATACTTTTACAAGTGTCGCAACGGTTTATGAGCGCTGACCTTGACTGCGCTAGTAATTTTTTCTCTATCGCACTTAGTAATTTTGTGAAAGAACAATTCAATTCAATTCAGTTTATTGCAATAAATCACATGTTATAGTAGGTCTTAAAATATTTACAATAAATGTCATGTACAAACTATATGACTTTACCCATAATAAGGTGTAGCAATTATGTATGTTTTATATGTATACTATAGCTGTAAGTTGTCCTTAAATAATAAAATAAAAAATAAAATAAAATTTTACTTAAGTAACATACAACAAAAATAAAGTAGAAAAAAATATATATTTACATGTTCATATTTACAAAGAAATTATACAATCTAAAAATGTCAAGTAGGTATATTAATTTTAATGTCAGTTTAACTTTTCGTCGAGAGATAAAAATAAGGCACGAGAAATGTCAACAAAAATAAGTAATTAAAAACATTAATATAATTGTGACAGTAATTTATCTTTGCAGTCTTTATTAAATTTACACAATTCATTCAAATTATAAGGGCACCATGTAGCGAGGTATCATTTGAGAGCAATAAAAAATTTATTCCCAGAAAGGCCTTTAATGGCGACAGGTAAACTATTGAAAACCTCAATAGCAGCAAGTTTTGTAGTCTTTATGTAAACGTTTTACAAGTGGGCACCTCGAGGTCATACTCAAAGCGCTCCCTCGAGTCTCACACTCGGGCCTGGGGAGGCCGGGGAGGACATTTGTTGGGATAGAACACATGCGCTAGTCCCCCACCACCTCACGCAGAACGCTCATAACTCGTTGCGCGACTTGTACTTCGGCGTGGTTCGAACCAGGGTGCTCTTGCGTTTCAGGCAGACTCTCTACCAACTGACCTACTGACTTACCAACTGACTGACTGACTTACCAACTGACTGACGTGCCTAACAACTGACGCGAAAAATTAAATATTGTACGAAGGCAAGAAAATAGGTAATTTTCTCGAGAAAACTCGCAAAAAAAGGCTTTTACACATAGATGAGACCTACCTAGTACAGTGGAGCCCGCATCAAGCTATACACATTGAGTATAAGCTGACCTCTCATTGTACGGGAAGCCTATACGATGAAAGGTCAGCTTATACAGAAAATGTGTTTAGCTTGATTTGGGCTCCACTGTACCTAGATCGATGTTTCGCCCCCAAGAATCCCTTTTATAAAAATTTTAGGGCCCTTTTCTAGAACCGGATTACAAATATGTACCACAAACAAATATTGCTCGTTTAATAGTATTGGATGGATAACATAACCTTAAACGAGGCCAGACCACATGAATATGATATCTAAAATAAATTTTAAACGCCCGAACTATTCAGAATGTGTAATTAAGGACGGTCGTCATGAGCGTAGCAAATCAGTTATGGGCGAGACCAACAGTAATGCCATTTCATTTCGCTATTACGTACACGCTCGATGAAACTTGCGAAAGTTGGTAATACAATCGCAGCGATTTCGTCGCGGGTACCAAATTGGAAACGTGTGGCAGTAGAAATAAAATGTTGGCAATAAACATAATATTATTGGTTGAAATTAAACTACATTACATTTTCAATGTGAAATGAGTATTAATTTATTGATTGTTTCGAAAATAATAAAAACACATTAGGCTTCACTTTTGGTACTTTGCGTTTGTTAGAGGTTTGTTGTTAAGATATAATTCAAACTTTCCGATTTTTAGTTTTAGATCTAGATAACATTAATAAACTCAGCCTAAAATGTTATAAAAACATTCCATGGAATTTGTATGGAGGTTTTTGCGTGATGGCTGTCCTTAAGAGCCCGGTCCGTATTTTTCGTCTGTTTGATGCGAAGCATTATTTTAATTATTTTTCTTGTCATTGCCTCGATATTTTTGTAAGAATCAGGGAAATACACCAGTCCATATTGGGCATCTAAATGAAGAACTAAAATTTATTTGATTTAATTGTTTATCCTTTGCGCGTTATTTTGATACTTAGATATTATGAATAACGATTCGGAGCGGGCTCGTAAGTACCAAAATAACTCGCAAAAGAGAAACAATTCAATCAAATAAATTCTAGGCCTTTATTAAGACGGCCAATATGAAGTGGTTTATATCCCTAGTTTTTCCAAAAACATCGCGATAAAGGCCAGAAAAATATTTAACATATTGTTTTATATCCGTACTGGACCTGGAGCCCGGAGACAAAAGACAAGATAAATGAAGTGACAGTCGTGGGACGTGGTCTTATCAGTTCTGTGACGTTTCATTGGGAAGTGACTTAATTATTCGTAGATATCAGAACCACTTTTGATAAGTTCTGACTTGACAAGCGAGGGAGACCATGTCAATATAGGGTGAAATTAAATCAACCGACCAAATTCATACTGGAGACTCGGTTAGTGATCAAGAACTAGGTTCAGTAATCCTTTTGGCCAATTCTGAAAAATATTTTTTGTGCTCCCTTACAACTCCTGGGGCAAAAAATTTTTTTTTTAGTTTTTGCCTTTCACCATTAAACCTTGTTCCTGATGATTAATTGAAATAGGCGTTACCTTGCGGAAGTCCATCACTAAGTAAAGGATATATGAATATAATTTGCAATATTGCTCTAAACAATTCTTGTCGTGCTATTCAAAATGCAGACTCGTGCACCGCCCGCCCGCCCGCATAGTCCAAGAGCTAGTGAACCCTGGGAGTAACGGTCTCCCTGTAAGGTTAGAAATTTGTATACTTACGGTTTATGACATGCTAAGAGCAATAGCCATGACCTGGCAGGCGTCAGCCCTGCACGTCATCAGCCCCTTTATTTTTTGGACTGTTCAGTAAATTGAGTTTCAAAACTTGTTTCTGTAAATTTGAAAATTTAATAGGATAAAGTTTATTTATTGTACATCTTAAAAAAAAATTGACAGGCGATTACAATAAGCAGAAGTATATGACAGGTCAATTAGAAAACGTACAGTTGATGAGGTAAAATAAACTTTATCCTGTATACTTAAAATTTTTATATGTTTTCAAGTAAACGTCTCAGAGTAAATATATACAATGCCAGGCGTTTTTGAACAGCATAAGACCTTGACAGGCGAGGGGACAGCTGCTAAGGGCGTGCAAATAAGAAATGTTACATGAACGCATACAGTAAATGCAATGTATTTTATTGGGTTTTATGCAATCTACATTATTTTTAACATTCATTTTCTTCAGCATCATCCGAAATTTCGCTATCACTGTTTTCATCATCATCTGATTCTTCAACAATGTTTTCCTCATCTGCAAATAGTAAAAAAAAATATTTTAATGAATCAATAAGGTTGTTAAGAATTAAATATTAAGCTCAATTACATAGGACTGCGTATTAAATGTTACGGAATAAAATAGTTGTATGTTACCTGAAATGCATTCCTCAGTTTCAGTCGATTGTGCTGTGGCAGTATTAGCAGGTTCTTGTAAAAGTATGTCGTATATAGAAGATGGAACCGTATTCCCCTCAAACCAATTAAATTCGTAACGACTATCAATTAAGTTCCAACCGTTATTTTCAGGTGTAAGAATTGTTGGTTCTTTTAAATTACAATTTCGCCATATATTTGTAATGTAGGCAGTTCTCAATAATTGTTGATGTAGTTCACGTTGGCAGGGTGGTAAATTCGATGAATCATAGCTTACTACTTTTTTCATAAACACTTTCGGATTATTTGTGTTGTACGTAGCAAGGAACTTTTCATAACGTGCATTGTTTAACTTTGAACATTTCAAACCATACATTTGGCATACAAATTTCTCTAGTATCGGGAAAATTTTTTCTTTCTTCTGTACTATTTCTGTGTTTCCTAATTCTTTGAATGCCTTCTGATATACACTCGATTTCTGCAATATTTGGAATGGTTTTTTTTTACCTCTTCTTGAAAAAGATGGATTGAAATCGCAACCGGTTAATGCATGAAATCCCGGTAAGCTTTGGCATATAGAAGGTCCCAATTTTGTATATAGTTCAGAAATATTTATCCATTTTTTACAATTATTAGTGCCATATTCCATATAGATTTTTAAATTATTATTGTGGAGATGGTCCATGTTTCCGAGCAGTAATATTAAAATGTCTGTGTCACATGTTTTTATTAATACGTCGGATACATCTTCATCCATTTGGCATGTATGGTATATTATTTTTGTATCAGCCTCTTCATGATGTTGGCACGATAAATCATCATTTATATCGACAATCACAGAGTTATTGTGGACACTATAAGTATGGCATTGTTTGTAATTTAAGTTCACTATGGTATTCCCGATAAACTCTATCATTTCATTTGTGCTCCAATGTGTAATTAAAAAATCTACGAAAGCTTCTTTAAATTGTATGTTACGAAGTTCTTTCATAAAATCAACTGGTCGAATTTGTTCTGGTCCGGTAATGAAATAATTTATGTTTCTTACTTCTTGTCGTTTGGCTCGTTCATAATCTTTAATTGACGGCGAAAAGTATTGGTCAAAAATGATATCTACTCGTGAGGCATGTGTAGCTGTTAGTAGCGACATAATTTTTTTGGAAATACCACCAAATGTTTTAGGGATATTTTTGAATGTATGCAGTAAAAAGAATCCATCAAAAATGACAACATCAAAACGTCTTGGTACCTCTTCACTGTTGACGTTTGCCTTTAAAATTTCAACCATTGCTGATTTCTGAGTTTTATGTATTGTACCATCTTCATGACACAATGACAATGGAACAGTTGTAATGGGGTATGATAACGTCTTTTCCAAATCGATGTTATGTTGTATTGACAGAGCTAACAGGCGACCAAAGAAATCACGTTGCACACGGATTTCATGAACCTTATCACCGACTTTGATTTTTTTCTTTTTTTTTTCAGAGGCAAAATTCATAATTTTCACTTGTGAAATTCTTTCTTCAAATCTTTTTCCATCCTGTGAACATTCAGTTATAAAATTCTCTTTCAATCTTTCTCCTGATTCTATAAAATTTAATAAGTAATCCTGTACTGCGATCGAAGCTACTGTACCATTACCGATGTTATACAGACAATCTTTGTTTAGATTCAACATAAATGGATTTAGAAATTTCTCAAATGTATTTATGAACTTCCACAACTGTGCTGAATCTCTTTTTATTGCATATTCTTCTAGGTCTGCTGATACATCATTTTTTCTTCGTAAACCAGTAATGTCCAGAGTGTGAGATATGACTGTTGTTCTTATGTCGTGACTTCTAGCCCATCGCTGACGAGCGGAAATAGAATGTGTGAACTGGATTACACCAGTTAATCTTTTTCCCGCGTCGGCATTAATAGTTTGTTCAAGTACTAGATCTGTTGGTTGTCTAGAGAAAGATTTATCAGTACGTTTGATTCCAAGGTATCCATCTTTCATAAATTTTTCAATTGATGGATGTGTAAGACCAACTTTTAACAAATTATCATGGTATTTTATCAGCCATCGTGAATAATTAGGCTGATTTGTCATAAAAAATATATTTGCTATTTTTGACAAAATATATTTGTACAAAGAAAAGTTTCCAGTCCTTATGCTTCGACTCAGTAACTGATAGTGATGAACAAGATCCATATAAATAACATAAAATTGAGGCGTTTTACCAAAAGTTCCTTTTCTACATTGTTCTTTGTGATATTGGTATCGAGTCATCAATGTTGATATTGCTTCATTTTCTATGACGTTCACAAACGGTTCATTACCATCGATAAATGTAGAGAGATTATTGTAAACATCTTCGTCAATACTTATATCTTCTTTTTCTATGAAAGATTGAAAACATAATATTTCTAGTCCTAGTGCCATTAATGGATGCAGCCGCTTACATCGATTAAAATGTTTTCCTTTCAAAAATCCATCTACTGAACCATTTGCGATAATTTCACTTTCAACAGCTACATTCATTATTCCACTGTCGTCAATAAATTTTCCAATTGCTCTAAACAATGCTAACATGATGTGGAACGGTCCTAAATGAATAAATAAATTATCATAAACTGGTTTTTCTGTAGACTGTACCTGCATAGCAATTTTTGCTATAGCTAGATCATATGTTACATTAATGCAAGGTTGTCCAATTTCTGCAGCAATACTTTGACTTTGTTTCATAGTTTCTATTACAACTGGTATATTTGTCGGTGATTCGTTTATTGGTGTGAGATAACAAATTTTTTCTTTGTTATTATTAGAATCTTTGTTTAAATTATGATGGAACCCAACCCACATCGATGTTTTTTTAATTTTTAGAGCATGGCAAAGCATCCACAGAAACTTTTGCTGATAAATTATTTCTAGTGAAGCTGGTGTTGCTTCATTTCTTAAATTGTCAGATAAAGACAATAATTCATCATTCATCTTGGGTTTTTTTGAATATGGGACTAACTCTGGGATGATAGCATCAAGAGTCCTTCTTCTTTTATGTCCTGCATGAACACATGAAACGGATAGCTCGCCTGTGCACTCGCCATGTTCAGAAGGATTTTGGAGTTGCTCAGAAGTTCCCTCTGTTAATTCCTCATTTTCTAGAACTGTTTGATAGATTATGCCTACCGTATCATGTAGGGTATCTTTACCAGTAGCAGTATCAACATAACGATCGAAGTTGTCGAAGGCTACTCCTGTGAATAAATCTTGTCTTTTACAAATTTCATTTGGACAAATTTTAGAACGATTCAATAACGTAGTTGTTGCTGCAGTTTCCAATTCTTCAATAACATGATAACTACAACAATGACCATATTTATTTATAATTTCTACGATCTTTCTGCTGCTCGTCAAACTCTTCAATGTCATGCCCAGAGTGATGTGTTTTTTGGTTTTGACAGACCCATTAGTGACATTATAAATCAAATCTTCTGCCAATGAATTAGTTTTCCTTATACAACCTTCACTAATTCTCCGACGTCGTTTATGACCACCCAGAAGAAAACAATAAAAATCAAGTAATTGCTTAGGTATTTCACATTCGCCATTTAACAAATCAGCAGTTGTTATGTTTTCTGGTAATTCTTTCTTTGTCATTTTTAAAATAGTTTTGCGTAAAATTAATGCTGCTTTTTGCAATATCTCCGCATCTTCCAACAGTTCACATAATTTTGCATCAACAACAGAATCTTTTAATGTTACATATTTTTTTCTGTCCCTCTTGATAATTGTAATTTCATCGTAATTCTGTAACAATTTAGCTTCAAACCGCTGGATACTAAAATTAACATCAACATCTTCATCATTTTCCTCGAGTATTCCTTGTAATAATTCATAGTAGTATTTACATAAGTATGTGAATGAAAATGTCCTTTTTTTATTTATTATTTCCTCGCTGATAAAAATTTGCATTTCATCAAAAGCCAGTTTGTGAAAATATTTCCAAGTCTTCTTCGGTGGTGATTTTGTCTTTGCTTGTTCTTGTAGAGTATATATGGCAATTGTTCGACAGCTATTATGATAAAAAATCAATGGGCTTGAATCTGCGCTAACTTTTTCATAAAATTCATTATTTTCGCCAAATTCTTTCAAAACTTGCATCAAACTTGCTCTTTCTGACGAGTGAAGAGGTTGGTACCGCCCTTTCACTCGTTTATATTTATTTTGACAAAACACACATAGCCTATCAGCATGGCTAGTTTTAGTAACGGGCACTTCAGCAGATGTTGATGCTCCGCTTTCTTCAGTAGCTATTGGAGGGGCTACTGTAACTGTTTCTATGTTTGTCGATGACATCTCTATAAAAAAAAAGCCATTGAGATATTCATATTTAATAATTAATAATAATTATTATGAATAATTTCCATTTAATATATACTTAATAATGGTAAAATTTGTACCACTTAATTAAATCAAAAATATAGTTACAATTAAAGAATAAAGCCTAGTAAAAAATATAGAAGTTCATAAAAAATACCTGATGATGATGCTGGTAGATTTGAAGAAGTTGATGATTCACTTGTGCGATATTTTTTCATCACGGCAAGAAAGTTTTTATAACATTTTACATGGTAACCAGTATTGGCGTTAATTTCCTCTGGCAAAGAAATATCTTTAAATTTTAAATTATTGTCTTTTCTGATTTTCAATATTGATTTACTTTTATTCAACGTAGTCTCTGTAAATCGTACAGTTTTTTCATCAGTTTCTTCGTTACAAATCACACAAACCACGTGCTCCAATTCCATCTTGCACACTATTTACTGAAATTTCAATATTAAGTACAACAATACACAATATCACTGCACAATTGATAATAATATAAAGTTTGATTTTTTAAAAATTAGAAATCACTCAACATAAGAAATGTTATAGCTCAAAGCATCTTCACAAGTAAAAATCAGTGGCACAACTGACGAAATTTTTCTCTGTACATTGTTGCTCGAGAGCAGATACGTCCCTTCGTATTAGATAAACGGTCTCACTCGCACTATAGGCATTCACGCAACACCTCTCACTCGCACGCCCTTAGCAGCTGTCCCCTCGCCTGTCAAGGTCTTATGCTGTTCAAAAACGCCTGGCATTGTATATATTTACTCTGAGACGTTTACTTGAAAACATATAAAAATTTTAAGTATACAGGATAAAGTTTATTTTACCTCATCAACTGTACGTTTTCTAATTGACCTGTCATATACTTCTGCTTATTGTAATCGCCTGTCAATTTTTTTTTAAGATGTACAATAAATAAACTTTATCCTATTAAATTTTCAAATTTACAGAAACAAGTTTTGAAACTCAATTTACTGAACAGTCCAAAAAATAAAGGGGCTGATGACGTGCAGGGCTGACGCCTGCCAGGTCATGGCTATTGCTCTTAGCATGTCATAAACCGTAAGTATACAAATTTCTAACCTTACAGGGAGACCGTTACTCCCAGGGTTCACTAGCTCTCCAGCTAGCATAAAAACATGCAACAAGCAAGCAATACAAGCAAAGCAATCGTAAATAACAAGCAAGAAAACTTATCGACACGTGTTTCGCCTCTGAACGAGGTTCTTGAACTTGAATCGAGGAACTTGTTCCTGATGACTAACCGAGTCTCCATTATGAATTTTTTCGGTTGATTTAATTTCACCTAGTATAGTTCATACACTAAATACAGTAGTGGAACAAAACGTCATGGGACTGATGAGATCACGATTCGGTTCCGAATGGCGCTGACAGCACTAAAAGTACCACCAGACTACTCACGCCGCACGGCCATCAGTGACTCGGAATGACGATAGACGCGATGTAATCGATTATGTCTTGAATCGGAACGCACTATAGGTACAGTTCATTTCACACGGATCGCTCTATCCGGGTGCATGTCTTCCTGAACCGTCACAATCCGAAATCATTTAAATTATTAAAAATGCATTATAAAGTGAAAAAGAATGCGACAGGTCGGCACGGATAGAGTTTGTGTTCGTAGGAAACCGAGGCATATATACATATTATATATTACTTACCATAAATACTAAGTATTTTAATTTTTTTACTTTTCTGAGATCACTATACTAGGCGAAATTAAATCAACCGACCAAATTCTTACTGGAGACTCGGTTAGTCATCATGAACAAGGTTTAATGACACTCCAGGTGAAATTCGAAAAAAAAAATGTTTTTTGCCCCATAGTGCCTGCACTAGGAATTGTACTTAAACTAGTCCAACCAGTAAGGGAGCAAAAAAAAGTTATTTTTCGAAATTGGCCAATAGGATTACTGAACCTAATTCTTGATCACTAACCGAGTCTCCAGTATGAATTTGGTCGGTTCATTTAATTTCAGCCTATATTTGTACGCCTTTTGTTGTTCTTTGTTATTATCACTAATCTCGGTAAATGAATGTTGAAGTCTTGGTAATTATCATGCTCATGTGGACTATTTTTGGTTTACCCTACGGCATCGTATATAAGAAAGATTATAAAACATGAAAAACATAAACGGAGTTCTTTTTTTAAATCTCTTGACCCCCTACAATTCCAATAACCCGTAAGCTGCGTTATTATTCTCATTCTCTTTATGATTGCCCAGTGCAGAGTACAAAAGGCGCGCGTGAAGTTAGCTGTCACCTACTTAGTACTCCCCGCGCACCTCCCTTTACTCGCAGCCGACATATTGCGCGCAACTTGCGGCGCCCCTGCTGCTGTGACTCACTTCTATTCATCCTCAAGTGCACCGCGTCGCGCCCCGACCGAACTGTAAAGTTTTCCCTTCGAACTCCCGTTCTATAAATTGCCGAATCATATTTAGCTGTGGTACCATGGTTTTACTACCATATGGTTTTGGGGTTCGAAGGAAAGAGAAAAAAGTTGATTGAAAATTTTGTTTTTAATGTTAAATAATTCTATAAAAAACTTTGTGATGGTAGGTCTTCCAGGTTCTTCCACTGCCGAAATAATTACTTATAATTCCTGAAAACCCTTTATGTGACAGCTTTAAATAAATATGCCCGCGAAGTGAATACAACATTTTACATAAGTAGGCTATGCTTACTGCTTCTTGATGGAACTTTTCTGGGGACAATCAGTAAAAATTCTTAACCATAGCTTGATATTAGTGTATAGGTATTTTTGTATATATATGTATACCCCTCACAAATTTTCAAAACAGTGGACCCTACATACTTGAAAGGCAAAGAGATATTCCTTCTGTGATGCGATATCCGCTTGCGAAGGATGTGTCCATTATAAAATTGGGATAGTTTTTTTAACAGAATGTTCAAGTTTGTTAGCAAAAATGCTAATATAAAAATGAATTGCTGACTCATCACGCAATCTCTGACACTGTAGAGTCTTCAAACTTTACATTTGACAGCTAGGTTCCTTAGACGACGACAAAGGGCATCCGCTTAGGAAGTTCAAGTTTCATCAGGGTGGAGCCGTTGGAAAAAGTTCATTTATATTATTGGTTTATTTACAAACTTACTTAAGCTTATATTATGGTAAGTATTCTCCTCAGTTGTAGAGTTTCAACAAAGTCACAATTCGCACGAGTTTCATGCGAGTCTCGATCGGGACAAATCATCATGGTTGCCTTTAGAGGAAGTCTCGGTTACCACAACTTTGTTGTTAATCATCATCCATACTTGCGTCACTAAAACAACTGACCAATCACGTTACAGAGTTTAATTTTAGTTTCTCTTTACAAATCTCCATTTTCCTGAATGAAAATAATGCAAAACTGGCCACAAATCGCTACAAAAGTAACTATTTACGCTGTATAATAAAAAAAATACTGTGTGCACGCAATAGCTTCTAAGAAAATCACCTAAAACATATCGTCCCTACATCGCGATATAGAAATATTCCTCTTCATTCAGTATATATAATGGTAACGAAGCCCTACCATCGGTCTTCCTCTGGGTTTCTTCATCTAGCCGACCCGCTTGGTTGCGCGGCCGTCGACGCAGGTCCTAATGTCCCTGGTAGTTTTCGAACAGCACAGGGTCTAGAACTGAAATGCCGCCAATCCCCCTTTCCCTTCTCTCCTTTCCTATCATCCCCCCTCAAATTTGAGCCCAACAGTTCCCCTAAGGGCAGTTAAGGTGTCCGTGCGCTTCAGGGACTTACCTGTCGTGGATGGTACAAGTGCAACCAGCGTAACGCCCTTTCACGGGCGAATGGCCACAAGGATCTTGGAGGGGCGCCAAGCTAAGCCAAGGTGGAAGCACCCCTCAAACTCCAAGATCGGTCGTTTAGCTTGGAAGACGAAGAAGCCTGAAGGAGGTACCCGCAGAGGAATATGACTGCGAACAAGCAAAAAAGAAAAAATGAAATCTAAACACTAAATAAAAAAAGGTATGACAAAATCACGTTAAGAACCCGTACAGGGTGAATTGCGACGTGTCTTAGGCCGATTAAAGACGCGTTTCACTCGTTTCTGTCTGCGAGTAAGCGTAATTCTGTCATATTTTTTGCTGTTTTATTAAATACTAGCTTTTGCCCGCGGCTCCGCCCGCGTGTTATTCGGTTTATCGACATGCTTTTTTCCGGGATAAAAAGTAAGTTAGGTAATAAGCTATATCCATTCTAAATTTCATCCAAATCCGTTCAGCCGTTTCAGCGTGAAAGAGTAACAAACACACACACACACACACACCCTCACACACGCACACACACACAAACTTTCGCATTTATAATATTAGTGTGAGTGTGATACACAAAATATACACAAACTAGAGGACGTCCGCGACTTCGCCCGCGTTTCTATAGGATATAAATAACCAGTTGGTGTACCCGTTGGAAACGTGTTTTCGACACAAAAGTTTACACCGCGTTTTACGTTACGGAAGTCAATTTCGAAAAATATTTCCTAAATGCTCCTTTACACCCTTTAATAATTATGTTCTAAATTTAATGTTTGTACAGTGTCATAACTTATTTGTTCACGCGACGATGTCGCTAGTACACCATTGCTTCAGAAAATGTCACCTATAGTATTTAAAAAACATGTAAGAAATATATAAGGTCCTACAATTCAAAGTGAAAAGAATTTAACAGATGATAGAGTGTCCCTAATACCTATAGACCACATTCTAGAGATAACAAAAAAAAATGTTTTTTTCTTTCCATAGAAATTTAATCAGCTGATTGAACCACTTTGTACTGGGAAGTGAAAAAATGATTTGAGCAAAAAATGTTTTTCCTTCTGGAATGTGATCAGTTAACGATACATGATCTACCCTAGAATTATGGTTGACTGCATTGCCTTCCGCCAACATCGGGACACTGTTGGAGAGGCTAACCTTCAGCCTGGCCGTCGGTCTAAGAGTTGGAGCCAAAACAAATGAGCCACATCGCTGCCGTTGTGGGCACAGCGTTGACCAGCTTGGCCACTACGTCTTACCCTGTCAGCGTAGTGCCGGGCGCCTGCCGCGCCAGGCCGCTTTAAATGACGTCATCCGCCGGGCCCTTGCCAGCGCCAGCGTGCCGGCAATATTAGAACCGACAGGCCTAGCACGCGACGATGGCAAGCGGCCCGACGGAATGACGCTCATCCCTTGGAAAAATCGGCGGTCCTTGGTATGGGACGCTACGTGTGTTGATACAATGGCATTGTCCCATATTCAAGCGACCGCCATTAAGGCAAGTGCGGCAGCTGCCACGGCAGAAACCCTGGGCGAGGGTTATCTGTTTATGCCGTTTGGTGTAGAGACCCTCGGGCCGTGGAGGCCGGAGGCGCGGCGACTCTACAAAGAGATTCCGTCGCGTCTGGTCGATGTTTCGGGTGACCGAAGGGCTGGGGCCTATTTTGGCCAAAGAATATCAGCGACGGCGGCGATTTAGCAAGCATTTTTCATTTATTTTAAGTAGTTTAGTTTTGATATAAATTTATGTTCCATCCATCCATCGGCCTGTTTCGTCCATTGCTGGACATGGGCTTTTCCAGGATTTGGTCACTCTTGGCGGTCCTCCTGGAAAAAATGCCCATACTCACACACGCCGGGTAGGCAGTTTGGTGAGCGCGGTGCCGAAACCCTTGCACCAGTGATGCCGCTGCCCGTCACCAGTCTGTTTTATATAAGGCCCGGTAATTGGGGATGGATATACAGCCATCCATCGGTCCCAGGCAATGGTGGGCCGCCTGGTTTTGCCTGAGAGCTGTTCTCTTACTCTCTCCTGAATAACTTCGGGAGGATTTGCGAGTAAGATGGTGGTACCTCCACAGTCGAGCCCGGCATCAGCTCTACCACCTATAATTAATTTATGTTAGTTTTATTATTATTATTAAGTTATGTTATATCATATATCGTTTTTAGGTAAGTTTTTTTTTATGTTAGAAGTTAAAATGTTGTAACGTAGCTATAAGTTAAACATAAAATAATCACCAACTAGTATCTGACAAAAACCATGAAAAATTTTATATATTTTTTTATTAATGGCAAAGCCGCAATTGGTACTTTGTTATTAGGGTTCCATAGTGCCTGAAAAGCAAAAGGAACCTTTATGGTGAGACTCCGTTGTCCGTCCGTCCGTCCGATACCCATATTGTATTTTTATGATTTTTTATTTATTTTTCTCTCTTTTTTATTGGAAATATTTTAAGAATAATTTTTTTTTACACCGTATTATGTATGTATGCAAGTGAACGCTATTTTTGTGGCAAATTTCAAGACTTTATCTCTAACGGTTCTAAAGTTGTGACATACGGACGGACAACGGAGTCTCACCATTAAGGTTCCTTTTACCTTTCAGGTACTACGGAACCCTAAAAATACGATTATATGCCATAACTGGCCAGTTACAGGAAAACTATAGCGATTAATGAAAGATATGAAAAAATGTAAAATAAATAAAAACGATATTTTATAAAAATACAATATGGGTATCAAATTATAGAGATTAAAGAGCTGATTATAAAAATATATACTTTTACTGTATTTACTGGCACCGACTTCGAGAAATCTTTGAAAAACCACAAAAAATGCGTGTACCCCCACTTGTTTCCGAAACTGTTGGACCAAAAAAATTTAAAAAATCATGGTGATTTGAGATTACGTAAATATTACAGGAAAAATATAGCGGTTGAGAAATTCATGATACTAAATTGACAAAATTGAATTTTTCGAGTACGGTATAGAAATATTTGTGTCTCTCTTTTGTTGCTATACGTGAAAAGAAATGAAATGAAATGAAATGAAATTTATTCTGTTAAAACATAGGTTTGGATACATTTAGTGGTTGTTATTGCTTAAATCTAGACCTCCATGTTTTACCTTTTCAGGTGTACACACATATTTTGTGGGCATATTAAAGTAACATACACAATTTGAAATATTCCTATAGGAACTATTAAACTATTTTTAAGGTTATGATCTTTTAGTATTAAGGATATTATGCCTTAAAGTCTAAATATTCTTTAATTGAATAAAAACAGTTCTCTACAAGATAGTTACATGTATGGTTTTTAAAACTATTGCGCAGCTTTTCTTTAAATACATCAGGAAGCTTATTATATATATTTATGCAGATAATATAACTGTTTTTTGATGTAAGAGTTAGCCTTGTGTAAGGCTGGTGTAATTTATTTTTATGTTGTGAGCGTAACGTACGTTTAGACATATCTTGTTTTTGGTGAAATAAATATTTATTATTATATACAAATAAGCACACTTCTAATAAGTACAAACAAGGTAAAGGTAATATATTATTATCTCTAAAGTATGAACGGCATGAGTCGGTTTGTCTTAACCCAAATATTGCTCGAATGCAGTGTTTTTGTAGTTTAAATACTCTATCCATCTCTGTAGAATTGCCCCAGAGCACAATGCCATAAAGCAACGTAGAATTTATGAATTGATTTATTAATGTGTATTAGATAACCCCTTTATTCCCCATGGTCCCTTCCGTAGTCCCTGGAACCTATTACCTTCTTCATGCCCCTGTGCCCAAAACTGTGGAATTACGGAACCCTAGGTATGCGACTCTGACTCTCACTTGAGCGGTATTTTTCTACTATGACATATTATATTTTAAATTAAAATATTATATAAATATACAAATATATTATATAGGTACAGGATGTTAAGATGATAACCGGTGTCCTACCCATCAATTTGAACAACTTTCACTACGCTGAAATCGCGAAATAAAAATCAGCTGTGCCATTTATAAGTTAAATACCTACTCCTACGATGAAACTACTGTTGAAGGTTTTATAGCAACAGCACCACTGGCAGCCTGCGGCGGAACTACTGCGAACAGGTACCTAATTTTGGTATTTGCAGTAGTTCCGATATGTGGTCGATAATATTCTTGCGGCTCGAGATGTAGGCAAAGGAACAATTCTTGCCTTACTTGATTTTACGCGAGAATTTGACTCAATTAATTCCCCTCTCTTGTTATCCAAGCTGTCCTTTTACGGTTTTGACCTGGATTCTGTGAGATGGATTAACAGTTACCTGACTGGGCGTACCCAACGAGTTGTATTATCCTCATCAAATGGTATCAGTATTGCGTCGAAGCTTAGTCCTGTATGCAGTGGAGTCCCACAAGGATCCATCTTAGGGCCCCTTTTATTTATAATTTATATGGCAGACATAGTTGAATCTATCAGCAATTGCCATTTCCACCTGTACGCAGATGACTTGCAGGTTTATGTTTCGACTACTTCACGTGATACACTAGATGCCGTTTATAGTATTAATCATGATCTTGATTGTATTGCAACATGGGCGGATCGCAACAGTTTAGTTTTAAATCCAGCCAAATCAAAATACATGATTCATGGTTCTAAACAGCAAATTTATAATCTATCGCAGGAAAATCCTCAGATTGCTATTTAGAATAGATCCATAGAAAGAGTGACTGAAGCGCGCAATCTAGGTTCGTTGATGGATGGACAGCTCCGTTTCGAAAAACACGCACGCAACTGTTTTTATAGACTCACAACAATTTATACGATCCGTGATTTTCTAAGTGTTGAGCTGCGGGTACTTTTATGCGAAAGCTTAATTTTATCTAAACTTAATCACTGTCTTACGGTTTATGGCGCATGCTTGTTAAAAAGATCACAAAATCTTATCTAAAGAATCCAGAACGCCTGTGCCCGTTTTTGTTTCAAGATCCCTCCACGGACTCGTGTGACTCCTTTTCTTAATAATGCGGGTATTTTGAAAATGAAGCAAAGACAGGAACTCTACTTTGCAACAATGTTTTTTGAGATTCCCAGAGTACCTATCTGTATGAAAAACTTGCCTGGCGTGTTTCCATTCATTCATACAATACACGAACTGGATGTCTACTACTCACTCCATCACACAAAACTGCGGCTTTTAAAGGTAGTTTTCGGTATCTCTCAACCAAGTGCTGGAACAATATTCCACCTCCCCTTAAATTACTCACGTCTAAATCAACTTTTAAACTGAAATATCGTTCCCATTTACTGTCTCTTCAAAAGATTCAGCGATAATTTTTACAATACTACTATTGCGATAACCGTTTCTCGTATGTGCACACTTGTTGTTTGTACACACATTTTTTTGTATGCATTGACACCATATTGACATTCTATTCTGTATTATTACTTTTTATTAAATACTAACTTTTATCATTTGTAAACTTTCTTATTAATTTAGTTTTTAATTAGACAAGTCAACATCGACTATTTTATTTTCATTCAAGTTAGTACGGGTACTATGAGGATTACCATGGTACTGGCTGAAAACCAGCGTTGGAGAATAATCTCCAACATTTACTGAGCCAGGGCCAGTTTAATATTTTACAGTGCATGCGACAACATTTGTATATTATTTTGATTTGTTTAAAATTTTGTTTATATTTGTGTTTTATTTGTTTCTTGTAATGTTTTTTTTCTCAGGCAAAACCAGGCAGCCCACCCTTGCCTGGGAACGATGGATGGCGGTATATCCATCCACAATTGCCGGGCCTTATATAAAACAGACTAGTGACGGGCAGCGGCGTCACTAGTGAAAGGGTTTCGGCACCGCGCTCACCAACCCGCCTGCCCAGCGTGTGTGAGTATGGGCATTTCTTCCAGGAGGACCACCCAGAGTGGCGAAATCCTGGAAAGTCCAGCAGTGGACGAAACAGGCTGATGGATGGATGGAATGTTTTTTTTAAACTGTCTTGTTTCATGTACTGTAAACGTTTTTCTTCTTCTTCTTTCTTCTTCCATTCGTAGCAATCAATAATGCGTAATGGAACTACTGCGAATATTTTTTTTGGAAAATTCGCAGTATTTCCATCATGGAACTCGGCAATGGAACTAGTGCGAATGAATGAATTTATGATACTCTGACAGAGTGACTTTTTGTAGATGTCTGCTTACTGATTTTCTCCAAAGTCCATTGATTACGTTATCTTCATAAAATATACTTGATTATACTATATGGTGGTTATTGAATCTAAGTGCACACTCTGCATTGGAGCTAGACTCCTTCATAACTACTCGAGCTAAATGTATGAAACAGCTGTTTTTTTCGCGATTTCAGTGTTGGCCCCATAGTAAAAGTTGTTCATATTGATGAGTTGCGAAACATTAAGCTAATTTTTGTTAGAGTCAAGTGTTTTTGGATATGTGAAAAAAATCACGGCAATATTACAAAAGTACAGGCTATAAATAGAGTGCGACCATTAAATAAAACCACATATTCTACTGACCACACTGAACAACTCATTGAAAAAAAAACCCGCGCAAATCGTTAGGGTTCACGCATTTTTGTTTGGAACTCAATTATTTCCCAAACTAAGGGTGTCCGCGGATATGATTCTTGGGAAAGGTGGTTCAGTAGGGTCGGTAGAATAGTGGTTTCATTTAATGGTCACACTCTATTTACACCCAGTATTTATAATGAATAAAAATAAAACAAATCTATTAAATTTGTATAAATTTATTGAATTATTTTCATTATAGTAACAATCAAATAGGTAAAGGTAAATAACATTCCACTATCGATATATTATATTATATTTATTTCGGAGTATGTAGCTGTTTCTTCTAATTATTCTTCGGACAGTGTGGTACTGCAAATAAAGGTAAATACATATAACACCGATAAATATCTACTGAAACAATTCACGTTGTGTTATCCGGGATAATGATTATAGCATATCCTATATTCCTATCTCACGAAGGCCATGGTTGTTTTTAGCGTACCGCGCCCAAAGGGCAAGATAAAAATCAGAAAGCCGGACTTGGCCGCAAAAAAAGCCGGACTTTTGGGTCCCAAGGTCGGACGCTTAAAAATCTAATAAAGGAAGGAAACTAAATTTAAAAAAATTAAATAGTTTTAGTCAGTGTTGAAATATTTTTCGTTGCCAAAAACCTGCTTTAAAAGCTCAGTTCCTTTAATAATTTCGGGAAAAAAAGTGTTTACACGTTAAATGTCTTTAATTAAATTCCACAAATGACGTTTGCAATAGTTTCAGGGTTTAACCTGTTTCTTTTTTTACCCATTGTTGTCTTATTAAAGAGAATACTCTTCCTACATTGGCACTACTCTGAGAGTCTGTCAAAAAAGTGTTGAAATAAATATTGAACTTTAATGAATTTTATTGAACTTTAAACGTTCAAGTAGGATAATTTTGGTAACTTAGTCATGAAATAACACCACGGTAAACTCGATTTAACAGATTTTGTACTTGTTTGTTTGGTGCAACCAGGCGAAAGACAAATAGTTTCTTCAATATTTATTTCAACAATTTTTTGACAGACTATAACAATGTATGTTACTCAGCGATTTAAAATATGTGAACCATTTTTACAGCTCACATATTTTACAACTCACGGCCGTGTTATAATAAAATAAAATGTAATAAAATGATAAAGCCTAACAAAAGCCGGACATGCCGGACGCAGTCAAATTAATTTAACTTAACTTAAAATTAAAATCACCAAGTGCCAACAATCACAACCATCAACATCTTAAAATTAAAATAATTTAAATAAAATTAACTTGAAAAATTAGGGGTTTATCAAAGTTGACAATCAATTTTAGACCATTTTTCTCACGGGATTTATCTCAAAAAGTTTTGTATAGGATTACGCGCGTAAACCTAGGTGTATTCTATCTTCTAGTATTACCCGTAACATAAATATACACAAACAAGTTATACTTAAAATATAATATTTCTAAACATATTTCGCTTATAAATATTCTGTATATTACGTGCTATGTAGTCAATGTACTCTATTTAATTTTTAATATATATTATATTTGGGGTTACGTACGCGAATATTCGATAAACTTAATTTTGCAGTTCTGTTTAAATACAGTTTGTAGGCAAGTCTATTAACTTATCAAAACGGTACAGAAACCGCGAGTCCTACTCACACTTGACTGTTTAAGGTTTTTTCTAGTGTGCGTAACCTAAACGCGCCGCACGCACACAAAATACGCGCTTACCTATCAGTACTCGTCACTATACAACATGGCTAAGGCTATGTATGAACGGACTTCGTGACACAGAATCTTTTAACTTCAGCAGCTCTAACATGGAGGTGTTGACAGCAGCTCGATATACCAGTGTCTGCCCCTCTTTAGGTGGATCAACAGAGACAGAGCACTTTATATCGAGCGTTATCGCGTTTATCGATATGGTCCTCGGCACGTTTGTGTTTGGTCCGCGTGCTAACAGAAGGCACGTTAAGCTGTAGGTCCATATTTGTGCCCGAAGTACGGCGACACGGCTTATCACACGTCTTACTGCAACGTATTAGTCGTTGGTGAAACATGAACTATAACTTTCATCACACTCGGAAACACCTCGGACACACCTGGCGGATCCATGCCGTGTCGGTATTTCATATTTTTTCAATAAACTCTCTGCCGTTATCCTTAAAGTTTTTAACCAAAAATAAACAAGCAAACCTATAGCCTTCTTGGGGTCTTTCACGAGAGTCCAGTCATTTCTGCTCGACACAGCATTCTTCGTCGCCTGATGGACCTTCGCCGGTATAAGCAGCGGCACTCCGGCGTCCACTGCGACCTTCTGGGCGACAGCCAAGGCGCCCATCACGAACCCGCCCGCCACCACGCCGTGGTACGACCCGACGTACGCGGCTAGGATCGGACCGCATGCCACGCCTCCTGTCGTGAACCAATATACACATTAATTATCACTGTGCACCGAATTATCGATCCGCTTGTCAGTTGTCACTCTGTGGCTAGAATCGGACGGCACGCTACGCCTCCTGTCGTGAACCAATATACACATTATTATCACTGTGCACCGAATTATCGATCCGCTTGTCAGTTGTCACTCTGTGGCTAGGATCGGTCCGCATGCCACGCCTCCTGCCGATAACCAATATACACATTATTATCACTGTGCACCGAATTATCGATCCGCTATTCAGTTGTCACTCTGTGGCTAGGATCGGTCCGCATGCCACGCCTCCTGCCGTGAACCAATGTACACATTAATTACCACTGTGCACCGAATTATCGATCCGCTATTCAGTTGTCACTCTGTGGCTAGGATCGGTCCGCATGCCACGCCTCCTGCCGTGAACCAATGTACACATTAATTACCACTGTGCACCGAATTATCGATCCGCTATTCAGTTGTCACTCTGTGGCTAGGATCGGTCCGCATGCCACGCCTCCTGCCGTGAACCAATGTACACATTAATTACCACTGTGCACCGAATTATCGATCCGCTATTCAGTTGTCACTCTGTGGCTAGGATCGGTCCGCATGCCACGCCTCCTGCCGTGAACCAATGTACACATTAATTACCACTGTGCACCGAATTATCGATCCGCTATTCAGTTGTCACTCTGTGGCTAGGATCGGTCCGCATGCCACGCCTCCTGCCGTGAACCAATGTACACATTAATTACCACTGTGCACCGAATTATCGATCCGCTATTCAGTTGTCACTCTGTGGCTAGGATCGGTCCGCATGCCACGCCTCCTGCCGTGAACCAATGTACACATTAATTACCACTGTGCACCGAATTATCGATCCGCTTGTCTGTTGTCACTCTGTGGCTAGGATCGGACGGCACGCCACGCCTCCTGCCGTGAACCAATGTAGACATTAATTATCACCGTGCACCGAATAACCGTCAAAGCACATATTTAAACAAATCATCCATCTATCTGCTTTGTTCGTCCACTGCTGGACATAGGCTTTTCCGAAATTTCGCCGCTCTTGGCTGTCCTCTTGGAAGAAAGGCCAATACTCACACACGCTGGGCCGACGGGCTGGTGAGCGCGTTGCCGAAACAGTCGCACCAGTGACGCCGCTGTCCGTCACCAGTCTGTTTTATACAAGGGCCGGCGGCAATTGGGGGTGAATATATATACAGATCAGTTTTATCTTACCAATGAAATAATTCAGCAAATCGTTCTTCCCGCGCGCTATCTGCACCCCATTAGCGACGGCCGCGAAGGTAGCGCCCATGGCCGCCAGCGGCACGACGTGGAAGGCGTATCGTCTCATCACGTTGGGAAGACCGACGGCGTGCGAGTACATCAGCACATCGTATGTGCCCAGCACCATGCCTGCCATGGCTCCGTAGCGGGTTGTCACTGCCATCTGTTCATTTGCACATACCGTGCGACAAGGTATTGTTTTGGCGCGTGTAAGGTCACGTGATATTCATCCATTTATTACCCTGTTTCGTCCACTGCTGGACATAAGCTTTTCCAAGAGTTTGCCACTGTTGGCGGTCCCCCTGAAAGAAATGCCCATACTCACGCTGGGCAGGCAGGTTGGAGAGCGCGGTGCCGAAAACCTCCCATCACCAGTCTGTTTTATATAAGGGCTGGCAATTGGGGATGGATATACCGCCATCCGTCGGTTCCAGGCAATGGTAGGCCGCCTGGTTTTACCTGAGAGCTGTTCTCTAACTCAACTTCGGGAGCTTTGCGAACCACCGAACCGAATGTTAGATATAGTGTGACAAAAAATATATGCAACCGAATTTTTTGGGTTAATTCTGTCGGATCTTCAAAAATCGTAAATTCACTACTATGGAAAGTTCAATCATTTTGAAGCTAATAGATATCGTAAGGAAGTCTGTTTTTGCGTATGGTAAATTATTATCATCAGTTTTATCGGAGGGCTATATTTTTAGGTGTCTATTTCGTTCGGCTTGGATACGAACGAATCTTTTGCGTAGGCACCTCGTGTAAATTGTGGGTAGGGGGTAGGTATGCCGATTTCGTCTTTGTAGTCCCACCAAATGGACCCCCCACGGGTGGGTTTACGAAGACAAACATGCTTGGACGAATATTCGACATGCCTACAGATTTCTTTCAGGTCCGTGCCTTCAGATAATAAGGTTGATGAGGCGGATGATTTGCAAATTATGTTTATTTAAACCCGTCCAAAAGTACTTATCAGCTTCCGTACCATCATTCTCCGTGTATTTTTAATTTTCTTTAATTTATTTAAATGGGAAATGACTACACTTTTCGCAGGATTTTCGTACTTACAAGCCAAATCCTACAGGCAGGAGAATGGAAAAGCCAGCCAACAACAGCTCTACTGAATTCGTGAAACATACCTAAACTAATGTTATACGATATAAAACGGAACTCCAAACCTTTTTCGGTATATCGGTTCCTTCTGGAGTATCGTAATACCGGTAATAGCTATGCTTATCGCTGTATGGCTTACACGAACCCATTTTATATTACTTAAATAATCACGCAAGCAATATTATACCCGCCCGCCATATGTTTTTGACATTTTAAGTGTCATCTGTCATTGCACCAACCTCATATGCCAATATAAACTATGTACTTATTTAAAATTAAAAATATATCTCGTCAATGACCTCCTTTTTGATATAAAACCTAATTTCCGCCTGTACAGAGTGTAATTGCAAAATCAAGAATCCATTTATGGTATGAAAGTATACACGATTCTGAAGTCATTACGAGAAAAAAAATATACCTTGAATTTTCACCAAAAATTCCATCATTTTTCTAAGCTATGGCTACGCAGCTCACCGGCCTCCCCACACACCTAATTGCACCCCGCAACCCGCACCCCTCATCCGAGTGGCCAGCGACCAGTGAGTGTGTCCACGCGATTAGTGTATTTTGAGTAATGAAAATCGTCTTATTATGAGGTACTGGTACTTTATTTAGAGATCCCAGTATTTAAAATAATATCTTTACCGATAATACTAACACGCCCTTAAAGGATTCTTGCCTTTGCTTTTACACCCGGTATTATAATGGTACTAGCCTTTGCGGCTTTGCTTTGGGCTTTGCCCGTGGCTCCACTCGCGTTTATTCAATATCTGCCCCGTTTTCGGCTTGAGCGTTATTTTATGAACACCCCTTATGCCTTTACGTATGTTGACCAGGATCACTACGATGATAATTAAAAAAACGTATCCAAATCCGTTTAGTGGTTCTCGAGTTAAAACGGAACCTACACACAAACAGATAGACAGGCACAAAAATTCAAAATACTGTGGTTTCGGCCTCAGTAATTACGAATAATTTCCATTTCACTTGAAATTTTGCGTAAAAATTCGATTAATACAGACACGACTTTTTTACCACTTTATTATTAGAAGAGATGTTGTCCACAGTGACTACGGTTATAATAAAGAAAACTTTATCCAAATCCGTTGAGTGATTTTCGAGTTAAAATGAAAAATACATAATACAGACGGAAAAAAAGACGGACAGACAGACAAAAATAAAAAAACGGTGGTTTTTGCCTTAGTACGACATCAGTAACACATTTAATTTGAAATAAAAATAAAAATATGTAGGTACAGACACGACATTGTTTGTACTTTATTATTAGCATAGATAGTGTTAAGTATGGATATCATACTTATTGTCTATGTCCTTTCTTCTCTATAGATATTTGTGACACTGTTTTTTACGTCTGTCTAAATCTGGCTAAATATAATATCAAATTCGTATCTTCATTTTATTTAACTTAACATGGTAGCAGAGCGTAAACGAAGTAAGGAGAATTAATAAAAACCCCAGTTAAGAATAATAAAAATGTCGAGCACCAAAATCGACCCTCTTACTAGGGAAAACTATGACACTTGGGTGATACAGGCCGAAGCTATTCTCGTACGTCACAAACTATGGATATACGTTGAGACTCCCTTGCAAGCTGTTGCTAGCGAAGCTGATAAGGAAGGAGACAGGCAAGCGAAGTCTGAATTAATCTTAATAATCGCTCCTTCTGAACTAAAACAAATTAAAAACTGCAATACGGCTAAAGCATTATGGGATAAATTAAAAGATATTTATGCTAGTAAGGGACCTGCACGAAAAGCATCCCTATTAAAACAACTGATCCTGACAAAACTAGAAGGACACGACGTACGTGGTCATCTAAATAAATTCATGGACATTGTTGACAAATTAGCAGACATGCAAGTCGATATTAACGAGGACTTGTTATCAATCATGATGCTATACAGTCTCTCTTCTGATTATGAAAACTTCAGAGTCGCTATTGAATCACGAGACACTCTTCCAAAGCCAGATGAGCTTAAAACTAAAATAATTGAAGAATGTGAAGCACGTCATAGTCAAAACATGACCAATAACGATGAACCTGGATATTCTGGTCAAGAAGAAGCATTATATGTGGCATGTAAAATTTGCAAACAAAGAGGTAACATCTTTAAACGCAAAAATCACAAAATTTGTAGTACCTGCTGGAAGAAAAAGAATGAGAAGCCGAACAAACATAAAAACGATTCTCAAATGAACCATTTTGCTACTCAGTGTCTTCTCACACCAAACGAGAAACCTGAAAACAGCATTTGGGTCTTGGACAGCGGATGTACATCTCACATAACTTATGAACGAGATTTATTTAAGACCATGGAGAATGTTATATTTATTTGTAGCAGAGCGTGGTTACGATGCACGGATGTGGAATGAGAAGTGAGATGTAGGTTTTATTATGGATTGATTGAGATAACACATAGGTACAGCACAGTTAATATTTCCGTTTTATTTTGCACAATTTTCAGTATTTACTCGTTGACATTTTAAAAGAGAGAGATGACAAGTGATAATAATTTAGATAGACTTTCAACCATAAGTTTTCATTCTAGTGTCATGCAACCTTATTACTTTCCCTCACTAGCAGGAAATACTTTGCAGCCCCAAGTCAGCTCTGATTTTTACCAGTCTGGGTTTAGGAACTGCCTTTGTCAAAAGATCAGCTAACTGTTCAGCAGAGCTTGTTTTTTGAACGTTGATAAGTTCTTCTTGCACTGTCTCCCGAACGAAGAAATGTCGTACTCGGATATGTTTAGTCCGCTTGTGGAATTCGGGGTTATATGCAAGACGTATAGCAGCTTCATTATCTACCTTCAATATAGGTATTCCTTCCAGGACCGTTAATGAACTGAATATCCTTTGAAGCCACACTAGCTCACGTGCGCCTTCGCTTGCGGCTACAATCTCTGCTTCCGTTGTTGAGATTGCAACAGATGGTTGTCGTTGACTCAGCCATGAAACGGCACCTTGAGCAAACAAACAAATAACTCCTGTAGTGGAGCGTCCAGTCTGGTCATCACCGGCGTGATCTGCATCACTATAGCCATCTATTTTTCCACTGGTAATATTTGCGTTGTACATAATGCCGTAGGATACTGTTCCTTTTAGATAACGAAATATCCTTTTGACTCTTAACCAATCCGCTTCTGTTGGATTCTCCAACTTTCTTGATACTACCCCAACAGCATAAGCTATGTCGGGGCGTGTACCCGTCATGAGGTACGCGAGAGCACCTACAGCCTCACGATATGGGAATTTCTTCTCTTTAGGGACTCGATCTTCGACTTTCCCTGATTCTGAAGTCGGATTCCGGTCGATAGGCGTTGAGACTGGATTGCATTCTGACATACCGAAACGTTCTAAAATCTTTCTCGTGTACGACTCTTGGTTAATGAAAATAGAACCATCTTTCGAACGTGCAATTTCCAGACCTAGATAGTAGGATGCTTCCTTAGTCGTAATTTTAATCTTATCTCCCAATTCCTTGAAGAATTGGTTTGCTAGTTCTTCATCTGTTGTAGCCACGAGTCCGTCATCTACGTATAATGTGATCAGAATCTTCTTATCTCCCACATTCTTCGTAAATAAACAGCAGTCGGCCTCATTCTGAACGAAACCTTGGCTTAGCAGTATGTCTTCAAAACAAGAGTTCCAACATCGAGGGGCTTGTTTTAATCCATAAAGGCTTCGTTTTAGATGATAGACTTTGGTTGTGCCATCGCTGAATCCTTCTGGCTGCTTCATATAGATCTCTTCTTTTAGCTTGCCATTCAGAAATGCAGTTGACACATCAAATTGTGTGACATGCAATTTTTCTTCAGCACTGACACTTAACAAGGCTCTGATAGTTGCCATTCTCGCAACAGGACTGTAAGTTTGTTCGTAATCTATTCCTTTTATTTGTTTGAACCCTTTTACTACCAGCCTGGCCTTATATTTGTCAATAGTTCCATCTGGGTTGCGCTTAATTCTAAAAATCCATTTGCATGGAAGCGCTTTTCGATTGGAAGGTAGCTCACACAATGTCCAGACATCATTGTCTTTCAGAGACTTTAGTTCACTTCTCATGGCTTTCTGCCATTCAACACCGTCATGTCTCTTAATTGCTTCTTCGTATGTTACCGGGAAATCGTCAGAGCTGACGATGCATACGTAGTCTTCAAACTTCTTAGGACGTGCGGTATTTTGTCGGTCTCTTAAGTAATATCGAGAATCCGCTTCTTGCAGGGGCTCAATTACTTCTAATCGCTCATGTGCGTCGACAAACTCATCGTCACTATCATTATTGTATTTGCCCTCAGCTCTGATAGTTGGACCTTGATCCTCTTGAACTTGTTCTCCATTTGTTATATCTCCCTCTAGAACATGTTCAGGATTGTCTGGCTCTTGTACGGGAACATTTTCATTATCGTTTATGCCTGTTTCTCCCTCTGAATAAATAGGGAAATTTGTGGTAATCTTAAATTCGACGTCAGTTTTGAAAGTAAGATCCCTAGACCTCAATGTCTTGTGACCATCCCAGACACGATAACCATCATCATTCTCGTAGCCTATAAGAATGCCCTTAATAGCTTTCTTACTCATTTTATTCCGCTTTTGTTTGGGAATATGGGCATAGCATTCACTCCCGATTATCTTGAGATGACTAATCTTGGGTTTCTTGTCATGCCATAGCTCGTAAGGCACCTTGTCCTCCACTCTAGTGGGACCTGTCCTGTTGAGTACGTAAGCAGTTGTATTGATCAATTCAGCCCAGAGTACTTGTGGCATTTCCCTTCTTGCATACATTATCGATCTGGCAGCTTCTACCAAAGTGCGGTTTTCTCGCTCACTACAGCCATTCTGTTCTGGCGTGTAAGGCATCGTCAATCGGTGTTGAATTCCGTGTTTCTGTAGTATCTTACGAACAGCCGCATTGTCGAATTCGCCTCCATTATCACTTAATAATGTTTTTATAGTATGGCCAGCATTTTTCGCTTCTTGTAGCATTTGCAGAAGTTTGTCTTTCACTTCCGACTTCTCTTTGATAAAATAAACAAATCGATAACTCGAATAGTCGTCCTTGAAAAGTACAAAGTACTGGTACTTCGAGATGCTTTTTGCAAAGGGACCACAAACATCGGTGTGTATCAGCTCTCCAGCTGCTGTTGCTCTTTCCCTTGTTCCAAACGGTTTTCTATGTGACTTTCCATATATGCAGCCTTCACACTTTACTTTTTCTGGACTTAGTTGAATGCCTAACTCACGCTTTACCACGCGAATGACATGTCTCTTGTCTTGATGAGCAAATCGTTCATGGTATAGCTGCAGCATATTCGAGCCTGTCACAGCATTGACTTCTATTGTCACTTGCTTTGTTGGAATGACTGTCTTCATATCCAACTTGTACAGTCCACCATGCGGGACTCTTCTCCCAACAACCCTAGTCGTGCCTGCTATGTCTAGTTTGCACTCTCTAGTCGTCGACATAAAGATGCTGTTCTGCATCTTATCTTGCGCTGCTAATGGCGAAAATAGATTTTTTGTTAGCGATGGTACTAACCACACATCGTTGAGGGTTATTTTCTCCTTGTGTTCACCGACATTTGATTCAACCACTACGGAACCCTTTCCCAACGCAGGTATGATAGTTCCGTCTGCCGTTGTTACGGTGTGATCTGAGTCAAATTCATGAAAAGCGTTGAAAACATTCCTCCTTACTGCAATGTGCGTTGTTGCTCCATTGTCGACATACCAGTTTTCTTGGTCTTGGATTTGACTGATTGAGCATGCATTTACCATCAACGAAATTTGTTGTACTTGTTTGGACTTCGACCCAGAAGATGAGGTGCTTGGTTTAGGTGGCCTCCCATCCTTAATCCACTTCTTACACTTGCGTACTCTATGTCCTTTTCCAGAACAATAGTTGCATATCAACTGGTCATCGTTCTTATGCGTATTTTGTCCATATATGGGCGTAGTCACTAGTGTTTCCTCTTGTGAGTTCTCTTGACTACCCAGATCTCTCTCAAATGTGCAGAGGTGACTCGTCAAACTATCGATAGTTCTTTCGGACTGCTTCAGCATTAGCCAGCTCGATTTGAAATTGAAGAATCTATCATCAAGTGTATCCAAAACTTTACAAATCAGAAGGAGTTCAGGTAGCTTCGCCGTTGTGTCAGTTTTTGATACTTCAACTTTTAAATCGTTCCATAAATTCTTTAACTTTGACATATGAGTAGGTATATCGTCCTCTTTGTTATGTTGCAGTCCAAAGAATTTTAGACACAAATTATAGGCTCTATCATCTGTTTGTCCATCAAAAAGTCTGTGGAGCTCTTGCCAAACCTCGTTTGCCGTTCTGTACCTCATAACTTTTTGTAGTGTTTCCTCTGTCATATTGGTGGTCAGCATCAGCAGAGCGCCGCTTTCAGTCCTCCTATACTTTGCCATTGCGGCGTTATAGGCGCTAGTCGCAGCGTCACCTCCTTCCGCAGCAAGTATTGGTCTTTGAAGTTTCCCTTGGACAGCATCTAAGGCACCTTCTGTACCTTCTAGCATTATAGAAATTTTGTACTTCCATGTTGACCAATTTTTCTTGCCTTCAAGTTTCCCAATATCTATTTTTGTTGAAAAATCCATTGTTACCCTATTCTCTTCTTCTTGTGGGGCACAGAACCTGTTATATTTATTTGTAGCAGAGCGTGGTTACGATGCACGGATGTGGAATGAGAAGTGAGATGTAGGTTTTATTATGGATTGATTGAGATAACACATAGGTACAGCACAGTTAATATTTCCGTTTTATTTTGCACAATTTTTAGTATTTACTCGTTGACACTTTAAAAGAGAGAGATGACAAGTGATAATAATTTAGATAGACTTTCAACCATAAGTTTTCATTCTAGTGTCATGCAACCTTATTAGAGAAAACGTCCAGAAAACTAAACTTCGCAACTGAAGAATACAAAGCAGAAATTAAGGGAACAGGTACAGTGTCCTTTGTAACGAAAAACGGTGATGGCTTGGCGCTCACACATTTAAAAGATACGCTGTACGTACCTAGTTTATGCACTAACCTGCTGTCCGTCAGCAAGATGACAGATGCTGGCTGCTCTGTCCTCTTTACCAAAAATAAAGCGACGGTTAACAATCCTAAAGCTGGAATAACTCTCACCGCACTTAAGCAAGCAGATGGTCTTTACTACATTAAACCTGATAAATGCGAGCGCATCAATCTGGCCATTGATAATGATGAAACTGTTCCGAAAACAGCAAAGAAATCATCAAACATCAATGACTGGCACAGAAAACTTGGTCACATGAACGCCAAAGATCTAAAAGTTGCACTCAAAAATAACAACTTACTTGGACTGAACTTCGATGCATCTGAAACCTTGGATGAGTGCGAAGCCTGCATACAGGGGAAATTACACAGAACGCCAGCCCCTCAGGAGACCACCAACCAAAGAACAACAGAGCGCTTGGAAATTGTCCACAGTGACGTGTGTGGACCGATACAAATGCCCACACTAAACGGAAATAAGTACTTTGTTACTTTCATTGATGACTACAGCCGATATAGTCATGTTTATGTTATCAAAAACAAAAGCGAAGTCTTGGAAAAGTTCAAAGAGTACAAGGAAATAGCGGAAACTTTCACTGGCAACAAAATCAAGTTCCTACAATCAGATAATGGCCCTGAATATGTGAACAAGGAATTTGATGAATATTTAAAACGTTGCGGGATACAGCGAAGACTCACCGTACCCTACACCCCGAGCCAGAACGGAATTGCTGAACGGAAGAACCGTACTCTCGTGGAGAAAGCAAGAGCATTGATGATTGATGCCAAAACACCATTAAAATTCTGGGGCGAAGCAGTGTTGACTGCCAACTATTTATCAAATAGAAACATAAACAGCGCCATTCAGAATCAAACACCATTCGAACGATGGGTTGGAAGAAAACCATGTATTAATCATTTGTACGTATTCGGTTGCAAGGCTTATGTTCTAAAAAGAGGCACCAATGGTCACAAATTTGCACCAAAAGCAATTCCTGGCATGTTTGTGGGATATTCCGAAAAATCGAAAGCTTTCAGAATCTTCATACCCTCGAAGAAAATAATTATTATTGCAAAAGATATTCGTGTGATGAAGAATATGTTCTACGATGAACAAAACAAAAATGAACTCTCGACACTTTTCAACGATGTTGGAGTTCCACACAAACAGACAAAACAAACGTCATTGCAACAAACACCACGCAAGCAAGTGGCTATTGAACTTGACGTTTATGAAGAAGGAGATGATCAGCAAGTAAGCATTCGTGACACAGATGATCAATACAATGATGAACTGTTGCAACAAAATTTGGTTGACAGTACTAGAAACGTTCAACAAGCAGAATCATCAAATTCTAAAAGTGACTGCGGATCCTTTTCTGGTTCTCACGACGTTGATAGTGATGTTGAACCTGCACACAATGCAAATGTTGAAGAAAACGCAATTCTTGAAACGAGCTCTTTGAGAGACAGGTCAAAAATTACAATTCCTAAACGCTACGATGATTTTATTTTGGCAGCAGCTGAAGAAATCGAAAATCTTTACAAGCCTAAGGAACCTGTAACTTTTAAAGAAGCAATGCAATCTCCTGATAAAGAAAAATGGCAAGAAGCCATGAAAAATGAAATAACTGCACTGAACGACAACCAAACTTGGGATCTGGTTAATCTACCCAAAGGACGGAAAGCCCTGCCTAGCAAATGGGTGTATAAAGTAAAAACAAACCCTGATGGTTCCATCGAGAAGTATAAAGCTAGAATGGTAATTAAAGGTTACTCTCAGAGACCTGGAGTAGATTACGACAAAACATTCAGTCCAGTTGTTCGTCTAAGCACTATACGAGCAATACTAGCCATAGCTGCTCGAGAAAATCTAAAACTTTGTCAGTTTGATGTGTCAACCGCTTTCCTAAACGGCACAGTAAAAGAAGACATTTTCATGAAACAGCCTGAAGGCTATGAGGATGGCACAAAAAGAGTTTGCAAACTGAAACGCAGTCTCTATGGACTCAAACAAGCACCGCTTTGCTGGAACACATGCATTGCTGACTTCTTGGAAAAATCTGATTTCCAACAGAGCGAGGCGGATCCATGCTTATATGTTCGTATTAGAGGTCAATCCAAAGTATTTATTGGACTTTATGTTGACGACGGACTTTTAGCCTACAACACAACTACAGCAGGAGATGAGTTTATCAAGGAATTGCAAGCAAGATTCAAGATAACTACCAAACCTGCATCTTATTTTCTTGGAATGGAAATTAACGTACGCAAAGACCAAACCATTACACTATGTCAAAAGGCATACACAATGAAAGTTTTAGAAAAATATGGTATGTCCAACTGTAAACCAGCACCGACGCCCTTCGTCAAAGATAATGAGTTGGGAGTAGAAGAGAATATCAACACAAACTTCCCATACAGACAAGCTGTTGGTGCTTTGGCATATTTATCAGTAGGCACAAGGCCTGATATATCGTATGCTGTTGGTGTTGCATCTAGAAACCTCGGAGAACCTAGAAAGAAAGATGTACTGTTGGTAAAACGCATCTTCCGGTACTTGAAAGGGACCCAACATACTGGGCTAACCTTCACAAAATTGTCACCTCCACACTTAGTCTGCTTCAGCGACGCAGATCATGCAGGAGACCCCACTACTGGAAGATCGACAACTGGAATGGTGTGCTTATTTTCTGGAGCTGCTATTAGCTGGAGAAGCCA
The DNA here is from genome assembly GCA_910592155.1 of Ypsolopha scabrella. Taxonomy (NCBI): domain Eukaryota; kingdom Metazoa; phylum Arthropoda; class Insecta; order Lepidoptera; family Ypsolophidae; genus Ypsolopha; species Ypsolopha scabrella. The sequence continues at coordinate 4,078,812 of OU342978.1, forward strand.
AAAGCAAACAACGGTCTCTATTTCCTCGACTGAAGCGGAAATCATAGCAGCTAGTGAATCTGCACAAGAGATTTTATGGTTGAATCGCCTGCTTAGCAATCTAATCACCCCTGAAACACCAGTGTTGAACCTGGACAACGAATCAGCTATAAAACTTGCACACAATCCAAAATATGAATACCACAAGCGCACCAAACACATCAAGATCAAACATTTTTTCGTAAGAGAATGTGTTAGCAATGGAGACTTGACTATCAAGCAAGTTTCCTCGGAGATGCAGTTAGCAGATATGCTCACTAAACCGTTGTTCGGCCCCAGACTTAAAGATCTAAGTTTCAGAATGGGACTAAAGAATTTATCATTAAATTCTTAAAATCTGCAGGGGATGTTAAGTATGGATATCATACTTATTGTCTATGTCCTTTCTTCTCTATAGATATTTGTGACACTGTTTTTTACGTCTGTCTAAATCTGGCTAAATATAATATCAAATTCGTATCTTCATTTTATTTAACTTAACAGATAGTTACGTAAATTTTGGTTTTCATGAAAATTATTTTAGATGTGACTGCCTCTGTAGATGTAGAGTGGTAGAGCGATGCCCTGCTCATCCGGAGATCGTGGATTCAATCCCCATGGTCCACATTAATTTGTATACGGTCTGTGTCTGTGTTTTCACGTGATACCCGGCGGACACCTCTGACCCACACTTTCGTCAGGTTCCGACACTGACAGCAGGATAGCGTATACAAGTTTCAAAGCGTGCGACAGAGATGGCATTAGAACCCGTGTCGAGACCCCTAATTTATGAACGCAGCCCTGAGGGCGTACGCTGCGTCAGGCGTGGTCGCGCGACGTGGACTCGCTGCGTACCACAATACGCGTCGCGTGGCGGCGAGTACTTCGATTGAGAGTGTGACGGTCGCGCATGTGTCGGTGAACTGATGGATTATTTAATCCTATACTATTTGTCAAATAGCGGCTAAGACTAAATTTCGTAAAACAAACACGCCCGAGCGAAACGCGCCGCGCGATCGCTAGCTAGCGGTGCTCTTGTATTTTGCTGAATTTAATAAGCGTACGCGACTACGCGCCGTCATCACGCCTGACGCAGCGTACGGCCTGGAAGTGCATTTTTGAATCATTCGAATTTCAATTCGCATACGAATACAATCTAATTTTAAGTTTTCGTATGCGAATTGAAATTCGAATGATTCAAAAATACACTCCCTGACTCAGCGATTCATGCAGAGGCGATGTATTCCGGTGTTTTCTCCAACTGATTCCAGGTCTGAAACCGTTGAGGCCGCTGTCGGAGCTGTTTGACCTGGTGCGGCCTCCCCCCGAGAGGGGCGCGGCTCTGCAGATACATTCCACTCCCTTCGGTAACGAGGTTAGTTCTCAGCAGACAGATTACAAATACAAATACAAAATCACTTTATTGCATGAAAGAACATTACAAAAGACGTTAATAAAAAATAATCATTTCGAAAACACAAAGACGACAGGAGGCACGTCGTGCCGGAAGTCTATTGTAAATGAAATAGTTATCGAAAACCAATCATTCTGCTGCTTAAAAATCAAATAAAAATAACTTCTAATTTTACTTTACAAAAAGTGAAACATAAGTAAAGATAAGTTTTCTTGCTTGTTATTTAAGATTGCTTTGCTTGTATCGCTTGCTTGTTGCATGTTTTTATGCGGGCGGGCGGGCGGTGCACGAGTCTGCATTTTGAATAGCACGACAAGAATTGTTTAGAGCAATATTGCAAATTATATTCATATATCCTTTACTTAGTGATGGACTTCCGCAAGGTAACGCCTATTTCAATTAATCAAAAAGTGAAACATTTTTTTAGTCAAATCAAAACAAACATGACCGACAAACTTAACAAAGTTCCTTAAGAAAATTCATATGTCAGACGTGACAAATAAGAAGACCCCTTTCTTAGTGAAATGAATAAATGACTAAATACGAAAATGCCTTAATCCGTGAATTTCATGAAAAGAACTTTATTCAGGCACAAAATATATAAGGTCCTACAAAAATAAGTGAAAATAATTCTAGGGTAGATCTGTATCTGTCGTTAACTGATCAAATTTCAGATGAAGAAAAAATTTTTTGCTCAAATAATTTTTTCACTTTCCGGTACAAAGTGGTTTCGTCCACTGCTGGACATAGGCCTTTCCAGGATTTCGCCACTCTTGGCGGTCCTCCTGGAAGAAATGCCCGTACTCACACACGCTGGGCAGGCGGGTTGGTGAGCGCGGTGCCGAAGCCCTTGCACCAGTGACGCCGCTGCCCGTCACCAGTCTGTTTTATATAAGGCCCGGCAATTTGGGATGGATATACCGCCATCCATCGGTCCCAGGCAATGGTGGGCCGCCTGGTTTTGCCTGGCACAGCCTGGTGATATACCCAGGGTATATCCATCCCCAATTGCCAGCCCTTATATAAATAGAAGACAGGTGACGAGTGGTTTTGTCGCTACGCTCACCAACCGGCCTGCCCAGTGTGTGTGAGTATGAGCATTTCTTCCAGAAAGACCGCCAAGAGTGGCGAAGTCTTGGTATGTCCAGCAGTGGACGAGCCAGGCCGTTGGATACTAAATGATACGAAGTGGCAACAATGACGAGCATCAACAATATACGTGTGTCACCAGGTGTTTCTGAACGCGGTGACGCGAGGGTCGATCTGCGGCGTGGTGGGACAGCGGCCGTCGCTGCTGCTCACTGACGCAGCCACCGCGCTCGGCTCGGAAGGCGGACCCATATTCACTGATGGAGATAAGTAAGTCCCGTTATGTACACTTGAAGTGCAGCAGCTATCGATACGACGCCGCACACACGGCAATATCCACTATGTAGGTTGACAAAAAACGTAGATATGTTTTTTCTATAATTATTTTCAGAAATGCACTGGGGCTAATCACATCACACTAATATTATAAATGCGAAAGTTTGTGTGTGTGTGTGTGTATGTTTGTTACTCTTTCACGCTGAAACGGCTGAACGGATTTGGACGAGATTTAGAATGGATATAGCTTATACCCTAGCTTAAAACATAGGCTACTTTTTATCCCGGAAAAAAGCATGTCGTTAAACCGAGTAACACGCGGGCGGAGCCGCGGGAAAAAGCTAGTTCTAAATAAATATAAAAAAATGAGTTTTAAATAATGTACTGTAATTTATTTTGTACCAAAATAATTTTCTCTAAGGTTCTCATCAGCTTACTGAAATAAGTTATGATGAAACTATATAACGTAGACTTAGGTATGTGTAGTAGTTATTTTTTATTTTGTTTAAATATTTAAATTCGGTACGAACACCTGTAAAGCAAAACAATTATAAAAAATCCGGACAAGTGCGAGTCGGACTCGCCCACCGCGGCTTCGTTAAAGACTATATTTTTTGTGATTTGATTACAAATGTATAGTTTTCATATTTTTCCCTATAATTGTATAATTGTATAACGTGGCAAATTTCATAGATCTAGGTCATCGGAAAATACCCTATAAATTTTGATTCCGTATATACGTTTTTTGCGGCATAAACGGCAGTATCTTTTTTTCAAGAAGTGTGATTTTTTCACAGCTTTAAGAGACTGTAGAACTGATCGTATTCAAATTGATTGTCATATGGCTATTCGGCTAAGCAAATTAGCCCGTTTGACAATTGAAATCGTACATTTTTGGCTGTCAAATAAATACAACATGGTTGACAACCATGTACGATTTAATTTGTCAAACGGGCCTTTTTGCTTAGCCGAATAGTCATATTACAATCGAATTTGAATACGATTGGCATATACAATTGCACCTCTGAGTATTCGAATATGGTTATAATTTCAATTTGATACATCCACGCGTTCCCGAGATAAAGGGTCTTGACAGCTCCGGTTTTCCCTCTTGAGGTACGGAACCCTAAAAATAACTGTAATATTTTCCAGAAAGGAGTTGATCGGGTGTGTAGTGTGCAGCGTGTCGTGGTGGCGCGGCGAGTGGGTCGGACTGACGCTCGCGGCGCCCCTCACCTCTGTGCTGGCTGCCAAGTTGAGGGTCAACTCGCCGAGACCTGCCGTCTCCCCGCACCCCCTCTATCACAACATACTTAGTAAGTTATACAAAGGAGTTGATCGGGTGTGTAGTGTGCAGCGTGTCGTGGTGGCGCGGCGAGTGGGTCGGACTGACGCTCGCGGCGCCCCTCACCTCTGTGCTGGCTGCCAAGTTGAGGGTCAACTCGCCGAGACCTGCCGTCTCCCCGCACCCCCTCTATCACAACATACTTAGTAAGTTATACAAAGGAGTTGATCGGGTGTGTAGTGTGCAGCGTGTCGTGGTGGCGCGGCGAGTGGGTCGGACTGACGCTCGCGGCGCCCCTCACCTCTGTGCTGGCTGCCAAGTTGAGGGTCAACTCGCCGAGACCTGCCGTCTCCCCGCACCCCCTCTATCACAACATACTTAGTAAGTTATACAAAGGAGTTGATCGGGTGTGTAGTGTGCAGCGTGTCGTGGTGGCGCGGCGAGTGGGTCGGACTGACGCTCGCGGCGCCCCTCACCTCTGTGCTGGCTGCCAAGTTGAGGGTCAACTCGCCGAGACCTGCCGTCTCCCCGCACCCCCTCTATCACAACATACTTAGTAAGTTATACAAAGGAGTTGATCGGGTGTGTAGTGTGCAGCGTGTCGTGGTGGCGCGGCGAGTGGGTCGGACTGACGCTCGCGGCGCCCCTCACCTCTGTGCTGGCTGCCAAGTTGAGGGTCAACTCGCCGAGACCTGCCGTCTCCCCGCACCCCCTCTATCACAACATACTTAGTAAGTTATACAAAGGAGTTGATCGGGTGTGTAGTGTGCAGCGTGTCGTGGTGGCGCGGCGAGTGGGTCGGACTGACGCTCGCAGCGCCCCTCACCTCTGTGCTGGCTGCCAAGTTGAGGGTCAACTCGCCGAGACCTGCCGTCTCCCCGCACCCCCTCTATCACAACATACTTAGTAAGTTATACAAAGGAGTTGATCGGGTGTGTAGTGTGCAGCGTGTCGTGGTGGCGCGGCGAGTGGGTCGGACTGACGCTCGCGGCGCCCCTCACCTCTGTGCTGGCTGCCAAGTTGAGGGTCAACTCGCCGAGACCTGCCGTCTCCCCGCACCCCCTCTATCACAACATACTTAGTAAGTTATACAAAGGAGTTGATCGGGTGTGTAGTGTGCAGCGTGTCGTGGTGGCGCGGCGAGTGGGTCGGACTGACGCTCGCAGCGCCCCTCACCTCTGTGCTGGCTGCCAAGTTGAGGGTCAACTCGCCGAGACCTGCCGTCTCCCCGCACCCCCTCTATCACAACATACTTAGTAAGTTATACAAAGGAGTTGATCGGGTGTGTAGTGTGCAGCGTGTCGTGGTGGCGCGGCGAGTGGGTCGGACTGACGCTCGCGGCGCCCCTCACCTCTGTGCTGGCTGCCAAGTTGAGGGTCAACTCGCCGAGACCTGCCGTCTCCCCGCACCCCCTCTATCACAACATACTTAGTAAGTTATACAAAGGAGTTGATCGGGTGTGTAGTGTGCAGCGTGTCGTGGTGGCGCGGCGAGTGGGTCGGACTGACGCTCGCAGCGCCCCTCACCTCTGTGCTGGCTGCCAAGTTGAGGGTCAACTCGCCGAGACCTGCCGTCTCCCCGCACCCCCTCTATCACAACATACTTAGTAAGTTATACAAAGGAGTTGATCGGGTGTGTAGTGTGCAGCGTGTCGTGGTGGCGCGGCGAGTGGGTCGGACTTACGCTCGCGGCGCCCCTCACCTCTGTGCTGGCTGCCAAGTTGAGGGTCAACTCGCCGAGACCTGCCGTCTCCCCGCACCCCCTCTATCACAACATACTTAGTAAGTTATACAAAGGAGTTGATCGGGTGTGTAGTGTGCAGCGTGTCGTGGTGGCGCGGCGAGTGGGTCGGACTGACGCTCGCGGCGCCCCTCACCTCTGTGCTGGCTGCCAAGTTGAGGGTCAACTCGCCGAGACCTGCCGTCTCCCCGCACCCCCTCTATCACAACATACTTAGTAAGTTATACAAAGGAGTTGATCGGGTGTGTAGTGTGCAGCGTGTCGTGGTGGCGCGGCGAGTGGGTCGGACTGACGCTCGCGGCGCCCCTCACCTCTGTGCTGGCTGCCAAGTTGAGGGTCAACTCGCCGAGACCTGCCGTCTCCCCGCACCCCCTCTATCACAACATACTTAGTAAGTTATACAAAGGAGTTGATCGGGTGTGTAGTGTGCAGCGTGTCGTGGTGGCGCGGCGAGTGGGTCGGACTGACGCTCGCGGCGCCCCTCACCTCTGTGCTGGCTGCCAAGTTGAGGGTCAACTCGCCGAGACCTGCCGTCTCCCCGCACCCCCTCTATCACAACATACTTAGTAAGTTATACAAAGGAGTTGATCGGGTGTGTAGTGTGCAGCGTGTCGTGGTGGCGCGGCGAGTGGGTCGGACTGACGCTCGCGGCGCCCCTCACCTCTGTGCTGGCTGCCAAGTTGAGGGTCAACTCGCCGAGACCTGCCGTCTCCCCGCACCCCCTCTATCACAACATACTTAGTAAGTTATATATAGGAGTTGATCGGGTGTGTAGTGTGCAGAGTGTCGTGGTGGCGCGGCGAGTGGGTCGGACTGACGCTCGCAGCGCCCCTCACCTCTGTGCTGGCTGCCAAGTTGAGGGTCAACTCGCCGAGACCTGCCGTCTCCCCGCACCCCCTCTATCACAACATACTTAGTAAGTTATACAAAGGAGTTGATCGGGTGTGTAGTGTGCAGCGTGTCGTGGTGGCGCGGCGAGTGGGTCGGACTGACGCTCGCAGCGCCCCTCACCTCTGTGCTGGCTGCCAAGTTGAGGGTCAACTCGCCGAGACCTGCCGTCTCCCCGCACCCCCTCTATCACAACATACTTAGTAAGTTATACAAAGGAGTTGATCGGGTGTGTAGTGTGCAGCGTGTCGTGGTGGCGCGGCGAGTGGGTCGGACTGACGCTCGCGGCGCCCCTCACCTCTGTGCTGGCTGCCAAGTTGAGGGTCAACTCGCCGAGACCTGCCGTCTCCCCGCACCCCCTCTATCACAACATACTTAGTAAGTTATACAAAGGAGTTGATCGGGTGTGTAGTGTGCAGCGTGTCGTGGTGGCGCGGCGAGTGGGTCGGACTGACGCTCGCGGCGCCCCTCACCTCTGTGCTGGCTGCCAAGTTGAGGGTCAACTCGCCGAGACCTGCCGTCTCCCCGCACCCCCTCTATCACAACATACTTAGTAAGTTATATATAGGAGTTGATCGGGTGTGTAGTGTGCAGAGTGTCGTGGTGGCGCGGCGAGTGGGTCGGACTGACGCTCGCAGCGCCCCTCACCTCTGTGCTGGCTGCCAAGTTGAGGGTCAACTCGCCGAGACCTGCCGTCTCCCCGCACCCCCTCTATCACAACATACTTAGTAAGTTATACAAAGGAGTTGATCGGGTGTGTAGTGTGCAGCGTGTCGTGGTGGCGCGGCGAGTGGGTCGGACTGACGCTCGCAGCGCCCCTCACCTCTGTGCTGGCTGCCAAGTTGAGGGTCAACTCGCCGAGACCTGCCGTCTCCCCGCACCCCCTCTATCACAACATACTTAGTAAGTTATACAAAGGAGTTGATCGGGTGTGTAGTGTGCAGCGTGTCGTGGTGGCGCGGCGAGTGGGTCGGACTGACGCTCGCAGCGCCCCTCACCTCTGTGCTGGCTGCCAAGTTGAGGGTCAACTCGCCGAGACCTGCCGTCTCCCCGCACCCCCTCTATCACAACATACTTAGTAAGTTATACAAAGGAGTTGATCGGGTGTGTAGTGTGCAGCGTGTCGTGGTGGCGCGGCGAGTGGGTCGGACTGACGCTCGCAGCGCCCCTCACCTCTGTGCTGGCTGCCAAGTTGAGGGTCAACTCGCCGAGACCTGCCGTCTCCCCGCACCCCCTCTATCACAACATACTTAGTAAGTTATACAAAGGAGTTGATCGGGTGTGTAGTGTGCAGCGTGTCGTGGTGGCGCGGCGAGTGGGTCGGACTGACGCTCGCAGCGCCCCTCACCTCTGTGCTGGCTGCCAAGTTGAGGGTCAACTCGCCGAGACCTGCCGTCTCCCCGCACCCCCTCTATCACAACATACTTAGTAAGTTATACAAAGGAGTTGATCGGGTGTGTAGTGTGCAGCGTGTCGTGGTGGCGCGGCGAGTGGGTCGGACTGACGCTCGCGGCGCCCCTCACCTCTGTGCTGGCTGCCAAGTTGAGGGTCAACTCGCCGAGACCTGCCGTCTCCCCGCACCCCCTCTATCACAACATACTTAGTAAGTTATACAAAGGAGTTGATCGGGTGTGTAGTGTGCAGCGTGTCGTGGTGGCGCGGCGAGTGGGTCGGACTGACGCTCGCAGCGCCCCTCACCTCTGTGCTGGCTGCCAAGTTGAGGGTCAACTCGCCGAGACCTGCCGTCTCCCCGCACCCCCTCTATCACAACATACTTAGTAAGTTATATATAGGAGTTGATCGGGTGTGTAGTGTGCAGAGTGTCGTGGTGGCGCGGCGAGTGGGTCGGACTGACGCTCGCAGCGCCCCTCACCTCTGTGCTGGCTGCCAAGTTGAGGGTCAACTCGCCGAGACCTGCCGTCTCCCCGCACCCCCTCTATCACAACATACTTAGTAAGTTATACAAAGGAGTTGATCGGGTGTGTAGTGTGCAGCGTGTCGTGGTGGCGCGGCGAGTGGGTCGGACTGACGCTCGCAGCGCCCCTCACCTCTGTGCTGGCTGCCAAGTTGAGGGTCAACTCGCCGAGACCTGCCGTCTCCCCGCACCCCCTCTATCACAACATACTTAGTAAGTTATACAAAGGAGTTGATCGGGTGTGTAGTGTGCAGCGTGTCGTGGTGGCGCGGCGAGTGGGTCGGACTGACGCTCGCAGCGCCCCTCACCTCTGTGCTGGCTGCCAAGTTGAGGGTCAACTCGCCGAGACCTGCCGTCTCCCCGCACCCCCTCTATCACAACATACTTAGTAAGTTATACAAAGGAGTTGATCGGGTGTGTAGTGTGCAGCGTGTCGTGGTGGCGCGGCGAGTGGGTCGGACTGACGCTCGCAGCGCCCCTCACCTCTGTGCTGGCTGCCAAGTTGAGGGTCAACTCGCCGAGACCTGCCGTCTCCCCGCACCCCCTCTATCACAACATACTTAGTAAGTTATACAAAGGAGTTGATCGGGTGTGTAGTGTGCAGCGTGTCGTGGTGGCGCGGCGAGTGGGTCGGACTGACGCTCGCAGCGCCCCTCACCTCTGTGCTGGCTGCCAAGTTGAGGGTCAACTCGCCGAGACCTGCCGTCTCCCCGCACCCCCTCTATCACAACATACTTAGTAAGTTATACAAAGGAGTTGATCGGGTGTGTAGTGTGCAGCGTGTCGTGGTGGCGCGGCGAGTGGGTCGGACTGACGCTCGCGGCGCCCCTCACCTCTGTGCTGGCTGCCAAGTTGAGGGTCAACTCGCCGAGACCTGCCGTCTCCCCGCACCCCCTCTATCACAACATACTTAGTAAGTTATATATAGGAGTTGATCGGGTGTGTAGTGTGCAGAGTGTCGTGGTGGCGCGGCGAGTGGGTTGGACTGACGCTCGCAGCGCCCCTCACCTCTGTGCTGGCTGCCAAGTTGAGGGTCAACTCGCCGAGACCTGCCGTCTCCCCGCACCCCCTCTATCACAACATACTTAGTAAGTTATACAAAGGAGTTGATCGGGTGTGTAGTGTGCAGCGTGTCGTGGTGGCGCGGCGAGTGGGTCGGACTGACGCTCGCAGCGCCCCTCACCTCTGTGCTGGCTGCCAAGTTGAGGGTCAACTCGCCGAGACCTGCCGTCTCCCCGCACCCCCTCTATCACAACATACTTAGTAAGTTATACAAAGGAGTTGATCGGGTGTGTAGTGTGCAGCGTGTCGTGGTGGCGCGGCGAGTGGGTCGGACTGACGCTCGCAGCGCCCCTCACCTCTGTGCTGGCTGCCAAGTTGAGGGTCAACTCGCCGAGACCTGCCGTCTCCCCGCACCCCCTCTATCACAACATACTTAGTAAGTTATACAAAGGAGTTGATCGGGTGTGTAGTGTGCAGAGTGTCGTGGTGGCGCGGCGAGTGGGTCGGACTGACGCTCGCAGCGCCCCTCACCTCTGTGCTGGCTGCCAAGTTGAGGGTCAACTCGCCGAGACCTGCCGTCTCCCCGCACCCCCTCTATCACAACATACTTAGTAAGTTATACAAAGGAGTTGATCGGGTGTGTAGTGTGCAGCGTGTCGTGGTGGCGCGGCGAGTGGGTCGGACTGACGCTCGCAGCGCCCCTCACCTCTGTGCTGGCTGCCAAGTTGAGGGTCAACTCGCCGAGACCTGCCGTCTCCCCGCACCCCCTCTATCACAACATACTTAGTAAGTTATACAAAGGAGTTGATCGGGTGTGTAGTGTGCAGCGTGTCGTGGTGGCGCGGCGAGTGGGTCGGACTGACGCTCGCGGCGCCCCTCACCTCTGTGCTGGCTGCCAAGTTGAGGGTCAACTCGCCGAGACCTGCCGTCTCCCCGCACCCCCTCTATCACAACATACTTAGTAAGTTATACAAAGGAGTTGATCGGGTGTGTAGTGTGCAGCGTGTCGTGGTGGCGCGGCGAGTGGGTCGGCCTGACGCTCGCAGCGCCCCTCACCTCTGTGCTGGCTGCCAAGTTGAGGGTTAACTCGCCGAGACCTGCCGTCTCCCCGCACCCCCTCTATCACAACATACTTAGTAAGTTATACAAAGGAGTTGATCGGGTGTGTAGTGTGCAGCGTGTCGTGGTGGCGCGGCGAGTGGGTCGGACTGACGCTCGCGGCGCCCCTCACCTCTGTGCTGGCTGCCAAGTTGAGGGTCAACTCGCCGAGACCTGCCGTCTCCCCGCACCCCCTCTATCACAACATACTTAGTAAGTTATATATAGGAGTTGATCGGGTGTGTAGTGTGCAGAGTGTCGTGGTGGCGCGGCGAGTGGGTCGGACTGACGCTCGCAGCGCCCCTCACCTCTGTGCTGGCTGCCAAGTTGAGGGTCAACTCGCCGAGACCTGCCGTCTCCCCGCACTCCCTCTATCACAACATACTTAGTAAGTTATACAAAGGAGTTGATCGGGTGTGTAGTGTGCAGCGTGTCGTGGTGGCGCGGCGAGTGGGTCGGACTGACGCTCGCAGCGCCCCTCACCTCTGTGCTGGCTGCCAAGTTGAGGGTCAACTCGCCGAGACCTGCCGTCTCCCCGCACCCCCTCTATCACAACATACTTAGTAAGTTATACAAAGGAGTTGATCGGGTGTGTAGTGTGCAGCGTGTCGTGGTGGCGCGGTGAGTGGGTCGGACTGACGCTCGCGGCGCCCCTCACCTCTGTGCTGGCTGCCAAGTTGAGGGTCAACTCGCCGAGACCTGCCGTCTCCCCGCACCCCCTCTATCACAACATACTTAGTAAGTTATACAAAGGAGTTGATCGGGTGTGTAGTGTGCAGCGTGTCGTGGTGGTGCGGCGAGTGGGTCGGACTGACGCTCGCGGTGCCCCTCACCTCTGTGCTGGCTGCCAAGTTGAGGGTCAACTCGCCGAGACCTGCCGTCTCCCCGCACCCCCTCTATCACAACATACTTAGTAAGTTATACAAAGGAGTTGATCGGGTGTATAGTGTGCAGCGTGTCGTGGTGGCGCGGCGAGTGGGTCGGACTGACGCTCGCGGCGCCCCTCACCTCTGTGCTGGCTGCCAAGTTGAGGGTCAACTCGCCGAGACCTGCCGTCTCCCCGCACCCCCTCTATCACAACATACTTAGTAAGTTATACAAAGGAGTTGATCGGGTGTGTAGTGTGCAGCGTGTCGTGGTGGCGCGGCGAGTGGGTCGGACTGACGCTCGCGGCGCCCCTCACCTCTGTGCTGGCTGCCAAGTTGAGGGTCAACTCGCCGAGACCTGCCGTCTCCCCGCACCCCCTCTATCACAACATACTTAGTAAGTTATACAAAGGAGTTGATCGGGTGTGTAGTGTGCAGCGTGTCGTGGTGGCGCGGCGAGTGGGTCGGACTGACGCTCGCGGCGCCCCTCACCTCTGTGCTGGCTGCCAAGTTGAGGGTCAACTCGCCGAGACCTGCCGTCTCCCCGCACCCCCTCTATCACAACATACTTAGTAAGTTATACAAAGGAGTTGATCGGGTGTGTAGTGTGCAGCGTGTCGTGGTGGCGCGGCGAGTGGGTCGGACTGACGCTCGCGGCGCCCCTCACCTCTGTGCTGGCTGCCAAGTTGAGGGTCAACTCGCCGAGACCTGCCGTCTCCCCGCACCCCCTCTATCACAACATACTTAGTAAGTTATACAAAGGAGTTGATCGGGTGTGTAGTGTGCAGCGTGTCGTGGTGGCGCGGCGAGTGGGTCGGACTGACGCTCGCGGCGCCCCTCACCTCTGTGCTGGCTGCCAAGTTGAGGGTCAACTCGCCGAGACCTGCCGTCTCCCCGGACCCCCTCTATCACAACATACTTAGTAAGTTATACAAAGGAGTTGATCGGGTGTGTAGTGTGCAGCGTGTCGTGGTGGCGCGGCGAGTGGGTCGGACTGACGCTCGCGGCGCCCCTCACCTCTGTGCTGGCTGCCAAGTTGAGGGTCAACTCGCCGAGACCTGCCGTCTCCCCGCACCCCCTCTATCACAACATACTTAGTAAGTTATACAAAGGAGTTGATCGGGTGTGTAGTGTGCAGCGTGTCGTGGTGGCGCGGCGAGTGGGTTGGACTGACGCTCGCGGCGCCCCTCACCTCTGTGCTGGCTGCCAAGTTGAGGGTCAACTCGCCGAGACCTGCCGTCTCCCCGCACCCCCTCTATCACAACATACTTAGTAAGTTATACAAAGGAGTTGATCGGGTGTGTAGTGTGCAGCGTGTCGTGGTGGCGCGGCGAGTGGGTCGGACTGACGCTCGCGGCGCCCCTCACCTCTGTGCTGGCTGCCAAGTTGAGGGTCAACTCGCCGAGACCTGCCGTCTCCCCGCACCCCCTCTATCACAACATACTTAGTAAGTTATACAAAGGAGTTGATCGGGTGTGTAGTGTGCAGCGTGTCGTGGTGGCGCGGCGAGTGGGTCGGACTGACGCTCGCGGCGCCCCTCACCTCTGTGCTGGCTGCCAAGTTGAGGGTCAACTCGCCGAGACCTGCCGTCTCCCCGCACCCCCTCTATCACAACATACTTAGTAAGTTATACAAAGGAGTTGATCGGGTGTGTAGTGTGCAGCGTGTCGTGGTGGCGCGGCGAGTGGGTCGGACTGACGCTCGCGGCGCCCCTCACCTCTGTGCTGGCTGCCAAGTTGAGGGTCAACTCGCCGAGACCTGCCGTCTCCCCGCACCCCCTCTATCACAACATACTTAGTAAGTTATACAAAGGAGTTGATCGGGTGTGTAGTGTGCAGCGTGTCGTGGTGGCGCGGCGAGTGGGTCGGACTGACGCTCGCGGCGCCCCTCACCTCTGTGCTGGCTGCCAAGTTGAGGGTCAACTCGCCGAGACCTGCCGTCTCCCCGCACCCCCTCTATCACAACATACTTAGTAAGTTATACAAAGGAGTTGATCGGGTGTGTAGTGTGCAGCGTGTCGTGGTGGCGCGGCGAGTGGGTCGGACTGACGCTCGCGGCGCCCCTCACCTCTGTGCTGGCTGCCAAGTTGAGGGTCAACTCGCCGAGACCTGCCGTCTCCCCGCACCCCCTCTATCACAACATACTTAGTAAGTTATACAAAGGAGTTGATCGGGTGTGTAGTGTGCAGCGTGTCGTGGTGGCGCGGCGAGTGGGTCGGACTGACGCTCGCAGCGCCCCTCACCTCTGTGCTGGCTGCCAAGTTGAGGGTCAACTCGCCGAGACCTGCCGTCTCCCCGCACCCCCTCTATCACAACATACTTAGTAAGTTATACAAAGGAGTTGATCGGGTGTGTAGTGTGCAGCGTGTCGTGGTGGCGCGGCGAGTGGGTCGGACTGACGCTCGCGGCGCCCCTCACCTCTGTGCTGGCTGCCAAGTTGAGGGTCAACTCGCCGAGACCTGCCGTCTCCCCGCACCCCCTCTATCACAACATACTTAGTAAGTTATACAAAGGAGTTGATCGGGTGTGTAGTGTGCAGCGTGTCGTGGTGGCGCGGCGAGTGGGTCGGACTGACGCTCGCGGCGCCCCTCACCTCTGTGCTGGCTGCCAAGTTGAGGGTCAACTCGCCGAGACCTGCCGTCTCCCCGCACCCCCTCTATCACAACATACTTAGTAAGTTATACAAAGGAGTTGATCGGGTGTGTAGTGTGCAGCGTGTCGTGGTGGCGCGGCGAGTGGGTCGGACTGACGCTCGCGGCGCCCTTCACCTCTGTGCTGGCTGCCAAGTTGAGGGTCAACTCGCCGAGACCTGCCGTCTCCCCGCACCCCCTCTATCACAACATACTTAGTAAGTTATACAAAGGAGTTGATCGGGTGTGTAGTGTGCAGCGTGTCGTGGTGGCGCGGCGAGTGGGTCGGACTGACGCTCGCAGCGCCCCTCACCTCTGTGCTGGCTGCCAAGTTGAGGGTCAACTCGCCGAGACCTGCCGTCTCCCCGCACCCCCTCTATCACAACATACTTAGTAAGTTATACAAAGGAGTTGATCGGGTGTGTAGTGTGCAGCGTGTCGTGGTGGCGCGGCGAGTGGGTCGGACTGACGCTCGCGGCGCCCCTCACCTCTGTGCTGGCTGCCAAGTTGAGGGTCAACTCGCCGAGACCTGCCGTCTCCCCGCACCCCCTCTATCACAACATACTTAGTAAGTTATACAAAGGAGTTGATCGGGTGTGTAGTGTGCAGCGTGTCGTGGTGGCGCGGCGAGTGGGTCGGACTGACGCTCGCGGCGCCCCTCACCTCTGTGCTGGCTGCCAAGTTGAGGGTCAACTCGCCGAGACCTGCCGTCTCCCCGCACCCCCTCTATCACAACATACTTAGTAAGTTATATATAGGAGTTGATCGGGTGTGTAGTGTGCAGAGTGTCGTGGTGGCGCGGCGAGTGGGTCGGACTGACGCTCGCAGCGCCCCTCACCTCTGTGCTGGCTGCCAAGTTGAGGGTCAACTCGCCGAGACCTGCCGTCTCCCCGCACCCCCTCTATCACAACATACTTAGTAAGTTATACAAAGGAGTTGATCGGGTGTGTAGTGTGCAGCGTGTCGTGGTGGCGCGGCGAGTGGGTCGGACTGACGCTCGCGGCGCCCCTCACCTCTGTGCTGGCTGCCAAGTTGAGGGTCAACTCGCCGAGACCTGCCGTCTCCCCGCACCCCCTCTATCACAACATACTTAGTAAGTTATACAAAGGAGTTGATCGGGTGTGTAGTGTGCAGCGTGTCGTGGTGGCGCGGCGTGTGGGTCGGACTGACGCTCGCGGCGCCCCTCACCTCTGTGCTGGCTGCCAAGTTGAGGGTCAACTCGCCGAGACCTGCCGTCTCCCCGAACCCCCTCTATCACAACATACTTAGTAAGTTATACAAAGGAGTTGATCGGGTGTGTAGTGTGCAGCGTGTCGTGGTGGCGCGGCGAGTGGGTCGGACTGACGCTCGCGGCGCCCCTCACCTCTGTGCTGGCTGCCAAGTTGAGGGTCAACTCGCCGAGACCTGCCGTCTCCCCGCACCCCCTCTATCACAACATACTTAGTAAGTTATACAAAGGAGTTGATCGGGTGTGTAGTGTGCAGCGTGTCGTGGTGGCGCGGCGAGTGGGTCGGACTGACGCTCGCGGCGCCCCTCACCTCTGTGCTGGCTGCCAAGTTGAGGGTCAACTCGCCGAGACCTGCCGTCTCCCCGCACCCCCTCTATCACAACATACTTAGTAAGTTATACAAAGGAGTTGATCGGGTGTGTAGTGTGCAGCGTGTCGTGGTGGCGCGGCGAGTGGGTCGGACTGACGCTCGCAGCGCCCCTCACCTCTGTGCTGGCTGCCAAGTTGAGGGTCAACTCGCCGAGACCTGCCGTCTCCCCGCACCCCCTCTATCACAACATACTTAGTAAGTTATACAAAGGAGTTGATCGGGTGTGTAGTGTGCAGCGTGTCGTGGTGGCGCGGCGTGTGGGTCGGACTGACGCTCGCGGCGCCCCTCACCTCTGTGCTGGCTGCCAAGTTGAGGGTCAACTCGCCGAGACCTGCCGTCTCCCCGCACCCCCTCTATCACAACATACTTAGTAAGTTATACAAAGGAGTTGATCGGGTGTGTAGTGTGCAGCGTGTCGTGGTGGCGCGGCGAGTGGGTCGGACTGACGCTCGCAGCGCCCCTCACCTCTGTGCTGGCTGCCAAGTTGAGGGTCAACTCGCCGAGACCTGCCGTCTCCCCGCACCCCCTCTATCACAACATACTTAGTAAGTTATACAAAGGAGTTGATCGGGTGTGTAGTGTGCAGCGTGTCGTGGTGGCGCGGCGAGTGGGTCGGACTGACGCTCGCGGCGCCCCTCACCTCTGTGCTGGCTGCCAAGTTGAGGGTCAACTCGCCGAGACCTGCCGTCTCCCCGCACCCCCTCTATCACAACATACTTAGTAAGTTATACAAAGGAGTTGATCGGGTGTGTAGTGTGCAGCGTGTCGTGGTGGCGCGGCGAGTGGGTCGGACTGACGCTCGCAGCGCCCCTCACCTCTGTGCTGGCTGCCAAGTTGAGGGTCAACTCGCCGAGACCTGCCGTCTCCCCGCACCCCCTCTATCACAACATACTTAGTAAGTTATACAAAGGAGTTGATCGGGTGTGTAGTGTGCAGCGTGTCGTGGTGGCGCGGCGAGTGGGTCGGACTGACGCTCGCAGCGCCCCTCACCTCTGTGCTGGCTGCCAAGTTGAGGGTCAACTCGCCGAGACCTGCCGTCTCCCCGCACCCCCTCTATCACAACATACTTAGTAAGTTATACAAAGGAGTTGATCGGGTGTGTAGTGTGCAGCGTGTCGTGGTGGCGCGGCGAGTGGGTCGGACTGACGCTCGCGGCGCCCCTCACCTCTGTGCTGGCTGCCAAGTTGAGGGTCAACTCGCCGAGACCTGCCGTCTCCCCGCACCCCCTCTATCACAACATACTTAGTAAGTTATACAAAGGAGTTGATCGGGTGTGTAGTGTGCAGCGTGTCGTGGTGGCGCGGCGAGTGGGTCGGACTGACGCTCGCGGCGCCCCTCACCTCTGTGCTGGCTGCCAAGTTGAGGGTCAACTCGCCGAGACCTGCCGTCTCCCCGCACCCCCTCTATCACAACATACTTAGTAAGTTATACAAAGGAGTTGATCGGGTGTGTAGTGTGCAGCGTGTCGTGGTGGCGCGGCGAGTGGGTCGGACTGACGCTCGCAGCGCCCCTCACCTCTGTGCTGGCTGCCAAGTTGAGGGTCAACTCGCCGAGACCTGCCGTCTCCCCGCACCCCCTCTATCACAACATACTTAGTAAGTTATAAAAAGGAGTTGATCGGGTGTGTAGTGTGCAGCGTGTCGTGGTGGCGCGGCGAGTGGGTCGGACTGACGCTCGCGGCGCCCCTCACCTCTGTGCTGGCTGCCAAGTTGAGGGTCAACTCGCCGAGACCTGCCGTCTCCCCGCACCCCCTCTATCACAACATACTTAGTAAGTTATACAAAGGAGTTGATCGGGTGTGTAGTGTGCAGCGTGTCGTGGTGGCGCGGCGAGTGGGTCGGACTGACGCTCGCAGCGCCCCTCACCTCTGTGCTGGCTGCCAAGTTGAGGGTCAACTCGCCGAGACCTGCCGTCTCCCCGCACCCCCTCTATCACAACATACTTAGTAAGTTATACAAAGGAGTTGATCGGGTGTGTAGTGTGCAGCGTGTCGTGGTGGCGCGGCGAGTGGGTCGGACTGACGCTCGCAGCGCCCCTCACCTCTGTGCTGGCTGCCAAGTTGAGGGTCAACTCGCCGAGACCTGCCGTCTCCCCGCACCCCCTCTATCACAACATACTTAGTAAGTTATACAAAGGAGTTGATCGGGTGTGTAGTGTGCAGCGTGTCGTGGTGGCGCGGCGAGTGGGTCGGACTGACGCTCGCGGCGCCCCTCACCTCTGTGCTGGCTGCCAAGTTGAGGGTCAACTCGCCGAGACCTGCCGTCTCCCCGCACCCCCTCTATCACAACATACTAAGTTAAAGAAGAAAAGGAATGCTTCAGTGGTTTGGTCAGTCACACCGGTGTGACAAAATGGTGTGACGACGAGTCGGGCATGAATTTTCGAACGAACGGATATAGGATCGACGATAATAGTTTCCGAATAAATAATTTCAAATCCTAGGGGATAATTTTAGCTAGCAGAGCGGAGTACATAGGTTTTGTATACTTTTCAATGCAAGTGCTCGTAAACTAAAGAGCTACTTTGTATGCATCAATACTGTTGTCAAAGTCAACTTTACTGCACTAGTGATTTTTTATGTTTTAATGGAAAAATGGTTGCCAGTCTTTTCTTGTGTATCAGAAAATCATAATATATACTTGACTGAAAGCAGCTTAAATAAGCTTATCGGAAATCTGTCAAGTTGGCAGCTTGTATGCAAAGAAAAAATGCTCGCTTAAAGTTCATTTAAAGTATTTATTGTTTGTTTGTTTCTTTAATTTAGTTTCATTTATTTACTCACACTAGGTATGCATTGAAAAACGTAGAATGATACACGTGAGTAAGGGCAATAACCGCAATAACTTACTCGTAACCTATAACACTCGCTTATCGCTTGTGTTTCAAATTTGCCTCGTAAGCTATTGCCTCCTTACCTCACTTATAGCATAAACTACTTTTACCACTTGCTCTGTATGTCGGCGTGACGGTGAAGGCAAACATTGTGATCGTGAGGAAACCTGCATGCCCGAAGAACAGCGATAGGGCTCACCACCCATCACGTTGGGACGTAATGGTGAAACGCGGGTGTACCGGGTGTAGACTGTGACTTGCATTTCGCAGTTCACACTCGGCAACACCTCTGACTGACAACCCTTTGGGGATTGATGTCGTGACGATATGTATTTTCTTTTTTGGTTGCGTTCGGAGCGCTCGAGGTTTCCTCGTCTCGTTTATCAAGAGCGCATAGACAGTGTTAGTTCGGTGCGGCGCCACGTGGAGCGCTAACGTCTATCTCGGTGGAGCTACATACATTTGCCACTAACTTACCTGTTCAATTGGATAATACGCCCGTCTCTTTCTAGTGCGGTATAAAAGAGTTCAATTAGAAAGAGACGGTCGACGATATAACAGTACAGATAAGTTGGTAGCACTGTGTGTCGATATCGCCACGTTCGCTTTTTCATTGTTTCAGAGAGCATAGACAGTACGACGGTGCTAGTTCGTTGCGGCGCCGCGTGGGGCGCTGGCGTCTATCTCGGCGGAGGCTATGTCGCCACCTGCGCTCATGTCGTCAAAAACGTATGTTACCTTTCAATATTGCACAGATTATACAGTTTTACCGGGTGAAAATGGGTAGGTAAATAAAATAAATTAACCACACACCTGCTGCTATTATAATCTGTGGCCGAGTGGTGGAGCCCTCGCCTGCTCACCCAGAGGTCGTAGGTTCGATCCCCACGGTGTACATCAATTTGTGTTCGGTCTGCTGTTTCGGAAGGAACGTTGAGATGGTGACACGATCCATAACATTTCAAAATACTAACCCGCTAATTTCATTCGCTATTTATAAAGTAGGCTATAAGCTAAGGGGCTTTTATAGATCCCTTCCCCAAAATTTTGAATTTTACATCCTAAAATGATTTTTTTAAACTTTGACTTTGCAACAAAAGCCTTGTAGGCATAATGACTTTCGTACCAATGCCAGTGACTATTTTGATTGTATTAAAAAAAAACAAAATGACATGACCATAGAGCTTATAGTGCCACCAATTTAACTGTTCAGTAAAGTCATTCGCCGTCTCTTTCTATTTATACCTTTTTCTACCGCACTAGAAAGAGATGGGTAGATAATCCAACAGAACAAATAAGTTGGTCGCACTTTAATACATCAAATCATAGAATAAGAAGTTCTTCTATGCATCAAATTATGTCATTGACACTTGATATTGACAGCTAGCATTTTTATTTATTGCTAGGCAAATGTATTCTAGCTGTTCAGCCCATTCGTTCAGCAAAATTCGTTTTTTTTTTCATTATACAATGTGAAATTTAAGTAATTTTGCTAACGAAAACTGGTGATAGTACTCGTCCATATGAACAACTTTTACTACATTTGGGTCAAGTAGGTATTTAACTATTTCTATGGTTCTATGGAGCTTTTCTTTTCTTAAATTTCACGTTGTATATCTAGAACTAAGGAATCCATCCATCCATCCATCCATCAGCCTGTTTCGTCCACTGCTGGACATAGGCCTTTCCAGGATTTCTCCACTCTTGGCGGCCCTCATGGAAGAAATGCCCATACTCACACACGCTGGGCAGGCGGGTTGGTGAGCGCGGTGCCGAAACCCTTGCACCAGTGACGCCGCTGCCCGTCACCAGTCTGATTTATATAAGGCCCGGCAATTGGAGATACCGCCATCCATCGGTCCCAGGCAATGGTGGGCCACCTGGTTTTTTTGCCTGAGAGCTGTCCTCTTACTCTCCCCCGAACTACTTCGGGAGGATTTCCGAGTAAGATGGTGGTACCTCCACAGTCGAGCCCGGCATCAGCTCTACCACCTGTAAAGGAATAAAAAGATATCTCCATAGATTTTTTAATGAAAACTTGTGGATTGTGCCTGAAGTACGGCGATAGGGCTCACAACGTTAGGCTAACTTGAAGTAAGGTATTTGTAAAAAACATTTTAAATTAGTCTTTTTCAAACGGCTACGATAGCAACGGGAAGCTTAGAGGTTTTCTATGTACCTGATTAATTAGAACTGCACTTTTTACCCAGCTTTAATGTTTTGTGTCACTTAAATATTCCCACTAGAGAGTGCATAAATACTTCTGTTCCAGCACTCAATAGCGAAAGTGTCGGTGTACTGTCAAGGAGTGAAGGAGACGGCGATAGTGCGGTACAAGACGGCGGATGACAAAGCGTACGACCTCGCCCTTCTCTATTCCAACTCGGAACATTGGGAGCATCTCACTGCGGCGATATTTGCTGACGAACCGGCGAACAAAGGTTTGTCTTTTGTTCCAGCACTCAATAGCGAAAGTGTCGATGTCGGTGTACTGTCAAGGAGTGAAGGAGACGGCGATAGTGCGGTACAACACGGCGGATGACAAAGCGTACGACCTCGCCCTTCTCTATTCCAACTCGGAACATTGGGAGCATCTCACTGCGGCGATATTTGCTGACGAACCGGTGAACAAAGGTTTGTCTTTTTTTCTTTATTAGGCATAGACAAAATATTTGTCTATGATTAGGTATAGAAAATGCAATTTCGATCTATCTGTTTTGTATGTTGTATGAGACTAAGGAAACGGTTCTTTTTTCCTATTTGCTTTGTTACCTAAAGCATTTCTTTAGTAAGTTTCGTTTGATAGAAGTTGTCTATAGGATGGATTATAATTAATTAACAAGTATAAACACACAGTAAAAGCTTCCTTGTCTTATCCGAGCTAGAGTTATATATAATATAACATAACACGTCGAAAATATCTCGGCACTTTGAAAGACTGCGCTTCACCCCCCCCCCCCCCCTCCCAACACCCCCTCCCCTTCTTTCGAAGTGCCGAGATATTTCTGACGTGTTATATATACATTATTTGCTTTTTGCTCACATACTTGCAATCCCGCAAAAAATTTACTCGAAAATTTTGCGTTACCTAAGTTTTATAATAAAAGGTGACTTTCATTCATGTAGCCAAATTCATACTGGAGATTCAGTAACTGCTCAGTACTCCAGGACCAAGGTTTGAACCTGTTTGCGAAATACTAAAAATATTTTATGTGCCTCTATACTTGTTCAAGAACAACCTCGACTCAATTAGTATAAGAACTTAGAAGTCTACATTTTATTTTACGTATTTCAAGCATAGGATCATTGAACCTTGGTCCTGACCACTTACCGAGTCTCCAGCATGAATTTGGCTGCATAAACGAAAGTCACCATAATGTACGCAGGAGTAAATTGCTTTCTGTGTGTACTATCGATTTTGCTAAGAAGAGGCTTGCGCATTCCATGCAGGTATTTCAAACTTGACATGTGTATTTGAGTGAAACTCCTTTCACAGGTGAATCAGTGCTAGCGGCGGGCTACCCGTACTTCAACGAGAACAACTTGGAGGACCTCAGGCCGACGGTGACCGCTGGTCACGTGACCAACGTGTCTCCCTCCATGATACAGACCTCGTGCTGCGTGCAGTCTGGATTCAGGTGAGGTGGCAGCTTGCTTAGAGCGAAGAGTATAATTATTACTACGTAAAGAAGCGACACTCCCCTACCCCAATAGTTTAACGTCACCCATCAATTTAGTAATTTGAAAAGTCCTGACAAAAAGCCAGACATTTCGATAAAAGTCCGGACTTCTTAGTCACAAAATGGAAACATTACTCACTTAGTTACAGTGGTATATGGTGGGCTTGGTAGCAGACGCTCGCATTGTGAGGGGGGCTGGATAAATAGGATAGGATAAAATATAAAGATGAAGACTTATTTGATATTACTTAACATGTAGTTTTATTACTCATATTCCAAAATCCGGACAAATTGAAGAGCCGGACAAAGTACGGACTAGAGTCTAAAAGTCGGGACATGTCCGTACTAATCTGGACGGATGGTAACCCTACCCGCAAAGGACCTTGGACATTTTGTGTTAATTTTGAACCAAGTTTTGCCTTCAAAAACCTTCAACAGCAATGAGACTCTTTCGCGCTTTCGTTGGATAACCACTGTATGGATTCTTAAACGGTTAGGCGGTTGCGATAGTTTTCATTCCCAAATGCCCAACATATGATGTTTTTCATAATTATGAGTAATAGTACATTACGACACGAGAGCGATGAAACGTTTTTAGAAAAAGTTTCTCGCACGAGTATCGTATAATATTTTATAGCAAAAGTGCGGAAAATGCCGACTTTACGCAAGCGCAGCGTGCGTAAAGCGGTCATTTTACGCACGGTGTGCTATAAAAAGTATTAAATAAATGTGATTTATGGCATTACGCGACAATAGTTCAATGTCATTTGGGCTTTTTTAGCAAAGTTGTTATTTTATGCATTACTTTTTAAATGATCCCGCAAAACAATTTTAAAGCGTGTTTACAGTTGTTGTGCAATTTATATTATGTTACAGGAATATATGCTAGGGAGGCCGCAGTGACGTGCATAGATCTTTTTGCTGGAAAAGCAATGAGAAGGTCAAATTTGACGATAAAAATAACATGAAAGGAATTATAAACCATTTGAAAAAAATATATTTTGTATGAAATCATGTACTTTGGGGTAGGCAGTGCCTACCCTGGCGTCATACAAATAATGCTTTTTCAAAGTGACATTTAAATTTTGTCATATATTTTTTTTATTCTCATACTTTGACCTTCTCATTGCATTTCCATCAAAAAGTTCTATCCACACCACTGAGGGTGGGAGTGTTTGAAATTGTGTGAATATTGTATGTGATGTGTATAAAGCATTGTGTTTTTAATTTTGTTACAGTAGGTAGGTATTAACAGTTAACAAGGAGAGGAGAATATTTTTTTGCATTAGCGCGGGTATTTTCCTTTGGGCAATTTAGTCTATGCTTTGGGTAATGTGTTCAGTGGGATCATTACAAGTTTACTGACACCCAGTAATTATATTTCATTGCAGTGGTGGTGCCATCTACCGGCTCACGTCTGAACCACGCTCTCTGCGCGTGGAGGTGCTCGGCGTGATTGTGTGCAACGCCAAGACCGAGACGGGCGCGTGCTACCCGTACATCAATATGGCGGTGCCGGCGCGGGCGTTCAATGAGCTCTTCTTGGAGTTTATGCAGGATAAAGGTCGGTAGAGGGCGCGACCCGATGTGATCTAAGTTCTTGCAATCCTCGACAACTCTAATATGTTTACCTACTTCACACCTATAACCCGTGCGGATAAGGAAACCATCTATAAATGGCGACCGGTCTCATGCTATCTCGCTCACATCGTCACTCTGTCTGTACTCGCACAGCATAGTAGATACTAAGTACAAAAAAAATCAGTTTGGATTAGCATTAACGCTGTCTCGACCTACGTACAAAAAAATAGTTTTGATTAGCATTCACACTGTCTTAGCCTGTAGGCAAAACGCCGAGATATGTTTTAAATTCTTTATTACATACAGAAAAACAACAAGTATAGAATAAAGTAAAATAAATAAATGTTCTCGGGACACTATTTAAAGGTTTATTAAATAAAATTAACAGTTGCTAGCAGCACTCTATATAACTTCCTAAAATATATTCATAATTAATAAATGAAATATTGTTTGGCTGCCGCGTGACTCCTTTTGCTAACGCTACTCTAAAGTACCAGTCGCCAGTTATACTTGTAGTAAGACGTCGCGTCGTGCCTGCCTGAGCGTGTCGCGCACACACATTCACACTTGTGCATATTATACTTCACACTAGCAAAGCAGATAGGTCGTTGTAGATTGCAAGGTGACTTTCATTTATGTAGCCAAGTTCTTAATGGAGGCTTGGTAAGTGATCAGTATCACGGATCGATAACACTTTTTGCTAATTTCACAAAATAAAATGTTGATCTCCCTTAGTAATTGACTCAGAGCTGGGTTTGCGAGTGTAGGGAATATAAAAAGAATAATTTACGAATTTCACACAAAAAAGAATACTTTAACCTTGATACTGAGCACTTACCGAGTCTTCAGTGTGAATTTAAGGTGACTTATACCTATATAAGGTGACTTTCGTTTTATTATAGTACCTACTTATTATAAGTAACCTTTTTCCTTTCTATGAAACAGCTGATGCTGTTTTCGCGATTTCAGGATTAGTTCCAATAGTAAAAGTTGTTCATATTGATGTGTAGAACACCCCGTTTCATACCCCGGGTATTGATAAGATAACGCCCAAGCCGAGAAACGGGTCAGATATTCAATAAACTTAGGAGGAGTCGTGGGCAAAGGGCTAGAATGTATAATACAGCTGCAATAATAATAGTACTGTAATGACAAAATCTCACCTTCTTTACGTGTCCACTTCTTCCTTTAGAATTCCTTTCTTTGGTCTAGAGTTTTGGGCAATCCGTTTACGTGCGTCCAAACACCTATTTCCTATCTTGTTTAGTTATTATAATGTTTTAATGAATCTAATGTACTTTGTATCTTTGCAGATGAAACCAAACTGAGAGGAATCGAGAACAAGAAAGAATTGATACAATCGCAATGGAGACTCATGCCTTACAGATCTAAAATATAACTTAGTTTAATAAGGACGGTGATATAACCGGTTGTAAATAGCTTTAAATGAAACCGCACACTCTACTGATCATACTTATAAACTTTTCCATCATAGAAACATGCGCGCAAACGAACAAAATTGTTGTTTTTTTCTTTAAGTAATCGTTCATATACCGCCTGGTTTCAATTTGTCCTCTTTTAGATCCTCCCTACCCCCACGTAGCCTCCTGTAGCTTTTTCCTGAAGCCTCCTTCCCCCCCTGTGGCAACGTAGCTTTTTTAACATGCAGGAGATGAAAAGACAAATACCGATTGTTTGTTGTGTTCGTTTCTTGGTAGAACTCTAAAATGCTCATGTACAGGATGCATTTAAACGTCGAAACAAGTGAGTCTAGGGTGCGTTCTTAAACTGCAACAATATTTTACATATTTTTATACAAAATAAAAAACTACGGGCTCCAAACCCCTCTCCCCACATGTAGCCAAGCGTAGCTTTTTACCGGCCCCTCGCCGCAAGTAAACCACGTGGTATATGGACGCTTCCTCATCCTGAAAACCTACTAGGTAGAACTACTGTAATTTATATATAAGGTCCTACAATAATAAGTGAAAATAATTCTAGGGTAGATCATGTATCGCCAACTGATCAAATTCCAGAAGAAAAAAAATTTTTGCTCGAATATTTTTTCACTTTCCAGTACAAAGTGGTTCAATCAGCTGACAAAATTTCTATGGAAAGGCAAAAAAAAAGTACGCGCAAAAAATTTTTTTTTCCGTGGAATCTAGTCTATTAGGGATACTCTATCAACTGTTACATTTTTTTCACTTCTAATTGTAAGACCTTATATAGGCAGAGCCGGCCCAATTTCTTTTTCATTTGTGTTTCTATGCAAAAGTTGTTGAGAATAATCAGTAGAATTACGTTTTAGTATGTAATTTATTTCATTTAAGCATAGCGTAAAATTTAATCAACCGACCAAATTCATACTGGAGAGTCGGTTAGTGATCAGGTTCAGTAATCCTTTTGGCAAAATTCGAAAAATATATTTTTTTGCTCCCTTACTGGTTGGACAAGTTTAAGTACAATTCCTAGTTTACGCAGTAAGGATGCAAAAAAAAATATTTTTCGTATTTCACCAAAAGAGTAATTGTAGCTTGTTTCTGATCACTAACCGAGTCTCTAGTATGAAATTGGTCGATTGACTTAATTTCGCCTCGTATAAAGCAGTCTATTTACGCCCGATGTAAGTACTCACTTAAAGTCAGACGAATAATCGTGGCGATGACATTTTGACATGACATGTGATAATTTTTGTAAATAAACTTTTTATATTTTTATTTATTTTATAAATAAAGTTTGAAATAATTTTTATTTTTGGTATTTAATATATATATTTTTTATTTTTTTCCATAATTAATGTTAAAAGTAGGTTAGTAGATTCGTAGGTTAATTAGTCCTAAGGTTGTATATATCATCATGTCATTTTTACATTATGTCATTTAAGTATTCGACTGATGCCGGCCCCATAGTGGGCCGAAATATATTTCGAAAATTAATTTTTTTTATTATTAATAAGAGTTAAAGGAAACTAAAGGCTTTATATAGCTTAATTATATATATTTATTTCAAGTTAATTCGCAAAAGCGACAATATTTGCTCCATCCCACAATTATACTACAGAAGACACCTGGTGAAACTGCACGGCTAAATCTAAGAAATACTCTTGAACGTCTTCCTACAAGGGCTTCTGAAGACGGCTGCTGCAGTGTGGTAGACCTATGTCAACATAGACTTGGAGGAGATCACTGGAGCTAGTTCTTTGTATCAATATCGTCTGCCGCCTGAAGCTCCGGATCGGTGTCGACACGCAGATGAGGTCTGCTTGATGCGGTTGCTACACTCAGGAATACAGAGCGGCGTGATTCTTGATGTATTACATTGGGCCTTTCTTCTGTGATATCTTCCAACAGTAACAACAGTGGGACAGGCGCGGGAAAGAGGTGGATCGCTTTATTGTACCTTGGTCTGGGTATTTTACTGTTCCTTTCACCTAATTTTACTTTGTAAACTGATTTATTTTTTAGCATTTTTATATTTTCTTATCATTTTTCTCAGCAATAGGAGTCAGAAAGAATCTAGACCAGACCCTTGTCATAGTCAAAAATTGACACTTACATCCAAAGAGTAAAATTCAATGAAACTTTGAGATTTCCTTATCTATGATTAATTAAACCTCAAATGATATGAAAGAGGTGTATAACAAAATAAAAACTACAATCGAAAAATTATTCCAGTACTACACACATCTAATATTTCTCAGAAAATGCCTGGAAATTGGTGCAGCTCCAAAGGGGCTCATTCCAAAAATACCACTTCACACAATGCCACCAATAATTAGGCACAACATGACCCTAACAAACTACAGTAACGCCTTCAATACAACATACGTTCTTTATACTCAATATTCCCTTTTATGTATCCACTATAAAAATAATCTAGATGCTCTCCTGAAAGTTACCCTCATAGCATACCCACATCTCTTTCTCCCTGTTCAAAATTTACTATCTAAAGCCAATACCAATCTTTTCAGGGAAAACGTCAGGCTTGCAAAAAAACTTTTCAATCTGCAAACATACTATAAGCAAAATAATATAAAACTACCTATAAAAAACAATTCATTTACTGAACTTCCAAACCTCAACCTAGCTCCCACAGACCTATCGAACCCTTTTTCTATACCCCCACCCCCACCGATTACAACTAAGGAAAAATCTGACGAAAATCATATCGTAAATCTATCTTCAGTCTATTTATCACCCACTGACAAAGCTGTAATTAACAAGGGACTATCGTTCTGTCCCACCAAAAAACTAGACCGCATAAAATTAATTAATGACTTGTTGACTTTGGACGAAAATTAAGATGGAAACACTTTTGGAGCACACATCCCCATCAAAGTATTGATAACACACATCCAGCACTAACAAAATTTAAACCGCCATCTTCCAATGAACCACCACAACTCCCCGCAAATCACCCAATAGAAATTTTCATGACTAATATACTGTCAAGATTATCTAACGATAGATATATTAGAAGTTTACAGACAAATACGGATAATCTGACTTTCGAAGAACGAAAATCAATCCGTAAACTTGAGAGAAACGAAAACATTATTATATTACCATCTGATAAAGGATCGGCAACAGTGATCCTTAATAAAAATGATTATGACAACGAGGGACTTAGACAATTAACTGACTCGACATTTTACACACGCACACCAAGTGATCCCTGCAGCCAGATCGTGGACATTGTCAAAGACTTCCTCCAAACTAAGGGCATAAACGAAGGATTGTCGGAAACTGACATAACACTGATGATACCGAGCCATCCGAGAACCCCTCATTTCTATATGCTGCCTAAAATCCATAAAGAAAATAACCCAGGCCGGCCCATTGTGGCATCATACAATGCGCCAACAGAAATCATTTCCGCTTTCGTTGACCATCACCTACAACCCATTGTTCAAAATCTAGAATCATACATAAAAGACACAAATCATTTCCTCGATATCATACATTCACTTCAACTTCCAACAGATGAACATTTACTACTGGTTACAATAGACGCTGTTTCATTATACACCAACATTCCACATGACACCGGTCTATTTGCTCTCAGCTCTTATTTAAATAAACGCCCCATCCCTCATCAACCATCAACTGAATTCCTGACAGAACTAGCAGAATTAACCTTAAAAAATAATTATTTCACCTTCGAAAATGAGTACTATCACCAAATTAAAGGCACTGCTATGGGGACTCGGATGGCTCCCAGCTACGCCAATATCTTCATGGCCTCAGTCGAAACTGCATTCTTATTGTCTGAACCTCATAAACCACTGGTGTGGAGGAGGTTTATAGATGACATCTTCATGATCTGGCCACACAGCAGGAACTCACTGACTATCTTCCTGGAAAGACTTAACAACTGCAGCCCATTAAAATTCACTCATTCCATTTCTACCGACACAATCACATTCCTAGATGTTGACATCACCATTAATGACAATAACCACATATACACTTCAGTCCACTTCAAAGAAACAAACAAAATGCAATATCTTCACTACCACAGCTGTCATCCACCACACACAAAAAAATCGATACCATATTCACTATCGCTCCGTGGTCGTCGAATATGCAACACACAAAATGCACTCGACAACTACCAGAACAAAATACACAATGGACTTCTCAAGAGACACTACCCTGATCACTTCCTACGAAAGCACATATTCAATAGACCAAGATTCCACCATAATAATAACATTAACAACAGCAATACCAACAACAACAACAACAACTACAACAACAACAACTGCAACAACAATAACACTTCTTCTAACCAACCACGACTAATCACGACATATTTTCATGGAAGCCAGAAACTTAAAACACTCATCACCGATCATCTACCCATTCTCCAACAAAACGACGAAACAAGAAACTTAATTCCCAAAAATCCACAAATATGTTATCGACAAAATCCAAACCTCAAATCATTACTCACAAAAACAAAACAGCAACCACAACAAAATGTCAACATCACAATATCTCCTGGTACATCACCATGTCGACGACCACGGTGCAAAACATGTCCAATCATCAATACAAGCACACAGATCAACACACATCACACCACACATACATACAAAACTCAACCTAACAACAACTGCAAGACACAGAACTGCATTTACCTACTAGAATGCCGACACTGTTCGGCATTCTACGTAGGTGAAACCCGGAATGAACTACACATCCGCATTAATCAACACAGGCACACATCGACGATCCATAATAACAATCTCCCCATCCCCATCCATGTCCGCTCCCATAACCAAACTTTTAATAACTGTTTCACCGTCAGAGTCATAAAATCATTTAACCCACCACTGACAGACATAAAATTAAGGACATGGGAATACTCCTACATATGGTCACTTGGTGCGCACTACGGACCAGGACTTAATAAACAACACTGACATCAGACGATGACTATTTATGGACACCTGAACCTGACTCACAAAAATATTACATGTATGTATATATTAAGACCAGGGTGCCATAAACAGCAGTGTCCTCTTGCGGTCTTCGGTACGTATCAATGATATTCCAAGTAAATGTCGGGATGTCGGGATGTTACGGCCGGAAACCGCAATATGGCTCTACAACCGAAATAATTTTTATTTTTGGTATTTAATATATATATTTTTTATTTTTTTCCATAATTAATGTTAAAAGTAGGTTAGTAGATTCGTAGGTTAATTAGTCCTAAGGTTGTATATATCATCATGTCATTTTTACATTATGTCATTTAAGTATTCGACTGATGCCGGCCCCATAGTGGGCCGAAATATATTTCGAAAATTAATATTTTTTTTTATTATAAATAAAGTTTGCTTTTCATACCTAAGTTGGTGTTTTGTTTTAATTTGCTGGAAGTTACCTCGTTTTTTTGGTTTTATTAGTTCTCGTTAGAAGCAGAAGAAATAAAATTGACAGGGGTGAACAGAAGGATTTTGTGATATTTCTCCAAATAAAATGGCGCGGACACAGGTCACCATAAAAAACCGGTGGAGTGCGATTAGGAGTCGCGCCCTGACGGCTCCGTGCCATTCGTAAATTAGGGCACGTAACCCTAAATCTATATAAAAAATTGGCGTTTTCAGTATTTGTTGTTAGAGTACATGGCCATAATATACAGAAAATTCCAAATTCTAATACTAGCTTTTGAGATAGACTCCGTTACAGAAATGGTCTACTCGTAAAACTGACAAATTTGATGGCTTGACTCTAATAAAAAATATATATTTGTACTCTACTCGATGAGTTCTAGTGTATATACCCCCTATAACCATGTAACTGGGTACGAACAATTATATATTTGTACTTTCTACTCTACTCGATGAGTTCTAGTCTAGACAGCCCCTATAACCATATAACTGGGTACGAACAATTATATATTTGTACTCTACTCGATGAGTTCTAGTCTAGACACCCCCTATAACCATATAACTGGGTACGAACAATTATATATTTCTACTTTGTACTCTACTCGATGAGTTCTAGTCTAGACACCCCCTATAACCATATAACTTGGTACGAACAATTATATATTTGTACTTTGTACTCTACTCGATGAGTTCTAGTCTAGACATCCCCTATAACCATGTAACTGGGTACGAACAATTATATATTTGTACTTTGTACTCTACTCGATGAGTTCTAGTCTAGACATCCCCTATAACCATGTAACTGGGTACGAACAATTATATATTTGTACTTTGTACTCTACTCGATGAGTTCTAGTCTAGACACCCCCTATAACCACATAACTGGGTACGAACAATTATACATTTCTACTTTGTACTCTACTCGATGAGTTCTAGTCTAGACACCCCCTATAACCATATAACTGGGTACAAACAATAATATATTTGTATTTTGTACTCTACTCAATGAGTTCAAGTCTAGACACCCCCTATAACCATATAACTTGGTACGAACAATTATATCTTTGTACTCTACTCGATGAGTTCTAGTCTAGACACCCCCTATAACCATGTAACTGGGTACGAACAATTATATATTTGTACTTTGTACTCTACTCGATGAGTTCTAGTCTAGACACCCCCTAAAACCATTTAACTGGGTACGAACAATTATATATTTGTACTTTGTACTCTACTCGATGAGTTCAAATCTAGACACATAACTGGGTACGAAATTTTTTTTTGTCTCTGCTGTTTTATGATATACTCCAGGAAAATAAAGGAAAAATTTGCCCAAACCCGGACATTTGAAACCTCAATTAGGTAATTTGGCGCAAAAATGAATACGAAACGTTCGCCTGCAGCTGCAATATCCTGGTGTGTAAGTATCTGATACATTGGAGACCGACACTGAAAAGCTTCTCACTTAAAGTCGTCTTTGCGAAGTCGTGGACAAAACATGCCAACCAGAGTCTCATGTTGGAGCTGATTATTACTTAGATAGTAGAATTATTATGTTTGGACTCTTTATTTGAAACCTTCCGATTCGTTTATTTGAAACCTTTTTTAATCCGTGCCAACCAGAGTCTGATCATGATGATGTAGTGCAAATGTGGAACTTCTCAGCGGGCTGCGTTAAATAAGTAGGTATTAAGTACATCATATACTCCCTGGTCCGTGACGTGAGTGACTGACTGACAAGCAACTCATAGCCTAAACCGCTAAAGACAGAAATATGAACTTTGAACTTGGACGAGTTAATTCGTCCAAGGCTTTGAAACATGATACGTTCTTTACAGAGGAAGGGGGAGGCTCTAAGGAAATCAGGGGTACTGCATCGAAATCGTATTCCCTCGTGCACTAAATTTAAACTTGGTGCAAATACTGTTAATAACCAATAATGAAACACGTATTAAATCATTTTTCAAAAACCATTTCCTAACAGATTCAATAAACGGGTGCAAAAGCCTTAGCCATTCCACGGAATATTTCACACCTTACATTTTTTCAAAACCAACACTGAGAAAACTGGTAATCATAAAATTAAGTGAATTCACCTGAAATTATGATGATTCACGTAAAGTAGGGAGCATACGGACATCACAACAAAATACGATGAAACTACTGTTGCTGCTGCTAGCGTTATAATATGACGCACTGTCACTACATATGACTTTGTAGGAAGCAGACAGAATTATGCGCTCCGTCACAGCTTTTATGGTGACAGTAAGCATACCGTAGTGAGACGGACATCTTTTATGGGGAAGACATGATGTAATACGAAAATGATAATCTTATTTTCTGTGACCAATTTTACGGTGATCTGACATCATAATATTGCGTTACTTACCTTAAAAAGTCGATTATTTTCTCAAACGTTTTAATTACAGTATAATATTTACCAATTATAACCAAATTTAAAAACAATTCACCGTATTTTAAACTTATGTAATGCTATTTTATAATGACGCCAAAAAGACATTTTTCTCAGTGTATAATATATGATATAATAATTATTTAACATTTTAGGAACGTTGTCTTTCAATGATATTTTTTAAAGTTAGATACCATTGCATACTAAAATAAGTACCGAATTATCAATACTTTGTTTAATCAAAAATAATTACGTAGTAATGGGTGCGATAAAAGTGGTCAGTTTTCATGGAATTAATTAGCCAACGTAGGGAAAATAGCTTTTCCTGTATTTATAAACTTAAAACTTGGTGGCCCAATTATATCACCTTTCAGTGTAGTCGGATCTGAATACCATTGATTCTTTTACAGATCTCAATTTGGTGATGTACGGGTCACCGTTTGTAGAAGTGTTGATGATTTCTTTCAATCATCATCAATCAATCAGCCTGTTACCGTCCACTGTTGGACATAGGCCTTTCCAATATTTCGCCTTCGATCATAGCTTCATCAGCCCTCCTCAACGAATGACAGCACATAACTTGAATTATTTCACAAATTTAACCAGTCGACACAAAAAAAGTGAAATAAACAAACTTAAAAAGAAAGTGCTCGGCTTCCAATGGTACAGCATCTACGTCTGTCAAAAAATTGTTGAAATGAATATTGAAAAAACTATTTTTCTTTCGCCTGGTTGGTTACAACAAACAAACAATGACAAAATCTGTTAAATCGAATTTCCCGCGTTTTTATTTCATGACTATATTACCTAAATTATCCTACATGAACGTTTAAAGTTCAATATAGTTCATTAAAGTTTAATATTCATTTCAACACTTTTTGACAGACTATAAAAAGTTTAAAATAATTATATACTGAGCGATGGTACCTACCGAAATAACACTTTGCCTACTTCTTTCTTCCTGAAACATATGTAATTATTTAGAGTAATAATTATTATAGGAAAATAGGCAGTTTACAGAACAGACTGGTGACGGTCAGCGACGACGTCATTGGTGCGACGGACGGATCCGGCAGCGCGCTAACCAACCTCCTGCCCAGCGTATGTGAGTATGGGCATTTCCTGCCGGAAAACCGCCAAGGGTAGTGAAATCTTTGAAAATGTCTAGCAGTGGATGAATCAGTTTGATGGGTGGGTGGATAATGGAATTTGTAGAAGAAGGACTTGTTCACTTTGGGACCTACATTTTCAAACTTCTTTACTTACTCTATGAATATTTGTTACTCTTTGGTTGTTGTCTTTGCTAAGTGGTTTTTAGGGTTCCAGACTCGAGACTGAGAAAAAAGATCAGTGGCGAAGGGTGCACATTTTAAAAAGGGAAGCCGGACAAAATAAAATCGCCTTACTCAGAAAAACAACCAAGGAAAACGTGTTTTTTTGTACTTTGCAAATCCCTGTCAGCCAAGTGTATTTGTCATATTGAGATTTATTATGCAAGTGTTTGACAAAGCGAAGAGCACGGATTAAAGAAATGTAGTATGAATGCCATCACCTAAACAAGCCGATGGGAATCGTGTTATATGGACCCTTCGGAACTGCTGTCTATTAGTCAAGCAAACAACCTGAAATGGAATAAGTAGTTATAAAACTACCTTGTCCGCAATTAAGTAAAGGGTAATTGTGTCAATATATTATTTTTCAATTTGATGTAAGATAGATCTGAGCACAGAAAATATAATAAAGAAAAGAATTGAAGTCCAGACACTGCGGGCCGGGCCTCTCATTACTCAACCGACCAGTGTCGGGTGTCTGGCTGGTTATGGCGCGCCCCCTCCCTCCCCTAGCCTCACTTTACTACCTACACGCAAAATAGGTTACACACAAGAACGAAAATGTTCAATGTTCATTATCTTGTAGCCCAACCTTAATATTTTTTGTATGTATTTCCCTTTTTTATTTATGAACTTATTTCTTCATTGCATTATGTATATATAATATTTTTATTCCTCTATTTTATGCAGGTGTATATTTTATTTCCCGTATTATTATATATTTTATTTATATTCTAAAGATATATTATATTGTTATAATTAACTTTGACTTGTAGAAAGTATACCTATACTTTAAGTATCTATTTTGCAAAAATAAATTATTGATTTTGATTTTGATTTGATTTCTTCGTCTAACTACCCATTTCATCATTTGTCTCAATAAACGGGTTGGGGAATATTTATCCCCAATAATTCGTTCTCTTTTCTATTTTTGGTAAAAAGCGTCCCTCTTGACTCAAGCAGAGTAAATTCGTCCCTCAACTCATAATATACATAGCCGTTAGATACTTGAAAATGTTTTTTCTTCTCGATAGTACAATGAGAGTGAAAAGTGAAATCAGAACAAAATAAAAGTAAATTTACAATCAACATTCTGTTTACTAAAAATCAACGAAATATATACTATTAGGTCAAAATTTTTCTATTGGTAAATAAACAACTGTCAGCCTATATAAGCGAGCCCGACCGAGCGTTCGGGTTCACTTTCTGTTCGGCTTCCGTGGGTGCAGAATCGTGCTCGGCGAGTTCTTGGTATCGTTACTTTGGTTTTCTTGTTAATTCGTGTGCTTTGTTCCACTTAATTTGTGTGTAATTAATTATAATTCTAAGTCAGGATTTATTTGTAAATTCAATTATATTTTTGAGAAGTAAAATCATTAAGTTTCGGTGTAAGATTTGTTTTTTTAAAGTAATTACGTCATCTCAGTCTAAGAAATCTAAGATCAGAAGTGGGATCCGAATCTATCGATTTCCACTTTTGCCTTTTTCCGCTAAGTCATCTACTAATTAATTAAAATAATTTGTGTGTTTTTGTGGAACTAGGTAGACATTTGACATTTTGAGTTATTGCAAATTGTTTTTGTACTTACATGTTTACGATGTCTGAGAGCAATCGTGACCGTGACCGAGATCGTGATCAAAGGTCACGGGATTCACGGGATAGAACTCGTCGACGCGATGATGACCGTCGTAGTCGTAGTAGGCGCGAACGGACGCGATCACGAACTCCCCTGATACGTTCGGATTTCTTTAATCGCTTAGACTCGACACTTAATACGATCATGTCTTGGATTGACGTATTAGAAAATAGTTCGACTATTAAAACTCCGGTCGCGAACGTCCCTACTAACGAAAATTTTCCGAGTAGCTTACGATCTAACGGAATACCGTGCACATCACGATCACAATGTTGCGAAACACCATCATTGATTGCAAACTATTCAAACACTTGTACCGATAATTCAACCGCCATTCCGGACGAGTTGCACACTAATGATAAAAACGCGTCTGCCCAACCGGCTAGCAACAGTAAACTGGCACCTTCTACCTCGAACCAGGAATGAGTTGACGCGATAAAATCACTTCAAACTACCCGCAGTCGCGATTATTTTGTTTCAAACTTCGATCCGTTAATTCATGATATTGACACGTGGTTTCAAGAGGTAGAACGTGCTCAACTTGCGAATGGTTGGAACGATTACGAGTGTTTGTCGCGGGTTGCGAATTGTTTAAAAGGCGACGCTCGTAATTGGCTCAATGAATGGACGTCTAATGATCGTGGTTGGCGCAACTTTGTTCTAGAGTTCAAAACTTTATGCCCGCGTAAATTAGATTACGCAAACATTCTCTATGATGTTATGAGCACGAATTCCGATAAATACGCGACATATGCGGAATATACCAGGCGCACTTTGATGCGACTTCGGATAGTTAAGGGAATAAGCGAGGAACTGATGATTTTAATTATTATCAGGGGTATCACGGACCCGCAAGTTAGGGCTGCTGCGTCTAATGCCAATTTAAGGGCATAGCACTGTCACAGCACTCCTGAAAGTTTCTGATGATATAAGATTAGCTATTGATAATAAGAAACTGACTATACTCACACTACTGGACTTCAGTAGTGCATTTAACTGTGTAGACTTCGATGTACTCCTTGGCATTCTTAGCTCTCTTAACGTATCTCCTCTTGTTACAGAATGGTTCGATACTTATTTAAGGGGTCGCCTGCAATGCATACGCTCGGATGAGGTTTCCTCAGAGTGGTGCCAACTAACTGCCGGTGTACCCCAAGGTGGTGTCCTCTCTCCTCTCCTTTTTTCGATTTTTATTAATTCCATATCCGATATTCTTTCTGCTAACTACCATCTTTATGCAGACGATTTACAACTCTACCGCCACTTTGACATAGCCGAGGTAGATAATGCTATCTCAGAAATGAATTGTGATCTTTCAAATATTCTCATGTGGGCGAAAGCATTTGGACTCTTGGTTAATCCCAAGAAATCTCAAGCCATTATTTTCGGCAGTAGGTATATGACCAACCTTCTTAATCAAACGACAATTCCACGAGTAGTGTATAATGATGTCTGTATTGCCTACACTAAAACTGCAAAAAATTTGGGTGTCATATTCGACTGTAACTTGACGTGGGCTGCGCATATTAATGAGGTCAGCAGGAAAGTCTATGCGACATTTCATTCCCTTAAGCGTCTCCAAAAGTTTCTCCCATTTGGAACTAAAGTTACTCTCGCACAATCTCTTCTTTTGCCGATTATCAACTACGCTGATGTTTGTTTCCTAGATGCCAGTCAGGAGTTGCTTGGTAAACTTGAACGTTTACAAAATCTGGGAATCAGGTTTATCTATGGGCTAAGAAAATATGACCACGTATCTCAGTACCGCGAACAGTTAAAATGGCTTCCAATCAAACAGCGTCAAAATGTTAATATCCTTTGTTGCCTTTTCAACATTTTAAACAGTCCCACTTCTCCTCCATACCTCCGCGATCGTTATGAGTATATCTTCCTTAGAGACAAGCAAGTCAGGTCTAACACGTTCTCACTTTTAAAAACACCTTCTCATAACGCCGCAGCGTATGGAAAATCATTTACTGTACAATCCATCAAACTGTGGAACTCTCTTCCTCATACTATCAGAGACAGTCCTTCCATTGGTGTATTCAAAAGGAAAATAAAAGAGCACTATCTCCGTTAACCTATCCTCCTGGTATACATATTATGTATATAATATATGTATATATATATATATATATATATATATATATGTATGATTATATATTTATTGATAGGATACTATTTATTAATACTGTGTAGGTATATGTATGTACATTTTATGTAGTTTATTGTATGTATTTTTTACTTGTTTGTATATTTTAGGTACTATCTTAATCTTGTTTTTGTGGAAGTATTATTATGTGCACATTATGAATACCTTACTTATATCTTATATATCTCATCCACCCTTGGTCTGCTGGAAGAAATCTCATTATTGAGATAAGCGCGCCATTGTACATAGCTTTTCAAGTGTATATTTTATTAATATGTTTTCTGTGTACATTAAGAATAAATATAAATATATATTTAACATCGGACAACTTGATTTCTTTTTTGTCCCTTTACGTTAAGCCCAATCGTAGCAAACAAGATATACGCGCACCAATTGCCAAAACGTCAAATGATTCTCAGTCATTAAACAGGGTGAAATGTTTTATTTGTAATAAATCTGGACATAAGAGTTTTCAATGCGACAAAAAGGTTAGAGTAGATTCAACCCCGAGAAAGTCCATCAATAGCCATCTTTAAAAATAGAGTCCATCAGCACTTTTTAGATTTACAAAATAAATAACCTGCCTTCTCAGTCTTCGTATGAATTTTGAACCTGTCTCCTAATTGCATAATATCCATTTATTATATTTATTATTATATTATAATATTTATTTATTTTTATTATTTATTTTTTATAGTAAGTATATGATGTTAATTATTATTTAGATTATGTAGATATGTAATTGGAATATTTTAATGCCCCCGTTCCTATAGATTTTAGCTTTTGTCTACGACCGACACATTTACCGGCACTACCCAATAATGATCCACACCACCAAAGGTTAACTGGAAGACAATGCTAAATAGCATTAAGTTCGCCTCGTGTACAATATTTTTAGTGCAATAAAGAATTTTTTATTATTATTATTATTAACCCCTGACCCGAAAGTTAATGCTGATACAAACAGTTCCAATTCGTGCACATTTTGTAAGAAGCCGGGTCATACAGAGCAAACCTGTTTCCTTAAGAATCGGTCGGGACCACGCAATAAGCGAAGGTTAATCTGTGTACTGAATTTGTTGAAACGGGTACTCAAAACTCTTACTGAGGCTGGTTTCTCGATAAACCTTCGTAAATGTTCATTTCTGACCAAGGAGGTCGAGTATTTAGGCAGGGTAATTAGTCAAGGTCAGGTGAAGCCGAGCCCTCGCAAGGTTGAGGCCTTGGTCAAATCTACACCACCAACGAACGTCAAACAGGTCAGACAGTTCTTGGGCCTAGCCGGATATTTCAGGCGTTATATTGAGGGATACGCGACTAAGACCGCTTACATATCTCGTTTAACGAAAAGAAATGTGCCATTTTATTGGGGTCCCGAACAAGAGAAAGTACGACAAGAACTAATCACCCTACTTACAAGCGAGCCCGTGCTTGCAATTTTTGACCCAGAGTTGCCGACGGAGGTCCATACGGACGCAAGTAGCATAGGGTACGGTGCTGTGCTATTACAAACGCACAAGGACAATAGCAAACGTGTTGTTGCGTACTACAGCAAGACTACACAGGGTGCGGAAAATAAGTATCACTCGTACGAGTAAGAAACTCTAGCCGTCGTGAAAGCGTTGCAACATTTTCGCCACTATTTCGTTGGTGTTAAGTTCAAATTGGTGACCGATTGTAACGCTCTTAAGGCGACAGAGCGAAAGAAGGACCTACTTCCACGAGTTGCCAGGTGGTGGGTTTATTTACAAGACTTTTCATTTGAGATTGAATACCGTAAAGGCACTCGCATGGTCACGTAGGTACTGAG
The DNA here is from genome assembly GCA_910592155.1 of Ypsolopha scabrella. Lineage (NCBI taxonomy): Eukaryota > Metazoa > Arthropoda > Insecta > Lepidoptera > Ypsolophidae > Ypsolopha > Ypsolopha scabrella. Next base: position 4,118,964 of record OU342978.1, read on the forward strand.
AAGACTTTGGACCTCATCTTAAAGCATTTTTGGTTCCCTGGGCTGCGGCAGTTTGTAGCAAAGTATGTAGGTCACTGCCTCATTTGTATCTCGCGGAAACGTGTACCACGTGCACCACATCAGTTCATATCTTCGTGGCAGAAACCAGAGGTGCCGTTCGAGACGCTACATGCAGATGTTCTGGGTCCCCTGCCTGTATCCAACGGCAACAAGTTTGCTTTAATTGTGGTGGATGCATTCAGCAAGTATTGTCTCCTGTATCCCATGGCTCGCCAAGATGCTGAGGAGCTTAAGCAAGCGATATCTAACGCTTTCTCGTTATTTGGTGTCCCTAAGCTGCTGGTGGCTGACCGTGGACGAATGTTTGAGGCGCGCAGTTTCATCACGTGGCTCAATGAGATGGGTTGCGAGATTCATCACATCACTCCCGAAATGCACCAAGCGAATGGGCAGGTCGAGCGGTATGTGAGGACTGTTTTAAACATGATCCGCATTCAGGCTGAAAATAGGAATACGGTCTGGTCTGATACTCTGTGGCGCCTTCAACTTGTTTTAAATGTCACCAAGCAAAAGACCACTCAGATGTCCCCGATGAATTTGCTTGTTGGTATCGATGGTGCAACGCCGATTATTCGGAGTTTGATTCGCGACATTGCAGTGAATGATACACCACCCAATCGCGCTGCGTGGCGTGATATGTGTAGAACGAGAGCCAGCGAACTATTGAGGCGTAATCGTACGCAGCAGGATAATTATGTCAACGAAAATCGTCGTCCGGCACGTGTGTTCCAAGTCGGCGACTTTGTGTTCGTAATAAAGTATTCCCAGTCTACAGGAAAACTCGATGCTGGCATGCGGGGACCTTATCGAGTGCAAAGGGCGCTGCCGAGTGGTCGCTACGAACTAAAGCTGTTGGGAGGCTCCTATGGGAAGTTTACACAAGCGGCGGCCGAGTGCATGGTGCCCTGGCGAGGAGAGTGGTGCCCCGAGTCGTGTGCTGCTTTCTTCGAGAGTGAGTGTTGGTGACTTACTCAATAATGGCTACAAGTTTTCTTAAAGGTTGTAATTCTGATTGCCATTCCCTCAATTTTGCATTCCACGTCGCTTTAATAGTAATTTTGACTGTAATTTTTCACATTTTGCATTTCAAATTCTTCTAATATTTAACTTATTACTTTAGGCTACTATGACATACTGACAGACTTGACACTTTAAATTAGGCTGGCAATAAGAATTGTATCTCGAGAATTTGTTGGTCGGGTTTGGAGCTGCGGTTCCATTCCATGTGTGATGCATATGGCTGCGGTCTATGTGTCTGAGGATAGCTGCGGTGATTCCTCTGAGGGTAAATGCGGTGATCTCTCGTCAATCCTGAAGTGTGTGCTGCGGACACGCTGAAAGGATTGAGCTCTTGGCTGTGGTTAAGGGTTGGCCTGGGGCTGCGGTTCCTTGCCAATTTTGCATTCGACTGCGGTCAATACAACTGAGGGTTACTGCGGTAATTCCTCATTTGAGAGTGTTCTGCGGTCACTCTTGATTGATGGAGCCCTTAGCTGCAGTTAAAAGGGGGTGGAGCTGCGGTTCCATCCCATATGTTGAACAGATTTTTGATGATTTGGTATGTGTGGTTTTGAGACGTCTTAGATTATGATGTGCGATTCATGTATGCGTGATCGAGTGCATGGGACGAATTTTATGTTTTCCCCATACTCCTTATGTGACTGGCAGAAATGCAAGGCGTATGAATTAAATGCAAGTGGATAGAATGAGTGTGCTTTAACGTGTTATATGTTCTAGATGACGAAGAAGAAGAGCCAAGTGCTGATTTGCCACTTGTTGGCGCGGATCCTGAGCCAATGCCGGGACCTTCAGTAGCATCTGCATCAGAAGCGCGCCCTGGCCCTCAATCTTCAATTGCGAGTGATGATGAGACATCTTCAAACGTTACAGTTACAGAGCTATTAGCGTCAGATGATTTTCAGGATCATGTAAATTAATAGGCGGTCGAGGACGACGCTGCATCAGGAGAGGCCGTATTAGGTAAAAAAAATTCTATTGGTAAATAAACAACTGTCAGCCTATATAAGCGAGCCCGACCGAGCGTTCGGGTTCACGTTCTGTTCGGCTTCCGTGGGTGCAGCATCGTGCTCGGCGAGTTCTTGGTATCGTTACTTTGGTTTTCTTGTTAATTCGTGTGCTTTGTTCCACTTAATTTGTGTGTAATTAATTATAATTCTAAGTCAGGATTTATTTGTAAATTCAATTATATTTTTGAGAAGTAAAATCGTTAAGTTTTGGTGTAAGATTTGTTTTTTTTAAGAAATTACGTCATCTCAATCTAAGAAATCTAAGAATACATAACTACGACTAAAGTATACTTAAAATACTTACACATTATATTATAAGAATAAAAATGCTATAATAGACGAGGAACAAATAAAAATTAAAAAAATGATCCAAATACAAAGTCTAAACTAAAAATAATACATAAAAATTCTTGCAATTTATAATCAACAAATATTTTCAAACCAAACAGAAGTAATTTTTTTTTTGTATGAGTACTTTTGTGACTAATAGTACTCTTATCAATACATACATAATAATAGAACAGTAGAAACCGCTGTGTCTGTACATTGAAGAAAATTAATATAAATAGAAAGGGGTTGACTAAAGAAGAGACAAAAATCAACGATTCTTACAATTCATTTGTCTGTCTGTCTTTTCACGCACATTTCTGAAACTTCTGAACGGATTTTCATGTAGTTTCCACAGCTGTGCGGAATAGGCTTTATTTCATTAAAATCGGATCTCGGAAAAAGGTTATCGTCATTTGAAGATTTTTGGAATTTAAGATTTTTGGAATTTACTTTTCTACTGGTAGTAATTAGAAGTTATGTAGCAAATAATAATTCCCGAACGTTTGTAAAATTTGGTTAGAATGCAGTTTGGGCTTATTTGATCGGTATTTATTAGCACTTTGGTAAAACATGGTGACCAGGGTCTGATGATGGGACTGGAAGATGGGTACGGGATCTCCTCAACGGACAACAGCAGACCCTTCGAGTTTGGGCTTATTTGATTGGTCTTTATTAGCATGTGGTAAAATATAGTGACCAGGGTCTGATGATGGGACTGGACGATGGGTAAGGGATCTCTTCAACGGACAACAGCAGACCCTTCGATTTTGGACTTATTTGATTGGTATTTATTAGCACTTTGGTAAAAGATGGTGACCAGGGTCTGTTAATGGGACTGGAAGGTGGGTACGGGATCTCATCAGCGGACAACAGCAGACCCTTCGTGTTTCGGCGTATTTGATTGGTCTTTATTAGCACCATGGTAAAACATGGTGACCAGGCCCAGGGTTTGATGATGGGACTGGAAGATGGGTACGCGATCTCCTCAACGGACAACAGCAGACCCTTCAAGTTTGGGCTTATTTGGTTGGTATTTATTAGCACTTGGTAAAACATGGTGACCGTTGCACATATTCATTCAAAAAATCATATTCTTTTGTTTTCCTTATTTCCACGAAAATCTCTTCGACGCGGTTGGAGCCGCGGGCAAAAGCTAGTATAAAATAAATAGAAACCCGGGTATAAAATCCATTATCAAGACGAAGGGGATGAATCGACACGACAAAAGGGAACGAATATTCACATAATTGATATATTTTTTGAAAAGGGACGAATTGTACACCAAAAATAAATAATTTTAGAGACGAATTTCTGGAGGACGAATTTACCCCGATCCCAATAAACGAAGCGTATTTATCGTGATATTTCCAACCCCATGGGTACGGAACCCTAAAAACTTACGTACATAAAAACGATGGTTTATTTATTTATAAAAGTCAACGAACAAAAAATCTGAAATATTATAAAATAATGAGAGCTGTGAACCAGAAAAACTAAAACTTGAATAACATTCACGGAAATACGGAAATATCCTCAGAGCCCTCGGAGCGCTGATCAATTCACACTTGCCCAGTTTTTTACACGTGACACTTTTGGCAGTCTTGAAGGATTATAATGACATTTACCCTTTTGGTTATTTTTTAGGTGTCCGGTGAAATTGATGATTTATGTTTAAAGCCATGGTACGGCGAGTATAAATTGAGGTTCAAATTATTACATTGCTCGCGAAAGAATTACTTTAAACATAAATCATCTATTTATAGTGATTTGACTATAGGTTCTTGATGGAACATTATTTAAGTTGTTTTTGTTATCGTTGCACGTTTTTTTATCTACGTGTGAATCATCAATTTCACCAAAAAAACTGTTGTTGTCCAGATAAATCAACGGAAGACACAAATAGCACAAACGAAAGGACCTAAGGATATTTCGCTTTCACCAAAAAAACAACAATGAGCAAACAGAATTTGAGGTAGAACAGTAATCAATGTCTTTATACATCAGATAACGATAATAATGAAAAAAAACAGACTGTTTTCACGATCATCTATTAAAGATTCTTCTTCATCTGAGAGAGATAAGAATGTGGATAAACAGGAACATTTTTCTTTCTCACCTAAGAAAAACAAGGGATATAAAAAGTTTACAGAGATAGAGGTAAAGGAAAAAACCGTCTGTTGTTGCAAATCAGACTACGATTGTGATGAAGAGGCAAAAGAAGATAAAAAGAAATCTTATTTACCAAATAGACACATTAAAACATTTGAAAAACCTATTCAAACTGAGAGATCGAAAATAAACACGCAATCTCGCTCAACAAATAAGTTTGATAATAACAATGATAATAACAATATAATACCGGATCAGTTCAATAAAAGACTAAAAATAGACAATACATTTGTACCAAAACAATATAAAAAAATTAGTGCAAACGAAGAAACGACCCAATCAAGTAGAGAAAAATTTTTTTTAGATCTGGAAAAACAGAAAGATGACAAGTATTTAGAAGATAGAATTAATGCTAATTTGGCAAAGGAACGTCAAAGAAAAGAGGATTTAAATAAACAACAACAGCCTCCTGATTTTACAAAAGTACCACGTGCAGAAAGCTATTCTTCACAGCCTTATGATTTATATAAAGGACCCAGTGCAGAAAGCAATTCTTCAATTACGTCAAAATTAAAACAGGATCTTGGCGATGATAATGATGTAATGAAAGATTTATCATACATCAAACTAAATATTTGTTTAAAAATCCGAGATTGCGATGATCTTGTTGATTTTGTTAAAGAATCAGTTACTGTTTCTGCATTAAAAAAGACCAATACCACACCTGAAGTTTGCAACTCAGATAATATGCTATTAAATAACAGAAAGGAAAGTGCCAGCGAACTGAAATATAGCAACCCACGAAAACGAACTTTGGAAAAATATGGTCAAAATCTAATGAGTGGATATGATGTTATGCCTATAAAGATTCAGCGTTCAGAAAACAAAAGTGAACTTTGTTTTAAATTACAATGGTCTTCTACTGACGACGAAAATCGACCATCATTTAATAAAAATAAACTGGAAAACAATAAAAAATTAAACGCATCATCAATACAAAAACTGCCACGTCGCGGGCCTGGAAACTCTGATGAAGCAGAAAAATCTAAAGCAAAATCCAATGAAATTAATAAAAATGAGGAAAATCGCAAAGAATTAAATAAATATACTGGCGATAGGCATGTAGAAACTAAAACAGATGGTGAATTAAAGCGATATGTGTGTTGTTGTCCAGATAAATTAGCAAAAGCATGCAAAAAATCCAAGGAAACAAAAAAGAAAATGAAAAAAAAAGACAAGAAAAAACTAAGTAAAGCCTGCCTAGCTTGCTACCCGGAGACGCCTAAAACTAACATGGGTGTAGAAACTACAAAGGAGGCAGATAAAAAACGATGTTTTGTGTGTTATTACCCAGATAAATTGAAAAAACTATCCAAGACTAAAACCACAAAAGAATCAAAAAAGAAAACTAAAAAAGAAGAAAAGAATAAACCAAGTTCAATCTGCTATTGTCCAAAACCATCTGAAGAAAAGAAAAAACTGAGTATAGGCTTCTGTTGTCCAGAAATATCTGATCAAGAAACTAAAACAGAGGATTCAGATAAATCAACTAAGAAATTAAACAGCCAACCATCAACAGAAGAAGCAAAAGAAAAATTTAAAGGTGAATCAAAAAATAAATCTATAATAGTCTACAAACAGCAATCTGAAAAAACATATAATAAAGAAGACAAGAAAAAACAATGTTCATGTCGCTGTTCTCAAAAAAAAACTAGAGATGAATCAACAAATAAAACTAAAAGCGAAGACAATAAAATACAAATTGAACGTTTTAGTCATAATATTGAACCGTCTGAAGTATAAAGTAACAAAAAATACAAGGAAAAACAAAGCAAATACTGCTTTTGTCAGAAAAAACTTAAAGAAGAAACAACAGCAGAATATGACGAAAAAAGTTATGTATGAAATATGGCAATAATCGACAAAACTGTATAGTAGCCAATGAAGCCCCAACACCGAGTACAAACTAAATTGAAATATTAACACTTAAATGAGCACCGAATGTTCAGAATATTATATTCATTCTACTGTACAACAATTTTATTTTTATTAAGAAATCAATAATTATTGGGCTAAACTGATGCGTGGCAACAGCATGTTGTTTTTTTTTCATGTAGCTTAATTTGTGTGCTCCTCTTGAGTTGTTACCTTCATTCAGCAGCCAGATCTGGGGGCACGGCAGTGCCCCGGCCAAGACGAGCCAAAGGATGGGGGGCACTACGTACCTTTTCTCGAAGCGTTTCGTCATATTTTCGAACCCTCATAGCTTCGGTCTGAATAATACTAGAGATACCAAATTCTCAAGATAAGATGTAGGAAGCAATCTTATTGAACACGATAAGTTTAATTTATACTTCTAATTTTATTAATACCTAAAATACGTCGATTTCGTTACTCACTCACTCACTCACTGATGATCATCAAAACCTCTAGCGTAATTCCTAAAGTCCTAGAAAGCTGCAATTTGGTATATGGGCTGGGATTAGCACACAAACAACAAATAAATTAAGAAATCTGTAACTTTCACCTTCCAAGCCCTTTAAAGGGGGTCCGGTTCTGTATTATTAAAAAAAATATTCCCAACTTTCAAAAGTCCTAGAAAGCTGAAATTTGATATGCAGGCTAGGATTTGCACACACCCAACGAAAATATTAAAATATCTGTTAATTTTACCATCCAACCCCCCACCCCATAAAGGGGTAAAGGCGAAAAAAAAACAATGCGCTAAAGTTCTTGCGCCTGACAAACAGTTCGACACCCCCTCGAGTAAGAAACCCTAATAATACCTTGACCGCGGTATTTCTCCCATGTAATCTTTACATAATACATTATCAATCATCACTATCACCTATTACTACGACTTTTTATATATTTTTCGCTATTCTAGTTTCGAAGTTAAGGAAGGGGGACATGATAACGTTAAAAACTTTTTTGAGGATTTTTTATGGAGACCACCCTTGGATATCAATTTTATTATTTTCCGTGTTAGAGACCATAGTAACAGGTAGGTATTCAGTAAAATCAATAATCTAGTAACTACCAGTGGCTATCTATAACGGCTGAAACTGTAGACCCCTGTGACAGACGGACACACCACGGAGGCTTAGTAATAGGGTCCCGTTTGACACACTTCTGGAACCTTCATTAATTATCTGTGATCCAAGGGGTGAGGGGATGGAAGGATATCAGATATGCCACGTCGCTGCCGTCGCAGCCCTGATCCATCGCTTATTGCAAACAATAAGCTTACAAGAAAAAAAGGCAAAGATAAAGAGTGGGCTACAAAAAAAGTCATAGCTGATACGCAACAAATACAGCCTGAAAGAATAAAAAAGTAGAGCGTCTTACAAAAAGAAATGAAATCTTATCAAAAACATTCCATGTAAACTAGGTCGCCAGGACTCAGAAGCTCATAACGCTTTCACGGTTCGCTTTCGTGGTTAAAAAGATATCAGATCTCATGTAGAGCCAAGCCCTTAACTCTACAATGCCTAACTCTACAAGCCCTAACTCTACAAACATTACATCTTGATCAAAAAGTAAGACTTGGCCGTTTCATGGAACTATTGCCTGACATAAATATTATAAGTCCATGGGAGTGTCCATTTGACGGCCGCGAAACGGTCAAGCCATACTATTTGACGAAGATGTAGGGTTTGTAGAGTTAGGGCTTGTAGAGTTAGGCCTTGTAGAGTTAAGGGCTTGGTTCTACATGAGATCTGATATCTTTTTAACCGTGAAAGCGTTATGTTATGAGCTTCTGAGTTTGGCGACCTAGTTTACATGAAATGTTTTTGATGGGATCAAATATAACGATTCCACGAAATTTAAAAGCATTTTATGAAGGAGTAACCCAACCATCCATCAGCCTGGCTGGGCATAGGCCTTTCGAAGATTTCGCCACTCTTGGTGATCCTCCTGGAAGAAATGCCCATACTTACACACGCTGAGCAGGCGGGTTAATGACCGCGGTGCCGAAACCTTTGCACAGTGACGCCGCTGCCCGTCACAGGTTTGCTTTTTGAAGGGTCTGCAATTAGGGATGGATATTTCGCCGCAATCAAACGGCTAGACGTTGCTTAGCTGAATAGTTGAACGCAACTTGGCAACGTTGAACTAAACGGGCTGTAAGACGGTTAGCCTTTTGGTTAAATTGTTATATGATATATAACTATATATTTAATATTAGGTATTATTAATATGTAAATGCGAAAATGTGTATGTTTGTTTGTTTGTTTCCATTTTCACGTCAAAACGGCTGAACCGATTTTGATGAAATTTGGAATGGAGATAGATTGAGACCCTGGAAAGAACATAGGCTATAAAAGGTGTTCATAAAATAACGTCAAGGCCGAAAACGGTGCAAAGATTGAATGAACGATTACGGGGCAAATACACACTTTTAATTCGAGAACTACTCAACGGATTTGGATTCGGTTTTCTTTATTATCATCGTAGTGACCTCATTCATAAAATAACGCTCAAGCCGAAAACAGGGCAAAGATTGAAAGAACGCGGGTAAAGCGGCAGCTGCCCCCCCCCCCCCCCCCCCCCAGGAAATAGAAAAGGACAGTAAAAAATAGTAAGTACTAAAGTAAACATGTAGCGGACATACCAGAGACAAGAAAGGACCGATCGGCAGTTTTTGTTTACACAAAAATGCGTTTTTAGGGTTGCGTACCCAACGGGACCCTATTACTAAGACTCCGCAGTCTGTCTGTCACCAGGCTGTATCTCAAGAACCGTGATAGTTAGACACTTGAAATTTTTACAGATGATGTATTTCTGTTGCCTCTATAACAACAAATACTAAAAACAGAATAAAATAAATATTAAAGGGGGCTCCCATACAACAGATATGATTTTTTGCCGTTTTTATAGATATAGCTTACAGATTATCCGACTCGCACTTGGCCGGTTTTATTTTTATTTTTCAACTATAAATCCCGTTGATATTTAAAAGAGGTCGTCCCACCCTAGAACTTCGTCTTCCGACGCCCATGAAGTTGTCCTCTTACTCTCCCCTGAATAACTTCAGGTGGGTTCGGGACAGTGGCGCGCATTCTTGCTGGAAAGCAATGAGAAGGTCAAGTTTGATGATAAAAACAACATGAAAGAAACTTAAAACCAATTTGAAAAGCACGCCACTGGTTCGGGAGTAGTTAACCTACACAGTAGAGCCCGGCATCAGCTCTACCATCTACCAATAATAAGCCGACAGCAAGTAACTAACCAAATTCAGTTAGATTATAGGTACACTGACATGTACACTTTAGAGGATATGTCGCGCTTGCAAAGGTCACTGTTACTCCATACGGAACGCCCCGCAGTGCGAGATAGAATTAATATATGTAAGAGGATATGTCGCGCTTGCAAAGGTCACTGTTACTCCATACGGAACGCCCCGCAGTGCGAGATAGAATTAATATATGTAAGAGGATATGTCACGCTTGCAAAGGTCACTGTTACTCCATACGGAACGCCCCGCAGTGCGAGATAGAATTAATATATGTAAGAGGATATGTCGCGCTTGCAAAGGTCACTGTTACTCCATACGGAACGCCCCGCAGTGCGAGATAGAATTAATATATGTAAGAGGATATGTCGCGCTTGCAAAGGTCACTGTTACTCCATACGGAACGCCCCGCAGTGCGAGATAGAATTAATATATGTAAGAGGATATGTCACGCTTGCAAAGGTCACTGTTACTCCATACGGAACGCCCCGCAGTGCGAGATAGAATTAATATATGTAAGAGGATATGTCACGCTTGCAAAGGTCACTGTTACTCCATGCGGAACGCCCCGCAGTGCGAGATAGAATTAATATATGTAAGAGGATATGTCACGCTTGCAAAGGTCACTGTTACTCCATACGGAACGCCCCGCAGTGCGAGATAGAATTAATATATGTAAGAGGATATGTCGCGCTTGCAAAGGTCACTGTTACTCCATACGGAACGCCCCGCAGTGCGAGATAGAATTAATATATGTAAGAGGATATGTCACGCTTGCAAAGGTCACTGTTACTCCATACGGAACGCCCCGCAGTGCGAGATAGAATTAATATATGTAAGAGGATATGTCGCGCTTGCAAAGGTCACTGTTACTCCATACGGAACGCCCCGCAGTGCGAGATAGAATTAATATATGTAAGAGGATATGTCGCGCTTGCAAAGGTCACTGTTACTCCATACGGAACGCCCCGCAGTGCGAGATAGAATTAATATATGTAAGAGGATATGTCACGCTTGCAAAGGTCACTGTTACTCCATACGGAACGCCCCGCAGTGCGAGATAGAATTAATATATGTAAGAGGATATGTCACGCTTGCAAAGGTCACTGTTACTCCATGCGGAACGCCCCGCAGTGCGAGATAGAATTAATATATGTAAGAGGATATGTCACGCTTGCAAAGGTCACTGTTACTCCATACGGAACGCCCCGCAGTGCGAGATAGAATTAATATATGTAAGAGGATATGTCGCGCTTGCAAAGGTCACTGTTACTCCATACGGAACGCCCCGCAGTGCGAGATAGAATTAATATATGTAAGAGGATATGTCACGCTTGCAAAGGTCACTGTTACTCCATACGGAACGCCCCGCAGTGCGAGATAGAATTAATATATGTAAGAGGATATGTCACGCTTGCAAAGGTCACTGTTACTCCATACGGAACGCCCCGCAGTGCGAGATAGAATTAATATATGTAAGAGGATATGTCGCGCTTGCAAAGGTCACTGTTACTCCATACGGAACGCCCCGCAGTGCGAGATAGAATTAATATATGTAAGAGGATATGTCGCGCTTGCAAAGGTCACTGTTACTCCATACGGAACGCCCCGCAGTGCGAGATAGAATTAATATATGTAAGAGGATATGTCACGCTTGCAAAGGTCACTGTTACTCCATACGGAACGCCCCGCAGTGCGAGATAGAATTAATATATGTAAGAGGATATGTCACGCTTGCAAAGGTCACTGTTACTCCATACGGAACGCCCCGCAGTGCGAGATAGAATTAATATATGTAAGAGGATATGTCGCGCTTGCAAAGGTCACTGTTACTCCATGCGGAACGCCCCGCAGTGCGAGATAGAATTAATATATGTAAGAGGATATGTCGCGCTTGCAAAGGTCACTGTTACTCCATACGGAACGCCCCGCAGTGCGAGATAGAATTAATATATGTAAGAGGATATGTCGCGCTTGCAAAGGTCACTGTTACTCCATACGGAACGCCCCGCAGTGCGAGATAGAATTAATATATGTAAGAGGATATGTCACGCTTGCAAAGGTCACTGTTACTCCATACGGAACGCCCCGCAGTGCGAGATAGAATTAATATATGTAAGAGGATATGTCACGCTTGCAAAGGTCACTGTTACTCCATACGGAACGCCCCGCAGTGCGAGATAGAATTAATATATGTAAGAGGATATGTCACGCTTGCAAAGGTCACTGTTACTCCATACGGAACGCCCCGCAGTGCGAGATAGAATTAATATATGTAAGAGGATATGTCACGCTTGCAAAGGTCACTGTTACTCCATACGGAACGCCCCGCAGTGCGAGATAGAATTAATATATGTAAGAGGATATGTCACGCTTGCAAAGGTCACTGTTACTCCATACGGAACGCCCCGCAGTGCGAGATAGAATTAATATATGTAAGAGGATATGTCGCGCTTGCAAAGGTCACTGTTACTCCATACGGAACGCCCCGCAGTGCGAGATAGAATTAATATATGTAAGAGGATATGTCACGCTTGCAAAGGTCACTGTTACTCCATACGGAACGCCCCGCAGTGCGAGATAGAATTAATATATGTAAGAGGATATGTCGCGCTTGCAAAGGTCACTGTTACTCCATACGGAACGCCCCGCAGTGCGAGATAGAATTAATATATGTAAGAGGATATGTCACGCTTGCAAAGGTCACTGTTACTCCATACGGAACGCCCCGCAGTGCGAGATAGAATTAATATATGTAAGAGGATATGTCACGCTTGCAAAGGTCACTGTTACTCCATACGGAACGCCCCGCAGTGCGAGATAGAATTAATATATGTAAGAGGATATGTCACGCTTGCAAAGGTCACTGTTACTCCATACGGAACGCCCCGCAGTGCGAGATAGAATTAATATATGTAAGAGGATATGTCGCGCTTGCAAAGGTCACTGTTACTCCATACGGAACGCCCCGCAGTGCGAGATAGAATTAATATATGTAAGAGGATATGTCACGCTTGCAAAGGTCACTGTTACTCCATACGGAACGCCCCGCAGTGCGAGATAGAATTAATATATGTAAGAGGATATGTCACGCTTGCAAAGGTCACTGTTACTCCATACGGAACGCCCCGCAGTGCGAGATAGAATTAATATATGTAAGAGGATATGTCGCGCTTGCAAAGGTCACTGTTACTCCATACGGAACGCCCCGCAGTGCGAGATAGAATTAATATATGTAAGAGGATATGTCACGCTTGCAAAGGTCACTGTTACTCCATACGGAACGCCCCGCAGTGCGAGATAGAATTAATATATGTAAGAGGATATGTCACGCTTGCAAAGGTCACTGTTACTCCATACGGAACGCCCCGCAGTGCGAGATAGAATTAATATATGTAAGAGGATATGTCACGCTTGCAAAGGTCACTGTTACTCCATACGGAACGCCCCGCAGTGCGAGATAGAATTAATATATGTAAGAGGATATGTCACGCTTGCAAAGGTCACTGTTACTCCATACGGAACGCCCCGCAGTGCGAGATAGAATTAATATATGTAAGAGGATATGTCACGCTTGCAAAGGTCACTGTTACTCCATACGGAACGCCCCGCAGTGCGAGATAGAATTAATATATGTAAGAGGATATGTCGCGCTTGCAAAGGTCACTGTTACTCCATACGGAACGCCCCGCAGTGCGAGATAGAATTAATATATGTAAGAGGATATGTCACGCTTGCAAAGGTCACTGTTACTCCATACGGAACGCCCCGCAGTGCGAGATAGAATTAATATATGTAAGAGGATATGTCACGCTTGCAAAGGTCACTGTTACTCCATACGGAACGCCCCGCAGTGCGAGATAGAATTAATATATGTAAGAGGATATGTCACGCTTGCAAAGGTCACTGTTACTCCATACGGAACGCCCCGCAGTGCGAGATAGAATTAATATATGTAAGAGGATATGTCACGCTTGCAAAGGTCACTGTTACTCCATACGGAACGCCCCGCAGTGCGAGATAGAATTAATATATGTAAGAGGATATGTCACGCTTGCAAAGGTCACTGTTACTCCATACGGAACGCCCCGCAGTGCGAGATAGAATTAATATATGTAAGAGGATATGTCGCGCTTGCAAAGGTCACTGTTACTCCATACGGAACGCCCCGCAGTGCGAGATAGAATTAATATATGTAAGAGGATATGTCACGCTTGCAAAGGTCACTGTTACTCCATACGGAACGCCCCGCAGTGCGAGATAGAATTAATATATGTAAGAGGATATGTCGCGCTTGCAAAGGTCACTGTTACTCCATACGGAACGCCCCGCAGTGCGAGATAGAATTAATATATGTAAGAGGATATGTCACGCTTGCAAAGGTCACTGTTACTCCATACGGAACGCCCCGCAGTGCGAGATAGAATTAATATATGTAAGAGGATATGTCACGCTTGCAAAGGTCACTGTTACTCCATACGGAACGCCCCGCAGTGCGAGATAGAATTAATATATGTAAGAGGATATGTCACGCTTGCAAAGGTCACTGTTACTCCATACGGAACGCCCCGCAGTGCGAGATAGAATTAATATATGTAAGAGGATATGTCGCGCTTGCAAAGGTCACTGTTACTCCATACGGAACGCCCCGCAGTGCGAGATAGAATTAATATATGTAAGAGGATATGTCACGCTTGCAAAGGTCACTGTTACTCCATACGGAACGCCCCGCAGTGCGAGATAGAATTAATATATGTAAGAGGATATGTCACGCTTGCAAAGGTCACTGTTACTCCATACGGAACGCCCCGCAGTGCGAGATAGAATTAATATATGTAAGAGGATATGTCGCGCTTGCAAAGGTCACTGTTACTCCATACGGAACGCCCCGCAGTGCGAGATAGAATTAATATATGTAAGAGGATATGTCACGCTTGCAAAGGTCACTGTTACTCCATACGGAACGCCCCGCAGTGCGAGATAGAATTAATATATGTAAGAGGATATGTCACGCTTGCAAAGGTCACTGTTACTCCATACGGAACGCCCCGCAGTGCGAGATAGAATTAATATATGTAAGAGGATATGTCACGCTTGCAAAGGTCACTGTTACTCCATACGGAACGCCCCGCAGTGCGAGATAGAATTAATATATGTAAGAGGATATGTCACGCTTGCAAAGGTCACTGTTACTCCATACGGAACGCCCCGCAGTGCGAGATAGAATTAATATATGTAAGAGGATATGTCACGCTTGCAAAGGTCACTGTTACTCCATACGGAACGCCCCGCAGTGCGAGATAGAATTAATATATGTAAGAGGATATGTCGCGCTTGCAAAGGTCACTGTTACTCCATACGGAACGCCCCGCAGTGCGAGATAGAATTAATATATGTAAGAGGATATGTCACGCTTGCAAAGGTCACTGTTACTCCATACGGAACGCCCCGCAGTGCGAGATAGAATTAATATATGTAAGAGGATATGTCACGCTTGCAAAGGTCACTGTTACTCCATACGGAACGCCCCGCAGTGCGAGATAGAATTAATATATGTAAGAGGATATGTCACGCTTGCAAAGGTCACTGTTACTCCATACGGAACGCCCCGCAGTGCGAGATAGAATTAATATATGTAAGAGGATATGTCACGCTTGCAAAGGTCACTGTTACTCCATACGGAACGCCCCGCAGTGCGAGATAGAATTAATATATGTAAGAGGATATGTCACGCTTGCAAAGGTCACTGTTACTCCATACGGAACGCCCCGCAGTGCGAGATAGAATTAATATATGTAAGAGGATATGTCACGCTTGCAAAGGTCACTGTTACTCCATGCGGAACGCCCCGCAGTGCGAGATAGAATTAATATATGTAAGAGGATATGTCACGCTTGCAAAGGTCACTGTTACTCCATACGGAACGCCCCGCAGTGCGAGATAGAATTAATATATGTAAGAGGATATGTCACGCTTGCAAAGGTCACTGTTACTCCATACGGAACGCCCCGCAGTGCGAGATAGAATTAATATATGTAAGAGGATATGTCACGCTTGCAAAGGTCACTGTTACTCCATACGGAACGCCCCGCAGTGCGAGATAGAATTAATATATGTAAGAGGATATGTCACGCTTGCAAAGGTCACTGTTACTCCATACGGAACGCCCCGCAGTGCGAGAGGGACGGATTCCGGAAAAAATAGCAAAATGTCGGTTTTAAATTAATAAAAAAATAACTAAAATAGCTATCGAAATTTCCAACTGAGAGATTATAGATATCGTTAAAATCTATCTAATAAAATATCGTTCAGGTCTGTACGTCATTCCTGTTTGTCATACTATGAAAAAAAGTGTAGAAGAAGACCTCATTTCAATAATTATTTCTATCGAGCGAAAGTTTCGCGTTTCTGTACTGGACAAAACTAGAAAAAGGTTCCGAAATTTATATACTGATTTATCAAATTAGTGGCTTCATCTAAAAAGCAGGTATACGACTTCAAATAGTGCCATCTTTATCGAAATAGCCCCTAATCACTGGGGGGTAATTCCGGAGAATCAATCGAATCGAGATTTCTAGAACTCGATCTAAAACTTATGGAGTTCGACTGATAAAATGGATTTTTACGATCGAGAAAGCTAATTCGATAGACTGAGAATATTCTGAGTTTGTCGAATTACCCTTCTCGATCGTAAAAACCCATTTTATCAGTCGAACTCCATAAATTTTTAGATCGAGTTTTATAAATCTCGATTCGATTGATTCTCCGGAATTGCCCCCCTGGACGTGCGTGGCGGGCGTGGATGTAAAGAGCTTAGATTATACATTAATGAGACGTATTCTGAGGCAACATGTCCTAATCTGACGTTTATAAAAAGTGCTCTAAAATTACGTTAGCGCGACCTAAAATTTCTTGGTATTCTGAATTTAAGCATTCTATCTTTTTCTTTCTCTGTCGATAAAACAAGGACAGGACGCATAAAATAAGGTTAGTCCTGTCAAAAAATTTAAGTCGTGTTGCACCGAATCGACACCTATGTCGTACGTAAACGTGAAAGAATCGCTCCCAAGGGGTCGTCTAATATTTTTATCTATTTAAATTTAATTACTAAACACCTCACTTCACCTTTTATTTTTTATATTTATTAATTTATCAAAAAAGCGGAGCATAAAAGTGTATCCTTCTTTTTGACTCCTCTTAATTCCATGTAGTTAAAAATAAAAGAAGTTTAATTGACAGGGTGGTGTAGAGGAGAATATTTTGTAATATTTCTGAAAATAAAATGGCTCGGAAACAAGTTTCCATACAAGACACGATAGAAACTAACGAAGACTTCGAAAACTACCTCACTGAGCACTACAATAACTTGATATGTAAGTAAAGTTTATCATACTCTAATCCCAATAATGGGTTAATACCTCTAAAAGAGCTTGTGTGCCTTGTGAATCGTAGTAGCTCAGGATCACGAAGTAGAAACGAAGAGGAGCTGCCGATAATTCATTTTTCCAAGAAAAATTGTGTGACACTGCGCGGGGTGGAAGGCAGAGGTAAAGGGAAGGCACAGCGTACTTGGCCCTGCCCCCTTTAGAAATCCACCTAGCGATAAATAACATAACTAAGATAATATCTTCGATACATCATATTTCGTCTACTCGCCACTAGAGGTCAAGCAGAGCAAACTGAGCTAATATGGAATGGAATTTGGAAAATCCACCTAGCGGCCAACAACATAACCAAGATCGTATCTTGAATATAATACAATTCGTCTACTCGCCACTAGAGGTCGATACATGTATATATAACACGAAGCAAACACAGGGACTTTTTAAGGGGTGGGTTTTTTATTACGGGATTTGCGTGGCGTAATTAAATTAGCAGAAGGGTAAATGAGGTATTACAAATAATTATACAGGGTTTTGATATGGTCAGTCGATTCCGTCACAGGGTAGGTTATTATATACACGATACTGATGACGAAAAAATAAAAAAAATACTTTTTTTTTTAAAATATGTCCACGATTTTCTTGTATTATTGTCACACTTCTTCTTGAACTGCTTACACCACGGGCGTTGATAAAAATAAACTCTAAGCTCAATACAAATTGCAACCCGCTAATTATTTTCATTGGTAGATAAGCCGCGTTATCGTGTCAAAACAGCTGTGAGCGAAAGAAACGCCCGTTAATGAGAACTCGTTACTTCGACCTTCAACGTAGGTGTATGTGGTAGGGGAAGGGTGCTCAAGCGCAAGGGGGGTGGGTGGTGACGAGCGCGCGACACCCCCGCAGTCATTAATAATTCTCGTAACGTATGCACGTGCTCGCTTTGAAAATTTCGCGCGTGATCTCGCAGTCGTACGCAGTAAACCCAATCAGACTTATTTTAGTGAGAAAAATTTCAACTAAAACATTCTGTGGACCGACGAGACGTTATTTACTACAGTAGGGTTATGTGCATAATGAACATTGGTGGGACTTACGAAGTGATGACGCTAGTGAAGATCGGCATATGACTGTCAAGGACTCTATCCAAACACGATTTTCGCTTAATAGGTGGGCGGAAATACTTGGTACAAGAGTTGAACGGAAATTGAAGGCGTTGATGTGTTACGTCAAGCGATGGACGCCTTTGAAATCGTATGTAACAATGAAATGATTTTATTACGTCTAAATAATAATTTGCGGCAAATACGATTGTGTGGCGGACACTTTGAATTTGAACATTTATTACTATTGTTATTATTATTTATTAATTGTATTAAAAAAGTAACATAATTTGGACAAAGGTGTGACAAAAACCTGTGAGGGTTTATCCGCACACCCCATTCCTCTTAAATAAGCTAAAGTTCATAAGCATAAGTTAGTAGATAAACATTTCTACATCATCTTGGGTAAAATTGGGTAATGAAATACTCCAGTATTAAATTTCTACTACCTACCTCCAATTCAGGTGAAGTAAAATAAAGACCAGTTACAATTAAAAGTATTAAAAGTGTCTTAGTGTGAACTGCGAAAGTTTTTATCGAATCGTTGTAAATAAGTTGATTAAATAACTTTTTTAAATACGCCAAAGAAATCTGACAAGGGGTAAGTACGCTTAGGGTACGGTTTATCCCACGCGTTTTTTATAAAGTAAAATTTACTTTATTATTAGATTTTACCTAATATTGCTTCTTACCATGTTAGGTGCACTTAACGGTCCTAAGCCCGTAAAGTATTGAAGGAAAAGGTGAATTATACAAACTAGTGGTTATTAGTTAACTTCTATGCTTCGTGCATGGCCAATGACGATCCGACCGCCAGCCAGTCGGTAAGCTACTAGCGCTTCGCGGCGCAGTGACCATTTAAAACAGACTTTTAGGACAAATGAAAAAGGGCACATCTTTTTCTTCAGTTGGTATTTTTAGTTTGTATGCTGTTTTTTGGGATAAGCATCACGTATATTAATATTCATGTGACGCCCTATGATGTCCAAATAAACACCCTGCATAAAAAATATCTCTCAAGTCTTATTTTTTATATCCTTTGGGATTTTTTATAAAAAAATGGTTTTCTTCAAAATAAAAAGAACAAATCCGGGTACTTTTTGTAGGGTACCATTTTTACTTTAGCATTATGGCGTTAGATTATTTACCCCATTTAGCTAACTCCGGCCCTGGTTTCTTCTGTCATGGTAGTTAGCGACATCTAGCGCACATTAGGCGAACCTGGTCGCTAACCATTTAGTAACAAAATAGCGAAAACTGCAACAGCAGAGTTTGATAGAAATCACTAGAAATATTAGAAAAAGTCGTATTCACCGGTAAAAAGATATTTTCTCATCATATTCTCCAAGTCTATCCAAACACTTAACACGTTTAGGGATACAACACTTCATGATAAGATGATAACTCGCGTTAGTCCGTGTTTGTAAAGCGCAGCTCCGACCGTCACGAAAGCTTAGCCAGCAGTGACGTAGGCCCCGCCCCCTTTTGTGACGTCATGCTACCATCGATCGTAACATACCACCATTCATACACCAACTCCCCTTTGTTTCTACTTCGTTCGTGGTCAGGAGCTGTATTTTTGAATCACTCGCCGTGAATCATATATTCACGCTCGAAAACAATTCACGAGCGAAATTAAATTCAATTGGTCAAGATTTTACGTATTTTTGAATCAGTAGAAATCAATGAAACGGTTTTCGTTTTACGCAGAATAAGTAAGAACCGGAAAGCAGTATTTCGTTGATTTTAAATACCGGCAGTGAATGGAGGTGAACGTAACGTAAATTAAAAAGTTATAATGTCAGTCTCTCATCGACATTTTCATTCTCACGTTGTTGTTTCCTTTCCTTTTCATTGTTTTCGTTTCTGTTGTCTGTTTTTAATTCTATTTTAGGTTATTATTATTATTTAAGGTTTTTGCTTTTTTCTTTCTCCCTTTTTAACAGGGGTGATTAATTATTATTATTATCATTATTATTATTATATCCTTTATTGTACACACAGAAACTTAAGCTAAGATTAAAAAAAGAAAATATGCTCAAAGGCGAGCTTACCTCTTCAAGAGGTTTCTTCCAGCCAACCAATACTATGGTGAAAGAATACACGAAATAGGTTGGCAGCAAGCATACAAAAAGATTTTTACAACGGAACTTATTCTACACAAATAAAAAATAAAACTGAGAATTATAGATACAGATATAAATAAAGAATGTAAATATGCATCAAAACATTTTTACTTGTCAATTCAATGTTAGTCATGTCATTCTTGCATAGATTCTACTAGTAGAAATCAGAAAACGAGTGGGTCAGACCACTCGTTGCAGAATTCACGGAATGAATTTTCAAAAATACTGATTTTAAGTTTTCGTATGCGAATCATGCGGATTCGTATGAATTGAAATTCGAATGATTCAAAAATACACTCCCTGGATCGTAGCAGGTACTGTGTAGATGTGTAGTCCCTACATTCTCTAGAAGACACGTGTGATTACTTAATCTCTTTTGACTCATGTTTAAATTCCCTTGACAATGGTAAAAAAAAATCGTGTGCTGACGAAACTAACTTAGTAATATCGGTTATATCGGGCAAAGATTGGTCTGATGCTAAACTCCTTCGTCCGCACTCAGTTTCATTGCCGAGTTTCATGATGGAACTACTGCGAATTTTTATAAAAATTTATTCACAGTAATTCTATTTACGGATATTTATTGCTACGAATGGAACGCTGAAAATGCTAAGCAAGTAGTTATGAGCTGGCTAGCTGCAGATCTACCTAATTTTTTACTTACAAGAATCAAAGCAACCAAGGGCGGATCCAGGATTTTTTTTTGGGGGGGCACAAAGGCCACATAGGTACCTATAGATATAGAGTGTCCCGCATAGTATTGGACTATATATTTTTGTCCTACCAGTAGGCCAATAATGCTGCAAAGGTAGTAAATAGTATGAGATGACACAAAAATAAAGTAATATTATTAAAGCGGTATAGTGTTAATCTCCCAACCCCTTGCTTTTTTTGAATAAATACAGCGGTGAGGTTAGCTGTTTAAGGAAGTTCTTACAGCAAACCGATTGAGCATTGGGTGTGCTATTTACAACAAATCATGTAAGTATTTGCTTTAATACAAAAATACCTAGACAGGTACAATTTTACAAATTTAATATTTACTAGATGTGCCCGCGGGTCCGCCTACCTTGAAAATATTTAAGATACTTACAATAGGTAACATATTTTATATTAAATTCAAAAACAATGTTGTATTGTTTTAAATGAAAATTTAATATCTTAATGACGTTCAGGAAAAAAATTATACGTAATTAACAAGCAACCTTCGTACATTTTGCACTGAGATCGAAACGGATCCCCTTAATTTATTGTCATAAGTTTCGCTTTAATCAAATTTACTGAACCAATGAATTGTCATTATATGAAAATAATTTTTCCTGCTTGGGATACTAAAGAAATATGAAAGACCAGCTTTTGCCCGCGGCTCCGCCCGCGTATTATTCGGTTTAACGACATGATTTTTTCAGGGATAAAAAGTAGCCCATGTGTTAAGATAGGATATAAGCTATATCAATTCTAAATTTCATCCAAATCCGTCTAGCCGTTTCAGCGTGAAAGAGTAACAAACACACACACAAACTTTCGCATTTATAATATTAGTGTGATTATAGTACGGTACCCTTCGTGCGCGAGTTCGACTCGCACTTTGCCGGTTTTTTCATCTATCTAGGATTTATATTTTAATTTACTATTAATATGTATCAAATAACATAGCCTCGTCTTATTTCACCACACATGATAAAGGTCCGCCTGATTTTTCAATGATGTTGATCTATCCTACAGGAACAATGCATTTTTCCGGGATAAAATGTAGTCTATGTGTTAAGTTAGGGTATGGGCTATATCCATTCTAAATTTCATCCAAATCAGTTCAGCCGTTTCAGCGTGAAAGAGTAACAAACATACACACACACACGCACAAACTTTCGCATTCATAATATTAGTAGGATAGTAGGATAGGATATAGAAAATATTAGGACTATCGTTATTGGCAATAATATTAGTTTCTTTTTGTGTCATTCTTTTAAAAACATTTGCAACATTTTTTTGGCGTATCGCTAGGACACTATATCTATACTTATTTGGCCCTTGTGCCCCCCCCCCCAAATAAATCCTGGATCCGCATTTGACCATAGCAACCAAAAAGCGTGTTTAAAGTTGTTGTGGACATTCATTTACAACGTTAAAAGTAAATAAAATTACACAACTACAACTTTAGTAGAAAAGAAAATAGAAATGAAATGCCATACCTAGATAACCATTCCACCCATCAGCCTGTTTCATCCACTGCTGGACAAAGGCCTTTCCAGGATTTCGCCACTCTTGGCGGTCCTCCTGGAAGAAATGCCCATACTCACACACGCTGGGCAGGCGGGTTGATGAGCGCGGTGCCAAAACCCTTGCACCAGTGACGCCGCTGCCAGGCTCCAGTCTGATTTATATAAGGCTCGGCAATTGGGGGTGGATATACCACCATCTATCGGTCCCAGGCAATGGTGGGCCGCCTGGTTTTGCCTACGAGCTGTACTTTTACTCTCCCCCGAATAACTTCGGGATTTGCGAGGAAAATGGTGGTACCTCCACAGTCGAGCCCGGCATCAGCTCTACCACCTATAAAAATAACCATTAATTTAGTGTTTTTTATTAAATTACAAGAAAAATCCTAGTGGCTACACAGTTAAATAGGTGAGGGTTAAAATCTTATATCGTGACAAGGGGGTTGTGAAGAGGTGGGGGAGTGGGGGGGACTTGCACTCCCTTAGGAAATGAGAAGTTTTTTAGATATTATTTTTCTTTTCGGCAATTATAACCTCACTTTTTGTCTTTTCTTTGACATCTAGTACCTTAGTAAAGAAGTGGAAGGAAGATGGGGGGGAGATAAAGTCCCACCACCACCCCCTTGTCCAGGAAAGTTATAGTTTTTACGTTTTTTTTTCATAAATTCATAACCTCACTTTTTTCTAACATTTCACTGGATTACAAAACCAGACACTTCTGCGACTGCTTCGGCGCTACGGAAAGTGCAGCGCCTTCGCCCTTGCGTAACAAAGTGCAGGCGCACCCATGCTCACCTCCGCAGCTTCGGCTTGCTGGTCGCCGCGACCAGCCTCAGCCGCTACGGCTCACTTTGTTACAGCGAGCGGGGGCTGCTCTTCCGGCTATTTATATACACTCTAGGGCTAGTAGCCACAAGACTGTGTAGAGTCGAGGTGCACTGATTCGGTTTTAGAGCTTCTAGTAACCTACCAATAGAGAGTCGCACTTTGCCTTAGTTTTCTGGGTCGTTCATTTCTTTAACTTGAATAAAAACAAAGTAGGTAGTTTCATAAATATAAATATCATATAAGTTTCCTATTTAACGACATATTTCATTGTTTGCACGTTGAACCAATGTACAATTAAAATATGTTATTAATTAGTTATTATAACCCTTGATAATGGTGTAATACCGAAACCGGTTGGGATTAACATATTATAGTATTGTGAAACGAGTACAAGTGTTTTGTTCATCATGTTCATAAATATCGTTTCGTTTCACCCATTACCTATTACCTATTCTGGCAAATGTTATTTGACCAAAACTAAACAAAATATCGATATCACGTTTCGTTTCATGTCATTTTACGTAATTTTATAATTTCAAAAGTTAAAAAAGTCGCATTTCCTAGAAAAAAAATGTGCAGGGGGTTCGAATATTTATCTCAAAATCTGTCACGTTATAAGATCCAACCCTAAGTAAGTCCTGTCCTATCCGTAATCAATCACACGTGCACCCCTTCTATAAGTTTTCCATGAAAGTATGAGAGGGCAGAAAAAGAAATCGAATAGGGAAGCAGCTGAAGCCTGGGTTGACCCGATATCGATTCATCTAGAAAATTTCACAAACACTTTTTATTAATTAGAGAAAATAGCCCTTTTCGATATTTTTTTAAATTTCCTTTAATTACGATATAAGATTATGCGTAAACACTACAGACACGACGAAGTGTCGTCAGAGAATGCCGACTTTGCTTTGAAAACCGCTTTTTGGTGCTTATTTTACTAGGGATAAAGCTAACTTTGGAATGACTTAAGATTATGAGCAAACTGATCATCGTTTTCTCGTGTCTGTGGTATACCCAACTTATTTTTGTTAAAAAGTAGAGATTGCTGGCTTTGCTTTTAAACCCCTCAAATTGGCCTTCGTTCATAATTATCAGAACTGTATTGTTATGAATATAGGCATGGAAGTGTATTCAGAATTCTGCGGCAACAGCATGGCGATGGGCAACGCGGTCAGAAGAGTCAAGTTAGACATCGGAAATGATAACATCGCTACAGCCAAGGTAAAGTTTTGAAGCTACTAAAACATCTTGTGAAAATTTATCATTCCATATTTATTACAATTTAATTACAGATCTGTTAAAGATAATGGAAATCTTAGCTAGTTTTTGTTTTAGCGAAAAGGGCCATTACTTAAATGGAGAGAGGCTCTGAAAAATGCACTTGAAACTAGAAAAAGAGTCTATGGAGCAGAGATGGCATATTAGTTATATCATCAAATGGTGCAGTAATAAGCAGTGTGTTTTTTAAAATCAACAATTTAGTTTCCCGACTAGGTTTTTTTTTTTACTTTTCCAATATTTTTTTTCGGTAACGGCGCAGTGTTTGATGGACGCCTTGACCTAGGATCATCTTCCAGCGACTCCCTGCCATGCTTGAGTTCTCGGCTCCAACGTTTATGGTGGCAAATGAAGGTCTGGACTCCCCATAAACTGTAGACATCTCTTCAAATATTTCCACCGTTTTGTTCTTTTTAGTAAGGAATTTTATTACAATTCTGCACTACAATTTCGTGAAATGTGCATATGACTCAGACATGGCAATGTTTGCGGTTCAATTACTAAAATGGTAATGATGCTAATGACATGAAACTCTGTATTTATACTACTGAGGGTATTTACAACTAGTAACATGCAGTGCGAGACATTAGTGACACTTAAAGGTACCTACTAGGGTTCAAAACTTTTCAGCTTTCTAGTATGGGTGCCGGCATCACCTTGCCAGGCGACAGAATTGGACTGTTGTTTTGACTCTCAAAAACATGACCTTATGTGCATTATTACGTTTGGCCGTAACGTACATTGTTTTTACTGGGAGCTGTTTTCTGCGCATTATAATATCGACCTTTTCTACTCGTGTTAATATCTTACAGGCCGCATCTGACAACATCAGCGCTTTGTCAAGATTCAAAGGTAGAAGTGAACCTGTCTTCCTATTTATTCAGGTAAACTGTTATACATGCATGCATATATCTATACGTCGTCTGCATAGCGTAGAATATGGCGTATCATAATCTGCCTGGGTAGATCGTATTTCTGTTAAAACTAGGGGACACTCCGCTTCGCTTAACTCTCCGAAATGTACATGTAAACCTAACAAGCTCCGCTCGTCGTCGCAACTATTAACTTTTAGTGCAAGATTTGAATTCGGCCTACAGGCTAACGTGCCTTCCGAAATACGTGACCCGATTACAAATGGTGCCCCTAATCAGTGACATCCGGAATACTCCTGACTATTAGTCTATTGATTAGCTACACGAAAAGGGAAAAATAAATGCTATGTAATATATTATATGCAGTTCCCAATTCCCATATAGAAGGGCCAGCTGACGCGGGCGATGTTCGGCGCGGACGGCATCAAGCTGTGTCAGATCACAGTGGAGGAGCTCGGCCTCATGCACAAGGAGCTGGAGACGGGAGAGGAGCGACCCAAGTTCCCTATCGACGAGATGTCTGAGGAGGAGGCGGTGAGTGCTGTCTAATGAACATCAAGCTGTGTCAGATCACAGTAGAGGAGCTCGGCCTCATGCACAAGGAGCTGGAGACGGGGGAGGAGCGACCCGAGTTCCCTATCGACGAGATGTCTGAGGAGGAGGCGATGAGTGCTGTCTAATGAACATCAAGTTGTGTCAGATCACGGTGGAGGAGCTCGGCCTCATGCACAAGGAGCTGGAGACGGGGGAGGAGCGACCCAAGTTCCCTATCGACGAGATGTCTGAGGAGGAGGCGGTGAGTGCTGTCTAATGAACATCAAGCTGTGTCTAATGAACATCAAGTTGTGTCAGATCACGGTGGAGGAGCTCGGCCTCATGCACAAGGAGCTGGAGACGGGGGAGGAGCGACCCGAGTTCCCTATCGACGAGATGTCTGAGGAGGAGGCGGTGAGTGCTGTCTAATGAACATCAAGTTGTGTCAGATCACGGTGGAGGAGCTCGGCCTCATGCACAAGGAGGTGGAGACAGGGGAGGAGCGACCCGAGTTCCCTATCGACGAGATGTCTGAGGAGGAGGCGGTGAGTGCTGTCTAATGAACATCAAGTTGTGTCAGATCACGGTGGAGGAGCTCGGCTTCATGCACAAGGAGCTGGAGACGGGAGAGGAGCGACCCAAGTTCCCTATCGACGAGATGTCTGAGGAGGAGGCGGTGAGTGCTGTCTAATGAACATCAAGCTGTGTCAGATCACAGTAGAGGAGCTCGGCCTCATGCACAAGGAGCTGGAGACGGGGGAGGAGCGACCCGAGTTCCCTATCGACGAGATGTCTGAGGAGGAGGCGGTGAGTGCTGTCTAATGAACATCAAGCTGTGTCTAATGAACATCAAGTTGTGTCAGATCACGGTGGAGGAGCTCGGCCTCATGCACAAGGAGCTGGAGACGGGGGAGGAGCGACCCAAGTTCCCTATCGACGAGATGTCTGAGGAGGAGGCGGTGAGTGCTGTCTGATGAAAAGTTTGGGAAGTATCCGAGCGGACCAATCTGAATCAATACATACATCGTATAAAGGCTCAATTTATTGCTGGACATAGCTATTTAGACCATCTAAAGCACGTTAGCTTTTGCAGGATTTCTTTTCTCTATAAAGGAGAATGTCACAGATCGCACCAATGGTGTCACAATCACAACCAAGTAAAATTCATAAAATTACTTACTTATTTTAAAATCCGATCAACAATTTGTCGAGTTAACTTAAATCCGGAATTCTAAAATCTTAATAAAAAATATTTCGGTGTTTTTATTTCCGTTTTCGGCCGGTTTTACTAGTTTATTAGGACACCAATGTGCCAACCAAAAGTCGATATCACGAACTAAATATGCGGTGACATTAATTTATAGAACCAAATTCATACTGAAGACTTCCTAAGTAGTCGGTGGGTATGAATATCAAGGTTCGAAGGACTCTTTTTGTGATATACGAAAATTTTAGTTTTCCTGTTCCCTACAAGCGCAAGCCCAGCCCTGAGACAATAATAAGGAAAGACAACATTATATTTTTGACATTTTGTAAAAAAAAATTGGCTTGTAATAGTGATCACTTACGAAGCCTCCAGTATGAATTTTGCTCTATAAATTAATTTCACCTTATATATTAGAACTGCTTTGTCCAATAAGCAATAACCATTATGCCCACATAGAAGTGCCCTTTCATTTTCTTATTTGATAAGTTAACTTACGCTATCTCTACTTATTTCCAGCTTAAAAGGGAACAAGACATGCAGGCGGACCTCGCGATCCTGAAAGCGGAGGAGCGGCTCCGGATCCTCACCATGAGCGCGCGCAAGAAGCGAGTCTGCGAGCGACTCAACCCGTTCGTCAAGAGATACAACTTTATACTGTTCTGGCCGCAATGCCACCAAGCGCACTACGATCTTTACGAGAAGTTGGACAATCTTAGTTAGTTGTTTTGGACACATCCTTATACTGTTCTGGCCGAACTGCCACCAAGCGCACTACGATCATTACGAGAAGTTGGACAATCTTAGTTTGTTGTTTTGGACACATCCTTATACTGTTCTGGCCGAACTGCCACCAAGCGCACTACGATCTTTACGAGAAGTTGGACAATCTTAGTTAGTTGTTCTAGACACAACCTTATACTGTTCTGGCCGCAATGCCACCAAGCGCACTACGATCTTTACGAGAAGTTGGACAATCTTAGTTAGTTGTTCTAGACACAACCTTATACTGTTCTGGCCGCAATGCCACCAAGCGCACTACGATCTTTACGAGAAGTTGGACAATCTTAGTTAGTTGTTTTGGACACATCCTTATACTGTTCTGGCCGAACTGCCACCAAGCGCACTACGATCTTTACGAGAAGTTGGACAATCTTAGTTAGTTGTTTTGGACACATCCTTATACTGTTCTGGCCGCAATGCCACCAAGCGCACTACGATCTTTACGAGAAGTTGGACAATCTTAGTTAGTTGTTTTGGACACATCCTTATACTGTTCTGGCCGAACTGCCACCAAGCGCACTACGATCTTTACGAGAAGTTGGACAATCTTAGTTAGTTATTTTGGACACATCCATATACTGTTCTGGCCGAACTGCCACCAAGCGCACTACGATCTTTACGAGAAGTTGGACAATCTTAGTTAGTTGTTCTAGACACAACCTTATACTGTTCTGGCCGCAAGCCCACCAAGCGCACTACGATCTTTACGAGAAGTTGGACAATCTTAGTTAGTTGTTTTGGACACATCCTTATACTGTTCTGGCCGAACTGCCACCAAGCGCACTACGATCTTTACGAGAAGTTGGACAATCTTAGTTAGTTGTTCTAGACACAACCTTATACTGTTCTGGCCGCAATGCCACCAAGCGCACTACGATCTTTACGAGAAGTTGGACAATCTTAGTTAGTTGTTCTAGACACAACCTTATACTGTTCTGGCCGCAATGCCACCAAGTGCACTACGATCTTTACGAGAAGTTGGACAATCTTAGTTAGTTGTTCTAGACACAATCTTATACTGTCCTGGCCGCACTGCCACCAAGTGCACTACGATCTTTACGAGAAGTTGGACAATCTTAGTTAGTTGTTCTAGACACAACCTTATACTGTTCTGGCCGCACTGCCACCAAGTGCACTACGATCTTTACGAGAAGTTGGACAATCTTAGTTAGTTGTTCTAGACACAACCTTATACTGTTCTGGCCGCAATGCCACCAAGCGCACTACGATCTTTACGAGAAGTTGGACAATCTTAGTTAGTTGTTTTGGACACATCCTTATACTGTTCTGGCCGCACTGCCACCAAGTGCACTACGATCTTTACGAGAAGTTGGACAATCTTAGTTAGTTGTTCTAGACACAATCTTATACTGTCCTGGCCGCACTGCCACCAAGTGCACTACGATCTTTACGAGAAGTTGGACAATCTTAGTTAGTTGTTCTAGACACAACCTTATACTGTTCTGGCCGCACTGCCACCAAGTGCACTACGATCTTTACGAGAAGTTGGACAATCTTTTACAGAGAGCTTCTTACACTTTGTAGACAAACGTTCTTACACTTTGTACTCTTACCTGTTGCAAGGAATTTATCGAAATTTATTGTTACAGAATGTTTAAGTTTGTAACTCCTTCAGAGCTTAAAGTCGTGGGCAAAAGGCTAGTGATCATCACATTGGCAATCGTCATGATTCCCCGGTGGTGTTATAGGTGCCGCTACGAGGATTGGACCCGCGACTTCTCGATTACTGGTCAAGATTTCGAACGACCATACCGAAGAGTCGGCTAGTAAATCATAGAGTTATTATTTGCACAGGCATCCACGTGACCGCAAAAGAAACGTTAAGGATAACCAAAGAGGACTTGAAGGAGGTGTTCTACATGAGTGACGTGGACCCCAACGAGGCTTGTGTCAGCGCGCTGACCAGCGGAGAGTCGCTGGTCGTGCTCTTCAAGATGTTCGACAGGGATAACAGGGATTTTGTCAGTTAGTTCATTTGGTAAAGTTTAGTACCTACTAGTAATCATACGACAAAAATTGGACTGATAGCCTCAACCACAGAGATTTGAAACTTCTTGGTTGCTTCTCGGGATAAAGGTGGATTCATAGAGTTGTCCGAGATTTTTCTATTTTGCAGCATGTGCAATTGTTATCAAAAATGCTCCCAGTCAGTTCCTCGTCAATTCTCAAATACAGTATGGCCATCGAAAGATGCGAGTAGACTAGAAAAGGTGGCAAAATCAAAAATCATGATCTGGAGCCCAGAACGAAGTATAGGACGCTGAATTAATTATAGCTCGAAAGAGTAATTTTTACAGCACCCAGACAAGCATAAAAAATACCTAGATTAGTTCCTGGACCCGATTTTAGGCCAAGGCTATCTTCCACTTTTATGGTAAAAATTGATCTGATTACTTCATCGTGCGATAATTCTTGTTTGATTTATAAGTAACTAGTCGCACTTGGTTGATTTGACTATGTACTTGATATTAGATGGGGGGCTTCAGTAATTAAAAAAAATACTCAGCTAGATTTGACTATTTCTCAGAGCTATTGCGGAGTGCGCTGTACGAAGAAGTTCCAAAGCACAAAGACGACGTGCCTCCGGAGAACCAGCTGCCGCTGGTCTCCGCCTTCGAGAGGTACGCGTCCATCAGCAAGACCAAGCGCGAGGTCCGGCGCGACCGGCACAATGCCAGGCTAAAGAAACTGGTAAATAAAACACACGTCAGGTAAAAAGAGAGACTCTGGCGGTCTCTTTCTTGCGCCACTGTTACTATATGTCCAAAATACGGCGATATAGGTGACCACTATCACGTTCGGGACGTAATAATCGTCGGTGAAAAGCGGGTGTAACAAGTGTGGACCTGTGACTTGCATTTCACAGTTCACATTTTAGTTCCACCTGAGTTATCGCTAAAATTCTAATTTGTCCATTTTGGTAAAGTAGTCATTGTGAAAAATATAGATAGTAGTAATTGTGAAAAAGTGGACATTTTGGTAAAGAGTTATTTTGGTTAAGTAGACTTTAAGTACCTAAACGCCTCAAACATTATTTCCAATACTTTTTGGACGCACTATGTACTAATGTGATATGTAAATTAAGTATCATAGGTAATTCATGTAAACTTTACACAGACAAGTTGGGTATATTGTCTGTGAAACTTAGGTATAATACATTTTTAATACACCTGCTCAAAATATGATAGATTACGTGCCCGTTTAGTGTGCGTAAAATGACATATTTCGCACTCAAAAAAAATACAAATACAAAAACATTTATTTTCTCAAAGTACATTGATACACAAATAATATTACTAACATGTAGGTAGGTATACAAAAATATTCGCATATAAAGCACAAGACAAAGTTTATTGTACAGTACTATGACAAACTAGAAAATATTTACAAATACAAATACAAAATACAAAAATACAAAGACATTTATTTTCTCAAAGTACATTGATACACAAATAATACTAACATGTAGGTAAGTATACAAAAAAAAAAAAAAAAAATATTCGCATATAAAGCACAAGACAAAGTACTATGACAAACTTTAGAAGAATATAATATACATTTGAGCATTTGGTACAATTAAATATTAGCAACAGACTACGCACTAAGTCAGACTTGTTACGCGCGAGTCTAATCTTTGATTGCCAGTAAAAGTTCACATGTGGGCCAATTTCTCATAGAGTATTTATTTATTATTTACTGTTAGTCTTTAAATAATTCAAGTCTAATGACATAAACCAAAACTTAAGTAACTAAAACAAAGTGAAATTAATATTATTTATTTTAGAAGACTCCTGCATGTGTGTAAATATAAGATATAATAAACATAAATATAAAATTATGTAATATATAATTTATTTATTTAAATTATAACTGTACATACATAGTTTTTATATATAAGAAATAGATAAGGGAGTAGGTATATACTCGTAGGTATTAAAAGGGGGAAAAAGGACCTTAATTATTTTTGAATTTTTAGAATGGCTTCGGTGGCGTCATAATTTAAAGTCAGCAACCATTTTGTAATTTTAGTTTTTGCCTCCCATGTACTGCAGTTTTTGAGGTCACACGACTTGCATATTTGTTTATAGATGTAGGGAAAGGAGAAAGCGCTGAACCTTTGAGCAAAAACCGTTTTAACTCGTGCTTTTTGTTTTTACTACTGACGCCATCTAGGGGAAACCGGCCACAACATTTAGTAAGCATGTAAACCTTTGTTTTACATGATACTCTATAATAAGATGAGTATTTTCAAACTTTTATATTTTATTATTAAATATATTATGTATGTTAAATTGTAAAAGATGTTTTAATAATTCAAAACAATTTTATACGTCATAATTTATGTTATATTTTAACTATCTTAGAAAATATTATTAAAAAGATTTTAGAAAGAGTCATTGGTTTTTGTAGTACAGATGGGCGCCAATCAGACTGCGTGTTCTTCAGTTGACTTGTATCTGTTTTGATTTGCAACAAAATTGCTTTTATCTTATTATTTCATGTAATTTTTCGCAGGTGTATTAAAAAACGTCGTTTGATACATGTGCGAAAGTGTTAATATTTCTCGTCTCGACTGTTTTTTGCATCGACTAAGCCTCAGTCCTGGATTTGCCATTAGACCGTATAGGCCGCTGCCTAGGGGCGGCAGATGTTAGGGGCGGCAGATTTTAGAGGGAACTCACTCGCTTTGGTAAGCCGTCAAGTTCGTTCACAATTTAAACAATAACCCCAAGAGAGTCTTTTAAAATTAACACCTTTTTGGTCATAATTGATAGGCTGAGAGCAGAATTAGAAAAAAAACCGGTCAAGTGCGAGTCAGGCTCGCATACCTAGGGTTCCGTAATTCGACAGTTTTGGGAGCAGGCAGGAAGAAGGTATTTAAAATCTTGCCCATAACTGTTTATGATGACTAAAAAAGAATTGATTGTACCACATTTTAAATTAACATTAGAATATAATATATTATCTATGAAAGTGTCTTCACTTCACGAGTTGTTGACCCATCAATAAGGTAGGCAATAAACCAGCGGGGCTATTATATAACTCAGTTTCGGTTGCTAGCTATAGTTGCTATTCACCAAAAACAGATAAAAAATGAACTTCCAAAATAACCTTTAATGAGTATTGAACTATTTACGAATTGTGAAGTCTTTTCGAATGCGAACTTATCCTTAGATAAGCGCATATGTATGTTTAAGACGATAGAATTAGAAACTTGGTTTGGCAACTGAGTTTACGATACAGAATCAGGGGGCAGATCTTATAAAATATCTAATTAGAAAGTTCATTAGTAGCGAGAAGTCTTTTAGTTCTGAGTGAAGTCAATCAATATTAAAATCGCCAAAGCAAGCAAAGATGATAGCTGAGGAGGACAAGTTTCATAAGTGAGCGTAGCAGTATTATTACGATAATGTACTCAGCACAGTGTTGTTTACTAGGGTCTTGTACTGCTTCGCCTTCTTTAGTAATTTAACTCCAGCGATCAAATTATATCGCGATGTAGAGTACTCCCGGCGCCATCTAGTTTCCAGATGTGTTGTATAGTCGGTACCAACCTAAATACAGTAAAAGTATATATTTTTATAATCAACTCTTTAATATCTACAATTTGATACCGACATTGTATTTTTATAAAATATTTTTTTAAATTTATTTTCCATTTTTTTATGTTTCTCATTTGTGTTCATTTGGGGCCGTTCAAGTATTACGTAAGCAGATTTATTACAATTATTTACCCCCCCATCCCCCTTGTCAGCAAAAGTAAGCAAAGCTCTTACCCCCTCCCCCCATGCTTACGTAAACTTTTTTCAATTATAATTTTTTTTTTTTTTATAATAATGTTATAATTATAATTTTAAAAATAAGAAAATAGATTTAGGATAGAGATTAGATTTTACTGATACAGTATTCAACATAGAGTAAGGGGCAAAAATATACCGATGACGTAATCATCATCTAGACTCCCCTACCCCCCATGTCATCTAAAATAAGCAAAACAAAGACCCCCTCCCCCCCCCCATAGTGCTTACGTAATACTTGAACGGCCCCTTTTTTTATCGCTATAGTTTTCCTGTAATTGGTTAGTTATGGCTTATAATCGTGAATTTTTTTCATTTTTTTCGGTCCATCAGTTTCGGAAATAAGGGCGGGGATATGCATTTTTTTTGTGGTTTTTCAAACATTTCTCGAAATTGGTGAAAGTAAATATAGCAAAAGTATATACATTTAAAATAAGCTCTTTAATATCTACAATTTAACAACCATATTGTTTTTTAATAAAATATATTTTTATTTATTTTTATTTTCTTTTTATATTTCGCATTTCTTATCAATTTTTTTTTGATCGCTATACTTTTCCTGTAATTGGCCAGTTATAGCCTATAATCGTTTTTTTTTTCGGTCCGCCAGTTTCATAAACAAGGGGATTTATCATTATTTTTTAACTTTCTCTATTTTGTATTAGAAATATTTTGAACAATTTCAAATTTTTCAATAATTTTTTACACCGTATTATGTAGGCAAGTGAATGCTATTTTTGTAGCCAATTTCAAGTCTTTACCTTTAACGAAGCTAAAGTTATGAGGCTGTGACATACGGACAGACGGGCGGACAACGGAGTCTCATCATAAAGGTTCCTTTTGTACCTTTTAGGTACTACGGAACCCTAAAAAGGAGGCAGGGGTGGCACAAAGTGAGGTGGCCTATACTTGAGCCTCGGCAAAAAAGTCAATCGGGCGTGACTCCAAACATCAACCTTTTCGCACTTGCATCAAAATGCACTATTGTCATAATTATCGAAGGTAAGAATCTTTCCGAAACATAAACCAAATACTTGTGTGTGACACACTAATGACCCCGCCTACAATTAGAAATAAAATTTACTTTTTGGCCTTGATATATCTACAGTTAGGTACGTTGGACCTTGGTTTATCGGAAACGGGCAATGCAATGACACCAGTTGTGCAGAGACTAACCGTATCAAAATGATTGGTTGGACTTTACACAATACTTATTGTGTTTCAGTATCACTTATTGTTATAATAGTTAGGTAAAAAATGTACTTCTGTCATGATGAATTTTAAACGTTTTAGTTTTCAGGTTTCAAAGTGATAGGTACTTGATTTAATCCTCATAACTTTGTTGACTTTAAAACGTCGTTTGACAAGTTATCGATGATTTTCCAGAATCTCTACCTATTTATTTCTGTACAATATAGTCGGCATTACCTGGATAGTCCCGCAAGCCATAATTCATATTACCTGATATAAAGAACCTAACTCATACTTCCTGATTTAAAAAATAGAAAAACTTCTGCCAAAAATATAAAGCATACTCTTATAGTAACAGAATCTTCCCCGTAAAGATGCGAGCGAAATCCGTTTTGTCTTATACCGGGTGTAAAAGCAAAGGCAGGTGTGTTAGTATGATCGGTAAAGATAATTATTTTTAATACTGGGATCTCTAAATAAAGTACCAGTACCTCATAATAAGACCATTTTCTTTACTCAAAATACACTAATCGCGTGGACACACTCACTGGTCGCTGGCCACTTGGATGAAGAGTGCGGGTTGCGGGGCGCAATTAGTGTGTGGGGAGGCCGGTGAGCTGCGTAGCCATAGCTTAGAAAAATTATGGAATTTTTGGTGAAAATTCAAGGTATATATTTTTTTCTCATAATGACATCAGAATCGTGTATACTTTCATACCCTAAATGGATTCTTGACTTTGCATTTACACTCTGTATGTGTCTTTGCACGTTGTAGAATTGGGCATATCATATTTCTGTTTAAGGCTGTACCTGACCCTAGAATACGAAAACAGCCAGATTTTCGAGGGTTCTTTTAACGAAAGTAGGACTATCTTAGTATTGGAAAAAAAGTATTTGATTTATTGATCTTTTATCTAGGTGATCTACTTACAAACAATGTATTGTAAGTATTTTTTTCCCTACAAAATGTTTCAGTATTAGCTAAAAACTCTCCGATCTGCTGTTTCGCGCGTAATTATTAGTATTACGCTTCCTAGAGAAATAGGTCAATTAGCTGACCAATCATCGATTTTATAAAAAGGTAATAAAGCATTTGACATTGGCCTTTTTGTGTTGGACGGGTAATAACATTTTTCCTAGGGTATGCCATACTCTTAAACTAGGGGGGTCGCCTCTCTCCGCTCCACTTCGTTCGGCTTTAAAAATGTATTTAGGTACTTACATATAACCTAACGCACTCCTCCTCCCTACGCTGGTCGTTGCACCTATTTTTGACTTTCGGTGAAAGATTTATCGGCTGCATAGTTTACGATCTACGATCTGCTCTGACAGCTGTCTGTCCCTCTTTAGGTAGATCAACAGAGTGAGACAGAGAACTGTATAGTGCTCGATATGGCCCTCCATGCTAGAGGTGCTGGATGTGTATGTGTGTATACAGTTGGGTAAATTGATCGTTTTTGTTGTTCAGCAACAAGAGCGCGAGGACCGCGAGCGGTTGGCGGCGGAGCAGGCGCGGCTGGCGCGACAGGAGGAGGAAGACAGACTCCTTCAGGAGAGGCTGAGGAAGGAAGAGGCGAGGATCGCCAGGATACAGGCTGGGGTCAGCGGATACTGTATTCCTTTTATAATAGCCGCGAGTTCCCGCTAATTGCTGATAATTTTTTATTTTATTTTATTTTATTTTATTATTAATACAAAAATCCACAGCACATACAATAAAGAATAACATATAAAAGATCAACTGAACAGAGGCCAATAATGGATTTTTCTTATACTAACTTAACATATACAAAGCATGCAAACAAGAAATAAGATGTGTATGCTTAGAGAATTCAATAATTATAGGAGGAACAATGATTTAACCAAATTAGACTTAAAGGATCATTTGACATGTAACCTGTGTGTTAGGGTGAGTATGAGGTGTATAAACGTGTGTAAAAGGTATATGATTAGTGTTGTAGTGTTATTCTGTTGAGAGTTTGTGTTAAAGATAGAGAGGGTATGTAGGAATGTGCAGATTGCAAGAGGAGCGTAAACTTACTTATCGAAGTAGTACAGAATGTACTTGTTTTTTAAATACTTCTTTGGAGACATGGAATGGATCAAGTTCGTCGAACTTTTTGTCGAAGGTTGTGGGTACCCGTTGTGTGACAGAATTTTTGGCATATCTAGTTCGGTTAAAACTAGCATGAAAAAGTGGTGTGTGTCTTGTGCGTTTGACTGGAGTACAGAACCATAAAATTTTACCGATAAGGTCACCACAATTAAGAGTTCCACTGCACGCATCGTGCAGCAGAGACATATCAAGAAGTGTGCGACGGTCTTCCAGGCACATTACCTCATGACGGTCGCACCATTCATCATAATCGCCCCCGCATTGCTGACTACGGTAATTAAGGTGTTTCAGAAAGATACGTTGAATTCTTTCGATTGCTCTTTTATGTGTCATGTATTGCGGATTCCAAACATGGCAGCAGTATTCGAGAACACTTCGGACGTAAGCATAATACAAAGTTTTAATGCAATGTGTATCCGAAAAAGGTTGACAGACACGGAGTACAAAGCCTAGGTTCTTGTAAGCTTTGTCCACGACAGCTCCTATGTGCTGAGAGAATGTTAGTTTAGAATCCAAAATTATACCCAGATCCTTAATAAGTTTAGTTTTTGCAAGGTTAATTTGATTGAGTTTATAGTCAAAGGTAATGGCATTGTGACTTCTAGTAAAACTAATGGAGTTACACTTTAGTACGTTAACGCTGATGCGGTTTTCAGTGTAATATAATGTCAACCTGTCCAAATCACTCTGCAAGCGAATACAGTCTTCGATCGACTCAATATTTATATATACTTTTTTATCATCAGCGTACAATAGAAACTTGGATAAGATATAAGATATAACATGACTTTATACAGCCAAATGTAGATTAGATAGTTGGAACTGTTGGAACCATGTTGGAACGCTTATGAAGGTTTATGTACAGCAGTGAACGAACACAGGCTGATGGAGTTGGACCGCGATCTGAACAAGTTCTAATGAGGTATTCCTCGAAGCGCAACAATTTTCAAGCGCACCTAATGAAGCGCAACTAAACTATTCCTCGAAGCGCACCTTTTAGTTGCGCTAACGAAATAAATTAAAAATATTATAATTTTATTCCTCGAAGCGCACCAATGATCAAATTTTATGAAATAGATGTGGGTAACTAACTGAAAATATTCGATAACAAGCCTAATGCACGATATTTTTTAGAATTTGAACACAAATTATATACTCCGTGAGTACCTAAGCGAGTTATCTACAGATCAAAAATAAATATCGTTAAGGTTACTCGAAAGAGTTCATCACTGTGAATATCTATGGATTCAAAAGTTCTGTCGATATTACTCGATATCACTATACCGGGTGTAAAGCAAAGGCAAGAATCCTTTATGGGTGTGTTAGTATGATCGGTGAAGATATTATTTTAAATACTGGAATTCTAAATAAAGTACCAGTACCTCATAGTAAGACGATTTTGGGTGCGGGTTTCGGGGTGCTATTAGGTGTGTGGGGAGGCCGGTGAGCTGCGTAGCCATAGCTTAGAAAAATTAAGGAAGTTTTGGTGAAAATTCAAGGTATATTTTTTTTCTCGTAATGATATCAGAATCGTGTAAACTTTCATACCCTGAAGGGATTCTTGACTTTGCATTTACAACCTGTATTAAGTTTCCTTCATCCTCTTCCCTATTTTTCACCATAGGTGCGCTCCGAGGAATAAAATTATAATATTTTTAATTATATTATATAATATTATAAATCCCACCTATCCCCCCCCTGGATACGTGCTTGCATTCAGTCAAGACATGTCTGGACATGTCTGGACTCTTAGAGCACTGTTTTGAAATTATCGCCATAGAAGTTTTAAGAGGAGGCCTTCCTCTTTTCAATAATTTTTGAACGATCGTACCGAATCTACCACTTACCCAATATATACTTATATCAAAGTTGACTCTAAATCTAAAATCCAAAGTGAAATCCAAATGTGTTGATGTTAATTAGGTTGATTTGTCATTATTATGCTAAGAAGATTATAATTTTGTTTATTTAACATCAACATAAACACCATTTGATTGATATAAACTGTCTGTAGGTGTGAGGATTTTTTGTTTCAACGCACGACGACCGAATCAGTGTGCGAGCAACTTTTCAATAATTCAAAATTCAAGTTTTCGTCATAAAAATGTTTACGTGGTATTCTTACTTCTGAAAACATAGCGTTTCGCCCGCGGCTCCGCCCGCGTTTACAAAGTCACTGCTTTGTTTTCGGCTTTTGCGTTATTTTATCCACACCCCTAATAGCCTATATCAGGGGTCACCAAAAGTTGGACCACGGACCGTATCCGGACCGCCGACGTATTTTGTGCAGACCCAGAAGAATCTGAGAATATCAGCATAAAGACTTCAGACAGATTGTTCAGAGTAAAAAACCGGTCAACCTAGGGTTCCGTAATTCGGCAGTTTTGGAAACAGTCAGGAAGAAAGTTTTAAAAATCTTTCCCTTAACTGTTTATAATAACTAAAAATAGAATTAATTGTACCACAAAAGAGAAACTCAAATATTTCTATACGCGCGTACTCGAAATAAAAGTCGTGGGTGAAAAATTTAATTTTGTCATTTTGTCATAAACCATCCACCATATTTTTCCTGTAATCTTTACGTAATCCCAAATTACCATGATTTTTTTCATATTTTTGGGTTCATTCGTTTCGGAAATAAGGAGGGAGGACATGCATTTTTTGTGGTTTTTCAAAGATTTCTCGAAATCAGTGCCAGTAAATATAGTAAAAGTAGATATATTTATAATCGGCTTCTTAATATCTAGAATTTGATACCCATTTTGTATTTCTATAGAATATTTTTTATATATTCTTTTATATTTCTCGTTTGTTGTTATCTTTTTTTTAGTCGCTATATTTTTCCTGTAATTTGCTAGTTATGATCTATGATCTTAATTTTTTTCATATTTTTCGGTCTACCAGTTTCGGAAAAAAGGGTGGGGACAGACATTTTTTGTGGTTTTTCAAAGATCTCTCGAAATCAGTGCCAGTAAATATAGTAAAAGTATATATTTTTATAATCACCTCTTTAATATCTACAATTTGATAACCATATTGTATTTTTAAGAATTTATTTTTTATTTTTCTCACTTTTGTATTGAAAATATCTTGAACAATATAATTTTTTTTTATATATACCGTGTTATGTAGGCAAGTGAATGCTATTTTTGTGGAAAAACCTTTTAGGTACTATGGAACCCCAAAAACGACATTTTTCACATTCATATTAGGTACTTACTTTATTTCTTTAATTAGATGTATGCGACAGTTTTTTTTTTGTTATAAACGGACCCGCAATGAAACTAATTGCTGATCGCTGGCCTTCATGTTGACCAGAGTCACTACGATGATAATAAAAAAAACGCCCTCGAGTTATTTATTACATACAAACAGACAGAGACAAAAATTTTAAAAAATGTGGTTCTGGCCTCAGTATGTACTACAAACACGACTCTTTTATTACTTTTTATTACTATAGAGGAAGTGGTAGAGCTGATGCTTGGAGGTGGTAGAGCTGATGCCGGGCTCGACTGTGGAGGTACCACCATCTTACTCGCAAATCCTCCCGAAGTTATTCGGGGGAGAGTAAGAGAACAGCTCTCAGGCAAAACCGAAGGAACCAGGCGGCCCACCATTGCCTGGGACCGACGGATGGCGGTATATCCATCCCCAATTGCCGGGCCTTATATAAAACAGACTGGTGACGGGCAGCGGCGTCACTGGGGCAAGGGTTTCGGCACCGCGCTCACCAACCCGCCTGCCCAGCGTGTCTGAGTATGGGCATTTCTTCCAGGAGGATCGCCAAGAGGGGCGAAATCCTGGAAAGGCCTATGTCCAGCAGTGGACGAAACAGGCTGATGGATGGATGGACTATAGAAAATGTAATTTTATTATTCTCAGGTTCATCTAGAGATGGGTGGCGGAAAGATTCCCGGGTTGCAACCCGAAATGTTAGTGTAACTAAATATAAAATGAGTTCTCGATACATAATAGACTCTAAATATTCAGTTTTGTAGTTTTTATCATTATAAAATAAAATAAAAAGATGTCTATTTGTCTTCAATTAAAACAGTATACAAAAAAAATAATACAATAAAAAATAATAATACATAAATAGTGACAAGATTAAAATTAAATTAGAAAAAATAGACATACTTAGAAAAGATTAGATGAAGACAAAAAGGCTTAAGTTTCGGCATGTAGCTGTTGGACATGCAAACAGCTGCCGATTTTCAAACTTAACATAAAAGGGACGAAGGGACGACGACTAAATAAAAATATATAATTATTTAGAAATACTTCAAATCCAACTTTGAACACATGCGCATGAACATTTGTGTTTATGCTCTTTGTTGCTTCAAGTTAAGCAACGCTTGTCTTGGTTATTTTTTGGGATGGGTGACCGTAAAATTTTATTATAAAAAGAAACACCTAGGTACTTTTTGACAAATCACAAAAAAACAGATTCAAACAAACTGATCGTAGTAAATTTATACCACAAATTACATAAATGACTTTATTTTCCAATTTATTGTTCAGCATGTACGAATGAACTGTAATACATTAAGATGGTCCCTAGCTTCATATAAAAACCGTGAGATAACTCCTAATACCACGTAAAAGTAGTGAAAAACGTTTATACCCGAATAAATACCCTCGGGTGGTTTCAATGGGAATCATTCCGGAATCTTTCCGAATTCGGGAAAGATTCCGGGTGGAATCCCATCTCTACGTTCATCCCACTGACATCTGTAGTAGAATAATATTGTTACGATGGGTTCAAATATCAACCGATTTAGAATTATTGTATGCTTCAGGCAAGTTGAAGCACTAACAAGATTCCTTCGGTCAGCTTCCCGCAGACCCTGAGGACGAGCCCGTGGAAGGGGAACACACTGAAGAGGCGGAAGCTGATAGAGCAGAAGATGACGTAGAGGCAACTGACGTCACATCGCCTGCGGAGGGTGAACCGGCCGCTCAAACAGAAGTTGCTGATGCTCAAGTAGTGAGTATCTTCTTTCCTACAAGTGTAATAATTGCAATTTCACTGTTTAAAATTAATTTGCAAAGAGACAATATCGGGATAACC
Source organism: Ypsolopha scabrella (assembly GCA_910592155.1). Taxonomy (NCBI): domain Eukaryota; kingdom Metazoa; phylum Arthropoda; class Insecta; order Lepidoptera; family Ypsolophidae; genus Ypsolopha; species Ypsolopha scabrella. Next base: position 4,161,252 of record OU342978.1, read on the forward strand.
TCCCCTTACTCCTCGGCCGCGACTTGAAGCTTTGCGCGGCTCTTTGTGCGGAGCTTCTCTCTTCGGCGCGAGTGAGAGCGAGAGGGCTCTATATGAGAGAGCAGAGAGAGAGAAGCTCCGCACAAAGAGCCGCGCAAAGCTTGAAGTCGCGGCCGAGGGGTAAGGGGAGGTTATCCAGATATTGTCTCTTTGCCTGAAGTCATGCTATTTCTCTACGACACCCTGTTTCTTCCTAATCCAGGCACCAGAAGAGGAGATAGGAGAGGAGTTCCACTCAGATGTGTCCGTGGAGGACGAAGAGTACATCCCTCCAGGAGGGTTGTTTGTTCCTGGCTTCTACTGTCCACCGAACGATCTCGCGCGAGCCAACGGCCTAGTGTTCTTTTACCCAAAGGTAGACTGTCTAAACTAGGGTTGCCAGGCGCCCCATATTTTACGGGTTACCCCGTTTTACAGGCTATAATTATCTATAATAAGTACAAACATTAATATACCTATAAGTACCTAGTTGTGGCTCAAAAAATCGAACATCTGTGTGTCTAAAGTTCATTTCAAAACCATTATTTTGAGATTTTTTTACTTATTTTTATTAAGATTTAGTCCGATAAGCCTCTAACTAAATAGTACCTTTCCCTTAATTCATAATTTTTCGAATGATTATTCATTGCTCAAACTTCCAGAATTGCGTAGGTACTAAAAATCACACGTTTCCCAGGTAAGCAAACACTGACAGCGCCGAGGGAGTTTATAATAGGTTGGGGAAAAACTCTTTTCGCAAATAGTATGTATGAACAAATAATAAAATCTCTTTGGCTATACCATTTGTATCTGGCTGGTTTTGGTATTATTAAAAAGTTTAAATTTTAAAAAAGATAATTCCAAATTCAAATTAGGTAAAATGTGTTATTTTCATTTGTTTTTCTTAGTGTTAAAATGAGTGAATCTAATGAAGAAATTCGATACATTTTAAAATTTTACTACAAAAAAGGTAAAGCACAACGCAAGCCGCGAAAAATTTTTTTGTTGTTTATGGACCCAGTGCAGTGTCTGTGAGTGTAGCACAAATTTAGTTTAAGCATTTTCAATCCGGAAATTTTGATGTCAAAGATGCACCTCGCTCTGGGCGCCCTGTTACGGATAAAATGGATGCCATTTTTTTTAAAGTGGAGCAAGTTCGGCATATCAGTAGTTACGATGTAGCTGAAGAACTGGGGATTGACCACAAAACAGTTTTGGCGCATTTGAAAAAAGCTGAGTACGCAAAAAAGCTCGATATTTGGGTGCCTCATGAGCTCACTGAAAGAAACTTAATGAACCGTGTATGAGCTCACTGAAAGAAATTTAATGAACCGTGGTGTACTCATTTGTGATTCTTTATTACGACGTAATGAAACCGAACCATTTTTGAAAAGCCTGATAACTGGTGATGAAAAGTGGATCATGTACGACAAGAACGTGCGAAAAAGGTCGTGGTCAAAGGCTGGTCAGGCTTCACAGACTCTGGCGAAACCCGGGTTATCTCGCAGCAAGGTAATGCTGTGTGTATGGTGGGATTGGAAGGGCATTATTCATTATGAGCTGTTACCGCCAGGCAGGACCATCGATTCTGAACTCTACTGCGAACAACTGATAAGATTAAATCAAGAAGTTCAGGGAAAGCGGCCGGAATTAGTCAACAGAAGGGGTGTGGTTTTTCATCATGATAACGCTAGACCTCACCCATCTTTAGACACTCAGCAAAAATTAAGAGAGTTTGGCTGGGACGTATTAATGCATCCGCCGTATAGTCCTGACCTTTTACGTTCAGATTTCCACTTGTTTCGGTCTCTTCAGAATTCTTTATGCAGTGTCAGGTTAACATTACGAGAGGACTGCCAAAACCACTTGTCACGGTTTTTTGATCAGAAGCCCCAGAAGTTCTATAGCAATGGGATCATGTCCCTACTTACAAGATGGCAGAAAGTTATCGAACAAAATGGCACCTAATACTTTAGTTAAATGGAAATAAACTTTATTAAAAAATGTTTTGAATTTTCATATAAAATGCGAAGAAACTTTTTCCCCAACCTAATACATTTGCCTTAAAAAAGAAGGGTATTGAAAATCTAATTCTTCAAACACGAAGTAAATGTTTATAAGAAATTATAGTTTTTTTTATTTTACAAAAATGTTGTTTTAATAATATCCCGTAAACAATGTAAGACCCGTATTTTTGAAGCCGAAACACCCTTAAATCTAGAAATGGCTGGTGTCCACCCTAGTCTGAGTGGAGTTAAAGAGTGCCTGAGTAAAAAATTTCAGTGTTTTCTACCCAAAGGACAAAACGGAGCTCTATTAATTAATGTCACTTTGCTGTCTTGTTGTCTGTCTGTTCATCCGTATGTCACGGATCTCTAGCTCGTAGACGGAATGAGTTATATACCTAAAGTCTGTTTTTTTTTTGTATAACATGTTGACCTATAACCGTATAACATTTTATTAGAAATTCAATTCAATTTCTAAAAAATATATTTTTTGTTGCCTTATTCGCTTGTGGGATGTCATTGTGTAGAGCTCATTGAGTAGAGCGCAAATAATATGGTGATTTACGCTTATATGGCGAAATTCATACTGGAGACTCGAGTGGTCAGGCCCTAGGTTCCATGACCCTGTTTGCAAAATAGGAAAAATATTTTTTCCTCGACTCTCTTAGTATAGGATGTGAATATTTTATTTTGCGTTTTTCACTTATTGAATCTTGATCCTGACCACTTACCTAGTCTCCAGTATGAATTTGGCTATAATAAGTTCTGATAAGTTCAAATATTTTTAATATCATGTCTTTTATCTTTGTATACGAAGTTGGAAAGAGTATTTTATATATTCAGTAACTTTAGCATAACCTTTTGTTTTTCGCGTTTGCATAATTCATCCTGACCCAAGCAGCAAAAAGGTGTTACATATAAGCTTTATAAGCGAGTTGACGCCTCTAAATGTATGGATGCAGCTCTATATCAATACTGTAAGCGTTTATATCCCCAGAAAAAGGCGCACTTTTGCTAATGAGTGATATTGTAACGATATACTAAATTTATTGAAATACAACTAGCTTCTATAACAGTGATAAACAGTCACAGCTTCCCACTACTCTGTGATAAGATAGTGATCAAACTGTCTTTATATCAGTATGCAGCGTTATACTAGTCACCGAGATCACATAATAACATTACTTGGCTCTGAACCAGTGTCAAAAACATTACTATGGGACAAAGAGAAAAAGAAAAGATATATGTCTGCCTTTGTCAAAAAAAGACAGTATTGTTGACCATGGTAAGTGTTGTGTTTATTATTACCTAAATAAAATGGCGTGCGCTAACTCCAGACGGCAATATAGAAACTTACATACGTGTGGTTTTATGATCGTAAGGTGATAGAACATGCGGTGTTAATTTGACTGAGTAACTAGTTGGTTGTTTATGCTAAATTTTTTATGCGCCTCAATTTTGGCATCGTTTTGTAAACAAAAATAAGTAAAAAAAAACATTTTTATCATCGGACACCTTTATATCACTAGTTGGTGTTATATGCCCGCTCTTATAAAATGAATTAGCTATAAAAGTAAACAAGAGAATGTAATATGATCAATAAGAAACAAAAGGTGACGTGATCACATGGTATATCGCCAACCTGCTCTGCGCCGCCGCCGCGCCGCCGTCAATACATCACTAAACTCTTAGAAAGACTAAACTATACAAGTTACTGAACTGAAATAACATTGCTACTTAGACCTATAACCCCGTTACTGGACAGCAGGTATAGAGCTCTGTAGTAATAAAACAGTATTATTGAAAATCATTATAACGCAGCGTCAAAGCTGTAACTTTATTAGTGACATACGGCACTATATAATTAAATATGCTACTAATTGGCTAATAGAGCTAAAGAGATAAGATAGAGATAAATTCAGATACATCACAGAAAGACGATACAAAAATTCTCATGTAGAGTATTTATATCGCTATAAGCGATATAATTTTTGATTTACATCACGCTTTGTTACTTGTATGTATGATTTGATCTGCAAAATCCGTTGCAAAATATGGTTGTAAGAATAAACAGATATAAGAGTATAGTTAAAATAATCTATTTAATTAAATTTGTCCCGAGCGAAAATGGATAATCACGTTTTTCTAGCTTCTTTGATCTTATGTCCCTCATAATCCAGAAAAAAAGTTGGCAACCCTAATGTATACGCATGCCAAATTACAGCTGGCTAGTTAGAGTCCCTGAACTAAGCCGCGGACAGACAGAAGACAGATGGAAACATGGCGAAACTAAATAGGGTTCCTTGTTGACTACGGAACCCTAAAAAATCTCATACCTCTCCTGTATACTACCTTTCCGCTCTATCCATGAGTATAGCATACCCTAGGAAAAAATGTTATTACCCGTCCAACACAAAAAGGCCAATGTCAAATACTTTATTAGCTTTTGATAGAGGCGATTATTGGTTAGCTTATTGACCTATTTGTCTAGGACGCGTAATACTAATAATTACGCGCGAAACAGCAGATCGGAGAGTTTTTAGCTAATACTGAAATATTTTGTAGGAAAAAAAACAAAAACCTTTATATTTCTATTACCTACTTTAAGAAAAAAAACCGGCCAAGTGCGTGTCGGGCCACGCGCAATGTAGGGTTCCGTAGTTGCCCGGTACATTTAAGTTGGTCTACTAATACAGACCGCGCCAAACTTCTGGTCCCATACATTATAGGAGACCAAATGTTTGGCGCGACCTGTACTCGTAAACCTGTAAAGCCTACTTAGCTGTGATAGTTTTCCTTTTAAATTCATTATATAAATAATATAAACTAAAATTTTCACTTTAAAGCTTAATATCTCACCAACGGATCGCTAAACCGAAAAAAAGTTTTCACACACCCACAATGTTTTTAAACGGCCTATCCAACGATATCCCACACTATGGGATAGACGAGAAAAAAAAATCATCCCCAGTTTACTTGTATGAGAGGTACCCTTAAAAAAAATTATTTTAACATTTTGTTTTACCATTTTGTCGGCGTGATTAATATTTATATCCTTGCCAAATTACAGCTTTCTAGTACTAATAGTCTCTACGCTAAGCCGCGGACAGACGGACAGACGGACATGGCGAAACCATAAGGGTTCCTTGTCGGACTACGGAACCCTAAAAAATCAAGTTGATCTCTTAAACGTGTTCTTGAAACGAACGTTTGCAAACCAAAAAAAAGAGGGTGGAAAACATATTTTTTTTGACAAAAGTATGAATCTTAGTACATACATTGTTTATAAGTTAGATCACCTAGTTAAAATATCAATAAATCAAATATATTTTTTCCAATATTAAGATTGTCCTACTTTCGTCAAAAGAACCCTCGAAATCTGGCTTTTTTCATATTCTAGGGTCAGGTACAGCCTTGGATTATAATGATCTTCCTGACCCCTCCGCATGTCTTCCTCCCCCTTTTAAATACCTTACCCATGGCATAGTTTAAAAATCCATACAGTTGTCCAACGAAAGCCCTGGGCTGTATCGTCGCTGAACGAAAGCATAGAGACAGGGCAATCGTGCGGGGCTTGTATGAGTTTACACTTTGCAACCACTATATGCAAACTTCTTTACTTACTCTATGAAATTAATTACCCTTTGGTTGTGTTGTCTATGTTTTGTAGTTAGTTTTTAGAGTTCCGTGCTCGAAAATGAGAAAAAATATGTTCGTCTGTCTGTCACAAAGTCCGAAGTCCTGTCCGAAAAGGATGAATAATTTGGCCAAAGGGTTCCGAACCACCACACGGTACGGATACGGAACTCTAAACACATTATGATAAGTAGCGTTAAAAAATGCAACTTTTTCGAGGTTTTTTATATGGTCAGGGTACACATTTTCCATTTTATTATTTGCCGTGATAAAGGCCGTAGTAACACGCAATATTATGTAAACATTTCCATTTCAGCTGGCTACCTACCGGGTGTAAAAGCAAAGGCAAGAATCCTTTAAGGGTGTGTTAGTTTGATCGGTAAGGATATTATTTTAAATACTGGGAAGTACCTCATAATAAGACGATTTTCTTTACTCAAAATACACTAATCGCGTGGACACCCTCACTGGTCGCTGGCCACTCGGATGAGGGGTGCGGGTTGCGGGGCGCAATAAGGTGTGTGGGGAGGCCGGTGAGCTGCGTAGCCATAGCTTAGAAAAATAATGGAATTTTTGTTGAAAATTCAGAATCGTGCATATACTTTCATACCCTAAAGGGATCCTTGACTTTGCATTTACACCTGCATAATGGCTAAAGCTTTAGAGTTTAGATTAGACTGTGAGGGACGGACAGACAGGTAGCGGAGACTTGGTGATAGAGGCTCCCGTTTGGCACCCTTTGGGTACCGTACGGCACAAGTCAAGCGTGCGCCGTGTGCGTAATAGCGAAATGAAATTTACATTTGGTCACGGGGCGGCGTGGCGCCGCGGGCCGGCCACACATCGTAATAATACTGTACGAAAATACAGAACCCTCGTTGCACGGGTCAAACTCGCACATGCCAGTTTCTTAGGAGTGACATTTTTGACAGTTGTTGATAACCTTGATGGATTCTGATGACATTTACTATTTTGGTTATTTTTTAGGTTTCTAATGAAATTTATGATTCACGTTTAATGTCTGGCTACACAAAAGGTAGAGATAATAACAAAAAACAAAGCGTTTTCTTTCATGACCATCTGTAAAAGAGTCTTCATTCGGTAAAGATGAAAATATAGGTAACATTGTTTGCTTTCTCACCTAATAAAAATAATAACATTAATCGAGTTAAAATAAAAGATATAACCATTCAGATTGCGCATCAGAATACAACGGTAACAAAAGCATCAAATGTCCAGTTCAGAGGTGTAGAAAAGAAGGTGTCTTGTTCACCAAATACCTGAATCTGAAATATCCACCGAATCTAAGAAACCTAAAGCAACAACGCGGGGTTGCCCAAAAGGTAAAAGTGATGAAAGTAAAATATCATGTCAGTGAAATAAAACAAACAAAGCTACTTACTCGTTGCTTAACTTACCTAAACAAAATAAGTAAATTGTTTCGGCGAACAAGCAACCCAACTAAATAAACATAAATGAGAGAACACCGTAAAAGGAAAATGAATGTTTAAAGGACCAAAAAAGAAAAGCTGAAAGAGCAAGTTTAACAAAAACAGTTTCACAGAAAAATTTATGATAGCTGTTTTGCAAAAGAACTCTCTTAATATAAATTGCAGCCTCTGATAGTTCACAAGAACCATGTGCAGAAATTTGTAATTTTACCATTACATCAAAGTTGAACCAGCATCTTGTAGATGAAAATAAAAGTATGAAAGAATATATCAAGCTAAAAGTTATTTTAAATTGCTATGACATTTTTAATTTTATAAAAGGATCGATATTTTTCTACATTAAAAAAAAGCAAGTTATAAAGATGTTACATCCATGAGGTTTGCAGCTCAGGTAGTGTATTTATAAACACCACAAAAGACAGTAGAAGCAAATTGAAATATTTTACATGTAACACTTGAAAACGAACTTTGGGTAAATGTTGTCATAAAGTAAAAATTTATTCAAATTACAATGGAGTTGTGATTGTGATAAACATAACCTACCAATAGTTTCGGAAAATATACTGGATAACAATGGAAAACCAGCCATGCTGCTGTGTATACACGGACATTAATAAAAATGAAAAAAAGGAAGAAGTATGCACTACAAATGATGACGAAGAACTTGGGTGCTGTTGTGTTAAGGAACCTATAGTTAAAAACGAAAGAAAATCATCTGCACCTTGCTGTTGTATAGAAATATCTGAAGAAACTAAACGGCTTTCAGAAGCTAAAATTAAGGATTATAAAAAACCAAGTAGTGTGTGTTTTTGTCCAGATAACACTTCTAAAGTAAAAAAATCCAGAGAATCAATTAAAATATTACAGCCAGTAGGCTGCTGCTGCCCTCAGGAGAGAAGGAAATCAAGTAGAAGCTACATTTTCGAAGATGAAGCAAAGGACGATGATAAGCCAAGAAAATTAACAAGACAATCTTGTATGAAACCACCAAAAATAGAAGACGAGAAAATACAAGGCATAGGCTGCTGGTGCCCAAAAGATACTAAAGGTGATACAAAAAAATTTAAAACTATAATAATAATAGAAGACAAAGAACAAAAACCGGCAGGCTGCTGTTGTCCAGAAAAGCCCGAAGAAGAACCCATAAAGAAATACAAAGAAGAAAAAGAAAAAGAAAAACAAAATACAGGCTGCTGTTGTCCGCAAGAATCTCCACAAAAACATAAAGAAGAAAAAGAAAAACAAAGCAGAGGCTGTTGTTGTCCGCAAGAATACTCACAGAAATATAAAGAACAAAAAGAAAAACAAATTAAAAAATGCTATTGTCCGCAAGATAATGACTACGAATCAAAAAATAAAAGCATAATAGAAGACAAAAAACAACAAAATTGCATTTGTCCAGAAAAACCAGAAGAAGAACCCACAAAAAAAGGTAAAAATGAAGAAAAGGAACAAAAATATATATGCTGCTGTTGTCCAATAGAATCTGAAGATGAACCAAAAAATAAACCGATTGATAATGCAATGCAAAATGAAGACTGCTATTGTCCAGTAAAACCTGAAGAAGAATCAACAAGGAAATATAAAATAGAATGCACTGAAGAACAAAACAATGAAGAACAAGGTAAAGTCTGGTGTTGTGTGAAAAAAACTGAAAGAGAAAGTAGCACAGAAGACGAGGAAACCACACGTACTGATTCATGTTGTTGTTCGGAAAGCGTTCAAAAGATAAATCAAAAACGATCATGTTAAGAAAAGGAACAAAAAATCCGGAAAAACCTGAAGAAGAAAACAAACAGATTGAAATTAGAATTTTAACGTTTCACCGGTTACTGTTACTGATCTCCTCTACAAGAATCCAATAAAAATTAATTTTATTTAAAAAAACTATTTATTGGGATAAACAGATGTGTGGCAACAGCGTGTTGTTTTTTTTTTTGTTTAGTAGCTTCAGTTGTGTGCCTGTGTCACTGCTGGAAAAATCATTTTCTTCTTGAATTCTAAATCTTGCATTTGCTTATTGTTATTTACATGAATATTATAATTGTTTTTAACGTGACACCGTCTGTATAATTGATTTAGCAGCCAGATTAAAATTGATGATAGAACCAAATTTTGAAGTATTTTATGTCGTTCTAAGTCTGTGAGTAAAGCAGAATGATAAATTTATTAATACAATAAACGGTGGTCGCTCAGACAGTAGAACGCCGGCCACTCAATCTTGGGATCCAGGTCCAATGAGTATTTCGGAATGTATGTACTTACATATTATTATACTTAGAATGCTTAACACTTGCTGAACGGTGAAGGAAAATGCCGTGAAGAAACCTTCATGCCCCAAAAAGCGTGTACCTAATTGTGCCCGAAGTTGGGCAGTGACGAATAATCTTCGGTTTAACGCGGGGGCAGCGGGTGTGGACTGTGACTGGCATTTCGATTTTTTTCACAGTTCACACTTGATAGCTGCTCTGACACCCCCTCGGGGATTCATGTCGTAACGATATTTTTATAAGTAGAATTCGGTGTCCCGGAAAAGATGGCATTACTTTATGGGATAAATCGATGAAATGCAATTACTCGTCATTACGTTGTCCTGCGAAAATTTTTCATCCCAGACTAAATCTAATAAAGTTAATGAAATATTAAAGGCCCGATATGTGTCAGTAGAAAAATCGACGGAAATAACATTCATATTAGCGCGTATTGCAAATAATGGCTGTTGATCGCTGCGCTTCTGGTCTGGATTGCGTAAAATAGGATAAAATAATACTTTTCACATGGATCTAGTATGGTGAAAGAATCATTAAAATCGCTTCAAGCATTCGGAAGGAGTAAAAAAATACATTACGTAGCTTTCGATTTGTTTTTATCAAAAGTAAACACTGTTTATTTTTGATTATATCACGGTATTTTTAAGGTTTTGGAATCGCCCAACTCGCACTCGGTAAAATTATGTTTTCTATTATCTACATCCGCTGAGACCTTTGCATGGACGCTGAGTTTTGTTTTGGGTTATGAACTTGTGATAGACAGTATCTAGGTACATTCAGAAACAGTTTTGGATGTTGAATATTTAAATAGATACAATAATCTAAAACCATCAATGTATAAATTTATTTATCACCAAGCAATGTACACCGAACAATGAATATTATTTTTTAAATAAATGATGCAAGAGCTCAGAAAATAATAATGAACACAATTGACAAGAAACACATGCCCCTGATTATGAGCTGCCCTAGTGCAAAAGAAATGTTTGATAAGTTGTGCTTCATATTTGAGAAAAGTACAACACAACAAAAATGTCAACTTCTGCAAGATTTCTTTGAATACAAGTATGATCACAGGCAAGATATGACATACCACATAAGTAAACTAGAAAACATAGCTTTCCACCTAAATTCCATTGATGAAAAAGTTAATGACAACATGATCATGTCAAAGATATTATCCACCTTACCGAATGGATACAATAATTTTGCAACAGCCTGGGATTCATCACCATTAAGTGAAAAAACATTAAGGAATCTGACAGCAAGGCTCCTAACAGAAGAACAAAGACTTGGTAAAGAATCTACTGATAATTATGAACAAAAATGTGCATTCAAAGCGAGCTTCAGAAAGACAAACCAAAACAAATATAATAAAAAGTTCTGCAAGATCTGTAAAAAGAATAATCACAATGAAAATGATTGTTTTTATAAAAAGAAAGAAGAAGTAAAGATGTGCAAAATATGCAAAAAAAATAATCACACGGAAGAAAAGTGCTACTTCAGGAAGAAGGATAATAAGATAGCGTTTATTACTGAAATACAGAAAAGTCCAGAAGAGTTCATAATAGACTCAGGATGTACGTCACATATGACAAATAAATTGGATTTACTGAGCGAGGTTACAAAATACAACTGCGATATTACAGTGGCAAAGAAAAATGAAAAAATCGAGTCCACAGAAAAAGGAAAAATAGAAACACAACAATGTGATTTAAAAAATGTGCTTTTTGTGCCTCAACTACAAAAGAATTTGATGTCTGTTAATGCAATTACAGAAAATGATGGAGAAGTATTGTTCACAAAAAATAAAGTCATTATTAAAAGAAATGAAGAAATAATACTACAAGGGAACAAGAAGAGCAACGGACTGTATTCAATACAATTAGAAACTACAAAACCAGAAAATTCTCTAGTAACAATTAATCATAACAGTGCACTTGAATGGCATATAAAACTGGGACATCCTGGCAAGGTAACTATGAGAAAAATGCTACTATGTGTTGAAGGCTTAAGCATAACCGATAAAGACATTGATATGTTACCAGAAACTTGCACAGTATGCTTACAAGCTAAACAAACAAGACTGCCATTCAGTACACAAAGAACAAAGGCAGAAAGATTACTTCAAATCATTCATAGCGACGTTTGTGGCCCAATTTCGCCAAACACCTATGACGATAAGAAATACATACTCACTATTACTGATGACTTCACAAATTACACTGAAATTAAACTCCTATCCAATAAAAGTGAAGCATTTAAAAATATCAAGGATTATGTTGAAGAAAAAGAAAGAGAAAAAGGGATGAAAATAAGTATGATAAGATGTGACAATGGAGGTGAGTATACCAGTAATGAAATGAAAAATTGGTGCCTGAACAAAGGAATAATATTAGACTACACTATACCATTTAGCCCCCAGCTGAACGGCAAGGCCGAACGATTGAACCGTACCATTATGGAAAAAGTGCGAGCTCTACTCTTTGAATCTAAAGCAGAGATTTACCTATGGGGAGAAGCAGCCAAAACTGCTGCATATTTAATAAACCGATCACCATCTGAGTCAATAAACAATTTGACACCTATTGAAATGTGGTCGGGAAAGAGACCAGATCTTAGAAACATACAAATATTCGGGTCTGATGCATACAGCAAAAGGCTAGGACACTTACAAAAACTGGAATCTAGAATGGAAAAACTAATAATGGTTGGGTATGCCCCAACAGGATATCGACTATTTGATGAAGAAAAAGAAAGAATAATAATAAGAAGAGATGTTTTATTTCAGTCAAAAAAGAACGGTGATGATGATCCTACTGAAGAACCTAAAAACATTGTAGTTCATGAAGAAATTGAAGAAAACAAAGAACCTTTAACAACAAACAAAATAACCGAAGATACCTCACTACAAGATGAGAATGAAAATAATGAAAATTGCTCTGAAACAAATGTTGAAATAGAAATCGTCCAAGAGAATCCTGTCCCAATCCCAATACTGGAAGAAAATACTGAAGAAAATCCAAGAACTGAAAATAATTCTACACAAGAAAATGAAAACAAAGATACAAAAAAGAGACCAACTAGAGAAAGAAAAATACCAACTAGATATAATGATTATGTTTTGATCACATATGAAGATGCAATAAATGGAGAAGACAAACGTAAATGGATAGATGCTATCAATGAAGAGAAGAAATCCCTAATGAAAAATGAAACCTGGAAAGTTGTACCAAAAGAGAAAATTCCTGAAAACCAGAAAATCCTAACTAGCCGATGGGTATTAAAAATCAAAGAAGATGGAACATATAAAGCCAGATTAGTAATAAGAGGCTTCGAACAAGAAAAAGGAATTGACTATAATGAGACATTTAGTCCTGTCATTAACAGTAGCCCATTAAGACTACTATTTGCAATAGCACAAGAGAAAGAATTCACCATAAAATCATTTGACATAAAAACAGCATTTCTGTATGGAAAGATCGATGAGGATATTTATATGTATCCACCAGAAGGAATGGAAGATCTACAAGGAATATGCAAATTGAAGAAAGCCTTATATGGCATGAAACAAGCCCCTTTAAAATGGAATCTGACTTTTACAAGTTTTCTAGAGTCTGAAGGTCTGAAACAAACAACAGCAGAACCATGTATATTCAGAAACGAAGATGCTACAATCTACTTGGGCATACATGTAGACGATGGCATTCTTGTGGGCACAAATGATACAAAAATTGAACAAATATTGGAAAGAATAAGCAAAAGATTTGAAATGAAAGTCGACAGAAACCCCAAAAGATACATCGGAATGGAAATAGAGAAGACAAAAGACACACTGAAACTAAAACAAGCAAAATTCATAAATAAAATCTTAGATGACTATAAAATGACAGATATAAAAACAGCAAACACACCGATGGAAGGAAACAACAATGATGAACAAAGTAATGGTAATACAAATTTTCCATACCGACAACTACTTGGAAGCTTAACTTATATCTCAAATAAAACCAGACCAGACATAAGTTATGCAGTTAACTATTGTGCAAGAAGAACTGAAAATCCTACGGATTCTGATGTCACAACAATAAAAAGAATAGTAAAATACCTGAAAGGAACAAAAGAAAAAGGGTTAGTATACAGAAAAGGCAATGGACTAGTTGAGTTAACAGCGTACTGTGACTCTGACTATGCCGGTGATCCCCTGACAAGAAGAAGCACGACTGGCTACATTATATATTTTTGTGGTAACCCGATAAGCTGGTGCACAAGAAAACAACCAATTGTTGCACTCTCAACCAGCGAAGCAGAATATATAGCAGCAGCTGAATGTTTGAAAGAACTGTTATACCTGAAAAGTGTATGTGAAGAATTACTAAGTGTAAGTGTTAGTGTAAAGCTATATGTGGACAATCAAAGTGCCATAAATTTGATAAAAAACGGAGTGATAAATAGACGGTCTAAACATATTGATGTCCGATTCAAGTTCATTCATGAGAAAGTTTGTAATGGTGAACTAAAAGTATATTACTGTCCAACTAATGAGCAAATTGCAGACTTATTCACTAAACCTTTGCAAAAGATTAAGTTTGATAGATTTGCATCTAAAATAGTGACATGATTTTTTTATGTATCTGTTAATTTGTATAAGACTGCTATGTTTCTTTACTAAAAGGATTTTTTTTTTATTAATCAGTGTTAATATAAAGATAGAGACAGAAAACAACTTTACCATTGCATAAAAAATGTTCAATTTAAAAGTTAATAATATTTTTTTTTGTTTAAAAAATTAGATACTTTGAAAACATGAAAATTTAATTTGTAAAATTGAGGATTTTAGATTACGGGGGTGTGTTGAATATTTAAATAGATACAATAATCTAAAACCATCAATGTATAAATTTATTTATCACCAAGCAATGTACACCGAACAATGAATATTATTTTTTAAATTTTGTCTATGACTGTCTCTGTCTGCTTTTTGGTTGCTTGCATGTGTCAACCAAGATGTTGGTTCAAATAAAACATTAAAACGCAATACCTAATAAAAAACTCTTTTAATAAAATAAAGCTTCCTCAAATAAAATTAAAAACAACATTGGAGAGTCTATTTTTAAAGTCCAGGCTTGTTCTTTTTCGCTAATATTTAAATACGATTCAAAAATCGTTTCGAGGAATAGCTGTTTTCTGTTAACAGATTTTAAAATATTTCATGAAAAAATTCAGTGGTCATCATCTATCATCATACAGTCGTAACGACCACTTGTACCGCCACACTCCGAGCTGGTAGAAAACCAAAATGCCCGAATCTATGCTTAGACTAGAACAAATTTAAACATTCAACCTGTAGGTCGCTTTTGAAACGCGGGTACTGTTTTTTATCGAAAGTAGATCATCGTAAAACAACCCTACTTCTGACTTGTGCAGGTAATAAGGACCCTGACTTCGATAGAGTCACCGGAGCTGCCACCCCACGTGCTGGTCATGTTCAACGTGGACAAGAGACAGGACGTGAAGGCTGTGGTGGAAGAATATCGGGATGAAATACTTAATGTGAGCTTATGACATACCTATACAACCCCTTGTGGACACAAAACTCCTTTTCCGCATAGGTTTCTTATTTTGGGTTGCGTAACTACTTCAAAATAAAAAATCGGATCCGCTGTGGGATCACTTAGTTGTCCATCTGTCTGTCTATCCATATGTCAAGACCCTTTTTCTCGAGCCCCGTTATAGATATCAAGTTGAAACTACAGACCATTCATCATAACTTGTCCCCTGGAGTCATGTTGGCATCACTGCTTGCCAAGGTTTTGCTGTTGTATTGTTGTCAGTCAGATTTTTCAAAAATTATTTGATATATATGTATTATTATTTCCAAAGCCGTTGAACAATAGTGCAAAAGAGATTGTGTTGAAGGTACGCCTTTTGTGAAAGAGAAAATGCAACCAATGCACCGTGATTCCTCTCGATCAGGTTCAATTTCATGTCATTGCCATGACGGGTTAGTAAAATAGGGATACCAGATTTAAACATAAAGCCAAATAAAAATATAATTAGCTGTTCACTTTTGCAGGCATATCGGAAAAAAGCGTTCACATTAAGTCACTTGGAAAAAATCGTAAAAAACGGGAGCTCGACGATTTAGAACAAACGATATTCATACCATTAGATCATACGTACTGTTTGCGAAATACAAATCAATAAATAATTGATAATTTAGATTTTTTCATTATGTACTTTTTATTTTCATTAAAGAGTAGTCTAATTAATATACAAAAGGTATAAAGAGACGCACTTATTAGCAATGTGTAGTAGGGTGAATGCTACGTGAGCCATTGGCAACGTTATAATGCAGTGCTACCATTTCCTACCAGGGGGGGATCAAAAAGTAGTAAGAATGTGATAGAATAAAATTACTATTGATAACTTAATAATTCATTTTTATACATAGTCTCCGAGTTTCTCTACACACCGAGTCCAGCGCTTTTTTAAGGCTTTAATCCCTTCCAAAAAAAAGTTTTGTCTTGGTCCTGCAAAAAGCTCTTCACGGCATCCATCACCTCGTTATCGTCTTTGTACCTGTTTCCCCTCAAGTATTCTTTCAATTTGGGGAACAGATGAAAATCGCTAGGCGCCAGATCTGGTGAATAAGGGGGTGTTCAACCAATTCGAAGCCAGCTTGCTAAATGGCAGGCAGGCATCGCAACCGCCCAGCTGTGCGCGGGTGCGTTGTCGTGATGAAACAGCACGCCCTTTCGAAGTTTCCCTCTCCTTTTCTCTTTGATCGCATTCCTCAACTTGGGAATTAAAGCTGCATAATATTGGCCAGTAATAGTGGTTCCACGCTCCAGGTAATCAATCAACAATATACCTTCTGAGTCCCAAAATATTGACCTTGCCAGCCGATGCCTCGGTACAAAACTTCTTCGGGGTCGGTGATGATGACCGTTTCCATTGCGAAGATTGCTGTTTTGTCTCGGGATCAAAATGATGAACCCATGTTTCATCCATTGTTACGAAACGAGACAAAAAGTTTTCAGAATCTTCTTGAAACTTGTCCAATGTCAAGTGGATTTTGTTTCTGACTGTCGGTTAACATTCTCAGCACCCATCTTGCGGAGACTTTTCTCATATTCAAAGATTGTTTCAATATTGATTGAATACTTCCATAAGAAATGCCCGTTTCTTGAACTAAGTAACGGATGGTAATTCTTTGATCGCTCAATACAATTTTCTCGACTTTCACAACATTTTCTTGGATGACTGACGTCGACAACGATGTTCGTCTTCCGTGCTCGTTCTCCCTACTCGAAATTGAGAAGCCCACCTTGCGACAGTGGAATACGGCGGAGCAGACTCTCCTAATGTTGCCTCCAAATCGCAGTGAATCTCTTGCGTCGTTAACTTTTTTAAACAGAGGTATTTAATAACGGCTCGCACTTCGTTTTTCTCTATTTTCGAGACCACGTTCCGACACGAAGCAAACAAATGACTACATTCAGAAAAAAAACAACAGAGAATCGAAGATTTTTTCATTTATTAATATTACAAATATCTGAGCTATGCCAGTATTTTTTTTTTTTTTATAAAGGAATATCTACCTATATATGTCGTTCTCACTACTTTTTGATCCCCCCAGTAAGCCAGGGGACTTCTTATAGTGTTCTATCACTTTACTCGTGATCGTGGGGGCATCTGCAATCGACAACATTACAAATAAATAATTGCTGCAAAACTGAAAACCATTTCGAGATATGGGCTTTCTGAGCGTCATATTTTTTTTCAGAATTAAATCGTGATTAAATAAAGAGATATAAAAAAAACTAAAAATATGGTAAACACAGGATTTTAAAAACAATTGCCGTTGCTTTTTAGTTCTGTTTGTTTAAAAACAAAACTTACATGCCATGTGACAGCAGACATAAACATGCCAAGCTTTTTTTTTTAATAATCCATTGGCAATGAACATCGACTTTTGAAATCCTGAGATTTACGTCCTTTTAGAATGAGTGAATAAGAAAACATTAAATTATGCAGGAAAAACATAAAATAAAACAAAATTTTAAAAATACTTAAGCTTCTTTTTTACGTAGACTTTCAATATAAATATTCAAAACAAATGATTAACTAAAATTAAATGTTGTCGATTGTCAAACAATTAATAGGGTTAATTGCAAGGTGTTTATATTGATCAAAAGCTCACATGGAGACAGCAAATTGACTCAGTTAGCAATCGCCTCCGCAAAATGCTGTATATATTCAAGAAACTTGGAAATTTTGCACATGACAATACGATTAAAATGGTGTACTATGCACTTTGCTTGTCTGTCTTTAACTATTGCATCATAGCCTGGGGAAGTGCATGCAACAACTACCTTGATTAAGGCTGAAAGAGCCCAAAGAGCCGTTCTTAAAGTTGCGTACCTACAAGAGACCGTTTCGCTACCCTACGGATGTCTTATTCGAAGAGTGTAAGGTTCTTCGAGTCAGACAGCTCTTTTTTTTTATCGAATACTCTAAGGTTCCACAAAACAGTTACCATTATCAAAATGAAACAACAAGATCTCAAAGACGATTCACCTGGCTTGTTCCACATCCGTGAACAAATTACGCACAAAAAAGCTACTTCTACCTTGGTCCGTATTTGTACAACAAAATTAACCGATGTCTTAACATTGATTGAGCTACTACATTCACTTGTAGAAAACGAGTAACTTTATGGCTACTCCAGGTAAGCTACGACACTCTGTGTATTCACTAATACACTTTCTGTAGGTAATACTACTTCGATCATTAATCTTTTCTTTAAACATACTCATACATTTTTACCCACGTATCCAAATTCATACATCCTACAAACATACACTCACACAACCTTTTCTTTCCACCACTCGTAATACATACACACTAACATATGTTATCTCACACATAAGTTGTAATTGTAAATAAGTATTTCGTTTTTTGTTTGTTAAATTAATTTTAATTTATATTCAATTCAAATAGTTAATATATAGGTAAAATTAGTTTTACCTAAAAATTCTAAATTGTATTAAATTTCACTCAATTATACATAAATATATAAATCATTGCAGAGCGTTAGAGACTAGTTACCTACAACCTGAAGGGAATTCTAGTGTAGGGACTAGAGAACACTGTTAAAAATGTATGTTACATGGTTTATTTCAATAAAGATAATATTCAATTAAATTCAAGACATTGAGAAACGAATTAATTAAACCCTCTTTTATACAAGGAGTTCAATATGTAGGTAGATCGTGTCATGCTAAGTTGGTCCATCATACATAACTGATCTTGGAATGAGTTTGTGTTTTAAACTATATGTACGGAACCCTCAGGGCATGTATCCTACTCGCACTTGACCAATTTTGGGCTTAGTAGGTACCTCAAAATCAAAAAATGTACCCCTTTTACGATCACTTTATTGTCCGTCTATCAAGACCAATGAGGTTTCTTATAATATCTTTGATCTTGCCATTTTTGTCGGGCCCCGTTTAAAATACTCGTATAAAATTAAAACTTATACCTCCTACAAAAATCTACGGCCCGATAGTGCTGTTAAAAATCAGGAAATACCACGAACCAACTTAATTATACCCTCTGGATACGAGTTTGATAGATCGGAAGTGTCAAGTTAGTTTGGTCGTGTATAACTGCTCGTGGAATACGTGTGTTTTAAACGGTATTTACGGAAACCTCAGGGCACACAAAATTTATGGATGTATTTTTTACTATCTACTTGTACTAAAAGATTCGTGGTTTAGATTCTTAATGTATAAGAAAAAATCTACGGAAGTTGGTAACGGACGAATGTCTGATACTACGCAACTGCCTATCCCGATACGGCTTCTCAGGCAGGACTTCACGACGGACGGAACATGAAGAGTCAAAAATTACAATTATTTGTTAGAAAGTGACTAAATAGCCGTTAGCGGCTACCTTAGTTTTAATTTTATTCGACCGCTAGGGATAGGTTGCGACGAGGAGCGGTTAGGTTGATATGTAAGTACATAATAAGGGAGCCGAGCGAAGCGGAGCGGAGCGAGGCGACCCCCGTGGTAACAGAATTCACGGTATGCAGAAAAAATCATTATCCGAGCACTTTCCGGTGACTTACGGCAAATAACTTTATCAGTTCATGCTAAGGAAGATATTCCAACAGCTAAATAATGACTTACGGTTCAATAATTTTAAAAATTAAAGGATCTCTAACATCCCTTTATTCACAGGCTGTTCACAGGTAACTAAGCTAAGTGTATACGTTGCCACTAGCGATGCTCTAATATTTTCGGATGAGATGCTGCTGCGCGAGAGGTTACAAAACACGAACATGGTCGCTGGATTGGTCGCTTCAAATATCGAATCGTTGGTGCAGTAGGCAACAGTACTAGAAGCTAGTAACATGGACGTCGGAAGACGAAAGATTAGGGTGGGGTAACCTCCTTCAAATATTAACGGGATTTATAGTTGAAAAATAAAAAAACGTACCTACCTACTTTTGTGCAAACAAAAACTGCTGATCGGTCTTGTCTCTCGTAATTTTTTACTGTCCCATTCTGTTTCCAGGGGGGCAGCTGCCCCACTCTACCGATGGCTAATAACCAGGTTCGGGATTCGAATCCTTGTCAGAATTTTAATGTGTTAGGTTTACATGTACATCTACAGTTTTAATGGAAATCATGATATGCACAGCACAAGTATTCCTTTTTGTTTTTCAATTCAGGACATCCGAACGTACCACAGTACCGCTATCGGCAACGTATCGTTTCCTATTGGGAGTGTATACGTTGCCGCTATTGGCCAGCCCTCTTACTTCAGTATCTATCGCTATAGCCATCAATGTTTGGTGTCGTGATTGGCTTAACATGATGTGTGATGTCATTTCTAGCCAATCACGGTGCGTTTGAAGGCAATTGTGATGGATGTCGAAGTTAGGCAATGGTGTCGATTCGGTGTAACACGCTTTAACTTAATTTAATCATTCTGTCTTTATCTTTCTGTATCGAAAAGACAAGGCCAAGACGCTTAAAATAAGGTTACTCCTGTCAAATAAGTTAAGTCGTGTTACGCCGAATCGACACCAATAATGCTTGACCGTACCGCATCCGATCTTATGGCACCGCTAGCAGCAACGCATCAGCTTTCTAATTTTAAACGTAAAGTGCGCGCCAGAAAAGTCTGCGCGTGGCCAAAATCTTAAATCGCAGGCTGACAAGTTGTTGTTATGGCAGGTGTAGGTATGTAGTGAGTATGTAGAATGTCTATCATTATTTTATTAGTTTTCAGTGGTTAAGTTGAAGTGGCAGTGGGCAGGCCATATTTGTCGCCGATATGATGGCCGTTGGGGCCGAAAGGCTTTAGAATGGAGACCACGTACAGCAAGGTGTAGTGTAGGCCGACCTCGTGCCCGCTGGACCGACGACCTGAAGAACGTTGCGGGGGGCGGCTGGATGAGGAAGACGGAGGACCGACATGAGTGGAGAAATTTGGGAAAGGCCTACGTCCAGCAGTGGACGAACACGGGCTGATGGATGGATGGTCAAGTTTGGCAATCATCATGCCAAAGGTCAAGTAGTAAAACTTTAGTAACGCCACCAGTCGCGCGCAGACTTATCTGACGCGCACTTTATTTTTTATTTAGCTTGAAGATGTCGTTAACGGTGTGTTCCTAACAACTATCAATTGTGAAACAATTCAACTTACGTTGAATATAACCTTGACCGGTTTCTTTTGTTTCAAGATGGGGTTATTTGTAGGAGACGACCCAACGACGGCGGAACACATCGCGTACACTATCAAGCAGTACGACAAGATGGAAAGGCCGAGGAAACAGTGAGATTTGTTTACACACGTGACTTCCTCCGCGTAGATTGCATTTGTTGTCTCCGTAGAACTTATTGATTTTCAGAAGAGAGCGAGCATAACGAGTAGGTAGTTTTATTACATAGGTCAATGGTGACGATGACAATATCAGTGGTGACGATGACTGTGTGATGCTGTTGACGTATATTCTAGACTTAAACTAACCCACTGCAAATTTATTACATAGGTAACACTAAAAGTTTCCGGAACTGGCCACTTACATAAACAATATTTAAAAATTTATTGCAACATTTGAAAATAGAACTCTTTGGCTGTAGAATGCAGTTTGTTTCATCTGACTGTCTTTTGTTTTTACCTTGTGGCGCCGTTTAAAAAATTGTGTGTCTGCATCAACATGGATTTAACTCGGGAAAATTTTCGTGGTATGATTTTCTACGATTTTAAGTGTAATTTGACAGCTCAACAAAGCATCGCTCGACTTGAAACAGCTTTTGGCAATGAAGCACCATGCAAGACGACTGTTTATAGCTGGTTTGCAGAATTCAAGCGTGGTCGTATCAATCTCAGTGACGAATCTCGCGATGGTCGGCCGTCCACCGCTGTGACCAACAAAAACATCGATGCTGTGCGCCGTATGATTGAAACAGACAGGCATGTGACCTACCATGAAATTCGCGCATCCTTAGAAATAGGCATGAGTCAAATACAATCAATCCTACACAAACATTTGGGTGTGAGAAAGCTGTGCTCGCGGTGGATCCCACACAACTTGACCGAGGCTCAAAAAACGGACCGCATCACTTGGTGCAGTGCCATGCTTACCAGATTCAACGAAGGTGCGTCAAATTTGGTGTGGGACATAGTAACAGGTGACGAAACATGGATTTATTGCTGCGATCCCAAAACAAAGCAGCAATCGAGCGTATGGGTCTTTCAAGATGAGCCGAAACCAACCAAAGTGGCGCGCGTGAAAAGTGCATCTAAGCGGATGATTGCTTCTTTTTTTAATAAAACTGGACACGTGGCTACTGTTGCTTTAGAGAATCGTCGTACCGTGAATAGTGACTGGTACACGACCATTTGTTTGCCGGAAGTTATTGACGAACTCCGTAAAAATAACCGTAAACGCCGTATCATCCTGCACCACGACAATGCTAGTTCTCACACGGCCAGACAGACAAACGACTTTTTGAAGACGAAAAATGTAGAACTCATGAGTCATCCTGCATACAGTCCCGACCTGGCACCTTGTGACTTTTTTCTGTTCCCAAAAATTAAGAACCAATTACGCGGTCAACGATTTTCATCACCAGAAGAGGCTGTCGAGGAGTATGAAAAACACGTTTCAGAGGTCACCACAGGGGAGTGGCACAAAAGTTTTCAAAACTGGTTTGATCGAATGAAAAAGTGCATAGACGCCAAGGGAGATTATTTTGAAAAACAATAAATTAATTTTGTACCTTTAATAGTATTTTTTCATATTCATTCCGGAAACTTATAGTGCGTCCCACGATCGCAAAGAGATTCGGTATCCAAGCAAAATGCCCACGTACCTAAAATGACGTTAACGACATGGCATCTAAAAATGTGAGGATATCATAAATTAGTGCGACATCAAAGACCACAGATGTAAACCAATCGTATTCAAATTCGATTGTCGTATGGTTATTAGCTCAGCTTATTAGGATAAGCAAAAGCCCGTTGGACAATTGAAATTGTACGTTTTTGGTGGAGGTACCTTTTTAAGTATACTCTTATAAGAGTTGAGCCCAATCGGATTTGAATACGATTGGCTTACACAATTGCACCCCTGATTAATTGACGATTTTAACGTCAACTGTACAGAAGAATACTTTTAGTTATTCTTCTGAGCTTTAACATCACTTCTAAAGTGTGGCCACGTTTTGCATCTTATATGACGTCTAAATTATGTCCATTAATTTATTTGCCTCATGCACTCGTCATTTGATGACATTGTTTAAGACGAAAGACGATACAAAGCACTGGGTCACGTCACATCACGTCATTTGATGATGTCATTTTTAGCCAAATAAGAAAGATTTGCTACAAATCACGTCATTTAGGCGAAGGACGTCAAAATTTAAAAGATGACGGCACTTTGTCTTTATTTATCTCGATGTTGCTCGGGGTAGGGTATGCTTTTAATCGTTTTATGTATTTAATGAATTCGCAGCAAAGACAGACTTGCGTTGGCAGTGTCCCGTAAGCGCAGTCTAGCGATGCTGCAGCTGGCTGGGCTGAACCCCTGCTATATCAGCGCTGACAACGAGTCGGGGGAACGGGACTGTCTCGTCATGTTTCCAGTCGGATACGGGGATAATTATCTCGAGGAAGAAAGCGTCTTGGAAGAAGTCGTGGTAAATAAACCCGTCGACATCGACATAAAGCAGTTTTAGCGACTTGGAACGACGCTGGCATCTCAACGCTCGGATTTATTTTTATTTATGCTCACAGTATTTGTGCACATATCATTTGCTGGACGTATAATACCTCACTTCGCTTCGCATGATCCTGCTTATACCAACAAATACTGCAACAATCACTCTGAAACTGATATATGGTAGAGTTGAGGACTAATGCTATGTCAATGCTGTGGTGAAAACTTGATTCCATTAAATTTTCTCGATAGAAAAAAATTACAAAGTTACCTCCAAACCGTACAATAAACCGATAGCATTTAATGAATACTTGAAATTAGGTCTGAAACTTTGCATAATATAACTGATATTAGTATAAAGCAGCTGCAGGCTGTTCCATAAAAATGAAAAAACCATCAGTAGCCACGATTTCAAAAAAGCTGATGATTTTGCGTGCGCGGCATCTGATTATAGTAGGATAGACAGTTAAAAAGCAGAAGCGCGAGAGCAGGACTGTGAATTGAGGTATTATGGGCCCCTGTGAGATGCATTCTTAAAAAGCGTGTATCTGTGCCAGAAGTACGGTGACAAAACTGTATGATAGGGGATCACGTTAGAACGTTAAAATTGTCGGTGAATAAAGGGTGTAACGAGTGTTAAATGTTCTAGAGACTGTCCACACTCCAAAATACCTCTGAAACCCCTTTGAGGATATATGTCGTAACGATATGTTTTTGGAACAAAGCAAAATTTTATTCACCTGAATTTGATACAGCTGCAATCTGCCTCCTAGAGATGAAGACCTAAGGCAGAGAATATAAAATATTTGCCTAAGGTCCAGTCCACCTTCCTTTTTTTAACTAGTTCTTTTTGTAGGAAACACCACCTGAGGTTGAGCCTTTCCCAGAGGTAAGTTTTAATGCGATATCTATATATTTTACATTTATGGTGACTTTTGTTTATATATACAAACCATAAAAAGTTGTGAGATCCATGTAAATCCAAGTCGTTTAATTTATCAGTCTCTACTTAAAGGACCTTCTGTCTGAAGTTATTACATAATTAGCTAACCTAACAACATCTTATAGTGACCATATCAATATTAAAAATCTTTTATGTTTTAAATAAATAGATTGACTCGGCCATCGCATTAAAACACAATGTATCTCACATATTATATTTAATTAGATTATTAAGTAGGGAAATGAGAAAATTTGACTTTTTATAATTCTTAAACTACTGGTTTAAATTAAATGAAAATTGAAATATACCCTGTTTATACAATGCCTACTTGTTTACTGAAAATTCAGGCTTCTAGATTTATCCACAACGAAGTTATAGGGGGGTTGAAAATGGCCTGAACTGTTTCAAAAAAAGAATGGTACGGCCCCGGCCGCGGCCTAGCCGCATTTTAGCTTTTTGCGCATATCACAGAAAGGATTATGGAACCTTGGTCCTGACCATTTATCAAGTCTTCAAGAATTTGGCTATATATACACGAAAGTCACCTTATATCCACTGTATAACAATGTTGATAAATTACCAGCCAAACCCGATTTTAGAACAAACTCAGTCGTTTCGAAATACCTTCAGCACAGAAGAGAGTCAGTGGGTTAGGATGGCCACTGTATTGGCACGACACCCATACATAACATTCGTAGTAATTATTAGGATTCCATACCTGGAGGGTGCCAAACGGGACCCTATTATATACAAAGCCTCCGCTGTCTGTCTGTCACGGGGTTCTACAGCTTCAACCGTAATAAGTAGACAGTTAAAATGTTCACAGAATACGTTTGACTATGGCCTCTACCACGTCACATAGTAAAAATAAAAAAGGTTTAAGGTCCAAGCGTCCTACCATGAGTCCAATCCATTCCCAATTCAATCTTACCAATCTGTTCATCTCAACTCTGCCTACTTTAGGGTTTTTAGCTTACCTGCTAAATTCTGTAGTTAAGGCCCATTTCACCAAATTACGCATGCCATTATGGATCGTATTTTTTTGGAATCGGTGTAATTTAAGAGGCCCGTAGTCGGCGGCTTACATTCAACTTCGGTTTATAGAGCACTGACTGACTGTTATTGGTTGGCTCGAACGTTCATTTCTCGAGCTCTCACGAAACTAAAACCGAACACGGTGTGAGAGGCAAGCTAGCGCCAGACAACATTCATGTTTAGAAAAATTTGAGAATGGTTTTGGTGGTTCCTATGATTTCATGAAAAATATCCCAAAAATCGAAATGAAACAAAAATATTTTTGAATGGCATAAAATAATTATACTATGCTGTGAAACTAAAATTATTTGATTTGTTGTATCGTTTCTAGGACATTACGGTACATAAACATTCATCAAAATATGTGTAAGATCGAGGACTTTTATACGCTAGTAACTTTTGTATGTATTTGATTTTGATAAATGTTTTAGTTTCACGTCATGGATATTGTATGGGATATGTTGAAAAAGAAAAAATAATAATCAAGTACCTATAAATAAGGATATGATCAGCGAACTGCGCTAGTATGGAAGTTCGGGCGAATAGAGTCGTCTTGAAGAGAGGATTGTCAATAAAATTGCAGAATTCGATTGGTTTATCATCATAGATTATTCTGACACATCGACATGGAATATGTTTCTTTGTCTGATGACTACAAAAAATATAGTAGTATTTGTATACATTAACATTCAAAACAATAGATTGGTCTATGTTTATCATGTAAGTATTTAATATTTTAAAAATCTTTCCAAAGATGGTAAATTAGGCACTGGAAATTTTAGATTACTTGCATGTAACCGCCTCCGTGAAATTATTGGCACTTTTAGAGTCCCTAATATCCAAAAGAGGATTCAATAAATTAGTATAACGTTTTTAGAACCTTTTTCTAGATACTTGTGAAACAGAAACGCGATTGACAAACATTCACTCTATACAAATAAATTATTTAAATTGGGTCCTCAACACACTTGTTCTTTTCATTTCACAAGGAATAATCATAATTACAGAACTCAAATATATTTAGTTTCAACAATATCTAAATTTTGAACAAAGAAAATATATATTACTAGCTATTTAAGTTTTTTAAATATAAATTTTAATGTTATTACTATCACTTTTTTTCTCCTTTGCCCTGAATCCACCCCTTTCGTACACTGCCCATTTTCTCGCTTTAGGTGACTGACAGAGACCGTTAAAAATTCAGTCAGTTTGTATAGTAGGCATATTGACACCTATTCTCGTGTAGCAAATATTAGATTTAGAGCTGCCATGACCTAAAACATTTAATTGCAAAATAGGCTTTAACGCAGATGGATAAAAGTTAAATAAGCTTGTATTATTTTAGGTTTTTCAAGTCTAAATGTAAGGTTTGCTGCACGAGAATAGGTCACTTGTAGGCAATAAAACGCACTTATATTTTTTTATTTATGTAATTTAAATGCTTTGTTTTGCAGAAAGAAGTTACTGAACTACAACAAGAAGAAACTTCAGATGATGAAGATGATGATAAAAATGAAAACGAAGAAGCGAATTTTTCTTAATTATATAATTTTATCTCAATTCCTTAAACTAAAGCTGATTTGCTTCTTATAATTAAATGAACAATAAAGATATATGTGATATTTATTTCACATTTATTCATAACTTAAGCAGCTTGTGTTAAAACCACTCGCGCCGCGTTCCAATCTTAGTTCAAAAATCTTCACATCTATATTAACTTAGTTATAAATACGGATTGGTCTCACTTTAATCGTGCCTTGCGCAGTCAAAAAAGTGAGCCCAATTCGTTTTAACTTGAAAATTTCGCATTCCTTATATTTAATCAATTAATGTCACCTTGTATTTTATGGCACGGATAATTAATCCGTAATGGATAAAAAATGCTCATATTGTACCCGAATATTTCTTTTCCCTGTGTACTAAGCATTAGTTCCTATTAATAAAGTATAGTTAGAATAAAGTTAGAAATTGCAAGATAAGGTTATCAAAATAATTAGAAATATGGTTTATAAAAACAATAGGAAAACAAAAATGTTAAGTATTCTGTTCTGCTTTTATTTATAAAGTTGACAATCTTATGGAATTTACAGAAGTTTTAAGTGAAGTGGCGTCTATTGTGGATAGCAGTGATACAGAAGCTGTCTACATTCTAGGCGATTTCAATGCACATCCAGGTGAACCCTTTAGTGGTGAGTTACTAAACATTTGTACCGATCAAGACTGGGTTTGTGCGGACTACGAAAAGCTAGGAATAGACTCTGGGACATATACGTTTATCAGTGATGCTCACGGATGTAAACGATGGCTCGATCATTGTATAGTGACGAGATCTGCATGGCAAACGGTGGTGAATGTTAGTGTGCGACAAGATGTGTATGTATCGGACCATTTCCCTTTGGTTGTAGATTGTAACTTAGAACTAGTTAGGCCTAAGAAACCGATGCTTGGTACTGGCATAAATAGAAAGCCTAAGATTTTGTGGGGAGAGAGAAATCCTAATGAAATTGAATTGTACCACGACCTATGTAATGCCAGGCTTAGAATGGTTGATTTCCCGACGGCATTCGGGACATGCTGTGCTGGATTATGTCATGATGTTGAGCATAGGAGTATTTTGGATGATATGTATTCAAATATTGTGGCAGTGCTAAGTACAGCTGCTGAACAAAGTCATACGGGCTCCCGTAATGGCAGGAAGAAGCAAAAAACTGTTGTAGGATGGAATAAACATGTTCGCGATGCTCACGGAGAGGCCAGGCTTAGGTTTGAGACGTGGTCGTTGCACGGCAGGCCATCCAGTGGCACCATCTACAACGAAATGCACAAGTCTCGTAAGATATTTAAATCTAAACTTAAGTGGTGCCAAGATCACGCAGAACAGCTTAAGATGAACATAATTGCATCTTACCACGCCAAAAACAAATTCAGCAAGTTTTGGAAAGCCACGAACAAACTTAATCTTAGGCCTGGTCTGCCTGTGAGTATAAATGGCATCAGTGATCCTGTGGAGGTGGCCAATATGTTCCGAGACCACTTTAGGGTTAGCTCTCCTCTTGGGCCTTCGCGGAAAAGGGTGAACAGTGCTGAGACCCGTGGTGACCGGAAACTGGTTCGGTTCTCTGCGAAGGATGTTGCAGCGGTTATAAAAAACATGCAAAAAGGAAAATCTCCGGGACATGACGGGCTCAGCATTGAGCATTTGAAGTACGCTGGCGTCCATCTGCCTAGAGTATTATCTATGTTTTTCTCACTGTGCATTGTTCACTCGTACCTTCCGCCAGATCTAATGAAAACCGTCGTGGTGCCAATTATCAAGAATAGAACAGGTGATATATCGGACAAAATCAATTACAGACCGATATCTCTCGCTACTACAATAGCTAAGGTGCTTGACGGTTTACTTGACGCTCAGCTTAGTGAATACGTTAAATTACATGACTCGCAGTTTGGTTTCCGTGCCAGACTATCAACTGAGAGCGCAATTCTGGGCGTGAAGCATACCGTCAGGTACTACACCGACAGGAGTACTCCGGTATACGCCTGTTTCTTGGATTTATCGAAGGCGTTCGACCTGGTGTCTTACGATGTACTGTGGGGAAAGCTCGAGGAGACTAACCTTCCCTCGGAACTGCTGTCTGTATTTCAGCACTGGTACTCTAACCAGGTCAACTATGTTAAATGGGCAGATGGAGTGTCGGAGGAGTACACAGTGGAGTGCGGAGTGAGACAAGGGGGCTTAAGCTCTCCAAGGCTCTTTAACATATATGTAAACGAGCTCATCGCTGGTCTCAGTAGCATGCGTGTCGGGTGCCACATGAATGATGTGTCAGCAAATAATATCAGTTATGCTGATGACATGGTGCTGCTGGGACCGACGGTGGGTGCACTCCGAAAACTCCTGGCAGTCTGTGAGGCATATGCGGGGTCACACGGCCTAATATATAACGCAAAAAAAAGTCAATTTATGCTTTTTAAGGCAGGTAATAAATGCCCTAGTGTGATTCCGCCTCTGACTCTCAACGGTACGATGCTCGACAGGGTCACAAAGTTTAAATATCTGGGCCATATTATGACAGACGACCTCAGGGATGACGAGGATATAGAGAGGGAGCGTAGGGCGTTGGCGGTGAGAAGTAACATGATTGCCCGGAGGTTTGCTCGATCTACACAAGACGTCAAGATCACGCTCTTCCGAGCTTACTGTCAATCATTTTACTCGAGCAGCCTCTGGTGTAAATACTCTCAAAAATCGCTGAGCGCCTTACGCGTCCAGTACAATAACGCTTTCAGAGTGCTGTTGAGGCTGCCCCGTTTCTGCAGTGCGTCGGGAATGTTTGCGGAAGCACGCGTGGACGGATTCCCGGCCATAATGCGCAAGCGGGCTGCGTCGCTTATACGCAGAGTACGGGCCAGTGACAACGGCATTCTGCAGGCGGTGGCGGACAGCTGCGACTGTCCTGTGCTCTGGCACTGCATACAAGTGGCCTGTGGTCAAATTATTATTTAATTTAATTTTAATACTAATTTAATTTACTAATATAGTTTATAAGATCATTGTTACTAACACTTATGGATCAATGTTATCTGAAATAAATGGATATTATTATTATTATTATTACAATGTTACAAGTTTTGATCTTATTGATTGTTGTTCTGTTTATTAGACGATCTTTTCTGAGTAGTGTTGAATGTCTGTGGTCCTCTTTACGCTTGTGCTAAAAGGGGAAGGAAGTGTTTCTATTAGGGGTCAAGCCCGAAGTCTGGTAAACACCGAAAAAAGTCAAAAATAGGTGCGACGACGAGCGAAGCGAGAAGGAGCGTGTTAGGTTGACATGTTCATAAACATTGGGCGCCGAGCGAAGCGGAGCAAAGTGAAGCGACCCCCAAAGTTTTATATAAGATTACCCAGGTAAACCTAGGTTTACCCTATATTTTAGTATTTCCCGTAACATCTCTAACAGCAACGTAAGACGTTCAATTTGCTATTTTCTAAGAGGCTATTTTGCTGATAATCTTGGAATTTCGTTATCATTTGATAATCATATATATATATATATATCTTAATAATATTATTCTAATACACTGTATATCAATGTTGAAAAACAAATATATTTGTCTATGTAAAAACTAGGGAGTTCGCCTCAATCAAATCCGTTTTGCTTGGATTCCGTATTTATCATCATTACCAGGGATAGGATATTCGGATCGATATATACCTAAAGTTGAAAAAGTTATAGAAATTTTTTGCAACTATGGAGTCGGCTTCTTAAAATATTATTTATTTAGATAGTCAAAGTTTCGGAAGTTAAGGAATTGCTTAAAACGTTACGATGATGTACCTAATACTTAATAGATGTAACCGTAAATGTATGTTTATTTTTCAGGCATTGTATGTAATTCCTAAGATTTATTTTAAATACCAAGCAGATTTAGGTCGAACAGAGTAAAAGGTCGAAGATATATTGTCTATACTTCGACCTTCTACGCTATTTGACCTAAATCTGTTTGTCATTTTAAAAAATTCCTAGGAATTGTATAAAGTGCCTAAAAAATAGGCTTACATACATTTACAGTAATCAGTAATTCTTTATTGACCATTATAACAGAGAATATTACATGAGGCATGTCAAATAGTACACGATAGAAGATTCACGATATCTTATTGATAAAATAAATAATTTATGTAATACAAATAAAATATTAGGTACCTATAAAACTTATGTCATTGAAAAAACGGTAACATCTATTATGTATTATGTACATCATCGTAACGTTTTAATTAATTCCGTAACTTTCAGAACTTTGACTATCTAAATAAGTAATATTTCAAGAAGCCGACTCCATAGTTGCAAACTATATTTCAAGAAGCCGACTCCCTAGTTGCAAACTTTCTGTAATTTTTACAACATTAGGTATATATCGATCCGAATATCCTATCCCTGATCATTACATTAGCAACCTAACAAGTGGAATGACTATGCTTCGCCCCTCGTTGCACGTATTTTTTACTTTCTGTTATACGACTTTCGTTCCATACTTCTTGACGTGATTCGAACCCAGAAACCTGAATGCCAGAACCTAATGCTCTAGTTTCTCTCACCACTGCAGGCCTGCACTAACGATTGAATATTAAAAGCTACGGCGAACTCGTTGATTAGAAGCGACGAATCCAGCAAAGGCTGATTGACGGCAAAATAGCAAATCGAACGTTACCACACGTATTACATTACCAAAAGCGGTACAGCAGACACTTCCAAACCGACACAACGTCAAAAGCGTTTCAAAACGTGCGATCATAATGCGAAATTTCACTCGTTTATTAGAAAGAGATAAATCTATATAGGAGAAAGAGAAAGAAAAATCTGGTTGCACCAATCAGGTGGCCCAGTGTGATTTTCGCATTACTCGGAAGCGTTTCAAGACAATTCCGTTCCGAGCAACTGTCAGATATCAGTTCGGTAACCTTCAGTTTAACTCGGGTCAATTTTTGAACGCTCTAGGGTGAAATTCGCATCACTCCGAGTGAAATTCACTCGATTCGAAATGTGCCTAAGTGTTACCGTTTTGGCCCTTCGAATGTTAAAATTGGCATATTTTCTCTCTAGTTAGCATCCAAAATTGAAAATTAGCATATGGTTGTTTTCAGCATTTTTTTGTTGCCAAACAAACAAGAGGTTTTCAAAATGCGATTTTAAAACCATTAATATAGATAATTTCCAACTGAACGAATACTTGTGTTAATTTAAATTTTGAGTTGGCTTCCATCTTAGTGTCCATCTTTTACAGTTCAACGCAGAAATATGTATAGTGAAGCCAATTTTGAAGGCTTTAATTTTAGTTTTAATGCTGTCAAATCAAAACATAGATTTTTCCAAAGTAATTTAGCTTCTGTTCCTAACATTTTAGGACTATTTTGCAATGAACCAAATTTAGTTTTGATAGCACTAAAACTAAAAAGGTGGGTCTCAGGCAGCCTGCTTCGTCCACTGCTGCTGGACATAGGCCTTTCCAGGATTTCGCCACTCTTGGCGGTCCTTCTGGAAGAAATGCCCATACTCACACACGCTGGGCAGGCGGGTTGGTGAGCGCGGTGCCGAAACCCTTGCACCAGTGACGCCGCTGCCCGTCACCAGTCTGTTTTATATAAGGCCCGGCAATTGGGGATGGATATACCGCCATCCATCGGTCCCAGGCAATGGTGGGCCGCCTGGTTTTGCCTGTGAGCTGTTCTCTTACTCTCCCCGGAATAACTTCGGGAGGAGTTGCGAGTAAGATGGTGGTACCTCCACAGTCGAGCCCGACATCAGCTCTACCACCTATTTGCATGCTTATATATTATTACAGACTCCGAAAATCAGGAAAATATTGTAAATTTTATAAAATATAGCTTTCGCCCGCGGCTTCGCCTGCGTGTTATTTGGCTTAATGACATACTTTTTTCCGGGATAAAAAGTAGCCTATGTATTAAGTTAGGGTATAAGCTATATCCATTTAAGTTAGGGTATAAGCTACATCCATTCTAAATTTCATCCAAATCCGTTCAGCTGTTTCAGCGTAAAAGAGTAACAAACATGCACACACATACAAACTTTCGCATTTTTAATATTAGTCTGATTCACGAAGATAATAACTGAAATAGAATACTTATTATGATTATTAAGGAATAGCATGCACAGTAATCTATGAAGCCCGTAAACGTCACAAAACGAATCGGTTGAGTGAGTCTGACTGACTGTTATTCTTAGAATTTGAAGATTAAACAAAATATCTTTCTTTTTAGTTTGTTGTAAAAAAAAAACTTCTCATACTTAATGGTAATTGTAATAATAAATAATTTCAATCGAGTTGACATTTTATTTAGCTTAAGTTTACTTGGCATTTTTCCGGCTTATGTTTGGTATCTTTCTCAGTTTTTTAATGGCAGCACTGTTCTTGTCAAATCTGTCAAAATGGTGATGTTGTGCGAACCTACATTTTAAGAATTTGCCTACTAAAAATCTTCGTTCAAAATTCTATTTACTTTGACCGAAATGGATATCACTTGGCTTAAACATCAACATAATCCGTTTTAAATTATAAATGAGTGTTTTTAAAATACTATTTATTGAATAGATTTTCAAGTAAATAGTTTCAATATGTTTATTTCGCATTTAATTTCTTTGTGTCCCATTCGAGGGAAGTTGGTCATAAAGAAGACGCATAGAAAATGAAAATTGTGATTTTTTGGTTTTTGTGCTTGTGCAGTGTTGATTATTTATTTGGTGTCTTGGTCCGTTGAACTGGTACCATGGCTTGCAATACATTACGTGTCTTGATGTGGAAGCAGGGCAAGCTGCGGCTACGTAGGTTTATCCGTACCGCAATGGAACTGCTCTCTCCGATACTACTGTTCCTCATTCTCTTCTTGTTCCGAGATAAAATAAAGCCGCAGTCAAAATATGTACCGATGATGGAAGAAACTGTTGTACAGCCGGTACGTTTTCTATTTTTTTTACTATTGGTTTTGATGGTTTCTTATTCAGAGGGAAGATAAATTTAGTTCATGGCAATTGCAATATTTACGAAAAATATAACAGAAAATTTCTGTATTTTTTAAACTACCAAATTTTTATTTAAATAAGCAGTGTCCATACTGAAGGGAAAAATAAATAGTCACATTATTTCTGCATAGTATAACAAGTATAGCTTGGGAACATAACCTGGATGAGTTTGCTGAATGCCCCTTCATCTTATCTTCTTTTTTAATCTGCCTTTTTTAAGTTAAATAAATTTCAAATAAAAATCTTAAATATTCTAGAATTGAACTTTTTGTTTTACCATAAGTTATTAAATAACAGCAATCAAAAATCAAATCCTAGGATCCCACTGTCTAGCCAAGATCTGTCTTTAAATTAAATAAAAAGCTATTTTTGAACATTGAAACATAAAACTGCGTGTTTTGCTGTAAATTTCAAATTACTGTTAAATTGTGATATTTTTTGCGGACTTGTTATTTTTTTTAAGTTTTCATAAATTTTTAGGAGCCTTATCATTTGGAAGACTCATTGGCACCAAACAGCATTTTCTACTTTCCAAAGACAAGTCTCACGGATGAAATAATGAACAAAATTGGTGAAAAATTGGACCGGAAGAGACTAGACAATTATTCACCAGGTAACATTACAGTATTTATCACCTAACCAGAAGCATCTTTATGAAACAATGTAGACTCCAATTTGTAGATTCATTATAATGTGAAAGTACAGAAAAATGAAGCAGTTGAAGCCAGAATTCCTTTAAGGTGGTAACGGAGGATCTCGGTGCAAAATGCACATCATAGTATTGTTTTCCTTAGTTTTGAATAAAAAGTTTGCAATAAATGCGTTTTATAGCAATTCGCGCAAAGTGCCTATGATAGGCCTAACATCATCTGATCACATGAAAATGATTAAATCTGATGCGTTATATTTTAGCTGCATTACATTACAACTGTAAACACGCTTTTAAGTTTGTTAATGTAATGCAAACAAAATGTAATGCATTGAAATACGTAATTTTTTTGTGAAGACTTTATTATTAGTATTTCCGCAAGTTGCTTCAAAACACCTTTATTGCATACTTTTTATTCAAAAGTAAGGAAAATAATATTATGATGTGCATTTTGTACCGAGGTTAAAAGTTACCCCCTTAAGCAGTGTGTTAATTGCTCTGTTATAACAACATCCTGGGCATCTCTTGCTTTCTATCTATTTTGTTTCAACTTATTATACTTACTGTTTTATTAATTTTATTGCATGCACCCGCGCAAATTGTCAAAATTAAAAGATGTATTTGTGTGGTATCCGGTGTGTGATTAAGTTATTTTAATTGCATGTATGAATTTTGAATGGCCCAACGTTTCCAAAAGTTTCGATTGCTTTAAGCAATTATTTTAATCAAGTTTCTTTGTGTTTTTTACAGAAGCGCAAACTAAAGGATATTATGGAATAGAAACTGATGAAGAATTTGCCAAAATTGCTGAAAACTTAGGTTTTGATGAAGCTTTTGTAATATTTCAGGTATGTTTTATAGCAAAATCCATCACTTTGAGTACTCTCAATATTATTTGAGTGCATTACAAACTAGAAAATATCAGTTAGAAACAGACTTCAAGTATATTTTGAAAAAGGATTCGTACCTGCAACTTTCCCTACTGACTGCACTACTGAGATACTCAACCTAGACTGTTGATTTTTTTACCAACCGGTACACCAAATTTTTGTATCTGCATGATATTATAGCAGTTAGCTCGTTGATACCAGCCAGTAATGCTGAACACTCCCAAATATTTGTTTACTTGAAATTTGTTTCTATTGATCTTTTCAAGTTTGTAATGTATTCTAACAATATTTAAAGTAAAAAGATATTACAGTTTCCTTACAGTAACTCATTTGATATTAGTCTTGTGTTCGTCACAACTGCTGAATTCTGTGCTGAAAATTATGCTGTTTATTAAGGTGAGGTAATTGGGAGAAATCTGTTCTGATCGAAACTTTCATTTTACACTTGTCTATCCTGCTCAGATGAAGCGGGCCACTCAGGAATCTCGCGATTTAAAGGTGCTTTCATTTGTTAAATTATGCTGTTTATTAAGGTGAGGTAATTGGGAGAAATCTGTCCTGATCCAAACTTTTATTTTACACTTGTCTATCCTGCTCAGTTGAAGCGGGCCATTTAGGAATCTTGCGATTTAAAAGTGTTTTCATTTGTTACATTAATGTGATATTAAGAAAATATCCTGTACAAAATTTTACGCCGAACATCGTAGTATAAAATTTATTATTTTAATCATAAATATTATGCCTAAATAATTTCATTAAAATATCAATGAAAGGGTTATGCATTTTTGTTTGTAATTTTGAGTAATTAAAGATGAAGGCTTTTAGATCTAGTTCTTAGTTATTAATGTTATAATCTACATTTTCGGGGGTTAAGAAATAGCAATAGCTATTCTTAAAGCAATAAAAAAAATAGTTTGGACGGTTTCGTTCGAACAAGCTCGCCTTAAATTAAACGCATGATAGTTCAGACCAGTAAAGAGTTGCATGCGAAGTTAACTGTCACACAGTGCTGTATTTATTCCCCCTTGTTGAATCTCCGGGAGTCCGCAATTAGCCTGTTCTTTTTTCATCAATATTTACGATTCGAAAACCGTTTCGAGGAATAGCTTTCCTTAACTCTTTTTAGTATACAGATTTAAAAATAAACGTGCTTATCCTTACCAATACCGTATCAATACCGCAGTGCTTAAAGGCTAAGATGTACAACCAGTGCGTCCTTCCTGTGATGACGTATGGCGCTGAGACGTGGTCTCTTACAAAGGGTCTGATCCACCGGTTTAAGGTCGCTCAGCGAGCTATGCTTGGGGTATCTCTGATGGATAGAATCCGAAATGAGGAGATCCGTCGGAGATCGAAAGTAACCGACATAGCCTGCAGAATCAGTAAGTTGAAGTGGCAGTGGGCAGGCCATATTTGTCGCCGACATGATGGCCGTTGGGGCCGAAAGGCTTTAGTATGGAGACCACGTACAGCAAAGCGTAGTGTAGGCAGACCTCGCGCCCGCTGGACCGACGACCTGAAGGACGTTGCGGGGGCGGCTGGATGAGGAGGATGGAGGACCGACATGAGTGGCGAAATTTGGGAAAGGCCTATGTCCAGCAGTGGACGAACACGGGCTGATGGATGGATGGATGGTGCGTATCCTTTAGTAAATGAAAAAAAGCGATATATTTTATTTGACCTTCAGTGACGTCATCACAACCAATTTCCATACGATAAAAAATCGTTTCTTGAACGCATTCTAAAGTTTGGCAAGGATCTGACATTAAACCTAATATGTTGACATAAGTTCCTGTAAAAACTAAAATGCTTGTAAAATCGGTTTAAAAGCACGAAAAAATTTAATATTTAAAACATTCATAAATTGATCTATTTATTCCAAAAAGCAGACAAAATAGCATATCGATGTTTAAAAAAAACGAATTGCGACGCCACCATACTAACTTTACGCCCGCATTCTGTACTATGCGATTCAAATAAGAATCCATAGGCGTAACTAGGTATGGCCAAGGGGGGCACGGACCCCTCAGTATACCATATGCCCCCCCCCCCCCCCCCCCAGAAATATGGGCGTCATTGATGGAAAACGATGCGATATCTTATATATGCGAATATCTTTCTGTGGAGGGTTATCTCCCTTTATAGTGCATTCAATATTAGCTAGCGTGTTTCCACTTGAGACCGTCATTAGCAATAACAATAGGATTAAGTCGTGGCGGGTGAATTGCTAGAATGAAACAATAGACACTTGTAAAACATGTGCGGCAGTAGGTGTTTCAAACGATTTTGATACTTTCCTTATGTTATCTTCCCTTTAATAATATAAGCAAATAGAAATACCACTCAGTTGTTTTCTAAACTTAGAAGAGATTAGTTCAGTAGAAATATTACGTCTTTCGATATGTTTCATCCTTGGGTGAAATCACAATGAAACCATGGAAAATAATTCGGAATCAGAAGAAATCACTGAGTCTTCATAATTTAAAAACCACATGTTTTGATTTATTAATTTAGAATAAAGAAATAATTAAATTTGTTATCGTAATTTATATACGTAATCTTCAAAATTATTTTCTGAATATTCAAAAGTATCACCACTGGTTGGTTTGCAACAAAACAGATAAGGCCGAAACGGCTTCTTTAAAAATGAATGGGCTCTATGAGTGTTTGGTTTATTACCCTATTGTATTGTTTATGTTCAAGCGGAAACGCGCCAGTTAATACTGAATGCACTTTACCTTATTACGGTCACATAATCGTGAATAACGGAGGATCTCGGTGCAAAATGCACATCATAATATTGTTTTCCTTACTTTTGAATAAAAACTGCTTGTTAATAGTTAGGTGATCACATGAAAATTATTCACTTTTCTGCGTTACATTTTAGCTGCATTACATTACAACTGTAAACAAGCATTTAAGTTTGTTTATTTGATCATAATAACATTGGAAACAACCAATAAGTTAGTTAATATAGCCAAAACAAGACACAATGCCTCTTGTTTGGAAGCTATTTGTTTCAGTGTAGGAAATCCAAATTTGATTTTGCGTATTTCACCGAAAGGGCCAATGAACCTTAGTCCTGAATACGTACCGAGTCTCGAGTGTGGAATTGGCTACTTATGTAAAAATGACTGGTTGATCGATCAACGAGTGTACCTATTTTTGAATCATTCGAATTTCAATTCGCATACGAATCCGCATAATTCGCATACGAATACAATACTAATTTTAAGTTTTCGTATGCGAATCATGCGGATTCATATGCGAATTGAAATTCGAATGATTCAAAAACACACTCCCTGTACCTAGGCCAAACGGCTGGAACTTGACATGAAATTTGGATGGTAGGTTTCTTCGACATCCACTAAGAATGGATTTTAGGAAATTCCCACTGGATCGACAGAAACGGGAAACGTGCGTGCAACCCTGCGGGGCAGCCGCTAGTTATTAATAAACAGCTAACTCATGCATGTGGTGCGTACTTCTGTTCTGAACATTGTTGAAAATCAAACATTTAAGAA
Organism: Ypsolopha scabrella; assembly: GCA_910592155.1. NCBI lineage: Eukaryota > Metazoa > Arthropoda > Insecta > Lepidoptera > Ypsolophidae > Ypsolopha > Ypsolopha scabrella. The sequence goes on from OU342978.1 coordinate 4,200,456, forward strand.
TTAACACGGTTAATATTTTCTCGGAACATTTGTGTAAGCAATACATCTAACGTAGGCGGATTGTAACAGGTATAGACAAAAATCAGAGGGTTATATTTTAAACTAACTTTTGCCTGCGGCTCCGCTCGCGTGTTATTCGGTTTAACGACATGTTTTTTTCCGGGATAAAAAGTAGCCTATGTATTAAGTTAGGGTATAAGCTATATGCATTCCAAATTTCATCCAAATCCATCCAGCCGTTTCAGCGTGAAAGAGTAACAAACACACACACAAACTTTCGCATTTATAATATTAATATTAGGATGATTGGAAATATTTTTTATTATTCATTAATTCATAATATTACTAATGCAAAAAAAATTACCCCATCCGTGCAGCTTTACAAAGTAGATTATGGCATTTTAATCAACCCCAATTTTATTCTCCGAAATAAACTTGGAGGTTTTTGGATCTTAAGTTATTAGCTTACACCCTTCCTTTCAAATTAGCCCAGAAATCTTCGATTGGCCGAAGTTAAGGGACGTTAGGCGGATTTTCAGTGTTCGATATTTAAGTCCTCCATTTGGTCCAATGCCCTTTTCAATGTTCCAATGCTATAAAACATCACATTGGCTTCTTTATGCTTCTCTCTAATTAAATTACTTATGTACTTTAGGCAACATTCAATATATCGGCATAGTAAAAACATAATGATATCGGTAGACATTGAGGCTAGGCCCGACTCGACTGGCTTGGTAATTCCGTGAGGGCTGATTGCAACTTTTGACATATGTTTTTAGGTTGAGGCAGGCATGCGGCTAGCATTGATCTGTGATAGGCATTTATTTCATAAGATAATCTTATGGAGACTTTTACACTTATATACTTACCAGGAAAAAAGGATATTTTGAAAAAATTATGTCACCTGAAAAAACTACTCTTAATTTATTATTATTGTCACTAAATGTAAGTACATAAATGTACTGTGTTGATCTATTAAATAAGATTGAAACTTGAGTCTTTTTTAGGGTTCCGTACCCAAAGGGTAACCAACGGGACCCTATTACTAAGACTGTCACCAGGCTGTATCTCATGAACCGTGATAGTTAGACAGTTGAAATTTTCACAGATTATGTATTTCTGCTGCCGCTATAACAAAAAATACTCAAAATAGAATAAAATAAATATTAAAGGGGGCTTCCATACAAAAAACGTGATTTTTTTGCTCGTTTTTGCTCGATATTCATAACGGCGACAAGTAGACGCTTGAAATATTCACAGAATATTTAGTTATGTATTCACTTTAAAAATAAATAATTGAATAAAAATATACATGCTGTAAATGCAAAGTCAAGAATCCCTTTATGGTATGAAAGTATACACGATTCTGATGTCATTACAAGAAAAAAAATATACCTTGAATTTTCACCAAAAACTCCATCATTTTTCTAAGCTATGGCTGCGCAGCTCACCGGTCTCCCCACACACCTAATTGCACCCCGCAACCCGCGCCCCTCATCCGAGTGGCCAGCGACCAGTGAGGGTGTCCACGCGATTAGTGTATTTCGAGTAAAGAAAATCGTCTTATTCTGAGGTACTGGTACTTTATTTAAAGATCCCAGTATTTAAAATAATATCTTCACCGGTCATACTAACACACCCTTAAAGGATTCTTGCCTTTGATTTTACACCCGGTATAAGTAACGTACAACAGACATGATTTTTTGCCGTTTTTATAGATAATGGTACGGAACCCTTCGTGCACGTGTCCGACTCCCACTTGGCCGGTTTTTCATGACTGCATTTTACTTTAAACAGGCATTTTTGAAATATCAGGCGTTTTAGATTCCTTAAGACAGGCATTCCTCCATTTTAAAATGGTAACCCTAATTGCAACACACATTAAAACTTTCTTTTGAAACTTTGTGTGCTCTGCGTATTTCTTTTGACATACTACACTTCTAGACTTCAAAATAATTCTTTCCATGTCATATCCTAATCATAGTCTATCGTAAGAAATGTTTGGATTTCAATTCAACCTTGGTTGACAATATTCTAGTTGGTCTGAGTCGAGCTGTTCTCCTTGGAAGGGTCGGCGGCGAGACGGGGTTGATGAGTGACGTCACAGGCCGGGATGCCGACAGGACATGGTGGCGCCAGCGCCATCGACCTGCCTCCTAAAACGAGGTCGTCTGTCGTCGTTTGTTTTTTTGGTTAATTTCATGTCTGGGTTATAAGGGCGGTAGGTTTTGCGTCAGACTTTGAAGTAGTGTAACAAATGAATTTATTCTAAGATTATATGATTCATAGCGAAACCCATTTCTTTGGACACTCTTAACATTATTTAGAGTGCATTACAAACTGGAAAAGATCAATCGAAACAAATTTCAATTGAGAAAAGTATTTGGCACCCATCTCCTCTACTAAATAGAAATTATCAAAATGAGTTTCAAAAGTTCTGTCGATATCATATGTTACCTTTCCTTCATCCTCTTCCCTATTTTTCACCATAGGTGCGCTTATAATATTTTTAATTTATTTCGTTAGCGCAACTAAAAGAATAGTTTAGTTGCGCTTCATTAGGTGCGAGGAATACCTCTACACCTCGGCCTAGAACCTGTGACCTCTTACTTTCACGGCATGCATGCTGGCGCAGCTAGTATTTAAGAAAAACTTGACAATTTCAATTGATATTTTCTAGTTTGTAATGCACCCTAATTAATGTTAAGAGTATCCAAAGCGATGGATTTTGCTATCTATATACTAATAATAGGTAGGTGGTAGAGCTGATGCCGGGCTCGACTGTGGAGGTACCACCATCTTACTCAAAATCCCCCCGAAGTTATTCGGGGGAGAGTAAGAGAACAGCTCTCAGGCAAAACCAGGTGGTCCACCATTGCCTGGGACCGATGGATGGCGGTTTATCCATCCCAAATTGCCAGGCCTTATATAAAACAGGCTCGTGACGGGCAGCGGCGTCACCGGTGCAAGGGTTTCGGCACCGCGCTCGCCAACCCGCCTGCCCAGCGTGTATGAGTATGGGTATTTCTTCCAGGAGGACTGCTAAGAGCGGCAAAAATTTGGAAAGGCCTATGTCCAGCAGTGGAAGAAACAGGCTGATGGATGGATGGATGGATACTAATAATAAAGTAGTACATTGAATATTTTCGCGAAAAATGCAAATTTTTAGAATTTTTGTCTGTTGACTGTCTGATGAATGTTCCGTTTTAACTCGAGAACCACTCAATGTATTTGGATGCGTATTTTTTCCTTCGACCAATATAAAATTTGGTACAAAAATGGCTACTCTTATTTGGTCATCGAATGTCAAACGGTTCGAAAGCAACAGATAAAAGCAGGTGTTCTCTTTTTCTCATGCAGTTATCATATACGTTTAAGTTGTGTCTGTTTTCTGTATGTTTTTGTACTTTGTTTAAATTGTATATTTACATTTTTTAAATTGGCTCTATGTGTTGTATCTTTATGTGTTGCTTTATGTGTGTCCCAAATAAATAAATAAATATCATCATAAAAGTCCTAGAAATCTGAAATTTGTTATGAAGGCTACGATTTGCACACATCCAACGAAAATATTAAAATATCTGTTAATTTCACCCTCCAACCCCCCACCCTATATATGGGTCAAGGCGACAAAAACAAGGCGCTAAAGTTCTTGCGCCTGACAAACAATTTGACACCCTCTTGAGTAAATTGCAAATAATAAGCCAACAAGAAAAAGAGGCAAAGATATAAAAAAGTCACTAAGGTGCAAAAAATGCAGCCTGAAAAAATGAAAAAAGTAGAGCATCTTACAAAAAGAAATGAAATCCCATCAAAAACATTTCATGTAAACTAGGTCGCCAAGACTCAGAACCTCATAACGCTTTCACGATTAAAAAGTCATCAGATCACATGTAGAGCCAAGCCCTTAACTCTACAAGGCCTAACTCTACAAGCCCTAACTCTACAAACCCTACATATTGATCAAAAAGTGGCTTGGACGTTTCATGAAACTATTGTATGACATAATATTATAAGTCCATGGGAGATTTTGTTTGACGGCTGCGAAACGGCCAAGCCATAGTTTTTGATCAAGATGTAGGGTTTGTAGAGTTAGGCCTTGTAGAGTTAAGAACTTATTGGCTCTACATGTGATATCAAGCTTATAAGCTTCTGAGTCTCGGTGACCTAGTTTACATGAAATGTTTTTGATGGGATTAGGTTTTAGACAATAAAACTTATACTTATATAAATGTAAGAAATGCGAAATAAAACGGCCGTCCTATTAAAAACCCATCCTCTTAATTTCAAAATAATAAATAAAAACACCTCGAATTCGCGAGTTTTCTGAGCGGCCCGCTCCCGTTGAGCGGGGCAGAAAAGTGTAAAATGAAAGCGTTAGAGCAAGACATTAACAATCTCGCCTCAAGAGCCCGGTCCGCGACGACGACAACTTTTATCAAAAACAATATGTTAAATATTTTTCTGGCCTCTATGGCGATGTTTTTGGAAAAACTAGGGGCATACAATACACCATTTATTTTATTACTTATGAGCCCGCTCCGAATCGTTATTCATAATATCTAAGTATCAAAATAACGCGCTAAGCAGACACAATTAAATCAAATAAATTTTAGGTCTTCATTTAGATGGCCAATTTGGACTGGTGCATGTCCTTGATTTTTACAAAAACATCGCGGCAATGACAAGAAAAGTAATTAAAATAATGCTTCGCATCAAACAGACGAAAAATACGGAGCGGCCTCTTAAGTGATAAATTAACAAATAAAATCTTTTGTTTATTTTGACTTCCGAACCTTGCTAAAATGCCCCGTTCCCTCAAATTAAATCGTAGATGCCCTTGCCCCTAAACAAAATCCTGGCCTTAAGCTTAAGTCACATAATAGGGAATGTTCCAGAACATGAACGACAGTTCGCAGTACCCCCGCAAGCTGAACTACACCATCAGGATGAAGGAGAACTTCCTGACGCACATCTACGAGTCGCTCGACGATGGGGACTTCACCATACCGCATCACAATTTCGGTTGGTACATTACATTTGAAGGGTACAGGGAAAGAACAAGGAATGTCACATAATAGGGAATGTTCCAGAACATGAACGATAGTTCGCAGTAACCCCGCAAGCTGAACTACACCATCAGGATGAAGGAGAACTTCCTGACGCACATCTACGAGTCGCTCGACGATGGGGACTTCACCATACCGCACCACAATTTCGGTTGGTACATTACATTTGAAGGGTACAGGGAAAGAACAAGGAATGTCACATAATAGGGAATGTTCCAGAACATGAACGACAGTTCGCAGTACCCCCGCAAGCTGAACTACACCATCAGGATGAAGGAGAACTTCCTGACGCATATCTACGAGTCGCTCGACGATGGGGACTTCACCATACCGCACCACAATTTCGGTTGGTACATTACATTTGAAGGGTACAGGGGAAGAACAAGGAATGTCACATTTTTTCAACTTTGTGTTTTTTATTGTCCAGACATTGTTTTTCTATTAAAGTCTCGTTTTCAATCACAAAAAACTGAAATAAAATAAGGAATGGCAATCAAAAGTAGGTTTTTCGATTGGCCTGAATGTGAAACAAACGTGAAGACAATTTTTCATTGGTGAAAATATAAGAAAATATCTTTCATATTGAGTACAAATTTATTTAACTATGTAAATATTTCTAGTATCATTAAAAAGATGTATATATGTTTATAGCACACCGTGCGTAAAATGACCACTTTACGCACGCTGCGCTTGCGTAAAGTCGGCATTTTCCGCACTTTTGCTATAAAATATTATACGATACTCGTGCGAAAAACTTTTTCTCGACTCGTATCGTAATGTACTATTTTTTTTTATTCCTTAGTCTTCCCGTATCTCTAAAAAGATGTATGCACTTTGAAAGGTTTACATGCGTTTTTCTCGAAATTTACTCAGATGGACATTCTCTGTTCTTTCCCTGCACCCTTCATTTACTATCTATTGGAACTTGTACTTCACAGCTATACTGCAGACGGCAATACATAGGAGCTTCGCTAAAAATCTTCTTTTGACGTAATCTCAAAATGCATGTATTTCGCAAACCTACGTCTTTTTGTTGTCTAGTTTTCATCCGGACAGTCCGGTGTTTTTGTGCACTGACCGGGTAAAAAATCAATTACGGTATTATATACGAGTTATGGCCACTGGATAAAACATAAAAGATAAAACAACGGATCGCAAGCAATTTAGCCCACTGACCTCCAAACTTAATTATGACGACGGTACCCAATGTTGATGATATGGTGATATGGCCACTGAATGTACAATTATACCCAGGCCTGTATTCCAGGTAAGAAGATAACGTTTATGTCCAAGGATGATTGGAAGAAAGCGGATCAACGCGAAAATCACATCACACTATAATATTATAAATGCGAAAGAGGGTGTGTGTGTGTGTGTGTTTGTTACTCTTTCACGCTGAAACGGCTGGACGGATTTGGATGAAATTTAGAATGGATATAGCTTCTACCCTAACTTAACACATAGGCTACTTTTTACCCGGAAAAAAGCATGTCGTTAAACCGAATAATACTCGGGCGGAGCCGCGGGCAAAAGCTAGTCCTAAATATGATGATTGCAAGGGCCCGGATAGTTGGAACAAGAAGTCAAAATTAAGTGCGACGACGAGCGAATCAAGGAAGGCCGTGTTAGGTTTACATGTAAATAGATTCTGGAGACGAGCGAAGCGGAGCTAGGCGACCCTTTTAATTCTAACCAGAAGTTTCCAACTATCCGGACCTTTTTGCAATAATTCTAGGAATTTCGCGTTGATCCGTTTTTTTCTGAATATCCTGTGACATACATATCTGCTGCGATCTCCTCTATATTATAAAAGTTTGCGTCTTGTACTAAATACTAAATATTATATAAAAAGGATCCATAAAGCGGCTAACAATGCGAGTAACACAAATATATATATTTTAAGTAAATTAATATAATATTTTGATTTTTAAATTATCATTTTAAATATGAATATATCAAAAAAACATATAAAAATACAAATTATTGTTAAATATATTTCGGGTCATTTAAGTGAAGTACATAAAGACATAACAGATAAGTAAAACAATAAAATAAATAACATCTAATATATTTTAATATTTAATTGCAGGGTCTTGGCGTGAAGTTATAAGTAAAGCCAATTTGATTCGTAGGCTCAATAAAATACCGATGCCAAATCTCACCGAACTGTTAAGAAAGAAACTATCAGCTATAAGAGGTTTAGATTGTTTTTGTTATCAAAACTATATGAGAAATGTAGGATTTGTATAAATTGTAATCTCATTTGTTGGAATAAAAAAAATGAAAGAACTGTTTCATTGAAATGTGAAATACGGTATACCCTAATATCTTATGATCAGAAAAAGAAAGAAGACTCCCTCTTACTATCTGAATAGGTATTATATATTCGTATGTATATTTATAGTTTGTATTTTATATTTTTATTCTGAGGTACTGGTACTTTATTTAAAGATCCCAGTATTTAAAATAATATCTTCACCGGTCATACTAACACACCCTTAAAGGATTCTTGCCTTTGATTTTACACCCGGTATAAGTAACGTACAACAGACATGATTTTTTGCCGTTTTTATAGATAATGGTACGGAACCCTTCGTGCACGTGTCCGACTCCCACTTGGCCGGTTTTTCATGACTGCATTTTACTTTAAACAGGCATTTTTGAAATATCAGGCGTTTTAGATTCCTTAAGACAGGCATTCCTCCATTTTAAAATGGTAACCCTAATTGCAACACACATTAAAACTTTCTTTTGAAACTTTGTGTGCTCTGCGTATTTCTTTTGACATACTACACTTCTAGACTTCAAAATAATTCTTTCCATGTCATATCCTAATCATAGTCTATCGTAAGAAATGTTTGGATTTCAATTCAACCTTGGTTGACAATATTCTAGTTGGTCTGAGTCGAGCTGTTCTCCTTGGAAGGGTCGGCGGCGAGACGGGGTTGATGAGTGACGTCACAGGCCGGGATGCCGACAGGACATGGTGGCGCCAGCGCCATCGACCTGCCTCCTAAAACGAGGTCGTCTGTCGTCGTTTGTTTTTTTGGTTAATTTCATGTCTGGGTTATAAGGGCGGTAGGTTTTGCGTCAGACTTTGAAGTAGTGTAACAAATGAATTTATTCTAAGATTATATGATTCATAGCGAAACCCATTTCTTTGGACACTCTTAACATTATTTAGAGTGCATTACAAACTGGAAAAGATCAATCGAAACAAATTTCAATTGAGAAAAGTATTTGGCACCCATCTCCTCTACTAAATAGAAATTATCAAAATGAGTTTCAAAAGTTCTGTCGATATCATATGTTACCTTTCCTTCATCCTCTTCCCTATTTTTCACCATAGGTGCGCTTATAATATTTTTAATTTATTTCGTTAGCGCAACTAAAAGAATAGTTTAGTTGCGCTTCATTAGGTGCGAGGAATACCTCTACACCTCGGCCTAGAACCTGTGACCTCTTACTTTCACGGCATGCATGCTGGCGCAGCTAGTATTTAAGAAAAACTTGACAATTTCAATTGATATTTTCTAGTTTGTAATGCACCCTAATTAATGTTAAGAGTATCCAAAGCGATGGATTTTGCTATCTATATACTAATAATAGGTAGGTGGTAGAGCTGATGCCGGGCTCGACTGTGGAGGTACCACCATCTTACTCAAAATCCCCCCGAAGTTATTCGGGGGAGAGTAAGAGAACAGCTCTCAGGCAAAACCAGGTGGTCCACCATTGCCTGGGACCGATGGATGGCGGTTTATCCATCCCAAATTGCCAGGCCTTATATAAAACAGGCTCGTGACGGGCAGCGGCGTCACCGGTGCAAGGGTTTCGGCACCGCGCTCGCCAACCCGCCTGCCCAGCGTGTATGAGTATGGGTATTTCTTCCAGGAGGACTGCTAAGAGCGGCAAAAATTTGGAAAGGCCTATGTCCAGCAGTGGAAGAAACAGGCTGATGGATGGATGGATGGATACTAATAATAAAGTAGTACATTGAATATTTTCGCGAAAAATGCAAATTTTTAGAATTTTTGTCTGTTGACTGTCTGATGAATGTTCCGTTTTAACTCGAGAACCACTCAATGTATTTGGATGCGTATTTTTTCCTTCGACCAATATAAAATTTGGTACAAAAATGGCTACTCTTATTTGGTCATCGAATGTCAAACGGTTCGAAAGCAACAGATAAAAGCAGGTGTTCTCTTTTTCTCATGCAGTTATCATATACGTTTAAGTTGTGTCTGTTTTCTGTATGTTTTTGTACTTTGTTTAAATTGTATATTTACATTTTTTAAATTGGCTCTATGTGTTGTATCTTTATGTGTTGCTTTATGTGTGTCCCAAATAAATAAATAAATATCATCATAAAAGTCCTAGAAATCTGAAATTTGTTATGAAGGCTACGATTTGCACACATCCAACGAAAATATTAAAATATCTGTTAATTTCACCCTCCAACCCCCCACCCTATATATGGGTCAAGGCGACAAAAACAAGGCGCTAAAGTTCTTGCGCCTGACAAACAATTTGACACCCTCTTGAGTAAATTGCAAATAATAAGCCAACAAGAAAAAGAGGCAAAGATATAAAAAAGTCACTAAGGTGCAAAAAATGCAGCCTGAAAAAATGAAAAAAGTAGAGCATCTTACAAAAAGAAATGAAATCCCATCAAAAACATTTCATGTAAACTAGGTCGCCAAGACTCAGAACCTCATAACGCTTTCACGATTAAAAAGTCATCAGATCACATGTAGAGCCAAGCCCTTAACTCTACAAGGCCTAACTCTACAAGCCCTAACTCTACAAACCCTACATATTGATCAAAAAGTGGCTTGGACGTTTCATGAAACTATTGTATGACATAATATTATAAGTCCATGGGAGATTTTGTTTGACGGCTGCGAAACGGCCAAGCCATAGTTTTTGATCAAGATGTAGGGTTTGTAGAGTTAGGCCTTGTAGAGTTAAGAACTTATTGGCTCTACATGTGATATCAAGCTTATAAGCTTCTGAGTCTCGGTGACCTAGTTTACATGAAATGTTTTTGATGGGATTAGGTTTTAGACAATAAAACTTATACTTATATAAATGTAAGAAATGCGAAATAAAACGGCCGTCCTATTAAAAACCCATCCTCTTAATTTCAAAATAATAAATAAAAACACCTCGAATTCGCGAGTTTTCTGAGCGGCCCGCTCCCGTTGAGCGGGGCAGAAAAGTGTAAAATGAAAGCGTTAGAGCAAGACATTAACAATCTCGCCTCAAGAGCCCGGTCCGCGACGACGACAACTTTTATCAAAAACAATATGTTAAATATTTTTCTGGCCTCTATGGCGATGTTTTTGGAAAAACTAGGGGCATACAATACACCATTTATTTTATTACTTATGAGCCCGCTCCGAATCGTTATTCATAATATCTAAGTATCAAAATAACGCGCTAAGCAGACACAATTAAATCAAATAAATTTTAGGTCTTCATTTAGATGGCCAATTTGGACTGGTGCATGTCCTTGATTTTTACAAAAACATCGCGGCAATGACAAGAAAAGTAATTAAAATAATGCTTCGCATCAAACAGACGAAAAATACGGAGCGGCCTCTTAAGTGATAAATTAACAAATAAAATCTTTTGTTTATTTTGACTTCCGAACCTTGCTAAAATGCCCCGTTCCCTCAAATTAAATCGTAGATGCCCTTGCCCCTAAACAAAATCCTGGCCTTAAGCTTAAGTCACATAATAGGGAATGTTCCAGAACATGAACGACAGTTCGCAGTACCCCCGCAAGCTGAACTACACCATCAGGATGAAGGAGAACTTCCTGACGCACATCTACGAGTCGCTCGACGATGGGGACTTCACCATACCGCATCACAATTTCGGTTGGTACATTACATTTGAAGGGTACAGGGAAAGAACAAGGAATGTCACATAATAGGGAATGTTCCAGAACATGAACGATAGTTCGCAGTAACCCCGCAAGCTGAACTACACCATCAGGATGAAGGAGAACTTCCTGACGCACATCTACGAGTCGCTCGACGATGGGGACTTCACCATACCGCACCACAATTTCGGTTGGTACATTACATTTGAAGGGTACAGGGAAAGAACAAGGAATGTCACATAATAGGGAATGTTCCAGAACATGAACGACAGTTCGCAGTACCCCCGCAAGCTGAACTACACCATCAGGATGAAGGAGAACTTCCTGACGCACATCTACGAGTCGCTCGACGATGGGGACTTCACCATACCGCACCACAATTTCGGTTGGTACATTACATTTGAAGGGTACAGGGGAAGAACAAGGAATGTCACATTTTTTCAACTTTGTGTTTTTTATTGTCCAGACATTGTTTTTCTATTAAAGTCTCGTTTTCAATCACAAAAAACTGAAATAAAATAAGGAATGGCAATCAAAAGTAGGTTTTTCGATTGGCCTGAATGTGAAACAAACGTGAAGACAATTTTTCATTGGTGAAAATATAAGAAAATATCTTTCATATTGAGTACAAATTTATTTAACTATGTAAATATTTCTAGTATCATTAAAAAGATGTATATATGTTTATAGCACACCGTGCGTAAAATGACCACTTTACGCACGCTGCGCTTGCGTAAAGTCGGCATTTTCCGCACTTTTGCTATAAAATATTATACGATACTCGTGCGAAAAACTTTTTCTCGACTCGTATCGTAATGTACTATTTTTTTTTATTCCTTAGTCTTCCCGTATCTCTAAAAAGATGTATGCACTTTGAAAGGTTTACATGCGTTTTTCTCGAAATTTACTCAGATGGACATTCTCTGTTCTTTCCCTGCACCCTTCATTTACTATCTATTGGAACTTGTACTTCACAGCTATACTGCAGACGGCAATACATAGGAGCTTCGCTAAAAATCTTCTTTTGACGTAATCTCAAAATGCATGTATTTCGCAAACCTACGTCTTTTTGTTGTCTAGTTTTCATCCGGACAGTCCGGTGTTTTTGTGCACTGACCGGGTAAAAAATCAATTACGGTATTATATACGAGTTATGGCCACTGGATAAAACATAAAAGATAAAACAACGGATCGCAAGCAATTTAGCCCACTGACCTCCAAACTTAATTATGACGACGGTACCCAATGTTGATGATATGGTGATATGGCCACTGAATGTACAATTATACCCAGGCCTGTATTCCAGGTAAGAAGATAACGTTTATGTCCAAGGATGATTGGAAGAAAGCGGATCAACGCGAAAATCACATCACACTATAATATTATAAATGCGAAAGAGGGTGTGTGTGTGTGTGTGTTTGTTACTCTTTCACGCTGAAACGGCTGGACGGATTTGGATGAAATTTAGAATGGATATAGCTTCTACCCTAACTTAACACATAGGCTACTTTTTACCCGGAAAAAAGCATGTCGTTAAACCGAATAATACTCGGGCGGAGCCGCGGGCAAAAGCTAGTCCTAAATATGATGATTGCAAGGGCCCGGATAGTTGGAACAAGAAGTCAAAATTAAGTGCGACGACGAGCGAATCAAGGAAGGCCGTGTTAGGTTTACATGTAAATAGATTCTGGAGACGAGCGAAGCGGAGCTAGGCGACCCTTTTAATTCTAACCAGAAGTTTCCAACTATCCGGACCTTTTTGCAATAATTCTAGGAATTTCGCGTTGATCCGTTTTTTTCTGAATATCCTGTGACATACATATCTGCTGCGATCTCCTCTATATTATAAAAGTTTGCGTCTTGTACTAAATACTAAATATTATATAAAAAGGATCCATAAAGCGGCTAACAATGCGAGTAACACAAATATATATATTTTAAGTAAATTAATATAATATTTTGATTTTTAAATTATCATTTTAAATATGAATATATCAAAAAAACATATAAAAATACAAATTATTGTTAAATATATTTCGGGTCATTTAAGTGAAGTACATAAAGACATAACAGATAAGTAAAACAATAAAATAAATAACATCTAATATATTTTAATATTTAATTGCAGGGTCTTGGCGTGAAGTTATAAGTAAAGCCAATTTGATTCGTAGGCTCAATAAAATACCGATGCCAAATCTCACCGAACTGTTAAGAAAGAAACTATCAGCTATAAGAGGTTTAGATTGTTTTTGTTATCAAAACTATATGAGAAATGTAGGATTTGTATAAATTGTAATCTCATTTGTTGGAATAAAAAAAATGAAAGAACTGTTTCATTGAAATGTGAAATACGGTATACCCTAATATCTTATGATCAGAAAAAGAAAGAAGACTCCCTCTTACTATCTGAATAGGTATTATATATTCGTATGTATATTTATAGTTTGTATTTTATATTTTTATTTATAGGCTTAATACTTTTCTTTATATACCGGGTGTAAAAGCAAAGGCAAGAATCCTTTAAGGGTGTGTTAGTATGACCGGTAAATATATTATTTTAAATACTGGGATCTCTAAATAAAGTACCAGTACCTCATAATAAGACGATTTTCTTTACTCAAAATACACTAATCGCGTGGACACCCTCACGGTCGCTGGCCACTCGGATGAGGGGTGCGGGTTGCGGGGTGCAATTAGGTGTGTGGGACGGCCGGTGAGCTGCATAGCCATAGCTTAGTAAAATGATGGTATTTTTGGTGAAAATTCAAGGTATATATTTTATTCTCGTAATGTCATCAGAATCGTGTATACTTTCATACCCTAAAGGGATTCTTGACTTTGCAGTTACACCCTGTATACAGGTTTTTTTCTCTTTGTACATGTGTAGGATTATTACTTTTTCTCATGTAACTTTTTTATTAAGTTTGTTTTGCTGTTAGAAATCTCTTTTAAGAGCTAAGCTCGTCTGAACATCTACGTGAACATCTCTTCACTGTACTTTTATTTCTGTTTCTGCGTGTACTAAATAATAAAGACATGTTGAATCACGGTTCAGAGCAACAGTCCTTTCATAATAATTCTTGTATTTCAGTTTGCTTTTGTCTCATGCCAGCAGTTGTTTATTTCTTTATCTCGTTGGGTATATCAACGTATATTTACTTAGTTCCCGTGTTGTCTGATAGATAACCTTTAATTCATAACGAATCATTATTTATGTCTTATATTCATAGTGCAGCTTTATGGGTCCTTTATTACTTATATATTTTTCTATTGAATAATATATATTATGTAGGCGTCCGCGTCACAATGTACCAGTTATGATGAGGTATTGAGTCGAGCACAGATTTGCAACAAAATTAAAAATAAGTAGGTTGCGAATGCTTTTGAAAATAGCTTTCTCTTTTGAAAGTGAGTTTCAAGTTAATTGCGATGTTTAAAATCCACTTGATACATTTGATAATAATGGTTGTACTTTATTTGAGGTTCTATTATGATTTTATCCTTATCTAAGCAATGTTGTTATGTTGAAATTAGAGCTTGTGTAACCGAGTTCTAAAGGTAAACGGTATGACGTCATAGCTTTATTGCGATATCCTAATATAACGATATCCAAAGGTTTTACTACCGAAAAATAAAGCTACCGTTATTTTTTACGCTCCCTAAACCAATATGAAGATTTTCTTTGATACGACGACGCGAAGGCGCGGAAGGCGCGCCTTCGCCACGTACAATGTAAATCACTTTGAAATCGGTACCGTAACCCCTAAATCCCGAACGATTTTGAACAAAACGCTACCATTATTAAATACCGGCAGCGTAACCGCTTTCAAGGCCTGCTTAAAATTACATAGGTCAATGTCCAGAATAAGCTATAGTCGATAAAAATAGATAGATGTCGATAAAAAGTTTGCCCCAAAATATGTATTTGACGGACAAAAAACCGACTATTTATGCACTGCCGGTGAACATGCAAATGTTTCTAATATGCCTCCCGACTCAAGCCTTTCAAGCTTACAAGGAGACACCAGCCACTATTAAAATAAACATATAAAACATAAACAACATGTACTAAGTAGAGGAGAAGAGGGTACCTACGCTTGATCATGCATTTATTCAAGAATTTTGACATATATGGAACTGTATTAAAAACGAAGTTAATAACTGGAACCTTTTGCAGCGAACAGATAATAACATAGTATTAGTTGAAGTAGAGTTGACTCATTCATCCATCAGTCTGTCATTAATAGTGTACATTGTATGTAAATGTATTTGTCGTCGCCATATCGTACAATTCGATATAGTCTGCCTAATCAGATCGTATTTCTGTTAAAAGTAGGGCCCCTCGCTCGGCTCCTCAAATTTATTTACATGTAAACCCAACACGCTCATCCTGGCTCCAAAACTCGTTGCACCTTTTTTTTTTAAATTTTGGTGAAAGTATTCATACCTTACCTACCGAGGTCAATTTTGATTCTACAATTTGCCGACGACATGTACAGTACCAGGCCATTTAAAGGTCGCATCGTGCTTTAAAAAGAGGTACTCGGCTAGCTTCGGCTTCCTTCGGCTTTGTAGAGCGTCATCTCTGTCACACGTAACACTAACAGTCCGGTATCTATTAGGAGCTGATAAAACTTGTTTTATGATTTTTTTTAGAAATCAAAACAAAAAGGAAACATGTAGGTAAAAGACAACATATATGTACTATGTATGTTAATTTATTTATTTTGATGAAAATTTATAATTTTTATTTCCAACCGAATAATAAAATACAAAAAAACCAATAGATATGTGAAGCCTCTCCGTGTAATTTTACTAATCAGATTCTAAATTCTCAATTCCTTCCATATCGTCATCTCTGTCACTATCCCCCGTATTTATCACCAGCCTATCAGTATAATTGTCTAAATAATGTTCAGTTTTTCGATATTCATTTTTACATTTTATTGCGTGTTCACAAACATTTTTCCACTCCTCAGCTCCAATCATGTTTAATTTTTCAGACAATAAAATTTTCACCGAATTCAAATTCATATCCACATTTCTAGCGGCTACATAGCCTTTTAATTGAGACCATATATTTTCAATAGGATTGAAATCCGGGTGATATGGCGGCAATCGCAACGTAGTGTGCCCATGTTCTGCAAGTATTCTGTCTACGGAAAACTCTGTAAAATTTTCCTTGTGGCGACATATAACATATAACAAAGCCGAAGGTAGCCGAAGCTAGCCGAGTATCTCTTTTTAAAGCACGATGCGACCTTTAAATGGCCTAGTACTGTATACATATTTTCTATAAGTACGCATCTACTTGGTATTATATTTAACATTACTGCAATGTATGTGGCATACGTATTGGATGTAGATACTTGAGTAATTCTCGGTACTGATATGTTTGTTTGTTGATATGAACAGTTTCTACGTAGTATAAGTACCTACCACGTAGTTAAATTAAGTAGATGTATTCTCGGGTTAACGATTTCCAGAAACCATTAGTAGTTATTAAAAAAAGAAAAAACCCGACTACGGCATCGTAAGCCGAAATCGGAAGTCTGAAATGTTGAGCTCGTTATTAGAAGTTGAGTAGTCTGATCTGGTAGGTACGCTATTAGTCCGGTTTGTTTTACTCGTGTTTAAGACATTTTCTTTTAGGCTTTTTTTGTGTCGCGTATTTAGTGACTAAACTAAATTAAGAATTTTTTTATTTTATTTTTTTTTTGTTTGATAAACACTTGTACTTGTCCACTTATTTATATTAATTTCCCTTACCGGTTTCGCTGTTAAAGCATTATCAAAGGTTTTTTAAAAAATTTTAACAAAAAATGTTTCAAAAGTTCCACCAAGTGCCAACAATCACGAGCATCAACTAAATTAAGAAATTATGTTGTGTTTTATTGCATTTGATTCCTTCTACGAAATTATTTTGATGACATTAATTGTACTTAAATCCGATAAATTAAAATATCTGCTATGAATAGATAAACCCAACAATACCTTATTTGTCAATAATTTAGGATTTGGAGTGAAATTAATAATAATACCTAATACCTACAAAGATACATACTAGGTGAAATTAAATCAACCGACCAAGTTCATACTGGAAACTCGGTTGGTCATCAGAAACAAGGTTTAATGACCATCCAGGTGAAATTCGAAAAAAAAAATTTTGTCTCCCTTAGTGCCTGCACTAGGAATCGTACTTAAAGTAGTCCAACCAGTAAGGGAGCAATATTATATAATATTTTTCGAAATTGGCCAAAAGGATAACTGATCATAGTTCTTGATCACTAACCGAGTCTCCAGTATGAATTTGGTCGGTTGATTTATTTTCAACCTATATACATACAGGTGAAAATAGCTTCTTTCAGCTTTGGCGTAGTCGGTTTATGAATAATAGGAACGTATCGTATGGCAGAACAATACACTATGCAGAATCATTCAATGACATTTGGTCACAGCTATTTCTGATTAATTTAAGAGTTTAATCTTTGTACATAAGCAGTTAAATCATTTATTTATTCTTTTAAGTCAACATAAAAGTAATATTCAGATAATACTTTAAAAATAAAACACATTTTGTACGAAACTATCATAGAAATAAATTTCTATATTTTAAATACTTGGCGAGTTATCCATCGCAAGGAGATAACAAATTAAACTGTATATAATTGCGGTATAGAAAATCAGGAAAGTAAATCTGGACGTGAGGAGCTCTGAACCGGACTCGAACGCTGCGCCAACATTCTGTACATCTCAGTTTATCTAATATTTATAAGATAATTTTTTCTACTTATTTCGTCTTAATGCGAAATAACAATATAACAATGGAAGTCTATTGTAACGCTGGACGATGAATTCGCTTTGTTGTAAGGAAAATTTAAGGAAAACAAATCTTAACAATTTATTTTTAGCTATACAAATTATGAGTGAAACCTACACATTGATACTCAAATTTTGCTTTTAGGAAATGAAATGGCTTATTGCCGTTGTACTGGGACAAAACTATTTTTTTTTAATTTTTGTTTCTCCGTCTTTATGTATGTTTCGTTTTGACTCTAGAATCACTCAACAGAATTTGGATGTGTCTTTTTATTATCATCTATCTTATAGACTACCTATAAGCTTAGACTTATTGGCCGAAGCTTATAAGGGGTGTTGATAAAATAACCGCCAAGCCTAAAAATGTCGATAATAGTTTTAAAAGATACATCGATAGAAATGCATTAAATAATACACGCAATAATATGTTTAAAATAGTATCCTGACTCACTGAGTGCTCCATTAACGCCTAGACTAAACAGACCAAGGAAAATGAAATTTGGTTTGTAGTTTGTAGTAAGAAAGTTTTTTAAGAAATTCCCACGGGAAACACGCAAGTAACGCGGGGCGTGCGCTGGTAATGTAAATTTCTAGAGGAGATATTTTAAAGCCATTCCACCAAATAACGCTTTTTGTATGGAGTTTGTATCCTTTGGCGATCGTAATTTTCTTGGAATTTCGAGTGATGGTAATTTTGTTTTACGGTCTAATTAAATGAATGGCTTGCCAAATATAATTGCAGATTTCAATATGAAATTTTAATTGTAATCATGCTGTATTCGATACTATAAAAATCTTTATAAACTTATGTTCCAACAAATTTATATGTCTGATGTTTTGGCAATATCTTTCAGCAAAGTTTTTCTGTGAACGAGGTGCAGGGGATTAATCAGTAATCACTACAAAAAATATAAAATAGTATTTGCAAATGTGATACATTGATCTATGTTTGACATGTATTCAACAGTGTGATAGTCTTTTCTAAGATGGTAAATTAGGCGCTCGAAAATTTAGATTTTCGCACAAAAATGTAAGGTGTCTCTGTAATGGGTGTTGTGATATTCCAGGTGCCATATACGAGTCATTCATGCGACTGCAGTGGGCGGTAGATAGCAGTTATCTGGAACTGCTAACGACGACTCCTCTTCGACAGGTATGTCATACGATACACAAGACACAATGTAGGTCGATGATAAAATGCTTGGTAATATCTAGGTGCCATCAAAATTATTCGGTGAAACAATACAATTTCAATAAAAATGAAAATTTACCTTGTTCACTTTTCTATCAGTTTGTCTGCAATAGGAAAAAAATTGCTTCGTTATGTTTTTAGAAAGGCATGTGATTTTCTGAAATATTAAGGGCCCATAATACCTCAATTCGCAGTCCTGCTCTAACGCTTCCGCTTTTTAACTGTCTATCCTACTCTAATCAGATGCCTCGCACGCAAAAACATCAGTTATTTTGAAATCGCGGCTACACTGATGGTTTTTTCATTTTTATGTTACAGTCTGCAGCTGCTTTATACTAATATCAGTTATATTATGCAAAGTTTCAGAACTAATTTCAAGTATTCCTTGAATGCTATCGGTTTATTGTACGGTTTGGAGGTAACTTTGTATTTTTTTTCTGTTGAGATAATTTAATGGAATGAACTTTTCACAACAGCATGGACATAGCATTAGTCCTCGACTTTATCATATATTAATTTCAGAGTGATTGTTGCAGTATTTGTTGGTATAAAACAGGATCATGCGAAGCGAAGTGAGCTATTATACAACCTTAAGCTCTTTTATAAGAAAGTAGGTACATGATTAAGTTAACATTCTCTATAAAAGGTAAGGTATGCAATTTCAAGTTTTAGGGAAGAAATAAGTCAGCCATGACAAGGAAATTTAGTGAGGTAAAATGTCTTCGAGCGAAATGAAAGGGGTTTCTTAAAAACAAAAACTTTATGATTTGTGTATCATGTTGATTGACACACGTAACCACATTCATATCGCGGGTGGCGAGTATGATATGGTGGCGAGTATGATATGGTGGCGAGTATGATATACCGATGTTACTTTTTTCTAGTAGGAGGTTGGAGTAGCCGGCCACTAATACGGAGGTAGTGAGTTCAAATCCCGTAGGGGTACAGATGTGTTCGCTCTGCGTGCTTCGGAAGGCACGTTAGGGGGGCATTTTATCTCGGTACAGAATGCACATCATAATATTGTTTTCCTTACTTTTGAATAAAAAGTATGCAATAAAGGTGTTTTGAAGCAACTTGCGGAAATACTAATAATAAAGTCTTCACAAAAAAATTACGTATTTCAATGCATTACATTTTGTTTGCATTACATTAACAAACTTAAAAGCGTGTTCACAGTTGTAATGTAATTCAGCTAAAATGTAACGCATAAAATTTAATAATTTTCATGTGATCACCTAACTATTAACAAGCAGTTTGCGCGATTGCTATAAAACGCATTTATTGCAAACTTTTTATTCAAAAGTAAGGGAAACTATATTATGATGTGCATTTTGCACCGAGATCCTCCGTTACTACCTTATGCTGTTGGTCCATAAAGCGATAGGGATCACCACACAACGCTGAGTCGTTATAATCGTCGGCGAAACGTGAGTGTACGTGTAAACTGTGGCTTGCATTTCACAGTCCATACTCGGAAAAAGGTCTGACACCCCTCTGGGGATTCACTCCGTGACAATGTATACTTCTGTTGTAACTTGAATAAATTATACACAAATTCTTGTACTTTTATTCTAATTTATTCAAGATGATATTCCACCAAGAACCATCAATCGAATCCATCCAATATCTGTTGTAACTATTTCAGTAATAGATGAAGGTTTTTAGTTAAGGTTCTTAACTTAGAAACATTGGAACTGAAGGTAATTAATAAAACATACAATCATGTGGGAATGTAGTACGTACAGACAAACGAAGGTTGAATAAAATCAATATCGTAAAGTTTGATGAAAGTACTACGTCTAGGTAGGTCGCTTTGTTTGTTTTTGTTCTTATTTGTTTAGTTCCACGTTGAAGCGTTGCAACCACTATTTGTCCTTTACTTTAATTAGAATTTGTACACTTGCCACACGGCCAATTTGGCAACCAAATTGGGCGTTGCCGAAATAAGGCCCACGGAATAAGGCATTTTCGTATTTCTTCACTTAGACTTCTTCTTTCGTGAAAATAACTCTAGGCAATTCGTGTAAATTGTCATGTGATCGAAGAAATCGTCAACCAAATCGAGCAGGCCAAATTTTTACGATGACATCTTCCTCATTTTCGGAGGTAATGCAAAGGTTAAGAGTATGGTATACCCTAGGAAAAAATGTTATTACCCGTCCAACACAAAAAGGCCAATGTCAAATACTTTATTAGCTTTTGATAGAGGCGATTATTGGTTAGCTAATTGACCTATTTGTCTAGGACTCGTAATACTAATAATTACGCGCGAAATAGCAGATCAGAGGGATTTTAGCTAATACTGAAATATTTTGTAGGGAAAAAAATACTACATTTCAGTAGAAAACCTTTATATTTCTATTTCCTAATTTATGTAAAAAAAAAACAAGTTGATCTCTTAAACGCGTTCTTGAAACGAACTTTGAAAACCAAAAAAAGAGGGTGCAAATTTTTTTTTCGACAAAATTATAAATCTTAGTTACTTGTTTATATGTAGATTCCCTAGATAAAAGATCAATAATTCAAATATATTTTTTCCAATATTAATATACGTTCGTCAAAAGAACCCTCGAAAATCTGTCTTTTTTCATATTCTAGGTTCAGGTAGGTACAGCCTTAATAGATGAATGTTCCTGAGGGTCTACAGAACACAATAAAGAAAGAATTTTTTGAATTGCTGCTGTTCCATCACTTTTCCACATTTGTCATTTTTTTCCGGCTTATTTACTGGGCTAAAAGTTTTATGGTATCAGTCATTGACAAGATGCATCGCGGACGATTCTGAAGCGAGATTGTGAATCTTGTTGTTTATGAGAGGTCAGTGGTATCAGTAGAAAAAACTTCCCGTTGAAAATTACCGCTGAAGGTACTTATTCAGAAAATGTTGATGACGTAATATGTTAGTTTAAAACTCGCACAATGAATAAGGGCCATTACAACCGTAGCCTTGTTGAAAGGGTAGATAAGATAAAACGACCATATTTTATGTTGGTTCTAATCTAATATCGCAGAGGACATTTGTGTTTATTGTATTTAAAACTGGAGGACTTTGGGAACGCATTTTAGACACAAAAGTTAACACCTTGTTTTAAAAATAGCCTGCCCGTTCTGGGAACCGAATTGAATAAATTAAGGCAACATTTACTGCTGGTGACCCCGGGTGCGTGCGTCTCACTCACTCGCTCGACTCGTCCCATATTGATATCTCCGTCGCTCGACGGGGAATCAAGTTGCGAACGCGCTAAAATATACCTAAATAATTATTTACAATTATCGTAACCAAAATCTGTCAAAAATAATCAAAGGGAATCATTTGTTGTTATAATATCTTCAATTTGACTAAGTTTCAATTTGTTTCTTTTCTTCGCATACTTAATTAATTAAACCGGATATTCCTTTAAAGTATACCTAGGTTTGATAGTTATATAAGGTCCCACAATAATTAGTGAAAATAATTATAGGGTAGATCATGTGTCGTTAACTGAACACATTCCAGAGGAAAAAAAAATTTTTGCTCAATTTTTTTTTCACTCCCCAGTACAAAGTGGTTGAATCAGCCGACTAAATTTCTATGGAAAGGTAAAAGAAAAAGTTGGCGCAGTTTTCGGTGGAGTGTAGTCTATTACAGATACTCTATCATCTGTAAAAAAAATTCACTTTGAATTGTAGGACTTTATATAATCAAAGATTTTGGTTAAAATTTAAAATTATAATCAAGGCACATCATTTCAGCTATTCTGTAAGTTATCGAGTAACCAGTGCGGCGACGATGTCACCGCGGTATTGCCACTTCTAGTGCCTTGTTACTCCGATTTCATTGGATCAATCCTTTCTTAAGAGGATATGTCACGCTTGCAAAGGTCACTGTTACTTCTTACGAACCGCAAAGAGAAAGAGACGGATTCTGAAAAAAATTGAAAATTTCGGTTTTAAACTAATATAAAATGAACTAAAATAGCTATCAAAATTTCAAACTAGCAAAATTTAGATATTGTTAAGATCTATTTAATAAGACATCGTTAAGGTCTGTATGTCATTCCTATTTGTCAAACTATAAAAAAAAGTGTCGAAGACCTCATTTCAATAATTATTTCTATCGGGTGAAAATTTTGCAACCGCGTTTCTATACAACAGAAAACTAAAAATTTTCAAATATTTATATGCTGATTTATAAAATTAGTGGCTTCTTCCGAAAAGAAAGTATACAACTTCAAAAAATGCAGATTTTAGTGAAATAGCCCCTTAATAACATACTCGTAGTATCATGAAAGAAAAGTTCAAATTCAAATTATTTATTTTGTAAAATAGATACACAAAGTATACTTATTACAGGTCAAAGTTAATCTTTACAAAAACAATAGAATACGAAAAAAAATGCGGGGAATACATATAAAAAATATTTAGGTTGGGCTACTGAAATGTAATAAAATTATACACTTGCATAAAGTAAAGAAATATTTTACAAGGATTGTGAAGTCCTGACTGTTCGTCAATTGTTTATTCTGAAGGCATCACTCCGAGTTCACAAAAAGGTCATTGGGTCCCCTGATTATGAGGATTTACTTGAGCGCAGAGTATTTAAGGTGCCGGTTCCTAGGGTATCCACTTCTTTTGCAAATCGTTTTACTGACTTTCTTCATCCTTTTATTTATAACAAATCCGTTAAAATTTGTGATTTTACATCTAAACGCATCACCACAGCCAAATTTTATTTCAAAAAATGGCTCCCTAAACTATTCTGATACTGAGGATTTGCTATATATTCCCAAGTAGTTTATGTATTTTATTTCTTCTATGTTGATTTTATAATAGTCTGTGCATGTCATTTTATAGGTTTATGATTCTTTAAGCTATTTACAAACCATTAAAAAAATGTAGTGTGTAATGCATAGATATTTAATATAGTTTGATATTTTCTGTATATGCCGAGGAAATTTGTTATATTTGTCAAGCTACCGCTGGCCTCCCTGTACAAGCTTGCTTAGTGAGGGGGCCATTGTAATGTCTTAACTGTGTATTTTTATTGTACTTAACCCTATTTTGTATTTTGCTTTGTGTTGTGTACTGTTGTTTTGAATAAAATAAATGAATTAAAATATGAGAATAAAAATATTATATATACTTAATGCAATGAACAAATAAGTTGATAAATACACAAAATAAACCATAAATAAAAATAATGCCTGACCAAATATGTTTCTCCCCATGTTCCATTGAACCGGCCAGTTTAACTTTAACTTCGTTCCCAGAGGCTGACGTTCCAAGAGTTCCCGTACATGGAGCGGCCGCACGGTATGGAGATGGTGACGGTGACCATGGCCGTCGTCACCCTCATGTGCATCTTCTCTCTGCTGCTGATGTTCGTGTTCCTGCTGACCACGCTGCTGGAGGAGCGCAGCAACGGGATACAGGTGACGTCACCGCTCCCCCCTCAACTCGAAAAGTCCCCTAAAACTCTGACGGCTTACTGTCATTTCAAACAAATTATTATTTGCCTACTAACGTGTAAGTTATATTCAAATAACTTTATCTATACTAATCTTTATATACCAATAATAAAGTAGTAAAAAAGTCGTTTTGAATGAAATGGGTTATTGGTACTGTACTGAGGCCAAAACAACAATTGTTGGAGTTTTTGTCTGTCTGGCTGTCTGTCTGTTCCGTTTTAACTCGAGAACCACTGAACGGATTTAGATGCGGTTTTCTTTATTATCACTGTAGTTACCTTGGTCAACACATAGATCATAAGGGGTGTTCATAAAATAACGCCCAAGACGAAAACGGGGCAAGGATTGAATAAACGATTTTATAACTCGAGAACCACTCCACGGATTTTGATGCGGTTTTCTTTATTATCATCGTAGTTACCCTGGTCAACACATATACTACAAAGGATGTACATAAAATAACCATCCATCCATCCATCCATCAGCCTGTTTCGTCCACTGCTGGACATAGGCCTTTCCAGGATTTCGCCACCTTGGCGGTCCTCCTGGAAGAAATTCCCATACTCACACACGCTGGGCAGGCGGGTTGGTGAGCGCGGTACCAAAACCCTTGCACCAGTGACGCCGCTGCCCATCACCAGTCTGATTTATATAAGGCCTGGCAATTGGGGATGGATATACCGCCATCCATCGGTCCCAGGCAGTGGTGGGCCGCCTGGTTTTTTTGCCTGAGAGCAAAACCTCTTGCCTCTTACTCTCCCCCGAATAACTTTTTTTCGAGGATTTCCGAGTAAGATAGTGGTACCTGCACAGTCGAGCTCGGCATCAGCTCTACCACCTAAAATAACGCCTAAGCCGAAAACGGGGCAAAGATTGAATAAACGCAAACGGCAAAGGCTATTGTTATATAAATCTATGGGAAGACTGATTCGAATTTATATCCGAAACCCACGCGAACGAAGTCGCGGGCAAGAGCTAGTAAAAAGTAATTCAAACGGTGCAAACGAAATTTGAAAAGCCCGCGAAATATTCGTGCCAACGCGGACGTTTGTGATGGACGCCGGTTGCCCCCTAAATTAATGGAAGGCTTCCATTTGTACTGTGATTGAGATTTTTCTTTTTGTTAAAAACTAGCTTTTGCCCGCAGCTTCGCCGCGCTCAGAGAATCTTCGCCCCGTTTTCAGCTTGGGCGTTATTTTATGAACACCCCTTATAGTCTTTGTGTTGAACACGGTTACTACGATGATAACAAAAAAACCGCATCCAAATTACAGTTCAATAACCCATTTCATTTAAAATTTTGGAATAATAATCAATGTACAGACACGACTTTATACTATCTTATTATTAGTGTAGATGTTCTTTATTTGCTTGACCTGTTTAACTGTTACGGTTGGCCTCTTTGAGTTAAGATGACCCCCTCCCCCCTCTACATGTGTTGAATGTGTTCTGTCCCCAGGAGCTAATAAAGATGGTCGGCGTGACGCCGGTGACGCTGAGCGTGTCCCACTTCCTGAACACGGTGCCCTGCAGCCTGGTGTACGCGGTGGGTGGCACGATCCTGCTGGCCGGGTTCAGCAACCCGCTCGTCGAGCACACCGCACCACCGCTGATATGTGTGGCGCTGTTGCTGCACGTAGCTACTGTCGTCTCTATGGGGTTTGCGTGCAGTTTCATCGTTAGAAGCAGTAAGGGTTATTGATGTCTATTACGAATACCGTGCTAGGGCACTTTTTGTATTGTATCCGATTTTGTCGTTTAAAACCATTGAAATCGCGATAATTTCAACAAAAAAGTATACATTTTTTAATTCATTGTATAAAATGATATTTTCTTAAAATTAGTCATAGTACGTTGGTCAGGTAACGTGTTCAATTTTATCCAATTTTCTTGAGGTTTTTGGGTCCGACATAACCCTGAAATATCATATTGCATCTTTATAATATTATCACTCTAATATGCATTTCTTTTAGGCTCTTAGCTAATGTTGGAAACAATTCTGTAAAATAGATAGCCTGAACACCCCTTATAATACTTTTGCACACATGAATACTTAGAAGAAAAGTTATGGAAAATCGAATATAATTCAGAGATTCCAGAAATGTTCTAAAATTAGTACTGACAGACTTATTCGCTTTTGCCAGCAAACTACGCGGCATCAATATCGTTCACGGCGTACACCGTACTGTTCCTGCCGTACCGGCTGATGCCGTCGAAGATCAAGAGCCGGTTCCTGCTCCACCTGTCGGGGTTACTGCCGCACATGCCTATACATTGGTTCTGGAACAACGTTGGACTGGGTGAACTTACGCGTAAGTGTAGTGCGAGGTTTCTCAAACTTATAGTCACACGGAACCCTATTTAATTACCCAGAAGTCTTCATAAATAAAAAATAACAAATCTAGCTATAGAATAAAAGTAAGATTTTTAATAATAGAGAGAATAATAGCACCAATTTCCTTATAGCATTTTTCTGTGATACTATATTTTACTGGTCTTTTGTCCACGGATTGCAACTTTGCAACTGACATAAAAATCCTGTATTATTCTTTTACAATTATAAATAATGTAATGAAATTCATTCTCAGCAGGGAGGCTATTCCGGCATAATTGCGCATTCGCAATATCAGTCATTAGATATTTGTTTAAAGTTTGAAATATGCCACGCAATGGAAATAAGAGTGACTAAACCACACCAAATAGAAGTTATAAGATATAAGGAATGCTTACTATAAGTATTCAATCAAAAAAATCAACACATATCTGTACAAAATCCCTTTTAGAAGCACCCGCAATCTGCCTATGAAATTATTGCGCACGTGCCAGAGTTGAGGGCCTGGTGCCTGGTACGGGAATGGTCAAGCGTAAAAACATTTCTATGAAAGAAGAAAAATATATATATATAAATAGACCCTTATACACCTTATCTTTGTAAAGTTGAATACGAGTGTAGTGTTTTATAGCGCTTTGATTGATTGACTCCGTTAAAAATAACTTTATGTTATGATATTAATAGCAATACCGGGTGTAAATAGAGTACTATTTTTAAATGAACTTATTTGACTGATCACCTTTGCCAAAGAAACAAACACGCACAACATAAAAAATATTCTCCTTTCCATATTACTATTCAGAATTTTGTGTATGAGCCAGTGAACTTTTGGAAATTCGTTCACTATGATCATTGGAGTTATGTGGTTTCATTTAAAGATAGCATAAAATTAATAAATCTTTACACCTGGTATAACATTAATCTCATGCGTGTGATTATAAATAACGTTATGAGAACGCTATTTATACCGGTACTTCAAAGTGTGTATTCAACACATGCAGGGCAAGGAGCAACTCTGACGGACGCGTCACCGGGCGGACTGTCGGTCATCTCGGCCTACATGTACATGGTGCTGCAGATCGTGATCTTCTCCACTCTCAGCTGGTACTTGGAGAAGGTGCGCCCCGGGACGTACGGGGTCGCGCAGCCCTGGAACTTTATCTTTCAGGTACCGCTTTATACACGGCTAGACAAATACTCTTAAGGTCCATCCCCATACATCTGATCAAATCATTCATTTGTAAACATAGGTGAGTTAGATGATATTACAAAGATTATGAGCCTGATATGTTGCGTCTTAATTTTCATCTTAATTAAGGAAACTTTATATTATTACTTTATGTTCAAAATGTTTATGTTTTTGTTACTTTCGTTATCGTGATTCATAATTTTTTTTAAAGATATCGACCGTCATAAGAAGCACTAATACACCGGAGACGGAGACGACGCTCTACGAAGCCGTATCTATAATATGTATATATTATATGTACATAGCCTTATGTGCATTATTTACCACCGGGAATATGTACCATCTAGTTTCAATCTCATGTCGCGTCGCGTAGGTTCGCCATTCGAATTTCGGAAACAAAAAAAAAAAAAATACTTTTATACGGTTTTGTGTTCTATTATTGATTCTAATCCATAGATTTAAATAAAGCTAGGGGGTTTATTTTCAACTAATATAACATAAGAGCTACCGTCTTTTGTGGAATAACCGCCATTCTTCTGTTAATGATTTGACCTCGTGATATTAACACGTTCCCTGTGCAGGCGGAAATTAGAAAACAAGCTCTCACGTGCAAACATATTTTTTCCTCATTTCGTAGTTCACACGTGTAAGTGAATCAAAATGTTTTAATTCGATACGTGCAAATTTTGACAAGCCTCTAAGTTTGTTCGAGCAGTGTCCCATATGTGATGTGTGTCATTAAAACATCGAAATGCCCCACGTATAAGGGCTGGGCTAGGGAACGTGTTAACTTTTGACTTCACTTGAGTAAAGAAGCGTCTGGTATTCTTTTTTCTCTTTTCTCCTAAACCTTTTCCTTCCATGTTTCTTTCAAGAAACTTTCATGTCGAATCAAGTGTCACATCATCTTCGCTCTTCTATTTTCAATGGTTTTTAAACCATCATCTTCTTCCTCTAGTCTTCTTTTCAGTCCAGCTAATTCTCTCCATCGTCCATAAATCACGTGTCATCAATTTTAACCCCTACCAATATCACGTGACATTTTACACATGGGCAATTGAATCGCAAAATACCATTTGGCATGCATTTGTTTAGATATCCCAACGAGTCCCTTAGTGACACTTGACAATCCCACTCGTGATTTATGGACAACCTCTTTTTGTGCATCGACATACAAACATACATATACTCACGCTTGTCTCCCAGAGGGCTAGGCAGAGACTACAGATTTCCATCTGCTACAGTCCTGACACACCTCTTTTGCTTCTTCTAAATCTTTTTATTGTGCATCAAATACATGAAAAAGAAAACTAAACTTACAAAAAGAACAAAACTGATAAAAGAAGGTTATAAACTACAAATTATTTATTTTTAAATATAAAAATAACCCGTTAAAATAATATTATTGTCACAGATTCTTATAGTAGTTTTATGTTGTTGACAGAAAAGCTACTGGAACCCACAGAAGGTGAACCCTGACTCGTCATTTGTCGAAGACGAGGACTCTCAAACACAACTTAAGGATCCGCAGTACTTTGAAGAACCACCCAGGAACTTGGATGTTGGCATCAAAGTTGTCAACGTGTCCAAGGTATTATGGAGTTATATAAATCCATCCATCAGCCTGTTTCGTCCAGTGCTGGACATAGGCCTTTCCAAGATTTCGCCACTCTTGGCGGTCCTCCTGGAAGAAATGCCCATACACACACACGCTGGGCAAGCGGGTTGGTGAGTGCAGTGCCGAAACCCTCGCACCGGTGACGCCGCTGCTTATCACCAGTCTGTTCTTTTACAAGGTCCGGCAAGTTGGGATGGGTATACCGCCATCAACGGCCCCAGGCAATGGTGGGCCGCCTGGTTTTGCCTGAGAGCTGTTCTCTTACTCTCCCCCGAATAACTTCGGGAGGATTTGCGAGTAAGATGGTGGTACCTCCACAGTCGAGCCCGGCATCAGCGCAACCACCTCCAATATCGTTGAATACATAAGGGCAAACATGTAAAAAACGTCTCTATTTGTTGAACCGAAGGGTGAAATTTTCCCTACTATGCCACTTTTTGTTCAAGATGTTTGCCGGTATCCATACTTATAAGAGTAAAGAGTCACTATAAGTTCTTTAAGTGAATAACCTGAAAAACAGGATGCAAATTTGCGTAAACCGAAGTAACTATGGAACTCTTTGTGTGAGGTATCTAAGCATCAAAATAGACAGAAAGACTGCAAATACTTACAAACAAATTATAATCAATGAATATTTGGTATTCTCAAGTTGTTTGGTGTTCTCTTTAAATATTTTCCAAAGTGTGAAAGAAAAGCGAGCCTTAAAATGTATATAAGGCAACTTCTCTTTCTCTCGCAACGTCTCGTTTATATAGCCAAATTTATATTGGCGACTCGGTAAGTGGTCAGGAACAAGGTTCAAAGCCCCTGTTTGCGAGATACGAAAAATATTTTTTGTGCATCCACACTTGTTCAAGAACAACGTCGTCGTCTCAATTAGTAAAAGAAATAAACAAAACTTGTAAAAAAAACAAGTCTCGCAACTTAGTTCTGCTACCGTAAAATGTTGTGAGATCCATGTAAATCCAAGTCGGTTAATTTATTCAGTCCCTACTTAAGGGACCGTCTGTCTTAATTTATTACATAATTAGCTAACCTAACAACGTCTTATAGTGACCATGTCAATATTAAAAATATTTTATGTTTTAAATAAATAGATTGACTTGGCCATCGCACAAAATAATCTAATTTTATGTAATATGTATTACTTGTGAAATACATTGTGTTTTCATGCGATGGCCAAGTCAATCTATGTACATATTTAAACATAAAAGATTTTTAATATTTATATGGTCTCTATTGATGTTGTTAGGTTAGTTAATTATGTAATAACTTAAGACCTAAGGTCCCTTAAGTAGGGACTAAAGAAATTCACCGACTTGGATTTACATGGATCTCATTTCAGTCCTACTTTTTCTCCTTTCCGGTACCTTCCACTTACAACTGCAAATGTAACTTTGTAATCCTATATATTTAGTACATTTCAAAGTTATTTACTTAAGCAATTCGTGTATCTCGAAAACTGGACCGAAATTGCAAAATATTTTAGTTTTTCCTTGATTTATACACTAAGCACTAATTGCATTCCAAATTTGAAGCTTCTATGTCTGCCTTAGAGTTATGATGGTCGGTCAGTCAGTCAGTGAGTGAGTGAGTGACAAAATTGAGAAACTTCGACTAGCTATATTTATTAAACTACTGGTTCAAATTGAATGAAATTTGAATACACCGTGTTTATGTAATGCCTGGGCTTCCAGTTTTATCCACAACGAAGTTATAGGGGGTCGAAAATGGCCTGAACTGTTTCGAGAAAAGGATGGTACGTACGTACGGCCGTGCCCCCAGATAGGAAGTCAAGATTTTATTTTACGTATTGCACGAAAATCCTTGAACCTTGGCCCTGACCAAGTATGAAGTATGAATTTGGCTGTATAAACGAAAGTCACCTGATATTTGCTTCCATTACGTATAAATAAAAGCTGTCTGTCTATTTATTTGCAGGAATACGGCATATGGCCGCGACCCAAGAACAGGGTGCTGCACAACGTAAACCTCGAGATCTACAAGGGCGAGATCACCGTGCTACTCGGACACAACGGCGCCGGCAAAACTACCCTCATGTCCATCATTACTGGTCTGTGCATTACCACAGTTAACAAATACATACAGTGGTCCAACGACAGCGCTCAGACAGAGCTATTGTGCGAGGCCTGCGGGGGTGCCACCGAGCTACATACAATATTCCCTTTGTCCCTCCTAATGCAGGTTTTTGTAAGCTTAACAGGAGGGTCCAAAGTACTTATAAATTACTTGTGTATAAATAAATAAATTTTGTATGTATTTGTATACAATATTCGAACAGACCGCCTTCGTTGGACAACTGTATGGATTTCTAAACTGGGTATTACATTACGTGAGAAGTCGTAACGGAGAAGTCGTTACAGGCAGTTGCGCAGTATCGAATGCTTTTCCGATTTCAATTGATAGTTGACGGTAGGGACTATAAAAAACTGGTCAACTGTGAGTAGGATTCGTGCACTGAGTTTTTCGTGCATGCCGTTTAAGGTGGTTAAACCGAATCCCGGTGCAAAATGCACATCATAATATTGTTTTCCTTACTTTTGAATAAAAAGTATGCAAAAATTGCGTTTTAAAGCAATTATCTGAAATTTATTACTAACAGTAGGGTTCTCGGTTTATGTTATTTTATGCCTTACATTTTGATTACATTCGATTACAACGATAAATACGCTTTTAAGTTTGTTAATCGAATGCAATCAAAATATAAATCTTAAAATGATAGAATTTGAATGTAAAACCTTAATCGATTTCCGCTAATTGCTATAAAACGCAATTTTTGCATACTTATTCCACAAGCAGCTATGGCAACCAACTTGACTTGACGCTTACGGTCTATTGAACCATACGTATGTATCCAAAGGGTCTAATTAACTTGGACCATTATTCTTGAATTAAGATTTTTGTCCTAGCTTTGTACTTGTAAGACCTAACTGCAAATAGAGTTTGAAATTTCTAAGTCAACTGGAAGTGCCCTAAGTATAGGTTTTCACGGTGAGCCAATTTGTATGAAATTGATTACGTAGAGGCATAGACTAAATAGTACAAGTATAGACCAGCAGCTCCCATATATCAAGACGTAACAAATTTTTTACGCGCCGATTCCACACTAGATGTCACCATGTGTTTGCGACTATGCGTAATTTGTTTTTATTTGACTGCAATCATAGTCTGGATTCTGCAATTGTTTCTAAGTTAGCATGTGGCTGTAATAGTTTTGCATAAAAAAACTAGATGGCGCGCACGCCACGTATTTTTTTTACTTGAAATGACTGAGGCAGCATTTTCGCGTCGAGCGTAAGCATGAAGAGAAAAACCAGAGCGTAATAAGACATCTATGAATGGCAATATTGTATGTCGCTATTTATTCACGTAAACTCAGCGATATAAAAACGCTGCGTAAATGCTTTTTCGTATTTCGTAGTATAAATGGTTATGCGTAGTTTTTCGTCTGAGGGCTGTTTTGTCTTTCTTTGCGGTTTTGGCGCAATTTAGCG
The DNA here is from genome assembly GCA_910592155.1 of Ypsolopha scabrella. Lineage (NCBI taxonomy): Eukaryota > Metazoa > Arthropoda > Insecta > Lepidoptera > Ypsolophidae > Ypsolopha > Ypsolopha scabrella. The sequence continues at coordinate 4,233,527 of OU342978.1, forward strand.
AGTAACCGGAGAGACGACATCTTATTGGTCAGTTGCTCCTCGCGCTCTCGGATGTACTTGTGACGTTCTTGCACCGGATGTGCGTTATATAGGTATACACAATGTATGTATTTGGTTAGACATTGTATTTATTTATGGTCTATTCAGTCTATTTACCAACATATTTTTATTAGCATTATCATAGACTAAATATCTATGGCATTATGTATGATAATATTCTTATTCTTATAAGACTCTATTTAATATACTTTATTAGCCCAACTTAAATATGGTTTTTTAAATATTTCCCGTATTATAATTGTTTCATCATATAGGTAATATTGTTTTTATAAAGATAAGACATGACCTGTAAAACGTATACTTTATGAATCTATTTTACAAAATCTTTGAATCAGGTCATGTGATTTTTTCTAGGTTTCTTAACAGAATTAGATAGAGGTTGTTGAAAAAATTGAGAGTAAAAAACAAAAGAAGTTTCACAATTGGTTTATTTTTAGTAATCAAATTATAAAATTTTACGCGATGATAGTTTAGGTAACAGTAAAATATGAAAATCGACAATAACAATTTTGTAAATATACCTAATAATAATATAGGGTGAAATTTAATCAACCGACCAAATTCATACTGGAGTCTCGGTTAGTGATCAGGAACAAGGCCAAATTCGAAAAATATTAATAAAAATATAAAGACACGTAATCACTAATAAGAATGGCCATATTGATTGACTTCTTGAAAAATGATCGCCCTAATTTTATGTTTTTTACCCGACTGCCCGTGAGGAGGTTATTTTTTTCGCAGGTATGTATATTTCGTGACAGGCGGGAGTGCGGGCCGTTTCAAACTGACATGTATGTACTCGCCCGCACTCCCGCCGTGTCGCGTACTACATATAAGTATGTTTACCTGTGTGGATTTCTTTGTTCTCTCTAGGAGCCATATCAATATCAATGTTCGCGACGTTCGTGAGGACGATCGCTACGGTGATAATAGAAGTTTTAGAACTTTTTATCCAAAATATACCCAAAAATACTGACTTCTAGCAATATGCCAACAAAAATACTCATGGTCCGAAAAATCGATAAAATATACTGAAAAAGTATTAAAATACTGAATCTGGTCACACTGGTTGCCGGTAGTCAAACTAGAAAAAGTCCGAAACCGAATCAGAAACTACCCGAATTACCCGTTTTGTGAATGTAATTATTTTTCAAGAGAAGAAATAAAATATTACCTACGTACATTTTATTTTAACATTTCCCATATCTCTATAAAAAATAACAGGAATGTGTTTATTTTAACAGTGTTTTTAATTTATAAACTGAAAAAAATTACATATAAAGATGTTTTAAGAAGAGTTTAATATCCGAAGTCGTTGTATGGGCATCGTCTTATTTAACATTTTAAAATAATCTTAAAACAATCTTAATAAACAAATTACAGTAGCAAATAACTTGTATATTTAAAAAAAAAGTCAATAAAGCAAAATGATATAGTTTTTCATACAAACCCCCGTTTTTAATTTAACATAAATCCTCCTTTAAAATAACATTTTACCTAAGATTTTAACGTTTATTAATTTATATTGATTATCTTAAACATCTAATTACGTATACAAGTACATATTCATTAATTACATTTTCATTAACACAGCCCAACGTATAAACATACAATTTATACGCAATTTATGACAATGTACATATTAATTAATAATTATATAGGGAAATAGTAATGCATAGCAGACAAGTTGATAGACTCCTACTACTACGCGCCTCTGTGTAATATCTACTACTTTAGTAAAATAATGTCTTTGGAACATGCTGCAAAACAGCGCCGTGCAGATGATATTGTGTCTATCTATCTGACGGCAAATTCTGAGCATGCCAGCAGTTGCCAGTACATTATAAACACAATATTATTATGATTTAGGAAAACCATAAAATATAAAACTATTCATAACATTTTATTGTTAGTGCTATTTATTTATTTTATTATGTATTCTAATCTAAGAATTTAATAATGTCTTTTTTTATTATTTATAGGTATAAATTTAAATAGGTACTTATTATTCAAGATATATAATGGTTTTTTATGTTATTGTGTTCCGTGTGTTGTTTTTTAATTTTAAGTTGTGTAAATTTTTACTTTTTTGTGTTCTGGCAATAAATACTATTTTATTTCTTTCTTTCTTTCTCTTTTGCACGTCGTTTTAGTGTGGAATAGCCTCACTAATATCATGATTATCACACACATAGTAGAGAAAGATAGGATGTGTTCAATTATGCGCTGTAGCTGCGTCAGGGCGATTTAATAAAAAAATATTTCATGCTTTTTTTTTAATTTATGGTACGGGTATTTTTCCCCGGCAGTTATAATTACCCGCAACCAATGACATGTGTAAAATGTCATTGCCCGCAACAAACCCGCTTAGGTCCTAAATTACCTGAAATCGGGGAACAATACCCGCACTGGCAACGCTGATACACAACGACAGATTGTACAAAATCAATTTGTCTGTGATTTGGATCGACGTGCGGGCCGTGCGGCTGCTTCAGCGCCATCTATTAACGAAGTTGGAATTTTTTTATGTACGTGGCTTCGATTCGCCACTAGCGCCACCAATCGGTAGTTCATAGCACCGTGTTTGTAAGAATATTTAGCAACGCCCTCTAGATCTGGTAAGAATTTTTCATCTTTTTGGTGGCTACAAACTGATGTATGGGAGCTGCTGGTCTATACTTGTATTATTTAGTCTATGGTAGAGGGCAATAACTTTTTTGCGTTGAGTTAAAAGCCTGATTTTTGCAATATCACAATAGAGCTGTAGGAAGGAAGTATTAGTTTCAACTGGATGTCTCTCACGGTACCCGAGAAAAAGGGTCTTAACAGACGGACAACAAAGCGATCCCATAAGTGGTTCGACATTTTAGGTACGGAACCCTAAAAATAAGGCACGTGAAACGTGGGTGTCTAGTGCGGACTGCTAGTTGCCCTTCACAGTGGACACTCGGAATCAATTCTGGCATCCCCTCGGGTATTCATGTCATAACGATGTATGACGTCACTCCCTCTCCTCCCCCAGGCATGTACAAAGCGACGGCGGGCAACGTGTACGTGAACGGTCTACACACACAGCGACAGAAGCAACAACTACACAAGCACATCGGTCTGTGTACACAACACAACCTCTTCTTCGCTGACCTCACTGTGCTCGAGCATGTCTTGTTCTTTACTATGGTAATTATATTTATATACAACGTTAAAGACTCACTGCCCGCGGGGCTATAAACAGTGAGAGCAGGACGCCGTATATAGTGCTCTCTGTCGCGCTTAAGAGCCTTATGAGAACGCATAATGCACCAGTTTATCCTCGTATTCACAACTCCCTTATTGTTTAAGGGGGTACCGAGGCTGCTTGTATGTGTGCGTGAGGCACACCGGCAAGAGCGAGCGAGCGTTTTAAAACCGTTTTAGGTTCCCCATCTGACGGCCGAAGCAGGACTGCGGACTGGGGGGAAGCGAGGCGGCTCAGGTTAAGCCCATTACACAATGAAGAAAATAAGGTAAAGTGTGTTTTTTTTAGAGGTATAGAACTTTGAAATGAAATAAAACAAAGATGATTTTTTTTATTGATATGAAATTTATTTTATTCGAAAGACAACCTTCTGGCATTATAATTTAAATATGACTTCTGGCATATGTCCGCCACGGCTGGCTCGGACGTAGTCTAATCTGGAGGTCCAATTCTCGATGACTTTTTCCAACATTTGTGGCCGTATATCGGCAATAACTACCCGAATGTTGTCCTCCAAGTGGTCAATCGTTTCGGGCTTATCGGCGTAGACTTGCGACTTCACATATCCCCACAGAAAATAGTCAAGTGGCGTTAAATCGCAAAATCATCCATAAAGGGGATGGACACATATCCAATTCCTGTGCACGGTGGCGGATAGACTGATTCGGGTCTTCCTCTACGCTACGCTCTATAGCAGCAATGACTTCTTCTGTACGCACTGTACGACATCTCTGTGGATGCGTATTATCATTTAGAGTAAACGTGGTGCGAAAACGTTTCATAGTTAATTGAATTAATTGCTCTGATGGACGATTATGTTAACCGTAAATTGGACGTAATGCGCGATACGTCTTTCGAACTGAACCATGATTTTCAAAATAAATTTGCACAATTTGGAAGCATTGTTCAGGCGTCAGTCTATTCATGTTGAAATGCCAAACCAAACTAAACATAAATCACTTAACAGCTGACAAAATGGCCGCCAGTTAAAAAAGTGTTGCCAACTTAAAGTTCTATACCTCTAAAAAAAACACCCTTTATAAGAGATAAGGAATAGCGGAATCCAGCAAAGGCAGTACCGTTGATCAATTCACAATTCAAAAGTAAGGAATAAGAAATAGGAATAGAATTTGCGTCACTGTTTCTTATTTCTTATAGCCAGCCAATCGCAGGGCATTTTTCCAACCAAGCGTCGTGAGTCGTACCTAACCTTTTTCGAGTTGAATCAAAATTACAGTGTAAATATAAACACAGAGATAGATCACCAATATTCATTACCGGATTATGCAAATTGAATATTATAGGTTATCGCCTATTGTGTTTTGATTGCTGTGGTATTCCTTATTCCTTGTTCCTTATTTCTTATCTCTTAAATATACCTTATTTTTTTCATTGTGTAATGAGCCTTAGGCTGAGCGGAACGAGCAATAATTTAATACATATTTTGAAAATGTAAAGTGTATACGTGTATACGTTATAGAAAACATCTGTTTTTGTTATTATTCAAAAACTGATGATCTTCCGTGAATCATTTACACCGTACTAGGGGTTTATTTCGTGTTTTAGAGATAATTTTGAATTTATTTTCTATAAAGGGAAGTATAAGTAATCGTGGTTCTAAAGTGTATGCTTTATGTAGTCATTCCTTAAATATCTTGCATATTAATTGCATAACTAGAGCTTATGTAATAACGATACAGCAAGGGATCAAACGAACGCCTATCTGGGTTATTGTAAAGAAATCTATCAAGGTTAAATTGTATTTGTTGGCGAAACTCAAAAAATAGATAAAACTCGTCCATAACAATGCGTGTTTCATCAAATGACTATCTAAAACAAGGCAAAAATTGACTTAACAATTTGAATTTATGGTAAGAACACGCTAGGCCCTGGTCTTAGCTACGTATTCCCCAGACGATTGGACGTTTAACATGAAATTTCAGGTGTAATTATTATTATTGGTTTTTTTATCATAACACACAAAACATTCTTTTCAAATAAATGGCTCTTGTACGAGCAATATATTCAATGCCATGCTATGCTATCAAAACTTCAATCATCTATACTGGATAGTTTTGTGAATGTGACTTAGCTGATTCTTACCTTTAATCCTTCATATGCATAAACGAATGGTGTTTGTCGATAGTTGAAAGGAGTCCCCTACAAGGAGGCTAACTCGTCGTCCCTGGACCTGCTCGACAAACTGGGCATCAAAGATAAGAGAAACAGCAAGAGTAAGGAGCTCTCCGGAGGAATGAAGCGACGGCTGCAGCTCACTTGCGCGCTGGCAGGTAACGAAACGTGCCATAGCTGCCCTGCCACTACCTTAACCTTCATTACGAGAGTAAACCTATAAAATCCTATAGAAGACTGTCAATAAATTAAATTCAATAAAATTCTAATTATAGAGGGTTTTTATAATAAAATTAGTAATTTTTTATAAACTTTATTTATTTTTGTTATAATAGCTATATTTATATGATTGATGGACATAGAAGCAAAAGAGGCGTGTTAGGATCGTAGCAGATGGATATCTGTAGTCTCTGCCTACCCCTCTGGGAAACATGTATGTTAACATGTACATTATCTGAAGAAACTGAAATAAATATGAAAATAAAATGTCAGCCGCCATTTTTAATTTAATAGTTTAAATTGAAACTGAATTCACAAATAGAAAAATAACTATTAAAATAAACTTGAATTTAATAAAAAAATAACAATATATTTTTGCTGCCCTTTTTTAGGATCGAACCCAAAGGGTCTCAAATGGGACCCTATTACTAAGCTTCCGATGCCTGTCTGTCTGCCAATGTAATAAATAGTCAGCTTAACTGCATAAAGTACTCTTTCACGGCAGACAAAAAAAATACGAAAAATTTTAACCATAAGGCGTCACCATAAGAAATTTAAAAAAAAATCATTTATTTTTAACGTTTTTCTCGCAGCTCTATCATAAGAACGGTATTACGAACGGAGCAGTTTTAATATTGTCAGATTTTAGCACATACTCTTTTGTAGAAAGCCATGAAGAGAATAATGCGTTATTATATGATATGAGTGAAGCGAAATGCCATAGATTCCATCTACTTTACTCGTATAGCTTGGTCATGGCGGGTCTGGCGAGAGTGTGCAGCGGTCGCAACAATCGCGGTTTTACAATGTAACTAATTTACTTCATGAATTTGCAGGTGGGGCGGATGTCTTGGTGTTAGACGAGCCTACTTCCGGGCTAGATGTCGAAACGAGAAGAGAACTTTGGGATTTACTTTTGGTTAGTACTTTGCGTTTTAGTGAATTTTGTGAGTCACATATACAGACCATTCATCATAACTTGTCCCCTGACGTCATGTTGGCATCACTGTTTGTCAAGCTTTTGCTGTCATTTTGTTTGTCAATCAGATTTTTCAAAATTATTTGATAAATTATGTATTATTATTGCCAAATAATACAATTACCAATAGTGTAAAAGAGATTGTGTTGAAGGTACGCCTTTTGTGAAAGAGAAAATGCAAGCAATGCACCGTGATTCCTTTCGATCAGGTTCGATCTCGTGTCAGTGCCATGACGGGTTAGTAAAATAGGGATACCAGCTTTAAACATAAAGCCAGTTTTATGGGCAAATAATAATTAGCTATTCACTTACTTTTGCAGCCATATCGGAAAAAAGCGTTCACATTAAGTCGCCTGGAAATAATCGTCAAAAACGTAAAAAACGGCAGCTCGACTATTTAGAACTAACGTCGTCGTCGAGCTAGACAAAAAATAAAAAATACCGTTTTAGTACAGAGATACATAGATATTCATACCATTAGATCATACGTATTGTTTGCAAAATACAAATAAATAAATATTTGATAATTTTTGTTTTTTCATTCTGTACGTTTTATTTTCATTAAAGAGTAGTTTAATAACAAAATGAGTTTAATAAAGCCAGAAATAATCCCAAGGCAACCTGGAACGTTATAAAAAAAGTTACTAATATAAATCGAAAGTCATCTCCACCAAAAGAACTTTTAAAAATAAAACCTGATACAGAATCTTCACTTAATGCAATAAATGATTTCTTTGTAAACATTGGAAGGAATCTCGCTGAAAAACTTCAATCTTCCCCTCTTGACAATAATGATTTTTCTATTTCTCTATCCGACTCTGTCTGTAACTCGCTGGCTATAGTCGAAACTGATGAGCATGAAATCGAAAAAATTATACTTGGTCTTCGCAATGACTGTGCAGTGGGATGGGATGGTATCTCTTCAACCATTATTAAGGCAGCCCGACACTGCATTATTCCTGCACTAACACATGTCTGTAATCTTTGTCTTAGAACTGGCACTTTTCCCAACGTATTTAAAAAGGCGATTGTGCATCCGGTGTTTAAGGCGGGGGACAGAGGCAGTGTCAACAACTACAGGCCTATATCCGTCCTAACTACTTTATCCAAAATCCTTGAAAAAGTACTTAATTCACGACTAGTTCAGTTTCTGCATAATAATAACTTAATATCAAAGAACCAATACGGATTTCAAACTGGTAAATCTACGGAAGATGCATTACTTAATCTTACAAACACTGTGACTGAATATGTGGACAAAAAAATAAAGACTATAGGTATTTTTCTTGACCTCTCTAAGGCCTTCGACACTGTCTCTGTTCCTCTACTTCTCGACCGATTACATCAAATAGGAGTCAGAGGCCTTGCTCATGATATTTTTTGTGACTACCTATCAAATCGTTTTCAGTGTGTGACTATTGATGGACTTACGAGTAGGGATGAACAGCTATCATTTGGGGTACCACAAGGGAGTGTCCTGGGTCCAACCCTGTTCCTAATTTATATAAATAATTTGTGTAAATTCCAAATTCCAAATTGTAAAATTATATCTTACGCCGATGACACTGCCCTTCTCGTTCAAGGTAAAACTTGGAAAGATGCACATGAGCATGCCGAACACGCGATTGGCAGAGTTATGAGATGGTTTTCCGCCAATCAGCTTACACTAAATATTGACAAATCCCAATTCATTACATTCAGTGCTAGAGCTTTGAATCAGCCTCCTCTTGACTCGTACCATCTCACAGCCCATAGCTGCAATCGCTCCGGCTGGGAACAAAACTGTCAATGTTACAATCTAAAAAGATCCATTTGCGTTAAATATCTAGGTGTTTTAATTGATAATACCCTAAGTTGGAAACATCACCTTGAATACTTAAAACCTCGTGTCAGGAAACTTGTTTACATATTCAAGAACCTTAGATCGTGTGCTGACCAAAAAACACTTCTAATGGTTTATCATGCCCTAGCCCAATCCATCTTAACATACGGCATTGCTGCATGGGGAGGTGCTGGTGTATCATCATTTCTCAGTATCGAGAGAGCGCAGAGGGCTATTCTTAAAGTGATGCATTCTAAACCTTTTCGATACCCGACGACACTTTTATATCAAGAATGCAAAGTTCTAACCGTAAGACAGCTCTTTGTACTTCAGGTTGTTCTGCGAAAACATGCTTCTCTAGCCTATGATCCGAACTTGATAACAGAAAAGCGCCGCAATGACCTTGTCTGCAAAATTCCTTTGTTTAAAACAGCATTAGCAAATCGCCACTATCCGAGCTTGTGTGGACGCCTCTACAACAAGATAAACAGAGAAATCCATATTTACCCTCTTCCTCAACGACGATGTAAAATTGCCATCAAGGACTGGATCCAAAATTTAACATACCAGGAGACCGAAGATTTGCTCTACCCACTAGTCTTCTTCATGAAAAAGTAGATATGGCGAGATTCATATATTATATTATATTATTAGTTTAAATACACGTCTTCACACACACTACACATTCATCCTCACCCTACGTTTATACACTACACACACACGCTACTCACACATACTATACTCACCCCCACACTCATACACTCTCCTTTCTTCTTTTGTTTGTTATTCTCTAGAATATAAGATAGATTTTAGAATATAAAATATGACAATCTATCGTCTAATAGTTTTATACTTGAAATTTAAAAAAATAATAATAATAATAAGATAGAAAAGTAAATTAAACCTAAAATGTATACAATTTACACATTTGTGTAAATTTAGTAAATAATTATTACGCTAACACAAAAATTTAATTTTGTAAATAAGAGGAGAAACTGGCTCCTGAATCTCAGTTTTAACTTTTTGGGAGCCAGTTGCTTTATGGTTTGTATCTTTTTGTTGAAAAATAAATAAATTTGAATTTGAATTTGAATTTGAATTTAATATGTAAAAAAACGCAGTTAAGTAAATATTATGAATATGTAATAAGCTGATTGCTACGTGAGCCATTGGCAACATTATATGCAGTGCTACCATTTCCTAAGCCAGGGGACTTCTTATAGTGAATGGTCTGTAGTTGCAAAAAACGTCAAAATAACTGAGGCTTTGCGTGCACGGCAGTTGATTAGAATGAGACAGTTAAACAAAAGCGTTAGAGCAGGACTTTATCCAGCGAGCGTCGAACCTCAATATATTATCGATTCGTATTGATTATCGACATCAATTGATTTACAATAGACTTCCGTCAAGAACATAGCTCGGATTTACTCAACAGGCTAAGTTTGTGTTGGTGACAGATGGGCAAAGAGAACAGGTTGATTACCGTTAGTAATGTTTGCAGACGCTCCGGGGCGAGCGCACGGTGCTGCTGACGACACACTTCATGGAGGAGGCGGACGCGCTCGGCGACCGCATCGCGGTGCTGCATCACGGCAGGCTCAAGTGTCACGCTACACCCATGTTCTTGAAGAGATCTATCGGTGAGTCCTCTGTTCCGAGTGCTGACACATCCTACTATACTTTGTTTCTAGGAAGCTGGAAAATCGGTCAATGACCTTTGCGAATTTTGTACTGGACTCCGTACCACGAAACGCAGTAATTTGTGTTAAGCGATAAAGATTGCATGGCGAGATATTGACGACGTACAGTTCCATCTAGAAACAGACTTTAATAAACAAAATTACTGTTTTCTTATACAAAACTCTCAAGACTACGAGGTAATTATACTGATGGAATTCTAAAGTTTTATTGTATTAAGAACAGCAAAAGCGTAGATATATTTGCCACCCTTATCGTTTTACGCGAAATTTCCTCGATAACATATTTATGTTCCTCTGTCTGTGTATTTAAGATTGCAAAGCTTTCGAGACAACATAACTTTGTCCACTCACTAATCCCCGCATACAGCTCTTGTTTTCTGAGATTTGTTGTGTGGTTTTGGCAATATTACAGTGTTATTGTATGTTATGTAAATAATTAAAACCTCTGCCAATAATAACCATCAATTCCCCCAGGTTCCGGCTACCGACTCACGCTGCTCACAGACGGAACCCCTAACGAGCCGGCCATCACGCGAGTCGTCTCACAACGGATCCCCGACGCGACTATCAAGGAGCGCAGTATCAACTCTCTCTCATACAACCTGCCGGCGCAGCAGACTGACCTGTACCCCGAGTTGTTTAACGATCTGGAGGCGGAGAAGGGACAGCTAGGTTAGTCTCACGCTGCTCACAGACGGAACCCCTAACGAGCCGGCCATCACGCGCGTCGTCTCACAACGGATCCCCGACGCGACTATCAAGGAGCGCAGTATCAACTCTCTCTCATACAACCTGCCGGCGCAGCAGACCGACCTGTACCCCGAGTTGTTTAACGATCTGGAGGCGGAGAAGGGACAGCTAGGTTAGTCTCACGCTGCTCACAGACGGAACCCCTAACGAGCCGGCCATCATGCGCGTCGTCTCACAACGGATCCCCGACGCGACTATCAAGGAGCGCAGTATCAACTCTCTCTCATACAACCTGCCGGCGCAGCAGACCGACCTGTACCCCGAGTTGTTTAACGATCTGGAGGCGGAGAAGGGACAGCTAGGTTAGTCTCACGCTGCTCACAGACGGAACCCCGAACGAGCTGGCTATCACGCGCGTCGTCTCACAACGGATCCCCGACGCGACTATCAAGGAGCGCAGTATCAACTCTCTCTCATACAACCTGCCGGCGCAGCAGACCGACCTGTACCCCGAGTTGTTTAACGATCTGGAGGCGGAGAAGGGTTATCTTATTTTATTTCATGATTTTTTATGTATAATTTTATTTGAGTAGTGACATCATAGTAATTTTTACATTTTTTTTACAATTTGCTTGCAAAGACGAAACGTTATCTAGACATTCTACCTACCTCCTTTTCTTATAATTTTTTCTGGTTTTAGTCATCGAACATGTAATTTTATAATTAAGGTATTTAAGTGTATTTAATGTTTTTCCTTATTGTTTTCGCCTGAAGATGTCGATAAATCGATGAAACCGGTAGCGTGATCATCCTTAATAAAATACTAATGGAACAACGTACAAGTAATTTTAATATTTTTCTATTATTTACAAGTTCTACCGAACCTTCCATAAAATTTGGGTTGGTCTACGTGAAACTTTACAAGTTCTATCGAACCTTCTATAAAATTTGGGTTGATCCACCTGAAACTTTATAAGTTCTACCATAAAATTTTAGGCGGTTGACTTAATTTCACCTTTTATAGTTCCGTACGATAAGTAGATTATGTGTTTTCGCTTATATCTATTCATTTCCACCCGTTATAAATTAATCGTACATCTCAATTGTAGGTATCACGTCCATCGGAGTGGGCGTGTCTACACTCGAAGAAGTATTTTTACAGTAAGTATCTTACATTAAGTAATATATTTATATATATATAAAAATATAAGAAACACAAGAGATTGATGAATTAAAAAAAAAATTGTAGGAACAGGTTTTTTTTTTCGCTTTTTGATTTTAATTTTGATGGCGCTGTCTTAAAACACATCGTTTATATTTTTAATTGGTGTATTTTATATATTTGGATTTGTCGAAGCGTGAGTTCGGCTCGCATTTAAGGCCCTGTCAGACCAGTACCAAATACTAAATATTCTCTGCCAGTACTCTCTCCGTGCCGCTTTAAAAAATACATATTTTTTGTCATCTTGTTTGACATGTCATTGACAAAGAAATGAAATGAAAGATTGATAAAGATGTTTTGAATGTCAAAATAATGTCCCTATCGTTAAAAAATACAGTAGATCGTTAAGAATATTAATCTAAATCTTACGAGAGTAGGATTTTAAAAAGTTGTTTGGTATATGCGGAAAATAATGGCAAATTATACCTTCAAATATTTTCCCCCCTTTCCACCTCTTACCCCTCTACGCAAGTACCGGATATCTAAAGTTTAACCGCCAAAATGGCTAGGCAACCCCGAATTTCAAAATATCAACGAAATTCAAATATCTGCTCAGGGAAGTACATTCGGCGTTTTAGAGCAACACTTATAAATTGATTCCAGGCCGTAATGAATAATGTATTTTGTTCTTTCTCAAACACATTGGGCCTTACGAGGAAAGGGAAAAATCTGAAAACTATACATTTATAATTAAATCATAAAAAATATACTAATAACGGAACCCTCGGTGGGCGAGTCCGACTCGCACTTGTCCGGTTTTTTATCATTACTTTTAAAATAACAGATAGAAAACCTACAAAATAAATATATTTTCACGCGTGACCCTGCGACCTCATAAATTGTGTCATACGAAGTTTTACACAGAGCGAGAGCGAGAATCAAGGGTTGACAAGCCCTAACGTTTTTTTATTATTATTTACAGACTATGCAGAGATGTGGACCCAGGTGCTAGCGATGACGAAACCGATAGTATGGCACCCGGTAATAATATTTTTATAATTTCTTCATTTCTCTATGGCACACTGACAAATCTCAGAATCTAATTGACCTGCAAAATTGCATGTTATTTAAATACTGATAAGTATCATTTTAAAACATGTAAACATTATTACTGTGTTCATTTATGCAAATGGTACACAACATAAAGTCATGCGTGTAACACGTGCTCTTGTCCAATTATCTATATCTACCTATATACTAATAATAAAGTAGTAAAAAGTCGTGTCTGTACATTTAATATTTTTTATTACTAATTAGTAATATTTTAATTGCGGTTTTTTATTATCATCGTAATGACCCTGGTCAACATTATATTAATAAAAAAACGCCCAAGCCGAAAACGGGGCAGAGATTTAATAAACGCGGGCGGAGCCACCGGCAAAAGCTAGTTAAATTATAAGCTTGTTTGATATAACACAACCAATAACACTTAATCGTTGCGTTGGCTGAGATCGGCACTCGGTGCGCTACTATTGGTTGATACACCGGCAGCGAAATCTTACATTTGTCTAATATTTTTACATATTTATTAAGGCTGTTCAAGTGTTCAGTCATCTAAACTGCGTTTGAAGACGTTTTTGAATCGTTTTAAACTTTTGTTATGATTATCACAAAATTTCGAAATAAATATATAACATTTATTGACTGATGCTCCCCGTAACTAAAGAAACGAAGAACCTGAAAGCTTTAATCTACATTAAGTAAATAAATAATTACAAATGCGTAAATAAAACGAGTAAAGTGTTTAAACTTTTCAAATTCAAAAAGAAGTTCGTTAAAAGTTATACAGACATACGAGCAATTAAAAAATCTAAAATAATGTACATTTGAAAGTTATTAGTGTCAGTTTTTCTTTCGTGAAAACAACGTTTTTCCATTTTACTGGCAGCGGGTCCCCGCGCGGGGCGCGCGGCACAGGCGAGTCGCCCGCCGGTTTTCGTACGGGGTTTCGTCGCTGTTCGTCGCGCGCGCACAGATTTTGCGAAATTATTATTTCACTTTGACCGTTATTAATTCACTTTGCGAGTTGTATAGTGCTTGTAAAAGACGCATGTTAGGAAAATGCTATACTACCTATGCTAAATGCAAACACATTTGTGTTTGTGCAAATCACATTACCTATGTGTGAGTGTATCACGATATCACGGCGCGGTCGCAGCTCAAGATCTTGGGGGGGGTTATTATTTTATGTTACTAAGTAATTAGACGTTAGTAGGCAGATTATAATTTGTAATTTCACGAGCTGATGTTAATGATTGGGGGGGGGGCATGACCCCTGTGCCGCCCCCCCCCCCCTTCTTGGACCGCCACTGTCGCGAGATTGCCGGTGTGCTAGAAAATAACACTGGAGTGCGAAATTTTGCGTTATAGTATCTTTCAGCTAAGAAGTCCCGGCTGACACATCTAAAAAAAGTAAGGGTGTATGTTCATTGTAAATTACCGACATGCATGATACAACTACGAGTATGGTTTTTCAGTTCCAAATTATACTTTTAATGTGTTAATCCAATACACAACATTTCAAAATTGTTTTAATATTACAATCAATTTATTGCGTTCACTAATCCTTAGGTTTTTAAATAACATATTGGTACATCATTTTATTTCACCGTTATGCACTAGGCCTATTTTTTCATAGTGACGAGACGAAGAATCGTTCAATTAATCGGTAGGCGGCCGATCAATCGATATGGCGAGTAAACGTTTATGACAAAACGACGCATAAGTATCGAGACTCATTTCAGCCATTTCATTTATAGGGTTCCGTATCCAAACGGATCCGATGATACCCTTTTACTAAGTCGACGATGACTGTCTTTATCCTTTCGTCATCACTAAAATTAGCACATTTACCCAGTTTTTAGACTTTTTAGTATGTATTGAGATAGACGGCCTGTATTTTTCTTTCATGAAAATGTATATGGTATGATTGTCATGTTGACACCTGTCTGACTCGTTAAATCTGCAACATAACAGAGTATTTCCTTTCACAAAAGAACGCTTCTGTAAAAGAGTACGAGTATGCTGTGTTGTTGATAAGATCTTTGAAGTCCATATCTCAATAGTTTCCAATATTAGTAATGTTTTGATTCGATTCTAATCTGTTTGTAATAATAATCGAAAATCGATAGAATATAGTGTCGATTTAAAGTGTCTCTTCACTAAAGCTCAGTTCTGAGAAGTGTCAGCCGGGACTTCTTATATGAAAGATACTATAGCACTCTCAATGCACTGCTTTTGTCCCTATTGTGGTGTCGTGTAATTTCTGTCTCCTAGTAAGGGGCCATTACGTCACACGTTGAGAGGGAGGGAGGGGGTCAAAAAAGTGTGACAAGGGGGGACGAGTCATAAACTTTGTGACGTCACATATGAAAATCTGAATTATAATATCTTTAAAATATTTTTATAGCACACTGTGCGTAAAATGACCGCTTTACGCACGCTGCGCTTGCGTAAAGTCGGCATTTTCCGCACTTTTGCTATAAAATATTATACGAAACTCGTGCGAGAAACTTTTTCTCGACTCGTCAGAAAACGTTTCATCGCTCTCGTATCGTAATGTACTAATTGTTAATTTATTTTAAATAGAAATAATAAATAATGTTGGAAGTGCTGTTTTAACTAAATAATTCTTTATTATAAAATCGCAAAATATGTGACGTCACACCAGGGGAGGGAGTGTCACAAATGTGACAAGGACGGGGAGGGCTGCGAAAATCATGAAATCCGTGTGACGTAATTTATGGATGGATGGATGGCCCCTAACCAAAGAGTACAAATTTTTATCTGCTGCGATCCTGACACACCTCTTCCACTTCGTCAACGTATTTATACAAGCTCTTCTGTCCCTTGTCCTTAGAGTGTAATAAATTAAAATGAATGTATGTGTAAACAGAGCCGCTGTACAAGAAGGTGACGGGCCCGTGGCTGTGGCTGAGTCTCTTCGCCGTGTTGTTCAAGAGACAAGTCAAGTACACGCTCTCCAAGTGTTTCATATTCATCATCTTTGTGAGTATAACACCATGGAGACCATATCATCACGACATACATCCCAGCTAACGCCATGCAGTCCTTCAGCCTGGACCTACGATAAGAAAATAATCTTTTCCAGCAAGTATTACTGCCGCTGACAATGATCTACCTATTCACATCGAGCTCCAACAACCGCGCCACGGAGACCGCACAGAGGAACAAGATCACAACCATGAACCTGGACATGTACAGTGAGCTGGATCACCCGAAGGTGTTCTACAACGTGAGCACTTCGCAGCCGGGCGAGTTCAGGCGGGTCGCCAATAACTACCCGGAGATTGAGTTCAAGAGTACTGAGGATGTCGCCGCCGGTGAGGTTTTGGCGTTTGAAGGAAGTTGTCGATTTAATACTGTTGAAAGGACAGTTGGTAGTAGAGCTGGTGCCGGGCTCGACTGTGGAGGTATACTGTACATCTTACTCGCGAACCCCTCGGGGGAGAATAAGAGGACAGCTCTCAGGCAAAACTAGCCGGCCCACCATTGCCTGGGACCGATGGATGGCGGTATATCCATCCCCAATTGCCGGGCTTTATATAAATCAGACTGGCGATGGGCAGCGGCGTCATTGGTACAAGGGTTTCGACACCGCGCACACCAACCCGCCTGCCCAGCGTGTGTGAGTATGGGCATTTCTACCAAAAGAGGACCGGCAACAGTGACGAAATCCTGGAAAGGCCTATGTCCAGCAGTGGACGAAACAGGCTGATGGGTGGCATGAAAGGACAATGGGAAAAAATGTATGTGACTTGTTACCTAATTTCAAGAGTTATTTATTATGTTTGAAAAGTAATTTTAATGTAGGGAATTAGGTACCAAAATGCCTCAGTTAAATTGATAGTTCGTTCTGAGTTATACTGACATGACTACCCACTATATCTAGTGTTAACTAATTATTTTATGCTACTACAATATTTTTATTGTATAATACGGGATTATATTGTTTTACTCTTATTCTGTATACATTAATACCGACGTGTAAACCGATTATTTGAAATCCAAATGATTCTTTAAAAGAAATCAGCCATTTTCATATCAGTATAAGTCTGAGGCGTCAAAGTGACCATTTGTTTTACATTAAAATACAAATCTTCTGAGAACTTCTGAGAATGAAAATAATCATTAATAATAAATAATTCATTTTGCTACTATTTATCCCAGCCAACCTTTGAAAGCAAACATAATGGTAGTTGAGGAAATAACATAAGAAAGGTGTACAATTTCAAATGCTAAGCAGAAAGAAAGAAGGTCAATAATATATAAAATACTAACCTAAATACACAAAAACCTACGTAAAATACATAAACATTAACGACATGAATCCTCGAGGGGGTGTCAGAGGTGTTCCCGAGTGTGAACTGCAACATGCAAGTCACGGTCCACACCCGATTCACCCGCGTTTCACCGACGATCATTACGTCCCAACGTGATGGGTGGTGAGCCCTATCGCCGTACTGTGAGCACAATTACACGCTTTTTGGGGCATGCAGGTTTCCTCACAATGTTTTCCTTCACCGTTCAGCAAGTGGTAAATATTAGGTAAGAACACAAATAAATTATTACACATTAAATTATTAGCTATAAAATACCGTACATGTATATAATAATAAACAAAAATCATAGTTTTAGATACTGAATAATTAACTTCTAATTTGAGGGGTATACCTATATGTATTAGACAGCTAGAATATATTAAACATCTTTTTACAGACATCCTCCGGATCCGCAAAGAGAACAAACGCGAATACAACAAGTATCTAGTCGGAATTGAGCTCAACGACACAGACGCTAAGGTCCTATATTCAACGTCGGTGCGCCACACCGCCCCCATAGCCCTCAACTTGCTCTCCAACATCCTGGCGTCGAACAGCTTGCCCTGGGCGGATGGCAAAACGGTGACGACGAACAATCATCCGGTACTGGGGACTTACATGAAGATGGAACAAACGTTGAACATGCCGAAGTCGCAGGAAAACACCGTGGGCTGGGCCCTCGTCGTGGCTGTCGGTGAGTGAAAGTATTGGCGTTACTAGGATTTGTAGCAGAGGGGGCCCGGCGAGTATCTGTTATGGAATTGTGTAAGAAAAATGTATTCATTTGACAGCCAAAAAGGTCAACTTTCAAACGAGCTAATTTGCTTAGCCGAATTGCTGATTTAGTGATCGTAATAACATAAATACAGATAACCCTCGATGCAACGAATCACATACAAACCGATAGATAAAACAAAGAAAGCCTGGGGGGGGGGCAATGCTTTAATGAATATTGAAGTACCTTTTACTTATCTCTATTATACCGTTTACATACAAACATAGCAGGTGTATCATTAAAGGAAACCATATATTATATTAACTTTCACAACAAACGAAAATGATTCAAAGATTCAAAATGTTTATTTGTAAAATAGATATATAAAGTATACGTTTTAAATGTCAAATCTAATCTGTATAAAAATAATATTTTATGATGAAAGAAATATGATACGGGAAATATATAAAAAAACTGTATTTAAGTTGGGCTACTAAAGTTATACACATGCATAAAATAAAGACTTATTGGAATAAGAATATTATTATACCTACATAATGCAATTAAAAAATAAGTTGATAAATAAACTGAATAGACCATAAATAAATGTAATGCCTAGCCAACGAAAAAAAAAAAAACTACGCCATACAAACAAAAGACTATTCTCTCCATTTGGGCGTATGTTTCTTTTTGAAAGGATTTCGGTTTGGTCGGCAGAGTATGCAATTTAATTTAAAAATACCCGTCCATTTACTCACTCTTCCAAAGGGACCGGCAAAGACAACAGATCTCCGTCTGCAACGATCCTCACACACCTTTTCGCGTCCACATTTATTAACCGAGTCATAGCTCGTTAAGTTGTAACTTGTTTTACTTATATATATGTAAAGGATTTGAACCGAGAAACTGACAAATAACACTTTTATTTCCTTTAGAAGCGTGATGTTGATGTTGACTTCTCATAATGTTACAGTACTGATGTCAGTGAAACTGAACGTGGTGACACTGCCGTGTCAGGAGCGGAAGTCGGGCGCGCGCCACATACACATAATGACCGGATGTCCGCCGGCGCTGTACTGGCTCACGACACTCGCGTACAACTTGTTGGTGTACGTCGTCACGTTGGCACTACCGACGGTCATCGCCGCCGCCGCGCTCGAGCACGACCACACCACTAATGACGGACAGTTCTTGAGTAAGTAGCTCATGTACACATAGTGATGGACAGTTGTTGTACTGGGTGGCGCAAAAGTAATGACATGATTTGAGTTGGCTGCCATTTTGTTATAAATGAAAAAAAAGAGCTCTGTTTTCATAAAACTTTATTTGAAAGTGTAAAATTGATGACATTAATTGTAAAAAATTATATCGCTCAAATGGCCACCTCCCGAGTTAGCATCTGCCTGTAAAGCTCACCGGCTACAGTTACGGTGGTGCCATCGGCGTCTTCAAAAAATAAGGGCCAATCACTGTTTCACTGCAAATGCAGCACCAAACAGTCACTTTGAGGGGATGCAATGGCTCTTCATGCATTTCATGTGGATTCTTCTCTTCTCTTCTCTCGTGCCAGATGTTTTGCGAGCAACAATTCAAAATGCCGTAAAACAAGCGCAATCATGCATCAACTCGGGAGGTGGCAATTTGAGCGATATAATTTTTTACAATTAATGTCATCAATTTCACACTTTCAAATAAAGTTTTTATGAAAACAGAGCTCTTTTTTTTCATTTATAACAAAATGGCAGCCAACTCAAATCATGACATTACTTTTGCGCCATCCTGTATAAGTAGGGTTGCCAGATGGACATGTTTGGCTATTTACGGTCGTGTCCGGCCAAATATTTGAGTCCGGCCTGTCCGAATTTTTTTAGGCTTTTGGTCAATGTAACACAGTGATCAGTTTGAATTGAAGCTGAACATTTTTCACTTTATTAATATCATAATTTGGTTACTTAATTTTTTCACCCACACTGCTAGTTCTTTTATTAGATAAAGAGATCATTGAGTGTCTTTCGAATCAAATAATGTTTCAATTATTGTAATTTTTATTAAAACTGGGGACTGGGAACTCAGTAGACAACACCGTTTTTTCATAGTAACTTCGGGACAAACTCATCTATGGAGTTACTATTGTGAATTATGTAGTTGATGTAGGTAATGATCCAAAAAGTAGTGCGGGTAAAAAAGTTGTTTGGTCCAATTACCAAATTATTGAATGTTGTTATTTTTATCTGGTTCTTTTTGTAACAAAAGAGTGATTCATAGCTTAATAATTAAAAGTAATGTTCGGCTTTAAAAACGGTATGTTTGGCTTTAAAAACGGTATGTTTGGCTTTAAAAAACATATGTCTGGCTTTTGGGGCAAAACGTCCGGCCTTATATAATTCCGAGTCCGGTTTTTGTATTTTAGGGCCTGGCAATCCTATGTGTAAGTAGCTAATTGTGTCGATTCGGTGTAACACGACTTAACATATTTGACAGGAGTAAACTTAATTGAAGCATTCTGTCTTTTTCTTTCTGTATCGAAAATACAAGGACAGGACGCTTAAAATAAGATTAGTCCTGTCAAATAAGTTAAGTCTTCTTACACCAAATCGACACTATTGTCGATAGTGATGTTTACAATTTACATAGTGATGAACAGTTATTATACAGGTTGAAAATTAAGTCACTAGCTTTATTGAACTCTTTGGTTCAGAATCACTAGTAGAACAGAAAACCGTAAAAAAAGTTTTTTTTCACTTTTTTTTACCAAATTTCGACAAAATGGCAAAATTACGCGATGCAACATGTGAAAGACAATAGACCGTACATATCCCCGGCGGTAACAAATGCACGTAGACTATATACACATAGCTTTTGTCTCTATTACCGGAGTATTAGTGCTTCTTTGGCGGTCGATATCTTTTTTAAAATATGAATCATGACAAAAGTAACAAAACATGTATTTTTTATTTCGAGCATAGAACAGTTTCCCTTGTTAAAGCTAGAGGTTTCATTTTCAACTGGTATAAGTATGTAGCTCATGTATACATATTGATGGACAGCTCTTGGTTATGAAGCACAAGCACTCGTAGCACTTGCATTTACCGTATATTTATTATTTATGATATATGGATAGATTTTGCCTTAACTCTATATTTATGCTCCAAAGCCTTGTTAAGATTAATGGATTATATTTATTATACTAGCTTTTGCCCGCGACTTCGTCCGCGTGGGTTTCGGATATAAATTCGAATCAGACTTCCCATAGATTTATATAACAATATCCTTTGCCGTTTGCGTTTATTCAATCTTTGCCCCGTTTCCGGCTTGAGCGTTATTTTATGAACATCCCTTTTAGCCTATGTGTTGACCAGAGTCACTACAATTATAATTAAAAAAAACGCATCCAAATCCGTTCAGTGGTTCTCGAGTTAAAACGGAACAGACAGACAGACAGTCAAAAATTCTAACAATTGTTGTTTTGGCCTCAGTACAGTACTAATAACCCATTTCATTTAAAATTTCGCGAAAATCTTCAATGTACAGACACGACTTTTTTACTACTTTATTATTAGTATAGATATAGATATTGAGTACCTAAAATGTATTAACCTCTCTGCGGCTCTCTTTCTATCGCGTATTTCTATCTCTTCTTAACTCATTGAATTACCGAGCCGGGCGGGTCGCCGATGTACTAATGGCTTCATCTAGCCTTGGCGGAGTGAATTTTTTAATAAATTAAAGAATGAACTGTTTTTATATAAACGAATCCCCCCCAGCGGCTCTGTTCACGACCCTGTTGTGCGGGGGAGGTGCGTTCTTCGCGACTGCGTATCTGATCAGCTTCTTCGCGGAGGAGCGCGCCGCTTCCATCATCATGGTCGCTCTGCTGTTCGTCTTTGGTAAGTTTATACTGTATCTTATTGTGTACCTTTTCTTCTTCAGTATAAAGTTATTTGAGCTTGCAGCTTGGATAAACTTAATCACACAGTACACCTAATGAGTCTTGTATATCCTTAAATAAGTTATCGATTAAGATGTATGTCTGTTGGCAAACCAATAAATAAATATTCGTTACCGAATGCGTGAAATATTTAGTATTATAAATTCACAGTGTGACCTCTCGCCACGCAAAAAGTTTTAATAGTACATTATGATACAAGTGAGCTGCGTTGGACATTTCAGTCGAGGCGGGATTGCAGCCCGAGCCGAAGGTGAGGCCGTAATGGAGCCGAGAGTGTAATGTCTAATGCTCACGCGTTTCATACGACGTTTTTCAACACACCTGCGAGGAAAAATAATAAAATTTTACTGCTTATTTTTCCACTCAATCGAAACCACAGCATAAATTGTCAATTTTCTTTGAAAAACGGCGGCGGAGATTTTGTCTATGCGTGCGCAGATGGAAATAGAGGCACTGACGCATCCGCCAAACAGCCAAATATTAAATATTAACAAACTGAATATTTTTTGTATTTACAACATAAATTTGAATTAATTTGTTGATAAAAATAAATAACTTGATAAAATCAAATGATTATTTATTATATTTTAACTGAGACAGTTTATTTATTATTTCTCAAGACATCAAAACTCTTGGCTAAGATTTAAAAAAAACTGTAATGTAAACGCGTGTTTAATATGCTGCATTATGACCCTAAGAACGCTGCAATAATGGCCACTTTATAAGCAAGTGTTGAAGTTTATGCTACGAGAGCGTAAAGGAGGCAATAGCTTGCACGAGGAACGATTTGAAACACGAGCGATAAGCAACGTATGTCATACGTAACCCAACACTCGCAGACTCGCATGCGCAAAGTTTCTTTTTATTGTGTTGTAAAGTCAGCATCCCGGCGTTCTAGTGGATAAAAGTGTTGTTAAGTTATATTGTGATTTATTTAATATTTGCAATATAAGTCAAAATCAACTTTTTAACGACTAACGAAATGGTTCCTGAAAAAATTCAGTGAGGCTAAAAGCCGAAAAGTTCGTCTATTTTAATTTATATTTTTGTAATAAATTTTTGTCATCATTTGATTGGCAATACTAAAACTCGTTTACTCATACATTAGTTTATAACTCGGCTCATGTAATTTGACGTTTTCTTTTTGACTGGGAAATAAAAGAGGCCTCGCAAACCTGATGTCGCCGACGACGTCCACGCGTGGTCTAGCGCCGCAACTGTAAATTCAGGTGCCTCTCCTAAGCCGCTGCGATACAATATCTCATATAAATATTTTACGCATTCGCTAGTGAGTATTGAGGCATATACTCATGGGTGTCTGCGTCTAAGAAACTACAAAACTGCAAAGCTTCAGGTTTGTGGGGTGTATAGTTTCGTTCGAATTCGTGATCAGCGAGATTTCATTTTTACACATACACAGGCTGTATTAATGGCAAAATTAAACCACATTCTATGGATCTTCCAGATGAACTTTAGTTTTATTACGTAATTTTTTTTTTCCGCGTAGAATGAAGAGTATGGATTGAAACTTAATATGATGAAGTAATTTTTTTTAACCCGAATTTTTATAGGCTTTCTGTGGAAGTAGTTGAGTATGATCAATACAGATTTTTAATATTAATTATTTTGATATAAATATTTGGTTAAATTTTTTGAGCACGCCATTAATACACCCTGTAGATTCAGAGGTAGTGGTGTCTCCTGTCTACTGGCTGACAGTATTACCATATAAATAATGCGCGTAGGAATCTTCCATGACAGTACACGTCCGGTCGCCTAAGGACAACCAAAATGTCACTGTTTATTGAAAGAAAGAAAGAAAATAAATTTATTGACGCGTTCACAAAAAAAAAACTTAAAACTAATACAGTAAAAAAGGTTTACTTAAGTAGAGAGTAATCTATAAATAAAAATAACAACACGACAAAAGGATGTAGCTCATGAACTCAACTCAAATTATGCTTTGGTTGGCGCTGGTTTTCACCTACCTCCGTTACTAAGGTTGAAAATAATAACAATTGGCAAAAATGGCCAATAAATAAATGAAAGAAAAATATAGGTGTTTCTAATTCTGTAAATAAAAACGAAAACAAAACAAAAAATTGTGTAATTATTGCTTCTGGTTCCGTTTGTTCTAAAATGACCAATTGGACAACTTTCTCTTCAATAAGTTTTCGAATGCAAGTGCAATCAGCTATTCTCGAAAGTACGAAAACTGGCGAAGATTTATATGCGCATTATATCTGTGGCAGATCTGTAAACATCACGTTTCTTACAATTTTCACATCTACGAAATTATTTATAAGTCTCGGTCTTAGACCATTTAACACGGGACCTGGCAAAGCGCGATTCTTAGTACTGAAATTATTCTGCCGTTTTCCACGGGAGGGGAGGTAAACACGCACAGCACACATCTACTCATTCACACGCACTCCTGCGAAAAATTGATATGTCACACTAAATCAAACGCTGCAACACAAACACAAAACGCGCACACAAGCAAACTTACATGAACAAATTGTTCATGTACTTCGGCAGAGGGGGATAAGTGCGCTTGCCTAGTCCCGCGTTATATGGTCTAAACTAAAGTCACGGTTTCTTTGATTGTACAGTCAAGAACACGCCAAGTTAAACACTTGCTGCACGACATTGGTCTCTATATAAGATCGGCACAAAGTCCAAGGTGTAAAGCTCGACTGTACAAAGGTAGAACGTTCCCCAGGGCTGATAACGCCGATCATCGTGTCCGGGCGCGAGTTCCTGAAGGACGAGGACGAGCCGCGCTGGGCGGTGGAGGACGTCGTCATCGCCGTTATCGGCTTCCTCATACCGATGCAGAACTTCGCGCTCGCCCTTCTGAAGGTATTACTACTTGTTTACTTAATCATACCGGCCACCTTATTGTCTAACTTCAACATCTATCGCTTTCAAATGTATACTTGAAATAAATATATTTTATCTGTCATTTCTAGTCAATCACAGCGCGTTTGAAGGCTATTGCGATGGATGTCGAAGTTAGACAATAAGGCCCCTGGTTTCAGATTGATGCGTTCGTTAGGCTGCGTTCAGTTTGATCGCCGGAAGACAACTGCTTACCACTGGTATCAGGATAGGTATGTTGTGTATGACTGAAAGTAGCCTTCGAACGCATCAAACTGAAAGCAGCTTATTTCTGTCTAGTAAAAAGTTTTGCGTGCAAAGAAAAAGAATAACCGCCTAAAGTTTATTTAGGAATGCTTATTGTTTGTTTGTTTCTTTAATTGCGTTTCATTTATTTATTCACACTAGACATTGAAAGACGTAGTATGATATACGTGCGTAAGGGCAATGACTTACCGTACTTATAGCATAAACTACTATTACTTTCTATGTATCTATAAAACAAAACAATTTAAAGCTTTAAAAGCATATTATAATACTAGCTTTTGCCCGCGACTTCGTCCGCGTGGAGTTCGTGAAGAAAATCCCTTCTTAGCGGATGCCTACGTCATTACAACTACCTGTATGCCAAATTTTAGCGAAATCCGTTCAGTAGTTTCGACTGTGTAGATGAGTCAGTCACGTTTGCCTTTTATATATTCAGATTTGTGTCTTAGCAGATCGTAGAATTGGGCATTTCATGATCTACCCGGGCATATCGTATTTCTGTTACAACTAGGGGGGTCGCCCCACTACGCTCCGCCCCACTACGCTCCGCCCCACTACGCTCCGCCCCGCTCCCCAAATTTGATCATTTTGAACCATAATTTACTCTTGTCTAAGTTATCAGGCCTTGGAATATATGGAATCATGCTGAAATGGTTTTCCTCATATTTGTCTAGGAGACAACAAAGGGTTGTGAGTTGTGGGTACGAATCTGAGCCTTTCTGGGCCACTTCTGGCGTGCCTCAAGGGTCCCATCTGGGGCCTAAACTGTTTTTATGCTTTATAAACGATCTGGCTCTAGAGATCCAGCACTGTAGCTATTCTTTCTTCGCTGACGATTTAAAAATTTATGCATTCATTAATAGTGAATCTGACCAAGAACTACTTCAAGAGGATCTTGATAATATTTACAAATTGTCTATTTGCAACAAACTCCCTTTTAATATAAAAAAATGCAAAAAAATCACTTTTACTCGTAAGCACTTACCTTTAAAGATGAACTATAAAATTGACTCATCATTCTTAGAAGTTGTGGTATCAATTCGAGATCTAGGAGTTATTATTGATAGCAAATTATCTTTCGTATCTCATATAGACCTAATTATAAAAAAAGCTTTCAAAATGCTAGGCTTTTTGTGGCGCAACTGCAAAAATTTCAAATCTATCACCCCTTTAAAGATCATTTACTTCTCCCTAGTACGCAGTATCCTGGAGTATTGCTGCAGTATTTGGAACCCTCACTATAGATGTCACATAGAGAGAATGGAGAGAATACAGAAACGGTTTCTATTCTTTTTGACTGTTCACCAGAGGAAACGTTTAGTTTTAACTTCGTACGAAAAGCGGTTAAAGTATTTCAATTTTGTTTCTCTTGAACAACGACGATGGATCCTTGACCAAGTTTTATTATATAAAGTTATGAGAAATGCTATCGAGTGTCCTCAGTTACTCGCTAGAATACAATTTGTCGTTCCTAGGCAGGGATACCGCATCGTAAATTTTTCACCCTCTGTGGTGGAGAAGTCTAGAACTAATTTGGGCCACAATGCAATTTTTAATCGTTTATGCCGAGATCATAACAATCTCGTAAAAAAATGTCAAGTAGATATTTTTGCAATTTCAATAAGAAAATATAATGATCTGTTGCGTAATGTCGTTGCAAAAGATTGAAAAATTATTGTTTTTTTTGCGACAGAATTTCATTATTTTAATTTTTAGTTTTTTGTTTTGTTTAAGTATGTGTTTCTTAAAAAATTCTCAATTTTTAGTTTAATTTTAAATTTTTCACTTAAAACTGTATAATTTTCTACAAATTTATTTAAATTAGATTTTATTAGGTCGCTTCGAGCGCATTTAAGTGTCCTAAAGGCATGCTGTGTTTGCCTATAATTGGGAATACACTCGTACATGTTGTTTTTGTCTTATCTATATACTTTTGTAAGTGTAATTTCTGTTGGCAGACCAATAAAAATAAATAAATAAATAAGCAACCTAAGGGTGAAAATCATAATTTTTGCACATATCCTTTGTGTTATTATTGTGTTAAAGTAACACAATAATAACACAAATGAAATATAAAGGCGCAGTCACAATGTGGAAAAAGCTGAATTAATACTTCTGTAACATCTGGCAACAAAAATGGTTTTGGAGTGATCGAGTTGAGGCCTAACTACGCGTTTACATTTTTATTTCCCGCAAATTCAGATGTTAAACTGTAAAACCCAACCCATTTTTATTTAAATATACATTTTTATGAATACATCTTTATAAATTTCATTTGTGTAACGATAGCAAAAACCGTGACACAAACATAACACTTATGAAAAAAAATGCAAAATCTTGAACATATACAACGGTGTTAAGCCAGAAATTCCAGTAAAAGCTATAAGGTACATACATATTATAAAAAAGCAAAATCGTAAGTTAAATTTTTACACAAAAATGTTTTTTTTTCTCGGCGTTCCAAATAATCTGGATTCCAGGGTCAAACAAAACTGCTGAAGCAACACGCACACTTGTAATCATGTGTGACGTTTATTGCCTTGGTTTTGTCAGTAATAACCCTACGAAATCTTCTATGATGTAAAAATAACAAGCGTAACACCAACGAATAACACAAATGAATTTAATCGTGGATACATAAATAATCTTAGTTCATTTAAATATCATATTTTTATTACAATGATATCTGTATTAGTTCCGACCTTTGAATAAATAAATACTAAAAAAAACTAATAATTATTGTCCAGGGATGAAAAGTGGACACGAAATTTGTATTTTTTTTGAGAATGACCCCTAACACCCTGGCTCCGCTCCGCTCGTCGTCGCACCTATTTTTCACTTTTTGTAAAAGAATTTCGGTTTCATACTTTACGATCTGCCCAATTCTACGATCTGCCCATGACATATATAAGGTGACTTTAATTTATGCAGCCAAACTTATACTGGAGGCTTGGTAAGTGATCAGTAACACGGATCGATAACACTTTTTGCTAATTTCGCAAAATAAAATCTTGACGTCCCATAGTAATTGACTCGGGGCTGGGCTTGCGTTTGTAAGGAACACGAAAAGAATAATTCACGAATTTCACAAAAAGTATCATCGAACCTTGTTACTGAGCACTTACCGAGGCTTCAGTAAGAGTTTGGCTGTATAAAAAAAGTCACCTTATATATTTTGTAAATTTCAAATGTACCATGATTTCACACATCATTTTTACCCAATCACGATACGTTTGAAACCGATAGCGTTAGATGTTGAAGTTACAATACAATAAGGCTCTGGGTGTGAATGGACATGTGGCTTTCAATTAAAACACATAGTGTCCTGATTATACTGAACAACTTTTCAAAGAGAAACATACTTTTTTCTGGCGTCGAAGTTTTCTTTTTATCCTATCCCACTAATCCCTCCCACTATCCCACATAAAGTTTGGATGTATGGATGGATTGATGGATGGATGTTTGTTACTCTTTCACACCGTAGCTACTGGACCGATTGGGCTGAAATTTTGCACAAATAATGTTCTAGATCTATAATAAGACAAAAACTACTTTTTCCCTTTGTTCCCATGGAAAAGCTATAAAAGAGACATAGGAAATGGGAAACAGAGGCGCATAACACACACATTTCACCAGCTATGTTTACTGTTGTAGGTAACAATCCGAAAAATATTGACTGATTTTATAGGAGTACACAAAAACTAATTCAACGCGGGTGAAACCGCGGGCAAAAGCTAAGTTTTTTATATATGGTACCGATCACACCCGATTTTGGGACAAAAGTCGCAAAATATACGGAAGTCTGTAACGGATCTGTTGTTGTACCCAGTTTAGCGCTTAGTTTAAATAAAATCTCGAATGCTTGCAGGCCACGAACGTCGCTCGACTGAACGCGTTCTGTCGACTGAACCGAGCGTCGTGTCCGAGCATCGCCGTCATCTCAGAGCAGGCGTTCGACTCCGCCAAGTGCTGCGGTAACTAGACCTTACATATCCTCACGACATGAAGCCCCGGGGCCACTTCGTTCCACCGACAATTATTATTACGTCCCAGCGCGAGGGGTGATGAGCCTTATCGCCGTACTTCGGGCACAAAATAGACTTTATAACGTGACTAGGTGGTAGAGCTGATGCCGGGCTCGACTGTGGAGGTACCACCATCTTACTCGCAAACCTCCCGAAGTTATTCGGGAGAGAGTAAGAGAACAGCTCTCGGGCAAAACCAGGCGGTCCACCATTGCCTGGGACCGATGGATGGCGGTATATCCATCCCAAAATGCCGGGCCTTATAAAAAAACAGACTGGTGACGGTCAGCGGCGTCACAGGTGCGAGGGTTTCGGCACCGCGCTCACCAACCCGCCTGCCCAGTGTGTGTGTGAGTATGGGCATTTCTTCCAGGAGGACCGCCAAGGGTGGCGAAATCCTGGAAAGGCCTATGTCCAGCAGTAGACGAAACAGGCTGGTGGATGGATAGATGGACGTGACTATGCACATACAACTCGGTCACATTATCTGTGCACCTCGCTGGACTGCGATGCCCCTTCACACCGTACCAGCGCTACAGAGAGAGCGAGAGTCGCGTCATCAACTCCAGGTGCACATAATATATAATATGGCCGAGTTGTAAATTCTAGAAAACTCATTGGCGCCACTGACAGGTTTCAAACCAGGTTTCAGCTTAGCTGTCCTGCGCTACAACTACAAACAGGATCATGTACAAAGTAATGCATAAAATGACACAGCTTAGCTAGAAAAGCCATATTGACATTAAATTGTTTTCACGTAGTGCCATAACCCCATTGACCTCTCATAAACTACAAGACTCACAATCTCATTCAAGTCCGTGATGCATCTTGTCACCGCTACGACGTGACAAGATCGAATGACGATTGCGTACAACTGACATTGCATCTTATTTTAACGATATAATGTCTTAATTTGGTTGAATGCATTTTTGCTAGTATGCACGTCGCCGTTCGGATGATTCGTTTTCTTAAAGAGTGTGTCTAGTTGTTTGTGAGAGGTCAATGCATAAACCAGATTTATTTAATACTTTTAATTCAGAATAAGAACAACAATCATAAGTTGTGCATCTGGACACGAATCCTGGAACAACTTTAAAGGTTATCCGAACCACGATCGTGCCGGAAATCTGTTGTCAATCAATTGTTACTGAGAATCAATAATTCTCTTTTGTTTGTGTACAGCTTCTACCGATTCTAATTGGCTGGACCCGTTCAGTTTCGGAGACTATACACCGGCATCCTTCATTGTGACCATGTTCCTACAAGCCGTCGTTTACATGGTAAGTATTATCTGAATAAGTGCTTGAATACAACTAGGCTCTGGGAAAAACTAAATGTGTAGGAGGTGCCAGTTATTCCTAAGTAGGTACCACGAAATTGCCGGTAACCTACTTTTTGCTGTTATAATTTATTAATATCGTTATAGTAAAGTTTTTGTATTTTATAACTTTAGAGACGTCATCGTAAAATGTATATTTCAATGTATGTTTTGGGGTAACTAAAACACCAGATTTTTATGTTTTAACATCACGTTTTAACTCGTTTAGGTATATTTTAGGAGATCACCGTAATCGCCCTACAGTGGCCTAGTTATCGGGTCCGTATAACCAAATTAGCTATACAGAACTATTTCGTACTTTTATTTTACTTTGCACTGTTCCGTTTATATACATTTATACGACGTCTTAAACCCCAGATCCTAGTCATCTTGGCACAATACGGCGTGTTCAACACTTGCTGGGACCGACTGTGGAACAGAGTGTTACACAAGTACACACCTCCGCCGACCAACAAGATCGATAGCTACGTGCAGGCGGAGCAGGAATATGTCGACAAGGTCATCAAGCAATGTGAGTATCTACCTCTATAACTATAAGGCTCAATACGGCGTGTTCAACACTTGCTGGGACCGACTGGAACAGAGTGTTAGCAACCAAAAACAACAACCCCCCTTTTTAGGACATATAGTTTACCTCAGTGTTTTCCTTCACCTTTCAGTAAATGACTCGTAAAAATACTACAACCATAAATTACGAATTCTTCACCAGTAAGATTTAAACACTCGTCTCAATATAAAGAGTCTTTTAATAGCTTAATATGTATTGCTATAACTATAACACTTCGGCGTGTTAAATTATTAACTATAATGTATTATTTTGCAGCTAAAAGCGAGATCAGCGACGCCATGCTCGTACACAATCTACACAAGAACTACCCCAAGTGTTTCCGGGGGAGCGTCAACGCGGTCAAAGGGATCAGCTTTTCCGTCAAAAAAGGTAACAATTTTTTACAAATAGGTTTGATTTGCTCCAGGAATTAGGATACTGTGGGACACAATTTTAATGGCCAGTTGAGGTGCTACTGTTTTTTGTGTAATAAATACAAGATGACCTTAATTTATGCTGCCAAATTCATACTGGAGGCTTTGTAAGTGGATCAGTATTACGGATCAATATTTTTTTGTACACGCGCTAGGCTGGTGGGTTGGTGAGTGCTGTTTCGAAACCTTCGCACCAGTTACGCCGCAGCCCGTCACCAGTCTGTTCTTTTACAAGGACCGGGAAGTTAGGATGGATATACCGCCATCCATCGGTCCCAGGCAATGGTGGGCCACCTGGTTGTGCCTGTCTGCGAGCTATTCTCTTACTCTCCCCCGAATAACTTCAGTGGCTGTTTGCGAGTATGATGGTGGTACCTCCACAGTCGAGCCCGGCATCAGCTCTACCACCTCAACAGCGCTTGCGGTCACACTATAGCAAACACAGAATTTCCTGTTTAGTCTGAAGTGGATCACCTCGATTACCTATAATTTCTGTTTCTTAAGAATAAGGCGTGAAATCACATAACGCCCTCGTGAGCGTTCAGTATGTGCCTTACAAGCTGGTTAGATCAAATATTTAGAAAAATATTCAATGGACAAGTATGGTGGCAAAATTTAACGGTCTGGATAAGTACCTCGGTGGCGCAATTAGTAGCGCGCTTGTCTTGATAACAAGAGGTCGCAGGATCGAATCCTAGCCCGAGGAAATTTTTCAAATTCTTGCCTTTAATTTTGTTTCTCATTTATCTTTTCTAGTTTTTAATGCACTGTAATATTACTATAACATCGTCGCCCTGTCCAGGTGAATGCTTCGGTCTGCTGGGAGTGAACGGCGCGGGCAAGTCGACAACGTTCAAGATGATGACGGGCGAGGAGCGGCCCACGCGCGGCGACGTCTTCGCCAACGGGTACTTCCTGGGCAACGAGAAGTTCAAGGTACTCGATATGGGTATCGAATCAGTAAGTTGAAGTGGCAGTGGGCAGGCCATATTTGTCGCCGAGATGATGGCCGTTGGGGCCGAAAGGCGTTAGAGTTGAGACCACGTACAGCAAAGCGTAGCGTAGGCCGACCTCGTGCCCGCTGGACCGACGATCTGAAGGACGTTGCGGGGGGCGGCTG
This sequence comes from Ypsolopha scabrella, assembly GCA_910592155.1. Taxonomy (NCBI): domain Eukaryota; kingdom Metazoa; phylum Arthropoda; class Insecta; order Lepidoptera; family Ypsolophidae; genus Ypsolopha; species Ypsolopha scabrella. The sequence continues at coordinate 4,266,205 of OU342978.1, forward strand.
GAAGAGGAGGACGGAGGACCGCCAAGAGTGGCGAAATTCGGGAAAGGCTTATGTCCAGCAGTGGACGAAGACAAGCTGTTGGATGGATGGATTAATACCTACCCATATTCAGTAATAAAGATTCAAGATTTATTTTATAGTTCAATCGGATATACAAGGTGTTCAGATGATCTTGATGATGGGGAAGCCGGAAACTGGTGATAGTACTTGGCATTGTAAAAGACTCGCCGTAAAAAATGTTTCTTACCTTTTTGTCGAATAGTTACTGGTATGTACGAGTGAAATACAAGTTTATAAGGTCATACACCTACAATTCAAAGTGAAAAAGTTTCAAGAGATGATAAAGGAGGCCTAAAAACAACTTTCAACATAAAAAAATTTTTTCGGCTTTTTGTAGAAATTTTGGTCAGCTAATTCATAGACGAAATATTAAGTCTATGCTGATTGAACCACTTTGTACTGGGAAGTGAAAAAATTATGTGAACAAAAATTGTTTTCTATTGGATTGTGATTGATCGGTTAACGATACAAGATCTGTCCTAGAATTATGTTAACTTTTTATTGTAAGACCTTGTATATTAGGTAACACCTCTGACTGGCTTTGACACCTCCACGAGTGGCAGTGTCGTGACTATGTATACGATTCCATATGAGCATCCAGTTTAGAGCCGCTTGTTCCTGTTGCAGTACATCTGGACGCTGGGCTACTGCCCTCAGTTCTTCGGGCTGGACCAGTTCCTGACGGGCCGCGAGAACCTCACGCTCATGCTCACCCTCAGGGGGCTCAACGCTGACGATGTACACAAGGAGGTCAAGCAGTGGATCTCCGTTGTTGGTGAGACTCTGCGTTCATACTTGATATGGAGCATTCCGTTAGATAAACAGTTCAATAAAAGCTGTATGTTTCAAAAGCAGGCCGGGAAAACGTTACTAATATGTTAGCGTCAAAAGAAAACTATACGTATCGCTCTCCATACACTTCTTTACCGCTTACGCTTCTTACCGCGGTTCATAGTATATTGTCTCCGTACTGCTAAGTACTTTTTTTATTTCCACATATTACATTTTATACAATTTGGGTGCTAGTAGCACTAAAAAACTCAAAGGCTGTCCGAGATATCATGATATGGGTGACAGTTCATAATTTTCCGTTTCACCTATACTACTACTCACACCATACTGACACCTATTCTGTGTGGCACACACCTAAATTTAGAGCGCCCTAAAAAGTCACAATTTTGGGACACTCCTTAGCAAATTGGTATTCTGAGTAGCAACCAGCCCTAAATTTAAGTCACTGTTTAGAGGTTCATAAGATGCTCTAAGTTGAATTCACAGAAGAAATTATTGATGAAAATTTTTTTGTATCTGTGGTCGACTAGAGCTGAACTTTCATCGATAATTACCGGTTTATGAATAAAAAATCCTTTTGGCTTACAAATGTTTAGTTTAAATAATTTTTAACTATGAAAACAATAATAATTAACGTATATGTGGCTAATTATTAATAAAAATTCCAATTTGGAGTTGTTCTTTTAAAATTTTACAATTTATCATAATGATTGTAGACCCAGGCTAGTAAAATAAAAAAACAAAAGTCATACATTCTCTTTGGTCACAAGTTTTTGGATTTAGAGGTTATTTACCTTAGATAAATTTTTATTCCAAATCTGTTAATGTATTACATAATTTCGAATGAAAATTCACTAATCTTACCGAGCAGAACAAAAGATACGGGAATGATCGTCAGCTGTAAAGATTAATGGTACCGAAAACAAACAACAAACCAACAAAGTACTTATAGCTTAAACAGACTAAATATAACACCTCTTCACTACAAGTGTGACTGACAATCCCTATGTATAGGGTGCTTAAACGAGGAAGACACAGTGGAACATGTGCTGCTTCACTGTGCTGAGACATAAAGCAGGGATCGCAACAAGGTCCACCTCACCTTTCTGTGCCAGATTTTGGGTCAGCAAGCAGAAGCCGTCCAGCTCTATTTCAAGGAGATGTCCTCGCAGGGCTAGCCTACTACTACGAATTTAGAAGAATATCTAAGATTACAAATTAGCCTACCGCTTTGTTTATGTAATATACCATTAAAAATGTTAAAACAAAACTAAAATTTATAATAAACACAAAAATCCTTCATGGTGTTTCTATTTCCTTAAGTAGGACCATGGCTAGCAACAATAGTAGTGAGATGATGGGTCTAATTATTTTGGTGCTTGTAATAAAGTTATACTTACACTTTGGTCGGGGGAGTTGTATCGAAGAGTATCGCTTACCTACATCTATCCTACCCCTGCACCCACCCCGCAAATGATACCTCAGAAGAAGTAGAGACTGTTGTTTTGTGCTGAAGGACTTTCAGATTTATGAATTATCGTTTTGAGGTGCCTTACATATTAATTAGGTATATTTTTTTTCCTGAACTTCAGTAAGATATTAAATTTTCATTTAAAACGATTCATGTTGTTTTTGAATTCAATATTAAATTTGTTACCTTGTAAGCATCTTTTATATTTATAAGGCAGGCATAGCCATGGGCACATCTAGTAAATATTAAACTTGTAAAATTGTACCCGTCTAGGTATTTTTGTATTTAAAGCAAATATAATAATTAATGATTTGTTGTAAATAGCACTCTCAATGCTCAATTGGTTTGCTCTCAGAATTTCCTTAGAGAGCTAAGCTCAACGCTGTATTTCTTCAAATAAAGCAAGGGGTTGGGAGATCAACACTATACCTCTTTAATAATATTAGTTTATTTTTGTGTCATACTATTTACTAACTTTGCAGCATTATTGGCTTACCAGTAGGACTAAAACATATATAGGTAGTCCTATGCGGGACACTCTATATCTATACCCAGGTAGCGTTCCAAATCACTTTTTCAAGATTAAAATATTGCTCGCTGTCAGATAAAAGTAGCTTGATGCTGGTTCCAGAACCTAAAAGAAGATGTTTTGGAACCAGCATCGAGCTACTTTTGTCTGACAGCGAGCAATATTTTAATCTTGAAAAGTGATTTGGAACGCTACCCTATTTGGCATTTGTGCCCCCCCAAAAATAAATCCTGGATCCGCCCTTGAATGCTTGGTATAGGTACCTAACCTTTTAAGAATAAGTAACAAATAAAAGTCATCATTTTGTAAAATAAAATTTTAATACTAAGTAAATCTGGAAACTTTCCCTTTTGTATTACCTACCTTCCTATTTACTGCTGCTGATTGATCAAAACATGAAAAAAGCAATAGTACAAACAAAATTCACTTGAAATCATAGCAGTGTTTTCACACATATTTCAGCTTAACTGCTGGATTATGAAATTAGGTAAGGTACTAGAACACACCTGTGATTATTCAGTTCCACCTAGAAACCAAATAAAAGTTACTAATATTGGGAAAAAGGTGGAAAAAACTCGCATTTATACTTAGTAATATTTTAGAGCGCACCTAAATAGGTGTGCCCTAAAATTCTCTAAAAATCTCTAAAATTAGAGCTGTCAAACTCTAAATTGTTGCTTCAGAATACCAAAAAACCTAAGTTGAATGCTTTAGAGCTGTCATCGTAAATGTGTCGTAAATTTAGTAACAATCTTAATTTGACGTTCGTAAAAGCCAGCTTCAGAATACCAAAAAACCTAAGTTGAATGCTTTAGAGCTGTCATCGTAAAAGTGTCGTAAATTTAGTAACAATCTTAATTTGACGTTCGTAAACGCCAGCTTCAGAATACCAAAAAATGTTAGGTCACTAACTCATTTTTGAGCACTTTTTATAAACGTCAGATTAGGACATGTTGCTTCAGAATAGGTCTCACTACATACACCCAGGTACAAAAGAAAATAATAGGTTTTAGAAATAATGTAAATAATTATTGCAAAAATACAATAAATAATGCCTCTATAAATCGGAACAAAACTCTCAGTGTATTCGTTAAATTTAACGAAGAAAAGATTCAGTCAATAATAATGTGTTTTTGCTACGTGATGTGTGAATCGGAACGCTAACCCATTGGTACTGACACTACATAATCGAAAATATATCGATGAATCGGTGCGGCCATCATATAGGATCGCGTCAGTATGAGTACATCTTGTATGCGGTTTGTGTTTTCGTTGGGGTTGCTTTACGTGCTATTTGTTTTGACGTTTGTTACAGTTTTTGTTGATTTTTTGTTTTGTTAGTGGTGAAATTCAGAGATAAACAAATAAATTCTTTGAACCCTCAAGCCATGGAGTTATTGGTTCGTTTAATTTAATTAATTTAGTAATTAACAAAAAATGGTCTGGATAATCAAAGATCAATCAAATAAAAAATCTATTTGATTGCCACTGTTAACTTTCTCGATACAAAAAAAAATCGATTATATTTCGTTAGGGTACATCACTGTAACTGTCAACTTTGAACAGCCACCCATATCATGATATCTCGTACAGCCTATAGGATCCGGTAACCAGTGTGCAATAGTGTGCATTATAAGAATAAAACATGCAATTTATATGATGAAATGCCAAAACAACTCTCATCTACTATCTTAAGATGGCTTTTAAAATAAATAAGATTTAAAAAAAAACTCTCATCTGCTACCCACCAACCAGGTCTAGAGAAGTACGCGGACCGCAAGGTGTCAGCGTACAGCGGCGGCTGCGTGCGTCGACTAGCGGCCGCCGCCGGCATCTCCCGCGGCGCACCGCTCTCGCTGCTGGACGAGCCGACCTCCGGCGTGGACCCCAGCGCGCGGCGGAAGGTGTGGCAGGCGCTGCGCAGGGGGCTCGGCAACAACCGGTCCATCGTCATCACCAGCCACAGGTGGGCTCTACACGGAACATGTTAAATGTGATGTTGGGATTTATTCGTACAAGGATAAACATCATAGACTGTTTCAGACACGTTATAATAAATAAAAATATATCATTATGTTTAGTATGTCTGTCTATTGTTGGAAAAAGGATTAATAAGGTCGTTAAGATAATATCTTTTACAAAATCTAAACCGTGTAGTAAAAAACCTAATACGATAAAGTGTACAATGTGTTGATTAGTTTATAGAATGAAGAATCCGAGGTATTGAAGAAGGCGTCAGCTCTTCAAAATGTTGCTAAGGAAATAAAAAGATCCATGCCTTTTGCAGTATGGATGAGATGGAAGCGCTGTGCCACCGCATAGCAATAATGAACAGCGGCGTGATAGTGGCGCTCGGCACGGTGTCGGCGCTGCGAGCGGCGCACGCGGCGGGTCACGCGGTCATGATCAAACTGAGGCCGATGGAGGGACAGTCGGGTAAGGGACTACCTCTCTGACCTCACTGCTATATAATAATTTTGTACTTTTTGTTATGTAATATTTTTGTTAATAATGTATACCCTTAGGGGCTGTCCAAACTGTCCATATATTACGTCATCGATTTTTGACGATTTTCGACCCCGATACCGATTTCGACACCGATATAGGTGGTAGATCTGGTGCCGGGCTCGACTGTGGAGGTACCACCATCTTACTCGCAAACCCCTCGGGGAGAGTAAGAGAACAGCTCTCAGGCAAAACCAGGCGGCCCACCATTGCCTGGGACCGATGGATGGCGGTAATTGCCGGGGCTTATATAAAACAGACTGGTGACGGGCAGCGGTGTCACCAACCCACCCGCTCCCCGCGCGATTCCCTTTGTCATCATCCCCGCGTGGACGCGGGCGTAGACTGACTTATCCGGTTCTATTTCAAATATATGAACGGCCCCTTATCACTTATGTGTTAGTTGCTTTTACCCTCTTTATTCTAATTGTCTATCGCAGTCTATATCGCGTAGGTCGGATGGAATGCAGTATGAAACATGGATATTAGTAAAATGCTGACAACTTGTTACAGCGCTGAGCTCTGCGGCGGACGCGCAGCGACTGAAGGGCAACATGCACGACACGTTCAACTGTACACTCAAGGACGAACACAAGGTAACACACACACACACACACACACACACACACACACACCACACACAATTATATATACTAAGGTTCCGTTTCGAAAAGTAGTGCGAATTTCACCCTAGAGCGTTCAAAAATTTACATGAGTTAAACCTAGGGTAAACAAATTGTTACCTGACAGTTGTACGAAAGTGTTTTGAAACGCTTCCGAGTAATGCGAAAATCACACTGGGCCACCTGATTGGTGCAACCAGATTTTTCTTTCTCTTTCTCCTATATAGATCTATCTTTTTCTAATAAACGAGTGAAATTTCGCACTATGATTGCATGTTTTGAAACGCTTCCTAATATTAAAGTTGTAAAAAAGTCATACCAGTACAGTGGAGACCGCATCAAGTTAGACACTTCGGACTTTGTACCTATCTTATATTCTTCTTTATAGGTGCTAATTTCGTACTGCAAGTGTATAGCTTGATGTGTTCTCCACTGTACATAAAATATTTGTGCAAAATTTTTAAATGAATGGGTGAAGTATTACCATCATCGTAATGACGTCGGTCCACATGCAAGCTGTAAGGGGTGCTAAAAATAATAATCGCCAATCCCAAAACTGTCCATAATATCATTACAATTTTTTTTTTCTTATTTTATTATTTTCATTTTTATCTTATCTTTCACTTCATGTATTATTTGTTTCCAAAGACAATGCTGCACTACCACATAAACGAGACGATGCCGTACAGCCAGCTGTTCTCCAAGATGGAGCATCTCAAGAACTCTCTGTCCATCGTGGAGGACTACTCCGTCACAGAAACCACTCTCGAGGAGGTCTTCCTGTCTCTAGCGAAGGAGCCCTCCCTGCGCTCTATAGAACCCGTGTAGTCAAAGCTAGTGAGTTACTTAAATTTAAGAAAGTGTGCTATTCCGTCTGATTTTATGGAAAATGTATATTCCGGAAAGGAAAGCAAATACATTCCAAATTGTAGCTTCAGTATTATTTGGACCATAGGGCAAGTAGCTATTCTGATCTCCTAAAGGTGAAATTCGCATGGAAATCTTAGCCAGTGTTCGTTTTCTCGAAAAATACCTGAATCATTAAATTGTGAGAGCCCTAAACATTGCACTTGCATTTGGAAACTTATTAGAGAGTGAATACGAGTCAAAGTAAAGAGATTTTAGCACGTGAAAATCGGAACCAGAAGCAGTTAAAGGTGTATTTTTGGTTGTCTATACGCGACCGGATGTAATGGATGCATAGAAAGCGTTCGGGAATATACGACTTGCCGAAGTGTGGCGAACATGCGTACGCGCATTAGTACATGTTTGATCCAGCCACATTCATACTGGCGACTCCAGTGTTGAAATTCAAGTCTCAGTTGCCCTTTCTGCAAAATTCCAAAACATTTTAAAACTTAATTTAGCCCAACCTCGAGTCAATTAGTATGGGAACGTTTTGAGTTTAATAGGGCCATTGAAGCTGGGTATCAATTGATAATTCAGTCTAGTATGAATTTTGATGTAAAATTCGAACTCACTATTATGTTTTTGAGAGGCTATGTAAAAATGTATGAATGCTTTGTTTTTGTGTATCTCATGAAGTACACGGAAAATTGAAATAAATTTTTGGTACTTACCTATATGCATTTTGCCTATGCCGGGTGTAAATAGTGTGCGACCTTTAAATAAAACCACATACTCTACTGATCATACTAAACAACTTTCTGAAGAAAAATACCCGCGCAAATGTTCAGGGAAGAAAATATTCAACTGCAACCGACAAGCTTTATTTCATAGGAAGAAGGTATATTTTAGAACGCTCACTGTAACAACTGTTTTACGCTTCCGTAACTGTTTCGTCTTCACGCTGTTTCAAAAAACGCCCGTATGTCGGGGTGTTAGAGTTCACGCATTTTTGGTTAAAACTCAAATATTTCCTAAATTAATAGTTATCACGGGTATGTTTCTTGGGAAAAGTGGTTCAGTATGTTTCATAGAATATGTGGTTTCATTTAATGGTAGCACTCTATTTACACCCGGTATATAATCTAGGGTTTTGTTTTTGGAAAACACATTTGAATAAATTTTCGTCGATAGAAATAATTATTGAAATGGCGTCCTCAAACGCACTTTTTCTCCTCGTTTGACGAATAGGGATCATGTACAGAACTCAAAAATATTTTATTAGATTGGTTTTAAGTATATCTATTATATTTGATTTTGGAAAATCTGTTAGCTGTTTTAGATTTTTTAATAAAATTAAAAAACATACTTTTTTCTCTTTTGCGCTGAATGCGCCCCTCTCGCACTGCACATATTTTCGCTTGGAGTGAGAGTGGCAAAAAAAAAATTCACATCGCCTCTCATATCTCTGGTAGTCTCTTTCAAAGGCAGGCGGAAAACGATAGTATTATGTAAAAACGATACGTATCGCTCTCAGTGGCGGCTGGTGCCTCAGAGAACCGGTGGTGCACTGCATGGTTTTATTGAATATTTAAAAAAATAGATCAAATAAAATGCCGATTTAAGGAAACATAAATTTTATTTACCTATATTCCGTCCAAATCGTTTCTCCGCCGAAAATAACACAGGGAAAGCAAAAAAAACATCTAGTCTCTCACATACACATAACCATCTCTACATTTCACTTTTGAACGTTCTCGTGAACGATTTATTTTTTGTTTTTTATTCCTGTTTTGGCCGGGGCGGTCCAGCAGATTTAATGTTGAATTTGTTTTCATAAGTCATGTTGGTTTTATATAGTCAATATTGCAATTTACACTCATTATTATCACTTTTTCCAATCTTTAGTTTACTTTTTTAGATAATTATAGTACATACATACATAAATAAACAATTACTCCTCCGCAAGCGCGCGCAAAAAGTGACGAACTGACGACAAGAACATCGTGCGTAGGTCAAGGCCTCGGGGTAACGCGAGTGAACTACTCGTTTCGCTTCGTATTCTTTCGGCAATTTCCGGTCGCGTGCGGCGCACGAATCTAACCTAAAACTGCCATACATTTTGTACTACGCATCTTCTGTCTCACGCGCCGGGCTGTTTACACCGTGTTTCATAGAAGTTGTATGAGCTCGCGGCGTGCGTTTTCCCGAGCGCACGGGGCACGGGGCCGATTTTGTTCACGCAAAAATAAGATTTAATTCCTTTGCAGTAGAAATCAAAACAGGACAGTTTGTTTTTATTTACCTCGTAATAACAAAATGTGTATATGTGTGTATGTACTATAATCAGGTATTTAATTTCCGTATATGGCAGTATGGATGGATGGGTAATGATAGGTATAGAACGTTATTGTGAAAGTTTAATTTATTAGATAGGTGGTATATGTAGCATAGATTTGGTAGTGCGGCGCACGGGCGCACTTAAGGTGCAGCCGCCACTGATCGCTCTACTTTTTTTATCGCTTGCGCTTTTTACCGCGTTTCATAGTACAACGTCTCCATACTATGTATTATGAAACGTGGTAAGAAGCGTAAGCGATAAGGAAGTGTATAGAGAGCGATACGTATCGTTTTCTTTTGACGTTAATATAATACTTCGGGTCATTGACCGATTTTCCGGCTGCCAAAAAGACAGACTTCATATGCAATGGATAAGGGAGAAAGTTCTTACAACCGACACAAATGATGCAAAACAAAAAGTACTGAAAGCCAAAAAGAATTTGTGTTTATTTGTTACTCCATCATGCTCAGTAATTCAACAGATCGCGATGAAACTTCTACAGCGAAATGGGTTATGATATGACCACAGACATAGCAGACCAAACCTAAGGATTAAAAAATGAAGCTACGTGGTACAAAGAAACGTATAAAAATGGGTTGTTTTGGCCGGCTTATGCTTGAAACATATTTGTTACTTTAAAACTAATCTCTCGTTTATATTTTGTTTGGAAACAAGCAATATTTTATTTAACTCACTGAGCTAAAATTGCTTCACGTCGACTCTATGCGTTTATTATTAATGTTAGGTCTGCTAGTAATTATACGTCTGTGGTTATGACCCGGGACAATATTGAGTTTCTTCTATCTGGAAATGATTTAGCGTTACGTTACTTTTACGTCTTAGTTACCAACTAGTACTTCAACCTACCTCCGGCTCAGGCCCAGCCCTGTGGGGCCAAATGTCAAGCTCGTCGTGATGTGATGCTGCTAGCAGACGGTTGCTCGGCCTTCTAAAATTACTTACTTCATGAAGAAAGACTCCGATGATTCTTTTGAAATTTCTTTTGATGATCTATTTTAGTTGTGATGGAACTGTAGAACTTTAGTCCCTAGAGCCTCTACCTTAGTAATACCATTTTGCCTTGATTGTTAACAGTGATAATACCTGGAAAAATGTTTTCAAAATTATAATCTAAAACAGGGGTCGGCAACCTTATGATATAGGAGGGCCACAAATGTTACCAGGGTGATCAGCGAGGGCCGCATCTCACCTTTGTATACAAATAATTTAGTTAGAATAAATAAAACGTATTACTCAATTTTGTATCATATTTATTGCAGTTTACAAATAATGATTAGTAAAAAACGAATGCGATTTTTGCGGCTACATTTGACTTGCTAGGTTTTATATGTTCGATTGCATTTTAGATTTGGAAATGCGCAGTATCGCTTCTAAAAAATATGCTTGCTTTTTCTATAGTTCAGAATGGAAAATGTTTGCTCACACAAAGACTGATTGAGTGAGGCGCTAGAACTTGTTGCGAACCTTTCGGGCCGCACCGAAGTGATTCACGGGCCGCATGCGGCCCGCGGGCCGCCGTTTGCCGACCCCTGATCTAAAACATAAAATCCTTAGAACACTCATGTTCCGAATCAAAGTCAAATTTTACACCGCGATGCGAAAAACCTTGCAATCACCTTTTTGAGCTGTCGAAGCATTTTACTTTACATTTAAACAATTATTAATTAAAATTCCCCTCAAAAATACCAGCAGCTTTAAGAACTTGTTGCGGTCAGCGCTAAAGCAGTATATTTTTATCGCACGCATGTAACATGTTAACAATATTACATTAAAAAAACCTTGAAAATGCTTAAAAGCGAAACCGGTTGGGTGTATTGAAATATACATACATATATATAATAATGTTATGGACAAGTATATGTGTCTTATTTAAGTAAAGATCTAAAGCAGTGGCTTATTTTTATGACTATAGCGCTGACCGCCTCATTTATGCCAATCTTTGGTATGTGACAAAGGGAAAGCATTAAATTAACAGCATCAGGCTTTTGTGATACTCGAGATACAAATCCTGGCCAGCTATTATTGCAGGTGTTAGTTCGGCTGCCGCAGTAGCTAATTTTAAAAGATATTTCGGCCCACTTTGGGCCCGGCATCAGTCAATAAAAGTGGGCCGTAATATATTTCGAAAATTAACATATTTTTATTGATTACAAGTACCTTAAAATATTAAAACAACCTAAAAGCTTTATACCGGGTGTAAATAGACTGCTACCATTAAATGAAACCACATATTCTACCGATCCTACTGAACCACTTTTCCCGAGAATCATACCCGCGGACACCCTTAGTTTAGGAAATAATTGAGTTCCAAACAAAAATGCGTGAACCCTAACGCACCGAGATACGGGGTAGTTTAGAGAGAGCATCGGCCGTGAAATATGTGGTTTCATTTAATGGTAGCAGTCTATTTACACCCGGTATAGCCAAATATATATATTTATTTTAATTTTAAAAGAGGGACGAAAGAAGGTGCTCTCAGCACCTCTTACATGAAGGACCATATCGAGCTCGATAGCGCTTGATACAGTGCTCTGTCTTTCTCTGTTGATCTACCTAAAGAAGGACACACGTATTTCGCAGCTCGATATGGCCTTCCATGCTAGGTACCCAGGAGACTGTCTAGCCGGCCACGAACTTTACACCTGCAAAGTTATTTGGGAACAATTGTGAGCACAAAATATCTTGGACGTTGTGGTTTTTATTCGGCTTCAGTACTTTATTGAGATGCGGGCCCAGCTTGATATTTGGGAGGAGGGCCATCAGCCAATTTGGGCAATTCCATTGAAATGCCACATAAAGAGCTAAAAATTAAATTATCTACATGGGCACGATTCGGTCTGCAAACACAGTTTTTTAAATTTAAGTATGGCAACATACACAAAAAGAAACGTTTCTTTTTCGACCTGTCAGAGCGGGAGATGTGATGTTCGAAAATTGCTATGAAAGTCGTGAAAGTAAAATGAGTTCCAAGACCTATGTAACGTGAGTGACCAGAAATTAATTATGCAAAAAAATAAAAACTGCATGGAGGGCAATAAATTTATAATGAATAAACTTGTTAGGCATTAATAAAACCGCATTTAATTGAGGCATTTTTTTTACTTCAAACCGAACAGAGTTTTGCTTCAATTAATAGTAGTCTCAAAAGCTATGTCGCCGAATGTATCGTGAGTTACCAAAAGTTTTATCAATATAGAACCCAATAAAATGTGTCAAGCTTAAAGAAAATTACTCTAACACATTTATTGTTTATTCAAGAGTTAATATTTACATTAGGAGAATAAATTATAAAATCAAATTATTGACATATTATTAAAAGTATTTCGTAAAATCTTTACAGAGTTTTCCATACAAAATCAACCATAAGGGTTTATCCATGCACCCTCCCCCTTGCCCCGCACATTACTTCATTTCACTTTCTGTAATATCTTTTTTTTTAATACGAGTATAACATATACATAATCGAATTGTTCACGAAATTTTAGTAGTTGAACGCTATGAGCTTAATAATAGTATTGTGCCTCTATAAATAAGTACCCTCAACGCAATTCCGTGTTGTATAAATGATGCATTAGAAAGGCTCTTAAACCAGCTGGGTTTCATTGATTAAAACTTTAGTTTGATAGAACTATATTTATCATTTTTTGATGTTAAATTTCTCGAATTAGTGTATTTTAAAGTTATCATTTTTAATTGCGCTTTGTGTAAAGATCTTCGTATTTCACTCATTTTTTTTTATTCATCACGTCATTTTAATTTATTTTTTTCTTTAATGGATTGATATTATTAAAATTATGATATGAGTATTTTATTATGATATTTTTATACCAAAGTATTAGGTATTTTCTAGTAGATAAGAGTTTCTATAATTTTCATTTGTACACAAAAATTCATTGCTTTGTATTTGCTGTTGAATATTAATATTGTGTGAAACATTTATCTAACTTTTTCGTGGAAAGTCTGATGTTTTTTGAAAGTCGTAGGTAAAGGTCATATTTTGTATTTTAATATTTTGCATGTACTTACTTATTTAAAAGTGTATGATTGTTTTTGACAAGGATTGTAATTAAAATGTACTTGATACCGACCTATTTAAGTTTACTAAATAATACAGTTAAAACAATCTGTAAAGACTGCATTTACACAATAAACAATATGTATAATTTTGGTTGACTTTTATTTTATCTACATAAAACGTCACCCGCTCGGTGCAAAGTGCACAACTCAACTTTGTTTATGTAATTTTATGTATATTGTAAGTTTTTAAGGTCCTACAATAATAGTGAAAATAATTTTACGGTAGATCATGTATCGTTAACTGATCACAATAAAAAAGAAAAAAATTTTTTTTGATCAAGTAATTTTTGCACTTCCCAGTACAAAGTGGTTCAACCAGCTGACTCAGTTCCTATGGAAAGGTGGAAAAAAAAGTTCGCACGATAAAATTTATTTTCGTTGGAAAGAAGTCTATTAGGGATACTCAATCATCTCTTAAATTTTTTTCACTTTGAATTGTAGGACCTTATATTTTAAGTTTGCTAAAAATAAGTTGTGTATTTTGCACCGAGCGACTGATGTTTAACTAGCTTTGCTTTGCATTATGGATATTTAAACAGAATGCCATATACTAAAAGTATTCAAAACTGTATATGGAATTGGTTATTTATTATAGTATTGTACTGAAGTCATAACTATCATTTTTAGGATTTTTCACTGACGTGTATGCATTGGTCCGTTTTAACTCCAGAACCACTCAACGGATCTGGATGCGGTTTTTTTATTCTCATTATAGTAACTCTAGTCAACAGAAAAGTTAAAATGGGTGTTGATAAAATAACGCTCAAGCTGAGAACTAAAGGCGGGCAGAGCCGCTAGCAAAATCATACTACAAGCAGTGGCGTAGCTATCGTAGAGCCGGGTGGTGCAGTGCACCAGGGCCCCGGAGCTCAGGGGGCCCTCTAATCTAAGTATTGATCTCATCTGTACACTAAATATTTTATATTTTCATATGTGTTGGTGCTTATTTATTCCCATTATCTTTTATTAAACACATAGATTCTACCCCTCATAGAGACGATGTATGAATTTAGCCTACTAATGATAAGTTCAACTCACTTTATCCTATTCCTATCTATAATTTTGAAGGCTAATATAAGTTCAAGTTACGTGGAAAGAGGGGGTGAGGGTTCGATTCTTTCTCTATGCACCGGGCAAGCACGTATCCAGGGGGGTGGATAAAGTACGTTGGACGTAGGTTTTAATAAAAAAAGGTACGATAATTTGATACTTGATAATATTTTAGGGCAGTGATTACACAGGTTTCTTTCACAATTCACATTGTTGTTTACAATGAATGTCCCCCCCCCGAAACCAAAGTCTGGATACGTGCCTGGCACCGGGGCCCTTGTCCACCTAGCTACGCCACTGACTACAATAATAAATATGTAAATACGTATCAATAAGCATGTACGAAGCTTGGTAAACACTTATTGGAAATACTTTGTTATCATCGTGTTGACGATAGGTAATCTTAATGTCTCCGATGTGGTTGGGTAATAATTACAGACTTCAAAAATGAAACAAACACGTTGAAGTACAATTAGATTGTTTATTCACTATCCACATTCTACTTCCACTTTTAAGGCTACATCTAAAAATATTTTTTCACTTAAGTAATAAATAAATACTTTATTTCGTTAAACATAATTTCACAAACAGTAACATTGGTTTTGCAGAATTATGCAAAGGAATGATAATTATGTTATAAATTATATGACATCAATGGCCTCGAGAGCTAGATTGTGCAAAGTTGTTTGCTTAATTGTAAATAGATACGCATAGGTGTTTCACAAAAGCAAGTAGAAATGTATTATTAAGTAGATTATTCTATATGATTATATCCGTATTTACACATTCATGGGCGACACCAACGTCTACTCTCATAATATTCCATGACATGCAATTTTCATTAATTGCTTTTTAGTCTAGTACCTACGCAATAAGATAATACAGTAGAATCCGGATATGACGACGGTCAAGGGACCGGCGATATTACGTCGTACTAACCGGACGACGCACTAAACGACTAACAATTTAAGCGTTTTTATGTAAGAATTCAGATTAATTTCTATTTAAATAAAAAAATGTGTATCAGAATTAACAAAAAGTAAGTTTAATGATACAACATTGCATGTTTTACCTTTTTCCTCAATGGACTATTGATGAAATTACATAAAATATGTATGTACATAATGTTGTATGTATTTACGAACGCAGGAAGTCTGTAATTTTAGTTTGTTTGTGACTGATTTTTGTTCGATAGTAAGAACATCGTACGGGAGGTGGGGGGCGAAAGGGAATCGGGGCGGCGAGGTATTGTTTGTGCATAGGTATTGTAAACAAAACACTGCACGTCGTTCTAACCGGACGATTTATTATCAAAATAGGTCGCTATAAGCAGTTGGTCGCATAAACCGGAGTCGTACTATACGGATATGTTTTCATAGTAAGTCTATATGAAACCAACCTTGAGCTTGCGTTTTCGTCGCTAAGAACGGATAGACGTTATAAACGAAGTCTTTATATTCGGATTCTACTGTATCAGTTAAATATGTACCTAAATGTCTACTGTGCCACGAGGTGCTCTCGAACTTTGTACTTAAGATTGAAGAAGCCTTTGAGTTACACGTACAAATCTAACTAATTTGCTGAAACACCAATGTGTAGCCCTGACAATGGCACTAAAACAGTAAAACTTTTATTCAAATAAAATGTATGAATTATTCATTATACAATACATGATTTGCGTTATCTATCGACTAATTAACATTGAATATGCAATTTTACAGATTTTAGTCAGGTTGCTAAGATTAAATGCAATGTGTAGAAAATAACTCGAGCTTATGCACAAAATTAATAGGTTTTATTCTACATTTTGGGGTGTTTGTATTTTGCAGAGTTTTTTATTTTAACTACAATAAGTTGATAATAAGTAATAGACAATTGTTGGCATGTTTAATGATAAAAATGCATGAATAAATTAAATAAATAAATTGTTAACGAGTGCTTATGTTATTATAAGACATGGCTTATCATTTTATTACAATGATATTATTTGTATTACCGATTGGACATCACTGGTTTAATGGTCGCATAAACTAGTCTTGTTTAGTAATAAGTAGATATCACTCAACATAATTGCATTCTTAAAAACCTAGCTATATTTAACGAAGAAAATGTTTTACAGTTATAAATTTATAATAGAAAAAGTATGCTTTCACCATAGAAAAAGTATGCTTGCCATATCCAATGCAACAGGACTCATATAAAAGAATACCCTTAAGCATGGCATTAAATACATTATTAGTGTTGGTTTTTTTTCTAATGAAGACGCCATCGTAAATTTTCCCGCTAAAAGGTAAGTTTTACAAAAGTGATGTACAGTGGAGCCCACATCAAGCTATACACATTGAGTATAAGCTGACCTCTCATTGAAGTGGAAGCCTATACAATGAGAGGTCAGCTTATACTGAATTCGTTTAGCTTGATGTGGGCTCCACTGTACAACTGGCCGCACTCTTCTGGCCGCGCTCTCGACGAACGGGAGGTTTTTAACAAAACAATAGTCATTTCAACTCCTTATTTTGACAGCAAAGGAACTTGAGCTTTTGGAGAAAATATCACAAACACTTATAAAAGTTCAATCATTTTCATTTAACATTTTATATGACTTTTAAGTTGCATTTTTATGATTGATCTATTCACTTCCCTACTTTAATTCAAAAGCTAGAACTAGAACCCTCAGTGGGTAATCCCACGGAACATTAAATAGGTACGAGGTTAACCCCTTTTATACGCCCAATGCCCATGGTTGTACCTACGATTGTCCGTATACCATAATTCTCGGTACATACACGTATAAGTAGAACAGACATACATATACTCGCGCCTGTCTCCAGAGGGGTAGGCAGAGACTACAGATTCCCATCTGCTACGATCCTGACACACCTCTTTTGCTTCTACATCTATCAATCTAGTCATACAAGCTCTATTCCGGGTACTTTTTACTTTGCCCTTGTTCAGTATGTCTCCTATTTGGTCGCCATACGTCCTTCTAGGGCGGCCTAGGGATTCATCCCCTTCTTGGTGATGAGGATGCATAGTTTAGTTTTGGCATATTTAAAGGGGTTTATCCCGATACTGTCACTTTGTAAATTAATACACACTATATCTGCTACGAGCCACGTCCATAAATCTAGTCATACAAGCTCTATTCCGGGTACTTTTTACTTTGCCCTTGTTCAGTATGTCTCCTATTTGGTCGCCATACGTCCTTCTAGGGCGGCCTAGGGATTCATCCCCTTCTTGGTGATGAGGATGCATAGTTTAGTTTCTTCTCCATACCAAAATGCAGTGTAAATAAGAAAGCATTGCTGTTTGTTATCCGCTCAAGCGACAAATCGCTGGCGGATGTCGTTAATAAAATCTAGTCGTTAAGTTATCAAGATTTCGGGTATAGGTAATAGACAATATGAGACGGATTGACTAAGATACATTTTGTTCTTGTTACATAATTCCTGCAGTGTTATATTTTTTATGCCTTTACTTAAGAAGGTATAAGAAAATTGTATAGAATAAGCTTTTGTACCAATAATTACTGAAAAAAATGCAAAATTTAAATTTGTAAAATTGAAATTGAAAAAAGACACGTTTGCTAAGTTTTTTGCCCTTCTTCTTCGCAAGACTAATCGAATAGGCGAATGGTAAGGCATTATTTTTATTTATTTATATATATAATATGTTTATTCCTATATTTCTTTATTTTATGCAGTTTACCTTTTGTATGTATTTCCCGTATAATTAATAATCATAATCATGTCACCAATTAAATATAATATATGTCAAAACCTTACAAGTAACATTAATAAAATACAATTACAGAATAATTTGTACCTTAGTAGCGCAATACAGAATAAATTACATTGATTTAATGTCAAACATAAAAATGGTAATGGTAATATTTATATTAACATTGTGTGGTCAGCAGGTAGGAAGATAATCTACTCCTACCAACTAATTACTTTTAGTGCCATCTAAAAAGTCTTTAAGTGAGTAAAACGCCTGCTGGATAAGCCAACGCTTTAGCCTGGTTTTAAAAATGATCATGCTAGAGGACTGCAGTACGTCACCTGGAAGCAGGTTGTAAATTTTTGGACCTAAAACATGTGTCAACTTGCTAGATTTCATGAGTTTACGAGAAACACCTACAAGTTTTCCAGCATTACGTTCTCCGTTAAACGTTTTATAATTATTGATATTTTCACGCGCATACACCGCTATTTGAAATATCAACAGGGAAGGCAGCGTAAGTATTCCAAGGGACTGGAAATGGGGTTTCGCGGTGTCAAATCGACGAACTTGCATGATGGCTCGGACTGCGCGCTTTTGCATGCGGAACGCGCGTTCCCAGTCGGCGGCGCACGCCCACAGCTCGGCGCCGTACTGCAGTATCGAGTGCACGGTAACAAAATAGCAGGCCCGCACTACATCACGCGGAACTACGCGCGCCAGCCGCCACAGAGCGAAGCAAGCGCTCCCCAGCCGCTTACACAGTGAATCGATATGCCGTGCCCAGTTCAAACCCCTATCCAATACGAAACCAAGGAAGGTCGTGAAATCTACCTGCTCGATTCGTGTATTCCCAATTGCTACAGATAAAGGTTTCGGTTGTCCACTTAGCCAGAAATTTATAAAGTGGGTTTTTTTCAAATTTAGGACTAGTCCGTTACCTTTAAACCATTGTGATAGTTGGGCTGCAGTTTCATTGAGTTTAGACTCAAGCAAGTCAACAGATGATGCACATACTACGGCGGCAACATCGTCAGCATACATGAGTATCTCACAAGTGTCCATGGATTCAGGTAAGTCGTTCATTAGTAATGTAAAAAGTATATTAGAAACCGAGGATCCCTGAGCTACACCCATCGACGTGTTGAGAGGATCAGACTTGGTGCTTCCTCCGTCTCCTACCACGATTTGTGATCTATTGTGCATGAGGTCGGTAAAAAGAGCATGAGCCGGACCGTTTATGCCATAGTGACGGAGTTTAATGGATAGTGTTTGATGATCTGCTACATCAAAGGCCTTCGAGAGATCGCAGAATAAAACTGCAACATGCTGTTTGTTCTCGCGGGCTAACATGACGCGGCGGACGACGTCTCTTGCTATGGCGGTGGTGGAGCGACCTGGACGATACGCGTATTGCCTATCAGAAAGAGCGTTGGTCGCGACGAGGTGTTCGATGAGTCGCTCACTGAGACCGTTCTCATACACCTTGGCTACTGACGGTATTACGGCGACGGGTCTGTAGTCGTCAATAATTTCTACTTTACCCTTTCCCTTGAAGATGGGTGCTATTTTACTTTTCTTCAGACAGGTAGGGAATAAGCCGATTTTTGAGCACTGATTGAATAAATCTGCTAGGATAGGTGACAAGTGTGTAGCAGTCAAGTGTAGGAGCTCTGTAGAAATGCCGTATATGTCCTTCGTGGGTTTATTGGGAATCCGTTTAGTTATTATACGGTACACTTCGCCGGCACAAAAGGGACGAAGGTGCATCGAGCGGTCGGCTGGCGGGCGCGCGGCGTTTGTCAGTGTCGTGCGCACGAACGCTAGGTCAGCGGGCGGTGCGCCGCATGCGGCCGCGGCACCTACGAACCTCTGGTTCATGGCGTCGACAGCGGCCTTCCTACTGGGAAACGTGTTCCCGTCGGAGTCAACAGCTACGTCGGTAAAGCTTGTCGAGGATTTTACGCATTTTCCTCGTTCTCGGTTCACTACTTTCCACATAGCTTTGCATGCGTTTTTACTGTTGGATATTAAGCCAGTGAAATAATTCGCTTTTCCAGTTTTTACGAGATTATCGTACGTTACGTTTAATTTTTCGATCGCTGCCGCAATATCTTTATTTTGTGGGTATTTTTGTCCTACTTCCGTTATATCGAATAATAACGATTTGAAATTAAGAATCTCGCTCGTTACCCAAGAAGATTTCTTTTTGTCGTTTAGTAATTTAACGGGAAAACAGGCTTCGTAACAATTGGAGATCACGGTCAGCACTGACAATGCCATACTCTCAACAGATTTATTGTTACGTTTGCGGACGGTAGCCCAGTCAATACTCAGTAACGCTGCTACAAAGTTAGCACGGTTCATGTCAGAGTTGATACGGCCGTACCGGGGAGAAGGCGCCGCCGTGCTCAGCTGACACTGCACCTCACAGCGGATGCCGCGATGGTCGCTGATGTTAGTACACACTGGGACTGCGCTGACGGAGTGACGAGGTACGTTAGTGTATACGTGATCTAAGCTAGTTGACGACTTGTGAGTAACACGAGTCGGGAAGTTTACTAGATTTATCAAATCATATAGTGATAATAAATCGCAAAGTTGTCTTTTTTCAGAATTAGGAACACCTATGCAATCAATATTAAAATCACCAACAATAATACATTGTAAGTCGTCTTCACTAATTTTATCAAGCAGGCGTTCTAAAAACATTAAGTAATCTAATGCTCTCACTTGATTAGTGCGATAAATGCACACAATACTCAGATTATAATCTATCAAATTGACGGCAGATATCTCGCAATACCACTTCTCAGATAACAACGTCAACTCCTTATTCTCTACACATTTAATGTTATCTTTAACATACAGACAAGATCCCCCATGTTCTTTGGAATCTCTGCAATAACTAGATATTAAGGTAAAGTCATGGATATCAATACATTTAATATCATCAGTCGTGAGCCAGTGCTCAGTTAGGCCTAGTACGTCACAAGTTAACTCACTCTGTAGAAGAACTTCAAGTTTCTGAGTTTTACCGTCTAAAGGGCATATGTTTTGGTGACAAATTTTTAATGAATGCGATGAAGTTACTGTTTGTTTACATACGCGGGTCGGCCGTCTTCGGTGGTGAGTAGCGGGAACGCGCGGGGCAGGGAAACCGGTCTGGCCGCAGGGTGCGCGTGCAACCGGTGACGGCGCTGGAATCTCGGTGGTACACGGATCGGCGGCAGTCACATTTAGATTTTCGTGTGAATTGGATGATATTACATTTCCATTCGTAAAATGCACGTCGACTTCGGAAATAGGATGTGGTGTTGTAGTGCAGATAATGTTAATGGCCCCGCTGTACGCGGGGACGTACGGGAAACCAATCTACAAACCTTACTCCAGACGGCCATATCGCGGGATCAGTTAATGTGCCGAACTGTGATACAGGGATGCCGATAAGGAAAGAGGCATGCCTTTGTGTTTTTATGTCGCGTTTTTCTACTATGTATTCTTTAGACTCGTAGATACTGTTAAGGAATTTAAGCACTACATCTGACGTCGTGTCTGGCTTAAATGACCAGGCTTGAATGTACCTGAGCTGCTCGACAGTTTGGATATTAGCGTCAAGTTTGCCAGTTCCAACAATAACTTGTCGTCGTTGACGGCTTTGACGAGATTGTCGCGAGTGTTTTGACCGAACAGTAGTCCATCCATTATTCTCATCTCCTATTCCATCTGACGTTTTTGGAAGAGTGTAGTCACGCGAGGGTTGAGGCGTTGGCAGCTGCGGCAGGGGGAGCGTGCTGCTGGGGCTGGTGGTCTGGTGGCTGGTAGCATCCCTGTCACTGTCAGTGCTACACGCTACGTCAGGTGTTGAAGTGTCATGTTGAGGTTGTTGTTGGGCCAATCCCAGTTCGGGGTAATTGATATCGGACGACGTCGGCTCAGTAGTAATACCGAGGGTCTCGTCGGGCGTCTTTTGGTTGCTAATCGTCGTCGGTATCAGCTGGACTGCTGCAGGGTTAGACTGACTGCCAATCGACGGCTTGAGAATTTGTTTGACCGGCGCGGGCGCACGCGCTGTATTGGTAGATAACCGTTGTTGTGCCTGTGTGTGTGTTGAAGCATTCGCATGTCCTGCTCGTTTGATTCGTCGTTCCTCTCTCGCATCTGGTCTCGTCACAGCAGCGAACGATTTGCTGGCGCTTCCATTGGATAAGCGTGACCGTGCGTCGGGCTTCTCAGACATGATTGGAGGCTTTGAGGTCACGTGTCCTGGTCCGGTTTGTGTTTTACCGGTATTTTCGTCAGATATTTTGCACTCCAGAGCCTGAACAAGGCGTATTAAACTTGAAATTTTCTCTTCAAGAGGCGTAATTGCACTTCTCACTATCTTACTTCTTAATACTTGCGATTGTCGGCACTTTGTGAAACTTCGATAACAACATGGTGAACAAAACACTTGTACTCGTTTCACAATACTGTAGTATGTTAATCCCAACGGGTTTCGGTATGACACCATTATCAAGGGTTTTAATAACTAATTACTAACACATTTTAATTGAACATTGGTTCGACGTGCAAACAATGAAATATGTCGTTAATCAATTGCACGTCGAACCAATGTACAATTAAAATGTGTTAGTAATTAGTTATTAAAACCCTTGATAATGGTGTCATACCGAAACCCGTTGGGATCAACATACTACAGTATTGTGAAACGAGTATGTACAAGTGTTCTGTTCATCATGTTGTATGTCCCGTATTTTTTTTTTCATATTCTATTGTTTTTGTAAATATTAACTTTGACCTGTAGAAAGTATACTTTATGTATCTATTTAACAAAATAAATATTTTGATTTGATTTGATGCGGTGTGCTATTTTCTCCCCTTTATTTATCTATCCTACCGATTCTCGTGCAATCCAGAGGCATTAAACACTTTCTTGATTTCATCAAACACTTGCTCGCGAGAAGTCTCAGCATTGATATTGCGCACGAGACCCCGTTTCTCATAGTGTTGTACAACAGGCAAGGTGTCGTTTACATACGTATCGAACCTCTTTTTGAGACTGGCGAGGTTATCGTCCGAGCGGCCGCTGCCTGCGGCGGCTCTTCCCAACACCCTCTGTGTGCACACCTCTTCCGAGGCATTCAAGAACAGTATAAATAGAAGTACGGTTTTTACTGACACTATGCGGCTCCAGGTCCCCACGTTCTCCTTACTCCGAGGGAAGCCGTCGATGAGGAAGCGCGTTTTTTCAGACATCTGCATCGCGTTGTCGAGTAGCGAGCAGGTAACCTCGGAGGGGACAATCTGGCCGTTGCGAATACTGTCTTCAATAAGCTCGCCGAACTCGGAGCCAGGTCTCTGCCTCTCCTCGCGCAGTAAATTTCCAGCAGACAAGTGCACGAAGTCATACTCTTCGGAGATCAACGAGCATTGTGTTCCCTTGCCGGAACCGGGCGGTCCGAGAACAAACACTACTTCCGACACCATTTTGCAGATGGGCCAAGGATGGGAGTGGCCCAACTCGATACTCGACGCAACAAGGAATGGCGAGCGGCTACGGAAATTGACGTAACGAAAATATAACAGGCGTGAAGCGCAAACTTGAAGACCTTGAAGTCGTTCAAGTTTCAAGTTGTCGTTCAAGATTTCGTTATATCACGTCATAGTCAAAGAAAACATGGTGGTGCTAACCAAGCTGCCATTATATACCTAGATATATTTTAATAGTTTTACGAAAGAAAATCAATATTTCAATAATCCATCTAAATAACTAATCAATTAAATAACAATGTGGCACAATTTATTAGCGTTTTCTGCTGCATTTCTATAACGCAATGATATGTTAATTTGTATATCCTTGCGATAGATAGATCGCCAAGTGTTTAAAATATATAAATTTATTTCTATAATAGTTTCAATTTATTTGCATTAATTTTACAGTTTTTTAAGTTCAGGGTCAGTTTTGTCAAGATAAAGGGTTCGATTTGGTGAGTTCTTTGTCTAAAAGGTCAGACATGATGGTACCTGATACGCATATGTTATTGCAGTATAACCATTGACTTAAAAAATATTTAGGTAGCGATTTACGATCGTTCAAAGCCACAGATCATTTATTATTTTTCTGTCGGAAAAATTTGCAACTCGATTCAAAGTGTAGAAACGTCAAACAAAAGCATATTAAAAAAAAGTTCTTACAAGTTCTTAAAATAATGTATTTTTTAAATTTATTTAAACTAAAGTAAAATGAATTTCCAAAAAGTGAGAAAACCATATAATTTTATATTATTTTGTCTAAAAGTTATAAGTTTTATACTGTTTAAATGAAGTGTAGGTGGTAGAGCTAAAGCCGGGCTCGACTGTTGAGGTAATCTTACTTGGAAATCCTCCCGAAGTTATTCGGGGGAGAGTAAGAGGACAGCTCTCAGGCAAAAAAACCGGGCGGCCCACCATTGCCTGAGACCGATGGATGGCGGTATATCCATCCCCAATTGCCGGGCCTTATATAAATCAGACTGGTGACGGGCAGCGGCGTCACTGGTGCAAGGGTTGATGGATGGATGGATGGATGAAATGAAAACTGCAACAGTAATATTGTTACAAATGGACAAAACATCGAGAAGAAAGGGTGAATATAGAACATTTTTTCTTCACTTTTTTTCTTCTATAAAATTCAGGAAAATACATCACTCTAGGTATCATATAGATTGTACTGTATATTTTTCTTCTATTAAAAATGGTATAGTTAAAATAAAAATAAAATGGTTACAAAAGTTACTCAGTTTAAGATCATTGGAGACGTAAAGGATAGCATGAAGAAGGAGATGTAAGTTAACGTAAGTAAAGTTCGGGACAAAGTTTGTCACAGCAGATTGCAATTCTCTGGGAGCACCTTTAGATGATCGATGATCAGTGCCAGACACTGAATCAATCACAGCCATCAGGGTAACTAGGGTCATTGTGAGTTTGACAGCCATTAAACTATGATGATTTACTCATTTGCTGCACTGAATTTATCATTGTCTAAGGTGGGCTGACTGTGCAGATGATGGCTAACTTCACTGGTCCGAATTGTAATGACTATTACAAATTAAAATCTAAGAGTAACTTTGTTTGATGATTTTGTTTGTGTACAAAATAATTAAGATCTAAGTGCAGTCTCCCAAGTTTCATCTAACTTGCGAAAAATATACTTGTTAAAGTACTACTACTAGTTTGGTAATGATTATGTCTTATGTGAAACTTGAAAATTTAGAAGTAAACAAGCAATATTTATCTTTTAGATGGTGTAACATGTCAGGTAATATTAAAATTAGGAACCCTAAGTTATTTACATATTTCTTTTCATATACTTTGGAAAATATAATCATCATTATCCGTTTAGCATGTGGTTTAATAAAATTGTTTCTACCTACATATATCTGAAGGTAAGGTTGATGGACCATTTAAACTATTGAGTTATGCTAAAATAAAAGTTAGCAGGAATAATTGTATCTCAATATTGATATAAAATATAGAATCCATTTTACAGCTTAAAAGAAATGGGCTCTCACTAAGATGTTAAGTCCCATTTTGGAAAAACCAACTTGTTCTTTGTTTTTTCACATTTATACATGTATTTGGATAAGTTATAACTTGTACATGTCATTTCTGAAAGACTGCAATTAATTACTTTGTTCAGGTTAAGGCTTCATCAGTTATGTTTTAGGAAATATAAAAGCATTACCCCTCTGAATGTTTAAGGAAATGCATTTTAAAATCATTATATTGTGACACTCTTTCTAATCCAAGAAGACATAAACCATGTTCCGAATGGCTCTAACAGTACTAACACTACCATCAAAATACTCAGGTCCATTGAGTAACAGTGACTCGGAATGAAGATAGATGCGATATAATTTATTATGTTGTGACTCTGAACACACTGATAGTGTGATGTTAGCATGTTTAATGATAACAGAAATGCATAATCATCTTATCATCCTACTGAATAAAATAAATAGTTCATTATTGGTTACTAATATTAACCTGTAAAGATGACATTACTACTGATAACGTGATAACATATTTGATTAGACATATACATTGTCATAGCTACAAGTTAAAGGGCTAAACTTATGCATTCTGTAGCAATGATTTTATTTTTATTGGACTTCAACTATGGATGGTATCCACAAAATTAACAAATTTTGCTTAGCAATTAATTAATATCAACCAACAAAATTTCCTAGTTATGCAAAAATAATTTTGATCTCAGTTAGTTTTTTACTATAAATTAATTAATAACTTACTGACATGCCTTATCCAACAAGGCTCACAAATATGAAGAAGGCTACTAAATACTGTCTCTTTAACAGTTTTTATTTTAATATTAATGTTAGCCTAATTAAACCTCTTTAAAATGTAATCTTTGATTTTTTTCATAGGAAAAGATGAATTAAGAATGAGCTACACCAAACATTGAACTAACCAGCGACTCACTCCCTCCTCAGTGAGCTATCCTGTCCAGCCCACTGGCACTAAACACCTTCTTCACGTCATGGAACACTTGGTCAGGGGCAGCTTCTGCATTGATTTTGCATACAAGACCTTGTTTATCATAGTAGTCCACAATAGGCATGGTGTCATTTAGATATGTGTTGAACCTCTTTTTTAAACTGTCAAGATTGTCGTCGGAGCGGCCGCTACCGGCGGCGCCTCGCCCTAAGCATCTCTCCGTACACACATCATGAGAAGCATGAAAGAAAAGTATAAATAGGAGTGATGTCTTATCTGACATGACGCGCTCCCAGCCCTCCAGGTTGTCCTTGTTTCGGGGAAAGCCGTCGATGAGGAAGCGCGTTTTTCCGGATTTTTTCATCGCCTTATCGAGCAGCGAGCAGGTCACCTCGACTGGAACTATCTGCCCGTTCCGAATCTTCTCCTCGATCATCTCGCCAAACTCGGAGCCAGGTCTCTGCCTCTCCTCGCGGAGTAAATCTCCAGCAGATAGATGCACGAAGCCATACTCCTTGGAGATTAACGAGCATTGCGTTCCCTTGCCGGAACCGGGCGCTCCAAGAACAAACACTACTTCAGGCACCATTTTGTTTAGATAGGATGAGAGTGGCCGCAACACTCGATGCAACATTAAACGGCGAGCGAGCAGAGTAACTAATTCGTAACCTTCGGAATTAATTAATTTATAAAACATGCGCAAAGGGAACCTTGCAGTTTTTGACGTAATTTTTTTTGGTTTACTCGCCTTGTCAGGCAGGCAAAGGTTTTAGACCATACAGCCTTGTCATAAGTTAGTAGTTATTTTTGACGTAAAATAGATGGATGGATGATAACTGACGTTTAGTAGATTGAGTGTTGCCAGAAAAGAAAATATGTTCGCGGTTCGAAACATAGACTAAGGTTTCGTTTCAAAACGAGCGAAACTCACTCTGAGTGATGCGAATTTACCCCAGAGCGATCAAAAATGGACACGAGTTAAACCGAGGGTAAACTTTAATTTAAATTTTAACTTCTGATTTTGATAGATTTTTTTTATTTTTGATAGATGTGTTAAAAAAATACAGATATTTTTATTTTTTATTTTTATTAATTCATGAAAAAAAAACCTGTGGCCTCTAATGACCACTGCCCGTAGATAGAATAGATGTGTCAATGGAATAATAATACAAGAATAGAAAGAGATGCAGTCATTTGAAATCACTTATGCGTAAGCGAGAGGCATCTTCAAATTTTGTCCCTTTCTTGCGTATACGATTTTGCTTGTTTGCCACAATTCAAGTTGTGGCAGACAAACTGTTGAACGAGAAATTCGAGTTGGACTTTTTGTGTTTCTGGGCTTTACGTGTTTAATACTTGTGTTTCTGTGAAGTGCCGTGAAGTGAAACAATTGTCGCAAGATGGTGAATTACAGTATTTTAGGCTGCAAAAGCCGCAGTGAGCGAAAAGAGAGCAACATAACCTTTCATTCGTAAGTGCTCATTTTTTGTGATTATATGTATAATGTTCAAAGTTATGGTAGCAAATGAAATGACAAGTTTACTATGCAACACGTCTTCTGGTTACCTTTCCACTGCTAATTTTCGAGTAATTTAGGAAAATGATTTGCTCGTTTTTCTTATTATTCGTATCAAGTTATGTAGGGCACGATAAAGCATACATCTGCAGTATGGTTTCTGACAATTCAATTTAGTCGGGTTATTGAGACTTTAGTGTTACCATGAGGGAAAAATTTATTTTACCCATTAAGTTGGGTAAATAATATACAGTCGTACATATTTCAAAAATATGAATAAATATATATTTGACTCTTCTTGAGCCTTCTTATTTATTTTGTAGCAATAAGTATGAAAGAAATAACTTTCATTATATTCAATATATTTCGGCCCACTGTATGGGACCGTCATCAGTAGAATAGAACATCATATTGACAAAAAAAAAGTAATGAAAATTGTAAAAGTGACACTTGTTAAGAGATTTGTAATTTTTAACAAATAAGTTTCAGTTATCGGATGATTTTTGTAGTGGTATTCCTAATGTTTTAATTACTGCTCTTCTTGCATAATATAACTAGCCTACTATCACCAACATATATTGTGCAAGAAGAGCAGTAATTAAAACATTCCTAATCCTAAGTCTTATTATTATTTTTTTTAATTTTTGGTTAACCTATTTTGGAGATACGGGGAAGACATTAATTTTATATGGGATTTCAAAGATTTCTCTAAAGCTGTACAATTTAATTTAAAGCATTACTATCTATATATTTTTTCCTTCTTCCTCTTAATAGCATTAATTTTACAAAAGATTTCAATACAGGATTCATTGACATTACAAACCATGGACCTCGGGTCTAGTATAAAATTTGCCAAAAAAGTGTCCTTAGTGAAGTGTCAAAATATTAAGAAACAAAACATTTCAATTTGAATCGTATGTTTATTACTGCACGGCTTAATTTTGATTGACGTGTGATTGACACCCTTTTTAATTTTCAATGGTTTTGACTATCTTTTGGTTCGGACACTTTTGAACACAGACTCGATGTCCATTTAGTAGTACGTCAATGACAGGATTATTTTTTGGCTGATATATGAGTGATAAGATGATGTTGCAGAAGTCGGAAACTAACGGTGGTAATCGTTCACACAAACAACTTTAAATTAAGAAATTTTGAAGGATTTTTTTAAAATGAATGATCGTTGTTTTTTTTGCCGAGTATTACTATCGGCAGCTTCCAGTGTCCGACTTATCATTTTAACATATAAATACAAGTACAAATACAAATACAAATACAAATATATTTATTTCCAAAAAGAAAAAATCTTACATACTAGGCAGTTAGTATAAGAGGGTACATCCGATTTTAACACATTACACAAACACAATTTCAGTTATTGTAAGTACTTAATTACAATTTACACGATAGTTACCATGTATTAGGTATTAAATGAATTTATTTATTAAATTAACTGTAATCTCCGCGCTAGGCCGGGCCTGTCCGGCGGAGATTCTGTGATGTTGTTTAACGAAATAGTTAATTATGTCGCGTAGGGTAGGAGGTGATGCTTAGTGATTGTGTATAGACCAATTGAGTTCGGAGAGGAGTAGACAGGACGTTAGGCATAATTGTTACGTTAAAATTAAAATGAAATTTCCGTAATAGTGATTTTGGGAAACAATTAAATAAGTATCTTTACATCATTTAGATTATGATAGTATAAAATACAATTTGTAAAAATACATGAATATTAAAAATAATAATATATACAAGGTGCTCTAAAAATCTTATATAATAAAAGTTAAAATTTAGTATGTCTTAAAAAATAATAAATAAATATATAAAAATAATATAATATATATATATATTGATACGTATATGTATATGTTTGTCTATATAAACACAGTTTAATTGGGGATAAAATAATTACCCATTGCGTTTGTCTTTATTTAGTATTACGATACATTAACTAAAAAGGAAAAAATTATAAAATATTAATAACTGACATACTTTACTTTAACACAGTCAATAACTCTTCAGTTTTATCATAAGAAAGTTCTAGTAACCACTTGATTATTTTAATTTTTGCTTGACCTGTGGGACAGTCGCTGATTTTACATTGTTGAATAATTTTGTTGTATGCTGCGGATGGAACTATTAGAAAACGCCTCGCGAAGCGAGTCTTACATACTGATTCAATTTTTGATCTCTGTACACGTCTAGTTTGATGTTCTGAATTAGATGACAGAACGGCTTTGTGTGTTATATATATGTGATATACTATATCTTTGTATTGTGACAATATTTTGAGCAATTTCTATTTTTCCAATTTTTTGCTCCTTATTAATGTGGAGTTAACGCTATTTTTGTGCTAAGTCTTTCCTTTAAACCGTTCATAAATTATGAGGCTGTGACATTGTGTCATTTACTTTAGTGATCGTATATAGCAATGAAAAGTCTTCCTTCTAACTACATTCTTGCAACCGATGTAAACACATCAAATGTATAAATAACTTCGCATGAAGATGTTTTAAACGAAACCGGTCGCTAACAGGAGAAATAAACACTTTGGAACTAGGACAAGTAAGACTTTTTATTGCTATAATGGAGTTCCATCAATCAAATCAATTAATTATGTTAAGTCAGGATTCAGTAAATAAAGCAATTATTATTAAATTATGTTTTTTTTTCGGATCACATGTTTTGATCGTGGATTTTGTAGTTCTTAGTAATTTATGTTATCTTGTGACTAGTTGTGACTATACACTAGCTTTTGGCCGCGTCGTTGCTCGAGGGGAAGTATCTTTCAATTAAACGAGACTTTTCGCTTTGTGGTTATTTTATCAACATCTTTATAGCTTAAATGACCAGGGTCACAAAATCAAAATCAAAATATTTATTTTGTACAATAGATACATAGAGTATATTTTCTACAAGTCAAAGTTAATCTGCACAATATATATCTTTAGAATATAAAAAAATATATACTAATAAGGGAAATACGTACAAAAAAAATTATATAAATATTAAAAATATTAAGGTCACAATGATGATAATAAAGAAAACATAAAGTCTTCAGTCTTCGACGGTCTTCAGCTAGGCGGATATTTCATCAACACACCGTAAAGGCTACATTTTGACCAGAGCCACTACGATGATAATAAAGAAAACCGCATCCAAATCCGTAAAATACATTTAAAAATTTCACTACAATATTCAATGACACACACGAATTTTTTAATACTTTAATATTAACATAAATACGTTGACATAATGACGACTTAGGTACCTACGGTAGTACCATCTTAATTATAATGTGCATAGGAGACTTCGCCACTATTCTGCAAAGGTCGTATTTTTCTTAGTTTTCTATACCTATACAATCCATGACAGATATTGCGAGTCCAGTCGGTCGGCTATAGATTTCTATACGCATAGTAGGTACAGTATCTGAGGCAGATTTGTAATTTCATTTGTCAGAGATAAAATACATTTGGGGAGTTTAGGTTTCATGTTGGCAACCCAGAGTAACTATCTCCGTCTCAAACGTATACGCGAGTGACTCGTCTATCTTATTCTCTGTCTACGCCACTGCCCCTATGAAAAACAGAAATGTGGTCTCTATGTGACCAATGACCTGCAAGTTATCCACACGGACGACTATTAAGGGTCAGCTTGCATCACTGTTAATGAATCGTTGATATAATAAAACCGCACTAAAAAAACGTCTTCTTTCGATAATTATCATCAATAAAACTAGGTTCATAAAAACATAACACCTTTTTCTTCCTATAGTGTGGTTTTGATATGTTAACGATTCATTTATAGAGATGCAAGCCAACCCTTAATAGTCGTGTAGATAACTTGCAGGACAGTGGCCACATACAGACCACATATCTTCTTTTCAAAGGGGCAGAGGTTATATGAGAACCACATACTTTTAGACTAAATATTTCACAAAAAAAACAAAATATGGGCATAATTCGAAAGTACATTACAGAAAACAAACTTATAGCACTTCCCTTTTTTATTTTCGGCATAATCTCATATAAATTGTGAACACATCGACGAAAATGGCCGTTTCGGCAACAATTTGTTTTTGAAACAACTTGTTCCGATACACACTTTTTTTTTCGTTCAGAAATCATCTGGTTCATAGACAATATTGTAATGACATTTTGTGGTCAAGATACGGCATCTGCTCTTCACAAAAAAATAAATTGCTATGTGGTCGATATGAAATCACAGCCTGGCTAAGGGTTAATTTAATTTTAATTTTATCGTTTATTTGGAAAACCAACAGCGATTACACAATGAGATATTACAATAGTTAGATGCATAAACAAGGCCAATAACAGGTTTTCACAAAAAATCAAAACCTAAACGAACTGTTCTGTAACCTGACAGTTGCACGAAAGTGTTTTGAAACGCTTCCTGTTGGAGGGTGTGAATCGGTATTGCGTGTCTTCGGTGCAGAAATAAAACCGTCAGCCAGTAGAAGAGAATCCCTTTTATTTATTCTTCATAATAAATATCTTGGATTACTATGATATCCTTAATTATAAATTGATACATTTTTAATATAGTATAGCACACGTAATTGTCAGACAGGAGGTTGGAGAGAGTGTTGCCATTACCTAATAATACTATAGGGTTGGGAGACAAAAAAGGTGATACCATATTTAACACTTCCCCTTCTCACAAACCTTAAGCTATGATACAAAATACATAAGCGAAATAATTTCTACATGCTAAATATTACAAGCAATTATGTACTTGACATTCAAAATGCTAAAATTCAAAACAATTGCACTGACACTTAACACTCATACAAGCAAATTCTTTATGTATTCAGACTGATCCAATTTTAAAATTCCTTTAGATCTTTCTCTAGTTACATTTATACCTAAGCAGCTCTTGAGAGCACCTAAGTTCTTAACATTAAAATTACTTTCTAACAAAGGTAACAATTCATTTTTCTTGGAGCTGTAAAATATGTAAAAATCATCCACATACAATGCAATTATTGTATAATCGCGACCTAAACGTTTTACATAAACACAAGGCTCACATTTGCTTTGACTATAGCCATTGTCAGATAGTAATATATGAACTTTTTCGTTCCAAATCCTACTGGCTTGCTTAAGACCATATATTCCTTTCAGTAACAAACAAACTCTATTTTTATTATTATTACAAAAGCCTGGAGGCTGCTCCATGTATATGGTTTCTTGTAAATCTGCATTGAGAAATGCAGTGGCAACATCAACATGGTCGATATTCAAGTCTAATTCGTTAGCTAAGGAGAACAAAATTCGCATGGTACAATGTCGTACTACGGGTGAGAAAGTATCATTGTAATCAATGCCTTGGACTTGTGTAAATCCTCTAGCAACCAACCGGGCTTTGAACTTATCGAATTTACCCGTTGCATCATGTTTTCTTTTAAAAACCCACTTACATTTTATTACATTTTCATGAGGTGGTCGGTCAACAAGTTTCCATACCTGGTTTGCAGTAATAGAATCATATTCATTTTGCATTGCTGCTTGCCATTCTTGACTGTTAGGACAAGAAATAGCTTCTTCATATGTGGAAGGTTCCTCATACGATAAACCCTGAGCTATCATAGTGAAATCAGTTTCGTAATCCGCATACCTGACCGGAAGTTTGGACCGAGTACTACGAACCGACCGAGTGCACGCGCCGACAGGGGACACTGCAATCTCTTCCCCTCCAGCTGACACCTCGGGAGATGAGGTTACACGCTCGTGACGCGTGCTGCAACCCGGCGACGAAGTGGAACTGTCTTCGTTCTCGCTGCCGGTGCAGTACAACTCAATACTGTCTGAAATCACCGAAGAATTGGTATTATTCTCAACGGAATTATTATTTTTAGCTGTATCAGAATTTGATCCTATTATTTGACTAGAATCCAAAACAGTACAACTGCTATTATTCGGCTCTTTATTAAGACTAGAATTCAGCAAAGTGTTTTTACTAGAATTCGTACTCAGTTCAAAATTATGACTATTAATATTATTACCACTAGAATTCAATTCATTAATAAAATTATTATCAGTAGTCAATTCATAAGAAATAAATTCATCATTATTAATACTGGTAATGTTATTTTTATAAAATTTGTTTTCTAAAAACGCTACATTTCTAGAAACTACAACATTTTGAGGATTTAAAGGGTCAGATAATCTGAATCCCTTTGAGGTTTCGCTGTAGCCTACAAAAATATACTCTTTACTTTTTGCGTCTAGTTTACGACGCTTTTGACTAGGGACAAGCGAATAAGCAATACAACCAAACACATGCAGGTGACTTAGGTCTGGCCTTGACCCAGTCCACACGCTCTCTGGAGTCTGTCCTGAAAGGGCCTTAGTAGGGCTCCTATTCTTTAAGTAAATAGCAGTCATGACTGCCTCACCCCAGAATTTCTCAGAGAGACCTGCTCCCAACATCATGCACCGAGCTTTCTCCATAATAGTTCTATTCAGGCGTTCTGAGACACCATTCTGCTGTGCACAGTATGGAACAGTTGTTTGGTGAATAATGCCCTCATTCCTCAACAATGATGAAAACTTAACATTACAATACTCGCCTCCACCATCTGAGCGCAAAATCTTAATAGGTAAACCCAATTGCTTTTCTACTAGCTTTTTAAAATTAATAAATGCTGTAATTACCTCAGATTTGTTTCGAAGTAAATATCCAAATGATTTCCGTGTATGGTCATCTGTGAACGTGACAAAGTACTTTGCCCCACCCCAACTGCTCATTTGGATTGGGCCGCAGACATCGCTGTGAATTAACTCGAGAGGTTGGCTGGTGCGCTTGGCTTCTCGTTCCGGAAACGGCCGGGCAGACATCTTCCCTTGAAGACAAGGAATGCATTCCTTCAAAGTCGTCCCATCTCCATCCTGAAACATAATACCCGTTGCACCACCACCACGAAGAGTATACATACCTGAAAAACTCAGATGTCCGAGCCTTTTGTGCCACATGTCCGTGGACACTGATGCCAATAATGCAGTGACTGCAGCACTCGGTGACTTCTGTCTACGTGATATTTCTTCACACAGAAGCAAAGAGTGCACTGATGGCAAAGACATACCTGACCTACACACTTTCCCATTCAATTTATAAATACCATTATCATTTGAAGCAAATATAATTGGGTTGCCAGAGATTTTACAACTAATACTTTCGTAAATGCTACAACCATCTTGATTAAAGCAAACTGTGTAACCCCTTTCTATTAATCTATAAACAGACAAGAGATTGGCAGATAATTGAGGTACATACAAAACATTTTGAATCATTCTTACCGAATTATCATTAGTTGTTATGTAAATATCACCAGATCCTAGACACTTTAACTTTTGATTATTAGCAGTCATAATACTATTATCACACTTGTTTTCTTTAAAGTTCATAAACCATTCTCGATTGTTGCACATATGGGCTGTACATCCGGAGTCCACGAACCAGCCATCATTTCTAGCTAGGAATGCAGAAGCTATGAATGTTGCGTCACTGTCTAGAGTTACTTTCTTCTTCTTATCTCTTTTGAGTTTAAAACATCTAGACTTGACATGTCCTATCTTGTTACAGTAGCTACAGGAAACATTAGGCTTGTTCTTCTGCTTTGTGACATATGCTTTGCTTGTTGAATCTCCATTAGACTTTCTAATGTCTTCTTGTAATAGCCTTGTGCGAACCAATTCACTCGACAATGTCCCAGTGACACAGATTGTTTCCAGGTTGGAAACTAAGGCATCGTACTCTGAAGGAAGTCCGCTAAGAAGTATCTCAGCTACTTCGGAGTCCTCGATGGTCTTTCCAATGTCAGCGAGTTGCTGTACAAGTGTTGTTACAGTTTCAATGTAGTTCATCATACTCGAGAATTGATCGAAACTTGTGGTGTGTAGCTGCCTAAGGAGTAACTCTTCTGTACAGCCCTTTATCCTCAAATACTCTGCTCAAGTTGTGCCATGCATCCTTTGCAGAATCAGCACACCGCACATATTGATAACATGAAGGTCTAACACTTAGACAAATGCGTGCTAGTGCTCGTTGACCACGAGGAATGTCGGGATCAGTGCCCTCAACGCTAGCCCACAGTCCTTCCAAGACAAGTATCATTTTCATTATAAATTTCCAGGAAACATAGTTAGATGCACCTTCAAGTTTTTCTATATTCATGGCTACGTTGGCAGCCGCTGGAGTAGAATTACCGGCGCCTTGTCGGGTCTCACCACTTTCAGCTGGGTTAACTACGTCATTCGGTCTCGGCGTCATATCTGACGTTAGTTAGCGAATATATATTGTATTTACGCACCTTATTTCGCTTATATTTCACGCTTGTAGCTTGAGCCTGGGCTTTCAAAACCTGTTGGAGGGTGTGAATCGGTATTGCGTGTCTTCGGTGCAGAAATAAAACCGTCAGCCAGTAGAAGAGAATCCCTTTTATTTATTCTTCATAATAAATATCTTGGATTACTATGATATCCTTAATTATAAATTGATACATTTTTAATATAGTATAGCACACGTAATTGTCAGACAGGAGGTTGGAGAGAGTGTTGCCATTACCTAATAATACTATAGGGTTGGGAGACAAAAAAGGTGATACCATATTTAACACTTCCGAGTAAATGCGAAAATCACACTGGGCCAGCTGATTAGTGTAACCAGATTTTTCTTTCTCTGTCTCTTTCTAATAAACGAGTGAAATTTCGCACTATGATCGCACCGCACGTTCTGAAACGCTTCCCTTAGCCCAATAGACTCCATAAAACAGGCGACCATGGAATTAGCGATTTCTGTCAAATAAGGTTGCTGATTCAAAACTAGTGTTAGTTGATACGTAGTATCTCTATATAATTTGTAGTAAGTTGCGACCAGATATCTGATACGGATCTACGTTCACAGTTTCTATGAGGGAAAATCGTAAAAAAGGTAAAAAGTTGCTGAAAATGTTTACTTCTGCAGTTAATGGTGTGAAAAAATCAGTAGCCAACGCAACATTAAAACGAATATATTTATATTTCATGGGAAATTACCTAAATATTTAATACAAAGATTATTACAAAATCATTATGGTTCAACTTAAACTGGTCATTCTTTTAATCAAAACTTGCGCATCCCGTTGATGTCTATCAATCTTTCTCGTACCCTCTTGTATTCTGTAGTATTTCTGTCTCGTTTCTTTTGTGCGGTCGTGTTAGGATAGAGGTGGGAATTTATTGCTAACTTACTTATCGATACTTATTGATGTATGGTATGTAGATTATTGTTGACAATATAATACATATATTATTATATAGCTACAAAACGGTGACTGACTGACTCACTGATTGACATTTAGAAAATTTTCTAAACCACCATATTTGGACCCCAAGATCCAAAAAAATAATTTTGATAGGTTTGATCCGGTCTCGAAAAATTTTTTTTGTTTTGGCCATATCTTTGGGATGGTTAGTCTTGGAACCCCTAAACTTGGACCCCAGGGGTCCAAAAAAAGATTTTAAACTTCTGAAAAAAAAATCCGAGGCGCGAAAAAAATTTTGTTTTGGCCATATGGGTATCGCCGTAAAAAATGTACCATAACATCCGTGAATCAGTAACACACTATGTCATCGGTAACATTCAAGATAACGTAACATACGTGAGTTCCTAAAGGTCTTTTTAAAATGTAAGTCAGCTAATGTGCACCATTTAGTTTTATTATTTGTTTGACCCTAGGAAATTAACATTTTTTCTTAGACATGTTTCGTCATAGTCCTTTATCTTTTTTCTTTTTTTCTTTCGTTCAGCATTTTTTTTCTTGGCCATTTCATATTTTTCTGGATTCTGTGACTTCATTTTTTCTCGGTACTTTTTTTGCTTTTTAGCATTACTTAAGGCCATCTGAAAATCAGAAATACCAGTGTTAATATTAAATGGAGCAGACTAATACGGTTTGTGTCTGTAGATGTCAGGATGAGCAGGAGGAATATAAATAAGCACTATTATTAAAAAAGGTAAAACAGCTCCATGATTTGATATTAATTAATATTTTTGGTAATCTTTGTTTTATTATTATATTATACTTAATGCCCATAATTGTTTAACTATAATAAATAGTTATTGATTTAAATGAAAGCAATATGAATACAGCCTTGTTTCACGACTGTTATGTAACACACCAGTAAGACTTGGTAACATACGGTAACTTTCGTGAGTCAAAAACATGCGCGACATCACCTTATAATTGTTTTATTTGGAAATGAATGTTGTTAGCGACGATTAAAATATATAATCGTTACAAGACTAGTGAATCTATGAGCAAAATATACAACAGATAGACATTTCGCATATTTACCTTGATATTTCCAACATAAATCTCACTCGAAATTGTCACGACAGACAAAAACCTTCACGAACGCGACGTCGCTCACCCACTCAAAACAAAACTATAATGGCGGCAAAGAGTATAGTAACAATGGCGGATTAGTTCATTACCTTGACTATTTTTTTTTTTTGGATTTTTTATGGCTTGGAAACAGGTCCTTTTAGCCATAAGTTGCCTATACTGCATCAAAGGGTTGCTATTTGCAAAAAATATATAGTGGTTGTCCTTCTTTTACCAAATGTCGATATAATTGGTAACACAAATAAAATGTTACATTCAAGAACCGAAATAGGCGACATAATATTTAAAATAGATATTTTGTATAAATATGACATTTATTCATACGATTACTAAATTAAACAAAAGATGCACCATTTATGTTTACGTTAAGACACCCACCTTTAATATGTAAGGCTATTTTGATCGCATCTTATCTTAGAAGGGATCAAAAGGCAATGGCGACATTATTATTTTCTTAGACAATTTAAAATATGTTGTTAGTGTCATCGTGAAAATATCGTTACTTCAATGCTTATTTGCAATAACTTCTTAAATTTCAGTTCATTTGTTATTCTACTTCACCATAATTTAATTGTGTTGTGCATACGACCATCAGATTTTATGTAAAAAATTTAAGTCGCTAGGCGACACAAAAAAGTAAAATAAAGTACATTTTTTTACGGCCATACCCATATCTCCAATACGATTGGTCTTGGAACCATCAAACTTGGACACCAAGGGTCCAAAAAAAATTGTCTTTCTTTTTCAAGTGACAAATCTTTTTCGGCCCATATCTCCTAAACTGGTACTGGTATTTTTAGAAAAGGGCTCGACGGTTAACTTGGCTATATCTCGGGAACGATTAGAGCTAAAAAAGCATAGATACATGAAATACTATTGTTTAAGTAATGATTTGTTCCCATGCGGGAAAACTATATCAACTTCATTTGACAACAGATTTACATCTACAACGATCCGGACACACCTCTTGCTAATATTTAACTTGAAAAAGTGATTACAGCCAGGTTTATGTATTGATTTTTTCCCATACGAGAAAACTGTATGCGTTTAATCTGACTACAGATTTCCATCTACGACGATCCTGACACACTTCTTGGCACTTTGGTAAAACATGGTGACCAGGGTCTGATGATGGGACTGGAAGATGGGTACAGGATCTTCAACGGACAACAGCGGACCCTTCGAGTTTGGGCTCATTTGATTGGTCTTTATTAGCACTTTGGTAAAACATGGAGACCAGGGTCTGATGATGGGACTGGAAGATGGGTACAGGATCTCCTCAACGGACAACAGCAGACTCTCGAGTTTGGGCTTATTTGATTGGTCTTTATTAGCACTTTGGTAAAACATGGTGACCAGGGTCTGATGATGGAACTGGAAGATGGGTACAGGATCTCCTCAACGGACAACGCAGACCCTTCGAGTTTGGGCTCATTTGATTGGTCTTTATTAGCACTTTGGTAAAACATGGAGACCAGGGTCTGATGATGGGACTGTAAGATGGGTACAGGATCTCCTCAACGGACAACAGCAGACCCTTCGAGTTTAGGCTAATTTGATTGGTCCTTATTAGCGCTTTGCTTAAACATGGTGTCCGTTACATATAGTCGTTCAAAAAATCAAATTATTTTGTTTTCCTTATTTCCACGAAAATCTCTTCGTCGCGGGCAAAAGCTAGTTTCTATATAACTTTCCAGTCACCGAGTCCGTGTTACCAGTTCTATGTCGTAGTAGGTATAGTCTGTCAAAAAAGTGTTAAAATTAATATATTGAACTTTTCACGTTCAAGTAGCATAATTTAGGTAATATATTTATGAAATAACAACGCGGTAAACTCGATTTAACAGATTTTGTACTTGTTTGTTTGGTGTAACCAGGCGAAAGAAAAATAGTTCCTTCAATATCCATTTCAACTCTTTTTGACAGACTGTACTTATAAATTAAGGTATAAAATGAAATTACTAAGTTATGAAACATGAATTATTTACTCACTTTCACAAAATACAATTTAATGGGTATAACTTTTTTATTTCATGTTGCATATCACCACATTTCTTGGTTCTCCAGAAGCGAACAGCACCTGAAATGAGAAAAGGATATTTTAGAGAGTACAATTATATTTCGAACATCGTTGCTAAATTATAGAAAAATCAGAAAAAATTATAGTTATCCTCAAAATAAATTCAGAACAGGTCTGTGTTAATCATCATGGTAAATTTATGTGAAGTACCTCTAAAATAAACTCGAGATTTTCCAGAACAATTTACTGTTCTAAGAATTTCGTTGGTTCTTGAAAAGAGCAAACTAACAAGAAAACAAACTATTACCACTCACCATTCTGAAATGCATAGAATTCTGGAAATCCTTTGTTTTGCTGTCATCGGAACTGCTTCCAACAATACTCTGTAAACAAGAGGTTCAGTGTTAAAGACACATTAAACAATGTTTCAAGACAGTTGAACGTGTCATAATCATCAGTCCTGTTGAGCTTATATGAACCGTCATTATGGCATCTGGGGTTGTTTTATCATCATTATTTATATTTGAGGCGGTCAGCGCTGAAGTGGCCTTTCTTTTCCAGACACAATTGATTTTGAATTGTGTCTGGAAAAGATAGGCCACTTTAGCGCTGACCGCCTCATTATAGAACGCATTACTAGATAAGAAATCAATCTGAAAATGTCATTCCACCACTTTTCACCGATGGAAAAGTATACAGAATTTTACTTATCATGTTAAGGTGGTTAAACTGAATCCCGGTGAAAAATGCACATCATAATATTGTTTTCTTTAGTTTTGAATAAAAATTATGGAAAAATTGTGTTTTAAAGCAATTAGCGAGAATTGATTAGTAACAATTAGGGTTTTACATTCAAATTCTATCATTTAATGATTTACATTTTGATTGCATTTAAAAGCGTACTTAACGTTGCAATCGAATGTAATCAAAATGTAAGGCATAAAATCACAGAATTTTAATGC
The DNA here is from genome assembly GCA_910592155.1 of Ypsolopha scabrella. NCBI lineage: Eukaryota > Metazoa > Arthropoda > Insecta > Lepidoptera > Ypsolophidae > Ypsolopha > Ypsolopha scabrella. The sequence goes on from OU342978.1 coordinate 4,307,645, forward strand.
GAGAACCCTACTGTTAGTAATCAATTTCCGCTAATTGCTTTAAAACGAAATTTTTGCATACTTTTTAATCAAAAGTAAGGAAAACAATATTATGATGTGCATTTTGCCCCGGTATTCGGTTTAACCACCATAACGAATAAAGTACTCACTCACATTGTCTAATGTAGAAACACGTGGAAATTCGTTCCCCAAACAATCCTGGAAGTAAAGAGTTCTGCGTTAAACATCACGCGTTTGAAAGTGTATGTATTGCGGTTGAATGTCTCGTCAGTCCTGTTGAGCTTATATGAACCGTCATTATGGCATCTGGGAGTGTTTTATCATCATCTTAGAATATTTTAGACAGTTTAGTTAAGCTACTAAAGCACTAAAATTTCACTAAACATGTCTTCTTACCGTTTTATAAGTGTAGATCGAGTCATCTTACCACGAATGCCATCTGAAAACGAAAATTAAGAGTTAATCCAAATACTACGTTTTAACTTAGAAATCATCTTTTTTATAATATCAGTCCTGTTGAGCTTGTAAAAACCGTCATTATGGCATCTGGGGGAGTTTTCTCATCATCTCAGAATTTAGAGGAAATGTTTATAAGTGGAATACAATACCAAATATAAAAATGATCTCTTACCTCTAAACAACAAATTGAAAATGTCAATTCAATATTCCACGCGGTGAAATTCCATTTTGGTCGATTTTCCCTCCTCGCGATCTGTAAACAAAATGTACATTTTAGCTATTGACGATATGGTGTTTACATATTGTAGTAAAAATTAGTTTATCAGAGTTAAAATTAAGCTGTCCTCAAAGAGATTCGGAACAGGTCTGTGAAAGTTCATCATTTAGACTGTGCTTGCGTAAATATTAACAAATTGATTGATTAGCTTACCTTACCAAGAAACTGCGTTATACCACACCCATCTGAAATAATAAAACGGGAACAAATAACTATTTCGTCAGCATAAAACAAAAGCTTACAAAATTTCAGCACTCACCTTCAAACGTTTCCATCTATCTTATCATAACCCTATCTCGGCCAAATTCAAACAATGAATTTAAAATAGAAAAATTATAATTTAAAAATTAATTACATTACAAGTAAAGAAAGTCCACAAGATCCAAATCTATCAAATGAAACTTTCAAGTCTTAGAAAGAAATGTTCTCAATTGATATAATATTTATTAAATAATGTGATACTAAATCAATAATAACCACGTACTAGTATCACAATTGTATTCACTTATTACGGATATAATAATTATTAACAATGCATATCGGCCAGCAATATTTTATTGTAGAAGTTACTTAGCACTTGCTGCTCATAACGTAAATTGAAACATTTCGCGTTTTAATAAAAAATAAATCAATAAAAAACAAGGTGTTGTAGTGTCTGCGGCGCGTTGGGCGTGCTCCTGTATTGTTACATATATTACAGTAGGGATTGCATTAGCTAGCTCGTTTACAACTTGTCCAGGTATGATTGTAGGTCTGGCAGACCCTCCTTCAGCCCTTTCCTCTTCCTCGTCTCCTGTAAAGCGAAAACCACTCGTTAAGTTATTTAATCTAATATTGTAAAATCCTCATTGTGACTGCTAGATTTTTAAGCCATAATTTTGATAATTAATTCAACATTGTGTCTGTTAGTTACTAGTGTATAACACAAATGTATCGTCCACGCCGTAGCATGCAGTCCCGGGACATAATGATAGCGGTTCTGTGCAGCGTCTAGACGTGGTCGAGCGTGGTCTACTTCCCTCGCACGTCGGCTCTGTCCTCGCGCGCGCGACCTTCCACAGGGGACGCCGAGCGCGCTACAGAGCGACACGGTTGTGCAGGAAGATTTATTAAAAATGCCTTGGTTAATAACAATTTTTCTGCCGCAGTAGGACTAGTTTGGAATGGTGCCAATAATAAAACTTTTCTTAATCATTAACGTTTCGACAATGGACTATGGATGAAATTATGAAAAGTGTTCGAAGACTTTTTTTCCAATAAAGCTTATTGCGTGAATTATATTTATAAAAAAACATTTAAATTTCAGAAATACATCTCTTCTATAGCTGTGTATGAATATACCATTTGCCAGCATATAAAAAAAAAAAATACTACTTTAATATGCGGGCCCTGGAAGTTTTCGTAAGCAGCTGTAAAAGGCTCGTATTTCCGTAATTTAAAATGTTTTCATTTTATTTAATACGCCACCATAAAATCTGTGCTTGCTTTCTGTTTATGGAGAAGGTTATTCCTATCGAATAAATTATACACAAATTCTTGTACTTTTATTCCACATATATTTATTTAAAAAAAATGTGGAATTAAAGTGCAAGAATTTGTGTATAATTTATTCAAGATGATATTCCACCAAGAACCATCAATCGAATCCATCCAATATGTTATTCCTATCAACAGAAAAATATTCGAATACTTTTAATAATTTCATCCAATGTCCATTTGACAAACGCGTAATTTGTTACAGAGTTAAAAGCGCGACAAGAGATTATTTCACTTTTTAGTGATCAGTTTTAGCTTTTCATGGTTTTCGCCCGATGTTTATCTTATCTAGCTTTTATTAGCAATCTCTTAGACGTCATTGGCCCTCACACCAGCTACGAGAATGTAATGTTACCTGAACAATGGCGTAAGGTTTGCTTCCAAGCTCGCATGGGTCGCCGGGCAGCACCTGCCAGTGGTCGAACACGCACTGCGGGAAGGCCTGCCCTCCGGTGTTGGAGCGGAGGTCGGCGGTGAACCCGAACGACTCGTTGACGGGCAGGTATGCCTTCACCACGAACATGGGCGTGCCGGTCACTTGCGACTCCTCGAACACGTGGCCACGACGTCTGTTCAGCACGCCGTAGATACCGCCCACCGCCACCTCAGGGCACTGTCGAAGAATATCAAGTTAGTTACGTTTACGACTGGTGTTGCAATTATGCAAGTTGGCCCACAAAAGGTGGCCTCTAAAATGGACCTTATAATTTTTGGACACACATGGTAAATGAATTAATCATGAAATATGGCGATGATTTTTTTATTGCTGTTACGAAAAGTCTGTGTATCAGTTATGGAAAGTCTGAATAATCCAGTTCTAATGTATTTTCATCGAAAGGATAAACCAATTGTGGGTTTGTTATAATTTCGTGTAGGTTTGTTAGTTCTACTATTTAGGCAAGGAAGTGTTTATGCGTCATCGCCAAAATATTGAACAGATACTTTACCACGTTTCGGAAAGGCGGGACTACAGTGGGTCATGCAAGTCCTGCTCAGGATAAACGTGGATGCTACTCATGCTAGGGATAGGTTCATTCTCGAATTGAAACATGCTAAGTTATTTTACTGGGGAAGATTGGACAGACTTAATAATTTCCAGTATGTTATAATCGACTTCTGGGCATATTTCCATCCCGAGCGTTCTTTGGGCCCGAGCGCTTTTGGGCTATTTATATCCCAGCGACCTTGCAACAAAAGAGCCAGTCTGTGACTCTCATTTGAATTTGTCGCAAGTCCCTAGAATATAAAATAGCCCAAAAGCGCTCGGGCCTCAAGAAGGATAAAGATCAGTGAATACATAAAACATCTGCTTAAGCAACAGGAAAAGTACTGTACAATATTGATAACTCAACATGCAAATAGTAACATACTAGGATACATTCTTGGAATATAGGAAACTTCATTTATAGCTACAAAACTATATAATAAGAAATACGTAAAGTTGTACAAAGGTTCTCGTGCGTAAGGTGGTACACAGTAAATAATGGTATAAGTGAGTTGTCGGTCACCTGAATCTCGCACAGGTAGACGGGCTCCATGAGCCGCGGCTGCGCGGTCAGGAGACACGCGTACAGACACCGTCTCGTCGTTGGAATGATCTGACCACCTCCTCTGTGGGCAACAAGCATTACATTGTTAGTACTAGTACTAGGTTTCAGCCTGCCTTCTTGAAAATTTATTTATTGTTTATTGTAACATTTTATTAACAATTCCAGTTACGCCGATGTCTGTAGAGCTGCTAAACTAACTAAAGACGTATGTGACACAAGGAACCGATTCTTTTGCCTATTTTTCTTAGTACACCTTGCCCCGCACCTAGTAATCAAATTTAATCTCAACCGTAGAGCCGCGTATGCACCCACCTGTGGATAGCGTCGGTGTGAAGCGTCACATCGTAGATGTTGAACCGCACACCTCTCAAGTTCTCCTCAGCCATGACGCCCTCCTTGGCCGCCCACTGGAACCCGGCTACGACCGAGTCCTTGATCTCGTTGAGGTACTGCACTCCCTTCGAGCAGTCCACCATGAGGTTGGGCCCGGTGCCGTCGGGACCGAAGCACCAGATCTTACGCGCCTCCGTGATGTCGTACTCGTACTTCTCGGTCAGGTAACGCGCGCGGGTCTTGAAGTCGTCGCGGGGGTTCACTTTGCCCTGGAAAGTGCAACGAATATTGTTAGACAACGAAAAAGTGGGTTAGTATTCAGTAGTGCGAGATGGTTGCAATGTATCGTCCACGCCGTAGCATGCAGTCCCGGGACATAATGATAGCGGTCCTGTGCAGCGTCTAGACGTGGTCGAGCGTGGTCTACTTCCCTCGCACGTCGGCTCTGTCCTCGCGCGCGCGACCTTCCACAGGGGACGCCGAGCGCGCTACAGAGCGACACGGTTGTGCAGGAAGATTTGTATTTTTACGTAAATTAAACCAATTTCAAGATAACTTTACAGAAAATAACAATTTAATCAAATCAGTGTTAAAGCAGACTTTAAGATACTGATAATTAAATATCAAACGCCATGGAGTTAATTTTAATAACACCAAGGAATACCAATTTCATAAATTTTCAAAAAACTAAGATGACCTAGATTACTAAGACAATACTTTTAACAGTTTAACAAATTAGTCACTACAACGTAATCATTTCACAAATACGGCCAATCATTATAGAACCTAACTATATCACCTAGTTATATAACAGTAAAGATAACCATCTGCACCAATTCAAAAACACACCTTCAGTAAGTCGTCAATTCGGTCGACATAAGTCTAGCCACCATTCTCTCTACTTACGTCATCAATGTCCTCGGCGAGGCCGTCGGGCATGGGCTGCGCCTTCATGAACAGACGGTTGTGCTTGTTGGGCGACTTGGAGAGACACATCTGGTCAGACTCCTCGGCGACCGTCTCGCGGTACGACACCACGGGGTCAGATTTCTTGATGGGAATGCATGCGTGGTCCTCTTCCAAGTCCTGCAAAAATATATCTTATTAGACATCTGCAGAAATCGTTCATAGGATGTTAATAGTAGATTACACAACAAGTGAAAAAAAAGGGAATTTCTTTCGAGGCTCAAAGGTGGATCCCGAGAGGAGCGAAGGATTCTAAAGTTGAATCCCGAGCGAAGCGAGGGATTCTAGAGTAGAATCCTGAGCGGAGCGGGGGATCCAAGAGCCGAGATGGAATTTTTTTTTCACGAGTTATGTACTCTACTTTTCACCATTGACTATGAGAAAATAAACAGTACCATATTAACTATTTGAATCAAATTTTATTATACTTTCAACCAATCGGTACATAGTAAATTAATAAGAGAACAAAACATAACAAAGTTATGTTTTTTTTTTATTTCTTCTCTTTTTTCCAAGCGGCCAGCCAGTACGTTTGGTACGATATTTTTTTTTATATTGTGCATTGACGCTTGTTCCAAATTTAAAATGCTTTATTCGGGCATTTTTGCGGAACATAAAATGTAGTGATTGCAAGAAGTTTATAGTTTATAGCTTCTCGGGTGATTATGTGTTAAGATGGCTGTATGGTCACAGAGTGTCTCGGTCGCGCTCGCCGAGAGCTTACGTGCGCTTGCATTGTCACGTTGCGTTTCGCTGTCACCATATTATTATTTACTGTCTGCGTTAGTGGAAAGTGTGTTGTCTTGAACCTTGTTACCTAAAGGTTTTGTGTACCATGGCTCCAAGTGCTAAATGTGGCAAGTGTAATAAAGCCATAACGGTAAAAACTGAGACATTCTCGTGTAAGAACTGCCAAAAGGTTTTTCACAAAATATGTGCTAAAAATGGCTGTGAAAACTGTGCTTCGAATTCGACAACAAACACCCCGATAGCTAACAAAAATACTAAAGCTTTTATCGAGTTAGATCCTCAAAATCTTACAATAGAAGCCTTGCTGGAGCAGCTCAACAAAAAAATGGAGGTAGTGTTCGAAATAAAAGAAGACAACGGTTTCTACGCAGCGAAATACGATGAGATGATTCAAAAACAGAATGATATGCTGGACCTGATTAAAAAACAACAAAATCATGTTAGTGATCTCTCAAACAGATATAAAAACCTAGAAAAGGTAAATAAAGCGTTAGAGCAGAGAATTGAAGGTTTGGAGCAAGCGGAAAAATCGAAAAACCTAGAAATCTCTGGTTTAAAAATGGCCGACAAGGAAAACACGCCAGAAATAGTAGAAAAGATCGCTAAAAGGCTAGGAGTGAAAGCTGACGAGGTGGAAAGAGCCTGGAGAATGGGGCGCCCGATCCCCGGTCGGCGTCCCCCCCCTCTAATTGTGAGACTCCGCTCGGAAGCGACTCGAGAGCAGTGGATTGGGAAAAGGGATCTTCTGCGTACAAGCAAGGATATTTTTCCGGAAGAAACGGACGATGACTCTTCTTTTGTGTACTTTAATGAAGATCTCACAAAATACAACCGGGAACTTTTGTGGAACGCTAAACAAAAGCTTAAGAAGGACCACAAACACATTTGGGTTAAGGGAGGACGGATTCTGTGCAAAAAGTTTGATGACTCGCGTACAGTACATATAACCAACCTGGAGGACATTGATAAGATTGCATCAACATGAACAATTTATCTCGTGAGAGTTCATTAAACTGTTAGACCGATTTCACCTAAATTCAATTGTAATGATTTAAAGGAAAATTACTGCAGTGTCTTTAATAACACACACACTTGGGTAAAACGCTTATCAGACAGTTGTCCTACGGATGTAAACATTGCACATTTAAATGTACGCTCCTTGAAGAAACACTACAGTGAAATCTTGACCCATTTTGGTGATGCTTTTAAACACCTAGACATATTAATTTTATCGGAAATTAACCTAAAAGATGATACTGTGTCCATGTACCAGCTACCAGGATATGAGGCACATGCTGTATGTCGTGAAACTCGCCGAGGTGGTGGTATACTCATGTTTATAAGAAAGGATCATGTCTTCAGTCGTGTACCTACCCATTTTACTTCGAGTGAATCATTAGCCGGCTATATTGAGGTGCGCGGTGTACGAATACACCTTCTTGCGTTGTATCGACCTCCTACTTCCGCAAGAGTGCAATCGAAGGTGTCTTTGTTTGTACATGAGCTTGAAAGTGCTATTAACTCGGTGCCTCGCGATCGGCACCTTATTATTATTGGTGATATGAATGTGAACACACTTGTGAAACAACACACGGATACAGTGTTATATGAGGACATGCTGAGTGAGTATGGACTACTGAATACTATAACAGGCATTACGAGAGAAGAAATACGGGATGGCCAGTTAATTGTTTCTTGTTTAGATCATATCTTAGTAAGACAGTACCAAGCTTTAGAATTAAGTTCTCAGATAGTCAGATGCGGTATTGCTGATCACCACTTAGTATGCCTAAATATACTTACACCTCCAACAATAAATCAAAATAAAAAACAAATGAAAAAAATTCTTAATAACCACTTAGTGAAAAGGGACCACAGATTGGTCTGATTTACTGCATCTGGACTGTCCACTATTAATGTATGAAAAAATGTGCAAAATATTTGAAGAAACTTATGAAAAAAATGTAAAAAATATTAAATTAAGGAAAAGTGAATGTAACGGCTGTTCTTGGTTGTCTAAGGAACTAAAAGACATGATAATACATAAAGACAGATTGTACAAGCAATGGAGAAATGCTCCAAAAAATATGGTAAAAAGACTAGAGTACACTAAATATCGTAATAAAACATTCAAATTAATTAATAAATCTCATAATGACTACAAAAAATCAATTTTGATAAAATGTAAAGGGAATAGTAAAAAAATATGGCAGTGTGTTAATAATTGGTTAGGTCGTAATAAAAAATCATTGGATGAAGTAATAATACATCACATGGGTCTACAGTATGATTTGCCAACAATTTGTTCGAATTTTGCCCAAACATTTGCAAATGAGGTAGCACAACTTAAAAGTCAACATAACTGTAACTCCGAATTGCTGCATAGACAAGATTATAATCCAGAAATAAATGTATCCATGCGCTATATTAATGTATCTTCAGCTCAAGTAGAAAAAATTATTGATCAACTTGACCATCAGATGTCGCCAGGTATTGATCAGATACGGGCTTGTGATCTTAAGGAAATCAAAAAAGAGATAAGCCCAGTGTTAGCTAAAATGATTAATCTTTTTATTGAACAATCCAAATACCCAGACCAACTTAAGATTTCTATAATACGTCCAATTTACAAAGGAGGTAACCATAAAGACACCTCAAATTATCGTCCTATAGCAATTTTATCTTGTATCAATAAGGTAGTCGAAAAAGCTATCACTGGGCAAATCTTAAACTTCCTTACAAAAAATGACGTCATCGCATCTAGCCAGTTCGGCTTCCAGAAAGGGAAAAATACGTCTACACTGTTATCAAAATTCGCCAATGAAATTAACAACCACTTAAATAACCGGCAACACGTCGGTGTTATCTTCATAGACTTCAGGAAGGCTTTTGAAACTTTGGATCATGAAGTTCTCCTGAAGTCTATGGAGAAATGTGGTTTACGTGGGAAAATTAATGACTGGTTCAGAAATTATTTGAATAACCGAAAATTAGCAGTGAAGGTAAATGGCTATACTGGAGGATGCGAGGACGTCAAATATGGGGTCGCGACCGGGTCAGTGACCGGGCCAGCATGTTATATAATGCATGTTAATAGTATGGCTAATGTGGTAAAGCATTGTAAGGTGTATATGTTTGCCGACGATACTTGTTTGGTGTATGGTCATAAAGATCCGACTATAATACAACAATACCTACAACAAGATTTTGATAACATTACAAGATGGGCCCACGATAACGGTATCATACTGAATGTGAAAAAAACAAATGTTATACATATTTGCTCTAGGAATAAACAAGGTCGAGATACACAATTACTAGTTCAAGGGCACAGCTATGATTGTTTTCATAGTAATGTGTTATGTAATTGCCCTGTAATACAGCAGGTTACTGAATGTAAATATCTAGGCATTATTGTCGACAATACATTTCATTGGATAAAACATATAATTCGTTTAGTAGATAAATTAAGAATATTGCTCAGACAGTTTCACCAACTGAAGTACTTTGTGACACGATCTGTCCTTTACTGCCTTTATTATGCTTTAGTGGACTCATTGTTATCATATGGCATTGTGACATTTGGTGCATCATTTAAAACTTCTATTGGGAGAATTAAACAACTCCAATTGCGTTTCTTAAAGATTCTAGTAGATAATAGAACTAAACAACAGGCAAAAGGAAACTATGAAATATTATTCAAAAAATGTAATATTCTACCGGTAGATAAGAAATACTTATTAGAATTAGCGAAGGAGGAATACTGGCAGGATAGGTACAAAATTAAACTTAAAGCTAAAATAATTACAAGACAAGTTAATAAGGGACGGCTCGTGGCACCAAGAGTGAATAATGTTTATGGAAAACGCACAAAGGAATTTACTATTCCAAAAATTTTTAATAGTATACCTGACTCAACTAAAAATGTACTACCATTTAAATTTAGATCTAGAAATGTCTTACTGAGAAACCATTTTCTGTCGCAACTGTAACATTGTTAATGTTTACCAACCGTAAGCTGCACTGATTAATAACTATATACTTACTGTTGTATGAGCGTATTTACCCCGACAAACAACTATGTTGTTTGGGGTGCACTGTATATATTGTAAAATTTTTTGGAAATAAAAGTTTTTATTATTATTATTATTATTATACCTTTGCCATGCCTTTGCCTATCCAAAAAGTTTAAAAAGTTACTTGTTCTCACTCAGTGAGGAAAAGAACGTTTTATTCACTGTTTTTGGTGAACCAATAACCCCTTTTCGAATAGTAATGGTGAAAAATAATTGTGGTACTCTAATGTTGATCACAATCGTTCGTAATGAGCAAACAAATGACTATTTGAATACATTTTATCTTGTTTGTACAGTTGAGATAGACATTGTTGCTTCATTGTTGATCAAAGAAAACAGATGATGAAATTTCCGATTCATGTGACCAAATTTTATTCGAATTCTAAGTTTGTGGGTCTAAGGGATTATATAGAAAAATGTTGACTCTTATTTTGGGTTAAGACCCACCCACTGTCGGGTATATACCCTCTTACAGTCTTTGACCAGCTATAATTGTAACTAATAAATGAAGGGTGGAGTTAAAGATTTGCTAAGTTAATTTTCACCATTACTTTATCTGAGTTTACCATCGTGTTTAATGTTTTTCAGTTCGTTTATATACCTACGTAGTATTATTCTGTAAGATGTCCAGTCCTAAGTCCAAAAAAATCACGTTGGGACGTAATAATTGTCGGTGAAACGCGGGTGTACCGGGTGTGTACTGTGACTTGCATTTCACAGTTCACACACGGAACCCATCTGACACCCCCCCCGGGGAATCATGTCGTGTCGGTATATTGTATAAATGAGAAGTGATCTAACCTTGAGACAGATCTCAAGATGCAGCTCCCCGGCTCCAGCGATGATGTGCTCTCCGGACTCCTCGTTGATGCACTGCACCATGGGGTCAGACTTGGCGAGACGCTTCAGACCCTCGACCAGCTTGGGCAGGTCGGCGGGGTTCTTGGGCTCCACCGCGACACGCACTACCGGCGACACGGAGAACTTCATCACCTGGCGCAGACAATATTATCTGTTACTATGTAAAGAGGCGACACTTACTTCCTTCGCCAGTTTAACAGAGGATATCGGTGCGGTGCAAAATGCACATCATAATATTGTTTTCCTTACTTTTTAATAAAAAGTATGCAATAAATGCGTTTTATAGCAATTCGCACTTCGAAATAAAGCGTTTATTCCGCCCCGCGTCGCAATTCACGATACTATCGGGGCGAAACCGGGGTGAAGTGCGACGCGAGGGCGAGGGAATCGCATCCTTTCGCCTTGTTATTTCTGTCGTGTTATATACAGGGATATAGAACTAAAGTTTGACAACCATTTGGAGTTCCATAGACTGATAAATAGAGTGGCTGGAGGTCGCCTGTAAAAAACGTGTCTTTCATCCATTTTGACGTAACAAATATTTAATTGGATTCGATTGAACTAATCTAGAACTGAATCCCGGAACTAATAACACCGTCATTCATAAATCATGACGAATAGGGTCCCGGTGAGTGTAGGCACACCATTATCATATCTGTTTCATATGTTTTATTAGCATAATTTGTAAAGACAAAAGTTGTTTTGATCTAAGTCTACTACTTTTTTCAGAAGCATAATGCATAGCATTGTTTTTTTTTTGATTAACAAAGCCATTGTTTAGATTTACTTCGAACAATGGATGGCATTCCGATATTTAAAAAAATTATCTACCTGAAGCTGTTTCACGGACGACGCTCTCTCTAAACTCGCCCGTATGTCGGTGTGTTAAGGTTCACGCATTTTTGTTTGGAACTCAATTATTTCCCAAACCAAGGGTGTCCGCGGGTAAGATACGAGATGCATAAAGTTATCGTAATAACAACATTATGTCGAACCAAAATCTAACACTACCAATATTCATATACGTTAGTGTTATGAATACTTCTCCAAAAAACGTTATACGTAATAACGCTATATCAAGACCAGTTATCCGGACTGTTACCTTCATGTTGTGAGCGTCCTTGTAAGTGGTGATTGTTCCGGTCTTGACGAGGAACTGGTCGACTCCGACGAGACCGCAGATGTTGCCCGAGGGCACGTCCTCGATGGCCTCCACGTAGCGGCCCATCATCAGGATCGTGCGCTGGATTGTCTTCTCGTACAGGTCCTGCGGGGAAGGGGGGGGGATAAGTGAATGAACCAATCACAGCATTTGGATTTCAATTATTGCAGACTTCGTTTGAAATTCTTAAATGTGAAAGGGGGAGTTAAAAGTATTTTCAATTAATTTTATTTTGAGTGCTCCAAAATACTACACAAAGCCTGTACTTGCTACTTTGTTAACTTGGAAAATTCAAAGCTTTATTTATGATTTCTGAATATTTTCACATAGCATTGAAGTAACAAACTTCAGTATGTTTACAGTTTAACGTCAAATCAGACGTTTTACAGAAATGAACTTGAGACCAGGGTACCTAGCATAGTAGACCAATATCGAGCTGTATACACTGTCTGTCCCTCTTTAGGTAGATCAACAGAGTGAGACAGAGCACTGTATCAAGCGCTATCGAGCTCGATATGGTTTGCTATGCTAGACTAGCTGGATTACGAGCTTGCTATCGACAAATGTGACTTTTATTTATTTACAATAAGAGATGTCATTTGAAATGTGTCGATTTTATAGATCAAATTTACCGAATCGAAGTTTACGTACTTGTACTACTGCTTTGTAAACAGCAGATTAAACAATCCAACTTCGATATACATATAACTAACCTCTTTCTTGCCGGGGTTGAAGTTGGGTCCCATGATGCGGGCCTTCTGTCCCGTGGCGACCTTGCCGGAGAACACACGGCCGAACGCGTAGAAACGACCCTTGTCCGTGGTCGGCACCATCTTGCTCACGTACATCATCAGCGGCGCCTCGGGGTCGCAGTTCTGTTACGTACACGACATACATTTCAACTTTATTCATGTATACATATGTGTAGAGCGGCAGGATAAGTAGTGTCCGCCCGCGACGCTACAGGGCGCGGGGGCAGGCTCATGTTGCATTGAGTGTCTGTGAGAGATACTTTTATCTCTCTCACACACAAGGCTTCCCTTTGTCGTCATCTCAGCGACCCTGTAACGACGCGGGCGAATACTACTTATCCGGTTTTATAACAATCGAATTACAATAAACAATGACAACATATCGAGAGACTACATATTTTGAACTAATTGAGAAATAATTAATATCAAATGAAGTACATCAAACGATTTTGATTTTTTGTTGCTGTTTACCAAGGATTAGGTTATTTCCGTTGGATTGTAGAGGCAAAAATATTTGGGGAACACAAGATATAAAAAAAAAAAACATTTAATTCAGAACTGGGTTCTATTATATACTCGTCGATGCTGGTTAATACATGAAGTATAATCAAAAAATATAAATAAAATCAAGTAAAATGTTGTCATCTTTTATTGGAAGAGGGAAGTTATAATAAAAAAACAGGTAATTAAAATATAATTAATCAAATGTATCTTCCATTAATGGGGTCACAAGCCACGTGGGCCAATAACCAATTCCGGAAAGAAACATGCTGTAAAGTCCACTTTGACACCCAGAAGCAGTTGTAGCTAGCGACCGGCAACACTTGGGACTAAACACTATTTCTCTAAATTCCATTTCAAGTTTTAGTTAACTAACAGCCTTATTCCAGACGGATTGTAAAAAACCCGCCTTAATTTAAAACAAAATACCAATTAAATGTATTGTGTATGTCGTCGGCATACCGCAGAATAGAGCATATCACGATCTGCCTAGGCATATCATAATTCTGTTAGTCTTGTTATTATTATATATACTTTAGTTGATATTATTGCTCGCTTTACTCTCGATCCCGTGGGAATTCCCTAAAACTCCTCCTTGGCGGATGTTTACATCATACAAGAAACCTAAAGTCGTTTGCAATAGAATCCAACAATCATGTAAACAAACCAAATTGTCACGATTACTCCGTAATCACATACATTTGACGATAAATTATGAACATAGTCTGATTTCAACGAACGCACCATTGTTTTCACATTATCTTCAACACGATTTAACTTGTATTTATAAGTTAAATTTGTTAAAACATTTGCAACGTAAAAATTTCGAAGTATTTGACAAGCTGTCATCTTAGTTTTTTACTCATCGAACTCTATAAGTCATTGAAAAGTTAGTGTTGTTCGTAATCTGAAGTTATCTTTTATTTTTAATTTAATAAATTATTTTAATTTAATATTATTTGAATACAATAAAATTTTTTTTTCAAGAGCTTAATATAATTAACCAAAACGGATTGTATCCTAAGCCATAAAAATAATGGTTAGTTTTTAAAAATTGACAGGTGGCCATTTTGTTAGAATTGTCATTCACAGTCATTCACTGTTCTGTGGGTTCGCTGTGCATTAGTGTTTTCTGTTTCCGTTTTCTGTTTCCGATTTCTACGACTTTGCATTCTCATTTTGGACTTTTGTTTTGCTTTACGATTTGGCTGGACATATTTTTCTTGGAACGACGACCTTTGCACGGCATCACGGACTTTGATATAGCATACGATTGGTATTTTTTCTCAAGGAGTAATCAGGAGGTAAGAATGATTTAGATCTATTACCTACAACGGAAATCTATTTATTTCGGTTGGCGAGAATCGGAGCCGAACAATGGTCGAAATGCGTAAGTCACGTCCTAAAGGAAGAGGAAGAAATGAAAAAGCTCGACGGCATTTTAGACACGGCAAGCGATGACACAGTGGTTCCATTTATAATTACGGTCACCGGCGACACTTCTGATAGTGATGATGACGAAGACGAAGATTTAAATTTGTTTTAATAAACACTTTTTTTATATATAATCAGTTTTATTTTATAGTCTATGGCTTATATATTTAATCTATTTAGTCAGTTTTATTTTAGTACCTATCCTACTATGGGCCATAGTCTATGACTTAAAATTAAAATAATTAGAAAAATAAATTTAATTAAAATTAAATTAGAACACTATGACATCACTATGGGCATAAACAATACGCTGTCAATGTCAGTCCGCCATATTTGTTTATATGATTGTTGGATTCTATTGCAAACGACTTTACAGTCCAAATTTCATTTCGTTTTATCCTAAGCGTTGATAAATCAGTCACTCATAAATTAAATTGTAATTACATAGTACGTACCTTGATACCGAGCGCGGCCTCGTCGTCGTGGGGTCCCTCGTAGAGCATCTCCATTCGGTACTTCTGCGCGACGACGGGCGAGGGCAGATGGATGGCGATCATCTGTAGCAGCGCCTCTCCGGCCGGCAGCCATGTGCGCATCACCACCTGTGGGACGAGGGTACAAGGGAAATTTACATTTACGTCATTGTTATAAAGTCGACTTTTAATCTTTTCAAAAAGCTGTTGCATGAGCAATGCTATTAGTTTTCATAACCTTTCGAAAGAACTCTATGACAAAATAGATATTACAGCTAAGACTGCAAAGGCACAGGTCGAGCTTTCGATGAGAAAGACTCATCATCATCAGGACTCTTCTGGGGTACTTTCGTGCATGGCAGTCAGTCGAGTACTGCAACTTTTCTTGATTTGACTCACCCCACGGGGCCTGATGAAGATCACGAGTTAGACCGAAAATTCAAAGCGATTCTTAGCTGTGATATCTATTTCATTACGGACATTCACCCTGAAACAACTCCTCTATGGTCCAATGGTTCGAACGAATCTACTATTAATCCGAAGGGCACGGGTTCAAATCCCATAGGAGCAGGATTGCGTTATTTCTCCGTGTTTTGGAAGGCACGTTAAGCTGTGGGCCATATTTGTAATCTCGCTCTGCTGGGACGTAATAATCGTCTGTGAAGCGCGGGTGTCAGAGTGTGGACTGTGACTTACAATTCACAGTACATAGTCAGAAAACCCTCCGACATCCCTTCAGGGATTCATTTAGTGACGAGGCATTCTAAAAGAAATTGTAAGCTGATTGACCTTGAGCAGAGCCTTGCCGTCCTTGTCGGCGTCCTCGTGCTTGATGGTGACACCGATGGTCTTGAGCAGACGCTCGATCTCGTCCTTCTTGAAGTTCATGATCGCGTCGAACACCTTGTAGATGGGGTCGAGCACGTACATGCAGAAGGACCGCTTGTTGTCAGAGTCCTTCTGCTTCGCCCACTTCTTTGTCTTGGCGTTGAAGAAGTTTTCTCCCCACAGCCTGAGTTGAGAGAGAGGAAACCATTGATATTATACTCATAGATTACGGCAGTTCATTCATCCATAGTTAGGTGATTGTCCTTTTGTATCAAATTTCAACTATATCATCTTAAGTTGAGATAGAAAACAGAATTGAGCGAATGCATGCTTAGAATGTAAGTATTCAATCGTTGGGTCTCTCTTGAGCTGAAGTCGATGAATCCAGTTATTAGAATCGGAGTCTTATGGGAGGATATCAGTTTAGGAATAGAGACTGCATTTGCTCAATCCTGTCGCTTTCGTTCAGTCAAGGGGCTTCATCTACTTCAACATCTATCGTTATCGCTTTCATAGGTATCGTGATTGGCTAGAAATTAAGTGACAGTGACAGCCCATTACAAGTCTCGCAACGAGTTATGAGCGCTTAGTAAGTGGTGGGGGACTAGCACATGTGCTCACTTGCGCACAAAATTACTATTAAGACCTTGTCCACATGCCGCGTTTTGCTTACGCGCGCGTGTATCTGGACAAGGCCCGAGTGCGATAGAGATGCAATGACTAGCGCAGGCAAGGTCAGCGCTCATAAACCGTTGCAACACTTGTACGATACTTTTGAAAGCGATATGATGTTGAATCCTAATAATTGAAGTGAAACAGTATAAGTGTATTTTTAAGATGTTGAATTATAAGTATAACGGTTGTAAGTTACGTGTGAGTAGACCATTTTTTACGAAGTTATTTCTGTTCAAATGTAACCTATTGTATTCGCCGAGGATATGACCTAGATTCCAGGACCTACAAGCTTTGAATTAAACTTAGATAACAAAGAAATAAAGTTTTATTATTGTTTTAGAGTAAAATGAAGTTGGTAAAAGAACGCCAACGGAGAAAAGGTGGGCGGTATATTAATTAAACCTCTTTATGGCGGCCATTTTGGATTTCTCAGCACGTGGTTAGCGTGGGCGCCTGCGGGGTGAAACTGCATTCACTAAACTTTAACCTTCCACCCTTTGACGTCACGAATTGCGACATCTTTGACGTCATCGCTAGTTATTTTCTTTCGTTAACTATAATACTTTTATATACAATACAGAAAAAGCGGCTTTAGCGATAAGCGATAAGGGGGCCTGATTGTACGTTCCTACCTACTTGTTTATTATCGTGTTATTTTATTTATTTTCTGTGGTGTGCAAATAAAGTTATATTGTATAGAAGTGTAGCTAAGGTCTGTTGTAAAATGTTCACAAGAACAGTTCACTAACTAGACCAAAGCCTCTAATGTTCGTCCTTACTGCCGCTGTAATACAACATTGTAGCTGTATTCAGTATCAACGGGACGAATTCATTTACAAATTTAGAGCACATATACAGAGGTTCGTAGCTGATGGAGATGTATTCATAGACTACCAATACCCAATTCACAAGAAAAGAGACAGTCAAAAATCTTGATTTTTTAATAATTATTTTTACTTCTGAGTGTTTTCCCTTGTTCCTTCTGACTAAACCCTATTTGCGATTTTATTTTAAGAATAAGAATAGATGTTTGAAAACATCAAATAATAAATTTGAAAGAAAATGTTCCCCTAGCTCTTTAAGTAGATAAGTTACTCTTTTGTTATATAAATGTTTGTTTTGAATCTTGGCAATTGATTCAGGAAAAAATCATGCATTCAATCCACAAGTGTTATATAAATAATGAAATGACCGAATTCCCAGGTTTACCTTTGTTTTCAATCTGTTGCTAGTTACTCGTAATAATTTAGACTATCTGATCTACAGTCTATTTCTTTTTCCAACCATGCTCCAAACTGCTTTTTTTAGACATGCTAAAATGATCCCTGTTATTTTTTTCTTACTTGCATAGCACAATGACACATAACATAACATACCCTCAAATATTTAGCTCTGGAAACCCCTTTATGTGCTTTTAAACAGCTGCATAATTTTATGTATCAATTTGCTTGCAAAGCATACTTTGAAACCAAGCCAGTAAGCATGGCATTCCAAACATGTGCAAAAGAGATTCCAAAAGTTTCATGTTCTTATTTATGCAAACATTCATAGAAGACATCTTCTAATGCCAGATGGCAAGCCTGCACTAGAATCCCTTTCTAAATAACAATTATTGTGGCTAAATTTAAAATTTTAAACATACAAAATAGTTGTTTCAAGTTAATTACCTGTTCATGAGCTTGACAAGGTCGATTTTGAACTTGTCAGCATACATCTCAGAGAACTGCTTGAGGGTGAAGGCCCAGCCATGGAGACCGGATCCGAAGCCCACAGAGCCCTTGCTGGGGTCCACACGGACCTCACCTGGGGAGAGTGTGGGGTCAGTTGTGGGCGACAAACGCAGACTTTCGGTAAAAAAATGTTATGCATATGCAGTATTGTCAAGCGCATACCATTTGCCAATGTTTTATAGAGCGAGGAATTTCAAATAGGTTAAAGAAACTCACAGATCCAGGTGAAACTTTTGTTATAATCAGATTAAGTAAAAATTTACCATTTAGTAGGGACAGATAACAAGTTCTAGGCACTTCTGATAGTTCAAATGTATCTTCCATTAATGGGGTCACAAGCCACGTGGGCTAATAACCAATTCCGGAAAGAAACATGCTGTAAAGTCCACTTTGACACCCAGAAGCAGTTGTAGCTAGCGACCGGCAACACTTGGGACTAAAGTATGCTCCTTCATATCATCAGCTAAGTTGCTAGCATATCTTAAGCGGCAGGAGTTTGGGTAGTTTGTGACTCTTTGGAGTCATACCATCATCAAAAACAAACAAACCTTCATAAAAAGGTTTCAAATTTGTCATTTTAAAATAAAAAATATGGTATGCTCATCTTTATTTAATCACATGTACATAGTTTAAATTAAAAACCAAATGACCACAATCATATAATTACATAATGCAATGCTCGTCAGCATGCTAGCAACAAGATAGCATAACCTTGACAGTGTAGTGTATAGCTGTTACTTGGACCTCTAAATACGTTTCTTGGTGTATCGCGCTTTATAGTTGATCACCCCATTAACTATTCACTATACGGATAGTATGTATACTCTTATTTGGTCCTAGAAACAGTAAAGACACCAACCAAATCCATTCAGTAGATTTTTCTTTAGCTTTTTCGGAAATTTTACTGGGTCTAAGGTTGCCTCGAGGCACTTACTTTTATCATTATTTATCCTTGATTGGACAAAATCTTAGTATAGTTAATTTGGATACGTATCATTTTGGTTATTTTCATACATTATTATTACTTTCTAATGTTGCCACGAGTTTTGTTTTTCTGATAATTTCCTCAGACTTTCTGACAAGGAATGACTCTTCAGGGATCCAGGGTCAGGCACAATTCTGCAGGCGATACCTAACTTGGCATGTTTAAAATTAAAACTCACCCATAGGTCCAGAGTCATCAGAGTATGTGGCGATGATGACGTTGACGTTCTCAACAATACGCTGGAAGGTCTGGTACAACTCTTCAGACTCAAGTTGCAGCTCGAGGAGAGCTCGGTCCATCTTGTTCATGAACAGGATAGGCTTGATGCGCTCGGCAATGGCCTGACGCAACACTGTCTCTGTCTGTACGCACACACCTATGGAGAAGTGAAAATCAGTAAGGAAATTCCTAGGAAGGAAAGTGTGGTTTGTGTGCAGGAGCATCAGATGGCCGTTCTGAAGATCGTCAATGATTCTCAGTTTTGGTATGGTTAAGAACATTCATCATTTTTATAAGATATTCTATTGTGTATTACAAGATGCGAAATTTTCAAGACATTGTTTGGACACTCTTTTAAGAAATGAAAAGGCAATGACCCTATTACACACTTAATGGCTTTTTGATGGCTAAAACAAGCTAGAAACTAAACAAATCAATTTGAATGACCCACTTACATTGCTTACCTACCTGTGTAGCATTCTACATATTATAACAAATCATATTAAGTATTTATTATTAGTAAAGATGTACCAGAGACGCAGTCAACGACGACAAGGGCTCCATCAGTTACTCGGAGAGCGGCTGTCACCTCAGAGGAGAAGTCAACGTGCCCGGGAGAGTCAATCAGGTTGATCAAGAAACCCTTTTGTCCCTTCTCGCACTGGTCAAGGTTGGTGATGAACACCAGATCTTTCTCCTCTAGCTCGAAGTACATAGATATGGCTCTGAAAGGTGAAGCTTGTGTTTATTTTTGTTGGCGGCAATAAATATTGAAGGTTATGGTGTAAATTTAATCAGATGGCCGTTCTGAAAATCATCAATGATTCTCAGTTTTGAAATGGTTAAGAACATTCATCATATGGAGTTGAAGGCATATAAATGCAATAATATTTTTCCAGTTGTGCAATAATTGATTAGACATAATTATTGAAGCAGCTGGGTTAGTATCTTCAAGAGGATTGCACCATAAAACTGAAAACATAGCAATAATAAGAAGCAAAGAGAAATATTTGCTGTTTTCACATAAATATAATAACCATGCTTGACCGTGTAGTCATCTCGCAACCCAAAAAAACCGGTGCTACAGAGGTTGTCGACCTTAAAGAAAATTGGTACTTACGTAGACTTGATGGTGATGCATCTGTCTTGTTCGTCCTTGCGGGTGTCGGTGAAGCGTGTCTCACCGGCCCTGGCTCCCGCAATGATACCAGCCTTCGACACCAAAGAGTCCGTCAATGTGGACTTTCCATGGTCTACGTGAGCGATGACGGACATGTTGCGGATGTTCCGCTTCTTGTCCATCATCCCACGGATCTCGTCCACGGTGAAATTCACCTGCACAGACAACCAAATGCCGTGTCAACATCATTAAACAGACTGATTTCCAAGAATAACACAGATGTTGAAGACACTTTTCACAGGCAGGTTTCATAGGGAATTTATTACTAATAAGCTGCATTAGACGGTGAAAAAACTTCGTTAGTTCTTGAAGACACTCCCTAGATTCACATCAACACTTTCTATTTCACTATATTCACAAGTCTTGAGAATACGTCATCGGAATACAAAGACCGATGTCGTGAAAGAAGCAAGTTTTATTTAGCACTTATAATAGCTAAATACATGAAATAAATCTGTGAAACTAAAGCACATATGGTCCGCATCACTTTTATTTTCACTAGTAGGCAGATTTATACTCACCATATTGGATGGTTTATGATTTTATCTTCAATAAAATAAACAACCATACGCCAGCAATGGCGTACGCTTTGAAAAAGAACCCTACTTTAGGCGGAAGTGCCGATGAAACGTCAGTGCAGAACCATAGACAATTCAATGTTGCCAGTAATTTGATTTCCGTTAGGCTATCTATAAACAAGCGATAGAATTATTTATTCAAGCCAAACCAAGAATAAAATATTCAAAACTAAATATTCAAAAATACTTGAAACTATACTAAGTATGCGACGGAATATTTTAGAGAACCAGTCAGTCAACAAAAGCAGCTATCAAATCAAGTCCACAGGATTAGGACTGCGTTCAGTTTGATCACCCGCTCATCACTGACAGCAGGATAGCGTATTCAAATTCAACGCGTGCAAAAGAGATGTCATGATCGCCGGGCGTCGGCAGGCGATCAAACTGATCTCAGCCCGGAGTGAATTATAGGCTGTTCGGGATAGCATGCACGATATGGGTTCGTAATTTTCCGTTTCACCTATACTACTCACACCATACTACATACACCCAGGTACAGAAGAAAATAATTGGTTTTAGAAATAATGTATATCATTGATCGCCGAGACGTTGTTGCTGAAGTCCGTGCCTGGTCACCTAACCGGCGGGTTCGAAGCGGCGATAGGTGAAGGCGATTTGCATTGAAAAACATCAACTATTTTGATTACTGAATCACTGTTTATTTCCAGTGGTAAATATTACAACAATTTTACGCGTGCTTCCGCGCGGCCATCATTGTTCCGAGAGAAACCAAACATCAATAGAGGTCGCCACTAGGCCCAAATTAGTAATGAAATTAAATAAAGATGGCGACCTATGAACACTTTGACAACATTAAAAATAAAATAATTAATATAAAAGTGTGTTGATTTTCAATTAACATTCATCATTGCAAAATACAATAAATAATGCCTCTATAAATTGAAACAAAAATCTCAGTGTATTCGTTTTATTCGAGAGAAAGGAGGCGGACACTGTCGACTTAACTGGCCGCTAAGCAACTTTTGAATTTTATATTCTAGCGAGTGTCTAGAAGACAATGTCTTGCCTTAACTTTTTCGTAGTTATGTCAAGACCATGTTTTAGGCAGTATGTACAATGAATCAGAATCAGAATCGTTTATTTGCAAAATTACAAAGCCATACAAAGGTTCACATTGTATTAAGGCATGCAAAAAATTATAATTAGATATTCACTTAAAACTAACGATACAGTAAATGTAAATTGAATGACTTATCTTATTTAAAATACATTTGCAACTTAAATTTACATAATGACATTGATAAATTATAAAACAAGTAAATAAGAAATTATGTTACATTTAATACATAAATAATAGCATAAAGCAAGTCAAAATAATGAATAAAATGTCAAATAAAAAATTCATTTAAATTGTAGAATGGTCGTTCTAATAAAAAAGTCTTCAGTTTCCTAGAAAATACATTAAAATTATCACAGTTTTTAATATCCTTATTAAGTGCATTATATATCTTTGGTCCAGTATAATTAAAATTTCTGTGAAACACTCCATAGTTCGGAGTAGGCAAGGCAAGTCTCTTATCATTTCTTAGAAGATGTGTCTGAATGTCTCTAACAAGGTTGTATTTGTGTTTACTCTTGAAAATTTTGATTGATATCATATAAATGTACAGATTGATTATAGTAAGAATTTTATGTTTAATAAAAAGAGGCTTGCAGTGTTCCAGATAGTGAGCCTTTTCAATAATTCTTAGTGCTTTCTTTTGCAAAATTAATATATCTTGAATATGATTTGAATTGCCCCAAGCTTCTATACCATACCTAATAATGCTTTCAAAATATGAATAATACATTAGTTTAAGGGTTTCTTGACTCACAATATTTCTCATACACTTGAGAGAATAGCAAGCGCTGGCTAGTTTCCTTTTTAAACTTTCAATTTGATTGTGCCACTTTAACTGTTCGTCTAATTCAACACCAAGAAAACGTATACATTTGGATTTTTCAATGGGTAGATTTAGTTTGCAGTCTGTACTGTTAGTGTGGCGCCTAAAAACAATGTAATTACTCTTACTGCAATTCATAGATAAACCATTAGCTTTAAACCACTCGTTTAAGTGAATCCATGTGATTTTGGCTGTTTTTTGAAGGTTATCAAATGTATTATCAATCAATATGATGCTTGTGTCATCTGCGTATAAATATGTTGTTCCTTGATTTATATTGACAGGCAAGTCATTTATAAGTAAGTCAAGTCAATGAAACTATTTGTCCTGATAATACAGTGTATATTTTGGATAGATCTGCTTCCTACTCTGCTAGAGGAATTGGTAGTATCACGGAATTACCAATAGGTTATGAGCCTGCAGTGAATTTATCCGAAACAGACAGAGAGCTGTAAAACTGTTTTTCGAGATTGAGCTGAAGATTAGTGCTGGTGAAAGTACTAGGAAGAGCAGTCATTTCGCAGACAACACAACAAGATTAGTACTAGTAGTAGCATACCCACATTCCAAAAACTTGAACGAAGTTCCAACATGGAAATTTCAGATGGAAATGTCACTAATAAATGACGATATATGGAGCTATGTACAAAGTACACCAGCTGCCACGGATGTAGAAGTAACGAAGAGAGATCAGGAAGCTCGCGCTAAGATCTGCCTCATGATTTACGGATTTGCTAGTTCACGTCCGACAAGTTAGTACTGCCAAGGAGGTCTGGCAAGCTTTAGAAGTGAACTGCCAAGACAAAGGCATAGTAAATAGATGCAGACTACTGAGTAACCTTGTGAGTTTGAGGTTAGAACAATTTAACAGTATTACTGAGTACGTGGCCACAATACTTACTCAACAACTGAGAGACAACGGTATATTTGCCATGGCACCTTCGTTATACAATAAAATACCAAAATTTGTTCGTGAATTAGATAATATTAATAACTTTACAAAACAACTAAAAGCTTTTTTAATTAGCAAAGCTTACTACTCCGTGAATAATTTTTGAAATGAAAATTCTCTATGACAGGTTTAATATTTTATAATTTTTGCTGGACATATTATTTTATTAGCTACGTTGACATTACACTATATTGAAAGTGACATATGTATTAATTGTTTCTTTTTAGGTTAGATATATGTTAAAGTTTATATAACAAATACTGACATTGTTTAAATCTATTTGTAATTTTAGTATTTTGTAGTGCGCTATTTTATTTATTGTTCTATATTAAATATGTCGTAAATTTTGTATGTCAAATGACAGATTATAAAGGACATGTTATTTAATTTTAAAGACCATTTGTATACTTATAATCACAAATAAATTAATTTTGAATTTGAATTTGATGCGTGGATCGGAACGATAACCCATAGGTACTGAAACTACATAATCGAAAATACATCGATGAATCGGTGCGGCCATCTTACAGGATCGTGTCAGTATGAGTTTATCTTGTATGCGGTTTGGGTTTTCGTTGCGGTTGCTTTGTTTTGACGGTTGTTACAGTTTTTGTAATTTTTTTGTTTTGTAATTGTCGTTTGTTTTTGGTGAAATACCGAGAAAAACTTAAAAAACTCTTACGACTCTCAAGCTCGGGACTTATTGGTTAGTTTAATTTAATTCATTTAAATATTGGATGGATTCGATTGATGGTTCTTGGTGGAATATCATCTTGAATAAATTATACACAAATTCTTGTACTTTTATTCCACATATATTTATTTTTATTCTAACTTAGGCTACCGGTTTCGTATTACACATCATCGGGCCAACAAATTATTAATTACGCAATATAATATACGCAAGCTGTGGTGATTCACCTCTGTTTATTTTATATTTGCTTGTTAAAAATGTTTTCTTTTGTTTTCTTTCTGTCATGTTAAATAATTAATAATTTGTTGGCCCGATGATGTGTAATACGAAACCGGTAGCCTAAGTTAGAATAAAAATAAATATATGTGGAATAAAAGTACAAGAATTTGTGTATAATTTATTTATAATTTATTAATTCATTTAGTAATTAACAAAAAGTAGTTTGGATAATCAAAGATCAATCAAATAAAAAATCGATTTCGAAAAAATTAACTTTCTCGATACTAAAATAAATCGATTATATTTCGTAAGGGTACATCGCTATAACCATCAACTTTGAACTGCCACCCATATCATGAATGAATAATCATGCATGAATAATCATGCATGATACATAGGTAACACTAAAAGTTTCCGGAACTGGCCACTTACATAAACAATATTTAAAAATTTATTGCAACATTTGAAAATAGAACTCTTTGGCTGTAGAATGCAGTTTGTTTCATCTGACTGTCTTTTGTTTTTACCTTGTGGCGCCATTTAAAAAATTGTGTGTCTGCATCAACATGGATTTAACTCGGGAAAATTTTCGTAGTATGATTTTCTACGATTTTAAGTGTAATTTGACAGCTCAACAGAGCATCGCTCGGCTTGAAACAGCTTTTGGCAATGAAGCACCATGCAAGACGACTGTTTATAGCTGGTTTGCAGAATTCAAGCGTGGTCGTATCAATCTCAGTGACGAATCTCGCGATGGTCGGCCGTCCACCACTGTGACCAACAAAAACATCGATGCTGTGCGCCGTATGATTGAAACAGACAGGCATGTGACCTACCATGAAATTCGCGCATCCTTAGAAATAGGCATGAGTCAAATACAATCAATCCTACACAAACATTTGGGTGTGAGAAAGCTGTGCTCGCGGTGGATCCCACACAACTTGACCGAGGCTCAAAAAACGGACCGCGTCACTTGGTGCAGTGCCATGCTTACCAGATTCAACGAAAGTGCGTCAAATTTGGTGTGGGACATAGTAACAGGTGACGAAACATGGATTTATTGCTACGATCCCAAAACAAAGCAGCAATCGAGCGTATGGGTCTTTCAAGATGAGCCGAAACCAACCAAAGTGGCGCGCGTGAAAAGTGCATCTAGGCGGATGATTGCTTCTTTTTTTAATAAAACTGGACACGTGGCTACTGTTGCTTTAGAGAATCGTCGTACCGTGAATAGTGACTGGTACACGACCATTTGTTTGCCGGAAGTTATCGACGAACTCCGTAAAAATAACCGTAAACGCCGTATCATTCTGCACCACGACAATGCTAGTTCTCACACGGCCAGACAGACAAACGACTTTTTGAAGACGAAAAATGTAGAACTCATGAGTCATCCTGCATACAGTCCCGACCTGGCACCTTGTGACTTTTTTCTGTTCCCAAAAATTAAGAACCAATTACGCGGTCAACGATTTTCATCACCAGAAGAGGCTGTCGAGGAGTATGAAAAACACGTTTCAGAGGTCACCACAGGGGAGTGGCACAAAAGTTTTCAAAACTGGTTTGATCGAATGAAAAAGTGCATAGATGCCAAGGGAGATTATTTTGAAAAACAATAAATTAATTTTGTACCTTTAATAGTATTTTTTCATATTCATTCCGGAAACTTATAGTGCGTCCCACGTATCCCGAATACACTATATAGGTTTACATACAAACAATTGGCGAAACTCAAACCAGAGGTAGTGTTCATGTATAGAAACAAGACTGTGGAATTAGTTATTGAAAATTCTAAAAGTCAATATTTAATTTTAATGTTTTTCCAGACGAGACACACCCAACACAGCTGATTGTGTCGCCTAGACAGGAGACAACTAGCCCCCTTATCGTCTAACTTCAACATTTATCGCTATCGCTTTCAAACGTATCATGATTAGCTATAAATGGCATCACACATCATTTGAAAAGCGATTGACACGACAAGCGATAGCGATAGATGTTCACGTTAGACGATTCAGGCCGGTTGAATGAAATCCCGCTTTCAAGGACACGCTCACACCTTAATAATAACCGACTATGGACGGTCGTTATGCTAGTACCTAGGTACCTAATTATTTTGTTTTGAAATATTATTGCCTATCACCGTAATATCATTTAATACAACACATTTACATTTGCTTGCCCTAATTATTAACAGCAAAAAAAGTTGTTTTGATGAAGTTTAGGTGGAATTCAGGGTTTATCGTTTTGCTAAAATAACACAAAGTTCGAATAGAAATGTGTGTGCGTGCCGAACATATTGCTAGCATTTGGAACGATAACTAAATAAGCGGAAAGTACAGTGATGAGAATCAAATTATTTACCTTTTTACAAATGCTGTTGAAAGTGCCGTCCATTGTACTGAATGCACAGGTTAGCACGTCTCAGTATGTTAGACCGCACCCTTCCAAGTGTTTCTCGATCCTGTCGCACTACGTCAAACGCACTTATTATTTTGGCTTTTAGTAGCGCCACAGTTCTCACAGAAAGAAAATTGTCTGTGTACACCAAATCTTTCACACGTCCCCACAAAAAGAAGTCCAACGGTGTAGGTCTGGTGAACGTGGAGGCCAAGGAACCGGACCTCCATTTCCTATCCATCTCTGCCCGTACTTCTCATTGAGATAGTGGCGCACTGCTAGCGCGAAGTGAGCAGGTGCTCCATCGTGCTGATAGAAGAGACCGCCGCCACGATGTACATCTAGTGGTAACTCGTCCAGAAGGTCCCCCACATGCTCGAGCAGCTCGAGATATGTAGCACTATTCAGCCTCTCCGGGAACAGAGGCCCCACGATGTGACCGTCCACGATGCCAGCCCATACGTTCACGGAAACACGGTACTGCACGTGATCCACTCGGATTGCGTGAGGGTTGTGAGGCGACCACACATGTGCGTTATGTTGGTTAAACAGTCCGACCCGCGTGAATGTGGACTCGTCAGTCCAAAAGATGTTTCGGTTGCGATTCTGCAACAACCACTCACAAAACACAATCCGGGGCCCGTAGTCACGCTCAAGTAGTTCTTGTACCCTTGTGAAATGATATGGGTGTTGCCCGCCCTCTCGCAGCAGGTGTGAACAATAAAATTGGCTAACACCGAACTCGCTCCATCGTTAGTACTTGCTTCCGGGAACATCTCAAAGAATTCGAGGACTTCATCCTCCAGGTGCCTATGACGAGGTCGGCCGCCATCATAATTAGGGCGCCGAAAAACACCGTAATCCCGCAACCTCTGGGTTGCGCCGAGCACTGTGGCGCGAGTAGGCACGCTACCGTGAGGGTGCAGACGTTCGTACAGCTCCCGAGCAAAGTCCAGCACGAAGCCACTAGCCATGTAACACATCACCATATCAAAGTACTCCGAGTTGGTGTAGGCATACGGCATGTTGCTTTTTGTCACTTTTCACTTACGATTACAAACACACACAATATTGCGTTGATGCGTTTGCGCGGTTACTGACGGCGGCGACGGACGCGGCGGGGCCGCGGGGCGGGGGGCATCGCGGTAATTCGGCTTGTGGGGATTCTCCGCCGGGAATAGTCTGTGAAACACGTTAGTACGTACGGCGGCAACTTGGATCCACGGACAGCGGGGGTCTTTGATAATACCGCCCGCACGTCGTCGCGGACTTTTCTTTTTGTTGTTTTCGCGCGTAATCGTTTTAGACAATATTGCTTTGTTTTATTTTAAATTTGAAGTTAGACGATAAGGGGGCTGGTTCTCTTCTGTCTAGGCAACACAATGTTTGGGTGTATCTCGTCCGGGAAAACTTTAAAATAAATATTGACTTTTAGAATTTTCAAAAACTAATTCCACAGTCTTGTTTCTATACATGAACACTACCTCTGGTTTGAGTTTCGCCAATTGTTTTTATGTAACTCTATAGAAAATATATTTTAGAATGCCTATTAACTTTATCATAGAAGACAAGCGGAAGTACAGATAAAACGTCATGCAAGACTAGAGATGGGCACGGGTAAATTCCCATCGGGAAAATTCCCGGGTAAATTCCCGTTTGGGAAAATTCCCGGTGTTTATCGGGGTAAATTCCCAATCGGTGGGTATTTTCATTTTTCTCCACAAATTCTATGAAACTTAAAATTAAACTTACTGAAGGTGATAGAGGAAGTCACAGCCAACATTTTATTTCCTTACACTTAACTGCGAAAATATGCGCTTTGGAAACTACAGGCACTTAAAAATATTTAATTAAAAGATTAAGGAAAAAAAACATTTTTTTTAGTGCTAGACTTTTGACGCTATTACAAACACCTTTTACTGATAAAGTTTTTCTGAAACATGCATTACTTTCTGAGAAAAAAATATTGAATTATTTTTTGTATGGAAAAACCAATGATTTTGTCAATTTCTTGAATAATTCATATTTATTTAAAATGAAACTAACTGCAGGTGATAGAAGAAGTCACAGGCAATATTTTATTTTCTTACACTTAATTGCGAAAGTCTACGCTTTGGGAACAACAGGCACTAGAAAATGTTAAATTAGAAGGTAAAAGAATAGACCAATTTTTTTGTTTGACTCAAGTTATCTATAAAATGGAAAACAAAATAACACCCGTGCGCAAGGTTCGAAACCAAAACGACAAATGACTCAAGCTCAAGGTGTATCGTAGCGCGGGGCGCGGGACTGGGTGGGGTGGCAGTAGGCGTGCCAAAAAAAATCGGTTTACCGAGTCAGTGCTAAATTATATGTTCACTTGTCTGATCTGTAGAGTTATGCATAATAATACTAACGTATAGTATAGATTTAAATTAATTGATTTAAATCAGTGATTTAAATCGCGATTAAATTTAAGTGATTTAAAAAAAAACAATGATTTAAATCAATATTTTTTTACTGTGACCAAATCATCCAAAAATGATCAAAGGACTTCCCCCGACATAAATGTTTTTGTTAATTTTATTAATAATTAAAATAAATCAATATTATGATCTGCTTTGTTAAATGATAAACTTACTTCCAAATATAAAATTATCAGTATTAAAAAAACGATTTAAATTAAATAAATTTTATTTTGTAATCGTTAGATTTGTGTTAAGAAGATTGAAACCTTAGGTGTCGTCTTAAAAAGACGACTGTAAGGTTTTTCAAGGATAAAGTCTATTTTTATTTAATTTTTTTGTTAAAAACCTCAAAATGTAAAGGAGAACTCTCTGTGATTTAGCTACAATACTGCAAATCTACTTATTTACCATGGTGGATAGCTTTTATTTCAAATTTTATTAAAACAAAATGTCAAAATGAAAACACCCGAATATTTACCCTAACGGGTGTTTTCACGGAAACTTTCCGGGAATTTACCCGCAATCGGGAATTTTCCCGGGTGGAAATCCATCTCTATGCAAGACAGACCATAACCATAGACAATTTAGGGTTGCCAGTTAATCTGTTTCCGTAAGGCTGTCTACAAACAAGCGTTTTTCAGTGCTAACTCTCTAGGAACAAAGTTCGAACAATCAGACCGTTCTAAAATTGAGTTTTAGCTGGTTACCGCTAGATGGCAGAACTAAATTATACTAATAAACAAAATCTACTCACCAAGAGATGGCGCTATAAGTTAAAAATTGGGAACCAGATTATGTATTGTATCAAAATTGGGGGAATGCGCCGACTTCTAGATATCATAATGTTTTAGGAACAAAGAAGTCTGCAAAAATGTTGTTTTGGTACCATCGGCATCGGTCAGTAGGTATGTAATTGTTACTTTAAAGTTTTTTGTGTAAGTCTGTAACATATGAAGTCGGTTAAAGTTCATTTATTTCACCCTTTTTAGTTTTGATGGATTGTGATAAATGGGTGGACTACAGTGAGCATTCCGATTGCCTCAATCGCAAATTGTGCGCTGTCATCCATTGAGAAGTCTCAAATTCAAAGGTCGTGGCATAATGACAATTTTTAAGTAAGTTCCTGCAATGAGCACACTAACACAAAGCTATTTCGAAGGTCATATGGGTATAATGTTAATTTTCAAGTGATGCCCCGGAATCGGCCATCCATCCATCAGCCAGTTTCGTCCACTCCAAAATTTCGCCACTCTTGGCGGTCCTCCTGGAAGAAATGCCCATACTCACACACGCTGGGCGTCCTTGCTGAAAATCCTTGCACCAGTGACGCCGCTGCCCGCCACCAGTCTGTTTTATATAAATAAGGCCCGGCAATTGGGGATGGAATACTGCCATCCATCGGTCTCAGGCAATGATGGGCCGCCTGGTTTTGCCGGAGAGCAGTCCTCTTACTGTTCCCCGAAGTCGAGCCCGGCATCAGCACAGGCGTAACTAGGTAAGGGCCAGGGGGGCACGGCCTTCCCCAGAGTACCATCTGGCGCCCCCAGAAATACGGGTGTCATCGATATAAAAATATGCTTTATCAAATTTAAGGCATTATTTGTTAAGTATTTTGGTTTGTATAATTTGGGTGTATGGAGGATTATCTCTACTTATAATCGAGAACATAATAATATATACTTATTGATGGCTCTATGAATTCGGTTGTTTTTTAAACATCGATGTGCTATTTTTGTCTGCCTTTTGGAATAAATATATCAATTTAGGAATATGATTTCAATATTAAATTGTTTCGTCCTTTTCAACCGATTTTATAAGCATTTTAGTTTTTACAGGAAATTACGTCATCATATTAGATTTAATGTCAGATCCTTGCCAAAATTTAGGATGCGTTCAAGAAATATTTTCTTCCGTATGGAAATGTGTTGTGATGACATCACTGAGGTCAAATGAAAGACATCGCTTTTTTTTCAATTAATGAAGGATACGTAGGTACGCTTATTTTAAAATCTGTAAATTAGAAACAGTTAATCCTCGAAACGGTTTTCGAATCGTAAATATTGATGAAAAAAAGAACAGGCCAATTGCATTATATATCTTTGATTTACCATCATCCGTTTACGGTTCCATTATCAGATCACGACCAAACTAAAATGGAACCTACCTACCTGGAAGCAAACTCTTTCAAAGAAAACAAAAACTGCAAATCGGTTATTATATGCCAGTGTTATAGAGTAAAAACCCCAAAAAAAAATACAGTTGAATTGAGAACCTCCTCCTTTGTAGAACTCTGTTAAAAACCAGCCAAAAACCCACAATTACACTCGCGTTTGGAAAAAAATAGGATAACTTAAGAAGCCTGTAGTCGGCGGCTTGAAGTCAGACGCGCACGGGGTCGCTATGCTTGCTATTTCATTCTACATTCAATTTCGGATTATAGAGCACTGACTAACTGTTATTGGTATGAAGGAGTCTAGCTCCAATGCAGAGTGCGCACTTAGAATCAATAACCACCATATAGTATAATCAAGTATATTTATGAAGATAACGTAAACAATGGACTTTGGAGAAAATCAGTAAGCAGACATCTTACTAAAAGTCACTCTGTCAGAGTATCATAAATTAGGCCGCAGGCTGCCAGTGGTGTTATTGCTATAAAACCTTCAACACGCCCCCTCAATTCACAACTGCAGCCCTAGGCCACTTATGCACTTGTAGTGCTTGCACACAGGCAACGCTTTCGTTAAAACGTCAGCTAGCATAAAATCTGTCGACAAGTATTTCAATTTTAAAATTTTGTCCCTGAGTACGTCCCTTATAAAATGGTGCTTTATATCTATATGCTTAGTACGAGCACGATAGACATGATCCTCAGCAAGGTAAATCGCCCCCTGATTGTCAACATAGATAGTAGTTTTTAATAGTCCCAATAGACCTATCTCCTTTAATAAACTACTCAGGTAAAGAGCTTCCTTTATTGCCTCGCTGGTACTGATATATTCAGCTTCTGTAGAGGATGTGGCTACAGTTCTCTGCTTTTGAGATCGCCAAGCAATAGCTGCTCCTCCCAAAACAAAAGCATAGCCGGAATACGAACGCCTATCTACTAAGCAATTCCCCCAATCTGCATCTGAGTATCCTATTAACGTTTGCCCTGTTCTTTTAAAAGTAAGACGATAGTCTATAGTTTTCTTTAGATATCTAAGAACTCTTTTGGCCGAAATCCAATGTATATGCGTAGGGCATGTCATAAATTGCGCCAATTTTGAAACTGTATTGCTAATATCAGGTCTAGTACCCACGCTTAGGTACATCAAAGTCCCTATCAGTTCACGATATGGCCATAGTTCCTGTTCTTTGCCAACATTGTCCTGGCTCTCTTCTTTTGATGCTGCAAAGTATAGGCCAACTTCAAATGGAGTGGATACTGTTTTGCTTTCTTCCATGCCAAACTTCTTTTGGCAAAGAATAGGCCAACTTCAAATGGAGTGGATACTGTTTTGCTTTCTTCCATGCCAAACTTCTTTAGTGTATCCATTATGTACTTCTTCTGTGACAAGCTTATTTCACCATCTTTCTTCTCAATTTCAATACCAAGACAGTATTTCGCTGGTCCAAAATCTTTAAGCTCAAATTCTTTAGTTAAATCCTTTTTAAATTGCTCTATCCACTTGATATCCTGTGAAGCCACCAAGATGTCATCCACATAAATGACAACTATTAAAATTGATCCATCTTCTCTACGCTGGTGATAAAGGCATGGTTCATTTACGGTTGGAGTTAGGTTCATCTTTCGAAGTTTTTCATCCAATTTCAAATACCACTGTCGCCCTGCTTGCTTCAAACCATATAAAGATCTTTTCAATAAGCAACAGTCTCCCCCAGCCTTGAGGTCAAGTAACATTTGTCTAGCACGCTTCCCAACTGCCGAAGTCTTATCTTCTCTCTGGGTTAGCTCAATAAGGCTCTCTGTAAGTACCTCCGGTATTTGCATGTATACGTCTTCATCAAGCTGACCATTTAAGTATGCTGTGTTTATATCAAGCTGATGAATCTCAAGGTTCAGCTCTACAGCAAGTGCCATTAGCAGTCTGATTGTCTCAAGTCTTGCAACTGGGGTATACGTCTGGTGGTAGTCAACACCATAACGTTGACTAAAACCTTTTGCTACTAACCGTGCCTTCTTCTTTGTAGTCATGTCAACATTCAATTTTGTCGTCAACACGTATCGACAACCAACAATGTCTCGGTCTTTAGGCTTCTTTACAATATCCCATGTCTCATTTTTGATTAAGCTTCGAATCTCAGACAGAATTGCCTCTTGCCATCCCTCATGATCATCGCTTGACAAAGCTTGTTTTAATGATATTTCAGCAACTGCAGAGAAAAACTCTCCATCTCTTCTTCATGTGTTTCTACCATTTGATAAACCTTCTTAGGACGACCGCGCTCCCCCTTAATAAACTTCGGTCTTCCAGGAGCTCGTCTTAAACTAGCCTGTTTAACTTGTCTCTCAACAGTTGGTTCAACCTCGTTCAGACCTATTTTACAGTTAGAACTCTCTCCATCACCGGAATGTTCACCTTTGTCTGAGTGCTCTCCTCCTCCCGAGTGTTCGCGCTCATCAGTGTTGTCTCCAGCACCTGTGAACGGCCTCTGTATAATTTCATTGGGTGTGTCAAACTCCAACTCTTGAATTTGTGGGCCATCTTTTGGTTGAGTTTCTTCAACTGAAGGTTGAACGCTTTTCTCGCTCTTTAATTTTCTCAATTCCGTTTGAAATTTAACATCTCGAGCTTCTATCTCCTTATGTTCAGTGGGTATCCAGATGCGATATCCTTTGCTCGATCTAGGGTATCCGACAAGGATTCCCTCTCTGGCACGTGCATCAAATTTATCCTTCCCTGGCGTCTTATCCAATACATATGCTTTAGTTCCAAAGCTTTGAATATTTTCAAGTTTCACAGTAGTACCGGTCCATTTCTCGAATGGAATGTCACCTTTCAAGCTACTGGTCGGACAGCGGTTTCGTACGTACGATGCAGTCACAACTGCGTCCGCCCAAAAGCCTACAGATAGACCGGAGGATAATAACATGCACCTGGCCATTTCCAGCAAGGTTCTATTCATGCGTTCACTAACGCCATTCATTTGAGGTGTATGTGGCACTGTCAGCCTTCTTTGAATACCTTCACTCTTGAGAAATTCATCAAATTCGTGATTGCAATATTCCCCGCCGTTGTCACTCTGAAGAAATTTTATTTTCTTCCCTGTCAACTTTTCAGCGTAATTTTTATATAATTTGAATGCACTCAACACTGCACTTTTGTTCCCAAGTAAATAAACTTCACACCATCGAGAACTGTCATCAATAAATGTTACAAAATATTTCGCACCACCTATTGATTGCGTTTTCATCGGACCTACTACGTCTGAGTGTATGATTCGTAATTTTTCATTACACGGTCCACTCGACCTTGGAAATGGTAACGAAATCATTTTCCCCTTAGCACATATATAGCAGTTGTAAATCTCGCGTAAATCTGCCTCTTTTACACTATAGCCGCAACGGTTCAGTAATTTTGAAAGATCTCTACCATTTAAGTGTCCCATACGCTCATGCCAAGCAAGGATATCAGTTGAATTAAGGACAAGATAAGCTTGTTCGTTCAATTCTCTAACATGGTAAAGATCCCCCTTACGTTCTGCTGTCATCACGGTTCTACCCGCCACATCATTTATACAGGCTCTATCTTTAGTAAAGTTAATTTCATACCCGTTATCCGTAATTTTGCCCACAGATATCAAATTGCTACGAAGATCTGGTACGTACAATGTATTTTGGAATGTTATATGCCTTTTATCTGATGCTGACAATTTTACGTCACCTTTGCCCCTGATATCAGTTGACAGATTTGATGCTAGTTTCAGTTTATCCTGCAAAACATTGAAATTGTTAGTAAATTTGTCCCTATCATTACACAAGTGTGATGTACATCCACTATCAAGGATCCAATCATCCTCTAGAGATTTTAAAGAATTAACAGAGTTTGTACAATTAAAAATAATATCAAAAGTACTGTCCTCTTCCTTTTTTAGCTCTTGTGCACATCTCGACTCATTATTATTTCGCTTCATCTTGCATTCCGAAGCTTTATGTCCCATTTTGTGACATTTAAAACATTTAAACACAAATTTACTAGGTCCAACTTTCTGTTCATCAGGTTTCGAGTTCTTTTTCGGTCCTCGGTGCTTTGCGTACATAGCTCCCTCAATGTTCACAGTTTTGTTCGAACTCGAGCTATTCGCTTTTTCTAATATTTTTATTTTTAGAACCTCTATATTCGGTAACTCGTCTCTGCACTCCATTGCGCATTTAAAGCCTTCGTAACTCGCCGGTAGGCTATTCAATAGCAAGATCGACAGCATGTCATCGTGTGTAGTAACACCCATATCATTTAACATATTCGCTGCCTCAAAGAAATCACTTAAATGCTTTCGTACATCATCGCCTTCTTTCATACGGCTCAATGTCAATTTCTTCAGCAAACTTGCTTTCCTTACGGGGCCTTTAGATGCATATACGGCTTCCAATTTCTTCCATATCTCGTGCGAGGTTGCGCACCCTCGAGTATGCTTCAACTCACTTGGACTCATCGCCATAATAAGGTCAGACATAGCCATCTCATCCTTATCGGACCATGCGCTCGCTGTTTCTTCACTGGCGGTGGGTTTTGATATGGATCCATCTACGTATTTCCATACTTGATTTTTTACTAATAAAGCTTTTACTTGAATCTTCCAAGTGTCAAAATTTTGCTCGTTGAGCAATTCAATTTTTAGGGTTCCCATAACCTATGAAGGAGTCTAGCTCCAATGCAGAGTGCGCACTTAGAATCAATAACCACCATATAGTATAATCAAGTATATTTATGAAGATAACGTAAACAATGGACTTTGGAGAAAATCAGTAAGCAGACATCTTACTAAAAGTCACTCTGTCAGAGTATCATAAATTAGGCCGCAGGCTGCCAGTGGTGTTATTGCTATAAAACCTTCAACAATTGGTTGGCCCGAACGTTAATTTCCCGAGCTCGTACGGAACTAACCGAACACGCTATGAGAGGCAAGCTAACGCGAGACAAAATTCATGTCTTGAAAAAACTCGAGAATGGTTTTGGTGGTGCCTATGATTTCAGGAGAAATGTCCCAAAAATCAAAATGAAACGAAAATATTTTTGAATAGTACAAAATATAATATGATGTGAAACTAAAATTATTTGATTTGTTGTATCGCTTCTAGGACTTTACGGTACATAAACATTCCTCAAAATATGTGTAAAATCCAGGACTTTTATACGCTTGTAACTTTTGTATGTATTTGATTTTGATAAATGTTTTGGTTTCACGTCATGGATATTGTATGGGATATGTTGAAAGAGAAAAAATAATAAGCAAGCAAGTAGGTATACTTAAGGATATGATCAGCGAACTGCGCTAGTATGGGAGTTCGGGCGAATAGAGTCGCCTTAATATGGCATTTAGCGGGTCTCCAACTGTTTCTATGTAACGACCAAGTTTTTATTTTCGGTCTTTAGTTTCTTTCCAAAGTTGACACACTGTGAACACATTGAATGATGTTGAATAATTTTAAAAAATCTAAGCAAATTAATAAAGCATAACTGTTTACTATTTTTTTATAATCAGCCCAAAAAAATATGATGTAGCTGTCATTTATATCAATTAGAGCAGTGCAATTTTATAAAAAAAGCAACCGACTTTCTGGAAGAATAAATAATTTTTAACAAGACGAGTAAAATGCGCTCGTATTTTTCTGATTTTACATTTTGAATTTAGTTTAATATTAACAAACATAATAGGATTAATTATTCCAGCTGTAGTACAATATCACTTTAGCTGTAAAAACTTGCCAAGTTTACATATTCAATTCAGAAGCAAGGACCCTAACAAACTTTATTTTAAAACTAAATAATAACGCTGTAGTACATTGTTGCGGTTATGATATGACTGAAGAAACCTCCATAAACTTCGGCACCCAATTCTTTTTTCGGCGAAGCTGCACCCGCACTGCCGTTGTACCGGCCCCTTTTTAGGGTTCCGTAGTCCGACAAGGAACCCTTATAGTTTCGCCATGTCCGTCTGTCCGTCTGTCAGTCTCTCCGTCTGTCCGTCTGTCCGCGGCTTAGCGCAGACTATCAAGCTGTAATTTGGCATGGATATAAATATTAATTACGCCGACAAAACGGTAAAATAAAATTTAAAAAAGAATGTTTTTAATGGTACCTCTCATACACGTAAAGTGGGGATGAATTCTTTTATTCGCGTCTATCCCATAGTGTGGGGTATTGTTGGATAGGCCGTTCAAAAACATTGTGGGTGTGTAAAAACCATTTTTCGATTTAGGGATCCGTTGGTGAAATATTAAGCTTTAAAGTGAAAATTTTAGGAGCCACGGAGACTCGACTTAAACAAAACTATAAAAAAAACCGGCCAAGTGCGTGTCGGGTCACGCGCAAGAGTGGAGCGTAACCCCCCCCCCCCCCCTGCCGGCTAAACGGTTGTTTATAGAAATGTAAAAAGGTCACAGAAGTAGTATAAATTTAAAAGGAAAACTATCACAGCTATGTAGGCTTTACAGGATTACGAGTACAGGACCCGCCAAACTTTTGGTCCCTATAATGTATGGGACCAAAGGTTTGGCGCGGTCTGTATTATAGTTTGTATTCTTCGTGCTCGCACCGCCCGCGCGGTTGGAGGGTTGGGGCGGACGAGGGAGCACGGCCTCGGAGGAGGTGCGGGCAGAATGGCGGGAGGGTGGGCAAGCGCGACGCGTGCGACGGATCGCCAGTCGCCGGAGGTCACTCGCCACGGCTACTTGTGTATTTGGAACTCGTCGCATTTTGTAGAATGCACACGACATCACGACCCGAAGATGAGCAAACCGATTGGACTTATGTTTTGCGATGATTAAATTTCTTTTGAGATGGTAGATGTATGATGTAGAATTAAACATTAATTACCTATTTTGCTAAAACACTTCATACCAACCTAAAGTAGCTAAAAAACTATCTTCTACATTACAAAATACTTCGTTATAAATCTAAAGATTTTTATATTAAGGGTCAATTCCGTAAAACAGGTGTTGGCGTAGTCTACTTTTCGTGTACTTAACATGAATAGATTTTAACATAATTCTAGGGTTATTCATAAAAAAATTAATCTCAAGATATATCTCGATAGCAAATCCCTACCTGTATAGCCATGCGCTCGGCCGTGCACATAAACGGCGTGCTCCCTCGTCCGTCCCAACCCTCCAACCGCGCGGGCGGTGCGAGCACGAAGAATACAAGCTATAGTAGACCAACTTATAGTACTGGGCAACTACGGAACCCTACATTGCGCGTGGCCCGACACGCACTTGGCCGGTTTTTCATTTATATTTTTGGTGGGATTTAATTTTCTATGGTTGCCAGAGACCGTTATTATCCGTTATTCGACAAGGTGCATCACGAACATGTGAGATTAACATTTTAGGAAGCTCCAGTCCTTGAGTATTTTCCTTTGAACCTAAATAAATATTAATATCTTGTCAATATTTCAAGTAAACAACCTACGTGAAGCCAATATCGGGTCGAAAAAGAAAACGAAGGCAAATAAAAAAATATGCAATAATTTCTTAGGAAAGGTACAATTTACGGGGTTGGGTGGGGGTGTACGGCTCGTGGATGTCGGGCGGTTAGGGTTGCCAGTCGGAATAGATCTGTAACGCGTAAGTTATACTCCTCGTCAAGATCAATTTTGGAATATTGTAAAAGAATATCTCGTTTTTAATAAATGAACGTAGTGGCTAGAATAGAAAAAGGAATGCTTCGGTGGTTTGGGCATATACCGGGTGTAAATAGAGTGCGACCATTAAATGAAACCACATATTCTACCGACACTACTGAACCACTTCTCCCATAAATCATACCCGCGGACAGCCTTAGTTTAGGAAATAATTGAGTTCCAAACAAAAACGCGTGAACCCTAACGCACCGACATACGGGCGAGGTTAGAGAGAGCGTTGACCTCAATCAGCTGCAGGTTTCACGGACGACGCTTTACACACGATATAAAAAAAAAAAAAAAAAAATAATAAGTTTTATTCATCAAGATTACATACATAAAACAATATTAACGGTATAGAGGATGAATGAAAAGAGGGACGAAAGAAATTTATGCTGTACGCTGTGGAAGGTAAAGCTCGACGGGGCCGCCCTAGAAGGACGTATGCCTTCCCGATTGGTCATAGTACCTACTCTTTGCGTATGCCGAACAAAAATAGGCGACATACTGAAGAAGGGCGAAGTAAAAAGTACCCGGAATAAAAGAGCTTGTATGACTTGATGGATGTAGAAGCAAAAGAGGTGTCTCAGGATCGTAGCAGATGGAAATCTGTAGTCTCTGCCTACTCAGGAAAAAATGGGATTTGTCAGGAATTTTTAAAAGCGAATGAATGAATGGTTAAAATTATTTTATAGCACACCGTGCGTAAAATGACCACTTTACGCACGCTGCGCTTGCGTAAAGTCGGCATTTTCCGCACTTTTGCTATAAAATATTATACGATACTCGTGCGAGAAACTTTTTCTCGACTCGTGTGATCAATCTCGTATCGTAATGTACTAATATTTATTGAGTTAAGAGGCTATTTTGATAAAAATGGCACTTTTTGAAGTTGTATACCTGCTTTTCAGATGAAGCCACTAATTTGATAAATCAGTATATAAATTTCGGAACCTTTTTCTAGTTTTGTCCAGTACAGAAACGCGATTGCGTAACTTTCGCTCGATAGAAATAATTATTGAAATGAGGTCTTCTTCTACACTTTTTTTCATAGTATGACAAACATGAATGACATACAGACCCGAAAGATATTTTATTAGATAGATTTTAACGATATCTAAATTGTCTCAGTTGGAAATTTTGATAGCTATTTTAGTTCATTTTATATTAATTTAAAACCGACATTTTGCTATTTTTTCTGGAATCCGTCCCTCTCGCACTGCGGGGCGTTCCGCATGGAGTAACAGTGACCTTTGCAAGCGTGACACAACCTCTAACAAAAATAGTTGAAAATCCCGCTATGCGGAGTTAACAAAAAGCCTGTAAATGTCAGTAAATTTACAAATTCAGGGATTTACTGGATGTGGTAACTCTAGTTACTGTATGGGATAGTTACTATTCCTTGAGATAGTTAGGTTAGTCTTTTTGAAAATTTCAATCAATAACCAACTAAATTTGAAACGGGTCATTGAATTAAATACGGCATGAGATGCACAATTTCATGGGAAACTCGGGAAAATTTCGATTTTTATTTTTGGTTATTTTGAACCTAAGGATAGAACTAAATATATTCATCGCAGTCCAAGTTTACGATTTTCATTCCCATGACATCGTACAAACTGCCCATATTTACGGACAAATGTACGGTAAGTTATACTAGATGGTTGATAACCCTAACCCGGATAAGGGGTGCCACGAAGGCCATCTGATAACACGAATATTACGTAAACATGTCAAAATAATATCTGATTGTAGGGCACTGTACTGCACCCTAATTTTGCATATTTATATTAATAATTATATACTGTTACAATATTTTGGTAAATGAATTGCCACCAGCGTCCATTTGGACCCTGTTTTAGGATTTAAAATATACAAGTTAGGTACTGAGTTAGTAATTCTACAGACAAATTCATTGGTGTTGGAGAAAATCTGAAAATCATGAAAAAGTATTCAGCACATATTTTTGGTGGAGTATACCTACTTAATGCGTTCGTCTGTTTAATAATGAAGGATCGAAACAACTGATTCTATGTAATATTTTTTATAAATGCAGCCATTTATAAATAATTAATAAAATTTTGCCATTATGAGCTGATATTTTTTCGCGGTTACAGAGGCTTGGTTCTACTGTTGTATTCTAGTTATTCTAAAAGACGAGTACCGTCACCACTTAGAAGATATCAGTGCGTCACCGGCCAAGTGCGAGTCGGACTCGCGCACGAGGGTTCCGTTCCGTACCATTATCTATAAAAACAGCAAAAAAATCATGTCTGTTCTATGGGAGTGCGCAGGTCCGACTCGCACTTGGCCCGTTTTAGTATTTGTTGTTATAGCGGCAACAGAAATACATCATCTGTGAAAATTTTAACTGTCTAACTATCACGGTTCATGCATTATCTACAAAAACGGCAAAAAATCATGTCTTTTGTATGGGAGTGCGCAGGTCCGACTCGCACTTGGCCCGTTTTAGTATTTGTTGTTATAGCGGCAACAGAAATACATCATCTGTGAAAATTTTAACTGTCTAACTATCACGGTTCATGCATTATCTACAAAAACGGCAAAAAATCATGTCTTTTGTATGGGAGTGCGCAGGTCCGACTCGCACTTGGCCGGTTTTAGTATTTGTTGTTATAGCGGCAGCATAAATACATCATCTGTGAAAATTTAAACTATCTTAACTATCACGGTTCATGAGATACAGCCTGGTGACAGACGGACAGACAGACAGACGGACAGCGGAGCCCTTTGGGTACGGAACCCTAAAAACTGTCATTTTCAACGTCAAATATCATTATTCGTAACTTTACACGTGTTCTTTTATGTAACGTGCGTTGCGTGCGATATGGTTCGACGATGGGACACCAAGTAGGTTATACCAACTGTGAAGGAAGAGTAATTTTCCCGCTTCTTTTCTTTCTTAAAAACGTTAGACATCGCAGAGTTGATCTTCTCTGCCATCATATTTTACTCTAATGCCCATTGACTTAAATGTTATGATCCCGTTATCTTAATTTCTGTGAATTGCTCGCGATTAGCGCACGATTTACTGCAGCAACACAGCGGCTCGGCAACAGCTAAAAACTGTTTTTTTAAATAGCGAAATTTAAGCGCATAAATACAGCGTTATGGACGCTTCGAGTGCTTCTGGATGGTAGCCAGAGTGACACACGATGGACAGTCATCGGGGGGCGAGGAGTCCAGGGAAATGTCCGCCACTTCCGAAAGTATCAGATTCTACAAACAAAATTAATGAAATGCCTGGGAAATCACTAATTGAACGCCCCTTGTTCTTTTTAAGTTTACGATGTGTGCCAAAATTGACCCTATCACTACACCTCCGCTGTCTGTCTGTCCGTCCGTCTGTCTGTTCAACCGTAATAGATAGACAGTTTAAATTTTCACAGAATCCATTTTACTATGGCCTCTACCATGAAAAGTAATAAAATATTAAAAAATATATATCCAAGGGAGATTCTCATACAAGAATCCACGAAAAATTGTTTTTTAACGTTATTTGTTTCGGCTCTTACTTAAAGACTGTAATACATGCAAGTTTCAAATTTAGTCAGATTGTAGTACATATTGGAAGGTAAAACAAAAGATACCAAATAAAAATTAGGGTTCCGTACGCACAGGGAATCAAATTTTTTGTCATTCGCAAACATTTTAGCGGCTTGTTTTTGGTAGTATGATGTTGGCACATGTTGTTATTTACCATAATGTTTTGAGGGTTCCGTACTCGTACTGTGTGGTGGTACTGACGGAACCATTTGAGTTCGACTTGAAAATTATTATTATTATCTGTGAAAATTTCAACTTTCAACTTTTTACAGCTAAAGCCCCCTCTGACGGACAGACAGACAGCGAAGGTTTATTATAGTTATAGGGTTTCGTTTGGCACCCTTCGTAAGCCTAAAAATAGCATTTTGTGAAGCTTTTTTATATAGGGTCCCCCTTTGGTTTAAGTATCTATATTTTTTTTATTATTTGCATAAATAATAGAGGCAGAGTCGGGCGCGGTCGCAGCTCAAGATTTTGGAGGGCGTCATCTTGGCTCAAGTACAGTTCAAGAACCTAATTTTAACAGTAAAACAGGTTGAGCAAATATAGACATTTTTAATAAAATGAAAAAACTCAATCATAAAACAAATTTTCAAGACCCCTGTGACCCCCCCCCCCCCACCTCGGACCGCCACTGGGCATAGTAACACGTATTCTGTGAAAATTTCAACTGGCTAACTATTACGGTCAAAGCTGGTAGACACCTGTGACAGACAGACAGACTGCGGAGTCATTACCACGCATATTAGAGTATCCACATAATGATTGTATTAAAATAACAATGTACTTACATAAATCCTTGCAGAAGTTTTCCTTCTGATAGTCACAATAAAAAATCCAAGGAATCAGGTGAATGGATTCTACTGGTGATGGATGAATGAATGAAGCTATCACACGATAACATTTCCCAGAAAACGTTGCGCAACATTACATATGTCACAGCAAATGCAGCTAATTTACGTTTACATACGGCAAGAAAATCTACCATTCAACTTTAGACCTTACTCCATTCAAATACAGTCGAGGAAAAAGTGAAGCTGTAGATTGTATGTTGAAAGTTGTAGTGG
Organism: Ypsolopha scabrella; assembly: GCA_910592155.1. NCBI lineage: Eukaryota > Metazoa > Arthropoda > Insecta > Lepidoptera > Ypsolophidae > Ypsolopha > Ypsolopha scabrella. Next base: position 4,352,066 of record OU342978.1, read on the forward strand.
TAAAAGCACAGTGGGAGCATTGCCAGTGGTTCTTGAAACTGCTCAAGGGGACGAAAATGGCAAATAACGAATAAATAAAGGTGACGAAATACTCCTCTCTTGCTCTCGTGCTGACGAAAGATCTAGAAAAAGCATTTGTAAACGTCAGACACGGTGGTTGTGCATTTTCTTTCATCCTAGAAATCTCGTGGAAGCACGGAACAAATAAGTACGAGGAAGTGAAACGAGACTTGTTTCTTTTGCTCAGTAAATTCAACAGGTTTTTGTTTTCCAAAGTTTTCAAATATAGGGGTATCCAAAACCAAGCTGATAATGATGAACAAAGATTCCTAATACAACAATAAAAAGCCAGGTCGGCTATCTACGACTTGGCCGCGGTCTTGCGCCATCCAAATGCAAAACATAGATAGTTTTTTTTTATAAATTAGCTGCATAAAACCAAAAAAGTTATTTTACTTTTGGATTTGTATTGGCTGGAAGAAATCTCATTATTGAGATAAGCACGCCATTGTACAGTAGATTTTTTTGTGAGGTATTTCCCGCTTTCTCATATGTCGTTACTTAATTAATCATTAATATATAAAAAATAATATTATTTTACTTATTCAGGTATGTGTACCTGAGTCAAGTGAATAAAAAGTACATAATCATTTTTGTTAATTTAATAATCAACGACATAATTATCATGACATAGGGTAAAGTTTTATAAATTATCTCAGCTGATTTCTGATGTCACAAGTAGAACTTGTAAAGACCATGAACTAGCGACCCCCGAGGATCAAGACAACTGGGACCATAAAGTGAGCCGTGTACACTAGGAGGAATACCTTGGCCTTCTTTGTTCTGACCTTACAGGCTCGGGGCTCGGGGCACACAACCAGCTAGACCTTCTCATTATGCACGTTGTAAGCCCATGTGATGTGATAGGCTAGGCTAGATAAAGTTACTATTCTATGCCAAAACGATCAGTTTACTTCACCGAAATATGTTATAAGAAATCAGCCATAATGTTTTCTCAGGAGGACAGAAACGAAAATTTAACACATTATACCTACATCGAAGAATTTTGTATTTTTTTCTAATAATGTTACTCCGCTGTGTTTTGTTCTTTTTTTCATAAAGCTAGGTACCACGTGTAAATTAAATTATCCATTCAAAAATACACAAGAGCCTTTATTGTTATGGATATAAACTCTAAATTTGAGCATTTTCCAGCAGTAAATAGTCCTGTAATATCGACGCCGGCGCAGCATCTGTTAGCAATAACGTGTGTCAACTGCTGCTGTCTTTTTGTACTTACTTCTGTGAACACTCGGAGTAGCGTAGTGATGTAGAGATGGAACTCTCTTAGAGGCGAATTGTAAAGGGTAGATATCCATTTTCGAATGTCGTCAAGAAACGGAACTAAAATAAATACCTAACATCTCTACGATATGACTCCCTGAGGGGTTGTTGTGTCGTGTTTCCAATTGTGGACTGTGAAATTGGACTAACCGAACACAAATCTTCTACAGGATTTAAACCTGTACTCGAGTTATCAAACCACTAGACCACAGAGGCAGTCAAAAAATGGAAATTTATTTATTATAGAGAAGTTTTGGTTTCAGTGCGTCTGACCGACGACGACGACTTATGATCGGCTGGGCGCGTTGTGCTGAAACTTGTAGGTCAGGCCCCTGATTCCGTAAGTCGGTTGCCAAACCGAGTGCCTATCGTCGAAAAATACATATCCGCTTATCTAAGGACGTCACAATATGTAAATAGTTCAATACCCATTGAAGGTTATTTTGGAAGTTATTTTTTTAACTGTTTTTGGTGAATAGCAACCATAGATGGCAACCGACACCAAGTTACATAATAGGCCCTCTGGAAAACGTTTTAAAGAAGTCATGTGGGCTGTCGAATGGAGAACTTAGTACATGGGAAAGACCTTGTTTTTTATTTCCTCGTTTTGTTTTCTCATGAAAGTTAGGTATAATCAGTAACCGTCCAGGGTCATATATGTATGTCCAATTGTCAGAAAGTCCAAGAAGCATTATGATTTCGATGTGTTACTTTTTTCTACAAGTTCCATCAATTCTACACCCGCGAATAATTAGTTTTTTACAAAAAAAAATGTTTTTACTTTCAAATTCAGCTGCTAAAAAGATGTATGAAATAACAAAAGACAGTAAAACAATTTTTTTTTGAAAAAAACTGATTATTCACGGTAAAAAAAGTAACACAACGAAGTTATAATTAAAATGCTTTTGTCGTGGTTGTTGGTTCTGACAAGTTTGTATGGAGAGCGGCTTTGGACCATCCCCTCTCATCCATTACCTCTCTTCCAGTCTTATTAATCTACAATTAATGCCAAAAACCAATACTTTAATTAATTTACACGAAAATATATAAATCTTATTAATTTACAATTAATGCCAAAAACCAATACTTTAATTATTTACATGAAAAAATATAAATTCTATGGATTCGATTGATGGTTCATGGTGAAATATCATCTTCAATAAATTGTACGAAAACTCTTGTACTTTACATTTCTGTGGAATAAAAGTACAAGAATTAGTGTGTAATTTATATATAAATTCGTCAGGTCTACAGTTACATAGGCCCTGAATAAAATTAGCTCTACTACGCGCATAAACAAAGTATCAAAACTGTTTGTCAAGCCTTATTTTAGTTCCAAAACCGTCCGCGTCTGTAAATCACGAGGCGCCACCGTCGGGTGACTCACGCGCAGTCCGGTTGGACACTTGAGGCGGGTTTTTCAGCAAATTCAATCTATTTACAGGACCAAAGCTGAAACAAAACGAGCTTTGTATCTAGTTCCGTTAATAGCTATTAGGGCGCTGCAGTGATATAAAAGAAAAAGTCTGAAAGAGTTATTTGTTTTATTTCTAAAATTAAATACTCACTAAATCCGCACGATGCCACTGCGTTCCCGAAGAGATTAGATGTTCCGAATGCTAATTAAACATTCAAATGCTTCATTATTAAAACGGAGATGAACAATGGCGGCCATGGGTTAAAAGCATATCGGTAATTATGCGGTTTCCATTAGTGTCGCAATCTGCTTCTAACAATAAATTTTCACAAAATTACGCTTTTTGTACGACGTACCTTTATTAGTGGTATTTTTTTGGAATTTGGAGTTTTGAGGTTATGATAATTAAGTTTTTCGGTTTATTTAAATGAAAGGATTGTCAATGAAATTGCAGAATACGATTTGTTAATGTTATACCGATATGAAGTTTTAATTGTAATTAATTACTCAATACAAAAAATTGTAGCAAATTGGAGACATTAAACGGGAAAATGTATGGAAATCTTTTTTTAACAGTTAATGTGATAATTTATCACATTAACTGTAAAAAAAATCTTCATTCAAGTTTAATACTGATAAATAATAAAAATTCTAGTACCTACATAATGTGTCAACATATTTTGTATTCCAATTTTCTTCAGCAAAGTATTAAACTTGAATGAAAGATTTATCTCTTTGATTTTTTTTCCGTAATCGAGAGGTGGAAGATTTATCAATACAAAATTATTAAAGTTATTTCAAAAATTTGGTATGTGTTTAACATTCAACAATATAAAAATCTTTCATATGGTGCTAAATTAGGCGCTGGAGATTTTATATTACTCGCATTTGAAATGTAAACCGGCCTTAACATGTTTTTTTTTCAAATGCAACTCAATTTTTTTCAGTATTTTTTCTATCTGTAGGTACACAACACAGACAAAAGAACGGAACTATCAAGTACGGAAGTACAAACATATTCATATTTCAGGGCACGCTTAGGTATTATCCACACTCGTACGCAACTAATAAACGCCAGTTTGAATGAAGTGACAGCTAGGGCTGCGTGTCTCGTGATGATTCAGTTTTCAGTCGATTATGACTCAATGTTTCAGTCTCACTCTGTTGACTTTCAGGTGACTGCTTTAATGAGCGCTAGTTTAAAATTAATCAAAGGAAACAGCAACTTGTAGTATCTACCTCTATCCATACCTACCAACAAACATTTAGCTGCTTTTATATATAAGAGGTCTAAGATCCAAGGGCAGAACGAAGGGGGGTTATTCATTATATGCCATAGCCCCTCCTTTCACCGAAGCCAGTACAAACTTGGCAAAACAAACAAAGCAAAAACGGTCAAGCGCGAGCAGCACTCGCGCCTTTTGGTTTCCGAACCATTCAAATAAGTTACGTAGGTATGATAATTTGAAAAAAATATATAATTAACTACAAAATGCATGAAACTAAACTGCAAAATTAAGTTGGTCAAGTATTATTCCACATGTATCTGGAAATTAATTATTTTGGGTTTTATTCCTTCAGTAGTGCCAAAGTTCAAGATTGTAGGTCACCAGGAACTACCCTGTTTTGATGATGAGTCAATGAATGGGATTTAAACTATGAAAATAAAATGAAAATATATTTGAACTAGAAATGTTATTTTTTACAGCAATTGACCTGAGTATTTTGGTATTCATTTTAACTTGATACCTCACGGACAGACAGAAGACAGACAGACGGACAACAAAGTGATCCATGATGAGGTCCGGAAACATCAAAACTACATTATGTTTACTCAATATCAACCAAATGTAAAATTATTAGTCGTTGTTGCTAAAACTTCACACTCTTTTGTGCAATCCAATTTTCTCCGTAGTTTCCCTTTCTTCAAGGTCTGCAGACGAAGTAATGTAGAAGTATCTACAAACTACATAGTATGTAGTTTTAGAGCAATAATGAGGCGAGGCTAAGGCGGATCCGTTTCCTTTTTACACATTTGGATTTGCTCAACTACTATATGCTTCCCTTTCTCAATTAACTTTCAATCTCAATTTTTAGAGGAGTTGATCCTACCAGAATACTAACGAGTATTATAATGTAGTTACCTAGAACCTGGCTTATTTATTTCGCATGTACCTATATAACGTGACTTTTTTTTCTCTGCATGATTGTCTGAGTTTTTTTTTACAGTTGTCTGATAGGAATATTATCCTTTTGCGAATTGCTGGTGGCCGGCGACCCCCTGACAAAACAGATATTTTTACTATTTTTACTGGGATCTTTCGTGTACAGTGACAAAAACGTGGTATCCTAACTTCGGAAAATATAGTTAATTATTTCATTATACTTAAATGAAATGTCATGACAGTTTCACTCGCGCACCAATATTCAGATCAGACTGCAAAACGCAGATTTTCCTAACAAAACAAGATCTTTAAAGAATGCCCAATGATATGCAACGACCAAGCGAGGTCACAACCGGAGCTTGATAATGTTATCGAAAATACCGTATATAATTAAATTGTTCTATAGTTTTTTATTTGTTGATTTTCATTAATAATAACGATATGTTTCATAATATGTATTTGTCCTTATACTCGTATAACGTTATCAAAATCGACGCGAAAATCCGAAAACATTTGATTCCCCAACTTCCAACTCGAGAATCCGTGCTCCCCCACATCGGAGGCGCCGAGACGACGCGCCGGCCCCGAGCGGCGGCGGCGCGGCGCCTTCGTCCCCTCCGACCAGGGCCGTATTAGCCCGGGGGTACAAGGGATTGTGCTGCTGAAATTTCGTCCGGTAAAGTTGTTTGGGGCACTAGATCAACAACATAAATTGTCATAAAAATAATAATGATACATGCGGTTCGCTCGAGCTGTAAACCCGTGTAAATAGAGTGTGGCCATTAAATGAAACCACATATTCTACCGACCCTACTGAACCTCTTTTCCCAAGAGTCATACCCGCGGACACCTTATTTTAGGAAATAATTGAGTTCCAAACAAAAATGCGTGAACCCTAACGCATCGACATACGGGCGAGTTTAGAGAGAGCGTCGTCCGTGAAACCTCTAGCTGGTTGAGGTCAACGCTCTCTCTAAGGTCGATGTTGACCCATAACGTTAGGTTCTGGTGGAGCTCTACACAGTAAAATAAAACCAATCAAATGGAAACAGGTACTTACACACCTTTTAAAATACAAATTGATTTCACGTGCAAGTTATGGGTTTATGATCGACAAATTCTATGAAATAAAATGTTTCAGAAAGGTCTCATTAAATTGCTCATAATTACTAAAAATTTATTTATACTGCTAAATTCATTCATGGCTTGGTAGGTGATCAGTATTAAGGATGGATACCACTTTTTGCTGATTTCGCAAAATAAAATTTTGACGTCCCATAGTAATTGACCGGGGCTGGGCTTGCGTTTTTAGGGAACAAGCAAGATAAGAATAATTTACGAATTTCACCAAAACGGTCATCGAACCTTGATACTGATCACTTACCGCGTAATCAGTATGAATTTGGCTGTATAAATAAATGTCACATTATACAGACGATTTTCTGTTTTTTTTTCTCTATACAGCAGCATAAGACCTACGTGTGAACGGAATTTCAAATTCCTAAGTTAACTTAAAGTGCTCTACTAAATTTGACAAGGCTTGAGAAAAAGGGTTTTGACATGCATACAATACAACAAAGTGATCTTATAAAGGTTCTGTTTATTAAATTTGAGGGATAGAACCCTAAAAACAGTTGATTAAATTTTAACACGAGAAACGCAGGCTTGGTGTTCGCACCCCGGCGCAGTAGACCTGCCGCCCGGCCCTGCCTCCGATAAATTACATTACACTTTCCCGTGCCACTGTACTTTTTGTACGCGATGTATGTACCTACTACAATCGGGACGCGTTTGCGACTGACTGTACCCAGTGGGGGACGACCCTTTGATGTTGATTTCTAAATTAAAGGATGTCCGATTAACGAGCGCTTGTGAGATCGATCTGTATGAGTTTATTATTCGCGTTTTATACGCTTTATTTTTTGCTATAATGTATAAAAAATGAGGCTGAATACGACACGCTCATTGGTTCATTCAAATTAAGTAGGTAGCTTTCACGGAGTACATAGAGGAGGCGCTAGGCAAACTGTCAAAATGTAACATTTTTTTTTATGAAGGCAACGCTTTTTAGAACTATATCGTCACCAGTGCTCTTCACAGCTCTATTGTCATCCATCATAGCATATTCCCACACAAGGTACTATCCGTTTCAAATGCTATTAGGACAGGACCTTGTGTTAGCACACTATGTGCATCTCTTTCACTCACGCATTTTCGTCAACGTTGCTAACGTACACAAACACCAGGTATGACAAGGTCCTATTCTAATAGCATCTGAAACTGATAGTAGATATTATAGTCTAGACACGATATGTACGATTACGAAAATGTCGGTTTCCGCCCGTTCGCCTTAGATACAAATACTGGGCAAAACGTGAACAAGAAATTTAAAATTTAAGAGGATAGATCACGCTTGCTGCTTGCTTGATCACTGTTATGTTACTACATACGTACATGTGGAAAAGACCGCAGTAGCAAGAGGAACGGATTCCGGAAAAAATAGCAAAATAAATAATATCTTCACTCATTTTACTATAAGAAATATGGTTGCATCAAATATCTGTTAGTTTCACAGTTTAATAAAAATTATAATAATCATATATTATTATATTTTTCGGGTCAAATAACCTTCCTTAATACACCTCGAGGTCCTGGACATGCACTGTCTTCAGAAGATTCTGTATATATTCTGTGTATATTCTTAGCAGTAGTACTTTTTTTTTGCATAAGTATAATATTGCTAGATTCTTCAAACTAGGAAGAATAAATTACGGTTTTGCGCGAACTATCTGCTTAAATGTGAACAGAGATTTTCTTATAATTTCCTTTCTTTTGTTGTTTTCCTCAACCTCCATGTAGAAACTTTACAATAAACAGATATTAGGATGCAGGACACAGTTGGCGGCTGCAGCACGCCATCTGTGTCCAGCAAACAGCGAGGAATGCTCAAGTTAGTACTTTTTGATGGCTTCGTTTACGATCCTGGTTTTATTGTCGAGCTGCGAGAGGAATAAATTATGTCCATCACGTTGCTTGCACCATGGCCGCGGATTAATGCCACTGCCACAACTAGGGTTCGTAGCTGGGGGGGGGGGCGGCCCCTGTACTGGCTCCAACCTAGGAAGCTATTAACATGTATCTGTTCTCGATAATGTGATCCTAATAACATAGAGATAACCCTTCATACAACAAGCCAAACCACTAACAGCCAAATAACTGAAAAAAGCGTCTTTTTCAATGTATTTGGGGGGGGGCAGATGATACTGTAGGGGGGGCGCGCTCCCCTGGCCCCTACTTAGTTACGCCTATGATTGATGCACAAAGAAGTTGCATAACTACGTAAAAGGCACAACTTATTTTAGTTTTGTTGTACTTCAGCCTTTTATTTAGCCCGCAGCTAGCGGCTATGCCCGCGTTAAAGTAGAGCTTAAGAGTATGGCATACCCAAGGAAAAAATGTTATTATCCGTCCAACACAAAAAGGCCAATGCTTTTGATAGAGGCGATTATTGGTTAGCTAATCGACCTATTTGTCTAGGATGCGTAATACTAACAATTACGCGCGAAACAGCAAATCGAAGGTTTTTTAGCTAATACTGAAATGTAGGGAAAAAAATACTGGAGTAGAAAACCTTTATATTTCTATTACCTATTTTATGAAAAAAAAAATCAAGTTGATCTCTTAAACGCGTTCTTAAAACGAACGTTTGAAAACCGAAAAAAAGAGGGTAGAAAACATTTTTTTTTGTCAAAAGTTTAACCTTAGTACATTGTTGAGATAAATGCATATACAGTTGTATATGAATGAATCAAAATAACAATAAATAAATCAGGATATAAACAAAACTTAAATAAACTAATTTAAAAAACTAAATTATTCTACATTGTTTATAAGTAGATCACCTAGATAAAAGATCAATAAATCAAATATATTTTTTCCAATATTAAGATAGTCGTACTTTCGTCAAAATAACCCTCGAAAATCTGGCTTTTTTCATATTCTAGGGTCAGGTACAGCCTTAAGTCATTTTGTTAACAAAAACTGGTGATAGTACTCGTCTACTATGGGGCTAACCCTGAAATCAGTGTGACCAGATTTAGCAGAATTCTGCGATTGTAGCGGAATTCGATCCCCAATTTAAGGCTTAGCAGTTGTGTCGCAGATCTGAAAAGATAGCAGATTTTAGCAGAATCTTAGAAATCTTTCGAAGAAAATTAGCAGGATGAGACATTGACAAATTACCTGTGCTTAATTTGGGTAGTGGTGCTAGAAATATTTAAAGAATTCTAGCATTCCGAAATAAGGTCCGATTTTTCTTACTCCACAAGTATATTTATCTTTTTTCTTTCGAGTTGTGTGTGTAACATAGAGTTAGTAAAGTACCTACAGTTTATTTATGTGTAATCGACTAGTCGTTGTCAACGAATTGTGAATAAAAAATGAAAAGAAAGTTAAAACAGAATTATCATTCTGAGTGGGAGAAGGATCAAATGTTCTCATCTTGGTTATCAAGAGCCAAGGGTGAATGCCGCTTTTTGTAAAAAATATGATAAAGATGGCTCAAAGCTTGAGAACTCTCTATAAAAACATGGACACTACAGAATATTTGAAAATAAAATAATTAGAAGTTGTTATTAAATATTTTTAGTAATAATTTTTGCATTTTTATTCATATATTCGTGAAAATTATGATTTTAGCATTTCTTACAAAAAAAAATAGCAGACTTTAGCAGAATTTAGGCAAGCAGCTGGCATAATGTTCAATTTAAATCTGGTCACCCTGCCTGAAATCGTGAAAAAAATATCAGCTGTTCCATAGAAAAGTTAAATACCTACTAGACCCAAATGTATGAAACAGCTGATATTTTTTTCACGACTTCACGGTTGGCTTCATAGTAAAGGTTGTTCATATGGACGAGTACTATCACCAGTTTTCGTTCGCAAAATTACTTAAATTTCACATAGTACTCGTCTACAAGAATAACTTTTACTAAACCTATGATGTGCCCGCTAACTAAGTTAAAATATTCATGGGTATGGTATGAGGCTGTTCATTTATTACGTAAGACGATTTGGGGAGGGAGGAGGTCCGACCAAGTCTTATTTTTTCTTACATGGGCGTGGGAAGGGATCTAGATTGTTCTTACAGACTTGCCAAGGTAGGTACCTCTTTTGTAGGACATGGTATAAGATTTTACAATAAACTTCCAAAGGAGGTCCTTAGTTTGCCTGAAAATAAGTTTAAATTATACATTAAGCAGGGACTACTTAAAAAAGCTTATTATAAAATCAATGATTATCTGGACGATAATGAAGCATGGTGTAATAAATAATAATAATCTTTATCAAAATTGTAAGTCATAATTAGCAAATTTTAATACGAAATGTTTGATTCCTCTAAAGGCTAATCTTAAGCCCTTTATAGTTAACTAATATGTAAACTGACTTTGCTGTAGAAGGTAATAGACAATGTAAGACGGATTGACTAAGATCAATTTTTTTTTTCTCTTGGACGTAATTCCTATGGTTTTATATTTGCCTTTACTTAAGTAGGTATAAGAAAATTGTATAGATTAAGGTTATGTTACAAATGAAAAAAATCATGTTTGCTAAGTTTCTTGCCCTTCTTCTTAGCAATACTAATCGAATGGTGCGGATGGTTAGGCATTATGTATATATAATATTTTTATTCCTATATTTCTTTACTTTATGCAGGTTTATAACTTTATTACATTTTAGTAGCCCAACCTTAATATTTTTTGGATGTATTTCCCTTATTTATTTATTAACTTGTTTGTTCGTTGCATCATTTATATATAATATTTTTATTCCTAGAATTCTCTATTTTATGTATGTGTATAAATTAATTTTTGTAGCCCAACCTAAATATTTTTTGTATGTATTTCCCTTATTAGTATATTCATATTATTTTTTTATTCTAAAGATATTTATTGTAAAGATTAACTTTGACTTGTAGAAAGTATACTTTATGTATCTATTTTACAAAATAAATATTTTGATTTTATTTGACTTACGTAAGATTACAAAAGTAAGCAAAAATTATATTTTCAAAACGCACGCAGTCGTTTTTTGTATTTTCGCAACTTTTTCTTTGCAATTTTGGTAGATACTCGTACTTATCTTACGTAAGATAGAAAGGAGGGGGGGGGGGGGTCAGAAAGTGGTTAATATTGTCTTACGTAATAAATGAACAGCCCCTATATCAATATGTACTTCATTGTTGCTGGCGATTTATTATTTTTAGATTTTTTATGTTATCGTTATTTTGCATTAGAATGATTATAGGTTGATATGTTAATATTATATTTGATTTAAACAAGTTTCTTATGTGTTCAAAACTTCAGAGATTGATTTTATTTAAGATAATATTCAAAGGAGAAATATGGCACAATTGTCGAATGTTGTATGACGTGTCTAATAAACCCATATTATGTTTACTCAAATCACGCTTTTATTTTTACCGAAAATTGAAAATGACCCTATTACTATTCGCAGCTGTCATTTCATGTCAGATAAAGGACACTGAGAAGCCAACCCTGAAAAAAGTTTATAGTAAAAGTAGGTTGTATATGAGAACACCCGCTATATCTTATTTTCGGCTTTTCACCTGATAAAATCCAGCCTCTTAATTTATAACGCTTTTTCTAGACTTGGTTTCAATAAAACGGTAAGTTTTCTTTGAAATCTTACTGCATAAACTATTTAGTAAATAGTGGTTGTCCGAAAAATAATGACTTTTATTGCGTAATAAATAAGATACAGTATCCTTAATCTTTGCACGTACGGAACCTTGATAAACGCAGATGCACGTTTCTCACGTGTTTATCCAACATTAACTGATGGCCGCGCCTCTAATTTTGATTTGTTGGACACTTATTGAAGAGAATCGTCTTCATATTTATCAACACTTACGTAATGCAATCGCCACGCCAAGGTCTGATGTTTTGTGTCCAAAATAATATTCAACTATGTAGTAAATATAGCTGTCATCAACATATTGTTAATGTGTGTATGTTTGATGATGTTTGATAGCGTCTGTTTTTTGTACATTTTAGTATTTATTTATAGATACTTATGAAAACAATATAGCTTACAATGAAGAAGATATTGTCGGATATAGGCAAGAAATATTGATATATGTATAAAACAGATATCAACACATAAATACTGATACAGTTAGGGTTCCGTAGCCAAAGGGTAACCCACGGGACCCTATTACTATAAGGCTCCGCTGTCCGTCCGTCTGTCACAAGACTGTATCTAAAGAACCGTGATAGTTAGACAGTTGAAATTTTCACATATGACGTATTTCTGTTGCCGCTATGACAACAAATACTAAAACCGGCCAAGTGCGAGTCGGACTCGCGCACTCCCATACAACAGACATGATTTTATTGCCGTTTTTATGCCGGGTGTAAATAGACTGCTACCATTAAATGAAACCACATATTCTACCGACCCTAGTGAACCACTTTTCCCGAGAATCATACCCGCGGACACCCATAGTTTAGGAAATAATTGAGTTCCAAACAAAAATGCGTGAACCCTAACGCACGGACATACGGGCGAGTTTAGAGAGAGCGTCGTCCGTCGTCCGTGAAACCTAAAGCTGTAAATCAAATTTCCCTACTCTCATCTGGTAAAATCAGCGTAATTGGTGAGTTTCGGTAAAAATATCTCAATAACTGGAGCAGTTTATTCAAAAACAATAAAAATTAAATTTAAATTAATTTAAATATAAATAAATAATAATTAATAATTTAAATAAATATTAAATTTTGTGTGCAATGTGCAAATAAAATTTGAAATATGTAGTTTAAATAAACCTCAAAAAAAAATTCATTAAGTTCACTGTATCACGAGAATCCTGTATATTGAATAAGGTTTAGTTTAATTTGTTATTTTCCGAGATTAGTTCTCAACTTACACTTATCGCGGTATTCATTTCTTCACTTTGTTAAAGATATTTCATGCAGTAGTATATGAAACGACAAGATATGAAATAATGGGTTTTAATTGGTATTCATCCTGAACAAAGCAGTGCCATTACACGGTGCAACTGAAGCCGAGCCTAAGAGGGTTCCATATACATATACAGGCTGTAAATGCAAAGTCAACAATCCCTTTAGGGTATGAAAGTATACACGATTCTGATGTCATTACAAGAAAAAAATATATACCTTGAACTTTCACCAAAAATTCCATCATTTTTCTAAGCTATAGCTACGCAGCTCACCGGCCTCCCCACACACCTAATTGCACCCCGCAACCCGCACCCCTCATCCGAGTGGCCAGCGACCAGTGAGGGTGTCCACGCGATTAGTGTATTTTGAGTAAATAAAATCGTCTTATTATGAGGTACTGGTACTTTATTTAGAGATCCCAGTATTTAAAATAATATCTTTACCGATCATACTAACACACCCTTAAAGGATTCTTGCCTTTGCTTTTACACCCGGTATAAGAGGGTAGATAAATGGTACGGAACCCTTCGTGCGCGAGTCCGACTCGCACTTGGCCCTGTAGTTGAAAGTTTGAGCTTGTCTGTAGGTGAGGTGTAGACAGGTGTACACCCACATTTGACCCGAGTATAATCACGTCCCAGCAGCGTGGTTGCGCGTTGCGCCGAACTTGGGGCACGATGATCGACCCACACCACAGCCGAACGTGCCTCCGAAGTACCCAGACCGAACACAATGTGCCCGAGTATCGTGAAAACTCTCTACACCGCAGAGCCAGTTTCTATTATTTAAACTAATGTTATTCTCTATGGTCTGTTCACTATTATAAAAAAGCAAGGCAAAACAGTAAACAGCAACAAATAAAAAGCGTCCAACTAACAGCGAGATGTAAAATAAAATGTAAACTATGAAATGACGGACGCGTAACCTTGTTCCTGATAATCGCATGCGCACGCGCGGCGGCGCGGCCCGTCTGCTCCGGAAGTGAGGAGATTTCTCACCGCAATCTCTATATAGACAAGCTGACTGATTCGAGTTTCGGAACAAAGCAATGGTGTGAAGGCTATTCAGGGTCCGTATAAGGCTAGATGCCCAACTTAAAATGAGCATATCACATTGTGTAACTCGGTTAATCGGTGTAGTAAAAATAATATAGACAGTAGACTATAGGGCTGATAGATTCATCTTAGAAAAAACGCAAAATCTTAAAGTCGCTCGATAGAAAAAAATTACGAAGTTACCTCCGAGTTTTAAGTTTTTTGAGTGTTAAAGGACCTTCCTTGAATCATAAAGCCTTGAAATTTGTATTAAAAATAAGTTAACAAATGACATCGGTGGCTAGTCTTAGAATATTTAAAAAATTGCATCTAGAAGCACAGTTGTTAAATAAAAACGCAGATTTTTGTGGGCGCGTGTTTCTTGGTGGTCGTAACAGCCACGGCTGAGAGCGCGCTATTTTAAACTAAAAGGAAACGTCGTAGAGTTCATTTCTGATTGATGCAAAATCAGGTGCTCAATCTGACCTTATATGCAGCCTTAACCGTTCATGGCTACATTTACAGTGATCTATAATAGAACGCGGCTATGAAGTCAATCCTGACACATGCCTCTAGGGTTGTTATACGTTCGATCACTGTATCGATAAAATTCGTCAAGTGTGAGTAAAGTCGAATGCAGTTATCAGATGTAAGTATATGAAGAAAGTGAAAAAAAAAACATCTAGGTAGAGATCATAGAAGTAGTTTAATTACTTAATACTTCTATGGTAGAGATAATATTTATATTCTTTACTTTATTATGTATCACTTTCCGAAGCACCATCACCATTATCACTACTGGAATCGTTTGTATTAATAACTAACTCAAAGTCATTATCTAAAATATTATCCACTTTAATGTCTCTGTTGCAATCGTCCCATATTTTGGCTTTAGTTTTATTCACTACCATTTTCCAATTATTTTTGGTTACGTGATTGCACGCTTCTTCTAACAATTTCATCATTTTCGCTGTGGAAAATGGAGGTTCAGTATTATGGCGTGCCGCATGTCCTTTGATCTGTGCCCATATCAATTCGATGGCGTTATACTCGCAATGATACGGCGGTAAACGAAGTACTCGGTGCCCATGTTGCAGTGCTAGTTCATCAATGACGTATCGTTTTACTCTCGATCTGTGAATATTCATCAATCTAATCAAATCTCCTTTCAACATAGACATACTTGCGTCTACACCTTTTTTTTGAAGCCATGCAACCAGATGGGCTTTTTTCTCAGAGTTTGAAGGTGGCTTATCAACTAACATGGAGTGATAAGGTGCATTATCCATAATAATAACTGATGGCTCAGAAAGGCTAGTCAGCATATTAGTGAACCATTGGGTAAACTTCTCACCATCCATTTCTTCATGGTAATCACCTGTGGTTTTAGACGCAAAGGCCAATAAACAGTTGTCTATAAAACCACAGGCGTTGCCAGCATGACAAATAATTAGTCTGGCTCCTTTTCCGGAGGGGACTTTGGATGCCGATGCCGCCGTATCGTCCGTCCACGAGCGACCAACTGTGTGATTCGCATTTAGCCACGTTTCGTCCAAAAAAACTACATTATCCCAATCATCTATAGCTTTCGCCTCGCGTAAAAAATCAGTCCTTTTCATGGCAATATCCGATCTTTCCATTAACACCTTTCGTTTGTTGCATTGTTTATATCGGAATCCAATGTTTTTCAAAACCTTTGACAATGACTTTTTTGATCCGGAAAATAATCCAGTTTCCTTTAATGTCTGCACTAAATTCGACAACGTTGGGTACTCTTTACGTAAATAATAATTGTAAATATGCCTGCGGATGGCGTCAACGTCAAAATTATCTACATCGGTAAGCTTCGCTCTTTTTCTCTTGTTGGGAGAATATAGAACATTATCTTCGATGCCAGTCTCACCCAATTTTTCTTTCGTGATTTTTATAATAGTTTTTTTGCTGATATCGAGAGCATCTGCAACTCGATCCAACACCGATGTCACGGGCAATATCGGTCCGCCGTTTTGAGCTTCTCGTTCAAAAAAGTCACGAACACGTATGATAAGCTCACGAGACTGACTGTTAAGAACGAATTTCTTCGATCGTTTTGGCATTTTAACAATTCCAAGTAGTAAGCATTTCAAATTCCAAGTTCAAGCCCTTGCTTCAATCTGCCCCTTGGTCAATGGGTGAGATGGGGGATGGCACTAGGTATTAATAGCCAAAAACATGCACAAGTTTAGCACAATCAAAAGTATCAACCTTTGGAAAAGCGATCAAGGCAATACTTAAAATTGTTTTATCATACCTATTGACGTGTCATTGAATTAATTGACAGGAAATATTGTACTTTACATTCAAATTCAAAAAGTTTTCTCTAGGTAAAAAGAGTTCAATTCCCAGAGGTTAGTAATAAAGAAACAAACTCATTTATTCATTAATATTTATAATTAACTGAAGGAGAATATTACTAATATAACTAATTTTACGTTTTATTTACAATAATGCACATCATCATAAAACATAACAATATTTTTAGCTATACGAACTTTTTAACGTGTATCGATATATTGTCTGTGATATTATTGCCACTCACTATTCTGTCACACGCAATAAGTAATTATGTAATTTTTTCCTATGTGGTTGACATTGTCATTATTCAGAAACTTCATAGTTGCGCAATGTGTCAGGATTAACTTCATAGCCGCGTTCTATTATAGTGTTGGTCTTCAGCAGTCGGAAGGAGGTATTTTGCGATACTCAAGCTATCGCTTTTTGCACTTTGAACATGCGCGTCCATTCTGCAGCATTCTAGGATTTGTAGCTGGAGGGAGCGGCCCCTGGATCCAATTGATGAAGCCATTAACGATATCTGTTCTCGATTAAGGTATCCTAATAAGATAAAATGCCTTAAATTGGATAAAGTGTCTTTGTACATCAATGACACCCGTGTTTCTCGGGAGGGGCACTCGGTATTCTGGGGGGGTCCATGCCCCCCCCTGGTCCCTACCTAGTTATGTTACGCCTATGGTCGGCAACGGGTCCTCATAGCTCGTTGCCGTATTGGAGTACCGAGTGAACAGTGGCGAAGTGGCATGAGCGTACGACCTCTTTAGGGGCAGTAGGAGCACTACCTAGTTTCCAGCACAGCTGGAAGGCGAGAGAAGTGATCGTCTGGACCCAGTCAGCTATAGTGGCATTGACCTGCACTGTTAACAGTTTCGGAGGTTGCCTTCAAAGGTAGAAATGGATGAACTGGGCGAGTCCAGCACGAGGCTATTCTGCGCGAACCAGTTTGCCACAATATTACAGTCCTGATCGATTCTGGAGCACACATCACCGCGGCGACGATATCATCTGCGTGCGTATAACTATCAGCTAACTTTCGTTTATACAGCCAAATTCACACTCGAGACTCTGGTCAGAGCCAAGGGTTAATAATCCTGTTTGCGAAATAAAAAAAATATTTTGTGTGCCTGTGTGGTGTTTAAAAACAACCTCGACTCAATTAGTATCCATCCATCCATCCATCAGCCCGTGTTCGTCCACTGCTGGACATAGGCCTTTCCCAAATTTCGCCACTCATGTCAGTCCTCCGTCCTCCTCATCCAGCCGCCCCCCGCAACGTCTTTCAGCAAGTGTATTTTTGAATCATTCGAATTTTAATTCGCATATGAATCCGCATGATTCGAACTTAAAATCAATATTGTATTCGTATGCGAATCATGCGGATTCGTATGCGAATTGTTATTCGAATGATTCAAAAATACACTCTCTGGTCGTCGGTCCAGCGGGCACGAGGTCGGCCTACACTACGCTTTGCTGTACGTGGTCTCCATTCTAAAGCCTTTCGGCCCCAACGGCCATCATGTCGGCGACAAATATGGCCTGCCCACTGCCACTTCAACTTAGTGATTCTGCAATTAGTATAGGAAGTTCAAATTTTATTTTGGGTATTTAACAGAAAGGGTCCTTGAACCCTGGTCCTGACCACTTACAGAGTCTCCAGTATGAATTTGGCTATATATGTATAAACGAAGGTCACCTTATATAATTAATGAATAATGATAACTAAGAACCCATAATGCCTCTTGAAAAGAATTCTCGGTTTCAACCCCAGAACAGTGGTTTCAACTTTGTGTCCGGGTCAGTCTTTCGTTTAATTTCAGAACTAGTAATTTGCAACTATGTAGTTATATCAACGCAATTTCAATGAAATCTGTATAACTGCACTTGGGGAAAACCTGAATCTTTTACGTTGGTATAATGCCCACTTTAATTTGAGCTCTCTCTCTCTTTGTTAAGCACCCTGATAAATACATCTGGTGGGGACCAGATTGTGCTGGTTTGTTTAATATGGCCGCCACGCATAATCAGTTTGCGTCAAGGTGAAAGTGGATTCATGATTTTTGCGGAAAATTGTTTTCGCAGGAAAAGACAAGAAAAATGCAGGCGTCTGCTAGAAATATATATGTATATTTAAACTCAGAAAAAATAATATTGAAATACATATGTAATATTGTCCCAACAAGTAAATATTTGTAATGCGTTGTCAAAGATGATTCCAGATGAAGATTGTGAGAATTTTTTTTCTCTGTGGACAGAAACACAATAGCAAGTATAAATTAAATAATAATAATAAATTTATTTCCATAATAATTAAAATCATTTCGACTTAAATATAGCTCATAGGAAGTGACACATTATTTGATATGATAGTATACAATTTATCAGTAAAAGAAAAACAGACCTCCGAGATTTTCCTCTGTGATATTGTAATACTACCATGGTAGGATTCCCTGTGTGGGGGGAACTGGGAGTCATAATTTTAATTTTATATAACGGTTGTTCGGGTCAGTACAGTACAGTAGGCGCACGTGAAGTTAGTCACAGATGGCGTCGCGGCGCCGAGGAAGGGGGGGGGGGATACAGATTATTTTCCGAAGCTTATCTTGCTACTCTTGCTAGTGGTACGTTCACCATTGTGGCCTGAAGTAAGCTGGCAACCACGTTTTTTCCTACGATTTTTGACGTTTGTTGAATAATCGTGGGTGTTTTTTGTAGAAAATTGTGGACTCATAACCGCACTACCAAACCGTATGTCCTAACGTGATTTCACGTGATAGTAAAGAATAACACACAACACACAAATAATACACACAACAACCATAAAACCAAAGCAAAACCCCGATAAAGGTCAGACTAAATAAAATACTTTATTCAAGACACTGGCGTGATAGAAAATAAGAACACTTTTGACCTGCTTCAGAACTTTAGTGCCGCTGCATTTATGCACAAACAAAATCATATGAATAAAATGGCGGTGTTATAACAAAATTGCAATAAAAAATAATGGTGTCCTTTCATTAATGATCAGTCGGCGCTCACCTTGACCCGCCTGGAATCCTGACTGTCTGCGAAGGCTTGTCTGTTTGTTCGTAAAGTCAATATATTTTTCATAATTCATAAACGCAACACGAGGTTTAATGAAGTCTATAAATTATTTCTTACATTTGTTAAAATATAATATAGCAGTTATTAGTAAAATCGAAGACCTGAAAAAAACATTGTTTTTTTTAAATATGAATCGTTATCTTTTCACGGCAAAGTTATTCCCAAACTCATTTCAGATGTAATATTATTTAAAGTACAATTTGACGCCCTCGTTGTTGCATCATCATAATATAATATGAACGCAGAGTATTTCGAGCGTGCAGTAAACAAGGGCTATACTTCATGCTCTAAAGTTAGGTGTGAGATAACAAAGTTTTCATGCATCGGTTCAACCAGTGGCGGATTTACCAGTAGGCTGAGTAGACTTCAGCCTAGGGCGGCAAATTCGGGGACCACATCTTTGTTTGTGAACAATAATGATTATTACATTTAGCAAATATTCAGAGCTCCTCACATCGAGATTTACTTTTCTTCTGCTTTTTAATGTTAATATCTGTAGGCAGCATAATTTAACCTATAACACGTTATATAGTCGTACATTAATAAATGAGATTTGCTTTGCTCAGAAATATACACAAAAAACTAACTTTTGTTAAGTTTCGTAGAAATTTCTGAATTGCAAAAGTAGCAGAGGTAAGGGCGGAAAAAATAAACTAGTAGAGGTAATGGCGGCAGAAAATCAACAGCCTATACATGAAAAATCAGTAAATCCGCCACTAGGTTCAACCTGATTAAAATGATATTTATATTATGATAATAATATTCGACAAAAAAACTTTGTGTAATAAAGAGGAACTAAGAATACTCCTCTCAATAAAATAAAGACAAGAAAGAAAAAATGAAATAGAGTGCTAATATTCACTGCAGTCACATTCTTATATTATAATAAAACTGAAAAAAAAAAAAATTTACTTTATAAAGTTTTTAATTGTGATCAAAAGGTGGGTAAGTAGGTACTAAGTCAAAGGTAAATAAAGTAATAAATAATGAACGGCCGCAACGGAGTAAAATGGATAGATGATTGATATCTTTTTATTTATATCATTTACTGATCTAAAAGTTTATTACAAAAAAGCAACATGATTTACTTAATATATTGAACGGAAATCCCATCTACAAAAGAAGAGAGGAGGGAAGAAATATCGAAAAAATAATCGGGAAGACAATAATTAGACGCACACGTCTCGAGCAAACAGACTTTAAACAGGAATGTATTAAAGTCATCAATTCTCATCCAGTTTTTTTTTTCTCGGTGATATATGGACTAAGAGCGAAGAATGCACCCTTCAGAATGCCAAGGAATGCATCTCAGATTCCGAAGACACCGAACTGTTAAAAAAAGTCAAACGGTTCAATGTTTTTTAAAATAACTTGTGTACGAGAAGGTAGGTACGTATGTCATTATATTTTGAATGGCTTTATAGCAAAACTACGTATAGTCTGTCAAAAAAGTGTAAATAAATATTGAAGGAACTATTTTTCTTTCGCCTTTTTACATCAAACAAACAAGTACAAAATATGTTAAATCGAGTTAACCGCGTTTCATAAATATATTACCTAAATTATACTACTTGAACGTTTAAAGTCCAATAAAGTTCATTGAAGTTTCATTTTCATTTCGTCACTTTTTTGACAGACTATACGTACAGAAACATAAATTTGAAACAAATTCTCTTAAAAATCGCGGATGAGACTGGTCTAACGGTCAACTTCTTTGTATCTCATCTATTCTCTATCTATATTATACGTACCTATAATAAATTTGTAAAAAATTCGCGTCTGTACCATAGACAGTATTGTTCATCCATGTCTGTACATTGAATATTTTCGCGAAATTTCGAATGAAATGGTTTATTGATACTGTACTGAGGCAAAAACATTTTTTTTAGAATTTTTTTGTCTGTCTGTCTGTATGTATGTATTTTCCGTTTTAACTCGAGAACCACTCAAAGGATTTAGATGTGGTTTTTTAATATCATGTCCATAAAATAACGCCTAAGCCGAAAACGGGGCAAAGGTTGATAAAACTCGGGTGGAGCCGCGGGCATAGACTAGCACTTTATAAACCAGCAGACAATGGTGTCGATTCGGTGTAACACGACTTAACATTTTTGACAGGACTAAAGTTATTTTTGGCGTCCTATCTTGGTCTTTTCGAACCAGAAAGAAAAAGACAGAATGCTTAAATTAAGTTTAGTTCTGTCAAATAAGTTAAGTCGTGCGTGTTACACCGAATCGACACCATTACCCCTCATATGGTATGTCAGTGTAGTACACCAGCTAGTGACGCACATATACGACGCTCACGGGGGCGTTGTTTGCGATAGGCAGAGAGGTTTCAAGTTCAAGCCCCGTCTGAGATTTATTTTTCTCGGAGAATTTGTTTCTAATTGATTTTTCTATATTGTAATGCACTCTAATAAAGTGAGGTAAAATGTGCTTAAGCAAAACGGGCCAGCTTAAGCAAAATAGGATAGCTTAAGCATAATAGGATAGCATAAAGCGAAATAGCTTTTAAATATAAGTAGTAAATAATTCTTGTCTATTAAGTGAGCAATTGTTATTTTTAATAAATTGTGTTTCTATTTACAGAAACAAAGAATTAATTTAATATTAACAGAAAATTTATATAAAATTTAAATAGACAAATATTACATGCGTGCAAGAACACAATCGGTATCCTAAGAAGCTTTACAATATATAAACAGAATAGGCAATGTTTTAGTTTGCCTAATAATAAATTAATGATAATAATTATCAGTAAACAGAAATACTCTACCTGTATGCCTTTAATTTACATTTCTAGGATTCCGTAAAACATAATGGAAAAAGCGGAACCCTTCCTTGTTGTTTTTAGTACAAGTGAAGAATTAAATCCAAAAATCATTACTAGGAGACAATAAAATTGTGGTTTATTTCATACAGCTTCTACGCACCCGCAAAATAAAAGTTTGTCACTTATACACGTATGCTAGATGGCGTTAAGTGTAAAATACATTGAAATAGATCACGCTTGCATCCATCACTGTTACTCCATGCGAAAAGATGAGTAGTGCGAGAGGGATAGATTCCGAAAAAAATTACAAGATGTCCATTTTCATTAATATTTGTTTATTAAATAAATACTAAAAGTTGTATGAAATATCTGGCCATTTCAAAGGTTAATTATGTTTATAAAGGTTTTACAATAAAATGTATGGATTTTTTGTTAAAATAACCTCGAATTTTGTTTAGAGATATCTTTGGATATTTGAAATATGAATATTAGAATGACCTGAGAACATTCTGTTACGATAGAGTGTACATTATATTCTGGGAAGAAGTACTTATTTCTTTTTTAAACAAATAGTATTGTATGATTATTTAAAGCAGAAAGAATATTCAAATTCAAATTAAAATTCAAATTGTTTATTTGTAAAACAGATATATAAAGTATACGTTTTACAGGTCATATCTTAATAAAAACGCTATTATATGATGAAACAAATATAATACCTACGGGAAATATATAAAAAAAAAATTTAAGTTGGGCTAGTAAAATTATACATCTGCATAAAATAAAGAAATATAGGAATAAGAATATTATACATACATAATGCAATGAATAAATAAGTTGATAAATAAACTAAATAGATAGACCATAAATAAAAAATAAAAATATTCACTAACCAGATGTACCTATACAAACATAAGTAAATAAATAAAGAAAATAAAATAAAAAGTCAAAACCGTTTATAACGACATTGAAGGGACCGTATAGTTGCCGACGTTATATCCGATAGTCGTTATATGCAATACAGTCATATACACAAGTACAGTAGTTTTATTATCATATGTACCTAGTTATCTATCTAGTATAGGTATAGGTTATGTATGTAAAAGAGTCAGAAAATACATAAAAATATTTATTACGAAAAATTAGAATACAAAATGTATTTAGCTGCTAGTTACGGGTTATAAAACTACACTAGTTTTTAAAGTAATCAGTCATTTTAGTCTGTCATTTTTTTAGCCCAGTCTCAAATATTTTTTGCATTTTACGTTTCATATTCCTCAAGGTATGAGTATCATCAATATCAAATAAACTGTTACAGCGTTAGAATACGTTTTCCTCTTTTTTTGCGACATCATGATAACACATAAATGCACAGTCTAACCAACACCAACACTTTTAAATCAAGCTGTTAATCACTCACGCAGTCAACTAGCGCACTAAACAATTGGTGTAAAATATGCAAGGTCTAATGGCCGCAAAGAGGTTCGGATGAGGTGGGAGAAAGTGCGTAAGTAATAATATGCCTAAATATTTCTTCACTGCTTATCAATAAGATTTAAAATCGTTTGTATTGTTTTGTTTTGCTGAGACAAGGAGCGGTTGGTCGTTATAGCCGATGAATATCGATAAAGTTTCGTCGTTGTAAGCGATATGTCGCTGTATCCGATGTTGTTATAAGCGGTTTGTTTACTGAATAGTTTACTAGGAATTCGGACGGGACCATACAATCTGGCTGTAATAACCGATAGGTCGTTGTAAACGATGTCGTTATAAACGGTTTTGACGTAAAATAAAATAAAAAAATTATAATATTCTATATAGGTACCTACATAATGTAATTAATAAATAAGTTGATTTGCCATGTTTTGAGAATTAGGAGTATTTGATGTTCGGTTCGTTAGATCGTCGGAAGTATTTATAATTTTCAGGGTAAGAAGACTGGCAGGGTTTATTTATCCAAACGATTAACACTTTTGGAACTATTTATTCAATAAAATAAAAACAGGAATCAATTTGTACAAGAGTCAAGTTGATAGATAAATAAACTAAGTATCAATCAATAGATATAATACCTAAATCTGCCCATTCGATTAATCTTGCAAAGTAGAAGGGCAAGAAACTTATTACTAACTAGCTTTTGCCCGCGACTTCGTTCACGTGGGTTTCGGATGTAAATTAGAATCGGACTTCCCATAGATTTATATAACAACTAGCTTTTGCCCGCGGCTTCGCCCGCGTGTTACTCGGTTTAACGACATGATTTTTTTCGGGATAAAAAGTAGCCTATCTGTTAAGTTAGGGTATAAGCTATATCCATTCTAAATTTCATCAAAATCCGTTCAGCCGTTTCAGCGTGAAAGAGTAACAGACATACACACACACACACACACACACACACACACACACACACACACAAACTTTCGCATTTATAATATTACTGTGATACTGTGATAGCCTTTGCCGTCTGCGTTTATTCATCTTTGCCCCGTTTTCGGCTTGGGCGTTATTTTGTGAACATCCTTGTAGTGTAGTCTATGTGTTAACCAGGGTAACTACAATGATAATAAAGAAAACCGCATCCAAATCCGTTCAGTGGTTCTGGAGTTGAAACGGACCAGACAGACGGACAAAAATTTAAAAAAATGTTGCTTCGGACTCAGCAATAACCGATTTCATTTAAAATTTCGCGAAAATATTCAATGTACAGCCACGAATTTTTTACAACTTTATTATTAGTATAGATGGATGGCGTTAAAAATGGGAAAATCTGATAGCATGTATTTTGGGCCTAGAGTAAGCACTTATATTTCAAACGTTGATTGGCAGTCCGTCCGTACCCTCAATATAGCTTTGAGAGTTTCCAATATTTCCGTTTATTTAAGACATTTTTTTTCTCTGGAATTCCGCCATTTTTGGCGGAAATGTAAACATAGCAGTGAATTCCATAAATTACCTTTATTTTATACTTTTTTTTATACGAAGAATAATTACAAGTTGGAACCACATGAAGTATATTACGGAACCACGTGAGCTTGACACACACTTGACTGTTTTAATAATAAGTCACGTGCAGACGGGAGGATGGTGCCGAGCTCCACGTGACTCGAGGATCATCAGCTCTGCACGAGGTGCTTCCTTCGAGTACAATGTTCCTTAAGTACTATGTCGATGTATAAAAGAAGTATGATTTAATTCTAATGTGATAAATAAGTGTTGTTCCTTACTAAGCCTCCACTGTCTGTCTGTCCGTTCGTCTGTCACGGGTCTACAGCTTCAACCGTAATAGGTGGCCAGTTGAAATTTCCACAGAATACGTGTTATTATGGCCTCTACCACGACAGATATCTATTAATAACATAAAGGGGGCCATAAACAATAAATCTCGTATTAACTATAGCGTCATCTGAGATGACTTGAGCGCTAAATGGCGCTAACAATAAGAATAGCTTGTCAACCTTGTTGTGCAGTGGTTCATTGGTGAGCTGATAGATGGCGCTAATAGTGGCTTGTCATCCTTTTTGTACCGTAATGTTTTTAGGTTTCCATACCCAATTTTTTTATTGTTAATAGTCTTTCAATTTCAGAGTATTATCGACAGTTTTCGGCTTGTCGGTAATTTTCTCAATATCCCTTACCAGAAACACTACTATGATAATAAAAACCGCATCCAAATCCAATGAGTAGTTCTCAAATTAAAACGGAACAAACAGAACAAAATAAAAGAGTATAAAATGATAATTAATAATTTTATTTACAATTACAATTATTTATTCCTATATTTTTTAATTAAATTTAAGTAAGCCAAACTTATTATTAATTGCATTAATTGATTTTTCCATATTTTATTTGGTAAAATTGTTTTTTCTTCTGATTCTGTGATACGTATGATATGTACCTACCTATATTACATATGTAATATTTCATTTAATTTCATTGGTTTTCGCCTCAGTATAATAGTACGGGTATCTATGTACAACATTTTATTAAAAATATCGCAAATACTTATTTAGTACTTTACTTATTACTATAGATTATATCTGCGAGTATGTTAAACTAAATTATACACATTAAGACACATATTGCATTCTTTTAATTATTATGGTAATCCATCCATCCATCCATCAGCCTGTTTCGTCCACTGCTGGACATAAGCCTTTCCAGGATTCCGCCACTCTTGGCGGTCCTCCTGAAAGAAATGCCCATACTCACACACGCTGGGCAGGCGGGTTGGTGAGCGCGGTGCCGAAACCCTCGCACCAGTGACGCCGCTGCCTGTCACCAGTCTGCCTTATATAAGGCCCGGCAATTGGGGATGGATATACCGCCATCCATCGGTCCCAGGCAATGGTGGGCCGCCTGGTTTTGCCTGAGAGCTGTTCTCTTACTCTCCCCCGAATAACTTCGGGAGGATTTGCGAGTAAGATGGTGGTACATCCACAGTCGAGCCCGGCATCAGCTCTACCACCTAACAGCATTTTTCATTTGTTTTAAATTTAGATAGGTTTAATTTTAATTAATTATTATGTAAAGAGAATAATTTGTCTAAAGTATGTGAAATAACGGAAAGGAAAATTATAATATTATTATTGTCGTACAAAATTTAACAAAATCAGAAATAACAGGATAATTCATAACTTTTTGACTTGTACCGATGTTTAAACCAGCAGTAACTAAAGTGTATGTACGTGCCTCAAAGCACGTGCGCCGGCGCTGTACTTTGTTATCAACAGTTCGATGATTCACACAGTTCGCCATTGTGTTCTATGTTGGGGTTGTTGTATTGCTCTATATTGTTTAGTTGGCGTAATTGGGAAAGTTCTACATAGAGCTTCGATATATAAGGTCTTACAATAACAAGTCAAAATAATTGCAGGGTAAATTGTGTATCGTTAACGGACCACATTCAAGAAGAAAACAAACTTTTTTGGCCAAAAATCTTTTTTACTTCTAAGTACAAAGACTACAAAAGTAAGTAGTTCAATAAAAAAAATTCGCGCTTAGCCGAGAAATTTTTCAACGTTATTTGTTTGAGCGTCAGATTGTAAAACATAACAAAAAAACCGGACAAGTGCGAGTCGAACTCGCCCACCGAGGGTTCCGTAAAGATTAAAGACTACCTATATTTTTTATGATTTAATTACAAATGTATAGTTTTCAGATTTTTCCCTATACATGTAGTTGTAGTATAAGACGGTGTTACTTCACAATTTTCATAGTTCTACGTCAATGGAAAATACCCTGTAAATTTTGATTCCCTTGAGTGTCGAAATATACGTTTTTTGCGGCATAAACGGCCGTATCTTTTTTTCACGATAACTTAGGAGTTTGATTTTTTCACAACTTCAAGGGACTGCAGACCCGAGGTTTTAATTTCAACTCGATACCTGCACGCGTTCTCAATACAAGGTGTAAATGCAAAGTCAAGAATCCTTTAGGGTATGAAAGTATACACGATTCTGATGTCATTACGAGAAAAAATATATATACCTTGTATTTTCACCAAAAATTCCGCGATTAGTGTATTTCGAGTAAAGAAAATCGTCTTATTATGAGGTACTGGTACTTTATTTAGAGATCCCAGTATTTAAAATAATATCTTTACCGATCATACTAACACACCTTAAAGGATTATTGCCTTTGCTTTTACACCCGGTATAAAGGGTTTTGACTTGACAGACGGACGGACGGACAGACAGACAGACGGACAACAAAGTGATTCTGTAAGGGCTCCGTTTTTTCCTGTTGAGGTACGGAATCCTAAAAATCAACAAGTATTAAATATTTGAAGAGTGCACGGGAAGAACAGGGAACGTCCATCTGAGTATATTTCGAGAAAAGCGCATTTAATTAAACCTTTGAAAGTGCATACATCTTTTTAATGATACTGCATACAATTGAAAGTTTACATATTTCAATAAATTTGTAATGTATGTACAAATTGTACTTAATATGAAATACATTTTCTTATATTTTCACTAATTTATTACTTTAAAAAATACAAAAAATGTAAATAAAATTTGCGATTATTTCACATTCAGGCCAATCTAAAAACGTACTTTTGGTTGCCATCCCTTATTGTATTTCAGTTTTTTGTGATTGAAAACGAGACTTCAATAGAAAAACAATGTGTTGACATGAAAAAATACAAATTTGAAAAAATGTGACATTCCTTGTTCTTCCCCTGCACCACAGTGGCACCCTTCAATTGGTTTCCGTTATCTGAGGGTCCAGAAATGTTTGTCTGGCGCTAACATTGTAGGCATCTACATTGTGTTTATTTACCTCGATGTTTTTAGGGTTCTGTACCGTCAAGGATAGGGGGGGGGCTAGATGGGCCCGCCCTTTTACCCGCGTTTTTTCTATCTCTGCCCCGTTTTCGGCTTGGGCGTTATTTTATCAACAACCCTGTAGCCTATGTGTTGACCAGGGTCACTACGACGATGATTAATTAAGAAAACCGCATCGCGTGGTTCTCAAGTTAAAACGGAAAATACAAACATCAGACGGAAGAAAATTCTAAAAATTTTAGTTTTGGCTTCCGTGCAATACAATAATAAATAATAACCCAATCCATTTATAATTTTGAAAAAATATCCTTTTAACAGACACGACTTTGTTACTACTTTATTAATATTGTATATTCTACTGTAAAACATATTTTGATATTCTGGACAGCCATGAGCTGTCCTATCAGCCCTCCAAGGGATCACGTTGACTTTTGGAACACCTGTATATGTATATATGGATAAAGATTTAACAAAAGTGAATCAGCTATGGTACCTTTTTTTTCAAACCTTACTCAATATCAATTTCCCAACTTTGCCTGTGTAAGCTCTCCAGTATCAACGTGGTCGACGATCAAGGTAATCTACAAACATAATGGTCCAAAACATACTGTTGTTATCTTGTGGTCGAGAGGTTTTAGACAGACGCATTACCGTGGCGCGGCGCGGGC
This sequence comes from Ypsolopha scabrella, assembly GCA_910592155.1. NCBI lineage: Eukaryota > Metazoa > Arthropoda > Insecta > Lepidoptera > Ypsolophidae > Ypsolopha > Ypsolopha scabrella. Next base: position 4,381,178 of record OU342978.1, read on the forward strand.
GCACGGAAGTCGTGTTGTTGATAGATCGGCCATCACCTTGCTCGACCAGAGCGACCTTGGGCTGGAGTAGTTGGATTTTATGCCGCTTTTACGACTTCAATCTTGTTTTATGATGTACCTACTTTAATAAAATATCCCCTGTCTTGTTGTAGTTATTACTCTAAGCCAGGGGTTTTCAAATTGGGTGGGCGCAGAGACCTTCAAAAGGGGGCACGGGCCACTTGTGTAGAGATAAACAAGAAACGACGGACGTCCTTAGGAGTATAGTGTAAAATCGATGCAAGCTCATCCATCACATTCCAGTATTACCAAATTAGTTTTATATGATTTTTGATAAGCAAATAAAAATACTTATTTTGTTATTGAACTGTGTATTTTCCAACCTGATATGATCCTATAATTATCTGGGCAGAGAAAGGCGCAGAATTTTTTTTTTTGATATTAATGGGGCGCGTCCCAAGTAAGTTAGGAAACCCTTGCTCTAAGCAAAAGGTTTCATAAAATGCATGATGTTCAAAGTCATGCTGTAAAACTTTATTAGGAGTAAATTATACAAATATTGAGCAGTTTTATTCGACTGTTCAGTAACATAAGTAATTGGGTCAGGTGCGAGTCGGACTCACGCACAAAGTGCTGCGTACCATCACTACCACACATTATGGGTAAGGAACCCTTAAGGCGACGACGCCACGAAATTTTGGCGACATGGATCTCCATTTTTCTCAGCAATAAAAAAACATATGTAATTACCAATTTATATACTAGACTAAGCATTTCATTGAAATCATTTTGCCCGAAGGTTTAGTTGATTGATTAATTTTCATAGCAGAGAAAAAAATATTTAGAAAACCTCTTTTAAAACAGAGATTTATATTTTACTGACAAACGGGAGCGAATGAAGCCTATAAGTTTTTTATTTCAATTAGTCTACAAATACACTTCAATATGGCTGATTGGATTTATTGAATTACTTATTGTTGCCATTTTAAATGAAAAATACTGTTTTGCCGCATACGACCTTACGGCATAAGCTAGTTCGTGAACGCATATTTGTATGGAGTAAGTCCCCCTCACTCCACTCCCCTAAGGCGCCGATTTGACATTAAAAGTTTAACAAATACACATAGATGCCGTAGCAACATCAAGGCGACACAAAACAAGCCGCTAAAATGGTAGTGCCTGACAAACAATTCGGCTCCCGCTGAATACGCAACCCTAATTTTTGGTTATTTTTATCTACAATAATACACCTAACCAAATTTGAAATTTTCAGGTATTACCTATTCATTATAAAAGTCTTTGAGATAAAGCTGAGTTTTGAGAAAAATAACGCAAGCGCACTTATCCCCCTCTGCCGAAGTACATGAACAATTTGTTTATGTAAGTTTGCTTGTGTGCTCGTTTTGTGTTTGTGTTGCAGCTTCTGATTTAGTGTGACATATCAATTTTTTGCAAGTTTCAGTACAAAGAGTCGCGCTTTGCCATGGTCTAAGCAAATAACGCAAGAAATGCTACTTTTTCAATGTTTTTTGTACTTTTGGATTTAAACGTCTTGTAATTTTTATTATTGATCGCGATAGTAAGTAGCCATAATAACATTAAAAAAATAACACATGTTCTGTGAAAATTTCTATCGTCTACCTGTGTAGACCCCCGTAACCTAACAGACGAACAGACAGACAGACAGCGGAGCGAAGGCTTAGGGTACAGGTTACTAAACAACCAACACCAACTATCACGGTGAATCCCGTACCCTTAGCGACCGTGTCCACCTAGAATCTGTAGAACTATCGAAACAGAATAACCATTCAGAATTAATTAAACTGGTAAACGAACTTCCACGACAACTTTATTGTAATAAATTGCATGTAATATCGAGGCGTGGCTGCTGATGATGAAACTCTTCCGATTATTCTGAAGTATCACCTCCACAAATACCTACAGCTGACATGATTTTCATAATAACATATCGTCACGACGTTTATCCGCAAGGGGGTTGTCAGGGATGATTCCGATTGCGCACAGTCAGCAAATACATTAGGCACACAAAATTTCATCTTTCCATCGACGATTTCCCAACGAGATACTTTATTCACGCTTTTTATGGGATGTTAGTTTATCTCTCGTGTTTTCCTTTACCGCCAGCAAGCGGTAATATATAAAATACTATGTACATTAATTCCGAAAACTTTATATGGGTCGCTAGATTGGCAGTCCGACGTCCTCAATACGCGCAATAACAACTTAGCAACTCTCGCAACTTAGTTCTTCAACTACATTGCGAGACTTGTTTTTTTTACAAGTTTTGTTTTTGATGGCATTTTATTTCTTTTTGTAGATAGTCCTTTTTTTCCGGTACCTTCTACTTACAACTACAAATGTAACTGTGTAATCCTGTATATTTATATGGGATTACAAAGTTATTTATGCAGTTGGTGTATCTAGGTATTTATACACCAAACACTAATTGTATTCCAAATTTGAAGCTTCTATGTCTGCTAGAAGTGCCTTAGAGTTTTGATGATCTGTCGGTCAGTCAGTCAGTGAGTAAGTTATTTATGCAGTTGGTGTATCTAGAGCACTGGACCGAAATTGCAAAATATTTTAGTTTTTCCTTGATTTATACACCAAACACTAATTGTATTCCAAATTTGAAGCTTCTATTTCTGCTAGAAGTGCCTTAGAGTTTTGATGATCGGTCAGTCAGTCAGTCAGTGAGTAATTTATTTATGCAGTTGGTGTATCTAGAGCACTGGACCGAAATTGCAAAATATTTTAGTTTTTCCTTGATTTATACACCAAACACTAATTGTATTCCAAATTTCAAGCTTCTGTCTGCTATAAGTGCCTTAGAGTTTTGATGATCGCTCAGTCAGTCAGTCAGTGAGTAAGTTATTTATGCATTTGGTGTATCTAGAGCACTGGACCGAAATTGCAAAATATTTTAGTTTTTCCTTGATTTATACACCAAACACTAATTGTATTCCAAATTTGAAGCTTCTATTTCTGCTAGAAGTGCCTTAGAGTTTTGATGATCGGTCAGTCAGTCAGTCAGTGAGTAATTTATTTATGCAGTTGGTGTATCTAGAGCACTGGACCGAAATTGCAAAATATTTTAGTTTTTCCTTGATTTATACACCAAACACTAATTGTATTCCAAATTTCAAGCTTCTGTCTGCTATAAGTGCCTTAGAGTTTTGATGATCGCTCAGTCAGTCAGTGAGTAAGTTATTTATGCATTTGGTGTATCTAGAGCACTGGACCGAAATTGCAAAATATTTTAGTTTTTCCTTGATTTATACACCAAACACTAATTGTATTCCAAATTTGAAGCTTCTATTTCTGCTAGAAGTGCCTTAGAGTTTTGATGATCGGTCAGTCAGTCAGTCAGTGAGTAAGTTATTTATGCATTTGGTGTATCTAGAGCACTGGACCGAAATAGCAAAATATTTTAGTTTTTCCTTGATTTATACACCAAACACTAATTGTATTCCAAATTTGAAGCTTCTATTTCTGCTAGAAGTGCCTTAGAGTTTTGATGATCGGTCAGTCAGTCAGTCAGTGAGTAAGTTATTTATGCAGTTGGTGTATCTAGAGCACTGGACCGAAATTGCAAAATATTTTAGTTTTTCCTTGATTTATACACCAAACACTAATTGTATTCCAAATTTCAAGCTTCTGTCTGCTAGAAGTGCCTTAGAGTTTTGATGATCGCTCAGTCAGTCAGTCAGTGAGTAAGTTATTTATGCATTTGGTGTATCTAGAGCACTGGACCGAAATTGCAAAATATTTTAGTTTTTCCTTGATTTATACACCAAACACTAATTGTATTCCAAATTTGAAGCTTCTGTCTGCTAGAAGTGCCTTAGAGTTTTGATGATCGGTCAGTCAGTCAGTCAGTGAGTAAGTTATTTATGCATTTGGTGTATCTAGAGCACTGGACCGAAATTGCAAAATATTTTAGTTTTTCCTTGATTTATACACCAAACACTAATTGTATTCCAAATTTGAAGCTTCTATTTCTGCTAGAAGTGCCTTAGAGTTTTGATGATCGGTCAGTCAGTCAGTCAGTGAGTAAGTTATTTATGCATTTGGTGTATCTAGAGCACTGGACCGAAATAGCAAAATATTTTAGTTTTTCCTTGATTTATACACCAAACACTAATTGTATTCCAAATTTGAAGCTTCTATTTCTGCTAGAAGTGCCTTAGAGTTTTGATGATCGGTCAGTCAGTCAGTCAGTGAGTAAGTTATTTATGCAGTTGGTGTATCTAGAGCACTGGACCGAAATTGCAAAATATTTTAGTTTTTCCTTGATTTATACACCAAACACTAATTGTATTCCAAATTTCAAGCTTCTGTCTGCTAGAAGTGCCTTAGAGTTTTGATGATCGGCCAGTCAGTCAGTCAGTGAGTAAGTTATTTATGCAGTTGGTGTATCTAGAGCACTGGACCGAAATTGCAAAATATTTTAGTTTTTCCTTGATTTATACACTAAACACTAATTGTATTCCAAATTTGAAGCTTCTATTTCTGCTAGAAGTGCCTTAGAGTTTTGATGATCGGTCAGTCAGTCAGTGAGTAAGTGAGTGAGTGACAAAATTGAGAAACTTTGATTGGTTATAATTCTTAAACTACTGGTTCAAATTGAATTAAATTTGAAATATACCGTGTTTAGACAATGCCTGCTTGGTTACTGAAAATTCAGGCTTCTAGTTTTATCCACAACGAAGTTATAGGGGTTCGAAAATGGCCTGAACTGCGTCGAGAAAAGGATGGTACGGCGTGCCGCTTTTTAGCTCGACTTGGCGGGGGCACTGATGTGCATGGAACATGGTTCGTATTCAGCTTAATATTTAGGTTTCATGAGTGATCTACTGATATATTTATGTCCCACGCAAGATTCACATTTGGGTAGGTACCGTAAAAAATGAAATGACTAACTTCAGAATATTTTCAACAGAAATGTTTTATTTCGTTGCCGATCACGATTTTGCTTTATATAGGATGAAATTTAATCAACCGACCAAATTCATACTATAGACTCGGTTAGTGATCAAGAACTAGGTTCAGTAATCCTTTTGGCCAATTTCGAAAAATATTTTTTTTTGCTCCCGTACTGGTTGGACTAGTTTAAGTACAATTCCTAGTGCAGGTTCTACGGGTAAAAAAATTTTTTTTTTCGAATTTCACCCGGAGGGTCGTTAAATCTTGTTCCTGATGACTAACCGAGTCTCCAGTATGAATTTGGTCGGTTGATTTAATTTCACCTCGTATATGCATTTGTAAAGCTTGCTCACAGACAGTCAATAATTCCTACTAAAAATCGATTACCGCCTGTCTACAATTTTCCAGACAATTAAACATGAAAAATATCATCAAATGTTTACTTGACCTTGAAAAATCTCTCAGTTTTTTTATTCACATTAGCTTACATTATGTTTTGTTGACCTCGAATAGTCCAGTCAAACAATGCCACTTTTAAGAGCCAAGTTTTATGTTATTTCTCAAAGGATTATGATCTCTAAGGAAACATAATAAGAATATGCAAACATTAAAACCTATCGTGGTTTTAGTAATGGCGTGGGTGCTAAAGTAATCAATCTATGCTCTAACGATTTGCCAAGCAAGTTGTGTTTATGAATTCATATTTTTATTATTTTCTGTGTGCCGACAAACGAGGCTACACTTCTATAAACACAGACATAGAATCGAATCTTGATTTTTCACAAAAACACTTCTACACCTCTTTCATTTATTTTATTAAAATTTTTCAACCGGTTTCGGAAATTAATTCATCTTCAGGGGATACAATAGATCTTAATATTATTTACGAGCCATAGAATAGAATCAAACTTTAGGAAATCCGTGTGGGTTTCAAATAAAACATATTTACAATGAAGGACCTAAAATTGAGTACACGTAAACTATCCATTTGTACATGCAAGTACACATCTGTAAAAATGACACAGTGGCGGATTTACCACCAGCCTGGTGATTAGGCTCGAGCCTAGGGCGGCAGATTTTGGGGGTGGCTTTGAGGAACGTAGGTATCTATGTTTGTAAGCAGTAAATATTATTTAATAACGTTCAACGAATCTACATTATTTGCAATCTTAGTTTTACCAAGGGTGTTTTCCCAACTTGTTTCAAGATAGCTCTTATCCATCCTGTTTACAAGTGTGGGAGCAGAGACGATGTGAATAACTATAGGCCTATCTCGATTCTGCCAGCTTTATCAAAAATTTTGGAACGTCTCATGAAAAACAGATTAAATTCGTATTTGACTAAACATAATTTATTATCACAAAACCAGTTTGGCTTCATTTCGGGCAAATCCACCGAGGATGCAGTTTTAAAACTCACCGGAGAAATTGCAAAAAAGCTAGATAGTAAGAAAAAGTGTATTGGCATATTTCTAGATCTTAGTAAGGCCTTTGATACGGTCTCTGTACCTATACTTCTGAATAAAATGGAGCGTTTCGGTATCCGAGGTTTACCCTTAAAATTATTTGCTGACTACTTGTCACTCAGGTCACAAAGAGTAAAAATAGGAGAATATGTTAGCCAGGACGCTTTATTGGATTACGGTGTGCCTCAGGGTAGTATCTTAGGGCCTAGCCTATTTTTGATATATGTTAACGATTTATGTGATTTGTCTTTATCGAACGGTCAAATAATCACATATGCTGATGACACAGCTATAATATTTGATGGTAACGACTGGAACTCTGCTGTACAAAATGCTGAAAATGGCCTGAGTATTGTAATGAAATGTTTGGAGGCAAACGTTCTGACTCTTAACATCCAGAAATCAAAATTTCTTGCTTTTTCAATTAGGAATGACACATTTTTAAATCTTACCATTAGGGCCCATCGTTGTGACAGCCCTGGTAACTGCAATTGTCTTGCACTCGAACGTGTTCCGGTTATTAAATATCTTGGCGTTCACATCGATGAACAATTAAATTTTCATCATCATCTTCGTACCCTCTCTGGAAGGATAAGAAAACTTATTCTAATCTTTAAAAAGCTCAGACATGTTGCAGATCATAACTTGCTTGTCACAATCTACTATGCACTATGTCAATCGCTTATAAAGTATTGCATATCAGTCTGGGGTGGCTCAGACAAGTCTTCAATGCTGCAGGTCGAGAGAGCTCAGAGAGCAGTTTTGAAGGTGATGTTTTTTAAAAAGTTCATTTTTCCCACAGACCAATTATTTGCGGAATGTCAGGTCTTGACTGTACGACAACTATTTATCCAAACCGTGATTCTCAGACAACACAGATTATTAACTTATGACCCTCAGTTTCTAGAGTCAAAACGACGAAGGGACCGTGTTTGCGGAATTATACTTCATAAAACGAAATTTTATTCTCGATTTTTTTGCATTCTTGGTCCTTATTTGTACAATAAACTAAGCAAGAATTGTTCTCTTTTTGAACTTACATTTATAGATTGTAAAAAAACTCTCTTTACTCTGCTTAAAACTTTTAGATACGATTCCACAGAAGATCTTTTAAAAATTTCTGAATAAATTTTATATTTTGTTTTTTAATTCATTAACCTAGTTACTTACGCACTTCAAAATCACCTTTTTCGAGCTTTTTTCACTTACTGACTTACTCACACTGACTGACTGATGTACTTACTCAATTCCTCACTCATAACACACACTCACACACACAAACACACATCCTCTTTCATCACTCTCAAAAAACACACACTAATTAATCAATCATACAGTAATATAAGATTTGTACCTTTCGTTAGGAATTTGCATGCTCTTCTCTTTTTGGCTAAATTCAACCTGTATCACCTTGAGTAGAAGAAACTGACTTTTAAATGACAGGCCTCGCCTTATTAAGAGTCAGTTGATCACTTGTACTGTTTATATACTTAGCCTTAAAACAATATTGTTATTCTAGGTTAAGTTTTTTTTTTTTTTTTTTTTTTTTTTTTTTTTTTTTTTTGTATCAATAAATAAATTTTGTATTATGTGTCCATCCATCCATCAGCCGGTTTCGTCCACTGCTGGACATAGGCCTTTCCAGGATTTCACCACTCTTGGCGGTCCTCCTGAAATAAATGCCCATACTCACACACGCTGGGCAGGCGGCTTGGTAAGCGCGGGGCCGGAACCCTTGCACCAGTGACGCCGCTGTCCGACACTAGTCTGTTTTATATAAGGCCCGGCAATTGGGGATGGATATACCGCCATCCATCGGTTCCAGCAGGCAATGGTGGGCCGCCTGGTTTTGCCTGAGAGCTGTTCTCTTACTCTCCCCCGAATAACTTCGGGAGGATTTGCGAGTAAGATGGTGGTACCTCCACAGTCGAGCCCGGCATCAGCTCTACCACCTAGAAAATATTATTGTGTAGGCAGCATTATTTACCCTATCTTGTAGTCGCGCATTAATTATTGAGATCAGAAACATAACCAAAAACCGGTTAAGTGCGTGTAGGGTTCCGTAGTTGCCCGGTACATTTTATAAGTTGGTCCACTAATACAGATCGCGCCAAACTTCTAGTCCCATATATTTAGAAGAATGACCCATACATTGTCGTGTTTGAGGGGACTAAAAGTTTGACGCGACCTGTACTCGTAAACCTGTAAAGCCTATTTAGCTGTGATAGTTTTCCTTTTAACTTCATTATATATACTAGCTACTTCTGTGAATTTTTTCACATATCCATTAACAACCGTTTAACCGGCAGGGGGGGGGGGCACTTAACACTAACTAAAATTTGCACTTTAAGGATATCGAAAAATACTTTTCACATACCCATAATGTTTTTGAACGACCTATCCAACGATACCTCACACTATGGAATAGACGACAAAAAAAATCCCCAATTTATGTGTATGGGAGATACCGTTAAACAATAGTACATGACGATACGAGTCGAGAAAAATATAATATTTTATAGCACAAGTGCGGAAAATGCAGACTTTACGCAAGCGCAGCGTGCGTAAAGCGGTCATTTTACGCACGGTGTGCTATAAATTTCTTTTCGACATTTTCTTTTTAACATTTTGTTGGCGTAATTGATACTCGTATGTATACAACAGAAGCATGCGCTTCGCACTTCACCCCGGTCTCGGTACAAACAGGGCAAGATCGGGATGAAGTGCGACGCGGGTCGAGCGAAGCGCATTCATTGGAAGTGCCGAGATGTTGGCGACGTGTTATACGCGCAACAACAATGTGTCATATCATACTACAACTTGGGAAAATCCTTGATGTCTATTTTTAGACAGATCAAACATAATATTTGACTTGGGACTACCTATTATTAGTTCTTCACACTATTTAGTAGATATCTGCAAATGTCCGTCTGACTGCAGCCTGTCATTATTTATTAATTTCATAAATTCATAGTCACGACATGAATCCTCGAGGGGGTGTCAGTGAGTCTCATAATATGTATTTATTTATTTATATGTGTAACAAGGTAAGATCGCATTAAAAAGATAAAACTTTTAAATAAATTCTGTGTGTAACTTCATGTTTGCAACAAACAGTTTGCAAACTATTTCAACTCGGTAACATTTTGTAGCAGCCACTTCATGGAAAGCGGACTATATACCATAGTTTAGCATTTTCTGCAACAATACCTATTTCTAAGTGTATATGGGAAGCGCAATACCAAGATAACTCATGTTACTTTTTACTCCAGTTTACGATGTATATTACTTATAATAGTATGTCAATAATTTGATTATGGGTGTTAATGCAAAGTCAAGAATCCCTTTAGGGTATGAAAGTATACACGATTCTGGTGTCATTACGAGAAAAAAAATATACCTTGAATTTTCACCAAAAATTTCATCATTTTTCTAAGCTATGGCTGCGCAGCTCACCGGCCTCCCCACACACCTAATTGCACCCCGCAACCCGCACCCCTCATCCGAGTGGCCAGCGACCAGTGAGGGTGTCCACGCGATTAGTGTATTTTGAGTAAAGAAAATCGTCTTATTATGAGGTACTGGTACTTTATTTAGAGACCCCAGTATTTAAAATAATATCTGTAACGGTCATACTAACACACCCTTAAAGGATTCTTGACTTTGCTTTTACACCCGTATAACCTTATCAACCTAATGTAAATATTAACTCTTGAATAAACAAAAAATGTGTTAGAGCAATTTTCTTTAAACTTGACACATTTTCTGGGGTTCTATATCGATAAAACTTTTGGTAACTCACGGTAGATTCGGCGACATAGCTTTTGAGACTAAAATGAATTGAAGCAAAACTCTGTTAGGTTTGAAGTAAAAAAAATGTCTTTATTAAATACGGTTTTATTAATGCCTAACGAGTTTATTCATTATAAATTTATTGCCCTCCATGCAGTTTTTATTTTTTTTCATAATTAATTTCTGGTCACTCACGTTACATAGATCTTGGAACTCATTTTACTTTCACGACTTTCATAGCAATTTTCAAACATTAAATCTCCCGCTCTGACAAGTCGAAAAAGAAACCATACTTATATTTAAAAAACTATGTTTGCAGACCAAATCGTGCCCACGTAGATAATTTCATTTTTAGCTCTTATGTCGCATTTCAATGGAATTGCCCAGAACACAAAAAACGTCAGTCAACTCGTGTGTCTGTGTGTCGCAGGCACTTTTCCCTGATAGTCTACTCTACTGTCAACTTGAAATTTGGAAGTTTGCAAGAAATATATGTAAATAAAGCTTACCGCGGACACCTAGAGGCTATTGCGAGAGGTAAAAATTTCCAAAAAAAATTACTTTTGTGAGAAAGTATTTAAAAGCAAAAAAGGAAATATTGAAATTTTTGTTCAATTATGGCAAAGGTTCATGGCGTCAATGCATCTAGGTGCGAATGCATTGTACGCTCTCCCTTACGAGTTTACGACTGTATTTTCTTGGTGACACCATTAATTTGTTACAACGACGCGACTCTCTCTGAGTTCAGACTGAGTTCTTACTATGAGTGTACTAACAAACATACATCGAATGGAATGAGACGAAGCAACGAGCGACGACATATCTAGCTAGAGCGAGCAGTACCACGGAAATTTCAGAAATTTTCCGGTGTTTTTCCTTTGTCCCAAAAATATTCCCGTTATTGTCCCAGATACATGGAGTTCCATAGATCGTAGGTTGTGGAATACGTTAAGTGTTTATTGGTCTATACGGAACTCTCTAAGCACGAGTCCCACTCGCACTTGACCGGTTATAGTTTACAGAACCTTGCGTGTGTTATCTATCCGACTAAAGGCACTGCCCAAATGGACAGTCTCCTTATCTAATCATCACACTTGTTCAACATTTCGTTTATGTACCTCGCTATTATCAATTTTAACAACGGCTTTTAAACCTTTTTGAACCTCCCAACTCAACAGTTCCCAGTTCCGAGTATTTACTATTTCACGTTATCTGTGGGTTACCTTCAAGCTATCGAAAGTAACTTGGCTTGGTGCACATGGGCGTTACTAGTTGTCGCCTGCCCCCCCCCAGAACTACGAGTGTCATTGATGCAAAAGATACTTTGGCGTTATTTGTTTTCTTTTTTGGTTTTTTAGATGATCTCATTGTATGGAGGATTATCTCTATTTATCTTATTATTATTAATATCAAATAATGGAGAACAGAGGTGCAATTGTGTAAGCTAATCGTATTCAAATTGATTGTCATATTCTGCAAAGCAAATTAGCCCGTTTGACCATTGAAATCGTATATTTTTCGTTGTCAAATGATTACAATCGACAACATTAAAAAATAATAATTGGTGCAAAACTAAAAATCATTTCGAGATATTGGCTTTCTGAGCATCATATATTTTTTTCAGAATTAAATCATTATTAAATAAAGAGATTTAAAAAAAACCCTCAAAAGTTGGTAGACACAGGATTTTAAAAACAAATACCTTTGCTTTCAGTTCATTCCGTATAAAAAAAAAACTTTAATTATTATGCCAAGTTTTTTTTTAAATAAATCCTTGGCTACGGGCGTCGCGTTTGAAATCCTCAGTTGCGACTTACGTCCTTTTAGAATGAGTGAATAAGAAAAAAAAATAAGCATTAAAAACACACAATAAAACATAATAAAAAATACGTAAGCTTTATTTTTGCGTAGACTTTCAATGTAAATACTGAAAACAAATGGTTACCTGAAATGAAATGATGTCGATTGTCTTGTTTTGTTGTTGACAACCGAAAATGTACGATTTCAATTGTCAAACGGGCTTATTTGCGTAGCTGAATAGTCATATAACAACAGAATTTGAATACGATCGGCTTCAGAAATATCGTAGGTGGTAGAGCTGATGCCGGGCTCGACTGTGGAGGTACCACCATCTTACTCGCAAATCCTCCCAAAGTTATTCGGGGGAGAGTAAGAGAACAGCTCTCAGGCAAAACCAGGCGGCCCACCATTGTCTGGGACCGATGGATGGCGGTATATCCATCCCCAACTGCCGGAGCCTGTAAAAAACAGACTGGTGACGGGCAGCGGCATCACTGGTGCAAGGGTTTCGGCACCGCGCTCACCAACCCGCCTGCCCAGCGTGTGTGAGTATGGGCATTTCTTCCAGGAGGACCGCCAAGAGTGACGAAATCCTGGAAAGGCCTATGTCCAGCAGTGGACGAAACAGGCTGATGGATGGATGGATGGATGGCTTCAGATACTTGATGGCTTCATATTAGAGCCGGGGGCCGGGCCCCTCCCAGCTACAATCCTGTTACGTCAATGACGGTGCACAAGTAACTTTTTTGTCCCGCGCCGTTGTGTTACCAGTAGCTAGTACGTATTTAATGTGGTCTTCTCACATCATCGACCTCCTCAGCCCAGGGTCCCCCTGCTGGTGGCCCTCAGGTGAATGTTGAATGAAATGTTACTGGAGGCTTTCTGTCCCTTTGTCCGGTAATGGGCAAAATGGCCAACTACATAAAATAAGTAAAAACTTACTCTTTCCCCAAGTACACCAATTACCATTCGAATATTCCACTTTCCAACTTTAAATCTTGCATAATATTGTCGAAAGAATAAATATTAAAATACACCCACCCGTGTACTATGTACCAACAAAGCAATTGCCGCTAACCCATATTACGTGTGATAAGAGGGCACGAGGATTTTTTAACCGACTTCAAAAAAGGGGGAGGTTCTTAATTAGACTGTATTTTTTTGTTTTTTGGGTATCTAACTCCATAACTCTGTGTCTAGTGTAAAGGGATTAAACTCAAATAGCACAATTTTACACGGCGACAGAAAATAATTTAGAATTTGATTTTTCGACCATCATGTTTAAAAGGGTTTATGTGTTTATATGAAGAATTAAGGAAGCGATTAAAGATTTAAATATAGTCTGCCTATTTGCATTTATCTCTAATGAAATACAGCTTAAAGAAAATAACTTTCATCCCTTCACACAAAGCCGGACTATGAGAAAAAGGGTCGAACTAGAATTTGTCTGACTGATATATATGTATGTAATTAATTACAAAACACAATTTAGAATTAGTGTAAAAAGTAACTTTTACCAAGTTTTGCAGTGCTTGATAGGTTACAATTTTAACTTATAGGTTACTATGGGTTTAGAAATAAATAAAATTCACCAAAATAGTCTTTAGCAAAATGGTATAGAACACAAAACCAAAATGAGAGCGCCAAATTCTAGAGAACATAAATATGTTTCAGGAAGAAAGAAGTGGGAAAAAGTGTTATTTTGGTACCATCGATCGGTATGTAAACTTTTTAGTGAATGTCTGCTATAAAATTTGAAGTCGGTCATTATTTTTTTTTAAATGTTTTTCTTGGATATTATATGTACGTACGCACTTGCATTAAACTGATATTTAATTTCCAAAATTCAGATGATTAATACTGATTATCTATTTCAATCTTATTTAACCCTTACAAGTCTGAAAAAATAATTAAAACAACTAAACATGGGACATTTCCTTTATGTCCCGTATGTCTCCACTCCAGTATAAATTTATTTGTATTAAAGTCACCTGATGTAGTTGGTATGTAAGCAGATGCAAGTATTTAGTTTGTATACAATCAAGGCAAGCCTACTGAGGATGTTTGCATAAAAATAATGCAACTAAATAATCGCCGTTCACATGCAGGTAACATTATATTCCACATAAATGGCTCTAGATATTTACGGAGTCCTTATTCAATGTATTTCTTTGTCTTACATATACTTATCGTAATGGCTTCATGAAGTACCAATTTGATAATAATAGAAGTGAACACCTGCGTATTCTATTCATCCGGCCATTACTTACCCATTTGTTGAGAAATTTACATTTTCTTTTGGTTTGCAAGTCGGTCGCCATTATTCCATTTCTATATTATATTTGTTCTAAGTTGCTTAGACTATTCCCCGTTTTTACTAACTTAGGCACCTCTAACATGAAGGACCATATCTAGCTCGATGACGTTCGATAAAGTGCTGTCTCTGTTGATCTACCTAAAGAGGGACAGACAGTGTTATATCGAGCTGTCAGACCTCGATATGGTCTACCATCCTAGGTTACCAGAGGATGCCTAAAATACGATAAACAAATTCGATGCCTAAATATTTAAGTTGCATAGTGCAAAAATACGTCATGCACACAGACATATAAATATTACTAAGTAGCAGGATTAAATAGCGTGGCAAGTTTCCATACAAAAAATAAGCTACATTTATCAAATCAATCAAATCAAATGTATTTATTTCAGATCGAAGATCCATATTAACATGTTAGTAATAAAACAACTTATGCTATTGGCTTCATGGTACGAAGAAACATATAAAAATGGGTTGTTTTGTCTGGCTTATGCTTGGAACATATTTGATAATTCCTAATCTGTAGTATATATTTTGTTGGGAACAACCAATATTAATATTTAAAAGAGCCCGTAGTTCACTGAGCTAAAATTGCCACGCGTCGACTCTGTGCGTGTATTATTAATGTTAGGTCTGCTACTATATTATACGTCTGTGGCCATGCATGACTCATGTCACGACCAACTCTAGGTGCTTGCCAAGTTCGTCGTTAAAAAAACTTCATAAATTCCAAAATAAATTCAAAAATAAATAAAATAAGGTAAATTAATGTCTCTTAAGTTGAAAATATAAACATCTTTTTGCAGTTAGTAGAGACTTATTAATAAATTTTGAATAATATAAGATTCAAAGATTCAAAATGTTTATTTGTAAAATAGATACTTAAAGTATATGTTTTACATGTCAAATTTAATCTGTATAAAATAATATTTTATGATGAAACAAAATTTAATATGATACGGGAAATATATAACAAATCTATATTTAAGTTGGGCTACTAAAGTCATACACGTGCATAAAATAAAGACTTATTGGAATAAGAATATTATTATACCCACATAATGCAATGAATAAATAAGTTAATAGATAAATAAACTATAAATAGATATAATGACTTAATCCGCCCATTCGATTAATCTTGCTAAGAAGAAGGGCAAGAAACTTAGCAAGATCATGTCTTTTTTTAATCAGTATTTTTTTCTCAATATGGCTTAATACTATTACAGTTTTTTTTAACTTATATAAAATAATACTAAACAATATATTATAAAAGGATAAAAATATAAAAGACAGAAGGAAATTGTGTCATGAGGAAAAGAACTTCGTAGGAAGGTATTAGCGAGCGTTGATGTCTTTTGTATGTGCCTCGCTGCTGCTACGAGAATACGACTACCGAAATATACAGGCTGTTCATTTGTACATCATCTTTTGTCTTAAGTTAATACGATACTTTTGGCACAAAATACCTACCTACTCAAATACACCCTCATATTTAAAAAAAAAAAAAATATTTTATTATTTTCAAATTTCGGCCGTAGTGCAGTCGAACTTCAACGGGGTTGCGATAATTTACCACAAATTTGAGCCTAATTCGCATAGTGCCATAAACCGTATTTATTTACTTTTTATGCAAAAATAAAAACGATCATAAGTTGTGCGTTTGGGAATTCGTCCCGGAGAAAACATCGGCATATATCTTGACCTCCAATTTATTTGTAAGGCAGTTTTTTGTAAGCTTTGGCGCAAGAATCGCAAGAATCGCAAGATGCGGACCAAAACAACAATGTATATGTATACCGGGTGTAAAAGCAAAGGCAAGAATCCTTTAAGGTTGTGTTATATGATCGGTAAAGATATTATTTTAAATACTGGGATCTCTAAATAAAGTACCAGTACCTCATAATAAGACGATTTCTTTACTCAAAATACACTAATCGCGTGGACACTCTCACTGGTCGCTGGCCACTCGGATTAGGGGTGAGGGGTGCAATTAGGTGTGTGGGAGGCCGGTGAGCTGCGTAGCCATAGCTTAGAAACATGATGGAATTTTTGGTGAAATTTCAAGGTATATTTTTTTTCTCATAATGACATCAGAATCGTGTATACTTTCATACCCTAAAGGGATTCTTGACTTTGCATTTACACCCTGTATATCAATAGTACGATTACGTCGTCGTGCACAACAACAATTCTAGGGTTTTATGGATGAGCTATTTTCTAGACAATTTACAATACATTATACTCGACATTAAAAGTACCTACCTACGTTTTTATTTGGACATACACTTTAAGGGGGGTTCCGCCCAACTAAATTGTCCCAATATAGAGAATCACGCAAAAAAAAAAGTTTGAGTATTTCTTTCAAAGTAACTAAAGGAAAAAATATTGAAATAGTAAATTGATAAGGTACTTTGATTTTTTTACATTAAATTTAAAAAAAAGTGTAGGTACGTGGCCACAATTTTTTATTTATTTCGTCGCTACGTTACGTTTTTTGTGATCTTTCAGATTGTTTTTACCGCTGATTTTAATTTTACCGATTGTCAAATCTGAAATAAACACATTGTAGTTCGACTTCTTAGCTAATAACACATTTTATTTGTTAAAAATATTTCAATATAAATTGTCCAAACGCGAGAGCACGATTGGTGGAGTTGCCCTTAAACAAATGAAATTTATACATGCATATATATATTCCCTTTATAATACAATAATTATCGTATCCACGGTCCACGACTCATGCTAGGTATAGGTTTTAGTATGCAGGTCTAACAAGTCCGAAGGCAACAAGATAACTAATTGACAAATGCGGTTGTTGCACGTGCATTGCATATTATTTTTCTTCTATAGGTGCTTATATGCAGAGGTTTTTTATTTTCTAACACGAGGGAGACCAAGTGTTATTATATTACCATAACAAAACGGTACTTTAATTATTTCAAGAGGTCGGTATTATCGCTTTACAAAGTTTTTGTTAATGTTATTTGTTCCCAATTCTCTATTCAAATTACATAACAATAGATAAAGATGCTATTGTAATCATATCATATTTTATTGAAAAAACTCGACAAATTTTATTTCTAATGAGTAATTAATAAGTTATGCCTTATGTAATGAATTATGACTTCTAGAGCCTTTTATTATGGTTAAATGGATTGTAAAATATTCCTATATAAATAAAAGGAGTAATATTTTCTAACTTGTACTCGTCGTGAGTTCAATGAAGAAAATACATATTTGACAGGATAACCCTTCATGTTAGAGTGATATGTATAAGTAATTATGGTGTGTTCTTATAAATGAAAATTACAAATGTTGTGCACATCTGTCATAGATATAAGCACTAGAGGTCTATATTCTTGATTTTAAAATGTATTTTATGTGTTTATATTGTTGAATGAATATTGTAACATGAATACTTTTATATATATACCGGGTGTAAAAGCAAAGGCAAGAATTTTTTAAGGGTGTGTTAGTATGATCGGTAAAGATATTATTTTAAATACTGGGATCTCTAAATAAAGTACCAGTACCTCATAATAAAACGATTTTCTTTACTCAAAATACGCTAATCGCGTGGACACCCTCACTGGTCGCTGGCCACTCGGATGAGGGGTGCGGGTTGCGGGGTGCAATTGGCTCTGTGGGCAGGCCGGTGAGCTGGTAGCCATAGCTTAGAAAAATTATGGAATTTTTGGTGAAAATTGTATATACAGGGTCATTACGAGAAAAAAAAATATACCTTGATTTTTCACCAAAAGTTCCATCATTTTTCCAAGCTATGGCTACGCAGGTCACCGGGAGACCTAATTGCACCCCGCAACCCGCACCCCTCATCCTAGTGGCCAGCGACCAGTGAGGGTGTCCACGCGAATAGTGTATTTTGAGTAAAGAAAATCGTCTTATTATGAGGTACTGGTAATTTATTAAGAGATCCCAGTATTTAAAATAATATCTTTACCGATCATACTAACACACCCTTAGAGGATTCTTGCCTTTGCTTTTACACCCGGTATATATTTTCACAATTTAGACTTTGAACCAGAGTAACTAAAAAATCTAAAAATCCAAGAAGGTATTCTTTTTGCAATAACTGCCAATAACAGAAAAACTAATAACCATCTAAAAATAAATGCTAATTATTTCGACCGCGTTTAACAGACTCGCAAATGATAAACCAAACGCTGGTCTCGGCGAGGCATATTGAACTTTAATGCATTCGCGTCAGAGTCGTATTTAGACTTGGGACACTTCACGGTTCAGACAGGAAACTACAATACGAGTACATGTGCTAATGGTTCGTTCAAAAGAAGTCAAGAACAAGTACTCGTACATATTGTGCTTATTGAGGGGGATTCAGACGTGTTTGAAGACGTTTTTGAAACTTTCTAATATGAATATCACAAAAATTCGAAATAAATATGTCATTTATTGACGTCCCCAAAATGTAAAAATTAAATAAGTAAATACTTACATATCTTTCAAATACTTAAAAAAAAACTAACAACTTAAAAATGGTTGTACAACTTATAATTATAAATATCTGATCTATCATATTGAAAAGTATTTATTTATTTTCTCTAATTGAACAATAAATACAATGTAACAACCAATTTGCAATGTGTATAAGCCAGGGTTTGAAATTTTTAAGATAAATATGCCCGCTGATAATTATTTTATTTGCTATAATGATTTATTTTGGAAACATTTTAAAATTTCAAGAAAACAATAGAAATGGAAACTCTGAGAACCACCCATTTATCTTGATAATTATCAAGGACAATCAATGATAATTATCATTTCTAACCCTGGTATAAACGTTATTATTTCAATGGCGTTTAACGAAACACGTCGAGCTTCTAATTTAGCAAGAATTTAGCTACTGAAGCCGAGTGTAGCCCCTTAACAACTAGATTATACTGTAAGATACTAAATTATAGCACGAGGTTGAAAAAAAAACAAAATAGTTTTGGCCACAACTCTGCGCCTGATTCAATACAATAATACAATTTGTACTACTAAACCGGCGATGATACCTCTATAGATGCTTACCCGAATATCCCCTTAATTGTCTAACTTCAACACCTATCGCAAACGCTTTCCAATGTATCCTGAATCGTAATTCGAACCAACCATAAATGTAACAGGCCCTCTTGTATATTTTTTCTGAAAATATAGTTTAAATCATGAAAATACATACTGTTCTTTAACTTTCAGGTGGTATTTTATATACGGAAATTATTTTTTGAAAATCAGTTTGAAGAAATGGGAATGTGACGTAATAGTCATACCGTTTAGGCTCAATAGGGAGTTCCGAGAAGAAAAAAAGTAATGAAAAAAAAATTAGGGGATAAAACCTGAAGATGGCATTACTGAAAATAAAAAAAACAGACGTCGGTTTTGACATTACTTTTTTTTTCTTGTGGACAATGACCTATTTCCTGTAATGCCTAAATGACATGACTATTACGTCATCAAAGCTATTTATTCAGTTCCTGAATATTTTCATGTATTTCAAGAAGAAAAAAAATTATACTTTTATATGACCTTAAAGAAGTCTATTCCTTTCGAAAAAATCGACAATTAGGTGCTGTTATGGTATTCTGGACCATTCAAATTGGCCAGAAATTACATAACACACCTTTTTTAGCCAATCGCGATACATTTAAACACGATAGTGATAGTTGTTGTATTTAGACAATAAGGCCCCTGTTTACTCTTCTTTCTGTAAGATCATTCATTTTATTGTATCTACTTTTTTAAAGGGAATTTAATTTACATTCTCCAGTTGGAACACAGCCATTAAAATAATCTGTGAACTTGACTCTGTGAAGGATGTCTTCGGAAATATAGGTAAATTATAGTCTGTATAGAGCAAAGAAAGGGGTTTTATTTAATTTGAAAGAAAAGCGTAAATATCCGACTAAATCCGAGTTATATAAATACCTACCCACAAAGTATGTGCTTCCGCTTAATGTTATATAATCCATCAGCCTTGTTTGTCCACTGCTGGACATAGGCCTATTCAAGTTTTCGCCACTCTTGGCGACCCTCCCTCATACCAATGTGACCCACTGCCCGTCATCAGTCTGTTTTACATAAGGCCCAGCTATTTAGGGATGGATTGATGTACCGCCATCAATCAAGCATGGTGGGCTGCTGTCCTCTTACTCTTCCCCGAACAACATCGGGGGTGTTTCCCAGTAAGATGGTGGTACCTCCACAGTCCGGCCCGGCATCAGCTCTACCACCTGTCTTGTATTTCCAAAAAACCCTCGTTACAGTTTTCTCCGAACTACCAGTACATTAAATATGCCTATTAGACCATTAACCTCCGATAACTGTAGGAACAAATAAGCCATAATCATAAAATTCCGGATGTAAAACAGAAAGAGTGAATTATTATCAAATAAATAGACGTTGTATTTTCAACCTTACTTCTATAGCAATAAAACTTGGCTGTGTGGATTTACGCACGGTCTTAACGTAGAAAACAAGGCGTTCGGAACGAACATTCTCAGAAGTGAATGAGTCACAGAAAGATTATTTATTCAAAGAGCGACAGGTAGTAAAGTCGGGCGGCTCTCAGAAAAAGGAAAACACGATTCTCTGCTTATGTTACGTTCGGTAGGAACTTGGTAGGTGGTAGTAATGTTTTTTGCTTTGAATGATATGATATGATACAAAAGTACTGAAAGTGTATTTTTATGGATACAATACAATACTTATGTTTATTACTGTGGAAATCCTCCCGAAGTTATTCGGGGGAGAGTAAGAGGACAGCTCTCAGGCAAAAAACCAGGCGGCCCACCATTGCCTGGGACCGATGGATGGCGGTATATCCATCCCCAATTGCCGGACCTTATATAAATTAGACTGGTGACGGGCAGCGGCGTCACTAGTGCAAGGGTTTCGGCACCGCGCTCACCAACCCGCCTGCCCAGCGTGTGTGAGTATGGGCATTTCTTTTAGGAGGACCGCCAAGAGTGGTGAACTCCTGGAAAGGCCTATGTCCAGCAGTGGACGAAACAGGCTGATGGATGGATTACTTGAAAAAGAAGTTGCACTTTTTTTTTGTTTTAAATATTACCATAACTAGAGAAATGAAACATTGTAAGCTAAATTCGTTTTTATAACTTCATAAAATAAGAATCTTAAAAGAAAATATACTCAAAAAGTTAATTAAAAAATGGGATAGTTACGCAAATCCATTAATAATACAAATTTAAGCTAAATATTGTGTATCAGTACAAATTAAAATAAAATAAGGATTTATTTGTCTGTTTATTAACGAATTAATTTACGGTATAAACAAAAACAGGGTGAATTCCTGTTTTTATCCACACATTGCCCAAAAATTGCATACCTATGTTGAGGTCGAATTACACTGGCTCCGAGGAAAACATATTAAATGAAAAATTTCAGATCGAAGTCACTACCAGGTTTGAAACATAACTTCCCAAAACTCTAGTAAAGTCTAGAGTAGATGGCAGTAGCTGTAAAATAACTCTTACTGTCTAACTTCAAGATATCGCTTTAAAATGTATCGAGATTGACTGAAAATGACAACACACATCATATTTAGCCCATCACGATACATTTAAATGCAATAGCGGTACATGTAAAAGTTAGACAATAAGGTTTTTCCTGCATAACTTTAGATTGCTTGGACGCAGTAATTTTAAACGGGCAAACAAATAAATAATTGTTACAAAACTTAAAACCATTTCGAGATATTGGCTTTCTGTGCATCAAATAATTTTTTTAGATTTAATTTTTAATCAAATAAAGAGATAAAAAAAAAAAAGTTGGTAAACACAGGATTTTAAAAATAATTACCATTGCTTTCAAGTTCATTCCGTATTAAGAAAAATCAACTGTCATGTCATTGTGACCGTTGACATTGACAGCGAACATAAACAAGTTTTTTTTTAAATAATCCCTTGGCAGTGAACATCGAGTTTGAAATCCTAAGTTGCGACTTACGTTCTTTTAGAATGAGTAAATAAGAAAAAATAAAATAAGCATTAAAAACACACAATAAAACAAAATAAAAAACACGTACGCTGTTTTTTACGCAGACTTTCAATATAAATATTGAAAACAAATGGTTACCTGAAATGAAATGATGTCGATTACACGAAATAAGTTATTATCAGTCAAACTGAAATCCTAAAAAAAGCTAACATTCTACTGGCGTAACGCTTTGACTTGTGGGGTACTCTCGGCTCGGGTCGCACCCGCACTTGACCGGATTTTTTAAACAAGTCTGTTAAATGAACTATCCGCTAAACCTACTACCCACAGAACAGACATTCTTATTTTCTGTGCTACTACCACCAAAGTATTACCGGTTGAAAATGAACTCTGGAGCTATAACAAGGGAAACTGTTCTATGTTCGAAATAAAAATACATGTTTTGTTACTTTTGTCATAATTCATATTTTAAAAAAAGATATCGATCGCCAAAGAAGCACTAATACTCCGGTGTAATACTCTGTGTGCATTATTTACCGCCGCGCCGGGAATATGTACCTACGGTCTTTTTCAATCGACAACATTTCATTTTAGATAACCATTTAAGTGTGCTTTTCAGATGTATTTAATTAACAAAACTTAAAACATAAACTAATTTAAAAAACTAAATTATTCTACGAAATAAACTAAACTAAACTAAACTAAAACTACCTAGCAAAAATATTTAATTAAAGTAGATAAAAAATTGAGCCAAAATCGCTGTCGTCACGTGGAAGAGTACCCAGGATACTGGCAGCATTACCTCGTTGAATTGCTAGGCCAATTCTTTGGCCGAGGTATGCGCCAGCCCTGGGATCTCCGGAAACGTCGACCAATCTCGACGACAGTTCTTTGTAGAGCTGTCGCGCTCCCGGCCCCCACGGCCCGAGGGTTTCAACGCCAAAAGGCACAAATATGTATCCTACCCCAAGGGATACATATTTGCGCCGTTTCGCCTCCTCCGCAGACGCTGCCGCCGTCCCGGCCTGTGACGAGGTCACCTGTAAGTGGGACGGAGCAACTGTGTCAACACAAGTCGCGTCCCACACCAGGGACCTCCCGTTCTTCCAGGGTATCAACGACATCCCGTCGGGTCTCTTACCATCGTCACGTGACAGGCCATTCGGTTCCAGAATGGCAGGTACGTTTACGCTCGCAAGAGCCCGACGGATGATATCGTTGATACTGGCGTGACGAGGCAGGCGGCCAGCGCTGCGCTGACACGACAGGCCATGGTGACCGAGGCGGTCGACTCTCTCTCCGCAACGGCAGCGATGTGGCTCATTCAAATTGACGCCCAGTCGCAGTCCGATGGCTAGTGAGAAAGTGGTGCGGTCCAGCAAGGTGCCGATATTAGGCGATGGTAAAGCGTTTAGCCAATACCCCGACTCTGGTTCACTAGTGGCTAGGAGGCGAGCCCGGTCTGCAGCGTTTGTCGCAGTGTTTAAGAGATGTTCCTGGACTTGGCGGCAGAGGGGCTCGTCCCATAGCTTTTGTGAATGTAACGCAAACGGGGAATTTTGATTGGGGCAGGCGTGTGACCAGGCATTCCTGGCCTCGGTCAAGCCCGTGACCTCGACATCACCAAGTGATGAATTTATTAATTTTTCGAAGAGGTCACGTGAGCTGTAGGCTGAGGACAGGAAGGCCGGTAGTGCGACACTAGAAATTTTTCTAATACCCAAGCCACCCATCCGGACTGGAAGGGTGGCTTGAGTCCAACTGCGTTCGTCTAATGGGCAATTTATAATATTCGTCATGGTGTTTTTGACAATATCGTCTAAGGTGTTTAAGAGACTGTCATGTTGCCAAAGGGGGGTACAGCGTAGGGCATACGTAAATTTAGGGACGAACATGCAGTACCTTATGATAAATAAAGCCATGTGGGGTGAGATTTCTGTAAGGCGACTAGACGACTCCCTAAATTTTGAAATTTGGTCTCTCACGTAATCTGGGATAGCGTCGTCTAAAATTGGTGCGCCAAGGAGGCGAAGCGATGCTTTTGTTAAAACTTTTATATCTGGTGCAACATTGTTAAATTTGGAAATAATATCATTTTTGAGATTTTCGTCTATGGAATCTGAGATGTATAGTTCGCATTTTGAACTATTAAGTGTTAGGCCTATAAGTTCGAATTCCTCTATCATTTTCTTCAGATCTTCTAACACGGTGGTCGCGTCGCCTCCAATGGTGCCGTCGTCCAGGTACCAGACATTAAATTTTGAATTTAGGCTTGTGATAATGGGATGAATAGCCAAACTGAAAATTGCCGGGCCGAGAGGGTCACCCTGTTGGCAGCCTACAGCTGATTCGATAAGGTGATTTTTATAAATCAGCTTGGATGGTGAACCATAGCATTGGTGCATATAGTTGTAGATTTGAGGCGTGTTTTCTTTTATTTGTGACAGCAGGGTGCTCCTGTCGACCGAGTTAAAGGCGTTTTTTAGGTCCACCTTCAGGAGCACCTCACCACCACCGCGTTTGAGGTATGTGCGGGCCGCATGGACGGCGGCCTCACAACCTCCCTTGCTTCCAAAACCTAGCTGCACTGGTTGAAATTTGGAACTTAGTTGAGGTAACAAGTAGTGTTAACCATTTGTTTTTAATATCTATATTGAAAGGCTGCGTAAAAAAGAAGCTATTGTATTTTTTTATTTTGTTTTATTTTACGTTTTTCCTGCATAATTTAATGTTTTCTTATTCACTCATTCTAAAAAGACGTAAGTCGCATTTGAGGATTTCAAAAGTCAATGTTCATTGCCAATCGATTATTAAAAAAAGCTTGGCATGTTTATGTCCACTGTCACATGATATGACAGTTGATTTTTTTTAAAGCAAAATGAATTTGAAAGCAAAGGAAATTGTTTTAAAAATCCTGTTTTTACCATATTTTTAGTTTTTTGAAAATATCTCTTCATTTAATCACGATTAAATCCTGAAAAAAAAATATGATGCGCAGAAGGCCCATGTCTCGAAACGGTTTTTAGTTTTCCACCAATTATTAATTTGTATTGTTGTCGATTTTGTCAGTCACATGTTTTTAAAATTTGAAAACCAGAAAAAAAAATAAAAAGAAATAAAACTTTTTTTTACGCTTTTGTGTCTTATTAGTAAAGCTAGAGGGTTCATTTTCAACCCGTATAAGGTTATTTAATTATAGTTAACAAATTTCATTTAAGGTGAATACATCCTCAAAAAACTGCAATTTAGACCTGTCTTTGAAGGCCTATACGGGTAGTCCAAAAAATTAGAAAAATATGCACGATAGACAAAATAATAATCAAAACTAAATTTCAAGTTTACAAAACAAAAACAAATTACCTTAAAGTTTCGATTTACGCAATAATTTTCTTCCTTCTCCCGAACGCCTAAAACGATTTTAATGATTCTCTCGCCACAATAAAGATAATTAATAGATCTATAAATTCAGTGTTTAAAATTATTTTGTCCGTCCATCGTCGCGTCCGGGCGTCCATGAGGAAAGTATAATTTTCTCTTATTTAACGCTATCCGGAGACGAACCACTTTACAATACGCGCCGATATGATGCGTTATTTGAATGTCGTCTCCGTCTGTAATCGACATTTACTCTAATAATTATGAAGGTACTAGTTTTAAAAGGTAGGAAGTGGAACTGATCTCGCCGGACCCTATTTACTGTAAATCGATTATTATCGATAATCAATAATTCTATAGTAACATTGACCTATACATATACGTATACAGGTGGTAGAGCTGATGCCGGGCTCGACTGTGGAGGTACCACCATCTTACTCGTAAATCCTCCCGAAGTTATTCGGGGGAGAGTAAGAGAACAGCTCTCGGGCAAAAGCCTTATTATATATATAAAACAGACTGGTGACGGGCAGCGGCGTCACTGGTGCAAGGGTTTCGGCACCGCGCTCACCAATCCGCCTGCCCAGCGTGTGTGAGTATGGGAATTTCTTCCAGGAGGACCACCAAGAGTGGCGAAATCCTGGAAAGGCCTATGTCCAGCAGTGGACGAAACAGGCTGATGGATGGATGGATGGATTGACCTATACGCCTAGGTCTATGTATAAATAGGAACATAGAGTATCCATTTTTACAGGAAAAAAGAAAATAATTTGGCCAAGTGCGAGTCGCACTCACGCACATAGGGTTCCGTATACAAAATACGATATAGATATCGTAGCAACATGAAGGCAACACAAAACAAGCGGCTAAAATGGTAGCGCCTGACAAACAATTCGGCTTCTGCTGGGTACGGAACCCCCATTTTTATTATTTGTTGTTTTACTTTAAAATATGTACAACAACCTGACCAAAGAAATTTGTCTGTGTTACCGTCTTTAAGGTAACGTTAAAACAATGCAAATTTTTGCGAGGTTATTTTTGTTGTATTTATGTTGATACCAATTGGATAAAAAAAAATTTTTTTTGTTATTTGCCGTGATAAAGGCCATAGTAACACGTATTTTGTGAACATTTAAAGCTGTATGTGTAGACCACTATGACAGACGGACGGACAGACAGCCAGCTGCGGAGGCTTAGATAGTAATAGCCCCATTTGGCTCCGTTCGAGTATGGAACCCTAAACTAGATGGATGATTAAATTAAAGTTCATTAACATATTGAAAAATCGTTTTCTGTAAACAGAATCATTACGCCATACCACCTTGGACCAGTGCGAAGTAAACAACGTTCAAATTTATTGTCAGAAAATAATTATAATGATTAATTGAAAATCATGATAATCTCGCGGAAGTCTCGACTTTGTCTCTGGACCACTGAGATTGATCTTTTAAAGATAAATTATAGATTTAGATAAATAATAATAATAAGACAGCGCTATATTTACGCACCTAACTAAGCAGTGTTGGTTGTATTATATATTTGTTTAATTTTAAGGCGAAGGGGCGTTAGGAAGTGCCACTTTAAACACGATTTTCAGAAAATAAGATGTAAATACAGAACTGAAAAAAATATATCGTTTTCGAAGATTTAAGAAATCTTTTGACTATTTTAAAATAATGATTTGAATCTTTCACATGAAGGAAAAAAAATCCTTAAGGGACCTTTGAAAATTGTATTTCCTATCACGTTTTATGACTGTTATATCGATCGTATCATTACAAAATTTAATACGAATATTTTTTGTATACCTACTTGTTCATCTTTTGGTCACAATTATTTTTTAAATAACATACATTACTAACGCCTGTCTCCCTGACGGGTGGCAGAGACTACAGATTTCCATCTACCACGATCCTGACACACCTCTTTTGCTTCTTCTACATCCATCAATCTATAGTCATACAAGCTCTTCTATTCTGAGTATTTGTGACTTTGCCCTTGTTCAGTATGCCGCCTATTTGGTCGGCATACGTTCTTCTAGGGCGGCCCGGTCGAGCTTTGTGCAGTATAAATCTCTTTCGTCTATCTTTCATTCATCCTCTCTATATGCCCAAACCTAAGTTTAAAATAAATTCTAAAATTTCATTTTATTTAAAATTCAGTCAGGTTATCGCTCACGTTAAATTAGTATACTATGTCTAACTTGCTCATTCGCGCTCGACTGTAGGTAAGTTCGTCCTCAGTCGAAGTGAGATTTTCTAAGACTCGAGCTAAAAATGTATGGAGTTCGATAGATAATATGGGTTTTTACGGTCGAGAAGGCTAATTCAACGGACTGAGAATTACCCTTCAGGTAAGGTAAGGTGACTATCGTTTAGATAGCCAAATTCATACTGGAGACTCGGTGAGTGGTCATTACCAAGGTTCAACGACGAAACGACGTTTGCGAAATACAAAGAAATTTTGCCTCTATATAGGGTGAAATTTAATCAACCGACCAAATTCATACTAGAGACTCGGTTAGTGATCAAGAACTAGGTTCAGTAATCCTTTTGGCCAATTTCGAAAAATATTTTTTTTTGCTCCCGTACTGGTTGGACTAGTTTAAGTACAATTCTTAGTGCAGGTTCTAAGGGTAAAAAATTTTTTTTTTCGAATTTCACCTGGATTGTCATTAAACCTTGTTCCTGATGACTAACCGAGTCTCCAGTATGAATCTGGTCGGTTGATTTAATTTCACCTAGTATACTTGTTCAAGAAAGTATTCGTTATGAATTTGGCCTATATACAACGACAGTCACAAAGTAATCAAAAACTTTACTTTGAAAAACATGTGCATTTTAAAGCTTAATATTTCGCAAACGGATCCCTAAATTGAAATATGGTTTTCACACACCCGCAATATTTTTGAACGCCCTATCCAACGACAACCCATGCTATGGGATAGATGAGAAAAAAAAATCATCCCCATTTTACGTGTCGGGGAAATAAGCTAAAAAATATATTTTCATGTATTTACGGCGTGTTTAATATAAATATATGACATAGCCATGCCCAATTACAGCTTTCTAGTATATACTAAGAGTCTCTGAGCTAAGCCGCGGACAGACGATGGATGGCGACACCATAAAGGTTCCTTGTTGACTACGGAACCCTAACAAACAAAGTGTTTCTCCTGAAATTAAAGAATTCTTTGATAAGGAAAACCATATTTAGGAGTTAAACCCAAGTTGAACCTTACAACGTTAGGACAGAAAATTTGGCAAAGTGCGAGTCGGATTCGCGCACAAAGGGTTCCGTAACACCACGCAAAATGCATAAAGAAGTCTAAAAACATGATAAATAACGATATAGATGCCATACCAACAAAAAAAGACCAATATGAAACTTGTGTATATTACCGTCTTTAAGATAGAGCTGAACCAAAAAATGCTCATTTTTTTTAAGGTCTCTTGTACGGGGACCTATTCTGTTTTTATATTTCTTAAATATTTATTATTTGTCGTGGTAGAGGCCATAGTAATACGTATTTTGTAAAAATTTCACAT
The DNA here is from genome assembly GCA_910592155.1 of Ypsolopha scabrella. Taxonomy (NCBI): domain Eukaryota; kingdom Metazoa; phylum Arthropoda; class Insecta; order Lepidoptera; family Ypsolophidae; genus Ypsolopha; species Ypsolopha scabrella. The sequence goes on from OU342978.1 coordinate 4,410,399, forward strand.
GTGTACCTATTAAGACTGAAGCTGTAGACCCCTGTGACAGACAGACAGACAGCGGAAGGCTTAGGAACAGTTAAAATATAACTTATTAATAACAAATAAAAGGGTTATCTGAAAAGTGGGCAAAGCTCTTCAGGTACTATGGGCACCTCAAGTTAGGGACAAATGCAGAAAGGGGGCAAGTACCGAACAAATCACTTTGGCCCCTTCCGGTACAGAACTCTAAAATAGCATACGTAAAAACTTCATGGGTGATTGACACGTCCTACATAAATTCCGTGACAGTATATTCGTTTATTATTCCGGGTTCCGTACACAAAGGGTAACCAACGGGACCCTATTACTAAGGCTCCGCTGTCCGTCTGTCACCAGGCTGTATCTCATGAACCGTGATAGTTAGACAGTTGAAATTTTCACAGACGATGTATTTCTGTTGCCGCTATAACAACAAATACTAAAACTGGCCAAGAGCGAGTCGGACCCGCGCACTACCATACAACAGACATGATTTTTTTGCCGTTTTTATAGATAACTAGCTTTTGCCCGCGGCTCCGCCCGCGTGTTATTCGGTTTAAAGACATGCTTTTTTCCGGGATAAAAAGTAGCCCATGTGTTGAATTAGGGTATAAGCTATATCCATTATAAATTTCATCCAAATCCGTTCAGCCGTTTCAGCGTGAAAGAGTTACAAACATACACACACAGCCTTACACAAACTTTCGCATTTATAATATTAGTGTGATGTGATGGTACGGAACCCTTCGTGCGCGAGTCCGACTCGCACTTGGTCGGTTTTTAATTTACTCCACGTATTATCCTCGCCGAGAGACACCCATTGCGTGCATCAGAAGTTCACATCAAATTATAAATCGCACTACGCCTGTTGTCCCGTAGAATACAGCACAATCGTGCTTATTCCAACGCAATAAGAAACATAACCTCAGCAAAATACATGTTTAACATTGTGTGTCGTGCCGTAGCCTGCCCTCTCCATCTAGGTCAAGGCAGATAGCCGGCCAGCCCAGCGTAACCCTGTCAAATTGAGAAGACGCAACATCCTGTTTGTTCGGTACAGAATAGTGCCTACGGAATATGGTAGAGTTGTTAATTTTGGTTACATAGTTTGTGTAATCCGAATGACGTTAAAGATCCGGGGTCGACTACGAAGCATCTGGTCTGAGAGAGCTGCGGTGAAATTTAAATCCATTGTAGGTGGTAGAAGATATTGAAGTAACACTACGACACCTAGTTAACGAATGTACGTGGGTACATAGAGGGAATTTCAAATTTAATGGTTTGAAATAAAATATTTAGATTTGATTGAATAAATTGAAAAAAGAAAAGATTTTTGTTACAGGCGTGATTACATCTGGTAAAAATACAGATTGTTGCAACAAAATCATTCAAAGTCTGTTATTTTATAACTATTTGCGTCAGTGCAGTGTTTCTGGAGTATAATATGGATACAAACAAGCTGAAGACCCTATGCCCTTGGACTGTAATCAAAAGTCAAAACGCCTTAAGGGGAAGTGGGCGTTGGGAAATGCAACTTAATACACGTTTTTCAAAAAACCAGATGTAAATACAGAACTGAAAAAAAATTGTTTTCGAGGATATGAGAAATCTTTTGAGTATCTCAAAATCATGATTTGAATCTTTCACATAATGGAAAAAAATCTTAAGGAGACCCTGTGAAAATTGTATCTATCACTTTTTATGCCTGTATTGTGGATCGTACTATTAATTACAAAACTTGATACGAATATTTTGTGTTTACTTGTCCATCTCTCGGCTACAAGATTTTTTAAAATAATTCCTCAAATTCTCTTTTAAATTAAAATTCAGTCAGATTATCGCTTACGTTAAATTTGTATACTATGTCTAACTTGCTCACTCGCGCTCGAATGTACCTAGTCGGTGCTTAAATTCTGTCTCAAACAAAATTGCCTATAAAATTAAAACTAGTCATGATATTCAAAAAAAGTTTCGTTTTAAAAAAAGGTAATTTAATTAGCTTACATTAAACACAAAATTTATTCAAAGTGATTGCCACCATTTTTCACACAAGCCTTCAATCTTCGCGGCCAATCATCAATAGCAACACGGACCATATTCATGTCGATATCGGCCACTGCTTTAATTCAGAAGAGACCTTCTCCTCCAATTCCTGCCAAATTTTGTAATCCAGTGGATTGAGGTCAGAGCTAGATGAGGGCAAATCTTGACGCCTTATTAGCTCGATATTTTGGCGCTCGAACCACTCCTGAGTTGTTTTGGCCTTATGAGCAGGTGCGGAGTCCTGTTGAAACACAAATGGCTGTCCTCCATAGAGTGTCTGGGGCAGATCTTTTACTATGCTATCTAAAACGGTGTCGTAGTACACTTTTGGACTGGTTTTGACACCTTTTTCACAAAAATGCACTTCAGTAGGGCCATAGTAGGACACTCCCAACCAAATCATGGCTGATGATGGATGATGGCCGTGCTGTACTCTAGGATTTAAGAACCGACTAGGTAGATAAGTTCGTCCTGTACCCTCACAACATATTTTTCCAATGCCCACTTCACCTTAAACGCCTACTGAGTACCTAACTCTTAAAACAGTAATATTTATGAAACCTTGGATGCAAAGGTCGCAATTTATTATCTAAATGGGCATGTTGTTTTTGTACTTTACGTGTTTTGTTTGAATAGATACTTCGAACTATGCTCATATTATCAAGTTTTATGAGGTGTTGTCTCAGTATACCTACCGACTGTTATTGCGCATTTAAACCGGAGTTCCGATTGAATCCATGTTACTGGCTAAACCTAGCCTAGCACTTACAAGAGCCGGTAGATTAGGTTACAAGGTTTGGTACATGCCATTCGATTTGGGTGCACTTTTACACAGCTTGTGTATCCGAGATAACGTTAGCATGCACAATGCACATACTTAGAATCTCTAGGTATCCACCGCAGTCAGGACAGGACTACATCCATGGAGATCTCCAAATAAATATAAATGCTTAGAAACGCGAACCTGACATACATAAAAACTTTTACTGTGCCTAGCTTACACCTTCCCGTAGGGATTGGATTTCTTTTCTACAAACATAGAAAACGTTTAATTTTTTTATTGTTAACATAATAAAAGTAATTGAATTCCGACACAAACTTTCATCTGTTTATTTTATCCCCCCCCCCCTCCCCCTTATGGTATAAATTAGAAAAATTGTTCCTTTGGTGATATTTCGACCTAGCCCTGAACCTGCTCAGAATAGAACTCATTGAGTAGAGTACTTGTACAAATATCTCCAATAAAAACCGGCCAAGTGCGTATCGGGCCACGCGCAGTGTAGGGTTCCGTAGTTGCCCGGTACATTTTCCAAGTTGGTCTAATACTAATACAGACCACGCCAAACTTCTAGTCCCATACGTTTTGGGGGGCTAAAAGCTTGGCGCGACCTGTACTCGTAAACCTGTAAAGCCTACTTAGCTGTGATAGTTTTCCTTTTAAATTCATGATATATACTACTTCTGTGAATTTTTTCACATATCATAGACAACCGTTTAGCCGGGGGGAAGCTTGACTCTAACAAAAATTAGCACTTTAAAGCTTAATATTTCGCCAACGGATCTCTTAATCGAAAAATGGTTTTTACACACCCACAATGTTTTTGAACGGCCAACGATACCCCACACTATGGGATAGACGCGAAAAAAAATTCATCCCCAATTTACGTGTATGAGAGGCAGCCTTGAAAAAAAATTTTTTCGACATTTTATTTTACCATTTTGTCGTATGTTTGTTGTTAATATTTATATTCATGCCAAAATACTTTCTAGTACTAATAGTCTCTGAGCTAAGCCGCGGACAGACAAACGGACATGGCGAAACTATAAGGACTACGGAACCCTAAAAATTAAGAAATGGGGAACCATCAAAGGTGTCAATTTTAGACCATTTTTGTTTCGGGGTCTATCTCAAAAACTAAACTAGTTAGGAATTTGAAATTTTCTGTATATTATGTGCCATATACTGAATATATTATGGTATTTTAATATAGATTGAGGGTTACATACCCGAATACTCGAGCAACTTAATTTCGTTGTGTGTTTCACACATTTTGTAGGTACTGATATGTTTGTAATACTTATTCAAATCATCTAAGTCTAAGTAAATGGTACAGAACTAGGGTTGCCAAGTGACCGGGACCCACCGGGATTGTCCCGGGACCAGAATCTTTCAAAAATGCCCAGTCCTCTTATTGTCTAACTTCAATATCCCGCTATATCCTTCAAAAGCGTCGTGATTGGCCAAGAATTATGTGTGATGTCATTTCTAGCCAATCACGGCGGCGCGCTTGAAGGTGATTGTACTGGATGTCGAAGTTAGACGATAAGGCCCCTGGATTCATCAAAATATTAGCCAGGATGCTTGCTAAAGGCAACACGGCACGGTACGAATTACACCATCACACTAAACACTAAAACACATTCTGCCCCATTGACCTCTCATAAACAACTAAACACACAGTCTCTAAGAAAAGTTCGTCAGAACACGTACGAACGTGCGACGTGCATAGTAGCAAAAATCTTCAACCAAATTAAGACGTTATGTCGTTAAAATAAGATGCAATGTCAGTTGTACGCAATCGTTATTCCAATTTGGTACGCCATAGCGGTGACAAAATGCATCGCGGACACTTTTTGAGCGAGATTGTGAGTCTAGTTGTTTATGAGACGTCAATGTTCTTCCCCCGAATTCGCCCGATCCTTTCCGAATTTCCACAGCCACCGAACAAACTCTCTCCCCTCGCCCGCTGCCACCCCGCCGCGACGACGACGACGTCATGAAACTGAGTGACATTAACGTGTAACTATTTGTTTTGCGGTTTTGAATGGTTCAAATATAATTAGATTGTTTGTTGTACTTCTTTTTTTGGTCGAGCCACAGTCTCGGAATTCATGCCAGGAAAATTTGGTAACCATGTACAGGAAAAGTGGTCGAAATGGAAAATTTAAGTTGACAAATTGCCAAAGTAGTCATACAAAAAAAGTGATCCATTCGTGAAAGTGTTTTGTATTAATATTGTTGTAAAATCTTTTTCTTGAGAGAGAAAAGAATTTACTTTTTTTCCATAGTTTGCATTACTTCACCACCACCTGCACTTCTAACATGGTAGACCATATCGAGCTCTTAAAGCTCGATATACACTGTCTGTCCCTGTTTAGGTAGATCAACAGAGTGAGACAGAGCACTGGATCGAGCATTATCTACCTCGATATGGTCTTCCATGACCACTGCTGATAGATACAGCGCGTCTAATGGTCATTTAGTTGCTCATTCACGTGCGGTCTATGTGACAACGGATGTAGGATAGATAGAGGCTGCATTTACTTACGGGCCATGCTAGGGGTGAAAATACGAGGCTAAAGGCTAGCGGGGAGGTGTGTCATCTGAAACTCTTTTATCGAAGATTTGACCCCTGAAAGCATGTAATGACTTTGAAACATCATTTGCACTTGGTGCTATCATTGATACAGACTGAGTTGAAACTTGACTTGTAGATAGGAAAACTTAAACGAAAATCCTCTGTGACGATCATTTTAATTATTATGTAGTATGCGTCCAACGCGTCACGGTATACTATGGCTCTTCTTAAGGCGACAACGGTACAAACAATTTTTAGGGTTCCGTACTCGAAGGATTCCAAACGGGACCATATTACTAATCCTCCGCTGTCTGTCCGTCTGTCACAGGGGATTACAGCTTCAACCGGAATAAGTAGAAAATTTAAACACAAATACGTGTTACTATGGCCTCTATCAAGACAAATAATAAAATTAAAAAAGTTAAACCCAAGGCCCCCATACAATAAACCTCGCGTCTGAGGTGACTTGTTTGACAGCTTTTACCAAGGTAATAGATGGCGCTATGAGTGCTTGCCAACCTTTTTGCACCGAGGTTCATTAGCAAGATGATAGATGGCGCTAAGATCTTAAACGTGGTCATGTGTTCTGTACCATAATGTTTTTAGAGTTCCGTACCCGTAATATGTGGTGGTAGGGAACCCTTTGTGCGCGAGCCCAACTCGCACTAGGGCCAAATTATTCAACTACGGTTTATATGAACATTGAAGGGAACCAGTATTTTCCAACAAAACAGACCTCTAAGGGCCCATAATACCTCAATTCGCAGTCCTGCTCTCACGCTTCTGCTTTTTAACTGTCTATCCTACTCTAATCAGATGCCGCGCAAGTAAAAACATCAGTTATTTTGAAATTACTGCTACACTGATGGTTTTTTCATTTTTATGTTACAGTCTGCAGCTGCTTAATACTAATATCAGTTATATTATGCAAAGTTTCAGATTTGATTTCAAGTATTCATTGAATGCTATCGGTTTATTGTACGGTTTGGGGGTAACTTTGTATTTTTTTTTCTATCGAGGGAATCAATTTTTCACCACAGCATGGACATAGCATTAGTCCTCAACTTTACCATATATCAATTTCAGAGTGATTGTTGCAGTATTTGTTGGTATAAAACAGGATCATGCGAAGCGAAGTGAGGTATTATACACCCTTAAACACGCACGAGGAGGTGATGAACCTACTCCATTTTTGCGGTAGTTTAATAAATCCAACAAAGTTGGATAATTTGATATAATAATCGTTACATCATCCACGCCACAGTCACTGAACTCGCTCGAATAAAAATAAGATATTTATTCACCATATAACAGAGCACGCTATACCAACAAGATTTGTCAATACTTATTTATATCGCATGAAATACAAAATATGTACAATGTACGTACATACACAATCTATATCACACTAATATTATAAATGCGAAAGTTTGTGTGTGTGTGTGTGTGTATGTTTGTTACTTATTCACGCTGAAACGGCCGGACGGATTTGGATGAAATTAAGAATGGATATAGCTTATACCTTAACTTAACACATAGGCTTCTTTTTATCCCGGAAAAAAGCATGTCGGTAAACCTAATAACACGCGGGCGGAGCCGCGGGCAAAAGTTAGTAATGAAATAATTTATGAAAATTTACATAAAATAACGGTTTAAATTAAAATTATAATTTCGATCTGCTGAAATTATATTTTTTGTCGACATCGATGACGTCAGCATCACCTGTGTTGTTTACACGTGCGCTCGCGCAGGCAAGATGTTATGACGTAAGCAAGTAATGTTTAGATAGAAGTACACATCATTATTTCAATAGTAATACATGAGAATATAAAAGAAAAGGAAAAAATCGAGTTTTGTATTGGTTACGAGTATAATGTTTAAAACCCTCCACTAAGCTTGAAACATTGAAAAGCTATACAATTATGTTATGTAGCATTGAACAAACGATTAAAGATGCATAAGACGGCTGCAAGTACAGACATTTCAGAAAAAAAAATCGTTTTATTTTACATAATCAAGAGCTTGGCTCTTGTCAGTGGAGCATCTTCCATTTTACATCAAGAACTAAATATGAGAAAGCTTTAAACGAGGTAGTAGCTACGTTAGCTCACCAAGACAGTGGAGAAAATATTTGTTCAATCCTGTCTTTATCATTTTTAGGGATCCGTGCCCGAAGAGTGCCAAACGGGACCCTATTAATAAGCCTCCGCTGTCTGTCTGTCCGTCCGTCACAGGGAGGTGGAAAAAAGATAGGTGCCGTAGACTCTACTAGACGCGTATTGGGCGGACGTTAAACAATCACAATCCATGGAATAAATCCTTTCATTTCAATTCAATGATTTTAAGTCAATTTTTGGACTGATATTATCGGTCTTTCACTACTAGGCCTTTCCTTTCCACCTTGACCCCTTATGCGAGGAAAATCATCTATGTACTTCCAAGGTTCAATGCAAACCGACGTAAGATTCGTAGATGGATGTTTCATCAAATTTTTAAATGTAGTTTTGCGTTTCATTTTTTTTTATACGCTGCGCTGCTAGCTTTTTTTTCAGTTTTTTAGGTTTCTTTACCCGAAAGGTGCCAAACGGGACCCTCCCAAGTAGCACACGAAGTAATTTAACTAACCACACGAGGACTTATCTAGAGCCTGAGGTTTGTTTATTGAATTACAATACTCCATTCAACATGTTTAAGCTGGATATTAGAACTGCGTGACATTTATCACACTTTAGTCTGTAAAGAGGCCATACAATGGTGCATAGGAGTCCTTTAAAATGTTGTTTTACTACTATTGGAGGTTAACGATAGGGCATTCTAAGAGAAGTTTAAAAGCGGCAGTAACATATATGGGCTGCACAACTGAACACGCCGGGTCCACTGTAAAGCTTGCATTTTAAGAGTATAACTGTGAACCATTTTAATTCTGCTAGTTCTACAATAGAATAGCTGTGGACGTTTACAATGCTAACAGTTCTACAAACGAACAATTGAAGATCCTTTTAATGCACTTAGCTGTATGTTAGTAGTTTCAGTAGTATTTGTCAGCCATTTTTTTAATAAATGTATGTTACTTGTAACTTTTTAAGTTAATTCAATAAGTTACGGATTTTTATTTTTTTCGCCATTACTTCTCTGGTCCAAATGATATTCAGCAATGGTAAATAGTTATGATTTAGGGTTTTGAATAACAGATCAAAAAATTGCACAAGCATTTAAGTAGGCCACCATTGGGATTCATGTGGACCTCTCTAATTGTAATTTACACCCTGTGGCTGCATTAAGGTCTACAAAATCACCTTTATACAACTTTAGGCTAGACAATGAACCCCTATAATTCTATTTTACAGCCTATAGGAGACAATATGAGACGGGTTGACTGAGATACATTTTTTCTCGTGACATAATTCCTGGAGTCTAATAGGTAAGTATAAAAAAAAAAATTTTAATATGATTTTGTACCAAATATTTTTTGAAGAAGGCATGTTTACTAAGTTTCTTTTTCTTAGCAATACTAATCGAATGGTGCGCATGGTTAGGCATTATTTTTATTTATTGTTAATTAAGTTCATTTTTCAACACAGTATATATAATATTTTTATTCATATATTTCTCTATTTTATGCAGGTGTATAACTTTGTAACATTTTAGTAGCCCAACCTTAATATTTTTTGTACCTATGTATTTCCCGTATTTATTTATCAACTTATTTGTTCATTGCATTATGTATACCTATATTATATTTTTATTCTTAGATTTCTCTATTTTATGCAGGTGTATAATTACATTTTAGTAGCTCTAACTAAATATTTTTTGTATGTATTTCCCTTATTAGTACATATTTTATTATATTCTAAAAAGATATATATTGTAAAGATTAACTTTGATTTGTAGAAAGTATGCTTAATGCATCTATTTTACAAAATAAATATTTTGATATTGGTATTTTTTTCATTTTTTTATTTATTACACTTAATGTACATTTACACAAAAACATAAAATAGGATATTAAGAAACAGTTTCATATTGTACAAAGGCGGCACTTATTGCTAATAGCAATATCTTCCAGGCAACTTTTGGGTGGAAGAGATGTGAAAGAAAAATATAGGGGGGAACATGTAAATGTAAAATAAACTAGAGGAAGCTACATAGAGTTTTATGATTTATAGTTTTATGGCTGCATTAAGGTCTACAAAATTACCTTAAACCAGCTATAGGCTGGACAATACAGCTTATGTACATGTTTATGCAAAGAAAAGTGTAATTGGGGCTTGTTAGAGGTTCACTAAGCTGTTTTAGAAACAACGCCATTTTGTACATCTATTATATTTATAACCTATCTTGTTGAAATAATTATGCAATCACAGATAATAAAAAAATGTTAAAAAGATTATAAAATGTTTATTTTTCATGTTTATCTTATAAGGACACACCTTGCCAAAAATTTGTCATAAAAGACACAAATATGATACTGTTGATTTGTTATGTAAACATTTTACACATATTTCATGGCTAACACTGATTATTTTGAGGCGCGTGAAAAAAAAATTTTTCTACAAAAGTAATAAACATTCACAGTAAAATCACAATAGCAATAATTTTGATGACAGATAAAGCAAATACACTTTAGTATTTTACGCAAATACAACAACACGAACGACGCACCACCATCATTAAACTCATTTGACATCATGCACAATATCTTATTCGATTGATTCATCTATCATCGTTAAAAACACTATTCCTTTGACCGAAAACACATTTTTCCTTAAACTTCAACTTGCTGTGTGTATTCTAATGCAGATCTTACAATTCCTCGTCAGTCGCGGAGTGTATTATCAAGACTATACCTGTTAAAAATATCGCATGATGCCCCTAAGCAGCCGTTAACGAGCTCTATATTTTTGTGGCCCTAATAAATGCTTCTATAATGCCTCTGTACCGCAAATTAGCAGAAGTGTGTACCATAGGCTGTTTAATTTGTGCCCAAATAAGCATTGCAATGGCTGAGGAGGGGTATATGGTTATTTTATTTTACCTGGTTGTGATGCTTTGAGACGCCTACTAAACAGATATTTGTGCTATTTGGGCTATTACTAAACCTTCGCTGTCTGTCTGTCTGACCGTCTGTCATGGGAGTAATACGTAGAAAGTTAAAATTTTCACAGAATACGTGCTATCACGACAAATAATAAAATATTAAATTTAAGGGGGGTTCCCATACAAGAAACCTCTAAAAAAGTTGCATTATTTAAACGTTATTCGTTTTGGCTCTTACCGGTAATAAAGTCGATTCTGAAGGCTTTCATTTTAGTTTTAGTGCTGTCAAAACTTACATTTATCCAAAGTAATATAGGTTCTGTTGTTAACACTAAAAAACTATTTTGGAATGAAGAAAATTTAGTTTTAACAGCACTAAAACTAAAATTAAAGCCTTCAGAATCAGCTTTAATACCTACGAGGGGTGGCTGATATAAAATCTCCTTTGTTAAAGAAAGTTTAAAAAATGTTACTGGCCACTATATTCTCGTATTCTTTGTTTATTCCTTTTTTAAAAATTATGACACTTATTTGTTTCTACGAGTTCAATTTTTTTTTGGCGCGTCTTCGTTTTTATCAAGTTGCAATAAAATTAAAAATGGATAAAATTGAGTATCGCGCTGTGATTAAATTCCTCGGTAAAGAAGGGAATACGCCGACGCAGATCCGAGAGCGCATGTTTAAGGTGTTCGGAGATTCATGTCCTTCCGAATTTGTAATAAAGTTTTGGTCAAAGCAGTTTAAACAAGGCCGTGAAGGCTTAGAAGACGATCCCCGTAGTGGAAGGCCCATTTCTGCAGTTACCGCAGATAATGTGGAAAAAGTGAAGAAACTGATCCTTGCCGATCGGCGAATTAAGCAGTGGGAAATAGCTAGAGATGTTGGCATTAGCAAGGAACGAGTTCATGAAATAATTCATGAACATTTGGGAATGTCCAAGGTGAGCGCACGTTGGGTGCCTAAAATGTTGACCCCGTTTGATAAGCAAAGGCGTGTGGAATGTTGTCAGTCATTTTTAGACTTGGTAAAGGATAAAGAGGAAGAAACTATCTTGCGAATAGTGACCTGTGATGAAACTTGGATTCGTCAGTGGGATCCCGAAAGCAAACAAGAATCGATGCAATGGAAATTTAAAGGGGAAAAACCACCAAGGAAGTTTAAGGTCCGGCTGTCAGCGGGCAAACTAATGGCAACCATTTTTTGGGATGTTGAGGGGATTCTTATGATAGATTACCTGCCAAAAAACACCACGATGAATGCTGAATACTATGCGAACTTACTTGACCAGCTACGCAAAAAAATAAAAGAAGACAGGAGGGGCAAACTTAGCAAAGGCGTTTTGATTTTGCATGATAATGCACCCGCGCACACGGCCTTTAAGGCGCGGTCATCTCTGACAAAAAACGGCTTTACAGAGATCAACCACCCACCCTATAGTCCAGACCTGGCTCCCTCTGACTACTTCTTATTTAAAAATTTAAAGAAAAATTTGAGAGGGCGCAGATTTTCAACAGACGAAGAGATGAAGGACGCTGTGAATGACTATTTTGACGAACAAAATAATAATTATTATTTTAATGGTATGCTGTCACTTATTGACAAATGTCGTAAGTGCATTTCAGTTGCAGGGGACTATATTGAAAAATAAAAAATAAATTATTAATCCATGTATTTTCTTTCATAGTCAGGTAGATTACTTTTCAGCCACCCCTCGTATATACAAGTTTTAAATTTATTCAGATTGTAGGAAATACTCTGAAGTAAACAAAAAGTAATAGAAACCGGCCAAGTGCGTCTCGGGCCACGCGCAGTGTAGGGTTCCGTAGTTGCCAGGTACATTTTATAAGTCGGTCTACTAATACAGATCGCGCCAAACTTCTAGTCCCATATATTTAGAATAATGGCCCATACATTGTCGTATTTAGAGGGAACTAAAAGTTTTGGCGCGACCTGTACTCGTAAAGCTGTAAAGGCACTGAAAAGACTCCTCTAAGATGTCGAATTTTACGAAATTCATGAAAACTATCGACTTTTTACTGAAGTCATATTTTGATATTCTGAACAGTCATGATAATGATATCCAAGGGATAACGTTGACTTTTGAAACACGCTGTATATAATACTTTTGTGAATTTTTCCAGATATTCATAAACAGCCGTTTAGCTGGCAGGGGGGGGGACACTTGACTCTAAGAAAAATTATTTATATTTATATTTTTATATTAATATTTCGCCAACGGATCCCTAAATCGAAAAATGTAAATAAATATATTTTTTACTATACCAGTATTGGCCTTAAATTATTGTAGTTTTATTATATTTAAAACACAGTTACTAAAAAATTACAAAAATTAACGAAATATTTCGACTCCTTCAGTGGAGTCGTCATCAGTCGAATAAAATAAAATTAAATAAATGACATAAGAGTATAGAAGAGTTGAAAGGTGATGTCTGTACAAGTTGAAAGAGGAAAACAGAAACTTTTTGGAGATACTAGATGTAGATGATGATGACGATGATAATGACGATGATGATGATGAGGATGATGATGATGATGATGATGATGATGATGATGATGATGATGATGATGATGATGAGGATGATGATGATGATGATGATGATGATGATGATGATGATGATGATGATGGTAGTGATGACAATATTTATATTTAGTAGTCAGTATTTCGTTATTTAATGGTGAGTGACGTCATGTCTGTCAGTTAGTGCTGTCAGTCTGTTAAGTCCTGGTCCATAGTGAGCACCAAGTGACCATATGTATGATGTTTCCCAGGTCCTTAATTCAATATCGGTCAGTGGAGGGGTGAATGCTTTGATGATGCGTAAGGTGAAACAGTAGTTGAAAGTTGAATTGTGGAGGCGGGTGTGTGTAGGGATAGGAAGAATGTTGTTTGGCATGCGATCTGATGTGTGTCGATGTTGATTTATTCGGATGTGTACTGGATTCTTGGTTTCACCTACATAGAATGCCGGGCAATGACGGCATTCTAGTAGGTAAATGCAGTTGCTCGTTTTGCATGATGTGTTAGGGTGTGTTTTGTATATGTTTGTCGTGTGATGAGTGTTGATGTCTGTAGCTGTATTGATGATGGGGCAGGTTTTACATCGACGCCGTCGACAGGGAGATGTACTGGGTGAGAAGTTGGTAAGGTCGGTATGTTGTGTCGTTTTTGTTTTGCTAAGCGTGTGTCTCAGATTTCGGTTTTGTCGGTAGCATATTTGTGGGTTAGGAGGGAGTAAGTCTTTCGTTTCGTTATTTTGTCGGAGAATGGGTAGGGATTGTTTGATAAGGTTCTTTAGTTTGTGGCTGCCGTGAAAGTAAGTGGTGATTAGACGTGTTTGGTGGGGTTTGTTTGTGTTCCTGTTTTGTCTGTGAAAATTTGGTCTGTGGTGCAAGTGTTTTTGAAGGAAGTTGGTTGGATAGTTTCTTTTGGAGAGTGCGTAGTGAATTTTGGCGTGGTAATTGTCAAGTGTGTGTTGGTTGCTGCAAATACGGCGGCCACGTAATGAGAGTGAGTACGGTATGGATTTTTTGATATGTGCCGGATGACAGCTGTGAAAGTGCAGGTATTGAAGTTTGTTTGTCGGTTTGAAATGTACGGAGGTGTGAATGTGGTTGTTGCGATCAATGAATAAATCTACGTCAAGAAATGTGATTTTGTCAATGGAGATGTTGTGAGTGAATTTCAATGAGCTATGGCTGTTTAGTCGGTTTAGAAATGATGTGAGTCTCGGCTGTGCGGCCAGATCAAGAAAATGTCGTCGATAAATCTCCTCCACACAAGTGGCTTCAGAGGTCCGAGGCTAAGAAGTCGTTTTTAATGGACGCCATGAAAATGTTGGCGTAACTTGGTGCCATTCGAGTCCCCATGGCTGTGCCTTTTATCTGATGATAGAATTTATTTTCAAAGCTAAAAAGGTTGTTGTTTAGTATTATTTCCGAAAGTGTGATTATGAAATTTGTGGATGGTTGATGGGGTAATGGGCGGTTATTTAGAAAGGTACGAAGAGAGGAAAGGCCAGCGTCGTGTGGGATATTGGTATAGAGGGAGACGACGTCTATGGTCACTAACATTAGATTTGCGTTGGCAGGCAGTTGTAAAGAGTGGATCAATTCACGTATATGGGAGAATATAATATATTATACCCTTGAAAAAATGGTTTCAAGATTTTTTTTACTGTATTGTCGGCGTGATTAATATGTTTACCCATACCAAATTACAGCTTACTATAGTCTCTGAGCTAGCTAGCCGCGGACAGACGGACAGACGGACATGACGAAACTATAAGGGTTCCTTCCTTGTCGTACTACTTGGTGACGGTGCTAAATTTTTTGTCAGGCGCTACCGTTTTGGCGGTTTTATTTTTGATCTTGCTTTGACATTATATATTGTTGTTATTAATGTTTTAGGGTTCCGCACACGCATTGCGGGATGGTATGGAACTCGCACCTCGCCAAATTTTATTTAAATTAGTCCGTCATCATGAAATGTGGAAACTTAAGTTACGCCTTGTACAAAAACATAAAATCTGCCTAAATGGGTAATTTTTAGAGACCTTTCGAATAAAATAAAACGAGACAATTTACGAGCAAAAATATAAAAATAAATTATATATAAGAAATTTAAAATATACACTTGCTCCGTGGGTAATATAAAAATATTATATGTTTCGCATTCTTTCTTTCCCACAATTATTTGCTCAAATCAAATCAAAGCCGTTTTATCTGGCTTCCTATAATGTGTCTCCGCACATTAGTTCCGCCAATATCTAGTTTTAAGTGAAAATTATTTGCTCAGTAGATCAAATGAATTCTGAGATTTAAAAATGTGACATACATCATAATGATGTAATACCATACATTGACGAAATGCTGAAAGTAGAAACAACAAAAACTTGGTAGGTACCTATTATTCATAATCAACATCATAATTACCAGGGTATAATAAAATACAAAGAATAGTAAGAGGCTATTTTGATATTATCTTAACGATAAAATGGACGAATGATACCCAAATTAAATTAATAAACTATCTAATTAAATACGAGTTTATTTATTGAGTTTCCTATATACTTGATTAATTTACCAAAGTTCAGTACCAGGCAAGCAGTTTCGAACAAGAGGTTGCGCAAAACAGCTGCAAGAATGGGGTCACTTCCGAACGGACTACAGACCTAAAAATATGAGGTCAGCACAAAATCGGAGCTTATTTCAAGTGAAACAAGATTGTAAATTCTGTGACAGAGGCTGTTTACATCGGAAAACTACATAAATAAGTACTTATAGTGTACAGTATGAAGTGATAAGATACGATTTGGTCAACAAGTTCGGTCTAGAATGCTTATACTCATACAAGTACATAGGTAATAAAGATATTCAGAGCAAATACTGGTACCACATGCCAAATATTTCTTTGTCTTTCTGCGTAATCAAAAAACACTACAAAGATAAAATAATATTGTAATCTAATCTCTACGACCTGCCCATTGCATACTTTATTGGAAATGTGTATTATAAAACTGATAATGATAAAAAATCCAAGTGTGGAATTCAAAGAATGAGTACAACTCAAACATGGATTCCATGAAATAATAAGGAAATAAAAGTAAATTATCCTCGAGGACAAAATAATATACTTTTGATTTTTAAGTATATTTATTCTTTACGATAGGTAGCAGTGGGTTCTTCTATTCATATTTCTTTAACCTAATATTTTATATTATTCTGTAATAATTACGAAGCAAACAAAAAAAATTTCCTGCAGGTAAGAGGATAGTCCCCGCAAAACCGTAACTTATTCTTTCTGGTACAAGAAACTAGTTACTACCCTTTATAAAATAAGCACTTTTACCAAGAATATAATGCACACTCTTACAAATATAATGCATTCTCTGTATAACAGAATCTTCTGTAGTCTTTCCAAATTTGAGTAAAATAAAATACCAAATTTGGCACTAGAAAAAGTTTTGATGTCGAGCCTAGGGAGGGGAGAAAATAGCCCCAAAAAATTAGCACTTTAATGTTTCGCAAACGGATCCCTGAATCAAAAAATGGTTTTCACACGCCCGGAATATTTTTGAACGACCTATCCGACGATACCCCACACTATGGGATGGACTAAAAAATAAAAATTCATCTCCACTTTGCGTGTAGGGTACCATCATTATTGTTTTTTTATTTTGTTTTACCACTTTGTCGGGCTTTACCAAATTACAGCTTTCTAGTACTAAGAGTCTCCGAGCTAAGCCGTGGACAGACAGACAGACGGACAAACATGGCGAAACTATAGGGGCTCTTTGTTGACTACGGAACCCTGAAAACTGGGCTAGTGCGAATTTAATCCGCACATGGAGGATCGTGTAGCTGTAGATAAACATAGCTAAGGCTTTCCTGTTTTCTTCAAATTTTCAAATACCTCTCGATATTAAAAATATTTTTTCAGATTTTTCGGTACGCACTCTTTCTGAAATAAAATAACATAAGCGGAACATGACTTTCTAGGTATTTTGAGACGATTTCTTGAATTACTCTAAAAAACGCAACAAAAAAAATCGTATTTTTGTGTCATTTGCCTTTGTTCCACCTGAAACAGATAAAAGGTTTTTGGAAGAGTGGACAAGTTGATAAGCTCATGTACTAAGTAAGAGGATAGTAGCTGTAATATACACAGAAGGACGGACAGACAAAGACGGGTTCGGTTTTTTTAGGGTTCCGTAGTTGGACAAGGAACCCTTATAGTTTCGCCATGTCCGTCTGTCCGTCCGTCCGCGGCTTAGCTCAGAGACTTTTAGTACTAGAAAGCTGTAATTTGACATGGATATAAATATTAATCACGCCGACAAAATGGCAAAATAAAATCTTGAAGAAAAAATTTTTCACGCTACATTCACGTAAGTTGGGGATGATTCTTTTTTTCTCGTATATCCCATAGTGTGGGGTATCGTTGGATAGGTCGTTTAAAAACATTGTAGGTGTGTGAAAACCATTTTTAGATTGAGGGATCCGTTGGCGAAATATTAAGCTTTAAAGTTACTTAAGAGTGGAGCGTCCCCCCCTGCCGGCTAAACGGTTGTTTATAGAAATGTGAAAAAATTCACAGACGTAGTATATATAGTGAATTTAAAAGGAAAAATACCACAGCTAAGTAGGCTTTACAGGTTTACGAGTACAGGTTGCGCCAAACTTTTGGTTCCCTCTAATGTATGGGACTAGAAGTTTGGCGCGGTCTGTATTATTAGACTAACTTATAAAATGTACCGGGCAACTACGGAACCCTACACGCATTTGGTCGGTTTTTTAATTTTTGAGTACGGAAAACAAAACAACTAAATAATAGACAGTCAGTGGTAAGGTAAGGTTCACCAAATTAACAATAAATTTCTAAAATATCTCAAATGATTACTTTTCAACTTTAATTAAATAAATTATATCGAAGCATCCATTCAGGATATTTACAAAGAGAAAGCAAAAAGATACGTTATTTATAATCAAAATAACTTTGTTTGTGAGTTCAGCTCGCCCGCAAGTTTCCTTTTAGAAACCGTGTCGCCCACGCTTAAAATTAAATGAGCCGATCCTTTAAAGGACAATTTAATGTTATTTATTTAAGTTCAATGGTTTTGTGAACCGTTTTGATAAAATCCCGTTTGCAATTGACGCAACAGGAAACAAGACAACCAAAATATACGTAAAAGTACGTAAGTGTAATTATTAAATAAATTAAATATCCCTTCAATTTAGCTCATGTTTATTATTTTATTAAATATTTAATGAAACCCAAAATGTAATTTTGTGTATCGTATTTTCCCGTTTTAAATTTAATTTGTTGTATTGTTTAATTAAAATTGAACGTATTGACGTATATTTAAGTATACAGGCTGTAAATGCAAAGTCAAGAATCCCTTTAGGGTATGAAAGTAAACACAATTCAGATGTCATTACGAGAAAAAAAATATACCTTGAATTTTCACCAACAATAATAATAGCTATGGCTACGCAGCTCACCGGCCTCCCCACACACCTAATTGCACCCCGCAACCCGCACCCCTCATCCGAGTGGCCAGCGACCGTGAGGGTGTCCACGCGATTAGTGTATTTTGAGTAAAGAAAATCGTCTTATTATGAGGTACTGGTACTTTATTTAGAGATCCCAGTATTTAAAATAATATCCTTACCGATAATACTAACGTTTGTTTTTATGTATTATGTAACAACTTATACTAGGTGAAAATATATCAACCGACCAAATTCATACTGGAGACTCGGTTAGTCATCAGGAACAAGGTTTAATGACCCTACAGATGAAATTCGATAAAAAAAAATTCTTCCCTGTAGTGCCTTTGGCCCTAAGGTTGATTTAATTTCATCCTATATAACAAAAACACAGTTTTTGTTTGGTGCCCAAATATATATTTTTGGTTTTTTGTAGGTATTTGTGTGCTGAATCCAAATTCGAACTCAGTTTTTCTCAAACACTTCGCAATATTAGTCGAAAAGCGGTTGATTTTTCAAAATTTTAGATTTTTTGTTACTTTTAGTGGGGCTCCACATTTAGAATAAATATTCAATAATATTACACTACAATATCTCTCTTAGATAGTAAGATAAAAAGATTTATGAGACAAAGAGTAATTTTTAGTTCACCAAATATTGACTTCGGAGTTGTAGACCTAAAAAAACGAATCCGCAAAACAAACACTTGGGTGCAAGAAAAATCTTTTGAAAAGTAATAAAATACGAACGTTTTCAATATTTAAAGTGAATTTTAGAAAAATTGCGAGTTCAGATTCGTAATGAGCCATTTATTATAAGAATAACAAATAAAGAAACCGGCCTAGTGTGTGTCGGGCCACGCGCAGTGTAGGATTCCGTAGTTGCCCAGTACATTTTATAAGTTGGTCTACTAATACAGATCGCGCCAAACTTCTAGTCCGCTCGGAAGTTGCTCTCTCGAATAACGGCCTATGCATTGCCGTGTTTAGAGGGGACTAAAAGTTTGGCGCGACCTGTACTCGTAAACCTGTAATGTGAAGCCTACTTAAGCTGCGATAGTTTTTTTGTAACTTTTTTAAATATACTACTTCTGTGAAATTTTCCAACTTAGCACTTTCGAGCTTAATATTTCGCCAACGGATCCCTGAATCGAAAAATGGTGTTCACGCACCCACAATGTTTTTGAACGACCTATCCAACAATACCCCAAACTATGGGATAGACGAGAAAAAAAAATTCATCCCCAATTTATACGTGTATGGGAGAGATAGGTATGCTAAAAAAATGTTCAATGTTTTTTTTACCATTTTGTCAGCGTGATTAATATGTATATATATATACCCATACCAAATTACAGCTTTCTAGTACTAATAGCCTCTGAGCTAAGCCGCGGACAGACGGACATGGCGAAACTATACGGGTTTCTTGTCGGACCCTAAAAATTGTCCAGGCACCAAAAACCTTGTTGGCCTACCATGATTCATTCTTTATTGAACATGTAAAATCCGTATTGACACGAGGAATGCTAAGTAAATAAGTAAGTAAGTAAATTCTACAAGTACTGCTTTGCTGAATATTGTAACTATGTAGTCAACCGCTAATAGGTATTTTATCAATTACTTTTAGCAAAGAACTGTGTGTATATTATTTTTCAATTCAGCACAAAAGTGACGCATACATATTCGTCCACCATTCGGTAACAGTTAAGGAAAACAGTGTGAATGAGGTAAACCCGCATACTGTAAAATGCGTTGGGACGGTAAAATCAACGGCAAAACGAGGGTGTTGCGAGTGTTGGCCGTTCTAATGACAGTCACACTCATTGACACCTCTGACACCCTCTCGGGATTATATGTCGTGACGATAAATTTTAAGTTTAAAGACTTCTATAAAATAACCCTTCGAAGAAGACAACAACTTTAATCAGCGAGATCACGAAGCCTCAGAAAACGCTGGTCTCGATTTAATCAACAAGTGACGTATTTCTAGAACAAACAGTACCGCACACCTGCACTTAAAGTATTTCACGCTCAGAGTATAATGTTGTTTACGTGGAATTTAGCGAGCCGCATATACGCGATAAGATAAAGAAAACAAGATACGCCATGTTTCAGTTGCCGTTTTCACACAAATTTTGTACCAAACTGTACATATTTCTATAAACATGTAAAAATAATATTTCACAATCAATGTAAACTCTTCAAATACATTCATCTTAAGGACGATCACGATTAAACAGCGTCCAGTTAATATAATTGGATGAAAAAAACGCTTCCGAGGAGATACGATAAGAAGAGGATATTGGAGAGGAAGATCACGGTTGACACAAAGAAAAGACACAAATTTACTAAAAAAAACACTTAACATTTCATTTCACTGCACAATTAAAAAGAAACAATAAAAAAAACGCTGTCGTTTTCGTTATTCAAATATAGTCATGGCTGCAATTACTTTCATTTTTTTTTTCATTTATTAACTTTAAATTAAATATTTAAATAGACCAGTGCTGCTGTAATATCACATGTGATCTATCCCAGCATCACAATACGTTATACAGAGAAATTAGCCAATAACCAATGTGCTAACTAAGGTACAAAAACTTTAACAACTATTTAATTTACTCAAATAAACCAACATAAGCAATAAATTATACAATAACCATTGTGCTAATGAAGGTACAAAATCTTTACATTTATTTCATTTACTCAAATAAACCAACTTATGTAATAAATTAGTATACAAAGAATTTAGCCAATAACTAAGTGTGCTAACTAAGGTACAATAATGTTCCCCCTATTTATCCATGCCTGAGATACGATTAGGTAAACCCCATTTCAAAGTTACTATTGTTGCTAACTATTTAGCATATGACAACCCTGTCAGTTTTGTTCGGGAAGGCTTTTCTAGAAAAGTGTTGGGCACTGACCTCTTCATTGGTTTGAGCCATAAACAAATTACCCATCTCAAATTAGTGCCCATCTCTACGCTTTTATTACCCAAATTAAACCCAGTTAAGGGCCACGTAGACACCATAGCGTTTAATGGGGCACAAGTTTCTCTTGTCGAGTGTAACGAACTTGACAGGTCATCACACTGGAAGGATCGTTGAGGTTTAGATAACAGTTAAGTCTCATACGTGAAAATAATACGTTATTGTATGAAGTTGTTTAAAGCGGAGGTAAAATAACAAATTGTTTTACTTGTTTTTGTACAGAACAATAGTTATATTTATGAGATACTACCGTCCAGACATGCAGTAAACATTTCATATTTGTATTGTTTTCAGCCATCTTCTTTCACGCAAGTAGGTGGAAGTTGCATAGGTATTGCTTGTTAAACCTTATTTGATTTTATTTAATGGAAGGATTCTCATTTCTACCATAAATGTAACATTTAAAGTGGAGATTATATTATGGATGGCTTCCATATAGCTTTCGTACACCCCCATCGTTCCATACAAGAAGTCTTGGATGGTATAAATAACAATTGTATTAACATAAACACATTATAACACCTACTAAATCATTGCCAGTAGGTAGGCATGTATATATTCGAGGTGTTGTCGTTGGTGCCGTTCCCCTTTACAACAGTTGACAATGAAGGATCGACTCCATTCTTTTGGTCGTTCAAAATAATTTCGGATTCAAATGTCGTTGACACTGCGACGCCGCCATTTTGAATTTAGTGAACAACAAGTATTTATTGAGCAACTACCCACCTTTGTAGTTTTGAAAATTAAGATCTGCAATTCTAAAAGCTTTTTGCGGACCTAATTCGTATAAATTGAGCACGAACCTTAAGAATGCGTGAAATTGAGAAAGTTTTTTTTTCTGTTACTGAAAGTGACGATAATCGGGCTAAATTGCGGCTAGCATTGTGCAAAAAAAGAACACAGTACTCCCTCTAAAAATGTATTGTATAATATGACCCAGGCTTACATACAAAATGCAATTTTTTTGCCTGAAAAAACAAGCACTTCCCTAAAGCCGTCACAAAAGCTAAATATTCACAAGCAAGAAGCTGCATGAAAAATATTATTTAGTAGAGTAAATGTAAAGGAAGGTTATCTATCACTTTACAGTATGCTATTATATTACCAGGCAGTTTATTTAACTTTGGGTGTGGCCGATTATACTGAATATTTTTATGCGAGTGTAGTGTTCACAAAGCTGTTACTTTGTGTTCAGTAAGCGTTTGTTATTAAAAGTCATTGAACTTATCCGCGCTATTTGATTGTAGAAGGAACTCTACTTTTATATTTCAGTCTTATCGCCATTATTGCTATGAAAGTGTTGCTACCTAAACTCTTACTTATCGCAAATGCTTAATTTGAACTTAGAGTTGAGGATATTTGTTTGATTATACAAAGAATATTCAACGGGACATACACATACCTATCATGCCCTCCTCATCAAAAGCTACAAATCTTGCATTTCAAATGAAAAATCAGAAAAAATACTTAAGAGGAAGGAGAAGGAGTATCTTTGAATTACATCTCCAGCAATGGGTATTTCCATGAAAACTGACCACTTTTGTCGCACCCGTTACTTCAGTTATTATTTTTTACTAAGCAAAGTACCTATTGATAATTAATAAAATAAGATAAAATGTTTTTATTTCAGACAATATTACAGTCCATAGAGATGTTAGTAGGCCTTATAACTATGTTAGCAAAACTTATCTTAATGTAAATCAAATTAATTTAAATATTTGCCCGTACAGCTCGACCCTACCACCTGTACATGGTTTTGTATTTGTATCATGTGTCGCAGGATCGGGCAGTCAGGCTTCTCGCTAAATGAGTTTGAGAATGGTGTTGGAGCCCCAATAATTCGGTAACTATTATATAAAATCTTACCCCGTCATGTGGTATGTTATTGTCTAGAATTCATTCAGTAGAGTAGAGATACAATATATTTTTGTGGTAACTCCAAAAATAAATAAATGGGTGGCCATCAAAGTTGTTACTTTAATACCATTTTTGTTACGGGGTCTGTCTTTAAAACTAGCTAAAAATTCAGAATTCTCGACCAAATTAACTCACTGCAGTTTTGTTACATATGTATATAAGTTTTCATATAATGATAAGTTTGTAATTATTGTTAATCAAATCATTGAAGTAATCAAAAGAATAATTTATGAATTTTACAAAAAGGGTAATTGAACCTTGTTACTGAGCACTTACCGAGTCTTCAGTAAGAATTTGGCTGCATAAATTATAGCCACCGTATATGTCCGTTGATTTAGCATATCCTCGAACCCTGATATTAACTTATTTGAATGTACGGAACCCTCAGGGCGCGAGTCCCACTCGCACTTGACCGTTTTTTTTAATTTCTCAATATCTAGGTTTTAATAAAATTTCCGATTTTCATACCGCAAATCAATTCTGTGTCCTCGAATTATATCCGAAGATAATTCTAAACTCAATATAGTTTAAAACGACAAAGATTTTAGCGCACCTCTTACCCTCCTAAAATCAAGGTAAGGGCTACAGATTATAGATGGACCTAAAAATCTTATGTGGTAAGTAGGTTCCTTTAGTCACAAAAAAGCGTTTATTTTTACAACCCTAGCTACAATAAACAACAAACAAGCACACGTGTTTACATATATGCTATACATACGGTTCCACAATAATGCGCAGTTATACGATGTTTAGAACAGAGTTCTTTGTCCACGGAACAAAGAAAAACTTGGTCGTTGCAGGTAGGCGCTGATTGTTTGGCCGACTTTGAGGTGGACCTAAGCCTGGGCTCTTTGTCTAATTTAAATGAAGACAGAAACGCGTGTAAACAATATCAATAATATTTTGAAGAATTCCTAATAACTGGATGAAGAGTTATTTACATTCACCTCTAATAACTATTTATTGTTCAATGTACGATTGTACTTAATTTGTGTTAATTTATTATAATAATAATAAAATTATAATGAATTATTTGACATTCAACTTATTTAATTGTCGTTTGTGTAGTTACGCTCTTAATCCTGGGTTGGTTTATAAAAAAGAGGACACTATGGCAAAATAAAAGAAAAACTGTCCCTTTATCGACACTCTGACCTAATCTTGTAATTGCTATTTCTATATATTTATGTTAATTTTATTTATTTTAATATTTGTTAATTTTTTAAATAGCACTCTGGTAAAAAATTTATTCAGTTATTTTTTTCTTTCTACACAAAAGTAGCCTTGACGATATTGCTTACCACAAGTCTGTTTTGCATGTTAAAATTAAATGTACAGAAAGTGTATTAAATAAATTAAAAAAAAAGCCGGTCAAGTGCGAGTCGGACTCGCATACCTAGGGTTCCGTAATTCGACAGTTTTGGGAACACTCAGGAAAAAAGTATTTAAAATCTTGCCCATAACTGTTTATGTTAACTTAAAAAATAATTTATTGTACCACAAAAGAGAGACACAAATATTTTTATACCGTACTCGAAATAAAACTCGAGAATGAAAAATTACATTTTGTCATTTTATTATAGTGAATTTCTCAACCGTCAACCGTTATATTTTTCCTGTAATCTTTATATAATCCCAAATAACCATGATTTTTTCAATTTTTTTCGATTCATCAGTTTCGGAGATAAAGGGGGAAATGCTTTTTTTTGTGGTTTTTCAAAGATTTCTCGAAATTGGTGCCAGTTAATAAAACAAAAGTATATATTTTTATAATCAGCTCTTTAATATCTACAATTTGATATCAATATTGTATTTTTATAAAATATTTTATTTATTTATTTTACTTTTTTATTTCTCATTTGTTACCGACTTTTTTTTAATCGCTTTGTTTTCCTGTAATTGACCAGTTATGGCCTATAATCAGGATATTTTTCATTTTTTTCGGTACACCAGTTTCGGAAATAAGGGGGGGACATGCATTTTTTTGTCGTTTTTCAAAGATTTCTCGAAATTGGTGACAGTAAATATAGTAAAAGTATATATTTTTATAATCAGCTCTTTAATATCTACCATTTGATACCCATATTATATTTTTAGGATATTATTTTTCTCACTTTTGCATTGGAAATATTAAAAAAAAAAAAAAATTTCAAATCTGTACGTTTAACGGTGCCAAAGTTATGAGGCTGTGACATACGGACGGACGGACGGACGGACGACGGAGTCTCACCACCAAGGTTCCTTTTACCTTTCAGGTACTACGGAACCCTAAAAAGATATCGCGCCGATTATGTTTTAAACGGTCATTTAATGGTGGAATGGAACAAAAAAAAATACCATACATACCTTGTTGAAATGAAAGATGCGATCTTAAATTATGACTTGTTAAAATACCGTGTGATACAACTTCTAAGTAAACTAAAATATTTAAAAAATAGTTTGTGGCGTCATATTTTCAAGGGTATTTGTAAATTGAATTCCTGCAAGTTTCAGTCTCATAATTTATTAATTCTTACGATAAGACCTCCACTTGGCTAAGTTGTCACAGACCTTTATCTATGCAACAACGCCACTTTTGTCACCACAATGCAACAACAATGCAGCCAACAATAGAAGAAAGTGTGCCAGACGAACGCCAGGACAACGAGCCTTGTTTTGTTTGTAAAGCCTACAACTGCGCCTTGCGAAATCTGTAGAAAGTACTTAGTTACCAACATACCTATGCCTTTCTACCAAACGATTATAGACTTTATTCCTTTTGGAAAGAGTTGGTAAGTGAGAACAAGTACGGTGCTCGGTGGACAGCCAGGTTTTGGCTCTCTTGGCATCATAATTTTGTGCTACGGAGTATTTTCGGAAGTGTTTAGAATTAAAATGATATACGGCGCATTTAAAATAAAATCCACATGCGTATAACAGCGTGAGGAAAATGACGCCCCGATGCAAAATGTTGCAGAAATAAGAAATACCTACAATTTTAAAATAAGACGTTGTTTATTTATAGAAGTACCTAGTTTCATAATAACTAAAGGTATATTGAGATTATTTTGTTTTCTTTCAAAAACCCGGCAAGTGATTATGAAGAACACATTTGGATAATGTGCTTGTAATTGCATATAGTTATGCAATAACCCGTGCGCTAATTTGGGAATAATGGTTCTTGGTATGTCATTAACAAATTATGAACCTTGATAGAGACACAAGTCCCAATAATTCAAATGCACAAAAATGGGGTTGGCTTTATACCGTCTACCTTCATTCGGAGTACATAAAATGCAACCAAACTATGATTCATAGTGATATTTTTCTTTGGCGGATATCATTTATGGTTACGGGTTATTTTGACGTTTTTGGGTAAAATAACAATAATTCTTTTTATAATTTGGGTGAATGGAAGGGTCTTTATTAGAGTCATAGTAAAAAAAAAAAACTTTCACCAAAAGTTAAATATAGGTGCGACGACGAGCGAAGCGAGGAGGAGCGTGTTAGGTTGACATGTAGATAAGACAATAAAAGGAGCCGAGCGAAGACCCCTTTAATCAGGTAGATGATATCTAAAAATTAACCCAAAAATGTATCTCAATGCAGAATTCTGAATTTAATCATTTTAAGAGAACAAAACTGTGAGATACATACACCTACAATCTCATACGAGTACATTCTTATACGAATAACAATGAGGACTTACAGAAGACAGTTTATAAATAACCATTCCAAATTCAGCTGGGTATAATAGCACTGAAATTGGTTGTTCATAAATAGAGTTCGTGAATGTTATTGTTGTCTTTTGTATAGTTATTTATTATATGCAATACAATATACATATCTCCCAGGCAGACAGAGAGAGACCACAGATTTCCATCTGCTACGATCCTGACAAACCTGATTTTCACATCCATCAATCTCGCTATACAAGCTCTTCTATTCCGGATGCTTTGACTTGGACCTTCTCTAGTATGAAGAACAGGTAATTGTTATTTATACGACCTAATAGGTATCTTGGATCGAGGCTATTCTGTAATGCGCAACATAACTTGAACCACAAGTTCTACAGTTCATACTGAACAACTTTTGGATATACGCAAAAAAAAAGAAATACCAATACAAAATCAGTGCCGGATTACACCCACGCGGGGCCCGTAGCGAATACTACCCACGTATCCAACCAAGGGTAAAAAAAACAGACAAGTGCGAGTCGGACTCGCGCACGAAGGTTTCCGTACCATTATCTATAAAAACGGCAAAAAATTCATGTCTGTAGTATGGGAGGGCGCGTATCCGACTAGCACTTGGCCGGTTTAAGTATTTATTCTTATAGCGGCAACAGAAATACATCATCTGTGAAAATTGCAATTGTCTAACTATCACGGTTCATGAGATACAGCCTGGTGACAGACGGACAGCGGAGCCTTAGTAATAGGGTCCCGTTGGTTACCCCTTTGGGTACGGAACCCTAAAAATCACACAAATTTCACAAAGATCACTCAGATTATTATTTGAATCATCAGCTGGCCTAAGCTGGTGAGATTTTCAGGTTTCAGTCAATAGGACTGGCACTTGACGGGTGGGATTCGCACCATTTGCTTTGCTGCTCTAAATGTGAGTGATAAGCAGAAAACGTGGAAGTGTTGTATTATGTAAGACCAACACCTGGATGTAGTAGACCTGTCAATGACGTCACAAATCTCCTCTAAGGTATTTTGGTCGGCAAGACAATACACTCTGTTCTGTAGAGCGATAGTGCAATGAATCTTCGTGATTTATTTAGTAGTGTGTCGTGTGACGCCACACGTGTACGGACTAACTGCACACTAAATAATAGACTCAAACTATTCCAAAACAGACTCTATAGCTCCTCGTTAAGATCCACAGAAGTTGTCTTAAGATCGCGGACTGGTGTTATTTGGACAAAAGCCAGTTTTCTCAAATGAGGAGTGGAGTATACGAGATAATTTTTGTTGCGAGACGACGTTGGTGTACATCGGTCGAAAGTGTGATAAAAGAAACAAATGTATCAGAATAAACTGAAAACTTTTGTTGTTATAATTCACATTGAATTTATCTTCGAATGGTATCGCCACGGCATGGCAATGGCAGGTACGGTTAGACGCGTATCCGGAGAAGGTAACATAAAGAAAAAAAAGATTACTTAGTTGAAAAAACAGCCGATAGCAAATTTCAAAAAATTGGTTTTGGTCCAATTTTGCTTTAGAGAATTCAAACCATAATAAATAAGTGTCGCGAAATTACTGCAGTCCTGTCTACAAAATAATTGTGTATGTTTTATGTCCAGAGATACCTATAAAAGGAGTTAAATGGTTACCCATGCAAAAGAAAGTCTTCACCGTCTTCATTTTTTCTAAAGACATCGCAAACTTTTTTTTAAATAATCATACCATCGTAAAACCAGACGATTCTTTCACCCATAATTCGGTTGAAAGAACAATTACAGAACATTTTGCTCAAATAACGACCCCGAAACGTTGATTTCGCCAATCAACGTTAAATATTTTGCGAAAACCCATTTTGGCCTTTTGGGTTAGGCCAAAGACCGCAGATTTAATTAGTCGTCCAAACATGGCCATATCCACTTCAACCGTCTTGCTAAAAACAGGCAATTAAAGACAGTACCATCATTAGCTTCATTACCTTTGAAAATTAGAGACTCCTGGCCAAAAATCAATTATGCAGTCAAAGGTAGGGAGCTACAACAGTTTGTAAAGGCAAATGAAGGTCGTCATTGACAATGACCTTTTTACATCCGCTTCTTTCATTCCCCTTTGTCCAAGAAATTATATTACTTTTAAGGTTCCGTCAAAACACGGAATCCTTTATAGCGAAGCTTCTATGTCTATTCGTCCATGACAACAACAACGGAGAGGCCGTGAGTTGCATGTGAGAAGAGAATTAAAATAGGATTCCGGGAAAAACAAGGAAAAGCGTCGTCGTCTTTTTTTGAATTCATGTGGGCTGTCAAAAGAAGCGCATTTTCCAGTAGATCACATCTGCATTGACTGAACCCAGACAATGTGTGCCACGTACACGTTACACGCTTCTAATGAGTCAGATCCACAGGAGATGGTACACCGAGGGCGGTCGACCTCACGCAGTTTTGTTTGGACCTAGTCCAACAGCTGAAGCCTGACTGTCACACGACAAAACAGTAGCTAATGAATTAGGCATATTAATTCAAGTCTCTAGCACATTTTTCTTTGACTTTTATTGATTTTTATTTGAACGCTCCAACGCGCGTGTTAATCAATAACACCTCTGGTTATTAAAACCGTTGAATGTTATATAAATACCAGTGTTGATATAATAAAATAACAGTGGCACTAGCCGTGTATACATTACTCGGTATAAGCATTGCGGCTTTTGTTAGTAAATATTGAAGAACAATGCGTGGGCCAGTTCTGTAAACCACTGACCCATTTATGATCAAGGACTGGCAGCCATTGGAAGTCTATTGGATTTCCTCAGACCATTTGAATTCTGTTTATACCAACCGCCGCGCCGCAAGATTGGAAAAAAGTAGGCCATATTGAGCAAACAAGAATGGTATAATTCTCTTGAAGGATATTTAGTTTAATCGGTTATTTTGTGTCTTCTTGATTATCAAATAGAAAAACCAACACGCAACATTAATATTGGTGCCTTATTATTTAACAATAATATTTTACATTGCAAATCGATTCGTGGTGAGGCGTGAGTTTTGTAAGGCCGTTTCCTTGATTTCTGTTGTTTTTACTGATTTACTTCAATTTACCAGTACGTTTTCGTGTTTCAGTCAACAATAAATAGGAAAAACATTACATTGTTCTTATTTCTTCTCAGATGAAATGGGTTACTTAGATAATCGCTTATGCCCAGCATTATTAATGTATCATTATTGTTATGCAACCTTCGTCACATGTTCATTGAATTTACAAATTCCAGTATAATTTGTTAGTTGAGAAAAGCACCAATTTCACAAATTTTTGCAAATGGTATATATTTTGCCAAAAGAGCGTTAGTATGGGCTATGGACATTTCTTCCAGGAGGACCACCAAGAGTGCCGAAATCTTGAAAAGGCCTGCAGTGGACGAACTAGGCTTGTATTTTGTTAGACATTGGTTAACAACGTCATTTTTTAATCAACATTTACCCCCTCGGCTCGGAACTCTGATGTGTTCGTTATTGAGTTGATCTAGGGCCATGTCAGATCCAGTAATTAAAGAAACTATTAAATTATTTAATGAAAGTAAAACGACCGTGTCAAATGGTATAATAAATCTTCATATTTATTATTCTCTTTCTTCAATTTTATCATACAATATGTATTCAGTATAAAACAATATTCTTTTGTTAAATTCATAGAAATATATTATTTTAGTATAACTGTTCTTTTATCTCTTATAAACTTACAAAGTATTGTTAACATTCTCTTGACGAATCATTTCGTATAAAAATAATACAAAGAGGTTTGTTTGCCAGCCGGACCGTAAAACGTCTTGAGACAGGTCTTTCAAATGGCAAACTACCCTCAAATAGTCTATAACGATTCAACTTGTTAATTGGTACTATATAACTTATCAATAACCTATAGAAGACAATGGTACAGAACAATTACTGCAGCACATAATGGTAACAAAAACAATTAAACATAATAGCTTTAGTTTACAAAGCGTAGGCACTCGAGATTGCTACTTCATCCTAAATGTACGAGACATTAACAGATTCTCACTAATAAATAGGTTCACCCTTGCATCATTCACACACATCTTGTCACTCCGTCGCTTTATTACGAAACACTCACACCATTCATCCACTCGCATTAATCGGACGGCCTCAAGTTACAAAAGTCCCGTCCTCTACAATAAAGAGCACCGGGTCAGTTCTGAGAAAACATTTTTGGGGAAAAATACTTTGCGCAACGCCAACTTTCTCATCATACATCTCGCAGGCAAAAACTCCCACTCAATCACTCTCTTGAACAGATTTCAATTATTCTTAATTTAACAAAGCATAGCGAATACTAATGAAGGATCCCTCTTGATTGTTCAGACGCCTTTTGTTTCAAGGGAAATATAACCTTGTGCAACAAAAATCGTGATTGGGGACGTCGAAACAACAGTGTTGAACACATGGCCACCATTCCGCGAGGGCGGCGCTGGCGGAATTTTAATTAGCAGAACATCCGCTCGTGACTTGATCCGATGCGACGTTGCCAGCTCTCTCTCTCCCCTGTCCCTTTCGCACCTATGCAAAACTCTACTGTCAAAGTCAACTTAATTGCCATCCCATTCTTTGTCCTCAACTCAATAAACTAATTAAACGCTGAGGTCAAACGAATGCCAAGGGACCATCTCGCACCTTCCAATTAGCATTAAAAACAAAAAATATATACAATTCTACAGAGCGTTGGTTAACATTGCAAACGGACTGGCAACGTCGCTTTTGTCTGCCTCAATCTACAAAGCTAATGACGTTGCACGTTTCATTTATCGTTACCACAAACACTCCGAAGCAACAATACTGAAATAAGGAAAACAGATTACTTCTGTAACTAAGGACAAGCTAAAGCTTTGTGACTCGCGCTAAGTACCTACATCCCTCTCACAACAACAAATAGTTCAGACTATCCACTGAAGCTGAAGCACGGAGCGGAGTCCCTGACACATCCACTCGCAGCCAATCTCTCAAACTCGACGATCCAGCATTCATCCCAAAAGCGACTTCACATAACACTAGTGTTCACTAACTATATATTACACGGTAAAATTAAGATCACAAATCGCTTTGTATGTTGCGTCTGACGAACGCGACTAGCATGGAATGTGGTGGAGGCTGGCGCGGCGCGCTCAGTACGGGCCCTCGATGGAGCAGCCGCCTTGCACGTGCTCCATCACCTGCTCCTTCAGCCGACACACATGGTCCTTCAGCTTCACCACTAACACTGCTAGTTCTGCGTTCTCACCCTTCAGCAGCTTCACTTTGTCTTCCAGCTTGGAGATGCGTTCTAGTTTGCGCCGTCGGCACTTGGAGGCAGCGACTCGGTTCCTCTGCCGCTTGCGTTCAAGCTTGATGCGCTCCTGGGAGTCCATGTCGATGGGGGACATGGGGGGTGAGTTGGAGGCGCTGGGCACGGTTTGTGGCTCGTCCTTCACGACCGGCGTGGGGTAGCGGTCGACAGGCCGGTCCAGGTCGGCGTACACCCGACGCGCCGCCTCGGCCGGGTCGCCGTGGTGCATCTTGTCCAGGATCTCGACGAAGGGGCGCGCGTACATCTCCTGCGCCTCCGTCGGCGGGGGCGCGGCGGGGAACAGCTGCGCGCCGCCGGGCGTGGGCGTCGCCGTCGTGATCATGCCGTTCTGGATGATGAGCTTCTCCAGCTCCGGCGAGCCGAGCTTCAGCATGTGCAGGTCGGGCGAGGAGAGCACGGGCGCTCCCCCCGCGCCCCGCAATCGCTTGCCCCCACGCCCGAAGTCCAGGTCGAGCGTGAGGTTCCGCTTGAGGCTCTCCACCGGTACGTTCATCGGGTATTCTTCATAGAAAGTGGGCTCCATGCCGTGGCTCGAGTGTCGAACCATGTGTCTGTCTGCACTCGACGCTGCGGGAACACTGCGCGAACTAAAACTTTTTCTCATGCGGCAGAGCACGTCCGGCACCCTTGGCGTTCCACTTGTTTCTAAACATTGTACAGAAATGAACACCGCTTAAGAAGTGAGTCAGATAAGCTATTTTTAGCTGTGGCGTGATCGGCTCGCGATGCTATTGGTCGTCGATGACGTGATATTCGATGGAGCCGACCTGCGATTGGCTGGCGACGGGTCGCGAGGCCGCAGCGGGCTGTTTACGACTCGGCTCGTGCGATTACCGAGAATCGCAGGCACGTTGTCCATTAGCCAACAATGACGTGCCATAAAACACTTTATTTTAACAATTCTTTTATAGCTATTTGTTAGGGCCGGTAGTTAACTCTACTTATTATTACAAGTACAAGACCACCTACGTAAAAAAGCTAATGGTTACTTTTTCAGGTAGAGACACAAAGTAGTACCTATTGTACTTTTAGAAATGTTGTGTTGATTTATTGGTACCCAAGTCTTTTTATATTTTTCTTGGACTTTCTCTGTCCTTCCTTTTGTAAATATATTAATTTTCAGACTGCAATGGCTTTCAGCTTCTAGGTTTATGACAGGCACACCAAGGAGGAAATATATCTTCATTTTTAAGTAGGTAAACATAATTTTTAAAACGCTGTGGAAAGTATACATAATGTTGATAAATAAAAAAAAATAAGTTTTTACTTCAAAAAACAGAATTGAAAGTAAACATAATGTTGATAAATGTTTAATAAATAAGTTTTCACTTCAAAAAACGTACAGAAGTATGTAAATGCTGTGTAAGTGTATTTCAAGTCCCTAGTGCCTAATTGTAGGTATAGTCTGTCAAAAAAGTATTGAAATGAATCTGAAACTTTAATGAACTTTATTTGACTTTAAACGTTCAAGTAGTATAATTTAGGTAATATATTTATGAAATAACAACGCGGTTAAGGGCTTGTATTCGGTCTTTCAACGGTTTTTACTTTAATATGCTGAGTCAACTACTTATCTGATCAATGTAAAACTTGAATACGTGTTTTTTCAGACCTTTGTCTTTCCGTTGTCAGGTCGGTTACCTAATTGGACACATTTCGCTTAATAGATTTTGTTTTTGAAAATTATGCCTTTTTAAGTTACTATTTCATTTTATGTCTAAACGGCTTGAGTTTCATGTCTGAAATTATTGCTATAACAAGAAAACATTGTTTATTTTCCGATGTCAGGTGAAAAAACTCATACATCAAATACTTTTTCGTAAAATCCAGAAAAACCTCGAAAATTCACTGATTTTGCGTGCTGCCAGCGCGCGAAGCGAGCGTTCTAATGTAGACTTTCAGACAACATACTGAAGCTCAAAATGGCTCAGTAAGATTATCGTGCACCAGGGGTAAGACCTTAACTCCATTTAACAGATTTGTACTTGTTTGTTTGGTGTAACCAGGCGAAAGAAAAATAGTTTCTTCAATATTCATTTCAACACTTTTTTGACAGACTGTACTTATCTAACCGTGAAAGAATTGGAAAACAGCTAGAAGGTGGAGAATTTCACTGAGACCCTGGGAAATATGAAAGAAATTCATTTAGGGTGTCAAGTAAATCGTATTTTTGACTATTTCATTTAATTGTATTTTAAATATTTTGTCTAAAATATTTTGTCCAACTTCAACATTCATCGCTATAGG
Organism: Ypsolopha scabrella; assembly: GCA_910592155.1. Classification (NCBI taxonomy): domain Eukaryota; kingdom Metazoa; phylum Arthropoda; class Insecta; order Lepidoptera; family Ypsolophidae; genus Ypsolopha; species Ypsolopha scabrella. Next base: position 4,445,039 of record OU342978.1, read on the forward strand.
TTTTAAATTTATATTGATTCGCTAGAAAGAAATGACATCAAACATAATCTTTCATAGAACTCCAGGTCAAAAAGTTTTAATAATTTATTTAAGTAAGTACAACCTTTATAGACTGTTCGTTTTCCTGAATAAAGTAAAATAAAATATTTTTTGGCCAATCACGATCACGATACATTTGAAAGCGATAGCGATACATACATGTTAAAGTTAGACAATAAGGGCTGGTTTTATTAATGTAGATATTAAATACGATTAAACGAAATAATCAAAAATACGATTTATTTGAAAACTGTACAAGTTTATTTTCAATGTGCCATTTTCAAATCGAAAAAAAAATATCGTTTTCCTAACAATGGAAACGCGCACTTGGGAGTGAGGCGCGGAGGCGGGGCAGCGATGCAAGAAAATATATGCAAGGGGCGCCGGGGGAGGGCCTTATGGACAACAGACAAGTGTGAGGGAGACCGCTTATATCGTTCCAAACTCCTCAGTCGTTACACAGATAAAAAGTCCAGCAGCAATAGAAGAAACAAAATGCACCTAAATTCCTTCTTTTATGAGGGGCCGTTTGTTGTTATTGTTTTGGGAGATGTTATGCAAAAATTATGCGTTAGTTTTCTATGACTTATTATAACCTTGAACTCTTCAATAGTTTCGATTCTAATTTTTCCTACGTGAAATCGCAATTTAATTCAAGTTCCTTTTTACAAGCAAAAAAATCAAGTTTGTTGATATTTCAAATGATTGTTTTCTTAATATGATTGTTTTCTTAATAAGACTGTTTACACATTCTAAACATTAAACAAATCATAAATAGCTGTTTACATAAATATTCATCTTCTAAAAAGGAAAATCGTGTTACGTCGTAAAATGTATACAGTCATCAAAACACGCCTTTTGCCATCTAGCGGTGACAGGCGGAATTAAATACTTCTATTACTCGACGCCAGATGTGGCTGCTAACTTAATTCATTATGTTATAAATACCATAGATAAATTATATAATTTGTCAACGATATAAATAAGGAGACTTTCGTTTGTATAGCCAAATTCATACTGGAGACTCGGTAAGTGGTCAGGACCAATAAGTGGTCTGGCCATGTTTGCGGAAATATTTTTTAAGCGGTCAAGACTTACCGAGTCCCCAGTATGAAATTGGCTATATAAACGAAAGTCGCCTTACATATATACAAGGTGACTTTTTATACAGCCAAATTAATACTAAAGGCTGGGTAAGTGTACATCAGTATCACGGATCGATAACACTTAAATTTAATTTCGCATAAATTGACTCGGTACTGTGTTTGCGTTTGTAGGGAAAACGAAAGAATAAAATTTATGAATTTTACCTTGCTACTGAACACTGACCTGTAGGGTTATTCTCAGTCTGTCAAATTAGCCTTCTCGATTAAAAACCCATTTTATTTTAAATAGTATAGGGGCCGTTCAAGTATTACGTAAGCAGATTTATTACAATTATTTACCCCCCCATCCCCCTTGTCAGCAAAAGTAAGCAAAGCTCTTACCCCCTCCCCCCCATGCTTACGTAAAAATTTTTAATTATAAATATTTTTTTTTTATATTATAATGTTATAATTATAATTTTTTTAAAATAAGAAAATAGATTTAGGGTAGAGATTAGATTTTACTGATACAGTATTCAACATAGAGTAAGGGGCAAAAATATACCGATGACGTAATCATCATCTAGACTCCCCTACCCCCCATGTCATCGAAAATAAGCAAAACAAAGACACCCCCCCCCCCCCCATAGTGCTTACGTAATACTTGAACGGCCCCATACCTAATAAATAAGTATAAAAAGTAGACTTCAGTATAAGCATAAGTTTGGCGGTATAAATAACTGTCACCTATATAAGGCGATTTTCCTTTATTATATTACCAAATTCGTACTGAAGAGTCAGTAAGTAAGACCAAGGTTCAATGACCCTGTTTGTGGAATGCGAAAAATATTTTTCGTGCCTCCATACTTGCTCAAGAACAACCACGACTCAATCAATAGGAAGTCTACATTTGATTTTGCGTATTTCACAGAAAGGGTAATTGAACCTTAATCCTGACTACTAACCGAGTCTGAAGTATGAATTTGGCTACATAAACTAAAGTCACCTTATTTATAGCTTTCACTGAAACAATTTTAATGGCACATTATTTTTCAGAGGGATTTAGATAGAGGGAGCTATTACGAGTACAACTTTAATTTTACAATTATTGATATTTGAACTTTTTATCATCACTAATTAAATCTATCCTAAGGCGGGAGGGGATTTGGATCTCCTATACACCCTCCTTAAGAGGATATGTCGCGCTTGCAAAGGTCACTGTTACTCCATGCGGAACGCCCCGCAGTGCGAGATAGAATTAATATATGTAAGAGGATATGTCGCGCTTGCAAAGGTCACTGTTACTCCATGCGGAACGCCCCGCAGTGCGAGATAGAATTAATATATGTAAGAGGATATGTCGCGCTTGCAGAGGTCACTGTTACTCCATGCGGAACGCCTCGCAGTGCGAGATAGAATTAATATATGTAAGAGGATATGTCGCGCTTGCAGAGGTCACTGTTACTCCATGCGGAACGCCTCGCAGTGCGAGATAGAATTAATATATGTAAGAGGATATGTCGCGCTTGCAGAGGTCACTGTTACTCCATGCGGAACGCCTCGCAGTGCGAGATAGAATTAATATATGTAAGAGGATATGTCGCGCTTGCAAAGGTCACTGTTACTCCATGCGGAACGCCCCGCAGTGCGAGATAGAATTAATATATGTAAGAGGATATGTCACGCTTGCAAAGGTCACTGTTACTCCATGCGGAACGCCCCGCAGTGCGAGATAGAATTAATATATGTAAGAGGATATGTCGCGCTTGCAGAGGTCACTGTTACTCCATGCGGAACGCCTCGCAGTGCGAGATAGAATTAATATATGTAAGAGGATATGTCGCGCTTGCAAAGGTCACTGTTACTCCATGCGGAACGCCCCGCAGTGCGAGATAGAATTAATATATGTAAGAGGATATGTCGCGCTTGCAGAGGTCACTGTTACTCCATGCGGAACGCCTCGCAGTGCGAGATAGAATTAATATATGTAAGAGGATATGTCGCGCTTGCAAAGGTCACTGTTACTCCATGCGGAACGCCCCGCAGTGCGAGATAGAATTAATATATGTAAGAGGATATGTCACGCTTGCAAAGGTCACTGTTACTCCATGCGGAACGCCTCGCAGTGCGAGATAGAATTAATATATGTAAGAGGATATGTCGCGCTTGCAGAGGTCACTGTTACTCCATGCGGAACGCCTCGCAGTGCGAGATAGAATTAATATATGTAAGAGGATATGTCGCGCTTGCAAAGGTCACTGTTACTCCATGCGGAACGCCCCGCAGTGCGAGATAGAATTAATATATGTAAGAGGATATGTCGCGCTTGCAAAGGTCACTGTTACTCCATGCGGAACGCCCCGCAGTGCGAGATAGAATTAATATATGTAAGAGGATATGTCGCGCTTGCAAAGGTCACTGTTACTCCATGCGGAACGCCCCGCAGTGCGAGATAGAATTAATATATGTAAGAGGATATGTCACGCTTGCAAAGGTCACTGTTACTCCATGCGGAACGCCTCGCAGTGCGAGATAGAATTAATATATGTAAGAGGATATGTCGCGCTTGCAGAGGTCACTGTTACTCCATGCGGAACGCCTCGCAGTGCGAGATAGAATTAATATATGTAAGAGGATATGTCGCGCTTGCAAAGGTCACTGTTACTCCATGCGGAACGCCCCGCAGTGCGAGATAGAATTAATATATGTAAGAGGATATGTCGCGCTTGCAAAGGTCACTGTTACTCCATGCGGAACGCCCCGCAGTGCGAGATAGAATTAATATATGTAAGAGGATATGTCGCGCTTGCAAAGGTCACTGTTACTCCATGCGGAACGCCCCGCAGTGCGAGATAGAATTAATATATGTAAGAGGATATGTCACGCTTGCAAAGGTCACTGTTACTCCATGCGGAACGCCCCGCAGTGCGAGATAGAATTAATATATGTAAGAGGATATGTCGCGCTTGCAAAGGTCACTGTTACTCCATGCGGAACGCCCCGCAGTGCGAGATAGAATTAATATATGTAAGAGGATATGTCACGCTTGCAAAGGTCACTGTTACTCCATGCGGAACGCCCCGCAGTGCGAGATAGAATTAATATATGTAAGAGGATATGTCGCGCTTGCAAAGGTCACTGTTACTCCATGCGGAACGCCCCGCAGTGCGAGATAGAATTAATATATGTAAGAGGATATGTCGCGCTTGCAAAGGTCACTGTTACTCCATGCGGAACGCCCCGCAGTGCGAGATAGAATTAATATATGTAAGAGGATATGTCACGCTTGCAAAGGTCACTGTTACTCCATGCGGAACGCCCCGCAGTGCGAGATAGAATTAATATATGTAAGAGGATATGTCGCGCTCGCAAAGGTCACTGTTACTCCATGCGGAACGCCCCGCAGTGCGAGATAGAATTAATATATGTAAGAGGATATGTCGCGCTTGCAAAGGTCACTGTTACTCCATGCGGAACGCCCCGCAGTGCGAGAGGGACGGATTCCGGAAAAAATAGCAAAATGTCATATTTAAATTAATATAAAATGAACTAAAACAGCTATCAAAATTTTCAACTGAAAGAATTTAGATATCGTTAAAATCTATCTAATAAAATATCGTTCAGGTCTGTACGTCATTCCTGTTTGTCATACTATAAAAAAAGTGTAGAAAAAGACCTCATTTCAATAATTATTTCTATCGAGCGAAAGTTACGCAATCGCGTTTCTGTACTGAACAAAACTAGAAAAAGGTTCCGAAATTTATGTACTGATTTATCAAATTAGTGGCTTCATTTGAAAAGCAGGTATACAACTTCAAAAAGTGCCATTTTTATCGAAATAGCCCTTTAAATACGTTAATTTCATGGCTCTACGCACTTTTTATGGGTGTATTTTATTTTGTTGTTGCGTGTCTTGTCTTCTATCGGAGAAAAGGTGTAGCGCGTAAACTTTTCTGAAGCGTTGGCTGATAGCCTGGTGTGTTTGGGGAGGGGTGGGGGGGGGGAGGGATGGCGGTGTACGTGTGGGGAGGGTATGTGTGTGTGGGGGGGGGGGGGTGAGTGGGTGCGTTTGGTGGTGAGGGGAAACCTAGGTAGTTTTTGACAAATCACAAAAAACATAGTAAATTTTTACCACGAATCACATAAATGACTTTATTTTCCAATTTATTATTCAGCATGTACTACTGAACTGTAATATAATACATTAAGATGGTCCCTAGCTTCATATAAAAAGCTTGAGATAACTCCGAATATACCACGTAAAAGTAGTGAAAAACGTTAATACCCGAGTAAATACCCGTCGGATGGTTTAAATGGGATTCTTTATGGAATCGGGAATTTACCCGGGTGAAATCCCATCTCGGACCACTGATATACAGGTACACAGAATAATACTGTTAGGATATCTATGCTTTCTTATTATCTATCCAGACTCTTTGCATTTTGCGATAACATCAATACCTACCTACCACATTAGCGAAATTCTTCAGTGTCTGTAGCCAAGTTATGATTTCATTTGAGTACAAACATAAAGGGTTTGGTACCAGCCATCCATCAGAAAACAAACTTAAAAAAAACTCCAATAAGATTATTTACATGATTTATTAAACTTCATATAACCATAAGTCTATAAAACAGACTTTACCAACATAGTACAACAAATTTCATCTCTATTTACACTCTCTCTTACTTAAGTCGCACCGCACTGCGGGTTCGGGAGCAAAACGTTTTAAGCTCTTTCGGCATGTGTTATACAAAAATAAAAGGTACAAACTGACGCAACGCAAGTGAGCAGGATGTAGGCGCGGATACAGGGGGCAGAGGGGGGGGGGGGGCGGCGGCAAGTCCCTGAGCCACGAACAAATATACAATTTTTACCAATTTGTAAACAATAGAAACCCGTCACTAGCCGATTTACAGTAATTGCCTGGGTATTAAAATATTAGTAAAGAGATTCATGAAAATTTTCTCGAGCTACAGTTTAGCCCGCAACAGCAAGGGGGAGGGGGGAGTGACGATTGGGCCACTAACGACTTTCGTTCAAGACCTGCCCTCTTATTGTCTAACATCAATATCTAGCCATCAAAGGTGTCGCGATTGGCTAAACATGATGTGTGATGTCATGTCTAGGCAATCACGAAACATTTGAAAGCGTTAGATAGTGTTGAAGTCAGACAACAAGGGGACAGGCCCTAAACGATCGTCACGACTTCAACAGAAGCGAATTTTTTTAAATTCACCATTTTTATTTTCGGCCAGTACCTTATGACCTTAAGATGCTTATGAAATCAAATATTAATGAATCCAAACACTCGCCAAGGAAGTACCTAACAAGGTAAAGTACCATTCTCTCACGAACAGTACAATGAGTCAATAGGCGTAACGGTTTCGTCATCAGGCCGAAGCAAGGGCGTATCCAGGATTGTATATAGGGGGGAGGGGGCAGACAAAGAAAATCCTCGATTATATTGTTTATTCTTACGAGGCCTGTAGCCGGCGGCGACTTGAAGTCAGTCGCGCACGGGGTCCCTATGCTTGCTATTTCATTCTACATTCAACTTCGGATTATAGAGCACTGACTAATTGTTATTGGTTGCCCCGAACGTTCATTTTCCGAGCTCGTACGAAACTAACCGAACACTAAGCTAACGCGAGACGAAATTCATGTCTTCAAAAAACTCGAGAATGGTTTTGGGTCTTCCAATGGTTTCAGGAGAAATATCCCAAAAATCGAAATGAAACAAAAATATTTTTGAATAGTATAAAATATACTATGCTGTGAACCTAAAATTATTTGATTTGTTGTATCGCTTCTAGGATATTATGGTACATAAACATTCATGAAAATATGTGTAAAATCCAGAACTTTTATACGCTTGTAACTTTTGTATGTATTTGATTTTGATAAATGTATTAGGTTCTAGTCATAGAAATTGTATGGGATGTGTTGAAAAAGAAAAAATAATAAGCAAGTACCTATCAATAAGGATATTATCAGCGAACAGCGCTAGTATGGGAGTTAAAGCGAATAGAGTCGCCTTAATTAGATATTATCAACCCTTATAAGAAGCGTCGCAAGATATGAAGCTCGTCAGAATTACAGTTTACCAGCGAACGACCGCTTCTAGGGGGGGTAGCTGCACCTCCCTGCCCGTACCTCGCTACGCCCCTGGGCCGAAGCCACCATCCCGCTCACTCGCATAGCTCTATTTGTGGCAAATGAGCCTTGAACGTTGGAGCAGTAGGTTCACTTGACGGTGACGGAGACGACCCGGATGTCCTCATAAGGCTTGTCTGTCTTCGGGTTGGTCTTGACGGAGCCGACGTTCTGCACGACCTCCATCCCGCGCACCACGCGCCCGAACACCGTGTGCTTGTTGTCCAGCCACGGCTGCAATGTAACACTCATCAAATAAATCTAATAATTTATTCAAGTAATCAGAAACAGCTTAACCTAATTAAATTTACACATTTACATACGAAGCCAATTTAATAAACTTTCTTTACAGAAATATGTAGCCACACAGGATAATACAGTGCAGGCATACTTATAGCGATCTTTGAATATTAATGTGCAAATGTTAAGCTTTGTAAATATGAGCCCTGAGACCTAAGCTAGTTTGTTAACAAACTGTATTCTGTTAGTTATAGGAAGACACAAGAAAAAAGACACAACACAGCATATCGTCACGCTCGACAGATGTCTGTGTTTCCGAGCGTGGTCTGTCAATAAAACAGCACACCCACTTTTCATAGACGGTTTTTGAGTTTCATCGTCATAGGGGGTGAGCCGTTTCGTCGTAGTTCAGGCTAAATACATGCTTTTCAGGGCATGCAGGTTTACCCCGGTGTTTACCTCCACCATTAATCGGTCAGCCTGTTTCTTCCACTGCTGGACATAAGCCTATCCAAGATTTCGCCACTCTTGGCGGTCCGCCTGGAAGAAATGCCTACACTCACATACGCTGGGTAGGCAGGTTGGTGAGCGCGGTGCCGCTGCCCGTCACCAGTCTGTTTTATATAAGGCCCGGCAATTGGGGATGGATATACCGCCATCCATCGGTCCCAGGCAATGGTGGGCCGCCTAGTTTTGCCTGAGAGCTGTTCTCTTACTCTCCCCCGAATAACTTCGGGAGGATTTGCGAGTAAGATGGTGGTACCTCCACAGTCGAGCCCGGCACCGCCTCTACCGCCTTTCAACTACTTCTTTATATATAACATTTATTTTAGCTTGTTTATTTATTAGCGTAAATATCTTAATAGACAATACAATACATGCACAGCAAAATAGCACACCACCACCATTAGTACAGACAAATGAGTTAATACTTAGCTAGAGATGGTCATTCTTAATTCAGTGCAGAACGCAGAACATTCACACACAATGTTAGTTAAATCATAAAATGTCATCTCATGCGAACGTCACAGGTTAAAAGAAATGCATTAGTAAATTACGCAACCGAAAAAATATAAGAAAACGCAAACACAAGTTAAAATGCAAAATAAACACAAAATACAAATATTCAATTGATGACAAACCTACTGAAGGGGTTGAATTATATCGTTGAATGTTTTTTGTATGTTTAATATTTATATAAGTACATAAAAATAAACAGCCACATATAATAATTCAGTTATCGATATGACATAAAAATAATTTCCATTAAACTTGCAAGGCTAAAAGAAAAACCCTGCCCTTAGTGCGAGACAGACGTTGTAGATTTCGCCGTGAATCTACAAATACTGTGTTAAAACAAACTTCTCTAAGTATACAAAATAAGGTAATCTGGAAGAATTACTGAAAATTCGGTTTGTATGGCAGAGGATCTCCTTAAGGCGCATAGGTATGCCAACGTATTAGTACTTCGATAACCCGTTTCTTTGTTGTTTTTCATTATATACTGAGTTTTAAGACCTGTATAGTTTAATACAGGCATTTACAAAGTCACTATCTGGCTGAAAATGTAAAATTTTGGTACGAAAACAAGGCAAGAAAACAACTTTGTATGTAAATCTGTCTAGCTTGATATCTTTCAAACTAAATCAACATTAAAAATTTTGGCAAAATGGTGCCTCGTAAAATATCAGTACCAGATGATAGTGGCCTTATACTTTGGTCTATAACGAAAAACAACAGAGGAACGGGTTATCAAAATTTGTACTAAAACGGTGGCGTGCCTATGCGGCTTAAATACAGTCCTTTAAGGGTTCCCATTTCACGAGGGAACCTCAAAGCCAACTGGAAACACATACCGTGGGCGCGAGGGTGATGAAGAACTGGCTGCCGTTAGTGTTGGGTCCCGCGTTGGCCATGCTCAGTGTGTACGGCCGGTCGTGCTTCAGGTGCGGCCGGAACTCGTCAGCGAACTCGCCGCCCCAGATGCTCTCCCCGCCGGTGCCGGTGCCTGGAACACGCAACTTTTTATTGCGGCGATGAATGGGTCGCCAACTTAGAACATTTAACACGGGACTAGGCAACCGCACTTATCCCCCTTTGCCGATGTACATGAACAATTTCAAATCAAATCAAATTTCTTTATTGAACAATTAGTTTACAAAAAAGATAGTTAAGACTCTGAACCCCAAACTAATATAATTGTCCTTTGGGGAACAGTGTTTCCAATTCGAGGGTACTTAAATATTTTACACGGACATAGGTACACACAAAGAAAATTGATTTTATCTACAGACAAAATAAACTAAATATGGCTCAATGTATACACTAATAGATAATAATTTTAAAATAGTTAAATAAATTACACACAAATCCCTAAATTGACACACCCACAATGTCTTTGAACGACCTATCTAACGATATCCCACACTATGGGATAGATTAGAAAAAAAAATCATCCGCAATTTACGTGTACGGGGGGGGGGGGGGGGTACAACGACCTATAGGAGGTACCCTTAAAACATTTTTTTTCATGATTTTATTTTACTGTTTTGTTGGCGTGACTAAGCTTTCTAGTACTACTAGTCTCCGAGCTAAACGAAAGTTCTGTCAAAGTATGGCGTTGTTTTTTGAGTGTGTGTAATTATGAGTGTTGCTATCATTAAAGCATATGCGGCGCTCCGGGAGCAGATTTTCTATTTTCCTGGTCAGGCTTGATTTAAAAACAAAAGGCATCTCCGATTTAACTGCATATTACTTTTTGTTATTTTGCCATTTATGTTTTGTGTAAATACCTGTTTTTTGTTAACTTATGCTCTGCTCTATATCGTAAGAGCTGGGGGGTGCTGAAAATCAGCGCTGGAGACCTTTTACCGGGTAGCCAGCACCTTAGCTGAGCATTCTCCCTTTGTCAAATAAATTATGTTATGAATATAAAATATGTATAAGTGTTAATTTAATGTATTTTTGTCCATTGATACCTCCATGTGCCTGTGTCTTTTTGTTTTCTGTTTCGTTTGACAATAAGAGTATCTTATGTCATCTTAAATAATACTAAATTCAAATAAATTAATTTGTAAAATTTACATCTATACTAATAATAAAGTAGTAAAGAGGTCGTGTCTGTACATTTAATATTTTCGCGAAATTTTAAATGAATTGGGTTATTGGTACTGCACTGAGGCCGAAACAACAATTTTTAGAATTTTTGTCTCTCTGTCCGTCTGTATGTTCCGTTTTAACTCGAGAACCACTCAACGGATTTGGATGCGCTTTTTTTATTATCATCGTAGTGACCCTAGTCAACACATAGGCTATAACGGGTGTTCATAAAATAACGCCCAAGCCGGAAACGGGGCAAAGATTTAATAAAAGCTTTTATAACTCAAGAACCCATCAACGGATTTGAATGCAGTTTTATTTATTTATCATTGTATTTACCCTGGTCAACACATAGACTATAAAAGTTGATAATAAAATAACGCCCAATCTGAAAACGGGGCAAAGATTGAATAAACGCTTTTATAACTCGAGAACCACTCAACGGATTTGGATGCACTTTTTTTATTATCATTGTAGTGACCCTGGTCAACACATTAACTATCAGGGGTGTTCATAAAATAACGCGCAAACCGAAAACTGGGCAGAATCGCAGGCAAAGACTAGTTAATAATAAAGTAGTAAAAAAGTCATGTGAGTACATTAAATATTTTTTCTTTTTTTTATTGAAATGGGTTATTAGTACCATTTCTAGAACTTTTGTCTGTCTGTCTGTCTTTATGTTCTGTTTTAACTCGAGAACCACTCATCGGATTTGGATACGGTTTTCTTCATTATCATCGTAGTGACCCGGGTCAAGATATAGGCTATACGGGATGTTAATAAAATAACTCCCAAGCCGAAAACGGGACAGAGACTGCACAAACACAGGCGTAGGCTAGTAGGTACATAAAGTAGAGTTTTCCGACTGACCAGTAGGGTCCCCGGTCTGCACCATGAACCCCTTGATGACGCGATGGAACACGTGCCCGTTGTAGTAGCCGTTGCGCGCGTGCACGCTGAAGTTCTCCACGGTGCGCGGCACGTCCTTGCCGAACAGCCGCACGTGGATGTCGCCCAGCGACGTGTGCAGGATGGCTTGCTCGTACAGCCGTTGCACACCTGGGGAAGTGGGGTGTTTATTCGGCTGCTTTTCAATCGAAATAGGTTTACTCAACATGTCGTCAGCATATCGTAGAATAGGCATGATGACAAAAAAAAATCATTAGTCCGTCAGTTAGATTATCAGAAAATATTGGACATGTATTTTTTCTTTTTTCAATTAAACAAACAATGATGAAGATATAGCCCGCTGAAGTTCCGCGTGACGTCACATCTAGGTACAATTTTACTTAGAAGTGACGTCATTTTCCCCCACTCCTAAACTTTGACGCGCTTTATCTCTGTTATTTTTTATTTTTTGTTTGATTGACAAAAGAAAATATACGAGTCCAATATTTTTTGATTATCTAAATGACGGACTAAATAGAATAATTTTTTGTTTACCCTGTGTACAAGCCTATTCGAGATAACATAATTTGCCTAGGCGGATATTTTATTGTATACCGAATGTAATCGTTAAATGTGGCCGATTATTCCGTAACTATTATAGATATCAATAAAAATAAACTGATATCGAAAGTACGTTACCTAATCAGTAAAATGACATCAATAACTTTTTGACAATCAAACGAGAAGTATTCAAAATTTTGAATTTAAACACTCCCATACATTTAATTTAGTATGAGATTAACAAGGACATCACTTCGAGCATCTGCTTTGAATACAAAATTTTGCAGTTACTAAGAAATAAATATTATTCAAGATAGTTTTATTACTTTGTTTGGTTAATAAACAGTTTCCTTTAATATCAGTACTAAGCTAAAATAATCTTTTAAAATAAGGAAACTAAAACCTTTCTACTAATCTCATACTAAATGTATGGGAGTGTTTAATGTCAAAATTTTGAATACTTTTCGTTTGATTTTCACAAAGTTATTGATGTCATTTTACTGATTAGGTAACGTAGTTTCGATATCAGTTTATTTTTTTTGATATCTGTAATAGTTGCGGAATAATCGCCTGGTCACACTTAACAATTACACCCTGTATATTTATATAAAAGGTGACTTCTAATTATGTAGCCAAATTCATACTGGAGACTCGGTGAGTGGTCATGACATTTTGTGATAAAAGCAAAATAAAATTTGTGCCCCTTTATTAATTTACGAACAACTCCGAGTCAATTAGTATAGTAAGCCTAAATTTTATTTTGCGTTTTTCACAATAAGGGTCACTGAACCTCGGTCCTGACCACTTACCGAGTCTCCAGTATGAATTTGGATATATAATTAGAAGTCACCTTATATATTTCTGCTAAAACTAGGAGGGTCGCCTCGCTCCGCTCCGCTTCGTCGTCGCACTTAGTTTTTTCTTTTGGTGAAAGATTTTTGATTTCATACTTTACGACCTGCCGAGGCAAATCATGATAGGTATGCCGAATTCTACGATTTGCCAACGACATATACACGATATTTTATTTTATAATAACAGATGTATAAACATTTATTTGGCAGGGCGCGAATATATGTATCTAATTATTTCATTTACGTGTTTATTTTAATAAATGTTGTGATATATATATATTTTCAATTCAAGTGCTTGTAAGGACCTATTTTATATGCTTCAAAACTGTTCTGAAAGTCAATTTTACCACACTAGTGTTTTATTTTCATTTATTGAATAAAGTTCCCTGTCTTTTCACAAGACCATAGATAGACTTGACAGAAATGGGTTACGAACGCATCTAACTGAAAGCAGCTTATTTCCGTCAAGTTGGCAACTTGCGTACAAAGAAAAAGAATGCCCGCCTAAAGTTCATTTGGAGTATTTATTGTTTGTTTGTTTCTTTAATTACGTTTAATTTATTTACTCACACTATGCATTGAAAAACGTAGTATTATGATACACGAGGGTAAAGGCAATAATTTGCTCGTGTTTCAAATCGTTCCTCATAAGCTATTAAAGTCGATTCTGAAGGCTTTAACTTTAGTTTTATTGCTGTCAAAACTTAATTTTTTCCAAAGTAATTTAGCCTTTGTTGTCAACACAAAAGAAGCATTTTGGAATGAAGAATATTTAGTTTTGACAGCAGTAAAACTAAAATTAAAGCATAGACGACTATTATTATTCGTATATCACGACGATCATATACGAAAGGGTGTCAGAGTTGTCCCAAGTGTTAACGACGTCGAACCAAGAACCAAAAGCAACGGACTATAAGCTTTCTAGCGAAGTATCGAGAAATGGGGACCAGGGGCCTTATTGTCTAACTTCTACATCCATCGCAATCGCCTTCAAACGCACCGTGATCCGCAAGAAATGACATCACACGTCATTTTTAGCCAATCACGACACCTTTGATACTATAGCGGTAGCTCAATAAGAGGGCAGACTTTGCGTAGCGAATTCTGTACAATCTGAACATATAGAGAGGCTGAAGTGAAAGTAGAGTGATGAAAGAGATTTATGCTGCACAAAGCTCGACCGCGCCGTCCTAGAAGGACGTATGCCGACCAAGTAGGCGGCATACTGAACAAGGGCAAAGTCACAAATACTCGGAATAGAAGAGCTTGTATGACTAGATTGATGGATGTAGAAGCAAAAGAGGTGTGTCAGGATCGTGGCAGATGGAAATCTGTAGTCTCTGTCTACCCCTCTGGGAGACAGGCGCGAGTATATGTATGTACCTATATGTATGTATAAAAGAATACCTTGTCCCTCCGTCGCCGATATAATATCCTCCTTCGAAGGCTTCTCGTTGAAGATGTCCCTGTCAGCGTCAGGAGACTTGATGTCATCGGGACTCCTCCGTGAGAACATATAGAACCTGTTCTTCTTGTACGCCGTACAGAACAGCGTGGGGTCCGTCTTCACGTTGAGGAGAGCGGGGTTCTCTGAACCCTCCATCTCGAGGGTCGACGCCACTTTTGATTGGTTCAGTTGACCCTGAAAGGATAGAAATCGGAAAGCTTTAAAAAAAGCTTTCAGAGTGGAGTTTTCATCGACGATTTTGACGTCCCAACGTAATAGGGAGTGAGTCGTTTCCTATCGAGAGGCTAAAAGAATTATTGATAATTCCATTTCCCTACACGGATACAGAAGAAAATGACTAATTATAACTAACTAATTTTTACTAATTTCAAAGTTTAGTTATTATCATAAACACTTCATTTGCCGATTTACAGAAATTGCCCGCAAAAGGGATCATCAATTTATTCACTAGTCATTTCAAGGAATTCTCCGAGCCATACAGAAATTCTTAGAAACCAAAAATACCTCATCAACGTTTACACTTATCTAAAACCATTTTTGGGTACCACAGATCGATTGCTGTAACGACGTTGCCACACTTACCTGGAACAGCGCTAAGTGCAGCGGCCGCAAGTTCTCCGGTTTCCCGAGCATGGCGACACAGCGGTTGGTGGTCAAGTTGACCAGCTTCACCCCCAGCATGGTGGCGTACGCTATGAAGTGTCCGCTCGCGTCGAATACGATGTTGCCATACTGCATCGCGTCAGATTTCTCTAGGTCGCGCTCGGTCGCCATTCTACAATGTGGATAAATTTTAATTTCAATAAATTTTGAATGCTTTGTGGCAAATAATACAGCCTGCGGCACGAAAGTCTAGCGGTGAACGAAACGCGGAGGGGATAGCTGCGCATGGGTACAATTGGGGAGCCAATCAGCACTTACGCATGACTACGTACGCCCGTCGCGCCACTTCCTCCGCCAGGACCCTTATTTTTGACTTCTGCGCATTAACGGTCACCACTAGACTTTCATGCCGCAGGCTGTAAGAACTTGGTGTTATTCGTGAAATTTCCCAGTTCTTATCTACTGTAGATCAGGGTTTCTTAAAGTGGGGTCCATGAACCCCTAAGAGGTCCGTGACACGAGTTCCAGGGGTCCATAGCTACTCAGTTCACTCTTAATATAATTCCTTATTATACTGAGTTTCAACAACGGTATCAGTTTCATTGACTCAGTTTTGAAACTATTTATGAAGTATTTTACTGACCAATAAAAGTGATTTTTAATATCATGCTTTATTTTCTTTCCCTAAGAATTTCTTCGGCAGGGGTTCGTGGAATCTTTGAAATTATAAAAGTGGTCCGTGGCTACTAAAAGTTCAAGAACCACTGGTGTAGATCAACGTAGGAGCAGTTGCCGGACTCTTAATCTCGAGACCCAGGTTCAATCTTCTTGATTAAACAAGCATCGATGAGTGTTTCAGAAGTATGTAACATAGTGGCCTCTCTTTTAGAGACACAATTAATCTCCATTATGTGATGTTTGTAATCCCCCCCCCCCCCCAGAACTGCGGGTGTCATTGATACAAAAATGTGCTTTATCCAATTTAAAGTTTATCCCATTTGTTTAGTATTTTGGTTTGTATGTGACCTAGGTGTATACACGATTTATCTCTACTTATCTTATTACGATCATATCGAGAAAAGAAAGAAAGAAAAAGCAATTTATTTCAAGCCACCACACACGATGATAAAACACAAATCTTAGACAAATATAAAACAGAAACATACAACTGAAATAATTTACAAACAGATATAAAAAGGTACTTAGATTAAAATATTAAATTAAAACTATGATTAAACATTATTTGGTGGCAAGAAAAGGGCATTATTGTCCGCATATTGCTGCAAAACATTTAGCTTTGCAGCACTGATTTTCAAATAATACCTGATGGGAGTGACTCACGGGAGTCAGTGTGCGTTAGCCTCATTCAGATGTGTTAGTGTATGAAATAAGCAGAGCAAGACAATAAAATTCAAATAGAAACAAAATTAAAAATAGGTACGCAAAAGCAAAATGAAACAGCCAAAATTAATGACTTTTTATTTCTGTTAGCTGCAGATAAAACAACCGTAAGTCATGGACTTCAAAATATTATTTAGGGTAGGTAGAACAAAATAATGTGCAAGCAATTCCGCTATAAAGCAGGTTGGTATACCGCAACTATTGGGAATAAAGATAGATAAATAAAATAAATGAATGGATAATTACGTGTGGTAGTACTAGTATATAAATATGTACATAAACATCATCAAGAAGATTTTTACGTTGTTAATAAATAAGATTTATATTTAAATTTAAAACTAAATAGGGAAGTGAGGTTACGTATTGGGGGAGGGATGTTATTCCAACATTTTGTTGCGGAATACTTGAAACTTCCACGGAACGCAGCCAAGTGATGCTGTGGAGTAGATAGCAAGCGAGAGAAGACAGATCTTGTATTACATCTGTGATTTTTGCCCAACCAAGTAAGTTTATTATATAAATACGATGGACTTTGATATTTAATTTTACCGAATAACAGACAGGATAGGTGTAATCGTCGGCGAGCCTCCATTTTCAACAAATCTGCCTGGTTCACGAATGGCGTTACATGGCCCCGTGGCGGGATGTTAAAGCAGAAACGCGCTCATGCGTTTTGTACTCTCTGTATTAACTTTTTTGATCTTACAAGAAGGCAGTTATCATTCACAACGTCGCAATAATTAAGTTTTGATAGGACTAGTGCTTCACATAACTTAACACGCAGTGCCTGATCCAAAAAAGGTCTGATTTTATAGAGAACTTTCAGCCTAAAAAAACAGTTTCGCACGGCCTCAACAAAATGTCCTTCGAAGGTCAGCTTACAGTCCATAATGACTCCTAGGTTACGAGCCTCGTACACACGCTCAACTGATTCTCCTCTCGCCTTGACCTCTGGATTAAAATTCGATATACTATCAATCTGTTTTTTTGATCCCATGACTAGATATTTTGACTTTTTTGGGTTCAGTACAAGACAATTTTCTTCTGCCCATTCAGTCACCCTGTGCAAATCATGATTAATAGCAGCAACTGCAGACTGGGTCTCATCAGGTGGAAAAGTCAGATACAATTGTATATCGTCTGCGTATATGTGATAGTTGCAGAAGTGTATGTTATTGATAACATCTCGACTATACAGGATGAACAACAGGGGACCCAGAATTGAGCCTTGTGGGACTCCTCTTGTTACATCAGACATGGTGGAACAAATTTTACTACCATCTGGACGAGTAATTTGTACTATCTGTGCACGGTTTTTTAAGTAGCTATCAAACCACTTGACTGCGGCAGTATCAAAGCCATAGTAGGATAGCTTTGATAACAATAAAGAAGTGTTTATAGCATCAAAAGCACGAGAAAAGTCCAACAAAACCAATATAGCACCACTTCCTTCATCTTTGGCTGTTAAGACGTTGTCAATTACATCCAGCAAAGCAGTTGCAGTACTACGTCCTCTACGAAATCCCGATTGCCTGTCCGGAAGGATCTTATTTCTTTCTAAAAATTCTGTCATTTGTGTACAAATAACTTTTTCTAATATTTTTGAAATTAGGGGTAAATACTTATTGGACGCAACTCATTTACTTCAACAGGGTTAGAATTTTTTGGAATCGGGTTAACTTTAGCTATTTTCCATAGATTAGGACAAGTATTAGTTGTGATACACTTATTTATAATTGCTGTAATTGTAGCGAGAGTGCGTGGAAGTGTCATTAGAAGCATATCCAAACCAATTGCATCAATACCCTTTGTTTTAGACTTAAGACTTATAATTATTTTACTAATGAATGTTTCATTCATCGTTTTAATGGTAAACACCTTGTCTCCATGTCTGTGTAATTCATAAAAAGTGAGTTTAGACAAAGATGTGTTAATTTTGCCAGGCACATTAAGAAAATGATTTATTAATATGATCGGCATTATCAAAATGAGGTGGTAGATTATTTTCTTTGGTATCGGATAAAACAGACTTTTTTAGTTTTTTTCCATAGAACCTTTGAGTTGTTTCCATTACCATTTATGTGACGATCAAAAAATGCACGTTTTTCATTAAATATTGCAGAAGTCACCAGACTCTTTAATTCTTTGTAATAAGCTTGATGGATTTCAAGCTTGGAACGGCGATATCGTTCATGAGCATCATCTCTTAGACGCATCATTAATCTAAGATTTTCTGTGAGCCAAGGCTGGGGCTTTTCTCGGACCGTTATCGTCATTTCAGGTGCAAAGACATCAAATAAGTTTAAGACATTTTCATTGAACTTTTGCACCATTACATTAACATCGTCCAGCAAACCGATTTCCTCCCAATTAATTTTATTTAGGCATTGATTGAATAGATCTAGGTCAATATCAGTTATTGGTGTAAATGTAATTTTCCTAGGTGGAAGGCGAATTTGTTTGACATTCAACTCGGTTAGTACCATTCCGTATATTTCCAGGACAGGTTTATAGTGAACATGAACCGAACGTACACGAGCATTTGTACAAATGAGATCAATTAGCGATTCGCTCTGTTCGGTAAAATGGGTAGGTTCGTTTATTATTTGCACTAAGTCGATAACGTAAAAACTGTTTTAATTCTTGTACATTACAATTGGATGAATTCAACATATTGATATTTAGGTCCCCCAAAAATACAATATAATCATAGTTTTTAAAGGATGCAATTGTGTCTGTAATTGCGTCAAAAAACGTCCCCGTATGTACCCAATTCGGTCGATAAGCGGTTCCTATGATTAGCTTAACCGCGTTTACTTTTAAACTTAACCACAATTGTTCAATATCTTTGGCTGGTGGGTGCGCGCGCAGGTGCGAGCCGTTATACCATTTTTTACATAGAAGCCGACCCCCCCGCCCTTCTTCTTTTTACCAAGCACACGTGGTATATGACGCATTCGATAGCCGTTTACAACCGGGGCTTTACAACCGGGGCAACAATAATAAGTATTTGTAAAAAAATAAATGCAGTTGTATATGCCTACTTAAACCAACAAATCAAATTAATGATAAATGCCCAAAGTAATAACGAATATAAAATATAAAGCCATAAACACCAGTATTTTCTACAAATTCAGAAAACAAATAATACACGAGACAGTGAAACAGCAGGTATGCCAGTAATAAACAGGTTTTGTACAATAGGTTTTGTACAATACTCGTACACGAGGCGAGAACAAGTAGTGATCTAGTAAAACACACCAAAAAAAATAGATTGTAATGTTTAATTTAACGACGATCCAACCGCTCTCAAACCAAAAATCTTTTGAAAGTCATCTTGGACCCGTATGCGATGGCGAGGTTTTCCTGTATCTTGCCGAACAAATACCCTGCCATCCCTTGTCCAGAAGTACTTCCAGTCATTTTGCTTGCCAATTTCCCTCGCCTTTTGAAACATACTTCTATTGTATCTTGTAAGCCGCTCGTTGACGTAAAAAGGACGCGGTTCTCCCGGAACCAAGCCTTCGGTGGTGGCCCCACGACGGACGCGGGCGGCCTTCAGCAGCTCTTCACGCTTTGCACGCCGCATCAGACGAGCGACGACAAGACGGGGCCGCGCTCCCCCCCGCAGACCCACTCGGAAGGCGCTCACCAGCTCCTGGATGTCGACGGTGCAACCCAGCTTAGCAGCCACCAACGATAACATAAAAAATATATACCGCATAGGTACAAAGCTTGAGGGAAGCAAGATAATAATTACAGAATTTACGAACGTTTTTGTGAGAGATAACTTAATGACCGCAATTAAGACATATAATAAAAATAACAAAGATAACAAGCTTAATACAACACATCTATCAATTGAAGGTCCGGCTCAACCTGTCTACGTCGCTGAGAGTCTCACGTTTAAATCAAGGAAGCTCTTCGCTTTAACCAGAGAATTTTCAAAATCACAAAACTACGCATTCTGTTGGACTTAACACGGAAATATCTGTTTGCGGAAAGCTGAAGGAGAGCCGCTGATAAGAATTTCTAAAGAATCTGACCTGGAAACTCAACAAAATTGACTACCTGGCTCAATATCTACGGAAATTTTAACAAGTTTGTTGCATGCTTTTCTGATACTATACCCGTTTTCTATACCTATGTTAGTTTACCTCAATACATTTTTGTTAAGTACTTGTATATTAAGAATAACAAATAAATTCTTTAAACACTTCTGCAGCTCTATTTATTTACATACATATTACACAAAACACTCACACACTACGATAAAACTGTACACACAATACCACTCATATGTAGATACGACTGGAATGACTTTTAGCAGCGCTATTTCATACCTTTTAAAACTGCATGCTCTCTTACTTAAATGCTTAAATTTAATAAAAATTGATCCATTTCTGGATGATGCATCTGCCATCCATACTACGAAACACAAATTAATTACTGTTGATCATGGCTAACATTGACGAGATAGCGGTTGACATTGACGTAAGTGTCAACGTTGGCAAAGCATTTCTGTTAAGGGAGCCTGAAGACTGTGTGAAATTTATAAAATCAAGCCACAAAAACAAGACATGGAATATAATATTTCAAAACGTCCGTAGTACTAATGCAAATTTGAATAATTTTCAAGTGTTACTAACTCGCATGAACATTGACTATGACATAATTATCCTGACTGAAGCTTGGATATCAAAAAATCCAAATCCACCTAGCCTTCCAAACTATAGGCAATACTTTACAAAAAAGTACACAAACCAAAACGACGGAGTCTTACTTCTAGTAAAAGATGATTTAAAATGTAAAACTTACGAGGCCCAAGTAAAAGACTCTACCTGTCTGATAACCAAATTTGGCAATGAGTTAGCTATATTAAGTGTCTATAGGCCCCCCCACAAAAAAGGCATTGAGGACTTTAAGGATTCAATAGATGAAATTTTACACTCTTTAAAAAATTTTCCTAATATAATACTAATAGGCGATATGAATATTATTATTGGTGAAAATACAAAGGATGATCGTTGTCCTGACTATTTGGATCGTATGGCTATACATGGCCTATTACCTGGACACAAATTTCCCACACGTCTAGGAACCTGCTTAGATCATTGCCTGATTAAAACCAAAACTCAACCCATCACTATGGTATGCGATACTACTATCACTGACCATAGCTGTGTCATAGCGTCATTCCATAAAAAGAATAAAAATTCATACAAAAAGATTGCTTCAATAACTAAAACTGACTACAAAGCTGCCATAAATGATCTGACTTCCACCGACTGGAATACGCTTTTTGCTGATAGAACTCCTACCTCTGCTACGAATATGTTTTTAGAAACATTATCACTGTGCCTTAATAAATACACTAAAATTATAAAACTATCGAATAGAAAAGCGGTGATCAAGCCGTGGATAACTCCAGGTCTAATACGATGCATGAGTTTCAGGGATAGGTTGCACCAACAACTAAAAAAGGTTGAAAATAATGAGATACTTAAAATCTCTTATAAAAGATATAGAAACACCTGCAACAATCTTCTTAAGAAACTGAAAAGATCATACGAAAGAGAACAGTTACAAAAGTGTAGAAATGACATCAAGAAGAGCTGGGCCACAATTAAACAAATCTGTAGTTATACTTCTAAATCTGACTCGCCCGTGGAGCTGCTGACTGCAAAAACTACAAAACAAGAATCATTAAACTATGCTAATAATTATTGCGTCAATGTCGGTAAACAGCTAGCGACCAATATTTTACACAAACTTAATATCCCGGAGACTAAATTGTCATGTTCACAAAATATAAACTTCTCCCAACCGAACTCCTTTGTACTATTGCCAACAGACGAATATGAAGTAGTAAGCATCATAAGATCCCTTAAATCTAGTTATTCCACAGGGTGGGATGGTATTCCATCCCCTTTTCTGAAACTCGCCGCAGCCACGCTTGCGCCCCTCTAACATATTTATGTAATATCTGCCTCTCTAAAGGTATTTTTCCCAAACCATTGAAAAGATCAGTAGTAGTACCAATCCATAAAGCGGGGGACAGAGACAGTACTGCAAACTATCGACCTATATCGTTGTTACCCTCCATATCAAAAATCCTTGAACATCTCGTACTCGTATCTCTGTTCCCATACTCCTTAAAAAGCTTGAAAACATTGGTATTCGGGGAATACCTCTCGATTTCTTCTGTAACTACTTAACAGGAAGATCACAGATATTAAAAGTCGATGAGCATTTCAGTTCTGAGGAGAATATAACGTATGGTGTTCCTCAGGGTAGTGTGCTAGGCCCAACTTTATTTCTTATATACATTGATGGGTTATGCCGAAAGCAGCTGAAACAAGCCCAGATAATTACATTTGCTGATGATACAGTCATTATATTTAATGAAAAGACATGGGCTCGATTGAAAGAGGTGTCCGAACAGGGTTTTGCTGAGATCTACAACTGGCTAAATCAAAACCTACTTACGCTTAATCTTGACAAAACAAAAGTTTTAACCTTTAGCATTCGAGAAAATACACAACCTCTCGATAACTTTCATGTCAAAGTCCACAATCATGACTGCACTGACACATCATCATGTACTTGTTATACTTTATCAGAAGCATCATCTATAAAATACCTTGGTGTCATCATTGACAGAAACTTATCCTGGCCAGAACACATCGATGCCCTTACAGGACGGGTACGTAAACTAATACACGTTTTCAAAAACTTAAGGCACATTGGTAACTCTAAAATACTGAAGAATGTGTATTACGCCCTCTGTCAATCATTAATTACCTACTGTCTACCTGCTTGGGGGGGTACACATAAGACCAAACTATTGAAACTCGAAAGAGCGCAGAGAGCTGTTTTAAAAGTTACGAGCTTTAAAACTTACAGATACCCAACCAAATCTCTCTATGCTGAAAATTCTGTACTTACGGTTAGACAGCTCTTTATTCGAGACACAATATCAAATCTCCATAGAAACCCCTCTGTGACTTCAAATAAAATCCGACGAACAGACATAGTTTTTAACACTCCTAGATGCAGAACTTCCTCAAAGATCGTTTAATTTTTTGGGACCCTTTTTATATAATAGAGTAAGTGCATATGCTAAATTACAAAATATATCTCTACAGGCTCTTAAACGAACACTTATGACTTTCTTAAGCAAACTTGATTATGACAACACCGAAAAGCTCCTTGAAATTATAAAATGAACACTTAAGAGAATTAGTATAATCATAGCGCAAACAGTTTCATGACAGTGTAGCCTGGCTCAATGTCAAACCAGTTAATATGTTCTCCTAACAAACAAATACATAAACACATATAGATTTATCATCTATACACATCTTAGACCACTAAGAGGCATATATAAATACTTTAGTTTCATTTTTATACTCAAACCAATACACTACAGTATATATTTTTATATCTTCACTAAATAAAAATAGCACACTGATTCAAATTAAATAAAACCTTATTTTTTCATTTTTTTTACTATTATAAGTTTTGTATATCTAACACCTTTCATGAGTCATCCAGAAAAAATTCCTAAAACCAAACCCGAAGGAAAAAAATTACGGCAGGATATCCGTCCGTCAGACAGTTTTGTTCACATAACTAGCACGGCGAATAGTCTTTGCCCTTGTTTTTAAATTCCGAGGCATATGTACATAAAGCTTAGGTAGATAGATAGATATATGTATATACATAAATGTTAGTATAACCCTAGCCATAAGTTCTTTTAATTTGTAATAATTGATAAGTTTATTATGTACTTTTATTAAATAAAAATTCTCTCTCTCTTCTCTCTCTCTCTCTCAAGCTCCACTATGTGGTTTTTAAGCTCAATTAAATGAGTGCTCGGTTCCTGCTCTTTGCACGTATCTTCCAGCTTTGTCATCCTTGTCTCCAGGTTGTCAAGACGTTTGTCAAAGACCTACAGAGTCGAGGTGATTGTGGCCATTTTGGCTGTGAAATCCCTTATTTCTGATCTCAACATTCGTATCTCCATTCCTAAATTAAGATTAGACACTTCGGTGAGGTGTTCAGCGGCGCCATTACCCACAGAGAGGTCCAGTAAGGCAGAGGGATGAGGAGTAGATTCGAATCTTTGGCTAACTGGTGCTGATCCCTGCCCGTCGGACTATCCAGCAGCGGCAAGCACCGGTATTTCACATTCTATACATTGCAATGTTTGGACATCTTCGTCAGCAGAGGGCTCTTTAACGCATACTCGATGATACAAACTAGCGCATCGACAACAGGTAATACCGTTTACCAGTGAGTAGAATTTACCGCAATCCTTACAACGAGCCATGTTTTTAAAGCAATAATGATAAAACAAACAAACTCTTCGACAGCTGATGCGGTGAGTGACTATAACACAGCTGATTGTGTAAGCATGTGGTATATCAACAAAACTACAACCACTGACTCACAGTTTCCAGGGCAATAAACGCACAAAACACTGCAGAGAAACCCTCACAAACACTAGACTAGACTAGTCAGATGTTAAATAAGTCATTAGTAGATGAATCAGTATTAAAATCTACGAAAAATTTGCCTTTTTGAATTTAAAACTATAACAGGTCAGAAGAACAAGTACCGCCCTCAGAAGAACAAGTCAAGAGAACATATACTTATTGATGGCTTTATGCATTGGAGGCCCAGGTAAAAATCCTAGCTACGCCAATGCTATAGCCTAAAATTGTGAGTAACAATAAATGTGCAACGTTTGCGTTACCTCCTCCCGAACTCCATGTTGGGTAACTGCTGCGTCTGATGCTGCAACTCCTGGAATCGCTGCAGACTCTCGTCCAGCACCTTGTGCAGCTTGCCGGTCAGGAAGTGGAACACCCGCACCTGGAACAACATCCTCGTCAGCTAATAGTGGTCTACTGGTGGACATAGAATGTTGCTGGTCTACTGCAAGCGTACGAACTACGCTTGGGAGGCGGGCATATAGAGAGGATGAAATAAATATAGACTGACAAAATAAAGAAATTTATGAAGCTCAAGTGCTCGACCGGGCCGCCGGACATTGGCGACATATTGAAGAAGGGTAAAGTCAAAAGTACCTGGAATAGGAAAGCTTGTAAGACTGGATTTATGGATGAGGAAGAAACGAGACGGGTGTGTCAGGATCGTAGCCGATGGACATCTGTAGTCTCTGCTACCGTTTTGGAGAGAAATGGCGATAAAACGTACAAAAAAAGGGGAACGGAGTCACCGATAATAAACAAATTGAAGCATAGCAATGGCGGCGGTTTAAAAGTGTGTGAGTGGACTTACAGCGGAAAATAGATAGGCTCACTATGATGTGAATGAGTGCGTGCCGGGCTCGTGCGTATACGCAAGTAGACTTACTATGGGTGCTTTAGTTTCTGGTTAGCGAAATTCCTTCCGCCTGTTTTGTACTTTCATGAAACAGGCTGGTGACGGGCAGCGGTGTCACTGGTGCGAGGGTTTCGGCATTGCGCTCACCAACCCTCCTGAACAGCGTGTTTCTAAGGGCATTTCTTTCAGAAGTGGCTAAATATTTGAAAGGCCTATGTCCAGCAGTGGACGAACAAGGCTGATGGATGGATCCCAAATAAAAAATCATGAAATATCGTATAAAACACATCTTAAAAAAATTAGTCTCCTTTATTAAAAACCTTGGTCATCCCCTCTATAAAATATCTTTTACCACCGCTTTATCTAATATTTTAGACGACCCCTTTTTTAAGATACCGTTGTAGAATGAAAAATTACCTTTCTATCCAAGCTGATAGAAGCCATCTTCTTGCCGTCCGGAGAGAAATCCAGCGACGTTGGGAATGTCTTATTCTTTACGAAGTCAAACAGATCCGTGTCCAATTTCGACTCGAACCTCACAGTTTTCGGGAATTGGAACTCGTGTTTCGGTCCCGTCCAATATTCCACTATACCGGCCTTATCCACTGAGACAGCAGTTTCGAACACGGAGTTGTATTTGATTGTAGCTACGGCCTTTTGGTGTAAAGTTTCGAATGTGTGAAGCGGGGCGGCTGAGGTCTGCATCGCGTCGAATACGTGGATTTTGTGGCTATTGTTTTCTGATCTGAAATTAAACGGTATGTAATGAACTACATTTGAATATACATATTGGGTTGGCTGGTAGAAAATGCTTTATGCATTAAGTTTCCCTTTTTGTACTTATTTTCTGAGCAATAAAGTATTTATGATGATGATGATGATGATGATGATGATGATGATGATGATGATATTAAGAACACTTATCACGCGTAAACTTCCTTACAAACTCAAACTGAAAGAAAAACTTAAGGGTGTATAATACCTCACTTCGCTTCGCATGATCCTGTTTTATACCAACAAATACTGCAACAATCACTCTGAAATTAGATAAAGTTGAGGACTAATGCTATGTCAATGCTGTGGTGAAAACTTGATTCCATTAAATTTTCTCTATAGAAAAATACACACACCCTCACCCTCTCTCTCTGACACATCTAACTCACAGATGCGTGCACTCTTTCAAAATAAGTTCACAATGTTCTTGCATCGTTTTAAATGTGTCTACATCCCTACTACTTATAGCTATTGTAACTGACATGCTGCAAGACGGCTGCATAGCCAGCGTACGTGTCAGGATCTATATTTTTCTTTGCAAATTTTTTTACTTTATCTTTATTATTAATTTAAATTTTTTGTATGCTTATATTTCAGATCAAGAAATGTATTTTTTTTTTATTTTTTATTATTATCTTTGTCTAAACTATTATTAACATAATCATCCATCCATCAGCCTGTCATCATCCACTGTTGGACATAGGACTTTCCAATATTTCGCCACTTTTGGCGGTCCTTTGTCCTCCTCATTCAGCCGCCACCCTCAACGTCCCCACGTCCTCCAGGTCATCGGTCCAGCGGGCACGAGGTCGGCCTACGCTACGCTTTGCTGTACATGGTCTCCATTATAACGCCTCAACACCCATCACGTCGGCGACAGATGGCCCGCCCACTGCCACTTCAACTTACTGATTCGACAGGCTATGTCGGTCACTTTTGATCTCCGACGACAGACTATAAATAGCATTATTTCATTTCGCTATTATATTAATCGTCCGTATCGTTACACACTGGTCCCCAAAGGACAATTATATTACGTAGTTTGGGGTTCAGAGTCTTAACTATCTTTTTTGTAAACCAATTATGTTCAATAAAGAAATTTGAAAATATTTAGTCACGTCCACAACTGAGTTGCTGCGCTCATGACGATCGACGGACTGATTGAGTTATGACTAAGGGAACTACCATAAGCCTCGGCATCCAGTTAGTTTTGGCTAGGCCAACAATCCTGCACTGCTTCTGTATTGAACCGGCCGCGG
Source organism: Ypsolopha scabrella (assembly GCA_910592155.1). NCBI lineage: Eukaryota > Metazoa > Arthropoda > Insecta > Lepidoptera > Ypsolophidae > Ypsolopha > Ypsolopha scabrella. The sequence goes on from OU342978.1 coordinate 4,472,821, forward strand.
CCGGTGGCCTCTTTTTCACATTCATGTTTTTGGTGGGATAAATAAACTTAGCAACAGGTACAAGTGTTGCAACGGTTTATGAGCGCTGACCTTGACTGCGCTAGTCATTGCATCTCTATCGCACTTCTTAATTTTGTGCGCGAGTGAACACATGCGCAGTACCCCACCACTTTTGCCGAGCGCTCATAACTCGTCGCGAGACTTGTATTCCCTTGTAAAGACGAACGATCAACTACCCGCACCGTATGAGCCAAACGCACCGCATCTAGCGCATCGTATTTTTCGTACTGAGCGAGGAAAATTACGACTTTGCGCTGCATTGTGACGTTATCCGCTTCCATTGAAATTGTCACCCATCCGCTCTTTACTGAAATGCGGCGTGTACGGTACGGGTGAGCTCGCGAGGCTGCAGGGATGCGACTTCATGTAAAGCAGTAGTGCCCAACTGGTTCGCTCGGAGGGCTGTTTTGAAAACCTTGACATGCTTCGCGGGCACCGGGAAAGTTTAAAGAAACCCAAGTTTAATAATTGAAACTACATTATTTCCTTATATCCCTGTTTATTTATTATGACATGCTACAAAAACGATAGAACTGAACAGCTCAAACTTTATGTGATACTTGGCTGTTCACATTTTCAGAAAGCTTCTGAAAGTCTAGTTGGTAATCTTCTGTGCATCCCAAAATCGTGAAATTTTTGACGTGCTCGTTTGTTAGCATACTTTTGTACTTGAAATTTATAATTTTTAGTTGAGATGAAAAAAGCCGCAGCACAGCACTGACGTGCGCGAGTGAGCCTTCAACTGTCAGCGTTAATTAGATTTTCAGAGTTTAGTTAATTTTATCAATTTAGTGTGTGCTTCAATGGTTATCCCATTTTATTCGCGGGCGCCCGCGAGCCACCGGTTGGGCACCACTGATATAAATAATTCAAAAATTCGCTGCTTGCGGCTCGTACGAAGCGTTCGGTGCTAATGTGCACCGTTCATTATATTCTGATACCAGTTTATAAACACGGCATCATAGTAAAATTACAGGTATAAATGGGTGTATATAGCACTTTTTTGTGGGTTAGGCACAAGGACATCGGCCCTTCCGTGCTGGAACACTTCACAACTTGTACCATCGGTTTGGAAGAGGGCGTGCCCCTCCGTGCCTATAAAAGCAACACCCATGCATGTTAACAACACCCGCGCACTGTTTCCGTGTTCGTTTATCAACTGCAGGCCCTAGCAGAATAACAGCGTTGCGGGATGTTACTGGTAACACCCGTTGCATATGCTGCGTTAGGGTCCTTTTTATTGCCAGGACACATGACCTTACACGTTTTTAAGTATTGATCTTTGTTTGCATTTGTTTTAGTATGTTAACAGAATTAAAATTGTATAGTTTCATGTGTGTTGTGGCACTTCAATAAGCAGATATTTATCTAATAAATTACTCACATAGCTAAGGCAGAAATAGGATCACCGGCTGAATGGACCCACTCCGTATGTTGAGGCTCAAATTCTAATGAAAGCATGTTGATCATATCTGAAAATTAATAAAGAGAACATATTATTGCTCTGTGAAAAATATAACTATTTGCAAAAGTAACAATGCAGGAGATAAAACTTTTTGTTTCGTTTTAAGAGCCTGGGGTCTGTCCATATATTATTCACAAAACTGATCTGGGGTCGAGCTAAAAAGCGGCACGGCCATACTATCCTTTTCTCGAAGCAGTTCAGGCCATTTTCGACCCCCTATAACTTCGTTGTGGATAAAACTAGAAGCCTGAATTTTCAGTTACCAAGCAGGCATTGTGTAAACACGGTATATTTCAAATTTCATCCAATTTGAAACAGTAGTTTAAAAATTACATATGTATAACTAGTCGAAGTTTCTCAATTTTGTCACTCACTCACTGAATGACCGATCATCAAAACTCGGCACTTCTAGCAGACATAGAAGCTTCAAATTTGGAATACAATTAGTGTTTACTGTATAAATCAAGGAAAAACTAAAATATCCAGGATTACAAAGTTACATTTGCAGTTGTAAGTAGAAGGTACCGGAAAGGAAAAAAAGTAGGACTATCTACAAAAAGAAATAATTGAAATTAATAAATTAACTGCCTTGGATTTACATGGATCTCACAACTTTTTTGCGAGACTTGTATTTTTTTACAAGTTTTGTTTTTAATGGCATGTTATTTTCGTTCTCTGTATTACAAAAGTAATTATGTTGTTTAAAGAATAGTTTTTTCTTATAGCAAGACCCCCCATTATTCCCATCTTTGTTCATGATATAACCGTCATCTGCAGACCAGTAATTTCAAATGACGTAATATATGGACGGCGAGTGGACGGCCCCCTACCGATGACATCAACAAAGAAATATATCAAAGCAAATACTTTTGTCAAAATTTTTATAATTGCTTCTGTACGTAGGATGGTATTAGAAATATAAATAAAACATGAAATAATGTATTTTGGATATATCTAGATAAAACCATTTGTATAGTTTCACTATTACCTATAATGATTTTAATCTAGATTTTTAAGGTGTTTCACTAACTTACGACAATCGCAAGTATTAATGGAGTTGATGCTTGTGATTGTTGGCACTTGGTGGAAATTTTTATACATTTTTGATTGAAAAGCTTTGAAAATGCTATAACAGCGAAACCGGCAAGGGAAATAATATAAATAAGTGGACAAGTACAAGTGTTTTTCAATCAAAAATGCAAGTATTAATCATACTTTAGATATATTATCCAAAATACATTATTTCATGCTTCAAGTTGATGGAATCTTTGGGACAAAATGTCTAAATTATAAGTACAAACCAAAGTTCACAACATCAAAAATTTTAACAGTCTTCTCATGTGATGCTGTACAGAGCAGCGAACCCGTGCTGTTGGTCGCTACGTGTGTGATGCTGGTGAGGTGGCATCGAAAGTGTTTGACAAACTCTATGCCTTCATCCTGAAACCATGACATATACCAATATTCATTAGTAAATAATATTTATAAACGCCTTTATGACATATATCCAAACCAAGTCAAAACCTCTACTATAAAATATTATAGGTACTTTCAAAATGTTGATGCATCTTACAGTGACACTCAACTACAAGGAGTTACAGTTTTTAGCAGAACTATGTAGTTTACTTATGCAGTTTACACCTGACCAGCTTTAAAACTTTGAAGGCTAGCTAGCAATCTCAACTAGCTCTGCCTTTTATTTTATATATCAATGAGAGTTTGTGAGACACTTTTTATGTTGTTTTCGGGTCCACCAGAGTCTGTCAGCCACTTTAGTCACACTATTGGTAGACAAAAACTAGCAGGGTGGGGCCCAGTGGCGGCTGCACCTTAAGTGCGCCCGTGCGCCGCACTACCATTTAAATTAAACTTACACAATGTCCTATACTTATCATTACCCATCCATCCATACTGCCATATACGGAAATTAAATATCTGATTATAGTACATATACAGTCGTGGTCAACTAATTAGGGACTTTCAAGATAGTGAAGAGCAATAACCGGTTATGTACATATAAATATAAAACCCTATTGATTTCTCAGCACCTATTATTTGCATAATTTGGTCCGATTATTATGCTATAAATGGCTGTATATAAAAGAATAAATAAATAGAAAAAAGTATTTAATATCAAAGGTTGAACATGTATTCAATTTTAAAGTATAATTCTGTAGCTGGACATTTAATTAAGGACAGTAAACTATAATGAAAAACAGAGTTAAAAAAAACTAATAATCTGCGGTATTATAATATCTTTAACAGCTCCATTTTATTACGTGTAAAATCAGTACCCAGTAGCAAAACCTTTGTTAGTAATTACCGCTTGACACCGATGTGGCATGGACATTATCAGTTTCTGGCATGTTTCGACAGGAATGTTTGCACATGCCTCACAAAAAGCTTCATTAAGTTTACGATAAGTGGCAACATTTTCTTGATTTCGTGCCAAAGGTGCTCGATTGGGTTAAGGTCCGGGCTATTTGCTGGCCAATCTAGCACCGATACTGACTGACTGGTAAGAAACGACTTGACTGAACGGGCAGTATGTTTCGGGTCGTTATCATGCTGAAACGTCTTTATAATAGGGAGATGCTCCTCAGCATAGGGAAGCATCGTTTCCTCCAATATTGCCTTGTATTGATGTTGGTCTAAGTTACCCTGAACTTTCCTCACAGGTCCCACTCCACGTCCAGAAAATGAACCCCACATTTTAATGTTTCCACCGCCATGTTTCACCTGTTTTTTTGTGAATCTTGGATTCATTTCCGCTTTTACTGGACGCCGTACGCCTTCGTATTGCCTTCCATCTGAAGAAATCAAATTAACCTTGGTCTTGTCAGAGAATAATACATGTTGCCATTGGGAGTAGGTCCAATGTCCATATTTACGTGGAAACACCAATTCACAATTTGGCTTAACTAGAGATTGTGCCTAATTAGTTGACCACGACTGTATATACATGTTTTGTTATTACGAGGTAAATAAAAATGTATAGATTTCTACTGCAAAGGAATTAAACCTTAGCGCTCGGGAAAGCGCACGCAGCGAGCTCATACAAAAACCGTGCTTCTAGGAAACACGGTGTAAACAGCCCGGCGCGTGAGACAGAAGATGCGTAGTACAAAATGTATGGCAGTTTTAGGATAGATTCGTGCGCCGCACGCGACCGGAAATTGCCGAAAGAATACGAAACGAAACGAGTAGTTCACTCGCGTAGTCGCGTTACCCCGAGGCCTTGACCTACGCACGATGCACTTGTCATCAGTTTGTCACTTTTTGCGCGCGCTTGCGGGGGAGTAATTGTTTATTTAATAATTATCAAAAAAAGTAAACTAAAGATTAGAAAGAGTGATAATAATGAGTGTAAATTACAATATTGACTTTATTAAAGCCAACAGGACTTATGAAAACCCGGCCTATTCATAATATAAAACAGGAATGCAAAACAAAAAATAAATCGTTCACGAGAACGTTCAAAAGTTAAATGTATGTTAAACAGAAATGGTTATGTGGATGTGATAGACTAAATGCTTTTTTTTTCTTTCCCTGTGTTATTTTCGGCGGAGAAGCGATTTGGACGGAATATAAACAAAAAAAAATATTTGATCTTTTTAATAAAACAATGCAGTGCACCACTGGTTCTCTGAGGCACCAGCCGCCACTGGTGGGGCCTAGTGGAAGTTGGTGGAAGTTGCTGCAAGCTACTGCACACAAAGATGGCCTGTAAAGTGGTCAGGCGCGAACCTTGCTGACTATACATAACTTGACCTTGGTATCAACACCCTAACTAAAACTTGGCCTAAATTTTATCAGACAAATGGGAATTTAAGTTTACCTGTTTCTTCCAGAATTTCAAGTGTCCATCCTGACTCGCTGTGATTACAAAATCAGTTTTGGTGACGACAATGTGAGTGACGACATCTCTGTGCATGTAGCTTCGCTCATAGGTCTCCGAGGATGGAAGATTCTCTATGTACAAGGACTCGAACTCCAAAACTGGAAAATTTTATAAGAATTTAGGATAAGCTGAAACTTTTCATTAATTCTTAAACCATAAATTTAGTTTACGATATGATTGTTGTAGTTTGATTGTATTTTCCTTTAAGGTTGTGTTTTTAGCACACCTTTTCGCTTTTTGGGCTTCGTTGCAGAGGCGGCTTCTGAAGGCATAGGTCCAATCCATCCTTCACCTTCCTCAGTGTCTTCAGATTTTTCAGGGGTACCGGGGCGTTTACTCGAAGACATTTTCAAAAATTTTCTTCTGAATGTTCCTACAAATCTTGAAAATCAACGAATAATTACGGACACAAACATGATTCAAATAACCCCAAAATCTGTAATAAACAAAATAAATGGGTAATCGTACAAATCAAAAATACATAAATTCTTCATAACTTTCATACAAATTATAAGACTTTATTTTATAGTAGCATAATACATTTCGTTTTCTATGCGAAAACCTGGAAAGTTAGGAAGCTGTCAAAGCCGTCTTGAAAACTTAGCGTCTATTGGCTTTTTTAAAACTCCGTCTTTCGTTTAATTGGTTGATGCCGAAAGACGATTGGCTCTTCACTGAAAACCAAAGAGGATTAAAGTGCTGTTTCATTGAACACAAGTAAAATTTTCCGATGAAGATAGAAGAGTTTTTCACATTTTTTCGCGGTAAAAAAGCCTTTTTCATATAAATTTCGATATTTTTCCCTCTCTATTTATCTATTTTTAGACCAACAGGAAGATAACGGGATCAAAATCTGAATTTCAATTTTTACCACATGTCATATTGTCTATGCTCAAAAAATGTCTTTTACGAATTTGTAGTGATGGTGGCTGGCTTCCTTGCAAACTAAGCATCGTTTATTACCGCTAACTTCTTTAGTTTAATGATATTTCGATCAAAAAGTGATCGAATTAATAGTGATCTAAGTGCTTAAGAAGTTACACAACAAATCGGTAAGTGGGAAATGTAAATTCTCTTGTAAAACCGTTCACCGCCGGTTCGTACACACGTGGTTTGGGTATCGTACGCTGCGAGTTATTCGTTACTGTGTTTTCTCTTTATTATTCGTTGATTCGGCCACGAAAGCAGATTACATGTGGTAATTATGTAAATTCCTGCATGTTTTGCCTGTATCCCCCGTGCGAACAAGTTGTTTATTGAACGTGGTTCCTCCGACAACCAGTGGTTTGGCTGACATACATAGTAGACACAATCATTCAGTATAAAATACTACTCCGGGGATAGTTTACTGCTATTTGGAAAGATTTAGAGTTATCAGGAAATATTTCTCTGTTTACACGACTGCTCCCATGAATAGCCCTGATTTTTCCTCTATGTACCTACCTATTTACTTGTTATGTGTGACACATTTCTTTGTGTAGATCAGTCGGGTTCTCATGTGGATTATTGGCTTTTACACTCAAAAACAATATCATACAGTCTTACTTCTTGTTCTAATCATTGGTATTGCTTTTATTAGTCATTGTACAACCTAACCTAACATATGGAGAAAGCAACAACCATTACTTATTCATACTCTAATGTCACCGAAATGATAAATATTTAACCTTTACTGAATACTGTTATGTATATCTATTCCATAATATCTACTGTGGCAGTATCAATCAATATTAAAATATAAATTACTGTTTGAAATCCATATTGATGTTAACAAGAGCCGAGGTTAAGCAAACAGTATGATTGTGTGTAACCACAATCAAATAAATGTGCCTAAGTTAACCTATAAAATTCTCCTTAATCAGAGATTAGTTTATTAAAGCTGCATTTATGAGCTGCAGCAAAATGAGGCTCTGTTTGTAAAAAAAATTACACTGTTCTGTTCTCACATTAGAACTCAAAGTATGTTTGTACAATATGTTGTTAAATTTTGAACAAAATTTGAATTCCATTTATAAATTCAGTATAGTGACAAAGGTTCTAATGCTGTCCCTTTTACACATGTGAAGAAAAGGCAATTACCACATGTGAAACACAATTCTGCCCATGACCATCATTATCAAAACCTGACAATATTGTGATTTTTTAACACCACTCGTCAGTAATGCTCATATTAAAGTCCGTTTCTAGGGTAGCTGGAAAATCGGTTGAAGACCTGAAATATTATACTAGCATCAAAAGAAAACATGTATTTTGCCGTCAAAGGAGGCATCTACCTATGAACTTCGTATGTAGATGCCGCCTTCTTCCATATGAGGTTAGTATTGCTCTCCATACACTTTATTGCTTACGCTTCTTCGTTTGTTTCATAGTACAGGGTCTCCATATTCCATATTGATGTTCTCTGTACTATAGAATGTAGTAAGAAGTGTGGTCAATAAAGAAGTGTATGGAGAGCAATAGACATAGTTTTCTTTTGATGCGAATATAATACTGACTTCTTTCCACCTGACTATACACATCTCAAAAGTTTCATGCAGCAAAAACATTAACATTGTGTACACAGTTTCTTAGATGAGTGGGCAATTATACTTTCATAGAGGAATTCCTCTTGGTTGCATTTGAGTTAATGAGAACTTAATTGCTGGATTAGTTGTTAGGAATAAATATTTATTGCTACATACTGATTAAAAGTTACATGTTTTCACTTGGTATTTTTCTTAATTTTTTTTACTGCAATTCTTGTTCCCAATTGGACATTTAGTATAGCATGATAAGTATGCAATAAGCACAAATCACCCATAGATTTAATTTAACAGTTGTAAAGTATTTCTCAAACCTGAACCTAGACCTTAGCTTTACTTGTTACATTCCCAAGTACATATTTAATTGGATAAAAAGCTTGTTTCTATAAAAATAAAAAAAATTAATAACAATATCAAAAACTATAAAACCATTAAAAATTTTAGGTCTAACTTCAAACCACATTTCAGATACCTTGATATTTTTTTAAATTGGTGTATTTATGAATTAATTGAAGCACATTTTATGATTATTGTATGAATTACACTGTAATTGTCCACACAACCTAAAAATAAATCTATAGAATCAAATGGTCAGTAATATATATATTTTTTTCTTAATTTTGTATAAAGAGATAAATAATAAATAGGAAAAAAAGGAAATTAGCACAAGATATATTTCGGGCCCTACCAATTTTATTATAAAAAATTGTCACAGTAAATGTTAAATAAAAAAATAAAAATAAATATTTATCCTTTAATATTATTATTATTTTATCCCTACATGTAATACATGTACTACATGTACATGTACTTTATACTACATGTAATACATGTACTACATGTAGTATTTATTACATTATGTTGTTACTCTGAAACAAACTAAATTCTCAATTTTTGTGTGATGTGAGTTTTTTTAATCTGGTAGGTACCTGTCGGTTTCTGTGTAGATAGAAAATAAATGGGTTTTTATTTTATTACAACATTTCAAATGTCATTTCATAATATTCAAGGAGACTGCCTGATAAATATTAACTTGACATTAATATGGGCAATATTAAAACTTCTTAAAAATATTACATTCATCAGCCATTTTCATTTTGTTTACTACGATGAAGTAGGTTAATGAATAATCTTGTTATGTTCCACTAATAGTTTTAACAACTTTCATGGTCAGTTGGTCAGGTCTATTGCTCTAATTTTTATGGCACCACTTTTCTATAACAACCTTTTTAGAAAGTACAAAAATTACAAAGAATCAATTTTGATAAGGCTTATTTGTCACTAAAATTTACGTGATCCAAAAGAAATTTAAAAAGATATTCATTGAAATATGTATAGCAAAACATGCAACTGTAATCATTACCATGGCCATCTTGATGCAAAATATTTCGTTTGTTTTTAGACCCTGTTTATTCTGTCTTAATTAGGCCAATATATTTTAGTCCTTAATACTTTTATTTTAGATTTTCTATCAGTAATATTAGTGATTCTAAAGATGAAAATCTAGCAGTCCTTACATCTCATTCTTTGTAAAATAAAACTTAGTACACAAGTTGCTTTTTGACAAATTAATTCAGGTAGGAGATACATATTTTACTACAATCACTTAGGTATCTAATCTTTTAGTCAGAAGTTATTGATTTTTTAGAAGTAGGACAGTCTATTAGGACAGCCAGTGGACAAATAGCGACGTAGTAGCACATCTATTACTATAGGTATGTGACGTCACAGCCATGATCTTCAATCATTTATCAGCAGGACAATGTCAGGGTCATTGAGACTGCACTCTGCGGTGGATGTAGTTTACTTGGCGAGAATGTGGCTGCGCATTGCGTTATCTTCCATTTTTATGGCTTGACTTGTAATAAACAATTTTGCTTTATCCATCTTGTTTGTGTAGTATTGAATTTAGTGCAGAATACCACACTGCCACTTCATAAATTTACTTCATATTATTTTAACATAGCAGATTGATATCCAAATCATTACAATGTTTTTAAACTAACGCACACTTACTTTCATACTTCTGTCTAACATTCCCTTGCAAACATTAATCACATTATTGATTCCATACTTTCTATCAATCACAACTTTCTTAGATAGGATCAGCTTTCAAGGTCAATCACCGTTTTCTTATATAGGGTCAGCATTTGGCGTCGTGTCCCTTCACTGTTGTTTGGGGGCTACTCCAGAGTATCCACATTCTTCTCGGACTTATCAGCTATGTTTAGACTGCTTATCCTCAGCCGGTCCCTATTTCCTCCACTATTTATCAATCTCTTGTTTAATTCTTCAAATAGTTCAAGTTCTCATGGGTGGTGTATTTTATAGCTATTAATCAACAGAAGCAGCTGTTTTATTATCACATGACTCATTAATTATTCTTATTTTATACATACGCACTTATAAGTCAACATCAATACATACGACTCCAATCAGGGGCCTTATTGTCTAACAATCACATGATTTTTGGCCAATCACAATGCTTTCATAGGCTATAGCTACGGATATAGTTGGTAAATAAGAGGCTGATCGTCTTGTCACTATCTGGCACTCAGACCTTGAAATACCGTTATTATGACGTTACTTTTAGACAAATTCACATGAAATAATCTATATCTGCAGTATCTCTTTTTAATACATTAATTTAACGAAAGGAATAAATCAAAATGCTATAAAGTTGTAAAGGTCTGTAAGCACTTCACATATTTATCTCCAAATCCGCCCCCCTACCAGAGCGAGGCATCCTTTTAGGCCTTTCCAAGATTTCGCTACTCTTGGCGGTCGTCTTGGACGAAAGAAGAAGAAAGACGAGTGTATGTTTTTGTCATATTAATTTAGTTGTCCTTTGTCAACAGCGATGAGTTCAAGCGTATGCTACAAATGTAACCGCACCGGGCACTTTGCCCGCGAGTGCACCACCGGCGGCGGAGGCGGCGGTGGCGGCGGCAGCGGCGGCCGCGACGCGGGCTTCAGCCGTCAGCGCGAGAAGTGCTTCAAGTGCAACCGCACTGGACATTTCGCGCGCGACTGCAAGGAGGAGGCTGACCGTTGCTACAGGTATACCGCACTTGGTATAACGCCCTCGTGAGCGTTCAGTATATGCCTTACAAGCTGGTTAGATCAAATAGTTACAAAAACATTGTGGTAGAAAAATAACAGTTGGCGCAAGGATTTTTCTCAAAACCTTGTTTTTAAATTTGTTTGTAATTGATCTCTTCTAGTGTGTTATGCACACTTACAAAGCGATGGATTTCACAACAAAAATATAACCTTGGCTTAGGCTGATATAGAATACGAACATTGTGTCCTTCTGCAAGCATGTGTGACTTTCGAACCCACTCCGTGGACACAATTGTCTCGGCATGCCCTCCTTGTCTCACAACAGAAAGATTGGATAAACAGAAATATCTGTCTTGTTCAACCTTGCAAAAGACGCAGCTGAATTGATGAAGACAATCTTCAATAATAATGCAAACGACTTGACAACCATTGTATACTATACAATTTTAACAATAAAATTGTCATACATCATATGTTTTGCTATCAGAGTAATAAAAGTTATGGTTGTAATCAATCTGATGCTGAATATTTCAAGTTTTTAATAGGTATCGGCTCTAATAAACCACATACAATGTATGTCGCAGAACAGGGCTCGATAAGATAATGTAACAAATGTATATGAAACCATTCAAGCTATGTGCTTTAAGTTCGCTGCCATTATCCTCCGTGCACATTCTTTCTCGTGTCTATAATGCCCTTGCGGCATCGTTTTTGTTTATTCAACGTGCCAAAGAAGCCTGGCGAGCATTGTAACTGCCTGCTACAAGTCTGAATGCGTAATTAAAACTATAGATTTGAGAGTGTGTACACCTGCCGATGTATAAATAGCGCACACCTTGCGAAGAGCACGTTCGTTTCGTGTGCAGTAGTTGTGAACTAGTCTCTATAACGTTCCAGGTGTAACGGCACGGGGCACATAGCGCGCGAGTGCGCACAGTCGCCAGACGAGCCGTCCTGCTACAACTGCAACAAGACGGGGCACATCGCACGGAACTGCCCCGAGGGCGGGCGCGAGTCCTCCGGCCAGACCTGCTACAACTGCAACAAGGCCGGCCACATCTCCCGCAACTGCCCCGACGGCACCAAGACGTGCTACGTGTGCGGCAAGCCGGGGCACATCTCGCGCGACTGCGACGAGGCGGAACGCAACTAGCCCCGCCCGCTATATATAACTATTGTATATTATGGACCTAAAGCCACGCACGGACTATAAGCAAAGGAGGCGCGAGGCGTGTCCCGAGCCCCCGACTGCATGAAATTCACGGATAAAATTATAAATCAATCAAATAGCAACGGTATTTTTGTGACAGACTGACTGATGGAGTATGATTTAATGTTGACTTGTATATAGGTCTCTCCTGTAGGCGCAGGCGTTTCCGATAGAGTAATGTTTGTTCTCGCGGTGATGACGTTATTGTGTTTGTAAATCATTTAATAATCGTGATGGGAACTATTGAAGAAGTAGCGTTACAGTTTTTAGCATTACAGAGTATATATTTAATATATTTTGTACAGATTTTTTTGTCAAAAGATAAATTGGATGCTGGCGGTATATGATGCGTTTTCAGTGAAGATTGGAGGCCCGGGAGCAACCTGAACCCTTTATGGACATGTTATCTTTGTATCTACCTACGTACGTTCGTGACCGCACCGGTCTTTACTATTCAATTTATATATTTTGATCAGTTCCTTTGTTTATAAGAGTCCTGCTTACTTACTATACCTGTGGAGAATTCAGTGGTTAATTAGAATTTCATAATCAGAATATTTTTTATTTTGTTACCCCTGTGAAAATGACCTTTACATTGCACATTTGTGTAACAAAATATCAATACTTGAGTTAAAAAACAAACTGCCGTATATATGTTTGTAGTACATTTTCAACCTTAATTGTCTGCCACATGGAGAGCGCATTTATTTTGTTACATGAACCCTTTGAACTACATCCTGAATTACTAATCATACCAAGACTTCCTGTACCTAAAAGAAGTAATACGAATCTATTTCTCCTGTTGAAAGATAATCTCTACCACTGAATCATAGTAAAAACAGACTAGTAAGCTATCTTCACAGAGATGTCGACCGCGCGGCTTATATGTGTGCGAGCCTGCACGTACGAACCACAGCACGCACACAACGACAATATCTCAGGCGGTGTGACTAGGGTCGGCTGCGCTCCGCAGTCGCGCTTACGTACGCCGCGCTACAAAACAGATAGGTATTTTGTGGCCACGCGTCGTTCGTCGCATCGCCGCAAAATAAATTAACAGCCCTGCAGCAGTAGGCATTTAAGCCTCGCACAGCGCGGGAGTTGTTCTACTATTCTGTTTTTACTATGACTGAATTCAGTCTGTCCCCTAGGTCAAGGGTTCCCAAACAATGAACCAATAAGAAATGGCTAGTGCTGGCATATAAAAAGGCAACATTTAACGCTCGCAGCTACTCGAGTCTTAGCGTCATTTGTGCTCATAAAGACCTTACTTCCCCTCTCACCTCGTCTCTACCTAGGGGACAAACTTGAGTTCAACAGTAGAAGTATTATAGACCCGCGGTATGAGGGGAGCGTCGGGAGACGCGGAGTTGGAAGCGGCCCTGCCCCACGCTCGCAGCACCTCACCCCGCTCGACTCTAAGCTCCGCGCCGCCCAACACTCCCCGCGTCATTTACTATCATTGACTTTGATAATCAATGTTTACTATAAAGAATTTTGTTTTTTCTCTGCATTATCAAAATGAGAGAATCAGATACCTGGATAGACGTTTTCACAACACTACAGAAGTGCCCAGTGTTTACCCGTGGTCCCGATGGGTGGACCCATTACCGGGTCCACGGGTCATTTTTATTACCCATGGTTCCATAGTGCCATATGGATATGGAACTTCTTTCAAAGTTTATAAGGTGGTGGTTTTGTTTGCGTCGTCCATTATGTAAGTCCATCTGCAGGAGACCTAACATGGTGCCAAACACCATTTTCAAACACGGTTTGACAGTAAATTCCATATAAATATACTGTCAAATGGTGTTCAAGTGGCCATGGTGTCAACCCTGCTGATAAAGATTTGGAAACGATATGGGATCATCGCTGAATAAAACCGAAGGCGGTCGCAGAAATATAGGTAAGGAACACTGACCTCTATCAATTATTAGTATTACCAAAGAGGTCAGTTGTAAGGATAAGACTGGTAAACTACACGAGTCCAGCCAGTTCCATTTCGGCGAAGAAGAGGAGTTCAATCGCCGCGTTTACACTGGTTCCGTTTTGCGTGATAAATGGGACAAACCATTAAATTAAGGCGAGGCGTGATAACTTTTAATTTCAAATCGGCGCCTTAGGGGAGTGGAGTGAGGGGGACTTACTCCATACAAATATGCGCTCACGAACTAGCTTATGCCGTAAGGTCGTATGCGGCAAAACAGTATTTTTCATTTAAAATTAAAACTATATGTAACTTAATAAATCCAATCGGTCATATTGAAGTGTATTTGTAGACTAATTTAAATAGAAAACTTAGAGGCTTCATTCGCTGAATTCGCTCCTGTTTGTCAGTAAAATAGAAATCTCTGTTTTAAGAGGTTTTCCAAATATTTTTTTCTCTGCTATGAAAATTAATCAATCAACTAAATCTTCGGGCAAAATGATATGTTAAATCTAGTGTATAAATAGGTAATAACATATGTTTTTTTAGTGCTGAGAAAATTTCGTGGCGTCGTCGTCGCGTCGCCTTAATCCCACTTTTTGGACGAGGACGGGACGGGTCACGGGTCGGCTCAGGGCCGAGTTCAGTTAGATCTTTGGGCGACGCCCACCTATTACTGACAGCGCGTTCCGATTCAAAACATAATCGATTACATCCCGTCTATCAGCATTCCGAGTCAACGTTAGCCGGATAAGGCCGCCATGTTGTGCTATCATCGCCCATGCTTCTGAGCGTAAGCACTGTGAGTGACAGCCGGCCGGTGGCAATTTCAAAAATAGGTTATTCGTAGTTTATGAGTTTAACATTAAACGTTGAATCAGAGATTTTAGTTCGCTTCTTGGACCTAAGTTTATAGTACCAAATAATTACGAGCCCAGAAAGAACAAACCAACACGTAATGATTGCTCTCAATGAGGCGCAAATAACTCTTGCAAAACACGTAGGTAAAGTATACCCTTTGTTGGTAGTCACGTAACGTTATCAAATTTCTTAAAATTGTGGTTAAGGTAAATTTTTATGTCACTGATAAGTGTCATCATCCACGTCGTGTTTAAAAGAGTTCCGAATGGATCATAAGTTTAAGCACTGATGGACGCTATTTCCCATTCGGAATGGCTTCATGGGCGTGAGTAGTTTTAGCACTGCTATCCTCATTCGGAACGCTGTATGAGTAGGATAGCGGGTGATCAAAACTGAACGGCCAGCCCTGCCCGGGTAGCATGGATGAAACTGATTGAGATATTTTGTCTTTCTACGAAGAGTGTGAGGAATGGAAAGCACTTGACTCTAACAAAAATTATTTATTTATTTATTTATTGGAACAAGGAGTAAAAACAGAAAAAGATACATATTTTATAAGATAGAACTGATACAGGTAATTAAATAAATATATCAGTTTCCTTAACATACTCACTAATACATTAATATTTTTTAGATAGACGCAAACATGAGATACATATGAATATAACTAATAGTTTACTACAAATAACATACAACAATCTGAAATGTACACAGCCTAAACATTAAACGTAAAACTAACATGCACATGCACACAACTTGGGTTAGTAAAATAGTAAAAGTTACAGTTTTTTAGGCACTACTGTTAAAGAGCGCTTTCTTCAACTCGGTTCTGTATCGATTGTATGAAAAATTGAATAAGTCTGTATCAATAAGTCTCTCATTAAATAATTTACACATTCTATATATTGGAGCCCTACTACCGGCGTTTGTTCGGACTCTGCGCAGAAAAAATGTATGCTTCGGTCTAGTACTACGACAGGGTAATGTTGGCACACGGAAATCAATAGAATTTAGAAGGTCTGTGAAGTTGTACATCCCGATGCAAATGTTCCGGAGGATAATTGCAGCACAGAATTGTCGTCGAGCGGTAAGGGAAGGACAGTTATATTTCTTTGAAAGTTTGAGATATGGCAATTTAGGCTGTCTCATGCGGATGTTTAGTGCTCTCAGAAAACGCTTTTGAAT
This sequence comes from Ypsolopha scabrella, assembly GCA_910592155.1. Taxonomy (NCBI): domain Eukaryota; kingdom Metazoa; phylum Arthropoda; class Insecta; order Lepidoptera; family Ypsolophidae; genus Ypsolopha; species Ypsolopha scabrella. The sequence continues at coordinate 4,489,015 of OU342978.1, forward strand.
CATTTCTACTTTTTTCTCATAAGTCTTATGAAAAGGATTCCAGATAACTGAAGCGTATTCCAAATAAGGTCGAACAAGGGTCTGATAAAGGGTGATGTAAGTCGACGCCTGCTTGAAGCATTTCGATGTTCTCAAGATGAAGCCCAGCATACGGTATGCTTTGTTTACTACGGACTCTACATGTAAATCAAATAATAACTTTCTGTCAAATATGACTCCTAAATCCTTGATATCAAAAACACGTTCTAATTCGTGGTTGCCTATCATATACACGAATGTATGTACATTGATGTTCTTAGAAAATGTAATAGTTTTGCATTTATTTTCTGCTAAATGTAATTTGTTGTTAGTGCAGTATGTAGACAGTCTGCTCAGGTCATCCTGAAGTTTCTCACAATCGTCAATGGAGTTAATCTTTTTGTAAATTTTGAGATCGTCAGCATACATAAAGATTTCTGAGTTAGCACTTTAAAGCTTAATATTTCGCCAACGGATCTCTAAATCGAAAAATGGTTTTCACACACCCACAATGTTTTTGAACGACCTATCCAACGATATCCCACACTATTGGATAGACGAGAAAAAATAACTCATCCCCAATTTACGTTTACGTAGGTACGTACCTACAGATTTTTTTTCTCTATTTGATCTTATTACTGCCGGCGCGGCGTGATTATTAAGCTCAGATGAATCTTCATCTGAGATGTTAAGCATACCCAACTCATGCCAAATTACAGCTTTCTTTCTAGTACTAGTAGTCCGTGAGCTAAGCCACGGACATGGCGAAACTATAAGGGTTCCTTTTCTGACTACGGAACCCTAAAAATATATGATAGGAAAATACGACATACTTAGTCAATAATAAAAAGCTTAGTTTTTTCTTAAATCGAAAGTTTTATATGAATCACGATTACGAAAGATTCTCTCTCTTTCCGAATGATTCTTTCACCATTTTAGAGACCTATAAAATTTATAATTTCTTACGATATACATATTTCTGTACTGGATATTGGAAGCACGAAGAACACATTTTTCTTTCTCTCCGTTCCGAATGAGGATAGCAGTGCTTAAACTACTCATGCCCATCAAGTCATTCCGAATGAGAAATGGCGTCCATCACCTTTTAAACTTATGATCCATTCGGAACTCTTAGGCTGAGATTGAATGCATTTTGAGTCCGAACTCAATCTTACAAAAGTCAAAAAGCGACGTGATCTCATACTAGAGTGACGTTTGTAAGATTGAGTTCGGACTCAAAATTCACTCTGAATCTCAGCCTTAGACACGACGTGGATGAGATGACACTTGTCATGCATGACAGAAAAATTAACAATAACCACAATTTTAAGAAATTTTATAACGTTACGTGAATACCAACAAAGGACTTTACCTACGTGTTGTATGTACTTTGCGCCTCATTGAGAGCAATCATTTCGTCTTGGTTTGTTCTTTCGTCAAAAATCCTTTTTTCTGGGCTCGTAATTATTGTATTTGGTACTATAAACTTAGGTCCAAGAAGCGCACTAAAATCTTTGATTCATCGTTTAATATTAAAATAATAGTTGATAAAAGGTACAAACCACCATAATTGGTAAGTTCCAGGTATTCTCATTGAAGCACTAGGGCCGATTTTAGGGTTTATGAAAAAAAACATAATTTAGCAACGGTGTCGATTATATAAAAAATAAGTTTGTACTAATTAGGAACTAATTAAGACGCACCTTGGTAAAAAAAATTGTCGTTGTATGTCATGCCGTTTAAGAGATACAGCAATTGGCTAAACGTTACCCCAGCGGCATCTTGAATATCTCTGAAACCTCTGGACGCACTAATTTTGTTTTTAGGCCACAATTGGGCACTAATTATATCTACTTAAGTAGCTAGTTTTTATTTCGCTACGACTACAGGAAAAAAAAAACATGCCGCTGGGTTAACGTTACTCCAGCGGGATCTGTTTTTCGTGAATATCTTTGGATCGCCTGGAAGCACTATTTTTTTTATTTTGGGCACAATTACACGAGATGACGCTCTGATTATCTGTCAAGCTGAAATCCTGATAAGCGCCAACATGCCGCTGGCATAACGCACTCGTTAGAAAGGGACTAACGAGTGCCAACACCCATCTCGCTCGGCTCGTTTTTCGTATCGTAATGCACAGTCTTGTTCTCTATACAATGTCTTTGCTTTTGATAGATCACTCAATGTGCTTACGTTCAAAAGCATGGGCAATAATAGCACAACGTGTCGGCCGTAATGATGTAATTCATGACTTCATAACAACCATTTTAGGGCTATCGTTATCGGGCTAACATTGACTCGGAATGACGACAGACGCGATGTAATCGATTATGTTTTGACTCGGAACGCGCTTTTGCAGTAGGTTCTTCGAAATATTGTAAATTGAGATGTCAACTCTATCGATATATTTTTTCGATAAGTTACGGTTAAACACAGCTGTATTAAATGCTTATATCACACATTGGTAAGTTTCTATGGTATAATGCTATCAAATTAAAAAAAGCAAAAGCTTTATGTTTGTTCACACGAGAATGAGTATTCGCAATTTGGTAGAATGTACGAATTTGGCAGTTGATCGTTTATGTGTGGAGACGTCATAACGGGCGTGGTATGCGGTGCGGTTGCGCGACCCGAGTTTATTTTTCCGTAATGAAGTGAGTAATGGGACGAAAAAACTTATTTTTCAAACGATTTTCAATAAATTATTTCATAAACTAACGGTTCTCTATTGTTTGCCCTCGTGCAGCCGTGAAGTTTATGTTCAAATGATTCGATATTATTTATGTTGAATTCGGCGCCAGGCGTTTCCATGGGCGTTAACTTGGTATGCAATTCTTTTGTTATTATTAAATTAAAATTGAGGTTAATGATGGCTTACACCCTTTCTGGGGCAGCTTTAAGCCTTGTTTATGCAAATCTATTGATTTTGTTGGGATTTGTGTTTATTTGTCAACTTTTTCTGTATTGTTTACGTTTCACTAGTTCCACCTCGAGAGTCCATTCTTGGTCCAGTAGGCTTAATCTCAGTCTGTCGAATTAGCCTTCTCGATCGTAAAAACCCATTTTATCAGTCGAACTCCATAAATTTTAGATAGAGTTTTAGAAATCTCGCTTCGACTGTTTCGCCGGAATTGCCCCCCAGTATACGGTTATAATTTGCTTTACTCCTATTAACATTGTCAAAACATCACTAAGCCATGTATTAACATTGTCAAAACATCACTAAGCCATGTTCTGATACACGTTTGTCTAAATTCCTTCAACTTCTATTTGTATATCTGTTGCAGATCTATAAAAAGGCTAAACTATGAATCTCATATTTATATACACAATCTCCATAACAGTATTACTAAGTACTGCTCAAGACTACACAAATCTACCTGGCGCTGATGTGAATCCTACAAACGATTATAACCCTAACAGTCCAAATTATGACCCAAACAACCCGAGGTATGACAACCCATATGATCCAAGCAGAAGGTCCAGGCCTGAGGTAAACAGAGACCTTAATCAGTATGACCCTACAAGAAATCAATATGATCCTACAAGGAATCAGTATGATCCCACAAGAAATCAATATGATCCTACAAGGAATCAGTATGATCCTACAAGAAATCAGTATGATCCTACACGGAATGAATATGACCCAACAAGGGACCAATATGATCCAACGAGGAACCAATATGACCCTACAAGGAATCAATATGATCCTACAAGAAATCAGTATGACTCACCAACAATCTATGATCCTACACAGAAACAGTATAATCCATATGAAACAAACAAGAATGACCTGTTTAACGCGGGTGCTACACCAAAACCATCATATGGTGCTGAGAGGCCTCCAGGCGGTGATTATGACAGCCTCATCATTAATGAAGCGTAAGTACATTGATAATCATTTGAACCATGGGCATATCTATCTTCTGTATTTTATTTATTTTATTTTATCCAAATGACAGTAACTAATCATAAACAAAGCATTCACACAACCACAGATAATATAATAGACATAGCTTTCTTCTATTTTTTGTATAGTGACTTGTTTTTATGTCTAATGAACAAATATAATTAATCAACTTCCTTGTCTTTGTTTTATATGTAGGATATACTTAATAAAAATAATTGAGTGTGAGGTATATTCCAGGCCCTCTCCTGGGTCCAGCATCAGTCACAGTGACTAAATAAATAAAGATACATTGCCCCCATAGTGAAAGTTTTCATTAACAAAAACAAAATAGCTTCAATAACATTAAATAAAATTAAATCTAACATCTAAAATAATTACAATCTAAAACCTAAAAATCTTAGCTAGGTATACCTAACATGAAATGAAATGAATACTTTATTTTTGCAATGTTGGTACATAAATACACTTATCGCACGTTAGAATATATTAAATAAGCAAAATGGTTAAATTTAAAAGAGGAAAATACAATATATTATATTAGGATTTGGGTAGGTATATATACTTAATAAGTTAATACACGTACATAAACTACATTAAAGGTATATTTATTTCGATAAATATATTCGATTAGTCTTGCTAAGAAGAAGGGCAAGAAACTAAGCAAGATCATGTCTTTTTTTCGATCATCAACAAAAATTTAACTTTTTCCCTAAATTCCCACCATCAATGTCCTCCGAAATATCAACCAGTTGTGAACATATTTCCTTGTAAAAGTTGTTTGTATAGAGGTGTAAAATCACTAGTTATCTTTTCTAAAACCACTTATATTCATGGAATTGAAATCATGCACTGACAGCTATTGAGTGATAGTAATATAACATAAATAAACAATTGAATTCACCTAGAGATGTTTATAACATAATCAATCAACTTGTTAATAATACAGTTGAACCTCTCAAACAGTAACTACTTGGTCTGATTCAAACAATACATACTCGTACTTATACTCAGCAGTGTCTGCCTAATTAGTAATTGTTGTTAAAATACATTAAATGGCACATAATGTACAGAAAATTAGTTTTTGAGACATAATGGACCCTGTATCAAAAATTGTCTAAAACTGACAACTTTGATGGCCCTTCTCCATCTAGACAACGACCATAGTCCATTCTCGAAAAATCTCTGACACCCAGAGGCCATCTAAACCGCCCCAGGCATTTCAGTACCACCCGTAGCGTAGAAATGTAAAGTTGTATCAAAATTGGCGTTATGTTTGGTTGGACCCGTTAAAAGTATTCATTATATTCTATTCAAATTCTTTATTGCACACACAAAATTAATAATTACATTGAATCTTACAGTCTATGCAGATAGGTGAGCTTATCTCTTACAGAGATTTCTACCAGCAAACCCTTGGTGATAAAAGCAATTAACGTATTATGGTATGAGAATCACAAATGATATGTTAAAAAGTATGTTATTTCTGAGTTAGACTTAGACCATTTAACACGGAACCTTGTAAAGCGCGACTCTTAGTACTGAAATAATTCTGCCGTTTTCCGCGGGAGGAGAGGTAAACACGCACAGCACACATTTACTCATTCACGCACACTCCTGCGAAAAATTGATATGTCACACTAAATCAAAAGCTGCTACACAGACACAAAACGCGCACACAAGCAAACTTACATGAACAATTGTTCATGTACTTCGGCAGAGGGGAATGCGTGCCCTTGCCTAGTCCCGTGTTAAATGGTCTAAGGAGTTAGGCGTTTTTATTTTTCTGAAACACGTGCATAAGTTAGATTGCGCTCTCTACCGCCGTCGCGTCGGCTGTGGGAGCAGACTAGCCGCCCCTAGTATCGGCCTAGGGCCTTATGAGGTATGGCGAGGGTTCGTTAATATGAACTCATACTGAAGTCAGTAATAGCTCTATCTTTATTCACATTGATATCTTATATTTATACATACGTGACGCACACGAAGTGACCTGGTTACACACATAGTTGAGTAAGTGTGTGGGCAGTATACTAGACTTATGAGAAGTGCGACTCTGCTGACCCCCCTCGGTGATTCACGTTGTTGGTTTGATTACAGAACGTACTTCATAGTGGCATCGCGCATGGTGCGGCCCGGCCAGATATACAAGATATCGGCGAACATCCTGCGCGCGCGGCTGCAGATGACGATCAGAGCCTCCATTTCCTGCAACGGAGTGGAGCTGACCGACGTCAGTGCCCGCGTGAAGGAGGGCGTGCCTGAGATATTGAATATGAGGGTATGTCTCACATACTTTAGTTATGTAATCTATGCTATAGTATAGTAGTAAAAAAGCCGTGTCTATACATTTAATATTTTCGCGAAATTTTAAATGAAATGGGTTGTATTATAAGTATTATACTGAGCCCAAAACAACAATCTTTAGAATTTTTGTGTGTCTGTCTGTATGTATGTACATAATGTTCCGTTTTAACTCGAGAACCACTGGCCGGATTTAGATACGTTTTTTTTATTATTGTAGGGACCTAAACACAAAAGGATGTTCATAAAATAACGCCCAAGCCGAAACGGGGAAAATATTGAATAAACGCGGGTGAAACTGCGGGCAAAGGCTAGTCAAACACTAAACAAGACTACAACGTAATGCGTTCTCTGAATGCGGGTCTAATAATCTCATAATTCCAAAAATGTGTTCAAAAAATCCAGTTCATACAGTCCGCGTATTGTAAAAAGAATACGTCTGAAGTTAGGCAATGAACATGCGCACAACACGATTATCGGTCTCTTTGGCGGTAAGGAGTAGAGCGTGCGACGGGGGAACCAGGGGAAATCCCCAAACATCTCCGCCGCACGGCCCCGCCGCTAAGCTATTGGCTGTTCGTTTCCCGCGCATTTCGCTATTGGCTCGTCAGTCGACGTTTGTTTGCTGTGCTGCGTCCAAGTGTCCATTTTGCTCTCAAAGTACAGTCGCATTCAAAAGTATATTGATTTTGAACGTGATGGTTTTACACAGAAAAGAAAGAAAGATGATTTACGATGTATGGTGTTATATGAAGAAGGACGATAGAAACAAAAGTTTAACACAGTGCATAAAACAAACCGCCGAGGCAACGAAGACTTCCGTATCTACTGTTATGCGGATAATAAAAGATACGAAAGATTCAGAGTTTCTCACCGTATTTCGGATTCCTGGTAAGAACAAACGAATAAAACAGAAACCGATAACAGATATCGATGATTTTGACAAGGGTGTTATTAAAAGGATCATGCACAATTTTCATGTAACCGAGAAAGAATTGCCTACTATAAATAAGTTAAGAATAAAATTACGGAATGATATCAACTTTCAAGGTTGTGATGCCAGTCTTAGAAAAATTATAAATGATTTGGAGTTTAAATGGAAAACAATAGAAATTGATAGTTGATTGAACAATCTCAAATCAGATTTAAAAGAATCGAATACCTCCAAAGAATAAAAAATACAAAGAAGAAGGAAGACCCATCGTGTATACTGACGAATCATATGTAGACAGCTCTCATTCGTCTCATCATAGTTGGTCTGACGGTTCTAATAAAGGCGTCAAAAAACCAATTTCTAAAGGTAGCCGTTTGGTTATAGTGCACGCTCGTGGTGAAATGGGATTCATCTCGAATGCTTTACTCACATTTAAAGTTGGCACAAAAAGCGGTGATTTTCATGACAACATGAACTACGGGAATTATGAGCGATGGCTAAAAACAAAGTTAATACCCAATTTACCAGCCAAGTCAGTTCTCATTATTGATAATGCGTCATATCATAATAAGCAACTTGACGCTGCGCCGATATCTAGTTAGAAAAAAGCAGATATGCAAAGCTGGCTAACTGAAAAAGGGATTTCATTTAACGAAACAATGCTGAAGCCTGAATTATATAACTTAATCAAAAGACATAAAGATCAGTTTAAAAGATTTAAAATTGACAATATATTAGCCGAAAAGGGCCATACTGCGCTCCGTTTGCCCCCTTACCACCCTGACCTCAATCCCATAGAAATGGCTTGGTCGCAAGTCAAAGGATACGCGGCCAAAAAGAATGCTAGTTGGAATTTTAACCGCGTGTCAGAGCTTGTGAATGAAAAAGTGAATTTAATGGGAGAAAAAGAATTGGAACCATTGTGTAGGAAAGTGATAGATATAGAAGAACAGTACAGAAAGAATTATCACATTGTAGACACAATGGCAGAAATGTTTGTCAATCGTGTTGACGAAGATGACTCAGAAGATGACTTGGATGAAAACTCAAGTGATGAACAAAATAATGATGAAGACGTAGCCACCACTAGCACCAACAATGCATTCACGTTTGGCTTCCACGTAGCTCACGGCGATCTAATGGAGGGTGTGTCACGCTTATCTGATTTTGATTAAGTTTTTGTTAAATTATGTTATTCAGTTTTAAATAAAAATTGTATAGCGAAATAGGTTTTTTTTCTAGACTGTAGTTTCCTACACATTATGTACCTACTCGTACTTACCACATTAGGTTGAATAATTATGCAATATCACCAGTCAGCTTGTAGTGTCCGCAAGCACTTTTATGCGCGACTGTATGTATACATGCGTAAACTCATCCCCGGCTAGCTTCAGACGTATTCTTTTTACAATACGCGGCCTGTACTTCACACAAATCAAGAGTTCACTCAAAAAAGGTTGTCTGTATCTTTTCCAGTTCCTGCTATAATTGTGCAAATACCGGGGGGAGTGGTTATAGGCAGTTGCGTAATTACAGTCGTTCGTCCGTAGGGGCCGTTCAAGTATTACGTAAGCACTATGGGGGGGGGGGGGTCTTCGTTTTGCTTATTTTCGATGACATGGGGGGTAGGGGAGTCTAGATGATGATTACGTCATCGGTATATACTCTATGTTGAATACTGTATCAGTAAAATCTAATCTCTATCCTAAATCTATTTTCTTATTTTTAAAATTATAATTGAAACATGTTTACGTAAGCATGGGGGGAGGGGGTAAGAGCTTTGCTTACTTTTGCTGACAAGGGGGATGGGGGGGTAAATAATTGTAATAAATCTGCTTACATAATACTTGAACGGCCCCTTACCGAGTTCCGTAGATTTTTGCGGAAATCCCTGGAAAGACCGATTAACGCCTCGCCTGCTGTCACTCTCCCAGTTTCTAGGCGAGCGTTCTATTGGCGCTTTAGCTTGAGACCACAGTACGTAAAAAAAACCGGACAAGTGCGAGTCTGACTCGCCCACCGAGGGCTCCGTTAAAGACTATATTTTTTATGATTTAGTTACAAATGTATAGTGTTCAGATTTTTCCCTACTGTACTTGTAGTATAAGACGGTATTACTTGCCAAATTTCATAGTTCTAGGTCAACGGAAAATACCGTATAAATTTTGATTCCCTTAGGAGTCTCGAAATATACGTTTTTTGCGACATAAGCGGCCGTATTTTTTTGACGTTAACTTAGAAGTTTGATTTTTTCACAGCTTCAAGGGACTGTAGACCTAAGTACTTATATGGTTTTAATTTCAACTCGTTACCTCCAACAGTTCCCGAGATAAGGGGTCTTGACTTGACGGACAGACGGACAACAAAGGGATCCTATAAGGTCTCCGTTTTTTTCTCTTGAGTTACGGATCCCTTAAAATTGACTGAAATAGTAATTAATCTCTGAAATGCTATGATGACAATAAAGAAAACCGCATCCAAATCCGTTGATTGGTTCTCGAGTTAAACGGAACATACATACAGACAAAATTTCAAAAAATTGTAGTTTTGGCTTGTTCAGTACAACTCATTTAAAATTAAAAAAAGCCTAGCCGAACAGAAGCTTTGATATTATGGCTTTCTATTATAAATGATGTCACCAAAGTTAACTCTTGATTCTAACCACAGGCCCAGTTTATAATTGTTGACCTCCCCCCGTACAGGTCCCGGCGACCACAGTACCAGGGGACTATAAGTTGCGAGTGGAAGGGCTCTACCTGGACGACCCGTTCGGCGGGAAGGCGTTCATCAACGAGACTCAGCTCACGTTCTCGCGCCGGTTCATGACGATATTCATACAGATGGACAAGCCGGTCTACATGCAGGGCCAAACTGGTGAGTAGAGGTTCGGCGACGACACTACCAGGCGGGTATAAGCTGGAAGGAACAACTTTTATTGCAAATGTTTTGCATTTGACATCATAGTCAGTTTTTTTACGCCACTGTTTGTGGCTCAAGGTGCATGCGTACCCTAAATTAGCACCTCGATGTGTGTCAGTACAAAAATCGACGGAAACTACATTGAAATATCATTATACCATATAAAGCGGCTGTTACGACGCGACGGTCGCTGCGTCTCCGGTTAGCGCTAAATAGGAGAAAGTAATACTTCTCACATGGACGCGACGGACGGACTTAACAATAGTTTCGTAGATCTATAAATCGCCGCCTCAGAAATAAGATGGCATAACTCAAAATCTATGTTTTTTGGGAAATGGCAATTTATGTTTCAACAGCTCTGGTACTTCGTCTTCTATTAAATGTTATTACCAATATTTTTAAGGCAACCCTAAAATCTGCACGGCTAATTATAATGTACATCTTTTTTTAAATACATTTTGGTATAAATGTACATGGATATTGTTTAATAAAATAAAATGACAAAGATTTTAAAAATCAAGTCCCATCTTATACTACTTTAGTTTGATACAATTTGTCAAAGAAAGGCAGAAATCAAGTAAATTCAGCAAAAAATCACACAAAGTTAACAATAAAATTAACTAATAAACATTAAACATGAAATATGAGTAAAAAAAGTTCTCTATGGAAATTTTAAATTCCTTATATTTCGTCTTTAAATCAATGTCCTTTCAAAATATATATTTGGGAACCTAGATATTCTGTAATCCAAAAGGAATAAACACACTAATGAGTTATAAATGGTTTTGGTATTTCATTTGTATGACCTACGCACGCCTCGCCGCGCCGGCCTCTTAATAACAACGCCTCACAAAAGAGTGAATGTGTAATGTCTATGTGTAGTTCGATTCCGGGCCATCCCCATCAACACGGAGCTGAAGGCGTTCGGGCGCTCCATCGACGTGTTCATTCTCGACCCCAACCGCAGGATCATGAAGCGTTGGCTTTCCAGACAGGTCAGTTCTTACTAGAGTACAGTTACTGTTGTTATGCTCTTCTTAATTTAGTCGAATAAACTAGGATTTTTGTAATATAGAAATGGCGGCTCGGTCTGGTTATACTTTCCACTTGCGTATCATACATTTCTTTAACAAGTTTTGTTTCATTTAACCTATATGCCCCAAACTTTATGAAACTTTGATAAAACTGCTGCTGGTGAAACGAATATTATAAATGCGAAAAATTGTGTGTGTGTGTGTGTGTGTATGTTTGTTACTCTTTCACGCTGAAACGGCTGGACGGATGAAATTTAGAATGGATATAGCTTATACCCTAACTTAACACATAGGCTACTTTCTATCCCGGAAAAAAGCATGTCGTTAAACCAAATAACACGCGGGCAGAGCCGCGGGCAAAAGCTAGTTGACAATAATCTAATGGGTTAAAAACTTACATTTTAAGCTCGCCTATTAACCCAGAGGTGCACACAAATTTTTGTTTGGTCTGCGTGCTTAGGAGCTTAAGCACCATTAGTGCCCGAGATACGGCGATAGGGCTCACCGCACCCTCACGTTTGGGATGTTATAATCGTCGGTGAAAAGCGGGTGCACCGAGTGTGGGCATGCATTTCACAGTTCACACATTTGGTAACACCTCCGTCCGACACCCCCTTTGGGGATTCCGGTCATGACAGTATGTTTATATTTTGTGTAATTTTCTACATTTATTATGCTTAATTTAATATTTTTTATTTGATTAATTTAATACATTCATGAATATTTTGTTCTGCATAAATGAACAAATATATCAGTACTTATGTACATCGAACGCGTATAATGTACGAGTTTATCTCGTAGATTGTTCTTTGTGAAAAAGGATCCGTATTTCCTGCTTAGGTATTAAAGTTTTCTTTGTTCCATCCTTTTATAATGTGATCCGGCTCTGATTACCCCACTGATCAAGTTATTGTCTCTCCGGACTTTTTATATGAATACTTCGAGTCTCTTCGTTTACCTTTTAGAGAGTTTCGGAAGGCTTTCTCGAGAGTTTCTATCTCTCGGTAAGGTATTGGAAAATATATTTAAATATAATAATAAAAACCTGTCAAGTGCGAGTCAGACTCACATACCTAGGGTTCCGTAATTCGACAGTTTTGGGAACAGTCAGGAAGAAGGTATTTAAAAACTTGCCCTTAACTTCAAATCGTAAATTTCTCACCCGCTATATTTTTCCTGTAATCTTCACGTAATCCCTAATTACCATGATTTTTTCATAATTTTCGGTTCATTTGTTTCGGAAATAAGGGCCGGACACATGCATTTTTTTTGTGGTTTCTCAAAGATTTCTCGAAATCGGTGCCAGTAAATATAGTAGATAATTTGATACCCATATTGTATTTTTAAGATATTGTTTTTTATTTTTGTCTCTTTTGCATTGGAAATATGGAAAGTACTTAATGCTGAAACCAAAGTTAATAGAAATCTTAGTACAGACATTTTTGCTAAACTATCCATAGATATTGTCTAGAATTTTGGTAAAACACCGATGAATCTTCAGATTTTTTCTTTTAACCTGGATATTTTTTTTATTTCGCTTTTTTTCCGGACCAACTTACACGCATAATTTGATTTCTTATAATTCCGTTTTTTAATCGTTCATTATTTGTTATGTATGGCTTATGTTCATGATAAGTAAATGCTTATTTGAACGGAATAATAAGTATGGTAGTGAGCTAATTTAATAATTTGTATTTTCCTCTTTTAAATTTAATCTTTTTGCTTATTTAATATACTCTAACTTTCAATTTAAGATATTAGACAAATACTCATAGTAAGTTGGTGACCTATGTCCCTTTATGTAGTTAGTATATGGGAGGTGTATGTTCCACAGAGTAACTTCGGCACAGTGAGCCTGCAGTACCAGCTGTCGGACCAGCCGCTGTACGGCGAGTGGTACGTGCGGGTCGAGGCGCTCGGGCAGGTCGAGGAGTCGCAGTTCTTGGTCGAGGAGTACTACCAGACCAGGTTCGAGGTCAGTAAATAAATGGATGCTGTTGCGAAAAAGTTGCAAAACCTTTCCCGACTCACAAGTTTTTTTAAAATACTAATTTGTTGGTATGTTGTGTAGGCCACTACACGTATGGTATATTTACTTATTTACTATTATTTTTATTTATCAAAGGGAATTTCAGGTAGAAATCTCTGCTTAAAGATAAGCTCGCCTATGTGCATGCTATTTTAAAGTGCTAAGTGTAATGTAATAATATTTAAGTCTAGGCTAAAGCATATAATTGATATTGTGCACTTAAATATAAGATCCCTAAGGAAACAATTTAATGAACTATTGGTTTATTTGGAATTATGTAGTGACCAGCTGGATTTAATTATATTATCGGAAGTCAATGTTAAAAGAGATGAACTATCTTTATACTATATGAAAGGTTATGCTATGCACGCGAACACTAGAGAAAATCGCAAAGGTGGTGGAATAATTATATATGTTAAAGAAAACCTAAACTTTACAGCGGAGATATTTGAAACATCGGCGTCAGAAACTATGTTGGGGAAGCTGAGAACAGAAAAGGATACAATTCAAATAATAGCAACGTATAGGCCGCCGAACACAAACAAATTACGTTTTCTAGAAGAAATTAACAGATTGCTTAAACAAGTTCCAACAAGTGACGATATAGTGGTGATCGGTGATACTAATTTGGATATGCTAGGAGATAAAGTGAATGCTACAATTAGTAAATATAAAAATATGATGTGTGAACGTGGCCTAGAGTGTGCAATCCCTACGTCAGAGATAACCCGAGAAGCAGTCGTCAACGGTGTATTGCAGACGTCATGCATCGACCATGTGTGGGTGCGCAGCCGGTATGCGCAGCGCGCCCACGCACACATACTTACATGCAAGCTGTCTGACCACTACATGGTGGGAGTAAGGCTGGCCGCCAGCGACAGTGTTACCGTGCCAGAACAAAATGACCCGAACTGCACTACATCACGGTATACTTTATCTAATAAATTAGTAAGGGAAAAACTGAGTTGTGTAAAATGGTCGGATATGCTTTCTATCGAATGTCCTTTATTATTATACGAAAGACTATCACTGGTTTTTGGCAGTATTTACGAAGAAAGTAAAATTCAATTAACAGTTTCCAATAAAAGACATACTAAGCCTTGGATAAATACGAAATTAGCAGTAATGTTAGAAAAAAGAGATCAATTATTTAGAGCTTGGAAATCTATGCCCAATAGTATGACTCGTAGACTTGAATACACAAAATTTCGAAATAAAGTAAATAAAATCGTAAATTCAGCCAAGAACAAATATAGACAGGAAGAAATAAGAAAGTGTAACGGTGATTTCAGAAAAATTTGGGTAAACATCAATGAATGGATCGGGAGAAATAAAGCAAACTTAGATGAGGTGATAATTAAGTACTTAGGTAAAACAGGCAGTATACATAATATTTGTAATACATTCTCTGATACGTTCACGCAGGAAATACAAAAAATAAAGCATAATTGTAAAACTAAATTCTTGGATAGAAGCTCCTAAGTAAAAAAACCTGATGTATCTTTTCGTTTTCAAAAAGTGAGCGCTTTCAAAGTATCAAAAATTATTGATAAAATGGATTGTGAAAAGTCACCAGGCCTAGATAAAATTAGGGTCCAAGATCTAAAATATATTAAGCCTGAAATTAGCCAAGTATTAGCAAGTTTTATAAATATGTGTTTGGTAAAAGGTATCTATCCCGACGACCTAAAAAAATCTATAATCAGGCCCATTTACAAACAAGGCAATCATTTAGACTATAGTAATTATCGGCCCATTGCTATACTATCAGCCATAAATAAAATTGTAGAAAAAGTTGTCGTTGAGCAAATTGGTACTTTTTTAGAGCATAATAATGTTATATCTGAGTCCCAATATGGTTTCAGAAAGGGTCGTAGCACCTCGTCGGCTCTGGCAAAATTTAGTGATTATGTAAACAGCCATCTGAACAAAGGAAGACAGGTACTTGCGTTGTTCATAGATTTCAAGAAAGCGTTCGATACGCTCGAACATAATCAGCTGTTACAGGCGATGGATGAGTGTGGGATAAGTGGTCCAACCAACCAGTGGTTGCGCAGTTACCTCAATAATAGAACGCTACGCACAGTCATCAGCGGAACAGCTGGGTCTGAGGCCAAGGTCAGTGATGGCGTCCCGACTGGTTCAGTGTATGGACCAGTCGGGTACATTATGCACGTAAACAGTGTCGCGAACGTTGTACATAACTCCCAACTATACATGTACGCTGATGATATGTGCCTGCTTTTCGCTGGAAAACATGTTGCGACCATGATAAACAATATACAAGATGATTTTGAGAGAATAACTAAGTGGGCACATGACAACGGGATAATATTAAACCTAAGTAAAACAAAATGCATGCATATCCACTCACCGTACAATATAACTGCTAAAAACATTGATCCATCTACAATAAAAATAATTGGTCACACCTACGATTGCCTACACCTAAACAAAGTAAACTGTGAATGTAATAGTCTAGAATTAGTAAATAAATTTAAATATTTGGGGTTATTAATAGATACAAATTTTAATTGGAAATTACATATAACGTTAGTTTGCAATAAGCTAAGATCAATCTTGGGGAAATTTTATCATTTAAATAAAGTGCTAAATAGGCGCACCTTGTACATTGTTTATCACGCACTCGCGGACTCATTATTGAGCTATGGCTTGAACTGTTACGGCCTGACTTTTAAAACATATTTACAGTCCATACATCAGCTACAGATAAGAATTATGAAATATCTAGTAGACAATAAAACCAAAGAAAACTGTAAACGGGATTATTTTAAGCTATTTGGTATTTGTAAAATATTGCCGGCCAGTAGCAAGGTTAGGTATTTGATAGCTTTAGAGACATATTATAGTGAACAATATAAAACAATAATAAATCACCGACATTTAACAAGATCTCTAAAAAGGGGAAAATTATTACAGCCTATCGCTAAAAACTACTATGGGCAAAGAACCAGAGAGTACTTGACACCAAGAATTTGTAACCATAAGCTCTTCCAGCCTCTTCTACTAAATAAAGAAAAAATAAATTTACCTTGTTTAAAGATTAAATTAAAAACAGCCTTTTTGAAATTGTAATTTTTATTATTTACTATTATTAACTTGTGTTTTCATAATTAAGAAACTGTAATCTTCAGTGTAAAGAGCGCATCACGCCAACAAACTGTTGTACAGTTTGGCGTTATTGTATTTTGTTATCTGTGTATTTACAATAAATAAATAAAAAAAAAAAAAAAAAAAAATATCTTGAGAAGCGGTAGAAGTACTGTATAACATAGGCGGAGCCTTTCCTGAGTGGATGTTCTTTTGACGAAAAGCGGTTGCCACTTTGATAAATAGTGAAAAAATTGCACGAGTGAACTATACCAAGCCAAGTGACGATATACGATGAGTATAACGGTATACGATGTCACAGCATCAAATATCTAGCTCTCTTTTATTGTTATTATGAAAGCCCAAGCTCTGATATTTTCACAAGAAAACCATGAATGAATGAACGATGATAATAACTATGACTGAAATATGATGTTGCATGTTTTTCATGCGTAATTAACTAGCCGGTGAAACTCTTAATGAAACAAAAGTTTTCCCTTATGGTCTTCTTTTATCACGAAGACAGCTTGGACTTTTATAGTGGTGTCCCTGTAGTGTTTCATAAAGAGCTCGCACACATGTATTATGTAACGATTGTTCTGTGTGACAGGTGAACGTAACGATGCCAGCGTTCTTCTTCAACACGGACCCGTACATCCACGGGCGCATCATGGCGAACTACACGTCCGGGCTGCCGGTGCGCGGGAACCTCACGCTGAAGGCTACCATCAGGCCGATACCGCAGTACCGGCCGCGGTACTACAGGGAGGGCCAGTTCAACAACAGGGGGCAGTTCGGCTTCGGAGCGCCGATCGGATATGGACAGAATCAGTACACGAGGAGTAAGTTATCCTACCGTACTTAGGGGGGGGGGGTGTTATCCCGATATTGTCTCTTTGCGAATTCATTTTAAACAGTGACATGGTAATAATTAAATTGTCAATGACATTTGATATATTAAGCTCTATGGTCGTGCCATTTTGTTTTCTTTTAATACATTCAAAGTAGTTACTGTACGACTTTGACTTTTCAACAAAAGCCTTGTAGGCATAATTACTGGTACGAAAGTAATTATGCCTACAAGGCTTTTGTTGAAAAATCATTTCAGTATGTAAAATTCAAAATTTTGGAAAAGGGTTATACCGGGTGTAAATAGAGTGCGACCATTAAATGAAACCACATATTCTACCGACCCTACTGAACCTCTTTTCCTAAGAGTCATACCCGCGGACAGCCTAGTGTAGGAAATAATTGAGTTTCAAACAAAAACGCGTGGACCCTAACGCACCGACATATGGGCGAGGTTAGAGAGAGCGTAGACCTCAAACAGCTGCAGGTTTCACGGACGACGCTCTCTCTAAACTCGCCCGTATGTCGGCGCGGTAGAGTTCACGCATTTTTGTTTGGAACTCCATTATTTCCTAAACTAAGGCTGTCCGCGGGTATGACTCTTGGGAAAAGTGGTTCAGTAGGGTCGGTAGAATATGTGGTTTAATTTAATGGTCACACTCTATTTACACCCGTATACAAGTCCCTTAGCGTTTTACCTACTTTCTAAATAGCAAATGAAATTAGCGGGTTAGTATTTTGAAATGTTATGGATTCCAAAATAATAAAGAAAAACACTTCGAAATCCTGAGTTTTCTCAGCGGCCCGCACCCACTGAGCAGGATAGAAAAGTGTAAAATGAAAGCGTTGGAGCAGGACAGATTTTTTTGAATAACCTCGCCTTAATGTATTTTTCTGGTTTTCGGTGGTGACCGAATCTATGATCTAGTGGTTCGAACGTGTCATCCAGAGGTAGCGGGTTCAAATACCGTAGGGGCGCATTATGTGCTCGCTCTGCATGTTTCGGATCGGAAGGCACGTTACGCTGTGTGTCGATGTTTGTACCCAATAACGTCGATGGAGTTCACTGTGAAACTGCGACTAGCATTTCACAGTCCATACTCTGTGTTATGAATAAACAACCTCCGTCTGTGATACCGTTTATCGGATACTGAGGATAATGAATAAAAGTGGTAGAGCTGATGCCGGGCTCGACTGTGGAGGTACCACCATCTTACTCGGAAATCCTCCCGAAGTTATTCGGGGGAGAGTAAGAGAACAGCTCTCAGGCAAAACCAGGCGGCCCACCATTGCCTGGGACCGATGGATAGCGTTATATCCATCCCCAATTGCCGGGCCTTATATAAAACAGACAGGCAGCGGGGTCACTGGTGCAAGGGTTTCGGCACCGCGCTCACCAACCCGCTTGCCCAGCGTGTGTGAGTATGGGTATTGCTTCCAAGAGGACCGCCAAGAGTAGCGAAATCCTGGAAAGCCCAGTGTGTGAGTATGTCCAGCAGTGGACGGAACAGGCTGATGGATGGATGGATGGGGGATAATGATCTCATCAGCTGCTCATTAAGTCTAGACACGCAAGAAAAGATAATATTAGAGGAACCATTTGGAGCTACTTTTGAACCCAGTTTTTGGGGACGATCAGTTTTGAATAACAATAAATTTATTTACAAAAAGTAATGATATCCCATCAAAAACATAAATGTAAAAATGGGAGCCAAGTTCTGTAGACAATCCTGATGTTTATTTATAATAACGTATAACATTCTTAGGTAAATTTAAAACACAATTTCTTGTTTTTTCTCTTTCTCTCTGCTAAAACATTGTTTCCTATTTAAAAATATGACTTTGAATTGAAAATATGAATTTGAATAGTCTACTTCTTTGCACAAAGCAAATGACTTACTTGTATATGATCCATTGAACGTCAACATTTGTCTTTGCTTGTTTTCACATACTATAGAAGAACCAACGAGAGATGGCACCTATGACAGCTGCGTTTAGTGATGGGGTGCATTTTAATTTCGGGAAAAATAAAAATCAAGCGCGACTAGCGACTGGAGAAAATAAAATATCGATAAATTTGACACATACAACATGCATCATAATAATACAAATGGCAAATGTGCATTTGCTTACATTAACAAAGCAGCCATAAAATCTAGAAAACTGGTTTACAATTTTTTTATCATAAAAAGATATAGTTTGTAAACAGACGGAGCCGTACGATTAAGGAGAATAGAACCCGTTATTTATTGATTACAATTCAGCCACTAACATGCCTCATGATCCCTTAAGTTTTGAAAAAATTAGAAACTGGCTCTAGTTTAGTCATCTTCTATTTAGCTTATCAACTTATCTATAAGCAAGTATTGTTTTTGTATTGTAGAGTTCTATTCTTCTAAATATTTGATTTGCTGGTAAAAACTTGCCAGGTCAAATGTTGAGTTTCAATAGATAATAAAGTTATTTGCTTTGTGACAATTTAACAATAAAAATATTAAAATTTAAAATGTCATATTTATATCCCTTCATTTACCTACATACCCTAAACTCTGACACCTCCTTCTAGATTTATATACATTTTGAAATAATAAAAATAATAATAATATCCTTTTCCTTGTCGACAGTCCGTCAAAACTACAACCCATACCTGTACAACGAGACTGGGTTCACGTCTCCGTTTGACCTGGCCCCGGGACAGACGCAGGTGGACGAGTTCGGTCGCGTAGTGCAGAAGGACAACCGCTACATCCCGGGGCAGCCCAACCAGCTCGACCAGCCCGACTGGTGGTACGACCCGCAGAAGGTCTACACCAGGATCTTTAACTTTGTCAGTATTTGTTCTGTTTACCGACTTTTGTTTTTCTTTTTTTCTACAAAATGGTCTTATGGTGTCTGGTTGAAAACGACAATGAAACCCTGGATGAAGAGCGCTCAACCAGAAAGTCGGAGAAGGCGAGTCGGTCCAGGTACTTTCGCAAAATCTACAGTAGTCTGTAACAGACGAAAGACTTTCTCTTCGGAGTCTTCACAGCACAATAAAGCAACTCACACGCACGATAAATAAAATAAATGTTTTCCGAAACATTTTAAAGGGGTTTGTTGATTATTGGATTTTTAAAGAAATTTTTGGACTAAACCCCCATTTTAACAATCACCTTGGTCATAATCCCTGACCTGTTTGCCTCTGAAGAAGCTGTGCGATTACTGTGAAACCAGTAAATAATTAACGACCTTCGTGGGAGTGTTTTTCAATCAATTTATCTTTTAAAACTAATATCGACAGTTTTCGGCTTGGTGGTTATTTTATCAACACCCCTTATAGTCCATAAGTTGACCAGGGCCACTACGATGATAATAAAGGAAATCGCATCCAAATCCGTTGAGTAGTACCCGAGTTAAAACGGACCTAACATACATACAAATAGACAGGCAAATAATCTATAAATTGTAGTTTTTACCTCAATGCAATACTTATAACCCATTTTATTTAAAATTTCACAAAAATATTCATTGCACAGATCTATACTACTCTGTACACGACTTACCCCAAAAAAAGGAGTGTATTGTTTTCAGGGTTTGTGTGGGTATTTTTCTTAATTCCACCATAACTTGTTAATGACTGAACCGATTTCGAAGTGTGTGGTATCGTTAGAATCCTTACAGCATCCTGAGTCGAATAGGCTATAAATACAAAAAGTATTAAATAAAAATAAATTATAAACAACACAATTTAATCCTGATTTCAGTGCAGCCGGGGATTTATTACATTAACGTCGTTTGCAATAGAATCCAACAATCATGTAAACAAATATGGCGGACTGACATTGACAGCGTATTGTTTATGCCCATAGTGATGTCATAGTGTTCTAATTTAATTTTAATTAAATTTATTTTTCTAATTATTTTAATTTTAAGTCATAGACTATGGCCCATAGTAGGATAGGTACTAAAATAAAACTGACTAAATAGATTAAATATATAAGCCATAGACTATAAAATAAAACTGATTATATATAAAAAAGTGTTTATTAAAACAAATTTAAATCTTCGTCTTCGTCATCATCACTATCAGAAGTGTCGCCGGTGACCGTAATTATAAATGGAACCACTGTGTCATCGCTTGCCGTGTCTAAAATGCCGTCGAGCTTTTTCATTTCTTCCTCTTCCTTTAGGACGTGACTTACGCATTTCGACCATTGTTCGGCTCCGATTCTCGCCAACCCTTCGTTCAATAAAGTTTTTATTTCCGCCATTTTAAAAGATTTGTTATTTCTCCCAACATACGACTTAACCTGTGCCCAAATGAGCTCAATTGGGTTGAGTTCGCAGTGGTAGGGAGGAAGGCGAAGCACAGTTATTCCTTTCGATGCGGCGAGCTCGTCAACGTATTTTGTAACATAATTTTTTTTATCAAATTTTGTGAGTAACTGTGCTTTTATTTCACTTGTTTCAAAAGCTATATTTTTGCTACGTAACCATTCTTGTATAGCATCCTTCCTCCAGCTCATGTTGGGCACTCGTTCGAGTTGGCGAGAATGGTATGGAGCATTATCCATTACAATTACAGATCCCGGCAGAATTTTGTCTAAAACCATCTTAAACTTGAAACAAAAAAGATAATTTTCTGTCATAATGTAATTTTATATTTAATAATATTAATTTTATATAGTGTTATCATAAATATACAAAAATACACAAATGAAACCTTACCATTTCTCAAAATTATGAGCATCCATTTCCCCGTGATAATCGCCATCTGACTTTTTTGCTTCAAAAACCCAATCTGCGCCTTCTAAAATCGCGGCGGCGGAGCAGTCCCCGACGAACCTGGCTGCAGCTCGCTCATTATAACCTTAAAAACAAATATAATTTTACACACATACATTTCAGTAATTGTGATCTATTCAAATAATTAGTTACGAGGGCAATACAATATTAAAGTGCGTCTAATAGATTTCCGTTGTAGGTAATAGATCTAAATCATTCTTACCTCCTGATTACTATTTGAGAAAAAATACCAATCGTATGCTATATCAAAGTCCGTGATGCCGTGCAAAGGTCGTCGTTCCAAGAAAAATATGTCCAGCCAAATCGTAAAGCAAAACAAAAGTCCAAAATGAGAATGCAAAGTCGTAGAAATCGGAAACAGAAAACGGAAACAGAAAACACTAATGCACAGCGAACCCACAGAACAGTGAATGACTGTGAATGACAATTCTAACAAAATGGCCACCTGTCAATTTTTAAAAACTAACCATTATTTTTATGGCTTAGGATACAATCCGTTTTGGTTAATTATATTAAGCTCTTGAAAAAAAATTTTTATTGTATTCAAATAATATTAAATTAAAATAATTTATTAAATTAAAAATAAAAGATAACTTCAGATTACGAACAACACTAACTTTTCAATGACTTATAGAGTTCGATGAGTAAAAAACTAAGATGACAGCTTGTCAAATACTTCGAAATTTTTACGTTGCAAATGTTTTAACAAATTTAACTTATAAATACAAGTTAAATCGTGTTGAAGATAATGTGAAAACAATGGTGCGTTCGTTGAAATTGTTCATAATTGATCGTCAAATGTATGTGATTACGGAGTAATCGTGACAATTTGGTTTGTTTACATGATTGTTGGATTCTATTGCAAACGACTTTAGATACGTGTTGTTTTGTGTGTCCCCCGACTGCACTGAAATTTATTAAATCTCTGTTCCGGCAGTCGTGTTTTTTAATATTTATTTTATTTTTTTACTGCTACGAATGTTTATGTAACAAAACCCGTAACCCGATCCACTTGTGCGGCCAGGACGAGAAGTACCCGTTCTGGATGACGAAGCCGGACCCGGTGACGTACGCGATCAACCAGCGCGACCCCGCCTACCAGAACAACCTGAACGCGCAGACCAACCCCAACTACAACACGTACGGCACCGGCACCGCCAACACCTACACCACCTACTACAACAACCCCTACTACGACCAGCTGCCTTATCTCAGATATGTGAGTATTGTACCTACCAGAACAACCTGAACGCGCAGACCAACCCCAACTACAACACGTACGGCACCGACACCGGCACCGCCAACACCTACACCACCTACTACAACAACCCCTACTACGACCAGCTACCTTATCTCAGATATGTGAGTATTGTACCTACCAGATCAACCTGAACGCGCAGACCAACCCCAACTACACCACCTACTACAACAACCCCTACTACGACCAGCTGCCTTATCTCAGATATGTGAGTATTGTACCTACCAGAACAACCTGAACGCGCAGACCAACCCCAACTACAACACGTACGGCACCGGCACCGGCACCGCCAACACCTACACCACCTACTACAACAACCCCTACTACGACCAGCTACCTTATCTCAGATATGTGAGTATTGTACCTACCAGATCAACCTGAACGCGCAGACCAACCCCAACTACACCACCTACTACAACAACCCCTACTACGACCAGCTGCCTTATCTCAGATATGTGAGTATTGTACCTACCAGAACAACCTGAACGCGCAGACCAACCCCAACTACAACACGTACGGCACCGCCAACACCTACACCACCTACTACAACAAACCCTACTACGACCAGCTACCTTATCTCAGATATGTGAGTATTGTACCTACCAGAACAACCTGAACGCGCAGACCAACCCCAACTATGACACGTACGGCACCGCCAACACCTACACCACCTACTACAACAAACCCTACTACGACCAGCTGCCTTATCTCAGATATGTGAGTATTGTACCTACCAGAACAACCTGAACGCGCAGACCAACCCCAACTACAACACGTACGGCACCGCCAACACCTACACCACCTACTACAACAAACCCTACTACGACCAGCTACCTTATCTCAGATATGTGAGTATTGTACCTACCAGAACAACCTGAACGCGCAGACCAACCCCAACTATAACACGTACGGCACCGCCAACACCTACACCACCTACTACAACAAACCCTACTACGACCAGCTACCTTATCTCAGATATGTGAGTATTGTACCTACCAGAACAACCTGAACGCGCAGACCAACCCCAACTACAACACGTACGGCACCGGCACCGCCAACACCTACACCACCTACTACAACAAACCCTACTACGACCAGCTACCTTATCTCAGATATGTGAGTATTGTACCTACCAGAACAACCTGAACGCGCAGACCAACCCCAACTACAACACGTACGGCACCGGCACCGCCAACACCTACACCACCTACTACAACAACCCCTACTACGACCAGCTGCCTTATCTCAGATATGTGAGTATTGTACCTACCAGAACAACCTGAACGCGCAGACCAACCCCAACTACAACACGTACGGCACCGGCACCGGCACCGCCAACACCTACACCACCTACTACAACAACCCCTACTACGACCAGCTGCCTTATCTCAGATATGTGAGTATTGTACCTACCAGAACAACCTGAACGCGCAGACCAACCCCAACTATAACACCTACTACAACAACCCCTACTACGACCAGCTGCCTTATCTCAGATATGTGAGTATTGTACCTACCAGAACAACCTGAACGCGCAGACCAACCCCAACTACAACACGTACGGCACCGGCACCGCCAACACCTACACCACCTACTACAACAACCCCTACTACGACCAGCTGCCTTATCTCAGATATGTGAGTATTGTACCTACCAGAACAACCTGAACGCGCAGACCAACCCCAACTACAACACGTACGGCACCGGCACCGGCACCGCCAACACCTACACCACCTACTACAACAACCCCTACTACGACCAGCTGCCTTATCTCAGATATGTGAGTATTGTACCTACCAGAACAACCTGAACGCGCAGACCAACCCCAACTATAACACCTACTACAACAACCCCTACTACGACCAGCTGCCTTATCTCAGATATGTGAGTATTGTACCTACCAGAACAACCTGAACGCGCAGACCAACCCCAACTACAACACGTACGGCACCGGCACCGGCACCGCCAACACCTACACCACCTACTACAACAACCCCTACTACGACCAGCTGCCTTATCTCAGATATGTGAGTATTGTACCTACCAGAACAACCTGAACGCGCAGACCAACCCCAACTACAACACGTACGGCACCGGCACCGCCAACACCTACACCACCTACTACAACAACCCCTACTACGACCAGCTGCCTTATCTCAGATATGTGAGTATTGTACCTACCAGAACAACCTGAACGCGCAGACCAACCCCAACTACAACACGTACGGCACCGGCACCGGCACCGCCAACACCTACACCACCTACTACAACAACCCCTACTACGACCAGCTGCCTTATCTCAGATATGTGAGTATTGTACCTACCAGAACAACCTGAACGCGCAGACCAACCCCAACTACAACACGTACGGCACCGGCACCGCCAACACCTACACCACCTACTACAACAACCCCTACTACGACCAGCTGCCTTATCTCAGATATGTGAGTATTGTACCTACCAGAACAACCTGAACGCGCAGACCAACCCCAACTATAACACCTACTACAACAACCCCTACTACGACCAGCTGCCTTATCTCAGATATGTGAGTATTGTACCTACCAGAACAACCTGAACGCGCAGACCAACCCCAACTATAACACCTACTACAACAACCCCTACTACGACCAGCTGCCTTATCTCAGATATGTGAGTATTGTACCTACCAGAACAACCTGAACGCGCAGACCAACCCCAACTACACCACCTACTACAACAACCCCTACTACGACCAGCTGCCTTATCTCAGATATGTGAGTATTGTACCTACCAGAACAACCTGAACGCGCAGACCAACCCCAACTATAACACCTACTACAACAACCCCTACTACGACCAGCTGCCTTATCTCAGATATGTGAGTATTGTACCTACCAGAACAACCTGAACGCGCAGACCAACCCCAACTACAACACGTACGGCACCGGCACCGCCAACACCTACACCACCTACTACAACAACCCCTACTACGACCAGCTGCCTTATCTCAGATATGTGAGTATTGTACCTACCAGAACAACCTGAACGCGCAGACCAACCCCAACTACAACACGTACGGCACCGGCACCGGCACCGCCAACACCTACACCACCTACTACAACAACCCCTACTACGACCAGCTGCCTTATCTCAGATATGTGAGTATTGTACCTACCAGAACAACCTGAACGCGCAGACCAACCCCAACTACACCACCTACTACAACAACCCCTACTACGACCAGCTGCCTTATCTCAGATATGTGAGTATTGTACCTACCAGAACAACCTGAACGCGCAGACCAACCCCAACTATAACACCTACTACAACAACCCCTACTACGACCAGCTGCCTTATCTCAGATATGTGAGTATTGTACCTACCAGAACAACCTGAACGCGCAGACCAACCCCAACTACAACACGTACGGCACCGGCACCGCCAACACCTACACCACCTACTACAACAACCCCTACTACGACCAGCTGCCTTATCTCAGATATGTGAGTATTGTACCTACCAGAACAACCTGAACGCGCAGACCAACCCCAACTACAACACGTACGGCACCGGCACCGGCACCGCCAACACCTACACCACCTACTACAACAACCCCTACTACGACCAGCTGCCTTATCTCAGATATGTGAGTATTGTACCTACCAGAACAACCTGAACGCGCAGACCAACCCCAACTACACCACCTACTACAACAACCCCTACTACGACCAGCTGCCTTATCTCAGATATGTGAGTATTGTACCTACCAGAACAACCTGAACGCGCAGACCAACCCCAACTATAACACCTACTACAACAACCCCTACTACGACCAGCTGCCTTATCTCAGATATGTGAGTATTGTACCTACCAGAACAACCTGAACGCGCAGACCAACCCCAACTACAACACCTACTACAACAACCCCTACTACGACCAGCTGCCTTATCTCAGATATGTGAGTATTGTACCTACCAGAACAACCTGAACGCGCAGACCAACCCCAACTATAACACCTACTACAACAACCCCTACTACGACCAGCTGCCTTATCTCAGATATGTGAGTATTGTACCTACCAGAACAACCTGAACGCGCAGACCAACCCCAACTACAACACGTACGGCACCGGCACCGCCAACACCTACACCACCTACTACAACAACCCCTACTACGACCAGCTGCCTTATCTCAGATATGTGAGTATTGTACCTACCAGAACAACCTGAACGCGCAGACCAACCCCAACTACACCACCTACTACAACAACCCCTACTACGACCAGCTGCCTTATCTCAGATATGTGAGTATTGTACCTACCAGAACAACCTGAACGCGCAGACCAACCCCAACTATAACACCTACTACAACAACCCCTACTACGACCAGCTGCCTTATCTCAGATATGTGAGTATTGTACCTACCAGAACAACCTGAACGCGCAGACCAACCCCAACTATAACACCTACTACAACAACCCCTACTACGACCAGCTGCCTTATCTCAGATATGTGAGTATTGTACCTACCAGAACAACCTGAACGCGCAGACCAACCCCAACTATAACACCTACTACAACAACCCCTACTACGACCAGCTGCCTTATCTCAGATATGTGAGTATTGTACCTACCAGAACAACCTGAACGCGCAGACCAACCCCAACTACAACACGTACGGCACCGGCACCGCCAACACCTACACCACCTACTACAACAACCCCTACTACGACCAGCTGCCTTATCTCAGATATGTGAGTATTGTACCTACCAGAACAACCTGAACGCGCAGACCAACCCCAACTATAACACCTACTACAACAACCCCTACTACGACCAGCTGCCTTATCTCAGATATGTGAGTATTGTACCTACCAGAACAACCTGAACGCGCAGACCAACCCCAACTACAACACGTACGGCACCGGCACCGCCAACACCTACACCACCTACTACAACAACCCCTACTACGACCAGCTGCCTTATCTCAGATATGTGAGTATTGTACCTACCAGAACAACCTGAACGCGCAGACCAACCCCAACTATAACACCTACTACAACAACCCCTACTACGACCAGCTGCCTTATCTCAGATATGTGAGTATTGTACCTACCAGAACAACCTGAACGCGCAGACCAACCCCAACTATAACACCTACTACAACAACCCCTACTACGACCAGCTGCCTTATCTCAGATATGTGAGTATTGTACCTACCAGAACAACCTGAACGCGCAGACCAACCCCAACTATAACACCTACTACAACAACCCCTACTACGACCAGCTGCCTTATCTCAGATATGTGAGTATTGTACCTACCAGAACAACCTGAACGCGCAGACCAACCCCAACTACAACACGTACGGCACCGGCACCGCCAACACCTACACCACCTACTACAACAACCCCTACTACGACCAGCTGCCTTATCTCAGATATGTGAGTATTGTACCTACCAGAACAACCTGAACGCGCAGACCAACCCCAACTATAACACCTACTACAACAACCCCTACTACGACCAGCTGCCTTATCTCAGATATGTGAGTATTGTACCTACCTTCAATGCTACCGCTCGTAAACACCCATTTCATTTGCTTCAAAACTGTTGTCAAAGTCAACTTTATCGCACTAGTGTTTTAATTGTTTGTTTTTAATTTATAGAAAAAAGTTGCCAGTTTTTTCTGGTATTATAAAGTATAAAATCGAGTTAAAGTAGCATTATCAACTGCAAATCCTCCCCAAATTCAATTTTTTAAAATTATTCTGTTTTTTATCAAGTCTATCAAGTAAATAATTTTAAAGTTTATTTATTTAGGTTTATTATTTGAATTCTGGAGCTATTACCATACTTTTAACAGATCGAAATTTAAATACTTCTTTTTTTGATAGACTTGACAGAAATGAGCTACGAACGGATCAAACTGAAAGCAGCTTATTTCCGGCAAGTTGGCAACTTGCGTGTAAAGAAAAAGAGTGCCCGCCTAAAGTACATTTGGAGTATTTTGTTTGTTTGTTTCTTTAATTACCTTTCAATTAATTACATATATGATCGCACTAGTCATTGAAAAACGTAGTATGATACACGTGGGGAAGGCCAATTACTCGTAACGTTTAAAACACTCGCTTGTCGCTCGTGTTTTAAATCGTCCCCGTAGGCTAATGCCTCCTTACCGCACTTATAGCACAAACTACTATTATCTTATTTTTATTTTGTAATTTTTTTGTTTGTTTGTATGATGACAGCAAAGGAAATAAATAACAAGCAAATAAATTTGTCGGAAAATATACCGAAAAGCAGCGAGTTATTCAACGTTTTGACCCTCGCTGAAAATCACAAGAAATAAACGCTCTAAAAACAATTTTAACCTAAAAACAATGTTTAAGTAAAATGTACAATACTTATGACTCGTAAGTTATGAGTAAGTAAAAACAATATAGAATTTTTGTTTAATATTAATATTGAAGTGGTTTTGAAGTAATTGTATTTTCCACAGTCGGGAATTTAGGATATTTTTTTAAATTTACTGTTCCTATAATGTTTTAACATAATTATGGTCCATTGTGTTTTTTCACAGGGAACTGTTTTTTTTTTGGCGTCACAGTGCGCTGCTACGAAGGGGACTTTTGAGAAGAGCTAAGAGAAATGCTGAAATAGCCGACTCTCTTTTTTTCTCTCCAAGTTTAATTCTCTCCAAGTTTAACCGCAAGTTACACTCCTCAGTTCAACGGCACGTACGACTTCAAGTACCCGATGTCGGAGCTGGCGCAGCTGGTGCCGCAGCTGGACGGCGTGGAGGTGATCATCACCGCGTCCGTCGGAGACCCCTTCCTGGACGAGGTGATCGAGGGGTACAGCATCGCAAGGATCTACAACTCGTCGCTCGCGGTCACCTTCCTCGGGGGCTCGCCGCAGGTCTTCAAGCCGGCCATGCCGTTCGATGTCTATGTAAGTTGCGCTATATATCATATTGGTTTTACATTGGGAGGAGAGAGGTGTTTCCGTCCACACCCGTTCACCCACGATTCACCGACCATTCTTACAGCGTGATGGGCCGTACTTTGCACAGCGTAAATGTGGAAGTGAAAGACGTGTGTCAGGATCTCAGCTGATGAAGATCTGTAGTCTCTGCCTACCCAGGGAGATAAGTTGAGATAAAGCCTAATTAAATTAAGTACAGAAATTTAAATAATCATTAATATTTTATTAGCGATTGTTATATGAGGTCCTAGTGGAAATAATTCTAAGGTAGATCATGTAACGTTAACTGATCAAATTATAGAAGAACAAATTTTTTGTTCAAATAATTTTTTCACTTCCCAGTACAAAGTGGTTCAATCAGCTGACTAAATTTCTATGGAAAGGTAAAAAAAAGAACGCGCAATTTTTTTTTTCTGTGGATTGTGCTCTGTTGTGGATACTCTATCATCTGTTAATTTTTTTCACTTTAAATTTTAGAACCTTGTATACAGAGTGTTAAGATGATAACCTTTTTCCTTTAGACGGGTAGTTCTACCCATCAATATGGCCAACCCTGAATTCGCGAAAACAAAATCAGCTGTTCCATAGAAAAGTTAAATACCTACTCGACCCAAATGTATGAAACAGCTGATTTTGTTTTTCAATTTCAAGGTTGGCCCCATAGTCAAAGTTGTTCATATTGATGGTTCGAACACCCCGTTTAAAGGAAAAAGGTTATCATCTTAACACCCAGTATACTGCACAATTTAGAGGCCAATATGTATATAAAAAAAACAATAACTAAACGATATATTGCAGATGGTAGTATCGTACCACGACGGGTCGCCACTGCCCGTCTGGCAAGCGGCGGGAGTCTCGCTCGTAGTGAACGTGCAGGTGGAAGGCAGAGGCGGCGCCGTCGACCCGCAACACCCGACCTTAGTGCCCGGACATAAGGCTGTCTGGCATCTCGAGATCGACTTGTACAAGCTGCTGAGTAAGTTGATTGTGTTTTAGTCGAAAAGGTATCAAAGATGTCTTCCTACACGATGTAGCTTCAATAACCTTGTAACTCCTCCTTTATGAGTGTATCAACATGCTTTTTAATGTTATGTTTTAAAAGATTGACGTAATAAACAGAAGATCACTTGTCCCATAAATTTATTATTAACTTCTTGACCGGTGTACTTAAATCTAAATTATAATATTGTTTACATTAGTACAGTGAATACTTTTTTCGAATACTTTTTTTTTTTGAAGATTCTTTAAGTTTTCCCAGTTTTTCCACCTAAAATCCAAACTTCATCACGATCAGCCGGGTTTTCGAGTTCCGCCCTCTAGACGTTCGAAAATGCATCAAGCTTTGCTTTAATTCCCGTCTTTAAGTTCGTTTCCGTATTATTGCACGTAATTGTATAAAAATTCACCTTTAAAAAACCCTTGATAATGATGTTAAACCGAAACCGGTTGGATAAAGAAATAAAATATATTGTGAAATTGGTACGAGATATAGCGAACATGAAACGTTATTCAACTTTAGCATTTGTAAAATCGTGTAACACAAGTAGTATATAGTAAATAAACGAAACATATCGTGAAAAGTCATTGACCTCTCATAAACAACAAGACACACGGTCTCTAAGCCTGAGATTCAGAGTGCATTTTGAGTCCGAACTCAATCTTACGAACGTCAAAAACCGACGTGATCCCATACTAGAGTGACGTTTGTAAGATTGAGTTCCTCTTGAGTTCGGATTCAAAATGCACTCTGAATCTCAGCCTAAGAAAAGTTCGTCAGAAAGTGTCCGAACGTGCGACGTGCATAGTAGCAAAAATCTTCAACCAAATTAAGACGTTATATCGTTAAAATAAGATGCAATGTCAGTTGTACGAAGCCGTCATTCGATTTTGTCACCCGTAGCGGTGACAAGATGCATCGCGGACACTTTTTGTATTAAATTTATTTTATTTTGTATTAAACATCCCAATTCTTTATACGGGCTAATGCGTTGACTTGTCTATGGATATTTAATTTAATTTTTATATTGAATGTGTAATTTAATTGTATTGAATGTGTAACTTAATTTTTGTATTGTTTGTCTTATAATTTTAATATTTAAAATATGGATTTTTATCCGAAATAAATTATTTTGATTTGATTTGAGCGAGATTGTGAGTCTAGTTGTTTATCAGAGGTCCATGTGAAAAGTGTAAAGCATTCACCTTGTTATTCTCCATGTTTCACCAAGTGCTGACAATCATAAGTTTTAATGATACAATTGTGTCCGAAACAGAACTTCAAAACGACCGGAACTACCGCGAAGTGCTGAACTCTGTGACCGGCGTGCGTCTCTCAGCGCAGCTGATCGACGCGCAAGGGAGCCACGCGACCGCCGACGTACACTTCCTAGCGCATTACAGTCCCAAGAACAGACACATCAGGATATCGACCAGTACCAATGATGCCAGGGTAAGTTTACCGAGAGGGGTGCGGGGGACGCAACCGACTTGCTGCCGCGCCGTATCGCGCCATAACACATTTAACACACAAATAGTTGTAACATGTCATAATGTAACATGTTGTAACATGTCATAATGCAAAAATAGGCATACCTACAACGAAAAAGAGAAAAGCAATTTATTTTAAGGTATCTCCCGACATAAAAAATCACACACACACTATTAAAATTAACAAAGAGTAATTAAGAATGTATACAATAATATAATGGGATTTTAACATTTTGAAAAAAAGGTGGTAAATAAAAAGCGATTCAACTCAGCTTAATGCTGCGGTAAGTGCCACAGCGCTGGTATTCTGTTGAACCCTGAAACTAAAAATTAAAACTTAAACTATACCTTTATACGTTATAAAAAATACCGGTATAGTGTCTTATACCGTTCTGATTCTTTCGTTTTGTTTATAATAACGTTATGAAATGTCGAATCGAAATTTATAAAATTCGATATAAATAAATAAAAATTGACTACAATACGATTTTTGTATTTTTTAACGTTAGGGCATTGACGTCTCATAAACAACAAGACTCACAATCTCGCTCAAGAAGTGTCCGCGATGCATTTTGTCACCGCTATGGCGTGACAAATTGGAATAACGATTGCATACAACTGAAATTGCATCTTATGTTAACGACATAACGTCTTAATTTGGTTGAAGATTTTTGCTACTACGAGCCCCAATGCAGAAGAGTTCGTCTAGTCATATATTGCAAAGGTTGTCTGTTTTCAACTTCCCTATACTTTTATAAAAAAGGCCTATGAAAAAATTTTAAATGGGGTATAAATCCATGCTATAGTTGTTAATCAGGCAATTTTAAATAAAAACGTCTTTTACCTAAATTATGTATTTATGGCACTTTGATTTGCTTCGTCTAACTCAAAATAGTTCGTCTAGTTCTTAATCGATGCAAAATAGTTCGTCTTTGTCTCAATACTGTCTGTTTTAATTGAAAAATATGTTAAATTTGAATTGAAAATAGAAACCATACGTCACATGATACGTCACTGTCATTTTCAAACATATGAAAACCGTATTTCATAGAATTTTATCATCATTTTCGAACAAAATGGCTCGCGGGAAACCTACCGCTGACGAAGTACGAAAAATAATTATTCGTAGCAACAATAATGGCAAATCTGCTTACCAAATAGCCAAGGACTTATCCCTACCAAGATCGACAGTTCAGACCATTATCGAACATGCAGGAAAAATGGCACGGTTAAATGTTTGAAAAAACCTGGTCGGCCGCGAATCACAAGTGAAGCTGAAAATCGAGTTTTAAAGAAAATTATTAAAAATAATCGTCGTGCCCGTGCAGGAGGACTGACCTTGAAGTGGAGAGAGATGATTCACAAAGATATATCTGTCGATACCTGCAAGAGGGTCGTAAAACGATTGGGCTATAGATTTTATACTGCTAAAGAAAAACCTTTACTCACGCGTCTCCAGAAAAAGAAAAGGCTGAAATTCGCTAAAGATCATGTAAATTGGACGGCAGACCAGTGGCGTGAAATAATATGGAGTGATGAATCCAAATTTGAGGTGACGATCGGTGATGTACGGAAAAAAGTTATCAGAAATAAAGATGAAGCATTCCATACCGATTGTATCAAAATAAAAGTGAAGTTTCCTGGATCAGTGATGATATGGGGCTGCATGTCAGCACAAGGTCTGGGTCATCTACATTTTGTAGAAGGAACTGTTAATGCAGTAGAGCATCAAAACATTCTGGAAACAAGTCTCTTGCCCTCGATTCCAGCGTTGAAACATCGTAATGCCTACACCTTTCAACAAGATGGTGCATCCTGTCACACTGCGAGGACAACGAAGGCTTGGTTTAACCGGAATCAGCTCCCTACAATGGAGTGGCCGTCCAGTAGTCCAGATTTGTCACCGATTGAGACCCTGTGGTGGAAAATGAAGAAAATGCTGCGCAAGTATCGAGCAAGGTCTAAAAGTGAATTGAAAGAGAAAATTAAATCTGTCTGGCACTCAATAACTTCACAAGAATGTGAAGAATTGGTAGCAACGATGCCACGAAGAATTAAGGCCGTGATCGATGCTAAAGGTGACACCACTAAGTGGTAGACGAACTATTTTGCGCCGTTGAATGTGATGGACGAAGTCCCGAAGAATTCCCGAAGAATTAATTATATTTTATTTAAATAGAAAAATATTTTGTCACTTTAAATAAACTTCATTAAGTGTTCAAAACCAATGTATATTTATTTAACTAATAAAGTTAAATTTAATAATCTAAATTTTACTTTTCCTACTAGGCACTTCTAATATTTGGTACTAGACGAACTCTTTTGCATTGGGCCTCGTATGCTCGTCGCACATTCGTACGTTTTCTGACGAACTTTTCTCAGAGACTGTGTATATAGTTGTTTATGAGAGGTCAATGCGTTAGAGATATCATCTCCAATCATACTATTTCAACGTCCGATAAAAAGGTCTAATTCAGCATAAGCATTGCTCTGGTTTTCAGTCAGCTCCTCGATCACAGAGACCAACTCGAAACTTGATACAATGTACAATTCATTATAGTAAAGCAGCGGCATCTCGGTACGACTCCGGACTATCAATCTCGAGACTTGTACCTGTGGCCTTAGCATGAAAACATCAAGGTTACGTTATAGTTGCGTTCACGTTAGATTTTGTATGGAACCTGATAACCGCACCAAGCAGACTGTGGCGGAACTTAACAGATTCCACAGAAATTCTAACGTGAACGCAACTATAACGTAACCGTGATGTTTTCATGCTAAGGCTACTGGGTTCGAATCGTGCCGGTTGAGTAAGCAACAATGAGTTTTTTCGGAAATGATGTGCATTTTACTAACGACTTTCTTACACTCGGAAACACCTGACACCCTCAGGAATATAATGCCGTGACGATATGAATATGTATATCATCGTGAAAGTTTCATATAAATATGTAATGTTAAACGTTTACCGTTGTGCAGGTGGGCGAGTACATAATATTCCACGTGCGCACCAACTTCTACGTGGAGTACTTCAACTACCTCGTCATGTCGAAGGGCATCATCCTCACCGCGGGACAGGAGATCATGCCGGTCAGTCACTGCTGCAAATTTTGTTCGCTTATTTATTATATTAGAGCAACTCGCATAGATTATGACCTATTCTCGAGCAGCAAACCTTAAATTTAGAGTTGAAAAACTTAAAATAATACAAGCTCATTTAACTTTTATCCATCTGCGTTAAAGCCTATTTTGCAATGAAAAGTTTTAGGTTATGGCAGCTCTAAATCTAATAATCACTTTATTTTTCTTTATTAAACTTTGATAGAGCTGATTTAGATTTATATTATATCTTTGCTTTGAACTAATAAAGATATTGGGAAGACTCTTCTTTCTTTATAATAGATAAAATTGCTTTAAATTTGATATAGATATAGATTACGACGGCTAATCTGCTTTGCTTGTTTCAAGTATCTGTATAACATGAAAATGCTCCGGCAGCCACGCACACTAGTGTATATACAATACGACTTACTGCAAGAATAACAGATTAGCCGTCGTGGACTGCACTGATTTATTAACAATAAAGTGATGTTATGTGAAACACAGGAGGGTGTCCGCACGTTCGCGGTGACGCTGGCGGCGGAGATGGCGCCGGTCGCGACGGTGGTCGCTTGGTGCACCGAGCGCGGGAACATCCTCGCCGACTCGCTCACCTTCCCTGTCAACGGAATATCCAGGAACAACGTACGTTACCTACTTACTGAATACCAGTACAATCTATACCTTTTTTTTTGTAAAATAATTACCTTTTGATTCTGGTACATAGCCTGGATGAGACAAGAAAAATGCGGCAAATTAAAAAAATCCTCGTATTTTAACACGGGTTGTACTACACACAGATTATTTAAAGGGGAAAAATGAGTTATATGAAAATAGCAGCATTCCGAGTTAAAGGGTGGGCTGGGTGTTTTAGACGACATGTTTGCAGAACTGCTATTTTCTTATATGCAATTAATTAAAAGCAGTATTTTCCTGACTGCAAACTAATAAAAAATATTGACCGATTTATTGTACTTATTGAAGTAGTACTAGCCCAGGCAGAGCATCAAACGACATTTATGCCTATTGGAGGTATGCTAAAAAAGATTGACCCTAAAATCCTGACCGTATAACTGCCTTCTTTAAAATCTTGTTAGTTTTAATAACTGCCTAAACGTGTGTTTTTGTTACAGTTCACCGTGTACATAAACAACCGTAAACACCGCACAGGCGAACGCGTGGAAGTCGCCATATTCGGTGAACCCGGAGCGTACGTGGGGCTGTCGGGCATAGACAACGCGTTCTACACCATGCAGGCCGGCAACGAACTTACTTACGCTAAGGTTAACTAGTTTTATTGCTTCTAATAATGATAGACTCCTTTTAGTGCCGAAATGGGAAATTTTTAGTTCGTGGCTACTTATAAGTATTACTTAAACTTCAACATACATAGTTGCTAATGATTGAAAGTAAAAATCGTATGCGTGTGGATGTTTTGTGTCCGAAGTACGGCAAAAGAGCTCAGCACCCATCACGCTAGGACGTAATACTCGTTGGTAAAATGTGGGTGTACGAGTGTGGACTGTGACTTGCATTTCACAATCAACACCCGAAAACACCCATGACACCCCCTCGGGGATTCATGAAGTAACGAATATCTTTATTAAAATTTGTTTTTTTTGATGACATAATCTGAAGTAGCTTATAATGTCCAGGGGCTATGTATATCACCGTATGTCCCCCTGCAGGTGATATCCAAGATGTCCCGGTTCGACGAGGCCACAAACGGCACGTTCGCGTACACGTGGCACTCGCACTCCGGCGTCGCCGACGAGCTCGTCTACTTCCCCTCCTCCACCTTCGGTATCGACGCCAATAGGACCTTCGCGTGAGTATCGAACTCGTTCCGATCAATCAATACCAAATATAGATAATAAATACTCAATCCGAGGTAAAGTATTTTCAACTAAAATTATACACTTGACTACAATCTGAAATTTTACTAAATACGCTCTGGTGTTCTACAAGGGAGTGTGTTTGGGCCTTTCCTTTTTGATTTATATGCTTGTTGTAGTCAAACCATAAAAAACTGTTTACTGGCGGCTAACTACTACTATTAAACATTAATAATTAGTAGCGTAAAAACTGCTATTTAATAAACCTTAATGTTCATGATGAAGCTTTGGAAATAACTTCTTGGTTTGATATTTATTCCACAGCTACGCCGGTCTAGTGGTGTTCAGCGACGTTCCTATCACGCGACGCTACTCGCCTTGCAACGAGAGTAATGGACAGGTATGTTTTAGTACTGTGTATAATGAACCTATAGATTATCTGTGTGTAATATGAATATTATTCGTAGTTTATTAAAATACATACAATTTTCTACCCAGGGCGAATGCTTGGAAGGAGGTTGTTATCCGCTGAGTAAACGATGCGACGGAATCTTTGACTGTTCTGATAAGACTGACGAATCCAACTGTAAGTTATTTTGGATATATTTTTTTTCTTGTTCAAAGAAAATTAACTTACTTTGACTTGTAATAATTTCTTATTTGTATATGTCGCAGTAAAGTAGTTAAATCAGAGAGTTAGTTGAATCTCTAGAGAGTTAATTAAAGATCGACATTCAATCAAGTCGCTAAAGTTCCGTCAGACAAGTGAGTGAACGAAACGTTTAACGAGTTTCCTAAACGTTCCTAGGCGCATTTCAACT
The DNA here is from genome assembly GCA_910592155.1 of Ypsolopha scabrella. NCBI lineage: Eukaryota > Metazoa > Arthropoda > Insecta > Lepidoptera > Ypsolophidae > Ypsolopha > Ypsolopha scabrella. Next base: position 4,527,375 of record OU342978.1, read on the forward strand.
TTGGTAGGGTGACCTTTGTGAGGCGTCCCCGAGTAGGATACTAAATAGTCGCATAATGGATAGGTCGAAATGTATTTAAAAACACTAGGTTAGGTTAGGTTTGAACATTATGAAACAACTCAGAGCCGAGCGAAGCGGAGCGGAGCGAGGCGTCCCCGAGTAGGATACTAAATAGGTGCATAATGGATAGGTCAAAATGTATTTAAAAACAGTACGTTAGGTCAGGTTTGAACATTATGAAACAACTCAGAGCCATCATCTTGTTTTACATTATTAATCAATCAACACGCTGGCTTTCGCTCAGACAGATAGTTAAACGTTTTCGACGCTGCTTTATTTGAATCAAAATGCTAGCGACTTGATTGAATGTCGATCTTTAATTAACTCTCTAGAGATTCAACTAACTCTCTGATTTAACTACTTTACTGCGACATATACATTAAAAATATAACCATACTTTGCATATCTCTAGGTATCTGTAATATAAACCAGCCATTTTATAGCTTGTATAAAATATCCCTTATCAATATGCTGTCGCCATGAGATCACCCCTTCATTGTATTAAATAGCTATAAATGAAATCACTCATAATTTTTAGTCCATCAATTATGATACATTTGAAACCGATAGCGATAGATGTTGAAGTTACACAATAAGGCCACTGAGCTAACTGTCTGCACAGGCGAGCACGACAACTCGTTCGAGCTGACCCACTTCCGCAAGTTCCGGTTCAACCGCATCCTGCGGCAGTACGACAACGTGTGGCTGTGGCGCGACGTGAACATCGGCCCGCACGGCAGATACGTGTTCACGGTGGACGTGCCGCGCACGCCGGCGCACTGGACCGTGTCCGCCTTCAGCATGTCGCCGGAGCGGGGGCTCGGCATGAACCCTATACCCATACACGTTAGTTTCATTATTAAAAACTTCAATTGTGCTTTCTTATCGTTTTTGGGTAACACAGACAGGGTCGCCATGAAATGTAGACAGTAAATTAAATAAGCGTTCTCTTAGAAGTTACTTTATTGTGTGACAGCAAATCACACATAATATGGTCACATGTTTCGTTATGAAAATCTGTAAGCCAACTTAATTTGATTACATGAATTTGTAACTACATCACAACATCATCGTGCTCATTGAAGTTCTCAATTTTAAAATATTTAAGCTTATAGAACCGTCGTAGAAATAGTCGCTAACTCCACATGTTAGTCCACTACTGTCAAACGACAAACGGATCTAACGGATTTTACATTTACCTGTAACATAACCCGAAGTAAAACGATAGGTTACAATTTGGCGCCCAACGTGGGGCCCCACGTTAACTGGCCGCTATATAACGTCGACCTCTGTATCCGCAGTACACGGGCGTGCTGCCGTTCTTCATCAAGGTGGAGGGTCCGGACCGGTGTCGACAGGGCGAGCAGCTCGGACTGCGCGTGGCAGTGTTCAACTACCAGCCCACTGCCATAGAGGCGGTGGTGGTGCTCACCGCCTCGCAGGACTACAAGTTTGTGCACGTCGAGGAGAATGGCATTGTGAGTATATTACTCTAGATAGAAGTTAGGACCGGTGTCATCGTGTTTTAGGGATTCCCGATCATGTTTCTTCTTTTCTCCAGCTTGGTTTCCTTCTATTGCTGGGTATAAGATAGGCCTCTAATGCACACCAATTGAACTGAACCTATCATAAGTTTTTTGTAATTTTTTTATTATCACCGTCTTACCTGCATGGTCTGCCAATTCCTTGCCTGCCCTTGTCTCTTGGTCACCACTCCGTCAGGGATTTACTCCATCTGCCATCACTTCGGCAGGCCAAGCGTTTTGCCCATCGACACAAGTCCTGTGATTCGCCTTACAATGTCAACAACTTTGATCTCGTTGCACGACTGTTTTCAGTACACGATCTAATAACGTGATGCCTAGCATCATAGCTTTTCTCTATAATCTCTATTAGTGTGCTCGAAGTTGGTTTTCCTAATTTACGAGTATGTGCATGGTATTTGTGTCCTTACCTAATACTTACCACTCGCTGAACGGTGAAGGAAATCATCTTGAAGAAACCTGCATGCCCTAAAAAGCGTGTACTTGTGCCCGAGGTACGGCGATAGGGCACACCACCCATCACTTTGGGACGTAATAATCGTCAGTGAAACTCGGGTGCACCAGGTGTGGACTGTGACTTGCATTTCAAAGTTCACACCCGGGAACACCTCTGACACCCCCTCGAGGATTCATGTCGTGACGATATAATGTTTGTTAAATTTTGTACATTTCTATAAGTGATATTGTATATGGACAGGTCCGGTCGTACAACCCGCGCACGTCGTTCGGCGAGCATCAGTTCTTCGTGTACATCCTGGCGGGCGACGCGGCCGCGGTCTACCTGCCGGTCGTGCCGACGCGGCTCGGCTACATCAGTGTACGGATACACGCCTCCACGCTCATCGGGCAGCACCATTACACCAAGAAGATTCTTGTTGAGGTGAGCGGGGCAGGAGATTTGGTCCTATTGTTTATTGTTCGGCAGAATATCCATCGCTGGTACTTTAGGTATGGGCTAATTTATGATAACAGTCGATGAAACAAAATTTTTAGTGCTTTATGGTCCAGGCACAGACAAGATACCAAACCCCTAAGTCATTTTGTCATGTCGGTCACACCTAAATCTCAGAATCCAATTGACCTACAGAGCTGGCTGAAGCATAGGTAATTTTAAATTATTAATGATAATGGATAAAAAATTATAACTTTAGTGTACTCATGTTATTTGCTTGTTTGCTGAGGCTAGTTCGATAGGTCTCTAAAAAAAGAGTATTTTTCGAAGTATTGAATAATGCGGTTACCCATAAATTTAAAAACCCGAAAATATTCATGGTAGCTGATATCGAAAAGTCTATGATACCCGTCAGTACATTTCAGTTTGTGATTTTTTTTTAAAACGTTTAGTGGAATCATAAAAAAATAAAGTAGCTCTTTCAAAAACAGATTGAGGTTGTTAAATAGAGGTGTATCAGTTCAGTATCATACCAGATAGAGGTCAGAGAAACAGTTGTATATGTCTGTATGAATAAGTATAAACATAATTGCATTACTTTACCATGCCTATATATTAGACAGATTGCCATTTTCGTACGCCAACACCCACAGTATTTTCCTAAAAAAAAGGATGTAAGTCAAAGAACACAGAGAAAGAAGGTAGGGGCAAAAATAAATATTCCGATTTGCAAACTAAAACTGGTGAAAAAGAATGACATAGACATCATTTATTGGCCACATTATAACAGTTTACGTTATACAAGGTAGGTCATATGTGTCATATTGTCCACCACATGGCTGTTCAGGTATTTAATGCTCTACCTGACGAAATTAAAGAGTTACCACTAACTAAATTTAGGAACAACTTCACGTTTGGCTTATAAAGAACTGTTTTTATTCTTTGAATGAGTTTCTTGGTTACAGAGAAAATTTAAAATTAAATATTTAAGGATTCTTTCTTTTGTATTTAATTATCAATTTACATATACTTATAATTTAATGTTGATGCCTTTGTAAACATGACGTTGATTAGATAATATTGTATATAATTTTAAATGGGATAACCTGTCAATTATGTAATTTAATATTTGTACGCCATAACCGGCAGATTCTTGCGCACTGTTATATATGTACATTTTTAACATCTTTATATTTTACCAAAAATCGAACAAATAAACATTTTCTGTTTTATGTCTGTTTCTGTTGCATATTATTTCGTAAGTAAAACGATAAGCTTTGCAAAAAAACTGATGACTGTTTATAAGGAAAGTTAGCCCTAACCCGACAGCAGCAGCTAACCAATGCGCATGTGTGTATCCCCAGGCGGACGGTCTGCCGCAACACCGGCACCAGTCGGTGCTGCTGGACCTGTCGAACCGCGCATACGTGTTCCAGTACATGCACGTCAACGTCACAGAGACGCCCATCATCCCGTACGAGGTGAATACTCATTACTATGTTCCATCATTTAATAAGGCCAACCTGCACCAAGCAACATAAGCCTGGTTACCTAACTGTCTATGCTGTGCTTATCTCTATGGTTTGATATGCCAGATGCAAGTGGGCCTAATTGTTATTAACCTTTGGTATGTGGAGAAGGGATCGCAATCGCGCCCGCCCCCTGGGAGAAAGTATTCTTTCACCGCACCTCACCTGCGGCGCGGTTAGAGCGCGCGCGAAAGTTTAGACTAATTGTTGAAAATAACAATATATTCATTTAGGAGACTATGTACCTACCCTACCGATTGTTTTTGTTTGCCAGATAACTAATAAATAATGTAGAGCATATACATATTTTGATCATAATTTGGCTACTTTATTAGAGTTGATTATAATCCCACGTGAATTAGCATATAAACTAACTGTTTTTATCAAGAAAGTATACTCACAGGAAAGAAAACATTGAATAAATACACATTCAACATTGCAATCACTCACAATTCGACGCGCACTTGTCACTATTTGAATTTAAAACTGGAATCTGATGCGAATAACGGTCGACTGATTGGATGTTTATGGTTCGTTCAGTCTCTTTGTATATCATTCTATACCTCTTAAAACTATTTTAAACTCTATTTTCATGGGATTATAATCTAAAATCGCATAAAAAAGGCCATATATTTTTTGCTCAGATCTGCGACAACACATACTCGCATGAATCTCAGAGCTGCGACAACACATACTCGAGGGAGTCTCAGATCTGATATAACATACCAAAGGTTAATGACGTAAAATTCAACGTAAAGTAAAATTTCCTGACTTTCAGGGAAAACAATTTTACTGTGAACCCTGTCTAGCAAACTACACAACGAATTTTTATGGACTTTATTTTGTTTTGGTGTTTGTTTACGAGCAAATAATTGTATATTTAATTAAACCCCTCGGGACTGCCGATAAGGCGAAACTGATAAAGAAATAAGAACCATGTTTCGAAAATTAAAACTTTCAGTCCCTATAAATTAAGCATGAGCTTAAAAACTAAACATGTGAAGATCAATCTTAGGTATCTTCTTGCGAATGCTATAATATCGTCAAAAAATGCCGAAAAAGACGCTTTCTGTTTAAATTATGTAAATAATTTCACCAAATAATACCAGCTTACACGAGAAAAATGAAAAATGCAAGTAACGCGTTTGAGCAAAAAAGAGTTTGACGCGATGACAGGTGGAACTAAATATTGGCTTGAATGGCAACATTACTTGTCAAAAATGACGGGTCGCATATACATATGTGGACAGCACACGAATGATACTTTAAGAAATGTAAAAGTATTATAATTCATTATCTTTGTCATTTCTTTAAGTGTAAGCGTGAATATACTGTCGCTCGTGGACGTTCAAATTACAAAAAAGGTTACCGTTTGCCTTACATTACGTTTTTTAAGACTTCGGTTTTATTATCTAAAATGCCGTAATTTTTAACAATTACACAAAGGCAAACGGTAACCTTTTTTGATAGTTGAATGTCCACGGGTGACAGTACTATAATAAAAACTATTGCAGAAGACGGTGAAAAAGAAATCGGAAAATATACAAAAATGAAATGAAACTAAACTTTGGGTGTAGTACAGACAACAGCACAAAAGAAGTAACAGCTTCACTGTAAAAACAGCTTCTATTACGATGATATTATGTAGGTACGAACCGTACAAAGCTTCTTAAATGTGCTGTCGTGCTGTCGTCTGCCGTGGAAACATAAAAAAAAATATTTTATTAACTTTATGATATCAAGTATCAAAACCGTTTTGATCTTAGTACGTGTGGTGGCCACATCTGTGGCAAAAGCGCCCTGATTTTTTTCTAAACTCTTTTTTGGCAAGTTGCTAGTATCAAATTGTGAGTAATGTGTAAAGTTGCTTAGTATGTTTTTTTTATTTGACAAATGATACATTTTCAACGTACAATTACAATCAGCGTATACAATGAGTAAAGGAATTAATTTCTTGTGCTCGTGTTAAAGCCAGCTAGTATTTTGTAATACTTATTTGATTATGTCTACAAAAGTAAACAACTACCGCAGTTGTGTTTTTGGAATCTCTAGAAGGTTGTAAAGATAGTGCGCAGCTAAGATCAAACTTTACACCATGCTTCTGTTTGAAAGCGTTGCATTAATTATTACTACAGTAACCGTTGCTATACTGATGTGTATGTATATATTTGCCCAGGTGGACCGTTACTACGTGTTCGGATCGAATCAAGCTCGACTCTCGATCGTGGGCGACGTGGTGGGACCGCTGTTCCCCACTATGCCTATGAACGCTACCAGTTTACTCGACTTGCCGATGGTAAGTCTCTATTACATTACAAAATGTACTATTACAATGTAGGAGTACAGAAACGTATACGAGGTGATCAGTAGGATTACACTCGCATTTATGCTTTCAAGAGGTAAACCCCGTTTTCTGATACAAATATCGTCAAGATAATGGTGTCCATTCGGTGTAACACGACTTAACTTATTTGACAGGACTAAACTTATTTTAAGCTTCCCGTCCTTGTCTTTCCGATACAGAAAGAAAAAGACAGAAAGTCATATAAGTTAAGTCGTGTTACACAGAATCGACACTGGGGATGTCAGGGCGGCTATTCCGGCATTATTTCTCACTCGCAATATCAATCATTAGATATTTGTTTAAAGTTAGATAAATGCCATGCGATGGAAATTAGAGTGACCAAACCACATCAAATAAAACTATAGGATATAAGGAATGCTCACTATTAGTTTTCAATCAAAATAATCAATACATATCAGTACAATATCTATTTTAAAATCACCCGCAATCTGCCTTAGATATTTTTGCGCACGTGCCATAATTGAGGGCCAGATATTCCGCGAGTTTGCGGGTGTAAAATATATTAGTCATGTAAAATTAAGCTATAATTTTCACCAACACTCTTCAATGTAAAGTTCTTCAGGCAAAAATGTGAGGCATCTACGTTAATAACTAGCTAAACTTTCCTTTCGAGGCACACAGTACGATATACGAACCCTCTGATGCCCCTAACGGATTTTAAAGCTGAAGGGGTTCTATTTTTGGAAGACATTACACTAGATGGTGTGACCTGATATTAAAGTCGAGCTGCAGAAGATAATGCACACCGCTCGGGACAGAAAAAGAAGGACAGCGCTCACAACAAAACGTGGGATTTCAATCAGGGACCATCGAATTAATAATCTGTTGTTTTATCCTCACGATACCGCCAAGCGGCTCGTCATGTTTATCATGAACAGCCGCACCGAGAAGGGTGGTTATAGGTAGTTGCGTAGTATCAGAATGCAAAGTGCGAGTTGCCATCGAATGACTTTACTACCGCGTGAATCGAGTTAAGCCGGGTCTCCAGCGCACGTTTTGTACTAGACACTAAACGAAAACGTGTACACAACATACAAGTTTTTACTGATAAGCATGCAGGAGACCAGTGGCGGCTGCACCTTAAGTGCGCCCGTGCGCCGCACTACCATTTAAATTAAACTTACACAATAATGTCCTATACCTATCATTACCCATCCATCCATACTGCCCTATACGGAAAATAAATATCTGATTATAGTACATATATATACATGTTTTGTTATTACGAGGTAAATAAAAATGTATAGATTTCTACTGCAAAGGAAATAAATCTTATTTTTGCTTGAACAAAATCGGCCCCGTACCGCGTGCGCTCGGGAAAGCGCACGCAGCGAGCTCATACAACTTCTATGAAACACGGTGTAAACAGCCCGGCGCGTGAGACAGAAGATGCGTAGTACAAAATGTATGGCAGTTTTAGGTTAGATTCGTGCGCCGCACGCGACCGGAAATTGCCGAAAGAATACGAAGCGAAACGAGTAGTTCACTCGCGTTACCCCGAGGCCTTGACCTACGCACGATGCTTTTGTCGTCAGTTTGTCACTTTTTGCGCGCGCTTGCGGAGGAGGAGTAATTGTTTATTTAATTACTATAATTATGTAAAAAAGTAAACCAAAGAGTGATAATAATGAGTCTAAATTACAATATTGACTTTATTAAAACCAACAGGACTTATGAAAACCCGCTCTATTCATAATATAAAACAGGAATGCAAAACAAAAAATAAATCGTTCACGAGAACGTTCAAAAGTGAAATGTATGTTAAAAAGAAATGGTTATGTGGATGTGAGAGACTAAATGCTTTTTTTTTGCTTTCCTTGTGTTATTCTCGGCGGAGAAGCGATTTGGACGGAATATAAATAAAATTTGTTTCCTTAAATTGCGGCATTTTATTTGATCTTTTTAATAAAACCATGCAGTGCACCACCGGTTCTCTGAGGCACCAGCCGCCACTGCAGGAGACACGGGGCTTATAAACACAAATATGTAGCGGAACAATATACTGTGTAGACGTTTTGGTGTAGTGTGTAGGACAAAACACGCGCTGGAAACCCAGCTTAACTCGATTCACGCGGTAGTAAAGTCATGGCAACTCGCACTTAGCGTTCTGTAATTCGTCCTTCACCGACTGCCGTAGACTTTGTAGAAGTCCCTGATGGATGATAGATTGATTAAGGGTTTGCCTTCGGTCTTTCAACGGTTTTTGTTTTTCTATGCTGAGTCAACTACTTATCTGATCAATGTAAAACTTGGACACATGTTTTTACAGACCTTTGTCTTTCCGTTGTCAAGTCGGTTACCTAATTGAACACATTTCACTCGATAGATTTTATTTTAAAATATGATGGCTTTTTGGGTTAATAAATTCGTTTTATGTCTAAACAGCTTGTGTTTTATGTCTGACATTACTGCTATTACAAGAAAACCTGGTTTATTTTAAGTTTATTTCTCAGTAAGATTATCGTACGCACCATGGGCCAAGCCTTAAAAGACAAAAGCGTTAGAGCAGAACTGAAGTTTAGCATTGTTGGAGCCCCTTAAGCTCTTGGTCTATTTGTGACCGAAATACGGCGATAGGGCTCACCATCTATCACGTTTGGCGCGTAATAATCTGGTTCTTCCTCTGTGTCATACTATTTTGTCATACTGGTATGACTGTCGAGATATTCATGTCCTGACAGTCATACTGCTCACCAATATTAGAAAAATAATCATTTATGCACTTCCTGTATAATAAACGACTTGCAGCCTCCTTCTTATATAGGTATGGATATTCTCTCTGGTTTGATGATTTTGATTTATTGTACTCGTCGGTGCAAAGCAGAGGTACCAAGTGTGGACTGTGACTTGCATTTAGATTTTCTGACAACATACTGAAGTTCAAAATCACTCAGTAAGATTGATTACTCAGTAATATTATTCTTGGTCACAACGTCCCTTTCCATCAGGTACGGAAAAGCCAAGTGTAAACGGACTTTGAATTTAAAAAAGCACCTGGTTGCGACAGGAATACAACCGTAAATTATGAAGGTGGATATTTCTGATGTCCCCTCTTTACTCAATCACAGAAAAAGGAATCAATGACGGCCATAAATAGTATAATAAAACGTCAGTGAAGGTGACGCATTCCCTTACGAGGTAATTTAAAAAAATATATGTTGCGGTCAATTGCATTCATGAATATAAAATAATGAATAATTAAAAAACGGAATAATCTATAATCAGTCGTTCCATTTGAATGTACAAGTGAGTTGAAATGATAAGAGACTTGCTTTGCCTACTCCGAACTATGGAGTGTTTCACAGAAATTTTAATTATACTGGACCAAAGATATATAATGCACTTAATAAGGATATTAAAAACTGTGATAATTTTAATGTATTTTCTAGGAAACTTAAGACTTTTTTATTAGAACGACCATTCTACAATTTAAACGAATTTTTTATTTGACATTTTATTCATTATTTTGACTTGCTTTATGCTATTATATTAAATGTAACATAATTTCTTATTTACTTGTTTTATAATTTATCAATGTCAGTATGTAAATTTAAGTTGCAAATGTATTTTAAATAAGATAAGTCATTCAATTTACATCTACTGTATCGTTAGTTTTAAGTGAATATCTAATTATTATTTTTGCATGCCTTAATACAATGTGAACCTTTGTATGGCTTTGTAATTTTGCAAATAAACGATTCTGATTCTGTTTCTTTTCGTAGGACTGCGCCGAACAAAACATGTTCAGTTTCGCTGTGAACATGTACTTCACCCTGTACATGCGTCTCATTAACCAACGCAACAGGACCCTGGAGCGGGACTCGTTCTACCACATGAACATCCTGTACCAGCGACAACTGTCCTTCATGAGGCCGGACGGGGCATTCAGCTTGTTCAGAGCCGACTGGTGAGTAACAGCCTCACTGTACATGCGTCTCATCAACCAACGCAACAGGACCCTGGAGCGGGACTCGTTCTACCACATGAACATCCTGTACCAGCGACAACTGTCCTTCATGAGGCCGGACGGGGCATTCAGCTTGTTCAGAGCCGACTGGTGAGTAACAGCCCCACTGTACATGCGTCTCATCAACCAACGCAACAGGACCCTGGAGCGGGACTCGTTCTACCACATGAACATCCTGTACCAGCGACAACTGTCCTTCATGAGGCCGGACGGGGCGTTCAGCTTGTTCAGAGCCGACTGGTGAGTAACAGCCCCACTGTACATGCGTCTCATCAACCAACGCAACAGGACCCTGGAGCGGGACTCGTTCTACCACATGAACATCCCGTACTGGCGACAACTGTCCTTCATGAGGCCGGACGGGGCGTTCAGCTTGTTCAGAGCCGACTGGTGAGTAACAGCCTCACTGTACATGCGTCTCATCAACCAACGCAACAGGACCCTGGAGCGGGACTCGTTCTACCACATGAACATCCCGTACTGGCGACAACTGTCCTTCATGAGGCCGGACGGGGCGTTCAGCTTGTTCAGAGCCGACTGGTGAGTAACAGCCTCACTGTACATGCGTCTCATCAACCAACGCAACAGGACCCTGGAGCGGGACTCGTTCTACCACATGAACATCCTGTACCAGCGACAACTGTCCTTCATGAGGCCGGACGGGGCGTTCAGCTTGTTCAGAGCCGACTGGTGAGTAACAGCCTCACTGTACATGCGTCTCATCAACCAACGCAACAGGACCCTGGAGCGGGACTCGTTCTACCACATGAACATCCTGTACCAGCGACAACTGTCCTTCATGAGGCCGGACGGGGCGTTCAGCTTGTTCAGAGCCGACTGGTGAGTAACAGCCTCACTGTACATGCGTCTCATCAACCAACGCAACAGGACCCTGGAGCGGGACTCGTTCTACCACATGAACATCCTGTACCAGCGACAACTGTCCTTCATGAGGCCGGACGGGGCGTTCAGCTTGTTCAGAGCCGACTGGTGAGTAACAGCCTCACTGTACATGCGTCACATCAACCAACGCAACAGGACCCTGGAGCGGGACTCGTTCTACCACATGAACATCCTGTACCAGCGACAACTGTCCTTCATGAGGCCGGACGGGGCGTTCAGCTTGTTCAGAGCCGACTGGTGAGTAACAGCCTCACTGTACATGCGTCTCATCAACCAACGCAACAGGACCCTGGAGCGGGACTCGTTCTACCACATGAACATCCTGTACCAGCGACAACTGTCCTTCATGAGGCCGGACGGGGCGTTCAGCTTGTTCAGAGCCGACTGGTGAGTAACAGCCCCACTGTACATGCGTCTCATCAACCAACGCAACAGGACCCTGGAGCAGGACTCGTTCTACCACATGAACATCCTGTACCAGCGACAACTGTCCTTCATGAGGCCGGACGGGGTGTTCAGCTTGTTCAGAGCCGACTGGTGAGTAACAGCCTCACTGTACATGCGTCTCATCAACCAACGCAACAGGACCCTGGAGCGGGACTCGTTCTACCACATGAACATCCTGTACCGGCGACAACTGTCCTTCATGAGGCCGGACGGGGCGTTCAGCTTGTTCAGAGCCGACTGGTGAGTAACAGCCTCACTGTACATGCGTTTATTCAATATTTGCCCCGTTTTCAGCTTGGACATTATTTTAGGAATGGGGTGTTCATAATTGCTACTATCCGGCTTCCGCAACATCATCTTACTTAACAACTATTATGTATCTGCTACTGCTATAATAACTTCTATATATCTGCCCCAGTAACACAACGAGTTCCTACTGTCAATCGCAACTAGACCGAAATCGGTTGCACGAGTCGATTTGAACGATAAACGGGCGTTGATTTCAGTGTAAATAAATTTCCAGGAACCAATCAGCGAGCAGCGTGTGGCTGACGTCATTCTGCGCGAAGATCTTCCAGGACGCGTCCTTCAACGAATGGGAGAACTTCATATACATCGACCCTGATGTGAGTTACCTTCTAAAATACTTGTTAATCAGGCTGACTGAATTTCTGCGTCCTCCCGACGTCCCCGCTTCAACAGCGCGGGCGATTTTTGTCGAAACAGTAAGTCTTCTAACCTTGATAATTTTACCATTTATTTCCTTATATCAATGGAACATCAAATTTAGATGAAGACAAATTGGTTTCGAGGTAGACATTTCAGCCCGCTATGTAAGGTAACTTCGTTTATTTAGCCAAATTCATACTAGAGACTCGGTAGGTGGCCAGGACCAAGGTTCAATGACACTGTTTGTGAAAGAGAAAAAATATTTTTTTGTTTATATTATTACTTATTCAAGAATAACCTTGACTCAATTAGTATAGGAAGTGAAAATTTTATTTTATTTATTTCACAGAAAGGGTCATTGAACCTTGGTCCTGCCCACTTACTGAGGTCTTCCGTATGAATTTGACTACATAAACGAAAGTCACCTTATGTTTGGAACATCGGAGATATGCACCCAAAACACTCTGGTCCTACTATAACTGTCCTGTTTGTCTGGAATAATACGGTATTCCAGAAAAAAAACACAAAACTCGAATTTTTTTCCGGAATCCCTGACAAATTCTCAATCACATTCCAAATTTAAGGTCAGCCGAGCAGTTTTCAAGTTGTGCCGCTGACAGACAGAAACCCAAGCAATATAACGAATCCAGTATTTTTCTTACAGGTAATCTCAATGGCAGTATCGTGGCTCTTGGACCACCAGACACCGGAGGGCGCGTTCTACGAGGTGACGTGGCTCCCGGACCGCAACGACAACGGCACTATACTTATACCCAAGGACAGCCAGCTTTATAGAGACAACGCGTTTTTGTTCCCGCAAGCGCACGAGGTATGAGATCTTCCAGAGCCAAGTCCTTCAGTTCTTGGTCACGTGCGACTCCTGCCTGTCACTGAACTTGATCCATTTATTTTTTATAGCCGCTCCGCCGGCGTTTATTCAACCTCTGCCCCATTTTCGGCTTGGGCGTTATTTTATCAACAGCCCTTACAGCCTATGTGTTGACCAAGGCCACTACGAGTATAATATAGTAAACCGAATCAAAACAAAACATACATACATACAAACATACGAACAAAAGTTTAAAAAAATAGTTTTGGCTTCAGTACCATACTAATAGAGCGATTCTTTAAACATTTTGAAAAAGATTTTCATTATTTTGTTTACACACGATTTTTGTATTACTAATGTATTTATTATTATTATTATAGATTAGGACCGAGAGGCAGTTCTTTCTATTTTAAACAATAAAATTAAATTATTTTTGAAGAAATTCAAGTGAATCTAGGATTTGAACCAGGGCTTTCCTTACTAATAACACCATAAAAAGTATAATAATTGACAAATACACGTGAAGTTCTTAAATTCCACTGCGGTTCACTAACCAACGAGTTTCAGCTAAGCTAGAAATAAGCTCACTGAGCAAATTTTTTAATACCTTATTTCTGTCATTGACTCGATTAAAGGAACACTTCGCATTTTTTAGTAGCAACAGAGTTGTTAATATGTTCATAGTTTTGTCACGTTTTAAATTAAACACGATTTACCTTTTAGTGTTTTTGCGAAATAAACGTCTGTTTTTGCAAATGCACTATTGAGACGAATGTTGTTGGTGCAATTTATCAACAAACGACATATGCTTGCAGGTGAACAACTCGATAATACTACAGCGGAACATAACGCTGACTGCTCAAGTTGTCATCACACTGGAAACTGTCAAGAATCTCAAGGATATAGGCGTTAGAGAGGTAAGTCTGTGCACTTAATCTCACTTTGCAGATAAAATTGCATGAAACTCGATAAGTTGTCCTAATCAAGATTTTGTATCTATTATCATAAATGCATGACCAAATATCTAAAACACTGTCATTAAACAAAAGACTTTGTAAAATGTATTAGTGCCTCGAAAATATAGCACGAAATTAATAAAACCGTGAGATGCTATGTTATAATCTGCCTTCTTATCTATCTTTCTCCTTTAACCGCATATATACTCCTTCACTACAATGCATGACATACCTCACCCAGTAATAATTTTCAAAATTAAATCTAACGGTGATGTACACATTCATTAGGGTCTGAGCGCCCGCGTGTACCGCGCCCAGGAGCGTGCCATCAAGTGGCTGGAAGACCACCTGAAGCTGCTGGAAGACTTCGGCGACCCGTACGACCTCGCCGTCGTCGCGTACGCGCTCACGTTCGCGAAGGCGCCCAGCTCTGAACACGCCTACGTGCTGCTCAAGAAACGGCAACGATCTGAAGGTTAGTCGTCCCTTCTTTTACAGGTTAATCATTTATATTTGATTTATGCAGTACGGGCAGGGTCGCCATGTTATGTGAATAAATACTTTTTTTTGTTAAGTACTATCCGTTTCAGATGGTATTAGGATAGGACCTTGTCATACCTGGTGTATGTGTGCGTTAGAAACGTTGACGGAAGTGCGTGGGTGAATAAGATGCACATAGCACATAATAGTGTCCTAACGCACACAGGCAAAAGGTCCTGTCCTAATAGCATTTGAAGTATGTTGATAGTATGTTTGTTTGTTCTACGAGCACCATAGGAACAATACAATGGTCACTTACAAACTCCCTGTATGTTAAAAATCAAATAAGTCCACTGGACGACATTAAATAAATCTAATCATACGCATCTCTTAATCTGGAAATAATATTCAGACAGACGTCTCCACCGTTTCGACAACTGTTAAACCGACCGCGCTCTTGTAAATGTATCGGCATGTATTGCGTCCGACAGGCGGTCTCGTGTACTGGGGCAAGGAGCGCGTGCCGCAGCCGCCGTACAAGATGGAGAACCAGAAGCCGTTCCTGCTGCCACGCTTGCCGTACAAATACGACTCCAACAACATAGCGACTACGGCGTACGCGCTGCTCGCCTGCATGGAGCACCAGGACGACAACGAGCCCATCGTCATGTGGCTCAACTCGCAGCGGCTGCTGGACGGCGGCTGGGCTTCCACACAGGTACTACATACAGCAGTAGTATTAAACAAATGCGCATAGAGATCTTCGCTACTCTCCAAAGGTCGTATTTCCGAACGCTTTCGATACAATCAATAACAGATGGTTCACGTTCAGGTCCAGGAATATCTTTCATTTTTATATGAGTTCTTGCCAAGAGCAGTCAATTCAATTCAATGCCGTTTTATCTGGCTTCCGATAATGTGTCTCCTCACATTAGTTCCGCCAATGTCGAGTTTTAAGCAAAAAACGCACTGTGGACTTATCTAGTATAATTTATGAAGAAAATGCAACTTTGATATGCAGTAAATCATCCATTCATCCATCAATCACATTATTATTTGATCGCATACATACCATAACTTTATTTGTGGTCACTATACCGAGCAGTAATAGAACAAAATGTTATTTGTCTTATTATTGCAGAATACTCCAAATTTTTTCTACGATAGAACAGAATGGACAAAAAAACATTTTGTTGTACTGTTTGGTAAGACAACCAATTGTTTGCACACTTTTTAAAATTACTTTCACTCGTTTTTTTCTCTGCAATAAATTACGAAATGCTAGTGCAATGTTTCGAGCTCTTAAAATTAATGATTCAGCTGTTTTGGAGATTTCGAGAAACTGGCGAAGATTTCTATGCGCATTATACCTGTGGCAGATCTGTTCAAATACTTGCCGTATAAATATGACTCTAATAAACATTGCCATTAAAGCGTGCGCGCTATTTTTACGATTTCTTCTCCAACGGGTTTCAGATATTACACAATTTTGAAGGGCACAAACTATGAACATTGTTACTCACTGCCGGCTGTTTCCCCCAGGACACATACATAGCCCTACGAGCCCTGATCGAGTACACGAACCGCAAGCGTCTCCGCGACGTGTCCTCGCTGACGGTGACCGTGGACGCGGTCGCGCTCAAGGGAGCCACCAAGGTGCTGCACATCGAGAACACCAACCTGGCCGTCATGCAGAGTGTCGTGGTGAGTGTACGCCTGTTACTGCGACTCATTGTGTCCACTGCTACTTGGATGGCGAATGAGAGAAACATAGAAGACGCGGTTCTAACAAAGTGTCATTCGAAAATGGCACCAGAGACTCAAAAGGGCAGAAGGCTCATAATTGGTTCGTACTGTGCTTCATGTGACACTATGCCAGCTGTGATTGGCCGACACATAGACACAGTGAATGCAGCCGTTGCCATACTTAATAAAGTTCATATGCAGACAGAAAAAAAATCTATAAATTGCATTTGACATCAAAACAATACCAATAACCCATTTCATTTAAAATTTCAAAAAAATATTCTATTTATATACAGACACGACTTGTTTACTACTTTATTATAAACTAGCTTTTGCCCGCGGGTTCACCCGCGTTGTATTAGTTTTTGTGTATTCCTATAAAATCTGTCATAATCAAATAAAATATTTTTCGGACTGTTACCTACGTAAACATAGCTGGTGAAATGTGTGTGTTATGCGCCTCTGTGTTTCCCATTTTGTATGTCTCTTTTATAGCTTTTCCATGGAAACAGATTTATGGGATAAAAGGTAGTTTATGTCCTATTCTAGATCTAGAACTTTATTTATGCAAAATTTCAGCTCAATCGGTTCTGTAGCTACGGCGTGAAAGAGTAACAAACATCCATCCATCCATCCATACTTTCGCATTTATAATATTATTTATTATAAATATAGATGACGGAGATTTCAAGGCACAAAAGCAGTGACTAAAACTGACATTGTAAATTCTCTATTTGTTAGATATAATTGGAGTTTAATTTACAGTGTCAAAGTTTCGGACTTGTGCCCTTTTAGTAATTAGTGATTCAAGTAATGTACCATTATGTTTCCGTCCGCCAGATCCCGGAGGCGTGGGGCACGGTGAAGGTGACCGCGAAGGGCGCCGGGTACGCCATCCTGCAGATGTCGGTCGACTACAACGTGGACATCGCGCGCTTCCAGACCGCGCCGCCGCGCCGCGCCTTCGACCTGCTCACGCACGCGCACTTCTACGGCAGGAATCAGTCGCACATCGAGTACCAGACCTGTGCCAGGTTTGTGACGCACTTCTGTCTTCTGAGGCGCGGTTTATACAGAAGAAAACTTCCCTGTTTCGTTCACTGCTGGACATAGGCCTTTCCAAGATTTCGCCGCTCTTAGTGCTTATCTTGGAAGAAATACCCATACACACGCTGGGCAGGCGGGTTGGTGAGCGCGGTGTTGAAACCCTTGCACCAGTGACGCCGCTGGCCGTCTCTAGTCTGTTTTATATAAGGCCCGGCGATTGGGGATGGATATACCGCCATCCATCGGTCCCAGGCAATGGTGGGCCGCCTGGTTTTGCCTGAGAGCTGTTCTCTTACTCTCTCCCGAATAACTTCAGGGGGGTTTGCGAGTAAGATGGTGGTACCTTCACAGTCGAGCCCGGCATCAAAAACCTCCATAAATCCATCCATCAGCCCGTGTTCTTCCACTGCTGGACATAAGCCTGTCCTATGAAAAAACCTCATCGGTAGTTAATGTAACATAGATAAATGGTCGGTTCCAGCTGGACGTACGTGGAGGAGTCCCCTCGGTCCGGCATGGCGGTGCTGGACGTGGCGGTCCCGACAGGCTACATGGTGCAGCAGCAGCGTCTCGACGCGTACGTGCTGTCGCGCCGAGTGCGGAACCTGCAGCGCGCCAAGTACCAGACCACCAAGCTGCTCTTCTACTTCGACTACGTGAGTACCGGGAGGGGGGTTGTTCATCCGTTACCGGTAGATTCGCCAGTTTTTCACTTTCCTACTTTATGGGCGAACCTTCATACTGGGTCGACGCTTTTAATTGGGCGCGGCAGTGGCCAAGTGAATAAAGAAAGGTATCGAATCTATCAGCTCATTCAATCAATCAGCCCGCATCTACCCACTGTTGGGCATAGGCCTCTTCTCCACGCCATTTTCGTCGGTCTCTCGCCAGTCTCATCCATTGCCCACCAACAGCCTTGACAATGTCGTCTCGCCATCGGGTCATCGGTCTACCCACTGAACGCTTTCCTGGCCTCGGCCGCCAATCTGTTACTGCCCATTACGATCCGTTAATAATTTATTAGAAATCAGAGTCTGCAACTTACAGGTTTGTCGCCTACTGCAAAAAACCCGTAGCCAAGATTCGTATTCGGTGGGGGAAACCCACAAATACATAAAACACGTGTGGTATTCCATTATTATTTTTATTTAAGTTTGATGAGGTGGATGGCGTTTCTTCAAAATGTTTTTTACGGTGTTATCTCTTAAAGACAGAGCCGCAAGCTACGTTACTACTTACTTAGTTTAGGTTATATTGGACCGGCAATACCAACTGTAGGTTATTGAGAGGAAGTTTGAGTTCATGTTCACTTTACTATTTATTATATATTATCTCGTCGCGTTACACCGAATCGACACCATGTCAATAATATTTTTTCAATGCAATTCTCGTAAAGACCCATTTTATATGCATCAAAACTGTTGGCAAAGTAATTTATTCAACACTATAATTTTTTTTTTAATTTATGGAGAGAAAGTTGGCAGTCTTTTCTTGATAGATAGATTTGACGGCAATGAACTGCTTTCAATTTGATTGTCGGACGACACCGCCTACCACCGACAGCAGGGCAGTATCGAGGCATCTGAGGTGACTGAAAGCGACCCACGAACCCATCAAACTGGAAAGCAGTTTATTTCCGTCAACGTGGCAATTTGCGTGCAAAGTAAAATAATGTATGCCTGAAGTTCTTTTGGTGTATTTATTGTTTGTTTCTTCTTTAATTATTTTTCATTTATCTACTCACACTATGCATTGAAAAACGTAGTATGATACACGTGGGTAAGGGCTTTAACTTACTCGTTACGTTTAAAAATCATCCTCATAAGCCTTCTTACCGCACCTGTAGCATAAACTACTATTTCGTCCATTGCTGAATGTTGACCTCTCCAAGGGCACGACAATCACCTTTAACATTAACATTCTCTGACAGTTGGACCCGGAGCCGACGTGCGTGAACTTCACGGTGGAGCGCTGGTTCCCCGTGGCCAACATGTCGCGCTACCTCCCGGTGCGCGTGTACGACTACTACGCGCCGGAGCGGTTCAACGAGACGATCTTCGACGCGCTGCCCACTTACCTGCTGAATATCTGCGAGGTGTGCGGCTCCTCGCAGTGTCCGTACTGCGCGATATACAACGCTGCGGTCAGAGCCGTCGCCACGCCGCTCCTGCTCGCTACGGTAATTCTAGCCGTGGTCCGATTTGTGCCGAATGTTGGGTTGTTCAGTTCGGTGATGACGTAGCGCAAGGAAGTATGAGCGGTGTTTTATATGTTGAATCTCATAGGTAGGTCTGAAAGTGTTCATTTGCCCTGTACCTCATACGAATATATCAGTAACATCCTTTTTTGACTATGTATTACAAACAATATGTAGTAGCCTTGTTTAATTCGCCGTCTTTTAATAGAACTGTTTGCGTTTGTATTTGTCTTAAAATTGTAATATTATTTTATATAACAGTTTAGCTTGATTTATAGCTCCTGAAGAAACTCGTGTAAATCAATTTTAGGTTTATAATTATAACTTAACTGTTATCGTAACCACCGTATTGTAATTATTTTTATTATTGATGGAATTATGTTTAAAATGTTTTTTTTTTCTACATATTGGAGAATGACAAATATTTTGTAATATTTTTTTATGTTCGTGCTACGATAATTCTATATGGATGTCTTAGTAAGGCCACCCAAGACTGACACGTAGCAAAATGACCCGTATGCGTGAGGCGTTAGGGTGTAAGTTATGTATTTTACATATAGTTTAAATGTATTTTCCAACGTAGGGACCTCTTTTCCATTCCATAGAAGTAGTCGTTTTTAAATTGTTCATTTTAGAAATAGGAGACAGCTGTGCAAATTGCATTATGAATTATTGCTTAGGTACTTTACATCTCCTTTTATAATGTTTACTTTTTTTTGTTTCGGTGCTCTCAGCATTTTTTTACTATAGTCATTTTATTCCCGTGTCTATAACAGAATATTATCTACAAGAAACAGTATACAAATCCACATATCAAAATAATTGCGATTTCTAGAAAAATATTTTATCAAACTGATTTTTTATTTAAGTAATAGCATTTAATGCCACTTTGCCTATAAACACAAAATTTTATTCATATGAAGGCAATGTGCAACATTAAGAAACTTTTACTTTCTCTATGTAAATAAAATAATATAGATTATGTAGTTAGGATATAAGGTTATTCCTTTTCCATTTTTATATGATTTGTATGTATTAAGTAAATATCTAAATTATGCAATATGGATGTCATTGAATTGCCTTATTAGATAAAAGACAATAAGGAATGTTCTCAAAGTCTTAATCAAATTTTATTTTGTATACAAAGATAATGACGAAGTGATGAATAAATTTCATGAAATCATGAAATGTAAGGACCTTTTCTTAGGATTAGTAAAACAAGCTTGTTTTATATTTTTTACTTTAATACTTCATAAAATCAAAATGTATTTATAAGAATATCAATTGTACAAATTGAAACATGACCGTCCCAAAAAATAAAATTAAACTAAACCCTAAAGGTATAATCTCACTCCAGCTAACTGAACTAAAAGCGTGTTACTTAAGTAGAGTCCGTCCAAATTTACCAATGACTGATGTTTTATTAAATACTTTTCGTATTATGTGTGTATAATTTCGTCAGTAAGTTGTTATTTTTGTTAACAGCTTTGTGAATGCTTAGTTTAGGAGAGTGAAAATTCATTATTAACTCTTCATAGATTTATTTCTGAATAAAAATCCATGAAATGAACGTGTTGTTTTATTTCATTAGTAACATAATTATTTAACTCTACACTTTGGCAGAACTACTCGAAAATTTAAAGTTTGAATATTCAAGATTTCATGAAGCATAACAATATTTACGGAAGATGAGTTTCAAAACTTGCACAGACCAAAGATCTCACAACCACCAAAATTATATGGCTTGCCAAAGGTACATAAGTCCAACGTTCCCTTGCGTCCAATCGTAAGTCAGATTAGTTCTCCTACTTACGATCTAGCAAAACACGTTGCGGGAGTACTGCAGTTACTGGTTGGAAAGACATCATCTCTTGTGAAAGATTCTCGCCATTTTGCTACGATAATCACAGATACGAAGCTGGAACACGGTCAAGTCATGGTTGAGTCTTTATTTACCAATGTTCCAATAAGAGAGTGTCTGGATGTTGTCAAAACTAAACTGATTGAAAATTATCTACTGTTCTCTTAAAACATTGTTTAGATGGTAATTATTTCCTTTACCAAAGTCAGTACTACCTCCAGATAGATGGCGTGGCTATGGGAAGTCCAGTCACACCCGTTATGGCTTATATCTGGAAGGAACACTTTGAAGAAAAGGCTTTACGATCCGGGCCATCTACAGTACGACTTTGGAAAAGATATGTGGATGATATCTTCTGTATTATCGAAGGAGGTAATGAGCAAGTAGAACAGTATAGTAAACATCTAAACTCCATTAATTCAAAGGTTAAGTTTACTAATGAATTGGAGAAGGATAGATCCTTGGCTTTTCTTGATGTGAAGATAATGGTGAGAACTGACGGTTCTCTGGCACACTCTGTATACAGGAAGCCTACACATACAGATAGATATCTGCACGCGTCTTCACATCACCATCCTCGTCACCTAAAATCTGTTGTGACCTCTCTCACAAACAGAGCATACAATCTCTGTGACCCTGAACATTTAGGAGAGGAACTTTCACATGTTCAGGAGGTACTTAAACGGAATGGATACAAGGTGGGAAAGCAACGACGAAAACTAAGGAAGGAAAAGCATCCTGAGGTCAGCCGACAGAAAGCGTTTATGCCATATGTGAAAGGAATAACGGACAAAATCGGAACAGCACTAGGTAAATACTCCATCAAGACTGTATATACGCCGTTTTCTAAAGTAGCTCATCATATTCGCTCACCAGAGTATGGTATGACTCCTGGTGTCTATAAAATACAGTGCAGCTGTGGAAGTGTATATATTGGCCAAACAAAGCGAACCATAGCTGAGAGGGTCAAGGAACACATTACAGCTGTAAAAAACAGGCAAATAAATAAATCAGCGATTGCAGAACACCTGCTAACGGCTGGTTCAAACCACTGGATAGAACTTCATGACCCAAAAACCCTTTCTACTGACCGCCACTACTACCCGAGAATTGTGCGAGAAGCAATTGAAATTTAAAAACACTCAAAAAATTTCAATCGGGATGACGGGTTTAAGTCTTCGGCATGGAGTTCACTCATACAGAAATTTAAACCTCGCGATTTATCTTCGAATATTTGCCTCGATACTGTTAGTGTTGTGTGTCGTGTGTGACGAAAGAAACAATTAATTAACAAAAGACAAAGTGCGGGTAGGAAAAAGAAAAATAATGTGCTACCTACCGCCGGCTCGCCAAGGACATTTTTGCTGCTACTCTCTTCAGTTAGCTTGTGACAGCCTACAGAGGCGTCGAAACGTCAAGCACATATCTATTAAGGTATGTTGTTAGTTATCGCGAGTAAGACCCCAATACAAAGTTAATAAAATATGAACATACTTTGTCTATGAGCATAACATAATTTTTCAGACCAAGATTGCACTTGGGCACTGTGACATGGATCTTAGTCTAAAACATGCATGAGTATTACCACCAATTTCAATGAAGGCATTCGGACGGAGCAGTTGCAGGAGAGGCTCCGAACTGACTGTTCAAAAATTGTTTCACCCCGCACACAATTGCTCTGTATGAGTGCCTCCATAGGACAACTGTATGGATTTTTAAACTGTGGTATTACTAAAGTTTGTATAGATAAAACAATAGGAAGATACGCTACTCCGCTTTCCGCGCGCGGCACTTCAAATATAGGTCCATTGGGCCTGATTTGTGTTGCTTGTCTCGCTTGCACTACTGTTGCAGCTTGTTGCTCTACCCCTGTTGTTCGGTGGTGCAAAAGGAATGTTTGCTAAGTTTCTTGCCCTTCTTCTTAGCAATACTAATCGAATGGTGCAGATGGTTAGGCATTATTTTTATTTTATGGTTTATTTAGTTAATTTTTCAACACATTGTTCATTGCATTATGTATATACCTAATGTAAATAGAGTGCAACCATTAAATGAAACCACATATTCTACCGACCCTACTGAACCAATTTTCCCAAGAGTCATACCCGCGGCCAGCCTTAGTTTAGGAAATAATTGAGTTCCAAACAAAAACGCGTGAACCCTAGCGCACCGACATACGGGCGAGATTAGAGAGAGCGTTGACCTCAAACAGTTGCAGGTTTCACAGACGATGCTCTCTCGTACCGTATGTCGGTGCGTTAGGGTTCACGCATTTTTGTTTGGAACTCAACTGTGGTTTCATTTAATGGTCGCACTCTATTTACACCCACTATATTTTTATTCCTATATTTTATGCAGGTGTATAACTTTATTACATTTAGTAGCCCAACCTTCATATTTTTTGCAAAATAAATATGTAATTTTGATTTGATTTGATTTGCTTATTTAAAAAAAGAGTTTTTCAGTTGTTATAAGAACGCACTGTATCTACCTTTTGTTATATCTAAATTCTAAATTCGTGGCGGGGGCGATGAGTCCTGCACTGACTCTCCGTGATCGTGAGTATTGTGCACTTCCCCCCGGTCAGTTAGCCCAGCCAGGACAGCTCCTTGAAGTAGAGCCGAACAGCTTCAGCATGCTGACATAAGAACTGGTCCAGTGAAGGGAAGGTGGAGCTCGTCGCTATCCCTGCCTTTCGTCTTGTATCTTCGGTTGCAGAGCAATAGAGCAGCACATGCTCCACTGTCTCTTCCTCTAAAAGGCAACCTCTGCATAGAGGGCTATCAGTGCCACCTGTATTGAAAAGGTGCTTATTTAAAATACAGTGTCCAGTTATGATACCTACCATGTCCCGCAGGTCGGACCGTTTTAGTTTTAGTAAGTATCGGGTTACCTTACCATTTGAATTCGGCATCATTAGTCGTGACAGTCTACAGTCTTTTCGTTCTGCCCATTTACTATTGTGTACAGTCAGAGTGTGTTTCCGCAATTCTCCCCTGATAGCTTCTGCTGATGGTCGACACAAGTTGATACCCTGAGTCATTACCTTCATATGAGATGCTAGTTTAGCACGAGTCTGCTAGTCTGCTTGTTCGTTACCTTTATTTCCGTTGTGTGCTTTGGTCCAGCATAGCTTTACCTTGCACAAGGTTGACAGGTTTTGCAGTTGTGTATGGCAATCTGCAATGATTTTCGATCTGCTTACAGGTTTGCTTAGTGCTGATAGTGTAGCCGCATTGTCTGTAGTTATTGTAACCTCTTCTATGTTGCACGGTCTGCTTGTGCAAATCGCGATCGCAGCCTTAGCTGCTAGGAGTATACCTGCTGTCTCGGTTTGGAAAACCGTTGTTATCTTGTTGAGTGGGACTAATTTACCTAGCCCTAGTTCAGGTGAGACGTAGCTGCAACCAGCACCACCGTTCGTGTTTTTAGAGCCGTCAGTGTAAAAATTCAGTACCTTATGATTAGAGCTTGGCGCTTCTTGATAAAGTATCTTGTATCTTCTATCCATAACGTAGGTTTTTGGTGTTCTATCAGTCCCATTGGCTGCCTCCGGAACAACCTCTAAAGCTCGTTCAAGGATTTGGCAGTGATGGGTTTTTATATTGTTACCTTTCCATTGGCCAGTGGACTTCACCCGAAGGGGTGCGACCATCGCCTCCTGCTGGATGTGCAGGTGAGGTGGTGTGAGCCCTAGTAGTATGTCCAATGCTGCGGAGGGTGTCGATCTCATGCATCCGCTGATTAGTGTGCATGCTAGTCTTTGTAGTTGTTGCAGTTTGTTTTCAGTTGTTATTAACTTCGTTCTTGGCCACCACACCAAGGCTCAGTAAGTTAAAACCGGTCTTACCACTACTGTGTACAGCCATTTGCGTAGTTTGGGTGTAAGTCCCCAGTCCCTGCCTACAGCTCTCCTACACTGCCATAGCATTTTGGTTGCTTTTTTTATTTTGTTATATCAATGATGGAATAAATAAATTCCTTGACTGACCAAACGGTTGGACCTAGAAATGTGTGGAGATCCACCAAGAAGGGATTTTAGGAAATTACCATAGGATTGTGAGAAATGGGATCTATATGAGAAACACGGCAGTCTGTTAGTTTGTATACCAAAATGTATCAATAACACCGCTCTCAAAAAATATGCGTATTTCGAATGTCCAATTATTTCTGCCACTGAATAAAATGTGTTTAAGTTGCTATCAAGGATCAAAGGTGACAGCTGGCCTCAAGACATTTATCGTACCTCCTTTTACCTGCCAAACAGTCATGCTCAAATTCCCTGAAAACTATTCAGCAAGATAACAGGTGCATAATCAGCATTCCTAAAAATGGTTTATAAAAGGAACAATGTTTCAATGTTATAACAATTTAAACAACACTAAACAACAAAAAATGTAATATAAATAAAGCTTTACTAATGAAGAAACAAAAAAAGTTATGATTGAGAAGTTACAATTATTTTTACTACTAAAAAATTATTACTGCCGCTTCTTCACTTGCTTAGCTGCTTTGGTATTAGATGCCTTAGCGGTACCGCCACTGAACAGTGTAGTTATCATCTCAGACATTTCTGGAAGTTCTGCCATTTTGGTCATGTTGCTGATTTGCTTCAGGTCCTCCTTGGTTTCCGGGTCATTCATCATTTTAGGCAAAACCATGATTAGGAGCAGAGGGAGAATCATCATGATCACCATGGGATTGAACAGGAAGTCAGTGACCCTCCATTGTTCACGAACTTGGAAATACCTCAATTTGGATGCAGCCTTCATGCGCAAGGGATAAGGTACCTGGATGACCTGTGATGTCTGGACGTAGTTTACCTTCCTGGCTCTGTATTTCCCTTTAGAGTTGATCTCAACTCTGATTGGCTCATAACTGTAGTCTGGATGAATGATCTCTACGACGTATGACCCTGTGGCAACGTTGTGAATCACGAAAGAGCCGTCGTCCCTTATGAAACCGATGTATTCACCTCCATTGACGTGGATCCTCGTGTCTACTTGCCAGTTGGATGAGTCTAACTCCTCTGGTGGAAAGACTCTACCTTCAATAGCGTATCGAGTATTGCTACTGTCGTGTTCTTCAGCGGAATTCGGTGTACACAATCCGTTGGTAAAGTAATTCACAACTAGTAATAGACAGACTGGTATTTTAGCCATTTCTAAATTTAATTACAGTTTACAACCTAGATAAATTTTATTGAAGAAATTGGATTCAAGTTATTCAATGAACCATCGATTTAATTTCCTTCGGAAAATGTCGTTTGTTTGAAGTTTCGTTTTGACAAATGAACAAATCATGGCTGCGTTCAGTTTGATATCGGAACGGAAGATGTTCCGTGGATGCTCCTCTCACACTTTGGCCGCCATTCAACCACAGTGTGTTTTTCACTAACTGTACATTAGCAAAATGGGGTGTCCCAAGCAATTAACAATTTTTATTAATGTCATAAATTTTCAAATAAAATGAAAATAAGCTACCGAAAAGTCCCACCTACATTATGAAACTTTCAAGTCGCATAAAAGTAGGATAGATTTTTACTGGCGGCAACTTTTAAGCTCCATAGACGTATTATGAAGTGAAAATTACGATTTTTTGTCCATTTCTTTGAAATTGGACTTATAATTGCTTATATTCTACTTTTAGGCGAAGCAAATAAGCTCATATTTTACAAAAGATGGGCATTAAGTCACTGCTCGAACTTAAAAGTTTTTAAATGTGATAGATGACTAATAAATTACCTCTATGGTAACTTAAAATGGAGCCATCCCTTAGGCAAGGGATGGAAAGGGGTGAATGCTATTATTGTTTATAACTTCGAGGGAAAATTATCTGCAGTCGGTGCAATTTGACATACGAATTAGAGTACCCTAATCTACGTTTGCCAAAAGTGCAGTTTGGGATACGTATTACGGAACTACTATTTTACTTTTTTTTTCAAATGTGCGATTGTGACTCGGGGGAAATGACTGTAGTTTGTGTGAATTGGCAGTATGATTAAGAAATAGTCTTCATTCATTGCCCGATTCGCAACTTTGGCCGGGTCATACGGAAAAGGTATTTTTATATTTATCTGACATTCTACTTCGAGGGAAATGTCTGCAGTTTTAGAACTTATCTCAAAGTTAGCGTTTTGGCTAGTACCTCATTCGCCGGTTATAAAATATGGGCATTTTCACACGGAACATACTTAATTTTACAAAATGGTTGTACGAGTAGGTATATACGTAGGTATATCGTACAACTACAGACTAATAAACAGATAGAAGTGGCAAGCGGGCTAAATTACATAGACTTAAATACCAATAGAAGTGGTCAGCGTAATAGTATAGTATTATATTATCTGTGGCGTAATTAAGTATTTTATTAGATAGTAATACTTCAGTGTATGCATGCACTTACCCATAAATTCAACAACATATAACATATAGGGTGAAATTTAATCAACCGACCAAATTCATACTAGAGACTCGGTTGGTGATCAAGAACTAGGTTCAGTAATCTTTTTGGCCAATTTCGAAAAATATTTTTTTTGCTCCCGTACTGGTTGGACTAGTTTAAGTACAATTCCTAGTGCAGGTTCTACGGGAAAAAACATTTTTTTTTTCGAATTTCACCTGGAGGGTCATTAAACCTTGTTCCTGATGACTAACCGAGTCCCCAGTATGAATTTGGTCGGTTGATTTAATTTCACCTAGTATAAGCTGCTTTATACAAAATGTATGTATTGATGTAAATGTCACAGGCATTTAGTTAAATCAGGCGTTTGGTTAAATCACGTAGAAGAGAGGCGGTAGCTTATGTTAGAAGGTTAGGTATGGCAAGTCGCGCCACATAGTGGCGTGAACGCCGTACGTAACCTTCGTGGTTATTTTTTTATGACCACCGTTTAAACCAAAACCCTAATCATTTAGTTAAGTCACTGAATTTAACCAGATGCCTGCGCCATACATTGCTGAATATTAAAAACCTTAGTGAGGCGAAAGTAGATAGGTATATCTGCTCATGAATACGATCAACTTTAGTACACCCATAAACATATACGCTAGAGTAAATTATTACAAACAAAAAATACTTTTTATGACTTTTTAAGGGGGTGAACGAGGAAACCAATAAGAACTAGTTAAACTAGATAGTTTTAGGGAAGTAAAATGTAAAAAAATGTGAATTAGTCACCATAAAATGGATTCACTCAACTTGCGCAGACTTGTACTAGAAGAGAACATGAAAAGATATATTGAAGTTCTATTGTCCGTTTCAAAACGACGGACATTACAAAATCTCGGAAAATGCTTAAGTGGGCAACAATATTGTAAATGTGCGCGTGTCTCGGAATCACCTGCATAGTATCATTGGAGACCGCAACAAGTTAGACACTTCTAACTTTGTACCTATCTTATATTCTTCTCTGTAGGGGCTAATGTCGTACTGCAAGTGTATAGCTTGTTGTCGTCTCCATTGTGTACTTATTGAATTAATGAATGAAATGCCATAGTTTGCGGGGCGCTGCAGGGGGGGGGGGGCGCGTAATGTTTCTTTGTTTTTACACTCAGCTTGGTGCACGTTTCGGTTTACTTGATCACGGCAAATATAACTGATATTTCTTTGACATTTTCGCTAAACCTGTTCTGGTTCAGATATTTGGATGGAAAAAAATTCCTACTGGATAGTGGGTCGAATATAAGACTTTTGGATCCCAAAATTTTCGGAACCCCCACATTTAGACCCCAGGTTAAAAAAAAAGAATTTTATCTTTTAAATGTTTGTTCCGGGGTCTGAAAAAAATATAATTATTATCCATCCATCCATCCATCAGCTTGTTTCATCCACTGTTGGACTTAGGCCTTTCCAGGATTTCGCCACTCTTGGTGGTCCTCCTGGAAGAAATGCCCATACTCACACACGCTGGGCAGGTGGATTGGTGAGCGCGGTGCCAAAACCCTTGCACCAGTGACGCCGCTGCCCGTCACTAGTCTGTTTTATACAGGATGTAAATGTGACCTGCTCAGAAAATGAAACCGCATATAGAGGATGTTATAAGGATTCTTTTTCCTAAACTTCATTTCTTCATTCCTTATAATAAATCTACAAATTAATAATTTTATTTTATATTATACATGTATAATTACGTATTATAATTAATATTTTTATATGGTCTACCCATTGTTTTTTTTTTTAATTTGAACTTTTTAAGTAGTATCCATGGATTTTTTTTTGACATTTTCTTCAATTTCCGTTCTCGTTGAGATATTTGTATGGGAAAAAATTCCTACTGGATAGTTGGTCGAGTAAAAGATTTTGGGACCCCAAAATTTTCGGAAACCACCCCCGGAACCCAAAAAATATTTCATCCGAGGCGCGAAAAAAATTTTGTTTTGGCCATATCTCTGCGACGGTTTGTCTTGGAATCCCCAAACTCGGACCCCAGGGGTCCAAAAAAAAAATGTTTTCTTTTTCAAGTGTCAAATCTTTTTCGGCCCATATCTCCTAAACGGTTGAAGCTAGGCCTCTGTTCCTGCAGTTTTTTTAAAAGGTCTCGACGAGATCTACCCGAATATGCAAAAAAAATTGGGTACCTTATGGGTCCCTTTGGGTACCATGGCTATGTCTCGGGAACGGTTAGAGCTAGAGCTACCGGGTTTTCACTATAGTAAATATAGTCCAAGACCAACCGTCACAGAGATATCCATCCATCCATCAGCCTGTTTCGTCCAGGCCTTTCCAGGATTTCGCCACTCTTGGCGGTCCTCCTGGAAGAAATGCCCATACTCACACACGCTAGGTAGGCGGGTTGGTGAGCGAGGTGCCTAAACCCTTGCACCAGTGACGCCGCTGCCCGTCACTAGTCTGTTTTATATAAGGCCCGGCAATAGGGGATGGATATACCGCCATCCATCGGTCCCAGGCAATGGTGAGCCGCCTGGTTTTGCCTGAGAGCTGTTCTCTTACTCTCCCCCGAATAACTTCGGGAGTATTTGCGAGTAAGATGGTGGTACCTCCACAGTCGAGCCCGGCATCAGCTCTACCACCTGACACAGAGATATGGCCAAAACAAAATTTTTTTCGCGCCTCGGTTAAAAATTTTTTTAAATGAAAAAAAACTTTTTTCGGAACCTCGAGGTCCAAGTCTGGGGGGTCCAAGACCAACCGTCGCGGAGATATAGCCGAAACAAAATTTTTTTTAAACATTTAAATAAAAAAAATATTTTTGTTTTCCAGGGGTGGTTTCTGAAAATTTTGGTATCCAAAGAACTTTTACTCGACCAACGAATTTTTTCCCATACCAATATCTCAACGGGAACGGAAATTGGAGGAAATGTCAAAAATGTTTCCCTGGATACTACTAAAGATGTCAAAGTCAAACTTTTTTCCATGGATACACTTCATAGGTTTGACCTCTGGTATCTCTGGTGAGAGAGAAAAAATTTTTTCCTACAAAAATCCCATACAAACGACCTCACTTTGACCCCCCAACCATGTCAAATGTCAAAAAATGTAAAATGACAGATTTTATTAGTACTCAGATAATAGTCGACTACAACCCCCCCTGCATCACTTTACTGTCAAACCCCCCCCTTCCACCCAAACAACCATGTCAATCAGTGAGTCAGTCACCGTATTGTAGCTATAATGTATACCGGATGTAAATAGATTGCCACCATTCAATGAAACGACATATTCTACCGACCCTACTAAACCACTTTTCTCAAAAATCATCCCCCCCACGGCAACCCTTAGTTTGGGAAATAATTGAGTTCCAAACAAAAATGCATGAACCCTAACGCACCAACATACGGGCGAGTTTAGAGAGAGAGTGAACCTCAAACAGCTTCAAGTTTCACGGACGACGCTCTCTCTAAACTCGCCCGTAAGTCGCTGCGTTAGGGTTCACGCATTTTTGTTTGGAACTCAATTATTTCCTAAACTATGGGTGTCCGCGGGTTTGATTCTTGGGAAAAGTGGTTCAGTAGGGTTGGTAGAATATGTGGTTTCATTTAATGGTAGCAGTCTATTTACACCCGGTATATTGTCACCAACAATCAACAATAATTACATTAGAATTGTACTAATCACAATTATTTTGAATAAATACAGGTTAATCGGTAATTACCAAATTACCAATCAGCCCGTATAATGAATAATAAATGATTATCTTAGAATAGTAATAATCACGATTCTTTTATTTCTCATATTTGTGTTGCGTATGACAGCGTAAGTACCTAACGTAAGGCGTTGCACTACTGTAGGGAGGAATATTGTATTACCTACTGTGACAAAGCTCAAGTCAAACCAGATTTCTGTAAAAGTTCTTCAACTCACGTTTACAGATACACCCTATGTAATGTAATAAATTAATTTACTAAACTTTGGCCCGAGTAAACCAAAGGACATACCATACCTATTTCTTTAAAACAAAACACCTGCCTTTGAGAGCCACTAGTAGAACAACATTTTTATTCATGATCGATACCTACTCTCTTGTTATTCTCTATTCCTTCAACTACC
The DNA here is from genome assembly GCA_910592155.1 of Ypsolopha scabrella. Lineage (NCBI taxonomy): Eukaryota > Metazoa > Arthropoda > Insecta > Lepidoptera > Ypsolophidae > Ypsolopha > Ypsolopha scabrella. The sequence goes on from OU342978.1 coordinate 4,559,376, forward strand.
TGATTTATGAATATAATCTACCTATTTGTATACTGACATAATAATTATAAGTGTAATAAATTATTTAACTTTTATATTACTATGTCAACAGTGGCATTGCCACTTAATAAAATTTCTTGGCAAATGATGCAATACACCTCAAAATCCATTGTAGATGCCCACCTAACGCATCGCTCGTAAAATATACGCTCGGCCGCCCGGTACTCCCCGCGCGCCCTTACCTCGCCCCTGCGTCGCCATGGGCATTCCGCGCCCGTAGGTAACTGAAGATTTTGAACTTCCATTAACAAAAATGTTTTTTTTATATGTGTAGAATGAAGTAAACTCAGAATCAAAGGTATGATTAAATTTGCACAATTGCGGGAGTTTCCCCCAAAGTAGTATTCTCAAATATATATTTTGACTATGATCCGTATTTTGCCGTGCTGTGCGAAATTATCAGAATGTTTATAACGTATATAGTATTCACATGTTACTTCGCACCGATTGTAGAAGTTTCCCTGGAGTGGCAAAACAAAAAAAAACGAAAATATCTCTACTTCTTACTTTATAGGTCTCAATATTAAAACCCATAACGCATTTAAGACTAGTTTATATCCTACTGAAGCCTGTATCAAATATTTATTTTACATACCAACATTACGTTATTTTGAAAATTATACCTAATGTTTAAAGTACTTCCGTAATGTACTAGAGATAATCACTCCGTGCGAACTTTTCTAGTCATGTCATCTAACTATTCCAAAAGATATTAGAATTACGGGACTTAACTCCACTCTTAAACGTAATTCACCTCGCCTATTTATTGCTGTCCCAAGAAAATGTAGGGACCGGAATTCTGTTACAGCGTCACGGTGATTTTTCAACACTCCCAGCCAAAATATTGTACTACAAAGTAGCTGTTTTTCATTCCAGGCAGCATTATCTTGGCTATAGAATCCACGGAGGTTCAAAAATTGTGATCCGGTTACTCACGGCAATTAATTAGGTAATAATATTTTTCTAGTAATTTTGATGTAAAACAATTATAACTAATCTTGTTTAGTATCGTAAAATGAGTCAAAAGTTTCAGTAAACTGCAAACAAACCATCTTAATAATTTATTAAATATTTGTTGATATGAATTCGTCACGTCCTGGGAGTCACGATGTGTATAGCCGAAATAATTTCGTGATGCACCAGAACGCTATTAGTTGTCATCGAATGACTTTACTACCGCGTGAATCGAGTTAAGCCGGGTCTCCAGCGCACGTTTTTTACTACACACTAAACAAAAACATGTACACAACATTGATTCGCTACAAATTTTTACTGATAAGCATGCAGGAGACACGGGGCTTATAAACACAAATATGTAGCGGAACAATATACTGTGTAGACGTTTTGTTGTAGTGTGTAGGACAAAACACGCGCTGGAAAACGGCCTAACTCGATTCACGCGATAGTAAAGTCATTCATTGACGAATAATCTATATTAAAAAAAAAAAAAGTGAAAGTATTAAATAGTATTTATTTTTAAACTCAAAATTCATGGTAGACTAATTAAAATATATTTGTTGTTAAATTAAAAATTAAATTAAAATTAAAATTTATTTATTTGAAAAATAAACTATAATAAGCCTTAAAAACTACACATAATAAAATTATGGAGGCAGCTACACAGGTTTTGTGTTGATGTTAGATAGAGGGAACGGCTATAATTCATGTGCCCTGGTTTACTCATTAGTAAAAACTCTACAGAGTACACCAGTCTCTTTGTCTTTATCAAAATAGATGGAGCCAAAAAAGTTTCACAGATCAGTGTTATCTTTCTAATTAATTAAGCTAACCTTATATAAATTAAACAAAACAAATTAAAAATAAATATTATAATAACAACAATGGTATTACAAATATTACGTAGAATACAAATACCTACATTATCTATGGACCGTTTTTCCTATAAATATCGGTATAAATTTATTTTACTTTAGATTTGAGATTTAAGCAAAGCTTCTGTTTCGTTATAGGAAAGTTCCTGAATCCACTTAGAAACCAATTTACAGCAAACATGTTTCGTGAGCTTGGCCATGTTCAAATATTTATTAACAGAATTACGAGGGGTGGCTGAAAAGTAATCTACCTGACTATGAAAGAAAATACATGGATTAATAATTTATTTTTTATTTTTCAATATAGTCCCCTGCAACTGAAATGCACTTACGACATTTGTCAATAAGTGACAGCATACCATTAAAATAATAATTATTATTTTGTTCGTCAAAATAGTCATTCACAGCGTCCTTCATCTCTTCGTCTGTTGAAAATCTGCGCCCTCTCAAATTTTTCTTTAAATTTTTAAATAAGAAGTAGTCAGAGGGAGCCAGGTCTGGACTATAGGGTGGGTGGTTGATCTCTGTAAAGCCGTTTTTTGTCAGAGATGACCGCGCCTTAAAGGCCGTGTGCGCGGGTGCATTATCATGCAAAATCAAAACGCCTTTGCTAAGTTTGCCCCTCCTGTCTTCTTTTATTTTTTTGCATAGCTGGTCAAGTAAGTTCGCATAGTATTCAGCATTCATCGTGGTGTTTTTTGGCAGGTAATATATCATAAGAATCCCCTCAACATCCCAAAAAATGGTTGCCATTAGTTTGCCCGCTGACAGCCGGACCTTAAACTTCCTTGGTGGTTTTTCCTCTTTAAATTTCCATTGCATCGATTCTTGTTTGCTTTCGGGATCCCACTGACGAATCCAAGTTTCATCACAGGTCACTATTCGCAAGATAATTTCTTCCTCTTTATCCTTTACCAAGTCTAAAAATGACTGACAACATTCCACACGCTTTTGCTAATCAAACGGGATCAACATTTTAGGCACCCAACGCGCGCTCACCTTGGACATTCCCAAATGTTCATGAATTATTTCATGAACTCGTTCCTTGCTAATGCCAACATCTCTAGCTATTTCCCACTGCTTAATTAGCCGATCGGCAAGGATCAGTTTCTTCACTTTTTCCACATTATCTGCGGTAACTGCAGAAATGGGCCTTCCACTACGGGGATCGTCTTCTAAGCTCACACGGTTTTGTTTAAACTGCTTTGACAAAAACTTTATTACAAATTCGGAAGGACATGAATCTCCGAACACCTTAAACACGCGCTCTCGGACCTGCGTCGGCGTATTCCCTTCTTTACCGAGGAATTTAATCACAGCACGATACTCAATTTTATCCATTTTTAATTTTATTGCAACTTGATGAAAACGAAGACGCGACAAAAAAAAAATGAACTCGTAGAAACAAATAAGTGTCATAATTTTTAAAAAAGGAATAAACAAAGAATACGAGAATATAGTGGCCAGTAACATTTTTTAAACTTTCTTTAACAAAGGAGATTTTATATCAGCCACCCCTCGTATATATAAAGGGGGCTAAGAAAGAATAGTGTTTGGCAGCAAATTTAAGCTTCACTTCAGTCAGGCGTAGTGCAGACCCTATGCTTCAGGTGACAATTCTCCTTTAGCTTAACTGTACCTTGATTAATAAACCGGTGTTGAAATAAAATAAGGGTGTGAATAAACAATTTTCGCACAGTTAGGACTTTGGCACAATGATAGATATCGGAAGTAGGAAACCGGAAAGCCTTAAACAAAATTAGCTTTAGAAGCATACGCTGGGCTCTTTCAAGGCGCAACAAGACAGTTTTACAATGTTATTAAACGTGTATGTTTGTTTGTCTTTGTATGTATGTAAGTACTTAAAAGATTTAATTGGTGTTCCTATAAACTACTGACTAAAAATAATTAATAATAAGCCATCTAATTTAAGTATTAAGTACGACTGACGAAGACGTAAAATAAAAAAGTGTGTACCTAAACGTTGGTTTACTTTTTCAGATGCCTCACTTGGACTTTAGTGTCATCACTGTCCCATAAAATTACCTCAACAAAAACTAGTCTTATTCAATAAATATTCATTTATGTATTATTGTTTAACTAGATGTTATTAGAATCAAATAAGAGATTGTTGTTTAATGCGATCTCAAAGTTAAATTTAATAAATGGTAAAAAAGTTAGATTTCTAAGTACAAAAGTGCCTACTGTGACGATCTCACAATAGAAATTGATTATTGTTAATTAATTGTGCTAAGGTATTGTAATTGCTTAAGGTATTCAAAAGGTAGACATTAATGGAGTAAAGTCATCTGGAGCATTAGTCAAAATGGGTGTTCCGCAGGGCTCCATGTTGGGGCCCCTATTGTCTTTAATATACATAAATGACCTTCCTTAGTTAGAGACTTATCTGAGATAGTTCTATTCACAGATGACACGTCACTTATTTTTAAAGGAATCGACATAACAATATTCTTGATGACGCGAATTCAACTCTCTCTCTGATTCTTGATTGGTTCACTACAAATAATTTAGTTCTATATGCAAAAAAGACGAAACGTATAAAGTTTACTTTACCAAATGTAATTCAAGTAGATGTCAGTCTATTTTTGCAGGGGTCCAAGCTGGAGTTTGTTAATGAAACTAAGTTTTTAGGTATTACTATAGACTCTCGTCTTCAGTGGGGTCCCCACATAAAAGCTCGCTGTGTTAGACTTAGTTCAGCTGCATACGCTGTTAGACGCACAAGGCAGATTACTGTGAAGATACTGCTAGATTCGTATATTTCAGTAATTTTCACAGCATTATGTCATATGGCATAATATTGTGGGGTAGAACCGCGGATATAGAAGCAGTCTTTGTCTTGCAAAATGGAGCAATTCGGTCTATTTATAACATGAAGTACGGAGATTCATTACGAGAAAAGTTTAAAGAAATTAATATATTTACGGTCCCATGTGAATTTATTTATCAAGTTATTATATATGTCAGAAAAAATATTGATAATTTCCCGAGGCTTGGTGTGCACCACTCTGTTGAAACCAGAAACAAGCATAAACTAGCTTTTCCAAAATTAAGACTTGCCAAAGTAGGTACCTCTTTTGTAGGACATGGTATAAGATTTTACAATAAGCTTCCAGAGGAGGTCCTTAGTTTGCCTGAAAATAAGTTTAAACTTTTAAACTGTATATTAATCAGAACTACTTAAGAAAGCTCATTATAAAATCAATGATTATTTGGACGATAATGAAGCATGGTGTAATAAATAATAATAATCTTATTCAAAATTGTAATTCATAGTTAGCATATTTTGATACTGTATGATTCCTCTAAAGGCTTAAAATTAATTAATATGTAAACTTACTTTGTTAAAGGTAATAGACAATATGAGACGGGTTGACTAAGATACATTTTTTTCTCGTGACATAATTCCTGCAGTCTTATATTTTTTTATGCCTTTACTTAAGTAGGTATGTTTATGATTATGGTTCATATGTTTTATTTGAAAAAAAATGAATGTTTGCTAAGTTTCTTGCCCTTCTTCTTAGCAATACTAATCGAATGGTGCGAATGGTTAGGCATTATTTTTATTTATGGTTTATTTAGTTCATTTTTCAAAACATTTTTCATTGCATTATTTTAGGTATTTCCCGTATTTATTTATCAACTTATTTGTTCATTGCATTATGTATATGTAATATTTTTATTCCTAGATTCCTCTATTTTATGCAGGTGTATATTTTATTTCCCGTATTATTGTATATTTTTTTACATTCTTAAGATATATTATATTGTTACGTAATAAATTAACAGCCAGTCCCCAATCACTTTTTACAATTTCATGCTCCATTGATTAGCATTTGTTGATCGTTTATTACGTAAGACAATTTTTAATTTAATAAAAACAAAACGCTTAAAATGTTACCTGCCATGCATAAACTTTGGATAAAGAATTTTTGTTTTCAAAGTCGATCGTATGGGGTAATATCATGTCAAGCACAATAGATTTTCTCATAATATTACAATAACCTGTTAGACGTAATACATTTGTTTTTACAATTGTGCCTACAATAATAATTTAATATTGAATAAGAAGATTATAAATAAGTATGAACATAATTGCATGTTACGTAAGTACAGCCCGCAGCACGTAAAAATAGCTGCGGATGTGTCAGCGCCACAGTTTACCCCCAATAGATCCCCTATACAAGACAACTGAAGCGCACCACACACGACTATTTAGTTTAGAACTAGAACTATTGCCATCAGTACCGACCAAGTTTTTGATCCGACGTATCGCGTGCCGTTCTACATTAAAATATTTTCGCATCGGGTTTTCAATTCATAAAAATTGGTTATTGCTCAGTGAAATGTTTTGGGAAATCTTTTAATAATACGAGCTATCAAAATGGCATAACATTTCACCAGTAAGTAATACTACTTTGATATATTTATATTCGTCCAGTATTACGGAGGTCAGGTTATAATGGTTCATTCGAAGAACTTAGACAGCGCGTTGATGTATATCTCTATCTCTCACTACATTCATCTGAATAGCTGTCCTTTTCTGTCGAAAGCGCGTTAACGATAGTGATGTGCTTTCATGTGCTCGAGTTAGTTTTTGATTCTTTTTGTTATTTCTGGGAAACTTATTTACTTGCGTATCATTTTCAACAGAAACATTTTAAATATTTGTTTCAGGTTTCTTTAATGCCCTGAGATGAAGAAGAAGTGGATGGATGCAGCTTTTTGTATTTGCCTTAAGTTAGAAGCCTGATTTTTTGACAGCATCATGGGGCTGCATATTAGGTTCAACTTGATATCTGTGACGAGGCCCGAGATAAAAGTCGGACATCACACCTGAGGGTTCTATACCATTCCAATAAGTTGATAGACTTAAATTATTTGAATAAAAAGTACTAACTTAATGATACAAAAAGTATGAAATACATATTGAAGACCCGGTAAGTGGTCAGGACCAAGGTTCAATGGCCTTATTGGCTAAATAAAAAATATATTTTTGTGCCTCTATATTCACGCAATTTATTCAAAAGTAAGGAAAACAATATTATGATTTGCACAGAGATTCTGTTCTACCATACTAAGAAATAATTAAATTAGAAGCATAGTTAAGAAATTCAACTCTGTCCAATCAAATAATAAAATACGTGTTTTGATTAATGATTATGATGACAGGTGGTTTCAATTAATCCCATTTCTTGTGACGGACGGAGTACAATTTTGACGTGCTGTCCCATCACTATTGCAAATACTCCGTCGGTTCCCGCGAACAGCGCCTTTGAAATAGCCAATCACGTCGCCGCTGTCACGTTCCCCGCAACCCGCACCTTCCACCAATTTTGGTGAACTCGATGCAGAGCAAAATGGCTAACATACGGTATCTATTGGAGGTAATCTAGGGTCAGGGTCTAGGGTCTAGGGTAGGCAACCCTCCTAGTTTTAACAGAAAAATCATGTACCTACACGTACAGCCTGCGGCATGAAAGTCTAGCGGTGACCGTTGATGTCAAAAATAAAGTGTCGTGGCGGAGGAAGCGGCGCGCGGGGCGGATGTACTCATGCGTAGCTATTTTCGTTCACCGCTTATTAAGTGCCGCGGGCTGTACCTAGGTAGATCATGCTATGCCCAATTCTACGACGAGCCGACGATATAATATACAAAACGATACAAAACCCTACTTTTGTATAGGTGGCCCTATGTATTGGGCAATACTTGGCCACATGGGGGTCGGAAGACAAAAGTCTAGGGTGGGGTGACCTCTTTCAAATATTAACGGGATTTATACAGGTTGTAAATGCAAAGTCAAGAATCCCTTTAGGGTATGAAAGTATACACGATTCTGATGTCATTACGAGAAAAAAATATATACCTTGAATTTTCACCAAAAATTCCATAAGTTGTCTAAACTATGGCTACGTAGCTCACCGGCCTCCCCACACACCTAATTGCACCCCGCAACCCGCACCCCTCATCCGAGTGGCCAGCGACCGTGAGGGTGTCCACGCGATTAGTGTATTTTGAGTAAAGGAACTCGTCTTATTATGAGGTACTGGTACTTTATTTAGAGATCCCAGTATAATACCTTTACCGGTCCTACTAACACACCCTTGAAGGATTCTTGACTTTGCTTTTACACCCGGTATAGTTGGGGTCGCTCGCATCCACAGACGTATAATATTATGTATATGTATGTACTAGCTTCCCCCTCGTCAAAACTTCCCTCTGTGACTATAAGTTTGCGCTCGCCCTGTCTTGTATTTGTTCGTCTTCCGTTCGTATTTACTTGTACAGGAATGTTTGCGAATAATAGTCATCGAAATAGCCATCAAGTTCATCATCCGAGGATAATAAAACCTTATTTAATTATTATCTTGTTCCGACTAGGTATACGACCTATAACACGATATCTTTTTAAATTATTTTTGCTTATCTACAGTTTTACACGGTCTGTCAGTCAGGGTAATAAAATTATGTAAAAGCAAAAATTTTCAATAAATACTCAAGAAAAAATATAACAACAAATAAAAAGACATTTTAAAGTGATAAACCACTGAAGCAGAAGCAAATTACATACTTTTTGATTTCTTAATTAGACTGTTTGACCAGAATTTGTGACGGGAAACCTTCACAGCAATATCAGATATGAAGCGATCCAATACTACCTTATCCCTTAGGTACTTGGGTATGTACTAGTGTATAAATACCTACTCGGTGTATGTTTATTTTCTTTTTTAGGGTTCCGTACTCGATGGGTGCCAAAACGGGACCCTATTACTAAGCCTCCGCTGTCTGTCTGTCCGTTTATCACAGAAGTCTACAGCTTCAGCCGTAGCAAGAGCCAGATAAAATTTTACCCGAATACGCTGTAATAATTATATGTATATAATATAATATAAAAAACCGGCCAAGTGCGTGTCGGGCCACGCGCAATGTAGGGTTCCGTAGTTGCCCGGTACATATAAGTTGGTCCACTAATATCTACAGACCACGCCAAACTTCTGGTACCGTACATTATAATATGGGGACCAAAAGTTTGGCGCGACCTGTACTCGTAAACCTGTAAAGCCTACTTAGCTGTGATAGTTTTCCCTTTAAAGTCATTATATGAGGCGTCTAGTTTCAAAACCCGCTAAAACGTCTTTGAAAAATATTTGACAATTTGAAAAAAACCGTTAGTTAAAATAGTTTCGGCACTAGGCAAAAAAAAATTAGTACAATTCATTATTGTCATCTGGCAATACTAAAAGCGCTTTCGTTTCATCTAAAAGTAAATATTTTCAGTTATAACTAAAAGCATTTTCATTTTAGCGTACTTTGTTACGAACATTGCCGATTTAAAGGCATTTGAAACGAACATGTTGTATTTTAGCGGGATTTGATAAGAACTAATTCCAGAGAGTGGATGGCGTTCTACAGTAAAGTTGGAACTCAATTTAGCCAAATAATTTAATTATTTTCATTTAGTGATAGGCATTTCTAGAAAGAGACAGTTGACAGACCTGACAATTTTGACAAAGGCGGATTGGACAAATTTGATAGATTTGACTGATATGGCTTTTGATTTGACATACCTAATATATTTGACAGATTTGAGTGTCTGTTTTGTGTGTGTGTGTGTTTATTAATAACTGACTGACTGATTTGGCAGATTTTCTTTTGACTTATTTAACTGATATGACAAGTTTGACAGATTTGACAGATATGGCTTTTGATTTGACATACCTAATATATTTGACAGATTTGAGTGTCTGTTTTGTGTGAGTGTGTGTTTATTAATAAAAAAACATTAACTCGAAAAGAAAAAAAAAAAAACAATTAAATTATAAAATCAAATGAAACTTTATTTATTCAAACATAATTGTTGACCTCTTCAAAACCCAGTTCACACACATGATCCTCGTCAAGTGATTCGGGGACGTCACCAAAGCTGTACAAATCCAAACCTCGCAGTCGTTCCTCAATATTTTTATAAAACTCCAAATTAGGTAAATTCCTCCAATCATTGCCATAGTGATTTTGGAGAAGTTTGGTGACATCGACGACTTTAGCTTTCTTCGGTGTTATAGTGTTAGGCTCAATGATTTCAGGGGAAATCATCGTAATTTTTTTGTTCCTTTTTGTAACTACTTTCTTAGAGTTAATTTCGGATTTGTAGGCTACTTCTCCTTGAACTAATACATTTTCAGTTTTAGTTCGAGTTAAAAAAAAACGCTTCGACTTCATGAATGGAAAATGCCAGGAAGTGGTGGTTTTGATGATAGTTTCGTAATTTGTTTTCCAGTCATATACGGGTATGCATGAAAGGTCAACGATTGTTCCATGTTCTTTCAGCACATTCACATATTTGGAAGGACACGTAATGACCTCTTTTTTCTTTAAGGTCTTCTCAATTTTCGAAAAAACCCTATCTGGCGGTATAAATGAATGACCGACCACAGGAAAAATCAGTTCTACTTTTTTGACATGTCTTGGTGCTTCAGAATACAACCACTTCCCTAACATAGCTATCATCCCGGTATTTTTGTTCTGGCCCGCACATCCATCACAAACCACACGCAGAGTTTTAACTTCATCATCGAACGTGGTATTCTGTAAGAAATGGTACACAGCACTTATGATTTCATTTCCTCCCTTATTGTGAACCATTTCATTCCAGTAATATGAATGAACCTTTTCGATATCAAGCTTGGCCTTTGAACTTCCTTCAACTATTGCGAAATGGTAAAAACTGAATTGTCGGCTGTAATAAGCGGATTGGTCTGGAAGCTTGGGTAGGGCCTGGTTTTTCTGGCAATCAGAGCATATAGTTTTTATTGATTTGTCCTCCTCTTGTAAAATCGCATAAAAGGCTTTATATTTTAGCCGGTGTATTCTTTTTTGCGTCATAGCTTCTTGCTTTTTAGCAGGCTCTGTTTCGTTTTTTATTAATTCTTGTAACGAAATGCAGGTCGAACAGACATCAGTTCTTGGATTTTCAAAACCAATATTGTATTTGGTGTTAAATATTTTGCGAAAAAAGCCTTGCTTTACTTTCAAATCATTGTCGCGCTCATTATTGTACATACGCCACATTTTGCGTATGCTAAGGCCGGACGGTAGGTACAATCTTTGTGTTTTGGATCGACAATAATGACTCTCCTGTCCTTTGAATTTTTCAATGAACCATTCAACAGACAACTTCTTTGCTTCGTATCGATGGCTTTTATGATCACCGCCTCTATTTTCTGTGGGATGGTTTCCACCACTATTGTAAAATCTGCCCAGGACACCCTTTACTCTCTCTGTCTTTATCATAAGTGCATCTAGAAATGTTTTTTTGCAAACCGGTATCAATAATCCTTTATTGTTGACAATGTGATATTTTGTGGAAATCTGCCTCTTGCTGTTGCTTTTTTTTGCTTGTTTTACAATGCAGTATTTTAATATAAATGAATCTTGCAATATTTTTGAAGTACACTTGTAAAAGTTTCGGTGAAATCTTCCAATGTCTTGGCGTGTTAAATTTATGCATCTAAATGCTTTTTGATTATGCGCGCATGTTGGAAGTTTTGGCAGACCTTTGGCTGAGTACCTTAAAAATAATTATAGGGCTTAGCAAGGAATAGAATAGATGAAACACCTATTTATAACTTAAAACTAATAAAGTATGTTAGGTGACTTTGATTTGGTTGTTGACATAATAAAATGCATATTTTTAAATACCATGGTGTATAGAACTCAAAATCGCTTGGTTACGTCTTTTCGTGATCCCGACTGACGATTAAGATGTGTATGTGCTCATGAAAATAAACAAACTTCACCAAGAAACATGACTCAAATTCTAAAAAAAAATCAAGTCCCATACATTAATCATTCAGCAGTTTTTTTTAATTCAGCCAATGTTACCTTTGAGAAAGTCGTAAACATTCATGAATACACACCCTTATGTATCAACAACTAATTCGAAGTCAGTCAATAAATTATTCCGTAATATTAGGTAATTAAATTACATTCGTCTAAAGGCGTTAGGCTAGTAAAAATTTTCTAATCCCAATAGTGATCCGAATAGTAATTCATTTGGCACACTTTGCATAACACTATCGAAGCCGCTTAAACAGTAGTTTGATGACAACTTTTCCCTTACCGTTTTTGGCGCTCAATCTTGCGTTTCCATTCTGCTTCACTGCGAGGTTTCTTCCTTGCCTCCTTAGGGTTACATTTTCGCACAAATTGTGATAAATCCTCCATTATTTATAATGAAAAACAATTAAAAACAGCAACAACCTTTCGTCCGTTATGAAAAAATCGCCATACTGTTTTGGCAGTCACGTGGTCAGAATACCGTGCTATCATTGGTCAATTTATTTTAGCGGGTTTTGAAAGAAACCGAAGGCGTTTTAGCGGTGTTTGTAACGCAAATCGGATTTTAAGAGCTAGTTTTGTAGTATTTTAGGGTATTTTGATGAGAAATGATTGAACAGTCTGATAAGAAAAATGCTCTAGCGTCATTTTGAGATATAAACAGAAATTCTATGTAGGAGCGTTTTAGCGGGTTTTGAAACTAGACGCCTCATATATACTACTTCTGTGAATCTTTTCACATTTCTATAAACAACCGTTTAGCCAGCAGGGGGGGCGGGGGGGGGCACTCTAACTAAAATTTTCACTTCAAAGTTTAATATTTCGCCAACGATAAATCGATATGGGATAGACGAGAAAAAAAATTCATCCCCAGTTTACGTGTATGAGAGATATCCTTAAAAATTTTTTTTTTCGAGATTTAATTTTACCATTTTGTAGGCGTGATTAATATTTATATCCATGCCAAATTACAGCTATCTAGTATTATAGTCTCTGCGCTAAGCCGCGGACAGACGGACAAACGGACGGGTGGACATGGCGAAACTATAAGGGTTCCTTGTCGGACTACGGAGCCGTAAAAAAATGAAATTCAGATAATGGAAACAAATTTACGTTAATTGTTTGAGCTCTATCTTAAGAACTGTAATACATACAAGTTTAAAATTTACTCAGATTTTAGCGCATACTCCAAAGTGAATCAACGAATAATGAAAATTTGGGTTCCGTACTCAGAGGGTGCAGAATTGTTTGTCAGGCGCTACTAATCTAGCACCTTGTTTTTTGTTGTTATGACATCTATACTGCTGTTATTTACCGTAATAATTTTAGAGTTTCGTGGCTGTATTGTGGTGGTTTTTACTAGCTTTAATTTTATTTCACCTGATAGTATTTCCGGGTCAAATTTCTGAATTTCACACACGTTTTAATTTTCAACGCACGATAATGTAATGATAATCCAAGTGATGGTAGGTGGTAGAGCTGATGCCGGGCTCGACTGTGGAGGTACCACCATCTTACTCGCAAATCCTCCCGAAGTTATTCGGGGGAGAGTAAGGCTGAGATTCAGAGTGCATTTTGAGTCCGAACTCAAGAGGAACTCAATCTTACAAACTTTACTGTTGTATGAGATAACGTCACTTTTTGACGTTTGTAAGATTGAGTTCGGGCTCATAATGCACTCTGAATCTCAGCTCTCAGGCAAAACCGCAGGAGGCCCACCATTGCCTGGGACCGATGGATGGCGGTATATCCATCCCCAATTGCCGGGCCTTATATAAAACAGACTGGTGACGGGCAGCGGCGTCACTGGTGCAAGGGTTTCGGCACCGCGCTCACTAACCCACCTGCCCAGCGTGTGTGAGTATGGGCATTTCTTCCAGAGTGGCGAAATCCTGGAAAGGCCTATGTCCAGCAGCGGACGAAACAGGCTGATGGATGGATGGAATCCAAGTGACGTCCACGTGACGTCATTCTAAATCCAATATGGCAGACGCCACAAAAGGGCGATCTTTTAATTTATTTCCATACCAACCCCTTGACATGGGTATAAAAAAATATTTGACAAGGAAGATACGATAAACTAACATAATTTTAAACCCAGTCTAGCGGACGCCCCAAGATGGCGATTTAATATTTTTCCATCAAAAAACCAAGACTCTGTAATGCGATGTAATAGGAAACTAACTGGACTGATTTTGGCAGACTTTAATCTCAGACCATGAATTAATTGGAGGAAAACATTGAGTTATTATAACATTATACTGGGTGTTATATAGGCTGAAATTAAATCAACCGACCAAATTCATACTGGAGACTCGGTTAGTGATCAAGAACTAGGATCAGCAATCCTTTTGGCCATTTTCGAAAAATATTTTTTTTTGCGCTGGTTGGACTAGATTAAGTACAATTCCTAGTGCAGGTACTACGGTGAAAAAAAATTTTTTTCTTAGTTCACCTGGAAGTCCATTAAACTTTGTTCCTGATGACTAACCGAGTCTCCAGTATGAATTTGGTGGGTTGATTTAATTTCGCCTAGTATAGCATAGACTAAATGTATTATTTTACTCTATGGTGTTAGTAAAAGTACTTCGTTCCTTTAAACCATGTGTGCTATAGGTTGAATAAAGTATGTTAAGCGTGTTTAATTTTTTTTCAACATACTTGCTTATAAAGTGGCCCTTATTGCTGCGTTCTTAGGGTCATCATAATGCAGCATATTAAACACGCGTGCTTTTTACTTTACATTATCGCATTAGTATTTTTTACATTACAGTTTTTTTTTTAAATCTTAAAAGAGTTTTGATTTCTTGAGAAATAGTAAAGTTTTTGCGAATAAATAGACTGTCTCAGTTGAAATATAATAAATAATCATTTAATTTCATCGAAATATTTATCAACAAATTAACTCAAATTTTTGTTGTAAATACAAAAATATTCAGATTGTTAATATTTAATATTTGGCTGTTTGGCTTTTTGTGTCAGTGCCTCTATTTTCATCTGCGCAAAAAACAAAATCTCTTAAATTACAGAAAATGCTATCATGGTCCTAGATACCTTTGCCTGTCCCTGAAAGGGACGAAAATAAAAAAAAAACAAAATATCCGCCGCCATTTTTCAAAGAAAATTGTTAGTTCATAGCTGTGTTTTCGATTATGTGGAAAAAAGACAGTGAAATTTTATTAAGTACTTTTCCTCGCAAGTGTGTTGAAAAACGTCGTATGAAACGCGTGAGCATTAGTCATACACATCATATTGTATTATTGTTATACTTATAGCACACGTGGTTTAAAGGAACGAAGTACTTTTCCTGACACCCTGTATAGGTACTGAAATGGAGGAAAATAAATAAATACAGGAAACACAAAAATACGAGTACAACCTTTACGAAAATAAATATTTAATACTAGGTAAACTTTCCCCGCGCTAATTCAATATCTGCCCTGTTTTCGGCCTGTAGTTACCAGGCTACAATGATAATAAAAAAAACGGCCAAGTGCGTGTCAGGCCACGCGCGTAGGGTGCTGTAGTTGCCCACTACGTGCCAAAGGTACCCATAAAGCTTTTTTTCCAGATTTTGTTTTACCATTTTGTTGGCGTGATTATTATGTATACCCATGCCAAATTACAGCTCATAGTCTCTGAGCTAAACCGCGGACAGACAGACGTACAGACGGACATGGCGAAACTATAAGGGTACCTTGTCGGACTACGGAACCCTAAAAACCGCATCCAAATCCATTGAGTGGTTCTCGAGTCAATTCATTTAAAATTTCAGATAATTGTTCAGTGTATACGACTTTTTTACTCTTTATTAAAGTCGATTCTGAAAGCTTTTAATTTTAGTTTTACGGCTGTCAAAACTAAAAAATTCCCAGAGTAATGTAGCTTATTGTTGTTAACACTAAACTATTTTGGAATGAAGAAAATTTTGTTTTTTCTATGAGACCTCAGGATGAAGAATGTTCGCCCAGAAATAGGGAGAGGGAAAACAAGCGAAGCGTTAATCAGTCTGCGCAGGGGCTTCTGCAAAATCTACAGAAGTCTGTAACTTACGAATAACTGATACTCGCAAACGCCTGTAAACACTCTCGCCTTATGGCTTCTCATGACGTTATGCTGGAACACCATGACAGTAGCCAGTGCTTTATGACAGCAGCCAGTGCTTTATGAGAGCAGCCAGTGCTTTATGAGAGCAGCCAGTGCTTTATGACAGCAGCCAGTGCTTTATCACAGCAGCCAGTGCTTTATCACAGCAGCCAGTGCTTTATGACAGCAGCCAGTGCTTTATGACAGCAGCCAGTGCTTTATGACAGCAGCCAGTGCTTTATGACAGCAGCCAGTGCTTTATTACAGCAGCCAGTGCTTTATGACAGCAGCCAGTGCTTTATTACAGCAGCCAGTGCTTTATCACAGCAGCCAGTGCTTTATGACAGCAGCCAGTGCTTTATGACAGCAGCCAGTGCTTTATGAGAGCAGCCAGTGCTTTATGACAGCAGCCAGTGCTTTATCACAGCAGCCAGTGCTTTATGACAGCAGCCAGTGCTTTATTACAGCAGCCAGTGCTTTATGACAGCTAAGTAGTGTTCTAACTAACACTTACTCAATATTAGGTGACATTTATTTATTCAGCTAAATTCAGACTGTTGGCTCGGTAAGTTATCAGTATCGGGGATCAATATTCTTTTCGTATAATTTGAAAAAGAAAATTTTATCTTTTGACGCTGGGCTTGCGTTTGTATTTGTAGGAAGTAGGAGAAAAATCATTTTCAAATTTCCCACAAAGGGCCATTGAACCTTGATACCGACTACTTAACGAGTCTTCAGTATGAATTTGGTTGAATTAATAAATATCACCTTATGTTGGTTGATGGCACCTCAGCCTCGCAGAAAGAAATGACATTCATATAACATTATCGAGTATCATTTGGTCTCAATTCCAAAACACGCTATTATTTATATAACAAAGAGACATAATATTATTGGGCAGTTTAGGTGCCTCCTTCCATAAACTCATTCATAAAAGTTTGATTCAAAAACTTTGACCTATTACGACGGTACGATTTTTAATTGATTGCCGATGCTTACGTCTTATATTTTTTTCAGTAGAAAATCATTCTAAAATAGTAAAAATGTTTAGTTGAAAATCATTCTGAAATAAGTAACAGGTAATATAATTTATTTGTTTTCACCGTTACGGCGCGGCGCGGCAAGGCATTTAAGTAGATACCTAAGTGCTAGACAAATATTTCTAATTTCTATTTCTATCTATCGATTGTTCGTTAAATATTTACACGTTTTCATTTACACACGTATGAAGTAGTTGATACTGACTTATTTGACTGTTAACTAGCTAAAGTGAAGCTAAACATCGTAATATTAACAACCAACAGAAATGAGAACGAATAAAACTGTAGGTCGTCGTCGTATCTGTATAAAATTAAATATACACCACAGATTTACTCCAAACAAACAATAACGCTCTGCAACAGTAAGTCACTTTTCTACGCGATAGTGCTATGGTTATAGTAATTTGTATCGACTTGAACAAATGGCGCAGTCACGCGCCACTCTTCCTGACACAAGGACCGATAAGGGGTCATAGTTCACGACAATGCGATATTTCGTTGTTTTCAGTGTATTGGGGACGTTTCTGGGAGTGTTTTCTTTGCGAGTGGTGAACCCGGGACCCACGTATCCGCCGACCAAAGGGGAGGTCTGGCCGAAGCCGCAAGTGGAGAATAAGCAGGCGATATACTTCAAGCTCGTTCCGTCTGCGATTACCGTGAATGTAAGTTGTTTTTAATTATTTCAAAATGGGCTGAATTCTCCTTTTTAGGGTTCCGTACCCGAAGGGTGCCAAACTCCGCTGTAGGTCTGTTTGTCTGTCCGTCCGTTAGTCCGTCTGTCACAGTGGTCTACAGCTTCAACCGTTATAGGTTGACAGTTGACATTTTCACGGCTTCTAGCACTACAAATAATAAAACCGGCCAAGTGCGTGTCGGGCCACGCGCAATGTAGGGTTCCGTAGTTGCCCGGTACATTTTATAAGCTGGTCTACTAATACAGAACGCGCCAAACTTCTAGTCCCATACTTTTAGAAGAACGGCCAATACATTGATGTGTTTAGACGGGACTAAAAGTTTGGCGCAACCTGTACTCGTAAACCTGTAAGTAAAGCCTACTTAGCTGTGGTAGTTTTCCTTTTAAATTCATTATATATAGTACGTCTGTGAATTTTTTCACATATCCATAAACAACCATTTAATCGGCAGGGGGGGGACACTTGACTCTCACAAAAATTAGCACTTTAAAGCTTAATATTTCGCCGATGGATCCCTAAATCGAAAAATGGTTCTCACACACCCATAATGTTTTTGAACGACCTATCCAACGATACCCCATACTATATGATAGACGAGGGAAAAAATCATCCCCAATTTACGTGTAAGAGTTTTTTTTTTTAACCATTTTGTTGGCCTAATTGATATATATATATATATCCATACCAAATTATAGCTTTCTAGTACTAATAGTCTCTGAGCTAAGCCGCGGACATCGAGGGTTCCTTGTCGGACTACAGAACCCGAAAAATGAAAAAGAAATTGAAACCTAACCTCGTTTTTTTTTCAGGGTATTTGTTTATCTCTATTTTAAAGACGATGGATTCAAGTCTCTTTAGTCACATTGTTGTACGTGCTTTAAAGTACAAGAACATATAATAAAATTACGGTTCTGTACACTGAGAGGATGCTGAATTATTTTTCAGGCGCTACCATTTGAGCGCCTTGTTTTTTGTCGCCTCAATATTGCGATAGTATATTACTTTGTTAAAGGTAATAGACAATATGAGACGGATTGACTAAGATATATTTTTTATCATGACATAATTCCTGCAGTCTTATATTTTTATAAATCTAAAGATATATATTGTTAAAATTAACTTTGACTTGTAGAAAGTATACTTTTTGTATCTATTTTGCAAAATAAATATTTTGATTTTGATTTTGATTTTTGTAGCGATAGTAGGTAGCTCGGCCGAGAGTCTCGGCGTGTTTTGGCCGAGACCGAGAGGTTCGGCTGCAAATTGTGCCGAGACTTGCCGAGATCGAGACCGAGACCGAGACCTCGGTCGCCGGACCTTAATAATTAAGTGCTGTTGAAATGAGTCGAACTGAGTCGATGCGAACAAGCTTATTAAATTATGATCATAAAAAATATATAGGTAGGTATATCGGCACTTACTGTAGTAAATAAATAGGTACCTTGTATTGTGTGAAACATTTCTGTGATAGAATTTATTTAATAGCCTTTTAAAAGTTAACTATTTCATCGTAAAGAGTAAAAGCCATATCACGATATTTAATAGATATAGAGGAACGAAAAGAACTGAAATTACTTCCTTCACGGTGTTTATAGATATTTGACAATTTGTTGATCACATTAGAGATAATAATAATAATATAATATATAGCTGCTCATGTATTTTGTATGATTATATTATATAATATGTTTATATTTCTTCTCGATAAGTGCTTGCTCGTACTGGTATTTACAAATGAGGCGTTGAGCGCAATAGTAGTGTAACCCACATTTATAATTTTGAGATTTTTTATTATAAATATATCATAATAAATAACAAAAAGATGTGCGTGGGTTACATCCATAGAGTAATTTATAAACTGGGAATGTTACATCACTTTCATATCATATCACTTTTGCCCTCAGCGCCTCAAACTATACTTCCAAATATTACCTCCAACATGAGCAATGTATTCTGTATTTCTAGTTAAGTATAGGTAGTTTAATAGTTTTATTTTAATAAACATTTTACTAATGTTAGCTTTTATTTTGAATAAATATGACACTTATTCTCAATTCTCAACATTCTTTATTAATAAGGCGTCAAAAATGTTAGGTTTTGTCATACGTAATAGTAAAATATTTCGCAAGCCAGCCACTAAAATTTCTTGATTTTCCACACTTTCTTGATTTTCCAGGTGACAGCGGAAACATGTCCCATTTTAACGAGCGCGATCGAACGTTTCCTTCGGCACCTCAAGCGACCGTATCGCATCGTCCGACAGTACCGGAGACGCGGGCGCAGGCTGAAGCGATCCTCGACCGTGCTGATGGACGACGAGCACTTCCTGGGTAACCTGCGTGACGTCGAGGTCAACCTGGCCGAGCCGTGCGAGCGCTACCCGCACTTCGAAATGGACGAATCGTGTGAGTAGGGGTTTCGGTTTGTAAAAAGCTCATGTGATGCTCGCTCATCTTTATTTCTATTAAAGACTAGCCTTCGTCCGCGACTTTGAAAATGCATATAAATATTAGGAAAATGATATGCTATGCTAAATGCAATAAATTTGTGTTTAGTCGTAAACATCAGGGTGGAGCGTAAATCCACTTTTTTAGAATTTCATGGGCTAATAGTAGAATTACTTTGAAGCGATCCATAAGTAGCCCAAATAGAATAAAAAATATATATTGGACTGCATCTTCTGCCCCCGCTTTAAATTCAAAGTTTAACAAAATGTAGGGGAGATTTTTTTTTTTTATTGGTTTATTCTTAAGTAACCAATTCAACAAAAATAGAGTCATAAAATTCTGTTGTGTTCCCAGGTCGTACGAAATTAAAATCTCTTAAAAGTGCCTTAAATTGCGAAATTCTGTGAATTAACACTGATTTTATTAAATTTTAGACATGTTAAGTGACGTATATTTATATATATATATTTTTATGATATACTTACATAAAGCTTTAACCAACAAAAATACAAAAAGCAAAATAAATAAAAAATCTCCCTTACATTTTGTTAAACTTTGAATTTAAAGCGGGGGCAGAAGATGAAGTCAATATTTTTTTTTTGTTCTATTTGGGCTACTTAAAGATCGCTTCAAAGTAATTCTACTATTGGAAAATGAAATTCGAAAAAAGTGGATTTACAAATCACATTACTTGCCTACGTGCAATAAAATACCTAACACTGGAGTGTTCACGCAATGGCTTTCGAAGCACGCAGACCGAAAAAACGCACGCATACCGCTCTCGGTCACAGAGGCTGTATCACGGGCGTCGGAAGACGAAAGTCTAGGGTGGGGTGACCTCTTTTAAATATCAACGGGATTTATACATGTAGTTGAGATATTTAAAAAAACTTACTTTTGTGCAAACAAAAACTGCTGATCAGTCTTGTGTCTCGTATTGTCCGTCCGCTGTGCATTTTAGTAGGTACTATGTTTTACAGTCCCATCCCGTTTCTAGGCGGGGCTGCCCCCCTCTGCCCCACCCTTCTGACGTCCATGGTTGGTATTCCAATTTCAGATGAGCTGTCGGTGTCGGAGTCATCGAAGCTCAGGAGTGACTCCATATGGGGTATCCTCAGAGGGTTGGAGACCCTCTTGCAGCTATTCTACTTGTCAGCCGACTATAGTGTGAGTTTTTACTGCCGAATTCATAGATACTTGGGACTAAGTGATAAAAAACAACACCAAAAATGTTGTATTCCCTTTGTAACTACTTGTTAATGCATCGTATGCATTTGTATAGAGGAGAAGCAAATTTAACCATGTTTCTGATCGCTTTCCGAATCCCCAGCATGAATTTAGCTGCATAAATCAAATAACCAAAGAATTTAATGTATCTGCCTTAATATGTTACCATCTGACCAATCCTACTCGTATGCATCATACATATTATAGGTATATGTATAATTCGTTCACTGTTGTGTGTAGAAACTCGCACCACATTAATAGGTAGGTTGGGTAAATTCTTAGGCTGAGATTCAGAGTGCATTTTGAGTCCGAACTCAATCTTACAAACGTCAAAAGCGACGTGATCTCATGTTGGAAGGTCTAAACAACGTAAATAAAATAAACAAATAAAATAAACAATAAACGCCCATGGGACTTCTTTGGTAGCGCGTACTTTTTAAAGCTTCGGGAAGTTAAACTTGAACTAATTTTAATTTTCCGGAACCTTAGCTCTTGTGGGGGGGGGGGGCACACTGCTTTAATTAAGGCTTTGAATACATTGTCCTTTTGAGCTAGAATTATTTTTTGTGAGTCACGGATTTGTGACACTTAATAAAGAGTCCGGTCCATGCAGACATTCTCTGTGAGGTCTGTTTCAAGAAAATTCATGATTAAGAAGAAAATAAATTCGTAATCTTTGCAAATCACATAAGCATAATTAAAAACAAAACATGCAGATACTATTGTACAATAGAGATCACATCAAGCTATAGACTTATACTACACTAGCTTTTGCCCGCGGTTCCACCCGCGTATTATTCGGTTTAACGACATGCCTTTTTACCGGGATAAAAGTAGCCTATGTGTTAAGTTAGGGTATAAGCTATATCCATTCTAAATTTCATCCAAATCCGTTCAGCCTCACACACACACACACACACACACACACACACACACACACACACACACGCACAAACTTTCGCACAAACTTTCGCATTTATAAAATTAGTGTAATGTGATAGTGTGATTAGCCCCTATCTACATATAGAGTGACCCATACACACACAAGACCCACATTATACTAATCTTTCCATTTTTGTCTCATGTTATTTCAAATATTAACAGCAAGAAGGGGTTTCCTGGATGATTAGAGTGGATGTAATGTTGCAATGTTCACCACATGTATGATCCGTGTACTGTACCTATGTAGTAAAGTCTTAGAATATCCTTATTATTCTCACATCATGCCTTTCTCCACAAAATAAAATACCCAATCGATTTGAAATTCCCCGCAGTTTAGGAAATTCCCCACAAATTGGCATGGCAACGCTGGAACCGCGAACGAACTCTTCTAGATTGAATAGTAGTAGTGTTAAAACCGGTAAATTTCAAATAATTTTATCGATATTTTCTCTTACAGGCAGTGCTTATAAATGCGACTCAGATTGAAGACTATCCGCGGTATCCTCACCGCGGACTTCTTCTGGATACGTCTAGGCATTATGTGTCCATGAAAAATATATTATTGACCCTAGATGCTATGGCTATGAATAAAATGAATGTTTTCCACTGGCATATTGTTGATGACCAGAGTTTTCCATATGTAAGCGCTAAGTTTCCAAATTTAAGGTGAGCAAAATAGTAAGTAAATAAAATTTGTCAGTTCGGGCCTACCAGGCAGCGTGTCAAATTAGTTACTGATGGTGTCATAGGAGCGCATTTTCGGAGCGTCGATCAAGAAAAGGAATTGCGTGGGAGGATACTGCGCAGGTGACAGTTAACTTGACATCTACCTTTATGGTTGGCCCGGACTATTACTTAGCCCAACAAAGTGAGCAGAAGGTAATATAAATTGGCATGTAATTAAACAGACTTCTTTTTAATACCATTATTCGCCTCTAAAAATCTAAATTGCCTTCTAAATTACTAAGTCAGCCACAATCAACGCGCATCTGAATAATACTATCGTAGTCACTAGTGATCTTCTATTTAAACCACTCTAAATATAACACAGCATGGTGGTTATTTTTTAGCATCTAAATTTGTAACATGCATTCAAGCAGTTAACTTCTAAAATATTAATATATGGCACCCAAATATTAATATTTTTAGCTTCTAATTTTGCAACTCACTACGTTTAAATATAACTCCTCTTATATTAATTGATCGTCAAATTTATCTAAAATTATCATCAAATTCTCGTAGTATATTAAAGCCACTAATATTGGAATGACAATTTTACGAACCTAGTAAATTATGGTAATTTTGGTCTTTTCATTTATTTATTCAACTAAAATTGATTTTTGCATTAGCTCCGGCGCAGCACCTAAAACCGTGCAATTCGTCGCAGACGTCCTCACAGCACGTCGGTCCTTTGACGCCTCCGATTTTTTAACAAGCTAGAAGGCTGGCTTCGCTAGCCTAATCACCGCTACAGTACCGTGTTGGACTTCTACAATCTCACCGATTTCGCGAGGGAATTCTGAATTACAAAATGGCCACTTCCGTGTAAAACAAGGTAAATTTTATGCCATTGTTTTAAGGCATTGTACTTTTTATTGCAATACAAACGCACGAAGGACAATAAAACAAATACGGATCGGTAGCTCGTCGGTATATGAATCGAATGGCGCTCTCTGATTGGTGCAAATGGCCGGTCGCTATCATCTCGCGCACTCGTGCCAAATCGTGCAGTGGCTATTTTCACGATAAAAGAATATGATGTATTATTTATCACGCTAAGTTATAATATTATGATGCTGTCTATTGAAGCTTGAATAATATTTTTTTGAGGAGCTGGTGTTGTAGCTGTAAAACGAAAAATGGTCATAAGTTGTAAAATCCGTGGCTGAATTAGTAAATTAGATGGCAATATATAAATCAGAAGGACAAGTAAAAATAATTGTTGTTAATTACTTGACGCTTACTATAAAAGTTTTATTTGGCGTTATAAAAAAGACATATTGGTTTTTTAGAGGCTAATTCATTTTTCCGTCGCCTAGTTATAGGAAAATAAGCTTGATCAAGTGGCCATAAAAAAACTTGTGGCTAGACTTATAATTTCTCACATAAATTGATAGAATAATGCCTGTACCAAGAGGTGACAGCAAATGAGGAGTCAGCAGACAGATGGTCTGGTAAAATCTACAAATCTATAGGCTGCTACCAAAATTTAGATTTGCCTGGGACAGGGATGATTAGAAAAGAAAAGACTTGTCTATTCAAACCACGCACAGGTCAGTACGAAATGCGAATGATGATTATTTATTACTTGGTAATTTATGTTGACAGTAAGCTTGGAGCCTACTTTCCAACGATGGTGTACAGTCAAGAGGCGGTTCGGGATGTAGTGGAATATGCCCGGTACCGAGGCATTCGGGTTGTACCGGAGTTCGATGTACCTGGTGCGTTACTTTTTCGTTCTTCTCTTTATTTCCTATAAATGGTAATAGTGATTTGGTAATAGTAATTTATATACACAAGTAGACAAAATCCAAATAATATATGTCTGTATGTTTGCATAAAGTATGTACATATATCATTATTTTATTGCTATTATTATTATTTCTTTACCCTTAAGTGCGAGTGGGGCCACGGGAAAAATGTGATTCAGATTTTGGTCCATGCTGTCACATTCATTTATATTTTAGGGATGATGCCCGATCTCCCCAAGTTCCAAGTTCCCCAAAGCTATTATTATTAACTAAAAGTTGCACGACTCTGTCTTGACCGAAATTGTGAATGGTACAGTCGCCGAATGAATGCTTATATAAAGGTCCTACAATTAAAAGTGAAAAAAAGAGATGATAGAGTATACTTAATAGACCACTTTCCACCGGAAAAATATTTTTGTGCAAACTTTTTTTCACCTTTTTATAGAACTCTAGTTAACTGATTGAACCACTTTGTAAGAAAAATTTTAATTTTATGATTTTAATTTTTTTTTAATTTTATCTAAAAAAAATATTTTTCTTCTAGATTCTGATGAGTTAACGATACATAATCTACCCCAGAATTATTTTCACTAATTATTGTAGGACCTTATCATCTTCCAAAATAAGGTTAATTTTAAGTAAGTAGATACCTACTGATTTTACTTTATCCTAACACTTTTGTACACTTCTGTACGAGGATTGGTCAAGTGAGAACTTTACAAATAATTAAATTTTATATTTCGGGGACATTGGAAATTAATGTATGAAAAATCAATTTGCGGAACTTGGAACTTGGGGAGATCGGGCATCACCCTATTTTAGTGCATCTCCTATATGATACTACCTAGTAATTTTAGATTGCGGGTAATGATGATGGAAGATTATTTTGAAAAGTTGTTATTGAAGCTTTTCTTGCCACTTATAATAATGAAAGTATTTTTATTTATTTCTGATAGGTCACACTCGCTCGTGGGGCGAAGCTTACCCAAATATCTTGACAGAATGCTATCAAGGAAACAAAGTCATCGGTCTCGGCCCAATGAACCCTTTGAGGGATGTCACCTATAGATTACTCCGAGATCTCTTCCAAGAAATACAAACTGTATTTCCAGATTCATATTTACACATTGGTGGTGATGAAGTTAATTTGGAATGTTGGTATGTTAAGTTTTAATCTTATTTTTACTCTTTTGTACATACCCACAATGATTGTTTTTCCGTGTATCTGTTTACGTGCTTAAATTTTTGAAAAACCTTGTATTTGTTATAATTTTATCAAACAGGGCATAACTTTCAAATCTCTGTTCTAGGAAATCTAATCCAGAAATTGTAGCTTATATGAAAAAGAATAATATGACAGTGCAACAGCTTCATGGTTTATTTATGAGAAACGTTATACCACTCCTGGCGCATGATACAATACCTGTTGTTTGGCAAGTTAGTATCGTCAATATTTTTTTAAATATAGGCTCTTAACATAGACATCTTATAATAGTGCGTGGTACTTAATCATCTCTTTATGTAATTAATAAGTCTTAAAGATGCCTTGATCTGTTTAAAGCCTTGCCTTCTATATTTAAAGGGTTTTTGCTTAAATATACTGAATTAACTACTTACCCGATTAGATTTGTTTATTTTTCCTTTGCAAAGATATTAGAAAAATCACGCCACAGATTGAACTTTTAAAAATGACACATATTTATTATTAAATACCTACGTTTTTTTGTCTAAGCAGCTTTAGTTTAATGTCTGAAATATCTACTTTATGAAAAAACTTAATGAGACGGGTCAAGTGGGCCAGATCTAAAAACAATTTTTTCATGTTATTTAAGGTGAACATACTTTTATTACACATAATTATTATAAAGGACATGTTTAGCCATTTAAACTCGATCTTTTAAAATGATGACATTTGTTCTCAGTTACAAAATATCAATAATTATTTTTATTACTTACAGGAAGTCTTTGATGAAAGGGTCCCATTAGATAACCATACTTTAGTCCACTTATGGAAAGACAGTAATAGTGCTCTTTGGGAAAATGAAATTATTAATGTGAGTTATAGCAATAAGTTTAGAAAAAAAATATCCATTAGTCCACTTTTCACTCTTGTAATCGTAATATTGACCCAAAGTGGGCCAGCACTATGTACTTTCGTCGATTATTTTCCCTCGCTCTTTATTTTTATCGTGAAATAAAAAATACATTTAGTAAGATTATAATTACCTAATTACATCTTAGTAATCTGTATGTCTGACTGACTGTTCATGATATTACCTAATACATCTGGGTTAAATATTTTATATAGAAACATTTTTGTTTCTCCTGTAGATTGTGCACGGTGGAAACCGTGTACTTTTCTCCGCCGCTTGGTACTTGGACCATTTAGAGTTGGATTGGAGAAAGATGTATTCTGTTGATCCCCGATTGATTGTAAGCGATCAGCGCATTGCTGAGAACATAATGGGAGGTGAGGCGTGTATGTGGGGGGAAATGATGGACGACAGAAATGTTATTAGTCGGTAAGTTAAGCACAGACAAGATATTGTTTAGAAAATTATATTCCTTAAAATTATGTACTTTAAACAGTTATAAACCAAGTCCAATCCGTTTAAAAGTTATTCATAGTTTGGGAAACTTTTTGGTTTAGCCTATTTCCTTGATGATGAATTTGTTTTGATGTTTTCTTGACTAAATTACTGGTCCTATTTTATGAATTTATGCCCATTCGTATTGTAAACTATGTAAAATAACAAATTAATTGAAAGAAAGTCACAAAATTTTAGTCTTTAAGCTTTTGTGATGATTTTGAATAAATTAATCCAACTAAATCCCTACTTAATTTTGACCCTGGTCAACACATAGGCTATAAGGTGTGTTCATAAAATAACGCTCAAGCATCGCTCAAGCCGAAAACAGGGCAAAGATTGAATGAACGCGGGTGAAAACACATTCCATTCCATTATTTTCCAATCTCACCAAACATCTTTTCCATAGGGTTTGGCCTCGAACGAGTGCGGTTGCGGAAGTATTGTGGAGTGCTCCACATTCAACTTGTTCATATTTTAACCAGAGAAGCCAAGGCCTTGATATACCACGTGAAGCATACCACAGAATCGAGGAGCACACCTGTAGGATGATCCGCCACGGCATCGACGCGCAGCCTCCGTCTGCGTCCGGTTTTTGTGTGACTTGAATAAGTTTTGTAATTAAATACAAATTTTCAGCTGTTTGACTGTATCAATTTTATTTAGTTAAAGTTTTATTAGAATGAGCTCTGATTTTGCTGAGAGATTCACAATTATTCACAAATTTAAACATAGCCAATTCAGAGTTAGGACTGAACTTAGACATGGAATGACATTATTAAAATATCACAAAAAGGGCACCTAATTGAACCTTATTTTTAAATCACGTATCGAGTCTTTAGTATGAATTTGACTGTACCAAAAAAAAACACCTTATCTTTACTAATCTACATATCCACATAAATTATAAAGATGAGATTTTGTGAGTTTGTGCGTTTGGACGTAAGAGAAAATATCCAGACAGAACCATTGATCCCATTCTAAAAATCCTTTCACTAATGAAAGCTACATTGCCCTGATAGTTTGTTCCCTGGGCACCCAAGATCATAGCCATAAATTACAATCGCGTGGACAAACTCTGGAATTACTAGACAGATTTTAAAAATTCTTTCACTGTTTTAATGCTTAGGCATACGCATACGCTATATGTAGTTTGTTCTTTGGGGACGGACATAATCATTCATTAATGTCGGGTGATCCGACGACGCAACGCTTCGACGCGAGCAGCGTCCCCGCAGAACGTTGACGCAGTAGGGAGTGTGGTTTTACAGCTCGATTGCACGCGCATCACCCCTCCCGCTCTACAACTCCACCGTGTACACGCTTGTACAGTAGAAATTGCTGCCGCTTCACCTCCCTGCTGCAGTGACAGAAGCGCCGATAATAAAGTAGGTAGTAAGATCGCTAAGGCTCTATCCTATCTTAGATTTTGTTCTACCATCTCCTGCGCTGCCACCCGGGGAGTACCACTTCTTAAATGTTACCAATAGATATACCTATGAGGCGACTTTAATTTATCCAGCCAAATTCTTACTAAAGACTTGGTCAGCAACAAGGTTCGATGACCAATTTTGTGAAGCCAAGGTCCTATCATTAGCATCTGAAACGGATACTTAGTATTGGATGGATTCGATTGATGGTTCTTGGTAGGGATCTAACGGAGGTCAGTTAACGGAGGTGGATGCGGAACCGGAGGTCTACAACTTGAACTCCGCGGAGGCAGAGGTTAACGGAGGTGGAGGCGGATGGTACAAAAACTTAAGAAAACTTATATTTTTTTATTTCAATTGCTACTAAAGCAGTCAGAAGAACTTAAATAAACTATCCGTAGGCATGTTTGAATACAAAAAAGTAAAAAAAAAACGGTTGGAAATGGTTCTATAACTGACTTTGCAACTATCAACAATCATGTTCTGACTTGTAGTCATAGTATCAGTTATGGAACCGTTACCAACTTACAGAGATTTTGCGGAAATCGCTGGACTGGTTAATTACCGCCTCATCAGCTTTCAGTCTCTTGCTGCTTGGGCGAGCGCTCTCAATCTTAATAAATCTTATCGACTCTTGCCGCTTCATTGGGCGCGGTGATGGCTAAGCGCAAGCTTATAAGTTACTGTTATATTAAAAAAAACTGCAGTAAAAATACACAATAAGTTTATTGTCTTTACGCTCTAAGAAATATAAATAATTTGTGATGGATTCCCCACCGTCGTCGCCCTACCTACACCATCTTCCCCCTGCCCTTTCTGCGCGAGTTCAAACTTGCAATTGCGTTGTTTTGGCGTCGCGCGCGCGTTATTTCACCCAAACAAAACTCCGCTAAGCCTCCGTTTTGGAAGTTGCGGAGGCGGAGTTACGATTTCATATGGAAGTTCCGCACTTGCGGATGCGGAGGCGGAGCTATGTTACATCCCTGGTTCTTGGTGGAATATCATCTTCAATAAATTATACACAAAATTCTTATACTTTTATTATATGGAGTATATATGTGGAATAAAAATACAAGAATTCGTGTATAATTTATAAGATACTTAGTACTTAAATCGTGCCAAAATTCATCCCAATAGTGCAAAGTTGGATCCGCTAACTTCCGTACCAAAAATGTGAATGTGTTTTTTTCTCAACGTGTCAGACGGACCCACGGTACTACTGGCCCTCAGACCTCAGACTCACATACCCCTGGGGCACAGATTACCCTCAATTATAGATACCGTATGTTAGACATTTTGTTCTGCATCGAGTTCACCAAAATTGGTGGTGTTGCGGGTTGCAGGGAACGTGACAGCGGCGACGTGATTGGCTATTTCAAACTCTCTTGGCGGGAACCGACGGAGTACTTACAATAGTGATGGGACAGCACAGCACGTCAAAATTATACTTCGTCGCAAAAATTCAATGGGATTAAATAAAACCATCTGTCATTCATCATATCATTAATCAAAAAACATTTTAATGTGATTGGACACTGTTCAATTTCAAAACTATGCTTATAATTTAATTATTTCTTAGGATAGTAGAATAGAATCTCTGTGCAAAGGCGAGCTAAATACTAATTAGTATTATCTACCAGCTAACCTTTGGCAATGGGGAAATTGTTGAGGGTAGTGCCATAATATTAAAAGAAAAAAAAGTCTAACCCGTAGAGTCACAGTCGTGACGATCGTCACGCCTAGGCCGAATTGTAAATAAAAAAATATTATTGTTAGTTAATATATTATAAACCTAGTGATATGGGTATTTTTCGAAAGCTATTAAGATGAGCAATAAAATAAAAAATAAAATATTATAATAATATAAAAAAAAGTTGTGGATTGTTATTCTAGGCCCAAATCTTCTTTTTTTTTTAATATATGTATAGAGTTATATTTTTTTTATTTTTTTTATTATTCTTTATATTTTTTTACAATATTATAAAATTTGAATAGAAATATATATATAGTATACATACATATATTCATATATATAACTAAGATTTTTTTAAGGAGAAAGCCCCCCCCCCAAGTTAACCCAAGAAAAAAAAAATGTTTTCTTGTAGGAAATTTTATCTAGTTTTAGAAAAACAAAACTGCATTAGAATTGGACAACTAGTTCCGGAGATATAGCCAAAAACAAAATTGGCGGGAAAATTTGCAAACTTGCAAAAATGCACGTAATCGGACGGGTTCAATGAACAGTAAAAATAAATAGTTGAAATAACTACCCTAATAAATATTTATAGAAACACTATGGTTTATAATAGAATACATAAACTACTTAAACTATTTACATAAATAAGTATATATTCGTAAAATGTATTAGTGACGAAATTACTCACTATTCTGCAACTGAAGAAAGTGTTGTATAATATTGTTCTTGAATACTGATATTGATGGCGCATCACGGATGTGTAAGTGCAGGCTATTCCATAAGCGCATTCCACTCACAGTGAAAGAATTAATAGGTCTACATGCATGTGTTATGCTCAGGAGTGTGGAGAAGCCAGGCTTTGGTGGACCGTAGAAGACGGTCGAGGGACAAGAGGGGTAAAAAACGTTCTTTGAGATATTGTGGGGAATTAGGATTATGGGGAATACCATAAAGAAAAGTGAGGACGTGGGAATCTCTCCGGAACCTGATGTTAAGCAAATTGAGTTCGGCACGGAATTCAGAGATGTGATCATACTTACGCAGCCCGAATATATAGCGGATGCATAAGTTGAGAAGACGGTCAAGCTCATTCAGAAGTTTCTCATTGAGGTCAGGGTAGCAGACATCTGCATAATCTTGAATTGGGAGCAACAAGGAATTGACAAGAATAACTTTTGCAGAATATGGTAGGAACTTTTGCATGCGCTTAATAAGGGCATGCATAGATGCAAATATTTTTCTACTGACGTTCCAGACGTGCAAATCCCAAGACATGTTATTCTTAATATGCAAACCCAGATTTTTTACATTGGCACAATAAGGTAGTGGTATATTATTAAAATAAACTGGGGGGAGGGAATCTAGGTCAAGTTTATTACTATGAGATCTACTTATCTCCGAGACGGTTGGTCCTCGACCCCTCAAATTTGGAACCCAGGGTACAAAAAGTTTTTAAAATTTTGAAAAAAAATTCTTTCCCTGGCACGAAAAAAAAGTTGTTTTAGACATATGTCCGGAACGGTTGGTCTTGGAACTCCCAATTTTGGCTAAAAAGATTTGACACTTGAAAAACAAAGACAATATTTCAATTATTATTTTTTTCAATAGTTAAAAAAAAAAAAGTTTGTACCCCCAGGTTCCAAGTTTGGGTGTTCCAAGACCAACTGTCCCGGAGATATGGCCAAAAATATAACAGGATTTAGCGAAAATGTCAAAATTGTCAAAAGTGTTTTCCTTCTCGACCTTCGGTCTCGCCAGCTCGGTTGGGTAGGAAATGTTAGTCATTTTTTCCCAAACAAAAATCCCATACAAACGACCTCACTTTGAGCCCTCCAATACCATGTCATTAAAAAAAATGTTTTTGTTGAAAATGGTAGCTTATAAACGCAAGTAAATAAGTGTACCAAAAATAAGAAGAAGAATCTAAAACTAACTCGAGCGCATGAAAGCACATCACTATCGTTACACGTGCTTTGGACAGAAAAGGACAATGATTAGATTACTGTATTGAGAGACAGACATCAACACGTTTTCCAAGTTTTTGAATTATCCATTGTAAACCAGTGATAGGATATTCATATGCTTTTTGCCCCAAAGTCCATCCATCCATCCATCAGCCTGTTTCGTCCACTGCTGGACATAGGCCTTTCCAGGATTTCGCCACTCTTGGCGGTCCTCCTGGAAGAAATGCCCATACTCACACACGCTGGGCAGGCGGGTTGGTGAGCGCGGTGGCGAAACCCTTGCACCAGTGACGCCGCTGCCCGTCACCAGTCTAATTTATATAAGGCCCGGCAATTGGGGATGGATATACCGCCATCCATCGGTCCCAGGCAGTGGTGGGCCGCCTGGTTTTTTTGCCTGAGAGCTGTCCTCTTACTCTCCCCCGAATAACTTCGGGAGGATTTCCGAGTTAGATGGTGGTACCTCCACAGTCGAGCCCAGCATTAGCTCTACCACCTTATGCCCCAAAGTACTAATATTCAATTGTACGGAATGGACTTTTGTATAGGAAAATAAACATTTTATTTTGTATTAATAACTTACTTGATGAAATAAAACATTAAAATTTGATTGGTAAAATGAATCATGGGTCTGATGGTGGGACTGGAAGGTTGAAATAAGAAATCCACAACGAATTACAGCAGACCTCTCGAGTTTAGACTATTTGATCGGTCTTGATTAGTACTTTTGTAAAACATTGTGACCTGAGTCTGATGATGGGATTGGAAGGTTGAATTGAGAACTCCTCAACGAACAACAGCAGACCTCTCAAGCTTAGACTATTGATCGGTCTTGATGAGTACTTTTGTAAAACATGGTGACCAGGGTCTGATAATGGGACTGGAAGGTTGAAATGAGAACTCCTTAACGAACAACAGCAGACCTCTCAAGTTTGGACTATTTTATCGGTCTTGGTGAGTACTTTTGTAAAACAAAGTGACAGAGTCTGGTCGTCTTACGTAGGTACGCTTAAATAATTACCATTGTGATGTTAGCTTTTCGTTCATAAGTAGGTACCAAAAAAGCATCGGATTATCCTATCACTGATTATAACCTGACCTCTGTAAGAATGGAGAAATAATAATATATCAAATTAGTTTTACTTACTGGTGGAATTTTATGCCATCTTTTTTATAGCTTGCATTATTTGTAGAGTTCCCACAACATTTCACTGAGCAATAGCCCATTTTTACCTATTGAAAACCCGATGCGAAAATATTTGCAGGTAGAATGGCACGCGATACGTACAGATCAAAAACTTGGTCGATACTGATGGCAATAGTTTTATTCTATCTAGCACACCTTTATAAAGAACTAAATAGTCGTATGTCTGGTGCGCGTTAGTTGTCTTGTATATGATATCTATTGGGGGCAATCTGTACCCTGGGGGTACGGTGGGAACCAGCTGGTAGACCATATAACATGGGACTAGGCAAGCGCACTTATCCCCCTCTGCCGAAGTACATGAACAATTTGTTCATGTAAAGTTTGCTTGGTGCGCGTTTCGTGTTTGTGTTGCAGCTTTTGACATATCATTTTTTCGCCGGAGTGTGCGTGAATGAGTAAATGTGTACTGTGCGTGTTTACCTCCCCTCCCGTGGAAAATGGCAGAATAATTTCAGTACTAAGAGTCGCGCTTTGCCAGGTCCCGTGTTAAATAGT
The DNA here is from genome assembly GCA_910592155.1 of Ypsolopha scabrella. Lineage (NCBI taxonomy): Eukaryota > Metazoa > Arthropoda > Insecta > Lepidoptera > Ypsolophidae > Ypsolopha > Ypsolopha scabrella. The sequence continues at coordinate 4,593,394 of OU342978.1, forward strand.
GTAAGCGTGGGTCTGACTTCCTTCGGTAAAACCGTACCACTGAGTAATAGACTTGGGTACAATCATTCTCAGCGGACGCCGAGGAATAGCTGCATGTATCGTTCCGCTTATGTTCTGAAGTTAACTTCAGCGGCTCAATTTGCGGCATTTTTCTCAGTTTGAGTTTAAATCATAGCATGACAATTAAATTCAGCAAATCACTTTGCGGCATTTCTAATACATTCTTCTGGGTTCGAGTACAGAAAGAAACAGTACAAATATGACTAACAGGTTAATAAAAATTGCTTTACATTCACGGCGGCCAAACACAAAATAAAACCGTTAGTAACCGAATATTTGACATCGATAGAAAAGATGGCGTTGCACAACACTATTTTCAACTTTTGTTCGTTCGTTCGTTACGTTTCTTTGTCTTGTCTATGCTTTTTTTTGTAAACAAATCGTTGATTGATTTGTATTTGAGGCGAAAATATTTTCTTTCCTCGTGTTATCCAATTGACAATATGGTTTGTGTTTAAACAAGTCACAATTTATTAATAACACGATGTCTGGCTATTTAGAAGTGAAATACCCGTTCAAATCAAACCTCGGGCTGAATCCGTTCAAGGTGAGTCTCGTGCGTGTTGTTCTGTTTTTGTTGTGGGAACTTAGCAATGTGGTCTTGAATTGATTTTTTGAGTATTTGACAGACATGGAAGAAGCAATGGTGCATTCTGAGGCCGAGTCCCACGATTGCTGGCGGGGGATCGCTAGCGGTGTATTGCAGCGAGGCGGGCGCGGCTGCGGGCTGCATCGACCTGCCTGTGGGCTGCTCGGTCAGGAGAGCAAAGTCCCGCACGAGGCCGCATGCCTTCGCCGTGTTCTCTCCGGATGATCCGAGGAAGCCGCGCGTCCTTCTAGCAGCCCACTCCACTGATGATGCTCAACATTGGATGGACAAAATCAGGGCTTTACTCAATGGAAATGAGTTTTTAGGTCGGTAAATCCATTATTTTGCTTTGAAAACGGGTAGATAATTTTAGGGAAGCAAATCTAAAGTCAATGACCTGCAAGCTCCTAAGAAAATATGAATGTACCCACATTTATTGTTGATTTTTCATTAAAAGGCAAGCAGGAGGCCATGACTTTGTTTTGCCATAATATCATTTACTAATAACATTCAATTAACATTCTCACATTTTGTATCATTACATTCATCATTAAATTTAATGATAACAAGATTGCTGCATTCTTAAACATTTTGATTATTATTTACCTTCATCCATGGCTTTAATTTATTGTCTAATGGAAATCTATGTGTATTATCTGATTCAATACAGTCCATAGAGCATTAAAAATACTTTTTTTTAATGCTCTTTGTACTGTATTGAATCAGAAAATACTCATACATTATCACAATATAGGTGCGGTTATGACTTCCGACAGAATAATCACCTTCAGCTATTGTTGTAATGTCGGTCACGAAAATAAACACAGGTCACGAAAATAAACACATTCAACCGACCCCAATAGTCCTAAGCATGGTCGTTCATAGTGGCCTGAAGTTAGCCGCATAACACGTTTGACAGACAATTTTTCCCAATGATTTATTTGGTGAGGGTCATGACCGAATCGTGGGTGTTTATTGTAGAAAATTGTAGTTTATTGTGGACTCATAACCGCACTCTATGAATATCGAAGGGGATGTCAAAGGTGGATTGTAAAATGCAAGTGGCAGTGCACACTTGTACCCCTGTATTTTCCAACAATTATTACCTCCCAGCGAGAGGGGTGGTGAGCCCAAATGCCATGTTTCAACCATCAACCTAACATTCCTTCCAAAGCATGCAGACCCAACACAAAGCCCCAATAGCAATGGAACGGGTTATTCCCAAAGGTCCATGATTCTATTGTTTACAAAAATTGTAAGTTCATACTTTGATTCATTTTAAAATAAAAATATTTTTTGTCCCAACGTGTCCCGAAGATTGTTTGTATAGTCAGCAATAAAGGTTTGAATAAGAAAGGGTAAATACTTATGATTTCATGAAATATAATAAGGACTCTTTATTGTATTACAAACATTATTATTGAACATCGAAAAAAGCATATTAAAGGTACGATTCGAGGGCTGACCGCAGCGCCATCGCCAGTGCACCGACCGCAGTTTGGCGGTGAGTTTTTAATTCGGCGAACTGAGTTTGACAAGTGATAAGTCAATGTAACATAGGTTTACCAGTGCGATCGCTCACCGACGCCCCTTGATGTTACTGAACGATTTGGTGTGATCGACTGACGATCGCACTGACTTTCTGAACGGGCCAGTGCATCAGCGACCATGATCGGGTGATTAAACTGAACGAACCCAAGGCATTATAAGTTTATTTGCAAATATTAAGGCATTGATATAACTTATCTATCATTAAAGTTATATTCAAAACCACTGTATTAACCAGTCCTATTCTACTACGAGCAACACGTCAGCTCCGAATATTCTTCATACCCAGCAAATACACATAACCTAAGCTCTCTTGTTTTGCTTTACTGACTGTACTCTGGGTAAATATCGTGGACCCACTGGGAATTCATTAAAGGACATTAAAAAAAATGTTTTTCATGGACCTGTTAGGAAATGAAGAACAATAGAAACGTGGACCTCTGGGAACAACCCATTTGAAGGGGGGTTTGAAGCTCACAACCTCTACATTAGTGGTTGAGATGTTTCAACCACTAGGCTACAGTGGCAGTCAACTAGTTGTTAAAAACAGGTTCTAAAAAATGTACATCATAGTATTGTTTTCCTTCTAAATTCGTTGCGGGGGCGATGAGTCCTGCACTGACTCTCCGTGATCGTGAGTATTGTGCACTTCCCCCCGGTCAGCTAGCCCAGCCAGGCCAACTCCTTGAAATAGAGCCGAACGGCTTCAGCCTGCCGACACAAATTGTTGATTGTTTTCCTTACTTAAAGAGTGTAAATAAAGTGCCACCTTTGAATAAAACCACATACTCTACTGATCATACTGAACAACTATTCGAAAAAAAAACCGCGCAAAACTTCAGGGAAAAAGATATTCAACTGTAACTCAAAGACTTTATCTCGTAGGAGGAAGGTCTATTTTAGGATGCTGCACCGGAACAGCTGTTTCACAGGCGACGCTCTCTCGAAACTCGCCCGTATGTCGGTGCTTTAGGGTTCACGAATTTTTGTTTAGAACTCAATTATTTCCCAAACTAAGGGTGGGCGCGGGTATGATTCTTGGGAAAAGTGGTTTAGAGGGGTTGGTCGGTAGAATATGTGGTTTCATTTAAGGTGGTAACGGAGGATCTCGGTGCAAAATGCACATCATAATATTGTTTTCCTTACTTTTTAATAAAAGTATGCAATATATGCGTTTTATAGGAATTCGCGCAAACTGCTTGCTTGGTGATCACATGAAAATTATTCAATTTTATGCATTACGTTTTAGCTGCATTACATTACAACTGTAAACACCCTTTTAAGTTTGTTAATGTAATGCAAACAAAATGTAATACATTAAAGTACGTAATGTTTTTGTAAAAAGTATTTTTACAATAATTTTTTATTGTAAAAATACTTGTACAATAATTTGTAAAAATACTTTTACAATAATTTGTATTAATTTGTAAAAATTCATATATTAATTAATAAACTATTTCTGCAAGTTGCTCTAAAACACATTTATTGTATACTTTTTATTCAAAAGTAAGGAAAACAATATTATGATGTGCATTTTGTACCGAGATAAAAGTTACCCCCTTAAATACTTAGTAAATGTTTAGTCTTTGAAAGGTTGGACAAAAACAATAGGTACTCATACACCTATATCTTAAAAACAGTAAGACCTCAGCCCAAATAAACATTGAATGGCTTGATTCAATGCTAATGTTTGCTGTTTATTTGAAATTGAAACAGAGACACAATTACATAGCTTGAATAACTTTATTGTATTTATGTCCTCATGTTTGGACAAAGTAATTCTGTTTTAGGTATGAGGAAAAATGTCTGAAAAATTTATCAGTTGAACATTGAAACTGATAATGTAAACACACTTTAACCTGCTTTTAACTGGGCCATGCTGATGCAATAGCTTTATTGTAACAAAAATTGGTGTCATGCTGTGCATTTTATACTAGAAATGAAACCTAAACAAATTCCTGCCAATGTTGAAACTCAAGAACTTTTTATAGGAATGTCACAAGCATTGAAGAATTGTAAGAAATATAAACTGGAAATGCAAAACTAAGTTGATTTGTAGCTACGGATACTTATCACACTACAATAATTGTAATATAATTCGCCAGCATAAAACAAACATATAAATAGCAGTTTATATTCACATCCTATTTACAGCATGGTTGAGTCTGAGGAATCACTGTATAACATTAACTGCACAACTTTGCAGAGAACTTTGTTAATCAGTACAAAAAACATGAAGTTACCGTATCTTATAGCCTTCTTCAAATCATACAACCTTGAAATTCACCCCTTAGGTGTACGAGTATTTTCTAATATTTCAATAATTTCAACCAGAAACTGAATTATTTAAGGCGCATAGGCACGCCACCGTTTTAGTACAAAATTTGATAATCCTTTTCTGAATTGTTTTTCATTATAACCAAGAGACTTGAGCAGAAAAATTGATTTTATTTAAACTGTCTTAAACAAAAAATAAACTTCACGGAGATCAATTCAAATTGGTGGAAAATCAGATGCTCTACCTGAAATTTTTTCCTTCTTTACACATAATTTGTTTTATGCTGGCTAGTGTGAGTACATAAATGATGGGAGTTTTAAATGGGATTACAATTCCACCTAATTCTAGTTCGATGTAAACAACAGAAATTATCTGAATATCATAATGATCATCTTTACTTTTTTACTATCATTTAATAATTTTATGTTTCATCTTTGGTGTTTATTTTGGAAAGCAATATTTTTCATGCAACTTTATTTTATCATTTTTCAACATTTATTAATTACACAATTATCATGTTTACATCAATGCAAAACATGGCTTTCCAAAAATATGCTTTGTCATCATTTACCATTCATCCATTTCAGGCACCGAAACATTACTCAAAGACTCATACTCGGTTGCTGTGAACGGAACAGAACTGTCACTTAAATGTGGACTCAGTGACTCCGACGGGGTCTTGAGTCTTTCGTGCAAAGGTCTGACAGTTACCCTGCAGTCGCCCAAACAGACTGGAATGTTTATACAATGGAAACATATCTCCCAAGTAACTGGAACTAGTGGGAGTTGCGTTCTCTCTATTGATAGGTTTGTTGTTTTTTGATGATTTCAGTATTTAGTCTGGAAGGTTCTGGGTTCTGGATTTCCTCGTGAAGGAAACTTTGATAACTCTATGTCATAAGATTTTACATTCCCACAGTGCCGGTTGTTATCACGACCATTCGTCCATTCCATTGCATTGTGATCGTAATCGATTTCCTTATACATTTCGCTTTACTAACAACATTTTGTAACAACTCATGTTTTCTAAGCACTTTGTATATCGATTTATTATTAAAAAACAAATTACTTTGCTACTGGAAAACCCATAGCAAAAATAACTACAATTAAGTTATTTATATTGTACCTACTACTCGTAGTTGACACTTCACACATAACAATTCAGCAGGAAAAACGTGCTTTGTTGAGTAATTCTGTTTCTAATTTTAAAAATTGATCATAATTATGCAGAAAGGAACCAGATTTATACTCTCGATAATAATCACGCGTAAACCAGACTAATATATAAACGTTAATATTAAATAGTAGTAGATATGTTCAGAATCTTTAAGCCCTGAATGATTTGAGATTTTTCCGGTACAATTTAATTGAAATAATTTTTTTTTTCTGATTGGTTAGTAGATAGAAACATGTTTTTAAATTTTCTTGTTTTTACAAATTGTTTTATTTTGTAAATGTAAGCATAAACAATTTAAAACTAAGTTACTTAACAATAATAATGCCTTAGTGCTAAACAAAAACATACATTAAAATATCATTCTCATGTTGTTTACCATTAAAACAAAATATGTATAAACAAAGCTAATGTGGTTTCTTTCATGACTGTAGCACTTGATCAAAACACGTCAATTGCTATCATTAGTTCACTTGTTCTATGGGTTTGTCTCATTAACTAATTAACCTATTTTGTTACTGTTTACCTCAACACATGATGTTTTCTTCAGTCACTGTTGTGGATTTCTTCGAGATGGTTGTTTGGACGCCTCGTTTTTGTTTTTATCGTCATTTACCAGTGTATGAGTGATTTTAATACTACTACTGCAGTGTAATTCTTAATGTATTAAATACCTAAAAAAACCGCATGTTTTATCATAGAATTTGTGTTGTTTTGGTGCTGTATTCTATCTAAAAGAACACCTGGTGAAGTTCATTCAAAATATTCAGTGAATCCTTAATTATTTCAGTGTTTTCCCTCACGGTGCTGGTGAGTTGAAGCTATCGACTCCGCTCGCGAGGGAGCTGACGTCAGCGCTGACGCAAAACCTCAAGAGTCGGTTGACGAGCTCCCCGCGGGCGCTCAGTAAAAGCGACGGAGATCTGCGTTTACCGGCCAAAGGGGACTCTCTACACACAGAGACTGGTGCGTATACCGAGTTGAAGCTACATACTCAATAGCCAGCGAGCCTCAAGGAAGGGTGACTAGCTCCCCGCGGGTACCCAGAGCGACGGAGATCTGCAGACTGCTACGTATATTAAGTTGAAGCTTAGCTAGCGAACCGGCGTCAGCGCTGACGTAGAGCCTCAAGAGTCTTGTGACGAGCTGCCCCATCGAGCACTCAGCTAGAGATCTGCTTTCGCCGGCCAACTACACACACACTGGTGCGTATACCAAGATAGATACTGGTATACGTATTAAGGAATGCAGAACTGTTGTGGAATTGTATAGAAAAATCGTGTCGTTCATGATCCGGTCAGACCATTGAACTGTAAATGGTGCATATTTATCTTACATTGTTGTCATGTTATGTCAGGCTCCAAATTTGTACAATGCTATAAACCGTACAGTAAGATTTAAAAAATTAAGTAATCTCCAAATGCGTCATAAGGTTTTCCAATGGCTAAGCGACTTAACTTAAGAGCAGACTGAAAAACTGTTGTAGATGATTGAATTGGCTTGTTAAACCAACAGCTATTCATACACAAATAGCTTTCATACACATATACATACACTCAACCGATATCATAATTCCACTCGCAATACACTCAATACCCACCCACACTTTTTACATGCAGTATAAGTTAATATTATAAGTTATATTATAATATTTACTAACACTACTACCAATTAATGTAACTAAACGTAAACAAACCTTATCTATTTTAAATGTTGTAAATTTTAGCTTCGCTCTTTTATTTATCTTCTTAATTTATAAAAACAACAAACGATAATCTCAGTTATACTACAAATAATAATTATGTACTACAGGTCTCAAATCATGTATAATACTAACCCTTAGTTAAAAAAAACAATGTATTGCACCATTTTTTTGGACCTTTTGGCTGGAAAATATATTTAAAGTCTGAAATTATGGGAATGTGCTGACTCCTAGCTTACAGTTTACACTTTTATAGGAGTTGGATATTCATTGTAGTATGTAAATGTATTATGGTCATTAAATATATTTTATGTTATGTATATTTTTAATTACCGAGTCAGCATGTTGTGTAAAACGCCATCAAAGTTAGTGTAAAAAACTGTTTGTGCATTATAGTAAACATAGTATTGTCGTCAGATGTCCGCCGCAGCAGCTGGTACAGTGGGCCATCGGAGGTCTCTCTAGACGACACTGACCTCGTCATATCCAAGGTACCATTTATTTTTATTACACGTTATATTATAAAACGCCATCTTTGACGGTAATATTTCAAAGATTCTTATATAATTTTGCCTTTCGCCCGCGCTAAAGGACAATGTCTGCCTTAGGCACCTTTTTCTCATTGTGATAGTTTATGTACCCTAGCTGCCTAGCTAAAGTGTTCAACACGAAATCAGTAAAAACCGTATCAATATCGGTTCAGCGTACAACTGACATTGTAAATGTAAAGAGAAGTAACTACAGTTTTTATGTCTACACATATTTAGACTGAGAACCGCTGGTTAGATTTTGTTTTCGAAGTGTTGAGTATCATTTACGTTTGTTCATGATCTAACAGTAATTTAAAGTATATATATTTTTACGAAATCTATCATTTGGAGAACTAAAGACTTTTAAAATACATTACAAGATGAAAAAAAATCAATAAGAACACAAATTTTCTGAGGAAAATAAATCTGAGTCTGGATTCGAACGAGTACATCGACGTATCGCAGGCCAGCGGGTCTATCGCGTAAGTCCGGCAGTAATCGTAATGAAAATCATATGACGTCGCTGCGAATTCAAATTCCGCTGTGTAAAAAAAAACAACATTTTGTGTTTATTTTGCAAACTTTGCATTGCCAAGTTTTTATTAAAATAACATAGCGGAAAATGTCATCTCATGAACCAACAGAAATACTAAAAAACGGGTTTTGCCGACTCACATGCTTTGAATAATTGAACAAAATGGCATCAAAAACAGATTTAAAAAAATGCGGATTTTGCATGTGCAAAATGGAATTCAGTACCAAAGTCAGAACCTGACAGCAGGATAACATAAATACACAAACTGAACGCGTGTAAAGAGATGGCATGTTAGGCTGGAGTCGCCCGACGATCAAACTGAACGCGGTAGACCTCCAGCCCCCTGATTCTGTATCGTAAAATTAGTTGCCAACCGAGTGCCCATCGTCGAAAACATACACATACTATCGAATTCCGCTTATCTAAGGATACGTTCACACTTGAAATGACGTCACAATTTGTAAATAGTTCATTAATCATTACCCATTGCCTGCGACCGATGGGTGGCGGTATATCCCTCCCCAATTGCCGGGCCTTATATAAAACAGACTAGTGACGGGCAGCGGCGTCCCTGGTGCAAGGGTTTCGGCACCGCGCTCACCAACCCGCCTGCCCAGCATGTGTGAGTATGGGCATTTCTTCCAGGAGGACCCCCAAAGTGGCGAAATCCTGGAAAGGCTCATGTCCAGCTGTGGATGAAACAGGCTGATGGATGGATGGATGGATACATTGTTCTTACAATCATTTCGACACCAAATAACTTCTTTATGATAGTTATTTTAACAAAAAATACTCGGACGACGAAAATTTCAATAGTTTTGTTAAATTTCATATTGATTTTTTAATCATCAAAGTCTTATTTGTCTTTGGAAATTTAGTGTTTTTCATTGTTTTGAATTGATTTTAAAAAGTTTTAAACATTTGAATCAATGATAGGTACAACAGTATGATCATAGACAACTGTCAAATAATTGTTTTTTTTTACATTATTGCCGGATTTTAATAAAAGGGACTTTACACTGTTATTTCCCAGGAGTCGGCGCGTATCCCGGGCGGTCAACTGTCTCGGTGCGCGGGCGCCGGCGACCTCGCCCCCGCCGCGGGCGCAGCCGCGCGCGTGCTACTGCTCAGCCACACTGCTCATTCCAGCGTCGCTTCATTCGATGACAGGTTTGAACTTCGTTAAACATTTAAACCCGTAAGACAAAAGTCGGTTAATTTCAACAATGTAAGGTGACTTTTGTTTATATAGCCAAATTCATACTGGAAACTCTGTAAGTGCTCGGGACCAAGATTCAAAGACCCTGTTTCCGAAATAAGAAAAATGATTTTTGTCTCTATACTAATTCAAGAACAACCTTGACTCAATTAGTGTAGGAAGGCAAAATGTTATTTTGCGTATTTCACAGAAAGGGTAATCGAACCTTGGCTCTAACTACTTACCGAGTCTCCAGTATGAATTTGGCTTTATAAACGAAAGTCACGTTATATATAAATTATTTGATTAGGTTACATTTACAAAATTATGAGTAATGTAACTCAAAAAGTCAACAGTAACAGTTTGTTCATTTTGGGTCAGTTTAATTGGCGGGTATAAAGTAAGCTGTCCCTCTCGCACCCCCCCCCCTCTTCTCCGCTGGCGCTCCAAAAGCTGCGACGTCATCTTTGACTATTTCACAGCCGCCAACTTAGTTTTAGCGAACTCCATGTACACCCACGTTTCACCGAGGATTTGTTAATCACGACGTGGTTGGAATGAGCATATCGCCGTATTTCTGACAGAATCACACGCTAAGATATTATGATGTATAGCGAAATCCATCGCTTTCGATACTCTAAACCTGAGGTGCAATTGTGTAAGCCAACGTTATTCAAATTGATTGTCATATGCAAATTAACCCGTTTGACAGTTGAAATCGTACATTTTTCACTGTCAAATGAATACAATAGGCTTGTACACAGGGCAAGCAAAATATTATTCTATTTAGTCCGTCATTTAGATTATAAAAAAATATTGGACACGTATTTTTTCTCAATCAAACAAAAAATGACAGAGATAAAGCGCGTCAAAGTTTGGGGGTGGGGGAAAATGACGTCACTTCTAAGTAAAATTGTACCTAGATGTGACGTCACGCGGAACTTCAGCGGGCTATATCTTCATCGTTTAGTTCTACAAAGAATCAATTGAAATTCCGCATTTCCGAATCCTTTTTTTAAATATTTTTCTCACTTGAAATTTATTTTAATCGATCTTTCCTAGTTTGTAATGCACTCCAAATAAGCTCACGCTTTTTTAGGCATTGATGTGGAAATTCCAGTATGCTGGTTGTTAGAATCTAATAAGGGTTTCAATATACCGGGTGTTAAGGTGATAACCTTTTTCCTTAAAACGGGCTGTTCTACCCATTGATACGAATAATTACTACAATGAGGCTGACACTAAAATCGAGAAAAAAAATCAGCTGTTTCATACATTTGTTTAATTTTTATATGAAATAGTTGATTCGCGATTTCAGTGTTGGCCCCATAGTAAAAACTGTTCATATTGATGGGTAGAACACCCCGTTTTAAAGAAAAAGGTTATCATCTCAACAACCAGTATATGTAGTAGACTGTTATATACAAGGGAGGTTAGTGATGAAAAGTAGAGTGTTACACACGGATTATAACTTATCTCCCTTGTTTAATAATCTACTATTCCATTGTCATTTAGCTAGACGAGTTACTAGTTAATGACTGTAAGGAAGCCTCATTCGATTTTCAAATTTACTTACCTCCCTTAGTTGGTAAATCGAATTTACCTCCCGTATTTCAAGTTAAATATGACTTTCAGAGCATTAGTGATGAAAAATTATTTTCCCCGCAGTATGTCGGACCGCCGTTCCCTTCTATCCGTAGCGTCGGGTATCTATGAGGAAATTCCCGACATACCGGCCAACCAGGACACGGTCGACGGGAAGCACATTCCGGACCGTATGGTGCAGGACATAGAGTCTACATTGGGTCGTCTCGAGGAACCGACGTACGAGTCGGTGGCGGAGTGCGTGTACGCCACTATGAGGAGGACGGGGAAGAGATACCCGCCGCCGCCGTTGCCGCCGCGATTGCCTTTCGGGTGAGCAGACTAAATTTTACCGTATCTGTTAGTTCATAAGGTTTTGGATTGAGTTTTCCGCTTTAAAAAAAAATAACCAATATATACAGGACGTTAAGATGGTAACCCTTTTCCTTAAAACGGGATGTTCAACCCATCAATATGAACAAATTTTGCTATGGGGCCATAGAAAAGTTAAATACCTACTCGAACTAAATGTATGAAACAGCTGTTTTTTTTTCGAGATTTCAGAGTTGGCCCCATAGTAAAAGTTGTTCATATTGATGGGTAGAACACCCCGTTTTAAGGAAAAAGGTTATCATCTTAACATCCTGTATATTTATTGGAGTAAATGTAACTTTTTTCCTCAACACTAAAACTACGCTTTCTCCGCAGTCCAACAAAGCTGGGCGAGTCGTGGAGCTCTCGGATGAACAAGCCCGGCGCCGACAGCAGCGTGACGCGGCACTCCTCTTTGGGCTCCCTGCCGCGCTGCTGCAGCGTCTCCTCCGCCACCAGTTCCAAGTCGGACGACTTCAACACCAAGACCTTGCCCAGATTCGAGAAGTCCAAGCAGGCCTTCAACGCCTTCCGGAAACGGCTGAAAAGCGACTCCCGCATCGCGACCTCTCCCAAATCAGACACCAAAGAGAACAAGGACTCAGAAACCAAGAAGAAGAAGTTCGACTTCACTCCGACCAGAGACATCTTCAGAAGCTTCAAAGTCGGAAAGAAGATGAAGAGTCTCAAAATAGCCTCCGGGAATCTGTCCAAAATCGGAGAGACGAAGAGCTGCGAGTTTCTGGACGATACCGAGCACGTGACGACAAATCGTTGCTCGAAGTCGGTCGAGTGTTTGGAAGACTTCGACGACGACATAGATGGCGCTGACCTGTCCATAGAGTACAGCGACGCGGCCGTCGACTCGTTGTCTCTGCCTCAAGACATCGTGGAGCTGATCCTGAGGGGTAGGGAGCAGTTGGCCGAAATCCGGATAAAGCAGAGACAGTTGGCCGAAAACGACTACATGCCTATGTCCCCTATAGTCGTCCCGCCGGCTCCTATAGAACAGCACTACATAGTGATGTCCCCTAGGACGAAACTCGCTTGAAAGGTTCGGCTGAACGGTGGCGCCGTTGCCGTTTTGTGACAAAAACCTTTTTAACCAATCGCATGTGAGCAAAAAAATACCAATGTCTATTGTTCGGATCCTTGCTACACACATGCGAAAGGTTAAATCTATGGTGTTACCATAAACAGTATTTTGAGGTTTTTATAACATTGAGAAACTGTCCAATATTGCTTAGTTTTTATAGGATTTATTTCTCCTAATGACTGGAATCATTTCGGGTAAATACTCAAAATAACAAATAATCATCAAGAAATAAACCACGTTATATTGAGGTCTCTATTGAGTATTTAACCGTTTTTGATTAACAACTTTTGAAAATCTGTTCAGAAGCATGTATTTTTTTATTCTTTTTTATTTATTCTCTAGAATCAGAATACATGTTTTTGAACAATGTCGGTGTTACGGAGTAAGTCCGTTTATATGATAATAACTTTGCGTATTTATCGGCCTATCGACGACCTAATATTGTAGTTGTTACATTTCAAGAAGGCTTTTTAGCGTTATTCCTGCTAAGTTATATAAGATACACCCTGAACTAGACACGCTACGCCTTTTGTGACATGAAACACATTTCTTTTTAATACTACTTTAACGGTCTTCTAATAAAGTAACGAAGACCAAGGATTACAGGAATCTCACCAAAAGATCTGTTAAGCCGATCTAAATCGTATCTCTAGAACAAAGTTTATAGACTTTACTCATATCTTGAGCGTGATAATTAAAAGTTACAAATTGTAACAAAACCTAGCGATAAATTTAAAACCCAAAATAGTTTTGATAATAAATATTATATGGCGCGAGAACGGCGAAATCATTTTTAAAGTATCCAACAAAACTAAACCGTGAGTTTCAATACCGGTTTCTTAATTATTTTCGTTACGGTAAGTTTTAATTCTCGGATTTAGTCCGGGTTCATTTATAATGCCATTTCTTTCGCACTCGTGCAAATATGTATGCTCTATCCTGTTGTCAGTGTGAAATTCTGAACGCAATGCTTTTCGTATTTGTGATGACTTGATGTTTGTGCATGTTATCGCTTTTCCTATGGCTTAGGTTTTGCCTAAAAGGCAATGATACAGGAGAATTTAGAGAATCGCCAAAGCTTTATAAGAATGTAAATAATAAAAAAAGTGGTTAGGAAAGTTTGTATATGTAGTAGCTAAAGCGTTAATAAAATTAGGGTTAATTTAAAATTAAACTAACACTGCCAATTAATCGGATTTTCAAATTGTGAAAACATCTTTAAGAAAAGACTGAAAAACAAGACTAACTTTTGGAAGTATTTATTCAGTAACAATTTTAAAAGACAGTATTAAATTAAACGTTTGGGGAAGCCGCTTGTAAAAATAAAATTACTTTTAAATAATAAGATAGAAAGGAAATGCTTTATTGAATGTATACGGCTTGTTTTGCGCTAACGTTTTGTGATATTTTAGTAATAATTAGTTAAAAAGCAATGTAAAGCTTAAAGTCTTTGTTGTTATGTCAAATGTACTTTTTAGGTAGTACATATAAAGAATGGGCTTACTTTCCAAGGTCCGTTTAAAAGGACTTCGAGTTAGCATATTTGGTACTTTTAAAGGTACCTAAGTCGTAGGAAACAAAAACCAGTTGAAAAAAATTGCTTTGGGCAAGTGTTACTGAGCTAGGGGTTTGGGAGTTGAGGTTGAGTCTGCATTTAGCTCAAATGTTTCGCGATTGTCATTGATATTATCTTCAACAACTGATCGACCTTCCATCCATCCATCAGCTTGGTGTTCGGCTTTGGCCTTTCCAAGATCTCGCCACTCTTGGCGGTCCTGGAAGAAATGCAAATACTGCCCATCTTCGACCTCGAATTACTCAAATCCACGAAAGGTAGGAGGTACAATGATTCCTGTTGCGATTAAACTTGGGCAGTCTCGTTAAATATCCCAGTTTAAAAATTTAAACCATCTGATTTATGCAAAACTGTAATCTGTATAACTTAGGAAACCTTGTTCATTGGACTAAAAAATGGCTGGATACTTGGGCCCTGACAGGCTTGGTTTTGACATTTGAAACAGTGTTGAAATTGTTAGAAAATCATAAAACAATGTCTACTATTTTCTACCGTCTTTTCCCCGTTTAAGTTATTCACACCGTTTACATAATACCTATCCCTCTATAAAGATTTGTTAGAAAACATTATGGTTAATTAATAGTTGAGTTACTAACTCATTTCTATCGGACTACTAGGGCCCCTGCACTGCGGTTAGCTCGATTCTTTCGTCCGTAGCTCTGCGCTTGCGATGCGGTATCATCACCGTTACAGTGACGTCGACTCGCTGATGGTTTGTTGATCATATGTTGGGTGTAATTAAATTATCATTAGAATAAATCAATTTGAATTGAAATATCTAAGCATCAAAAAGCTCCGTAGTTATTAAACCATTAACGGAGATGTATTATTATCAAGAATTTACGCTAGTTCCTTCAAAAAAGTTAGCCAAATATACGTGAAAGTTAGGGTCTAGTAAATTAATTTTAACTGTATTTGCTTATTAAATAAGCTATATTTCGACCCTCAGTGGGGTCGTCATCAGGCTTATGGAAAATATAAATGACATATATATAAAACGAAAAAACACTGACATCTATTGACAGAAAGAATCAAGAGCTTTTTTTAGAAAGGAGTTGATTTTGTTACTACAGATCGTTGACCATAACAAGTCCCCTGTCCCCTGCTAAGGAAATGGTAGCACTGCATATGGGGTTGCCAATGGTTAACGTAGCATTCACCTTACTACATGTTCATAATATTTACCTATCTACGTATTTTTACATATTAGTTAGACTAAAATAGACAAAATAAAATGTACAGAATTAAAAAATCAAAATAATAAATTATTTATTTATTTGTATCTCGCAAACGGATGATGCCCGATCTCCCCAAGTTCCAAGTTCCCCAAATTAATTTTTCATACATTCATTCCTAATGTCCCCGAAACATAAAATATAATTATTTGTAAAGTTCTCACTTGACCAATCTTCGCACAGACGTGTACAAAAGTATAAAATAAAATCTGTATGTACCTAGTTAAAATTAAACTTATTTTGGAAGATATATAAGGTCCTACAATAATAAGTGAAAATAATTCTAGGGTAGATCATGTATCGTTAACTGAAAAAGTAGCTAGAATTTTTTTTGGGAATACACGTAAATTGGGGATTTTTTTTCTCGTCTATCCCGTTGGATAGGTCATTCAAAAACATTGTGGGTGTGTGAAAACCATATTTCGATTTAGACTTTATAGTTCTAATTTTTGTCCCCCCCTGCCGGCTCAATGGTTGTTTATGGATATGTGAAAAAATTCACAGAAGTAGTAATATATAACGAAGTTAAAAGGAAAATTATCACAACGTCGTTTGTTCTGTACTTAATTACCAAAATTAATTATGAATTCTGTACTTAATTACGTAAGCATTGATTCGGCGACTGTACCATTCACAATTTCGGTCAAGACAGAGTCGTGTTACTTTTAGTTAATAATAAAAGCTTTGGGCATAGTATAAATAACAAATATAAGGGCCGAAACGACCCCCCCCCCCCAAACTCGGTACAACTCGGTTTACGACAGTCGCGGTCACACCGTAGTTACGTACGGACGTTGTCACTGTGACGCTCCCGCGCATTTTCGTAAATTATGGCACGAAATTACAGTGTATGTTGTGCATTCTAGGGTTGCTTAAATACGGCTTTTATAATAATAGTATAGTATTATCAAATACGTAAACAGTCATTTGGCAGCCCTAGCGCGTGTTTAGGCGCCGAGCGGCCGTAGGTATTGATTTCAAGGACACCGCCTAGTTAAACTACTGTTGTTACCTATACTGTGCTTTGGGGAGATCGGGCATCACCCTCGCAAACAATACGTATGATCTAATGGTATGATATAAATACATATATCTCTTTACTGTGACGGTATTTTGGGTGATGCCCGATCTCCTCAAGTTCCAAGTTCCCCAAACCTTTTATTATTAACTAAAATTTGTACGACTCTCTCTTGGTCGAAATCGTGAATGGTACAGTCGCCGAATTAATGCTTACGTATTGTTTAATGTTATTTGTGATTACTTGTCATAACCAATCACTGCAATTTACGCTTCATTCTAAAATTTTATTAACATTAAGCAACACTGAGAAGTGATACGATAACAAACGACGCCGACGTTCTGTACTTAATTATCAAATAGGCGCCCATCAATAGATGTGTGAACGAGTGCGAATGAGAAGGAAATGTCAAAACTTGTTTTTGCTTATGTGCGAATGAGAGGGAAGTATCAAAACTTGTTTCACTTCCGCGTCCTGCACTCGTGGTTTTTAGGGTTCCGTACCCAAAGGGTAACCAACGGGACCCTATTACTAAGACTCCGCTGTCCGTCTGTCACCAGGTTGTATCTCATGAACCGTGATAGTTAGACAGTTGAAATTTTCACAGATGATGTATTTCTGTTGCTGCTATAACAACAAATACTAAAAAACAAAATAAAATAAATATTAAAGGGGGCTCCCATACAACACATTTATAATTTTACAATAAAAATGTGATTTAATAGTCTACATGATGTGTTTACTTTACTTAAAATTTTCAAGAGCTAAATAATTGGTTGCTGGAAGTACCCCTAACCTACCCTATATTATTCTCTTTCACTACATTTTTCCCTATAAGAACCTGGATACATTTCTGGCACACCCTGGATATACCTTGAAAACATCTAAAACTAGCACAAATTATACATGGGTACATAGAGAAAATGTATCATCCAAATTAAGGTTAATTTTAACTAGGTACATACTGATTTTATTTTATTCTAACACTTATGGACGCGTCAGCACGAGGATCGGTCAAGTGTGAACTTTACAAATATTTTTTTTTACAATTTGGGGACATTGGGAATGAATGTATGAAATATCAGTTTGGGGAACTTAGAACTTTGGGAGATCGGGCATCACCCGGTATTTTTTATTTCTTATTCTAGCTCGACGACGTTTATTTTAAGTCTTCGAGCTCCCGTTTTTTACGTTTTTGATGATTTTTTTCCAGCGGCTTAATCTAAACGCTCTTTTCTGATATGCCTGCAAAAGTCAAGTGGTAATTATTATTTGCCCATAAAATTTGGTTTATGTTTAAAGCTGGTATCTTTATTGTACTAACCCGTCATGACAGTGAGACGAGATCGAACCTGTAAGCCAATCGTATTCAAATTGATTGTCACATGGCTATTCGGCTAAGCAAATAAGCCCGTTAGACAATTGAAATCGTACGTTTACAAAACAAGAAAATTTTCTTAGCCAAATAGCCATATGACAATCAATTTGAATACGATTGGCACCTCTGATCGAGAGGAATCAACAGTGTATGTTTGCCTTTTCTCTTTCACAAAAGGCGTACCTTCAACACAATCTCTTTTGCACTATTGCACTTTGGCTTTGCTATTAATAATACATAACTTCAATCAATCAATCAAAGCCGTTTTATCTGGCTTCCTATAATGTGTCTCCGCACATTAGTTCCGCCAATATCTAGTTTTAAGTGAATAGACTTGCTGGAAGTTTTCAAGTTAAAATTTGGTTAATTTGAGTTCTGAAGCGTTAACCTACAACAAAATATAAACAACATTACTAAGCAAGTACACAATATATACACAGAGGAAAATAAACATTAATAAAATACATAACTTATCAAATAATTTTGAAAAATCTAACTGGCAACAAAATGACAGCAATAGCTGGACAAGCAGTGATGCCAACATGACGGCAAGGGACAAGTTATGATGAACGGTCTGTAGTTGTCGTTATATATAATGTAACTGTAAATTTAGGTTTCATGTAGTTTTATAGAAATGGTCGTTTGTTATGTTATGTAGTCAGATTAGTCAGGTCAAGTCGTGTCCGTCTGTTTTTTTTCTTTGCTTTTTTAAAAAACACAATTTGCTATTTCTTAAAAGCCAATATCTGTTTTTTTATATATATTTATTAACTTATTAAATAAGGTCTTATTTCCACTTGAGTTATGTGGTTAATAAATAGTATGCTTGGCTTGGCCAAATCTTCCTAATCTTACTACATAAACGAGTGAAAATAGACAGGTATTTTTAAAGGAAAGTTGTGTAGATATCGGTAAATTATGGTGTTTTATTTAAAGATACCTGCCCATTCACACCCGGTAATAAAATAATAAGAAAATAATTTTACGAGTAACAGTGCACGCCCGCAACTTTGATATTATGCAAAAGAATTATTTTTAATTTGCGAAATTTTAATTGTGGCCATTATTTTGCACAAAAACTACTTCGCGTGATTCCAAATGTTGCGGATAGACTACGTCCGTGGATCGTAGACTCAGACCAAATAAAAAGTAGTTTACTCTATGTAACGGGTGAAGCAGGCCAAAAGTGAGACAGTCTCGTGTTTGTACACGGCTTGAAACTCACACATGCGCAATCTGTCTCAGTTTTTACTTGGCGGCAACACTCACTATAGGCTGTTCGAGATATCATGATATGGGTGACAGTTGGTAATTTTCCGTTTCACCTATACTACTCACACCATACTACATACACCCAGGCACAAAATAAAATAATAGGTTTTAGAAATAATGTAAATAATTATTGCAAAAACACAATAAATAATGCCTATAAATCGGAACAAAAATCTCAATGTATTCGTTAAATTTAAGGAAGAAAAGATTCAGTAAATAATAATGTCTTTTTACTATGTGATGCGTGGATCGGAACGCTAACCCATAGGTACTGAAACTACATAATCGAAAATATATCGTTGAATCGGTGCGGCCATCATATATAGGTATATTAGAATCGCGTCGGTATGAGTACATCTTGTATGCGGTTTGTATTTTCGTTGCGGTTGCTTTACGTGCTATTTGTTTTGACGTTTGTTACAGTTTTTGTTAATTTTTGGTTTTGTTATTGGTGAAATTCCGAGAAAAACAAAACAAAATCTTTGAACTTTCAAGCTCTAGATTTATTGGTTCATTTAATTTAATTAATTTAGTAATTAACAATAAATAGTTTGGATAATCAAAGATCAATCAAATAAAAAATCGATTTGGTAGCCCTTGTTAACTTTCTCGATACTAAAATAAAATCGATTATATTTCGTTAGGGTACATCACTGTAACTATCAACTACCACCCATATCATGATATCTCGGACACCCTATAAGTGCACACATTTACGAAACTGGCTTCACGTCAATGTTGACAGCGCTCCGTCTTGAGTTTTTATTTGGTTTGAGATCGCAGAGCATCTGTTACACGTATAGCACGCAAATGCCTCTGAATAAGTCATTATCCTAACATGCGAGCGTCATGAATAAAATAATTATCAAATATAGCATAATATTTCTAGCACCAGTTTTATTTATAGCCCTTTTTTGTTTTATTACTATATCACTATCGATAAGGTGAGTTTCCATTACACTTTCTTATTCGAATAATCGCCAAATAACTTTGCGCGTCTGAAGTTCGTTGTCTTGCCCCGCCCCCGCGCACCCTTCCTTTCTCGTCGACGCTCCTGAAACGCGCAACTTCAAACCCATCTTTCACGTTCGTTGGCGTAAATTCAAAGTGAATTTAGTTATTTCGGTAACGTTAGGCTTAATTTGCTAAAAAATGGAGGTAACAGTAAATTAATCGTTTGGATCCTGAAACATATTTCTTTCATGTTACATTTATATTAAAACAGGCGTTGTGAAAGCGATAAATTTTGTTCATAGAATAGTTTCTCCGCCCTATAAGCAAAGTGAAAGAAGTATGTTATCAGGTTTAAAGGCCTAATTGTAGTTTTTAAGTTTTCATTCAAAAATTGCTTTATTGATCACATCTCTTTACCAATTATTATAGATTTTCAGAAAAATAATCGATTCATTATTGTGCTCGAATTTTTGTTACTAAAAGACTCACGATATATA
Source organism: Ypsolopha scabrella (assembly GCA_910592155.1). Taxonomy (NCBI): domain Eukaryota; kingdom Metazoa; phylum Arthropoda; class Insecta; order Lepidoptera; family Ypsolophidae; genus Ypsolopha; species Ypsolopha scabrella. Next base: position 4,613,990 of record OU342978.1, read on the forward strand.
ACTAGTCAGATTTCGCCTGACTTGTTAGTTTCCCTGGGCGGCTATTCCGGCACGTGCGCAAAAACTGCGAAGGCAGATTGTGGGTGACTTTAAAATGGATTTTGTGCGGATATGTATTGTTTTTTTTTTCAGTTGAAAACGTATAATGAGCATTCCTTAGATCCTATTATTTATAATTGATGTAGTTTAGTCTATCTTAGTTTCATCGCATGGCATTTATCTAACTTTAAACAAATATCTAATGATTGATATTGCGAGTGGGAAATAATGCCGGAATAGCCGCCCTGGCCCTCAATTCTGGCACGTGCGCAAAAATTGCAAAGACAGATTGTGGGTGATATTAAAAGGGATTTTGTACGGAGGTGTGTTGTTTTTTTTATTGAAAACTTGTAGTCAGCATTCTGTATATCATATAGTTCCAATTTAATGTGGTTACACTCTAATTTTTATAGCATGGCATTTATCAAACTTTATACAAATATCGAATGACTGATGTTGCGCATGCGAAATGATGCCGGAATAGCCGCCCTGTAATCGTACAGTTTCTTTTGGAATTAGTCCGGCGAAATCTGGGTATATACCGCGAGTTGCCATTTATACAAAGTACTTGAAATTGTTAAAGGGAAAATATTTATTTTTGTAATTTTATTTTTATAAGTTTCTGTAAGCTCAGCCGAACACGTTTTCTCAAATAAATTATTACAATTAATACGCAAGTTTTTCTTTTATTACGAAAAACTTTATATCTCTCGTGGCATGTATGTCTTAAAAATGAATTTTCTCATTTATGTCAATAAATTATCTGATTGCACATACTAAACAAATTTGTCGACGAAAAATACCGCCTGTGAATTTTGTATATTTTTTTGTTTAAGTTTTCTGGATTCTTTTTCAATATGTTCAGTAGAATCTTTTTATTCACTGAATAGTAATGGTAGGTACATGTTAAAACTATTGCTATGGTTGTAAACAGAAACTGCATGTAATGAAGCGCCGCATTACTGTAGAGTTTGCAGGGCTTTCATTCACGAATAACAATTAAGGCCCTAAGAGCTGCTAAAGTGCCGACAGTAAAAATAAAATCTTAACAGTATAATTATTGAAAGTCTGCTTGTTGGGTTGAATGCATAGAAAAAGCAATGAACTATTTTTTAATAACTTCAATATCGATGCGGAATAAGGAAGCTTATAGTCTGTAAAAAAAGTGTTGAAATGAAAATGAAACTTTAATGAACTTTATTGGACTTTAAACGTTCAAGTAGTATAATTTAGGTGATGTATGTATGAAATAACAACGCAATTAACTCGATTTAACAGATTTTGTACTTGTTTGTTTGATTTAACCAGGCGAAAGAAAAATAGTTTCTTCAATATTCATTTCAACACTTTTTTGACAGACTATAACGCTGTCTTGAACCATAGACAAATTGGAACTCAGTGCCAGAGAGTGATCTGTTTTCTGATTGGCTGATGGTTGTAATGCGAGAGTGCTCGAGGTTTTGTGAGAGTGCTTCTATGACTATGTCCCTACATTAAATCTAAATTAATTAGGTACCTAATTTTGTATTGCCAGTGTGTGTTGAATTTTAATGATATTACTAATATTTGTAAATATTTTTATTTGTATTACTTGTGGAGTTTTAATTGTACAGTGCACTGGATCCCGTCTGTAATTATGTATAATAATATATAAGGTTAAATAATAATAGTAAGCGAAACTCAAAACATAGGTATGGCACTTAAATTTACGATCCATGGTAGTACATACTACAGTCTATATTAACAGTGCACTGTACAATTAAACTCCACAAGTAATACAAATGAAAATATTATTATGTCTTACCAAAAGTTGAAATTTTAGGTCGTCGAAGACCTCTATAAAAACTGCTATTTAAAAACGGAAAATTGCCATTTCTAAACAATAACACAAGGAAACAGCATAATTTGTGTGCTGAAACCGAATCGATAGAAAAAAATCTGAGTTCAGATTCGGAGTCAGGACCTAATTATGTATCGGAATTACAAAAAAACATTCAAACAACAAAAACCATGTTGCCCTGAATTTGAGCAAATTTTTAATGATGATTCTGTTAAGTATTAAATGATTGTTTATCTAAAGTAGCCACACGTTTAGCAGCTCTTGGGGCCTTAAATGATTACAATTTGAATCAACTAAGTTGGCGAGTGCAGTGTCGTTTCCTGTAGCGCTCCGGAAATTCCTAAATGCAAAGCCATCTCCAGGTTTTGGAAGAGGGACGGATCACATCTGGCTGCTTCAAACGAATTCAAATCTCGCCAGTTGCCAGATCGTTTTTAGGGAGGGGGGGGGATATCGCCACCTCACTCCTCCCGCTAGATTCACGTTTGGCGCCATCTTTGATAATTATACTCACCCGCTAACTGAGTTGACCCAGATTGATTGAACGAGCAATTTTGTCTTATTGAAATAAACTTTATTATAAGAACTGCAAGGGTGGTTTTATCGATTCTTAGGTAAGCTGATTGCTTAAGGGTATTTTCTCTGGATTTGTAATATTTTGTAAACAAAACCTAAGAAATAATTATATCGCCCAAAAATAACTTTTAGCTACGAACAATGTTTACAAATAGTTTAATACCTAATATACATACAAACTTATATTATAGTAGCTTCAAAATAATAGAATTTTCCATAGCCGTGATTTCGATCATTTTTAAAATCCTATCATTTTGAATTCACTATATCACTAAAAATAAATTAATCAGTAAGTATATCAAACTATTTGCAAACATACGAGTCCTAGTGCGTAGCTAAAAGTTGGATTTTGGGCGTTATCATAATTTCTTATGATTTTGTCACAAAATATTACAAACCCGGATCGCTTATCTGGATAACCCACCCGTAATACGTATCATAAATTTATTGTTTTTTGTTGCTAATTTACACACCAATTTGTTATTTTTTTGTTTTTTTTCTTAGATTTCATGAACATTAAAAGTTAGTATGTACTTGAAATGTTTCATTTTTTTCACCATACGGAATATCATAGAATAAAAAATACTCGTGAAATTAAAAAAAACTTTATTGTAAATAAAAAATACGTATTTTTATCACAAACTTATGTTTTAACATAAATATCTGGGGCCTTATTGACTAACTTCAACATCTAACGCTATCACTTTTAAATGTATCGTAATTGGGTTAAAGTTATGTGTGATGTTACTTCTAGCCTATCACGCACGATACATTTGAAAGAGATGGCGGTAGTTAGACAATAAGGGGAGTATGCAATGTATTTTGTCAATTTAAGGCGCTTAGGCACAGCGCCTTTTTAGTACAAAATTTTATAACCAGTTTTTCTGTTGTTTTTCGCTATATACTAAAGTAAAAGACCTCTATCATCTGGTACTGATATTTTAAAAGGCACCATTTTGTCATATTTTTTAATATTCATTTTGTTTTAAAGATATCAAGCTGGACAGATTTACATACAAAGTTGTTTTTTTGACTTAAATTGTACCTATACCAAAATTTTACATTGAAAAACGGATAATCGAATTTTGTACTAAAACGGAGGTATGCCTATACGCCTTGAAGTAAAACAATAACGAACAGAGAGTTTTATAGATATATACTAAATCAATGGCACTGTATAATTTACGCTAATGCCTGATGTACAAACACAGATTATTCAATCTTGATCAATATCGCTAGCCACACAATAAAATCCGTAGCACAATGTCCGAGAACTTTCAATAATACCTGGCAACTAGGTTGAACACCACACGGTGAACGCCAGTTTAAGCTGAAGCAACAGTGAAGAACATATCAAGTTAAACACTTGCAGTACAACATTAGTCTACAGGGTTGGGCAGATTAAGTGTCCTACTTTTATAACTTGTTTTTTTTTCTTTATTTATGAAATCTTTTTTCTTGTCATTAAATGTATTCATTGAGTATGTATCTAACGTTCATAAACGTAAAACGTTAACGCCATACTTGTCTATATGCAATTATAGGCACAGTGCGATCTAATGTATGGTGGTTTCGAAATGTTGGCATTGTGCTACTGATTACTTGAAAATATTGAAAAGTCAACTAAGCGCGATAGTAGGCATCGTGCTACGAAATCTTTGTTTTCTGTATTTTACAACAACGGGTGCGAAACGCGAACTCGTCGTAAAATTGCACAAACAAAATTTCAGACCGTGCGAGATTTTGAGGAAGCTGAAACACTTGACCATTAATATCAGGTTCATATCGCGGGCCATGAAACGATTCAAAGAAACTGGATCATTGAGAATCAGGCCCAAACCTGGCCAGAAACCATCTGTTCGTGTCGAAAAGATCATCGAATGTGTTCGTGAGCGAATTAGATGAAATCCGGCTCAGAGTGCTAGCAAGCTCGCCAAAGATATGAAAATATCAAGGCAATCGATGAGCCGTACTCTTCTAAACGATCTTCGATTAAACGCCTACAAGAAGCAAAAAATTCATGGAGTGAATGATGCTAAAGAAAAAACTAAAGTGAAAAAATGCAGAGAGCTACTTCCTTGGCACATGGACGATGACATAATATTTTCTAACGAAAAGATGTTTCTATTACAAGATAGCCATAATCAGCAGAAAGATCGTTTCGTTGAGGAATATCTCTGCTGAAAAATTAGTTTTACAACAATTTCAAAGTGCGTCGGCAGTCATGGTATCGAGTGCAATATCTCCAAGAGGAATGTAGCCGCTACTTTTTATCGACAGAGGTGTAAAAATCGATAAAAAATACTACATCGAGACCGTTTTGCAGAACCATTTGCTGAAGAATGCAAGAAGCTTGTATGGGGACGATTATTTCTGTTTCCAGCAAGATAGGGCTCCTTCCCACAAAGTTCAACTCACTCAGGACTGGTGTCGAGCTAATTTTCCCAATTTTATGGAAATAATGGCCTGTATCTTCAACAGGCTTGAATCTACTGGACTTTTCCATATGGGGATACATGCTCAGCAATATCGAAATTACACAGGGCCTGAATTTGGATTCATTTAGAAACGGTTGGTTAAGATATGGGATGACATATCAGAGGTGGTGCGTGCCAGAATGCGTGAAGTTATTCAGGCAAAAGGGGAGCGATTTGAGCTATGAATTGATATAGTGACGTTTAAATTGTACTTAACCAAAACATATATAGAGTTTTAATTTTTATGTAAATTTAAGACTTTTACTGCCCTTTCAAACTAGGGCACTTAATATGCCCAAACCTGTATATAAGATAGGTAAAGTGCATTTTTTTCAAATTCTTGTCTTTACATTTGTTTCTAATTTATCTTTTCTTGTTGGTAATGCACTCTAATAATAATATTTAAAGTACAATGTGTATAATATACTTGATATGTTCTTCATTGTACACATTATAAACAATCATAATTGAATTGAGTTGTGACATTAATCTATACGCAACAGTGGAAACACCATTAAAATTCGTTTACTAGTTTTTAAAGCATCGGGAGTACACAGACAGAGAGCCAAGGAATCTAGATTCTTTTTCCCATAAACGGACTAAATCCTACTTGCGGTTTTATTACAAATAATGATTATAGCCCATAATATTGTGAGTGTGCGGCTAGCCAGTGATTTTCATCCTATTTGATCATGCCTAGACTCGATCGTTTGCTCCAATCGTGTTCTGGTCTCAGTGGGGAAGCACTTGTATCTTGAGAGATGGCTACACTATTTCATCCGTTGTTGTTGCATGTTAAAATAACCGTGATGTATACTTTGCTCAGTGAATTGAATTTCCTCCATCGTGTTTTAAATAATAAATAAAATATTATAAAGAAATTAGCGTGGTGTTCCCATTTTACGTAGTTCGGGGTTTTACTGATTATTCATTATTTATATTTACAATAAAACACTATCTACTTTGCAAAAACATGTTATACAAGGTGACTTTAAATTTATTTATGTAGCCAATTTTACACTGCAGCTGCAGACTGTGACCTTTTTTGTGAAATTTGCATTTTTTTTTGCGATTCCTACTTTTCTAGCCCACCTTTGAGAAAATTACATTGGGACGTCAACATTTTTGCGAAATTAGCAATAAGTGTTATGGATCCGTGATACTGATCTTATATAAGGTGACTTTAATTTATACAGCCAAACTCATACTGGAGGCTTGGTGAGTGATCAGTAACACGGATCGATAACACTTTTTGCCAATTTCGCAAAATAAAATCTTGACGTCCCATAGTAATTGACTCGGGGCTGGGAATGCGTTTGTAAGGAACACGTAATAAATAATATACGAATTTCACAAAAAGGGTCATCGATCCGTGTTACTGATCACTTACCAAGCCTCCAGTATGAGTTTGGCTGCATAAATTAAAGTCACCTTATATACAGCATTGCTCAGTTCAGTTTGATCGTCGGGTGACGCCGGCCTGACAGCAGGATAGAATGTTCAACGCGTGCGGAAGATATGGGCGTCGTCCGATGATAACTGAACGAAGCCCACAACAGAAGGCATGCGTGAAGTTAGCTGTCACATGCACATTATCCTCCTGCACACACCCCACCCCTCTCTCGTCTGATGACACACGCACCGGATAGTATATCCGGACGGCGCTAATTTGTATCGAGTTACTCGTACATGTACGCTGACACACGCAAACCGATTTCCGTCCGACTCACACGCATACAAATTTAGCGCCTTCTGAAATTCCGGTGCGTGCGTCATCGCGCTGAAACGCCATCTGTAACTAACTTCACGTCCGGCTTATTTACTGGCCCGAATTGTACATACCTAAGCAGGGTTTACATTTTGGCTAGTTACAACTAGCGTAGTAATTTACCACATGCGTTATCCACTCCATTCTCCCAGCTATTTTGCAACTGTTTGCTATGGAAGTACAAAGAAAGGCGGAGGGAAGGAATTTCGCAAACCAAAAACTGAAGCACCCATAGTAAGCCTGCTCTCGTGTACGCACAAAGTAAGTCCACTTACATTTTTATAAACCGCCACCATTCCCATGCTTCAGTTCTGTTAGCGGCGACTCCGTCCTTTTTTTTGTACGTCTATGCTGTTTGCATTAATATCAATGTTTTTAAATCTCTGGTTCTCTACCAGTTACTCTTCCCGTGTAAACTAAACGTTACTTACATAATTGTTGGTGTACTTAAAAGCATTTAAATGCCCTTACAATAATTATATTATTCTTATCTCAAGAGCGTTATGTGATGTTAATAGTTTTTATAGCACACCGTGCGTAAAATGACCGCTTTACGCACGCTGCGCTTGCGTAAAGTCGGCATTTTCCGCACTTTTGCTATAAAATATTATACGATACTCGTGCGAGAAACTTTTTCTCGACTCGTGTGATTGCAGCACTCACCTTCGGCTCGTGCCGCAAACTCACACTCGTCAGAAAACGTTTCATCGCTCTCGTATCGTAATGTACTATTAACTTATTGCACACCTAAATATATTATTACCTACCAAACACGACTGATGATAAATTCATCAATCTCTGATAAGAAATATCTTTTAATTTAAATAAATATCTGACTAAACTCGAAACTAAGATAATACAATGTGCGTTAACTGAGATCTGGTTATAGAAATTGTCTTTTTAAATAAATCTTAAATTCTAATATTATGAGAAAGTTCCATGTTACAGTACAGTCGCCCGCGCGATTATTAACGATTTTGACGCTTACGAGACCGCAATAAGAACTACGAATTGGACACGTACAGTGGAGTACATTGAGTATAAGCTGACCTCTCATTGTACGGGAAGTCTATACAATGAGAGGTCAGCATAAACTGAAAGTGTTTAGCTAACCAAGATGATTAATGTGGGCTCCACTGTACACACGGCCACGCACTAAAGTATACAATTTTTGTACAATAATCACACTTTGTGTATACGTGGTGTACGTGCCGTAACGTGCTAGAGTGTAACACCTATATTTTAAATGGTATTTATTTTAAATATTCGGTCAGCAAGAAAAATCTGCTGAAAGTTATTTTGACTGTACAATATGTTTTTGTCAGCCGTAAAAAAACCACTAGCAATACTTGGTCAGCAACTAAATCAAGGATTATCAGAAGATAAGTAGATATTTGGTCAGCTTAATAATTGATATGTCTGCTAAATAAATAGTCCTAATACAAAATTATTATACGGTCAGCAGGATTATACAATCGATTAGCATAAAATAATATTTAATAAGCTATAATCTCTGAAAGTCTGCATTTTTAAATTATGGTCAGCTAACAATAAAAAAATAGCGCAATTTTATTAAAAAAGCGGCAATTTCGCAATACGAGCGGCCAATTGCGTGTGAGCATTATAATTCGACAAATTGTTGCATTGAGAATAACGTTGTTTACAATTATTTTTGATGTTTGACAATAAATTATTTAATTTATTATTATTAATTTGACTGATATCTTTATTCAAACAAGCCTAAGCCCGCGGTTCCGCCCGCTTTATTTCAATCTCTGTCCCGTTTTAAAAGCTTGGAAGTAATTTTATGAACATCCTTATAGCCTATATTATGACCAGGGTTACTACAATGATAAAATAAATGAAAAAGCCGCAACTAGATCCGTTGAATAGTTCTCGAATTAAAACGGAACATACATACAGACAGACAGACAAACAAAAATTCTAAAAATAGTTGTTTTGGCTTCAGTACAATAATAATAAACCATTAAAAATATATATAATATATATTTTATTATATATTTTATTATATATTAATATATATTTTATTAGTTTCAATTAGCTATTAAAGCATTTTATATGTTTTTACTACTTTTATTTGAATTTCTTTTCAAATAGAAGGTAACGTGGTCAGTCTATTGATTAATGCAATAAATTATTTCACAATAACTCGATGCAGCAAAAATTGCACACTTTTGTTGCAGTAGAAATAAAATTAATTTGTAAATAAATAAAAAATACAGCTTGCTAAAATTTAATAAAATCCGTATAACGATTTGTTGCTCTGTTCTTAATACTGCTGACGATATGTTTAATTACCTATGACATAAATTTTAAAGCTGTCCAATAACACATCTTGCTGATCAATTTAGTTATTTTTTCCGATCACTAGGCAGCTCAACTCACTTTGTTTGCTGACAAAATATATTTTGGAGCTGACCAAAACCTCTTTAATTACTGACCATTTAAATGATAGCCTTTTAATAATAATAATAACAATATAAAACACCCTCTGACTCATAATTTCCTGTAATTAGGTACTTACTAGAAATATAAAGAGAGCAGTAGGTAAGTACATATTAAAAATAAATACATATTTTTTACGATTTTACTTATTTTGAGGAGTTTCAAATAATATACTACTTTCTTTCTAGCTCTATAGGAAGAAAGTTGCATTTTATTTCGAGTAGTAGTAGCAAATTTAAGCTCCTCGAGCTGTATATAGGTACAATCGCTCGGTTTATTGTAACTTTTTATCATGCATTATACAGACTTTTACCAACAAATAGTACGAAACTAGAGGTGTTCATTTTTTTAAACAATACATTGGAAGCGACTATATGTGTTAATTTAAGGCGCACTGCATATCAAGGAAACAAACATACGACTTCTATAACAATGTTTCCAAAACAAATGTTAAAGTCTGATATCTAAGCATGGGACATGGTTTTATTTTCTAATATAATGTCTGCACCTAGTCAACTTCGTACAAAAAAATGGTGTGTAATTCTTCCTTCAATTCAACTCCATATCCACATCGTCCAATGACGCGAAATGCTATGCTTATCTCACAATAGAAAAGAGTCACACATTTTTAGTTTTCCCAAAATGGTCTTACGTTTTGTCATTACCCCGCTTGATGAATGGGCTGAAGAACGCTCGCCCAGCAACTGGGAGAGTGACAGAAGGCGAGGCGTTGATCAGTCTCTCCAGGGACTTCCGCAAAAATCTACGGATTCGGTAACGGAGGAAAACTGTTACTACGCAACTGCCTCTCACCGCTCCCCGGTACGGCTCCTCATGACGTCATTCCGGAACACAACGAGTCGCTTGGCGGCATGGTCAAATTTAACACATGACATTCAGCTGACCCCTTTATCATCTGTGTTTAATACAATGTCAAGCACATTTTTTTAATTTTTCGCGTTTTTCCTGTGTCGCCTTTAGAAAGCCAGACTACCAAAATAAGCCATACAAACTAACACAAAAATGCAGGCGATGCCTTCGTGGTCTTTGTATGCAATGTCGCGAAGTGTTCCTTAAAAGTGCTTCCTATCTAGCCTAAGTTTGTAAAATCCCGTCATTACGATATTCCTGCCCCGCCCCAAACATTCATCAGACAAACTCCCATTCACTCTCTAAATTATCATCAGGCGACAACAACTGTCCGCCATCTTTGATCCCGTTGGCTGGCATTTCTAATTTCAATTCTATATTTCCTAAGTTCCATGGTAACTGGACTAATTTTGGAACTAAATCTACAGGGTTCGGTGCTTCCTTTTTCGCTACAGGTGTTGTTTTATCATGGTTTACTGGTTTTCTTATAGGTTTTTGTGTTTCTATTACTGGTTTATCGAAGTTTGTTTTGTAAATGGTAGTTTGTGCGTCGTTTTTGTAGATGTCTTGTTCTAAATCTTGTACAAGTGCAGTTTTAATGCTTAATGATTCGATGTTGAGCATTTTCGCGAGAATCTTCTCCTTTTCCTCGATTTGCTTCTCGAGTATGTCGTCGGTTTCTTGTGAAATGTTACTGAAATTGTAAAAAAAAATGTTTGTTTAATTACACGGTATAGTGCCCCGGTATAAATTGTATAAATTGGCAAAGACACCAACTATCCTAACTTTACGGTATCGATATTCGACATGCCTTAGATGTGACTCGTATTTCTTTGCAATCTTTCATTAGAATTCGTTAATTTATCAATAATAGTGATCCACCATATATGCACAGACATTCAATTATTACTGAGTAGCAGATCAAACATAATGATTAAATAGCGTGGCAACTTTCCATACAAAAAATAAGCTACATTTAGGCTTCATGGTACGAAGAAACGTCTAAAAATGGGTTGTTTTGGCTGGCTTATGCTTGGAACTATATAAATAGTGGCTATATAAATCAGACTGGTGATGGGCAGCGGCGTCACTGGTGCAAGGGTTTCAGCACCACGCTCACCAATCCGCTTGCCCAGCGTGTGTGAGTATGGGCATTTCTTCCAGGAGGATCGGCAAGAGTGGCGGAATCCTGGAAAGGCCTATGTCCAGCAGTGGTCGAAACAGGCTGATGGATGGATGCTTTGAACAGATTTGTTAATTCCTAAACTAATCTCTAGTATATATCTTGTTTGGAAACAAGCAATATTTATATTTAAAAGAGCTCGAAGTTCACGGAGCTAAAATTGCCACGCGTTGACGCTATGCGTTTTTTATTAATGTTAAGTCTGCTACTATATTATACGTCTGTGCGTATATGACACCAATGGTTATTTATTTTGGTTTCATTTCAAGTCATAGTTGAAGCAAGTTTTAAGGGCATCAAGTGTAATGGATAAGGTGCTAACACTTATGGTTGAATGAATCCCCTTCTGAGCTTTCTCAGATGTCAATCTCCATGCTCGTGGTGGACCCTGCCAATTAGGGGAGAACATATTCACACCAATACAGCTAGACTGCAGCAGCGATGCGAAAGTCTGCCATTACCCAGCTTGGTCGTCAGGAAAAACCCTTCCATCTTGGCAAAGACCCTGGTATTATGTTGAACCGTAGGCCGATAACTTTAATGATAAAATACTATCTGTATGGTATGTTTCGAACGAGGTCGCGGGTTTAAATCTCCTAAGGGCGCATTTGTGTTTGATCTTCCGGAGGCACATTAAGTTGTGGGTCGATGATAGGGCTCACGACTCAACACACTAGAAATTTATAATCATCGGTGAAACGTGGGTGAGACTTTCATTTCACAGTCCACACTCTGAAACAGTTCTGACAAACAACATAATAACTAATACTTTCTCGGTGTTATTAACAAAATAAAAATAAAATAGTAGTTTATGAAACTGGTACATAAAAAGGTTATTAAAAACACGAGTGTCAGTTTAACAAACGAGGCGAGGGCGAGTTTTTTAATAGAACACGAGTGTTTTAATACCTAGTTATGTATAGTTTCATACACCACTTTATCTAAACTCATGCCTAACAACCTGTTTTCATAATAATCTTGATAACATTTGTCGTTAGCCATTTTTGATTTTTCTTGTAAAAGCTCGTTTTAAAAGTGTTCGTAATTTCCGTCGATATTTCCAGAATGTCAGGTGGAGTCAAATTATCATCACCATCACCGCTGTTAGTAATTTTAGGACAAAATAATACTTTTGGTTTGACCCATAAAACCACAATAAATAATAATTTCCACGTAAGCTATGGCGCCAAAATCCAACAGTCCACCACGCATGTGTACGCGCTGCGCGCGACGGCAGCCATAGACAAAAATAAAATTAAATTGTGACCTCCTTTGTCACGCCGCAATATTATTTAGTATATGTTAGAGAATATTATAAGATAACCTTATTGGCATTTGATATTAAACCTCAGACATGGCTGTTTGGGCTAAGTTCCCTTTGCCTTCCTAGTTCATGTACATGTACTGTAATCTCAGAAAAAGTTTTTTTATAGCATTATGTTGTTCGTGATACCTATACCTTAGACCATATAACACGGGACAAGTTTTCTTGTGTGCTCGTTTTGTGTTTGTGTTGCAGCTTCTGATTTAGTGTGACATATCAATTTTTCGCAGGTGTGCGTGAATGAGTAATTGTGTGCTGTGCGTGTTTACCCCCCCTCCCGTGGAAAATGGCAGAATAATTTCAGTGCTAAGAGTCGCGCTTTGCCAGGTCCCGTGTTAAATGGTCTAAGACCTATACTATAATTTAATTTTTTAGGGACGTTCATGAAAAATATTTTTCATTATGCCAGAAGTTTTGAGTTCGTAATGAGGATTTTACAATATGAGGTTAGATAAACAATATTATTAATTGTACTCAATAATATTATTAATTGTACCCCAAACAGATTGGCGCTTATTAATTCGTGCGGTGACATTGTATTTATAATAATAAAATATAAAATTGACATACCCATAAACACTGATATTCATGACGCACGGCGTAGTATAGCTGACTCCGTCTCCATTCTTCTCAAGTTTCCGCACGGGGGTGGAGAACCTCGGCGTGCTGCCCCCCGACCCGCCCTCCCTCCTCCTACTCCTCCGACTGCTGTGGATTAGCTCCCCATCGCACTGCTTCTCCATAATACTGTTATACAACTTCAACCTCTTCTGTAATTCCTCAGACTTGATCCGCCTTAGCTCCTCCGTCTCACTCGATACGTCTTTGAACTCGTTTATGATGGACTCCAGAACGTTCTCTGATATGTCAGAAGGCAGATGCTTAATAGGGGGTAGCTCGAAGCATTCTTCGGCTTTGGCAACGGTTCCGGATTCGAGGAACTCGTTCTTGGTGAGAAGAGAGATCGGCTGCTCGAGCACGCTGGTTATAAACGGAACGGTTTGGTCAATGTGCGTCAAGTCCCGGACGGTATTGACGGCATGCTGTATCGAGCTCGTCAGCGATTTCGTCATTAGGTTCACTGGGTCCTCTGTTTGGAAGAACAGTTTTGAATTTATATTTTGATTGGATAAATGAACTGTTTGTGTATCATTGGTTAACCGTTTTGTTGGGCGGCACTATTCACAGACACAGACAAAAATAGCATCGGGTTGTGTCAGAAATGCAACCGTAAATTATTTATGTCAGGTGACTTTCGTTTATGTAGCCAAATGTATACTGAAGACTCAGGTCAGGTCAAGACTGAAGGTCAGGACCAAGTTTCAGAGACCCTTTCTGAGAAATACGCAAAATGAAATTGACACTCCCAATACTAATTGAGTCAAGGTTGTTATTTTTATTATTTCGCGAAGAGGATCATAGAACTTTGGTCCTGATCACTTACCCGCGTCTCCAGTATGAATTAGGCTATATAAACGAAAGTCGCTTTATATAAAATACCACACAAGATGTAAATTGACAGAATATTAAAGTGAAGCCACATTCTCTTCAAATCATACTGATCAAAAAAGAATTGAACCTGCCCATTTAGATGAGGTTTTCAAAGTTAGTAAAGGAAAAGTGAATGGTTATTCACTTCCGCAGGTAAAATTGTTCAGTGTGATGTGCAGTTACATCCGGTATATACAGTACACGCAATCTTACTTGACTGGCCGAAGTAAGGCCCTCTCTCTCTCTCTCTCGCAGATATAGTTTTTAGGAAGAGAGAGAGAAAGCACCTTAACTTCCGGCAGCCAAGTAAGATTGCGCGTACTGTACTTATAATAAATATGATCTTAAGTACGGGTTTTGCCCTTCCAAGACAAAATAAAGTAAAATAATTTCTCCCAATGAGCCGCAATTAATGTTTTAGGGCGTATTTATTTATAAATCATTACATTTATTTTAGATTTAATTTCTTAGATAGATTTTATGTTTATTTTATATTTAAGTATTTTTGTTTTTATAAGTAACCAGAATGTTTTTAAGTACATAGTTGAATGATGTAAATGTTCCTTATAAATAAACAAAAATAAAATAAAATATCAAGCATTTTTTTCTGTATGTTTACGATTAGATAAAAACAACTGAACGGATTTGGTTTGATGGGGTACCTAGTGTTAGACGAGTTTCTTTAAATTATTACAATATGAGGAGCAACCAAGCAAAAAGTGTTTTGTCACTTTAATCAAACTTTTGAATAATACAGCAAAAATCATATTTTAAGAAATATTTAGTACTAAAAAGTAAAATTATAATGCATAGTATACTTGGTTTATGTAATAAGATTATTCTGTTGCCATCTTTATCATACATAAGATCATAGGTAATCAGAAAATCATCAGAAAATGCAGCTAACTCGCGATTAATTTTTTTGTGACAAAACACGTTTTGCAAGATTGCTCCTCATATATGGTCACTCACTACACTCAAGTTTTGACTGAAATTAGACTTTCATAGAACCCCCTCCTACATAGCTAGCATGAATAAAACTAATACAGAAGTTTTGTCTCTCGACGAAGCGTTTGACCAATGAAAACGCAGGACGAGTAAGTTTTTCCAGGCAATTGTCACGTGAAGTAGCTTTCCTGCGTTTCCATTGGTCAAACGCTTCTTCGAGCGACAAGACATCTATATTACTATTATTTTCATCTATGCTAGCTATGCTATCTACCATAAGTCAAAATGTGATGGTTCCTTCACTTCAAGCTTGCACGGACAAAGTCATGGGCAAAGTAATATATATGATTTATACTGTATATAAATCTATAAGTTTGAAGATTTTTAATTGATTATAATTTTAATTTCGATTTAAATTTCTATTTTAAATTTATATCTTGGTCTTAATTTCAATAATGATTCGAATTTTAATTTAATTTTGATATCCATTTTAATGTTTGATTATAATTTTTATTCATACTATTATGTAATATTTTAAAAATTACGTGCAATAATAGTTATGAAAATAAATGTCTTTAAGTTTATGTCTTTAAGAAAATACTTTTCTTTAATTTTCCGGTTCACGAAGTAATTTTGTACCCACATGTATGGCTCAATAGACCCAGCAATTTCCAAGATTATAGACATCTCTATAAAGGTGTCCAAGTTTTGGCACCCTTTATAGGTTCAGCGAGTCCTATTAAAATAATAATAGACACATCCATACTAAATAGGGTTTACGAAATTCACAATAAAAATGATTTAAAAGTAAAAGAAATTAAAAACAGAGCCATTGCTCAAATACATAAAACATTAAAGCCACGACAACTAGCAGGCAACTACCACAGGGGCGGAAAATAAAAAAACTATATAATTTTTAAAATGTGTGTAATTTATGTATAAGTACAATGGCCATGCTACAAAATAAAGGTGCATACATAAATAATACTACAAAAGTAAGTACCTTATTCGTTGCATAAATCTCACTACTTGGGTATTAAAAGGTGGGTAACTAAATAGAAATATTGACTTGAAATAAAGAAGTCTTACACATGTCAAAAATTTGAGTCAGTATAAAAAAATGGTATTTAAACAAACAGCTACCTATCATTATATTTTTTTAAATATCACCGATCATAATTAAAAACTTCTAAAAAAAAAACTTTCCTTGTACTTGAGCAGATATGTTTCTAGAGTTTTTTTTTATATGGTCTGTAGATTATTTACCGTACGGTCCGAAATAGAATAACATCGCTAAAATCGATTACAAATGAATGAAGTGAATGGCAAATAATCCATGAGTGAAGCAAATGTCTTCATTCATTCGTATGACTTTTGTAGCTCAGGCGTTGGAGGTGAGGCGATGAGACCGTTGAACGGAATGAAATGTCAAAAATGATTTTCACTCCATAATTTCAGACAAAATTTTGAAATGTCTTGTGGAACATCTCGAAATGGAAGAATTTATATTTGTGAATGTGTTTGTGGGTTTGTGGAGTCGATAAAAAATATATTTAACTTATTGTATTCTGTGTTAAATTAAGAGGTTATGAGGTATCTTTTATAAAGCGGCCCGAATCATGAGCTATCTTTCACATCATCGTTTGCTAGCTCACAAATTACGGACCAGTCCTCGCACACACTTGAAATCATTCATGGCTTTCAGCGATGTAATTCTATTTCGGACCGTACGGTTCGTTGCATATAATTTAAGCTGTCTATTTACACTGTAGGTATATTTTTATCTGTATATT
The DNA here is from genome assembly GCA_910592155.1 of Ypsolopha scabrella. Lineage (NCBI taxonomy): Eukaryota > Metazoa > Arthropoda > Insecta > Lepidoptera > Ypsolophidae > Ypsolopha > Ypsolopha scabrella. The sequence goes on from OU342978.1 coordinate 4,630,765, forward strand.
AATATAATTCAAATAGGCATTTAATACATTAGCTGCGAAATGTGTTAAATGCTGGAAATAATATTTCAGAAATGTGTAAGCTTCGAATAAAACTTGACTATCACAATTGGATAACTATTATAAGCTGCGAATAGCGTGGAATGTAAAACAAATCAACATATAACAATACTTATACATAAATCATGCAGTATAATAACAATTCCTACTTACTTACCTAGTGTAAAATATAAGTCACATACCTATAAAACTTACACTTATATATAATACTAACTAACTAAAAATACATTGGTCCTATTTTGGTATTAGTTTACAATTTTTTTTTAATGTCCTGTAGCCATGAGTATCTGGTCTGTTCAAACTTCTTTGCTAAAGTAAGGCCAACGGGACGATTTAAAAAAGGTAAACACACTTTCAGGGGTTCAAAACATTTTTAAAATACGTCCGCTGTAAATATAAAATAGTAAAGAATAGAAAATTTAACTTGTTATTATTAAAAAAACAGCCAAGTGCGAGTCCTCTTTTAGGATTCCGTACATAATCTGCAGATAATCTGTAAATCATTCCGTTTTAGAGCTAGAGAGCCGTAAAATATTCGGAAAAACAGATAGACAGACAACAGAGTGACATCAATAGCTCCGTTTGGCCTTTGGGTACGGAACCCCCCCCAAAAAAAAATTCGAAGTTATATTAGTTGTTCAAGTCCAGAAAAATGAATTAATAAGTTGACTTACTTACCTTTTGACGTTTTTTGCGTGGTGAATTGATATCTTTTAAAGGTTGTCTGCCAGGCTGTGATTCCATAATTAAAATCAATAACCACTTACTATAACAGTAAAATCAACAAGAAAAACTAACAGTAACGGTTTAATAATAACAAAAAACTAAACAAATACCTACATAAACGAAAGAATACGTATCACTTCGAACGCAATCCAAACAGGAAAGAACTTGTTCACAAAATTCAAAATGGCGACCTAATCTTGGTAGCTAGCTGCGGTACTGACTGCTCACCTGTACCACGATCCACGCAACGACAGCTGTCGTCGACCGACTGACGCCATTATTTCGACCAATTGACGCCATTATTGCGTACGAGAGATAAGAATGGAGATAACTCAGTAAAGGTCCGATTGTGTACCTTTTTTAAATCGTCTCGTTGGCCTTACTTTAGATAAAACTTATCTGGAGTTGTTTAAACCTCTCAGTTTACGAACACACTGTGTGGGCTTTGCTTTATAACATAAGTGTGTGTAAGCCCTTATAAATCCTTCTAATACTACTATTTACATAAATTATTTAAGTAAATAAAATAAAACATTTATAAAAGTGTTCATTAATAGTTTTCGAAATATATTTAGGCCCACTTTGGAGCCCACATCAGTCGAACTATATTTATTTCGAAAACTATGAACTCTTTTATAAATGTTTTATTTTATTCACTTGAATAATTTAAGCAAATGAAAAGCTCACTGCAGCGATATATATATTTCTAATACTACTAGTATTTATACTAGCTGCTATTCTACTTTCCTGTAAAATTTGGTGTAAACACCTGCACAAAAGTATATTTCCTAAGGTATACACATATCTATCTAAATATTTTTTTAACTGAGAACACCATAAGAAACTGGAAATAGATGAGAACATAGACTTTGTATAACATACATATTTTCATCAGTCCATTTTGTATTACTTTTCTCTTCGTCAATAAAACAGATTTTATTGCTAATTTATTCATAAAAAATATTTCGGAACATTTCTAGATACGAGTATATACTATTGTGCTGTATCAAGTAGGAGCGAACAGTGAACTCATGATAAGTGGTCAGTCTGTCTAAGTCACGTATTAAGAGATCAGAGCAGACGAAGCCGCAGGCAAAAGCTAATAATAAAATAAAAAGTAGGTATTTCATTGTAAGCAGAAGACAGAAAAATAATGGTACCAAACAAGAAATATAAGTAGGTTAATCTCAAAATTACAAGTATTTAAAAAACAAAATTGGAATTTGCAGACTACATAACATGGTACAAAAGTATACAAAAAATATACAATGAACCGATCTAGATATCGTGTGCCGTTGTACAATAAGCGATTATGAAGCCGATGTAAGTACATAATTATGATGTAAAAATATTAAGTAAATCATTGTTCAGATATAAACACACCTTATTATATATACCATATACGCTGCGATTTCTTTTTTTTTATTCAATATTTACTGGATTAGATAATCAAAACAATAAAATAAAGAACAAATATACATAAAATATACTGGACGGTAATTTCGTGTTCACTAGCTACACTAGCTAGCACTAGCACAAATCAAAAGCATAATGCAAGCTAAGAAAATACTTGTGGAATACAAGCTTGTTTTTAGCCATGATCATTAGTATACCTACATTTATTCATTAACACGAGAGAAAAACACTTTAAATTCATAATAGTATACCAATGAATAATTTATGTTATGTACTAATGCACATATATATTTGTGTTGAACTAAAGTTCTTCGATATTTAGGTTGTTAAAATAAATACATTAATTTTGTGGTTGGCTTTAAGGTATACTCAGGTTAAAATTATACCTTTTTCTTTAAAATCTGGTAGTCTACCCATTAATATGAACAGCTTTCACTATGGGGCCAACCCATAGTCGTAAAAAAATCTGCTGTTTCCTACATTTTGGTCGAGCAGGTATTTAACTGTTCTATGGAACAGCTGATTTCTTTCGCCATTTATGGGTTCTCGCCATAGTAAAAGTTGTCCAAATTAGAACACCCTGTTTAAGGAAAAAGGTTATCAAATTAAGACCCAGTATATCCACAAAAAGATGAGAGCCCTTTTAATTAAAGAACAGGAATGTCTATTGATGGCACAGCAAGTACACGTCAAGAAATCGATTGAATGTTAATTACTGAGCTACCAAGTCCACCATCTTGAAAATATAATATATCTTTATTTGCGCAAAAATTAGCAAACTTTGCGACACAAAAATTTAGCAATGTGGTTGTCGAAAAATCATGACTGTTATCACACGTTAAATTGCTCCGATTAAAAGATCGGTTTATTCTACTTTGTACAGTGGAAGTTGTAAGTTTTAACAATTTGTATCACCCTGTGTATATATTAAAGAGTTGACTCATCAAACGAAACATTTTAACATTAAGCCAGCCAAGTTCATTAATGGTGTGGTGTCTCTCATACATTTTCATACTAACAACGACTAATCTGCATTGCTCATGATAAGTATCTGTATAACATGCACATGGTGTGTACTGTGTACGACATGCTTCGGCAGGTACGCACACTAGCGCAACGTGACAACACGACTTACCTACCACACATTGACAAGATCGTGCGTTACCGTCCCGCGGGGCGACAGACGTTGGCGGGGACGAGGTAGTGGCGACTGTCGGTGAATGACGCCTGGCCTGTTCCACTAAGCCAAGGCACAGTAGATATATAAACAGTAGGGAAACTCCAGCGTATTCTCGAGATAATTACCTACGCCCGATCAGCGCGTTAGGGCTGGAATCGGGCGAAATCTAAAAGCAACCTTATGATACGGTGCAGCGCTCGCGACTGCCATCCGACGCTAACGTTCCGCGACAATGGCCGAGACGGCGTGTAAAAGCGCGCGTCTGTGTGTGTGTATCTATTCAGGGCGTTTCCTTAAAGTTTACGTACTGATTCATATTATGTTCTGTATGTAACCAAGGTTACAAAAAGTCACAAATACATCGGCGGCCCGCCCGGGACAACCGTTCAGTAGGTAAAAAAGGGATAGAGTTTCGCGATAGAAAGAGAAACGCGTTGTAAGTGAATAAAATTTTAGGCACGCAGCGCTGTGCGAGCTGAACTACACTTTATTGCCGCGTGGCGAGAGTAGCTTTCATTTAAGTGTATTTGACGAGTGGATCTTCTATACGTAGTACTACTATTTCTGCTGTGGTGACACTACCCGTACCTCGTCCCCGCCAGCGTCTGTCGCCCCGCGGACGTTCATGTAGTTGTGGTCGTGGATGGCAAGGCGTGCACCAGCACTAGCAGCTAGTTAGTAGAGTGAGTGAAGGAGCACAACCGACCTGCGTGCAGCGCGCCCGCCTCCGGCGCGTGCCCAAGCCGCAGCACGGAGCGGCCTCCCTCCAGGACGAAGATCTCGTCCTTGTTCACTGACACCGAGAGGATCCTGCAAGGAAACAACACCGGGTTTATGTTCTACTAGCCTTTGCTCGCCCGCGATTATTCAATCTCTGCCCCGTTTCCGGCTTGGGCGTTATTTTATGAACACCCCTTATAACCTATATGTGACCAGGGTCACTACGATGATAATAAAAAAAACACATCCAAATCCGTTGACTGATTTTCGACATACATACAAACAGACAAAAAAAAGTGTAGTTCTGGCCACATAATAACCCATTTCAATTGAAATTTTTGAAAAATATTCAATGTACAGAAACGACTTTTGTACTACTTTATTATTAGTACATTTATATAAAATAAAACATTTATAAAAGATTTAGGTTTTCGGAATTATTAGTACAGATATAGATGTTTACTCTCTCTTCAAGTTCTCTCAGAAGAAACTGTCCGATTGTTCTCTTCCCTGGAAGGCAGACTACATATCACCTGCTACGATTGTGACACACCTGTCGTGTGGTTATATTTCCTAATTTTATTGTGGATAGTGTAATAATAATAATAACAACAGTGGTATATAATCCTTGAATGATATTTGTGCTTTATGTCATGGTAATAAGTGTGGTTTTCGCTTACTTGCGCAGGTGGTCGACGACGGCCACCGCGGTCAACGACCTCGGGTCCAACACGTACAGAACATCGTCGTTGTGAGACACCAGGAAGTGTTCCTTGAACACGTGCAGAGGACCGAAGTTGTACTCTTTGTCCTGGGAATTGAGACGAGTTTCACTTGGCAGGACTTATTTGACAGGACTACCTTAATTTAAGAATTCTGTCTTTTTCTTTCTGTATCGAAAAGACAAGGACAGGACGCTTAAAATATGGCTGGTCCTGTCAAATAAGTTAAGTCGTCTTACACTGAATCGATACCATTGCTAACTCTTTGTTTTACAGAAAATCAATGCGATAAATAACAAACGATATATAAAAGGCGGGACATTTCTGACAAATATTGTGGAAATAGGTAGACCGGTAGAAGCAAGGCTCTTAAATTAATGATTATGATGATTAATAATAAACTCTTAAATTCAATGATAATGACTAAAAATTATAAGCATCAACTTATGTAAGTACCGAAAAGTTTATGTAAAATTAGAAATAGGTATTTTTATGTTTTACTACTGCATATTGTTTTCCGGTATGAAATGTTTTAAATTGTTTAAGAGCAGGTTTTATGGGTAACTTATATTATTCATTATGAAAGCTCCGCGAGCTCTCCCCTGCTTTCTTATTGGCCGATCGTTTTTGCTCTGCGCTTTCTGATTGGTGTAACAGTCCCATTCCGCGTTAAGTCCACAAAATCACGCTTTTTGTATGGACTGTCTTTGTAGATCAAGATTTTCTTGACATTTTTGAAATTTAGAGTGACGTTATATATGTTTTACGGTCTAAATTAATGGATTGTCAATATTATTGCAGAATTCGGTTGGTTAACTATGAAATACAGCACTTTGATTGGCTGATTCGTCATCTAAGTAAAAACTTAACGATATAGTCTTATTTACAAGAATAATTTATACTGTAAGGACTCCTTGATGGAACTTCATTTCAACACTATTTCACCGTTCATATTTAATTAAACCAGAAGATGTCTAAGAGACGAAACTAGTCGCTAATTAATAAAAACATAGTGGAACTCGTACACGGAGACTTTTATTAGTGTTATTTACAAGTTGTTGCAAATGAAGAGGGTTAGTATATTATAATAATAAATAATTAGGTAGATGTGAATAGTAGACCTGATGAGAATGCTTCTTCTGCGACGGGTTGAGAAGCTCCGTGATCGTGAGCGGGTTGCTGATCGCTTCCTGCAATTCGATACACGTGTCTCAGCTAAACATCACTTCTTTCTGTTCCGTTACATCGTTTAGTTCTACGTTGACTTGCCTACAAGTCACTTTAGACTCGGCTGACTGACACGATCACTAGTTTAAGGCTGTCAGTCTATTCAGTTACGCTAATTGCGAGTCTGACAGCCTGTAGACTATGATGATTACTTATTAGCTACAATTAATTCATCATCATCTAAAGTGGGCTTGAATTCTAGTTACCAGTCGTGGCAAAGCGGGTCGCTTTACCGACCGCCGCGGTCTCGACTCGGAAGAAACCTTCTCTGACCGCTCGTAGATTGACCCTCGTACCACGATAATCAGGTGTAGTGTTATAACAGAAGTCGTACTTTGTATGTCGGTAGCATCGTTTTAAAAAATAAAGTATCGTAGTACTGAGGGGTAAATGGACCGCTTTGACACGACTAGACAAGAGTCTAACGAGCACAAACAAAAGCCGTATTTACAACATCCGGTTTATCGGAATCCTAATTAGAATGCGCGAAGAAACAGACCGTCCCTAAGGCGACGCCACGAAATTTTCGCGACATTGATCTCCATTTTTCTCAGCAATAACAAAACATATGTAATTACCAATTTATATACTAGATTAAGCATTTCATTGACATCATTTTGACCGAAGATTTAGTTGATTGATTAATTTTCATAGCAGAGAAAAAAACATTTAGAAAACCTCTTTTAAAACAGAGATTTCTATTTTACTGACAAACGGGAGCGAATGAAGCCTCTAAGTTTATTATTTAAATTAGTCTACAAATACACTTTAATATGGCCGATTTGATTTATTAAATTACTTCTAGTTGTCATTTTAAATGAAAAATACTGCTTTGCCACATACGACCTTACGGCATAAGCTAGTTCGTGAGCGCATATTTGTATGGAGTAAGTCCCCTTCACTCACTTAGGGGACTAAGGCGCCGATTTGAAATTAAATATTTATCAATGCCTCGCCTCAACACGATTACACTGTCCTAAGTCCTGGTTAGGATGCCGATAAATCGCGGATGGTGTAATCGTGACTATAAGCGTGGTTGAGCGACAACAGTCGAACATGGCGGAACACCTCTACATTAATTCGTGTCGTTCGTTTCTAGTTGTTTGTTTCATTTCTGAGCACAGTCTACATACTGTCGCATACTAGAGTCATTATCATAGTCGAACATTATTATTTGCATACCCGAGTTTATTGAAAGCAGTTTTCTCTTATAGTTCAGAATCAGCTTACTCGTACATGTCTATCCCTTTTATCTCTCCTGAAGTCTTGACGATGGTAGCCCCAAACAAAATTCTGCTTCAGAGAAGCACTGGTTAGTATATAGGTACTGGGATAATATGATACTAAATATACAAAATTAACTACCAATTCAAACTGTAAGTATTAAGTCATAATCAGGGCAAAGTAAAAACCATTTTAAGTTCTTCTATCTGACAAAAACATCACACATTAATTTTAGTTAAGCGTTAGCAGCGACACATAAACCTCACTTGGTTTCCGTCTGCTGTCTTTAGTCTATAATTCATAAATTAATATTGTTTTATTCAATAAGCGCATAAAAAAAGTAACCATGACGTGTGGTTTATGTAAATAGTACCGTGCCTTTCACTCGCACGTATCGCGCAAATGCGGCATAGGGTAAGCTGCCGGTGACCGGGTTACCTTTATAAAGTAAAGCGGGGTATACCTTAAACAACAAGGTCTGTAGTACATCGCCGCTGCGGTCGGCCCGCCACAGCCTCAGGCCGGGTCGTGCGCAGTACGCCGCTGCAGCGCCGCCGCGCGCGTACGAGTACTGGAACACCGCGCCCAGTGGACACAGGCTGGGAACATGCAATCATTTCATGGTGTTACATGCAGTGTGCAGATGGGTGCTGTTGAAGAACTAAAGCGAAACCTCGGTGTTTAAATACCGCAGGGTAACTCAGAAACGACTAAGGGGCCGTCCATAAATTACGTGACACATACATAGGTAACACTAAAAGTTTCCGGAACTGGCCACTTACATAAACAATATTTAAAAATTTATTGCAACATTTGAAAATAGAACTCTTTGGCTATAGAATGCAGTTTGTAACATCTGACTGTCTTTTGTTTTTACCTTGTGGCGCCATTTAAAAAATTGTGTGTCTGCATCAACATGGATTTAACTCGGGAAAATTTTCGTAGTATGATTTTCTACGATTTTAAGTGTAATTTGACAGCTTAACAGAGCATCGCTCGGCTTGAAACAGCTTTTGGCAATGAAGCACCATGCAAGACGACTGCTTATAGCTGGTTTGCAGAATTCAAGCGTGGTCGTATCAATCTCAGTGACGAATCTCGCGATGATCGGCCGTCCACCGCTGTGACCAACAAAAACATCGATGCTGTGCGCCGTATGATTGAAACAGACAGGCATGTGACCTACCATGAAATTCGCGCATCCTTAGAAATAGGCATGAGTCAAATACAATCAATCCTACACAAACATTTAGGTGTGAGAAAGCTGTCCTCGTGGTGGATCCCACACAACTTGACCGAGGCTCAAAAAACGGACCGCGTCACTTGGTGCAATGCCATGCTTACCAGATTCAACGAAGGTGCGTCAAATTTGGTGTGGGACATAGTAACAGGTGACGAAACATGGATTTATTGCTAAGATCCCAAAACAAAGCAGCAATCGAGCGTATGGGTCTTTCAAGATGAGCCGAAACCAACTAAAGTGGCGCGCGTGAAAAGTATATCTAAGCGGATGATTGCTTCTTTTTTTAATAAAACTGGACACGTGGCTACTGTTGCTTTAGAGAATCGTCGTACCGTGAATAGTGACTGGTAGACGACCATTTGTTTGCCGGAAGTTATTGACGAACTCCGTAAAAATAACCGTAAACGCCGTATCATCCTGCACCACGAAAATGCTAGTTCTCACACGGCCAGACAGACAAACGACTTCGAAAAATGTAGAACTCATGAGTCATCCTGCATACAGTCCCGACCTGGCACCTTGTGACTTTTTTCTGTTCCCAAAAATTAAGAACCAATTACGCGGTCAACGATTTTCATCACCAGAAGAGGCTGTCGAGGAGTATGAAAAACACGTTTCAGAGGTCACCACAGGGGAGTGGCACAAAAGTTTTCAAAACTGGTTTGATCGAATGAAAAAGTGCATAGACGCCAAGGGAGATTATTTTGAAAAACAATAAATTAATTTTGTACCTTTAATAGTATTTTTTCATATTCATTCCGGAAACTTATAGTGCGTCCCACGTATTTGGCTGAATTTTCACCCTCTCTAGTGACATCTTGGTGATTGTCGCGTTTAACAACCTCGCATCGCTTCAGCGATGAACTCTGCAGCCGCTGCACAGTTATAAACGACCATTTCACATGACTTTGACAAGCATCGAGCAGCGCAAATAATTTCCGCTGATCTCCGCAGCGTATAGGCTATCTGTAATTTTGACGTATGGCCGTTTAACACAAATCCATCGCTGCAACCGTTGCACAACTCATCGCTGCAGCGATGCAAGGCTGTTAAACACGACAATTCTTCTTTTTTATCAATTTCTCATTTTTTTTCTATGGACAGATATTCGTATAGAACAAATAAAGTTATGCGAGGTTTCACACCACACAAGGAATCCTACCATGGGAAATAGTAGAGATACTTTTTTTGGAAATACATTTATTAATAATCCTCCGATTCCCGGCTTCCGCAACACAATATGACATTTTTGCGCGCGATACATCCGTCTGGTACTTGCGGGGAAGGGAGAGCGGATAAGAATAGATCGCGAGTCTGTGTAGCATCCCCACGCTCCTCATCCCGCCCCTCTGCCACAGACCTTAGTCGCATACAGTACGAACTTGTCAAGTATGAAACCTAGTGACAAAGACAATCGGTACATTTACCTCTTCCTCTCTTTCTTGCCGACCTGGCTGACGTGCCATTTGGCGTCTCGCCGCTCACACACAATGCTGCGGTACACGCTGGACACTAGCAGCGTGCTCTGATAGTACGACATCTGCACTATCTCGTGCTGTTCGTTTACTATCTCCATGGACTTGCAGAGGTGCTGGAAGTTTTAATAGAAAGCAGATGGATGAGTGTTTTACAGTCAAGTTTACACTCTAGATCTATAAACCCCTTTACAGCACAATATACCAGGTGTAAATAGACTGCTACCATTAAATGAAACCACATATTCTACCGACCGACCCCACTAAATCACTTTTCCCAAGAATCATACCCGCGCCCACCCTTAGTTTGGGAAATAATTGAGTTCCAAACAAAAATGCGTGAACCCTAACGCACCGACATGCGAGCGAGTTTCGACAGAGCGTCGTCTGTGAAACAGCTGTTCCGGTGCAGCGTCCTAAAATAGACCTTCCTCCTACGAGATAAAGTCTTTGAGTTACAGTTGAATATCTTTTCCACTGAAGATTTGCGCGGGTTTTTTTTTTCGAATAGTTGTTCAGTATGATCAGTAGAGTATGTGGTTTTATTTAAAGGTCGTACTTTATTTACACTCTGTATGGTTCGAATAGCTGAAATCGATTAAGAATAACAGACGCGCGCTTTTGCACGCCGTCTTGGGGATCTTCACGATACATAAGTGTCGAGTGGTAGTAGACGGCGCAGCGCCGCATCGCAACATAATCGTACTGTTCTACGAGGGTAGAGCCACAGTCAAAAGGCTAGCCTCATATAAATTGAGGCCGCCAGAACCTGACTGGCCTATTTTTTCTAGACACAATTGATTTTTGATTCTGGTGAAAAATGAAATGAAATGAAATCAAGGGTGAAATGGACAAACCTATGACAAGTATCATCAACTTAACTAAACTTACGCGTGCCAACCCTAGCAAGGAAACAGCACAAGCGAGATTAGCTAGTCATGGGGACTTTTGAGTCCCAAGGCGGGATGACAAAAAATTGATTTTTTACAACAAAAAAAAATCTAGTAAAGCACATGTTTTAAACAGTCTAATCATTTACATAATTTTCTTTGCCAGAAACCTGCTGTTTCTTTAATAATTTCGTTGAAGTTTTTATACATTCAATTAATTTAAATATGTAACCTATTTAACATGGGCCAACAATTGCTTAAATTTAAGGTCCTCTTGTTTCTCTTCCAAAAAACTTTCTCAGATTTTGCAACAGATCGAAACAATTTTATTTGACGAATATTTATTGTTTCGGAAACTTCACTCTATTCTGGAAGATTTTTAAAGTCATCCAGCCAAAATGTTTGGTTTCTTTTGTCTTTGTATTAGTGCGGAGCCGTTGAGACTCACGGCCGTGTTGCGTGAAAAGTAAGAAAATGAAAAAGCCTAACAAAAGCCAGACGGGCCGGATGCAGTCAAATTTGTCCTAACAAGAGGTCAAAAAGCCCAACACTGTCCGGCTTTATCCGGATGGATGGCAACGCTAGGTGAGATGGAGTATGTCTAGTATTTGGGGATTCATGTAATAAGGTTCAGAATAATAGAAAATAAATCTTATTTATGTATACTGATGCTTAGGACTGAGTTAGAGTAAGTAAGTAAAATTTTGTAGGTAACATTTTATTGCAAATGGGGACTTTTCTAACCAAGTAATATTAATGGGGCAGTCCCTACAAAAAACTACTTACTGTCGTAAACATGTTAATTATATACCATACCTATATCAGTTAAAACAATATTAATATCACGAGGAAGCTCTGATAAAAGAAAACACAGATAATACACGAGTGCATTGCCTCATACTTGTTGCCATAAAGATAACAACATTATGCCTTTTTAATTACTCACTGAAATAAAGTGTTTTATAAACAATTTCATAAATTCAATTTCTGATACAGGAGGAGTTTTTCAATAAAATAATTGTTACTTACCATGTAAAAGTCAATTTCAGTCATTATAATGACACCATTCTTGTCTCCTGAAAAGAGTCTCATGCCATTTTTGGACCACTCTATTGCTGTAATTTGACTTTTATGCAGATCCCCTATTGTATACCTGTGTAAAGCAAAACAAATAATCAACCTTGTACGAGATTTGGTTATTAGTTTCACGCAATTTTATGTTCAAGGTCATTAATTTCAAATCCAAAAACACCAATGATTAGACTAGGTTTTTTGTGTGCAGTTTTAAAGTTCCAATGCCGCTTCAAACATTTAATTATTCATTTTTAAAAGCTTATATATAATATAAGCCTGCTTCTCTGACAAGAAAATATATTTGTAATTTTAATAATACTTTTGATCAAAATCTATGAGTTTTAGAAAATAATTTTAACAACATTCTCATTGGATTTGATAACTCCATTGTAAAATATAAAACAGATTAAATAAATATTGAAGCCGATTCTGAATGCTTTAATTTAAGTTTTAGTGCTGTCAAAACTACATTTTCTTTATTCCAAAATAGTTCTTTAGTGTTAACAACAGAAGCTAAATCACTTTGGAAAGTTTTTAGTTTTGACAGTACTAAAACTAAAGCCTTCAGAATTCACTTTATTGTTTCATAAAGTTATGATATTACCAGTTGAATACTGTAAAAAATTAGTTTAATAATTTACTATATTTTAAATAATGTAACAAACAATTCAGAGAAATTGATACAAATATCTAATATTGCTGTTTACCTTTCAACTTTAGGCTCGACTTTAGGTTTGAAGGTGTCGGGCACATTCTCCGGGTGCTGCTTGGGTATCTGAAACACGGTGACCTGCCCGGCCGCATTGCCCGCCCCCACCATGTAGTCTACTGTGTTCACAATCTTCACAAACGTTATTGAACTTGTTGCTGCCTGGTTTTATAAAATATACATGTTTATTAGGTATTGTTAATTCCTGTTTATTAACATGGGGAAAGTTATGCAGATCCACTTTTCACAGAAAAGAGTCCCAGGTAAAAGGGTAGTATGCATATAAATAGTAGACACAAAGTTGTATAACACAACCTACAGTAGTAGCATATATATAATGCATCTAGGAATCTGTGAAGATCCGAGTAGTGATACTCTTTAGCAAAGGTTGTTTTTTCTTAATGCTTTGTATACCATCCATAACAGATAGTGCACATCCTGTAGGCTATAGATAACCAAGATAACTCTTTAGTGCTTTCAGTTGCTTTTGTTTAGACATGTTTTAAAATTACTGAGTCCTATTTTCTCTAAAAACTTTCCAAATGGTCAATGCTGCTTTCCAAGGCTCATGCAATTTATGATTTGGCTATTTTCGAGAGTACCAAAACCGGCGAAGATTTCTATGCGCATTATAACCACAGACTCTACTTTAAGACAAGTTAAACAGCTTTCACCATGGTCAAATATCAATAAGGTAGAGTAGCATAACTATCTAAATTATGGATTCTCAAAGAATAACACAATTAAATGAGACGTAAAAGAGACGAAAACGGATAAATGTGGCTTAGTCAATTGTTTATTCAATGATTTAAAGCAAACATACCTCGCATCTCAGCCTCTGAATATTGCCTTTTTTCCTGTCATACCAGTATACCAGGCCCACGTTAGTGCCGAGAGCGATGTACTCAGAGACCGCGTCAATGCAGGTTAAATATAATTCATTCGAAAACAAGCCGTTTTGGACTCGAGGAGGGATCAAACTTAACATATGGGAACATGGGGTCCATTCTCTAATGAATCCCTCTTCTTCGCCGCCCGTTACTTCCATTCTTGTTTGATTATTTCACTTTCATGGGACGCACCGCTAAGCAATGTTTCGAAAACATGAATTTCATGACCTTATAAATCACGCAAAATTTGGGCACTTTAATTTGAACATGAATGAAATACTGTGCCAGCAACAGCAATCCAAAAATATTTGTATGTATGACTTTTGTTTGAATGACGTTTACAGTGTTGCCAGCTGCTACATTTACCAAATAAAGTTGCTAGAAGTAATAAAGCTAATATTGTGCGATTGTCAGCACCACAAAATAAATACATACAGAAGGCCGGCTCCCTACCACCGATGATTTCGGGCACATGCACACATAGACGTGTACGTACGACGATCTCGGTAGTATTCGGTATAATGCCAGTCATGTCATGACTAATCACGCACGAGTGTATGCGCTTTGCGATACATGTGATGGGTAGGTATTTAAAATCAAGGTCAGCCATAGCTGGCCTTCTGTGCCTATCTATATTGTGGTCGAAATTTTGTGAAATATTATAATGATTGAAAAAATACTTGTAGTGTTTCACAAAATTATTGTATTTCCGACTAGTTTCGCCTAAACGGCATTCTCGAGGATTTAATAGATGTATTTTATTACACAAAAGCTGTTCATCTATGTAACAACAGGGACGCCGATTTAAATCGATTTAATCGAAGATCGATTAATCGGGGCCCTGAAAATCGATTTGAGATTGATTGTTTTCGAAGCGATTCGATATTTGTATCTATCGATACAACCGCAGAATTGTGGACACGATTTTTTTGCAGTTTAACGGAAAATTTTGCTAATAAATCACATACAATTAAAAAGAGTACCTACATTTAATTACGTTTTCGGCAAGTATTTGATTTCAAAATTCAAAATTAATATTTATGAAGACCCTTCCATTTGAAGATAGGAGGTTAGAGTGGGTAATTGAGACTCAGAAATATTGTTACATAATATTAACAGAATAATAATCGAATAAAAATTGCATTTTGTATTTTTGTTTATTATGTTTGTGCATTTTAAGTTACTTTGGCAGTAACTTCAATAACTTTTTAAATTAATGTTTTATTTATGAGAAAAAAACTAACTTTACTTACAATAAACTCGGGAAAAATTAACGCTTAAAATTTTTACCTAGATTACCAACATAAAAAAAGGTAATTAACGTTAATTGTGTGAATTTCGGTTCTGATTTTCAATCAATTTTTGTGAATCGAATTTTTCTGGTACCGATTTTTTATCGATTTTTTTACCACCATTCGAAATCGATCTCATAATCGATCATTTTTAGAAAGAATAGACATCCCTAATAGAAAAAGATAAGTTTTCTTCACAGGGCACTGACATTCCTGACGTTTTGTTTTTCATAATCGATAAATGAGTAGTTTTTGTATGCTGCGTAATTACAAGTAATAATCAATAAAACTTGAAGTAAATAATCATGAGTTCAATTCAATAGTTCAGTTCAATGTATTTTATCTAACATTTTGTCGATTTTCGTTGTTTATGGATGAATTTGTAGAGAACTTTTTTACGGTTCTATCTGCATCAAAACCTGTCAAAAGTTCTTAATCTAAAATAAGATATTATCAAAACAACAAAGTTCTATCTGCATTTTTTGGAACACACAGTATCAACAAGGTTCTAAGTAAAAAAAATTTTTCCGAAAATGGCGGAGTACTGTACCAAATAACTGGAGAAGTTATAAATATTGCTGGACAATTGCTATTTTTATTATGATATACCGGGTGTAAATAGACTGCAACTTTTAAATAAAACCACATACTCTGCTGTGCATACTGAATAACTTTATGAAGTAAAATAACCGCGCAAATATTCAGAGAAGAAGATATTTAACTGTTACTTAAAGACTTTATCTTGTAGAAGGAAGGTCTATTTTAGAACGCTGCGCCTACACGGCTGTTTTACGAAGAACGCGGTTTCAAAAACCACCCGTATGTCGGTGCATTAAGGTTCACGCATTTTTGTTTAAAACTCAAATATTTCCCAAACTAGGGCGGGTATGTTTCTTGGGAAAAGTGGTTCAGTAGGGTCGATAGAATACGTAGTTTAATTTAATGGTAGCAGTCTATTTGCACCCGGTATAAGGTGACATTTATGTGTACAGTCAAATTCATACTGAAGACTTGGTAAGTGCTCAGTGTCAATTGGGGAAAAAGTTTCTTCTCATTTTATATGAAAATTCAACACATTTTTAATAAAGTTTATCCACATTTAACTAAAGTATGTAGGTGCCATTTTGTTCGATAACTTTCTGTCATCTTGTAGGTAGGGACATGATCCCATTGCTGTAAAAATTCTTGGGCTTCTGATCAAAAAACCGCGACTATTGGTTTTGGCAGTTCTCTCGTGATGTTAACCTGACACTGCCTAAAGAATTCTGAAGAGACCGAAACAAGTGGAAATCTGAAGGTGCAGGGTCAGGACTATACGGCGGATGCATTAATACGTCCCAGCCAAACTATCTTAATTTTTGCTGAGTGGCTAAAGATGTGTGAGGTCTAGCGTTATCATGATGAAAAACCACACCCCTTCTGTTGACTAATTCCGGCCGCTTTCTCTGAACTTCTTGCTTTAATCTCATCAGTTGTTCGCAGTAGAGTTCAGAATCGATGGTCCTGCCTGGCAGTAACAGCTCATAAAGAATAATGCCCTTCCAATCCCACAATACACACAGCATTACCTTGTTGCGAGATAACCCGAGTTTCGCCACAGTCTGTGAAGCCTGACCAGCCTTTGACCAAGACTTTTTTCGCACGTTCTTGTCGTACGTGATCCACTTTTCATCACCAGTTATCAGGTTTTTCAAAAATGGTTCGGTTTAATTACGTCGTAATAAAGAATCACAAATGAGTACACGGTTCATTAAGTTTCTTTCAGTGAGCTCATGAGGCTTTTTTGTGTACCCAGCTTTTTTCAAATGTGCCAAAACTGTTTTGTGGTCAATCCCCAGTTTTTCAGCTACATTGTAACTACTAAAGTGTCGATCTTGCTCCACTTTTTCAAAAATGGCATCCATTTTATCCGTAACAGGGCGCCCAGAGCGAGGTGCATCTTTGAGATCAAAATTTCCGGATTGAAAACGCTTAAACCAAATTTGTGCTACTCTTACAGACACTGCACTAGGTGCATAAACATCACAATTTTTTTTCGCGGATTGCGTTGCATTTTTACCTTTTTTGTAGTAATTCTTCATTAGATTCACTCATCTTAACAGTGAGGAAAACGAATGAAAATCACACATTTTACCTAATTTGAATTTGGAATTATCTTTTTTAAAATTTGAACTTTTTAATAATACCAAAACCAGACAGATACAAATGGTCCATCCAAAGAGATTTTATTGTAAGTTCGTACATACTATTTGCGAAAAGAGTTTTTCCCCATCCTATATAACCCTTTTTGTGAAATTCGTTAATAGATATAGATATAGTGACAGAATATAGATTTGTAGAAATATCTTATTCTTTTCTTGTTCCCTACAAACGCAAGCCCAGCACCGTTTTAATTACTATGGGACGTAAATATTTTATTTTGCGAAATTAGCAAAAAGTATTAACGAACCATGATACTGATTACTTACCAAGCCCGCATTCTGAATTTAGCTGTATAAATAAATTTCACCTTATTATATACCGGTTGAAAATGAACCCCCTAGCTATAACAAAGGAAACTGTTGTATGTTTGAAACAAAAAATACATGTTTTTTAACTTTTGTCATGATTTAAAATAAAAAAGTGGGTATCGACCGTTAAAAGACGCACTAATACTCCGGTAACAGTGACTGCGCTCTAGAAAAACTATGTGCACATAGTCTATTTACATTATTTACCGCCGAGAATATATACAGTCTATTGTCAGTCACATGTCGCGTCGCGTTTTATTAGTGATTCTGATTTATAAATTTCAATAAAGTTTAATTAAAGCAAATTACTTTTTTATACATTTATATAGGATGAAATTAAATAAACCAACCAAATTCATACTGGAGACTTGGTAATCAAGAACTATGTTCAGTCATCCTTTTGGCCAATTTCTAAAACATATTTTTTTTGCTCCTCTACTGGTTGGATTAGTTTAAGTAGGTACAATTCCTAGTGCAAGCGGTAGGGGGCAAAAAAAATATTTTTTTTCGAATTTCACCTGGAGTGTTTTTAAACCTTGTTCCTGATGACTAACCGAGCCTCCAGTATGAATTTGGTCGGTTGATTTAATCTCACCTAATTTGTGGTTGCTTAATTCAGTCAATTTCATACAAATAATATAATTTGAATTAAAATGTGAATGGTTTCGGTTGCAACAAGGTTCTAATTGTTTTGAAAACGTATATTAATTTTATCGTAATTTTAAAATATAAATTTAAAATTCAATATATTCTAAACTAGGCCGAACTGCAATATAATGTAATTATTCATTAAAGAGAAACAAAAAATTATTAAAACTTCAATTAGCAATTACATAAAACTGTCATTGATGCACTTAGAACCCTATTGAACTGAGGCGACGACGTGTGACGTGTGTGACTATCTTACAGGTATTCGCTAGCTCATTGAATTTTTAAATAAAAATCAGTCTTCGTTGAATGAAACGTAACAGTGGCCAATATGGCCACCAGTGTTTCCTACCCTACTAAAGATTATGAGCTCTTTGAAAAATATTCCTTCTCTTCTCCGTTGACCTAAAAATAAGATGGCATTTATTGTTGGTTGCGCGTGATATTCGTACTTTAATGCTTTATCAGTTTCATTCTGCTTCAGAAAAATGCAACATTTGTATGACCTAAGAATGATCTCCAAATATTTTTTGCCCTTGAGAGTATGTACAAAAACATAGGTACCTTTTTCAAATTTGTTTGCGATTATATGAGAACTCAGATTTTCTTTTTTCATTTATTTTCTTATACTTACCTATATTAGAAGTGAAAAGTTCTCCCAATCAATGACCCTCACACATTATAAAAATTAATTACATTTAAGTTAACGAATATGTTGATAGGAAAGCCGATTCTGAAGGCCAAATTTTGCCAAAATAATTTAAATTCTGTTCCTAATAGTTAAGGACTATTTTGCAATGAAGCAAATTTAGTTTTGCCTTCAGAATCGGCTCTATTGTAGGTACTAATACGTATTTTCTATTGTTGATTCGAATTCATTATGGTTTGTTCTTTGTTGGTACAAATACTAACTTTAAAGGTACTGTTATAATCATAAGTTTTTATAATGTTTGATGATTCCAGAAGTTTTTTTTTTGCGTTTTTATCTAGCTTCTTATAATGTGATTCCACACATTAGTTCCGCCAAAGTCTAGTTTTTGTTTTGCGAAAAGACTCATTGGATAATTATAAGTTTTTGTAATAATGTTTGATGATTCCAGAAGTTACAAAATAAATAAGATATTTGATTGAATCACAGACATTGTTTTTTTTCTCATATACCGATTTTTCGTTCAAACATACCGATTTTAGTTGGATTTCTACCGATTTCGCATTTTGACGTTCGAGACCACTGAGTTTCGATTTCTTAATTGTTATCGATACCTTTAACACTGATTAAAACCGGTATTCTTGAACACTATTCTTGTCAACGTCAGTCTCCGTCAGCAAATTAGCTTTTTTCAATATTTATTAAATACTCGAAAGAAATGGCCGAATCTGTAACAGAAATCCCTGCTAGTGTCCAAGAAAGTGTTATAGAAGCTGTAAAAAATGGAACAGAAAAGATTCCAGCAAGTATTGAAGGAGTTGCGATTGCCTACCTAAGTTTAGTGGTTATGGCTATTTTACCAATATTTTTCGGGTCTTTTAGGTCCGTGAAGTATTTAAAAGAACAAAAGGTTAGTAAAACTATACTATGTATAAGTTTCCTTGATCCAAGACCATCCATTTGATGAGCAAATGGTACCATATCACGAGGCGAGTTACCGCCGCCGCCGTGGCAAATCGCGGCATACTTATATTGTAGTGTTTAGCTACGCGACTGCACAGTTATAACTTACATGATGTGTAGAAACTTTTCAGTAATAATTTTCTTTGATTCATACTTCAATAGATATCAATTTAGAGCATATAGGTATACCCTAGAGCAGGGGTCGGCAAGTAATTTTAAATGGGGTCCAGGATACTGTTGAAAATTTTTATGAAGGTCCAGAAAAAAGAAGCTAATTATATTTACTAGTTGAACTTTTATTTTGTCTCATATAAGGTAATTATATAAAACACTAGCTATTCTTATAGGTAGGTATTCTTTAAAATTAAGTAATTAAATCAATGCGAGTTACACCTGTGGTCTTGAGCCAGATGTTTAAAAACTGGTTTATGTGGGGAACAGCTGATGCGAAGAGTGTCTTCAAGGTGGGCGTCTTATAGAACAAGGGGTTTTTATTTTTCAAAAAATTATATTTTGAGAAAGATTATTCACATACACATGTGGAGCCAAACATAGGTTGCTAGCTAATTTTTTGCAATTTTCATGTTTGTTGGAAACATGTTTAATTCTTCAGTGCAAGTAGTTCTATATATTTGCAACCTCCCTGCACTCTTTTGCGCCAAAAGGCAATGTATCAATCAATATACTAAAGCTAAACTACTCAAATTAGATTCTATGTGACAGTTGTAATAAAAATATCTTTTAAATTTAATAGGTGAGTAAGTAATGTTTGGCGGCCCAAGTTTCAACCTTTCCACTGATGCCCTAGAGCATGCTTTTTTTATTATAGATGAGTGTCTTATAGAAACTTGCCATCTATAAATAACAGGAAAAGTCATCCATTAGTTGTATTGAGACATGAAAATCTTTTTTATTTATTCATATTCAAATACTTTATTGCACACCAAATATAATTTTAAACCAAATGTTAATGCAAATAGGTGATTTTATATTTTAAAGCGATTTCTACCAGCAAACCCAGGTGATAAGAGCAATAACATAATAAAGTACGAATACTACAAATTTGCACACACATTGCACTTATATAAATACTTGAAAAAACTTGTACATATCATTTTGGACTTGAGTTTTCACAGCAGCACTTAATTATTCAAAAAACTGATGGGATAGTATTATTTATTTATTTATTATAATTATAATTACTACGGGCGAACCCAATTACAGCAATTATGTAATATTATTAAATAAAAGTTTAGTTTACAAGATTTAATTTAACTTATAACTTATTATATTTCCTTATCCATATTATCTCTATTCTATTAAGTTATAGGTAACAGATTATCATGCATGAGGCATGTCAAAGACCCCGTGGTCCTTTTTGTGAGTAGCTATTCTATGTCCCCTGTCCCACAATAATTTCTTGTAGGTGTTGGCGATGTAATGTGGAAGAGATGTGTTCCAGATAAATGTGTGTTCATTACTACTTTATTAATATTTTCAATATTGTAGGAAACTTACATATATAAATAGCATGTACAAGGAAACTGTATTAATTGTTATAAGCAAAATTATGAAACAAGGAAAAATGTGCAGGTTTGTGCGATATGGTTAATTAACCTATTGAATTTTAACATTTATAATCTCTCAAAACTGTATCATTTTTACAGCTTGTAAATCTCAATATAAAATGATCAATATGTGATACAATAGACAATAAATGAACAACAGAAGTATTGGTAAAGGCACCTCAACCCTGATTTGATTTTCACTAAGCGAACTGCGTACAAAGTTATGAGCCATGGCTTATTTGAGCCAAAAGGTTGAAGATTAAATATTTGCCTGTAATATATTCCTCTAAATAATATATTCCTTTAAATAAATTTTTGCCTTTTCACATTAATTTCATAAGTTGTGTCACAGATTATATAATACTAGGTTGTGCATTTGAAAACAACCCGGAGCAACCATCCTAAATGAGAGTGATCAGAGTGCAACTCTTAATTTACATTATTACTATATCAAATGAATCAAGTCCAGATTGTGGCTCTGATCCATCTTACAAATTAACCACTCAAGTCAACTGCAATTCCCAGATTAACTAAATTAGGAAAAAGAAAAATAAATGGTTTTGTTATATAATAAAAAAGCGTTAAATAAAATAATAAATAGAAAACCTTTTTAAAAACAAGCTCATCTCTAAGCCTTGGATTAAAACGAATAAAATAGTTTTAGATAGCTGAAATTGATTTTATATTGCATGATCTTTTTTCAAGAAGCTTCTTGAAATGTTAATAACAGTTAATTTCATTGGACAATGATTGATTGGTAAGTAAGTTAAGTAATTGCCGAAGTATTTATTTTCCTTACATTTCGCGCGACAAGCTATTCGAAAACAAATAATTCAATATATTAAATCAGTTACAGCAATCTAAACTTATTCCTTTTACCCCATGGCCTAAAGAAAAGTTTATAATTTTACTTTTGAAATCATATCTTTACAATTCTGAAATCTTTAAAGTTCAGGTCCCTTCTGCATTAATAGAACAATCTTAAAGCAATCATTATATTATTTTACACAGGAATCAGGGGAGCGGGCAGAGACAATGTCCAACAAGGACGCACTCATGTTCCCGCTGATAGCCTCCTGTGCTCTGTTCGGTCTCTACGTGTTCTTCCAAATCTTCTCCAAGGAGTATATAAACCTGCTGCTCACTGGGTACTTCTTCTTCTTAGGAGTTCTCGCCCTTAGTCATTTGTTGAGGTTTGTTGTTTTTTAGAACATTATTTTTATGTATAGGCAGAGGCACGCCACCGTTTTAGTTACAAAATTTAGTAATCTCTGTTGTTTTTAGTTATAGACTAATGTTTTAGACCTCTATAGTTTTGTTTAGGCATTTACAAAGTTACTATCTGGCTGAAATGTAAAATTTTGGTATAGCTACAATTTAAGGCAAGAAAACAACTTTGTATGAAATCTAGCCAGCTTGATATCTTTAAAACAAAATTGATATTCAATAATTATTGCATTATGTTTATGTAATATTTTTATTCCTAGATTTCTCTATTTTATGCAGGTGTTATTTACATTTTAGTAGCCCAACCTAAATATTTTTTTTATATTCTAAAGATATATGTATATATTGTAAAGATTAACTTTGACTAGTAGAAAGTATACTTTATGTATCTATTTTACAAAATAAATATTTATATTTAGATTTTTGATTATTCAGAATTTTGGCAAAATGGTGTGTTTTAAAATATCAGTACCAAATAATAAAGGTCTTATACTTCGGTCTATAACGAAAAACAACACAGAAACGGGTTATCAAATTTTGTACTAAAACGCTGGCGTGAATATGCGCCTTAAGGTGGTAACGGAGGCTCTCAGTGCAAAATGCACATCACAATATGGTTTTCCTTACTTTTGAATAAAAAAGTTTGCTATAAATGCGTTTTATAGCAATTCGCGCAAGCTGCTTGTTAATAGTTAGGTGATCACATGAAAATTATTCAATTTTATGCGTTACTTTAGCTGCATTACATTTCAACTTTAAACACGCTTTTAAGTTTGTTAATGTAATGCAAACAAAATGTAATACATTAAAATACTTACGTATTTTTTTTGTGAAGACTTTATTATTAATAAACTATTTCCGCAAGTTGCTTTAAAAACTTACTGCGAAACTTACTTAACTGCGAAATGTTTCATGTTAATAGCGTTTCTTACACGAATTACCAAAAATTTTAAAGCCCCAAAAGTCTTTTATGTTTGTATCTTTCAATTAAAAGACCCCTTGCCGAGTATTGTTCTATCATTTGGACACCATTTTATAAAGTTCATATTCATAATATAGAAGCCATACAAAGGCGTTGTATGAGTATTATATGTCGTCGATACGGTTTAAAACGTCAGCTACCAACATATGAATCAAGAACTAAATATTTCGAATTACAGCACCTGTCGACTAGGACAGTGGTTCTTGAACTTTTTGTAAGAACGGACCCCATCAGAATTAAAAAAATTCCACGGACCCCTATCGAAGAAATCTTTAAGAAAGGAACATCAAGCATACAATTGAAAATCACTTTTATTGGTTACTTCACATTAATACTTAATTAAATTGGATCAAAACTATGTTTATCAGTAGGATGCTGTTTTTTCGACTCGGTATATTAAATATGTTAAGAGTGAACTGAGTGCCTGTGGTGGACCCCTGGCACTCAAGTCACGGACCCCTAAGGGGTCCATGGACCCTACTTTAAGAAACCCTGGACTAGGAGGAACATCAGTGAATTGATTTACCTTTTCAAGATCATCAACTCTCACATAGATTGTCCTAAACTCTTAAACATGATAAATTTTAACGCATTATTACGTTATCATAAGCAATTTTTGGCTGTAATCTGTTGTATATACCTTGAAATAAAATAAAATAAAACACATTTATTGCATACTTTTTATTCAAAAGTAAGGAAAACCATAATGATGTGCATTTTGTACCGAGGTAAAAAGTTGCCCCCATAACAATCTTTTTGCAAAATAATAGAGAATATGTATGTCGTTTAAATAAGTAATATATTGCGTTTTTTGTATTCTATTTACTTCGTAGCATTTAGTGATGGCCACGGGAAACTATTTTATTTTATAGTTTTATAATTATTTCCATTGAAAAAATACAACATTTTGATGGAATGAAACGCAAATGCAAAACGCGTCACCATTGGCTACTGCCTTTTGTGACGAAGTGGGTACATTTCATCATAAAATATTAAGTTCTAAATTAATAATTGTAAAATAAAACCCTCAAATATTATGTAATAGGTTGTTTTAATCAAAAATAATGAAAAAACCGGCCACTCGCCATACACCGCAAGCAAGAGCAGTAGCAGCCGTTTGTATTGTAGAAGATTATTATGAAACTTTCTTTGATTTTATAACTATGAAATATGGATAATTTAGTTGTAAATTCTTATTCATAGCCCTAAATTGATCATATAATAACGATTTGTGCATTAAAAAATTACGTGCATATTCTTAATTGCGTTCGTTTGATTTCTTGCTTTATCGTTATGACTAAAGCTTTAGTTACGCAATTAATATGTAAGATATTTAATTAAGGATTCACTATATAAATCATGCACTTTAGAAACAAGATAATTTGTAGTTTTCTCTGAAAAAAAAAACAAAATTATCTCTAAAATAACATCAACTCGTAGTACGGCGTAAATACTTCACGGAAGGCCATCAGTTTTTGAATAATAACAAACGACATGTTTTTGTAACGTATGCTATACATTTTACATTTTCAGAATGTGTATTTGTTTTAACAATACAGAGGAAATACCTAAATTCGCGTGCGTTCCGCCCAGCCTAACCTGAGGTGCAATTGTGTAAGCCAATCGTATTCAAATTGATTGTCATATGGCTATTCGGCTAAGCAAATTAGCCCGTTTGATAATTAAAATCGTACATTCTTGGCTGTCAAATGAATACAGTTGTCTTGTTTTGTTGTTGACAACCAAAAATGTACGATTTCAATTGTCTAACGGGCTTATTTGCTTAGCCGAATAGCCATATTACAATCGAATTTGAATACGATTGGCTTACACGATCGCACCTCTGAGCCAACTTGCTTCCCCCCTGTCCGCAGTCCTGCCATGCTCAGTGAGTCCTGCTTCGGCCGTCGACGGACGGGGAGCCTTTATTGCTTGCGCTTTAAGAACGACTTTAAAACGCTCGCTCGCTCTTGCCGGTGTGCCCCACGCACACATTCACAGAGCCTCGGTACCAGTGGCGTGCAATGCATACAACTTTTTGCTGGAAATGCAATGAGAAGGTCAAGTTTGACAATAAAAAGATATGAAAAATTGTTAATGTCACCGAACAATCATTATTTGTATAACGCCAGAGTAGGCAGTGCCTACTGCCTACCCTAGAGTAAATGAGTTCATACAATATTGTTTTTCAAATTGGCTTTTAATTTTTTTCATGTTGTTTTTATCATCAAACTTGACCTTCTAATTGCTTTTCCAGCAAAAAGTTCTATGCACGCCATTGCACGGTATCCCCTAATATTTGTTTTTTTTTTTCTTCTAAAGATGCATGATATGGTCACTCGCACATCAAACCACACAATCGCAGTTCTTGTTAAAACCACAAAAAATATTACAACATACATAGAAATATAAAAAATAGCCACAAACAAATGCCGACATTTGTATGAGCTGATTCATTAAAAAAAAAGTGTAATTTCATAAATAATTTATTTCTTTGTTCGTTTTCTGTGGCAAAGCCTTCATCAAAGATACGTAAACGGTCACCGTCACGCTTTATAATAGAACCCGCTCCGTATTTTTCGTCTGTTTGATGCGAAGCATTATTTTAATTACTTTTCTTGTCATTCCCGCAATGTTTTTGTAAAAATCAGGAACATACACCAGTCTATATTGGCCATCTAAATGAAGACCTAAAATTTATTTGATTCAATTGTTTCCTTTTTGCGCGTTATTTTGATACTTAGATATTATGAATAACGATTCGGATTAATAAAATAACTCGCAAAACAGAAACAATTCAATCAAATAAATTCTAGGCCTTCATTTAGACGGCCCATATGAAGTGGTGTATGTCCCCAGTTTTTCCAAAAACATCGCGATAAAGGCTAGAAAAATATTTAACATATTGTTTTTCATCAAAGTTGTCGTCATCGCGGACCGGGCTCTTAAACTGGAAGTAAAACAGTGGACGCCTCGTAGACCTCGATATGACGTCACAAACTCCTAACTCCTTAAATATTTATTTTTTATTTAGTCGCGCGTACAAGCCTGTTGATGATAAAGATTTGGATCCATCCCATTTCCAAGATTTCGCCACTCTTAGCGGTACTCTTGGAAGAAATGCCCATAATCATACACGCTGCGTAGGCGGGTTGGTGAGGGCGATACCGAAAAAGTTACACCAGTGACGCGTCTGCCCGTCACCAGTCTGTTTAATTATAAGGTCGTACATGTGGGATGGATATATCGCCATCAATCGCCCCCAGGTAATGGTGGGCCATGTTATGCCTGTTTGAGAGCTGTCCTCTTATTCTCCTAGATTTGGCTGTAGTTTCAATTCCGCAAGAGACGTGGACTGCGTTGTAAAATATCTGCATATAAGTAAATAAAGCTCGGTTTTCCTTGACAGCCCCATAATTTCGTTCCTGGTGCCAGCTTCGGTCCCCAACGTGCCGTACCACATCCACTTCACGCGGGGTTCGGGCGACCAGAAGACTGACATAGTCAACTACAAGTTCACGTCCTATGACGTCATCTGTCTGCTCATCTCTCTCTGTTTAGGAGCCTGGTACTTGTTTAAGAAGGTGAGGGTATATTGCATTTGTAAATCTATTTATTGCTTTCGCATAAGGGAGAGAGAGGGTGAAGAGACCACCATCAACCTGGTGCTACAATGTTGTTAAGGAACTTGAAGTCCAGAACCTGCCCACAACGACCATCCGGGATAATATAATATACACGGTGAATTTAAATCAACCGACCAAATTTATGCTGGAGACTCGGTTAGTGATCAGGAACTAGGTTCAGTAATCCTTTTGGCCAAATTCGAAAAAATATTTTTTTTTGCTCCCTTACTGCTTGGACTAGTTAAAGTAAAATTCCTAGTCTAGTCAGTAAGGAAGCAAAAAAAAAAAATACCAAAAGAGTATTTGAAGCTTGTTTCTGTTCACTAACCGAGTCTCCAGTATGAATTTGGTCGGTTGGTTTAATTTCACCCTATTTTATATCCATATTATAGGATATATTATATCCATATTATAGGATATATTATATCCATATTATAGGATATATTATATCCTTATTATAGGTTATATTATATCCTAGCGCTGACATACAAGAAGGCCCGACCCTAGCTAAAATGGGAAGAGGGCTAAAGAAAGAAGAATTCGCATAATATAAGCTGATATACACTTCTGGACACATCTATTGGCCCACCTTAGAGTTTAGGTTTCGATGGCCCCTACCTAAATATGATTGCTAGATTGAACAAAAACTACTGATCCAGTTTTAAACCTGATACATTTTATCATCTTTTTCGATCGTATTGTTTTAAACTTTTTGCTCGACCTAATATAAATTTTTAGCTAGGACCAAACGAAACTGAAAATAAAAAGTGGGCCAATAGATGTGTCCAGAAGTATATTAGTTACGCAACGTCACATTATAAGAGTCAGTTATTAGTTATTCGAAGGTCACTCACGCTATTGTTATGTATGAAATTAATTATGTCATAATTGCAACGATTTAACCTAATATCTACGTAAATAAAACAACGAACCGTAAGTGGCACTAACTTGAATGTGATGTTGATTATATTTTAGGTTAAAACGTGTCACAACATTTAGAAAGGTACTTGTACAAGTCCCACGACCTGCTCACCGATTTCCTGCGAAATAGATCGCAAGTGGTAGTAGGTGGTGGTGGCAAGATAGTTGACGACGTTTATGGGCGTGGCACAGGGCTCGTCTGTATCCAACATTCTTTTCACACTCATACTAAATGATTTACCTGAAGCTATACAGACCAGCCATGTATTGATGTATGCAGACGATGTCGCTGGAGTCGTACTGGCCCCAAACATAATACAGCTTGAAAAACGTCTAAACGAAACGGCGTCGCAATTGGCACAGTGAAAAAGACTAACTTTCTACACTTTGACCTATCAGGGCATCCCCCAAAGGAACTTAACGTCTATGTCAACGGCGTTAAGATTGAACAAGTGAGGACAATGGCCTTTCTAGGCTTCGAGCTAGACCGCAGCCTCACATGGGAATCGCACATTGATAAGCTGTGTGCGCGACTGGGCAGCGCGTGTTTTGCTCTACGGCGGCTGTCATATACAGTACCACGCGACGCAGTTCGGACGTGTTACTTTGCGACCGTACATTCGCTCCTGCAATACGGCACCGAACTATGGGGACGCGCCGCAGACTGGGAGCGCGCCTTCCGAATGCAGAAACGGGCCGTCCGAGCGATCGTGCAGGTGTCGCAACGTACGTCGGCCAAGCCCTACTTCAAGGAGCTAAACATAATGACGCTGCCTTCAATTGCGATATTCCAGGTTGCGGTATATGCGCGTGAGAACCTGCACTTTTACAAAAAACACAGCGAGGTCCACAGGTATCGCACGCGCAACGCGGACAACCTCGCTAACCCCAAACGTAGACTCGACAAGTCCTCAAAATCAACCCATATCATGGCTCCGTCAGTCTACAACAAACTCCCGGCTGAAGTGACAGCTGCATCTACTTTGCAGATGTTCAAATCCAGGCTGAAACATTGGCTTCTCGAGCGGACGTTCTACAGTGTAGACGAACTGCTGAAAGATAAGCATTAGTTTATATTAATATTGTTATTAAAATAGCAATTATTTTTTACTTTGTGACATTAATATTTCTATATGACATGTTATATTATTCTTTATTTATAATTCAAAATTTATGACATTTAAATGTATTTTATTCCTAAGAATATTATTGTTAATTAATACAATTTATTTTTGGTTTTAAACTACATTCATGTAGTCACCATGTGTTTTTGACGTATAATAGTAATTACGAATAAAAATGTCTTATGTCTTGTAAGGTGCGGTGCGATCCAGTCAAGGGCCGCGTTCAGTTTGATCGCCCGCTCATCACTGACAGCAGGATAGCAGATACAAATTCAACGCGTGCAAAAGAGATGTCATGATCGCCGGGCGTGAGTGGGCGATCAAACTGAACTCCGCCAAGAAGGTGTATGAGAAGTTAGCTGTGAAGCTGTCCAGACGATAGGAATTTTCCTGACATAAAAGGCATTTCTGCTCTCTGATAGGAAATCAGGATTTTTTGTCAAATGTTCGAAAAAGGAAAAGAAAAAATCCTTAAAATTAATATATTTATTAAGTTATTTTTTTATACTCAACAAAATTTATTAATATTCGGTTCGCGACCGCATTTATATAAAACAATAAAATTGAGGCGCACAGGCACGCCACCATTTAGAAAAAAAATTATAATAATCCTTTTCTTGTTGTTTTTCGTTAGGGGCTGTTCATTTATTACGTAAGACGATTTGGGGTGGGAGGGGGTCTGAACAAGTCTTATTTTTTCTTACGTGGGGGTGGGAGGGGGTCTAGATTGTTCTTACGTAGATCACAAAAGTAAGCAAAAATTACTTTTTTATAACATAAACCAACGCGTTTTTATATTTTTGCTACTTTTTCTTTGCAATTTTGATAGATACTTATCTTACGTAAAATTAAAAGGGGGGAGCGGGTTCATCCAAGTCTTAATTTTTCTTACATAGGGGCGAGGGGGGTTCAGAAAGTGCCTGAAATTGTCTTACGTAATAAATGAACAGCCCCTTATAGACCAAAGTTAAAGACCTCTATCATCTGGTACTGATATTTTAAAAGGCAAAGTAAACTTACCAAAAATTTACATACAAAATTGTTTCTATACCAAAATTGTACATTTCAGCCAGATAGTGACTTTGTAAATGCCTGTATTAAACTATAGAGGTCTCGAACTTTATAACGAAAAACACTAGAGAAATGGGTTATTAAATTTTGTGCTAAAGCGGTGGCATGCCTATGCGCGTTAAAAAAGAATTATAGGATATAGGAATATTATAGAAAGATAGAAATTTACTAAATCAACAGGGATTTTTTCAGGAGTTCACGTTTTTGTATTGGATTTGGTAACCCGGCTGTGACTAACTTCACGCTTTCACTTTTGTTCACACAATCTTATCTAATCTTTTAATTTTCGTCTTCATACAATTGATTTCTAGTTTAGTTTCCCACGTGTATAAATAACGATGGAAGAACAAAGCATGTGAGTGTAGAGTAAAACAAAAAAAAAACAGAATACTTTATTCCTTACAAATCACACTTTTAATAACCTGCTCTTTATGTGGATGCGAGGTTAATTAACATTAGGTTAATTTGTCAGTGTGTAACCACAGTAGATATTATATAAACAACAGGGAAATGCCCGATCGGCGCGTTAGGGCTGGAATCGGGCGAAATCTAAAAGCAACCTTATGACACGGTGCAGCGCTCGCGACTGCCATCCGACGCTAACGTTCCGCGACAATGGCCGAGACGGCGTGTAAAAGCGCGCGTCTGTGTGTGTGTATCTATTCAGGGCGTTTACTTAAAGTTTACGTACTGATTCATATATCTTTTGTTGTGTAACTGATGGATTACCACTTTGTATTCCAGCACTGGATCGCCAACAATCTGTTCGGTATCGCGTTCGCCATCAACGGCGTGGAGCTTCTCCACTTGAACAACGTGGTGACAGGGTGCATCCTGCTCTGTGGACTGTTCCTCTACGACATATTCTGGGTGTTCGGGACCAACGTGATGGTGACCGTCGCCAAGTCCTTCGAGGCGCCGATCAAATGTGAGTCTTGTATCTACGGCATAGAGTCGACAAAAAGAGTGAAATATATGTACATTAATCAATAAATTTAAAATGACTTAAATTCTTGGAACGAAATTTTCGAATTCCGGCATTAATGGTTTCAGTCCCGGGGCCAATTTTAAAAAAACATAAGGATTTTGAAAAAAAAATCTCAAGCCGGGAATCGGACCTGCTGAAAAAAAAATACGTACTTTGTTTTATTATATACGACAGTGATAATACTGCAAACTAAAGTGTTCTATAAATAGGCATCTTTATCATTATATCAAAAGACAATAGTACATTTTTTTTCAACACTTCCGCACGTGTAACAAACGACGTTTTTTAATACACCTGCGAAAAATTACATGAAATAATAAAATAAAAGCAATTTTGTTGCAAACCAAAACAGATACAAGTCGACAGAAGAACACGCAGTCTGGTTGGCGCCAATCTGTACTACAAAATGTCTCGTTCTAAAATCTTTTTAATAATAATTTCTATGATAGTTAAAATAGAATATAAAATGTGACGTCTAAAATCGTTTTGAAGTTTTAAAACATCTTTTACAATTTAGCATACATAAATATTTAATAATAAAATAGAAAAGTTTGAAAATACTCATCTTAAACAGTTTTTAGAGTATCCGGTAAAACAAAGGTTTACATGCTTACTAAATGATGTGGCCGGTTTCCCCTAGATGGCGTCAGTAGTAAAAACAAAAAGCACCAGTGCGAAATGTGTCATTTTACGCACGCTAAACAGGCACGTAATATATCATATTTTGAACAGGTGTATTAAAAAGATATTAATATTACTGTTTAAAAATTTAATGGTAAATTATTCCTAATTATTATAATTAAAATACCTTATGTACTTAAATAAATTTTCATATACCAAATGTGGTGAAATATGCTGTACTATTGAAAATTTTGAAGCGAAATAAACATATCCATAAGAAAAGTCCTCATTTTGAAGAAGTAAACTGATTTAAATATTTAAATTTTCATACAATTACATACATCATAATTTCGTACCTATTCTTGGTGTTTACTTTTCAACACACATCTGGACTCGAAAATTGTACCAATATGTTATATAGTACAGTCCTTGAGATTCCGCATTCCGCTAGCTAGGTATTGGAATAATAGCAGCGCTGCCATATTTTGCTAGTCTCATCGGGACTGACGCTCTGGAATGGGGAGTAAAAAAATGCGCATTTAACAAGAGATGTAACAAGAGATAAATTTTTTCGCCTGTTTGGTTAGATAAACAGGGCCGGAGTTGTTTCTAAAGGAGTACTTGGTATATTACTATACTTTTATAAGGACTTTATTTTTTCAGTAAATAAATCTTTGTGCAATTCATATTTTAGTTCATCTGACATTGTCTTCAGCCACGCAAACTTACCCGCTCTTGCAATGTTCGATTCGACACCACCCGCGCCGGTGTTAATAAATCATCAATTCATTATGCGATTTGCGCAGATATCGGGACATTTTAGTGTTTGTCGGGCGGGACGTCGCGTCGTCGGGACAGAGGACTCAATAACGGTGACAACCCTATGGCAACCTTCAATAATAGGCATAAGATTTAATAAACATACAAATAACTAAATTGTATTTTTTTTAAATAAGCACTTTTTTATGTCTACTGTTTGACATTGCTTCCTAGAATTCGATCCTTATAAGTGACACTATAGGACGGTGCAATAATATACAGTGTGTTTTTTTAGGGTTCCGTAGTACGACAAGGAACCCTTATAGTTTCGCCATGTCCGTCTGTCCGCGGCTTAGCGCAGAGACTATTAGTACTAGAAAGCTGTAATTTGGCATGGATATAAATATTAATCACGACGACAAAATGGTAAAATAAAATCTTGAAAAAATTTTTTTTATGGTTTTCTCATGCATGTAAACTGGGGATGAATTTTTTTTTCTCGTCTATCCCATAGTGTGGAGTATCGTTGGATAGGCCGTTCGAAAACATTGTGGGTGTGTAAAAACCATTTTTCTATTTAGGGATCCGTTGGTGAAGTATTAAGCTTTAAAGTGAAAATTTTAGTTAGAGTGGGGCGTCCCCCCCCCCTGCCGGCTAAACGGTTGTTTATAGAAATGTCAAAAATTTCGCAGAAGTAGTATATATAATTAATTTAAAAGGAAAACTATCACAGCTTAGTAGGCTTTACAGGTTTACGAGTACAAGTCGCGCCAAACTTTTGGCCCCCTATAATGTATGAGATCCGAAGTTTGGCGCGGTCTGTATTAGTAGACCAACTTATATGTACCGGGCAACTACGGAACCCTACATTGCGCATGGCCCGACACGCACTTGGCCGGTTTTAATAATAATCAGTGTCGATTCTTGAATAAGGAAATTATTAAAAAAAAATCCAATTATACAGTTTCGGTTTTCATCAAAATCGAATCCGGGACTCCTTTGAGCATTTTTGGCTATGAGTTTTTAGTATTTTTCGCTATTATAGCTTCTTCTGTGAGACAGATGAATAACTTGAAACTGTGTCGATCATCGAAGTAGCCAGTTTAATGGTCGGTCGCTTGTTGCAGTGGTGTTCCCCCAGGACCTGCTGGTGAACGGTCTGTCGGCGAGCAACTTCGCGATGCTCGGTCTGGGAGACATCGTCGTGCCCGGGATCTTCATCGCGCTCCTACTGCGCTTCGACAAGAGCTTGAAACGAGGTACGGTCCATGCGGATATACTAACCACTTACAAGGCAAAAGCGGCGGTAGAACGCTGGCCTCTCAATCTTGAGACCCAGGTTCGATCCCCGGTCGGGCATGCACCAATGAGTTTTAAGGAATTTATGTGCATAGTATTTGTGTTCTTACCTAATACTTACCACTTGCAGAACGGTAAAGGAAAACATCGCGAGGAAACCTGCATGCCGCAAAGAGCGTGTAATTTTGCTCGAAGTACGGCGATAGGGATCTGCCACCCATCACGTGGGGACGTAATAATCGTCGGTGAAACGCGGTTGTACCGGGTGTGGACTGTGACTTGTATTTCTCAGTTCACACTCGGAACACCTCTGACACCCCTCGGGGATTTATGTCGTGACGATGTATATTTTATTTATATACAGGTTGAAAATGCTCTTCCTCTTCCTCTAGCTTTATTGAACTCTATGAATCAGAATCACTAATACAACACAAAAACGTGTTTTCATTTTTTTTTGGTTTCCGAATTTCGAAATTATTGCCACCCTACGCGATGGGATATGTGACTGACAATATGAGAGATTAATGCTGACAATAGACTGTACATATTCCCGGCGGTAAATAATGGTTATAGGCTATGTACACATAGGTTTTGTAGAGCGTCGTCTCTGTCTTTGACGGACGATATCTTTTTTCAAATTATTAATCATGACAAGAGTAACAAAACATGTATTTTTTGTTTCGAACATAGAAAAGTTTCCTTTTAAGAGGGTTAATTTTCAACCGGTATATAGATATAAATTATTAAATAGATACTGTTTTTGTGACTTCTTGAGTTTTTAATTATAGCTAGTTATATGGAGTATATAGAAAAACAAATAAAAAAATAATGATCGATATATATTTCGGCCCACATGTGGGTATACTATATAAATGGGGTACAAATGGACAATAATTTTATGTCAGTTGGGCTTTTCTATCAAAGTTGTGTTATTTTTTGCATGTCTTTGTAAATGGTGCTGCTGAACTATAATTATAATAGTTGTTGTGAAGGATTATTAAGAGGAGACATCGCGACTTGACCAAATTGGTTGTGAGGGCGACCAAATGTAATGCTGTTTCATTGCGCTATTACGTGCACGCTCCACGAAACTTGCGAAGGTAATACAATCGTGCCGATTTCGTCGCGGGCGCATTTAAAACTTGTGTCAGGAGAAAGATTGTTTTCAAGATTGTGGACGTTTTCAAACATATTTTTGGTTAATATTAATCTAGATAACATTTCCGATGCGCACCAGTACACTACTGGTAAAGAACGTAAAATTTACGTTTTTTAAGAGTTTATTGTTAAAATATAATTAAAATTTCCCGATTTTTAGTTCTAATCGGACTTAGATCTAGATAATGTCAGTGAACACAGCCTAAAATATTATTAGAACATTTTATAGCCACCTCACAATTTAGTTTTTGCCTTTGTATGGAGGTTTGTGCGTAATGTTTATTCTTAACAACGTTACTTTGTAAATGATTCTGCACATTCATTCAATAACTTGCAAAGTAATACATAAAATAACACAACATTAAGGCGACGCATTGGAAATTTTGGCGACATGGATCTCCCTTTTTCTCAGCAATAAAAGAACATATGTAATTACCAATGTATATACTAGATTAAGCATTTCATTGACATCATTTTGCCCGAAGGTTTAGTTGATTGATTAATTTTCATAGCAGAAAAAAGAAAATTTAGAAAACCTCTTTTAAAACAGAGATTTCTATTTTACTGACAAACGGGAGCGAATGAAGCCTTTTATTTAAATTAGTCTACAAATACACTTCAAAATGGCCGATTATATTTATTAAATTACTTATAGTTGTCATTTTAAATGAAAAATACTGTTTTGCCACATACGACCTTACAGCATAAACTTGTTCGTGAGCGCATATTTGTATGGAGTAAGTCCCCCTCACTCCACTCCCCTGGAGCGCCGATTTGAAATTAAAAGTTTATCAATTCTTCGCCTTAACATGAAAAATGTTGGACATTTAGATAGAATTATATTATACAGAGTTGCTTTCGTCACGAGATTGATGATAAGATATACATGTTTAGTTTTTCAAGTGGGCACTTTTGTAGGAAAGCGTCGACGAGACCTAGGATGAAAGCACTCGCCCAGTATGTTTTTTTTAACTCCTAATTGATATCTCCTATGTGCCAGGTTCCGAGTTCTACTTCCGCGCCACATTCTCTGCTTACATCCTCGGCCTCCTCGCGACCATCCTCGTGATGCACATGTTCAAGCACGCGCAGCCCGCGCTACTGTACCTGGTGCCGGCTTGTATCGGCACGCCGCTCACGTTAGCGCTGCTCAAGGGCGACATCAACGCGCTATTCAAGTGAGTATCGTTGCTATCTTGTACTACTCGCCACATCTCGTGATGCGCATGTTCAAGCACGCGCAGCCCGCGCTACTGTACCTGGTGCCGGCTTGTATCGGCACGCCGCTCACGTTAGCGCTGCTCAAGGGCGACATCAACGCGCTATTCAAGTGAGTATCGTTGCTATCTTGTACTACTCGCCACATCTCGTGATGCGCATGTTCAAGCACGCGCAGCCCGCGCTACTGTACCTGGTGCCGGCTTGTATCGGCACGCCGCTCACGTTAGCGCTGCTCAAGGGCGACATCAACGCGCTATTCAAGTGAGTATCGTTGCTATCTTGTACTACTCGCCACATCTCGTGATGCGCATGTTCAAGCACGCGCAGCCCGCGCTACTGTACCTGGTGCCGGCTTGTATCGGCACGCCGCTCACGTTAGCGCTGCTCAAGGGCGACATCAACGCGCTATTCAAGTGAGTATCGTTGCTATCTTGTACTACTCGCCACATCTCGTGATGCGCATGTTCAAGCACGCGCAGCCCGCGCTACTGTACCTGGTGCCGGCTTGTATCGGCACGCCGCTCACGTTAGCGCTGCTCAAGGGCGACATCAACGCGCTATTCAAGTGAGTATCGTTGCTATCTTGTACTACTCGCCACATCTCGTGATGCGCATGTTCAAGCACGCGCAGCCCGCGCTACTTTACATGGTGCCGGCTTGTATCGGCACGCCGCTCACGTTAGCGCTGCTCAAGGGCGACATCAACGCGCTATTCAAGTGAGTATCGTTGCTATCTTGTACTACTCGCCACATCTCGTGATGCGCATGTTCAAGCACGCGCAACCCGCGCTACTTTACATGGTGCCGGCTTGTATCGGCACGCCGCTCACGTTAGCGCTGCTCAAGGGCGACATCAACGCGCTATTCAAGTGAGTATCGTTGCTATCTTGTACTACTCGCCACATCTCGTGATGCGCATGTTCAAGCACGCGCAGCCCGCGCTACTTTACATGGTGCCGGCTTGTATCGGCACGCCGCTCACGTTAGCGCTGCTCAAGGGCGACATCAACGCGCTATTCAAGTGAGTATCGTTGCTATCTTGTACTACTCGCCACATCTCGTGATGCGCATGTTCAAGCACGCGCAGCCCGCGCTACTGTACCTGGTGCCGGCTTGTATCGGCACGCCGCTCACGTTAGCGCTGCTCAAGGGCGACATCAACGCGCTATTCAAGTGAGTATCGTTGCTATCTTGTACTACTCGCCACATCTCGTGATGCGCATGTTCAAGCACGCGCAGCCCGCGCTACTTTACATGGTGCCGGCTTGTATCGGCACGCCGCTCACGTTAGCGCTGCTCAAGGGCGACATCAACGCGCTATTCAAGTGAGTATCGTTGCTATCTTGTACTACTCGCCACATCTCGTGATGCGCATGTTCAAGCACGCGCAGCCCGCGCTACTTTACATGGTGCCGGCTTGTATCGGCACGCCGCTCACGTTAGCGCTGCTCAAGGGCGACATCAACGCGCTATTCAAGTGAGTATCGTTGCTATCTTGTACTACTCGCCACATCTCGTGATGCGCATGTTCAAGCACGCGCAGCCCGCGCTACTGTACCTGGTGCCGGCTTGTATCGGCACGCCGCTCACGTTAGCGCTGCTCAAGGGCGACATCAACGCGCTATTCAAGTGAGTATCGTTGCTATCTTGTACTACTCGCCACATCTCGTGATGCGCATGTTCAAGTACGCGCAGCCCGCGCTACTGTACCTGGTGCCGGCTTGTATCGGCACGCCGCTCACGTTAGCGCTGCTCAAGGGCGACATCAACGCGCTATTCAAGTGAGTATCGTTGCTATCTTGTACTACTCGCCACATCTCGTGATGCGCATGTTCAAGCACGCGCAGCCCGCGCTACTTTACATGGTGCCGGCTTGTATCGGCACGCCGCTCACGTTAGCGCTGCTCAAGGGCGACATCAACGCGCTATTCAAGTGAGTATCGTTGCTATCTTGTACTACTCGCCACATCTCGTGATGCGCATGTTCAAGCACGCGCAGCCCGCGCTACTTTACATGGTGCCGGCTTGTATCGGCACGCCGCTCACGTTAGCGCTGCTCAAGGGCGACATCAACGCGCTATTCAAGTGAGTATCGTTGCTATCTTGTACTACTCGCCACATCTCGTGATGCGCATGTTCAAGCACGCGCAGTCCGCGCTACTGTACCTGGTGCCGGCTGGTATCGGCACGCCGCTCACGTTAGCGCTGCTCAAGGGCGACATCAACGCGCTATTCAAGTGAGTATCGTTGCTATCTTGTACTACTCGCCACATCTCGTGATGCGCATGTTCAAGCACGCGCAGCCCGCGCTACTTTACATGGTGCCGGCTTGTATCAGCACGCCGCTCACGTTAGCGCTGCTCAAGGGCGACATCAACGCGCTATTCAAGTGAGTATCGTTGCTATCTTGTACTACTCGCCACATCTCGTGATGCGCATGTTCAAGCACGCGCAGCCCGCGCTACTGTACCTGGTGCCGGCTTGTATCGGCACGCCGCTCACGTTAGCGCTGCTCAAGGGCGACATCAACGCGCTATTCAAGTGAGTATCGTTGCTATCTTGTACTACTCGCCACATCTCGTGATGCGCATGTTCAAGCACGCGCAGCCCGCGCTACTTTACATGGTGCCGGCTTGTATCGGCACGCCGCTCACGTTAGCGCTGCTCAAGGGCGACATCAACGCGCTATTCAAGTGAGTATCGTTGCTATCTTGTACTACTCGCCACATCTCGTGATGCGCATGTTCAAGCACGCGCAGCCCGCGCTACTGTACCTGGTGCCGGCTTGTATCGGCACGCCGCTCACGTTAGCGCTGCTCAAGGGCGACATCAACGCGCTATTCAAGTGAGTATCGTTGCTATCTTGTACTACTCGCCACATCTCGTGATGCGCATGTTCAAGCACGCGCAGCCCGCGCTACTTTACATGGTGCCGGCTTGTATCGGCACGCCGCTCACGTTAGCGCTGCTCAAGGGCGACATCAACGCGCTATTCAAGTGAGTATCGTTGCTATCTTGTACTACTCGCCACATCTCGTGATGCGCATGTTCAAGCACGCGCAGCCCGCGCTACTTTACATGGTGCCGGCTTGTATCGGCACGCCGCTCACGTTAGCGCTGCTCAAGGGCGACATCAACGCGCTATTCAAGTGAGTATTTATTTATTTATTTATTTATTTATGATAGGAAAACAAACAGCTTTAAATCGAAACTTAACATAACATGGCAATGCAAGTTAGCCTATAGTTTTCACAATTTAATATAAATACAGTTGATTTGTGAACTGCCTAATAAATAAGAAAACACTCAGTGTAATGTAATATTATTATAATATACTTACTTGTTGTAAATAATATATTTAATATATATATATATATATATTTATATAATACAAAGCTGTATCTATACCTACGTAAAATATTAGTTTATTTGTGGTTGCACCTAAACCTTCTTCATGTCACTCTTAAAAAATAGATTTGCTGCGAGTCTCTTAAATGTGTCTGAGCTTGTGTGAAACAGGTCAATATCAATTTCATGACTTAACGTATTAAAACTCCGAGCTGCACGTATTGTATACGTATTTTGCCTGTAGTTAGTACGCACAGCGGGAACGTGTAATTTGCTCTGGTGACGAGGGTTGGCAGACCTGGGAACTTGTAAATTGATATAGCTTAAGAGTTCAGGGCAGTCTATATTTCCGTTAGCTATTTTTATGAGGTAGTCTACATCTGCAATATTGCGTCTGACGTCAAGTGGTAGCAGATGGTGTCTCTTGCATCGTGCCTCGTATGTAGCATCAGTTACTCCAGTTTTGTATTCCAGGTATCGGAGAAAACGTTTTTGTATCCCTTCAATTCTTGTGATGTATATGGCATACCTGGGATTCCAAACTTGGGAACAATATTCAAGTGTACTTCGAATGAACGAGCAATAAAGAATTTTTATAGCTTTTATGTTTCTAAAATGCTTGCACGATCTAATTATGAACCCTAGGTTTCTAGAAGCCCTATTAACTATGCTTTCAATATGTTTGTCGTACAGAAGTTTAGAGTCCTGTACGACACCTAAATCTCTAATTGAGTCTGTTCGTGGTAGAAGATGATTTTTAATGGCGTACGGAAAAATTGTCACAGATGATTTACGCGAGAACGACATGACATAGCACTTAGAAACATTGAGGTCGAGTTTGTTTAAGTGGCAATAATCCTCAAACCGCCGAAGGTCCTCTTGTAAGGCGACACAATCTTGATTATTTTGGATTGGCTTTAAAATTTTCATGTCGTCTGCAAAAAGAAGGATCCTCGCAGACCTGAAGTAGCCAGCTATATCGTTCATAAACAAAATAAATAGGAGTGGACCTAAGAGTGAGCCCTGTGGTACACCCGAGGGAACCGTAAGCCACTGTGAGCTATAGTTGTTTATCACAACCGACTGGGTCCTGTTTTTGACGTATGACTGGAACCATCGATAAAGATCTCCATGAATACCTGAAGAGTAAAGCCTCTCTATAAGCCGTACATGGTCTATGCGATCAAAAGCTTTACTATAGTCCGTGAATATTATATCTACTTGACTACCTTCTTCCATTCCAGCTGTAACATGCTCGTGAGTTAGGACAAGATTCGAAGTTGTTGATCGTTGTTTTAGAAAACCGTGCTGCTCTAACGAGAACGAACTCTTTAACGCTGCATAAGTCTGCTCATAAACTATCCTTTCCAATACCTTAGCAAATAAACATAGTTTCGAGATACCTCTATAGTTATCAACAAAATTTACATCTCCTTTTTTGTGGATTGGTGTTATGTACGCAGATTTCCATAAAATCGGCATAATACCTTCATTAACGGAACGTTTGAATAAAATAGATAAGGGCAAAACCAATGCTTCGGCACAATTTGTTATAAATACAGGAGAAATGTTGTCTGGACCTGCCCCTTTTTTAAGATCTAATGATTTTAACACCTTGAGTAAACGAGTTAGATTAATCTCTATACCTGAAATAAGATGAGTCTGGGGAACCTCGATGAGATTGACGTTACCGGTTGAGGGAGGCGAAAAGTTTTTTCCAAAAAAGTCGGAAAATGCTTCACAAATGTCCTTCCCAGAGTCCAACGAGCGACCTTCGTAATTCATGAGGGAGGGAATATTATTAGAACCTTTATTATTATTTTTTACATATGACCAAAAACTGGATGGGTCAGCAATAATATTATTTTCGATATTAGCCATATACTCGGTGAAGCAAATATTTTCAACAATTTTCGCTCTTTTCCTAAGTACCGAGAAAGAGTTGTAATCGGACAAATTATTGTATTTTTTATATTTGCGATGATATTTATCTTTTTCTTTTAATATTTTCAGTAGTGCATCCGAATACCATGGTGGTTTTGTGTGTTTTGTTTCTTTTTTAACGGGAACGAAATCTTTTATAATTTTATAAAGTGAATTATAAAAGAATGTAACAGCTTCTTCGAGGCTAAATTTATATAAATGCAGAATCCATGGTATTTCATTTAAATGGTTTATTATATGTTCATAGTTTGCTCTATGGTATATGTATCTAGTCCTAACCTTATATGGAAGAAAAATCATATTATCAATGTGAAAGCCTACCTCCAATGCTCTGTGATGAGGATCTTCAGGAACAAGGGGATCGTCACACGGCGACACAATGCACGACGCATTTGAGAATATCAAGTCGAGAATGCGATTATTAATATTTTTAACCGCGTTGAATTGATTAAAGCTGCATTGGCCTATTGTATCAAAAAAATGTGTCTGAGAGTTTCCAATTAAACTAGATGGTTCATGATTTGTTTCCTGCCACGATACATTGGGAAGGTTAAAATCACCAATAATAAGGAAAATTTGATCTGGGTTCGAGGAATATATATCGAATAATTTGTCTGAGAAGTTCATAAGTTGTGTGGAAAACGCGTTGCCTGATTTCTCAGTACAAAGATAAATTATGCATAAATTTAAATGATATACTTTGTTGTGATCAGCCTTGAGCTTTAAGGATACCCACAAATCCTCTGCTGAAGATCTCCAGTCAATCTGTTCGGAAACTGAAAACTCCCGACGCACTGCAACAAGAACCCCACCGCCTCGAGTCTGTCCGGTTAAGTCGTAACGTCTGTCACGTCTAAAGATCGAATATCGGTCATCGAAGAGCTCGCTGTTCCTAACACCCTCCAAGAGCCACGATTCCGTGATTGCAATTACGTCATAGCCGCCTAGTAAAACATTTCTTTTAAATACGCCTACCTTACTACGCAAACCTCTTGCGTTTTGATAATACACGTTAAGATTCACTGTAGTAACTAAAACAATATATTTTTGTGTATTCAACAGTACAGAGTTCAAAGTTGACGTTGGCAGGAATAATTATCATTGAAACAAATTTCACCGACGTTGAGCCATCTGATACGAATGCGTAGATAATTAATTGCAGATCAAGCAGGCTCGACTCGCGGCCGTCGCCGCGCTGCCGCTGCCGCCGCCGCCGCCGTCCGGGCAACAAGGCATTCTCATTTAGTGTAGCTACGTTCACAGCGGTGACGTATTTTACATGGTCAGTGGTGACGTACAGCTTAGCTAGGTCACGGGTGTAACAACTATGAGTAGTAATAGGTATTGGAGTTGCAATAATGAGGACTGATTCATGACCACTGCGCTGAGATAAAAGACAGTTACTACCCGCTTCTGTAATCGCTTTTAGTTCTGTAGTTCTATGCAATGAATAATTTGAGCTATTTTTATACAGGCTTTGGTAATGAGTTAAGAGAATTATAGGTATTGTTGATTTTGTAGTGCGATATGATACGAGATGTAGAAGATGTGTATATATAATGTGTAAATAGGAATGGAATATATATATAATGATAGGATATTTTAAATAAATACATGTTGTGTATGGGTTGTATTGATATTTGTTAATGACGTGTAAATAAGATAGTTGTACATATACTTTAATAATATGTTTTAAATGAGTGGATGCTGTGTATGTGTTATAGTAATAATATTTATTGATCGCTTGTGTAGGGATTACCCAATATATGAATATTGATACAACATAAATAATATACGTAATAAGGTGTATACAATAGTTATTTGTATTATTAATTTTCTTACTAGAATAAATACAGTGTCTATTTACTTGATTTTCAACAGATCTTCTTCTGCTTTGATGGTAAAAACAGCTGACGTTGGAGATTTTCGTGCTAAGATCTTGCAATGATGTACCCATACGAACTGAAAATCCATTTCACGTTGACGTTGTTTGGCTTTCGAAAGTAGGTTCTTGAAGTGTACAGTCAGGTGGTCGTTTATGTAGATTCTCGTTTTGTCACCTAGTCCAATCGTGCTTTGCGTTAAATCTTTATGCTGACGTGATGCGGCTATGAAATCTTCTTTCAGGTAACGATTAGTGAACGATAATATGATTGGTTTTATGGCATCTTTTTGTCTAGTTTGCACTCTTGTGATTATGTTGATGTCCTGTTTTGTAACGGGACATTTTATAACATCACCTATTTTCGCTGCCAGATCAAACAAGTTTTCATTCTTGTGGAAGGGCACATTTTTAATTTCCACATTGTTAGACCTGTTCCTTTGTTCACTCTCTTGTAATTCACTTTGCATATTTTTTAGCGCAGCTTGTAGGGTAGGTATAACAGACGATACCTCTTGTATTGATCTTACATTATCTTCCAATCTTTCGATCCGTGCAGTAAATGAGCTGATCGTGTCGTGAGCCATCTCTAGTGACGTTTTCACATCACCAATCTCTTCTTTGATCGCCTTCAAGTCTTGAACAAGGACATCCAGATTGCCGAGCTTACTTAATATGTTGAGGAGCTGAGAC
This sequence comes from Ypsolopha scabrella, assembly GCA_910592155.1. Classification (NCBI taxonomy): domain Eukaryota; kingdom Metazoa; phylum Arthropoda; class Insecta; order Lepidoptera; family Ypsolophidae; genus Ypsolopha; species Ypsolopha scabrella. The sequence goes on from OU342978.1 coordinate 4,674,812, forward strand.
TGCATAACGTCCAGTTTCTTGTTGGAGTCTGGGTCACTGTGCGATACTTCTGCAGCAGATGCATCCCGGTGAGCTGGAGATGGAGATGCAGCGAGATTTTTGCAGTAGGGGCAGCGCCAGAACGGTTTGTTTTTGCCTAATTTGCGATAGTTTGTTTCCGATATTCCAGCGCAGGCAAAATCGTACATTTGATGACACTGGCTACATAAGGCTCCCTCCGTCATATTTGACTTGCATTTCCCGCACTCGAGCATTTTTATTCGTATAAAAACAGATTAACCTGTGACAGTTCGCAAATATCGCAACTGTGTATGTGACGACGTTGTACAGATACGTGCACGCTTGTCGCTCGACCGCGCGAAAAATATGTATCGTTGCTATCTTGTACTACTCGCCACATCTCGTGATGCGCATGTTCAAGCACGCGCAGCCCGCGCTACTGTACCTGGTGCCGGCTTGTATCGGCACGCCGCTCACGTTAGCGCTGCTCAAGGGCGACATCAACGCGCTATTCAAGTGAGTATCGTTGCTATCTTGTACTACTCGCCACATCTCGTGATGCGCATGTTCAAGCACGCGCAGCCCGCGCTACTGTACATGGTGCCGGCTTGTATCGGCACGCCGCTCACGTTAGCGCTGCTCAAGGGCGACATCAACGCGCTATTCAAGTGAGTATCGTTGCTATCTTGTACTACTCGCCACATCTCGTGATGCGCATGTTCAAGCACGCGCAGCCCGCGCTACTTTACATGGTGCCGGCTTGTATCGGCACGCCGCTCACGTTAGCGCTGCTCAAGGGCGACATCAACGCGCTATTCAAGTGAGTATCGTTGCTATCTTGTACTACTCGCCACATCTCGTGATGCGCATGTTCAAGCACGCGCAGCCCGCGCTACTTTACATGGTGCCGGCTTGTATCGGCACGCCGCTCACGTTAGCGCTGCTCAAGGGCGACATCAACGCGCTATTCAAGTGAGTATCGTTGCTATCTTGTACTACTCTCCACATCTCGTGATGCGCATGTTCAAGCACGCGCAGCCCGCGCTACTTTACATGGTGCCGGCTTGTATCGGCACGCCGCTCACGTTAGCGCTGCTCAAGGGCGACATCAACGCGCTATTCAAGTGAGTATCGTTGCTATCTTGTACTACTCGCCACATCTCGTGATGCGCATGTTCAAGCACGCGCAGCCCGCGCTACTTTACATGGTGCCGGCTTGTATCGGCACGCCGCTCACGTTAGCGCTGCTCAAGGGCGACATCAACGCGCTATTCAAGTGAGTATCGTTGCTATCTTGTACTACTTTTTTTTCGCCAGGTGGCGCTCAGAGCAGCAACATTCTTAAGAGCTTGATCATATATTTTAATCAAAATTTTTACAGTCAAAGCCTAAACTTACTAACTGTTGAGTGACCAGTGCCTCAAGGTAGTGCCATCTAATTTCACCAAGTGTTTGCAGAGCATAAAACACAGTAATAGTGCCTATTTTAGTGAAATTACTTACGTGCATACTTTGTGTTCTAAGTGTAAACCAACTTGCGATTTTACGCTTGACACTGTGAGGACTATCAGTGGTTACGTGAGTAATAATAGAAAATAACTTTAACAAGTAACAGCACACTAAATAAACCTGCAAATCATCTTGATTTTATCTTTGTGTTCATTATTTTCTCAAGTGGGTAGTTCATAACAAGACGCCTAATCAAATCACTCACTGTTAAGAAGCCCTCGCATTAGAAACTACTAGCACCACCTTTACAAATTGTGGTCAAACAAATAAATTCATCGCTTGCAATAGACCCTCCTCGTAAGCGCAGACGCACACCAGACCTTTAAAGTACGAAAGAGTTCAAGACTTGACCAAAAGAGGGCACGTCAGGTACGGATCAGACTTTTTCACAAAAAAAATAAAAAAATAAATAAAAATGAATTGCTTCGAATGTAAAACGTCTGCCAAGGCAGACGAAGTAATGAAATGTACTGGGTGCTCAAGTACATTCCACTATCATTGTGTTGGGCTTCTGGAAGCGGACTTTAAGAAAATACTTCCAATGAATAAGGGAAAATGGAAATGTTCTGCATGTAAACAAAGAAAACCTCAAGAAAAAACGAACAGCCCCCTCGTTTTTAACAAAGGAAATGAACCTATGTCGTCGATTGTTAATTTGGACGCAAACAGCATTATTGGTCTCATGAATAAAAATTTCGAAACCCTGAAGACCATGATTGAGAACCTCCGTACGGACATCAACAATAAATGGACCAAGTTAACGGAAACTGTTGCATCATGGGAATCTAAATTCACGGTGATGGAAACCAAAGTCGCTACCTTAGAAAGCAACAACGATAAAATTTTGTGTGAAAACAGCTCACTCCGCAATGATCTCCAAGTGTTGCAAAATCATGTTGACGATTTAGAGCAGAGATCCCGAAACTGTAATATAGAGATTCAGAATGTCCCAGAACTTAGAGGAGAAAACCTTATACACATAGTAGAAACCATAGGGACAGTTATAGGCCTACCGATTACCCCGACTCAGATCAAAGACGTACATAGGGTCGCTCATAACACAAAATCTGATCGTTCCAAGAACATTATTCTGCAACTTACCACACGTCACATCCGCAATGACATCCTCGCAGCAGCAAGGGCGCGCCGTGGACTCACTGTAACCCAACTACAAAAAGCGGCAGCAGGTGGCACCAGGATCGGAAATAGTAGCAAAGCCGAAAACCAAGGGGACGACCAGAGAATATATATGAACGAGCACCTCACACTGAGAAACAAAATTTTATATGCAGAGGCTCGAAAAGTCAAAAAGGAAAAAAATTATAAATTTACTTGGATCAAAAATTCTACTATTCTGATGCGGAAGAGGGATGATTCCAAGGTTATAACGATCCGTAACACGAATGATCTCCTAAAACTGTGACGGGATTTGACCATAATTTTGCTTAAGATTCTGCTATGTAAGCTTAAAATTACAATATTTATACTTATTGTGTTATTTAAACAAGAGTCTGTCTTCCTCATTACACAAGATATTTATGTCTTTATTCGTACAAAAAAATATAATATGTCTTATGCAAATAAAAAAATATTATCTTATATAAAATATTACGCATATGAAATATTATATTATTTAATATATAAATATATATTTGATACAATTTACCCTAATAACCTATTTTTCGTCTCTAAAAGCCCGTTGGATCACAAACACACCCTAAATAAACAAACTATAACCATAGACTATTTCGTCTATGCTATAACTAATAAACTTAAAACGAAATATCATCAACCAAATAAAATTCAACAGCCTTAATAATTTAAATATTTATTATCAAAATTGTGGTGGTTTGCGTTCCAAACTGGCTGACCTTCGGCTTGGAATATTAAATTCAGATTATGATATTATTATAATTACTGAAACCTGGCTGAAACCGGGGATATATGACTCTGAGTTGGCTGATGATAGGTACAGAATTTTTCGTAGAGACAGAGATTTATCAAAAACAATAAAATTAGATGGAGGCGGTATCTTTATAGCTATAAAGAAAACAATTCCTGTAACCAGACGATTTGACTTGGAGGACCCGGTTTACGAAGACATTATTATTACCCTATCGACAAACCAAAGCTCTATCCTACTTTTATCAGTTAATTATATACCACCAAAATCAAAATCAAATATCTACGAAACACTTCTAGGTAAAATGCAGAGAATATACTCAACTCATCCCGAATTTACCTACTGTATTGCTGGTGATTTTAACATTCCAGACCTCGAATGGAGTCCAAACCATTATGATAGAGCACTGACGCCTTCACAACCTACTAATTCAATCCATAGAATACTTATAAACACTTTAACTTTAATGAAACTTTCCCAGTACAACTGCTGTCTCAACAATAATAAACGTATTCTCGACCTACTACTCTGTAGTATATCATGTTCATGTGCTCGGTCCAATATTGACATCTCTCGGTCCGGAATCCACCACCCATCTTTTGAATTTACAATAGAGAGATCTGCGCAAAAATCTATCCCCCCTAAGCACAATCCTAAATACAACTTCAATAAAGCTGATTATTCATTAATCCGTGACAAACTTCAGACCTTCGATTGGGAAGATGAGCTCAAGAATACCGGCGCAACAACTTCGGTGGATAAATTTTATGAAATTATTTATAATATAATAGACCAAACTGTACCACTAAAAAGAAATAAACAGACAAAATACCCAGTTTGGTTCTCTCCAGCACTTAAAAGTTCATTAAACCGAAAGTTGAAATTATGGCACCGGTGGAAAACTTATAAAGCCCTTTCTGATTACGCTGAGTATTCTCTCCTTCGTACACGTTGCAAATATCTTTTGTCACAATGCTTTCGAACGTATATTGCAAATACTGAATCAGCTATACCAAAAAATATAAAACACTTCTGGCAGTACGTGTCATCTTTAAAGAAAAGCGATTCCGGATATCCCATTACCATGACGCTTGGAGAATTCTCGTCTAGTGATCCATCTACAATAGCAGAGATGTTTAGTGACTTTTTTTCTTCCATCTTCGAACCAACAGACTCTTTAAATTACAAAGACTTAGATAGCCTCCATACCAACCCTGTGGCCGACCAAACAGTGACAATAAATCTCACACAAAGAAAAATAGAGCAAGGACTAAAAAATCTAGACAGTACTAAAGGCCCAGGGCCTGATAAAATAAGCGCCTTATTTTTAAAAAATCTCCACGTTGAATTAGCTTACCCACTTTTTATAATATTTAACAAATGCCTAATTGAAGGTACGTTCCCAGATAGATGGAAAATGGCTAACGTCACTCCTATACATAAATCTGGTTCTAAGGCGACAATACCTAATTACAGACCTATATCCAATATATCAACTCTGCCTAAACTATTTGAATCTTTGGTCCATGATGCACTTTACCCCATCTTACAGTCACAAATAAGTCAGCAGCAACATGGTTTCATGAAGAAAAGATCAATAGTCACCAATCTCTTACTTTATTCTAACTATTTGTTTGAGGCCTTAGAAGCTGGAACCCAAGTGGATGCAATCTACACGGATTTTCGTAAAGCTTTTGATAAGGTGGATCACAGATTGCTTATTGAGAGACTTTCTTATAACGGAATAAAGGGTAACCTACTGAAGTGGTTCGTTTCATACATTGAAAATAGGTTTCAAGTAATCACAATAAATGGATACTGTTCAGAGAAAAGGCTTGTCTCTTCTGGTGTTGTCCAGGGCTCTATCTTGGGACCGCTGCAGTATCTACTATTTATTAATGAAATTGAGCAGTGTTTTCACTACTCTAACATACTAATGTTTGCTGACGACTTAAAGATCTTTAAGACTGTCAAAAACCAACACGATTGCATCCTTATACAAGATGATTTGAACAGGTTTAAAGATTTCTGTTTACGTTATAAGCTGCAACTTGCCTTTGATAAATGTCAACAAATATCGTTTACCAAAAACCGTAATAAGGTCGATTATGTGTACAAGATAGGAGGCGTAAAGGTAGCTAAAGTAACCAGCGTTCGTGACCTCGGGGTAACTTTCGACGAAAAGCTAATATTTGATCAACACGTAGATAAGATCTGTAAAAAAGCCTATCAACTTCTTGGATTTGTATTAAGAATAACGAAACATTTTAAACACGCATCGACGTACATAACGTTATATCAGTCACTTATACGTTCACAACTCGACTTTGCCTCAGTAGTATGGAACCCATTTTACACAGTGTATTCTAATAAACTAGAAATCATTCAGAAACGATTTGTGAAAGCACTTCACTTTAGACTGACGCGATCTCGAGGTCACTATTCTGACCTCCTTCAACTCTATAAGTTGCAACGCCTAAGTGATAGACGAACCTTACTGGACGCGATGACTCTCTATAATATCTGTAATAACCTTTACGACTGTCCTTCTCTTCTGAAACAGATAAAGTTTAGAGCACCTGGGCGGTCTTCACGATCTCGGGCTCTATTCTCATTGGCTATGACGCGGAAAAACGCCGGTCTTCGAGCCCCTCTTAGAAGAATCTGTGAGTCATACAACAAAACATTCCTGTCAGCTGACCTATTCAATTTAAAAAGGTTTACTTTTAAAAGAAAAATAAGAAAAATCCTTGACGACTCAGAAAAAAAATCAAGTAATATAATCTAATTAATTAAAATATATCAAACATTGGGTACGTATAGTATTAATATGAATATGTTTATGAATGTAATATTTTAAGTACAGTAGGTATATATTGTATACGTGTGTATGTATATTTTCCGACATATCTATTTATGTATTTACTATTTCGGAAGACAGAATTTGTAATGAAGTGTAGTTGTAGATTTAGTTAAGTTAGGTTTATGTTTATATTCTTTCATCAGTAATGTTCACCAAAAGTTAATTACAAGTCTATCTCTTTGTGAAAATGTTAAAGGGAGTAGATTTATGTACATGTCAACATTTCTATAATACTATTGCTTTCTGTAGTTTGCTCCTGTTGTTTTTCCATAAATAAATAAAATAAAATAAAATAAAATACTCGCCACATCTCGTGATGCGCATGTTCAAGCACGCGCAGCCCGCGCTACTTTACATGGTGCCGGCTTGTATCGGCACGCCGCTCACGTTAGCGCTGCTCAAGGGCGACATCAACGCGCTATTCAAGTGAGTATCGTTGCTATCTTGTACTACTTGCCACATCTCGTGATGCACATGTTCAAGCACGCGCAGCCCGCGCTACTGTACCTGGTGCCGGCTTGTATCGGCACGCCGCTCACGTTAGCGCTGCTCAAGGGCGACATCAACGCGCTATTCAAGTGAGTATCGTTGCTATCTTGTACTACTCGCCACATCTCGTGATGCGCATGTTCAAGCACGCGCAGCCCGCGCTACTGTACCTGGTGCCGGCTTGTATCGGCACGCCGCTCACGTTAGCGCTGCTCAAGGGCGACATCAACGCGCTATTCAAGTGAGTATCGTTGCTATCTTGTACTACTTGCCACATCTCGTGATGCACATGTTCAAGCACGCGCAGCCCGCGCTACTGTACCTGGTGCCGGCTTGTATCGGCACGCCGCTCACGTTAGCGCTGCTCAAGGGCGACATCAACGCGCTATTCAAGTGAGTATCGTTGCTATCTTGTACTACTTGCCACATCTCGTGATGCACATGTTCAAGCACGCGCAGCCCGCGCTACTGTACCTGGTGCCGGCTTGTATCGGCACGCCGCTCACGTTAGCGCTGCTCAAGGGCGACATCAACGCGCTATTCAAGTGAGTATCGTTGCTATCTTGTACTACTCGCCACATCTCGTGATGCGCATGTTCAAGCACGCGCAGCCCGCGCTACTGTACCTGGTGCCGGCTTGTATCGGCACGCCGCTCACGTTAGCGCTGCTCAAGGGCGACATCAACGCGCTATTCAAGTGAGTATCGTTGCTATCTTGTACTACTCGCCACATCTCGTGATGCGCATGTTCAAGCACGCGCAGCCCGCGCTACTGTACCTGGTGCCGGCTTGTATCGGCACGCCGCTCACGTTAGCGCTGCTCAAGGGCGACATCAACGCGCTATTCAAGTGAGTATCGTTGCTATCTTGTACTACTCGCCACATCTCGTGATGCGCATGTTCAAGCACGCGCAGCCCGCGCTACTGTACCTGGTGCCGGCTTGTATCGGCACGCCGCTCACGTTAGCGCTGCTCAAGGGCGACATCAACGCGCTATTCAAGTGAGTATCGTTGCTATCTTGTACTACTTGCCACATCTCGTGATGCACATGTTCAAGCACGCGCAGCCCGCGCTACTGTACCTGGTGCCGGCTTGTATCGGCACGCCGCTCACGTTAGCGCTGCTCAAGGGCGACATCAACGCGCTATTCAAGTGAGTATCGTTGCTATCTTGTACTACTCGCCACATCTCGTGATGCGCATGTTCAAGCACGCGCAGCCCGCGCTACTGTACCTGGTGCCGGCTTGTATCGGCACGCCGCTCACGTTAGCGCTGCTCAAGGGCGACATCAACGCGCTATTCAAGTGAGTATCGTTGCTATCTTGTACTACTCGCCACATCTCGTGATGCGCATGTTCAAGCACGCGCAGCCCGCGCTACTGTACCTGGTGCCGGCTTGTATCGGCACGCCGCTCACGTTAGCGCTGCTCAAGGGCGACATCAACGCGCTATTCAAGTGAGTATCGTTGCTATCTTGTACTACTCGCCACATCTCGTGATGCGCATGTTCAAGCACGCGCAGCCCGCGCTACTGTACCTGGTGCCGGCTTGTATCGGCACGCCGCTCACGTTAGCGCTGCTCAAGGGCGACATCAACGCGCTATTCAAGTGAGTATCGTTGCTATCTTGTACTACTCGCCACATCTCGTGATGCGCATGTTCAAGCACGCGCAGCCCGCGCTACTGTACCTGGTGCCGGCTTGTATCGGCACGCCGCTCACGTTGGCGCTGCTCAAGGGCGACATCAACGCGCTATTCAAGTGAGTATCGTTGCTATCTTGTACTACTCGCCACATCTCGTGATGCGCATGTTCAAGCACGCGCAGCCCGCGCTACTGTACCTGGTGCCGGCTTGTATCGGCACGCCGCTCACGTTGGCGCTGCTCAAGGGCGACATCAACGCGCTATTCAAGTGAGTATCGTTGCTATCTTGTACTACTCGCCACATCTCGTGATGCGCATGTTCAAGCACGCGCAGCCCGCGCTACTGTACCTGGTGCCGGCTTGTATCGGCACGCCGCTCACGTTAGCGCTGCTCAAGGGCGACATCAACGCGCTATTCAAGTGAGTATCGTTGCTATCTTGTACTACTCGCCACATCTCGTGATGCGCATGTTCAAGCACGCGCTAGGTATGCTTATTGATCTCATGAGGACAAGAAATTAGAAAGATATCATATTGGGAAAACGGCCCATCACGACAAGTCCCGGACAAGTTAGTTTAAACATTTTTCTTCTCGTCCTCAGCTACGAAGACCAGCCCGCCCTCGAGGAGCCAGCGGCGCCTGAAGGTAGCAAGTCTAAGAAGACAGAGTAGAGGTTCCTACACGATCACCCCACCACGACTCTTAGACGCATGGCTGATTCTTATCGCCTAACGATGCAGACTAATTTCGATGAGCTTGCCGTCTAAAAGCCGTGGTGTTCATTCTAAACACTGGTTCAAGACAAAGCGAGGCGGAGTGAACTTTGTCAAAAGAGAGGCCGTTACAAAAATATATGATCCATCAAACAAATCGACGCTGAATCGCTTTTCGCTCTTATTACACTTAGAATATGGGTGAAAATTGGTGCTTCGGATTCCGATAGTACTTGTGTTCAAAGATAAAATGCGAGTTGTAGTACAATTCTTTTGTATGGGATTAGTCACATCGCAGGCGAGTAGCTAGTGGCTATAAAATATTTACTAGTCTGTGATAAGTGAAGATTACAAGTTTTAAGGAAAATGTTGAAACACTAGTTTTTGAATACACGTCCCAGAGCGAAATGATAAAATATAATGATAAAAGAGATGGAACTATTGAGTAAACGAGATACAATACATGTATTAACCTCTCGATTTCCGGACTGTGAATTGTGCTGTAATATCGACTTATTGTTTGTGGTAGATGTGATCTTTCCCATCGTGAACTTTTTAGATTCTGATATTTCTGTTATTGTTGTTTGGTTGGCTAGCATAGCACCGTTCACTAGCTACTCGCCCGTGGTGTTGGCCCTAATGCGCTCATTTCACCTCGCCCCTGTATTGGATCGACCCTAAGCACAAATTAGAACCTTGCACACTTACATATTAAGTACATTTTCATTTGAATATGTTTTTATTTGACATGACATTGGGAGGGACCATGGCTGGATATGATCCAAGGAATCGCAAATACATAAGTGTGCAATTCGGTCAGTGAAAGAATACTATGATTTGCTCCAATCACTGCGGGACGTACCTTAAATAAGCCAATCACGTTATATCTTTTTTGAATATTTTTGATCTTCCACTGACCAAGTTATACGGATTGTGCCTAATTTCCAAAACGCATTTTGTATTTTTTTGTTATAACGTTTTTTTGTTTAGAAACTTTTTTAGAGTTGGATTTATGTTGTGTTGTGAATAAGATTTTCTTTTTATAAAATTTTTGAAAAAGCTCTTCCTAATTTATGCTTCCAATTGGGAATGGAAAATTAATGTTGAAAATTAAATGTTTTATAGCGACAGACAAAACAAAAACATTTATGAAAGTATGTAAAAATTAATACATTTTTCAGTTTAGGTAAATTAATGAAAAAGAAATCAGTTTAGAATGTCTATATTTATCGAGTTGCGGAGCGGTTGTTTTAGAGCATAATTTATATTTTTTTGTAAAAGAAATCTGAAATATTTTTATGTATAAGTATTTCTATTAATTGTTTCTTCATAGACGAACGGATGTGATATAAGATTTTTTTATGTTTATTTTTCTAACGCATACGACGTTTTGTGATCATCTCAGGGTTTCGAGTCTTTATCAGAGCCACTATCAGAAATTGTGTTTTATGACCTAGGTACTAACTTTCAGTACTATTCTTTTCTATGTATCAATGTTTTCAAGTTTCACTTATTTATGTACATTATTTTTCGTGTATTCTTTTTCTCTTTTTGGGTTTCTGTACTTTAAACAAATCCCTAGGCTAGATTCAGTAATGATTAGGACAGCTACATATTGGATTACTTTGAGATGACAATGTGTGTGTGGGTGATCAACAGCTCATGTATGTGAATTTACATGACAACAGCGCCGTTGGCACTCGTGCCAAGAATATTTGTAATATGTAATTATAATAACGGTAAATTTAATAAAGACATCAACTTGTTTTGAGCATTTTTGTTTTCCTTTAAAAAAAAACTGCGATAAATTTGTCAAAATATTTGTTTGAATTTGTCTGTTTCTCTCAGTCAGCGTATACATTTTGGTCCATTATTTTGCCAATTTGAACAATCTTTTGGCGAACGTAACGCCCTTAAGATCGTTGTCATCTGAGGTCTTGGGTTGGGTCATACCTACTCAACATAATAAAATAAACGTTAGTAATAATAGGGATGTGTGAACTACCTATGAAATATCGTTTCGTAAACCCAATGAGTGTGAGCGAGACAGATTGATAAAGTTTTCTGACGCAACGACTCAGATAATAGTCCGCTCGTGCGTTGAAGATGGCAGTCTCACTGATTTGGTTGATTGATACGGAAGCCTAAGGGTAGTCAGTCGGTATCAATGAACCAAATCAGTAATACTGCCTTCTCGGTCTCGCTCACACTCATTGGGTTTACGAAACGATATTTCGTTTAGTATATACTACCGTCAGATTGGCAATGCAAAAGACAAAGAGCATAAATACGCGTATGTTAGAGCGAGATAATTAATTATGGTTACATGTGCAGCGCCTGGATGTCACCCATCTTGGAAAAAAAAACTCACAAAATTGTACATTTCTCATGGACATATGTACTGGAAGTTGATAGTTGAGATTGTCGGCACTTGGTAGAATTTATCAAACATTGCTGTGATGAAAAAAAACTTATACTTTTCCACAGATAAATTATCATTAACAATATATCATACCATCATAAATCATTATCTGTGGAAAAGTACAAGTGTATTTTCATCACAACGACATATGTGCTACTAGCTTTTGCTCGCGGCTCCGCCCGCGTGTTATTCGGTTTAACGACATGCTTTTTTCCGGGATGAAAACTAGCTTATGTGTTAAGTTAGGGTATAAACTATACTATATCCATTCTAAATATTCTATAGTATTGTGTGATTGAAATATTTTGTTGTCTAAATGAAATATTTTAGAACTAATACAGAAGTTTTGTTCTCTAATATGTGTCAAAATTTATCGAATTTAATCACATATTGCTTTGAATACCTACGGATTCAATTTGGAATGATAGTAAATATTGTCAATTTCAGCTGGTCATTACCTTCACTTCGCATGGCATTATACATTTCATATTATCATCATACTGGTGGTCCTTTACTACACAATTCCCTAAAGGACAATATTTACATACATTTACATGTTCGGCAGAAGTCCACAAAAAGCGATCTGCCCCGATCAAACTTTTTGGTCTCGCCTTTGTTACTACATAACCGATCTATTACTAATACTATATCTATGAGTTGACACATCCCTATTGTTACTAACGTTTATTTTAGCCTGATGACTATAATCAAGTTGACATCTTTGTTTCATACAGTATATTTGGTAACCAATGGGTTTAATGGGTTTCACTTGATAGAAAGGCTACAATAAAACAATATCTCGTGTTCAATAAATATATTGGCATAAGTCTTTATAATTTTACACCCAAAACAAACAGCACAGAAACAAAAATGCATAATAACAAAATGTCAGAAATCAATGGTCAATGAAAATCAATACTTTATTTCTTTCAATAAGGTACATAATGGTATCGATTCGGTGTAACAATTTATTTGACATGACTAATCTTTATTTAAGCATTCTGTCTTTTCCTTTCTGTATTAAAAAGACGAGGACAGGACGCTTAAAATAAAGGTTAGTCCTGTCAAATAAGTCTTGTTACAACGAATCAACATAATATTAGATGTTAAACTAGTTGAATCTAAAACGAATACAATTTATTAATTTCTGAGCTTTCTTATATTTTATAAATTGAATGAATGAATAAATCAATGATAGACACTTTATTGTACACACACGAAAGTAACGAAGACACATTATTGTACAAAGGCTGGCTTAGCACCAAAAGCAATTTCTCCCAGCCAACTTTAGGGTGGTAAAGAAATTCTATAAATTAAAACACATGCGAACGTGAACTAAATGGCATTAAATGCTTTAAGAGGTCTGTAGTCGGCGGCTTGAAGTCAGCCGCGCACGGGGTCGCTATGCTTGCTATTTCATTCTACATTCAACTTCGGAATATAGAGCACTGACTGCCTGTCATTGCTTGGCCCGAAAGTTCATCTCCCGAGCTCGTTCGGAAGTAACCGAACACGGTGTGAGAGGCAAGCTAACGCGAGACAACATTCATGTTTTGAAAAAACTCGAGAATGGTTTTGGTGGTTCCTATGATTTCAGGAGAAATATCCCAAAAAACGAAATGAAACAAAAATATTTTTGAATAGTATAAAAATATACTATGCTGTGAAACTAAAATCATTTGATTTGTTTTATCGCTTCTAGGACATTACGGTACATAAACATTCATCAAAATATGTCTAAAATCCAGGACTTTTATACGCTTGTAACTTTTGTATGTATTTGATTTTGATAAATGTTTTGGTTTCACGTCATGGATATTGTATGGGATAAGTTGAAAAAGAAAAAATAATAAGCAAGTACCTATAAATAAGGATATTATAAGCGAACTGCGCTAGTATGGGTGTTCGGGCGAATAGAGTCGTCTTAAGAAGTTTAAGGATTACATTAAACATAATTATCTCACTGCTTTCACAATAGGAGACTTGTTGTAATTTGGAGTCATACCTAATGCACTTTTACTTAAGAGTGAGCATTTCTATGTAAGATGTGATTATATAGGATGAATTTAAATCAACCGACCAAATTCATACTGGAGGCTCGGTTAGTGAGCAAGAACTAGGTTTAGTAATCCTTTTGGCCAATTTCGAAAAATAATTTTTTTGCTCTCTTACTGGTTGGACTAGTTTAAGTACAGGCACTATGGGGCAAACATTTTTTTTTTCTAATTTCACCTGGAGGGTCATTATTAAGCCTTGTTCATGATGGCTAACCGAGTCTCCAGTATGAATTTGGTCGGTTGATTTAATTTCATCTAGTATAAGGTGACTTTCATTTATACAGCCAAATTCATACTGGAGACTCGGTAAGGGGTCATGATGTATCTAGATGATAAGATCCCTTGTTACTATATTGCTTGAAGAGTGTTCAGAGTTATTTTATTTTATTTTATTATTTAAGAAAAACTTACAGCTAAAGTATACATATAAAACATACAAACTTACTGACAGATAACCCAATTACAAGTTTTCACAGATAGGTTCGAATTTAGAATCAAAAGGTACAAACACATGAAAAGAAGTTACGAGTAATTATGTATGATCAAAGTTTTGCAGCAATGAAGAGTGGTAAAGAAAGAGTAAGTTAGAACAAAGCTACGTGTGGCACACAACAAACAATCTAATAACGTAAATCACAATCGAATAAAGCAGAATCTAAAAATCTATTTTATAGAATCACAAAATTTTATAGTTATAAATTTGCAAATGGTTAAGAATATTTTGTTAGTAGTGATATTGGTTTTGTTTTGTCAGTCCTGCTACGATCTTCAGTGTCGAAACTGCTCAAATACCGGGTAAAAATCCAAGGCAAGAATCCTTTAAGGGTGTGTTAGTATGATCGGTAAAGATATTATTTTAAATACTGGGATCTCTAAATAAAGTACCAGTACCTCATAATAAGACGATTTTCTTTACTCAAAATACGCTAATCGCGTGGACACCGTCACTGGTCGCTGGCCACTCGGATGAGGGGTGCGGGGTGCAATTAGGTGTGTGGGGAGGCCGGTGAGCTGCGTAGCCATAGCTTAGAAAAATGATGGAATTTTTGGTGAAAATTCAAGGTATATATTTTTTTCTCGTAATGACATCAGAATCGTGTATACTTTCATACCCTAAAGGGATTCTTGACTTTGCATTTACACCCTGTATAATGAGAATACCGGAATCTCACTTACATTTCATCTTACCTGCCGAGTGCTATTAAAATGAAAGTAACCTTTTATTAACACTGGTTTTATTACAATTTATGGTAAAGTTATCTGGAAGGAAGACTTCTGTTGATTACACCTAGGCCTGTGCACTCGATAATGTTGGTATCACCGTCGGGGGTGATATTGAACTGAACCTGTGAACAATGGCTCTTTTATACAACCTATAGTACATTATTTGACTGTAGGTATAACTCGACTCTGACCAGTTTAGTACGGGGAAAACTAGTTTCTCCTAAAATAGGGTTTAGCCTCTAAAATAATTATATATAGGGTGGCATTTATTTATACAACCAAATTCATACTGTAATAGGCTTGATAAGTGATGATCAGTATGACGGATCGATAACACTTTTTGCTAATTTCGCAAAATACAGTATTGATCTTCCATAGTAGTTGACTCGGGGCTGGGATTGCGTTTGTATAGGAAAATAATAATTTTCGAATTTCCCAAAAAGAGTCATCGCACGTCGATACCAACTTCTTACTATGTCTTCACTATGAATATATGGCTGAGTAAATTAATGCAACAATGAGAATAGATTTATATAAGACTTTCATTTATGCAGCCAAACTTATACTGGAGACTTGGTAAGTGATCAGTAACACGGATCGATAACACTTATTGCTAATTTCGCAAAATAAAATCTTGACGTCCCATAGTAAGGGATCATTCAACAATTACGTGATCACCGGAAGGGGGGGGGGGTCGGATGCTTGTATATACATCAGATTATTGTGGGGGGGGGAAAGAATCCATGATTACGTCATCTGCGCTTCGTTTCCGAAAATAAATTATATTTAAATATTTACGTCCAATTTTGAAGTTTATTACTGGTAACACTTACTATTAGATAGATGAAACGGGATTTCCCCTGCTATAGACAAACTGTGGAAAAGTGTGACCAGATTCAGTATTTTTATACTTTTTCGGAATATTTTACCGACTTTTCCAAGCATCAGTATTGTTATAGGTATATTGGAGGAAATAAGTATTTTGGGTACTTATAACTTTAAGTTACGTTAGTCACTAATAGTGAGAAAGAGTTGATTTTATTTCGTCGTTTCAATAAATACTAACGAAAGTATCTATTTTATTGATATAACTATAGTTCTAACCTTATGCATTTTGACAAAATGACACACCCTCTTCCCAAATTTAGGTCATTTAAGACCTATAGAAACATGACATACGTGTCAGTGCTAATAAACAGCAAAAATTTTAAGCACGGACGAAGATTACGTAATCAAGGCGAGGGGGGGGGGGTAAAAACCAAAGATTACGTTGTGATCACATAAGGGGGGGGGGGGGGGGGGTTAAAAAAACGGCCAAAAATGATCACGTAATTGTTGAACGATCCCTAATTGACTCGGGGCTGGGCTTGCGTTTGTAAGGAATACAAAAAGAATAATTTACGAATTTCACAAAAATCGTCGAACCTGGTTACTCAGCACTTACCGAGTCTTCAGTAAGAATTTGGCTGCATAAATAAAGCGCTACCTCACTAAAATCGGCACTTTTTGAAGTTATTTACCTGATTTTCAGAAGAAGCCACTAATTTGATAAATTTGTATATACTCGTAAATATGGGTACCCTTTTCTAGTTTTCTTGAATACAGAAACGCGATTGCGTAACTTTCGCTCGACAGAAATAATTATTGAAATGAGGTCTTCTTCTACACTTTTTTTCATAGTATGCGAAATAGGAGTGACATATAGATGTGAACGATATTTTTTTAGATAGATTTTAACAATATCTAAATTTCGAGAATTTAAAATGTTGATAACTATTTTAGTTAATTTTATATTAATTTAAAACCGACATTTTGCATTTTTTTCCGGAATCCGTCCCTCTCGCACTGCGGGGCGTTCCGCATGGAGTAACAGTGACCGTTGAAAAATTCACATATCACCTTAACGTCACCTTTTGATGTTACGGCTAATGTTAGGTTTAATGATGAATTCAAGGTTAGCCGGTTAATATTCAGATTATGATCAGGCTTATCATATTCAAATTCAAATTGTTTATTTGTAAATAGATACATAAAGTATACGTTTCACATGTCAAATCTAATCTCTATAAAAATAATATTTTATGTTGAAACAAATATGATACGGGAAATATATAAAAAAAACTATATTTAAGTTGGGCTACAAAAGTTAAATGCATAAAATAAAGACTTATTGGAATACGAATATTTTTATAACTACACAATGCAATTAATATATAAGTTGATAAATAAACTGAATAGACCCTAAATAAATATAATGCCTAGCCAAATATATACTAACATAAGTAAGAAATTAAAATATTGTATATACATACCTACATAATTCAATGAATAAATAAGTTAATAGATAAATAAACTATAAATAGATATAATGCCCAAATCAATCATTAGCCGTACCCCCAGTGGTGTCATGGGTCTAACACGATACACGAAGTACAAGTACACTGTTTGGAACAGAAAGAGGACACTTACTTTGGCGATGGTGGTGGCAATGTGCATAGCTGTCCTTGTGTGTAAAGTGATCTCGCCCACTCGTATCACCGACTTGCCTTCCGCCAACGCCATCAGAATTATTACTTGATCCTGCAATAAAGTGTAAAAGTAACTTGTGAATTTGGATTCTCAGATCGGAAGTGTAGTTTCAGTTAAAAACTTCCATGTAAAGGGAACCTATAAGGATTTTTTTTATTTCATTTAAATGTTTAGTCGGAGATCCGATTTGTAAACCAAAAACAAAATGAAAACTTTTTTTGGCTATATAAAATATATGAAAACGTGTGCCCACCGAACAAATTACGGACAGCCCTGAAGTTTTAAGTCTTATTTGTACACGATTTTGACGGCTATGACGTCTCAATAAGATATGCCAATAGGCAGCCTGCCATGCTAACGTCCGTAGTCCATACCATAGACCTGTCCATATTAAGGTTCCGTTTCGAATCGAGTGATGCGAATTTCACCCTAGACTAGAGCGATCAAAAATGGACCCGAGTTAAACCGAGGGTAACCGAACTGTTACCTGACAGTTACTCGGAAGTGTTTTGAAACGCTTCGGAGTAATGCGAAAATCACACTGGGCCACCTGATTGGTGGAACCAGATTTTTGTTTCTCTTTCTCCTATATAGATCTATCTCCTTCTAATAAACGAGTGAAATTTCGCACTATGATCGCACGTTTTGAAACGCTTCCTAAATGGTGTGTACCAGTTCCGATACAAACAAGTGTCAAACCCAACGATTGTTAAGACAAGAGAATAGATATAATTACTTACTACTACTACATGAGCACTGGGCTGTCCGCACACATTTAAAATATTCCTTGGCAGTGTCTTTGGTTTGATACTGTGTATCAAAAATGATACCATTTAAAAGCCCCCAACTTATTCTTTGTCAACTACGACCACCACGCCAGTTTCAACTCCGCCCAATCCAGTGGATTCGCCATTTAGTAAGAGAGCGAGCGATCTCGATAGAAGTGCCCTAACACTCAGCTCACAAACAAACATCGTCTCATATACCTGCGAGTGTGAGTCTAGCGTGGCTCGCCCGACGACAGCAGTGATCTCCGCGGCCGCGCCGTGTCCCACAGTCGCCGGAGCGACACCCCGCTCCCCGAGCCCCGCGCCGCCCACCACGCAGCCCGTGCTACTCTCACACACGATACTGGGAACACAACATTGCTTATTAAGGCGCATTGCCACGCCACCGTTTTAGTACAAAATTTGATAAGCCGTTCCTCTGTTGTTTTTCTTTATAGATCAAAGTATAATCATCATAATCATAATCATAATCATATTATTTATTTGTACATTAAAGCCACACCTGGCACACAAATCATTTTATAAAACACACAGTAAAATCGATTCATAAAAATAAAATAAAAAGTAAATAAATCACATATTAATAGGTAAACCGAAATTATTAAATGTCTACATTTTAACAAGTAAATAGAATATATGTATATAAAAAAAATTAAAGCAATGAAGATGTCAAGTACAGGTAATAATGAAAATAATTATTATAACAATCATAGTAACAAAACTATTAACAAATAGGAAATTAATATGTCAGAAATAGTTATAGGTAGGTACTTTAAAAAAAAAAAACAAAAAGATCAAAAAATTCAGTTAATCTGTCAGAAAATTTCATTGAAATTAAATAAAAATAGGAAATTATCAATCATTATAATATTCATTTATATTATAGAAAGGTTTTTCCAACAAATACGCTTTTAACTTTTTTTGGAATATTTTTAGGTTTGCACTGTCCTTAATATCATTACTAAGCTTATTGTAAATCCTAATCCCAGTGTAACTCAAACTTTTGTTAAACGTTGTATATTTTGCCATAGGGGCTTTAAGGTGATTGCTATTTCTAAGGTTACTCTGATTTTCACCTACAGTTCGGTAATTATGTCGATTTTGAAAAATATAACAACATACGAGGTATATATAAAGAGCGATTACTGTAAGTATCTTGTGTTTAACAAATAAAGGTTTGCAGTGATCACGATATGATGCTTTATCAATTAATCTGACTGCTTTCTTTTGAAGGATTAAAACACTTTTAATACTTGTACAGTTACCCCAAATTTCAAGCCCATATCTTAAAATACTTTCAAAATAAGAATAGTACACGATTTTTAGTGTGTCATAGTTTGCAATATTTCTGAGGTTTTTGAGACAGTAGCAACCACTTGCAAGCCGTTTTTTAATTGTGTCTACATGGTGAGCCCAACTTAAGAGAGGGTCTAGATTTATTCCTAAGAATTTTACATAAGAACATTTGGCTATTGGTAGATCGAGATCAAATTCTGGACTGTTTGCATGTCGCTTGAAGTTAATATAAAAGCTCTTTTCTAGATTCATTTTCAGCTTATTCGCGTTAAACCATTCGCAAATGTTAATCCAACATGCTTTTATCTTAGAGTTAAGCTCATTATAAGTAGGAGCGTTTAATATAATGCTTGTATCATCAGCATAGAGGTAAGCTGTGCCATTTTGTGAACATTGTGGAAGGTCGTTGATGAATAATATAAACAGGAGTGGTCCTAGAACTGAACCCTGGGGAACTCCTCTTTCTACGGGTTTTTCGTCAGATAGCTCTAATCGGTTATTTTCTAAAATTTGAACAAATTGCGTACGATTAGTAAGATAAGATTTAAATAGATTAAGAGCTGATCCTCGCACACCATAGTACTCCAGTTTTTGTAAGAGTATAATGTGATCGACACAGTCAAACGCTTTAGTTAAATCGCAGAATATCCCTGCACACTTCTGTTTGTTATTAAGTGAACCTAGTATCTCTGAAACCAAACGACACACAGCTGTAGTGGTGTTGCTATTGCTTCGGAAACCAAATTGTTGTGAAGATAAATAGTTATTTTTATTTAAATGTTCTTCAAGTCTGTTATATAGGCATTTTTCAAAGACCTTTGCAAGGACACATAAAAGTGATATCGGTCTATACTTTTCCACATCATCTGTACATCCCTTTTTGTGTAATGGGATAACTTTGGCTCGTATAAGACCTCTATCATCTGGTACTGATATTTTAAAAGGCACCATTTTGCCAAAATTTCATATATTGATTTTGTTTTAAAGATATCAAGCTGGACAGATTTTCATACAATAGTACATTACGATACGAGAGCGATGAAACGTTTTCTGACGAGTGTGAGTTTGCGGCACGAGCCGAAGGTGAGTGCTGCAATCACACGAGTCGAGAAAATGTTTCTCGCACGAGTATCGTATAATATTTTATAGCAAAAGTGCGGAAAATGCCGACTTTACGCAAGCGCAGCGTGCTAAAGTGGTCATTTTAAGCACTGTGTGCTATAAAGTTGTTTTCTAGCCTTAAATTGTACCAGATAGTGACTTTGTAAATGCCTGTATTAAATATAGAGGTCTTGAGCTTTATAACGAAAAACGAATTACACGCATAATATCAGATACGCAATGAAATGAAATGAATACTATATTTTTGCAATGTAGGTACATAAATACACTTATCGCAAGTTAGAATATATTAAATAAGTAAAATGGCTAAATTTAAAAGAGGAAAATACAACATATTATATTAGGATTTGGGTATATATACTTAATAAGTTAATACACGTACATAAACTACATGAAAGGTATATTTAATGTAAACAATAATATATATACCTACTATATGATATACATATATGCCTAACTCCGCCCATTCGATTAGTCAAGAAACTTAGCAAGATCATGTCTTTTTTTCGATCATCATTACATAGGTAACACTAAAAGTTTCCGGAACTGGCCACTTACATAAACAATATTTAAAAATTTATTGCAACATTTGAAAATAGAACTCTTTGGCTGTAGAATGCAGTTTGTTTCATCTGACTGTCTTTTGTTTTTACCTTGTGGCGCCATTTAAAAAATTGTGTGTCTGCATCAACATGGATTTAACTCGGGAAAATTTTCGTAGTATGATTTTCTACGATTTTAAGTGTAATTTGACAGCTCAACAGAGCATCGCTCGGCTTGAAACAGCTTTTGGCAATGAAGCACCATGTAAGACGACTGTTTATAGCTGGTTTGCAGAATTCAAGCGTGGTCGTATCAATCTCAGTGACGAATCTCGCGATGGTCGGCCGTCCACCGCTGTGACCAACAAAAACATCGATGCTGTGCGCCGTATGATTGAAACAGACAGGCATGTGACCTACCATGAAATTCGCGCATCCTTAGAAATAGGCATGAGTCAAATACAATCAATCCTACACAAACATTTGGGTGTGAGAAAGCTGTGCTCGCGGTGGATCCCACACAACTTGACCGAGGCTCAAAAAACGGACCGCGTCACTTGGTGCAGTGCCATGCTTACCAGAATCAACGAAGGTGCGTCAAATTTGGTGTGGGACATAGTAACAGGTGACGAAACATGGATTTATTGCTACGATCCCAAAACAAAGCAGCAATCGAGCGTATGGGTCTTTCAAGATGAGCCGAAACCAACCAAAGTGGCGCGCGTGAAAGGTGCATCTAAGCGGATGATTGCTTCTTTTTTTAATAAAACTGGACACGTGGCTACTGTTGCTTTAGAGAATCGTCGTACCGTGAATAGTGACTGGTACACGACCATTTGTTTGCCGGAAGTTATTGACGAACTCCGTAAAAATAACCGTAAACGCCGTATCATCCTGCACCACGACAATGCTAGTTCTCACACGGCCAGACAGACAAACGACTTTTTGAAGACGAAAAATGTAGAACTCATGAGTCATCCTGCATACAGTCCCGACCTGGCACCTTGTGACTTTTTTCTGTTCCCAAAAATTAAGAACCAATTACGCGGTCAACGATTTTCATCACCAGAAGAGGCTGTCGAGGAGTATGAAAAACACGTTTCAGAGGTCACCACAGGGGAGTGGCACAAAAGTTTTCAAAACTGGTTTGATCGAATGAAAAAGTGCATAGACGCCAAGGGAGATTATTTTGAAAAACAATAAATTAATTTTGTACCTTTAATAGTATTTTTTCATATTCATTCCGGAAACTTATAGTGCGTCCCACGTATTATATTAATACAACATTGTTTTAGTAAAGAGATAGAAAGTACAGGACAAGAGAAAAACAGACAATCAGGCCAAATTTGAGTAACTTAATATAAAAACAAAATGAAATTATTACATTATCTCTTTATCCTCCTGTTCTGTCAGTCCTATCATCTTTTTTACAGTCAGAATAAATTTTATACATTTATCTATAAAATATCATATTGAAAACAATATATGTGAATTTTCGTATTGCAACAACCCTTAGCCTTGAAATAATTTAAGTACCTACATACAATACCTATAAGGTTTGAGATGAATTCACTAATACTTTCTTATTAAGACTTTTCTTAACATGATTTTTCAATTTATGTTCTGAAATCTACATTATCTATTTCCTTTGGTATTTTGTTATAAAAACGAATACTATAACCAACAAAGGAAGTACTTGTTTTGTGGAGTCTCAATTCTGAAGCAGCAAGTTAATGTTTATTTCTGGTACCTATAGTGTGGCTTGCACCGACCCGTGGAAGCACATTGGTGTTTTTTCTAGCATACAAGATATTTTCATATATAAATTGGCTAGTTACGGGTAGGATTCCTATTTCCTTGAATTTTTCTCTTAGTGACTCACGACATTATAAGTTATAAATAGCCCTAATGGCTATTTTTTGAAGAATGGAAACAGCTTCTATTTCTGCACCTCTACCCCAGAGTAGGATACAATATGTCTTAATACTATGAAAGTAGCTAAATACACAAGTCGTGCTGTGCTTTGATTATATAAGGTCCTACAATTCAAAGTGAAAAAAATGTAGGAGCTGATAGAGTATCCCTACCAGACAAAATTCCACAAAAAAAAATTTTTTTGCGCGGCCTTTTTTTCACCTTTTCATAGAAAATTTGTCAGCTGATGAACCACTTTGTACTGGGAAGTGAAAAAAAAATTTCAACGAAATATATTTTTTTCTTCTGGAATGTGATCAGTTAACGATACATAATCTGCCCTAGAATTATTTTCACTTATTATTGTAGGACCTTATATATCGTGCCGTGGCTATATCAATTAATTGTCTAATTCTTCGCAAAATGCCAGAAAATCAAAATGCCAGATACGCAAAATGACAGAAAAGCAAAATGCCAGATACGCAAAAAGTCAGATACGCATAAAGTCAGACACGCAAAATGACAGAAATATAAAACTTTTCATTCTGAGGCAAAGTAAGATTTTAAAACTTGGGTTTACAAATTTCTTTTATCTTTAACTGATGTTTAGGTGAGTGGTGAGTCCTATCGCCGTACAAATATGGACTCGCTACTTCCGAAGTACGTAAATCGAACACAAATCATGTGCGATGAATAGAGAAGCTAACGTAAACTCTTACATGATACCGTTGCAGTTGTCGGGCGCCATGTCGTCGCTTTCTCTGTAACATTCGATGTTTATGTTCCTGCAGATTTTGCTAAGTTCCTGCTTCGCTGCGTCACACATTTGATGTGCCACCTAGAATAAGAAACATTTTACTGTACGTTTTCTACCATAGGGGTCTTGAGTGTGGATCTAGCGAAGTTAAGTGTTACCTATGCAATATTTGTATTTAGTATTCTATGGCATCCTTGTGAACTGTAAATTTAAGGCGTGTACAAGATATTCTGGTGCTTAAGTTTAGTAGAAAATTATTTTTCAACACACTTTCTTATAAAGTGGCCCTTATTTCAGCGTTCTTAGGGTCATAATGCAGCATATTATAAACACGCGTGCTTTTTACTTTACATTATCGCACTAGTGTTTTTTACATTACAGTTTTTTTTAAATCTTAGCAAAGAATTTTGATGTCTTGAGAAATAGTAAAGTTTTTGCGAATAAATAGACTGTCTCAGTTAAAATATAATAAATAATCATTTAATTTTATCAAATAATTTATTTTTATCAACAAATTAACTCAATTTTTTGTTGTAAATACAAAAAATATTCTGTTTGTTAATATTTAATATTTGGCTGTTTGGCAACATTTGGCTGTTTGGCTTTTTGCGTCAGTGCCTCTATTTCCATCAGCGCAAAAAACAAAATCTACGCCGCCATTTTTCAAAGAAAATTGTCAGTTCATTTCAGTCAGCTGTGGTTTGGATTATGTGGAAAAAAAGAGAATGAAATTTTATTATTTTTCCTCGCAAGTGTGTTGAAAAACGTCGTATGAAACGCGTGAGCATTAGGCATTACACTCTCGGCTCCATTACGGCCTCGCCTTCGGCTCGTCCTGCAATCCCGCCTCGACTGTAATATCCAACGCAGCTCACTTGTATCATAATGTACTATTTTAATACACTTGCTCAAAATATGATAGATTACGTGCCTGTTTAGCGTGCGTAAAATGACATATTTCGCACTCTTGCTTTTTGTTTTTACTACCTACTACCTAACGCAATCTGGGGGAAACCAGCCACATCAAAGAGGCATTGGTCTTTGTAGTACAGATTGGCGCCAACCAGACTGCGTGTTCTATAGTCGACTTGTAGGTATCTGTTTTGATTTGCAACAAAATTGCTTTTATTTTATTATTTGCTGTAATTTTCGCAGGTGTATTAAAAAACGTCGTTTGATACATGTGCGAAAGTGTTGATATTTCTCGTTCCGACTGTTTTTGCGAAATTGGGGATGTTTTTTTTCTCGTCTATCCCATAGTGTGGGGTATCGTTGGATAGGTCGTCCAAAAACATTATGAGTGTGTGAGAACCATTTGTCAATTTAGGGATCCGTTAGTGAAATATTAAGCTTGGAAGTGCTAATTTTTGTTAGAGTCAAGCGTCCTCCCCCCTGCTGTCTAAACGGTTGTTTATAGATATGTGAAAAAGTTCACAGAGGTACCTAGTGTATATAATGAATTTAAAAGGAAAACTATCACAGCTAAGTAGGTTTTACAGGTTTACGGTACAGGTCGCGCCAAACTTTTAGTCCCCTCTAAGCACGAAAATGTATGGGCCGTTCTTCTAAATGTATGGGACTAGAAGTTTGGCGCGATCTGTATTAGTAGACCAACTTATAAAATGTACCGGGCAACTACGGAACCCTACACTGCGAGTGGCTCGACACGCACTTGGCCGATTTTGTGTAACTTTAATGAGCAATAATAGTACATTACGATACGAGAGCGATGAAACGTTTTCTGACGATTGTGAGTTTGCGTCACGAGCCGAAGGTGAGTGCTGCAATCACACGAGTCGAGAAAAAGTTTCTCGCACGAGTATCGTATAATATTTTATAGCACAAGTGCGGAAAATGCCGACTTTACGCAAGCGCAGCGTGCGTAAAGTGGTCATTTTACGCACGGTGTGCTATAAAAATACTTATTTTGTTATGGAACAGTGTTTTTTCTAACCGGATATTAAACTAAAATTATTTGGGTAGAGGGGGGGGCGTAGATTTTTTTTTGTATAATTTGGGGCGCGTCCCGAATAAGTTAGGGAACCCCTGCCCTAGAGCCTCACTGTTCTGAAGACTTGTAAAAGGTCTAGCTGAACTGCTATACCAGTGGACCACGGGACGAGCGGCACCTGCAATGACCTCCCAACTAGCTAAGTATGTCGCAGATCGTATACGGAGATGACTCACTTTAACTGGCACTCGTCCGGCGATGAAGCTCCACCCGTACACCTTGACAGCTTGTCCCGGCTCCGTGAGCGTGACACAGCTGAGTCGAGCCACGGGCGGCACCTGCACCGTCACATGACTACCGGAACCAGCTAAGTATGTCGCAGATCGTATACGGAGATGACTCACTCTAACTGGCACTCGTCCGGCGACGAAGCTCCACCCGTACACCTTGACAGCTTGTCCCGGCTCCGTGAGCGTGACACAGCTGAGTCGAGCCACGGGCGGCACCTGCACCGTCACATGACTACCGGAACCAGCTAAGTATGTCGCAGATCGTATACGGAGATGACTCACTCTAACTGGCACTCGTTCGGCGACGAAGCTCCACCCGTACACCTTGACAGCTTGTCCCGGCTCCGTGAGCGTGACACAGCTGAGTCGAGCCACGGGCGGCACCTGCACCGTCACATGACTACCGGAACCAGCTAAGTATGTCGCAGATCGTATACGGAGATGACTCACTCTAACTGGCACTCGTCCGGCGACGAAGCTCCACCCGTACACCTTGACAGCTTGTCCCGGCTCCGTGAGCGTGACACAGCTGAGTCGAGCCACGGGCGGCACCTGCACCGTCACATGACTACCGGACCAGCTAAGTATGTCGCAGATCGTATACGGAGATGACTCACTCTAACTGGCACTCGTCCGGCGACGAAGCTCCACCCGTACACCTTGACAGCTTGTCCCGGCTCCGTGAGCGTGACACAGCTGAGTCGAGCCACGGGCGGCACCTGCACCGTCACATGACTACCGGAACCAGCTAAGTATGTCGCAGATCGTATACGGAGATGACTCACTCTAACTGGCACTCGTCCGGCGACGAAGCTCCACCCGTACACCTTGACAGCTTGTCCCGGCTCCGTGAGCGTGACACAGCTGAGTCGAGCCACGGGCGGCACCTGCACCGTCACATGACTACCGGAACCAGCTAAGTATGTCGCAGATCGTATACGGAGATGACTCACTCTAACTGGCACTCGTCCGGCGACGAAGCTCCACCCGTACACCTTGACAGCTTGTCCCAGCTCCGTGAGCGTGACACAGCTGAGTCGAGCCACGGGCGGCACCTGCACCGTCACATGACTACCGGAACCAGCTAAGTATGTCGCAGATCGTATACGGAGATGACTCACTCTAACTGGCACTCGTCCGGCGACGAAGCTCCACCCGTACACCTTGACAGCTTGTCCCGGCTCCGTGAGCGTGACACAGCTGAGTCGAGCCACGGGCGGCACCTGCACCGTCACATGACTACCGGAACCAGCTAAGTATGTCGCAGATCGTATACGGAGATGACTCACTCTAACTGGCACTCGTCCGGCGACGAAGCTCCACCCGTACACCTTGACAGCTTGTCCCAGCTCCGTGAGCGTGACACAGCTGAGTCGAGCCACGGGCGGCACCTGCACCGTCACATGACTACCGGAACCAGCTAAGTATGTCGCAGATCGTATACGGAGATGACTCACTCTAACTGGCACTCGTCCGGCGACGAAGCTCCACCCGTACACCTTGACAGCTTGTCCCGGCTCCGAGAGCGTGACACAGCTGAGTCGAGCCACGGGCGGCACCTGCACCGTCACATGACTACCGGAACCAGCTAAGTATGTCGCAGATCGTATACGGAGATGACTCACTCTAACTGGCACTCGTCCGGCGATGAAGCTCCACCCGTACACCTTGACAGCTTGTCCCGGCTCCGTGAGCGTGACACAGCTGAGTCGAGCCACGGGCGGCACCTGCACCGTCACATGACTACCGGAACCAGCTAAGTATGTCGCAGATCGTATACGGAGATGACTCACTCTAACTGGCACTCGTCCGGCGACGAAGCTCCACCCGTACACCTTGACAGCTTGTCCCGGCTCCGTGAGCGTGACACAGCTGAGTCGAGCCACGGGCGGCACCTGCACCGTCACATGACTACCGGAACTAGCTAAGTATGTCGCAGATCGTATACGGAGATGACTCACTCTAACTGGCACTCGTCCGGCGATGAAGCTCCACCCGTACACCTTGACAGCTTGTCCCGGCTCCGTGAGCGTGACACAGCTGAGTCGAGCCACGGGCGGCACCTGCACCGTCACATGACTACCGGAACCAGCTAAGTATGTCGCAGATCGTATACGGAGATGACTCACTCTAACTGGCACTCGTCCGGCGACGAAGCTCCACCCGTACACCTTGATAGCTTGTCCCGGGTCCGTGAGCGTGACACAGCTGAGTCGAGCCACGGGCGGCACCTGCACCGTCACGTGACCACCGCCGCGGGGGAAGTACCTGGAGCGGGCAAACAGGACACAATCAATGGCAGTGGCAGATCAACAAAACTATAGTTTGACAAGAAAGGGGTCATTGAAACATGTTACAAACAAAGCTTCCAGTATGAATGTTGTTATATCCACCACAGTCGCCTTATATAGTTAAAAGATGAAATGGTCCTCCTTACCCTCTTTTATGCAGATCGAAGTCGAAAGTCCCTCCGAACTTCTCCATGATGGGCCTGAAGACCTCAGTGAGGAAGTCTATCTGCGGCGCCATGGCCGCGTTGGTGCCGCCCTTCAGATCCAGCGTGACTGGACCGTCGGCGAGCAGAGCACACGGGATCGACACTTGGAGCAGGAGGCTTATGGCCCTGTGCAAGTCAAGTAAGACTTTAGTCATATTAATACATAATTATAATATTTACACATATTATAGATGTTCTATGAGGCAATATTTATAAAGTTTTGAACCCAGTGTGACTCGATAGCTTTGGATAAAAATTCTCAACCCTCCGTACCCCTCTACTTGACGCAGCCCCCCCCTCGCCCTAAAATATTTCCCTGTTCACGGTTTTTTATTTTTTTTTAGTAATCTATAAGAGTTACAAAAAAATTATCTATGACAGAAATAATCCTTATTAAATTTACTACAAATAGGGTCAAAGGTTTTTTTTATAGGACCAACCGTCTCTGTAACCGTCCAGCCACGGAATGGCACTACGGAAAAATTATAGGTCAAGCAAAATTTACCATTTTGAGCTAATATTTTGAGTTTTTTGTAGGAGCTACAAGAAAATTATCCAACACTAAATTAATTGTCTATTACTATGGCGTAAAAAACGGTCACGTGCGAATCAGACTTGCGCATCTTACAAAAATTTGTGAATTTTGAAGACCCAATCCAAAGCTGTCGAATCACACTAGTTTCAAAACTTTATAAATATTGCCTTATGTGCCATACATTAATATTCCAGAATGACTTAATTATATGAATTTCTTACCAAGATTCTCACTCACTGAGATCATTTTTTACGCTATCCTTTACAAAATCGAAATTTGGTTTCACTTATAAGAATTCCAAGTCAATATAGCTGACGGCTGACGCCACATCGTTCATCCAAATTTATTTACAAATGCAGGTAACCCAATCAATCAACTATTGTAGGCATACACACCAGTGGCAAAGGGTGAACATTGTAAAAAGGGAAGCCGGACGAAAAAATCGTCTTACTCGGAAAAGCAATATAGGAAAACATAAAAAAAATGTACTTATCAACACCCTGTCAGCCAAGTATATTTGTCTTAATGAGATTTATGGAAATGTTTGACAAAGCGAAGAGCACGGAGTAAAAAAAGTAGTATAAAATAGATGCCTTTTCCTAAAAGGAAGCCGATGGGAATCGTGTTATATGGACCCTTCGCCACTGATACACATCACACTATTGAGCATGCTAGATCTTGTTATGCATCTACATAAATCGAAACATATTAGTTACTATGGCAGTTGTATTCGAGCACTGAGAGTGTTATCTACAAGCATGCCTTGCCACCACCATGTCCTGGCAAAGAAGGTTGAATAAAAAATCGGAAATTAAGATTTAACTTTTGGAATATTTAAAATGACCATACCCTGCTGTGCCAACATCAATAACATAACGCCCTCCTCTAATCTTTCCTGGAATGAACTCTATTTCCGTGGAGCCAATCTCTACACCTCTGGTTTTGGCTTGACACATCTGAGCAACTAGTTGGATGCCTGAAAAATGTTAACAGGTACTCTTTAAATCTCTTGCCACACCTCTATGCAGATTTAGTGTGCTTGTGCAGTGATCTGGTTTAGTGTTAGATGAAGATGACAGATGCTTTCATTCATAATGTCAATTAAACAAAGGAATTTATTAATGATACATGTTCCCACATCGGAACATGCATTATTGTACCATCTTTATTTTTTTTCTTATGCTACAAAATTTGTATCATTAGTTTTATCTTCTAGTATCAGCATGAAAATTACAGTAAAATGTTCCTAACAAAGAACAGGCATAGCCAGGATATTTTTGTAAAGATTTGACCATATTTTTAAGAAAAACTCACTGGTACAAGTTTATTTACTTACCCTTTATACCCATTCCCTTTTACTACGTCAAAGCGATTGAGTGCAATGACATATGCTTTTTTAATCACATATGGTGACTTTGATTGATCTAGCCAAATTCATACTGCAGAAGTGGAGCCCCGGTAAGTGGTCAGGACTAAGGTTCAAGGACCCTTTCTGTGAAATAAGCACAATAAAATTTAGACTTTTTTACTAATTTAGTTGAGCTTGTTTTTGAACAAGTATAGAGGCACAATTACTTTTCATATTTCGCTAACAGGGCCATTGAACCTTGATCCTGACCACTTACCGAGTCTCTAGTATGAATTTGGCTACATAAATGAAAGTCACCTTATACATAATATAAGGTCGTACAATTCAAAGTGATTTTTTAAAAATAGATGACAGGGTATCCCTAATAGACCACACTACATCGAAAAAAAAAAAATTGCGCGTTCTTTTTTTATCTTTCCATAGACATTTAGTCAGCTGATTGAACCACTTTGTATTAGGAAGTGAAAAAATTATTTAAGCAAAAAATTTTTTCTTCTTCTGGAATTTTATTTATTTATTTATTTGGAGCACCAATGTTACATACACAAATAGTAATAACAATAGTAGGTAGGGTTTAAATCCGTGTGTTGTAACGTTACAGGTGCACACATATTTCAAAATTTTAAATTTAAATGATCCTTAAATTAAAACTATAAGTAACAAATTATCTGAGATTTAATTTTGAATAATCATATGTTTTTAGTACTTTTCGTACAAGTTCAGGCTTGGCACAATTTGTTTTCTGGCTTTAATTTTCAATAATAATTCTCCTTAATGTTTTAATAGTAAGATAAAATGATTCATGAAACCAAGTGTATTATCATGTAAGTATCATTTCCATATTTAAAGTTGATTTAACCAAAATTGAGAGCTAATAGAAAAAATCTGAGTTCAGGTTCAGATTAAGGACCCAATTTTGTAAAGGACTAAAAAAAAACTATTCAAACAACAAAAACCATGTTGCCCTGCGTAATTGTAGGTGAAAGATGGTTGTTAAAGTGTGGACTGTGACTTGCCCCAGTCGAAAACACCTCTGACACAGCCTCAGGGATTCATGTCGTGACAATGTAGGTATATGTAAATTATTGTGTTTAGGAAATAGGCAAGGACCCAAACCTTTCATATGCTGTGCAGCCAAACCAGGTTTTTGCCGCCCTGCACGTATTCTAGTCACTTTTATGGGAATCCCTAGGATGGCACTGAGAGAAACCGACATGCGAAGTATCTGGCCACCCTGGTAAGAATATAAACATAGAATAACATATTAAAAAATAATAATTTAAAAATTAAATAATTAATTGGTAAACATTTACCTACCCCTTCTAAAACGCTTCCATCAATGTCTAAAGTTTGGGACATTGTTTGAAGGGTTCTACTAGTAATCACTGAGCATGTAAAAAGACCATTAATGTGCAATTGATAATGGTCCAAAAGACAAGAAAAAATCTTGAAACTTTTTGTGAATTTGTATATGTTGTGTTCGTCCGTCCGTCAAACAAAAAAGCTACAGCTGATTTTGACGTAAAGAGAGAGAGTTATATGGATTTTGAACTTGGGTGTGTTCCGTTTTGAGCACCTACAGTTTCAGTTAGAGAATACTTGCTTTCTGTTTAGAGTAGGTAATTTCTGTGGATAATTACTCATTCATAGACATTTTAATACATTATTCTCATACACTAGACCTGGGTACCTAACATAGTAGACCGTATCGAGCTTTGACAGCTCGATATACACTGTCTGTCCCTTTATAAATAGATCAACAGAGTGAGAGAGAGCACTGTATCACGCGCTATCGAGATCGATATGGCTTGCTATGCTAGACTAGCTGCTTTCGGCTTGAAATGCCGTCAAAAATTCCGTACCCATTCGAATTTTACCAAAGACAATACAGATGTCAAAAAATATATAATTAAAAAGTTGACAAGATGACGTTCGTTTGTTTCATAGATTAAGAACTAATTAATATAATCCTGGCTAAAATAAGAGCTTGGAATTAGCTATTGTACTCGCCTAACGTACATGACTCCTGTGTACGAGTGAATGAAACAACGAACTGCACTTACTTTTTATTTTACCCTAGTGTGTCACTAGATTGAACCATATAAAATATCAAATGGATGTAGTTGGATGTAGTTTAAAACATAGAATAGGAAGAGGTTTGTTTACATGTTCCGCATAGGGATGTCCCGATACCCAGACGGTATCGATACCTACTCATATCAGTAGTAATCAAATAGTTTTTTGATACTATTCATGTGAGTAAATACCTCTAAAGTATCGATACTTACTCATATCGACACTTTTTAGATTTTTTCATGTGACTGATAAAAATTTATGAAAAACAATTTTAGGAGGGGTTATTAAAATGTAAGAAGATCTTTTATTAATTGCGAAATCATTTTAGTCCTCGTCCCGTCCCGATATACTCTCAATCACGTAATATGATGGGGCACATATATTTTTAAAGACACAGACATAAAAAAGTAAACAAAAAGAATTCAAAAAATATCTTCATGTTTGTGATGATAAAGCCTCAACGGCCAGTTAAATAAACAAACACATCAAGATTTATGAAAAAAAAAACCAAAACACCACAAATTCCAAGGTGTGCCATTTTTTCCCCTATCTTCCCTTTTGTGACGTCATTGCGACGAGATAACGGGGTAAATAAAGAACTTGTTTCTGAACTTCTGTCCATATTTTCAAACCAAATCAACAACAACCCAATAATGACAATAAATGTAATTACTTGACAACAATAAACAGTGTTGCTGAAAATAATAAATAAGTTTAAAGGTGTAATTTAGTTTCTCTGGATTATATTTTATCGATAGTTAGGTATCAATACCTCAGGTTGAAATGGGACATCACTTAAACTCGAGTCTTAGTGTCATCACCTTAAATTCATAAACTATAATTACCAAAAAGGTGACATCCATCTTAGGTGATGTATGAGATCGGACTCAAAATGCACTCTGAATCTCAGCCTGACTCAAGAGTGGGAAACTGATATTGCTTATTGTAGTCACAAAAAATAAAATAAAAAGAAATGAGCTCATACGAACCTAATGCAATTTTTACAATAATAATTTTCACATTTTTTCCTTTAGAAAGGATGAATATTTTTTTTTAAATTTTGAATTTTATCCATAACCCGGCAAAACTCTAAAATGATAACTGTCAGGCGAACTTTAACGGTATCCAGACAGCGTTAGAAATCGCACTAGCCAGTGTGATTTTCGCACAGGGTCTCTATGGAGAATTTTTACCCCGAATGAGACCAAAAAAATCCCCAAAAAGATATGATTTCACACAAATATCTTATAACTATGTATTTCTTTATTAGATTAAAATGTATAAAATTTTACAATATTTATAATTAAAATGAAAGGCCTTAACATATTACTTAACCATATATATTTTTTTACACAACACTATAAAAAAATGAAACCGTCAATGAACAAGTTTCATGATGTCGCTAGTACCATATTTAATTTCATGGGATTAAAATACACATCAAAACCAAAAAATTGGCGAAAAATTACTTTTAATCTGTCATTAAATGACTGCAAAAAGGATTATTTAAGTTGACATAGTCTAGCGCAGACGACTGCGGGACCCCGACTCCGCTGTGACGTCACGCTAGCGCACCACTCCGCATCTTGGTTGTTATTTTGCGTATAGCTGTTCAATAAATGCTATATCAATGTAAAAGATACACGTATTATACAAGTAAAGTTTGTGTTTAGTTTTTTATATACATATCTAAATTATCTAGTACCATGGAAGTAGAGTGATTTCTGTCAAATAAGTTTTAAATAAGGTTGCTGATTCAAAACCAGTGTTAATTGCGACCAGATATCTGATACGGATCCACGTTCTCAGTTTCTATGAGCGAAAATCGTAAAAAAGGTAAAAAATTGTTGCAAATGTTTACTTGTGCTGTTACATGGTGTGGAAAAATCAGTAGTAAACGCAACATTAAAACGAATAAATTTATATTTCATGGAAAATTACCTAAATATTTTATATAAAGAATATTACAAAATCATCATGGTTTCACTTAAACTGGTCATCTTCTAATCTAAGCTTGCGCACCCCGTTGATGTTTTTCAATATTTCTCGTACCCTCTTTTATTACGTAGTATTTCTGTCTCGTTTCTTTTGTGCGGTCGTGTTAGGATAGAGAATAGAGGTTTGGCTATCTTGTCTATGGTTTACGTTAATAGACTTTTGTTCCACCTATACGTCACATGTTAATGCTAAAATAAAAGGAGTGAAACTTTTTAAGTAAGTACCAATCATAGAGAAAATAAAATAAAATAAAAATGAAATCCTTCAATACCCGCATTGTTATAAATAGTTGTTGATAAAAAAAAACATCGATATTACATTTAGTTAATCAATGCATCACTACTTAATAACAACTTCGGAAGTGTGACTTGTGTATGCTTATTCAAATATATAATTTAGATATTATGCATTGCATCCTATGCATTTCCCATAAAATAGTTATTTAAGAAGTAAGATTTGGCACTGTGTTTCTCAACTCGTAAGCCCTACGAAGGAAGACCTACTCACAGAGTACAGCTGATTAATAATAATAAATAAGCATACTTACATCAAAATGATCTTCACACATATTTTGTGCTTTTAGGACCAATTAAATCTCGCCTCATTAGTTTACACCAATTTTTCCTTTTTTTTATACCACTCGAACTAGGAAAAATACTACGTTTGGGGTTTTAAAGCACAAGCTTTCACAATGCGGAACAATACAGGATTGTAGGTACATTTCTTAGTCTCACTCATCATTTACATCAATATTTTTTCCAAAAAATTACAAAAGACACGACATAAGCGGCGCAAAGTAACCGAATGCCTATGAACTTTACGGATGCGAACTGCGAAGTAAGTAGAGTGACGTCACCCGCTGATCTGTCGCAAATAGAATGAAATTAATTTTTGAGCGCTACTCTGAGGTCCCATAACTTTTTCAATTGTAGAGATATGTTAGTGCGTTCTTTTACAATATTGTTCCATTATTTTTAAATTTATATATTTAGTCCATAGAAACATAGTGGAAACTAGTTAAAAAAAAAAAATAAAAAATAAAAATGCTTTATTTCTTTAACGTGCTTAAACAATTAATACATTAAGTTCGAGTTCTCCAATTGGGTATGAAAATACCTGTAGTAGGAGTCCCCGCTCTCCTATAGCTAAAAATACGAAATTAAGTAAAGAAACAAAACATATACTTTTACTTACAAAAGTGCCTAACAAATTAATATATTTTAATATTTATTACTACTAGGGTGTGTGAGGGTGTGTGTGAATTGTGTATGTAGGGAGTATGCATGAAGATTGTGTAAGGATGTTTTTATTTGTGTATCCTTCCTAGCCTTATGACTTTGTCTTCGGATCGGATGTATAAAAGGACACTAAGAAGGGTGTGTATGTGGATGTGAAATGTGTGTGACTGTGTGTGTGAATACCTAAATTTTCTGCAATACCTAATAATTGAAATCAATATCAGTTTGGTTGAAGATAACCATAGTAATAAGTTACATAATTTTTAAGTATGATGACCGTATGATATTTACGAATGCTACTCAATGACATTTAATAAATTCTCCGTCTCGTTATAATTCAATGTTTTTATCCAAGTAGTTACTAAGTTTTTACATTCATATAGTGTTTTAGAATATATATTAAGCTGTTTGTTGATCTTTTTATAAAGATATGTTGCTTGTCTAGTATATTGCTGTCTGGCGAAAGAGGTCTTTGTGCTAGATACAGATGTGGTTATGAGGTCCATCCTTCTCTTATTTAGAACAGTAGGGTCAAACGTTAAATGTTTATGTAGCCTCAAGGTGGTATTTAAAATATATAGCTTTCTTACTGTTAGTAGCTGATACGTAGAATATAATAATTCAGTGGAGAATATTCGTCGTTTAAAAAACATGACTTTCAATAATAGGCGTTGAGCTCTTTCTACTTCTATGTACCTTGTCTTAGAAGCCCCTCCCCAGACTGGAATACAATAGCATATAATAGATTGTGCAAGTGCCACATATATAGTTTTTAATAAATCTACTGGAGCTACATATCTTAAGGTTTTGAAAATCCATATAAGTTTTCTGATCCTTCCAGATACAAGTTCGATATGCGGGTACCAAGAAAGGCGTTGGTCTATCATGACTCCTAGATATTTGATCATGGCAACTTTACTGATTTTTGGGCAATCACATCCGACCCGAGCCCTATTCCCGCAATTGTGAATTCTAAGGTTACAATCCGTATCCGGCTGACCACTGTTATATATACTATAGCAGACATAATTAGTTTTCTTTATATTAAGAGTAAGGAGATTACATTTTAACCATTCAGCGACTTGGGCAAGTCCAAGTTCACTCATTTCTTTGACTTCATTCCAAGAGGCACCAGAAAAGACCAATGCTGTATCATCAGCATATGAGATCACATTACCATTTGTTAAATTTACATTGCATAGGTCATTTATATACACTAAAAATAGGGTTGGGCCCAGTACACTACCTTGCGGGACCCCATACGTTATATTGATAGAACCACTCATGTACTTACCTATTCTAACACTTTGTTTCCTACAGTTAAGATAATCTTTGAGTAGCTCCAATGGTGTGCCCCTAATGCCGATCAATTCCAGTTTACGTAAAAGGATAGGAACAGAAATGGTGTCAAACGCCTTTTTAAGGTCTAGAAAAATAGTTAGGCATTTATTTCCCTGATCTAAATTATTTACAATCAATGAAGTAAGTGCTTCAACAGCATCTTCAGTGGATTTCCCATGACGGAAGCCATACTGAGACTTTGATAAAATGTTAAAATTATGCAAATACAAAAGAAGCCTATTGTTAAGTAATTTTTCTATAATCTTAGAAACCACAGTCAATACAGAAATTGGTCTGTAATTGTTGACATCAACACCATCCCCACCCTTGTGAACAGGGGTTATTATAGATTGTTTTAGGGCTGCAGGAAATAAACCCTGGTTGAAACAAAGGTTTGCTAGGTGACAAATAACCGGAATGACTTCATTACTAACCAATTTAAGAAATTTTGTCGTTATTTTATCCCACCCAGGAGCACTATTTGATTTCAAGCTCATAAGCACCCCGTGGACCTCCTCGTGTGTAGTCTCAAGCAAAACAAATGATGAACTATGTTTGTGAGTAGTAGTAATTTTGGGAACTTCAGAGAGGAGAGGATCATTACTTGATGAAATATTTTCAGCCAGATTTTTCCCTATATTTCCAAAGAAGTCGTTAACATAGTCAACCGCTTCAATGGGAGACGGTTTATTATCCAATAATTCAAGGTTTTTAGTTTTAGCATGTGCAAGGTGTGTTAATTTTTTGATATTATTCCAAAGGCTTTTGGGGTCTTTTGTAGATTTTACCAGCAGTTCTCTGTCATATTGTCTTTTTAATTTCTTTATAAGTTTACTGCAATAGTTACGGTATCTTTTATAAGTTATATTTAGAATATCATTATATGGGTCTAGTCTAACTTTTTTTTGCATTTTGTTTCTATTTTGAATACAACGTAGTAAACCAGAAGTCATCCAAGGCTTGATGGTGCGTTTATTGTTAGGGATATTAATTTCCTTGGTATTTTCCTTTAATGATTTATTTATGCTAGTTCATTCTAGGAATGGATTTTAGCTACATTTATTAATTTATCTCGAAATGATCTTCCCCAAAAATTTCCCCTGGACAGTAGTGTGGGTTGACGAAGTGGAAATAA
This sequence comes from Ypsolopha scabrella, assembly GCA_910592155.1. Classification (NCBI taxonomy): domain Eukaryota; kingdom Metazoa; phylum Arthropoda; class Insecta; order Lepidoptera; family Ypsolophidae; genus Ypsolopha; species Ypsolopha scabrella. The sequence goes on from OU342978.1 coordinate 4,713,016, forward strand.
CTTAATATTTCCCATTTCCAAAATTACCCTATTTCTGCAAAATCAAAATTTTCTTCCCCAAATATTTCCCCAAGCTATTCATTTCCCTAAAAGTTCCCCAGAACTAAAATTTTTCACCAAAATTGCGAAAAAATCTCTTAATCTGAAGACCCTGTTTTCGCATTTCTTGGAAGTATCTGTAAAACAACCAATTTAAAACGGTTTAAATAAAATGTGGACGTTTTAAATACGAAATAAACCGTATTAAACGGTTGAAACCTCGCCTACAAAAATAAAAGAACTGTGTTTTACACAACATTATCGGCAATTTTTGGGTCACCTGACGTCATGTTTGGTTTTAATTAGTATAAAATCAATAGAAAGTACCGAGTGATGACGTAAAGGAGAGTGTGAGTGTTTACGTTTGGTTTTAAACCAAATCAAATTGATTATTTATATCGTTTGAAAACAATGAAATACTATTTTATACATCAAGAAAAACAAAGTCATCGACACCAACCGTTTTAAATCGAAAAAAAACGGATTGGTTTAATTGGTTTTAAGCCGGCGTTAGATTATACTCGGAAGCGTTTCAAAATACTTCCGTGCAACTAAACTTTCCGTGTAAACTGAGGTAACAGTTCGTTTACCCTCGTGAGAGTGAAACTCGTGTCAAGTTTTGTGGTGAAATTCGCATCACTCCGATTAAAATGCGCTTGTTTCAAAACGGAACCCTGGTTTTAACCACAGATGAAATTGAAATAAATTATTAGGTGTTAACCACAGACATTTACAGTCTGTCAAAAAATTGTTGAAATGAATATTGAAGAAACTATTTTTCTTGCTACACCAAACAAACAAGTACAAAATCTGTTAAATCGGGTTTACCGCGTTGTTATTTCATCACTTTATTACCTAAATTATCCTACTTGAACGTTTAAAGTTCAATAAAGTTCATTATAGTTCAATATTAATTTCAACACTTTTTTGACAGACTATACGTTTGTTTGTTGAACATCGTGACCAAATCGCGGGTGCTTTTGGTGGAAAATTGTGGCTCTTTGTGTTTTCACGACCGCCCCCTTAGATTATTTTTAACGGGAATAAAACGGAATAGATAGAACCTGACTTTTGACTTTGTTTTGTTGCGTTTTGCGCTTTTTGCGGATCGAAATAGGTAATACATAATTGTTTAGTTCCTAGATTATTTCTCAAGTTTTTGCCGTTTGTTTTGCCACAAATACTGCACAGAGAAGATAACACTCAGGCTTATATCAAAATCTTAAATGATTTTGGTGCAGCGACCTTGTGTCGCTGTTTAATATGATGCAGAGGAAATCCAGCTTCCCCGTGGCAAATTCTAGGATAAAAATGGTAAGGTCCTGTCTTTCAATTGACTATAGTCAATTACGAGCACGTTAACATTAAATACGGCTATTATTCGTAAAACATATGATAATGTGGGTAGGGGTTTACTTTTTTGTCGCCGAAATTACTATCGGAAAGCAGGCATGTATGTTGTGCTTTATGTACATGCAGTGCTTACGAGAAAAAAAATATACCTTGAATTTTCACCAAAAATACCACCATTTTTCCAAGCTATGGCTATGCAGCTCACCGGCCTCCCCACACACCTAATTGCAACCTGCACCCCTCATCTGAGTGGCCAGCGACCAGTGAAGGTGTCCACACAATTAGTGTATTTTGAGTAAAGAAAATCATCTTATTATGAGGTACTGGTACTTTATTTAGAGATCTCAGTATTTAAAATAATATCTTTACCAATCATACTAACACACCCTTAAAGGATTCTTGCCTTTTCTTTTACACCCAGTATAAACCAGCAAACTATTGATCTGCTTTCTGTAGAGCTTCCGTTCAGCCATGATTGGGTTAGCATTGAGGAGTAGGACCACCATCAAAAAATAAACTCATGGCTTACAGAAAGAAGGGTTTAAGATTTTTGTACAATGTTTATATTTGCTTGGCTGCTGATAGCTCTCATCTGATGTAATGGTCTTGGTAGGTACTTTTGCATGATTTTTTCTGGTTCTCACAAACTCAACTGCATTCTTTCACATATTTATTTGAGTAAATTTGAAAAATTTATGACAAAAAATAAAATAATCAACATTTCGAAACTCAAGTTACACCTATTTTAGATCCCTTAAGAGCTTTTTTTGTAATGTTATTGTTATCATCAGCCTCTCAGATATTTCTAGTGTTCAGTTCCCTTCTTTATGATGGAAAAATGGAACCTTATTATAATTATCACCTTGTGTGTCAAAGCCTTTTTTCTCAGAATATAAGTTTTTTATTGAATACTTAATAGTCTCAAAAAAGTTCAACTTAATAGTTTAATGCAATAATGCCTATATCTTTGCCCTTCAAAGTATAATTTCATACTAAAAGTCCCATTCTATGACTGATCATCAAAACCCATGTAGTACAAATTAAAATCAATTAAAAATCCATGTAGTACATCCTGGGACTTACAATCTTGTAGCATGGAGGGAGGGAGGTCTTTTGGCACCAGTGAAGCTAGAAGTCTGAATTCCCATGTTGAATTATTAAGAGGCAAACTAACATTTGCAGTTAATTTAACACAGCATATAGAATCACATAGGGGTAAAAAAAAATTGTATGGAACCATTGGTGTGTGAGTTCCACCCTAATACTTGATCAGTTTTATTTGTAAAACATCTGGCAATATTGAGATGCATTTTGCTAACATGGCTAAACTTGTTTCCAGCCTGATGCCATGCCTCTTTTTGACATAACAGTCTTCGAGGATGATGACCAACAGAAGAAACGGCAACAACTCATCAACTTTGGTCACTCTCAGTGGGGCTTCAACAACTGGAGCTGGTCTGTCAGCAAACAGGACCTCGGTACGTATCTTTAGCATCTTCAGGCCAGTTTCTGATACCTATAGAAAAATCTTGTTTGGGTTTTGTTAAAACTCTCAAATGTGAAATCAGGGGTTAGAGGCTTAGATTTTTAGAGTTTCTAATGTGCTGTCAATTTGTACTGATTTGTTTTGCTAAAATTATTACAACTGAGAGAAAATCTTTTTTTATCAAACCTTGAAAATGAAAACTGCATCAAATTAATGAATCTCTATAAAAAAATAATTTTTAACTAACCCCTCTTTCCAACTTCCAGACTTCGTTGACTTCTCAAATGGCAAGTACGTGGTTGGCGTTGTAGCATTTGTCTCGATAACCGTGAAGAGCTTCGACATCCACCGAGAGAACATTGGCTATGCGACCACCACGGCCCCCATGAAGGGTTCAGCTATTTATCAGGCCAGGAAGGTAGGAGCATTGTTCATTAAAATAAATTAGGAGTACACCAGCCTAGCCTGGTTCTATTCCAGGTGCAAGGAACGAACCTGGTAAATAATCAGGATAGACTGAAGTAGAACATAGTCTATTTTGCTTACTCATAGGTTTTTTCACTTCACCTGGAATTAATAATTGCACTTGTGTAGTTATACCTTTGGACTTCTTTCTGTCTGCAGTGAAACTCTAGAATTGAGCTGAAATATGGCATGAACGTGGAAATATAGAAAGTAAATATGGACATCATTAATTAATGATGTGTCTAACTGGTATGGTTAACGGCCTAGCAAAAGACAGGGTTTTACCCCATTAAAAAAATCCATACAACTGTAGAAGACGTTCGGACGGAGCGGTTTTGTGGGGTGAGACTCACTGCTTGTTCTAAAATTGTATGGAGCTCGGTGGCTTACCTTCCGCGTCTCGTCCCGCTGTCTGTCTGAGCGCTTTCGTTGGACAACTGTATGGATTTTTAAACTGTAGTTTTACACACTGGCAAAATATGTATTGTGCATTAGTTTACTAATAACCAATGTGTTCCAGGGTGCGGTCACGAACGCTCTCCGCGAGACGCTGCTAAGTTTCGGCGGCAACGTCGCCATAGAGCTGATGGATCTACTCGAGCCGAACAAACACGAGGCGCATAACCCGGCCGTCTCGGGAGCGCCCGACCTACTGCCAGAAAACAACCAGAACTTAGCCAACAAACCAACCAACGAAGTCAAAAACATTAATAAACCGATGCTAAGAAAGGAATCAGTGGACGTCGCTGCACCGAACCCTGTGACCACTGTTAACAAGCCGCACCCGAACATAAACACAGTGATACCGAAAGTTGTGGTTCCACCGCCGCCGCCGCCGGTCGCGAAAGCTCACCCGATGCCGGCGAACCTGCCCCCCGCAGCGAACAAGCCCTTCCCCCCCGCGGCCGCGAACCAACGCGTCCCGCCGCCCGCGCCCCACCCCCGCCCGAACTCCAACGTAAGTTTCGTGCTCCAGCCCGTAATGGGAGGCGTGGTGCCGCCGATGTACGCGCCCCCGCCCCGCATGCCCCACCTGCCCCCGCCGCACATGTTCCCGAACCCCGCATACTACGCGGAGTACACCGCTGGCCCGTGGCATTTCACTTACGAGGGCTACGACAGGCATCACGGTAACGTAAACTTGAATTTTAACATTCCGCCGAAGAATCTGGTGGTGAACAGTCGGGCGGGCAGCGTGGAGTGTAAGAACGCTTGCGGGCGGCCCGCGGGGGTGGAGGGGGAGCCGCTGCAGTACGCCGCGCCGCCACAGAGCCAAGGCTGCTGGATCAAACCCACGATATTCTACGACGGGTTCTGGACCGAGCAGAAGGTAAAGAGGTGGGTGGCGGAACAAGTTGAGAAGCAGTTCCCGGAGGATTGCTCTCTGAAGTCGTCCTCGCCGAGCAATAATGGATTATCTGATGGCAACTCTAAATAATGGCGCATTGGACCAAGAGGGATCCATGATATTGCACAAAACTATGGTTATCTAGAAGGATTGTGCCAAAAGTACGTTTCTCCAATAATGGACAATGGATGAAATTATTGAGTGTTCGAAAATTTTTCTGTTAATAGAAATTACCTTTTCCATAAACAGGAAGAAAACGCTCATTTTTTGGTGGCGTTATTACATTACAAAAATAAAAAAAAACATTTAAATTACGGAAATGTTTTCATTTCAAGTTAATGGGAAAGGTAAAATATTCGAGTCCTTTTAATAATTGCATCCATAGTCCTCCAGTGGTATGTTTATAGAAATCGAAGTTTCAGAAATCGCCACTGTGTTGGCTGGTTTAGAATCGATGTATTGTTTATCGACATTTAGATAGAATAGCCGTAGTATCATTCCAGGGAGGGTATGATGGAATTGCAAAAGGAGCGAGGGAGAATGAAATCTCAAGTATTTATATAAATTGGTGACTATTTTTTAATGGGTTTTTCCGAGTTACTGTATTGTTAAGTGTTGATATATTATTGTAGTATTGCTTGATGGCTTTATATTAGCCAAGGATGTACTTGTACTGTCTACGTAGAGAGGCGCCGCAGCTATTTTGATTATTGCACGTCTGTAATTTTCAATAAATAAAAATTGACACTTGATGGAATCATTCGATATATTGCTCTCAGATGCACCTGTTTTCAGTTTTACTTTTAAAACCAACTCAGGATTAATAAATAATGTCACATGCTATAATTTATAATGAAAGTATTTCCTATTAATTCAAGAGATTGCTAAAAGTGGTAAATGGGTGGGGCTCACAACAAATGTACCATAAAACACGGGAACATGTAAAACAATATAACACTAGAAATACGCAACACACTTAAAGTAAAGGTTAGTGCATATGAAACAAGATGTAGGATTTCAAATAGAAGGCTATTAAGTAATTGTGAGCAAATATTTATTTGTAGAGTTAAAAATTATGTTGAAAACATTTATTTTGTCACACAATCCATAAGACACGCAACACACGTGAACAAACACGCGTGGAAACTCAACCTTAAACTCGTTTAGCGTCTTCAAATGCAATGCAAATCAGTAGGAAATTACTTTATTCAATAAAATAAATGATCTGCTTGAACTCTGAAGACCTAGACAAACAAAAATGTACCGCAACACACGGGAACTTGTGGTACAAACTCCCGTGTTTGGTACATTTTTTGTGAGCCCCACCCAAATATTAAGGAATGTACATACAGATACCGGTTAGATGGTGTTATTTATATAAGAGTTATGTGTGAATTTATGCAGTATTTATTTTTACTGTGTATTAAACTGTTTGAAAATAATCGAAATGTTTGTTTTATATAATTTGTTATTGTACTACCTACCTTTTTTGTATCTATTTATGCTGCAATGGATAATGACGGAGGTACGTATTTTCTTGAACAATGTTCTATGACTTTTAACCCTTCTTAATCAACGGTAGGACAAAAATAAAAAAACTGAATTTTCTCTTAGTATTTTACCAATGCTAATGTATACAAGGTGACTTTAATTTATGTAGCCAAACTCTTACTGAAGACTCGGTAAGTGCTCAGTAACAAAGTTCGATAATTCGTAAATTATTATTTTCTTGTTCCTTACAAATGCAAGCCCAGCCCCGAGTCAATTACTATGGGACGTCAAGATTTTATTTTGCGAAATCTAGCAAAAAGTGTTATCGATCCGGGTTACTGATCACTTACCAAGCCTCCAGTACCTATAAGTTTGGCTGTATAAATTAAAGTCACCTTATATAAGGTCCTAAAAATCAAAGTGAAAAAATGTAAGAGATAATAGACCACTTACCACAAAATTGTCTTGTTTATTGTTTTGTGCGTGATCTTGATCCATTATGGTTTCAATGGGAATGGCTCCGCTCGGATCTCCTTTGTTTACATGCAAACCTGAGACGCTCCTCCTCGCTCGCACATATTGTTAACTTAGTGTGGAAGATTATCGATTTCATACTTAACGATCTGCCGAGGCAAATTGTGATATACCGAATTCCACGATTGGCCGGCTACATATAGACGTTTTTATATCACTGAAAATCCGAAAACTAGTGACAATGGAGCCAACTCTTAAATCGCGAAAAAATCAAGTTAACTGTTCGATACATTTTGGTCAAGTATATCCCACAGGCATAATTGTACCTTTGCTATGGAACATCTGATTATTTTTTTGCGATTTCAGCGTCGTTTCCAAAGTAAAATTTGTTTACTAACTTTTTAGTCATTAAAAATCAAGGCTATATTTAGATATACAGGCTGTAAATGCAAAGTCAAGAATCCCTTTAGAGTATGAAAGTATACACGATTCTGATGTCATTACGAGAAAAAAATATATGGTACCTTGAATTTTCACCAAAAATTTCTAAGCTCCCCACACACCTAATTGCACCCCGCAACCCGCACCCCTCATCCGAGTGGCCAGCGACCGTGAGGGTGTCCACGCGAATAGTGTATTTTGAGTAAAGAAACTCGTCTTATTATGAGGTACTGGTACTTTATTTGGACACCCCAGTATTTAAAATAATATCTTCACCGATCATACTAACACACCCTTAAAGGATTCTTGACTTTGCTTTTACCCGGTATACATTATTCTAAAGATACATGGTTCTAAAACCACCAAATGTCCACAGTCGCCCGCGAAGGCAGCAGCACCCTCGTTCGAGGGCATGACTGAGGAAGAGGCGCGCGCCGAACGCAAGCGTCGACAACGTGTCGCTCAAGAAGAGTTCCAGAGGAAACTCAAGCAGAAGGCAGATACGGGTTAGATCCATTAGAGCACCTGCTCGGTAACATTTCAATATCCCGCTGCGCTTCTTCCTTCCTCGTTGACGTTTCGAATGAGTAACTGCGCCGCCATCTGCAGACCTTGAATTAACGTCATTTGGACGTCACGCGGGAAGCTAACGTTATACGGGGTGTATTAAGTACCCGCTCAGAAAATTAAACAACAAGATCTACTGACTGTATTGAACCATTTCCACGGAAAGATTTTAAAAGAAAGCGAAAAATATCACTTCCCCATAGAAAATGACGAATAGGTAGAATGTATTCTATAGAGGTCAGTAGAAAGTAATTTTTTTTTCGCGCTGTTTCAAGTGGTTCAGTTATATCAGTAGAGCATGTGGTTTAGTTTTATGAACACATCCTAATACAACGTGTATAAAGTTAAATAATATGAGTTAGCGAAACTCAAAACACAGGAATAATCGTCCATCCATATGGACAACTTTTGCTATGAGGGCACAGAAGAAATTAATAGTAGTATAGAAGATTCACTCTTCATTGACACATGATTAAAAACCTACTCACACCACGCGGCTATAAAATTTTATTTTAGAGAGCCACTCTCTCTTTCTATCGCGTAACTTTATCCCTTCTTAACCCACTGAATTACCGAGCCGGGCGGGTTGCCGATTTACTTGTAGCACAGTAGGTATCATTTTAGCGTCTTGTAGCTTTCGCAGAGTGAAATAAGCCTTATGGGGGTATAAAAGGTACGTTAATACTATTATTAGTACAGTTATACTGAGGTTTCTTTCACAATTCACATTTTTGTTTCAATGAATGTCCCCCCTCCCCGAAACAAGTCTGGATACGTGCCTGCAGCCCACCATGAGAAGGCGAAAAAAAAAGTTGCGAATTTTGCATAGCCCTCATAGAGTTTTTCATATGGACGACTTCTGTCTTGCTTCTATATATGTTTTGAGCTTCGCCGACTTGCATAATTTTATAATTTAATATAGGCTAAAATTAAATCAACCGACCAACTTCATACTAGAGACTCTTTTAGTGATCAGGAACTCGATTCAGCAATCCTTTTGGCCAAATTCGACAAATATATTTTTTGCTCCCTTACTAGTTGGGCTAGTTTAAGCACAATTCCTAGTCTAGGCAGTAGGGAAGCAAAAAAATGCATTTATCGAATTTCACCAAAAGGGTAATTGAATTGAAGCTTGTTTCTGATCACTTACGAGTCTCCAGTATGAATTTGGTCGGTCAATTTAATTTCACAATAGCAATTTTTGACTATTAATAAGATTAGCGGTGTTGTTGATTTGTGATCTCTTTTTGTATCTCATTATCATTAAATATTGTTAAGTTTTTAAAATCTTTAGTTTGATTTTTCATGATTCCCACTTAGTGTTAACGTTGGGTGTGAAGAAAGTTACAATTGGAATACTTTTTTGAGTAGGGGTGGGGGTGCGCGTCGTGATGGGTTATGATACTACGCAGCTAGAAGCTAACCTCACACACAATAGTTAACCCTAGTTGTAACAAAGGTAAAATGGGATTCTATAGGCGCCTGCGCTGTTCTTTATCACGATAAGGTAGATATTCTGCTCTTTGCAATTCCAAACATGCGTGCAGTCAGGCCCGTACCACTTTGCGAAGGCTACAAGAAGCTACAAGTACTATGGCGACCTGCCCGGGTGGGAAATTCAGTGCGTTACGAAGAGATAGATACGCGTAGAGAGGCGTCTCGTACGAGTGAAGAAATCTTAGCCACGCTGTGCGAGCTGAATCGCACTTTATTGCCGCGTGGCGAAAGAGCTTTTTATTCATGTGTCTTTGGAGAGTGGATCTTCTGTAGTACTATTATTTCTTTTGTGCTGCAGTTAAGTATCTATTTCTCGAGCTCAGTTCTTCGGTGAACGTTTGAGCTTGGTATTGACGGCGCTATTACATTAGGACCCAAGAATAAAATAGTACAAGCGAAATTAGAAACAAGTGCTTGCCTTCCCTCACTAACTATACTTTCGGGCCAATCAAGCAAGCGAGCGAGAAGATCGCAGATGGTGTCATGGTCAGTGTTACCAGTATAAACTTCAAATTTCGGACGACCGAACGGGCCATCTGAAAAGGGACGGTTTTTCAATGTTGCGTGAAATAAAAGTTAAAATTAAAGGTAATTTAACCAAATGAATAAAAAAAAAATTGTTCGGTTTTGAAGACTAAAATGTAATTTATACACAACAAATTAACGACGAAATTGGTATGTTTTCAAGTCTTATACATGAAAATTCTGGCTTATTCCGAAAAGGGACGGTGGATGATAAGATTGATAATCGACAAAAAAGGACGAATATCGTTCCTTTTAGGACGATCTGGCAACGCTGGTCGTGGTGGCACATACTCGGAGCGTCGAGGAGGGAGGGTGGGGGGGAATTGCACTCATTGCATACCCTGAATCACAACAAAAGTACCTATATTAATTGATTAATAACCTATCAAAATCTGTCTTGTTGTTTGCCCCTAGATGGCGAGAGAGTAGACAAGGCAGAGCTACACAAAAGCGGTTTTGACACCTTCCTCATGGACATTCCGACACAGGACATCGTTATCGAGGAGACTGGCACCTCTGTAGACGGCGACCGGAAGCGGAAGTCGCCAGAACCGGGCAACGTCAGCAAGAGACGAGGCGGGGTTATCAACAGGCTTGATACTGTTACCGATGGATGGCAGTGTCAGTAATGGTGAATCTAAAGGCCAAAAAATTTGATATATTCCTTGCCTATATAGTACGGGCCATACGCGTAGCCAGGTTTTTTTTTGGAGGGCAGTTTGTCCAGATTTAAGAAAAAGCATATTAAATAATAAAAACTATAATATTAAAAACCCATCACTCTAATTCCAAAACAATAAATAAAAACACTTCGAAACGGCGAGTTTTCTGAGCGGTTCGCTTCCGCTGAGCAGGATAAACATGTAAAATGAAAGCGTTGGAACAGGACAGATGGATAACCTCGCCTTAAAAACTGTTTACAGGAGAATTCTACTTTAGTGAACATTGGCTGATAAGAGCATTAATGACATTGTTTTTATCCTTCCCTTTTGAGGGGGATTAAACCCTGAAAACTTCCCTTATCCTCGCTACGCCTATGGTTCGGCCTCTTGAGTAAGAATATAATGGTGTCTTCGATAGAAACTGCTGGCTGAATTATCTTGGATAATATTTATGTTTAGTTTTATATGATAATGACAGTACGACGACATAGAGCAGAGAGAGCGAAAATTATTATCTCTATGTACACCTTGTATTAATACTTGCAAAGATGTAATTCGAGTATCTTAGAAGGAAGCCCGGGGAAAAATGTGCTGGACCAACCAAAACTTGCAAGTTTTTTTGGGTTCGCGGCCATCGATAAAAGTCGTCAGTTTCTGGCTAAAAGTAGTAGCTGATATGGACACGAATGTGCACCTGCGCAGAGTTGTCTTCGTTGTTTAGCTACGGCTTTGAAACCCGCAATTTGTATAAGGATTTTTAATAAAAATACAATTGATAGTGAACTCAAGTTTTAATCACTAATACGATACGATCTTACACACAACTATATACAGACAGAAACGCAAACAGTCACTAAAATACCTAAACTAACGCCGATCACTGTACTCGGGTAAATAAACGAAAAGGACACCTCTTTTCAACGAAAATTGATACTCTTCCTCGGACAACAAACTGTGATCATTGAGATTTGACATGAAATCTGGTACATTATAACCAGTACCATAGTAAAAACAGAATATTAGAACAACTCCCGCGCCGTGCGAGGCTTAAATGCCTACTACTGCAGGGCTGTCAATTTATTTTGCGGCGATGCGACTATCTGTTTTGTAGCGCAGCGTACCTAAGCGCGACTGCGGAGCGCAGCCGACCCTAGTCACACCGCCAGAAACCGCCTGAGATATTGTCGTTGTGTGCGTGCTGTGGTTCGTACGTGCAGGCTCGCACACATATAAGCCGCGCGGGCGACATCTCTGTGAAGATAGCTTACTAGTCTGTTTTTACTATGCCGGTACCGAACAAACATGATACAGCAGGTATGTATTATTTTCAAAATTACTTACATTTGTAAATTATATTGTGCTGCTTATTTTTTAGATATCGGTATCTAATACAGACAAATCGTTCGGAAACAAAATAACTTTATACATTAGTTTATAGACATAGTCATTGATACTCCCTGGATTACCATTCTCAAAGAAAGGCTGACTAATCGAATGATTCACATGACCAATCGTACCCCGTAACCCCAGAGTGGCGTTCATAAATTAATAATGTTCTAACACTGACAGCAGAATGGTTTATACAATTTTCAATGCGTGCGAAAGAGACGGTATTAATACCAAATTTATAAACACAGCTCAGGGTTACTATTATTTCCAGGCATTTTAACTTGACAGGGCTATTGGTACGTACTAATACTAGTCATAGGGGTACAAATGGTCTTAGATTGTAAAGTTATGAAGCTGGTTTATTTATCAATAGAATTTAGGAGTTCTAATGATACAAAATGCGATAAAACTTGAACAAAAAGTCCTTAGTTTAGGATGTTGCTAGGGTTTTGCTTAGGCACATTGTACACGAAGGAAGGCGTATACATAGACGAGTAAATTGTTAAAATACGCTTATTTGCTGCTTACACATTAAACTACGAAACTGTCGACGGAGCGGCATGTAGCGAGCGACGTTGGCAAGCGTACACCGAGCGTGTAGTGACGATTATGCAGCTACTCTCCGTTAGGGTTGCCATACGTCCGAAATTTGGTTCTTTGACCGGGATGCGGGGGGAATTCTAAGAGATGTTTGGATTTTTCAAGAAATTTTCACCGAAATGAAAGAAAATTAAGACTCCCAAATACCATCGAGTCTCCAGTATGAATTTGGTCGGTTGATTGAATTTCACCCTATATACCATGAAGCATTTCTGTTTCTTTTATAATGATTTTATAAAACATTTCAAACATCACATCTTCACTTAAAAAAAGAAATCGACATGCCGCAAAATTAGAAACTTAACAGAAAATGTCCGAAATTTTCTCTTCGTACCTCAAAAGGAAAAAACGGAACCCTTAAAGGATCAATTCGTTGTCCGTCTGTCCGTCCGTCCGTCTATCTGTCTGTCTGTCAAGACCCTTTATCTCGGAATGTGTGGAGGTATCGAATTGAAATTAAAACCATATACTCAGATCTACAATACCTTGAAGCTGTGAAAAAATCAAACTTCTAAGTTAATGTAAAAAAAGATACCGTTTATGCCGCAAAGCACGTCTATTTCGACACTCGAGGGAATCAAAATTTTAGGGTATTTTGCGTTGACCGATAACTATGAAATTTGTAATACCGTCTTATACTAAAAGTATAGAGAAAAATCTGAAAACTAAACATATGTAATTAAATCATAAAAATGTAGTCGGGAAAAGTTTGTAAAAAACAGCGAGACTGGATTCCTGAACTATTTATAATATGTACCTACAAATTTGTACGGAACCCTCCGGTGGGCGAGTCCGACTCGCACTTGTCCGTTTTTTTTTAATATGGTAAGCCACTTTTCGTGGACAGTGTGCCTTAGTGAAAGTAATCAGCGGGTAATGGGAACTGAGGACAAATGAGTGTCATTTAAAAAAAGATTATTTCCACTTTTATAATTTTTTTAGGAAAGCAGATAGACTGGCAGTGAAACATTGACAATAGTACAATGATATTTTTTGCGCCGGTAATAAGCCATATCATTGAAAAAAATACTGCGGATATTTGTTAGCAAAAGGAAACTTTGGAAAATTCAAAATAAGCTCTTTTAAAATGACAATCTTCAAACATGGGCTAATTTAAATGTGTCGTGTTCATTACTTATTATTTTACGAAGAATAAATCAGTTACAACAATCGCAAAAAGATGTTGACACAAACAATAAGTAATAGTAAATTTTGTAACGACTCCATTTGAGCTAATTAATCTACGTATTAAAAACGTATTGTCTAATTGAATTACAGGCGTAATGGAGACCTACTCACTTTATGATAGATTATTATTAGTATAGAGATATTATAATAAGATGATGGGTGTACTATACAAATTATTTCCCAAAATGGTGCGTAAGAAATCTTAGGTATAATCAGGGTTCGCTCTGCAGTAAGGACCGTTATATCATAACAACGGAAGATCGAAAACTGTATAAAAGCTGAACAAAATGCGAACATATCCCATCTTTCATCGCCAATAGATACCGGATTTTTAGCTTATTGCTCTTTCGTACGTCGATAAAGCGGCGGTATTACGCAAGTAGATATAGATTGGTGTATCTATATCGCCTGCTAGGGGTACGGATAATAAAAGATGATCATGGCCTCTAATTCGTCATTGCATCTCACATGAACGGCTGCTATTCTCAAACCATTTCTTCACCCGCGCACACGATACATTAGCCCGCACAATAAAAAAAATTGATTCAAAAAATCCCCTTAGAATTGCAAACGGTTATATTAGCACGCTAAATCGAAACATTGACTGAGAATCTGCATGAGATACGTCATTATAAGTATCGTTTTATCAATCGGATTCTATTACACGAGCGAACCGTCATTGTTCTAACACTACGAATACAGCCCGCGGCACGAAAGTCTAGCGGTGAACGAAAATAGATGCGCATGGTTACAATTGGGGAGCCAATCAGCGTTTACGCATGAGTACGTGCGCCCGCCCCGCGTCCCGCTTCCTCCGCCACGACACCTTATTTTTTACTTCTGCGCTTTAACGGTCACCGCTAGACTTTCATGCCGCTGTAACAAAGGGTCCCTAATGATCAATTAAACTTGGAATGGTGTTTGTTCATGAATGAGCTCTCGAATTCGTTCCGAATCCAATCCTCGCTCATTGTGCTGAACCGGCATCATTCCTTCTGAATTTCTATTACATCAGAAGGGGGGATCATTTCTTTGTTCCCAAAATCGTCGTAGTTTACAGAAGCGCTTTGATTGGCTATACTATATAGTACATTAGGTAGTATAATAAGGCTGGCGTTAGTTCCATTTTGTTCCCGTATATGAACGATATTTCATACGTGAATTTGTCTTTGTCACATTTTGTGGTGGCTTTGGCATTGCTCTTGCGATTTCCCCATTAAACGTTGATCAATGTTGATTTACAATAATGTTAATTGATTAATTGGACGAACAACTAATTGGCGCGCGGATGAAGCCAGTTATACTATAACAGGGGTGATTGCTGGTTCCGTAACGAGTTCTTTTTTATAGTTGACGAAATATTTTAAGTTTTAAATGAACAGATTTGAAACGCAACATTTTGGATACTTACTGAAATCAAATCACTTACAAAAATAACTAAAATATTTCTGCATATGCTCCTGCTACAGACTTAAGTTACTTTTACTTACAAACTACAACTCCCTACCGCAGGTATTTACACAGGTAATTTTGGCAGTATATAATATGTATATTTTTAATAGTATATTGTATTTTTTTTATTATATATATGTATTAAAATAATTAAATTATTGCAAATGTTAATTTTTACATACACGTGCATGTTTTTAATTATGCGTAAATGTTAGTTTGAAAATGTTGTCTCCAAACTAATTATATAATTAAACAGTTAAGAGAAAAGGTTCTCAAATCTTTAGACTCTAAAATATAAGTATGCATAATTATGAAATATATTTAAGCCTGTAACAACATAGATGTGTCCATGGCACAAAATCAAATGCCAAACCGAAGTCTAAAATATTTACAATACATCCCATTACCAAAAATACAAATTACAGAATGAACTAGTTTTTCAACTAAAATCGATTTTTGATCCATTCCGTGATTAAAGTTTCCAGTGAATGAATCATAAAACGATCTATAGCCCAATTTCAGAGGCACCGATTGAAGCGTATTTGTTAAAGTATACAAATACATGCCAATTGTTATGTATGAATAGTATAAATTTGTAATTTTACTAAAATACTAAACAGTATTCCATATGGTGGCTAATGCGAAGACTAGATCTACTAAGTGATTGAAGAGATGTTTTAAAATAAGACTTGAAGTTGACAAACTGTATATTGTACATCATTAACAAAAAATATAAGCTGAATCAATTATTGTTATCTACTTGTCAGTAATATAAAGATTACATGAACGAAATAGTACATTCCCACACAACACAACCATCAAATCATTAGATACCATTTGGTATGATTCTTTCATATTTTATAACATCTACATCATCATTTCGTAAAATGTGCGACAGTACAGTGCTTAATGTATATAATATTGGTATCTATAAAACTATGAACGATCTAAGTGTTATACAATACACTAAATTTCAATACGAAAGTTATTGAACTATCAACATGTTAGATATTTACCTATTATTTAGTAGGTACGTTATTTTAGTACAACTATCAATATTTATTATTATCATTTTAACTTGAAAAACGTACAGTTATAGTTGTCACAATATAAGAGGCCCGCTTATAACAACTAACTATAATTTATATTAGGTATGTGATCTTAAAAATATCGCTTTGTCAATGAGATTCTGATACATAAGCGAACCATCAGTTTTTGTTAACTCAACGAGTCTCTTTTGACAACTTTAGCTTGAAATGGTCCTTTGTTCAAGAGTATGCAATCGAATAATCAAACTGTCATCCAAATCCTCGCTCATTCTAACACCATTTATTTGTGCTGAGACAGTCGTCGGCGGTATTTGGCAACATTCTTTCAGAATTTCTTTAACTTCACAAGCTGGGATAACTTCTTTATTCCTAAAATCGACGTAATTTGCTTTGTCTAAACGATTTGATTGGCTGTACTCAAAGACTTCTGCTCTATACCAGCGGCCATCTCCGGGGAACTGAACAATACAGGATTCGTTAGCTTAAATGTCTTTTATATCTAGTAGATTCTCCTCGATCTGCATGGCATTGAACAGTTCGACGTACAGTAACGCTGTTTCTTTAGACTGGGCTGACGTTATTCAATTTCGTTCCCGTTTACGAAGGATATTTCACACGTTAATTCATCATCATCATTGTGCGTCAGGTACTGCGGGTCGGTGGCTTTTTCTTCTTATTCGATAAGTACATTCCAATCCGTTTAGTCTAAAGATTTCACTTTCTTAGATTTAAACTTCGGCATCATTGGCTTGGAACCGTCACTGTACACCGCCATCTCTAGTTCCACCAACAGATCATTACTCTATCGATTTTCAAATCGATCGGTGATACATCACCAATGTTCTCCCCGCAAACTTTGATGAAGCAATTCTTTTTTATTACAGACTTGTGAATGTAGTCTAGGGTAGTTTTGCCCCAGTCTCTTTGTATAGGGTCGACCCGATCCAGACGCACTTTTGGGGATCTCATGCATGGCGACGGTATTTCTCATTTCCTCAAAGGAGCAGCACTCCTCGTTGCCATAATGACGTAGTAGACGATGCAGCTTTTTGTTTCTTTGTTGACTTTTAGCACTCTTCCTCTATATAACTCGTTGTCGACGTAAAATCTCGCGATGCAGGGTTGGCCGACGACCCATTTGCTGTATTTGGTAGCCTTTTGGTCGGGGTCTTTGAATCGTACGTCTAGAGCCTTGCGGATGAGGTCTAGTGTGTCTTGTTGAGTGACGCTATGTAGGTAAATAACGTCATTGTTGTCAATGTATGTCGGAACCCTAGTAAACTCCTTCGTAGTCAACGGTTCAGCGGGAAGCCAGTTTTAGGGTCACCCCCTTCCTGGATATCTTCGGTGACCGAATCTGAGTCACTTTCAGGATTCTCGGTGAGTGTTGTCAACAATCTTCTGTATGAGGAAGAAGCAGCGTGATGTAAAACACGTGACGCATGAGGTCGTGAATTACAACATTACAAAATGTCACTGGCACATACGAATATCCCTTTCATTTTTTGTTCATAAAGAAAGAATTGAAAACAACTGAAGTGTGCATCATTAATATGTTTAGTTTTTGTGATAAATAACGCTTTTACTATAGTGAATTACTTATATGAATAATGCACAAACGGGATATAGGTACAATTCAATAAAAAATAAGGTTAGTTAATACAAGTTCTATATAGAACTTATAAGCAATCAACATAAAAATAATCTAAACGATCACAAACTGATACAATTTTGAATCGATTTTTTGTGGGGTTACCGATTTGTTTGATTCGCCCTTATGTACGTTGCGATGACAGATGCCAAAACGGGCCGCTTATATTGTGACAACTTTAGTATGGAAAATTATACCTTTTCTTTACATAGTAATAAGACAGGTGGAAAACCCAACAAATTTTAACTTTCAGCGCTACAATTATGTAAAGCGTGATCTTTTAAAACAACCCGTACATAGTGGAAGGTTCAAGGAAATGTCATCATTATTTTCATAGCCGGAACATCCATTTTAGCAGCAACAAAACTGCTAATCCTTTTTCTTCTTCTGTGGCGCGTTTTGTTCGTGTCATTTTGATGATTTGGGCCTGGAAATGGTTACATGGCTAATTCAGAACAACGCTTAAAGCATGTTGTGTACATTTAATTTTATCACTTCAGCGTAAAGTCAAGTAACGCGTATGTAAGCAATTCCATAAATCTAGGTCATTTGTGTAACGATGTTTACTACCAATTATTTAAGTACCTATTTATCGCTTCCTTCACAATTTCGATTTACTTGCATAACTTATTTCAACCATACATGCATTCATACCTATATCTCACAAGGGTAGACAGAAAGTACAATTATTTATCAGCTACGATTGCGATACACTTCATCGTGTCAAACAAGATCTTTCACTCTTCTTCAATTTATCTTTACAAGTAATCTCAAACCACTGGAGGAGTAACTTATGTCAGCAGGTTAGAATGCAACCTTTAGGGTACGTTCAAGGAGACCCGGCGTGTCAGGCGGCGCGGTGCGCGCTCCATACATCGGTGTATGTTTGTGTTTCCGGCGGCCTGCAACGCGCACCGCGCTGCTTGACGCCCCGCGTCTCCTTGTTCGTTGCCTTAGTCAAAAGTGGAGAGATATTCTGCCCTCATAAGGAGAACAGCGGCACCTGAGTATGAACTTCTTATGTAGATGCCGCAGTTCTCCATAAGAGGGCAGTATTGTTTACAACGGTGTCAATTCGGTGTAACACGACTTAAGGGTCCGTATAAGGCTAGATGCACAACTTCAAATGAGCATATCACATTGTGTAACTTGGTTAATTTGTATAGTAAAAATAGTATAGACAGTAGGCTATAGGGCTGATAGATTCAAGCAACATCTTTAAGTTCGGTCGATAGAAAGCAATTACTAAGTTACCTCTATGTTTTTCGAGAGTTTATGGGCCGAGTTTAAGAAAAATACTGTCGAATTGAGAACCTCCTTTTTTGAAATCGGTTAGAAATAAGTTTAGAAATGACATGTTCAGTTTGTCTTAAAATATTAAAAAAAAATAATCTAGGAGCAGTGTTATTAAATAAAAACTCAGGTTTTTGTGGGCGCCTGTTTCTTGGTGGTCGTAACAGCCACGGCTGAGAGCGCGCTATTTTGTACTAAAAGGAAACGTCGTAGAGTTCAGTTCTGATTGATGCAAAATGAGGTGCTCAATCTGACTTTATATCCAGCCTTAACGTATTTGAAAAAAGTAAACGTAATTTCTGTCTTTTTTTTTCTGTATCGAAAAGACAGCGACAGGACGCCTAAAATAAGGGCAGTCTTGTCAAATAAGTCGTGTTACACCGAATCGACAGCATTGACAATAAAGCTGATTTTAAAGGCTTTAGATTTAGATTTAGCGCTGCCGAAACTACAATTTTTTCATAGTACTCAAATGGACTTAAAAGATAAATTATCAAAATTTAGTTTTAGTGTGACAGCACTGGAACTAATATTAAAGCCTTTAAAATCGGCTACAAATATCTCGAGAACTATGAAACCATCGTGTCAGATTACTATCGAGCCAATCGACGTCCTTTAATCCTGAAACTAAAAGTCTCGGCAGACAGAAAGCGGAGCGTTGTCGGGGAGCGATGAAAGTGGGTTGATGGGCGATTTACTATGTATGTTTACTACGAGAGACGCCGCACTTTCTGTTTGGTAAGGCCTTTAGTAAAAGAGTACCGCCACCCGGTATCCATCCTATCCGCTAGTAACGAGTAACTCATTTTAGAAACCTATGGATAGAGCAACCCATAATCGACCGTACGGCATCGGCAACAAGGCTCACCTCGGCTAGACAGCGACCTCGCCCTGCTCCTTCTCTCTCTGACGCACGGCGACCGCCGTCTCGACCAGCAGGTACAGACACTTGAACTTGTCGCGATCCCCGCCCTCCGCCACGCGCCCCGCCGGCACCACCTGAACACCCGCACCCCAATTTAGACTTTAACTCACATGCATTTAAACCTACTTTCCAATAGTATATTTTTGGCTTATGTTTCAGTTTGATTTGAAAGTTATGTTATTAGAATACTGTAAAGTTTGCAAGTTAGTAGCAGATTTACACATAATAAAAAGGTTATAAGAGTAGAAAAATATGACTTAGCCTAAAATTTAATAATTCTTAAGCTACCATGCAGTAATTTAGAAATGTATAGACAGGTGATGCCGGCATTAAAACACCCATTTATTTAAAAAAAAAAATATAAAAATCTACTCTACGAACTAAAAATCTACAAATTGAAGGAAAAACGACCGTAATTTTAGATATTTATTTAAACAAATACAACAGGAACTCAAATAAAAATGTTATAACAGAAAATCAACTAAAATGTGACATTATTTATTCTTAAATTCAAGAACTAACGAACAAATTAACTAATAGTTTTTAAAACATAATTTTTGTTGTTTCTTTTCATAAAATAAAAAGTGTTTTAACACCGACCTCTCCAACCACCTTGAAATAAAAATATCGTATAAATGGATGAACATTTCACCAGCGAACTCATCAGGTATTTACGCGAACATGTCATTGAATAGTTCAAGCTTTAGAGGATAACAATAATGTCCGTCCATTTATACAATGACTATGTTAACATACGAGTTGTAGCACCATTTATACAACAGATTAATTTTAAAAGCGCACTAAACATTCGATGACTATCTACATTACAATAATTAATTAACCTTAATATAAAAAAAAGAAAAATAAAGTGTTATATCCATATATACCTTTAGTGCGCCTTTAAAACTTTCAAGGGAATATAAAGTCGCGTAGCGATATAAATCGTGATAAGCGATTTGCAAAAAAAAAAACAAGACCCTAACTGAAATGGACACATACAGGGATGTTCATTACATTGCAAGATAGGGCTTTCTACATATATTAATAAAAAATATCGCAGTTGCCGCCCAGTCGCTTCGCCTACCGCACCAATGCCTGGGATAACTCTGCGACAATCTTGGCCACAGTCCGAACAAACTTTTGACAAATTGATTAGCTGCAATATGGATATGGCCAGAATTTGACAAAATCCATACCGTTTAAAGATGAGAGTCCGAATATAAGTATGGCCTCTGTGTCGAAGGCCATACCCTGTCAAGCAGAGACTCGAATAGGGTTACATGTACCGGGGCGGCAGGAGTTAGTAAGTATGGCACCAGGTGTCGGTGGTGGCAACTTCGAGCTCGATGGCGACAGGCGGCGGCAGGCGCGCGGCGAGGTGAGAGGGGTACCTCACCTGCAGGCGTCGCAGGGGGTGCGGCAGCTGCGGGAGGTGCGCGAGCTGCGGGTGCCAGCCCCCCGGCCCGCCCCCGCTCGAGCCGCTCTCAGCCGTGTTCGCGATCTCCTCGCCGACCGTGTTGTCGTCGCCGACGATCTCGTCCGATGTCGTCACCGTCACAACGGCCGCCGTTCTGAAATAAATTGTACATATTACGCTGTAATTATAATGTTCAATGCAAGTGCTTGTAAAGGCCTATTTTATATGCTTCAAAACTGTTGTCAAAGTCAACTTTACCATACTAGTGGTTTCATTTTTATTATTTTTCAATTTAATGAATAAATGTTGCCAGTCTTTTCTTGTGTACCATATATACCCCTATAGGCTTGAAGTTAGCTACGGAGGCATCAAACTGAAGCTTATTTCCGTCAATGTGCTATGAATGCCCGCTTTAAGTTTATTTGGAGTGTTTATTGTTTGTTTGTTTCTTTAAGTACGTTTCATTTACTTACTACCACTATGCACTGAAAAAAGTAGTATGATACATGTAGGTATGGGCAATAATTTACTCGTTACGTTTAAAACACTCGCTATTCCTCGTAAGCTATTGCCTCCTTACCGCACTTATAGCATAAACTACTATTTCGAAACTTTTTGATGCGCATACCGGGTGTAACATGTGCAGGCATCTTTAAATGAAACGACATAATTACTGATCATACCGAACGACTTTCCCGAAGAGTAAAAATTAAATTGGTCCTTCGTTTGGCTTTATGCGGGAGGGCGGGCGGTGCATGAGTCTGCATTTTGAAAAGCATGGTAAGGCGTTTAATGCAGTGTCTTTGTAATAGCCAACGCCGCCGCCTTGGCACAAAATAGATAGGTACAGAAGGCCAGCTACGGCTAACCTTGATTTTAAATACCTACTCATCACATGTATCGCAAAGCGCATGCACTCGGGACTAGTCGCGACTGGCATTCTACAGAATCCCACCGAGATTATCTAGATCTACACTATTATATAAAGAGGAAAGATTTGGAACTACTGAACCGATACTAAAAAATCTTTCTTTTGTAAAAAGCTACACAATTGCTGAGTAGCATAGGCTATATTTTATTTAAATAAAAGTAAGTTTTCAGTTTGAAAATTCAGTATTTGTGAACCATGTCGGGAGAAAAAACGCTGCCTAGCTGCTTTATCGGCGTGCCCTGACCAAATGGTTAGTTATACGTGATAAAACCGGTTGTTTTTCCATATGAGGAAACTGTATCAGTTTAATCTGACTACAAATTTCCATCTACAACGATCCTGACACACTTCTTGGGACTTAGCTAAAACATAGTAACCAGGGTCTGATGATTGGACTGGAAGATGGGTACGGGATCTCCTCAACGGACAACAGCAGACCCTTCGAGTTTAGGCTTATTTTGTTGGTATTTATTAGCACTTTGGTAAAACATGGTGACCAGGGTCTGCTGATGGGACTGGAAGGTGGTTATGGGTTCTCCTCAACGGAAAACAACAGACCCTTCGAGTTTGGGCTTATTTGATTTGTCTTTATTAGCACTTTGGTAACGCATGGTGACCAGGGTCTGCTGATGGGACAGGAAGGTGGGTACGGGATCTTCTCAACGGACAACAGCGGACCCTTTACGTTTGGGCTTACTTGATTGGTATTTATTAGCACTTTGGTAAAACACGGTGTCCGTTGCATATAGTCGTTCAAAAAATCAAATTATTTTGTTTTCCTTATTTCCACGAAAATCTCTTCGACGCGGGCGGAGCCGCGGGCAAAAGCTAGTCGTACATACACGTGAGCTAGCCTTCTGTATGTATTAATTTTGTGGCCATGGCCGAACGAACTGTAAATAGCAGCACATCTCTCACCCTCTAGCATTAGGATGCAAGTCCCTGTCCTCGGGCCCGTAGCGAATGACCGACTGCCACACGGTCGGGTCGTACTTGACCTCCTCCTCGCTGACGGCGGACGACGAGTAGCCCTCCTCGTTGTCGCCGAGCTCGTCGCCGTCGCTGCGGTACACGAGCAGCCCGTCCGTGTACACGTGCTCCGCGCTGCGGTCCGCGTCCGACTGGAACAACATAGTGCATCTGATGCTGCTGCTGACTGTATAGACCCACAGTCAAATATTTCGTGGGTCACCGTTTAGTTTTTTAAGAACCCTGTTTACTGATAAATAAAATCAGTGACGTGCCTATAACTTTTCACTGGAAAAGTAATGAGAATGTCAAGTAAAAATTACGTTTTTTTGTATGCAGGTATGTGGCTGCCTATAAGGCCTTGTCCAAATGCAGCGTTTTAAACCTCGCGCGTAAGCACTCGCACGTAATGCGCAAATCCACGCGCGAATTACAAACGTTGCATGTGAATGCAATGTATTGGAGCCTAGTACTTCGACTACACGCGAGGTCTCGCGAGTGTAAAACGCTGCATCTGGACAAGGCCTTTGTTTTTACTGGAAAAGCAATGAGAATGTCGAGTAAAAAACATGAAAAAAATGTATAGGCAATAAATATAGTAATAAATGTAAAAAGTATTTCTATGTGTTCGTGACGGATTGATTGCCAACAAAATTGATCAAATTGATGTAGCCAGCCTTAACACGGACCTCGGTCTATTTTGGGCTGCTACTGCCACAATTTCTATATAAGTAAAGCAAAGCATCACTCAAACCCAGTTCCTATGCCTATTGATCTGCATTCTGCTTGTACTTAGCCATTAAATTTTTCGATAAATAAAATAAATTCGTTCTAGGGCATGCAGGCTAGCATACATACAATTACATTACATTAATACAGCCATACAATTTTTGTATTTATTTGCAGCCTGTTATCTTTCCTTCTTGTCTCGTCGCAAGATAGTGTAGTCCAACTGCGATTAGTTACCTCAATCTCAACCCCCTCCCAGGCGCCAGCGACTGCGATGCCCGTAGTGGCCAGACCGCCGACCACGGTACCCGAGCCCGCCTGCTTCTTGCCTCGTCGCGAGATGGTGTAGTGCAGCGGGTCGTGGCCCTCGCGCCGGATCATCTCCGGTAAGATACGGCGGCGCGCATTTATAAACCAGTTGCACACCTGAAATTACAAACATCTTTTATACACGGGGTGAATAAAAGAAGCATCCTCGAATGGCGTAAACTGAGATATCAACACTGAGTATTCCAAATACAGTCACTCCCGGCAGCAAGACTAAGACCAACTGACAGATCCTTTTACTTCAACTGGCGGTCGGCGTCGGCCGTGGCCTGTCACCGCCCTTAAGAAGTTAAACGATGCCGCCAAGCGACTCGGCAGCCAGTGCACGAGTCTGCCGAGATCGTCGTACGTACACATCCATGTGTGCGTGCGTCCGGAATCTCCGGTAGTATGGAGCTGGCTTTCTGGATGTATTTATTTTGTGTCGTCGTGATCCGGCGTGATGTCACGAAAAGCCGCATGTACCGGGAGTGGTTACAGGCAGTTGTACAGTTCTAGTGATTCGTCGGTTACAGACAAGTTAAGTAAGTCGTTGGACATGCCGCCTCGCCTGCCTTCATAACACTTTCCGAGCGAACGACATTCAACCTATATAGGTTTCATTGACGCTTTCAAGGGAAAGCCAATTGAATACTAGAAAAAAAGTCGGACTCGCCCACCAAGGGTTACGTTAAAGACTATTATATTTTTTATAATATTTATGATTTAATTACAAATGTTTAGTTTTCAGATTTGTCCACATACTTGTAGGATATGGCGGTTTGCTTGCCGAATTTCATAGTTGTAGGTCAACGGCAAATACCCTATAAATTTTGATTCACTTGAGAGTGTCGAAATATTCGTTTTTTTCGACATAAACGGCCGTGTATTTTTTACGTTAACTTAGAAGTTTGATTTTTTCACAGCTTCAAAGGACTGTTACATATACAGTAGACCTGAATATATGGTTTTAATATCAACTCGATACCTCCACGCGTTCCTGAAATAAAGGGTCTTGTAAGACGGACGGACGGACGGACGGACAGACAGACGGACAACAAAGTGATCATATAAGGGCTCCGTTTTTTCCTCTAGAGGTACGGAACCCTACAAACAGAAAAGATAATGAAGTAGAGACCTGTAGAACAGTGAGATTGGCTTCCTGGCTCAAGGTGAGCTTCTCCGCGTCGCTCGGGTACGCGTTGTACCGATGGTCGTAGAGCCATCTCTTGAGGATCTTGACCGAGTGCTTGGGCAGGTTGCCGCGCCGCTTGCGCACCGAGCCGACGATGCCGGGCGGCGGGGGCGGCGTGTGGCCCACCACCTGCAGCATGCTCTGCCGTCGTGCGATGTCGACTTCGCCATCGGTGCCGCTCTCGTTGTCATCTGACGAAGTCGACGGGAAGCGGTCTCGCGCTGCGAGGACAAGTCACAAGTTCAACATTAGAGAGGTAACTGCGGGGGAGCAACAATCGAGACGACATTTCTCGATCTCGAGCAGAACTTTATGTAATATTATAAACAATACCAGTATAAAGAGTTTTATAGCGATTCAATGATTCGTTACGTATTATATCTGGCTACTACAACATAGTAGTTGACTCGGGGCTGGGCTTGCGTTTGTAGGTAAAGGGAAAATAAATTATTTTCGAGTTTCCCAAAAAGGGTCATTGAACCTTGATACCGACTACTTACCGAGTCTTCAGTATGAATATGGCTGTGTAAATAAAAGTCACCTTATATAAATATACGAGTATATATATATATATAAATAAACGTAACCTCACGCGTATTTGTCCAAAAGTAACTTTATTTTTAACCGTATTTAAAAGTCTCGAGGGAACTAGAATCGGAGTATATCAAAACTATAAAACCTAGATATTTTACAAGGGCTACACATTTTCATGCAAGTAATCGAATATTTCCAGTGCCTAATTTACTATCTGAGGAAAGACTTATCTACTACTGTTTGTACCAGAAAGTTTACTTTTATTCACAGTATGTAAAAAAGACTCGTAAATTTTCCCGATTGGTGTCGCCAGTCTATCATGATTTTTGTATTGAATGCAGCATACAATTAGAATGTCAGAATAACCTATGACCATTGACCAATCAAATCCTGAGGTTTCATTAACATTCCTTTTATTTTGTGAAATGGGAGTTAAATAATTGGATTTAGAGAGTGATTGTCTGGAAACAACTTCACTACTTGTAGGTAGTAAGAAATTCTAGAATAGCAAAGTTGTAATTTGAATAAGTAGAGACTGCATAATGTATTTTCTTTGTGAAGAGATTCAAATTTCAATGCTGAGTAGTAAGAAACCGATACAATGGTGTTACAAACATTGCAGCTGTAACGTCGACAGTTATTGTTTTATTCTTTCGCAACAATACGTAGTTAACGAGATCACAATACGATTCCGACGTAGGTAAACATCAATATCTACACTCATATAATCTATATACTTACTAATAATAAAGTAGTAAAAAAGTCGTGTCTGTACATTGAAGATTCTCGCGAAATTTTAAATGAAATGGGTTATTAGTACTGTACTGAGGCCGAAACAACTATTTTTAGAATTTTTGTCTGTCTGTATGTTCCGTTTTAACTCGAGAACTACTAAACGGATTTGGATGCGGTTTTTTTTATTATCATCGTAGTGACCCTGGTCAACACATAGGCTATAAGGCATGTTCATAAAATAACGCCCAAGCCGGAAACGGAACAAAGATTGAATAAACGCTTTTATAACTCGAGAATCCATCAACGGATTTGAATGCGGTTTTCTTAATTATCATTGTAGTTACCTTTGTTAACACATAGGCTATAAGGTGCGTTCATAAAATAACGCCCAAACCTGAAACGGGGCAAAGATTGAATAAATGCTTTTATAACTAGAGAACCAATCAACAGATTTGAATGTAGTTTTCTTTATTATCATCGTAGTTACCCTGGTCAACACATAGACTACAAGGGGTCTTCATAAAATAACGCCCAAGCCCAAAATGGGGCAAAGATTGAATAAACTATTTTATAACTTGAGAACCACTCCACGGATTTGCATGCGATTTTCTTTATTATCATCGTAGTTACCTTGGTCAATGGACTACAAGGAGTGTTAATAAAGTAACGCCCAAGCCGAAAACGGGGCAAAGATTATATAGCAAAGGCTATTATATAAATCTATGGGAAGTCTGATTAGAATTTATATCCGAAACCCACGCGAACGAAGTCGCGGGCAAAAGCTAGTAATAAATAAAAGCAAAAAAGAGTCGTTTCAGTACATTGAAGATTTTTAAGATTTTTGGAGCGGAATAGGTTATTAGACTTTTACTGATATTGAAACCACAATTTTTAAAATTTTTGTCTGTCTGTTCAATTTTGACTCGAGAACCACTTTTTATTGATCATACCATATTGGTTACTTACCGATCATTATTATGTGACCTCTTTGACTAATATCTTTAAATTAGCTTTAAGGGGCACATTCAGCACTGCGCCCTATTAAAGCATTTTGTGATTTTAATTTAAGTACTTATCCTATCATCATTTTATTTTTATTTTCTGACTTCTTTGCCTGATATCTTTATTAAAAATTTGCTATTAAAGAATGTGATATTTTTTCCTAGTTTTGTTTTAATGTATTTTAAAATAGTAGGTAGTATAGTTAGTGTATTAATGAAAGTAATAAATGAAACTATAATAACTCAATTCAGCAAAAAATTGCTCACTTTAGTTGCTGCAGAAATAAAATTAATAATGAAATAAAAAATGTTAAAACCGAATCACGATTTGCTGCTCTATTGTTAATATTGCTGCAGAATAAATTAAATTCCAACTACATCAATTTTAAGGCTGCCCAATATTACATTACTTGCTGATCAATTTAGTTATTTTTGCCGACCACTAGAAGCAGCTCAATTCACTTTGTTAGCTGACAGGTACATTTTGGGGCTGACCGAAACGTTTTTAACGTTGACAAGTACGAGTATGTACTTCATTTAAAATAATTCAAGATGCAATTGCAGTGATCGTGACGTTTATGTCGGTAGTCATGGTCGATTAATATAGGTATATCATATCGTCAGGAATGATTCAATATTAGCCTTTATTAAGAAGCAACAATGAGCTATTTACATTGCTATGCCAAGTAGTCGCTATTTGGCTATGCGCTCTGGCACTTATTTGTTGGCAGCTTTCATTACAGGTGAAAGAGCAGGGACCTAGATTAGAAAGTATGTATTAAGTGTTCTTTCAACAGGTGGCAAACACTGATCTACTAGCCAGGTGGTTGAAGCAAAAAATTGCAATTTTCAATGGATATTGGATATACAACAAAATTATACATCAATTAAATTCTGGGTTCCGTTAAAATAAAGTGCGCCATAACCATAAATTTCTTTAGGAAAATCTTCTGCTGCACTAGGCAGAGATGTTTATGTAATTTGATTAGTGTTCTTAGAAATAATACGTATAGGATGAACCAAACGAATGCCCCCTGGAAAAGTACCTTAAATATTAAAGAAAGCAAATTTTACTTAAGGGAACCTTTATTTTATTTATTCTATTTATTTAAAACATAAAAGATTTTTAACATTGATATGGTCACTATAAGATGTTGTTAAATTAGCTAATATATGTAATAACTTAAGACAGAAGGTCCCTTATGTAGTGACTGAATAAATTAACCGACTTGGATTTACATGGATCTCACAACTTTTTACGGTAGAAGAACTAAGTTGCGAGACTTGTTTTTTTTACAAGTTTTGTTTTTGATGGCATGTAAATATTCTACAATGCTCACGCTCCATCTCGCTTCGCTCGTCGTCGCACCCATTTTTGACATTTTGTTGAAATACTTTCGTAATTTTTCTCTTGTTTTTCGTGAAATATCTGCTTTTTCGCGAAATATTTCGTATGAGCGCGTATCGGAACCGTATTTACGACATCATTCGGTTTTTCACGAAAAAACTGTTTACACTATTCTACGGCGACATAAATAAGGCCCTACAAATTTTTGTAATAGAAACTTAGTCAGGTGATTTAACTACTTTGTTTGTACTGGGAAGTGAAGAAATTATTTGAATAAAAAATATGTTTTTCTTCTTGAATGTGATCCGCCAAAGATACGTGATCAACTCTAGAATATAATTATTTTCACTTATTGTTGTAGGACCTTTAGATGAAGTACTTTCATCATCACTATGAGACAAACGGTTCTTTATAATACATTGATTTATAATGCCGCATTGGATGCCAATTATTTACGAGAAAATAACAGGAGATTGCAATAAACATCCAGAAACATAGCTTCGCTTAGAAAAAAAAACGTGACCTTGCTTAAAAATATAATATCGTTAGAGCGTGTAAACACGCGGTAAACGAATCAAAATATTTGTTTCAGTAAAATGTTAAAGATTTAGGTCACACGTTTAGGAGTCATTGACTTTTCATTTCGTGACTTGAGAAAGATTTTCTTAGACCCACTTGCGCAAAGCCCCATAATATAGGTTAACTATTTATGAAAGCTTATTTGTGCCAAGACTAGTTAAACAAAATCCTGGTTTAACTTATTGTGCTTTGTTCTTATTTTTTTGGTTTGATGTGACATAAAAAATCAGTCAGCTGCGAGTTGCTTGGTGCAAGTGGACCAAAGTCCTTATCTCTCTAGTTTGATGTGACAAGGATACATAATTAAATAGTTTGTTAGCTTGGTGCATGTGGGCCCAATTCCTTACCCCTCTGGTTTGATATGACAGGGATACAGCATTAAAAACGTTAGTTAACCTGGGTTAGGGTGCTTGGTGTAAGACAGTCTTAAACATTTACTTCTACATTACATTCATCCCTGACAAAAATTGTACTACCTAATTAGTATTTGAATTCTCATGTGGTGACAGTAAAGAGACCAATAATGTTTTGATTATTTTGTGGTCAGTAAAGAAGACATTCAAGAAGTTAGCTCACGCGAGTTTTAATAATTTTCTTGATGCGTTTAGGGCATTAACACAACAATAAAATATTGCCGCCAACATTGTGAAACAACGGGCTCCAATATTTACATTCCTCTGCCTCCCACTCCACATCCTGAAACATCAAAGAGTCACAACTTGCGAAGAGCAACACAGAACGGGTTGCGTACAATTACGAGTACCGTCGGCCGCCTAGAAAGTTCCACGACTGTAACCTTTACGTGATGGGAATACGAGCTGCGAGGGTTTAGCAAGACGTACGCGGAAGCGAAGGGGAGGTGGATCGATACCGAGGAGTCAACGGCCGACCCGAGGGGTGGTGACGTATACTCACAGCTATGATGAAACAGCTATTACCGCCTCTATTTCCGAGCAGCAAGATCTAGGTCGGGTAAAGTATTGCGTATGGGGCACAAGGACGCTTGAGCTTAGGATGTTAGATTCAAAAAAGCGATGACCTTCAAAAGGTTGGGATGAAGGTCGGATTTTGGCTCAAGGGCCATATTTTTAAGGTTCCGCCAAAACATGAGATCCTCTTACGTTCATAGACAAGTTAATTATGAAAGGCAAAAAATTAAAAATTCTTCAAATTAAGATCTCTAAATGGTATATTTTTGTATAAAAAATCAAAATAATTTACTCGAACACTTTTACTGCTGTAAACACTAGAAGTGACCGCGCGCAATAACATCTCAGGCGCTTTGCTTACCAAGCTATGCTCAAAGAAAACATACTTCTGCTATTTTATCTATTAGGTTAACATTACATAGAACTAGACCCTAAGAAAAAGAAAACGTTGCCGGCACCGTTTTCTAAATTTGATAAGTGTATCAAGTGAAGTTGGAGTTATTACACTTGATAAGACTTATTCGTTTATTTCTTTTGGTTTCATTCTTTTTCATGGAGCATCTTAGAGCATTGGTGTGGGGAGGATTTTCCTATTATATTACTACACAGACGCGAGAAGGCCTTACAATCTCTTACTGTATTAGAATCGATTGCCTGATAAACGGATAAAAGATCATTATTACAATAAATGAATGAGTGAATATATCTCTAACTCGGAAACAATGCCAGGGCACGTCGAAGTGGGCATACAAGTATTGTCACTTTAGTTGGCCTCCATTATGTTTCCTGCTAAAAGGAAGCAGCTGCTTTACATTTATGGACAGTTGCAAAAAATACTTGTTTGCGTACGTAATTTTGCTAAATCGCATAGTAAGCGAAGTTCGAGTTAGGCAATTTAAGGGCTTGTATTGGGTCTTTCAACGGTTTTTGTTTTAATATGCTGAGTCAACTACGTATCTGATCAATGTAAAACTTAAACACGTGTTTTTTCAGACCTTTGTCTTTCCGTTGTCAGGTCGGTTACCTAATTGGACACATTTCGCTCGATAGATTTTATTTTTGAAAATGATGCCTTTTTAAGTTATTATTTCGTTTTATGTATAAACGGCTTGAGTTTTGTGTCTGAAATTACTGCTATAATAAGAAAACACGGTTTATTTTCCGATGCCAGATGAAAAAACTCCTGCACCAAATACTTTATCGTAAAATCCAGAAAAACCTCGAAAATTCACTGATTTTGCGTGCCGCCAGCGCGCGAAGAGTAATGTAGACTTTCAAACAACATACTGAAGTTCAAAATCGCTCAGTAAGATTATCGTGCACCAGGGGTAAGGCCTTAATGCAAGGTGCAACTATGAATATCGACGAGGAGAAACGAAAACCATTTTTGCAAGCTGGAGGTCTCTGATGAAGAATCTATTAAAATGAAATTAACCATCCATCCACCCATCAGCCCGTGTTTGTCCACTGCTGGACATAAGCCTTGAACAAGATTAACCAAGATCATAATAATTTATAGCAAAATCCATCGCTTTGGATACTCTAACATTATTTAGAGTGCATTACAAGCTGGAAAATATCAATTGAAAGGAATCAAATTAGAAAATAGGAAGCACGAGGTATATTTTCTAAAAAGGATTTAAAAAAAAACTGGGCAAGTGCGAGTCGGACTCGCCCACTGAGGGTTCCGTTCACTTTAGTAGTAAAAGTTTTAAAAAATCGAGAATTTTTTTATGATTTAATTACTAATGTATAGTTTTAAGATTTTTTCCTATTCTTGTAGTATAAGACGGATTTATTTGCAAAATTTTATAGTTCTAGGAAAATACCCTATTGATTCCCCTGAGAGTGTCGAAATATACGTTTTTGGCGGCATATCTTTTTGATTTTTTCACAGCTTTAAGGGACTGTAGACTTGAGTGTTTGGTTTTAATTTTAATTTCAACTCCACAGATCGTGTTCAACTCGATACCTCCACGCGTTCCCGGGATAAAGGGTCTTGACAGACAGACAGACGGACAACAAAGTGATCTTATAAGGGTTCCGTTCTTTCCTTTTGAGGTACGGAACCCTAAAAATACCTTGGGCCAGAATTCGAACCTACGATCTCTTTCTTTCACTGCGAGTACGCTACCGCTCTAAATAAACAAACTAATGAAGAATTTCAAGTGACGGTTCGCTGAAAGCAGGGACTAGGATATCTCCTTGTTCCTGGCCGCACGCTCAAAATGCAGAGGTAGGGAAGGTAAGAGTCTGGCAAAAGCAAAATTATATGATTACCAAGAAAGAATCACTGCAGCCTAGTATTATCTAAAGTGTCGGTTTTGTTCAGCTCGCAAACAGCTACAAGCTTTCTGTTATTTAGACAAAGCTTGATGATATCGTCGCCCCGGAGCGGAAGGACGCGTCTGTACGCGACGGATGTTCAGATAAGAATGAGAAAAGCGTCTCCTCGGACACAATGCCCAGAACGTTAAGCATCCGAATGGGATGCTGCGCTTCTATTAACACTTTTGTTTTCAATGGGTCAGCGTTATTTTAGGTCATGTAATGTGTAAAGTGCACATCATGCAAACTTACGGGATTCGATGTATTGTATGAATTTTAAGTGAGTGATGTCATAAAATTTTAATTTTCAGACTATACGACAACATCAAATTTTTATTCGAAACGCAAAGTTGTTTTCGAGTTATGCCGTGGAGGGACAGGCACTGGAGCTTGCTTCGCTCGAAGAGCCCGCGCTGACAGAGCGTTCAGTAGGCCTATCATGAGTTTTGCTTACTATACACGTTACCGTCTGCGTAAGATATTTTGTATGAGAAATGCTGGTTCCTTAAACCGGTAGGGGCACTGCACAATTTCTCATATAAATATTGTACGCAGACGTTAACGTGTATAGTAAGCAAAACTCATGGTAGACCTGCAGGTGTTCTGCGTTTCGAGTTCTCTGTAATTTACAGGTTGTCGCCAATATTGTGAAACAACGGGCTCCAATAGCACAAACGCACACAGAGGGAAAAGACGAAAAACGCGCGTTTCGTTATGAAGGATTTCACGGAGAAATTCATTGAATTAGTAATTGTATGTCTGTATATCGGAAGTATTGTCCTACCTACGCAGCCGCGGTCGCAGCTCAAGATTTTGGGCGGGGGGGGGGGGGGGAGTGATCTTACAAAGTACTTATTAAGTACAGTCAAAGAGGTCAACTTTAACAGTAGAACAGGTCGAGCAAATAAATAACATTTTTAATAAAATGAAAAATCTCGGTCACAAACAAACAGAAGCCTAGTAATAATTTTATGAGGCGAGCGGCCGAGGTGCCACCGTATTTCACGGGATTTTCAAATTCGGTTTGCACCGTTTGAATTACTTTTTATAACGTTATTTTGGATATTTTCGACTCAGACGTTTTAATAGGGGATAAAGTTTGTAAGTCCATTTAAACACACAGAAAAACGAGGATTTTCTTGAATATTCTGTGTTTTTCCAAGAACACAATATAAATTCAGTTTAATCGCTAACTGGATAATCACTTCCATTATTTGGGTGAGGCAGGTTTTTATAGTAATCATGACAAAATTATGGCGTAATGTGGACTTGAAGTCTTATTATTACGTAAACTTAGATAAAAAAAAGGAAGATGCGGTACCCCACTAGAAGAAACGACAGAGTTAAAACAGGTTTTAATAAAACTAAGTGCTGTTTTGAATTTTGATCTAAGTAATGAAATTTAAACACAAAATGTACTAACATTACAAAAAATCGCGACTCTTGTGGTCACTCAGAATCACTTCGGCATTATTCGGCTCGGCTCGGCTCAGCTCATGTCTGTCTGTCTGTCAAGACCACCTTTTTCCGGACCCCGTATGAGATGCATGGCCATGATACACGATTATCTTACCGAGTGATTTTGAACTTCTGAATGGTATCAGAAAGTCTATATTAGAACGCTCACTTCGTGCGCTGCCGACACGCATAATCAATGAATTTTCGAGGTTTTTCTGAATTTTACGAAAAATTTTTTTAGTGTAGCTGCGATTTCAAAATAGCTGAGTTTTATTTACTGGTACTAACATAGCTAATAGGAATTATTTTTTCTTGAAGTTTTCCAGGTGTTACCAAAATACCGCAAAGTGCAAGAAATCAAAAAATTTATTTAAAAAAAAAACTTGATATTATATCGGATATACAGGTTGAAAATTAATCCCCTAGCTTTATTGAAATCTGTGAATCAGAATCACTAATACAACACAAGACCCGTTAAAAACATTATATTTTTTTGGTTCCCATATTTCGAATGAATGGCCAACCTACGCAACAGATGATCGACAATAGACCGTACGTATTCCCGGCGGTAAATAATGCACATAGGATATGTAAAGCCTGACCAGGAATATATGAGAGGTCGCCATATTGTGGAACTTCGTTGGAACTAATTTCTAACACTGTCAACAATAATATTTTTTATTCTTTATAATCATTTGTCATTGTGACATTTTCACCATTTCACCATCTCATTGTATTTTGTTCTTGCGTAAACGATAAAATATAAAAAAAAATGCCAAAAACTATTCATAGCAGGGAGCGGAATACTGTGTACAATGTTTGTAAGTGTTTACAAGATAAAAAACGTGCAGGATGTGAAAGTATTCCTCTAAATGATGTAGTAAAGTTGGCTACTGAACTGGTAGGTAAAAAACAGTATGTCATTGTAGTGCGAGCGTTATGAATTGGCCACCGTAATGTACAATTAGATAATAATTTTTGATTCTAGGTGTGGGATACCCTTTTTGACGTTAGGGACCATAGTATTTTTTGTCCACTGTTTGTTCAGACCATTGCCCTTTTTTGCCCAGTTCCTGAAAAGACTACTTCCTAATAGGTCCATTTCCTGTTTTGACCACTTCCTATAAATTTTACACATAGCAAATGAGGGGTTTACTGGCTTACCATTTCAGTCACCAAAAATCAAAACGAAAATTGACTAGATGACTGACTCCAGTGTCGTACATATGTCGAAAATTACACAGATTTCATACAATAAAAAAAAGTGCCAACCATAAAAAAATATTAGTAGTCTTAAAAGAGGACATTGACTTCCCTGGAAGTTTATGTGATGACGCTATGGCGTAATACATCTCGTTTCTTTTTAAAGGTCCGTAGTTGGGTTGTTCTCAAAATAATTGTAGTTTTTGTGTCCATTTCACAATAGTTTTACTAAAATGCATGTAGATTGTGAAGTCCACCTTCCCTAATATTAAGTTTATCTTATTGCTTTACTATGAATTGAACTTAATAATAGTTTATTTTTAAAATATTTAATCCATTAATCTTTTATTTAAAAACGGCCTTGTGTTAACAAATATTTTTTCTACCTTATTTTTGTTACGATTTTGTAACACTGATTTAACGTTAAAAAATAATATTTATATTTTTGGCTTCATGGCAACACAGGAAGTTGAACATCCCTAAGCTGTTGACGTAAGTGTCAAGCAGCAGCCATTTTGTTTACGGCTGTTGTGAGTTGAAGATTGCGTAGACAGAAAAAAATACTTTTGGGCATTATTTTTGTTACAAGGTTATAAAGGAACAGGTGAGAAATATTTTTTGTTTGTTTTACCAATCATGAAGAACATTGCATGTATATTATGTGTATTAAATAAATTTTATTTCCATTTCTCACATGTGATGAGCAGCAAAGGTTTTTAGGTTAGGAAAGCGTGATTTTAGATTTATTTTTGTTACTTTTTTTTGTAACGTAACAAAATTATACAGTAAAGTCGTGTTTACATTGAAATCGTATAGTAAGTGTGTTTGTTTGTGTGACTTTGTTGTTACCGCGGACCCTGTTATGGGTTTTTGTACAGGAAAAATCAGTATCTAGCAAGCGGGCGAGTTGATAGTGATGTCCTTTCCACTACGCAAGTGCTAAAAAAACAAGGTCGCGAGCCCGCATTACCTGGCATTAGTGTTGTACCCGACATAAGGGTTGTCGCTGACACTAGGATAACATTCACACTAGGGACGTGCCAAAAAATGGCCAAAATGTTTTTGTTTTTTTTTCGGAACGGAGTATAATATGTACCTTGTAGTTGTACTGTAGGGCGCCAATTTTTTTCTTCTTTTTATGTCAATACATTCATTCATAATTTGTATTTCAGAAATCGGTAAATATGCCTATGTCATCTAAAGACAGGCAAATATATATATAGAGAGAGACTAAAAAAGAATGATCCTGAAAAATGGGCAGTTATTCAGAAAAAAAATTTAAAAAGGATCAAAAGCAAATACGTTAAAATAGGAGAATTGAATCCTGATGAACAAACTGCACGTCGCAAAATATGGAAAAAATATCATGATAAATCAAAATGCTCAAGTAATGATAAGAAAGATGATCAAGAAAAAAAAAGAATTCTTCAAGTCTACAAACAAAAATACCAAAAATTGAGACAGGAAAATAAACAATTTAAGAAAAATATTGACTTATTGGTGATGGAAAACGCAGTCGTATGCAGTATGACAGTAAAATTTGTTTCATAATATTAGATTTGATTTTTTTCAATGAATGTCGAATGTTTCTTTCAAAATTTAATTACAGGGAATAAATTATTTTCCTTACGTAACTTTTTTTTTTCTTACAACCCGTTTATCCAATTTTTCATAAAATTTTATTCCGTTAAACAACCATTCAACGCAAGTAAAGTCGTGGACTAAAGGATATAGCTATGATGAACGAACCCTTACACATTTTTTTGTTACATTTTTGTAACGTCTTATTTTTGTTACAATTTTGTTACCTACAAAAATTTTGAGAACAACCCAGTTGCTACAACAAACTCAAAATATTTTGTTTTAACCAGTCTCAGTTTATTTTGACCATGGTCATATAAATTTGAACGAAAAGCTTTGTCAAAAATAAATGGCTCTGTTAGTAGAAATGTAACTTTATGGCTAGTTTTTTGCCACTGACACCAACTTAAATATAAAATTTTCATTAAATTAAAACAAACTTTCTTCTAAACTCTATTCTTCTATTTTCAACGAACGGCCAATTCAATCTGTGCACACTATGGTAAATGTTGCCATATTCATTTTAAAAGTGGATCCCTCTTGACAGCTCTCATATATTCCTGGTCAGGCTTTACAAATAGGTTTTGTAGAGCGTTGTCTCTGTCATGTCACCAGAGTATTAGTGCTTCTTTTGACAGTCAATATCTTTTTTTCACTATGAATCATGTCATGACAAAAGTAACAAAACATGTGATTTTATCTCGAACATTGAGCATTTCCTTTGTTAAGCTAGGAGGTTCATTTTAAACTGTATATAAAAAAATCAGCTGATTTTTTGATTTTTATTTTAGAAATCCGATTTTTTTGAACCCTGATCCAAACTGTAATGAGTATTGTATTTCCTAGGTCCCTGCAGTACAGGCCTAATTTAGTTTGGGGACCAGTAGATATGTTTTAAACCTCCCTGGACTAGCTTGCTTAGTGTGGGGGCCATTGTAATGTCTTACTGTGTATTTTTATTGTACTTATCCTTATTTTGTATTTTGATTTGTGTTGTGTACTGTTGTTTTGAATAAATAAATGAATTGAATTGAATTGAAAGTGGCAATTATTATAAATTTTGCATTTTGTATATAATATATTTGGTTGAATGAATATATTATATTATTATTCATTCACAGTAAACATTTATGCTTTTTCAATATAGGTACACTATACCAGCTTCAGAGAATAGATTCTGAATGTAAATGGACAGGTCTCTTTAATAAAAATAAACTTCCCCGTGAAACATAATTGCAGATAGTTCCTTGCTAATTTTGAAAACCTACTATGAATGTTGAATGGGCAGGTACAATTTGTTATTGTTTGGGCAGATATGTTTATTTGAAAAAGTTGTTTGATATTATGATTATGATCATGTCATGTTTTTTCATTTACCTTGTGCAAATTACACTGCTACAAGCAAACAAACTAGAAAGCTTTACACACATTTGGAGTTCCTGAGGCTTATAAGTCGAGGATTCAATATAACTAATCTGAAACTAAATTCCTCGACTACTAACATCGTCATCGGACATGGAGTCCTGCTGAGTGTAGGTACACCCGACACGACCTCGGTCCTATAGTCCTAATCCCCAAGAATGTCCCGCATTGACTTTTTATCAAGCCGGCCACCTTAAAAGCATGCAATGTACTGTATGCAAAAATTTTAATACTAAAGCAAGTACGTAGCTTAAAAATTCTTAGATTTTCAATGGTTGTGATTTAGCAACAGCGATTACTAGGTATGAATAGGTAAATAATTATGTACAATAAATTTCAAGTGAGAAACAAAACAAAGCGCTAGTGGCGCCACATGCAGGGGCGCGTGACAACATCTGACTTGGCGGCCATCTTGTGTCTGTCACTGTCATTACGACATTTCACAAAAGTCAAACAAACGAGAATTCACAAAAATAAACAAGCCATGAAACTTGACACTTAGGTCAGAGAATGGGTTTACAATGAAGGCAATAACTATTTGAAAATGCATTTTTAATGGGGAAAAGAGGCATTGCAACAGGAATCGGACATACGCATTCCTAATTAGCTACCTGTCTATTATGCAAAGCTGCTGGGTTAAAAATAACCTTCGCACGTGCCAATTCTATAACCAAGTTACGCGTAATTATTTATCTTTCCTCAATAATCGTGCTAGCAGAGGGAAACATGTAAATATTGGCAAATGCGTAGATATTCTCGTCACATTGGCGCCATTTTAGTTACATGAAACTGCGTTCTTACATGACGTAACGGGGTTAAATTCTTTCAGAAATGATGAATAACGAGCACATGATGGTGTTGTAAGCATTTTTTACGAGTTTTTGGGTTGATTAAGGCTTTGTTTTCGTTTATTTACATGTCATCTTGACGTATGTCAATTTGACAACCATGGCGGAAACGTGGCGTCGTTTTGGTTTTGTTTGGGCCGGCTTGGACTTACCTCCAGGCGACAGGGACTCTCTGTTGGCGAACCGAGCCTCTCGGATAATATCTCTTGTAATTTCTCTGACATCGCGACGTTGTGGGAACGCCATTTCGGGCCGGTCGCGTTGCTCCTCTGCTATACCGCCGGCCGTAGGAGGTAACATCGTCGCTTACTCAATGCATGCGATCAAGTTTTTTCACATTCAACACACATTAAAGTCACTCACAAATACACCAGTGCTAAAGCAGGGCTCAAAATTTATTCTAAACAGTTCAAAATAGAAGAAGTCCACACAAACGACGCACAGCAAACAGACAAAACGCGACTGTGGAACGGGCGGGGGACAGTGGGAGGCGGGAAGCGTAGGGCGCCGTCGCGCAACCATCCCTGTCTCGTGTGTGCAAAATGTCTATTGCTTACTCTTTTCCTCCACGGCATTTTTTGACAGGTGCTGTAAAACGAAATGTCATAACAAAGCGTATTCGGAGTATTTGATTGGTCGATGAGTCCACAAGCTAAATGTCAAACGGAAATGATTTATGCGATATCTATGAGTGTTTGTCTTTTATTTTGCATTTTTATTTCAATTATAAATAATATTTTGAGAGTCTCGTCGTAGTACATACGTCTCGTAATCTTGTCTGTCTGTACTTGTAGAGGTTTGTCAATAATACCACTTAAAAATTTAATAAATTAATAATACTATCACGGATAATAGAAAAATTCTAGACTTTTGCAGCTTGTCGTATTTATAAGCCGTGCAGCGCTGCAATCATGTGTACTATTTACAGTTCGGAAGTTTATAATTTGGAGCAGTGCTGCAAGCAGCGATGTTTTGTATATAACACAACCACAAGTATTGTTTTCCGGTCTATCTATGTTGTTTTCCGTTTCCGATAACTTTTGATGAGTTTCAACAAGTTTTCAATAAAAATTGCCACATACCTAGAGATTTATTTGACAATATTCATCCATTAAAATGACAGACGAGGAAACGAAATGTCAAGGTTATAAAGTTCAAATACAAATTATTATTTACATGAACGGCATGGGCGTCGGAAGACGATAGTTTGGGGTGGGGCAACCGCTTTTAAGTATCATCGGGATTTATAGTTGAAAAATTTAAAAAACGTATTATTAAGGGGTCAATTAACTGAGTCAGAGATACCTCCTTGAAAAATTAAATATATATAGGTAATTAGGAATTAGGATATCCATTTATAGTTTATTTATCTATCAACTTATTTATTCTTTGCAATACAATATTTTAAATGTTTACTTATGTTAGCTTAAATATTTGCTCAGGCATTCTTTTTATTAAGGTCTATTTAGTTTATTTATCATTTATTTATTCAATGCATTATGTATATATAATATTGGTATTCCTATTTTTTATAATGCAGGTGTATAATTTTACTAGCCCATCATAAATATAGATTTTATTTATTTCCCGTATTAGATTTGTTTCATAATATTCAATTGTTTTTATAAAAAATTGATTTGACGGTATACTTTAGTATGTATTTTACAAAAATCAATTGGTATTTCATTTCATTTAATTTCAATATTTTAATTCTTCTTACTCGCAAATCCTCCCGAAGTTATTCAGGAGAGAGTAAGAGAACAGCTCTCAAAACCAGGCGGCCCACCATTGCCTGCGGGACCGATGGATGGCGGTTTATCCATCCCCAATTACCGAGCTTTATATAAAACAGACTGGTGACGGGCAGCGGCGTCACTGGTGCAATGGTTTCGGCACCGCGCTCACCAACCCGCCTGCCCAGCGTGTGTGAGTATGGGCATTTCTTCCAGGAGGACCGCCATGAGTGGCGAAATCCTGGAAAGGTCTGTGTCCAGCAGTGGACGAAACAGGCTGATGGATGGATGGATGGTAATTGTAATATTTGTAATTATTTATTTATCTAAATAAACACAGGCTGTAAATGCAAAGTCAAGATTCCCTTGATTTCGACCCTGCCCCCAGAAAAAAAAAATACCTTGAATGATGGAATTCTTCGATTGTTACTTGTAAACGGAATTTTAAGTTTCTAAGTGAACTGGAAGTGTCGTATAGGTTTTCATGGTGAGACAATTGTCACAGATGGCAAGGCCAAACCAGGCAAAACCAGGCGGCCCACCCTTGCCTGGGACCGATGGATGGCGGTATATCCATCCCCAATTACCGGGCTATAAATAAATAGACTGGTGACGGGCAGCGGCGTCACTGGTGCAAGGGTTTCGGCACCGCGCTTGCCCAGCCCAGCTTGTATGAGTATGGGCATTTTTTCCAGGAGGACCGCCAAGAGTGGCAAGAGTGGACGAAACAGGCTGATGGGTGGATGGATGATGTCACAGGTGAAGTTGATTACGTAAAGGGCAATAATTTTGTTATGCGTTTAGGCCTTACCCCTGGTGCATGATAATCTTACTGAGCGATTTTGAACTTCAGTATGTTGTCAGAAAGTCTACATTAGTACGCTCTCTTCGCGTGCTAGCGGCACGCAAAATCAGTGAATTTTAGAGGTCTTTCTGGATTTTACGAAAAAGTATTTGATGTAGGAGTTTTTCCACCTGGCATCAGAAAATAAACCATGTTTTCTTGTTATAGCAGTAATTTCAGACATAAAACTCAAGCCGTTTAGACATAAAACCAAATAATAACTTAAAAAGGCATCATTTTCAAAAATTAAATGGATCGAACTAAATGTGTCCAATTAGGTAACCGACTTGACAACGGAAAGACAAAGGTCTGAAAAAACACGTGTCCAAGTTTTACTATGATCAGATAAGTAATTGACTCAGCATATTAAAACAAAAACCGTTGAAAGACCCAATACAAGTCCTTAAGTTAGAAGCCTAATTTTTTGACAGCACCATGGCATAGTCTGTTTTTACTTTGACCATGGGGCCGCAGATTTCTTTAAGGGGTAATAGTTTCAACTTGATATTTCTCACGGGGCTTGACAAAAGTGAAAGTGAAATGAATTTAATAAAACAAAAAATGTTTTCATGGATGGACTGTCGGACTACAAATTGAGCGTAGCACGAAAACAAAAGATCTCGATTTTATATCAAAAATTAAAATACAAAACTGTCGGTGTTCCTCGGTAAAAGAACTGGTAAATGTTATACATTAATTACAGAAAGAAAATTATACCCATATACTAATAATAAAGTAGTAAAAAAGTCGTGTTTGTACATTTAATATTTTGGCAAAATTTGAAATGAAATGTGTTATTTTATTAGTATTGTACAATTTTTAGAACTACAATTTTTTTAAGTTTTGTCTCTCTGTCTCTCTGTAGGTTTGTAATAGGTATTTATTTGAGACGTTCATGTGGGGCACTTATTTTTGTCTCTTTTTAGATATTTAAGTGTTTTTCACAGTCATTCATCTCATAACTCCCTCACTC
This sequence comes from Ypsolopha scabrella, assembly GCA_910592155.1. Lineage (NCBI taxonomy): Eukaryota > Metazoa > Arthropoda > Insecta > Lepidoptera > Ypsolophidae > Ypsolopha > Ypsolopha scabrella. Next base: position 4,755,974 of record OU342978.1, read on the forward strand.
CTATCACTCAAACTCTCAAATAATCACATATTATCAGTTATCACATACACCCACACAAACTACCCCATCATCTACATTTACACACCCTGTATCACTCACAAACACACACAAACACACACCCACTCATATCCAAAGGCAAAGCTTACATGTACAAAATATATTATATAAATATTACTTTTAATGCATCTATTATTATATTCTGTACCTACTTTTGTTAAGTAGGTATAATTTTTAATTTTTTACATTGTTCTTTTATACACATTAGTAACCTGATGTACTCATTCGGGTCGAGCCTAGCTCCTACAAAACAATGAAAAATAGGGTAAGAGCTAGTGCACTACTGTACCTAAGACTTTTACTTCTGTGAATAAACTTTATTTAGTTTTCTTTTTATTTATTTTTATAATGTCTTGGCATCTTCTTACATTATCTGATTGTTCTGTGACGTTTTCTGATTATTTTGTTTAAAAATAGATAATTTTTTATGCTATTTTGTTCACTATTATTATTTACGTATTACGAGTATAATATTTACTTACTTTTCCAAGGGAGTTATAGTTTTCTGATTATTTGTGTTTATTTTTATTCGCCTTTGTCCACGTTTATTCAGTGTCTGCTTCGTTTTCGGCTTGAGCGTTATTTTATGAACATTCTTGTAGCCTTTCAAATCCGTTGAGTGGTTCTCCAGTTAAAACGAACGGAACATACAGACAGACAAAAATTCTAAAAATGTTGGTTTATGCTTCAGTACAATACAATACCCATTTCATTTTAAATTTTGCGAAAATATACTAAATATATTTTTACTACTTTTTATAGAAGAACAGAAGGTTTTGAAAAAAAAAATGTTGAAGATAAATCTCTCGCATTTTTTTATGATCCTTAAAAAACATAATTGTATAATCTTTGATTAAAGTTTATTTAATTTTACTGTTTTAATGGTACCTACCTTAACTTTTTGAGTTTAGATTTAAGGTAATCACTACTATTTTTGGAAATAAAAAGCACTTTTTAGTAAGTTAAACAAATGCCATAATTTGAGTGAGATGTAGGAGATATCTAAAAAAATGATGTTAATTTGAAGTAACTAGGTTGGTATCGAAAATAGCAAGAATTATAATCAATTAGTCGTGCTAGAATTATTCAGTTTTTTGATGCCCACAAGTATGTAGTGTGTGTAATATAAAATGAAATAAAGTAAATATTTACTAATGGAAGGATTTATTCATAAAAAATGAATTACTTATTTCCTACAATGCTGACGACAATATAAAATTAATAAAAAATGAAATACCTATCTACAAACAATCGTTACAATAATTTACCCTAGGCTACGGTCTAGTAAGTAGTGTTCTTCTGGATGGAGTCAATGATCCTCTTATAGACGACTTCGGGAGCAGACCTGGCCAGTAGGAAGTCCATGCTTCCAAAGTTCTTAGCAGGAACCTTGAACGATTCGGTGACGGTGGGCAGTTCCTTCTGCAGCCTGGCGACATCTACTGGACTAGCCAACCAGTCCTCCTCACTGAAGTAGAGAGCCACTGGAGTGCTGACAGCGCTCAACTCGTACTTAGTTGGGAGACGGGAGTTGTACACCTGCTCATTCTGGGAGCCGAAGTCGTACATCCTGAAGTCCCTGGAAGCGACGGCTTGTCCGTACTGCTTCATCTGACGGATCGAACCTCCAGCCGGCAAATGGCCCATTGCTACTGGGATCAGAGACCAGTCGAGCTCGTCCATGTTGACGCCGGACATGACGAAGTTGACGTTGGAGCTGATGTTCTTGCAGCCGATTTCATTCTCCAACATGGCGCCGCCGACGGTGGAAAGGAGCTCCTTGCTGGGGCGGAATTCACCGCTGCCGAATTGCTTGTAGAGGCGCTCGGAGAACTGGCTGCTTGGGGCGATCATCTTGACCAATGGGCTGCGGACGTGGGTCATGTACACCATCGGGGAGAGAGCGTGCATCATGATAATCTTGTCGTTGTAGGCGGGGCGAGCGGCCGCGAGGGCGAAGAAGGCGGTCGTACCGGCCGAGTAGCCGATGTAGTGGAGCTTCTGTTGCTGGGAAGTCTGAAGGACGTAGTCAATCATGGAGGGCAGATCGTGGAGTGCGATTTCGTCATTGCTGAACTGCCAGAACTCGGGCAGGGCGGGGTGTTTGGAGACGTGGCGGCGCGAGTATTTGTTGCCGCGGGCGTTGCCGAGCCATACGTCATAGCCGGCGTCGGCGAGCATGTAGGCGAGAGACTTGCCGGGTCCCATCAGAAGCCAGTCATCAGCGCTACCGAGGAGACCGTGCATGAGGAAGACGACTGGTTTATTCTGAACGTCTTGGGACTGCTGCGTTGATGGAATGCGGAAGAGTGTTAGAATGTAGCCATCATCGGTCTGAACGGTGTGTTCCTCGACAGGATATTGGTATTTCTGCAGGAGTTCTTTGGCGCTGAGGTGGGCATCTTCGTTTTCAGCGCGGGCAGCAACTTCATACATTTCGTGGGTCTTAATTTTTTCCTCCTCGCTGACGTGACGCATAGTGTTGTAGGCATCGCTGAACATCTTCTCAATATCTTCCTTCTCATTGACGACTGAGTTCGGTCCGGCAGCCATCAGGACGCCATTCCAGTTGATGGGATCGCCATAAGTTGCGATATTGCCTCTGACAGGGGACTTTTGGATGGTGCGCTTCTCATTGTTGGGTAGCTGCTGGCTTTCGTCTCCATAGTAAGTAGCCTCTTTCTGGATTTTGGCTTGGCGGGTCTTGTATAGCCCGGTGTTGACTTGCTCTTGGCTATCTTCCTCACTGTTCCACTGGGACTTCTGGGTGCTGCGCTTCTCATTGTTAAGTTGCTGCTTGCTGTCGTCTCCATAGTAGGTGGCGTCTTTCTGGATTTTGACTTGGCGGGGTGTATATAGATCGGTGTTGACACGCTCTTGGCTATCTCTCTCTCTGTTCCACTGTTGATTATTGACCTCATCTTGACTGACTTTGAGGTTAAAGCGCGGGGTCTTGATTTTCTTAATGACGCGCTGCTTGGTGTCTTGTTCCAAGCTCTCTCTGTGCTGGTTGTAATACTCGTTGTTGGGCATCTGGTTGTTCCGCATCTGTTGAGTGTAGCGTTGCTCGTTGTTCAGTTGCTGACTGTTGCGTTGCTGGTGCGTGTTGTAGTTGTTCTCGTACTGAGGGTACTTGAGGACCTCGACGTATTTCTGGATGTAGGAGGCGATGTCTTGGTTGGTTTCCTTCGAGTGCTCATGGCTGTGGCTGTCGGAGTCGCTGCTGGGCGTGTACTGGTACTGGTCAATGAAGTCCAAGGGCTTGATGACCATCTGTGGATTCTGCTGCTGCTTCTGTTGTCTGAAGATGTTGCCCACGATGACGTGGGGCAGAAGACAAAGTAAGACGTAAACGGCCTTCATTTTGCCGGTTTGATTGTGTGTGGTGACGACTGAATGTTACCGGAGTTTTTATACGGTTTCAGTTTGCAAACGCAGCATTTAAGTATGACTTGTGACTGAGTAAAATTGCAGGCTTAGCACAAACGCTCGTTGTTGCCGTTTGACGCAAAATATGTTAAATATGTAAAATACAAAAATACCTTCATTTATTAATACATAGAAATATCTTAATTTGTTATTGCGAAGTTTATTTTGCTAAAATTACTTTAGATAAATCCTTAGAGACTTTTAATCTTGTAAAAGATGAAAGTTGGATGTAGAAATGGGGTGCGAATTCAAGGGTTTTTTTTTAAAGAAAATGTCCTTACTTTTATTGACAATGTATTTAATCAATAAATTTTATAAGTACCAAATTAATTTTGTTACTTTATAAAAATTGGCTTTACACTTACATTTTTGAACGCGGTTAGTAATTTGCAACGGAAAACGTAAGAAACTCAATCGTAAAGCATAATAGTATACGTATTATATGTTTAACAATAATGTACGTAAAACTATTAAATTGCAGATTACCTAGTTAGTCTCCGGATTATCTAGTCAAGTTCTTTGAAGCGCAAAAACGTTAGTCCGCACTCTTACCCAGTCGTGTTCTATTTTTTATTCTGCTGATGGGTACCCTAAATAATCTACGACCGAGTATTTTGTTAGTTGTGAAGAGTTTGTAAACTTAATTTGGTATAATTGCTAAAATTAAGTTTTGCAAACCCAATGAAGAACTTAGATTCAAATTATTGTAAAAGTAAAAGCCTTTAGTTTTAATGTTTTTAAAACATCACATATCCAATAGCTGAATTGACACTGAGTTATCGGTATGCTGATTCGAAAACCATTTCGAGATACACCAATTTAAAGCCTAAATATTTATATATCTATATATTTTTTTTTTTTTATATATTTAATTATATTTACTTATATTGACTTGTAGGTACAAACCACCATCTTACTCGCAAACCTCCCTGAAGTTATTCGGAGAAGAGTAAGAGAACAGCTCTCAGGCAAAACCAGGCGGCCCACCATTGCCTAGAACCGTTTGATGGCGGTATATCCATCCCAAAATGACAGGCCTTATAAAAGAACAGGCTGGTGACGGGCAGCGGCGTCACTAGTGCGAAGGTTTCGGTACCGAGTGCAACAAACCACCTGCTTAACGTGTGTAAGTATGGCCATTTCTTCCAGGGGGACCGCCAAGAGTGGTGAAATCTTGGAAAGGCCTATGTCCAGCATGATGGATGGATGGATAATGAAAGACTCATAATTATTTATACCCTCATAGAGGGTTAAATAGGGGATGAAATTTTGAATGAGAGTATGTAATTTTTGTGGTTTAACTTTTTTATTTAGTAAAAGTCTGTCCGCGGCTCCAGCCAAAATAACTGATGTTTTGCGTGCGCGGCATCTGATTAGAGTAGGATAGACAGTTAAAAAGCAGAAAAGTAAGAAGTAAAAACAGTAAAGTATGAAATTTTTACAGGAAAATTCGTTTATTTTGTAGATGAAACAATGAAAATTTATACATATGAAGTACTTGGTTGGAAATTTAAAATTAGGTATTTCGGCGTTTTGGAAAAATTATCCCTCAAGGGGGTGAATTAGGGGATAGAGTTTTTTATGAAACAATCGTTACTATTGTAGTTAAAACATGTCTCAGGATTTTAGGAAAATCTTCACTTAGGTTTATCTAAAATAGGGGATGAAAGTTTGTATCGGAATTCCAAAAATCGAAGGTTAAAATCGGGGATTAAATTTTCAAACCATTAATTAGAAGACAAAAAAGCTCTGAAATCTAACTTCAGAAGCAGCTTTTGGTGATTTTTAGGGTTCCGTAGTAGAAACCTTTATGGTGAGACTCCGTTGTCCATCCGTCCGTCCGTCCGTCCGTATGTCACAGCCTCATAACTTTAGCACCGTCAAAGATAAAGACTTGACATTTTCCACAAAAATAGAATTCACTTGGCTACATAACACGGTACAAAAAAATATTAAAAAATTTGAAATTGTTCAAAATATTTCCAATACAAAAGTGAGAAAATAAAAAATAAATTTTTAAAAATACAATATGGGTTTAAAATTGTAGATATTAAAAAGTTGATCATAAATAATATACACTTTTACTATAATTACTGGCACCGATTTCGAGAATACTTTACAAAACCACAAAAAAATGCATGTCCCCCCTTAATTCCGAAACTGGTGGACCGAAAATTATGGAAAAAATCATGGTAATTAAGGATTACGTAAAAATTACAGAAAACATTTGGCGGGTAAGAAATTCACCATACCAAAATGATAAAATTTTTTTTTTCGTCTACGAGTTTTATTTCGATTACGGTATAAAAATATTTGAGTCTCTCTTTTGTGGTATAATCATTTCTTTTTACAGTTACGGGCAAGATTTAAAATACCTTCTTCCTGACTGTTCCCAAAACTGTCGAATTACGGAACCCTAGGTATGCGAGTCTGACTCGCACTTGACCGTTTTTTTTATTTAAGCTATTACGGGAAAAATGATTTGCCGGGGTAGATGCTTTTAATCCTCGGAAGAAAATAGTGTTAATTCGGTCTAATAGTAGGTTGGAAAAATAAGGTTTCTGAATTTTCCGTTCAAGTCATCTCTGATATGGTGTCATCTGGTGTCATTGCGTTCAGTATGACCTCCTGAACACCCATATATGAGATGACAAGGGCGCAGACTGTGCGGGTAGATACTATGAGGTCATGACTATTTCAGTACAAAGAAATAATTTAGGCTGCCATTTTGTAATAAGTGAAAAAAAAGAGCTCTGCTTTCATAAAAAGTTCATTTGAAAGTCTAAAATTGATGACACTTTGTAAAAAATCGTATCGCTCAAATGGCCACCTCCTGAGGTGATGCATAATTAATTGCGCTTGTTTTACAGCATTTTGAATTGTTACTCGCAAAACATCTGGCTCCAAATTGGCGAGAGAAGATAAGAGAATCCACATAAAATGCACGAAGAGTCACGTGTCGGCCCCACGGTACCACTGGCGGATACCCCTGGGGGTATGGTGGGTACCAGCTGGTGGTACCGTAGGTCTGAATTTAATAACTCTTTATGAAACCAGAGCAATTTTTTTCACTCATAACAAAATGGTAGCCAATTCAAACTATGACATTACTTTTGCGCCACCTTGTATATATCACGTGGGGTATCAAATGATAGGTATTTGTGAGTAGATTACAAATATATACGAGTAACATACTATAACATTTTTACTACTTGGTCAAACAAAATTTTAGAAAACGTCCAAAAATATCACAATTTAGAGTTGAATTTGAACTGCTGTAGATTGAAAATCAGTTGATAGATTTTTACGAAATATATATCAAATGACTTAAAAAATGTTTCATAATTATTTACAAGAAAAATTAAAAAAACCAGAAACGTACATCAATTTGAGTTACAATTATAATATCCTGATGTTACAATAATTACCCTGCGACAAATATACCCTACACCGGGTTACTATTCTCATTTTTAGGGTTCCGTATCTCAAAATAAAAAAAAAACCCTCATAGGAGCACTTTGTTGTCCGTCCGTCCGTCCGTATGTCTGTCTGTCAAGACCCTTTTCTCAGGCCCTGTATGAGATATCAAGTTGAAACTAATACCTCTTACAAAAGTCTATGGCCTAACCTTAACTTCAGCATTCTGTGTTTATCTTTCTCTATCTAAAAGACAAGCACGCTTAACTTAAGTCCTGTCAAATATTTCAAGTCATGTTACACCGAATCGACACCATTGATACTTAAATTCAAAATTCCCGCGATACAAAATCGCGGGCAACAGTTAATAATCAATATTTTCCTTAAATAAAATGTGTGTCATATTATAAATCATAATAATGGTGGAAATTGTCAGTTTCTTACTTTAACTTACTTACCTTTTTAATTTACGTATATTATGTTAATTTGCCGAATACCAATATATTTTATTTATAATTTCGTAACTTTATAGCCAAATTGCAATCAGCGTTGAATAATCCTTAAAAATACGCGTTTGTGGGAAAATCAGATAAATAACTATTTAATCTGAACAAATTACATGCCGATGTTCTAATTTTTTAAAGAATAAATATATTTCATCGGAAAAGTACCTTTTCAACTTTTTGTGTGTAATTAAATTCAATGTTTCCTTTAAAAAGGGCAGTAAGTAAATAGATAACATACTAGCTTTTGCCCGTGGCTCCGCCCGCGTTTATTCAATCTTTGCCCCGTTTTCGGCTTGGGCGTTATTTAATGAACACCCCTTATATATGTGTTAACCAGGATCACTACGGTGGTAATAAAAAAACCGCACCCAAATCGGTTGAGTAGTTCTCGAGTTAAAAGGGAACATCCATACAGACAGACAGAAATTAAAAAAATTGTTGTTTCAGCCTCAGCACAAAACCAATAACCCATTTCATTTAAAATTTCGCGAAAATATTCAATGTATCTACAGACACGACTTTTTTACTTCTTTACTATTAGTATAGATATAGATTAACTATGTAGTTAACGGGTCAAACTTAAGATTCAACAGTTGTATGTCTTTCAATTGTAGTTTTCTGAAGAAATGTAAGGTCCATCCTTTGAAAAAATATATGACGATGAGTGATTTTTTATGAAGTGCAGTTACTTATTTATAATTAAATTAATCAAATATTCAATCCAGAAAAAAATAATTTGTAAAACTCAGTTTTCATGATATTTCATGTTTAAAAAATTGATTTCTCTTGTTTTATTCAACAGATTCACTTGGTTTTTATATAGTAAATAGGTATTATTGATTGTAGACAACGCATTAATTGTTGTTTTCACCTGATGTAAAATAATTTGTTTAATCTTGCCTATGCCATATCCTTAAGCATTAAGAAAACCATGTAAAAATTTCATTCCAAACCGTCATTCCAAAACGCGCGTGTCTAGTCTCTTAATTGCATTTTATTTGATAGAAAACAAATGCATTAAACATTTAGCACAAAATGTAGGACACACGAGGCCATTTTAAATAAAACTATAGTCAGCTTCTTCTCAAAGTTACCAAATGGACTTTGATCTTATTGAAAACTAGCCTTTCGCCTGCGGCTCCGCCCGCGTTTATTCAATCTCTGTTTTCGACATGGACGTTATTTTATGAACACTCCTTATTGCCTAAGTTGACCAGGGTCAGCAAGATGTTCATTAAAAAACCGCATCCACATCCGTTGAATGGTTCACGAGTTAAAACGGAACATACATACTTCGTATTTCTACAGGCAAAAATTCTAAAAATTGTAGTTTTGGTTTCATTACAATATTTACTAATAAATAACCCACTTCATTTCAAACTTTTGAAAAAATATGTAGAGACGCAACCTTTTTACTACTTGATTATAGATTATTGAAATAGCTGAATTAATTTACGTTCTAACAAGGAAAAACCGTGGTACCTTAGATTAGAACCTTAGTATTTTATACTTTATACAGAAAGTTCTGCAGGCCCTCTAACCTACGTCCCTCATTCATAATTATTATAAAAATTGGCCAAGAGCGAGTCGCACAAAGGGCCGTACCCTAAACACAATATGGTAAATAACAACCATCAAGGCCATAAAAAACAAGCCGCGAAAATGGTACCGCCTGACAAAAAATTTGGCGCCGTCAGCATACGGAACCCTACTTTTTATTATTTTTTGTTTTACTTTAGAGTACGTTCTACAATCAAACTACATTTAAAACTTGTATACAACGTGAAATTTTAGTAATTTTGCTAACGAAAACTGATGATATACTCGTCCATACGAACAACTTTTACTATGGAGCTAACCCTGAAATCGTGAAAAAAATATCAGCGGTTCCATAGAAAAGTTAAATACCTACTAGACCCAAATGTATGAAAGCAGCTGATTTTTTTTTTCACGATTTCACGGTTGGCTTCATAGTAAAAGTTGTTCATAAGGACGAGTACTATCACCAGTTTTCGTTAACAAAATGACTTAAATTTCACGCTGTATATACCGTCTTTAAGTAAGAGCCAAAACCAATATACGTTAATAAAATGCAACTTTTTAGAGGTTTCTGGTATGGGGACTATTTGGGGACCACCCTTAATTTTTTTTTGTATTTTAATATTTGTTGTGATAGCGGCCATAGTAACACATATTCTGTGAAAATTTCAGCTTTCTATCTATTACGGTTGAAGCTTTAGACCCCCCTGTGACAGACAGACAGACAGTAAAGGCTTAGTAATAGGGTCCCGTTTGACACTCTTCGGGTGCGGAACCCTAAAAATGCTCTGGATATCATAATAATATCACCAACATGTCAGCGAACGGAAAAGTCATCGTTCCCTATCCTATCTATATTCGGTATGAAAATTAAATTCTCTCAATTTGTTTATTATGTATCCTTACACACGGGGCTTGTGTCAATCTGTCCGTCCGTCTACTGTTTTTAACAGGCCATAGAAAATACAAAATCTGCAGTCAAAATGTGTATTTTATTTGCCCAATGATGGGTTGGTAAAGACTAGCTAGGTCCTAGTCTCTAGGAGTTAATATTTGAAAACCATACATATGCTTAACGGAACTAGTAGGTACTCCCAGTGGCGGTCCGAGGGGGGGTCATAGGAGTCTTGACCCCCCCCCCCCAAATCATTACGTCAACTCGAAAAATCCCCTTTATCTTGATGGTTTACGAACATATTTGTTTTGATTGAGATTTTTCATATTATTAAACATTTTATATAATTGCTTGACCTGTTTTACTGTTAAAGTTGGCTTCTTGAACTTTACTTGACCCCCCTCAAATCTTAAGCTGTGACCGCGCCAGGGTACTCCATATATTTTATGAAACAGTGATGCCATCAATCAGTTTCTGTATTTTCGCCGGAACCTCTAGCTTTGAAAGTTTGGAAACTTAGTGTAATGTAAATGTAAGGCAGTTGTTCCCAAACTTACTTGAATCGCGACTCACGTAAAACAAAAGGTGAGATTCAGGATCCACTAATAGACATAGGTACCCCGATTTCATATTTGATAATTTCAAATTAAGTAACGCTTAGTTTTAAAATGCAGCGCTGTGATGTGAAGATTGTGCTTGTTTTCTAATTTTCATATTTTATTTACGACCCACCACTTTGGGACATGCTGATGTGAGGCAAGGTTATCCTGTAGTGAGAATTTTAATATAATTTTTTAAATAATAGACCGCTTTGTGGTCTAGGGCAGGGGTTTCAAACCTTCAAAGGGGGGCGTTATTTTAGATTTAAACAAGAAACAACCTTCGTAGGTAGGTATAGTGTAAAATCGATGCAAGCTCATCTATTCAGGATGTTGTTGGGACTGCCGTGGCGCTGCAGCGCGTCCGGAATGTTCGCCGAGGCGCGTACTGACTGTTTTCAGGCAATATTGCGCAAAAAAACAGTCTCACTTCTGAGCAGAGTTCGAGGCAGTGACAACAGCATTCTGAGAGTGATTGCTGAAAATACGGAGGGTCCTATTATGGAGCATTGGGTTCAGCGTATTAAACATCCCAATTCTTTATACGGGCTAATGCGTTGACTTGTCTATGGATATTTAATTTAATTTAATTTAATTTTTATATTGAATGTGTAATTTAATTGTATTGAATGTGTAACTTAATTTTTGTATTGTTTGTCTTATAATTTTAATGTTTAAAATATGGATTTTTATCCGAAATAAATTATTTTGATTTGATTTGATTTGATTTGATTACATTCCAATTAGTATAACTAAATTAGTTTTCTATGATTTTTGTGTAACTTTAATGAGCAATAAAAATACTTATTTTGTTATGGAACACTGTTTCTGCTAACCTGATAGTTACTAAGGCGAGGTTATCCAGAGAAATTTGTCCTGCTCAAACGCTTTCATTTTTAACATGTGTATCCTGCTCAGCGGAAGCGGGCCGCTCAGAAAACTCGCGATTTTGAGGTGTTTTTATTTATTATTTTGGAATTAGAGGGATGGATTTTTAATATGATGGCCATTTTATATCACATTTTCCACGACGTTTATTATAAGTTGTCCAAAACTTAATATAGGGTGAAATTTAATCAACCGACCAAATTCATACTAGAGACTCGGTTGGTGATCAAGAACTAGGTTCAGTAATCCTTTTGGCCAATTTCGAAAAATATTTTTTTTTGCTCCCGTACTGGTTGGACTAGTTTAAGTACCTACAATTCCTAGTGCAGGTTCTACGGGAAAAAAATTTTTTTTTTTTCTAATTTCACCTGGAGGGTCATTAAACCTTGTTCCTGATGACTAACCGAGTCTCCAGTATGAATTTGGTCGATTGATTTAATTTCACCTAGCATAGCCAAATGAAATGATATTAGATCATAGTTTAGACCTATCTTTACGATTTAATCGGATCAAGGAAAATCTAAGTAATCGTAATCGTGTAGCCGAAATATTAAGATCAAAGAGTGAAATATGACATACCTATATTTTTGCGAAATTCAATTGTCGCTTTTTGTAGATTTAAACTTAATTTGAAAAGAGATAAAGGCAGGATAACCCCTCTTAACCTAAAATTATCTGGGAGGAGGGGGGGGGGGGCGTGGAATTTTTGTTGCTAGAAAAAAAAAGGTCTAAGGTAACATCAAGTCAAAGGTCTAAGGTAAGGACCATCTCTGTAGTCTAGTAACGTGTCGACAACTAATCCGTAGGTCGCGGATTTAACTCCTGTTTCAGTCCCTGAGTACATTTCAGGAGGTAATTTTCAATAGTGGTTAAATCCAAAAAACTTCAGAGTGCATTTGTTTGTCTTGAATGCGTCTTTGTTTTCGTAGGTGGTCATATCCTGGTTAGTTAACTACTAGTAGATCGCCCCGAACTTTGAACTTGCGCTCGCCCGATTCGCGCTTGACCGATTTGGCTCATGTTCGAACTTGAAAATTCTATTTGCCTTATTTACTCGCCTGCCAAATTTCATGACATTCTGATCAACGATAGTCGAATGATCGTTGAACAAACATTCATACATATGTACATACAAACGCCGCCGGATTGTTCCAGTAGACTCGGAGATCTCGCTCGCTTCGCTCCGTAATTTGGATATGACTACTTTTGAGGCGAAGATGGATCACATTTTTAACTGAGACGTAATCAGGATAGACGGGCATGATTTTCCTTTTATGGACTTGACCACTTTTGAAAATTACTCCTGATTTGTATTCGATCCGCGTGTTTCCAAAGTTACGTTACGTTACGTACGTTAATGTCCGTCTATTATTAATAAATATTATTTTACGTCTTCATCTTATTACATCATGCGGTTTATAGTAATCGACATAACGATTATAAAATCTTATGAAGATAAGTAAGAGTACCCAAGGTCAACTATACCTCTGAGAATACCAGTTTATTCTCTGGCTACGGAGTAAGAGCTTGTGTGGCGCGAAATGAAGAGTGTTTTAGTATTAGTACTAACGTTATCGTGTTACAATGGACAGTTTATAGATTTGCTATTGCCAGACATAACAAATAGTACTCGAGAAATAATAACAGAGGGTTTGGTAAAACTTCCATTTGTTCAAGTGGCGAGTGCCAAAACAGGAAATGCAATAGCTTCGACGCTAAATATTATCTCCAGCCTTCCCCTATCCTTATCAAGGTCTTTAGGAGTTGTCAGTTTCCCTTCCCTGCTCGGCCAAAGTGATACAAATAACATCGAATTTGTAAACAAAATTATCGCAGACTTCAACGTGGGAAGTGGTAACGAAGACGCTGAACTAAGCATCACTCAACTGCTAAGGAAATATGGAAAATCGGTAGAAGAATACGATGTAGAGACAACTGACGGTTACCTGTTAAGACTGCACAGGATACCTAGTAACGGTTCGGTGATCTTTCTGATGCATGGACTTTTAGGAAGCGCAGACGACTATATCGTAGCGGGGCCTGATAAGGGATACGCGTACCTGCTATCGGAAGCCGGTTATGATGTGTGGATGGGGAACGCGAGAGGAAGCAAGCACTCGAGGCGGCATGTCAGGCTGGACCCTTCAAAGGCTAGCTTCTGGGACTTCAGTTGGCATGAGATAGGGTGTTACGACTTGCCAGCGATGGTGGACTTCGCTCTGAGCACAACGGGGCAGGCGAAGCTAAAATATATCGGGCATTCGCAAGGCACGACCATTTTCTTCGTGATGGCATCCGAAAGACCGGAGTATAATGAAAAGATATCATTAATGGTTGCGCTGTCTCCTGTAGCCTTCATGGGTAACGTGAGATCTCCCGTTGTACGACTACTAGTTCCTGGTAGTCCTCTAATCCACCAGTTGACTGAAAGTCTCGGGGTCTACGAGTTTCTTCCGAATAACACCCTTCTTCGAGGTCTGGGGCAGTTGATGTGCGGGTTTGGACCTCTATCTGAAATTCTATGCAGCAACGCAATGTTTCTCGTCATGGGTTTCGGGTTTGAGCAGTTGGATGTGAAAAATCTCCCGGTTCTGTATGGTCACATACCATCTGGAGCTTCCGTCAAGCAGTTGGTGCATTATGCGCAAGGCGTTTTGTCCAGGGATTTTAGGAAGTACGATTATGGTGCTGCGGAGAATAGAAGAAGGTATGGAGCGGAGGTACCCCCGAGCTATGAGGTTTGGAAGATATCGGCCCCGGTGTCTCTGGTGTATAGTGATGCTGACTGGCTGGCACATCCCGCGGATGTAGACGAGTTGTACAATAATCTTGGAAACTGTGTGGACATACATATTGTTCCTCACAGTCAGTTTAACCACATAGACTTTCTATTCGCTAAAGATTGTAAGGAATTAATTTATAATCGTGTAAGTAAACTGTTGGCAAATTTTTAATGATAGGTACTTTACTTTATGTATTTTTTAAATGAATTAAAATATTTACAAGTAAAATATACACATAACAAGGTATATCTGTGATTTTATTCATAATGTTAATTATTATGTTACATAAAATTACCTGCAAAAAACCCACGGCTCTCACACCCACGTTTCATCGACGACGGTTTATTTGGATGAGCTTACCGCCGTACTTTGGGAACAATTTTCATTCATGTTTTCTTACCCATTCATCAAATGGTAAGGTATACTCAGGTGCAGTCGCAGCTCAAGATTGGGGGGGGGTCATCTTTGCTCAAGTGCAGTTCAGAAGAAAACTTCAACATTAACACAGGTTAAGCAAATAGAACATTTTTAATAAACAAAAAAATCTCAATTGTAAAACAAATGGAAGGTTTCTATGAATTTTATGTGATATCGCGCCACCACCAACGTCCGCGTTGGGACGTATAATTCGCGGCCTTCTCAAATTTGGTTTGCACCTTTTGAGTTATTTTATAATGTTAATTTGGACACTTTTGACTTAGACGTTAGTAGGCAGATCATAATTTGTTTGAAATATTTGTAAACTGTCCAGTTATAGGGGATTTTTCAAGTTCACGTGATGATTTGGGGGGGGGGATCATTACCCCTGTGACCCCCCCCCCGGATCGCCACTGGGTATACTAGGAAATACCTATGTTCCTTAGGCACACGGTACGGACATATTTTCGAAAAACTTTAGGGCCTGTACTACCGACCGACCGAGCTACGGCGAAATATTATGTTTCCTGTTAAAATGTGTTGGATAAGGGAATGTTACAGAACGCGGTTTTGAATCCATAAAGTACCTACTGGTGTTAATTTGATAAACTTTTTCGTTTTCCTCTGAATATGGACAACTTTTACTATAGAACCAACCCTCAAATCACAAAATAGGCAGTTTGATAAATGAAACCGGTCAAATGCGACTAGAACTCGCGCCCTGAGGGTTCCGTAAGTATTTAAATAAACTATTAGACTGCAATGATTTTAATAAAAACTCATTCACCTGCAAAATGTATGAAACAAAACTGTAAAATTAAGTTGGTCGGGTATTGGGGTACGTAACCATAAACCTCCTACGAGTATAGTAAAAATCGGTGTTTTCAGTATTTGTTTTTTAAATACAGTCTATGGCACACATATACAGAAAATTCCAAATTCCCAACTAGTACTTATAGTTTTTGAGATTTACTCGTACCCCGTTACAAAAATGGTCTAAAACTGACAACTTTATTGGCCGCCCATTTCCTTATTGTCGGATAAGTATACAAAATAAAAATAAATATTCTCTCTCTACTTAATGAGTTCTAGATAATGACGATCAAAAAAAAAAAAATTTTTCCTCTCCCTTTTCAAGGGACCCCCTTGAGACCTGTGACGACGTACGGACGGACAGACAGCAGAGCGACACACTATCTACAGTGGCTCCGTCTTGCTCTGTGGGCGCAAAACCCTAAAATGTAAAATACCTACTCGACCAAAATGTAAGAAACACAGATTTTTTGTCACGATTTCACTGTTAGCATGTTAGTCCTATAGGTACCTAGTAAACGTTTTTCATATTAATAGAGAGAATACCTCGTTTTAAGGAAAGAGGTAGTCATGTTCATTATTATTTCTTGTTTTTAAACCGGTCAAGGGCGAGTTGGTCTCGCGCCCTGAGGGTCCCGTACCGTTCTAACAAGATAGTAGATATGAATAAAATTGCAACAAAAATTACAAACTTTCTATGACAGTTTTGTCTTATAATTTATGTGTAATATACATTATTGCTATTTATTATTGTTTGTAGTTACTTACTTATGTAAATTAGATATACACGTATGATTTTTTTTTACGATTTCGTATTTTATTTTTTATGTTTTTCTGTCGATTTTTTATGATGAAAATTTTGGTTTTTTCCTGCACGCCTATATTTACTCTCGTACATTCTGTCGTGTTGACTGAAAGAATAGCATTAAATCCACCTATTGTACATATATGTTTTTGTGCAATACACATTATACTTAATAATAATAATTTACCTACAAAACTGAGTTGGTAAAGTAATATTCCACATAGAACGAGAATATACCTAATAACTTTTAGAAGACCCACTTGTGAAAAGAATTTCAATTTTCCAAGTCAACTGGCAGTGCGTAGCCGTATGTGTTTTCATCTCAGAACAGATAAAGAGGTTTCTATGGTTAGTTGCATGAAATTGATTACGTGAAGGGCAAGTACCTATACAGTACAAAGTTAGCTGTTAACCAAAGTAACCTATCTGGTATTTAAATGTAACTATAGACGGAGGAAATATGATACCTACTTTATTATTGTATTTAAATATTAGCTTAGTTGGTACCAAGTAGAACCAATTAAACCTACACAAGCAAGCGAAGCAGTAAGTAATATAGAAATGCAAAGTCGTTAAAGGCAGGAAATGCATGGAAAGTGGAAGTAAGCAAAAACGATCGCAAAATGTATTTGCACTTATATTAGACAAGCACCTAATTAAATGGCTAACACATTTGAGGTAACTATACAGGAAATTCGCTAAAAAAAGTAAAATGTTTGTTAGATTAAGTATAGTCTGTCAAAAAAGTGTTGAAATGAAAATGGAACTTTAATGAACTTTATTGGACTTTAAACGTTCAAGTAGTATAACTTAGGCAATACATTTATTAAATAACAACGTGGTTAACTCGATTTAACAGATTTTGTACTTTATTTGTTTGGTGTAACCAGGCGAAAGAAAAATAGTTTCTTCAATATTCATTTCAACACTTTTTTGACAGACTGTAGCTGTTGTTTTTTAACCCCCAAACACAAGGTGTTAAGAGGAAAGATGACACAAATATAAATAAAGTGACAGTTTGGATGATATTGTTGCAATATAAATAATAAGGATACCCATAGTTATTAAGTAATGTACCCTTAGGCGTTATTATTCTAAGAATATACGTATTTGAGCTAGGGTTTATGATTTTTCGAGGTTTTTCATTTCTCGGGTCTCGAGAATTCTCGACCCCGATTTTTCTACTATTATTTAGTATAGGTAAGTAAGAAAATGCCCGTTATTAATGGTTTTTATAAAAAAAACTAAAATCAAGAAAGTCGCTCAAATAACTTCAACTGAAATTAATAAATACAGATATTTTTAGGGTTCCGTAGTCCGACAAGGACTTACAAGGGCTTAGCTCAGTGTACTAGAAAGCTGTAATTTGGCATGGATATAAATATTAATTACGCCGACAAAACGGTAAAATAAAATCATGAGAAAAATTTTTTAAGGGTACCCTCTCGTTCACGTAATCTGGGTATGATTTTTTTTCTCGTCTATGCTATAGTGTGGGGTATCGTTGGATAGGCCGTTTAAAAACATTGTGGGTGTGTGAAAACCATTTTTCGATTTAGAGATCCGTTGGCGAAATATTAAGCTTTAAAGTGAATATTTTATTTAGAGTGGAGCGTCCCCCCCTCCCCTGCCAGCCAAAAGATTGTTTATAGAAATGTGAAAAAATTCACAGAAGTAGTATAATAGGTTGGGGAAAAATTCTTTTCGCAAATAGTATGTATGAACTTATAATAAAATCTCTTTGGCTATACCATGTGTATCTGGTTGGTTTTGGTATTATTAAAAAGTTTAAATTAAAAAAAAAGATAATTCCAAATTCAAATTAGGTAAAATGTGTGATTTTCATTTGTTTTTCTTACTGTTAAGATGAGTAAATCTAATGAAGAAATTCGATACATTTTAAAATTTTACTACAAAAAAGCTAAAAACGCAACGCAAGCCGCAAAAAAAATTTGTGATGTTTATGGACCCAGTGAAGTGTTTGTGAGAGTAGCATAAATTTGGTTTAAGCGTTTTCAATCCGGAAATTTTGATGTCAAAGATGCACCTCGCTCTGGGCGCCCTGTTACGGATAAAATGGATGCCATTTTTGAAAAAGTGGAGCAAGATCGGCATATCAGTAGTTACAATGTAGCTGAAGAACTGGGGATTGACCACAAAACAGTTTTGGCGCATTTGAAAAAGTTGGGTACACAAAAAAGCTCGATATTTGGGTGCCTCATGAGCTCACTGAAAGAAACTTAATGAACCGTGTACTCATTTGTGATTATTTATTACGACGTGATGAAACCGAACCATTTTTGAAAAACCTGATAACTGGTGATGAAAAGTGGATCACGTACGACAAGAACGTGCGAAAAAGGTCGTGGTCAAAGGCTGGTTAGGCTTTACAGACTTTGGTGAAACCCGAGTTATCTCGCACCAAGGTAATGCTGTGTGTATGGTGGGATTGGAAGGGCATTATTCTTTATGAGCTGTTACCGCCAGACAGGACCATCGATTCTGAACTCTACTGCGAACAACTGATGAGATTAAAGCAAGAAGTTGAGAGAAAGCGGCCGGAATTAGTCAACAGAAGGGGTGTGGTTTGTCATCATGATAACGCTAGACCTCACACATTTTTAGCCACTCAGCAAAAATTAAGAGAGTTTGGCTGGGACGTATTAATGCATACGCCGTATAGTTCTGACCTTGCACCTTCAGATTTCCACTTGTTTCGGTCTCTTCAGAATTCTTTAGGCAGTGTCAGGTTAACATCACGAGAGGACTGCCAAAACCACTTGTCGCAGTTTTTTGATCAGAAGCCCCAGATTTTCTATAGCAATGGGATCATGTCCCTACCTACAAGATGGCAGAAAGTTATCGAACAAAACGGCACCTACATACTTTATTTAAATGTAAATAAACTTTAGTAAAAAATGTTTAAAATTTTCAAATAAAATGCGAAGAAACTTTTTCCCCAACTAATATAATGAATTTAAAAGGAAAACTATTACAGCTAAGTAGGCTTTACAGATTTATGAGTATAAGTTGCGCCAAACTTTTGGCCCCCGATAATGTATGGGACCAGAAGTTTGGCACGGTCTGTATTAGTAGACCAACTTATATGTACCGAGCATTTACGGAACCCTACATTGCACGTGGTCCAACACGCACTTGGCCGGTTTTCATTTTAAACAGAAATGTTCGAAACCTTAAACTAGTAAAAACAGATACTCGTATTTTTAACAGAAATTATCAAAAGCAATATAAACTTTTAAAAGAAATAAAAAAACCTTCTGTCTTCAACAAAAATAATCAAAAATCTCTAAAAACAAACATAACTTTTGTATTAACTAAAAAAAATTGTAAGCGGGAACTTTTCTCTCCAAACTGTAAATTGAATCTAACAAAAACCAAATTATTCAAATATCTCTAAGAACAATCAAATATCTCTAAGAACTTTCTTGTGAACTTAAAACTATTGAGTGAGGATCTTAAGTGACAGTGCAGAAGAGGTGCGTGCACATCATGGACATTGTGGGAAACAACTCTTATAGCAGTGCAAGCAAGGTCTGTTTTCAAAAAAATATGGTTTGACTTATATCTTATTCTTCTTTTGTTACGATGCATACTTTATGTTTCCATGATTTTTTCCAGCCAAATTCCCGGGAATAAACTATAATCTGAATAAGGTGATATTTATTTATACGGCCAAATTCATACGATAGACTTGGTAAGTGATCAGCTGATCAGTATGACGAATCGATAACAAAATAGAATATCGATCTCTCATAGTAGTCAACTCTGGGCTGAGCTTGCATTTGTAGGTAAAACGAAAATAATAATTGTCAATTATGTTTTTATTGCGAAATCCATCGCTTAAATATTATTAGAGTGTATTACAAACTAGAAAAGATAAATTAGAAACAAATGTAAAGACAAGAATTTGAAAAAAATCCTCGGGCCAGGATTCGAACCTGGGACCTCTTGTTATCAAGACAAGCGCGCTAACCAACTGCGCCGCCGAGGTAATAATTGTCGAATTTAGCTAAAACGGTCATCGAACCTTGATACAAACATAATAATGATACCGACATACCTTACATAAATACCTAACGTAATTTTGGACATAACATGTCATTTGATTCATTTATTTACTGTACTTAAATAAAAATCATTTGTAACTCTTTATTTTAGAATTCTATTGGTTTTCTCTTGGAATTTATTTGGTTTTTAGGGTTCCGCGACCAAAGGGCAAGCCGGAGCGGATTAATGTCTTTGCTGTCTGTCCGTCCATTGTCACGTCCATGGTCTCCAGCTTGCATACAGAATGAGTTGCAGACCAGAAATTTGGATATGTTATGTAGAATGTTGATCCAAAACCGAATGCCGAAATAAAAATTTAAATTTTTTTTTTCTTGCAGTGTTCCATACATGAAAAAGGAGCTGATTTTTTTATTACCCCTAAATTTGGGACGTCATTGTCTAGAACTCATTGGGTAGAGTACAAATAGATTTTGAATTTTTTTAATCTCCAAAAATAATGAATTGTTTTGCCCTCATTTAACAACTTTTTTATTAACAAACTATGACCATTTTTGTTAAAAAATAAACTAGTTAGGAATTTGTGGAATTTTTTGTGTATTATGTGCCATATACTGTATTTAAACAACAAATACTGAAAACTTTAGGGTTACGTACTCGAATACTCGATTTTGTTTCATACATTTTCTAGGTACTGATAAGTTTGTAATTTTTATTATTTAAATGGTACGGAACTCGTTAGGACTTCCCCATCCCCCTCTCCCTTTTTAAATCACATTTTAGTAATTTTAGCAATCAGCAATGATCAGCAATTTTTTTACGTAACATTGAATGTAAATGACTGTTTTTTTAAATATCTTTTATGTTATAATTTTTGGTAATTAAATATTTAAATACTTAATATTTCAAATATTTGTGTAGCATTGTTTAATAATCGTCATAATTTTGTAATTTAATAATATTGAAAATAATTTTGCATGCTGTGTCCGCATAGTGTGTATTTATACAAACGTAGAGTGATATCCTTTAAGGTTACAACATTATAATCTGTCAAACAATGTCTCAATTTAGGCAAGGGCGGATCCAGAGGAGGGGCATAGGGGCACGTGCCCCCCCAGACGGTTCAAATAAAACAAGGAGCTGGGAGATTAACACTATACGTTTCTTTTTGTGTCATGCTTTTAACAATATGTGCAGCATTTTTTGGCCTACCGGTAGGACTAAAAGATACCTATAGTTTTAAGAGGATGTAATCACTCTACGCCTATAGTCCAATACTCTGCGGGACCCTGAATCTATACTTATTTGGCCTTTGTGCCCCACCCAAAAATAAATCCTGGAGCCGCCCTTGTATTTATGTACTAGATGTTAGTGGGCCAAATAAATGAAATAAAATCACCAGGACCCTCTTGTAATGCCTCTAAGAAAGTCATATCTAGGTTATGTTACATTAGGGTTCCGTTTGGAAACGACTGAATTTCACTCGGAGTAAAGCGAATTTCACCCTAGAGAGTTCAAAAATTAACCCGAGTTGAACCGAGGGTAACCGAACTGTTACCTGACAGTTGCACGAAAGTGTTTTGAAACGCTTCGGAGTAATGCGAAAATCACACTGGGCCACCTGCTTGGTGTAACCAGTTTTGCTTTCTCTTTTTCTTATATAGATCTTCTCTTTCTAATAAACGAGTGAAATTTCGCACTATGATCGCACGTTCTGAAACGCTTCCTTAGAGTGGAACTGAACTATAGGACGTTTCATAGCACGTTCTAGCTGTTACGACTGAGTTTTTGTTAATTAAACTCGGCTTCCAGTTGGAATAATATAACGGTATTTTCCATTTCGGAATCGCTAGATATCAGTTGAACAAATTTTATAAAGAAAAACTGGTCAAGTGTGAGTAGGACTCATGCATTGAGGGTTCCGTACATAACGTTTAAAACACAAACTTATTCCACGAGCAGTTATTGGAAGTACCACGTAATTTGACGCTTCCATCCATCCATCAGCCTGTTTCGTCCACTGCTGGACATAGGCCTTTCCAGGATTTCGCCAGTCTTGGCGGTCCTCCTGGAAGAAATGCGCATACTCACACACGCTAAAAAATCAAATAATTCTGTAAGAGGTAATAGTTGGAACTTAATATCTTGAACGGGCCCCGAGAAAAGGGGTTTTGACAGACGGACAACAAAGTAATTGTATAAGAGTTCCGTTTTTGCATTTTGAGGTAAGAAACCCTAAAAATCAATCAAACCCCTTAATCGGAAGTCTAAAATAGAGGTAATAACTGAATCGACGCGATTTGTCCCAACTTACTTCATAAACGTTTGTATTAGAAAAACACAGGTACATTTTTTATAACTATGATAATTGCAACAAAATCGTCCAGTCTGTTGTTTTTTTCGATCATCTTAACTTCCTTTAAGGGGTTGCCTTTAGTCTTTCAACGGTTTTTGTTTTAATATGCTGAGTCAACTACTTATCTGATCATCAATGTAAAACTAGGACACGTGTTTTTTTCAGACCTTTGTCTTACCATTGTCGGGTCGGTTACCTAATTGGACACATTTCACTCGATAGATTTTATTTTTGAAAATGATGCATTTTTAAGTTATTAATTCGTTTTATGTCTTAACGGCTTGAGCTCTGAAATTACCGCTGTAACAAGGAAAATGGTTTATTTTCCGATCTCAGGTGAAAAAACTCCCACATCAAATACTTTTTCGTACAATGTGCAATCCAGAAAAACCTCGAAAATTCACTGATTTTGCGTGCCGACAGCGTGCGAAGCGAGCGTTCTAATGTAGACTTTCTGACAACATACTGAAGTTCAAAATCGCTAAGTAAGTTATCGTGCACCAGGGGTAAGGCCTTAACCGTAAAAAAGTAACCAGAAATAAATTTGACATGCCCATGCTTTACTCTCTTACGAGAGATTTTATTAGCAAAATCTACACCAATATCAAGAGATGTTTGTGAGTTTGGGCCTGGCGTAGAAGGTTAGCCTCTGGATTTAATGATCAAGTTTTTTAAATTATCCCTAAATGTGTTATAGTGTGTTTCCTGGGGACAGGTTAGTTCTCTAGCCTAGGGAAAAAGCCATTACATAATTAAATTCGTGCGGGTAACCTCTGGAACTACTAAACCGATTTACAAAGTTCTTCCACTGTTGTAGTGATTAAGTTTCCTTAGGCAATAGTTTGTCCCCTGGGGACAAGCAGTTCCCTAGGGACATAGTTAATAATTCCATTAGCGGGGGTAATCTCCGGAACTAACTTTTTAAACTTTTTTTACTGTTGTAATTGTTAGACTCTACAATTTAACATAGGCTATAGTTTTTTTTCCCTGGGGACGTGCTGTTCCCTAGGGACATAGTCATTAATAGGACTACCCAGAAACTAAATTAACGCGGCGAAACCTAGGGCAAAAGCTAGTCTTCTATGTTTTCATTAGATCTAGCTCAACAAACTAAATAGCCAGAAAATTTATTTTCCTTCATATTCATCTCTGAAAATTTTTATAAAACAAGAAAATCTCCCTACTCCGGAACAGTTTCTGGCATAGATATAGTATTAGTATATACTAAATCTATGGTTTCTGGCCACCGGAGTGCAGATCGCAAAGCGGAAAGCTGTACTTTATACGAGTAGGTACGTTATGTTATGTCGTTTTCAGTAATCCTTACGATGATGATTCAGGGCCCTTATTATCTAACATCAACATCTATCACTTTCAAAGGTATCGTGACATCAATATCATTTCTAGCCAATCACGATATTTTTGAAAGCGATAGATTTTCAAGCTTCTATATTATAGGGATATCATCATAAAATAATTATGTGATATACATAGTCATTTATCAGGACGCCCGCCCTCTCAAACCTACCGACCACCCCCTGCAGTCTGTCGCTCATGAGCTGCGGCTATACGGCTTTTTAGCAAATCCAGCACTACATAGTAGCTAAAATGACTACTAACTACCGTTTTTCTGGGATGGACCTACGCAAGTAGCTTCATCCTGGTAATAAAGGAACATAAGGTAGGTACTTACGCAATTTGATCTTCATAACTTTGATCACGGATTTGCGCAGCTTGCCGATTTAACTCAAGAGATCCACAAGTCAAATTCACGGGCTTCCGATTCTTCGCCCGTGACAACGTCGCAGTGTCAACGTCGAAATTGTGACAATAAACTGACACAGCCCCTTCAAGTATCGCAAAAATTGATATTATTCCTAAAAATTTGTTGGAAATTCACTAAAAATGCCCTACCACGATCAAAAGGAGCTCCTATCGAGTCGAAAAATTTTCTTGTTTTGAAAATCGTCGTGAAATATTGACAATCGAAAGAAAAGCGACGCGCACTGTCTCTTGTCATAGAGATTTAAATTTTGAAAAAAAGAATTTGGCTATCATTTTTCTAGATGGCCAGGTCGTCACCTTTTCTTAATTAAAGAGGCAGTATAGTTATTAGACGTTTTGTTGGTGTAACTTTTTGAGTTCCGCTTATAACTTTAACCAGAATAAATATAAACAATTGGCTTTGTAACTTAGCAAAATATATTG
The DNA here is from genome assembly GCA_910592155.1 of Ypsolopha scabrella. Taxonomy (NCBI): domain Eukaryota; kingdom Metazoa; phylum Arthropoda; class Insecta; order Lepidoptera; family Ypsolophidae; genus Ypsolopha; species Ypsolopha scabrella. Next base: position 4,780,712 of record OU342978.1, read on the forward strand.
TATTTACATACTAGTTTATATTATAAATTCTTAAATTCATAATTAGAATGTTGAAGTTTTGCTGGACACTGGAGATGGCCATTTTGTGATCTGAAACAAGAACAATAAATAATTTAATTAATAAATACTTAATTAGTATTTCAGAAAATATAGGGCTAAGTGGTAAAGAATGCTTCGAGCATTATTTGCATGGGTACAATACTTTTTGCTCACAATGGTCATACTTCGGTAGTGCATCACTAGAACACTTCAGCAACATTATAAGTGATGCACTATTAGTACTTATTACTATTATGTTTAGTTTAGAACCAAATGAGTTGTGGGACTACTAAGCTGGTGAAAATCAAAATGGTGTAACTTTTAGACCAGCCCAGCTTTCTCGTGTTGTAATTTTTAGTTAATATAAATAAAGATATAATTGCTATATTTAGTCTTTTATTTTCTTTAAATATTGGTAATAAAATATAAATAAAATAAAACAGATTTTTCAATATATTTCGGCCTCTTCTATGAAAAATCTCTTATTACTTTATTTATATTTTATTATCTACCAATTTTTTGTTAAAAAACCAAAAACTTTTTCGAAACACCCAAAGTTTGGGTTCCTCCACATAAAAAACGGATAAAGGAATTTTTTAAGATACATCAAAATACTCATAATATCCTCATGCCTAACCGAATTTATCAAAACAAATGTTGATTTGATACTTTCAAAATTCCTTTCATGACTTTATAGAAAACAGTTTGCTCCTTTGACTTTGACTAGGAATTTTGAAAATATTAATATTGATGTTTTTTTGCTTTCATTACATTAGATAGGAGGATATTATGAGTAATTTATTATATATCTTACCAAAATTACTTCAGCCCATTCCTACCTGGAGGAGCCCAAACCTAGGGTGTTTCGAAAATGTTTTTAAGAAAACAAGTGTTTGAAATGTAATGATGTAGTACATTTTTACAATCAGCTCATGAGGCCCTGTCATTTGATAACACAAATAGAGAGGCATCAGAAAAAAAAAAACAAAATATACAATTAAAAATATACCTTCTAGGTACCCTTCCATATGACGGTGGCGATTTAGATAGGATTTTCTATTTAGTTTAGTTTATTTTTATTATAGGTTTAACAAGGATTTTAGGTTAGTTTTACCCTTTTTAATTTAGGTAAGTTTTATTTATAATTTATATTCTATCACTGTTTAATAAATTTTAAAGTGTTAAAATATAAATTACTGCTATTATAAAAACCAAAGAGCACAATTTGAAGGTAAAAAACCAGTACTACACCATTATGTAGCATACAATAGATTTGACATAGTCACACCATCCCTGCATATAAAATCCAACAAAATGCAAACTATGCCATGGCCACCTTATTTTAAAAAGCAGCAAGTGGGCATGTTTCTGATTTGCTTCTATGGATGATATGCTGGTAAAATTTTTGAATCGTGCACCCTAAATTTGAAGGTGGAAGGGCATTGTGGGGGTCGAATATCCCCCTGGTATAGGGGGGATTATATATACATATGAAAACCAACCCGATCGATATGCTTTATTTTAGTCAGTTCAGTACTTAGCATTCCAAAACTACACCTTACCTGCTTATTTAGAACTGTTGGCGTTGATGTAGTGATACAGAATCACTAGAAGAAAGATTGAAACACCCAGGACGTTGGCAAACACTGCAAGCTGAATGTCAGTGATCATTGTTGATGCTTCTGGAAACAGGAAAATTATGCTTCTAAAATATGAGTTATGTTGATACACTTGGCGTAAAAATAGTAGGTAATTTTAACCAAAAAATATTTTTGCCCACATATAGAAAAAGTGGAATCCCTAGCACATTAACTTCGTTCATTTACAACAGAGTAATGTTATCAAAAGTATGTAAAGGTAAATACTTACTTTTAGATTAATTCGTGAAAAGGTAAATTTTATTTACCGCAAAACGAACGAAAGTTGTTTTCACATCAACCAACACGTCAGTTGAAAGTAGTGATGTGATGTGAACCGTAATTTGTCGGACTTTAATAATCTTTATGAGTCGGATGATAGAAATAGTTTATCGATATCCGTGGAACTCTAGTTTCGTTTATTTAATTTTCTTTATAGCAACATTTTCACAAAACGTCAAAAAAAATTAAAAGTGAAAAAGACGGGTCTTAAAATTTAGCCGAAACTTTGTTTATTTCTTGTAAATTACCCATTTATCATTTAGTTTATAATTTTCTTAGTATCCCATTTTAAAGTTTATAGCAGTCATCTAGTTATTCCCCCAAAAAATGTATTTGTCGTCCGTAAGTACACGTTTAGTGCTGCATGATGTAAACAGTTGGGATTTGAAAAAGACTTATGGATCATACGAGGGACTCTTGAGGGATGTTAGCTGGAGCGACGATGGAAAATACTTATTACAGGTATATCTCTTTACGTGACTTGCGAATCCTTGGATTTGTCTTCAAACAGCCATAGGTTGTGACCGCTATCATATACCTACACATTGAGGTATACTGTAAAACCTTTAGAGAAGTCCAGTCATTAATCACCTGAAGGAGTGCCAAGACGTTGCATTGTTCAGGAACAATATACCAATTGTATTTAAATGAGTCATCATCATGTTTATGATGTGCATTATCAATGGGCTTGGTTATAACATATGTACTCACCAAAAAAACCATTGCATTTTGTGCATGTTTTTCCAGAGAGTTTCCTGATAACAATTTTTCTGGGACAATAAGCAGCACAAGCAGAGTTTATTCCTGGAAATTCTCAGCTTGAGACAGCGAGACATTATGATCTTACAATAAAGCTATAAAAAGTACCCAGATATTGGCTATTTTACTATCAGGGGAATTACTCAAAGTGAATTCATATGTGAATGCTTTTCAGTTCATAAAAAGTTGATTGTTTTAAGAGATATTCCATTATTTTTGTTTCTGTTATTGAAGAGAGAAAAGTTCCCTCTTATCTTACTAGAGATTTTTGATTATCTATGTTTTAGGGATTCTTATTATTATTTTTTTCTTACAAAAGTTGATTTTGACCATTTCTGCTAAAAATATAGGTTTATAAAAAAAATTTACGTTTGTGCTCATTTCTGTTTAAATATATCTGTTTATTATTTGAAGTTGAAGTTATTTGAGAGGCTTTATTGGGTTTTATTATTTTTACTAAAAAAATGAGTTTTACGGCATTGTTCATGATTAAACAAAAAAAGGATATGATTTACATTTCTCAATGTCCCGGGAAGACCTGAGAAATCGAGGTTGAGAATTCTCGAGACCCGAGAAATGAAAAACCTTGAGAAATCATAATCCCTGAGCACGAGTCTTGAGCTCATAAGAGGCGTAGTGGGGGAATTTGTGGGACCAAAGGGTGAAATTCGTAAGCCAATTTTCCCCCACTATGCTGCTTTTGTGCTCAAGACTTGTGCTAGTAATTGATAAAGCTTATCCATACAAACGCTACAATCTATTATACTAATTATTATTCTACAATTTTTTGCATCCTATTATAACAAAATAATGATGACAATTGATCCTTAAATTATTGCAGCACTTAGTAATGCTGATTTCATCCATTCATCCATCAGCCTGTTTCATCCGCTGCTGGACATAGGCCTTTCCAGGATTTCGCTCCTGGAAGAAATGCCCATACTCACACACGCTGGGCAGGCTGATTCTGAAGGCTTTCATTTTAGTTTGAGTGCTGTCAAAACAAAATTTTCTTCATTTCAAAAAGGTTTTTTAGTGTTGACAACAGAAGCTATATTAACAGTGGTGTGCATAGAACTTTTTGCTGGAAAAGCAATAGGAAGGTCAGTTTGACAAAAAAAAATAACATGAAAAATATTTAATACCAATTTGACAAAAAATATTTTTTTATGTGAAATCATGTACTCTAGCGTAGGGAGTGCCTACCCTAGCGTCATACAAATAATGATTTTTCAAAGTGACATTTAAATTTTTTCATATTTTTTTATTGTTAAACTTCACCTTCTCATTGCATTTCCAGGAAAAGCCACTAGTATATCACTTTGGAAAAATTCAAGTTTTGATAGCACTAAAACTAAAATGAAAGCCTTCAGAATCGACTTTACTATGTCCTTAAACTACTTGACCAAACTGACCTGTCTAAAAGTAGCCAAAGCGAGATGGAAAAGTCTAGTCAAGTTATTTTATTTTAATTTAATAATGCATTTAGGAAGGAATTTCAATAGATCTTGTTTTCCAATTTTCAGGTTAACCCCAAGGGCTTAATTGAAATATTGGCAGCATCTGACACAGACATTCGCAGTCTCCAGCATGTACCATTTAAAGACACCTGGTCAGCCAGCTTCCACCGAGATGGCCACAGAAACATTGGCATTGGCACGAGAAGTGGTAACGTCTTGATATGGGACACAAAAAATAAGTCAATATCTAAAACATTCCCTACACCGGCCCACCAATCTTCCGTTAACTTTGTTAGCTTCAATGCCAGGAATACAAGTCTTGCTGCATCCATGCAAAATGGTGATACAGTGATATATGGATTAGTATCAAACATTCCTGTATTAACAGTTAAACTGGCTTGCTCCAAAAGTATAACAGCAATGAAGTTCCATCATGAATCAAGAGGTCTGTTAGGTCTCGCTACGGATGAAGGTCATGTCGTTCTCCGAGATATCACCACAAACAGGGATAAAGTATTTTTTGAAAATGTTCATGCATCGCCTGTCAGTGATTTCTCATATTCTTTAGTGAACAAAGATGTGATGCTCTCCACTGGGTATGACAAAATAATGCATGTCTATGATGTCAGACTACAGTCAGTTGTCTCCACAGTGCGAACTTCATACACCTTGACAACTTTAGCCATAAACCTTGACAATCAAGTGGCTTTGGGAACTAAACTTGGCATCATCCTAATCTATGATTTGAGAGATTTGGCAAATCCTTTAAAGGTCCTAAAAGGCAATGAAGAAGTGCGAAAGGTTTGTTTCCAGCCACTGAAAAAAAAGATATCATTAGAACTAAGTCTCCGTGAAGATGTTGAGATGTCACCACATAAGTTGCTTTCTCCAATCAAGAACAGATCTTCTGAAATGTTTATTGTGAGCGATTCCCCACCGAAAATTTATTCCCAGTCAGACAATCAATCAACTGGCGATAACAAAGCTGATTCGTTCCTAGCTATGATGGGGCTGGATAAATCTAATAATGATTTTGATGAGCAAGGAAATGGAACAACAGATTTTGGGCATAAAAGTGACCGACATGAGCTTAGGTTTCAACAGGTAGATATTGAAAAGAACACAACTAAAATGTCAACTCCTTTAACTAGTAGAAATACTGAACATTTTACATTGCCATCTCCATTATATGGAGTCAGGGATAGTTTCACCGAGTCTCACAATAATAATGTATTGAATCTGCAACATCCAGAAAGTGTCGAAAAAGCAGCTGGTGATGTTGAATCAAAATCAATAGAAGAATTAAAAGACTTCGTCAATTTATCTTTATCTGATATATCCTCAGAAAACAGGAACTATTTCCTACACATAATGATGGCACTGACAAAGCAAAAGTTATATTTAGAGAAGCAGATGTCAGGCATGAATGACCAGATACAAAAATTGGTAGAAAATCAGGATGCTTTGGTTGAAATTAACAGGAAACTTGCCCTAGAATTAGATGTGTTGAAATCGCAGCAAATTAATCGTTATTAAGAAGAGAATATGAACTATTTTGTAAGATGAGATATTCTTACCATGATCATCACAGAAGAAATAATAGTACTACAGACAGAAGATCCACTATTCAAAGACGTATATAAAAAGCTACTCTCGTTACGCGGCAATAAAGTGCAATTAAGCTCGCACAGCACTGCGTGGCTAAAGTTTTATTCCTTACGAAGCGTCTCTCTTTCTATCGCGTAATTCTATCCCTTTCTAACCCACTGAATGGGGCCGACTGTCAATGTTCTTGTAGCCACGGCGGAGTACCTTAGCTGCATTTCAAATAATGCCAAATTAATTTAACAAAATGAAGTAAATATCTCGGTTTTACTACTTGCATGTTTTTATCAACTTCGATAAAAGACGCAGTTTTTTTAATTCATATAAAATTGTGAAAAAATATGTTAAATCAATAGTTCTTATTCTTTCGTGTACATTTTATTAACTTTGTAAATATCAACTGTACCTTTTGTAATTAATGAAGTAACTGATTATTTGTTTTGATTCATAAGGTCACATACCAATTTCATCAAAAGTCTTAAACTCTAAAGAAATTGCTCGAAAGTGTTTTCGCAAGCTTGTGTGTTAGTATTAATGTCAAAACTGATTTTTGAGTTTCTCTAGAGCTAAGAGTGCATGTGGTTATGTCTAAATTTGTTTCCAATGAAATTTTTGAGCAAGAAAGAAGAATGTGATCCTTTCCGGCCACACAAATCCTTAGCTTTGTGCTTGTATTTGTAATAACTACGCACGAATACACAAATAATGTAGATGGATAGAATTAAATATTTTTAGTTATTTAAGAGAACATGGTTTTGAAAATACGTCGGTATGCGCCTTTGTGTATAAGCGGATATTCGTAGTCCTTTGCCAAGTAAATTCCATTATTCTATACCAGATTCAAGTGGAATCACAATTTTGGATTATCTAAACGATAAAAATGCCCTTCAAATTTGAAGAGTTTCCTAACGAAGGAAGAGCATTACTATGTTTAATGACGTTGTTTGTACATTATATTATGTAGCGTTATTGTAGCCTCAATGAAAGTCTGATAAGTTTAATCAAGGATCCTGTAGGGCTACCATGGAAGTTTAGGCCTCGATAGCGACTACCACTACGTAAAATTAAGAGATATCTACAGCGCCCCTAGCGGTTTACGATACGAACTACAATTTCTAATACAAACTGTTTTACGCAGTCGTAAACAAGCATCGAGATCCAAACTCATGGTAAGCATTGGAGCAGTGGCGTGCATAGGACTTTTTGCTGGAAATGCAATAAAAAGGTCAAGTTTGACAATAAAAAAAAATAATAATTTTAATGTCACTTTGACAATTCATTATTTGTATGACGCCAGGGTAGGCACTGCCTACCCTAGAGTACATGATTTCATACAAAATATATTATTTTCAAAATGGTTTTTAATTTTGTTCATGTTGTTTTTATAGTCAAACTTAACCTTCTCATTGCTTTTCCAGCAAAAAGTTCTATGCATGCCACTGCCTTGGAGCCCAATGTTGTATTTTTATGACGAGGTCGACATGTAGAAAATGTAGAGTTATACGCAAAACGTACGTGCCAAAAATAGTGCTGGGACACAGAGGAAACTGTTTCCTCGTAAGCAGAAATTACCTGACTCTTGATAATCTTGCATGTACTCCCTATATTATAGATAATATATTAATAATAAAAATACTAAGTTTTGCCTGCGCGAATCTCTTCATTCCCTGCACTTAAAACTCGCGTACGCGTCATAGAAATATGGCAATTGCGCTGATGATCGTATTGTTTAAATGGTCCTAATAATTATAGAAAATGGAATCTCAGTTGCCAAATTGGTCAGTAATTCTTTGACAATATGTTGTGCCATGTTAAAGTAGTTGAATATTAGGCATAATTTAGTTGTAAACTTTGGCGATGTGCCATAACTTTTAGGGTAACTTTGGTCTAACCTAATGTTTAACAATGTGAAGATTATATTATTATGAAACGGTATAAATTATGAACTCAGTATTTATTCAACGCAATGTATATTTGAAGTGTATGCCCTAATGTTAAAATTACATAAAATGTTGAAAGTTAAGCTGGAATGATATGATAATATGTTGTTAAAATCATTAAGTTTTGTTTTGAAACTGAAATAAAACCTGTGATATATATTAAAACTTTAATTATTTAATTAAATCTAAATATCCCGCAAGCACAATGCATCATACTGTATAATATGTAAATGTATATCCCGATTCTACGGCCTTTGCGACATGCTATATAGAGTTGTATCGACGATCTCAGTAGTCTACGTTTTCAATTTATTTTCTGTACCTGAGGTGCAATTGTGTAAGAAAATCGTGTTCATTTGGCTTTTCGACCAAGTAAATTATCCCGTTTGACATTTTAAATCGTTTTTTGGCTATCAAATCAATACGATTATCTTACACAATTGCACCCCTGGTGGCGTGGTATCGACAATACAGCCAGCTTGGGCTTAGTCTATTACTGTACGATTTCTGACCGAAACAATCGATTCTATTGTTATCCTCGTTTTAACACAGGCCATGGTTTAAGATAACAACAATATCATCAATCCAATCCATCAGCCAATATTCGTCTACTGCTGGACATATAGACCTGTCCAAGGGCACGCACGGCACATTTTAAGTACTCGAAGCAACTGTACTGGCCACCTTTTTTAGATCATCAGTCCCAGTCCAGCGAGCTGGCGGGCGTCCTACACTCGAGAACTTATTTCAGTATTTGTGACTGGCGTATTGTCACTTTAGTTTGCTAATCTAAAAGCCCATGTCGATGACCTTGGTTCTTTAACGAATCACCGCGTGGTATGATCCATCAAAGAGACTTCGAGCATAGCCTGGTTCATAGCTCACTGAGTGAGCGGATTAGTCCCGCTGTCTGTGTCCGCGTTTCGGTTTCAGTATCGTATCCAGCAACATCAAATATTCTTACTCATGGACGAGCCAATTCTTCGAGCTCCATCCGAGGGCATAAGCTTAGCAGGAATCGTTGAATGCTACGCGGCTAGTACCCTATAGCAAACCATAGTCCTCAAATTGCGGGTACCTCGAGGTGATGAGGACCAAAGCAGCACACTCCTCGCCCGCCTCAGACTCCCGGCTGACTTGGAGATAAGCCCATGAGAGCGGCGGAATGCCAATGCAAGTGGACATCATGAATGCTATGCTTGTAGTACCCTATGACGAAGGGAAGTCCTCAAACTGCGCGTACCCATCTCCATAGCTCGTCCGCCTCAGAGTCCAGACTGCTGTGCTCCGGAGACAAGCCCATGAGAGCAGTGGAATGCCATTGCAAGTGGACATCATGCATGCTATGCGGGTAGTACTCTATGACGAAGGTAAGTCCTCAAACTGCGGATACCCGTCTCCGTAGGTGACGGGGAACATGGCAGCACACACCTCCTCACCCGCGTCGGAGTCCCGACTGACGCGCTCCGGCCATAAGTCCATGAGCTGCAGCAGCGGTATGTCGGTGCTAGTGGACATCATGCATGCTATGCGGGTAGTACTCTATGACGAAGGGAAGTCCTCAAACTGCGGATACCCGTCTCCGTAGGTGACGGGGAACATGGCAGCACACTCCTCCTCACCCGCGTCGGAGTCCCGACTGACGTGCTCCGGCCATAAGTCCATGAGCTGCAGCAGCGGTATGTCGGTGCTAGTGGACATCATGCATGCTATGCGGGTAGTACTCTATGACGAAGGGAACTCCTCAAACAGCGGATACCCGTCTCCGTAGGTGACGGGGAACATGGCAGCACACTCCTCCTCACCCGCGTCAGAGTCCCGACTGACGTGCTCCGGCCATAAGTCCATGAGCTGCAGCAGCGGTATGTCGGTGCTAGTGGACATCATGCATGCTATGCGGGTAGTACTCTATGACGAAGGGAAGTCCTCAAACTGCGGATACCCGTCTCCGTAGGTGACGGGGAACATGGCAGCACACTCCTCCTCACCCGCGTCGGAGTCCCGACTGACGTGCTCCGGCCATAAGTCCATGAACTGCAGCAGCGGTATGTCGGTGGTAGTGGACATCATGCATGCTATGCGGGTAGTACTCTATGACGAAGGGAAGTCCTCAAACTGCGGATACCCGTCTCCGTAGGTGACGGGGAACATGGCAGCACACTCCTCCTCACCCGCGTCAGAGTCCCGACTGACGTGCTCCGGCCATAAGTCCATGAGCTGCAGCAGCGGTATGTCGGTGCTAGTGGACATCATGAATGCTATGTGGGTAGTGCATTCCCTGGTGGAGGAAATTTATTGATTAATTTATAGAAGAGGTATGTGTCTACAATAACTGTACCGTGCTGCAACATTGCATTTGTAACATTAACTGATGACACATTTCTTGTTCTGTTGATAGCTTTGGGATTACTAATACAAACAAATTCACTTGTTTCCAAACATATTTAATCCATCCATCAACCTCTTCCGTCCACTGCTGGACATATGCCTTTCCAGGATTTCTCCACTCTTGGCGGTCCTCCTGGAAGAAATGCCCATACTCACACACGCTGGGCAGGCGGGTTGGTGAGCGCGGTGCCGAAACCTTTGCACTGGTGACGCCGCTGCCCGTCACTAGTCTGTTTTATATAAGGCCCGGCAATTGGGGATGGATATACCGCCATCCATCGGTCCCAGGCAATGGTGGGCCGCCTCTTTTTGCCCGAGAGCTGTTCTCTTACCCTCCCCCGAATAACTTCGGGAGGATTTGCGAGTAGGATGGTGGTACCTCCACAGTCGAGCCCGGCATCAGCTCTACCACCTATGACATATTTAATAGGTATTGTTTTTCGTTTGATGGGTATCAGAAGGTGCAGATCTCGGACAAAAAAATATGGACAAGAAATAATTGCCTGTAGGAAGAATAGATGATACCTACTAAGTAAATTTCTTAATACCCCGAGGGTATTATACAGTACTACCCGTCAAACACAATTACGCCAATGGGAATGACTTTGATAGAGGTGATTATTTATTGGCTCATTAGCCTAATTGTGTTGGATGGATAGTACCTACCACTGCAGAAGATAAGTCAATTAACACCAAGCTTTATAGTACGGAATATACCTCACTCGTTCGCGCAGAGCGGTTATAATAACCGTTATAAATAATCTTTTCGAATAGGACAGTGTTATCTTACTTACATTAGAACTGGGACATCCAAAGCATCATATTGTTTCACTGAGAAGGCAATATGCTCGGCCTTGTACGGGGAAGTTCCTTTAAAGATGCCCATCTGAAAATATCTTAAACATGATATTGTTCTATACTTTTTAGTTCCTCACGTATTCACTTTTTCTATAGAATTGCTGTTTTTTTGTACAGGGTTGTGTCTTAAATGTTGCTCGGGCGTGAATACAAAAGAGCCAATGGGTGCGATTACCTCCCTCTTAATAACAACAAAAAAAAATAACTTCACAAACACTAAACACCTGCGGAGGGGGCTCTCACTCCTCGTATTTTTATTAGAGGATGAGAGGAATTTAGAGTTAGAGGCACCTGCAATAAATAACCTAACTCGACAACAAGAAAATGTATTAAAAATATCTAAAAATTTTAATGAACACCGATCTCATCACATGGCTCCCTACAAACTATGTATGATACTAGATTAGTAGCCCCCCCTGTATCCGCCTTATTTGGTGAATAAAGTAACTACTACGTAATAAAGGCTTACATGTATAACAGCATGTTTATATTTGGCGAGAGCGTCGATAGCCTTGTGTCTCTTCGCGACTTGAAGTAGGACCAGCGCGTGAGGCGGCAGGAACTCCGGCTCAGGAGTCATCTTCTCCTGTACCAGCTTGGAGGGGAGAAAGAAAACGAGAGACATTGAGAACATTGAGAATTCTTTTATTTGGAGATAGCAAGCTGCAAAGGTGGTCTTTTGCTTTGACTTTTGGAAGTGTAGCGAAGTCATGTTTTCGCATTAGTTAAAAAGTCCTATCGGAACCTTTATCGCATCTGGTCGACGCCGACGTCTCGGGTGATCAGAAGGAATACCTCTGCCAGAAAACCAAGTCAGATAATGTAGCCAGCATTCTGAATACCCTGTCGATATGCTATGATCTTTACCTAGTTTTCTGCTTATACTTATAGTTTTAGATTCAATTACAACCTAGTAATAATAATGAGAATTTTTGAAAAAAATATCCTGGTGTACAGAATTCCTTGATTTGTGTAGACAGATTCTTTTGTGATTGTGTACCTACTTTACTTTTTTGGGATAGATAAAAAATATACCAAATTGTCTGATAAAGCTAAAAGGTTACGTTCGGAGAAACGGTTAGGGACTGGAAGGCAATAGATATAAGGCTGACCAGACACCAAACAAAATGATATGGGAAAGAATAGGATCGCACTAAGGTACGCGGAATTTGCGCAGAATAGGAAAAAAAGGATAGCGAGCCCATCAATTTATATTTAAAGTTGAAAAATAAAAACACATTTTTGAGCAAACAAAAACTGCTGATCGGTCTTGTCTCTCATAGAACCGCTATAAGTATGTGTACTTTAGTACTATTTTTCTGATGCTCCCCCCCCCCCCATAGATAGATGTCGTAACCATTCGTAGAACTGGCCATATCATGCATTCTGTTAAAACAACAGTAAGCCTACTAAGGTTTTGCTTACTACATAGGTAACACTAAAAGTTTCCGGAACTGGCCACTTACATAAACAATATTTAAAAATTTATTGCAACATTTGAAAATAGAACTCTTTGGCTGTAGAATGCAGTTTGTTTCATCTGACTGTCTTTTGTTTTTACCTTGTGGCGCTATTTAAAAAATTGTGTGTCTGCATCAACATGGATTTAACTCGGGAAAATTTTCATAGTATGATTATCTACGATTTTAAGTGTAATTTGACAGCTCAACAGAGCATCGCTCGGCTTGAAACAGCTTTTGGCAATGAAGCACCATGCAAGACGACTGTTTATAGCTGGTTTGCAGAATTCAAGCGTGGTCGTATCAATCTCAGTGACGAATCTCGCGATGGTCGGCCGTCCACCGCTGTGACCAACAAAAACATCGATGCTGTGCGCCGTATGATTGAAACAGACAGGCATGTGACCTACCATGAAATTCGCGCATCCTTAGAAATAGGCATGAGTCAAATACAATCAATCCTACACAAACATTTGGGTGTGAGAAAGCTGTGCTCGCGGTGGATCCCACACAACTTGACCGAGGCTCAAAAAACGGACCGCGTCACTTGGTGCAGTGCCATGCTTACCAGATTCAACGAAGGTGCGTCAAATTTGGTGTGGGACATAGTAACAGGTGACGAAACATGGATTTATTGCTACGATCCAAAAACAAAGCAGCAATCGAGCGTATGGGTCTTTCAAGATGAGCCGAAACCAACCAAAGTGGCGCGCGTGAAAAGTGCATCTAAGCGGATGATTGCTTCTTTTTTTAATAAAACTGGACACGTGGCTACTGTTGCTTTAGAGAATCGTCGTACCGTGAATAGTGACTGGTACACGACCATTTGTTTGCCGGAAGTTATTGACGAACTCCGTAAAAATAACCGTAAACGCCGTATCATCCTGCACCACGACAATGCTAGTTCTCACACGGCCAGACAGACAAACGACTTTTTGAAGACGAAAAATGTAGAACTCATGAGTCATCCTGCATACAGTCCCGACCAGGCACCTTGTGACTTTTTTCTGTTCCCAAAAATTAAGAACCAATTACGCGGTCAACGATTTTCATCACCAGAAGAGGCTGTCGAGGAGTATGAAAAACACGTTTCAGAGGTCACCACAGGGGAGTGGCACAAAAGTTTTCAAAACTGGTTTGATCGAATGAAAAAGTGCATAGACGCCAAGGGAGATTATTTTGAAAAACAATAAATTAATTTTGTACCTTTAATAGTATTTTTTCATATTCATTCCGGAAACTTATAGTGCGTCCCACGTATACACGTTACCGGCGGTTACCGTCTATATATTGTATGAGAAATGCTGGTTCCTGTAGTAAGCCGCTAGGGGCGCTGCACAATTTCTCATGTAAATATTTTACGCAGACGTTGACGTGTATAGTAAGCAAAACTCATGGTAGGCCTACTGGGGTTGCCACGCTTCACTCAGCTCTCGAGTTTATGGTCACCAGCAACCTAACACGCTCCTCCTTATGCTTCGCTCGTCGTCGCACTTATTTTTTACTTTTTGTTAAAAAAAAAAAACTAAATTTCGTAAAGCCCGAAGTCGGGTAAAGGCCGAAAAAAGTCAAAAATAGGCGCGACAACGAGCGAAGCGAGGCGGAGCATGTTAGGTAAACATTGGACGCCGAGCCAAGCGGAGCGAAGCGAGGCGACCCCCGAAGTTTTGTATAAGATTAACTGGGTAAACCTACGTTTACCCAATCTTATAGTATTACCCGTAACATATCCACGACATAGATTAGTCACAAAAAATGGGCTGATCGATGAAAAACGAACTATCATACGTACGGTAGCATACCGTGAAGTTTAAATAGATACTCTACCCTGGGAAAGAGTAAGGCAAGACCGTTGGCCTTGGCTACATCGTTCGGCGGGGCGTAGATTGCCGGTATCATCAGACCTGGAGGCGGGAAGTATTCGTTCTCATCCTCTTCTTCTGAGGCTGAGAGATCTTCTTCTATACCTTCTGGGAGTTCCTGTATTTTTTTTTTGGAAATTAGACGAAATAATTTAATTTTTAAGACAGTTTGCCGATCGATCGTTGGTTTTGAAGGCTTTATACATGTTAGTACTATTTATGCAACGAAGAAATTTTAGTATTCACAGCACTAAATTTAAAGCTATCAGTTGCAATTAGGGCTGACACCTTTTAAAAAGGGTAGGACCAGAGATTTTTGAAAAGTAGCAATTTTTATGAAACAAAAACAGTTTTGTTTAATGAATCATAAATATATTACTGTGCAATACAAATAAAACAGCGCTGCTTAGAACTGTTTGATTTTTGTTGTTTGTTTGTGATTTTTTCAGGAATTTCCGATTTTTCTTAAATTTAAAAAATTCTCGCCAGGTATGTAATAATAATTAAGTACTCTTTAAAATTAACCCCGGCTTTACCATGTCAACTGATACTAACGTATCGTATCCGTAGGTTCCGTCAAAACCGGAGGGCTAGCAGCCCTAGGTTACAATAAACGTTTGTGTACTTATATTTCTTTGTACACATACATACATATACTCACGCCTGTCTCCCAGAAGGGTAGGCAGAGACTACAGATTTCCATCTGCCATGATCGTGACACACCTCTTTTGCTTCTTCTACATCCATTAATCCAGTCATACCAGCTTCCGGGTACTTTTTACTTTTCCCTTTTTCAATATGTCGACTATTTGGTCGGCATACGCCGTCCTTCTTCTTCGTATTTCTTTGTCTTTTATCCATCCATCCATCCATCAGCCTGTTTCGTCCACTGCTGGACATAGGCCTTTCCAGGATTTCGCCACTCTTGGCGGTCCTCCTGGAAGAAGTGCCCATACTCACACACGCTGGGCAGGAGGGTTGGTGAGCGCAGTGCCAAAACCCTTTCACCAGTGAAGTGACATCGCTGCCCGTCACTAGTCTGTTTTACATAAGACCCGGCAATTGGGGATGGATATACCGCCATCCATCGATCCCAGGCAATGGTGGGCCGCCTGGTTTTGCCTAAGCGCTGTTCTCTTACTCTCCCCCGAATAACTTCGGGAGGATTTGCGAGTAATTAGTCTTTTATACAATTCATTATGTAGTCAAATTCTGGTAATTCTGAAGTCTTGGTTGTGATCTATAAAAGCGTTGTGGTTCAAAAGAGACATCTACATGACGTGTTGCAGGTAGGAGTCGATGACGTGTATGAATACTTCCCTACATTAATAGGTATTAAGTGATTTCTTTGACCAATTAAACTTATTTCGTTTTTATTTTGTAAAGGTCACAAAATTATCCATAACAATAAAATATATATTATGCTTTCGCAGGGCCGCAGTTGAAGCCTCCGAAGGCCACAGGCGACCCCGGGACAAGATGGTTTCTCCACTGATAAAAGCGAATTAAAATTTGGATGGTTGATGTTACCTCTGGTATGACAATGCTGGTTTGGTCATCTTCAGGTTCTTGGCGGAGCTTGTCCAAAGCCTCCAAGTTCTGATGAAAATGTTATAAAATTAGTTTTCCTTGAACTTTTCGTATTTATTCGGAACTTTTTCTGATCGCCTAAATTTTATAACTTTTTTCGGTTTCATCAAAAACAGAAACATTTTTAGGGAAGCTGTATGGCCGTTCGCAGTATAACCCAGGAACGTCTAGGCCTAAAATTCGACATGGTTCTGACTTTGGTTCACAATACATACGTATACGTGATGTAAATGTACAAGTATCTTTAAATGAAACCTCACAGTATACTGATAATAATGCACCACTTTCTTTAAAAAAAAAGAGAGGAGCAAATGAAAAAAAAGTTTACTTCTCCATCCTTATCTAAAATACCTATTGTAACAATGAGTCCATGGAGATGGTAATGGTAAGTCCATTCTTTTTTATTTTTAAGTAGGCAAAATGGATCTCACAAGTATGACTTCAAGTTTCGAATTTTGAAAAAAACTATAGACATCTTAATATGTTATTCAAATAACGGGTGCCTACTTCAAAGCAGATTACATATTGATGAAATTTGTATACATTGGTGTGCGTGAACTTACCGACATTTTAATTTTAAGCTTTTCACGCACCAATCGTCAAATGCTGATACGTACTATAAGATTATGTTTTACCACAGTCTTTAGTATTTTTAACTTCTTCTGTTTCTTCTCTATTCTCCTGGCCTACAGTCTGTCTTCTATCCCATGTCGAGCCAGTCTTTACATCTCCGATAGTCACCAAGTTCTCTTTTATCTATGTCTTACTCCTCAAAATCGATTTCTTTTGCTACTTCTCATCTCTTCGCCTGCGGTCATATTTCCACCTCCTGTTGAGTCAGTCTCTGCATCTCCCATAGTCACCAAGCTCTATTCTATATATGACTTACCCCAGTCCTTAGTAACTCCAACTTATTCTGCTCCTTCTCAACCCGTCTGGCCTGCAGGGTGTCTTCTATCTCCTGTCGAGCCATTCTTTGCATCTCCGATAGTCGCCGAGCTCTCTTCTCTGTTACTTCTTCCTGTTGATCGAGTAGAATTACTTGAATTTTCAGTGAGACTCAGTTAAAAAAGGTAACATTATTTAAAGTGTTAAATTAATTATTAATTATTTATTAAATTCTGAAGAAGATTATTACTCATGTAGGCTGTTTTATAAATTTAATTTGATTTTTAAATAAAATAAGACGAAATACGGTTTGATTTTATCTGCGTTTTCTATTTAGTTTAGTCCTCATCCGATATATGTATATACACACACACATATATATATATATATATAACCTATGGCTATATATTCCAGTAATCAATACTACACCCACATCTTTATCAAATGTAAGAGTTTCAAAAGTATAAAACCTTTTTTCTTTGTCTATCTTCTTTCCTCTTTCGCAACACCTCATCGCGAGTTGGACTGTATGTTTTGTAAAAGTTGAAGGCAGTCATTTGGGGTGGCTGCTCGTTCATAGGTTTGCTTTCATCTATCGGAGGTATGTCCTCATATAGGATTCTTCGCACGAGCGCTGTAGGGAAGGTAGGTTTACGTTTATAACATTTATTCATAAGATGAGCATTAACGCGCAAATTAATTATTTAGTTCGACAGGACTTTTGAATGAAAATTAAATTTTAGTTTAGTTTGCTCCAACGTTAGCTCGCACATAGGTAAGTCTCGCAGGTTAGGTTAGACCAGTCTGTTATTTACATCGAGATAAGATAAAAAAATCCTGAAATAGGCGTGATGTAATTTTCTCTAGGAAAACTACCGAAAATGCCCCTTTTTAGGGTTCCGTACCTCAAAATGAAAATACGGAACCCTTATACGATCACTTTGTTGTCCATCTGTGAAGACCCTTTTTCTCGGACCCAGTTTTATAGATATTGAAACTAATATCTCCTACAGAAGTCTACGGCCCCATAGTGTTTTTAAAAATCGGACTTCTAATTTAACGCGAAAAAAAGTTATTGCCCTCTACGTAATGAATTTCATACAAACTGGCTTACCATGATAACTTATAGGGTACTTCCAGTGGACTTAGAACTTGAAACTCCGTTCACAAAGGGAAAAAATCGAAAAATTACCAATATTTTATTAGTCAAGGAAATATTAAAATGACAACTTAATTAGACTCCTTGGATACATAGAGTTTACCGGATTATAACTATCAAATTAATTTGATCCTCTATAACTGGATGGAGAATAAGTTTGTGTTTTAAATTGTATATACGGAACCCTCAGAGCACGAATCCTACTCGCACTTGACCGTTTTTTAAATCTTGGGCTCTATCTAAAACGAATCTTCGCCACTGCTCGGCAACGTTCGTATTTCCCTATAGTTTCTATACAAGCAGTAAGGTCACGTGGTACGTCCGGTCGCTCGGCTATAGATTTCTATGCGCATCATAACTTTGGGAGCACTGTATTTTTTTTATAATTGGGTTTTAAATGAAGGGTACCTTTGCAACAAAATTTTACTCCAGAGGGAAATGCCCCGAGCAACAGTAAATACCTCCAAATGACCACAAAACTGCTTATATCTTACTAGCTTTTGGTCGCGACTTTTCAAAAATCCTTTCTTAGCGGATGCCTACGTCATTACAACTATCTGTATGCCAAATTTCAGCGAAATCCGTTCAGTAGTTTCAGCTGTGCGTTGATAGATGAGTCAGTCAGGTTTGCCTTTTATATATTCAGATTAAATAATGGGTTGCTTTTTGTCGAATAAGCTATTTATATACCTTACAGCATGCTATTATCCAAACCCCTATAGCTAGAATATTTTGCCCGCAAAAAAATCTCGAAGTTGGAAGATGAAAAATCTAGATGGTAATACGCCAGTTGAATTCGTTGCTAAATGGATCAAGGCAAGCTCGTCTACAAATAAACGAAAACATGTGCCACCATTGTACATAGTTATAAGCTCACAGACGAAATGCTTGTCTGCGTCCAGTAGCCTGAAGCAGATGACCAGAGCTGTGCCGGAGACCAAAGCGTGCATGGAAGCCTCGTTCAGGTCTGCGTCGCCGGCGTAGAGGATGTCTCTTCCCATCTCCTCAGACAGCTGCAATTCTTCGCGACCCACCATTATAATATCTGAAATAGAAGGTGAACACCGGACTTGATTAGAAAAGTGGGTGTACCAACCAAGTTGTGAACACCTTAGGATACAATAAGATCCGCTCGGAAGTTGCTGTTCCGAAGAACGGTCCATACATTGTCGCGTTTAGGGGGGACTACAAGTTTGGCGCGACCTGTACTCGTAAACCTGTAAAGCCTACTTAGCTGTGATAGTTTTCCTTTTAACTTCATTATAATATATACTACTTCTGTGAATTTTTCCACATATTGATAAGCAACCATTTAGCCGACGGGGGGGGGGGGCACTTGACTCTAACAAAAATTAGCACCTTAAAGCTTAATATTTCGCCAACGGATCCCTAAATCAAAAAATGGTTTTCAAACACCCATGTTTTTTTGAACGACCTATCTAATGAAATCACACACTATGGGATAGACGAGAAAAAAAATCATCCCCAATTAACGTGTATGGGAGATACAGTAAAGAAATTTTTTTCGAGATTTTTTTTACTACTTTGTTGGCGTGATTGGTAAATATACCCGTACCAAATTACAGCTTTCTAGTACTAATAGTATCTGAGCTAAGTCGCGGACAGACGGACATGGCGAAACTATAAGGGTTCCTTGTCAGACTACGGAACCCTAAAAAATGAGACGCGCGCGCGTCATGCTTCCCCAGATCCTAGCGTGTTCTGTTAGTCGTTATGGAACGAACGATAACACCAAAAATTTACTGTCACATCTTATTATTTCCGATGGGATGTCAAATTCTGGTGATATATCATATTCTGGAGTGCTGTCAAATTCTGGTAGGGTTCTAGTAGGAGCTAAAATTCTAATAAATTCTAAGTAGTATTCTATCGGCATGTCAAATTCTTGTGGGACGTCAAATTCTAGTAGGATGTCAAATATAGCGAGGCATTATTTTCTAGCTAGCGGGATGTCAAATTCTAGGATGTCATGAGATGATATCTTCATCAATATTATCTGCAAAGTCTGTACAACGCACAAAATTCGCTCTAAAGACCAGAACACTTAACTGTTCAAGTCCCATCTCTCATAGAGCTCGGGATGCGCGTGCTTGGCGTGAGGCCAGTACATCACGAAGTTGAGGGTCTGCAGATACGGCACCATCAGCTCTGCGCGGTGATGCTTGCGTGCGGCTTGGCGTTTCGCCTTCCGAGCGGCGATCACCGACTGCTCTTCGGCTTTCTCGTCCGCTCGAGCCTTGTGCCACTTCTGTCGGAGCAGTAGTTTTAAGTATTAAGTTACTATGATTTTGAGTTCTTATAGTCATCTTTAGGTTTATCAATTGGAGTTGGAGAGTGAGAAAATTTATTTTA
The DNA here is from genome assembly GCA_910592155.1 of Ypsolopha scabrella. NCBI lineage: Eukaryota > Metazoa > Arthropoda > Insecta > Lepidoptera > Ypsolophidae > Ypsolopha > Ypsolopha scabrella. The sequence continues at coordinate 4,801,012 of OU342978.1, forward strand.
TACCTACTTGTGGACCTAACATCTCTTTTCGTCTAGTGACGAAACGTACCTACCTGCGCTGTCTCCATAAACGGAAGTACTCCAGTGCTGAACTGGCAGTTCCGCTCCGCAACTTGGGAGCTGACCGGGAGAGGGCGTCCGAGTACATCGGTAAAGAGTCTACTGCAGGGAACGTCTACAGATCATCAGCTCCCCATTTGCGGTATACAACCGCCGCCGCCGTGCTTGGGCTCGCTCCGCCGTCGACGCTTAATACTTTGGCACGGTGTAAACTCGCAGCTGCTAGTAACACCATGCCAAGTGACAATACCTTTTGAAATAGTAATTGAGAACTGCCATCATCATTATCATTATCATCATCTTCACCGGCCATTTGAAATCACATTCAAGGCACTGAAATTCTAGACACCAAAGGCGATAATCGATTACATTATACTGGTTTTTAATAAGTAATGTATTTAGGTGAACTTGACGTACAATTTCTTCAGGAGTTGCCTCATCCAACTCATACGTCGGTCTGTCTAAGACCAGTCCTTCCTGAAAAATGTAGATTTCTTGTTTTGCGACTTCAGAGAATCTCATGTTGTCGACCCCTCGGAACACTTGCGTTATTTTCTTGTTCTGAAATTGTTTGGTCAGGTCAGCATTTCCAATTTAAACGGTATGACCACAGAACAAGAATGATATATAGGTAGAGGTCACTGGGTGTGACCATCAGAAAACATAAGCATATACAATTGTTGTCGATGTCTCCTTGTAAAAGAAATGTACTAGTCTGTATAAAAACCGGTGAATTATATGAGTAAGACGTAAGACTCGCCCTTAGGGTTCCGTAACATTCAATTCAAAGTTAATAGACTCAAGCAGGTATAATTATAGTAGGTATAAATATAGTATAATTTGAACAAATATTACAAACTTATCATTAACTACAAAATTCATGAAACCAAACTGCAAAATTAAATTGCTCGAGTATTCGGGTACGTAACCCTAAAACTAGGTACCTACAATCGGCATGATTAGTATTTGTTGTTATAATATATATGTCCATCCATCCATCCATCAGCCTGTTTCGTCCATTGCTGGACATAGGCCTTTCCAGGATTTCACCACTCTTGGAGGTCCTCCTGGAAGAAATGCCCATACTCACACACGCTGGGCAGGCGGGTTGGTGAGCGCGGTGCCGAAACCCTTGCACCAGTGACGTCGCTGCCCGTCACTAGTCTATTTTATATAAGGCCCGGCAGTTGGGGATGGATATACCGCCATCCATCGGTCCCAGGCAATGGTGGGCCGCCTGGTTTTTTGCCTGAGAGCTGTTCTCTTACTCTCCCCCGAATAACTTCGGGAGGATTTGCGAGTAAGATGATGGTACCTCCACAGTCGAGCCCGGCATCAGCTCTACCACCTAAAAGAATATATATGTAAGGTCCTACAATTCAAAGTGAAACAATTTAACAGATGATAAAGTATTCTATATCATAGCAATAACAGAACATAATATTATATCTGGACAGGAGCACCTATTAGTGTTACCAAACTATCAGCTAGCTGCAATTTACTCTAGAGACAATATAAAAAAAGGAGGAGCATGTATTTTAGTTAAGCAAAAACTCCGATTTAAGGAGTTAAAAGATGTTTCTAATTCTCTATTAAAGGGATATTTGAATGTTGTGCTATTGCATTAGAGGATCATAATATAATTATCGTATGTGTCTACAGAATTCCAAAATCAAAGTCAAAAAAATATTTTCTCGAATTATTTTTTGAAAAAATGGATGTATTGCTACATAAAGTATGCATTCAATCTAATAAACGCGTTGTTGTCTGTGGGGATTTTAATATCAACATATTGAAAGAAAACAACATAACGTCACGTTTCAAAGCAATAATGTCAGATTACAACCTTCGATTAACAATTAATGAACCTACAAGACCACAAAGCGGGACTTGTCTCGATAATCTAGCTCATAATATAAAACGTGGTACTAGGTCTGAAGTCATAGACTATGGTTTTTCAGATCATACAGCTCAATTACTTAAATGCCCTACGAAAAAAACATGCATAATGTATAGCTATAAAGCATCAAAAAGGGACTTCAGTAAAACTAATCTGGAAAAATTCAAAAATTACCTGAATTCGTTATCATTAAGCGAAGTATATAGTAGCAATAATCCAAATGAAGCTTATGAACATTTCCAAGACAGCTTTTTGATGCTTTATAATCTTTGTTTCCCACTTGTCAGTGTAACGATAAAGACTAGACGAAAGCCAAGATGGTTATCACGGGGTATCAAGACATGTAGTAAAAGACAACGGGAACTACTTTGGAAATACAGAGCCAATAGAACTATTGAAAATAAAGATAAGTTTCTGAATTATTCTAAAAAGTTTAAAAAGATTATTAAACTCACCCAAAAAGCTCAGAACAATTACCTAATTCAGAATGCTGATAGCAAGTCAAAAGCAGCTTGGGGAATAATTAACAGCACTAAAGCTTGCATTCCTAACGAACCTATCACTAAAATAAAATTAGAAAACACTGAAATTACTGATCCTCAGAAAATAGCAGATGCTTTTAATGAGTTTTTTATCAACCAAACGAAAACTGACATTGGAAAAAATGAACGAGAAAATAAAAACAAAATACCATTTGAAACACATTCAATGTTCATGGGGCCTACAGTCTCTGATGACATCATAAAAATAATAAAATCACTGAAAAATAAGAATAGTGTTGGTTATGATGGAATCCACACAAAGGTTATTAAACATGTTTGTAAGATTATTGCTCCATACTTAAACCACATAGCAAATTTATGTATAGCACAAGGTATCTATCCTGACGCACTTAAACCCATCATCGTCAAACCATTATTTAAAAAACTAGATAGGGAATTAATGAAATATTATCGTCCAATTGCTTTAGTCTCCATTTTTTCAAAGATATTCGAAAAGGTTATTTATCGGGCTCTTCTAGATTATTTCGAATCACGAAACCTTCTTGCTAAGGAACAAAAAGGATTTCGAAAGAAAAAAAACATAAATATGGCAATATATGACTTCCTCGACCATATCATTCCTGGCATGGATAAGAGAAAGCCAACGATTGCCATTTATATGGATATGACGAAGGCTTTCGATCTTGTTGATCATAAATTGCTAACTGATAAATTGTATGCCTATGGCATAAGGGGAAACATTTTAAGCCTTATTCAGTCCTATCTCAGCAATAGAACACAACGTACTGAAATAACAAAAATCTGCACAAAAACCAAACGCGAAATTAAATATCTATCCAGTTCAAGAGAAGTCTTATGTGGTGTCCCCCAAGGCAGTGTTCTTGGGCCGCTCTTATTTATAATTTATATTAATGACATGCCGAAAAAAATTTCTTGTCCAGTAACATTGTTCGCTGACGATAGCACCATGATTATTAAAGATGTTACACCTGACCAAATGGAAAATGAAATAACTGACGCTTTAAAAGAAATAATAATATGGATGGACTTAAACAAATTAGTAGTAAACTTAGACAAAACTAAATTAATGAACTTTTACCAACGAACTACAAAACTAGAAACATTGACTGTTGACTATGAGGGCACTAATATTGAAAAAGTGACATCAACAAAATTTTTAGGTTTAATTATAGATAACAAGCTGACTTGGACAGAACATTGTGACGGCCTTTTTGAAAAGCTGAGCAGCTCAGCATATCTGCTATATAAATTAGCGAAAATTGTTAATTTACAAACAGTTAAAACTGCATACCATGGTCTTGTTGAATCAAGACTCCGATATGGGGTAATTTTTTGGGGGAACTCTACACGTCGAGACCGCTTATTTAAGACACAAAAAAGGTGTGTAAGAGCGATGTGTGGTCTTAAACAAACAGATACCTGTCAACCATTATTTAAAAATATGAAGATAATGACATTACCGTGTCTTTATATATACGAGATTTCAATATTTGTTAAAACTAACC